>CM038558.1:9661666-12497500 GCA_021527575.1 Ensete glaucum | reverse complement strand
GAGTGGTGGGCGGAACCCACCAGAATCAGGAGCCCGGAATCCTGACAATATCTCAGCACAGGTTTGCTCATGCCTCTTTGTTTGCATCCAGCTATCTGATCCAAATCGTCTCTGAGAAGAAACATCATTTTTCTCTTCAGAATTTGTCGACCACATGATCGATTTTTGGGCAACACCTGACTCATTACTATCAGCAAAAGTACTTCTCAAGGTCATGATTTCTTGACCTTGCAAGACCCTAGAGCTTCCATGTGATTGGGAAGGGTCTGCAATGACTTTCGGAGCAGCTGAGTAGCATGTCACAACAGTCAATTTTAACTTCAAATGCATCATGACAAGTGCAATATTAGAAAGGCCATGCAAGTGATACTTTACCTTCTTTCCTTAGAATTGATGAGTCGGTGGAATAAGAAAAAGCAGCTGTTCGAGGCTTTTTTGGCCTGGGCATCAAAAGGGGATTGAGAGGAGGAGGTGTCAGAGCAGGCTCAATTTTCCATGGTGAAACCCTGTCTGGACGAGGAATTGAAGATGTCTCATCCCACCGTACCTAAAAGTCAAAACATTGTGCTACTCAATTTAATTCAAGGAATATTATCGACAAATCAGAATAAGTTACCTTGAGACATTTCCATTTTGATCCAGGCCACCTGCTAGAGTCAGCATCTCCTATGCCAACAATAGTTCCAGTGAACCTTTAAGCATAAATAGTTTTGTAGTCAGAAAAGATTCTACCTAACTTGAAGTGCTGCTAAAGTGATCTGATGCATAGAGTGAAGTGAAATAAAAAATGCTTATACCTCTGTTCTGGGGCCTCTTCTCCTTCAAATCTCATTTTGAACCTCATCCCTACAGAATGGTTCCTCTTGATAGACTCCACATATTGATCAAAAGGCACAATGAACTCTGATGGGCTAGTCCTGTCGGAACAACCAAACAGACAAGGTAGATGAATGATGTATATGATTGGTTTGTATAACAATCACCAGCGGGGGCTTGAAAGTTAATGAGAACATTCTAGTCTTTGTAAAATTTCTCTTGACTATTGATTAAAATCAATGCCGAAATACCATTTGCTTTATTAGGTGCGATATAATGCATGGAATACAAAGCACAGGCTGCATACCGTGGTTTGTAGTAAACTGTAAACATGGTTCCAGTGTTGACAGCATGCCATGCTGTTGCAAGGACACCCAGGTGCATACTATGACTGGATATAACCGAAGATGGAACATTATTCTGCTGTCTCATTGCACGTCTCACTCCAACACGAAGTTCACCATTCTCCCCTCTGCCAGCCATGTAGCAACCACTTAGTCCGTGATACTAAAAATTTATGTATGTCAGGTGAGCATGGACATTAACAGACCTTAGAAATATAAAGGCATCGCCAGCAACAAGCCGCTTAGAACTAACAAAGACACTCCAACCACTTTGAAGTAGGTGTCTTCGTGGTTGACCTAGTTTAAAGACAACAGAGCAAATAATAAGGCCCTCAACTACAACAGCTTTAGATCAGGTGGACAAAGTCACAAGCACAGTACATATCTAACTAGATCTAAGTTTAAGCATATGAAGGTTAATGATAGAATTATGTCATTATCATCACAATTTCAACCTACAAAGTACAATAGTCAGATAATAAGCTACTTGTCTACAAAAGATGAATGAAAAAGAACACAACCTATTATGACAAGCCAACTTCGAGATGCCAACTTTACAGTCTGCACATCATCAAAGATATTGTGCATATGTTTCTCACATACAGACCACGATCATTTGGAATGGGAAAAAAAAAAAAGAAAGACAGGCAGTACCATTCTTATGACTATTTACCAAATCTTAGAGGATCCAAAGCCCACGATCAAACCACACCTACGACAAATGGTACAAAACATATTACCCCGAAAGATGTGGCGGAAGCGCCATTCTACTCGGTGCAAATCCTTAGCCACCAGCTCCTGACTCGGCGGCTGCCTGCTCATATCCTGATCACCAATCAAATAATCAACAAAAGCAAAATCTTACACATAGAATCCAACAGGCAAGAGCAAAACAGATTTGAATTCTTACCAGCGGAGGAAGGCACTCATCAGCATGCCGTCTTAGCACCGAGAATCCGCCATGTGTGCTCGTGTCAGATGCAGTTAGCGTCTTACAGAAAGAATACACATGAGGCCGTGGTGGTGGAGGCGGAAGCATCTCCTTCTCCACTGTGTTCTCATCTTGCTGGACTATCAGCAACTTCGTTAAAATCCAAAAGAAAACTCTAACTTCTCTTCATAGCTCAACAAAAAGTTCATAGTAAACAACCCAAAAGTGGACCAAATGATTAGGCTTCGAAGAGATACCTTTGAATCAGGGATCAAAGTCACCTGGGCAAATACCTCGTCAGTGTCCGGCTCAGCCTATTAACACAAATAATTTTTTAATGATAAAACCGAAAAAAATAAGGAGGAGAATTCCTTATTTCTTGGGAGGAGAAATCCTTAAGTTGTACCAAATATAAATAGGGGTTTCATGACAGCACCTTCAGTCGGACATCCATAACGCGACAAGGGATCTTCCATGGAAGGTTGTAAACCGGCATCTGTTGGTCCGCCACCTGATTAGTGGACGCTTCAACCTAAAACAACCAGCAATAGTTGGGAGGTAAGGAGAAGGCGAACAAACATAGAGAAGTCCTAAGAATGGCAAGTGAAACCCCATGAATCAGAAACTTTGGAGGTAATTCAAGCGAAAATTGGATTTTATGAGAATTCCCATGTCGCACCTGCTCTATATGCCCCTGGGGGAAGTAGAAGACCCTCTCCCCAAATCTGGGAATTGTCACCAGAGGACCAGCGCAAGCCAGCCAGAGCTCCGTGTACAACGCATCGTCCGAATCTGAAACAAAAGCCACGCCAAAAATCAAAATCAAAACCTTGCATCGACAGCAACAGCTACACAAACCGGCCACCGCCGGAGATCGGGGATGAAACCCACCTTTCCCGCTGACAGCGCCCCCGGAGTACTCCATGCTTCCCTCGGCGTCGGGCCCCCTCACCGGCGCGGCCTCGTGCGGCTCGCTGCACCCCGACGACAAGCTCTGCCCTCGCCCTACGCTGCTCCCCTTCACCGACACCTCCGATGACGCCATCAACTTCGTTTCCAAGACCACCAAAATCCACCTCGAATCCTCAATATTTCCACATCCACCACCGATTCAACCAAAAGAACCCATCATAGTCCCTAAATTGAAGCTCTCAAACACCTCCCGGTACCTCAAAGCGACTGAGATCCAGCGCAGGAGTCGAAATCAATAAGCAAGAGAAGGCCTCTGTATATGCCCAGAAGACCCTACACGATCGCCCGTCTCCGCTGCTCCCTCCTCCCACCGCTTCTCCCCAATCCAGCCGGCTCCTTCTCTCTACATCTTCCCTTCTTTTCTTTTGAGCAAAGAGAAGAAAGAGCACAGAAGAGAGGAGAGAGACTTCGTACTGTCCTCGACCATGGTATACCCGGATCCTATCCAAAACACACGGTACGTCCAACAGTCCTTCTCAGTGGAACGAACGCACTTAGGGTGAGACCTACGAGAACGAAGGGCCACGAGCAGAATTGGAAAATGTTAAAAGGAAGGTAAGCTCCGTGCGGGATCATCAAGGGACACGCTTAACTCGGGTCGAAACCCCGGGACAATCATTTCAACCACGGTCGATCCCCCTTCCCCCCCACCCCAAAACCAGGCCCGGGTCAACGGAACTCCGTCAAGGCGCCGTTAGATGAGCCCTCCAAAGGCAACGGAAACGACTTGACGGCGTCCGCGCCTGCCCGTTTTCGTCCCCGGAGGGCGCCCATGTCGTGCTATTAACGGACAGTCTCCCGATATTAATAAAATATATAACCTTTCCCTCCCTTGCTGGTTATGTATATATACATGTATATTAAATTTGATATATTTACGTCTCCTTTTAGTCGCTGGATGTGCTCTCGTGGTCCCCGCATCGGGGGAGGACACGTTTCGAGAAACGACCGGGTGATGGTGGGAGCCGCGAAGAGTCTCATTCATAATTGAGGGGTGTCGGCACCGGGGGGGGGTGACCGTAACACCTCCAGCGAGCTCATGATGTGCCGTAACGCCTCCTCCGCCACGTTTCAATGCCTTACTCGTCCGAGGTATCCCGTCCATCCCCGCCCCCCCCCCGAGGCCGGGGTTTTGGCTGTCTCGAGCCAGCGAGCAACCGACCAAACTAACCGTATGTCGCTTGTTAGTTGCCCACAACCAAGTGTAGCCGCTCGTTGCAATCGCTGATTGCTGCCGTGGAGATGCAGCAAGATCGAGAGTTAGCTCCGAGAGCGGATGCGTGGAGGAGTAGGTCGCGGCGACGGACTACACGGGCTGTTTGGATGTGACGCGTGGCTTACGACACGTCACGAGGACCGGTCGCGTGGGAATACTTTTGGCGGAGGCGAAGAAAAAAAAGGGGGGGCTTGGGTTGGCGGTGGGTGCGGGGCCCGAAGGGGATCCGTGGCGGGTGGACATCAGACCAAGGGGAGTGGGTCCCGACCGTGCCTGCGCCTGTGCCTGTGCCTGTGCTCGAGCCGACAAAGCTCTTTGGGCGCTTGGCCTGGCAAAGCGGGACCCGCAGGCCTTACCTCAACCGTCCAATTGGAGTCGGCGGGTGTGATGAAGCATACACTCTTTGTTCGCAAGCTAATGTAGATTTATTTTCTTGGGGTCTGTCGCACGGTGTACAAAAAGAAGAAAAGCTCGGAGAGGTTGATATATGTGGCCGCCACATCAGCGTCATGTGTATCATGGGCCGATTATTTTAATGGTGTGTTGTAATACACGAGTGCATGATTTGACGGACTTATTATAAATAAACAAAACACACGTCTTTATTTAAAACGACGCGATGGGGCGTACGAATGGCCAAGCCGTAATAATAATGGTTGATTGTGGGATTATGAGCCCGGTTTGTGGTTGGATGGGGCCGGAGAAAAAGGACGAGGGGTTCACGTGCAGGCGAATGGCGCACACAGAAGCCACGTCGAAGACGTGCACGCATCACGATGAGGCAGCGTCTCGGGGCCACGCACTGAACCGACGTCCTACGTGCCGTATGCGTACATGGCAGCCTTCTTCTGGGAATCTAATGGGACTAGTATTTGGCATGATCAATGAATACGTCGTCATACTCTACATGTGAAGTAAACGTATGTATGAGAGAGTAGATGATGATTAGTCAAAAGTAGATGGATGAGGGAAGTGGTCAACAAGGCCGGCCGGTACGAAGTCCAGAGCGAGCGGGGTGAGAGAGAAGACGGGTGGCAGCTGGAAATATTCGCACGGATATGCCCCCGGACCGTGGTTGACCCCCTTGGGGTTCGGGTAATTCACACTTAATCCCCAGCGGGACATGATTTGACCAGTGTTGGCGGCGAGGGAATTTGGTGGTTGTGAGACAACCACGTCACCGGGGAGGGGTGAGGTTTGCTTGGTGGGCGAGACAAGACAGTGGGTGATGGCGAGAAGGACGGAGGGGGGAGGGGGGGAGGGGGGGGTACGCCCGGAGGACGATAAGGATGAGGAAGACTCCCCCAAGTGGGGGGTTGCTGGCGTGAGTGGAGGACCACCAACAGCCGCACCTGGTTGGATTCAAGTGCCGGGCCCCGCCGGCCACACCGGAGGACGCTGCTCCTCCTCATCCTCTTTCCCCTCTTCCACCTCCTCCTGCTGCTGCTGCTGCTGCTGCCGCCTCTGCTGCTGTGGGTGACGAGCCCACGTTGAGGGGGGGGGCAGACGCCGCAGGTGCCCCTGCGATGGCGCTGCTCCCCCGTACAATGGGGATCATTGAACCTCTCCGCTGAGAGACCATTGTGAGCTCCTCGGTGCACCACCGATCGATGAAACCACCGGCGTCTCTCTCTCTCTCTCTCTCTCTCTCTCTCTCTCTCTCTCTGTATGCAGACACAATGTTGTTTCTTCCTCCAACATCTATGGTTCCTCTGAAAAGGAAATTAGACGAACGAAGAGGTCGAGGATGAGGTGATGCCTGAATTATTGTCAGCCAGTGGATGGCGGCCTTCGAGGGGGATCAAAGAAACGATGCCTTGCTCCTTTTTCCCAAAACACAAAAAGTATGCAAATCCTGATGGCATATGGTGCTGTTGATGGATGATGCATGATGGAGACATTAAAGATCTGGAGACGGTAGTTGGCACACAGATCGTGATCAAACATCCATACCAAGTCGGACACACACGCAGTGCACTCGCATCCGATCGACTCCCCCCCAAAAAAAAATAAAAAAAAACAATAATAATAATAATAATAATAACATTTTTTATATAAAAAAAAAAGGAACGGTGGAAACGCCCGAGTGGGTCCAAGGAGCACGAGAAATCCCAGCACCAGTCGCTTTACGATTCGTGCTCCGCCCACGATGACCGAGGATACAGAGTTGATAGAGACATATCGGCTTCGGGAATTCGTGCGAGCCGCCGACGAGGCTGGCGGTCGAAACAGATTTCCGGCTCAAAGATACGCTCGTAATCTAAAATGCATCCGCGTCAAATCGCGTGAGTCGAACAAGTCGTGGACGGCGTGCTGCAGGTACTTGACAAGATACAGGGGCCCATGAAATAGCCCAACCGGAGCTCGACAAGATACGTGGAACCCAAGGTTTAGATCTCATGTTGGATCTCTATCATCACAGATTAAAAATCATTTTATTATTATTATTATTATTATTATTTTACTAACTCTTATTACGATCATATTTCTATTAGGAATTTGAAAACATGAGACGGAACTAGAAAAGACTGATGCATGATGTGAACTTATGCCTTGTTGGATATCCGAAATATCTTCCTACATATTAGGAACGATAATAAATGACAGTCTCCACAACATGAGAAAGTGCCAAGTATCAATTCCTTCCTCTTCATTCATAGTGGACATAAAGCGAGTAACCAAGGAAAGCAACAAGACATTGGAGAAACAACTATCATGGGTATCATCTTACCTTTTGGAGATCAACTATTATGGATTGGCTCACGAAAGGAACACATGAGCATTTGTGGCGACGCGTGTATGGGCGTTGTTCCATCAACACACACACACACACACACGTCTAATGTTCATTGAACCAAAGCAAACGATGGTAGAGACGTGTATGCGAGTGTGTTGAGGGGGGGGGGGGGGGGCCGAGAACGATGCATGCATGTAAGCCAATTTGCTTTGGGTGGGGTGAGTTGATGGTAGTAAGATCATCATCTTGTTTCTTGGAGGAAGCTTTGGGTTCAATGCATGTTTCCAAGTGACAAGGAAACAGCTCGGAGTGGAATGATTCTGAGAGACTTTATAATAAATAAAAAACAAAGTCTTCTTCCAAAAACATATACTAATTACCATGCTTTGGCTTTCTAGGGTTTGCAGAGACTTCCCGGTTGGTACATTGAACCGTTGAACGAGAGATAGATGTAAGCAAAAAAATTTAGAGGAATATGAATTCAAATGTTGGGAGTCCTCAACGTAAGTCTTTCCTCGTTTCAACATTGCCATTAAGTTAAGGCTGCACTATCCTAACTTTGCCATGTTCTTAATTCACATCCATGAATAATAATCATCATCATCAATCATAAATCAAAATTTTGATTAGTCTCACTAGTTTCATCGGTCGGAGATTAATCGATGGACTCAAACTTTTGCTATCACCCGACTAATTTTATATAGAAACTAATGATAGATACTAACTTTTCTCCACTAATATAATGGGAAGAGTCATGACTATTATTTCTTCAAACAAATAGTTTTATTCTAATCATACAATCAAATTATATGGATAATATAGTTGTTAGACTGGATGAATTTGATAAAACCCATTAAGACTATAGAATCAACGAAATTATATTATTCTGGAAATATACACTATATTTCACGGCTCATTCGAATCATAGGATCATATTAGATGGATCATAAATTTGTCACAAGCTTTTAGATAGAACATGAGATCAGAGCAAAGAATTATAGAAAAATATCCTCGCATCCTACTAGTATAAATTGAAAAAAATAAAAAAAAAAAGGGGGTACTAAGAGGATCGAGTTCGACAAAGTTTATTTGTGTTGGAAATACATAAAGTAAAAAACCAAATTGAAGTGGAAAAGGAATAAAAACTCTTAACATGTAGGCGTATCAATATCATGTTATTATTAGCTCGACATCTACTCGACTCTTTTTTTTTTTTTTTAAAGTCTAAGATAATGCCAACTCCAATATTTAATAATTCTAACAACTCGTCACATTTAATAAATACATGATAATATTATATTATGTGGTACTTTATAATTGGATAATATATATAATAAAAATAATTAGATTATGATGATATATATTATTCAATATTAAATTAAAATCTATATTATTTAGAATTATTCAGAAGATGTTCTTGATAGAAGAAACTCTCCTAATAACTTATCGTAAATCCTCTACTCTCGTTTATAAATTGACAACACCTCCTCTAAGGTACAGAAGGAAATATAACTAAGAGATTATAATTATTTTCTCATCATCTCTAAAACCATCAATCTCAATAGTCATACGGAAAGACACGAAGAGAAGATGAGTTCTAGATCTGTTCTAATTATCTTTTGTAAATCGATGTTACGGTGATATTCGGATCTGAAAAATGATGCTTTTGCATAACAGATTGTATCAAAAAATATACATCGAAAATCGATCTTATGTTATTTGATTTCAGTCCTAACATGCAATTTTTTCGCATAACAGATCATATATTACGATTTTATGCTTATTAATAAACCTGTAAAATAATTCATACGAGTTAACTCTCTCATCCGATCTAGATGATTATCAACATATTGTATAAAAGACTTTAGGCACATTAACTCGCTCACAGCTCATTAATCACTCACTCATGTCTTATATTATTAAGAACATAAATATTAAATAGAGACACACACTTTAGTTTAATTTTCTTATGATCTAGTTGAACCCATTTATCTCTTAAGACTCAACTTGCATCGATCCATGACCCGACACATTAAACAACTAAAATCTATTTTAATAATTACACATTTAATACATAGATATCTTCGACATATTTCATCATCCGAAACGGATGCCACAAAACTAAAGGATTTTTTTTTTTTTTGCATTGTGTCCCCGATTTTTTTCCTAATGCGCTAGAAAATTTTGGGTTTGGGACTCCAATCTACAACAACTTCAAGAAACAAAAGAAGAACCTAATTGTTTTTTTTTTTTGTTTTATTGTTGTATTCAACGAACGAAAATTCATTTTCCATTATGGAACCCAAAAAAAAAAAAAAGTTTCACGAGAAGAAGATTGAATTATTTTTGTTCGACTAAAAAATATTCCTTCGCCATGTTTTCTACTCGGCCCATGGGTTATGAATCATGTCCTTGGTAGCCCAAGATTAGTTTGACTCCAAGAACTTAATTGTTGACCAATGATGTGTCATATGGGTGTGCCACGTAGATGATTAAGAAAGCAGAATTCTACATGTTCGCTTAATTGTTGTCAATCAGATAAATTAGTAAAAGGAAATGTTAATTCCTCCATAGACATGATGATGATGAGTATGTATTAATATAGACAGATATTGAGAATAAATAATAAAGTTCATGATGATGTATGTAGTTATTTTTTACACGTAATTATCGTCCCATACATACACGCACCAATTTAAATGGAGATTTTTTCGATAAATGATCACATGAGATTTGGTATCAAAATCTATTTTTCTCTCTAAACGGATCAAATATTTGACCGCCATCAGATTCAAAATCAATCATATGAAACTCTAAATATTTTTTTATAAAATAAATAACGAAGATTAGATTCGATCAAATAACATGAGCACGTGACAAGAGCACGGTCTTCAGAGCTCGTCCACTTGGCACACGTGCATGTGGAAAGACCATAAATATATCCCCTTCTCCTCATGTTTTCTTTTTCTTCTTTTTTTTCTCTCTCTCTCTCTCTCTCTAGTTTTCTTTTAATTTTTTAGGTGTCATAATATTTTTATTTTTAGAGAGGGAAACCTTGCACGTGTAATCACATGGATGGACAACACTGGAGCACAAATCTATATATATTGCATTGCACCCGAGGAGGGAATCTTTGAGGAGAGAGAGATCCCAATCCCTACCTACCACCGCCTCACCTTTCTCCTTTTTAATAGTCTATTGGATTCTATTATTATATGTAGCTCTCCACACAATCATAATGGTTGATGATAGATGGGGACATGACTTTTTAATCTTTGAAAAAAAATAAAGAGTCCCCAAATTGTTGGAGGTGGAACTGATTTCCATCTTATCCTTAAAAATTACAACAATTATGATATCTAAGATTTGGTCACATATACCAATTTGGATAATGTGTTTAACTTTTTATTTTTCAAAATATGTACTTAATTTGAACTTCGATTCGTGCTTAAATGATTTAGAATAAAGAAAAAAAATTTAGTTACTCGAAGCATATTTTGGCTTTTAACTAATACTTGTTTCAAAAAAGACACACACAAAAAAAAAATCCATTTAAATCGAATAGTTAATTTGATTTGGGATGAGCATGATTAAAATCATAATTACCCTTTTAATATGGTTGATGTCATTTTAAATTGGCCATCAGCTGTTTCTTAGAGGACAAAAGGAAAAGAATTATATCTAAATAAAGGACGAGACAGTGCTCGACATGCTCTGTAAGCCACACAGCTGTTGCTATTGCGTGACAGCCAATTCCAATTTGAACCCTAACATTTCTTACTTACCTCATAGAACATGATTTTTTTTATTTTCCTTATTAGAGAATGGAGAATTTAGAAGCAACCCCCGATGAAATTAGAATATTAAATTAAAATTTATGTTTAAATAAGTGGTTGATTAAGGCTCCAATAGATTTACACACATTTATAGATGTGAAATATAAGGATTCCTAATCTATGTAACTTTATTTAATCTTATTTAAAAAGTAAGACATCAATTTGAGATATATTTTAACTTAAATCGTAAGTAAATGATGAAATAAATCATCATGTAATTGGGGATCATGTGGTACAATTACGTAATATGGATTCAACAATAGATATCGTTATTCATGTGGTGTGGATATAATAAATACTAATATGAAAACTAATCAGATACCGACGTATAGATTTTTTTAAAAAAATTTAATTAGATGAGATGATAAAATTATTGATTTGTGGGAGACCAAAATAAATGTGAACTAAAAAAAAAATAGTCCTGAATTATTAGGAAAAATCAAGTGGCACTTAATGGATTCGATGTATAATTAAACAACTTAAGCTTATTAAGTAATGTTGATATCAAATGCCATGTACATTAGTCCAACAAATTTCATTATATAAAATAATAATAAAAAAATAACCCCAAAAGACCATTTATAAATATTATTCATTCACATGAGAGAAAGCCGCGCCTCCTTCGGACTGCGGTTTTGCGCCCGCTGTTCCTTCTTTCCCTAATCCCGCCCCCTCTTCCTCTGTCCGCTTCTGCCAGATCTGAGAGCGGCCTCAGCTGCTATTTAAGCCCTCACTTATCTCTCTCGCCGTTCCTCCAACCCCTTCTCCTCTTCCCCATCACAGGTAATCCTGCATTTGAACTCTGATTTCTTGATTTCTTTTTATCTGCAATGCCTCCTCATCTTTGTTCAGTTAATCCCGAGTTCTTGACAGTGATCTATATATAGCTGTGCTTGTTCTACAAAGATCCCAAGGTTTTTTGGGCTAAAGGTCGAATCTTGCTGCAGATTGTAGTTTTTGGCGCGATGGATCTCGCGGAGCACAAGCTGTTCGCCGCGGGGCTGCTCTTCGCGGCGACCCTGGTTCTGGCGAAGCTCGTCGCCTCGGTGCTGGCGCCCGGGTCTGGGAAGCGGCTGCCGCCGACGGTCTCGGCTCCGCCGGTCATAGGCGGGCTGCTGCGGTTCATGAGGGGCCCGATCCCCATGATCCGGGAGGAGTACGCGAAGCTTGGCGGCGTGTTCACGCTCAACATCGTCAACCGCAAGATCACCTTCTTTATCGGGCCGGATGTGTCCGGGCACTTCTTCAAGGCGCCGGAGGCGCAGCTCAGCCAGCAGGAGGTGTACCAGTTCAACGTGCCCACCTTCGGCCCCGGCGTGGTCTTCGACGTGGATTACTCGGTGCGGCAGGAGCAGTTCCGGTTCTTCACGGAGGCGCTCCGGGTGACCAAGCTGCGCAGCTATGTGGACCAGATGGTCGTCGAGGCCGAGGTAATCCTTTGCCGCTCATGCTCGTTTCGATCTGCGCTCACATTTTGATCTGATCCAAAGAACAAGCTTTTGCTGGAGTCCAGATTGTTGTTATCGGTAATACTCGGTGGTGCTCTCTGCAGGACTACTTCTCCAAATGGGGAGACAGCGGCACGGTGGACTTGAAGTACGAGCTTGAGCATCTCATCATACTGACGGCAAGCCGGTGCCTGTTGGGGAGGGAGGTCAGGGACAAGCTCTTCGATGATGTCTCTGCCCTCTTCCACGACCTCGACAATGGCATGCGCCCCATCAGCGTCATCTTCCCCTACCTCCCTATCCCCGCCCACCGCAGACGCGATCGTGCCCGTGCCAGGATCGCCGAGATCTTCTCCACCATCATCAGGTCACGCAAGAGCTCCGGCAAATCAGAGGACGACATGTTGCAGTGCTTCATCGACTCCAAGTACAAGAACGGCCGCTCCACCACGGAAGGCGAGATCACGGGGCTGCTCATTGCCGCCCTCTTCGCGGGGCAGCACACCAGCTCCATCACTTCCACCTGGACCGGGGCTTACATGCTCCGGCACAAGCAGTACTTCTCGGCGGCCGTCGAGGAGCAGAAGGAGATCATGGCGAGGCACGGGAATAAGTTGGACCATGACATCCTATCCGAGATGGACGTCCTGTACCGCTGCATCAAGGAAGCTCTGAGGCTTCACCCTCCGTTGATAATGCTGCTGCGCTACTCCCACGACGACTTCACCGTCACGACGAAAGAAGGGAAAGAGTACGACATCCCCAAGGGCCACATCGTAGCGACATCCCCGGCTTTCGCCAACCGGCTTCCCCACATCTACAAGAACCCGGATACGTACGACCCTGACAGGTTTGCGGCCGGGAGGGAGGAAGACAAGGCTGCGGGAGCCTTCTCCTACATTTCCTTTGGGGGTGGGCGACACGGATGCCTGGGAGAGCCTTTTGCTTACTTGCAGATCAAGGCGATATGGAGCCACCTGCTGAGGAACTTCGAGTTCGAGTTGGTATCTCCCTTCCCCGAGAACAACTGGAACGCCATGGTCGTCGGGGTCAAGGGGGAAGTGATGGTGCGATACAAGCGGCGGAAGCTGTCCGTCGACAACTGACGGACGGCCGCCCGCCCGCCGGCAGTGCACCTACCACCTCGTTTGGATTTGTCGTGGTTTCTATTCGCTGGTGTCTCTGCTGCTGTAGTTCTTTCTTCATCCTAAGAAAACGTATGCGTCGTTTGTGGTCTAATGTTCTACCGATCTGATTTCTTCAAGTGTTCGGCACGTCCCTCAGTCGTCAGATGACATTACAAAGGCTCGTCGGAGGAGGCGAAGAAGAAGACAAAGGAAACTGCATTTTGGCATACGACATCACACAATTGATCTTTAATGCTAGAGAAGTATATAGAAAGAAATAAACATGCACAGGGTGGGTCATGTAACGGAGTTGTGTACGATAAAATATGGTAGATATATATGATTCAAATATCTCCTAAAAAATTTAAATTTAAAATATATCCAAAATTAATTTTAGGAATATAAAAAAAAATCTTTTTTTAACTAAAATATGTCATTTCTTTTTGTGTGGACTAGGAACCAAAAGGAGATTTAAACCTTAACTGAATCATTTAAGTTCGGATACAGATAAGATTTAATTGATTAAAAATTAATTTAAGATAATCGAAAAATGATTTAAATCTTAACCAAGTCATTAAGTTATGATACAGATAAGATCTGATTAACCAATAATTAATATTAATTTTTTAAAACAGATTTCTAATTTAAACCTCTCCTTATTCATCAACCAATCCGACACAATCGTCAAAAAAAGATATGTTCTCCCCTTTTTATTATGTAAAGTCAATGTTTTGATTGTTAAATGATGATTTAGATCCATTAGGATATTTAAAATAAAATTAAAATTACTAATAATTTAAATTTAATCTCATGAAGACCATGGTTAATAATCGCTAACAATTTCATTTCGAATGATTATTTAATTTTTTCTTTCCTATCTGGTACAAATTTCATAGATTTTATCTGGAATTTTCATGAATCATAGAAAGTTTTAATTTTATGCTAATGATTTATATTTTTTTTAATTCACGGAGAATAGTTTAATCATTTGCTCATGATATTGCACATACAATTTAATCATTAATATTTTTCATAAATATAATAGAAGATATTAATTAAGATAAATATTACCAGTAAAATGAATGAATTGAAACCCTCATAATTTCAAGAAAATTTAACATCAAGAAGTTGACATAAAATATATGATTAAATTTCAAGTGTTATAGTATTTTTATGATTTTTGTATATGCATCATATTTACTATAAATATTAGCATAGATATATAAGGCCTAAAAATTCATCACAATGTCACTCCGAGCCATCCTCGGATATCAAAGTTGATCATCACACATACATGCGGAGCTCTGTATCAATTCCTTCCTAACATCAACCACCTAAAAGAAAATGACAGCAAATTAGGGATCTCAAGAACCAATATATTCAGCTGTAAATAAAATAAAATAAAATAAAATATTAATTATTTTACCAAATTAAATAATAAGATTTTAACATAGTATGATGTGTTTACTTACACAAGTGCCCATAAGCTTAGGAGAACTAACACAACATTAGCATCATCTCTCCTAATCATATTTTGTTCAAAATAATAACGGATAAATTTTTGAAAAAAATATATAGTTTTGAGAGATTCTTGTAAACCATTCCAACTTATAAAACATTATATAGAGGATAACGTACCCTTACCTTTCATGGATCCTTTGGTTGTTGCCAAACTTGCCTCTCCCTTCGTGGATTTGTTGATCCCACTCTTGCATATCTCATGCTCGCTTGTGACATAGGTGGCCAGCGATGAAGATGTAAGCGAAAGAGATTGCGATCGTAAAGACAAGGATATGTTTAATAGGGTATAAGAGAATAGATTTATGCCAATCGAGGTTAGAAATCGCTTGTGTTGAGAGGGTGATGACAAAGGGATGCATTAGTGGGGTTTGTAGATACATGGGTAAGTTCAAAGGTGATGGCCATCATAGGTAATATCATCATTTTGAAGAAAAAAGATACTTGATACAATTTTTTTTAATTAATATGTTAATTAAAAAATTTATATAAAAAATATTTTCTCATGAACTTGGCCAATAATAATGAACGTGACATTAGTGTTTTAAAAAAGAATATAAGACAGATATATCTTGTAGTCGTAGAATATGGCATAACTTAGTCCATAAAAGAGGTTAAGAGACAAAAAAAAAAGAGGCTCTATTTTTACATTCTAACTTAGATATAGCATTGAACAACAAGGCAAAGCAAAAAAAAAACTAAAATGAGAGACAATTAGAGAAATGTTTACTAATTTGGTTGCGTAAGGAGGAGGGCTAAAGGATTTGGCGGCCACGGAGGTCGAGCAGCCACCGGCCGGGGTGCATCCGCTCGGTTCAACGATGACGGAGACAACCGGAGCAGAGAGATTTGGCGGAAGGAACGTATGGGCTCGCTCTGCATGCAAGAATCACGGGGTTCGACTCCTTCGCCGCCGTCATCTCCATTTCTTCTTCTTTTGATCGCTAGCTCAGCTCGGTGTTATATTCCTTCTCTTCATCCCGACCGCCAAGGAGGCAGCTAAAGCAAACGAGCACGGATAAGAAAGAAGGTGGGAGGTGGGGCTCGAACACAGCGTCGAGCAGCTGAAGGCTACGACCGCCGGTGGCGCTTCTGCGGCCGGCTTCGCCTCCCCATCTCCACCTCCTCTTCCTCTCTCTCCTTCTCCCCCTTCGCTCTCCCGCCCTCACCTGCTCTTCACCCCGCGGTCGTCCGTTTCATTCTCGTTCTTCAAAAAGCAATATCATAAATATTTTAATTCTTAAATAAACTAAGATGCAAAGTAATATCGATTCACATAGTGAACATTCATCAACAATCTTTGATGTTTCGGATCCTCTCCAATTCATGCGGATCCGTTTACTGTTATCACATCTCAGCGGTTCGTCTTCGCGACCAAATCCATGGGTTTGGATGTTGGAAAGGATCCGAATCCATACCCAATCGATGCCTCAAAACTCCGAAGCTTACATGCAGTGGATAATTCGATTTAGAAATTAAGCAGAACCGATCAGAATTCGAAGCAACAATTAATACCCAAAATATAGGAGGAGTCATTGGCTGCCGAAACAATAAACTGCTCTAACTGTTTTACCTGTCATCTTGCTACAATTTTTCAACTTCCACTAAGTTTATACAAGAAATCGAAATCAATTTGACACAGCCTGTGTTTCTGTCAACAGCAGTTCCCAATCATAATAAGACAGCAATCGCAGAGCTGCAAAATTCTCATTTCTCTGCAACTAATCACCCTATCGACCCTATCACTTCCAGAGAAAGAGGAACAGAGCTTTACATCGCCGGAGCCAATTCACAAGCTGGTTTTTGTGAGACACAGACTAAGCTGCATTCTCAACCCACCTCCGCCAAGATCGCCAAAGTTACGAGAGTCTTTTTTTTTAGCTCAACGGAGTCCTCCGGTGATCCTGCGACGGAGTCCTTCAAGATTTGCTACAACTTGTCAGCTATTCTGCCAAGAGCGTCTGCGAGCTTGCCGAGAACGGCGAGCAAGCCATTGGCTTCGTCCTTCCTCTGGTCTCTGTCCAATTGGCAGTTCATGTTTTGAGCTTCTAGTTGGGCTGTCAGCATTCTGCTGTTCCTCTCTAAGACTTCAATCAGTCTACTCTGTAGGTCGCAGTCTTCAGCTTCATCTGGTGATGTTCGTCTTCTCTTCCGGCCTCCTCGCGATGGAGAGCTCTTCCCGGGGTTCTCGGCCTCTGGTTTATCTTTTGCCGTAGCTGCACGATTAAACCCAATCAACTAAAACATGATGATCGATCGAAAAGCTTAGTGCTTATTGGTAAAAAAATGAGGCCCATCCAAAATTTTTATTTAGGCTCGGTTTAGATTTTTCTAAGCTTTAATAATAGAACATTTGAAATCATCTAAGCAGGAAGCTTAGACAGATGTATCTATCTCACAGGTGCTTTGAAAAAGATTAAAGCGAATAGTAGTATGAGCATAGCATTCATTTCTCTCATCTCAGCAAGCTATTGGTGTCTCATGAAATTACTATGACGCATCTAACTTTATCTTGCATGTCATTTGATAGACAAAGATAATAATCATGACAAACAACACTAGAAGAACACATATATGTTGAACATTTTTCATAAAAGAAACATCGAGTTCAGAAAGGCAATAAAAGAAACTAGTATTGAATTCAATGATTCTTCTAACATGTAACTCTTCCCATAAAAAAATGTGAGTTCATTACTATGAATCTGTGGCAGCGTTTCTGCCAAACCAATTGCAGAGGTTCGCAGTCTGAGTTCTTTGTTTGGTTACCCTTCTGCGCTCTGTTTGCCGGATGGTCTTTGCTATGGTGCTTTGCTTAGGGAACACAAATCAAGCAAAATAACAATGGTTGGGTATCTTTACTGCGACACAGCTAACAGATAGAACTCTTAAATTGTTCCTTCGAATACATTTCACAGAGCATGAAATGTGCAATAACATACGGAATTAGCAATTCAAGTATCTGCAAATGATTGAGAGGAGTAACAAAAGCTTGTAGAACTGCCAAGGAAAAGAGAGCGACAGCCATTACCTTCGTCAGACCTCCGATGTCGAGATGATTCGCACTTCTTTTCTGAACGAGGAACAGAGCAACAATGAAAAGAAAAGCTTAAATCTTTGTCGATCAAACAACAAAGTTAGGAGAAACAATACTTATCATCCTTAATCCATCTAAAGAACCATTACCCGATATCGGCACGGCCGCCACCGGCTGTGGCGGCGGCGCCGTATCCTCGGCCTCGTCCTCCGCCTCCTTCTCCTCCTCGAAGTCCGAGAACAGTCCATCCTCCGCTGCGGTCCGCCCGCTATCAAAGACCGCCTCTTCCTCCTCGCCCCCCGCCGCCGCTGTCCGCCCAAACGCCTTATTCCCCTCCCCCTCCTCTTCCTCCGCCTCCGCCTCCACCTCCACTTCCGCGACCGCTGCACCGTCGAGGATGTCGTACACCTCCCGGTCAAAGAACCCCGGCAGCCTCCTCTCCCTCCTGAGATCATTCCTCATCGTCCAAAACGACTCCTTTCCCCTCGCCTCCCACTCCTTTATCTTCTTAAAGTCGCCGGCGAGGTTGCTCCACCGCTTCCGGCACTGTACCGGTCCCCGGTCGACCCCATGCCGGCGGCAGTACGACGACACCGACGTCCACTTGGGTTCCACCGGCGGCGCCGCCACCACCAACGCCGCCGCCCCCTTCTCCCCGCTTCCGCCGCCGCCCCGCCCGGGCCCACGCCCTCTGCCCCGGCTCTCCACCACCCTCTTCCCCTGTATCAGCACCAGTATCTCCTGCCTCGTCCACCGCGGCAGACGGGGAGCCCGCGCCCCTCCTCCTCCTGCGCCGTCGTGGCCGTTGGAACCCGCTGTGTCGACGGCGTTGGCCATTAACGAAATGGCCAAAAGCCGCAGCGATCACAACGTCGTCGTAAAACCCACGTAAAAGTTTGACGGAGAGTTAACGGAATTGGCAGAGCGCCGTTTGCCGAAGCACCTTTAGGCGTCCATGGCATGGCATGGAATGGATACCCTTAAGAAGGGGAGAAAGGGTGGGAGTCGAAGGAGAGAGAGTAAACAAAAAGGAAAGGAGTCCAATATGGGGAAGGGAGGGGAGGACTTGATTAGGTCCAAATTAAACACGGCCCCCTCATAATCCCTATCTATATCTATGTGCCATTAAATTAATGAAAGATATTATGACATCTCTTCGGGGGTGTGTAAATAAATCAACACCATAAAGTGATATCTTTACCACTAAAATAGAATGGTCAAGATATTGTGGGGGAGAGCCCATGAAAGATTAAATACATAAAAGCTAAGGGGATATCTCTTTCCTTGTTCGGGTGTTGATAAGGCACTATCACCACCCTCTTGTGTTCCCTTCTCACAACGTGACCGCCTCCTTTATTTGAGTTGTTTTGTAGGAGAGGTTTTGATGTGTGAGCATACTTAGTATTACTCTCTCATATCACCCAATTATATATCTTAAGATTACGTTTTTTTTTTTTGTTCTTTTCTCTTCGTGTGTATTGATCGATAAGCTCGATGATTATACTAAAATAAAAAAATATAATTATCACAAAAAAGGTTGAAATATAATAATAAATGATTAAATGACTTTTTGGTAAGCATATATGAGTTAGCCTATTATTAAAGAAGAAAAAAAGAAAATTATGAATAATTGAATTAGACAAGGTAGAGGAATGTTAGAACTTTGTTTGCTGAATTAATTCCGAGATAATGTGAAGGATAAGCATTGGGAAAACAAGAGTATATATATATATATATATATATTGCCAATGATTAGCTGTGTTGACGAGGGTGATCACCAACAAGAACATCTCTTTCGATTGTGCACGCCTCTTGTCCCCTAGGAAATGGCTATAACCTTAAGTCATTAGAGTGCACTTGCCATTGGCTTTGGAATCATTAGGGTAGACGTGGTCTCCTTGTCATGGGAGGGGGGACCGAAGAGATGCCCCTTTGGCCGATACACACACTTCCGTCACCATTCCATTCACGTCCGAATCGACCCCATTCATTTACTTTATCATTAAATGTTATCTTCATCTCTCTCTCTCTCTCCTACGAAGGTAAGAAGAAGGAGCCTTAATGGATGTGGGTGGCGTTCTTGTATTGCCTTTGATTGAGGGGATGGAAAGAAGTCCTCAGCCAATCGCTTGTGATTTCCTACCGAAGAACTCGAGGGGATGATGGATGACATGATCATGGTTCGGCTTAGACCTAACGAGATTGAAATCGGAATCGAATCGATTCCGAATTAGACTCAGACCCGATGATTCAGTTATGGTTCCTTCCAATCACATAGAACCAAAACCGAAATCGAATCTACGATTTCGGTTTTTTTTTCATAACATCAATTTAATTTTTAAAAAATATACAAATCAAAATTAGAACCAAAATCACCGATTACAAAATCGGACTCGAAACCATATGTTGTGCAACTTCAGGCAATGATCGAGTCATCATCACGGCTTCATTCAAACCCGTATGCGTCTTGATGTCGAAGTTTGACTGTAGGTCATATGTGATTGCCCTCTCCTGAGATGATCTGCGATGGAGCAAGGAAACAAAGCCCGTTAGATTCCTGCATATAAATCAGAGTTAGAAGATTCTCAGACCTGACCCCTCAAAAGATTAAGTCACGAAAGAGAAGTGTAGAATTTACTCTTTTTTTTTTAATCTCTCTCCTACGCTGGACAAGGGTTTACTTTATACCTATAAACAAAGATTGGTCGTATGCGGCCTATTAAAGGCTTCCAATTCATTGGACGATCGACTCGAATGTCTGAACATGGGGGCACCGCCCAACATACGATATGGGTCGGTATCATGCGACGTCGTTTTGAGCTTTTTGAAGTGATCCTATATAACGCAACACTGTCTTATACGGTTTTAGTACATCTAAGATGTTGTGTTAATACAATTTGTCATATCAATTATGGGGCTCCTTATTTGTGTTTTATTGTTTGATGAGTATGGACATGCCGGTGATACCAAAATATATCATATCACAATCTAAATCTGATTCCAAAAGTTTGAAACCGAAACCTTCAATCCCGGACTATGTATTATTGCATCATCTCCTGCTTAATCTTTGGATCATAAGTGAGTCTTGGCAATGGTTTATTTGAGATTTAATGAACCACTTGCATCTTGTGCTGGCCAAAGGGCCATCATCTATGTCAGATCAACTCAGGTGCCACTTTATATGATAAAGAAGCTGCTGCTGTTCATCTAAAAAAGATACGCAATGATACAGCCCAACTATTTGATTTCTCAAAAGCACTGTAAAGCTCAATCCATAGACGGTTTGACCGACCAAAGAAAGAACGATAGGGGTTGACCTTTGGACATCCACACAGCAATTACTCTATGATATGATGCTATGTTTGAAGGCAGTTTAGTCGTAAGATATGATTCCCTACTCATTTGATGCCAATATGCCCTATTAATGGTGTCAAACATAGCTATTACCCCCCCCCCCTACTGTCATCTTGTTGCCCATGCTTCATTACTCTACTCCACTAAACCACATCCCTTGCCTCAGCAATTGGAAACATGGGTCCCATGAATCCCATTCACAATTGCCGATATATATATATATATATATACATATATGTTTTTGATTGCAGCACTTTTAAATATTCAATTTGGATGAGTGGCAATATTTACTTTCATGGATTTCATGATGGTAGGAATATAATGTTATTAGATAATGGGAGACAATGGACAGTTATTAGTGGAGGCGGCTTTTGGATCCACGGATGACACACACCACCACCTCAAGTGTTCAAGGTTGGGAATCTTATTTGCAATCCAATCCAACCCGAACCCGATTTAGAAATCGCAATCGCAATCGATCGAAGCCTCACCCATTCACGGATCAGATAAAATCTTGACCGTCCAATTAAATTCACCCACTGCTAATAGTAACACGTGATCCCCCAAACGGAGCCCGCCATCGGGCGAGCGAGCGAGCAAGATGGTCGCCGGCGTGGACGGAGGAGCACCTCATGGAACGGTTTCCGTCTCCGACGCCGAGGGCTCGCTCCTTCCTCCGCTGCCCTTTCTTCTTATGCCGGAGATCGCGGATCCTGCGACACCTGATCTACGAACCGGTGCTAAGCCCTAACTTGTTTTCAATTTTGCATCGGTCGTATGGATAATAAACTTTCTTTTCTGAACTCAATTTGAATCGAAATGAGTAGATCAACGATGATCAAATTTCCATTTTGGTAACTTGATGTTGAAATGGGTAAGACTGAGATCACAAATTTTGCTTGGGAGATTGCTTTAATTGACTAGAAGGCTGTGGATCGACTCGGGGGTGCACTTCTCTGGGGGTAAAATGCGCACTATGTAAGATGATAGATTTATTCTAACATTTATCTGTCTTACCTGTAGATTGTCATGCTTTCAGATCTTTCCTGGAGATAATCTAACTTGATCCATCTTGGAGGGAGTAGAGTAGTCTTCCTGTGATGAATCATGTTTTTTTTTTTTTTTTTTACCTTCAATCTCATGGTTAATTCAACAATAACTATATCATGGAACGCATACTGTGAAGCATCGAAACCCTTGCTAATCTGCAATATAATTTACCTTCTGCATTATACCAAATCCCAATTGGCAATGGTGGAGAGCTGATAGATGTAGTTGATCGATAATGTGAGTGTTAACAATGTTGGACTCCAGGATTTTAGCTTCTCCTCTAACTCTTTGCAGGCAACTTGACTGAAGCCCACTCCTCCTACCTCACAAGCCTGACATGTTTACGCATACTTGAGTTTTCCTCATTCTTGATTCTTTCAGAGGATCGTCTTCCTCATTTTAGTTGCCCCCCCCCCCCCCCCCCCCCTTTTTTTTTGCTATGTGTTCTTGTAATCTGTCCTAAACTTTTGCCTGCTTGGACATGCAACCAAACACTTGTTGACCATTCATTTAGCGCACACTGTGATCTCAACCACATTACGACTTGGCTTTTGGATTTGAAATGGCATGTTGGTGACTTGAGTTCAACAGCTGGAATGGTTCGTTGCTACTTGCGCATCAGCCTATGCATCATAGATCTCAAGGACAACCTCACTTTCTAACATGTTTGTCAGTTTGAAATGCTTTACTGGCGAAGCTTACTTCTCTCCAATCTTTGCATTTGAACAGCAATCTGCTTTCCTTGGAAAGCACCTTCCTTCTCATCGTTGAGACTTCATCTAAGGTTGAACTCACTGTCAGCAAAATACCTGCAGATTTGGGGAAGCTTACATCTCTTCAGGTGCTGGACCTTGTGGACTACTCTGTCATCTTTGGTGGAAGGCTCTGTTTCACTGTAAGGATCCCAGAAGGCATTGATTCCTTTGGACGAGTCTCCTGACCTTCCTTCCTACGAGCAATGCTTCAGGTGCTCCTGCATGTCTAAGATGAGATCATCGAGCCTCATGGACTTGCCGGTCACATCTTATCAGGGAGAATTATACAAGGCAGGCAGTCGAATACCTTCAGTTGCCAATCAAGACTTGTGTGGATGGCTATTGCAGCAGCTTGATGGTGCAGCCGAGGAGCGCGGAAATAGAGATGCATAAAATCCTGTTAAGTTCTGGGCTTTGCATTGCACTAGCATCTGTGGTGGGCTTCGTTGATGCAGCTGTGGCTTCTGATGACAAGAACTCCCAGTGAGCAAAGACCACAAGTCATTAGGTAATTTCCATTACTGTTTTAGGATTTGGAAATTTTTTTTTTCTATGTTAAAATTATAGTAAATTTCCGCTGCAAAACATGGAAACTGGACCTCTAATCTTCTCTAAAACATCACACTGGATGGTGCTCTCACTCTCTCTCTCTTTCCTTCAGCATAGGACGGGATGCTGTCACTAACTGGATGTGGCACACAAAACCGAGTTCGGTACAAGTGATGTGACAGAGAAGAGAAGGAAATCTTGCAACGAGAAAGGTGTGGCACTCATCGAGAACTCGTAATGGTGGTTGGTGCTTGTTGTCGTTTGTCCTCTTCTCAGCCCAAATCTTTGACACACAAAACTGGACCTTTCTCTGTCCTCTGCACACCCAATGCCTGCATCCACCAGAGCATCATTCCCTTGCTTGACCTTTCCATCACTCCAATGGATTCTTGCCGGTTCTAGGCAAATGAGCACCACATAACCACAGATACTTTGTTCTCGATGCTTACCGCCGATGGATTCTTTTTTTTTTTTTTTTTGTTTGACCTTCAGCAATTTATTCATACTGTTGAAATAATTTTCCAAATCTATTGGCCCTTTTGAACTTAGTTTTTCACTACAAGTATTCTTATAAGAGTGAACATTTTACAGATTAATAATTGTAGTTTAGTATAATGATATTGAGATTCCAGTTGTTGGGTAAAGCTCCAACCCTCTTTTATGATATGATTCGAGTTTCAAACTCTTTTTAGTATTTGATGTAATGATCAAAATAATTTGTTTTATTATTATTTTTAGATGATCATATGAAATAAAAAAGATTGTCAATAGTAAAAATGGGATTAGAAATAGTATATATTTTTTTAATCTAAGTTTATTTGTAAAGAAAGGTTGAAGTTGATACTTAGCTATTAGATTATCCACAATATGGGTCTGTTCTTATCATTTCATACACCATTACAACAGCAACCATTCATTCAATTTTGATTGTGATTAGGTGGAGCATTATTTCCTGACAGTGACTGCATCACAGAACGTTTGACACCTGCAACGCCAGACATGGCACGATAGTATGGTGTCAAACAATGCAAGTCTCCTTTTTTTTTTTTTCTTCCTTTTGACACAGTCAACTCTCACACAGTATAATAGAATTCGTATCCATGACTTCATAGATATACCAAGTTCAAATGGTTGTCGATGTGTATTCTTGCACTATGGCACATTGAGATGCGAACAAACAGCTTATAATTATGGCTGTTATTTTATAGGCAGATTCCTGTTATCATGACAAAGTCACACCACCAATATGTTTTATTTCTCTCCATACACCAAACTGCACCCAATCAATGATTGTTTTGGGACTAAACAAATGATGTCAGTGGATGCTTTAAGCTCTGAGCTGGTGATGAACCCAGAAAGGAACATGAGTTCACGGGGCTCAGAGCAGTTCATGCTTTCTTGTTGAGTGGTGGGTGGTATACACAGTAGCTGTTAGTAGTTTAAGCTGCATTCATTACAGGTTGAGGCAGGCATCTAAAGGAGAAAAAGAGGGGCTGAGTCCAGCTGTGTGGAGTAGAGGAATAAAACATTAGCCACTCTTCTCCATCATTAAGAGCCAAAAGAAGAAGGGGTTTTTAGGCTGGTCCTCACTCACCCCAACTTTTCAACAAGCTACTTTTGTTTCAACTTCTTCTTCCCCCCTGTAGAAATGATCCAATGAAAGAGTACAGAAAAGAAGTTAAATGAGAAGAAAGGGAATGATCTCTGATTCAAACTTATTTCTGAAAGGATGGTCAAACCCAAGTGGTGGTTTAAGATGTTATCCTACTTTTTTTTTTCCTTCACATCAAATCCTTGCTTGATATAGCTAGCAAGTGGCCAGTTGAAAGAATCATATGAAGAATTGTTAGTCTTTGGAGAGGCTATATACATCAGCAGATCCATGTAACTTCCAGAGGATGTTAGCCATAACTCATGTTCATGAATTGGTGGACCAACTTCACCAAGATATTGAGGATTTCTTCTCTTGTGAATAGTTACACTGAAACACAGGACTCAGAGCAATGCATTCAACATTTGATTTGATTGGTGTTGGGTCATTTCTTGAGGTGGCAAGGGAGGGTTGGGCAGACCAAATTTATCTCCTTTCCTCTTTGCTTTGTTACCATCACATCCTGAAGTGGACCCCACCTTTGTTGAAGAAAGGCTTGCTTTCAGGGTCACATGATCCATCATTCTCACTGAAACCACCAAATCCTCTTTCTTCCAACTTGAGGTGGTTGATGGCAATTAATGTCTGAAACTACAGGCCAAACTAGTTTCTGTGGCAGCATGAGATGGATATTACTTCTCATTGGTGCATTCTTCTTTGATCCTAAAAAAACCTCCAAGTTAATATTGATTGGAATTATTCATTTCATGGACAGCACTTTAATGCAGGAGAGCAGAAAGAGAATAATGTTCAAGTTGGGAACCAAAAGCCAAATTAGTTTCTTTGGCAGTATGACATGAGCATTCCTTTTTCATTGGTGTACTGTTCTTACTTCCAAGTTAGTACTGACTGGAATAATTGTTTTATGTACAGCATCTTGATGCAGGGGAGGAGAAAGAGAGAGAACAGTATTGGTCTCTCTCTCTCTCTCTCTCTCTTTTTTTTATTATTTTATTGGCAGTATGCCATGGATATTCCTTTTCACTGGTTTTGTGTATCAATCTTGAAGAGAACTTCTTGGCTGCAAACATTGATAATTGGACAGTAGCTCTGATACAGGAGAGTAGAAAGAGAAGCAAAAGGGTAAAGTGTACAATAGTTAAGCATCAGAAGAAATTGCAGCAGAAGCATCCAAATCAGTGGTGATTCCAGTACAAAATGGGACAGAAACTAAGGTCCTCCTGGGTTTCTGCTCCTCTCATTTCAAATCACCATGTCCTCAACCAGTCCAAACCCTGACATGATGAACAGCACCCCATCTGTGAAGCTGCCCAACACCGGCTGCACCCTGAACTGGATGGCATTTGACTCCAACAGTGTCTCCAGAGCCATGATTTAGCAGTGCAGCATATGCCAAGTACATTTTTCATCCTGAAGAATCACAGTGGTTAGAATTCCTTAATCCATGTTGCTAATGCAGAGAATGTCAGGAATGAACTGTGGTGTGTCTGTGGTTCGGAATGGAAGAGGTTTCTGAGAGCAGTGACTGTGGAGTGGGAGTGTCGTTGAACAGCCACTGTTGCTGAAGAGAGAGGGTAAAGGCTTAACATGGGACAAGAAATGGGTGTGCCCACCAACACTGGACCAGTCAGTGGCAGATAGATGATCCAGATTTCTTTATTGGAACAAAATTCTACATGTCCATTGGGGGCCAGTCCATCACTCTCATCCACACCTTTTTCTGCACCACTGATTGCCAGAACAGCTCCATCTCATCCTGTTGCAGCTTCTGCTGACCTGAGTGAGTGCATTGGTGGGTTGCCTTGTGAAGTTTCCTATGGGTTTCAAGGATCATGATGCTTCTTCCCCCCTTTATCAGCTACAAGACCCACCAGTAGATTGTTGTTCCATCCTTGTTAGTTTTATCTGCATCTCCTCCTCCATTCTCATGGCTTCCCTACCACTGATGATGGGGTGAGTAGCTGGGGGCAGGTACTGTGTGGTTGTGGCTTCTTGGTTTCAAGTGAAGGGGGAAAGAAAAAAGAAGAAACATGTTGTTGTTGGCTAGTTTTGGGTGCCATAAATGATTGCTTCAAGTGTGTGATTGTGATGGCAACGGAATCTTGTCTCTGCCCACCAAAATTACTCACAACACATCCAAGAGAGAGAGAGAGTTGTGATGGAAGAGTTCACCAAAATACTTGTCTTCTGGTTCCCAAAATCAAAAAAGTGTGTGTTAAATTATAGCCTTTGCAGAAAAGGTGTTGCAAGTGCATTTGGCAGGGAAGAGACCTGCAAGAATCTTTCTAATGGTGATGGATTAATAACATAACCACTTTGTGGTCCAAGAAAATAATAATAAACTTGAACAGGATCGAATGATCAAATTGGTGTTGACATGATGTGGTGACGCTGAAGAATTTGGTGCGAGGGAGAAGCCTCATTAGCTTGTGAAACAGTAAAAAAGCAGCGTGTGTGGTAACTTTCTAAAGTTCATCTGAGTTGCTTACGTGTGTATTGGAGGACTCGTTGCGTGGACACGTACGTTTCATGGTAAAGGTTGCGTGTAAGTTTCCCAGCCAAACTTATTGACTTCTTCCGGCCTAGTTTGGTTGACTGGTAAATTTGACGAATCGACTCGGTCAACCGACGTTATCCACACGAACACCGGCGACATTTATGACGGTGGGATGGAATACATTACACTGGTTTCATTTTTGAAGGGTCTTTGGCAATATTTATATACACATGTTCAGAAAATAATAATAATAATAAGGAGAAAAAAAAGGGAATTAAACACGTCAGCGCTCATCCAAATCCCACCACCATCACATCAAGCAACAGCTCGTGGCCGTTGAAAGAAGGCGATCGAATAAAAAAAATAAGACCGCGAGTACGGTCACCGCCCCACCCGGTGGGGGGGGGGGGCGGGTTACCCCCAACAACACAGCGAGCACCGGTGGATCGAAGCCGATGGGACGCGAAGAGGTCACGTGGGCCGTCAGCTAACGGGAATCGTTCCACTTCGCCGTTACGGAGCGGGTCGGGTCCCACTTCGGGTGGTCGGTCGTGGCCCCCCCTCGTTGTCGATACTGACGGGTTGCGGCCGCGAAGTACATTGAAGGATCCATTAATTTGAGGCATCCCGTGGACGGACGTGATGGTTGGAGGAACAGAGCCGCACGACTTCCGAGGTGTGTTTTTTTCATATTTTTCTTTTTGTTGTATTTTATTTTATTTAAACTTGGGGGGCTACGGAACCATGGCCGGTGCTGGGTGGCTGGGCCCCAGCGAGGCGGTGGGGTCGTATTAGTTGACGATGGTGACGCGACAAGTGCCTGGGTCCCAATCAATCAAGTGGCGGAGAACAATTTGGGGGGGCGGGTATCATCACACACCATGGATGTGAGCACATGGCAAACCGGCCATGAATCGAACTCTATCTATCCAAACGGTGGGCGCCTCAGCCAATGGGACGAGTGCTGCGAGTGGGGTCCCACGCCGGGACCACGAGGCCAACACACCGGTCGGGAAATTTTAAGTTTTAAAAATTTCTTAAGTAACACTTCAATTTCTATTTTTATTTTTTTTGATCATCCTAACTTTTGGCTATGTCATCATCCATCAATCCTTCGTCGAATCCACCATACAACAAAGACATATCGATCCCTATTAAACCTCATTGGATCATCAGTGATAGAACGACCCTTATTTTTTTCATGCAATTAATAACACAAGCGATGCTACGCAACACCTCCGGTAGCGATGGCCCTCACCACCCTCATGCAAGTAAGGATACAACAATATGATCTCTTCGTGACCTCTCCTCCTCTTGTCGATCGTGAGCATAGGAGGAAGAGGGCGACTTACTGTTATGACCAACAACGATGATAAGAGTTGAGGGATTAGCTATATCTTATATAAGATGGAGTTGGGCAAAAGACGAAGGAGGGGGTCGGTAATAAATTTTATCTTTTTAAGTGTTCAAAGGCACTATCCAACTTGCTGAACGGATAAAAGCTGTCGGTGCTACTTAGTGAAGAGAGAGAGACACACACAAAAAGGAGTGGCACCGTTGAGTTGAGAATAAAAGCTTTGGTCGGAGGAAGGAGAGGCATCGATGGCTCACCGTCTTCTGCCTACAAATAGTACATGGATTTGATTCTATATGAGAAAGAGAGAGAGAGAGGTAAAAGTCACCGATCGATTGATCCATGATGGTTCTTAGTGTGGCCATCAAACCAAGAAGGATAACATGTTCATTTATGTGCTCTTTTAACAGATCTTACATTAAGTAGATGGCTTCTCTATAATTTGATTTGATTTCGGGCAAATAATTATGTAACGAAAACCAAATATGAATCGTGTATGCACTTGTTGTTGCAGCTCGATATATTTATTATAGTCATCAAATTTTTATCCCAAAAGATGAAATGGTTCTATAATTTTTGTCTTGAAACATACATAGAATAATTAATACCTTTGGGTCTGTCTATTAATTGATGACTTATATCATCGAAAATTAATCACCTATGATGGAGACTAAAAAGGATTATGCCCACATCTCATCTCGTCTTCTTATCTATATTTAAAACTCATACTTGCGAATAAAGCGGCTGACGGAAATATACACTTAGTTGTTGGGTTTGGGATAATTACAAATGTAAATTTAGACACTCAAATCGAGTTCATGATATTGTTAGTAACATAGTTTGTTATTAATTTGATATGATAGAATTGATTTGACTTACCTTATTTTTCAAGTCTGATTGTACTATCACAATATAAAAACTCTATTTTGGCATCTCTTATATATATTTTAGATGGTTTGAATATGTTGGTCAATCTAAGTTGATAAAGACTTTGATATGTTATTATCTTAGGCTCGAATTTAATTTTTATCATTTATCCTTTATATAAAAATAAAAAAATAGAGGGCTTACTATTCTATCTACATCACCTTAAAAAAACTCGTACAAATAATACCTACTTGACCAATTCTCTTTGAAATAAAAATAATTTAAAATTAAGAGAATGAGAAGCTACTTGTCATACATGACAAAAAAAGATCCCCCATTTATAGTCAGAGATCTCATCGATTATGACTAAAAAAATGCTTTTTTAAATCATAAATTATTTAATAATCTTTCTCTTAGATGAAAAGTCTCACCACCTTCATGTTTTATTATTTTTTTTTAAGATGCTGGATTCCATAGGTTGAGTGTCAATTAGTGGATAAAATTTCCCAATATCAAATATGTTTGCGTATTAAATAATTAGTACAATTCAAAAAGAAGTATATTGAATTCATCATTCTCTCTCAGTGAAGTCGCATTAAAATATCTATCAAAGAGAAAAAAAATAAACACCTCGTTAGGTTTGAGATGAGCTCGTATATTAAAGTTTGGGCCGGCTATGGTGCCATTAATGAGCCATCCATGCACATGCACATGCACGCTGATGGATGGTCCCCCAAAACCACCGTATTCACCCTTCGCGTGAGGCCATCTCCCATCAATCCCGATCCATCTGGTCCCTCCAATCCCAATCAGACGGTCCACAAAAATTACAGGCTGACCCTTATTTTTCTCTCTCTCTCTATCTATTCCTTTTTTTTTCTATTTACCAAACAAACCTTCCGTCTCATCTGCCTTATCCTCCGGCTTACGTCATTGTCACGCCATACCAAAACATCGTAGTGCCTTACACCCACACAACTCAATCCGTGTATCGCACGCACACGCTACCCCCGCTGGATCCCGCCGTTGGCCTCAATCACGAAACACCACCTCATTTAACTTCGCTAATGATCCCAATCATTTTAATGTCGCGCATAATGGAGGATTTGGGTTAATTTATGACGTATAATGATTTCCGAAAAAACAAAGTCGTATTATTACGGTTTTTTTTTTTTTTTTGGATCCTCGGAATATCTCCGATATCTTACCCGTGAACAGTAGTAATTAGCCGTCACGTTGGATTTCTTTAACGACAACACATTGCCTCTACCCGCTCGACTTGGCTTGTTGTGATTGGAGGTGGACCCCTCTTCCGAGACGTGAGTGCGTCCGGTTACAAGGCAGGTAGACGACGCGAGTGGGGAAGAGGGGTGTCGGGAAACAATCCTTTGGTGCTGTTTATACGTGGCGGGATTTTATCTCTTCGAATCACCGCATCTGAGATGGCCACGTGGCGGAAGGTGCACGCGAGCTTGCGGGCGCGAAGAGCCTCGCCTTTCCGCAAGCTTAACGTGACATCACCTAAATGACGAGAATGCCCTGTGGGATTGCGGAAAGTACCGGGGTTTCCGGGGAGTCGGGTGGGGACACCTCGCTGCTGCGGCGACTGCCATCATGGCGATTGCATGAAAATAAAGGGGAAGGACTAGGGCAGTTTGGTCAATAAGTAATCGCAACGCTGTCCTGTGATGGGTAATCTTGTGCGTCCGTTGTACACGTGATCGTCCAGTGGACGGTCCTGATGGTTTAATGGAGGCGTCTCATCGTCGCCGAACGAATCGGTGGGACACCGTGGCATATATCTTCCGCGTGCGACGATAACGGCGCAGCATCGCCGTCTCGCCTCCGTCTCTCTCTCTCTCTCTCTCTCATTTTTTCTTATTCCACCAACTCCAAATTCCCCCGAACGCCTCGCCACCGCGGTCCGGTCCTCCGCCTTCTCTCCCTACCGCCTCAATCTCCGCCTCGCCCTGCCTTCTCTCTTTAACCCTACATTAGCGATCCCTTTCCTCTTGTTATTTCTTTTATCCTCTTCCTCGGGCTTCTCTTCGACGCCTCCTTCCTCCGTCGAAGGCGGAGGCAGCGGCGGATCGCCGCCGACACCGGCGCCTGCTTGCCGGAAACCGCCTGGAGCACAGTCGGGGGAGAGTTTCGTCGGCGTGCTCGGGATCGGCGGGCCAAATTCTTAAGAAGGCGACACAGAGAAGAAGGAGAGGGCAGGGAGGGAGTGAGCCGGGGGTAAAACAATATTCGAATGCAGCGGTGGTGAGACGGAGCTCTCGTTTTGCTTGCATTGGAGGGGAAAGGGTGGAGGTTGGGGGAAAGGTAGGGGGCATCCATGAGCGGGGGTTGGACGCTCGCGCACGGCACGGATTCCGAGGGGATCCCTTCGCGGAATTCTCTTCCTTCTTCGATGACCACCTCCTCCTCCTCCTCCTCCTTCTTGCCTTATACCGTAATCCATTCCTCCGCGGGTTGCTTCTTTTAAATTACGGCCCGCTCCAGCTCAACTTGTGCCTTCTCCGCAGGCTGTCGGTGAACAGGAGGGGGGAAAGGACGTCGATCCGGTGAGGTTTCCTTGACTTAGCCATGTATTTTCGTACCTTCTTCTGGGTTTTGGTCGGAATTCCGGTGTTAATCTACGATTTGGTTGTGATCGCTGTGGAAACGTTGGATGTTGAGGTCAGGGATGGGATCCAAGCTTGATTTCGGTCTACTTGAATAGTTGAATTATACCGGATCTTTATTAATTGCCGATGATCTCCTATTCTTTTAGACGTTTCGGGCTTAGTTCTTACTGTTTGGTTTTTCAGTGATCTCGTGACCGAATATATCATTTTGAATTTTATTACCACTATTATCGTCTTCCTTTTGCTTTCAGATCTTTTCAGCGCCAAAAACTTCAAAAAAAAAAAAAAACAAAGTTTGACCCTTCTTTCTTCGATTCTCGAGTACACCTTTTATTTCTTAAACATGTCTGTAGAAATAGCAGAAGAATTTGAGTCATGATAATTTCCCCTTTTTGTTTTCCTCTCTTCTTTACATTTGGTTTCTCATTAAAGCCTTCATTACCTAATGGTCGCTTGATCTGGTTTTGTCTTTGCGCAGGGGAGGAGAGTTTCCTTTGACTGAGGGTAGCTAGCGTCATTGGAAGTTAGTTGCTGGAGTATAGTTTAGTCTTTGTTCGGGTGCTACAAGATGCCGACTAGAATAATGGATCAGAGTCGCCTGTCCCCATTCGTCCGGAATTCGGAGGCCTCTTCCTTCTTCTCCGAGGAGCTACGCTTTCCTCCGGAGGTAAGATTTTTAGCTTTCCAGGGTGTCAATGGACCTCGCTCTTTGAGAAAAGAAGTGCGTTTTTTATCAGTCACTGTACTCGCTTGTTCTCTATTTTGTTAAATTCTCGGTTCTTGTTGTTAATAAGCTCTTTTTGGAAGTGATGCTGATGGCACCTCCTACCTTTTGCTCTCGGTATTTTTCATCTAAAAACACATTACTCTCAGATGGAACCAAAATAATATCTAATGCATATCTTTGTGCTAATCTTTTCTTGATTACAGAGGCAAGTTGGATTTTGGAAACCTGAGTCAGTGCCTGATCACCATGGTGAGTATAACATTTTGGTTGAGCCTGGGATTTTTTTGTTTGATATTACTACCACTCTTTGCTTTTGTCAAACTTGGAGTTTTTATGTGACCTTATGCAACGAAAAACTTCCAAACATTCTTAATTGTTGGGCTCAATATACATTGTGGAAAGTTGTTATTACATTTCTACATAGATAATTCTTTAAGCGAGTAGGGAGTTATTTACGTTGATGGAGAATGTATCCACCTGTAAGAAGCTAAATCCTGCATGGTTCATTGATAGCCAATGGTTTTAGTCGGCTTTTGCTCCTTTTGGTTTTCAGTTAAACAAAAGTTCAACTGTAAGCTACGAATGGGAATTTGAGCTGCTGTGTTCGTTTAGACTGGGTATTCTACTCATCTGGGTTGGTTAGATGATAAACCATAATTGTCACTTGGTAAGCTTTCATAATGGAAAAACAAGTCGAAAGGCATTTGCATGAAATCAGCAGGCTGAATTGGTAATTCATAAGTTCAAGAACATTGTTTGTGTGTTACTACATTGTTCCTGAATTCTGTTCAATCTTAATGGAGGGGTTTATTTGCTCCCCTTTGTCATCTTGTGCAGTCAAGGGCTTTAGTGTGTTGGTGTTTGTCTTCTGCAGGAACACAGGAATTGACGTTGGTGTCAAGAAATCAGTCAGTTTCTTCTTCTCCACTTAATAAGTTTCATATGCCGGGAGCAGACTCTGTGGAAGGTCTGGGTCAGTGGGAGCCCCACATAATCAAGGAGCAGAAAGATAAGTTTAATCTTGGGCATCAGCTGGAGCCAGAGACGATAACTGGCATGTCAACGACTTTGTGGAAGGCCGATGACCATGATTCTACTTTCCAATCTGATCTATTAAGTCAATCTGCTTCTTCAATTATGGAACCAAAAGATCAAAGTGGATGCCTTTATGAGAATGGTCTTTTCTCAAGCTCTTTATCAGATATATTTGCAAAAAAATGTATGTTTTCTTTTTTCACTCTAAGTTTCATAAACTATTCTTTTCTAAGAGGACTAATTTCTCATAGATTCTTGACATTGCACTTCACATATGACCGTTTGCTCTTACAGAATTTTTGCATGTTTATCATACCTCAAAAAGTTAACTTTCTTATCATTTTGATGGGGCAGTGAGATTGTCATCAAGTAATGTTGCTTTCTGTCAGTCAGTCGATGAAAATAACTTAAACTTAGGGGAAGATGAGCCTTTTGAATCAACGGAGGAAATTGAAGCTCAGACAATTGGAAATCTTCTCCCTGATGATGATGACTTGCTATCTGGTGTTATTGATGATCTTGGATTTGTTGCTCGACCAAATAGTGGAGATGATATTGATGATGACATATTCTACAGTGGGGGAGGCATGGAACTGGAGCCTGATGATAATACTAATGTGAGCAAAGGGCTAGAATTTGTTGGTGGAGGAGCATCTAATGGTCAGCAAGTGGGACCGAATGGCACAATTGCTGGTGAACACCCTTTTGGTGAACATCCTTCAAGAACGCTTTTTGTTAGAAACATTAATAGCAATGTTGAGGATGCCGAGTTAAGGGTCCTTTTTGAGGTACTTAATCCTTATGATCTATATTTTGATTTTGACAATTGCTTTATTTTTGTTGGGTAAATCCTTTAAGCAGTTCTATAGTATTTGATTAATATGTGAAGTCATGGATCTAGCAAGTCCTGATTGTATTCTTCTGGAAATGTGCAGCAATATGGTGACATAAGGACAATTTATACTGCCTGCAAACATCGAGGTTTTGTTATGATATCTTACTATGACATAAGAGCGGCACGAAATGCAATGAAAGCACTTCAAAACAAGCCATTGAGGCGTCGGAAGCTGGATATCCACTTTTCAATTCCAAAGGTAATCATGCACTATTTAGTTCATTATTGTTCTAGAGGTAGCAGTATTGATTGAGAGTTCTAAAGTCCATCTCAGCCTTTTGAAAATAATTAAAGCATTGTTTTGTTGCTTGTCTATGCAAATTGTCTCTCGAGTAATGTAAATTGGATACCTCTTAGGTGTACTGAATTTAACTAAAGAAACTTTTTCTGAATACTTGGAAGTAATAGGGATGTGGCACAAGGCAGGCAAGTAGGTGGTGTCAATTTCAACGTGTTTTTGAAGCAATATGAAAATTAGAAAAGAATGTTGTTGAATGATATTCGCTCCACCACAATTTTCTTCAAGCCTCCATTCACTTTATCCCAGTTGATTATAAGTTGACATATACCTAAAAGAATTAGGAGAATCCTGAATATACTATGGCCAACAATATTGGTAGCAGATGATGACAATGACGGTTTTGATATCTGCTGCTTTCAAATTGGTAAAATTTGAGCTTAACTTTATGCATTTATTTGTTAATTTAATAATCAACTTTGATGGATGCCTACCATGTGACTACTCATGAAGAATGTATGCATAACCTGTTCTTAATATGAGCATTTTCTTATCTGGCTTACATAGACAAATGCACAATGCACTTGTTTGGATACTTACATGTTCATCTGCTATTCTTCAAAAGTTGTTACAGAAGCAGCGACGTGACTATCCTATCTTTCTGAAGCTTGGTTCCATATTTGTTAGAACAATTATTCATTCATATTGACTGTCTACAATATGTCTATGAACTTGATATTCTTTTATTTGTTCACAATTCTGTTTATTAGGACAATCCATCAGAGAAAGACATAAACCAGGGGACACTTGTGGTATTCAACCTTGATTCATCTGTTTCAAATGATGATCTTCGTCAGATTTTTGGCACTTATGGTGAAATCAAAGAGGTGACATTTTTATTCTTCTTTCATGTATTTTTAATGTTATACTGAAATATATTGATGCTAAACATAAGTTTTAACTTCCAGATACGTGAGACTCCTCATAGGCGCCATCATAAATTTATCGAGTTCTATGATGTTAGAGCCGCCGAAGTTGCTCTTCGTGCTTTAAACAGGAGCGATGTTGCAGGCAAGAAAATTAAGCTCGAGCCTAGCCGTCCTGGAGGTGCAAGACGGTGGGTACTATCCAATCAAACTCATTTTTCTGATCTTTTCATATACAATTTCTCTAGCAGCTTAAAGCAATAGACTCATCAAGTTCTGTGACAAATATATTTATAATGTGGTATATATTTTTTCTTCTTGAGCTTAAAGCTGTATCTGTTTAGTTCATGTGAGTTTTGTGTGTTGAATAAAAAAATTGGTTTGTAAGAGAGCCTAACATACAGAAACCAAAAAATATTTGCCACATTTGGTCTGAATAACTACTAGCTGAATCAGATATACTGTAGATATGTTATCATTAGAAGATACTGATAAGAATTTTGATTGTATACCATCATTTATTTGCTACACCAAATGCAAATAATAAAAAGAAGAAGGCCTTGGTCTTTATATTTTAGTTGGTACTATACCTTATTTAACAAATGAAGTAATATTCATGGTTTCATGTTTGGATTTGAGCTAAGCTTTTGACACCACGTCATCAACTTCTGTAACTTTTAATTGAAAAAAAGGGATAAATCTGGATGGTTTTGATGCTACATTCCAGCTTAATGGAATTAATATGCCAAGCTGTTAGATGAGTTATCTACTTATATGATCATGGATGAGAAGCCTGAGATGGAAAAAAGATGCAATGTTCAGAGTCATCATCTGCTTCGGGATTTCCTTGCAGACTGTTATCATCAGTGGCAACTCTGATTCATGGGCTTTTCTCTGGTTTAGCTTATGTGTTATGGCGATTCTGCAAGCCAAATATCAGAGCTTATCATATAATATATTTGGTTATTAAAGAAAATAATTGTCTCATTGCAATGAAATCACAACTTCAGTAATCCGTAACATCATCCATGCATTTGACTTCTTAGGACTCAAATTTCTTTTGAACTTGAGTTCTACGCAAGTGCCTGTTCACCTGGAAGTCAAGTTCCCGGAACTTAAGATCCCCCATGAGTCCTTGTGGCATAAATTGTGGGGGACCTTGGCATGATTTAGTTGAATTAGTTCAGTGTTTGAATTTGATATTGTTGAAGTTGAGTTGATCATATTGATCAGAATAGGTGTATCCAATATACTCAGTCAAGACGGATCATGCAAGAATTTAGTTTTAGTTGGTCTTCATTGTGCTAGATGAATTTAACTGAAAGTAAATTGAGTTGGTCCAACAAACTGCATTAATGCACTAAGTTTTTGAACAAACACTAAGAACACATCCATAATGCTTGTTAATATGCATAGATATGTTCAGGTCATATGTGTTTTCCTTTTATGCCTCTGTATTGGTTGTCTTTCATCTTTTATTAGTTATTTTTATGTTTACCTAGGTAAATTTTGTTTTCCTTTGTGGATCATCCATGCGTGACATATTTCTTGAACCAGCAGCTTGATGCAGCAGTTTTCTCCCGAGTTGGAGCTGGAAGAATCAAATGGATGGAAGCACAGCCCCAGTCACTCTCCATCTGGATGTTTTGGTACTCTTCTTTGTGCTTTTTCTTATTTCAGATAACCATGATATTTTCTTTCCATTTCTCGGGTTATTTTATGCCTTTGGCTCGCATTGCCTGAACAAGTGTCATTCCCCCCCACCCCCCTTCTAAGGATCTGCCTCTCTTGGAGCAATTACACCCAATGGTTTTGAAAATGGAGGAATCCAGAACCTGCATGCAGCTGTCTGTACAACAAATAACCCATTTATGGAGATCACACACCATGGAATCTCTTCCAGTGTGCCTCAGAATTTATCATCTGCTGTGAGAGTTGCATCGGTAGGAAGTCACAGTAATCAAGCTGCCCATGCTGATCTTAGCCATTCTCTAAACCAGATGAATTTTGGATTCCAAGGCATGCCTAGTTTCCATCCTCACTCACTTCCAGATTTTCAAAATGGAGTCACGAGTGGCCTTCCTTACAAATCATCAAACCCAGTATCAGCTATGGGTACCAAAATCAACTCGAGACCTGCTGAAGGAACAGATAACAGGCATCTTCACAAAGTAGGCTCTGGTAGCTTTAACAGCCATTATTTTGACAACACCGAAGGTTGTAAGTGCGATAGAACAAATTATTTATTCTTAATGCAGTTATTCTTTCTCAAATGCAGATGTGAATTATGTATAAGAGTGCTGTTTGCTTTAGTTAGTAGTATTTAGGTGTAAAATGACATTTAATCTGGTAGTGCTCTTATAGTAGAAAGCTATTAAATTGTTGAATTTTATTCTTGTGATTTCTTTCCTAAACTTAGGTTTTTCATGATCTATTTCCTTTTACCTTTTACTTTGTCTTTCTAACGCATGACCTGCTTACAGCTACTGGAGTTTCTGGAAATGGAAGCTGCCCACTTCATGGACATTCGTATATATGGAATAATTCAAATTCATTCCACCAGGAGCGTCCTAGCAACATGTTGTGGTCAAGTTTGTCATCATTCATGAACAATATTCCTGCTCATGCTCCATCTCAGATGAATGGACTTCCTAGAGCACCATCTCATATGCTGAATTCAGTTCTACCTCTACACCATGTTGGTTCAGCACCTCAAGTCAATCCATCACTTTGGGACAGGCGACATGGATATGCTGGCGATTTTACAGATCCACATTCTTTTCATCCAGGATCTGTTGGAAGCATGGGCTTTTCTGACAGCCCTCAGTTGCACCCACTAGAACTTGCTTCTCGTGGCATCTTCCCTCATGCTACTGGAAACTGTATAGGCCCTTCCGTTTCTCCTGCGCATGTTGGGATTCCTTCACCTCAGCAAAGGTGCCAGATATTCAATGGTAGGAACCCTATTATTACCATGGCTGGTTCACTCGACGGTCCTAATGATCGGATGAAGAGCCGAAGAAATGATGCAAATTCTAGTCAGGCTGATAATAAAAAGCTGTATGAACTTGATATTGAACGCATTATACATGGTGAAGACTCTCGTACAACACTTATGATTAAAAACATCCCTAACAAGTAAGTTTGTTTGACCTAAAGACTTATAATTCCTACCAAAGCAGTCCTCATTACCAATATGAATACAAAGTGGACAATTTTAATCTGGTTTACAGGTACACGTCAAAGATGCTGCTGGCTGCAATTGATGAAAATCATCGAGGAACTTATGATTTCATCTATTTGCCAATTGATTTTAAGGTAATCACACGACCCCTTGTAAATTGTCACTCTTGTGGATTTTCCCTCCTCTTATTGGTTCATCTAACTGGATGTGTTCTTCTCTTTTCTCAGAACAAGTGTAATGTCGGCTATGCATTTATAAACATGACCAAACCTCAGCATATCATTCCATTCTATCAGGTTGGTTGATCACCTCAGATCAATTTTAATGAAGAGAATTATTTGTTGAATCTTATGTTTCTTGTCCTTCCTATTGGATACCAGTGCATTCTTGGCATATATTTTTTATTTGCATGATATTTCTTGTTTACTGATGTCAGTCTTAGGTTAGATTTATTGTAGCACTATCAATTCAGTTTCTTTTTATTCCATAATAAAGATGCTAAAGAAAGGAAGTGTGTTTCTCTGCAGTCATTTAACGGCAAGAAATGGGAGAAATTTAACAGTGAAAAAGTTGCTTCACTTGCATATGCTAGAATCCAAGGCAAAGCTGCTCTTATTGCACATTTCCAGAATTCCAGTCTGATGAATGAAGATAAACGCTGCCGTCCTATCCTTTTCCATTCAGATGGACCGAACGCAGGGGATCAGGTACCACAAGATCAAGTCTTTTATTTGCCTTTTCATTAAGTTTAGTTTTTCATGGTGATTTATCATGTATGTTTCCAGAAATTTTTTTCACTATTCATATTCCTGCAAAATTTTGTTTCTCACCTAGCTCAAGTGCTATCGTGATTGATGTTCTTCCGACGTTAGATGATAATGCGTGTGGATCATCAGAAATCAGTACAACCACTTGACCATGTTGCTTATAGCAAGTGATCTTCAGTTTATACGTGTTCATCTAAGAATTCCATATTGTACTTGTTTGAATTAACCATTGATTGCATAGTGCTCAACTTGGTTCACAAGCCATGAAAGACCAAGTGGGTTCTCTGTGGCTACGTTTTTTTGTATAAACATGTACAAACCATCCTAGCCACACTAACAAGTAAAAATCTCGTTTCATGTTTTGTATATCAGAGTTCCATCCAAATGTAATGATTCAAGATTCTTTACTTGATATTGTCATATGACACTATTTATGGATGGTTTCTTCACTATCGCATCATTGGATTCATATACTGATCATTTTGGTGTCTGGATTATTGTGAACTAGAATCTTTTGCTGGGTCATTTTCTTGGGGACAGGGTTTTTGTTTGAGTGCTTAAAGATATTTACTGGATCTTTGACAGGAGCCTTTTCCTATGGGGGTTAACATCAGGTCCAGGTCTGGTAGATCGAGGATTGCGAGTGGCAGCGAAGAGAACCACCAAGGAAGTCCATCCACTTCTGCAAATGTAGAAGCTTCTCGCGATGCAGCTGGCTCTCCTCCAGGTTCTACAAAGGACTTGGAGTGACCCATACTACTTATCGTGGTGCACTAACTATGAGGAGCAGACACCTAACACGATCGCATCTTCTGCTCCCTCCCCACCCCCGCCTTACTTTTCTTCATACTGCTGATAAATAGAGTCTGCAACCATAACTTTGGATTTCCAACCCTTAGTTTTGCGTCTGTGTCACTGAGTGAGGGTGCTTCTAGTTTTCCTGGATCATGTAAGCAGTAACTGAAGTCGCAAAGGTCAACTGCGCAGGGAGAACTTTTAAGATTTTGGATGGCCGCGAGAGGAGCAAACAATGTACAGAAGCTCCAGAGTGACAGGATAACATGACTTTGTGCGACGCGGTTCGAGAAGGTCTTCTCTGCGTTTCATCTCCTGGCCTTTTCTTCCTCTGGTTTTCTTGCGCTTGTCCGAGTTTGGAGACACCCTCTGTTGGTTTGGGTTCTGTTCTTTTTGACGCTGGGCTGGTCGAATGAGTCGAGAGCTCTGCCTGTCATGATTACCGAGTCTGTATGCAACCATGTGGCATGAATTTTGAAGTGATCTGATCTTTGTTGTCTATTGCAATTTGCTTCTCAAACTCAGTTTTCTTTATACTGAACGTTTGTTTATAATGCTTGTGGTCTAACATATTCATGATCCACAAAAATTGAACTTAGACGTAATGGTTTCTTGGCATTGATTTGAGAGGAACATATAACCTTCTGTCGAGATCTCCAGGGTTATCATATAACAACAGCCTGTCAAGAAGAGGGAGCTCTTTCGTCCTCATTTCCACCAGTATGTAAATGTTTATATTTTTTTTTCTCGGTGTGTGTCAAAGAGATCTTAGTATAATCTTATAAATTGGGTCCAAACATTGAAATACATGGCTTGCAGAAACATCTCTAATAGTATCGTAATCGAGAATATATTATTTAATGTAACACAAAGAAGTCGCAGCAGGTGAACACGTAGTTCAAGATTCTCACCCACTCTTCAATGTTTTCATTTCAGATATATCTCGTGCCCTAATTAGGAAACACCGAGTATATCGACCAACGGAACAAGAAAATATCATCAATATGCTCTCTGCTTTGCAGCTCCAAACGGACGGAGGAGGCCGATAAAAGCTTTTAGAAGCTGTTATCGCAAAAAAGCATCAATAGAAAGATCATGCTCGAGACCGTAAAATGCGATGGTGAATCATCAGACTCGACACACTTCACTCCCCGGCAGATGGTTGCTCAGATCGCCCAATGGGCTAGAAATCCTGAGACATCTGTATACGTCCATATCGGTTAACAGGTTGGTCATCGCCTCCATTTTTATTTGATGTAGTAAGCAACATGGGGTTGCATTTGGGGAATAATAGCTTCAGGCGAAAAGCATCGACGCCGTTCAAATAGTATCTGAACAGCCTTTTCGCCCTAATAAACCCTAGATGGCTATATAATGCAAGGGCTCCCTTGTTTACCACTTCAGCTTCCAGTGTTACCTGCACATGATCGATCATTATTCACACGTCAGCCTGATGATGCTCTCAGGTGCAGAAAACACAGCCGAGTATAAAGATAAATTCATTCGCTTCCGCCAGAAGTAAAAATATATCAGAATATTTGATTTTTACACAACAAGAATTAAAAAGATTATAAAGTCATAAACTAGACCAGAAAGTACATTAAAGCAAGCTTCGGGCCATAATAACAATAACAGCATACCTTATTCGATCCATTGCTTTGCAGAGGATAGCTTCCAGAAGCAAATATATGAAAATTGTGCTGCAGCTGATGTGCGGCATTCATCTATTTAAACAATTTTACATGAATAATAACAGTATTTCCAACAAAGCTTACTTGAAGATGCAAATAAAAGAGTCCTGAATTTGGGTGAAAATTAGACGAGGACAGAACCTATGCTTCCTCGTAAAGTGAGACACGCGAAAATGATTTCTTACAATCTTCTAAGCATTCAACAGTGTTGCCACCAAAGAAATTACTCCAACACAAAGAGTCATTAAAGCTTTAGGTTTACCACTTAAAACCCAAGAAAAAAGATCTTGAAAACAAAAGAGTAACGCTAATAAATATTTTGCAGCATGAAATCAAGTGGTGCAGAACTATTACACATAATATAAGGTAGTCAAAGCACATTCAAATTTTTTAATAGAATTGCTACGATCTTCTAAATCCATAAAATCATCATAACATACTGTTTCTATGATGGTTAAAGCAATTTACCTCTTGACATCCGGATTCCGTCATCACCCGGATAGATCTAGTAACAAGTTCTGTTGCTGTGGTATCAAAATTCGTAAAATAAGTTGCAGCATAACATATTCAACAAAAGATGGTAACATAGACAGCAACAACAAACAGAAAGGATTGTTGAGTAAGCAAGACTAGTGTTAGTTTCAAAGAATGAAGGATAACATCATCTGGTCTTTCAACTTTACAAGATCCAAAGGAGAAAATCATCTGATTCCTCAAAGGTCAATTCATATGCATTCTTTATAGAACTTAAGATGCAATAGGTAAACTGTATGTTCAAGACACATAGGCTCTTAAGGTGACCGGCATGCTCCTACAATGCTTTTGGTATAACCCTATCACCATCTTCTTCCACTAGCACCTCTAAACATGCCACGGAAACATTAGCTAGTATGATTCATATGGGCACCAATAAGCTTAGTGTGGTTACCAACAGGAACAGCAGAAAATATGCATGTCAAGCACCACAACAATATATCTAATGATGAATTTCTCTGAGGTTTAGCAGTGGTGACCCTGGCAAATTGGCTTTTCAGAGCCAATCAATTCTTCAATTGCAAGACGATACCAAGGAACCAAAACTGCAGTATCAGCTTTCTAACTAAATGACCAAGCATGCAAGTGACGCACTCGGGGAACCCACTTGACCAAAATTTTCGATGCTTCAAGGACGACGAGGTACATGGCTACTCTTTAGGAATAGTCCGAATTGCAGCGGGATGGGTCAAAATGTCAATCATATTAGATATGCGAGTTCCTTGTTTGATCTGGGGAAAGTGGCAGGTTCATATCTAGGCAATCCTAGCTTTAGGAGAAGCCAAACAGGCTGAAAACTCTTGGGAGTTCAGGGCCTTTTGGTCTTATCAGACTACAGTGATTATATTTAGGCGATAGAAGTCTATATAAAAGGGGTTCTGAGACTACTAAATAACATCTTTAGGACTTGACCTATATTTCCCAACAGATTATTTCAGCAATAAACCCATAACTTAAGTTAGATTAATCTCGAGATGGCTTCTTCTCTTCCTCTCAAACCAGAGAAGTGCAGTTTAGGATGTCTTAGGCTCTTAATTTCATTAAAATGATGCCTTCCAAGCACTCTGATGCCATATCATAACATGAGAGTGCGTCCCCTTTCCATCACCAACCAAGAAACATATCAAAGTTTCTTACAATCAATGTCTAGCATTAGTTTTCGCTATGCAGTAGCAGACACCAAATGAACAACCTAAATATATTGACCAGAGTTTGCACCTTTTTCATCTAAATCAGGCCATAATCAATAGCAAAACGTTACTAAACATCTGAAAAGTGTCAGTCTATGGTTGTTTTACCGATGCCCCTGCCCCTGTAGGGCTCGATGACGACCAGCATCGCGATGTATCCCCGTGAGGTGTTCCGATGATGCCCCATCTTGCACACCACCGTCCCGACGCACTTCTCCCCGTGGAACGCCTGCATTTCGCCGTAACACCAAAAATAAAAAATCATCCGTAATTCATCGCAAAAAAAAAAAAAAAAAACAGCGGGGAAACCCTAGCGACAAGCAAAAGAGAGACAGATTTTTGCAAGTACGAGGAAGGTGAGGCTGGGCCAGAGGTAGACGAAGTAGCGGTAGGTGAAGATGGAGTAGGGCTCGCTGAGCTCGCGATCGACGAGTCCCATGATGAGCGGCAGGTGGTGCTCACCACCATATCTCACGTACTCGATCTCCGACGGCGATAACACCGCCATGGCCTCCTCGTCTCCAAATAACCAATCAATCCTCTAATATCTTTCGACCGTACTACATCGACCAATGAACCAGAGCAAGTACAGACCGGCCCGATCCCCGACTCGGCAGCACTTAACCCGAGCCGGTTCGGCTCAGATGAACCGGAATTAGACAAGGACGCATGCATGAACTCGTAAAGAAGCACAAATTTTTTATTCTACAATTAAGCATAGTGTATGAGTCGCACATCAGAAATATTCAACGAGAAAATGTTTACAGCTATACAACAACTTGGCTCTATTTTGCAACATAATAATATCAATGTCGTCTTGCTTGATGCTAAGCTCTTTGACGTCTTCTCCTTCTAACTTTTTGATGTGATTCATGGTTTCATCGTCATCCGTTTCTCTTTGCCTGTGGTTTATAATAACTAGGAATATAGAACACAAAGACACCGACCACTTCCTTCAAGTATGCCTTAATTGGGGGGGCATGCATCAACATGCATGTATGTCGACATATTGCATGCGTCAAGAGCGGGACTCGATAAAGAAAGCCATATTCTAACCATGGTATCATGATCCACCACTATGAATTAGAACAACGTACCAAGAAAATATACGGTGCAGAACTGTGGAGTTGCAGAGGATATCCATCGACTTGTCCACAAGCAAAGAAAGATGAAAGTAACTGTAGTTGAAACAAGACCCATGCCAACTTTAACAGTGAGACGATCAGGTCATATAAGAGAGAGAGAGAGAGAGAGTGCATGCAAAGGGGATCCCAAGGTGGGAGGAACAGGGAGGTGCATCGGAGTCCAATGGATGTGATACTTCCACCTCCAGCGCATGGTTCCAAAGAGCAGAGATAGGGTCACAAGTATGGACAATGGTAATTGAAGCAGGGTGGGTGGCCATGCTTCATGCATCTGTCTGAAGTGTGCCAGGAGTCAAGAATCTGGTCAAAGTTTCTGAAACAAGACATGAAGAAGCATGGCATAGCTGTTGATTTGGAGGGAATGATGTCATCTTGGAATAATAGATCATGCCAAACTTAGGCAAAGACAAAAGAAGGCTCAAGATTTTGACTACAGGAAAAGGGAGAGAAGCTATTGACCTCACTTTCCCCTGCAGCAACATGGTCGAAACTTGTCCAAGTCCAAAGAGATCTCTTGGCTCTTGAAAAGATGTTCAATATCCAAGAAGTTACTTGCTTCCAAGAGGAGTTCGGCTGGGATGGAACTCTATTTATTTTTATTTTTTTTGTTGTCTCGGAGGGAGGAGGCCAAAAACCCATGCATGGTGGACTTGGGTTTAGGCAACGTGTCTTCTGGGAAGAAGGAAAAGTGGAAGCATAGGATTCACATCAGACGTTTATAGTAGCTACGAAAGCAAGTGATGGAACCTCCTCCGACACAGCAAGAGAGGAAGAAGAGTTGGGAAAAGACCAAATCAATGGTACAGTTTTGTGGCGGAAAGCATTCTCCGGACGCAAAGGAAACCCAACAAAAGCCGAAAGAAACAAAAGACAGACACGGCACGAGGCAGCAAGTTTGGCATTCAAAGCCAAACAAATAATAATACATACATGTTATCTAATGTATGTATGAATACACTTTGGATAAAAGCAAAGTTTGGTAAGTTGCCACAAGCATCCAAGTTTTATCATTTCCGTCTTGTTTTAGATTTGCTCCAAAGGCTTTCAGTTTTATCCGGTCAAATGCCAGACGGAGATTTCTTGGGATGATTTATTCCAAGCTGACATGTTGGAAACAAATGACACCTTCTCAAACTTCTCTTCCATGGATTTGATCTGCTCCTGGAGAGTTTGGCCATCTTAGTGTTCTTCGACCTAAACATCTATCACCTGATATCGTGGCGCGTATTTGACTGCTTTTTTTTTTCAGTGTCTCACAAAGGATAAATCTACCTATAAACTCTGTGATTCTATCTATACTTGGTCAATGGCCTAAGAGATGTTAGTATAATATATAACAAGCCGAAATAGGACAACAGATTTAAAGCCCTTACCCAATAGCAGAGGAACCTTCCAAGGCAGGCTGTTCTTATCGCAATCTCCACCCATCCTTTCTTTGCTTCTCCTGCTTCCCACTTGTTGTAATCGTCACCGGCATCACCACAGCATATATCGTGAGATCGTTTGTTGTCCATTGAAATTTGTATGCGAGAGAGCCAAGGAAGAGAAAGGGAGGGTTAAGGGAACTTTAAGGTGGATCGACGGCATGGGAAGAGGCCCCTTCCTCCTGATGAGCCGGAGAAGGAAGGAGATCAGCACGGCTGGTCGCAGTACACCTCAGTGCGCGCCGACCAGGATGCGTCGGCCATGGTTTCTGCTCTCTCTCGCGTGATCAGCTCGAGCTCGTCGGTCATCGACGCCTCAGCCGGGGAGCCGACGGTGAACCAACAAGGGATTAAACTGGAGGGCGCTGATCCTGGGGAGAAACAAGCCACCCAGATCTCGGAAGAGCAAGGTACGAGCTTAGCATCCTGCACCGATTCCTCTCGATATTTATCGCCTTTCTACGAGACTTTTGTGATGATTTGTAATGAAAATTTAGGTGACCGACCATCGAGATTCGTGGTTGTATCACGAGATCTCTCACAAATAGATTTATTGGAACACAAGCTTTTTGTTGCAACACTCGCGATATCTAGAACGGAATCAGAGTCATGTCTGTATACGGTTGATATATCATGTAGGTTTTAATTACTAAAATAACTGATAATTTTTTGTCACTTCTTGAGAGTTCCGTGGCATCCTTCATGGAGTCACTGTGATCTATGTTGGGCACTTAAGCAGCTTTGGGGTATGTATATATAATAATAATCTTCATCTTGGGCGTCTTTTTGTTTTGCATGGGGATCGATGATTCTGATGCTCCATATTGACCTCCATGCTTGCTTATCTTCCTTCCATACGCGTTATAATGAAGGAAGTGTGAGGAGACACTACAGGGGAGTGAGGCAAAGGCCATGGGGCAAATGGGCAGCGGAGATAAGGGATCCCAAGAAGGCTGCGCGTGTGTGGCTGGGGACCTTCGACACCGCCGAGGACGCGGCCGTCGCCTACGATGAGGCAGCATTGAGGTTCAAAGGCACCAAGGCCAAGCTCAACTTCCCCCAGCGAGTCCAAGGCCGGGCGAGCGTCAGCTTCGTCGCCAGCCCGGGGATCCCCAGAAGGCAACCACAGCCACCGACGCGGCTGCCGGCGTCCTCATATCCAGACTTGTTTCGATACGCTCAGCTCCTCCAGAGTGGAGACGACAACCTGCAGACAGCAGCCTCGGGCCTCTACGACGGAAGCGCCTTCACGTCGGCGCACTCTCAGGCCCCGCCATCTGCTACGTCGGGATCTTTACCGCAGTTCATGAGCTTCTCGTCTCACTCGCCGTACGGGAGTTCTTCTTCTTCTTCTTCTGGTTCATGGGTTTATGGAGATCACAGGGATAAAGACAGCAGTCGACCTCCCTGACAGTGACCAAATCTTGTGTTTGAGCTGTTGTAACGAGTGAGACGATGAGGGATGGGATTTACTTGGAAACGCAGGTATGTTTCACAGAAAGATAGATAATAATAACACCTGTATTCGTAGCTGAACCTTCTCTGATAACATATGGTGATACAAGTGGGAACGAAAGGGAATCCGACCACAGTGTTTATGTTGGTTCGATCGGATCCTTTCACCATTTCTTTGTTATGCATAATGCAGTGAGGATTATATCTATTAAGAAAACTAAGGAACATGAGATGCAACAGATGACATTTTGGGCGAACTTTTCTTCTCGAGCAATCAAAATGTTCACGTCATCAACTTGTGTAGGACAAGAAAAAAAAAAAGACTGCAGTAAAATTATCACATAAAGCTAAAGATAGATTTAATTTGTCGTAATTATAATCATTTTAATATTATTTTAAATAAAAAAACGCCGTCTGTGGGAATCGAACCCACGACCACATGGTTAAAAGCCATGCGCTCTACCGGCTGAGCTAAGACGGCTGCTGGTATATGGCAATTAAAGATTAATGTGATAACTATAATGGCCACATGCCATATACGAAGCCTCTCCCTCCCCTGTCGATGCTCGGTCTCTCAGCCGTCGACTCCCAGAGCATATTTCTGGAGCAAAAGCCCACACTCTGGCAGGGGCGCCACGTTGAGGAAGCCAAGGGAGTTGGCGAAGCGGACGCTGGTAGTCAGGCCGCTGTCGGCGCTGATGAGGACGCGCGCGCGGTCCCTGCCGGTCATGATCTCGGAGCAGTCTGGGCGTGGGCTATCCACCAGCACCACCTCGCAGATCTCCTCCTCGTGGTTGTTCTCCACCTCGAGCGTGTAGGTGCCGCTGGCGTCCGTCACGGCCGTGGCGGTCTGCTCCACAACACCGGTGTCGTATTGCCTGCACTCCAGTTTTACCTTGGCACCTGCACGTCAAAGCCATCATCTAATTACTACTCCCGTCAAATCCTTGGCGTCGGGAGGCGATCATAACAATAACAGTACCCCAAGAAGCGTATATAGTTTCAGAGCATTCTCGTTGTTTGTATACTATGCGGGAGGTTACCTTCAATGTAGTCGGTGGCGCTGGTTTCGAAGCCGGCACGGCATTTGTCGCAGTAAACACGGCCTTGAATTGTGAACTTTGGAGTAGCAAGGGCGACGCCGGCGAGGGCGAAGCAGAGAGCGGCAAGAACAAGTAGCAGTTGGAGCTTGGCCATTGGTCTTTCCCCTCGCTCTCAACCAATGTGTGTAGAAACTTTACAGAGCCAGAAAGCAACGAGGAGAAAGAGCAAGGCAATGGATGCAGGAGGGTGGCCTGGCTTTTGATGGTGCATCTTGCGACCTATTTAAGGAGTGAGCTCGTCGTGATGGAGATTCGGAATGAAGAGGTTTAGTTGACCAAGTTTCGTGGTTACTAACAACGGATGGATGGATTGTGCAACTGTTTCCTTGTTTCTTGTCCTGCCTCTGAAATATTGCGAAGACCGAGTCCTGAGGAGAAGTCTTTGACCTTTCTTGGAGATTTCTCTGAGGAATCGGATCTTGTTAGAAGGGGTCTGTTGTTCGATGGAGAGCCATGGCGTTCAAATGCAAGCACCATATAACGGGATAAAAACCAGTCTCATCTCAGCCTCGGATGGGTGTCTCAATCCAACAATAACTCGCTGCTAAATCTAAGAACCAGTCGCTGCTATGAAATGGAAGCAGTAAGTATTATGTGGAGATCAACTACTTCGGAGATGAACACAAGAACAATGTCCTAACTGCTGAAGCTGATGCAAGATGTTCAGATTTCACTGAGCTCATATTCACATCTCAAGAATAACTTCTCATTCTTATATGCAGATAATTATGCTACAAAATTGATATTGGATTGTGATTTTTTACATATTGAAGAACAGTTGCGATCTCTATCTCTCAAAGATGCCTTTGACATAAACCATTCCCTTCTCGTTTAGACGGAGCTCTTTCCTCAGCTGCTCCACTTGCTGGTCGTCTCCACGAACAATGATCTCCGAAATGCTTCCATTATCACCAACCGTCATCTTCACCTTGATCTCTTCCTTTCGTGATGCTCGCTTCCAGTAATATAATCCCCTAAAACATCATTGCAACAGATTGTATCATTTTACATGCATTGTTAGCGTCTACCATGGAACATTTGTTCACAAACTCACGACAGTGGGCTTAGAATTGTTAGCCAAAACCAGTTATTGCCTCCTTCTGGAACTGCAATCGACAGGACAAGGCCAACGCTTGCTAGACTAATGCAGGTGCAGAAGGTAAGTAGTGCTGCTTGCCCTCTGCTTGGAACCATCATGCCTTCAAATCTTTTGAACAGTGCACTCGTTAGTTTTACAGATCAGCCTCGCTCTATGGTATCAAAAGAACATATAAATGCCACAAAAGGAATTTAGGATAGTTGGATTCCATGCAAGACATATTATAATGTCAAAATGTGGGTAATTCAACATCATCTTGATGGCTCTATGCCTAATTATTAACTAAATCTCTAATGTGCAAAGTAGAGAGAACATCTAAAAGCCTCTTGTCATAAGAAAATTTGCAGAAAATCCACAGAAACCCAAGGAGAAAAAGACAAAAACTTTATTGTGCCATGTCACAGTTTCACCTTCTCTTGCTTTTCATTTATAAAAAGACAAATAAAAAGTTTTGGTCATTAAAGCTCTTAATTAAGGCCCAAATTATCTACCAATTGCAGAGAGAATTGAACCTAACCAAAAGCTTATGGTTGTCGACAACAGAAAGATGGAACGACCTACTGAGATAAGCCGCATAATTTGTAGCCTCCAAAGATGGTCATCATCGAATCCTTTTCAATTCAAAAAGAAGAAGAAAGATCTAAAAAAAGTGTCTGAGTCGCCACATAATACTGAGATAAGCCGTATGATTTAGCCTCCAAAGATTGTCATCATCGAATCATTTTCATTTCAAAAAGAAGAACAAAGATCTAAAAAAACAGTCTCAGTCGCCACATAATAATAATGCTATGCAATGTTAAGAAAATTTCGCACACCAACCCAAGTCACTCTAAAAGGTCACTTAATTGCAAACCAACCCAAAAATATCTGCAGACCACATTGTTGTATCCAAAAACTATGGTTCCAATCACTAACTACAAATTTGAAATTGATCCACCGTCGCTTCTTCGTTAAGCATTTAAGTACTTTGTTAGCTTCGACATCATTGTCAACAACAAGATGAATATCGAAAACACTACCTGAACTTGACAGAGTATATAGCTTAAATAACCTGCCTGAACACTTGCTTACCAATTGACATCAAAATATTGAAACTGTTTACACTAACCAATTCAATTTTCTATATTAGTTTCATCATTTCTCACAATGACAAGATGAACATTTGCTGTGGAGAATGCAACTGAGCTTCAGAGTGTAAATAGCTCGAATTTGTTTAACCTGACTACAAATCACCAATTTGATAGCAGCCTTCTATGGCCACAGCCTGATTGTGTTGGATTCTGTGCTAGCTTGTTGATTTCTCACAGTAGATGAATGTTCAAGACATAATCAAGCTTCAAAGGTGCAAAATTTCCCAAAACAAAAAGTGAGGTGGATTTACGTGATGGTTTCGCCGCGGTCGGAGATGGCGAAGTTGTTGCGAGTGAAGAAGGATAGGATCTCTCCAGCCACCTGGTTCGGGGTTACCGCCGCTCCCTCTTCCCTTACAAACGTCTTCTGCACTATCTGTTATTGCAAATTCCCAAAAGCAACTTTAGGCCAAAATTTCCTAGAATTATGAAACTAATTCCAAGATCTAGCATGGAAGAAATCCAGACTTCGAGTCAAAAGTTCAAGTATGATCGACGGAAATACAAGAACGAGGCGTTAGTCGAGGGAAGAGGGGACCTTGGACTTGACGGAGCGTTTGATGAGGGACCAGAGACCAGGAACCGAGATCACGAACAGCCCCAGCGACGTGTAGTAGCTCGCCTGGGAGTACCCCACGTCGCCCGCCGCCGACGAGACGTCGAGGAGGAACATCGGGTCAGGGAGGAGGGAGAGGCTAGCCACCGCCGCCAAGGCCCCCCGCCCCTGCCGCCTCGGCCGGAGGGGTCCCACCGGAATGCCCAGACATCGACATCGGCGCGACTCGGTCCGGCGAGGAGGCGCCGGAAGAAGCGACGAAGGGAGGAATGGCTTGGCTGCGGCCATTGCCACCGCTACCGGCTCTGCCAATGGATAGAGAAATCGATAGCGGTGAAATAGAGGAAGAGTGAAGGTGGTTATTTCAATTAAGCCCCTCGTTCGGAATTCTTATCTCATAAAGCGTCCTTCACGCACGAGCGCACGAACGGGAGAAGGCCACGTTGCAGTGTAGATATATTTTGCGTATTACACCCTTAATATGTCGAGAAATTAATATGATTTTTCAAACCTATGTGACTAAATCGGGTTCGGCTCGAGTCGATTATGTTTAGATTTAATTGAGTTACGAAAATGGCAAAAAAAAAAAAAAAGATAACCGAGCATGTAATAGACACTAACGTGGCGGCAAAGCTTCCACGTTTCCTTACTGCTGTACGCTCGTCGTCGCCGAAAAGAGAGAGACGCCAATGGCAAGCCGCCAACCAACGATGCCAATGACCCACACCCCACCTTTTCGCGTCTTTCTTATCCCTTCGCCTCATCTAACGAGCGACCGAGAACGGAAGCGGAGCAGATAGGGAAGAGAGGGAAAGCGAGAAGGATATGGCGCTTCAAGTACCGGCGGGGCTGAGCTCCACCGTCGCGCCCTCTCGGAGGAGCATTCCGTCGTCACCTCCCGGCCACGCAGGCCTGCGCGGCCCTTCAGACCGCTACGCCCTCCGCTCCGCATTCTTCTCTCCCTCCCTACAACTCCTGCTGTCGCCGCCGAGCCGAGGCCCCGCCGCGGCGCCGCGGTTCTCCATGAGCGTGGCGTCCAAGCAGGCCTACATCTGCCGCGACTGCGGGTTTCTCTTCCTTCTCCATGATTCCCTGCTGTGACTCGACCCTCGACGGCCCCCTCCCCCCGCTCACTGTGTTTTCCTTGATACTGTCTGTACTTGCAGCTATATCTACAACGATAGGACTCCATTTGAGAAGCTGCCTGACAAGTACTTCTGCCCCGGTGAGGTCAATCTCCCTCGAGCTCGAATCTAATAACAACTCTCCGCTCCTTGCAGATGAAAAAGCTGATTCAAGGAATTTTCTATTCCTTGCAGTTTGTGGTGCTCCTAAAAGGCGATTCAGGGCTTACGAACCAGCAGTAGCCAAGAACGCTAATGACACCGACGTCCGTAAGGCAAGGAAGGCACAGATAAAAAAAGATGAAGCTATCGGGTGACTCCTACTGATCCTGATGAACATAATTAGATGGGTGAGATTTGGTTGCTCAGATGCATTCGTGTGTTCTGCAGGGGAGCATTACCTGTCGCCATAGCGGTCGGAGTTGCAGGGTTGGCTGGCCTTTATTTCTACCTCAACAATGTCTACTAACTAGTCTGTTCAAACACAAGCTTGGCTTGGGCAAGACGCAGTACACTGCACAACTTTCAAAGCTCTTTTTTCCTATGTTTCTGTAACTATAAGAATTCTGCTTCCAGTATCAGATTTTGTATTGTCAAAACAGTGAGATAAGTAAACGCCAGTACTCAAAACCACTCAGATACAACCAACCATAAACGAGTACATTATTGCATCAAATTACAAGGTAGCCACAACTTTTCTTCAACACTTTTCAGACTACTTAACAATGGTATGAAGCCACATATTATCTGATGGTGTAGTTTACGAGCTCTCCAACATTTTGTTTCCATCCAATGGTATAGCGACAAAGATGCCTCCCCCTGGAATTATTGATGGGCGTCATACTTCATCGTTTTGAACATGAAATGGTAGATATGCATGAAGTGGTCACTGTAGTTAAAAGAAGCAGGATATTAGATGTAACATCAAGATTCAACAGCAACATGCTGTAAAAAGACACAAGCTCTGAGATTAAACAGACAAAACTTGTTTTAACCTGAAAAGAAGCCACTTAAAACTTGCATACGAGCATAAAAAATTGAGGAAATGAGCTGAATCAAACAGATGGTAACGAGGACCAAAAGAACTTTTTGTTCCACTCCTCATAGTTCAGTGGCAAAAAGGTACAGTGCACGAAGAAGCTACTTGAGTTCATGAGTTCAACCTCAACCAGTTAGTGGAATAAAGCAGATCCTCACCCATTTAGATTGGTACACAAATACTGGAGATGCATGATTATATACATCCTTGCCTGTAGAAACAGCAAGATGAAGTATGACTATGTATATATGTATCTATGTATGTTTAAGACAGATTAGAAATCAGTTTATGTCTGCAAATTTTGAGTAGCCATCTAATCCTTGCACCAAAAGGTTGCAAGTGACAAAGATTTCCTAGCAGCTTTTTGGGTATATAAGGGAAGGAAATTGCAGAGAGAGAAATGCTCAAAGATCCTTATCCCTTCAGTTCACAGTTGAACATATCCTTGAACATACTGTAACAAAGGGATGTGATGTCCTTCTATTCGTCTGATTGCAAATAGGAATCTATAGTTGAAGAAACATTCCCAAAGCTTACATAATGCAAATAAATGATTTCGAGTTCATGGATGGCTCTCCATACTCTTCATGTGTAGTGACTTTTGATATGCAGAGGACTGAGTATAAAGTTGAAATGGTAATACCATAAAATTGTATTCCATAAACTTTTTTCCAGTTGATGTTTTTCACCATTTCTATACAAAAACTACAGAGTTCGAATGTATTTATGTTTCTTAACATCTCCATTCAAATTTGCAGCATAAAAGGGTTCAGGGAAACTAAAGGGGCAGCATTACCAGTCTGTCGCACATTGCATATATATCACAAACAATAGCAAGGCAAATGAGAAAGAGGCAGTCATCTTATTGAAATGGATCGTTCCTTAAGGTAGGACTAAAGTTATCGACTTACTAGCACATAGCATCGTTACATATCATACTGGGATCGTCCTTTCAGCGATCTTGCAAGCATTTGGCTCAGACTAGATTGGTACTCTCGGTCTTCTTCCTCGTCTTTGTCAAAGCAGTAAGCAGGGGCTTGCCATTTTGCGTCCTCGAGTACTGCTCCCACTTCAAATGTCATCACATGAACAGATCTCCCTGCAGCTCATCGCACAATAATATACATCAAAATACTTGCAATAAAACAGTATATTTACGCAGAGACTCGAAGAGTATCGACCCCAAAAGGCATTAAAAACTAGGAAATAGCAAAATCGTAAGTACCGAAACATACATCTAAGAAGTTTGTTTATTCCACATAAGAATAAAAAAAAGGAGATACTTACACGAATACGGATTCTAAAGCATCCGATCGACTTCAAAGAGGCATTCAAGGGAGGAAAAAAGAGATTTTGTATGAAAACAAATTGTATCAGTGATCAGAAAAACCATGAAATCAAATTTTTAGGCGCCTCAAAAGATACGATTTTGGATCTCGTGCGACAAAAAGATTGGATTTTTTTCAGTTTCCAAAGCACGAATCCAGTGGTTGAGGATTTTCATCGAACAGGTAATGCACACTCATCGAACCGACCGGTGTAGAAGAGCCAATGCACAGGCCGCCTGGTCTCGACGTCCTCATAATACCAAATGAACTCAGCCTTTTCCCATACATCACAAAGAAAGCCGTCAACGGCCTCCCTGCCGAGGTAGGTAGCGCCGTCAAGCCAGTCCGGGCGGAGTATCCCGACGTCGAAGTGGACGGTGCGGCAGCGGCGATTGCCGTCGAGGGTGTAGTAGAAGGAGGTGCCATTGCCCCACTCGAGGTCGTACAGCAGCTCGCCCTGCTGGTGCTGGATGATGTTGAAGTTGCGGGAGTTAGGCCAGTCGTACCAGAGGTCGACGAACGAGAGGGCGCCGCTGTAATTGATGTAGAGGAGGGAGTGGAACTGCGGCGGCCATGGCGTCGGGGTAGGCGCGCCCTCTCCGATCCTTCCTGCTGCTGGTATTGTTGTGGACGGTGGCGAAGAACCAGTGGAGGAGATTGGAAATAACAGGATGAAGGAAGCAATGAGTAGCACGCGAGAGTCGGGAGGTGCCATCGATCGCAGAATTGCTGACAACAGAACAACATATATTTATATCTGTCATCGCGGACACGTGTCAATAGCCAAGAGCTTCTTGACATTCTATTATTTCAATATTAAATCTTTATATAAAAATATCATAATAGATTCATCTTAAACTTAAGTGTCCTATTTGTGTTCAACGAATTGGATCGAATCGCATCCCAAGAAGCAATAATTAATGCGAGTATTAAGTGAGGCATACTTGTTATAGGTTAACCAAAACTAAACATATAATAATTATATAACACGATATATATATATTATAAAATTTAAAATATATATAATAAGCTGTCTGGTAGGGCTAATAATGAGTTGGCCCAGTCACCTGTCATAGTATACCTTCGATATACAATGTAGCATAGTAACAATTGACCTGACATAACAATAGTCGATGTAGAATGACGAGGGTAAGACGTAGTACATCATTTGATATGGACATGATGTTCGAGGACCTTGGGATCCCGCAAAATCATATGCGGATGTTAGTAGCATTAAAGGTCGAGGTACGATCGACCGACGGGTATAAAAGCAACCCCTGAGACACTATTCAGGGGAACGAAAGAATATCATTTTAATTCCACCTCGATCATAACACTAATTTGAATGTAGAAGGAGCCACATCTGGCACCTCACCCTGATGAGGCCTTTGTGTAGAAGTCTTCAATCAACTCGAGACAAACACTCAAGCGAGTAGTGATGACTAGAGCCGAGCTCGAGAGCGTGTCCCATTGACTCGATCCGAGCACCTCCTCCATTTCGACCAATGTAGAGGAACTTACACACTTGGATGGAATCGAGCCGCGATGACTAATCAGCCACGGCATAAAGTTCCACGATACTACCATACAAGTAATAAATCTTCACTTATTGCATACACTCACTGGTCATCATATTTATTATTACCATTCCATAGAAGTACCTTTGGATCATTCACCCTTACGTTCTCAATTGCCAAGACACGTCATTTATTAATCTGTCATTTTCCTTATGATCGCATAGAATTAATGCCTCACCAAACAATTGGTTGAGCCACTGCTGCTAATCTGCCAGTTGGGTGGTTTACTACTCTCATGTTAGGAAGTTAGGATGATTTATATGAAAATTTTATTTTTGAGCTTTTCCCGGATGATATTTCTATTTTTAATTCTAGTTTATGAATCTATTTTCATAATATATTTTTTTTGTATGAATTTTATTGAAGAAATCGATACTTGTTATTAGTGAAGTCGTTAAGGGGTTGGACTATATAGCTCGCAATTGTCCTGTCCTATTAATGGGGGCACGTGCATGCTATCTCACGTTGTCGTCCTCCGACTCGTGTCGTAGTAGTTGTAACGGGCGTGCATTAAATCGTTTTTATTTCACGGCGCAATTGACTGGGCCAGAATACGACTTACGTAAACGGCTCCCGGAACGGCGTCCACCGTTAATTTTGAGTGCAAACTTTACGTCAAAGTTATGCAGAGTATATATATATATATATATATATATATATGGTTCAAATACACGTACCGCGGTTCCGCCACCCGGAAGACTTACTCGTCCTTGGGGGCCCTCATGTAGTCCTGAACTATGGGACCCACATAGACACAGCACTTAGGAAGTACGACAACAACGTGTATAAGGAAACAAAGTTTATTAAGCTCCACAGAACATAACACTACATAACGTTTTCTCCCACGCCTTCAACACGATAAATAGTAGGATTTGATGCCGGTGTTACAGACACCTTCATAGCCAAATAAATCCACACCGACGGATACCAATAGCAGTAGCATCACAACTAGTTACCCGGAGATTCACGTGACGGTAGGAAAAGCTTGCGTCAGTGGGCAGCGATGGGGATGCTGTGCAAGACCACGGTCTCGACCGTGAGCCCGGGACCGAACCCGAAGAGGACGCCCCACTCCAGCCCCTCGCCGGTGGTCGCCTTCCCGTCCTCGGCCGACCGCTTCCTCATCTCGTCCAGGATGAACAGCACGCAGGCGCTCGACATGTTCCCGTACTCTTTCAGCACCTCCCGCGTGGCCTTCATCTTCTCCTTCTCCAAGCCGAGCTTGGCCTCCACCTGGTCGAGGATCGCTGGCCCGCCCGGGTGCGCGATCCAGAATATGGAGTTCCAGTCGCTGATCCCCAGCGGTTTGAACGCCTCCACCAGGCTCCGCTCGATGTTCTTGGAGATGAGGCCCGGCACGTCCTTGAGCAGATGGAAGGTGAGGCCGACCTCCCGCAGGTGGCCGTCGATGGCGCCCTCGGAGTCGGGGAGGATGGTCTGGCTGGCGGAGACGAGCTCGAAAATCGGCTGCTCCGTGGCGGGGTCGGGGTCAGCGCCGACGATGATGGCGGCGGCGCCGTCGCCGAACAGGGCCTGCCCGACAAGGCTGTCGAGGTGGGACTCGGAGGGCCCGCGGAAGGTGACGGCGGTGATCTCAGAGCAGACCACGAGCACCCGGGCGCCGCGGTTATTCTCGGCCAGGTCCTTGGCCATGCGGAGCACCGTGCCGCCCGCGAAGCAGCCCTGCTGGTACATCATGAACCGGTTGACGGAGGGTCGGAGGCCAAGCAGTTTGGTAAGCTGGTAGTCAGCGCCAGGCATGTCGACGCCGCTGGTGGTGCAGAAGACGAGATGGGTGATCTTGGACTTGGGCTGACCCCACTCCTTGATGGCCTTGACAGCCGCCTCCTTCCCTAGCTTCGGCACCTCCACCACCACGATGTCCTGCCGAGCGTCCAGCGACGGCGCCATGTACGCGCAGACGTCAGGGTTCTCCTTCAGGAACTCCTCGTTGAGGTGCATGTAACGTTTGCGGATCATCGACTTGTCACCTGAACAAGCATGCAGTACAGGGATCACAACTGCACAACTAAGACTTAATCTTTGGATCACACACTTGTCCCTTGAACTAGCATGCAAGTGCAACATATTTTATTAACTATGTCTGTGAATTCACGTATCATGCTCATGTTTTATTCTTTTATTTATGGAACAGCCGTGATGATCGCAAAGGAACAACTAAACCAATCGGAGAACGCCATTTCTTTTTCGTCTCTCTGCTAACATAGATAACGGCGGAGGTCGCATTTATTTGTTAGAGAAGAAGGAACCCAAAGAAATGAATGGCACTTTAGATTAAAGAAACGGCACGTACACATTCTCTTGAACTTTTCCTTGAGGTCAGTGAGGTGCTCGCTGTTGGTGATGCGGAAGTAGTAGTCCGGGTAGTCGGCCTGGTACAGGACGTTGACAGGGGTGGCGGTGCCGATGGCGAGCACCGTCGCCGGACCCTCTGCCCTCTGCGATTGCCTCATCTCCGCCAACTTGGCCATGAACTAGAAGTGGGAGCAGGACCAAGTACTAGATCGATCGAGGAACTGATGGTTCGGTCCGGAGACGAGGAGGCGGGAGATATATAGCGGTGGCTGGTTAGGTTGAACGGACGGGCAGATGTGAAGCCACGAGGAGCACAGAAGGTTTGGTGGGAGGCTAGGCACAGTGAACGCCACGCGGATCACCAGCTTCCTCCTTCCGTCAGCTGAAAACTTCACCTGTAAACTCCCCCGTCGTTTTTTTACTCCTGCCATGCATTCATTCATCTCTCATCTGCCGCGCGCACACCTCGTGGCCTTCTGCTTGTCGCAGACCACAAGGCGATCGAACGCCCCGTCAACGGGTACAGGAACTCTTTATCTGATCTTTGAAGACGCACTCCGCCGTGGAGGGTCGGATCGAGACTCGAGAAGCAGTGAGTGACTTCCCCTCCCGTCCACCCGGTGTACGGTGCTTCCGGCCTTCTTACGTAAAATCGCTGCTTAAGTGGGCCCTGAAATAAATCCTCCGCACAACTTAGTCCAATGCCGTCGCCGGCGCGTCCTTGGTCAATCCGCCCTGGACACCAAATGACCCACGAACGGCCAAGGCCAGAGAATTCTCTGGACGTTGCAAGTGCCTGATGGTTGCCGCGTGCCTTCTGTCTAAGTATGTGGGGCACCCGACGCGAGTCACAACTTTGGCCACCACCAGCCAAAAACGTGGGAAACTACCTAATTGACGGTAACAACTGGTCCTCCGTAGCTAATTTTGCTACCTACCTTTATTTCATCACAATTGGTGTCGCATTCGTTCGTGATAGTAATATAATTTGACATACTGTTCAGCCACTGTTTATATACTATGAGTTTTTTTTTTCCCCTAATTTCTAGAGATTCGGTCGAAACCTTTTTAATTGTTTGTATACTCATTTATTAGTCGAAAAGTATTATTTTTTTGTCGAACATTATATATATCATTTATTTTTTTTGAAATGAGAAAATATATTAAATAAAAATTTCAACGTCTTATTGCAGTCATCATAATTTAAACATAAAATCTGTATTTTCGAAATTACACGCATTTTTTTTATAGAACTTTTAAAAGATATTATAAAATTAAGATTAATTTTGCTTTAAGGAAAAAGATAGCTAACCTTCACAACGAGCCGACACATGCCGGAGTGCGTCGTGTCAACCCGCGATGCGATCCGGGGAAGAGCCCACATGTTTTCCATACTGTTGATTAACGCCTGTGATCGCTCGTATCCAGATCCTACGGCTGAAATACGTTTACGTTCTCTATAAATTCCGTCCCATGTGCCGCTTATCGTTGCAGCTGCTGATAACCCCGCGAGAACGGAGGGAAGCCATCTCTAGGGTTTCCATCGCCCCCCCCCCGAAGGCTTAGACGAGATGGTAAGCTCGCCGATCTCGATATGTCCCTCTCGAGCATGCTAGAGTCCAGTTATTGTTACTATTTATTTTCTTTATCCGGTGGTGTTGTGGTTGATTAGGTTCTACCGGATGATGTTGTGGTTGATTAGGTTCTACCGGATGATGTTGATCTACTCAATCCCCCAGCGGAGCTAGAGAAGAGGATGCACAAACTCAAGCGTTTTTTTTCAGTCTACCAACTTCTTCTTCATGCTAATCCCCAATTCATTTCATCGAGTTCTTTAGTTTTCCTCTCTCCGCATAATTAAAGGTTCTGATTGCTGTTTCTTTGTTCTGGTCTATGCTGTTGAAGGATGTGAAATGTCAAGGATGCTTCAACATGTAAGTTCTGCTGTTGATCACTGCATTTAATGATGATCTCGTGTTCTTCGTAATTTTGGATGGTTCTTGAAGCTATCATTGATTGGCCGCAGAACTATGGTGTTTAGCCACTCGCAGACTGTTGTGGTTTGCGCAACCTGCCAGACCGTTCTGTGCCGGCCGACTGGCGGGCGTGCAAGGCTCTCCAAGGGGTGCTCTTTCCGACGCAAAGGCGATTGAGCCCCTCTGTGCGCATTTCCTTCCTTTCTCTTAGTAAATCTTTAAGAAGCTTGCCATCAAATTTATACGTGAGTTTTAATTCGATGCTGTTGAGTTGTCAGTAACGTGAAGATATAACACATATGATGCTTTCTACTAAAGTTGGCAGTTCATGTTGAATTCGTAATGTAATTTCAACCTGCTCTTTACTGTAGTAGAATATGCAGAAAGATGTCATGTATAAGATTACAATAACCATCAAGTCTCAGTTGATGATGTATATGGTAGAACAATATGCATTTCACAAGAATAATTAGTTGAACCTGAATATTTCTATGTTAATACTTGTAGGACTTCTGCACATATTGGTATATCCACAAGGGTAATAGTTTGTAATTCATTTGTTTGATGGAACATGCTTTTGGGTGATTTTGTTGGGGAGTTCATTCTTGTTCTTTTACCTCGTTTTCTTCCAGTGTCATACTTGTTTAGCGTAATGGATTTTGCTACCCTGAGCTGAGTACATTGTGTTAGTAGTAATAACAAATTTAGCATTGACTATAACGAAATTGATTAAAAGTGTGAGATAAATTAATTAAGGAGTTGGTGCATTCCCTCGGTCTCATGTTGGTATCCCTTGAGGAAATTGATTGGGGTACCTTTGTGTTGATTCTTCTACTTGCATGTATTTGGAGAATTGGAAGGATGTTCACACCAGTAGCTAAACAAATCAGAAAAGAACATTAGGAAGAAGTCGAGAGTTAGAGATTGGACAGGAAGAAAGAAGATTGTGTGATGAATTATAGAAAAATTGATTTGTTTAGCTTTCGGTGTGGAGAGTCTTTTTGATCCTCCATGGATGATTTTCTCAATGACCGCTAGTATGAGCATGAGGGTATACACTTAGGATAACGATTATGCATCTTCATATTTTATTTCTAGCTCCCTCTTTAATGTATCTTAAATTTTTTACTTATTTTTTAAAATCAAATATTAAAAAAATTAATTCCTGCACAAAACATTATTTGTGGAAAGTGTTTCTTTTATTTACTTGTTATTCATGATATTATATTGTAGAGAGGGATGTCAGAGCATGTGTTTATTGGCAATCAGTAATTATTTGTGCTTCTTAAATATTTAGAGCACATTGACCTTCTTTAATATTTAAAGATAAGGCTTTGTGGTTGTGGGAGCCTCGAGGTATGCCCGTTTTAGTAATTATATGTGCCTTATGTCTGTATTAAGGCACCAGTTGGAATAGTGACAATCTTCAATAATCAATGTTAGAGCAATCGGATATGAAACAGATTTTTATGTGAAGCTACCAATTAGAAAATTGAGCAATAACGAACTCAGCATTATATGTGCATGGATAAAAAAATGTAATATATCTATGTCGAGGCAACCTGAAATCGGCATTGCTTCGAGATCCTTGAAATAGCCCTATGATATGTGGTCGAACTCAGCCTGTTATCTTGCTTTCTTAAATTTGGATACTATGGGGACATACATAATTGATCCTTTGGTTTTAGTTTCAGTCTTGCACGTTGCACCTTTTGGGTTTCCGAAGATTAAAAAAATGCAAGCAAAACGCATCAGTAAGCTTCCACAAATTATAATTTTAGAAAATATAAAGATTTATAGTCCATGATATTCTAAATATATAAAGATTTGCATTCCATTTTATTGGTCTGGACTGTTGTTTCGTGTTTTTTGGGCCGTAGAACAGGTAAGTTGTGCTGTTGTGTAGTCTTGTGTTGGATTCAGTTTTTTTTTTTTCTTTTTTCATTTTAGGAATGTATCCTTGAGTCTGGCGTAATAACTTGGTGGTGGGGGTAGAACAGGTAAGTTTGCAAAGTCTTTTTCTTAAAGAGAAGTTGATCACAAGTCAAAAATGGTGGCATATATTTATTAATGTTAACTAGTATAATTGGTTCTCAGATGCCGTTCTCCTTTTTCTTTATTGCATCTTACTTTTCGTTTTCGTACTTAATCTTAGCACGAAACTTATTTATTGATCTTTACATAATTTTATCTGCACATTATTTGTAACACTCCTAGCTGAGGACACTTCAGGGAAAATGATAAGGTTATTGGTGGCAATTGATTGGTTATGCATAACTAATTGTTGTGGTTCTTGATGTCGTAGTCGAGGAATCAAAACGGCTTAGTTCCTCTCGCGTGTGTAAGTTTGTCCACATCGGTCGAGAGTAGGGCGTCAGGCTCAACTTGGGTTTGCTCCTCGAGAATCTCCACATCGCGTTGGTTACTCAGGTTCTTCCTCCTCGGGCTCGTAGCGAGGAACTTGCACGGAGATCTCGACGTTATCCCTTTGATGCGTAAGTTAGTGCCCTGAGTGATCTTGTCAAGGTGGGGGCGCTCAACGTAATAGAAGAGTGAGTGCCCCCTCCTCTCGTATCCTCAGGTGGGGGTTTTATGTATACCAAACGATTGTTTGGTCGTACCCTCGATATTATCTATGTCAATATGTCGAGCAAGATTGACAATACGATCGATCGTTGATCGTTCGATAGAAGCGGCGTAGAGATACGATGCGCCATTCTCCATTAATGAGTTTGAGTGCAGCTTCTGTTATTGTGGTGGCCAAGTCATCACTCTACCACCTTGGCCCGGCCCTGTGCTAATTGGGTTGAAGTCGGATCTTGATGTTGTCGTGGATTGTTGAACTGGTGTGGGTGTTAGTGAGCTTGGCCGGCCCATTAATTGCCCTATCGACAATGTTGGATGATTTCTGCACATATTTTGGCCTTTTGAGCTTTTGGTTGGTCAGAGCCTAAGTTACGACAGATAAGTCATTTATGTTTGGGTTTATGTGATAATTGGTTTGTCGGATAATAAATTCTGGAACACGTGAACCACACGGGTTTTACTTTTAAATCAGAGAGTGAAGAAGCATTCTGTGGCGTTTTGGGTGTCTGCCAACAACTCGGTGTCTGACCGATGTTCCCGTGCGAGATTCGATCTCCCGAGTTCTTGACTCGCCGCCACATATCTAAAGCGAGGAATTCAATCATGCAAAGCATTAAAGCATTAAAGATCTCCCGAGTTCTTGACTCGCCGCCACGGAGCTGATTCGTGGGCAGATCGAAGGAAGGACACGTCGGACGAAGGTAAAGACTAATCACTGCTTTGTCTTCGAGCGAACGATTAACCACATTGGAGACGTCGGATGTCGAGGAGTTGCAGCGCGTCTTTCCTTTATTTTATGGTTCCGCGTGGCAACGTCACTTTGTCTTTTATTTGGATATATCTCGATGCAGGCAGCGTAGGACGGCACAGACGCGACGAGTCCCGCCCGACTCACCACGCACGCGTCCTGACACTGCTTATATTTGGCCGCAACGACAAAAGATCGCCGTAACCGGGACCCCGCGATGCCCACGTCCCCTAACTTTTAACTATTTGTCACTTTGGCGCTCGACGACAAATGGTTTGTGGGAGATGGAACTCAACATGGGGCCCGCAAGTTTTCACGTGGTTGGACTCCCGAACCCGGTACACGTCACCGTTTCAAAGGCGAGACAAAGACGTTGGTGATGTAAGTGTTTATGGCTGCCTGCGTATGTAGGTGAATAGGACGAGGAGGCACCTGCTCCTCGATGACGCCGACCCTTTCCATTAGACGACAAAGGAGGGAATCTACAAAGGGATTGGTGATGCAGATAAGGAACCGCGGAGTTTGCTATCCCACCTCTCTGATGCTACCAACAACACAAGAGCGTACAGGGCACTTGTCGATGCATGGATGGATGGATCTCCAAAGACCTCTGGGTCTCCTTGGGCCGGAAGGCATGCCCATCCGACGACGGTGATAGATCAGCCACGTGGTGTTCGGAACGAGTGCTCGAGATCATATCTGAAAGCATCCGACGCCTGCACCATGTGGGCTCGCTCATCTCTTGAACAAGATCCGAGTTTATTATTATTATTATTTTTAATTAATTAAATAAGAAAATTAGACGATAGATACAATTATCCTCTAATATAAATATATAATGCTTGAGAAACACATTTGGCACACCCACCCACCGTGGATAAACACATGATAAGACTCGTTTGTCTCCTCGGTTTTGGCTACATCTAACCACGAGATGCTGCCTAAAAAAAATTTATGGGGATCTCCTAAACATTAATGATTTATGAATGGCCTGAAACATAGACGCACAGTACCCATATTAATTTCGGTAATCTGATATGTTTGTTATACCATGATGCTGGTTCACGACGGATCACGACGGATCCAATGGTGCAATCTTATTATTATTATTATTATTATTATTATTATTATTATTATTATTATTATTATTATTGTCATCATCATCATCATCATCATCATTAATTACGACGGCTTTACCGATCCGTTGCTGAAAACATTGCATCAATTGGATTTCCCTCATCGCATTACAACCCTGCCGTGCCTCCCGATGTTGGACAGGTAACATGGCATCCATGGCGGTGCGAGCGACACCCTTCCATGCCAACAAAAATAACAAGAATAAAAAAAAAAATGGTATGGGCGAAAGGATTAGTATAGCATCGCAACCATATCCCTCATCTAACCATGTGTCCCCAATCAAATCATTCATCGAACACATTTATTAACTCTTCTCGTGAGATTTTTTTTTTTTTTTTGCTGTTTTTAACTTAATTCTCCCATCTAACCAGATTTAGATGGACGATTGACATCCTCATGTTGGGTGATAGGTTTTTTTGAAATAATTATATTTTTTTTGGTGAAAAAGTAATAATTATGTTGTGAAATAATAATATATTTCGATGATAAAGATAACATCGAAATTTTCAAAACACACCTCATCCACACTATCAACTCCCTCCCGTGTATTATTATTGTGGATATGGACAAGTTTGTGATGCCATTTAAAAGGGGCCCTCACATCGCCTTCGTCGGCACACGAAAGGTGGGGTGCCACCACTACCAGCCAATAATAGGTTTAATTGCAATGAAACAGCCCCCAAAGAAGGGGGGGTCTTATAAATCTCCAACCATCTGATATTTCACCATCACCTCCCCCTTATTAATTGCAAAATTGTCACCGTCCGTAGGACTTTTCATGGTAAATGTTTCACATAAATCACTAATTAATTCTTCCAAATAAAATAAATAGAAGGGAACGAATGTGATATCATGTGGCATTATTGATGACCATAGTTATCCACTTCTCGCGTCATCGATAGCGGCGCTGCATGTTGACGTCGAGGAGAAGCCCATTGGTAATTAATATATCAACTTGTGGTTGTTTGAGTAAGCTAAGCGACGGTCGTAAAGTAAAATGATCGGCTTAATTGTCTGGTTTCGAGGATTAGTTGGAGCGTTACATCCAAAAGCGATTCAATTAATTAATCGTATTAATGTTTCGATGTAGCACACAAATTTGCTTCCCCACCAACGAGAAAAAGAAGATGAACACTAATTTGCCTAATATGATAATTTAGTATCCCTATATTATCATGGTACGATATATTATGAATATAATTAAAATTATCAATCAATAGAAAAAATTATATAATTACAATAGGATTCTTTTGGAGATACTTCGATGAAATGAACTCTTCTAATTATTTATCTTGAATGAATTATAGATCTTCTCGTATTTTTTTTAGTCACGGTAACGAGTCAATGATCACTTATAGTGATCCTGTGAATAATAGAAAAAGAAAATAAGATAAGTATAATTATCTTTACATATAAGTGTCATTATATATTTCAATCCAACAACAACAATGTATCTGTAGATTAAATAATAATTTTTCAAGTAATATCAAAGGGTATGTACGAATCATAAATTTAAATATATTATTATTTAATTTTAGATTTGAATATTTATTTTTTTAATATAATAATAATATATATTATAGTTTTTATACTAATAAGACATTGATTATCCAAAGTTGTGGTAGGCTATTGTCAAAACTTGTTGCAAGTCAATTTTTTATGATTGTTATTTTCTTTCTTGTCATTTGTATTTGAATGGTCAACATATAGATTCCCTTCAAGAAGACAAATATCGTCTCAGAAATAAGTTTGTATCTACAATTTTTATTCGTAAGGAAGACGGAATCAGTCAAGTCACAAATCAACTCAAAATAATCTACACACATAAAAAAAAGTATCAAATAGTGAAGTCTAATCGCTTAAATGAACAACTAATCCATCCTCGTGGGTCCGACTTTTCTCCAATCTTATCGTATCTACACGAACTAAAAACATAATTTGGTGCTTCGATGTTCGTGGATTCGCCATATGTATATACATGTGACTCATAATCGCTCTCCTAGTGGTTCAATGGATGCAACTCGAGAGGATTTGTTGTTATAAGCCATTAATCTTTGATGCATTTTGCAAACCGATAATTGAGCAATTGAGTTTGATCGCTTATATATATATATATATATATATATATATATATATATATAAAAGCAAATTTAGTTGTTAACGCAAGTAAAAGAGCCCAATCTTTTGTAATTTTCTTATGGTAGTCTTGCTTGAGTCTGAAAACAAAAACTTATCTTGATCCCCAAATCTTTCTATCTTAAAGCTTTTCAGGAAGAGAAGAGAAATTGAAGATGAGATGTGATTAGAATCTTTAGAATTAAGTAAGTTAATCTCAAATGAGGCAAATTTTTATTCAAATAGTAAAAAAAATGCACAAACAATAAGAAAACTAAATTACTTGTTATTATTAATATTACTATAATTTTCTATCTTTTTGGAACGCTAAGTAACGAAGATGAGATATTGTAAAAGGTTTTGTTAGTTATACCAGTTGATATCTTCTAAATTTTATCGAAATATTAGATGTTTGATATCGCTCAATTCATTTTTTATTATGTTAATAATTTATATTAGATTATTGACCCTCATGGTTATTGGAACCTCAAAAATATTCATATATATATATATATATATATAGTGGATGATTGGAAGGGGAGGCTCTTCCACAAAGAAGCTCGTTTACAAGATTGATGAGATATCCATAAAACAAAAAAAATATTAGAAGACAACAGTGATCCCCGCAGCCTTCCTCTTCTTCTTCAGTTCATCTATTTCCCGAAGAAACAACACGTAGAAAACAAGGATCTGTGTGTCCTGTTTCTATCAGCGGCAGCAGCACACGACGAGAATACATCACACACTAGTCCAATAATTGCAGCAGAAGAAAGAACATCTCTCTCTCTCTCTCGCTCGCTCTTCGTACCTTCCTATCGTTCGTTGTTGAATCCAACAATAAAAAAAAAGCTGATTTCGTCGCGCTGGAAATTTCCCTCGGAATCTTTCAAGTCTCTGTCTCACAGCTTCGGTGCAGGTTCGCTGAAGGATCCCAACCTCTCCTCTAGCCGGTATCGTAGATGACTAACAAAGTCCTCGTTTCTGGGCGCGCGGGCACTGCTCCCGTAGTTCTCCCCTCCTCGGTGTTTGGCTCGAGAGCTTGCGGGACTTAATTAAAGCCGCTTTTTTTGTAGCGTAAAAAATTAGTCGAGGCTTGGTTGACTCCAGAGGCATTATATTCGGCGGCGGGAACAGGAGGCAGCAGCACCTCCTCCCCTCCATACCACCGTCGTTTCTCCTCTTCCCCGTCTCCCTAGCTTTCGATTACCGCGTTGGGCTTCAAGAACCTCGAATGCGGCGGCCAGGAAGGTTGGGAGAGCAAGCGTGCAGGTTTAGGAGAAGAAAGGTGTGATCTTTTCGGGGGAAAAGACGCAGTTGGGAGAGGGTTATGAGGGTGGTGTCCTGCTCGCCGGTTCAGAGAGTCGGTGGTTGTCTCAGGTGAGATGGGAGGCGTAGCAGGTTGCTTGGCGCTAATTTCTCCCACCAAGTTGGTGTCTTGCAGCCTTCACTGATCCCCCGGTGATCCGTCTGGTGCTGTTTTGTTGGCTAAAGTTAGGAGTTCCTTCGTTTGTCGTGGAAGTATGTCGTCTCCTCTGCTTGCTCGCAAGGGCCGCCACCAACAGCGGTATGACAACCAGCACCGGCTTGTCGCAGGGTACTTCCAAAGCTCACAGTTTTAGATCTCTTTTAACTTATTACATGTTGTGTTGGATTGGGTGACTTTAAAGTTACTGTAGTAATGCTCCAATGAGAAAGAAGAGGAATCATTTCTCTCAACCGCTTTATGCTGGTTGTATTATGGTAATCTTTAAAGCAGAAAGCAGATGAAGCTGGACAATAAGGCATCCATAGCGCACAAAGTTAACAGTGGAAGCCATAATGCTTGTGCTATAATCTAATTCGACCAAGTTAAAAAGTAAAAAAAAAAAAATTGTTGTTTGCTTGAGACTGACAATGTCTGAAGCAGTTGTGGCAATATGGATGCTCCAGACCCATCAGATATTGCATTTATGTGATGCTCTGATATGGATTCTGCTCATCTAATTTATTTGTCGAGGTTATGTGCCAAAAGTATAGTTGATCTATGTTTTTTCGAATCTAAAATAGCATAGTGAATCAGTGTTTGATTTCTCATCTGTGTTCCTTTTGGGGCAGATGTATACCTTACAAGGTAAAAACAGATGACAGTAACCGATCGGGTGATCTGCTCGGCAGAGTGGAAGTCCTTATGGTCACTTCTCCAGGTCGACTTGATCTTGTCTTCCCGAAGGTGAGAAATAGAATTCCTTGGTTCTTTTGGATTTAGCCGAGCAAGAGGCTATTTTTGGCTTGGAATATGAGTTTGATGCATCTGCCGTGACAGGGTGGATGGGAGATCGATGAGACTGCAGGCGAAGCGGCATGCCGCGAAGCTATGGAAGAAGCAGGAGTGAAGGGAATTTTGAATGTAAGCATTCAAGCTTTTTGTTTGATGAGATGAAACTTGTGTTTGATGAACATCTCTTTCATAAGAAAATTCATCGAAACTCCGAGATCATAAGTGATTCGCGGCTAGAGAAGAAAAAGGGTGCTCCTTTAAATCTACTTTCAGTAGAGGATTAATGCTTTCATTCAAAACACCAACAAATTTACCGTTCTTGTGGTCCTTGCAATTACATTTTTCATATCTGATATATGTTACATCATGGAAAATATTTTACTCCTGTTATCTTTCTGGACCCTCACATCAATTGGATTCTAGTAAGATTAAAGTGCTGCTCTATCCAACTAACACACATGTGATGTGTTTCTTGTCTGCCTAACTCCTGTTATTCCAATAAATTGGTGTTGAGACTCTTAACCACTGAAACAAGTAATTTTCCTTCTTCTTTTTTTATTTATAGTGGGACAGTAGAGTGGTTATTAGTCTTATATTCAAGATAATCACTTCCTGGATAACATAATTAATTACAGTGGAGCTATAAAGCATCTGTACTAGATACCAAAAGTGGGTTAAGTTTATGACTGACTGCAATTTTTAGATAATATTATTTAAAGGGAGTTTATGTATGCCAATGTACATGAAGGCAGCATTTTTTTTTAAGTTGAATTTTCTACAGAATTGAATTAGGAGAGAAGAGAGATTGCTTTTTTCTTTTGTGAACTAGAAATCAGTTATTTTTCTCCATTTTATAACCAAAACAAATGTAGACTTAACTTTTGAGACATTTATAACATGAATTTTCTAGATGGTCTTTTTGCATGAATCTGATCTAAATTACATAAAATTATCTTTTTAAATACTTTTTTTCAGCCCCCAGAAGTGTAACTAATTGCTAAGGCTAAGAGTTCGGTGTCCTTGGTCTTTAAGGTTATTACTTCATGATCATTATGCAATCACCAGTGCTGTTTTTTTTTTTTTTTTTTTTTTGATCTTTCCAGGATACAGACCTAGGTGTTTGGGAATTTAGAAGCAAGAGCAGACAAAACAGTTGTACCCTGGAAGGAACTTGCAAAGGTTACATGTTTGCGTTGGAGGTCACCGAGGAGTTAGACTGTTATCCCGAGAAGGATAACCGTGATAGGAAATGGGTTAGTGTATAATCTACTCCACATTAATAAAGATGCGTATCGACTTCATCATTTGAGAAACTACTACATACTACCTCTTTGTTCTTACTTTATCCGATATAGGTGCCTTTGGGAGAAGCCTATGAACTTTGTCGATACGATTGGATGCGTGAAGCTCTTGATTCGTTCAAAAACCTTCTGACAGAAAAACTTGTATCTACTGTTCCCGACGTATCCGAGCCGCCAAGCTTCTGCATCGTAAAGCCTACTGCAGCTGATCATGCCATAGCACTCTGCTGATGGTTCCTTGACCATTCAAGGTAAATCTGTGGCCGGTAGGATTTGAATCACACCATGTAATTTTGTGAAGTCCTCTTTCTCTCTCTGTGGGAGTCTCAATCACAGGCAGCTCTTTAAGTTGCTACTGTAAAGACCTTCCAGGTGAGTCTCGGCATGTAAGCAATAGGTCTGCCCTTGACAAAACTTGGAGCAACCAATGGCTGTGATTGAGAGAATCCAAGCCAACTTTTAGGTAAGTTTGGTCACTCAATTATCCATGTTACGGATTGATTGCATGTAACTCTCTTCTTCCTCAAGTGGATGTCAAATTGTTTAGCAATATCTTTTATGTTTGCTGCAAATATGTAGTTTCTTTCTTGGCTTTAGCAGGGCAAGTAAATTATGCAGAGCACAAAGAGAAATAATGACTTCATAGTTGCCTTTCGGAGAAAGCCTATCCAAGTTCAAATTGGATCCTCTCCCTTCTTTCTTGAAACAGAGGAGGGTTTTGGTGGGCTTCTTTGTTGAGGAAACGTTGACCAAAAAAAAAAAAGAGAAAAAAACACTTACAGCCATTAAGAGTCAAAGAGAGCTGCATCTAAAGCTATACTACAACCTTAATACACCATTCAACAGTTCCATGAACTCTTCCACAAATTGTTTAGCAAATATCTTCTATGTATGCTGCAAGGTACATCATATTCAATGTAGTTTCATTCTTGGATTTAGTAGGGTAAGTAAATTATGTAGAGCACAAAGAGAAATAATGACTTCATAGTTGCCTTTTGGAGAAGAAGCCTATCCAAGTTCAAATTGGATCCTCTCCCTTCTTGAAACAGAGGAGGGTTTTGGTGGGCTTATTTGTTCAGGAAACGTTGACCAAAAAAAAAAAAAAGCACTTACAGCCATTAAGAGTCACAGAGAGCTGCATCTAAAGCTATACTACAACCTTAATACACCATTCAACAGTTCCATGAACTCTTCCACAAATGGAGTAGATTCTAACAAGAAATTTCAGAAACATTACAACAGGCAATTTTCAGAAAGACTTTCCGGAGAACTCCGCGACCAATAGCAGTGGATCGCAATTCTAAGTAAATTCTTATGCTTGTGTTCCAGCAGCCTAAAAATACCATAGAAATCATTAAATAAAACAGTAGGTGATATCGATGAAAATATAAAGTGGGTTTCTAAGAGCCTCATTGTAATGAAACAGAATGTGGAGGTACTCTACTCGTCTCTTCCAGACACGTCTCTTCCTTGATAAGCAGGAGCTCCGCCTTGATAATTGCTTCCGCCTTGTTGATAGTTTGGATTGCCCCCTTGGTAAGCAGAGCTGCCTGGCTGATAACCGGGGAAGCCACCTTGATAAGGCGGATTACCTCCGTGATAACCAGGGCTACCTCCTTGATATGCAGAGCCACCTCCATGGTAACCTGGGTCACTGCCTTGATAACCAACTCGACCTGGCATATTACCCCCGGGGCTGCCTTGATAGCCTTGAACACCTCCTTGATAGCTAGGGCCAGCATTTGGCACATAACCTGGCATATTACCCCCAGGACCGCCACCTTGATAGCCTTGAACACCTCCTTGATAGCTAGGACCAGCGCTTGGCACATAACCTGGCACATTACCCCCGGGACTGCCACCCTGGGATCCTTGATAGCCTTGAGCACTTCCTTGATGGCTAGGACCAGCATTTGGCACATAGGTGTTCTGCGGGTTAGGCGTTTGATTCTGGTAGTTCGTCATACCACCTGCGGTAGGTGGTGTAGCATTGTAATCATGATTAGGCATCGGAGGAGCATCTCTAGGAGGCATAGGATTCTGCACATTTGGTGGCATGACGTTCTGTGCATTATGATTCTGGAAATCCTGGTTTGCCATTGGTGGAGGCCTATTCTGGAAGTTCTGCATGTTCTCCCTTCTCCTCTCAAAGTTCCTTGACCGATCAAAGTTGCGAGGCCTGTCATTCCGCCTCGATCTCTCCTGTGCACGTGCGTTATTTCTGACCCATTCCTCGTGGTATTTAGGGTCATAAGGAACAGCTTTACCATCTATGAATGGTTCTCCTGTTATTTTAACCCAAAAAAATGTGTCAAGGATACTAGCCTCAAATAGTAATCCATTTGCAGGATTTGCATGTAAAAGGATCGGCTAAAGCAAAACATCACCAATAAAACTGTAAGCAACTCATCGTTCTCTGCTTTTACTCCAAGAAACAATGTCCAACATTCAGAAAAAGAACTAATTTAGAACAAGACAAACAATTAAAATCACCAAGAACCTAGCATCTTGTTGTTATCTTTGATTGAAATTGGGGAACCCGAAAACCTCAGATTGTGGAGGCATAAGAACTTTTCGCTTTGTTACGTGAAAAGAATTATGGGCTCAAGACTATATCTGGTACAAAGACAAATATTTTGAAGCAAGCAAATACAATTGGTGCTCATTTCTCTGCTAATTTTATCCTCCAAATTTGAATCATATCATCTTCTTTTACAAAAAACTATTCATCCCTAAAAAAGCTTACAAAAACCCACTGATTTGGACCTTAATCATTCTGGCCTGTTCCATCTGATTTGGACCAAATATGACTTAACAGTTTTTGCTAACTCAAACAGAGTGGCAATGCTTCTAAACAAATTGTTAAGTTCAAAACTCAACCGATCCAAATAATGTTAACTCGTCCCAACCATTCCTGGGCCAAACCCTGACCGCTTCTCATCCAAAGATCTAATTAGACCAACCCAAATCAGCCCCCGAGTTTATTATTAACGAGGTTAGGGTCCCATGTTACATTACATTAAAAAAGTCACCATGACTTTCATCAACCACATTACCTCGTTATTTCTATCAGTTCTCTTATATGCCCATCTATGCTTAAATGTCATACTGAACAGATTTGAGGGAATGAAATGCACGAGCACAGATGTCCAGAAAACATAATAGCCAAAAAGAAAAGTTAAAAGACCATGTCCCACACTCCAGAGTAAACAAATGGATAATTGAGATACAATATCCAATCATGTCATAATCACATGCTGAGAGACCACATGTTAATATACTATGAGAGACCGCATGTTAATATACAGTTTATAACTTTAGGTTCTTCAAAGAAAAGAGAGGGAAGAAGGGAGAGGTGAAAGAAAAGTGTCAAAGAGTGAAACAGGTTCTTTTGGCCCTTACCACCATAATCTTTGTTCTTAACATCCAAATATGAATCAGGGAGAACCCAGCGTACCTTTGGCAAAGCTGCATTATGAGCAGAAATAAGTCAAACGAATAAATATTTACATATAAATATATAAGAGCAACTAAATAGATAAGACATACGCTTGATCTTGTATGAGATCTCTTCAGAAACCTTACACCCAAAAGCGAAGTAGTGCTTTGTTGACACTGAATATATTGACATCCTTGCTTCCTCTTCACTGCAATACGACGCCAATTATCGGACCAGCAGAAGAGCCAAGAAACCAACAAATAAAACAGTGATTCAAATGCTATAAATATACCAAATCCAACTAAAAAGTGATTTATGCAAGTATTGTCCAGAGAAAAACATAAACCTTAACCGCACAATTCATTAAGAAAAGTGATTTATGAAAGTCATTAAGAACTCAATCCGCACAACTAAGAGAAGCAGAAGTTGAAGCTAAACTTAGACCTTTGAAACAGCAGCACACACAGTTGACATAAATCCAATATTGTTGCCCTGCCCTTAACAATTTTTATCTATTATCCCCACCATAATCTAAAAGATAAACGAGCAAAAACCTCAAACTAACGCCAAGAATTGATCTTTAGAAAGAGTAATAGAAACTAATAGAAAAGAAAGAGAAAAGTATGCCAGTACTAATAGAAAGAGTAATATGAACTAAAGCGGAAAAGAAAGGGAACAAAAGGGGAAGGGGGGAGAGAGAAAGCTTACCTTCCCAGAACCTGGGCCAGGGTCTTGATGTAGCTGTCGATGATCTCGTCCCGGGTAAGGGAAGGATCCGGAGGCTCCACGACGACGAGCCAGTGCTCGAAGTCGCAGCCGTCGAGGAGGATGGTCTCCTTGGGGGGGCGGTTGCTCCAGTTCGGCGAAGGATCATTAAGGGACGATGTGGTGGGCCTGGTAGAGAAGCATCGGATCCCCAGGCCTGATGCGCCGAGGGGGAGCGGGTAACAGGCGGCAGCGAGGAGGGGGCGGAGACGGAGCAGAGGGGAAGAGCGAGCGGGGGGGAGCGCGAGAGCTCGGGAGGAGAGTAGAGGGGAGAGGGACATGGAGTGAAGCCTCAAGACGAAGGTTCGCCCCGCCATCACGGGAAAACCTAGAAATCTCAGCTGGAGAATGGAGTGCGACTGGCGAGGGGGGCTTGAACGAGGGTTTTATCGCCGAGACAGGGGGTCACGGTCACGTGCCATACGCATGACGACCGGATTGACTCGAAAACAGGCCGGGCTTGGGGTGAATTGAACCGGAGGGCTCAATTCACGTGAACCGTCTGGCCCAATAGATAGACAGACCATCCATCTGTAGGTTTCAGTGTGTTGCGCTGCAAAGCCTCCGTAAGAGCTCCTACAGATAAAATATTTATAATAATTTCTCAATTTTAAAGTAACATATTTATTCGTATTTTCATGGATATATCCCCATCTTTTAATAGAATAATTAGTGGAAAAAATTAAAGAAAAAAAGGTGAAGGAATTTTGGCGGCTGTTTATGATATGACCCATACGCTATATGAGCTGATGGACTAACATATCCGTTACTGTATATGGAACGCATTTTATCGAACACATTGTGATCAATAATGGCGACTATAATTTACTCGAATTCCATAGGTGTGCAGCTAAAAGTTGCAGTCTGAGCTTGCATGTTGAAGGTTGAGTTTTATCAACAATGACAAAGATATGATCCATAAGAAGAGATCGATTTCTACTGCATATAGAACATATCCATATCCAAGACCTATTTACAGAACACATACTTCGTCTTCTTCTTCTACATGGCCCTCTTCCTAGTGCAACACCTCACATAAATGATATCACAATCTACCTGAAGTCTCAGGTATCCGTCAAATTTTTTACTTCATCCAAAGAAATCTGTGGCTTGGAAGGAACAGAGGAAAGGAAGAGAACAAACAACAAATACTTTGAGCGCATTAATTACTGATACAATAGTAGTAACATAGAAGTACCATATCTCAAGCATAAAGTAGAAACAAAGTTGCATTATCGATACAATAGGATAGGACTTGCATGTTTGATGCTTCTACAGCATCGCCATGTCCCAACAGAGACAGAGCTCTTTACAAGTCGCATGGACTGCCTTGACTGAAATCCTATAGCACCATAACATCAACAGCAGAGAGAGAGAGAGAGAGAGAAAGAGAGAGAGAGTAGAAAGGCTTAGCCTCCCCTTTGCCTATATGACTTGCCTCTGTAGCTTCAGTTCATGTCTTCCTCCTATTTCTCTGGGGAGCTAGAGGATGACAAGCTCCTTGTGGATCTGTTTCTTCCTCTTCCTCCGCATGTTTAGAGAGCACGAAGTCAAAAACAGGAACCAGTCGAGCTCAAGTTCACATTCCTTCTCTCTCTCGCTTCTTCGTCATGAATTCTACATCCTGCACACACTCCTTATACTTCTTCGCATCATAAAATGATGGACATCAACCTACTTTACAGCACTAAGAAGCTCTCGCTGTGGATTCGTGGATCTCGTCGCCCACTTGATCTTGGATAATGGATGAGGATGCGACGCTGAAAACCCGGTTGAGATTTGTTTACTTGGCACGGGGAGCTGTGATGGAGACCGACGAAGCAGCACAGATGGCTCCCATAACCAAAAGCTAAAGACCATTCGAGTCACAAAGTGCAGGTTTTGGAGGACAACGAGAGGTGGGATGCTTTTAGAAAGCAAGACGAGTGACGACTAAGTGGATATCAGAAACTAGATGGTGTCGGTGTACGATTGGATGATGTAGGAAATTGCTTGTGAGCCTAAACCTATAAAGAGATCCAACTAGATATGTGTTCTTACCCACCATATATAGGAGGTTGGATGAAGCATCTTATCCCAACTTGATACAGCGGACACTAACAAGTTACAGACTTCTAATCGTTCAGCGTTATGTAGAAGACATGTCTGATTCGTTTCAAAGCAGCGACTTCTGTTCTATAACACTCTTCTCATCCTATCAGTATATTAGTATCCCCAAGTTACATCCAAGTGGTCGTGCCGGAGTGGTTATCGGGCATGACTAGAAATCATGTGGGCTCTGCCCGCGCAGGTTCGAATCCTGCCGACCACGTTTTTTAATCTCTTTTTTATGAGTATTCCAGTATCCTTTTATTATTGGTGTAAAGTTTTAACAAGCTCATTTTATATATACATATATATATATATATATATACATATATATATATATATAGTTGACTGTATAAAATGTATAAATGAAAGATAAGAGAGATTATTGCCCCTTCCCTAACACTTGTGTAGGGCATGATTTTTATATCTCTCGTCCAAAGTTTGTCCTCTGTTGTTAGCTGATAGTTCATCAGTTTTAGGGTCCCTGTGCAAATCTCATACTATACATGACATTATCCTTTCTAATGAGTATTATTTCACATGATCCCTAATGGTGTGACTTTGTTATGCGTCGGTTCAGAACCGATCCCTAATGGTGTGACTTTGTTATGCGTCGTTTCAGAGCTGAGCGATATCACCTCTTAGTCGAACTACATCGCTTTAGGATATAGTTGTCTCTAAATCGATATATGTTATTTCATGCTATTTTGAGATACATTCATTACTGAGCTGAGACGATATCATGTGTGATCTAAGGTGGCCACCGACTTATGTTCTATCAAGAACCTTATTCTTTGTCATAGACTTTATATTCTATCTTGTGATCCTTGTACAGTCGACTCATGAGTGTGAATAGTCGACATAGAAGTACAATTACTAATTCTAGTTTTGAAGCTACATCAGCTCTATTCAATCAGTGGTCGATGGTTTCATGTGATCCACATGTCGACACAGTACGTCATGAGTGAGGTAGCAGCTGATGAGCTTAATGTCGACCTCTTGGTGTGCTGACCAAGCGCTGACACCTCAAGCCTGTCATTCGCTCGACACGTGTCTCCATAGACTTCCCAGTCACCGATCCTTTCAGACGCTATCATTGTCAACGTACATTAGTGCCTACGCACCATAATTTTCACGTAAGATTTTTTATAAAATAATTAATTTTTATTTATCCAATTTATCAGATTATTTTTAAATAAAAATAACACTTCTTTATAACAAAAAAAGTTTTAAAATCATATTTTCTTCTCGATTTTATTTGCTATTTCTTAAAGTCTATTAATTGGAGAAGGCACAAAATTAATGGAGTTCTGATGAGGTTAAGTACGTGGCGTAACCCCCGGATTAGGCTTGGGATTTTAACCTAACCGCTGGGACTCGGCTTCGCTTCACCACCATCCTCTGCGCTCCGCGTTAAAAGGCCGTGCGGGAAGAGAAGGGGAGGAGGGAGGATGCGAGTCGTAAAGATCTCTCTCGCGCCTTGGTTCTCTTGCTTCCCTTCTTCCGCAGCAGTATATAATGATGGGTTCTCGGCCTGCCTCTTATCCGTGGCTTCGATCCTGAGGGCGACCTCGTAGGCCGTGATGACGAGCTAGATCTGGCGGCTCGGAGGTGGTCTAGAGCTGTCGCGTTGCATCCGCCCGTCTCCAGATGGTATGGATACAGAATCTGGCGAATGAGCTTTTACCTTGGATTTGTGTGTTTTTAGCTGCAAAAATTTTTCTACCTTCCCTGTTGTGACGTATGGGTTGGACCATGATATTGTTTCTGATATGGGCTGTAATTGGGAACCTGTGCGGTCGAATTGAGATCTAGACACGGGGATTGGCGAGTTTGATCGCCGAAAGTTTCGACCTTCGGCGTGGTAATCTGACCCTGCTGGTTCCTCTGCCTTCTTATGACTCTTAAGGTCTTTAGATGTGTTGTTCCTTTTCTGTCGCACTACGGAAGAGAGAATACCCTTTGGGTTTTAATATTTTGACCGAACTATTTCATGCTGTAGCATAAATTTGGATTCGCAAAATATCGTCGCGTTGAATGCTTTCTGCTCATTTTTGTAGCTACTTCCAGTTCTTGTAAAAAGTAAGGTTTTTGTCGTCCCTCCACTTCCTAAGCAAAAGTGAAGAGTGTCCTGAACTGAATTGCAAAACCGGTCGGAAAGAATCAGTTCTGGACTCAGCTAAGGGGAATTCAAGTAAAAGTATACGAATCTTCTGAGATGAACTGATGAAGGCAGTTTTGCTTGCTGTGATTACATGCCTTTCTCAAGATCGTGTTTAGCTTCAGAAGTTGCATTATTTTCTTTACTATTACGGAGCTTTGTACTGCAGTGGTGTGCTACTGTTTAGTCATTTTAACCTATAATATAGTCACTGCTTGTGTGATGATGGGTTGTAGTTGCCTACTGTCATTCTGATAGTTTCTTGCTTCAAAAGTATAATGTTAGAATCTTTAAGATTGATGATACATTGCTGCAGGACCAATAACCTTTACTTTTCTTACTTGTGCCAGTACATTCGACCTTAGTTTTTGGTTTTGTCAAAATTATGGTTATCCAATAGGTCTCCTTTTAACTTCATTTTTATAAAGTATCCAGTGGTACTTAAATGATTGCTAGATTTTCTTAAATTTAACATCATAGGATATAATTGTTTATTCTTTTACATTTTACTACATTGGTGCCATTGACCTTCTTACATTTCTTTTGGGTTTGTCAGAAATCTAAGTTAACCAGACAATTTTTTTCAGCCATCACCATTTAGAATGCTTTCCTTCATCACCTGTTGTGTCCCTGATTATGAGTCAAAATTCGTATACTTTTCACAGAACTACAAATGCTTGTGATTGGTGGTTCTATTCTAACATTGTTCTATGTAACTAAGCCTAGACTAGTCTTCTAGAACTACTTTCCAGATCCCTCAAATTTTGCTTGCTTCTTAATTTGTTTTCTTTTGATGATCCAGGAGACTGTCGATATGGAAAAATGCCCAATGAGACTTAATACAACAAACCAATTATGTCAAGATGTTATGTCTGAAAGGAAGTCAAGGTTTTGGCAAATCAGTAAGCAACCATTTCCTAGATCTGAAGTTATCTGTCCTCAACCTCGTTGCGTAACTAGGGTTCCTTATTTCATGGAATATTGCAATAGAGTCGATCCCAATCCAAAAGGGTACGTTTTTTATCTAATTATTTAGAAACATTAAATTCCTTTCATTTTTTAACCGGTAACTAGTCAACCACGTTCCTCACTGATAGCCCCATAGAACAAGTTAGTTTGGTAGTGACATCCAACAAGCAAATTCTTTTTGGATGTCAATATGCTTCCAGTTCTCTGTCAGTCAATTATATGCTTTGCATCTGGAGTTTAACAGCATTTTGGTAGCATAAGATGACTAGTTTGGTACCCATTTTCTCATGCAATAATTAACTTTTTAAACCTCTGTTATTATCCCTGCAATAATGAAATCCTTAAAATCATCAATTATTTTTCTTTATGGCATCACGTTATCACTTCCTCCAAATTATCATTGTTTTCCAGCATTCTGCAAATTCATAGAGTGGATTATGCTTCTGAAACTCTTGATCTTCTCCAAAGAAAGGTAATGGTTTACATTTGCAATGTGAATACATATTTTGGGTTCTTCATTGATCCTCTTATATGGTCCTAGTGACAAGTTTATTGTTAATTAGGAATGCCCCGACGGTGATGGAGACTTGGGCAGCCAGGTGGGTCTTTTGTGTGGATCACCTCCTGCACGCACTAACAATCCAGTAGTCCGAGATGCAGAGTTTGGCAAACATAGCCAGTTCTCAACTTCCCCTATTGGAGTCTCCTTCAGCATGAAGCCGGCAGGGAGAATAAAAAATGGGTCTCCAAGCTGTGGTTCTTCCCCGGAAGTAAGAATTGAAGGCTTTGCTTGTGGCAACTCAGAATCCCATTGTGCTGTCCCTGCTCTTGCTTGACCTCTTCACAACTCAACCTGGTCTTGCCGTCTGCGATAATGTTAATTCTCCACCCTACATTTTGTTTTGACCCTGCATGATCATCAGTCTCAAGGAGAGTTTTGGTCCTGTACATACCTGAGGTTTCTGTGTATATTTCCAACCTAAGAATTAGTGTCTTAGATGATGATGTCAGATCCAAAGTTGTAAGTAAACCTTCTGATATTGTAGGAGTGTGAATCTTAAGAAGTCAACCGATAATTCTTCTCCTTAGCAAACTTATGTGATTCTTAATGAATGGTTACTGTTGTGTCCTGAATTGGTAGACTTATGATCTGATGATAGGGACTGCGGAACAAATAAGGTTTTAAAGCTGCTTTTGTATCTTTGCCATCCTTCAACTTGTGCCATATATGGTAGCAGATATGAAGAGGGGCTGTAATAAGCACCATTGATAATGTTATTACCATTGTCATGGTTACAATGAACTATTATTTGTACCATTGTAAAGGACGGTCACAATAAAGGAACAGGATAGATAAGATTGGATTGGATCAGTTACTAGGATGGACAATAACTCTAAATGTGTTGAACGTAAATGGTGAATCAGTGATCGAGGGTGGTGGGGTCGGGTGTCATTTCCCCCCGTCTTAAAGAGCCACGTGAGATGGTGGTGGCCGCCGATCGTACGGTTTGGGTGACCGTAACGCGTATTAAAGGTCTTAAAAGTAAGCGACTCCTCGACGAGTCCGGAACACTTCCCCAAGCCTTGGTTCCTCCATACATACAGATATGCTTTGCGGGGTCCACCGCTTCTGTGGCCTTACGTGTCGCTGGATGTATGGGCGAGAAAGTAGTGGGTGCACACGAAAAATGACCGCGAATCTTTGTACCACCAACGTGGACCGATGGGGAATTAACGAAGACCGTTCAGAGATTAAGACAATGAGTGACGCCTTAAAACACTCTCGCTAGTGGCCCCCGCCAACACACCCGCGAGAAGACGCCGATGATGGTGAGGTCATCAGCCACGGCTGTGAGAGGGTTCGATCGTGGGTTTCGGAGGTTTGGGATCCCAACGCCTTTTTCAAAATAAATAAAAGTTGTAGTGATACTACGAGACAAAAGTAGTAAACGAACAATGGCTTAACAGTTGTCATATCCGAGACAGAGTTCAGCATTTATATCCACCAGAAAAATAGAATCAGCGTGCGCTCTCTTCCATCTGTGGGCCCCGTTCAGTTTCATGATGGGGAAATATTGGATATTGTCATTGTGCCATAACAGAAGATCCTCACCAGGCGGGAAAGGACTCGGTGAACAAACGAATTCGCCAATATAAAAAGTAGCCTCGGCGAATGACTTCTTATCGTTTGTTATTTTTGTGACGGTCGAGTACGGGGGGGAAAGCGATCGGCGATTTGCGCCCCTAATTTTGCACATCTTCTCGCCTTTTCCTCGTCCTCCTCCGTCGCAAGAAAAGTTTCTAGTGTTCATCTTCTTCTCCTATTCGTCTCGAGTCGATCGATTCGTTCTTCTTGGGCCTCGGCGGCAGCTGGAGGGGGATCCCGCGACCATTCCCGCGAGGTAAAGCCCCCGGAAAATGACTCTTCCTTGGTCAATGCTTCAAGATCCGGTGCGACCTATACATTCTTGTTTCAATCACTGACTCTAGGTTATGGATCTGGCTACTAAGCATTTTCGCTTCGGTGCGGACGTGGTAGATAGGATTCTAATTTATCGTCAATTCATGCGTTTGTTTGTATGTCTGGTGCTCGTGATCGTATCTTGAGCTGGAAGATTACGTGAAAACAAATAAGGTTCTTGAACGATTTTTTTCCTTTTCTTTCTCTTTTTCGTTTATTTTGTTAAAGAATCTCCTTGGGAATATAATGTGTTTTTGTTTCTTCTTGGCCCATGTAATTTTCTCAACACTATCTGTATCTTATCATTATAATTTGGGGCTTATTTTTGCTAGCAATTAGATTTGCTATGGGTTTTCTACTCCCCGTCGTATCGGATGATCGCTAATCGCAGCTCCGTCATCCAATCGCGTGAATTTAGGTTGGATAGTTGGACGAGACAAATGTCATGGACTTTGTGCCTTCTCTCAAGGGAATTATGGTATAGAAGACAAAGAGGAGGCTGGAAAAAGAAACTGCTGGTGTGTACCTACCATGAGGATTAACTTTTAAAATATGTTGCTTATGCAGGGCTTAGAGAATTTCTTTTAACAAAAGCTTGCAATTGCTTGCTGAAGAGGAAATTCAATAGTATGCGGGCTGCCTACATTGTTCCTCCTCATCACCCTCCCTAGATCATATTGGCAGTAGCATCATGCACCTGTTGCCTTTTTTTTATTGGAGATATTGCTATCCTAGTCACTGGCTTACAAGGGGTGATTCATATAATGTACAGCAGTCATACATTAAAAGGCTAGTTATGGAAGAACAATATATGGCAGGGGTGGTTTTTCAAATATGATCATTTGTCTTAGATATAGGCAGACCTACTGTACCATCGGGAACTGCATATACTTCTTGGAACACTTAGAAAACTTCATTTCTGATTGACCAGTGAAGTTCTCAGTGCTCTTCTTGACCACATACCGCATGAAGGCATTACTTCGAAGTATTTTTGCTGGATTTTCAATAAGATGGAGCAAACACAACTTTATCTGAATCAAAGTAATTATCTGAGCCATGCCCCTAATTTCTATCTTTTCAATATCAATTTTCACAGTTCTGGGATTCTATGGAGAGAGTTATTTTAACAAGCTGGAGACTAATTGCTATGTGACAAACTGAGCATTAAAAAATTGCCATATTTATCTAAACAAGAGAATGATTGCTAAAGAGTTATGTGGCTCTAATGCCAATCACTCCCTGGGGATTTGAAGGAATAGAAAAGGAGTCTTGGATGGCAGGGTTAAGGAATTTAAGTATTATAAGAAACATTTCAACTTTGCCTTTGGGAACAAGTTGTTGAACCTAGCCATATGTTTCTAAGTTGAACTTATTCTATATCTTTTGTATGTCATTTGTTGTTACTGAAGCATGGAAGATATGGCAGCTTTTTCTAAGTTAAATAAGATTCCAGTAAATGATAAACTAATTTACTTTGTAGTTTTTTTGTTCTTCTTCTTAGTTACTTCTTTCAACCTGAATTGTTGATATCATAATCTGAAATGGTCAAGTTGATATTGTCCATAAATTTGTTATGGATTTTGTATACGGCAAATTTTGTTAAGATACATATTAAATGTTATGCAGGTTGTGGAGTGGCATAGTGTGTTTAAGCAAGAACCTCATTTGATATTACCATCGCATGTTATCTTTTCACATTATTTGTTCTTTCCAATTATTGGATGTCTTTGTTATTATTCTATGGCTAATCTAATAATCTGATGTTATTTTTGACCCTTCTAGTGATTAACTTATATGCACTGGATTTGTGGATACCTTTGATATTTTCAGGAGTGCTGAACTTGATTCAATCATTTCTACCGCATAAAGAGTCTGCATATGCACCATGGGCTTTGCCTACAGTTTGAGAAGATCTGAAGGCCAATGACTAAAACAATGATTTGCAAGAGTCAACCTTCAAAAAAGTCATGAACTGATTTATCTCACTATAGAAGAGCTCCTCATCATCATTTGATCCATGGGGGAGTGGATTATTGGAGCATTTATTAATATAATTGGGAGTATTACTATAAACTTTGGGACTAACCTTCTAAAATTGGGTCATGATCAGGTATTTTCCTATAACTTTACCAGCTCCAGTGTGAAAATTGGTAGTCTTTATCTCCTGTCATAGCTTGTTGCAAATAAAGACTGTACTACATACACTGTTAATTCATGTACCAACATGCCAATATTCTTCCTATGGTGTCTGTCTCTGTGTTTGCAGCGAGAGAAGCATTACATCCCTAGCTGTGATGGCACCAACAGCAAAGTTAATGTGAAATCAATTATACATTTCCAGACCTGGAGAATTGGTAATACTTTACATTGTAATATCTTCTATTTTGAAAAAATATATTTTAGCTGATCTAATGATGTACCTTCCAATGCAGGCATTCTTTTGTTTGTTTTTGGGAACTGCCTCAATTTTGTTTCCTTTGCATATGCTGCACAGGTCAAGTTAAATATTTTGGTTTTGTTCATCAGTTACTGATGGAATATATCATTTGGTATAAAATGTTAATTGTGATATAATGTGCCTTTCATGGGCTTTCACTACTCAAATTTGGGTTCAGCAAGAGCATTATTCACAAACATGTGTTCCTGTTGTAAATGTGATGTACACTGTTCTTTCATTGGCATTTTGTCCTTGATGATAGTGATGAAAAGTAGAAATTTGTATCACCCAGGATTTGAATGTATTCTTTGATGAATCCATTTATCTCTTCAATAATTCTTTGATTGTTAATGTATTAGCTATGTTCACAATGATTCAGGGCATTAGGATACTCTTGGTTGACTAGTCAATGACTACCTACCTATTAGATCAAAGTTTAAGTTCTTAAGGCTTTATGTATCACCATTGTATCAATATATTTGTGGGTAATTCACAGTCCAAACTTTAGGGATGGTTCACAGGGTGGGAAATGCTTTTAACATTTGGTTTTTATTTTTGAGGATTGTATAATCATAACCAGTTTGATCAGTTTTTTCCCTGACTCGGATATTTTGTGTTTTGTGATTGCAGTCACTTCTTGCTGCATTGGGATCTATTCAATTCGTATCTAATATTGCATTTGCTTACTTTGTTCTCAGTAAAACAGTGTCCGTCAAGTAAGTCATTTGAGAATTGACATTGTTTTAAAAAGGACATGTGCTTGATGCAGAAATATAATTTCATGTGACATTGTTTTGCAGGGTCATGGTAGCAACAACTTTTATTGTTTTTGGCAACATTTTCTTAGTGTCTTTTGGAAACCACCAGTCACCTGGTATTAACATCAACCTAACAGAGGGAAGGAATAGTTAATAATCAACTAAATCATATTTCTTCTTTTTTCTTTGCAGTATATACACCAGAGGAGTTGATTGCAAAATACAGCAGTTTGGTTTTTCTTCTCTATTGCTTGACTTTGTTATTGATAGTTGGTGTCAACCAGTACTTTTACAGGTGAGCAGACTAATAACTATGGTTAGAAGCCAGCTTATTTATGGGTGTTAGAAGCCAGCCTCCTTGTGTGTCTTATCTTTATCATCTCATCCCTGTGCAACAAGCTATGGTTATCCTAATTACTATAACTATCAGGACAGGAGAAGCATATCTTTCAGTTTCTGATCCAGAGTCTCCCTATTGGCGGACTTTGCTTCCATTTTCTTATGCCACTGTTTCTGGTGCTGTGGGTTCTTGCTCAGTGTTATTTGCAAAATCCTTGTAAGTTGGCGTCTTAAGGAAGGATTTCATTCCTTTTTTCTGCAGGATAAGCTGCGATTTTTTTAATCGATCTCTATGCATACTTTTGATTTCTTCTATTTATATATTTGTTGTGTTCACTTTCCAGGTCTAATATGCTAAGACTGACCATGAGCAGCAACTATCAGTTCCAAAGCTGGTTTACATATTGTATGCTGTTGTTGTTCTTTAGCACAGCAGGATTTTGGGTAATGATGCCCAAAACTGTATCTTGAGACTTCCTTACTCTGAGATGTCTGATATAGCTTTTCTTAAATTCCAGATGGCAAGACTGAACGAAGGGTTGTCTCTTTTCGATGCAATCCTCATCGTTCCCATGTTTCAGATTGTGTGGACCTTCTTCTCTATCTGTACAGGATTTGTGTATTTTCAAGAATATCAAGTGAGCCTTATCCATAGAAACCTATGTATATATATTGTTTTCAATAGATGAAGCTAACTTAAGTGCTTTAACAGGTATTTAACACATTAAGAATAACTATGTTTGTAGTGGGGATGGCATTTGTCTTTATTGGCATTTCTTTATTAGCACCTGATGATTCGAAAGGTACTTATGGATTGTTAATAATTCCTCTTTTTATGCATCACTAGTGTTAACTAAAGTAATTTTTTCCAACAACTTTTAGGAACTGAAACAAAGGATTCTTGTTTGCCTTTAGCTCAAGACCTTCCAACTGATATGAACAGGTACTTGCCATCCCCTCTTTATCTTGTTGCTTGTCATAAAATTGATGTTCCATTCACTGTATGATATTAAATATTAATTTGGACATTACTTCAAATTACATGTTGGCTTTCTCTGGGGCCACTTCACACGTTTCATATATTGAGATGATTTCCATTTTTTTTAAAGTTATTAAGCAATTATAGTGGTGTATATAATCCACTCTAGATGATATAGTGTTAATAACTGGAACTGCAGGAGTGCCATGCTGCCATTAGACGATCCTGAAATAAGTGATGTGAGGTCACTTGCACAAGCAGTGCTTACTAAAGCAAAGTTTATTCTGTTGAAGGCAAAGGTACTTTGGCTTTGTAAATTTTTTTTCTTTTGAGAAAACAATGGAACGGTCTTTTTACTATAAGATATTTTTTTACCATGTTCTAATGTTCCTCTTGCAGGCTGCTGGTTCTCTCTCACTCGGTCTTGGTGAGGAGTCAATCAGCGCTTCTTCGGTACTTGTAATGCCTATGGTGTCTTCAAGAACAACAGGTTTCAGAGGAACCAATTATGATCGAGCAAAGTTCATTCCTCTTAGATACACAGAATGGAGTAAACCTTCAATAGATGATCACGATCCAGAAACGAGGACTTTGCTGCCTTAATTTTACTGGTGTGGGGGGACTGGTGGTAGCAAATCTTGTTGTTCCTTCAAATGTTTTTTTTTTTAAATTTAAAATTATTTCCTTGTAACATGCATGTATAGATAGATATATTAATCCTCCCCCTTTTTTTAACTGTCCAGTGTGTGACGATAATGATCTGTGGTTCGATACTATTTCAAAAAGAGGTTTGCCAAATTTGGCATTCTTCTTCTCTGAACTGTACGCCTAAAAGTCAATCGATAGATTGGCTACTCAACATGGCCAGATGAGGTCGGGCACGTGAATTATGGTCTCGGAGCACCATCCCATCCAAATTTATTCATGAAGCGCCATACCACTATTAGAATTGCTTCGTGTTCTTCTTTTATTCAGTGTTTGTTTGGTACTAGTATACTTCGTGGCTGCTACGTATGTAACTGTGCAGGCGCGATATGATTCCCAAAGGCGAGTCAGCGCATCATTTAGTGATGGCTTGTCGAGAAGTAGTCAAAATTACCATATTTTCTTCTGGTTTATTTAACCATAAGATTAATTTTGCATGAGAAATATGAAGAATCCAGGTCGTATTATTTAAGAAAATTTAAAACTAATATTTACCATCATTTCGTAATGCGGAGATTTAAGAAAATTATGGACGACGTTATTTATCATCACATATAAGTGCATGGAGAAAAGATAGAATCATAGATGTGACATTACAATCATCAGCACACTCAAAAGAGCAAAGAAACGTTGCAAAAGAAAAGATTATTTCTGTGGATGACCACCAAAGCAGCAACCAAATAATAATTCAAAAGAACCTCTACTACAACTGTCCGTCCTTTGCTGCAAATGACTCCTCCACGCCTTCGTTTCTTTCACGTGCCACGATTTGCTTTCTTCCTCTTTTTTTTTTTTTTTCTAGCTTTCACTTTCCTGGTTGCTCACTTCACTACTTAGCTCTTAAGTTTTCTTTCTTTAGTCCCAGCCAAGTGCATAGACGTTGGTCTCCATCCCCTATAAAGACCCATGTCATCCCTCGAGACAAAAAAAGCCCATGCAGAAACATTCACTTGCGACAGACACTCTTATGTTTCCTTCTCTTGCTTCTTATTCCAAAAGCTACCACTCGCTTCCTCCCCACATCTTCCTCTTATTCTGATCCGCTTACAAAACACAAGCTTCTGTGCTTCATTTCCTTTCAGATCTCACTCTCTCGATCAACGTTTCACGCACTTCCCAACTGTTCTTCGATTCGCGACTATTTGTCTTCGTCTCATCTGTTGCGGGGTTCTTTACCACCTCAAAGATGAAGTTCCGGGCTTCCTCCTTTTTGAAGCAGATGTGCTCCGTGGTTGTGGCCGTGGTGAAGGCCAAGTCGACGGCGGTGAAGAGCAAAACTAGTGCCTTGAAGACCAGGCTCCTGATCCTGGGGCTCCTTCAGAACAAGAAGGTCCTCGTGAAGGCGATCAACCACAAGATCCATGCGCTGATGGGCCAAGAGAAAGGCGAAGGAGGTGCCCATTCTGCTGAGGATCACGACAAGGCGATCGTCCTCTCCCATGCTGCGAAGAACGCAGCCCTGACGAACCCAACCAACACGGAACCGATGTACTGTTATGATGATAACGACGACGACGACGACGACATCAATAAAGATCTGAGGCACTCACTCTTTGACTCGGAAGAAGAAGACGACGATGACGAGCTTGGGAACACCACTGGATCCGTCATTGATCTCGTCAAGAACTCCAAGGAGGCTGGTTCTGAGTTCAGGCTGGAGGACGAGATCGATCACGCGGCAGATGTATTCATAAAGAGGTTTCACAGGCAGATGAGGATGCAGAAGCTGGAATCCTTCAAAAGGTTCCGAGAGATGCTGATGAGGAGCGTGTAGGAGCCACAGACATAGGTATCAGAAAAATAATGCTCCGCCGCCATTACCCTTACCGTATGGGTGGTGGCATCAACCTTCGGTCACTTATATTGGCCCTAATGAGTTCTAATATTTATGTGCAGGTAGCACTTCTCATTTTTCAAAAAAAAAAATAATAATAAAGAACATTATATATATATATATATATATATATATATATATATATATATATATATATATATATAGCATCTATTCCACAAATGAGAGTATGGTGGATGAATGCAGCACTCATGCAGATGTCCAGACATCAGCAAGTGTGTCTGTCTCTAACACTGCCAAATATGTATTATGAAAAGCTTGAAGTCATAGAAATATGTATATATCCGGGTTAGCTATCACAATAGAAATATGTGTCTGCTGTTTGATTTGATGTATGATAGATTAAATGCCATTTAGTTGTGGCCCATAAGCCCGCTAAGGAATTCATTGGGCCGAAGCATAGTTCGATGATCGATCGAACGAACTGCTAAGCGAGAGACGCTTCAAACATCAAAGAGATTAAATGGCATCAGCACAGAAGAGCTTTCTTTCAAGGATAAATATTCTTTCGATCCTAATATATAGGTGCGGCTTAGGACACATTCATCTCAATTTACAATGTACAAAACAGAAGAGATTGCTGCTGCTCTACGACCGAGCTAATTGGATCTCTTCCTTCTTCTTCTTCTTCTTCGTCGTCGTCGTCGTCGTGTTTCTCCTCCTGAAGCCACCGAATGGCCCGACTACGCTCCTCCGCTCCGACTCCCTTATCGTCTCCAGCTTCGGCCTCCACCGCCTCGACCTGCACCTCACCAACGTCCTGTACTCCTTCTCCAACGCCTCCGTGGTGACAACTTTGCTGCTACCGCGGCAGTTCTCTTCGTCCCGGACTCTCTCTCCGAGGAACTCATCGGAGACCCTGATCTGAAGCGTCCCCGAGGCCGTCTTGTGGATGTCGAACGGCCTGAGGAGGGCGGTCTTCCTCGCCGCGGCGCCGGCGTTGGGGCCGATGAGGGAGGTGGCGAGGGTGACGAAGGAGAGGACGGAGTGGAAGAAGTGGGCGGGGAGGAGGAAGTAGGAGTGACCAGGCTGGAGCTGGTCGCCGGCGGCCAGCGGTGGGACCTTCTGACCGATGAAGAAGGCGTCGGAGCGGCAGACGAGGTAGCAGGGGTACTCCTTCATGAGCTCTGCCGCCGCAACCGGCCGGTGGTACACCCTGACCCGACCGTCGCAGCCGATGAGCCTGATCCCCGTTGCCTGCGCCGCAGGGGACGGGCTGGTCCGACTGCCGGCCACCACGTGGAAGCACCATGGAATCATCTGCAGGCCGAGAGACTTCAATCCCATCTATACCGCTACGATCTCACCCCTCATATGGACAACACCGCACGCACGACTCGTCCGTGCTCGACGGAGTAGGAGAACAAAAGGTGCGTAAGAGAAGCACTCGAGAGTGAGAGAAAGGTGTGAGGGGTGGAGTTGTGAGAGAGAGAGGATGATAAGGATGAGATTAGAGGATTTATATAATGGATGCAAGTATGACCAGCGTAGGGTTCAAACAAAAAGTGAAGGCTGTGTACTCTGGCGATGGCAGAATAGTCTGAGAGGCATTGGCATCTTTATTTTGGATGGGATGAGAGGAGAAGCGTGAGATGTGGGAAGAGCTCTTTTATTTTATGTACACCAGAAGACTGGCATCTCTGTCCAACTATTGAGGCACATCTCTCTCTCTCTCTTTCCTGTTCCTCTTCTCTTTTGCACAGTAGTTTTTTGTTCTTTAGGACCTCACGTTCTGGTTTGGTGGCAGGTTGACACTTTGACTGAGTTCCTCTCTCTCTCTCTCTCTCTCTCTTCTTTCTACCTGCGCCGTTCGATTTGTGATCTTTTATCTGGGAGACATCGTTGGATGAGAGAGGATGTGAATCTCTAGAAACCCATCGCTCTCTCTCTCTCTCTCTTTTTGGCCTTTTTCTACGACGCCGGTTGAGGCCGGGAATTTAGTAGTTGCGACTCCACTGTCTCTATCCACGTGCCGAAGACTGCGTGGTCAGAGGAGAATGGACTCGGTCAACGTGAGATTGATAAAGACCCCACCGTGGTCTCTCGAGTAAGTTTGGTTTGGCCATGTCAAACCATGCGGGTAGACTTAATTAGACTCACGTAGGTCGTCAATTTTGATTTCTAATTTCTAATATATATATATATATATATATATAATCCTTTGTTCACTTGTGGTACACATTTAACCATGAGTCCGGTTTAGAAATCGTCAGTTCCAACTATTGATTTGATTCCGATCTAGAATTAGCGAATGATTCGATTTCGATTCTAACTCGATTAAAATATTTATACGCATCATCATTATTATTATTATTATTATTATTTTGGGGGGGGTGGGGGCTGATGATGTTTGGATCAAACCAACTCGATTTGAACTTATATATGTAAAAAGTCTTATATATTCGAACAAAAGATTGGAACACTCATTCGAAAGGTTAATGTCGTCTTGGATGTTTGTCTCGTGACTAATGTATTTGAAGATTATGAGATTTTCAACCATTGACCTATACAAAAATCAAAATCAAATAAGATTTTCAATGACTAATATGCACGAAGATCATGATGAAAATGGAGTTCCCAAAGTGGCTACTTCTATGCTCAAACTAATAATCAAAGGACGAAATAGTTTTAGTGAATAGTAATCAAATAATTGGTTAACTAGGAAAAATATTCTAGGTCTTGTCATTTTTAAAATATTTCTTAGACCGTTGTTTTGGACTGACTTGTCATTTTTTTAAAATAATCAAAATGTTTTGCTGTTTTGGGCTTACATCCATGAGACCTGATCATTAATCAGGTTCTTTCTTCTCGCTGCTGATGATGTTATCACTTTTGCTATGATTTAGGGGTAAATATTTCGCCGATCAGAGTGCATATTATTCTAGTAGCTATAAAAGAAGAAACAACGCTACTAATTTATCAAACCATCATGAAAAATGTGCTTGTTCTATGTATTACAACGCCAACTAGTAATATAGAATTTTTACTAGACAAAAAAAATGTTCAAGTGATATGCAAGACAAGGGAATCTGCATCGTCTTAAAACAAACATGACATTCTATAACACTGACGATTTCAAACGAGAAGCTTTCAGTAGCTCAAAGAGAAATGATTCCCAGAACAACTCGGAAACTTTTGAGGTTGACATGAAAAGTCACAAATATAGATCGAAACAAAATGTTCCTGCTTTCGACGACGAGTTTTAATTAAATCTATGGGCACAGACAAGCTTGGTTTCCAAATATGGGTGATAACTTATTTAAAGCTAGGGGGAAAAATGACTTCTTCGAGTCTTGGGATAAAAAAGGAAAACAAAATCCGAAAGAGAGAAATATAGACGTATAAGTGGCTACTCAAAGCGAACTATGAATTACAAACTTCCTCCCTATATCTCGAAACCTTATTTTTGCCCTTGCTCACAACAGTTCTCTCATCGACGACCTCCAGCTTTCCTTGGAGGTGGTGGAGCTAACTCCTCGTCATCAGATTGGACATCACCGTATTGCCAAATCTTCAGCCTCTCTCGTTTAGCTTTAGCTTGAAATTCTTCCAAACCATCAAGAGCTGCCTTGCGTTCTCTAGTGTCCCATTTCTTCTTTCGATCTAGTCTAGCAAGCCCTTCCTGTGTTCATACAATTCAACAGATCAGAAACAGGATACTAACAAAACTCGAGCTGAATGTGCATGATATAATAGAATTTTGAAGTAATCAAGAACAAACAGGTCGAATATCAAACACAAACAAGGATCATCAGATAAAGAACAAGCCAGTAGGGTGAGATAAAATCCTATATGTTTGTTTTCAATTTGTAAAAAGCAATAAATTTTTTTTGGAGTCACGTAGGAGAATCTATATATCTAGAAGAGGGGGAGTGCAAATGCAAATTGCATTTCTAGTCATTTGTTGCTGCAGATATAGAAATTTGGTTAGTGAAATAGCACCATCGGCCAGGCCTTGGCATTCTGGTCGGTTTGCATCATCTTGAAGAGATTCTATGCTTGTGGAGGTGGTGGCACCCAAGTATTATCCCAAGTATTTTTCAGACAAGGAACCATCCAGTCCATTGTTCTCTAGAAAGGGAAGTATTTCGTGGTACAAATTAAAAGCCAAGAAGATAACATTCCCATAGAACAATTGTACATTGTCATACAGAACCACAAAAAACCTCCAAGGAAATGGCAATTTCAATTGCTACCAGACCAAACATATCAAATAAATGAAGTTCTACTGTAGACAGCATCAGATATGTTCAAGAGTCCAATCCATGATCGACACCAACAAATCAATTTAAATTATTAACCTACAGACTTATTAAAGGTTGAACTAGTTTTAATTTCTAATGGAGTTACTTAATAAGATGACCAAAAATCAAGTTAATGGAAAAAAAATAATCAGATAAGATCGGGTGCTCAAACCTGTAGCATGGCAGCATTAATACTGACTTCAGCTTCAACATCAACAAGAGTCACCACTAACACTGTTCCAGTTCCTTGTCCTCTTGCCTTCCCTCCTGAGGCATCTCTGTCCTCAATCATAGCCTTAAACTCTTTTGTATTGTGCAATGTACATTCGCTCAAATATTCTGCAGCTTCTTGGCCAAAATCGTCCTCCAAATTAGGCACTTTTATGTATGCAAGGCTGCAAAGTTGAGCCAAACCAGGTGCTGGTGATATTGAAGAATCGAGAGGTCGTAGGCGACTATATGGGACAATTTCTTGGTTTCCATAATCGATATAGAAGACTTCAAACGTGTCATTATGTGATTTCACGGCCCCTCGTGGTCCATTTACAATCTGCATGTGTTGAAGTAATGACAGAGGCAGACATCGAGAAACCATTTAAAAAATTCTAATGAAAATTTTCATTCACATGCAGTCAAGGACTAGAATACAGGGTGTGGCACATGTTTCTAAAATAAAACTTAATGTTGAACAATCAATATTGCAAGCTGCAAAGCGAATATTTACCACCAGAAAAGCCAAAAAGATAGAACTGCAAGAACTGACAAGTGCCCGTAGTCTTACATAGGACTGAAGCACTTAATTAATAAACTAAACTCATTTGACTTCTACAAAGGAACATGCTCTCGATGTAGCTTCCATTTAATGTCTCCCTATAACGTGTTGGTTAGTTTGCTAACTAAATTGAACAATGTAATGTTTAATAGTTGTGGCAATGTCATTACATATACTGACCAATGTTGTACACTATAATGCTCAAGGGCAGGTCCTCTTCGATGACCTCATCATAGAGGTCAATGAGGGGTTAGCAAATGACAATTCCTATCTTGATACCTCAAATTGGCCATGGATCTCAGGGATAGAGCAGAAACTTGAATTTATGTAATATGGTATGATGAACCTTTTCTGAAGTGCACATCAAATTTGAAAATCAGGATTTCCCTCTAATCTCAGGTTCTAGAGAGGCTGAGCCAGGATAAAAAAAACTATAGTTACATGGATCTTTGTATCTAGCATCTCAGTTAAGCTTGTCTAATCTTTTTCATTGATGGGTACAGGTTATAGGCTGACCTATACAAATTTCACACTGCCCTGTCATCTTGCTATTTTGAATTGCCACCCTCCCCTGTATCATGACTCTAGAACTTTTTTGTCACTACAAGATAATAAAAATGTCATTGACCAATCTTAGCAAAGATGACAACAATATTTCACTTGAAACAATCTTAAATAACACTACCATGACAATCAAATCCAACTAACAAATAGATGAAAGAAATCAGAGCGATACTTGGAACGTACCATGGCTCTATTCCAGGAATTGTCTACACTGAACTGAGTCAGAACTATATCACCCTTTGCAGGATTAAAAGAACCAATTACTGGAGCCTCTTTAATGTTTAATGCAGCAAGCTGCTGTTCAATGGCAGCCACCTTTTGATCACCAACAGTTTGGACATAAAATTTTCCACCACCAAGAACTTCTGTAACCACCACCTGAATTGATCAACAGGGAACGAATGTTCATCTGATAGGTTATGTGTCAGAATAGCAAGCAAGTTAGATACTCTTTCGTGAAGATCACCTTGAGCACTTCTTTCTGTTTTGCTTCAGTAGAGGAACCATTTGAAACTTCTTGTCCTTCAACATAATTCTCCCAGATCTTACAAAGGAAAAAAGTTATATACCATGATATACAAAGCTTTAATAACAAATAATTCAGGAACCATAACTTACTTTTAGCTTCTGGCGCTTTGCAGACTGTTCAGCCTGTGCCAGGAGGTGAGCATCTGGAATCTTGTCAGAACCAAAGGAGGTTTGAAGTTTAGCCAATCCAGCTTCCAAGAGTATAACAGCCATATTGGTCCTTGATTCCCACAAGGAACCTAAGAATGTCCCAGCCCTATCAACTGTTTCCACCTCAATCTGTCCAACATAACCATGAGATCTATCTTAGTAATGAAAATGGGTATGCCTCAAGCTAAATAAATGGACAATTGGCACCTCAACATCCCGTTGCAATATCTTCCTTCTCATCAAAGCAATAGCTTCATCTGAAAAAGGCTCCTCACGACCAGGACACCGAACACCAGAAAATGAAAATGCAATAGTGCATGTTTCTTTAGGAATCAGTAACTTAAATCGATGACCACTAAGGACATATTCAACAACAGCAGCATGCCTCCTACTCCGTTGCAGAAAAGGCAAGAAATCTCGTGCCTTTTTTGCAGATGCCTGTGCAGATAACATGAAATTTTTATTATATACCATGACAAACAAAGATTGTGTAATGTAATAAATAATGATTCCATTTCTGACCATTGTCAAATCAGTTATATGCATAACTGGAGGATCCCTGGCAGAATGAATCCCTTTCCTTGAATTAATTGCACGAGATTCAGCAGCCAGTAAAGCATCATAATGATTTGACCTTTCTTCAAAATCTCGATGTCTGACTAGAGTGGCAAAACCCCGTGAGACAACCATCTCGGCAACATTTGTATCTCCTGGTTGGTTAACAGATGGAGAAGGGGTTTCATCATTCTCACTCTTCACAAGGAAGACTGACCCAAAATCCATGACTCTAGAATCAGCTGAACTAGATACTACTGTACTGGGTCCATCAGCCATGCCAACCTTCCTAGAATATTCCATTGACACATTTACCTGACAACAGATGCATTATGAGACTACTAACTTTATATATCTTCTCCATCCAATATGTCAAGTGAATAACCATACTTGGTGGCCAATAAGTCGTGTACGTAAGAATTCCCTGGCCTCACGGGCATAGGGTGCTGGCTTTTCTTCTCGCCGAGGATTTCCCATCTTTGGTGCTCTGATGCTTGAAAGATTAACTCTACGCTCAGCTAAGGGGCTGCCGTAGGGAACAGCATCGTCAGCAACAATTATGCAGTCTCCACTCACAACCTCTACTACCTAAAGTTGACAAATCAATTGCAGACTTCAAGCATAAGAATGATATGTAATCAGCTTCAAGAAGACCTGGGTAGAAAACACATACTTTTCCTGTGAAATTTTGGTCATGAATTGCCTTCGAATTTGAAGCTGGAGGAACATAGTTTGTCCAAATTCTCAGGCGATCCTTCTTTGCCTGAAGTTCAGCAGCCTTCAATTTCCGTTTGGCCTCATCCTCCATCATGTTTGCACTCCATTCCAGAAATCTAGCAAACCCCTTTGTAGGAAGGAAAACAATGTTAGCGTTCAGGCCATAGCTGTCTTATATAACGAGCATTTAAGTAACTGTTATCGAAATATTCAGATGTATGAGTAAATATATTAATGCAGAATTAAATAACTCATATGCAGACAACAGTTACCTTTCTAACCAGACTTTAAAGGAAATGCCAAAGCATCACTCGACAGAATAACAAGATTAAAAAATCAAGCAACACATAGAAACACTGATATGATGATGGTACCATCCTTTATTTGCAGTTTCAACAACAGGTTCTTGCAAAATGCAAAGAAGTATGCATACCATGTGTAGTTGAATGCATAGCAAAGCGCAATGGCTTATCACCTAAACAAAACCTCTCAGACAGAAAACAAGGGATAAACCTTGTCTAAGAATAAGCTGCCTAAAATGAATGTCATTCAGGTGATGAGACTAGTCTTTGTATTATTATTAAATTTCTGCTAACTATAGGATATTCCAATAAGTGTAAATGGGTATGGACACACCCTTGCCTCTAGAGGCCTCAATTCAGAGCTTGAAATCATCTGGGAAAGTTATTTGGCCCGGTGTGATATCATTGGCGAGGGTTAACAATATCAACAGAGGAACTGACTAGGCTACAGGTCATCAGAAAGTCAAGCCCCATAATTAGCAATCTAAGTATCATAATGGAAAACAAATTTGAAGGTTTCAAAGCCCCCTCCTTCCCAACAAACCCACACAAAAGAAGGAAAACAGAGATGGATTTTTCTCTACATCTGTATTCTGAGCTAACAGTCTAGCATCTAACACTGTAGACATCCTTATTATTATTTCATGAACAAATAATGCTAACATACAGGTTTAGAAACTACCAGAGATGCCTTACACCATGGTACCGTACAAGTTTATCTAGAGACCATAGGGAGGATGCACTTAAATAACAAGGATATTTAGAAGAATAATAGTCAATGAGGAGAATTAATAGAAGACAACATTAAAAATGTATAATATCTTGGGTAAAAGTGGGTGGGATAATATATGTTCACAATCATTCACTGCGTGGTTGCATAAATATGTATGACATATTCGCATGCAAATTTAAATTAATCATATTTGATATCCAAATATATATTGAGCTGTTGAACTTACCTACGTTAATCCACAAAATACAATAATTGATTTGTTCTTTTGTTCAGTGTATTCTCTTTTTTCATTCTTATTTTTTCTGTTCACATATGTTTGAGTTTTCCTATCCAGACAACATGAAAAATATATTCAAGTAATTTTCTTAACTATTTGATATTGTGGCTGATTATATAACATTCAAGTTAAATCCATAAATGTCACATGTGTGATTCATATACACCATATGCATTTTAAGCAAATATGATTACTATGTATCTAGTGTCTGTCTAAAATTCATATCCAAATTAGCATTTGGTAATTACAAGAAAATAAAAAATCCAATCCATTTCCATCCCTAGTGATATTATCACTAGAAAAATTAAGTTTGTGCCACAACGTTTCAGTGTTCTCACATAGGCAGTAATTATTGCTTGCTATATGATTGCATAACCTTACATACATTTTGCACAAGATCAAGAGCAAGATCTTTTGCAGTATCACCATCAGGATAATAAACTGAGCCAATTAAATTGCTGTATTTATCTACACCTTCTAGCACGATCCTGACCTGCACAGTTCGAAATTCAGTGGAGATAAATCATAGAAAACAAATAAAGAAAAAATTCAATCGAACTTTTGGTACTGAGACAGCTAAAAAAAAAAAGAACCTACATCTCTACTCAAAACACGGATTTCTGTAAAGTGTTTGGCTTCCCTCCCAAATGGATCTGGTGCAACTTCAGTTATCGACGGCGAAGAAGCAGCAAGCCTCTGGGCCGATGTCAGTGGCTGCCGAGATTCACCTGAAATTTCTCCATTTGTATCATCAGTAGAGACCTCAGTCTCTGGAATTGTGTCATTAGTGGGCCTTCTTCCCATTGAAGGAGCCTATTATTAAGAATACAATTTTGCCACATCAAGTGAAAAAAAGAGTAAAAAGTAAACATTTTTTCCACAATTTTGTTCAAAAAATCACATCTAAAATAACATATTCCTGGTCAGGTTTAAAACATACCTGAACCCCTGCAACAAAAACTTGAACAAAATGGAACTCAGGAAGGAGGTAGACACGAAGAGTGCTGCCATCACGGACTTGCTCCACAATGCCCTCCATAGGTCTGCCCTTGTTTGCAGCTAGCAGCCCCATTGCATCGAAATTACTAGGATCACCAATAGCTGAAGGTGGTAAGTTTCTTACGGCTGACTCGGTAGCACCAGGTACCTAAAAAGTTGATCAATAAGAAACATGTGATACTCCTCCAATCCTTACTTATCATGCACATGTTCTGATGCTTCTTGGTTGTTGTCATATATCTTATAAAGACGAGCTAAACTAAAAAAAAAGCAGACCCCTAAGGTTTGAATTTCAAGAGCCATTAACATCCACAGCAAGCCCAAACTTAGATGGTCTCGTGGTTTTGCATATAGGATGAACAAGCCAAAGGATGTGAACATGTATTTTGTGAGAAGAGAAAAAGATGCTTTTCTTTACAGGAAACAGTCAAAATAAACAACAAATAGAACCAGATAAAAAGCAAAATAACCTTGCTCCAGCGACCTAAGCCCTGTTGCTTGGCTTGCTCCTCCAAACGCAGTAGCTCTGTCAAATATGGGCTTGCTTCACCTTTCTGCTGGCCTTGTTCCCTAACCTGATGAAGAAAAATATACAGATCAGATATCAGCAGCGAAATTGCTGGAAAAGCATATAAAGCAAAAGAGCAAAGAGTGTAAAGTTATTATTACCTTTGCCCATCCTTCAGAAACAACCAAGTAGGCGACATTCTTATCTCCAAGAAAAACAGTACCGAACTCTCTCCCAATAGATGGAACTGTGTAGTCCACCTTGAAAGTGACATCCTGAAGAAATCAAGACTATGAGGTGTATGTTTACTTCTGAAGAATATATTAGATACTCGAAAATCAAGGAAGTTTAAGGACCTTTCCAATGCAGTATTTTCTCAGAAACTCCCTACTCTCCCATGCAAATGGTTCATCCACGCCACCCCGACGAGCCTAATTCACGATCCAATATTGCGTTAGGCAGAAGTAATACTTCCCTTGAAATGACAATTTTTTTCTAGTGCAAAGAAGTCCATATTAAGGGGGAAAATACGAAAACTATGACATGTTCAGGCATTGATTTAAAGAATCAAAACTCTTTGGAAAATGATTACTGAAAATTTTCCTCTTAAATGTATATTACCATAATCAGGATGTCCTGAGAACCAAACAAATCACAGATTGGTCTGTTTGTCCTCATAAATAATGGTCAGAGAACAATCAAAACCATACTGTACACTCATACCAGTCTAGGGGCGATCAGAGAAGACAAAGTGATGGTCTTTTCGGGAGGGATCTCTGCTTTTGTGCTTCCCATGATAACCAGAGAATCCCCTGAAGGAACGGCCTTGACTTTCCCTCTCAGCCATCCTGTTGCTCCTGCTGTGGACGCCATGTCGAGAGCTAAGCCCTAGAATCAATATACACAATTTCACGACAAGGAAAGTAGAATAGGATCCAAGAACGACCGACAAGCCTCTTCACTCATAACACAATTCTTGTTTCGATCATGCAACCCGGCATAAAATTATCTTGTTAAACAAACAATCCCCAAAAGATACCACCAGCAACTCATCTACTGTAATTATAGGCCAAAGAAGGGATGAGAATACAGGGAAATCATGCAAAATCAACCAAAATGTAGTGTTGCTGGAGATAATTAAGTATCTAGCTCTCGTGTGTCTCGAAAAGATCTCCTTTTCGTATCAAACGTCTGGCAATAACATCTTCATAGGAGCATGAGACGCGCATAAAATTATGATATTTTCACAGATCTGGAGGAGACAATGACATTTCAATCGATATGATACAAAATCACATGTGATCTCCATAACATCGGAAAAAATAACCATCCATGGAGCCTTGAAAGGGATATCCAAACGAACAAAAATAGAAACCAGCAGTAAAGCAGAAAATGGGCACCAATGTAAACAAAACAGCGCATACAAAACGAAGAAGTATCGCAAGAAACGCAACTCCTGTCATCCCCTCGGAGAAATAAGAAATCTCTTCGCGATCAAAGGGAAAAAAAACAAAAGGGTGTCTTTTCCGGAAGGGAGGCGCCGTCCAGTTCGTAACAATCGATAAGATCCAGCGAGGAGGCTTACCTCGATCCGACCTCGACAGAGGCAGGTCTCCGACGGATCGGAAGAGTCCGATAGGAATGCTAGCGATCCTTTGGGATGGTCTCGATGGGAACTCCGCTGCGACGAAGATGCGAACGAACGCTCGTCCGGAAAATTTTGTATATATATATTTACGCCAATTCACAAATGGCATTTATATCCCTCTCAAAAGATCGGATGAATCTCCCAGTTTTTTTTACTTTTAAATGATGTATATTTTGAACTATTTATAGATTTTTTTCCTCTTATATATATATATATATATATATATATATATAACATGGACGCACAGAATCATTGTAATGAAACCAATCAAAATGATACACTCTAGAATAATTTAATCAAAGAATTTTGGGGGTTGGTATTTATCATTTTAGAATATTTATAATGTCCTAAATTTACATACCAAATATTTAACATTCGAGAATTAATCGAATAAATTTTGAAGCTGGTAAAAACAGTCTAATTTGTTGATGGTAAGATGGTAGAAAGTAAGTAATCTATGTTAATTGTCTGAATAAAAAGAAAAAAAAACGACATCATGCATATATTCCTTCAACACAATTATCCTGCGAAACTAAAATATTTGCAGTCTATGTTGATTTGTCAGAAGTGAATTACTAGTTGAGTTGATTTATAAGGGATTAGATGCATTTATAATTATTAATATAGCTTTACATATTTTGAATCAGAAAACTATATAAGTACCAATATCCAAAACCTCCATCCATCCATCCATCCATCCCCACCTTCTAATCTTAACCGTTGGGTGAATTAATTGAATATTATTATTAAAAAATCAAATTGACAAGACAGCATAGCATGGATGAAACAGACAAGTTTCGGAGGCACACTTTGTTATGGTCTCTCAACAAGTGTTCGTTTACGTTACGCATCGGCGAAAGGCCAATAGTTAATACGACGCATTGAATGAGACGGTGTCGTCTATTTATCACGAGACCAAACCACCCAGGCAGGTCTCCGAGGCGTATGCGATGGTGCTGAAGATGGCGCTCCCATGTTCTCAAAGAAAGAAAGGTATTGATGTATCTTTGTTGAAGAAAACAACAGTAAGATCGGATAAAAAATGAAACCTTCGTCTTTAATCCGACTCTACAAGAGAAATTATTAGCTTTCGACGATAAATATTTATCCTTTTTGAAACTCTTAAACTTCCTCTACGGGTAAGGGAGATCTATGGTTCTTGATTTTTCTACTTCTTAAATGATACGAGACTGAATAATTTTATCCCGTATGAGAGTTAATGGCTCCTGACCCTCATTCTAGTGTCAATCTGATAAGTCACTTAGTCGATCATTATTAGTGTGATTCCATAGGCTTGTAAGGAATTTTTCACTTTAGGCAATCAGCGTACCTACATGATTTTATCCTTTCAAAACTTGTGAGCTTCAAAAGACACTTGTAAGAGTAAGAAAGACTCTACGACCCTTGAATTCTCTACTCCTCAAGACTAAATGATTTTATCAATCGTCCCTCTTATCATAAGAAAATAAATAACTCATAAGTCATTAAATCTTTCTTAATTTTATATATGTCTTTTTGGAGCTTACGAAATGATGGGTACCTCTATCGCTTAAAATGAATAATTCATCACGATCCTGTAGGTTACACTAATGACGATCGTGACTTATCAATTCAATGAGGCATTACTAATAAAACTATTTAATTCTATATTGATTAAAAAATAAGAAAATCAATAACGATCGAATCTTATTTACCCTGAGAGCCATCGTTTGAAGCGAGCAATAAAAATATAAATTCATATTTATAATCCAAAATAGATAATTTGTCGTAAATCTACTCGATCGCACCAATAATGTTTGACTAAGTTACTTATCACTTCATAGCTTCCGGAAAAAAAATAAAAATACAAGCGGGAAGTTGATCAATTGATGGAAAAGAACAAAAGTTGGGGATTGCCGATGGATGTGTGTATGGTGACGTGAACTGAATTATTATGGTGCGTTGGGGTGCGTGTGCGTTGGGATTGCGGTGCGCCACCACGTACATCGAGGAACTCAAACTACATTGAAGGAGATGACGTCATAACTCCGGTCCTTGAATTCTATTGCTCAAACTCGATCTTTGGTTAAAATCTACCGCTGCTGCTGCGTCTATGTTTGCCCGTCGGTAAAATGGTTCCTACACATTCACAAATATATCAGACAAGGAGCGGTAATTTCAAAGCATGGAACCAGTCCGATACGATTCACTCGAGATTGATCAGATTCGATCGAGGAATGGCACGAGATCAAAGCATGAATTATAAAAATTCGGATAGGGAAAACTAATATTTTCGTCAAACTCAATCCGTTTTCGATGCTGGCTTGTCACGTCGAGCAACCGTGGTGAGTGGGGACACGAGCACGCTGTGGGCCCATCACATCATCCGGACACCGTCAACTCTCCTCGCGGCATCGCAATCACGGAGCGGAACGGAGATCGCCTGAGTTGTGACGGCCAGGGAACGCATGTATCACCGGACACCGCGCAGTTTGTGAGGGCGCACTGCCGGTAGCAAACGTAAACGGCGTATAAGACTATATGATTTTTTATTAATTGAATAAAGTATATTATAAATTATTTAGATTTTTGATAAAATATATTAGTTAATATTAAATAAAATTTATATTATATTGGGATATTTTAAGAGATACCCTTGATGGAATTAACTCTCCTAATAACTTATCATAGACCCTCGCTCTCGTCTATAAATAACCTACTATAAACCTAATGCACGAAAAATGCACAAAATGACAATAGGGAATAGAGTTAGAGAGATTACGGTTATTCTCTCGATCTCCTCAAAGCCATCAATTACAGTAATCCTGTGAAAGGATATAAAGAGAAGAGAAATGGTCTAGATCTATTCTAGTTCTCCTTATAGATCGATATTTGACATTATTCAGATCCGAGAGACGGTACTATTGAAGATCTAATTAGATCTCAATCAGATGACATATAAAGGTACGTATCATAAACAGATCTCGTATTATTTGATTTCAAATCATGGCATAATAGTTTTCCGCATAATAATTTGCATAATTATAGTTTTTATGCCAACAAATGGTATCATAGCTTAGGTTTTGAGATAAAAAATATTAGATATATTATTTTGTTTACGATGCATTGATCTGATATCTGATAGATCTATATTCCTATCTATTAAATTCAATCGTTTGCTTGCGAATGATTCTTGTGCATCGTGGAAAAGACACAACAATCTTGCCATATTTTTATTCGATCTACGTGCACCTCGAGCAGCGTGCGCAGATCAACCGTCGACCATGCTTACGACCGCATTAGTTTGATAAAGCGTGGTGGCAATAGCATAAGCGACTACGCAAGCGATCGGCGTCGGAGAGGTTGCGACGGCCCTCGCACGCCGTGACGCATGCGGTGCGTTCCATGATCGTGATATGCATAGCCGATGAAGGGAAGAAGTTAGGGTTTATTTTCTTAAAAAGAAAATTATAGTTTTGTCATTCACCGAAATTATAGTTTTATCCTTCAGCTGAATATGATTGTTTATAGTTTTACCCTTTTTATATTTTATTAATCATATAACATTTTTACCCTTTAAAAATTTTGTAATTCTTTTATATTCTTTTAGAATTACAATTCTATCATTATAAAATTGAGAAATTATGATTTATTTTCTCAATTATAAAATTGATCAATATATAATCTAATAAAAGTTAATCATGATTATATTTTGATTATTTATTGATTATATTTTATTTTGATCAATTTATTTAATTGGACTTATGGGCTTCTCCAATTAAATAAAAATTTAATTAATTTAATTTTAAAAAATATAAATTATTATTTCTTTATAATTTTCTCATATGAATTATTAATTATATGTGTTAAATCTAATTATTGGTTTTTGGATATTTATTCAGTTATTCACATGCAAATGTTAGTAATTGTGAAATGATATTTATTTTTCACTTGAAGACATGATTTATATATTATCATGATTACACTTATCATATGAGTTTTTTTGCTGATTAAATATTTAATAATTATTATGGATATTATTCTATTATTGAACTATTTCAGCATAAATTAGTTCAAATGAACTTAATGAATATTATTTTTAGTTCATCTCCTTAAGTTATGCCTGACCGGTAGCTACCAAAATAGCCTGGGATAGTAGGTTTATATGATATGAAATATAATTAAAGTATTGTCATTCATAAGATAATTTAATTTATATTTTATATTTCTGTATTAGTTTTGTAGTCACTAAAGTGGCATAGATCAATGATTTATAAAATTACATTAAGGAACAAGTTCTCAATTATATTAAGGAAATAATATTCAAAATTACATACATAATTAGGAGCTTTAGATAATCCCAAAGGATAATCTATTTCAAAATATCATGTGATGGGGTAGGATGATACTGTTTTGGATATCCTTGCAGTTTAGAATTGTATACCTAAATGTAGCAAAACTATTCCATAAGGATGGTATCAATCCTTGATAAATGATCTTAATTGAATACTAGATATATTAATATTTTTACCAAAAGATTAAATTTTGATAATATCAATAGTTCATCATATTTTGGGAAAACTCAAAGTATTAATGTTATTTTATATTCTAAAATGGTAATTTCGTCCATACATTCTCATGCTTCTAGTGTCCCTGTACTCTCTAGATCAAATTATTCAGAATAGTTAGAGCATGCGCAACTTATATTGGGCGTATTAGATTTTGATTTGACATTGCTTATTGAAAAGCCTACAGAATTAATTGATAAAAGTACTATTGAAAAGCCTGCAATTCATTCTTAATTATTTTCCTTCTCAGTTTAGCCCATTCAAAATTCATTACGATACAAATAATGATAAATGAGATTTAAATGAGTTAACTAGTATGTATATTCAGGAAGAATTAAGATTAAGACAGAAAAATTCATATAATGTACTGACTACTACTCAAGGAGTTAGTAACAAGAAAAGAAAATCAAAGCATCATCCATCGAAGAATTTGCTAAGTCGGGAAGTGTTAGACAGACTATTGAAAAGAAAGCTATTACAGTAAAGTGCTTCTTTTGTGACAGGAAATAACATGTAAAGAATGACTGCAACGTAAGATTTGATTCGAAAAGAAAGGTATAAACTAAACCTTCGTATGTTTTGAATCAAACATTGCATAAATTCCTTCTGATATATGGTGTATTGATTCTGGCGCTTCAACTCATGTTACTAATAATATGTATGGATTCCTTTCAATCTGGAAACCAAAAGAACATAAAAGATTCATAATTATGGGAAATCGTCTCAAAGCAAAAGTGATATTAGTAGGGACTTATCGCTTACGCCTAAAGATGGATCATCTGATGGATCTGAAAGACACATGTTTTGTTCCTACAATATCTAAAAAATTAATTTCTATGTCTAGAATTGATGGGTTAAGATATTGTGTTTATTTTGGTAATGGTAAACTCAACATATTTTATGATTCAATAAAAGTTGGTTCTAGAATTCTATGTGATGGTTTATACAAAATTAATTTAAATATTAAGTTTGTAAATATATTATTAACCCTACAATCAAGTATTAGAATAAAACGTAATTCTAATAAGGAAAGATCTTTTATATTATGACATACACATTTGGTGCATACCTCCAAAGAAAGAATTAAAAGATTAGTGAAGTATAATATTTTGAAAAATTTAGACTTCACTAATTTTGATATTTGTATAGATTGTATTAAAAGAAAGCAAACTAAGCATATAAAGAAAAATGCTACAAGCAGTAAATAACTTCTTGAAATTATTCATAATGATATGTGCGAACCACTCCATATTCCCTGTTTTAGTGGAGAAATGTATTTTATCACATATATAGATCACTTGTTCAGATATGATTATATTTATCTAATACATGAAAAGTTTCAAGCTGTTGACATTCTAAAAGTGTATATAAATGAGGTCGAGAGATAATTAGATAGAAAAGTTAAAATTATCAGATATGATAGGGGTGGTGAATTTTATGACAGATATGATGAATCTGATCAGAATATTAGTTATTTTGTTAGATTCCTAAAACAGTGGAGTATTTATGCTCAGTATGCATTACTATGTGTGCCACAGCATAACGGTGTTGCTGAAAGACGAAATCGTACTCTTATGGATATGATTATGAGAATGATGAGTTATTCCTTTGTATTTGAGTCAATGTAGGGTGATGCTCTTAGGACAACTATATATATCCTAAATAGGGTTCCTAGTAAATCAGTTCCATTAACTCCATTTGAGTTATGGACTGGTAGAAAACCCAGTTTGAAACATTTATATATTTGGAGGTGTCCTACAGATATAACAATATTTAATCCACATGAAAAATTTTTATTAGTTACCTAGAAAGATCCAAGGGATACAGATTTTATTGCCCTAATAATAATATGAGGATAGTAGAATATGATAATACAAAATTCTTAGAAAATGATGAAATATGTGGGAGTCAAAACTTTCGAAGGATTAATTTTGATATTGAGGAGATTTAGGCTTCTTCTCATGTATTATCCCCTATTCAAGAAATTGTTGTTCCTTAAATCAATGAGAGAATTTTTGATGAGGATGAACAACAAAATAACATTGATGAATTCTTACAAGATGTTGATTTCGCCACTTATAATCTTGTAGAACAATCACAATTGGCAGATTTGAGAAGATCTTAAAGAAAACGGAAACATGTCATTTTTGATGATTATGTGGTATATCTGCAAGAATTAGATTTTGATATAGAAATTAAAAGTGACCTCTTATCGTTTTCACAAGGTATAGAAAGTAATGATTCTGAAAAATGGTATGATGTAATAAAAGATGAGTTAAAATCAATGGATCAGAATAATTCTGAAAACTTATTAAATTATCCAATAATTATAAAAGAGTCGATTGTAAAGGAGTTTTTAAGACTAAACATAACTCGGTGGGTAATATCGAATGATATAAAGCCAGGCTTGTAGCCAAAGGTTTTTCTCAGAAAGAAAGTATTGACTACCATGAGACATTTTCTCCAGTTTCTCAAAAGGACTCATTAAGGATCATCATGACATTAGTAGTTTATTATGATCTTGAGTTACATTAGATGGATGTGAAAATAATATTTCTGAATGGGAATCTAGATAAGAAAATCTATATGGAACAACATGAAGGATTCATAGAAAAAGGAAAAGAAAGTTAAGCTTGCAAACTTAATAAATTCATTTATGGCCTTAAACAAGCTTCAAGATAATAGTATATAAAATTTCATGATACCATTGCTTCCTTCGGATTTAAGGAGAATACTGTTGTTCAGTGTATATATCTGAAGGTTAGTGAGAGTAAGTTTATTATATTGGTCTTATATGTGGATGATATATTGCTTGTCAGTAGTGATCTTGGTTTGTTGCATGAAACCAAGATATTTTTTAATAAGAATTTAAGATGATTGATATGAGTGAGACATCCTATGTTTTTGGTATTGAGATATTCAGGGCAGATCTTAAGGTTTGTTATGACTGTCTTAGAAATGTTATATTAATTGTATATTGGAAAGGTTTAATATGTAGCTTTATAAAGCTAATGATACACATATTATTAGAGGTGAAAAATTCAGCCAAAACTAGTGCCCGAAAAATGACTTAGAAATGGATCAAATGAAGAATATTCCTTATGGGTGCGCAATTGGAATTCTACTATATGCTCAAACCTGTATAAGGCCAGATATCAGTTTTGTAGTGGCAATGCTGGGTAGATACTAGAGTAACCCAGGAATGAAAGATTGGAAAGTTACAAAGAAAGTAATGAGATATCTACAAGGGACAAAAGATTATATGCTCACATATAGGAAATCAGATCAGCTTGTTCAGATGCTGATTTTGCAAATTGTCTCGATAGTAGAAAATCCACTTCAGGATTTGTGTTCATATTGGCTGGTAGAGTAATTTCTTGGAAAAGTGTAAAATAATCACTTATTGCATCATCTACGATTAAAACTAAATTTGTGCCATGCTTTGAGGCCACAAATCAAGCTTTATGATTATGAAATTTTATCTTAAAACTTGGTGTGGTCGACTCAATTATCAAGCCGCTGAAGATATTTTATGATAATACTACAGTAGTTTTCTTCTCTAAGAATGACAAGTACTCTAGTGGTTCCAAGTACATTGAGATAAAGTACTTGGTGGTTAGAGAAAGAGTCCAGAAACAACAAGTATCAATTGAAAATTTGAGCACCACTATGATGATTGCTGATCTATTTACTAAAGCTTTATAGTGCAAAATATTTAAAGAACATGTTTTTAGAATGAGGCTTGTGAGTAAGCCATAAAGGATATGGTGATGCATGTTTAAGTGGATGCTATTATTGATATTTTTTTTACATAATCAAAATTATTTATTTATTTCTATTATCCTGTTTGTGTCTTTAATTATGCATATTATGATTGAATGCAATAAACATGATTATCTTGACAAGACAAATTATATAGGTTATTATAGACTATATAAGGAAAGACTAACAATATTGTAGTATATAGAAGGAAGTGTGGTATTGATGACATACAACCGCTGACTCACATTGATAGTTGGACTAAATATAGTATTATTGTGCTTATTGGATTTATTAGCTTATTTTTTTAAATCATGACCATGTATAGAATACTTTTAAAAATTTTTAGAATCTAATTATATAAAATTATTTTTAAATAAATTTTGTTTTGTTTATTTTGATTTTAGATATCTTTTATATCTTATTAATTAATGGGCTAAATGGGAGAATGTAAGATTAGGTAGTTCTTTATTAATTGAATAAGATATATTAACCAATATTAAATAAAATTTATATTATATTAGGATATTTTAGGGAATGTCCTTGATAGAAGTAACTCTCATAGTAATTTACCCTAGACCCTCTGCTCTCGCCTATAAATAGACATGACCTACTATAAACCTAATGCACGGAAAAGGCACAGAACTATAATAGTAAATAGAGTTAGAGAGATTATAGTTATTATCTCGATCTCCCCAAAATCACTAATTACAGTGGTCCTGTGAAAGAATAGAAAGAAATGAGAATGGGTCTAGATCTATTCTAGTTCTCCTTATAGATCTATATTCGATGTTATTAGACGATGCTCTTGAAAATCTAATTGGATCTCAATCAAATGGCTTCTAAAGGTACAAATCATAAATAGATATCGTATTATTTGATTTCAAATTCTGACATAATAGTTTTTTATATAATAATTTATATAATTATAATTTTGATGACAATAATGTGTTTCTGAAATATTAAATACATAGTAATTTTATAGGTGGCGGTGAGCCATTTGATAGTTCTACAAAAAGATTTCAATCCATAACCTCACATTAGCAAAATTTAAATATAAAACATTTAATCAAATATATTTTTTATTATGTAAAAGATCATTCAGAATCGTAAAATATTTTTTATTATGTAAAAAATTTATCCAAACTGACAAATGCGGGTGAACAAGCAGTCAAGGAAGCGGGTGGAATTAATCACAGGGATAAAGTAGTAATTTGACATGACGTCAATTACGTGTCGCCCTTCTATTGTCCCCTTCACCGAAATGCGTGTCCATAGGTCCGCAGCGGTGATGAGGAAAGACCTTTCCTTACCCGGTTAAGTTCTCCACTGGTTACACTTGCCTTTCTATTGGATGAAATGAAGTCCTTTATCGGGTCCCACTGATATCGTCCAATAAAAACCAGGAAGAGAAACGTGTGCCTTCGCACCGGAATGGGAAACCTTATTTCGTAGTGCAAGTTAAGAAGCAGCGGCAGGAGGAGGAGGAGAGAAGAAAAGGAGAGCCTCGCCCAGCCATCGCGCGTGAGAAATTGCGGCCGGAGGAGATCGAAGGGAAGGGAGGAGAGTAGAGGGATATGGGGAAGGGGTGGATCCGGCTGGCTGTTGCGGTGGGAGCCGTGGCGTTGCTGGTGGGAGCGGGCCGGCGGTACGGTCTGGACGCGGAGGCGGCGCTCCGGCCGTTCCGGCAGTTGGAGGAGCGGCTTGGGATGTGGGCCATCCCGGTGTACGTGGCGGCCCACACCCTCACCCTTGCGCTTTGCCTCCCGTACGCCGTCTTCTTCGAGGCCGGCGCTTCCCTCCTCTTCGGTTTCCTCCCCGCCGTCCTCAGCGTCTTCTCCGCCAAAGTCCTCGGCGCCTCCTTATCCTTCTGGATCGGACGGTTTGTCATCAACCCCCCTTTGTTTCAGTCTTTCTTTTACCTTCTTTGTCTTCATCCGTGATTTGGTTGTTGTCCGAGATGAAGGGGAGGTCTTGATCTACTAATGCTTGGCGCTCTCTTAATATTTTTCTTTTGTTCGATGCAACTGAATAGAAAAGAACTAAGCTTTCTTGTTCCGTGACCCAAACCTACTATTCTCGTTGTGAGCAATAGACCTCTCTTATATTGAATAATAATAAGGGTTTAGTTGGACATTATGCTTGCACAACTCATCAAGAGAAATTACCGCCTCACTGTAGAATATTGAACCTGTTTTTTTGCTGAACAAGAGGAGAACAAAGGTGACCTAGCTTGGTGGTTTGAATAATTTTCCTGATACATAAAATATGTTTTGGTCATTGGGTTTATTCAACTAAAGCTATTCATTCCAAGATTTGCCCTTGAGGAGTTTGTCCATCTGCATATGTTACCTTCCGAACTGTGGCACAATGACTTCTTGTTTAGAAAGAATTGAAGCAATCATACTGTTACTCGTCTTTTCACAAAGCTTCAATATGTTGAAGGTCTTCTTCTCCTCTATAATGTGGATTAGATCACTAATATCCCTGAATCCTTTTAAAGTGATTTGCAAAATTAGGTGGCCTACTTGGTGACATGGTAAATCTGCTGGATGATCATAAGATATGTGAGTCAATATAAGGTCAGAAAATTATGCTACACTATGATAAAACACGCCTGAAGAATGTACCAAAAACTAGATGGTAACTTTTTAAGATCTGTTACTTGGTAGAGTTTCTTCTCATTAGTTGGACATTTTCATGATGGTGCAGAATTCTTAGTTGTGCATAAATACTTAGGTCTAAGTAGCTTCTAATGGAATGCCTAATAGGAATTTAAAATCATTCTGATTCCTGCACCTAAGATCCCTTGAATTCAGTAGCTGCAGTGGCAGAATAATTCCTCTGCCTGGGTCTGATCCTCGATGATCTGATACTCGATATGCAGACAAAGTGCGAGGTGATGGCATGGTCACAATCAATTGGCCATTGGCAAATGGTCAATATAAGGTCAGAAAATTATGCTACACTATGATAAAACACCCCTGAAGAATGTACCAAAAACTAGATGGTAACTTTTTAAGATCTGTTACTTGGTAGAGTTTCTTCTCATTAGTTGGACATTTTCATGATGGTGCAGAATTCTTAGTTGTGCATAAATACTTAGGTCTAAGTAGCTTCTAATGGAATGCCTAATAGGAATTTAAAATCATTCTGATTCCTGCACCTAAGATCCCTTGAATTCAGTAGCTGCAGTGGCAGAATAATTCGATGATCTGATACTCGATATGCAGACAAAGTGCGAGGTGATGGCATGGTCACAATCAATTGGCCATTGGCAAATGGTCAATATAAGGTCAGAAAATTATGCTACACTATGATAAAACACCCCTGAAGAATGTACCAAAAACTAGATGGTAACTTTTTAAGATCTGTTACTTGGTAGAGTTTCTTCTCATTAGTTGGACATTTTCATGATGGTGCAGAATTCTTAGTTGTGCATAAATACTTAGGTCTAAGTAGCTTCTAATGGAATGCCTAATAGGAATTTAAAATCATTCTGATTCCTGCACCTAAGATCCCTTGAATTCAGTAGCTGCAGTGGCAGAATAATTCCTCTGCCTGGGTCTGATCCTCGATGATCTGATACTCGATATGCAGACAAAGTGCGAGGTGATGGCATGGTCACAATCAATTGGCCATTGGCAAATGGTCAATATAAGGTCAGAAAATTATGCTACACTATGATAAAACACCCCTGAAGAATGTACCAAAAACTAGATGGTAACTTTTTAAGATCTGTTACTTGGTAGAGTTTCTTCTCATTAGTTGGACATTTTCATGATGGTGCAGAATTCTTAGTTGTGCATAAATACTTAGGTCTAAGTAGCTTCTAATGGAATGCCTAATAGGAATTTAAAATCATTCTGATTCCTGCACCTAAGATCCCTTGAATTCAGTAGCTGCAGTGGCAGAATAATTCCTCTGCCTGGGTCTGATCCTCGATGATCTGATACTCGATATGCAGACAAAGTGCGAGGTGATGGCATGGTCACAATCAATTGGCCATTGGCAAATGGAACTTATCGGCATGCCTTGTATAACATTTTTTAGTCTAATTTTCTTAATAAGAATAGATTTGGTCAAAGTTTGTTTTCTTTTGTTGGTTGATTTCTCTGATAGCATCCTTGCAGCATGAGAAATCTTATTAGTTTTCAGATGCGTATTTGAATATATTTATCATCCTATCTTAGTTTAGGCATTGATAAGCAGAGGATGCAATTTTGATGGATCGCTGTTCTTCTAAGTATTCAAGTTTTGAACTTTTAATCCTGTTGAGCTGGTGAAAGAGCCTTTAATAATTTGTTATTTATAATCTTCAAAAATGATATTTTTGATGGTTAGCTCCTATTTTTGGTTAGTTCCTGTCGATAGCTTATGTACCATCTGTCTTTAAATGTCTAAAAGTCTTGATCTTAGTCAGATTTTTCATTGTTATATTGTGCATTGAATTTTTTTCTTTTTGTTGTCTTTTTCTTGCATTAGTCTATATACTGTTTATCTTTCTACTGTAATCATTACAACTTCCTGACATGGATTGGTGCCAATAGAGCCTGATGAGCCAATCATTGAAGGTTCAGCTGGACTTAGAAAGTGCCTGAGAAAGAAGCCCATAAGATGATTTTTAACATAGAGTATGCATTTGTGAATGATATACACTTTATTCAACCCAGAATCTCAAATGTGTATTCAGTAAGACTCTTCGATTCAAACACAATATGGCTGAATGGATTGACCCTGATATACCGTTTTAAGTAAAAAATCCAATTTCCCGTTTTAGATGACATGATATCTACAGTCATGGCCTTCGGATCCTAATGGTGAGGTTTCTTTAATTGTTGTCCAGGGCAATCTTTAGGAGCTCAAAATCAGCAACAGAATGGGCACATAGCAGCAGATACTTCCATCTCCTCGCCAGAGGAGTTGAACGCGACGGATGGAGATTTGTGCTTCTTGCCCGGTTTTCTCCCTTGCCATCCTATGTCATCAATTATGGTTTGGCCGCCACAGAAGTTGGTTTTCTTGTTGACTTCCTTCTTCCTACTGTTACTGGTTGTTTGCCAATGATCCTCCAGAACACATCTCTTGGCAGCCTTGCCGGTGCTGCTGTAGCCTCAACAACCGGCTCCAAGTCTCAGGTTTACTCATACATTTTTCCGTTGCTTGGAATTGCTTCCAGTATTCTCATATCCTTGAGGATAAAGAAGTACTCATCTGGGCTTGCTGAAGAATTTAACCAACCTGTATCAGCTAAGAGCACTGAAGGAGGAGGGATCAATTCTGTTCAGTCCTCATCCCATAAGGCTACCGAAAAACCAAGAAATAGAAGAAAATGAATTCATTTTATTTTCATTTTCACATTTTCAGCAATCATCCAGAGCTCATAATATTTAGTGTCTGGACTTAAGAAGAAATTGTCAATTAATTGAGCCATCAAGGGCAGTTTTCATGCTTTTATTGTGCCTTTTTTTTTTCCTATTTGATTTCTTCTTGCTTTGCAAGCTAGTCTTTACTGTGAAGGATGCTTTGCAACTGTATCTCCAGCTAAACAGTAGAGGAATGTTAGCTGAAAGTATTTAGGATTTATTTGTGTTCTGATTGATTTGGTGTGAGGTTTTTGTTCCCGAAGAACGGGAGCTGAAGAGGGACTTTGGCTTCTTTTTGTGTTTGCGTCATCAAGGTGGAGATACGGTTGCTTGAAGATTTCTAATATAAAGGTCTTGTCTGTGCCCAAAATAAAATTTCTATCCTAACTAATGGGCTACTTTTCGAATTTGGGCCAATTGGCGGACAGATTCTATCTCTTCGGCCTGTGCCAAACATATTGTACACGAATCTCAAGGCGAGGCAGCGGGTGCTATATAAATAGACGGACCGATTGAATTCGAAAGTTGAATCGCGCGGTCGCAGCTTGCGAGTAAAGGAACGCCTCGCCGCTTCTTTCGCCGTATGCCCTCCGCGACTCCGCGATCGAAACAGGTAATCCGACCTATCTCGCTACGAAAGTTTCATCGTTTCGTTCCATCTCTTCGATCGGATTTTATGATCTTTCCCCCTACTCAAACATGATCTTTGGTGTCGTCGATGCTGTAATTCCGATTGTTGCTATGGATTCCCGTGATCGAATCTTTCATGGAGGTATACTAAGGTTTGGCCTCTTGTATGTCAGAAAGAAATTGCGTACTGCCCATCATTTTTTGCTATTTCCATGAGTTTGTGATCTCAATCCGAACTACATATTGTCGGTACGCAAACTAGTTAAACAATGTCATGATCCCTATTTCGTAAGATCATCGAACATGAGTTTGGTTCTTGAAGAGAAAACTGAAATATAAAGACTCGATACCCTAGTTGCTTTATTGGATACTGAGCGGAAGGCGAGAATGTACGATCGTGTGTTGCTGGCTGTATCGAGGTCCTTGTAGAGTGCAAACATTCAAGCCAATTATGGCATCATCATCCTGATTCATATGAGTCTTCGGATTCTTACATTTGCAATCAGTCGATCGAGGACTTACTTCATTGATTGATCGACTATGCACTCTGATTTTAATAGGATTCATGGTGTTGGAAAATTATTCAGCTGATGTAAAGGGCTAAATTCAATCATTTCCTCTTGCCACTTGGATCTGTCAGGGTGCCCTTAAATTTTAATCCAAAGAGAAACAGAGAGCAGCAAGGCCCAAAGGACCTTTGTTATTTTGAATGTCCAATGTGTTTTCATATATGTGCAGATTAAACAGTCCAAACCCATCTATATACCTATAAGAAGGAAGTACTTCTTAAAGAGGTAAGAGCAAGTTTAAGAGAATCGTTAATCTTGAAAGCTTAGCTTTGTGCAATATGGAGATACTATATCAGTTATTAGTTGCATTAGTTGTAAAGTGTCCAACTAATAGTAGATACTACTTTGCATTGTTAATCCAACTAATAGTTCTGTGTCACAACTATTTCTTGAATGTCAAAATTATTTATTGGTTACATTTTACTCTTTCTTCTTGATTCAAAATTTGACTGATTACTTCGAAATGGCCAAGGGATTACAACTATAAATAAGGTATGTGTGGCTCATCATTGAAACATCTTAGACATTACGAAACCTCCAGTGTCTAAGGCCAATAAATAAACCCTTTTACCTCTTCTTGGAATTCAAAATTTGGTGTTAAAGCCATCTTAGGCTATTTAACTGATTTGTCGCATGATAGAACTTTCATATAAGCCGGTTTGTGAGATACCCAATCCAACTATATGATTTTTCATGATCACAGTCAACTCAGCATCAGAAAATATTTTTTTTGCATCATGGAATGGAAGAAGCTATAATTATGTGGCATTTTGCATTCACTATCTGATGCCTATATATATGATTATATATGTGTTCATGTATATATTCCTGAGTTGGACAATTTTTTAAATCTTTGGTTATATATCTTATATATCAAATGAGAATGACTTCTTTCACCCTTTGAGGTCCCCTATGGAACCATACGCTGAAATCTTGACTCGCCTGACATTGATTTTAATGTGCTGTAACCTGTAGAAATTTTGTTTCTTTCTTATTTTTCAATTTTTTTTATTTTGGCCTTCTTGGTCCATTAAAGACAAATGTCCTTAATGTGCTGTAATCCATATGCTGAAAACTTGGATGCATATCACATCATAATCTGATTCTTATGTCCTTGTCCTAGTATAGTTTATCGTTCAAGATGAAGACAAATGATGCACTTCAAAGTCTAATATTCAAACTTCAAACTTGTCAGATCAGACTGATCTCCATATTTGAAAAGTCAAGATTTTTCTAGAGGTTGGAAGCTTTGAAGCAACAAAAACATAAAATCTTATCAAGCAACTTCTCAAGTGTGAAGATAAAATAAGCTATTGTACTACTTGTTGTGGTAAAACTTTTCTATTCTTTAAAGGATGTATTTTCTGTTATAAATTTATTGTATCTGTTATGCAGAATTTATGAACAATAAATACAACAAAAATCAAAGTAGATTTTTAAGAATCAGAGAAGAAAAATAAAATTATTAGAAGGGTTAGACAAAATGATTCTAGAAAGTTATCTTTGGAGATGATTACAGGAAAATTTTATCTTCAGCTTGCTTGTATAACATGTGAAGTAATAATATATTCAATTCAACCTTATTTGTAAACCAAAATTAATACAGAATGAAGAAAAACAACATAAAGATAGAATATTTGTAAAGAAAAAAATATTTTCGAATAATATACTTATTCCTATATGGGGCTTCATCATCTCAAGGGATTCACCTCCATGGAGTCCCTTTATTAGAAAGGAATAGCCATTGGTGTATTGTTCATTAGATGAACCAAAATTTCTATTTATTTTGTTCTGTTTCTTAATTATATAAACATATATGATACAAGCTTTAAAATAATTTAGTTAGATAATAATATACATTTATGTACGTAACTCAAGCTTTGGTCAGCCACAAAGACCGAAGTTTAAAGTTTCAGCTACACGCGACTTTGAGGCGAACTGCAAATGAATTATGGAATCGTTAGTTTATGTCGTGTTTATGCTTATACAAACTGGTCCTAACATCAATGATGCATGGTCCTAACATCAATGATGCATGGCGTGTCATACCCTCGTGTCATGTCTATGCATCGACTTACTTAAACGTTGGAAGGGTCATGTCAGGAACCCTCATTCCGACGAGATCTTTGTGCAGGACCCTATCGGTGGCCTCCGACTCGAGCTACTTTTGAAAGAGTCTGACCGAAACACAAATTCCCAAGACAGATTTCACTCGAGCTAGAGATCTTAAGCCCTCGAACGATATAAACGAACTTACACATACGGGTGAAACCAAGTCATGACACCTCAGCTATGATCCTAAAGTTTTCCAACAGTTTCCAATCTCACGTGTCTCCACATTGTGTGAGTGGTTCCTAGAAACTGCATGGCCTCCAAAATGATAGAAAATTTCCGGCACCGTAAATAATGTTTTCAAATTTGATTGTGGACTTCTCCCTTAAGACTGCTGTTCTTCTTTAAAAGCTAACAGTATTCACTAATTTCTACTTTTTTTTTGTCGCTACAAGGCACCTGGTCTTTACCCCCCTTTGTTCTTTGGTCTAAAGCAATCATGATTCACGTAGGTTTTGGTCCTCCACTTATCTCCAAGAGATGATTTGAAGCTTTATGGAAATTGGCTTGACATCACTTTACTGGAGTTCAAGATTCAGGTAAATTATTATTCTTTTGCTTGACAAAGATGTCTGGCCATATCTTACCTGCTTCAAATCCATCCATCCATGATAACAAATCCTAGGATTCTAAAAAAAAAATTGATAAAAATACATAGTTATATGACCTGATACATCCCAGTCAAATAATGTCCTACTGATCTTGATTACTTTTTGCGTTCTGCAATTGGCTTTTTTGGCTACGGGCAGTGCGTGTTGGCCTCAGCCATGATCTTTTTGTTTACGATTTCATTGTCTGTTCTTAGTGCTCTCATTCACGCGGTGCTTTGCCCATAGGGGCTGTCACCGTCGTGGAACAGCATCTCTAGTATGACGCAGATTGAGTGCATGGTCTGACTCCAGATTAGGATGCACTACATGTGGAGCAGGCCATAAGATGCTTTCTTGTTGACGTTGCTCCTAACTCCTCCGTCGTCTTTTTTAGAGCCACTCGATGCTCATTGGTTTCCGCTTTGACCTCCCCGTAAGTTATTATTTCTTGGCACCCAGTGGCCTATCATTGTCATCGGTTCCAGCTTCGGTTAGGAAACCACTGAACTGAGATTATGGTCAATCTTGTCATTTCATAAGTTGATGCTGGATCCTGTTATGATTTTGAAAACTACGTTGACTAGAGTTAAACAAAGTTTTGTCATACCAAAGTTGGACAGTGTTATAACCTAGTTGCCTTGGCGAGTCAGTTTAAATTATTGACAGGGTTGAGTAGTGCATCGTGCTTGTTATTGGATTTTGTGTCGTAGATTTTGAGTAGTCAAGTATGATACGATTTGATCTATGTGCATAGAATCATTCGAGTAGAACTGAAAGACTTGGGGTGGCTCGATCGGGATGTCAGGCGTTGTTTAGCTATAGCTCCTCGGGTCGAAAAGTCCATGAGACTGGCTTAGGTCCTCAATCGGATCCTGCAAGAAGGCTCTCATCGGGGTGGTGTGTGCTCGACGTAGTACTTCTGATAGCTAAGTTAGCTTTGGGGTATGAAAACTAGAAATTGAGATGTTGAGAAGATAAAAGGAGTTTTGAAGAAAAGTTTCCAACCAAAATATCTCCCCACTATGGTTAACCTGTGAGTACGACTCTATGCGACGTTGCCTTCGTCAGTTCCCGGGATCTTGTTAGTCGTCTGTCGACTATTAGTATGGTTCACTGAGTCGACGACGTTGCGTAAAACGTCGCCTACGACTGTCGATGTGGCTCAAGAGCCCTGGAGTGTCGACATAATTGTTAGGTATACATAGATAGATTGACAGGTTGAGCCGATGTGGTTATCGGGCTGATGTGATCGGATTGGATCGAGTCGATAAGTCCAATATTTACTCTAACAGTGCTCAACCTAAGCATGAAGTCGAGTGATTAGAAATAGACCAATCACGACGCTAACTTCCTTGAGATTATTAGATTATAGCTAATAATCGTTAACTTAGCCACTGTGCCACATGTAGTGCTCTTTCGAGTCTGTGGAAAAGTTTGGGGAATATTGTTCCTTCACATGATGCATTCTTTCAATGGGGCAAAGACAATTGCCATGTTCCCTTGAAGGACCCATTGGATTTTCTTGGAATGTGGACATCTCTTTCCGTTCTTTGAAGGAGATGAATAGATACAATTCACCGTTATGTAGTCACCTTATTAACTTTAGCCTTTGAATACTGATTGAAACTGTGAACACATTATGGAAAAAGTATCTTTTGCCCGTCAAATCTTCCTTTCACCTGCTTACTCTGCTGTGCGCGTTGTGAATTATTTTCCATATCATCGAACAACAACTTAGAATATCTCCAATTATTAGAGATTGAAAAAAAAGGTGTAGGGCATGCCTTATTATACAACACAACAATAGCTGGTAATACGACAGGGGCCAAAATAATTTTAAAAAAAAAATCATGGAAACAACAAGAAAGTAAACCCAATTGGGCTGGCAAATACTATCCTACCCTACATTACTCTCCAGTGTCTGCGGTTGCATTCATCTTCGCAGCCACCGCCCTAGGATTTTAAAAGGGGGGAACCAACTGCGGTTGTATTAAATAGCTAGCTATACAAGGAGGAGAAAGTGACTTTGCAAGGATTTGGTGATTGTGTGATGGCATCGAATGGTTTCAAAAGTTCTCCTTGTGGAAGTCGAACTTGGTGCTGGTCTTCCTTGAGAAATCCGTGGCTAGCTGGCGCAGCTCCTTCGTCAGGGTCGGGGCTCCACAGTAGAATACACCTGCTCAAGGATGAGAACAGGTATTATTAGTGGCAATAAACCAACACGACTAAGGATACCTAATACCCGGTTGACCACAGGACAAGATTCTCTCTACTAGATATTTTTATTACGAGAAGCAGCAGGAAAAATGTACCGGCCAAAGACCCCACATGCGCCTGAGCCACTAGGACGGACAATAACACAAGTAGGCACCGATGTATATGTTTATGGGGATCCTAGCTTTATATTACACAAAGATGCAACCATAGGACCATTATTACATCATTTGGTCCACATGGCATAGTCGTAATTGGGAGTAGAAAACGCAATAAGTTTCTTTGTTTTATTAGGCTTATTTTATGGAGATGAGAGTTGGTGGAGAAATCGTCGAGTACCACCTAACTGCAAATATCAGAAATGTCTTAGGACTTGTATGATACTAGGAATGGTCAATTTACCTCGATGGAATTAACTATTAGACTCAATACCACTCCCCCCCCCTAAAAAAAATGTGTAAGCGCGTGGACGATGAAAGCCGTGAGGAATTAATTTAAAGCAATGTTGTGGGTTTCCGTGTGGTGGAGGTTGAGAAGGAAGCGGACGTACCGATTCGTTGATCCCGGTGGTTGAGGGCGATGCGCTTGTAGACGTTGCGCCAGTTGGGGCGGGCGAAGTGGGACTTGACCCGAGTGCCCGACACGATGTCCACCCCGTTCTTGGCGTGGTTGAGGGACTGCAGCATCACGATGAGCGCCGACCGGGCGTCGCCCTCCTCGTACACGCTGGTGCAGAAGTTGTGCAGCTCGATCACCCCCTTCTTGTCCGTCTCCGCCACCTCGTTCATCACCCCCCGGAACCACTCGAACGACCCCTGCTCCCGCGTCACCCAGTAGAAGTAGGCCCTCCTCGTCTTGAACGACGACGTCGACGTCCTCCGGTGGCTGCTACTGTGGCCGCCGCCGCCGCCGCCCTCCGACGCGTCACGGTCGTCGTCGCCGTCGGTCGACTCTTCGGGGTCCCATTGCTTCATGTTGTTGACGATGTCTTTGACGATGCTGATGAAAGGGGTGGCGCCGATTCCCAGCCCCACCAGCAGTACCACCTCGTACTTCTTGTACTCTTGGGCTGGTGCTCCATACGGCCCATCGATCAGCACCTTTGGAAAGCTACATATCCAATTATTCGTTAGGTATGTCCTACTATCTTTTGTTTTTTTGGATAAGCATGTTAAAACGGGGGTAACAATTCGTAAATGGGTATCGGTGATTAGTGAGACTTTTGTGTGAGGTCATTACAAGTATCATTGTATTGATTCTTAAAGTAATAGTTTGGAATAATGAAACACGTTAAGTTACTCCTACGAGAAGAGGCCCGAAAGTAACTTACATGAGGTTGTTGTTGCTGTCGTAGTCTGATCTAAGAAGACCGCTTTGGCCGCTTGTCGGTGGCTGACACACCTACAAACACCAAAAACCCAAACCCACTTCATCTTCGCGCCCCCCAAAAAGAAAGCAAACAAGAAAAGAGTACGTGGTTCGCGAAACATTCGCAGATCACTAAATAAAGCGCTTAATCCTGCCAATGTCTACTAAAATTCTACCGGCATAGCGCAGACAGCGGCAGCAAAGTATATATACCTCAGAGAAAACAGCCTTGAGCTGCCTGGTCCAGTCCCCCAGCGTCCGTATGTGAACACTGATGTAGTCGTCTTGCGGGGCCGACGTGATGGAGAATGGGTGCCTGTTATCGTTGGGTAAAAGGCAAACAATCAACAACAGACTCGATTAAGCTCATCCGACCGAGGTCGCTGTTAATCTTGACAGTAACGGCATGGAAAATATAGTGTCTGGCTGTTTACCACTGGAACGGAGAGACGGCTGCGCAGTTGACAAATATGTATTGACCGCTTCGGTACTTGAAGCCCTGTGGCTTCGACATTTGAAGAGTCAGGACGTTGCCAGGGTATACCGCCACCTTCAATATCTTGACCGCCCTCACGCTCGATCGGAGCGCTCGGATCAACCGTTCGCTGGCGTAGAGGATGAGCGGAATCGCCAAATACATCCATGTCTGCAAAGGAATTAACATAGAGAGCGTCTCAGTGGATCGTCGCTCGAGGAAGCTGAACGCTGCTCGTTTTGTGTGGGATACCGATCACGAACCGTCTTCTTGTACCATTTCTTCGAGAGGTAGAGGAAGATGCCGTGGATGATGAGGAGGATGTAGACGATGACGAACAGGTGGTGAGAGTACCAGAAGGCGTTGAACCCGGTGAGGCGTTTCAAGGGCCACGGCAGGTTGAGCCGGTTGCGGCGGAACCAGGGGGTGGCGAGAGTGAAGGCGATGGCCATCAGGACCACCATCACCACCCCGGTCCACCCCTCCGTGCCCTTCAGGAACCACCAGTAGTTGTTGGGCCGGGTGTCCCCGAAGAAGCGCTTCATTGGCTCGTACTCTTGGTCCGTCGCGTGCAGGAGGCGTGGGAAGTCGCACGTCAAGTGCGAGATCGCATGTAGCCCGACGCCGATGGCCACGCCCACCGCGATCACCTGCATCACGCAGCCAACGACACGAGTCCCGGTCCTATTCATTTTGGGTTCAGGGAGAGCGATTCCGAGGGGGAGGGGGGTCGTCGTCTTCGTACCTTGTGGAAATTGAGGTTGTCGTCGAAGGGCAGCACCTTGCCGAGCTTGGTCTTGGTGCGGAGCCAGGTGATGGTGTTGCGGCAGACCGGGAGGAGGATGAGGGCCATGTTGAACTTGAGGGTCTCCGCGCCGCCCTTGGCGACGCAGACGCAATAACCCATGACGTGAAACACCGCGCGCCGCCGGTACTGGACGAACTTCCACGCGAAGAGGCCGGCGCAGACGCACAGCCACAGCACCATCACCCACACCCGCTTCCAGTGGTCCTCCAGGAAGTAGCGCCCCTCGTGGTACCACCGGACCAGCGGGTTTGGCTCCCGGGTCGGCCTCAGCTTCTGGCTCAGCATCTGACTCAGGTTTCGACTGTTGGTGGTGCCGAGCTGCGCCGAGTAGCCGGGCGCCTCCAGCAGGAGCATCTCCAGGTTGTATATCTGAGGCCATGATCACCGTCAGTCGGTTCCCCAGACCATCAAGCCAACATAACCCAATCTACCCCGACCATTTCTCCGGTGCCCCGTCCGAATCCTTTACCTCAATGTAGCCAAGACTGTCGGGGTCCAGTTCCTCCATGATGAGCGCCGCATACTCCTCCGCCTGATCTTGAATCTTGGAGAGATTGTTGGCTGAAGCGCTCAGCGTGATGATCTGTTTGCCAACCATGTATAGATCAACACTAATAATTCAATAGTATAATTAATGGTGCCAGAATTAAGAACTACGTGATACGTAATCTGCTTGTCTTCATCAGAAAGCGACAGAGACTTTTTAACTAAATCACCTCTCTGACTTCCTCTTCCGTGATTCTTCCATCCGCGTTCTTATCCACCCTGTGCATTGGACGCCGAATCAATGATTGCATGATTTTTCTTTTTTTTTTTTGCCTGTTTGTAATCTCTATAGAACAGAGGACTGAGTTTGAATTGTTACATATCGAAGAAGGTTTGAAGCCTGGAATCGAAGCTCTGATCCGATATCTGATCCCAAAACTCTCGCAACTCCGCCTTTGTGATGGTATCCCCTCTGATCTGTCTCCTCCTCGCCAACGCATCGAACAGCTCGCCTGCGAACTCCTTCGACTCTTTCATTCCTAATCGATCCCAACTTTCAAATTATTATTATTTTTAGATTGTAAAAGCATAGAAACCATACGATTTTTTCTTTCGAGGAAAAAAAAAAAAGAAAGGAAACAATAAATGGAAATAGATGTGAAGGTGGTTGAAGAGGGGAAACGATCCGAAGTGATAGGGGAACGGACCGATGCACTGAGCGAACTTTGAGCGGTCGAGGGTGCCATCGACGGCGAGCTCATCGAAGCGGCGGTCGACGGCAGCCCATCCGGCGGCGCCGTCGGCCTTGCTGATGAACTTGAGGCCCTTGAGGGCTTGCGCGGCGGCGGACCTGGTCCGGTCGAACTTCCCCGCCCCGGGACGCCGCCCGAACGACGTCAGCCGCCGCAGCTCCTGCGATACCTGCCGGAACCTCCACGACGCCGTGCGCATCACCGACGCCCCGAACGCCGACCGCCTCTCCAGCTCCCGCGCGAGCGCCGCCACCTCCGGGTCCCCGGCGGCGTCCCCGCCGGCCCCGCCGCCTTCACGCTGTGCACCGCCACCGTGTCGTCGCGCACGTCCAGAGTGATCTCCACGTACGTCGCGTCATCGTCGTCCTCCTCCTCCTCCTTCCCCTTAACCGACGCCACAGACGAAGGCGAGCCCGGGAAGCTAACCCGGGCGCCGCTCTTCTCCCCCCTCTTGTTGAGAGGCCCGCTCAATGGGCCACTGAAGGAGATGCGGCCGCCGGTACTCTCCACCTCGATCGCATCCGTCGGACTTTCGCCCCCAAACCTCCCCTCTTCGTTCGGGCCCATCTTCTTCATCCCCGGTCAGAGATCTGCGAGCCCCAAAATCTCCAATCCGACTTCAACAAAAACCAAAACTAGAAGAATCCCACTGACTGATTACAACACAAACGAAGTATGGCGTTCAAATCCGCAGAGAACAGACAAGAAGAGGGCGGGGAAGAAGTGGAGGAGCAGCTAAATATTGGTTTATCCTTCCCGCCTTGGGTTTACACTTTCGGGAAGGGAGGGAGGGAATGGCTGCTCATCCCACTTTTTCTGCAAATAAATAGCTGTAGGTTGGAAGGAGTAAGCGATGGAGCTTTTACTCCTCCTGTGTTTGGTCGGGAAAGGAGAGAGAGGGAGAGAGGCGGTGGTTGGCGATGGCAAATCACGCTCGATGTTGTGTGCGCGTTTGTGTCGTCCACCGGTCCGTTACCTTTCCGATGGAATTCTCATCTCCATGTGCACCCCACCCCATCTCTCGAAACAAGCCCTGATAGTTGGGGCCCATTGCGAGATGACCTTTCCCGGTGCAAGCTTATCTTCTGCACTCTCACCTCATACGGATACTGAGTGCGTTAGGAACATTTTTGAAATATGAATTGTGCGCTTCAAAATATATTCTAAATATTTATTAATATTTAATAAATTTGTATAAAATTATATCTAATTTACAGGATGTTACTATAATTTTTAAATTCTAAAATTATCATATGATTTTACCTAAAGTACACGATTATCAAGATGATTTAGCAAAAAAAAATCGATATGATTTATATTTTTATAAAAATAAACTTTTATTTATGTATTCTTAAATTTTATTTTGTGTCTATTTTTATTATTATATATTTGGGTCATATTAAATCTTTTATAGGATTATATTTTTTATTTTAAATAAAATATATATTTTTTAAATAAATATAAAAAATATTAGAAGGATAAATTTATCACACTTTTAAAATATAATACTTATTTGAATTATAGTTTTCATCTATTATTTATTTAAACGTAAAATATAAATATAATCTCAAACGTCGTCTTAGTGTGCTGAGTTCGTTTTATTAGTCCTCTGTGCGCATGCGATCAAAGTTGGGGAGGGTGCTGCTGACCACCGTATTTGCTTCCCGTAGAATCGATCATGATGGGTTTTAGACCGCACGATCGGATCGGATCGTATCTTACCCGAGTACAGCCATATTAATGGGGTGGCTACCGCTACCGAACGACTCGATTGGGCTCGGTCACAGTCCCAACCTCGATATGGGTACTGTTGCTGTATGATCGATCGATCGATCGATCGATCGCGCTTTTAGTCTTAATTGGAAAAAGGCTGTGTGGTTCGGTTTGCGGAACGACCCCTTACCAAACCCCGAGGGATGTCTTCGTGGCACGGCCTCGACGTCGATCTCCTATCTTATTCGAGTGAGGTCGATGGGGCCCACCAATCAACCGTGTGACGGGGGGGGGTTTGCTTTGGCGGTCGATAAAAAATGGGAGGATGACGGTTACTGCTTGCGGGGCCCACCAGCTCGGGAGAGGGGGAGGGATAACAGCAGCCGCTCGTAGTGACGGCACCACTCGATGCTGGAAATGGGCCCCTGCGAAGGGTCTTCTCGAATCTATCAGACGTCATCGGTGGATCCGTAGCGACTCACACAACTCGTAGCCGAATGCATCGGTGCGAGCAGGATTGGACTCGCAATTGGATCCATGCGAAGCGAAGGCCTCCCCCCGAGTCCGTCAGACAACATCGGCTGATTCAGAATAGATTATTTTTCTGCATCTTTATAATAATAATATGTCCCAACACTTGTCTCCTCTTATATGGATGGATAGGCTAAACTATTGCACTCATATTTCAATTATGGCATCCTACTTCCGTCTCCATTTGGAGGTCTCCTCACAGACAGCCATACTAATACCATTTTAAATTTTTTTTTCTTTAACGAAATACATAATTCTTCACAAGTAAAAATACATAAACTTCACACATTCATCCATCTCAATATTCTTTTATATATATATATATATATATATATATTGACTGTTCAACACTCAAAATATTGTTAGTCACAAAGTCTTGCAACTTTGGAGGTTTGGCTCTCTTCTTTGACGATGACGATCCCACCCGCTCATTATCACAAGAAAGGTGGTCATCACCACCCTATATAACTTCTTCTTATGTGTGAATTAGAGGACCGCCCCATATCTTGTTTCAGTCAGCATAAGAGCACTTCGATTGTCTTCTTCCTCACGCCCTGTGTCGTGTTCATGGAGCGTTCGCGGGACACTTGAGGTTGTCCTGGTCAACTTTTTACGAGATTAAACTTCTGTTGTCAAAAGAGAAATCTTATTACCCACAACTAATTGATGAATCGAGCAAGCAAAGATTTGCTCGTTTCTGCAAGTCGTGGTGGTGGAAGGTGTGTGGGAAGATCATACACAGTGCAGCGCTGCTTTCTCGGCAGCATAAGTCAAAACTGAGCTTTCACGAGGAAGAAACGAAACCCCTCGCTTGTGTCGATGCATTCAACTTCTCCAACACTGTTCGATCGATGACGATGCACTCGGTACTGCTCACTCCCCCCTTTCGTTCGTCGCATCCATGCCGATGTCGATAGCCTCCAAACGCTGACCTTTCACTCATCTGACGAGCTTTGAGAGCTCGTCATTCGTGCATGCACATCAGACTACAGTAACGAAGGATAGACAAAGAATCAAACGATGTGTATATACTCCATTCCATATACCTACATATATGTATATATGTAACGATGATAGAGATATAAATTGATAGAGTCAATTTATATATATTAAGTTGGATTTATAATCTGAAATTTTTAAAATTTTGAATTCGATTGATGTATAATAGAATATTATATCGATCCCAACTTAAACCATCTGGATTATCTAATTAAAATAGCAAAAAAAAATTTATATAAAAATAGTGAGGCTGACGTTTCCTTTCTTCTTTTCTTTCTCTTCTTATTCCACTTGTTCGGATTGTGTTGGAATAAAAGAATCATGACGATGAGCTTAGATATAAATAATAATAATAATTGTTTTGTACAAGTCTCACATCATTAATTCGGGTTCATTTTTAAAGGTCGAGATTGGTAGGTCCATGGAAAAATATTTGTTATTATTTTGTAGACCGATATGTGGACAGGATGATGCATAAGAGGATCCTCCAAATGTCGATTGTAACTCGTTGACCCTCTAATTTTTATGTTGGAAATCCCTTTGGGAGAAGCATTGGAACAATCATATAATAACCTAAACCTAAAAAAAGTCACTGTAATCTCTCCAACTATGCATTTGTAGCATTAGAATTAAAAAAAAAAGAAATCTAAGCATGTCTGACTTCTAAATTGAACACTTGCGATTATTTTTGCAGAAGAAATCTTTTCTATTGTAATCTGCCAAAAAGTATAAATAAACCAACTAAAAGAAACTATAATATTTCAAACAATAAAAGGATATAATACTCCTCCGAAAAAACTAAACACGAAGCCCGAAGGAGTCACTATCAACAAAGAGTGATCGCTTGATTCGATTTCATTCTTTACGATAACACGTCAAAGAAGACAGCCATCGCCAAGTCCTTACCTGCTCCTCGGAGAAAGTAAATAGAACAAATGGAAGGTTAGACAAGCAATCTCTTAGATGTATGCAATCATTAATTACGGAGGTAACCCCTTCAAACTTAACTTCATTTTTTTATTGAATCGGAGGTGGTGGCATTAATTTTATTGCCTTGACAAATAACTTTCCATCATCATCATCATCATCATCATCGCTGATTGTGGATAAACCATTTGTTTCGTATTATTATTATTATTATAGTCATTGGATAGACATATGTACACTCAAGAAAAGGACACCTTCAATTAGTCCATATCGATCAACTTTGACTAGTTTGCTTGGCCAAGAAAACAAAGAGACGGAAGCAATGGAGTGTGCTCAAGAAACTTAGAGTCTACTTTGAGAGACACCATTCGCATCGTTCGGTCCCCTCACACCCTGAAATCATACTCTTCGGGTTGTGGCAAGAGATGACCAAAGTTATCCAATCAAAATGTAGAGAGAAAAGGATAAAAAATAGAGGCCTGATAGGCTTCGTCGACGTCAAGTTCTTGTACGACAGGAGGGGGATTCTAGACTCGATCCCTCCGAAGCTTAAGTTAGCTAGTGAATTTAAAGATGTTTGAAGTTTAGATCCCCTTTTTCATGTGATAAGGAGTTTACTTTTTATACCTAGGGAGACGATCCAATGGTGCGCGAGTCATTAATATTCGTCGTTATCCTTTTTTAGCTCCCATACTTTCTCGACGACATGGGTCGATTCGTCCTGTTGCTCACCGTGTAATGCTAACATGTACGACTTCTGACGACTCGGGTGGATTTGTCTGATCCTTTGTCGAGTGGCACCGACTTGTACGATTTCAAGTGGCACGGAAGTGATGGTGCGTCGCCTGCTAGCTTGATCGTCCTTGCCCTAGGATGCATGTCGGGCCATTTTACGTTAGTTCCCACGTGGCTGTAAAATGTTGTTCTATGACTGATGCTGAAATATTTCCTATCAACTAATACACCAAAATACATATGCCTGAAAAGTTGGTAGATCGAGAGTGATATAAAATTAATGGAATACCAGGCTGCATTGTTATTTTATATCTGTGTATTGATACCTCAAGTGCGAGAGCTGCATACGGCGGATGATACTATAGGAAATTTTTATGGTTGTGTCTCGTTGTGGCGACATTAGACCGTAATGTACGATGAGTAAACGATAGGCACTCTCATGACGCAAAAGCGACGGCCCTCTGAATTGTCAATGGTTGGTGAGATGTCAGACCTTACGAGGAAGAAGATGAGTTCGAAGGAGGTTTTGGTCACATCGGTTGGCTTTCCAAGGATTAGGTGAAGAAACACACGTAGTGAAGGAGGTGGACTTGCATGCTTGCACTCACCTTCGAAGGAGATGAATTTAGAATCAAATCTTTTTTTAGAGTCATTTTAAAATACAATATTAAGTTGTATTGGTGTTGTTGAGTCAGAATGAAGTCGACCTAAATAATTTTCTTGCTCATATGGACATCAAATCATGGGTCCTCGTGAAAAAAAAGAAGATACTTGCGAGAATGATATTATGAGATGTTATATATCATTGCCTTTACTTTTAAAAACTTCAGATTCCAATATATATATATATATATATATATATATATATATATATATATATATATATGTGTGTGTTTGTGAAAAATTTTAGTGCATGTCAAGAAGGTGAGGTTTATGCCTCCATGTCTGTTGAGTGGGCAAGACTGATTTTGGCCTATGTGCGTTGGTTCGTCCGCAATCATCTCGAGCGGAGAGGAGGTGGAGCACAATTGGGTGGAATGAGCCATCGGGTGCAGCTCGGTAGCTCAGCAACTGACGTCTTAGAGATCGGGTCGGTAGCGAATTCCTGCAAGAAGATCGAGTCGGGTGGAGTTCCCGACGTGACCCATTTAATGATTAAGTCAGTTTGATTATCGATTTACGATCCATTTTCTTCGTAAAGGTGCAGGAGCTTTTATAATAAGCGTTAGAGGTAGTTCGTACTTGAAATCTTTAATGCCCTTGTTGCTTATCATATTGTCGTACTCTTTCACGTCGTTCGTGGCCCTTGTTCAGAGTACATGTTGTCGTACTCTAGCAGTGTGGTGGAGTCAGCGATTGTATGACCGACTTGACATAGGTAAGGTCGACCCGCCACAACCGCAGTAAGCAAAGTGCACACCACACTGCTAGAGTCATAGTCATCCAAGGACGCGGGGACGTGACATTCAGGTCAATATTTGCTATATCAATATGTATATATATAAAAATATGAATGTGACTTTTGCTTTAACCAAGTTTAATATGTTGCATCTAGAAGCTTAATTTTATAGATGAGAATGAGACACGGTATATTGATTTGTATTGTTAGAATACCTGAATATACAACGTGGATAAATGGAAGGTTGTGTTGATATGCGATTGTCACAATAAAAGCATGCCAAGAAGAAGTAAAATTAGAATAGTAGGAGATAAGCCCTCTGAGGAAGTCAATGGTGTTCTAATGGAGAGGCGAGAGACATGAGATGTTCAAACTTTGATTTTTCAACATTCTTTAAAAAACAAATTGTAAGGGTAAGTTGAACACAAGTTCTACCGAATGATTCATTCATCTAGTCTTTTGACTAAGGCGAATTATGTTGTTAGAAGAATTATAGGAGTAAGAATCGTATCTTTGTTCAATATATATATATATATATATATATATATATATATATTTGATTGAGATGTTAATTCAGAGTCGAAGAAAGTTTTATTCTAAGTTTGTCTAACTTGAGACAGAAACCGTGAAATATACTTGATATGAATGTGTTGAACAATACCAAATCTATGTCAAAAGCATATTTGATAATACCCTTAAGAAAATGAATTCTCTGAGTGTAAGGTATTGATTGGATATCAAAGCTTCGCATACTGAATGTATCGAGGTAAAAGAGTCTAATAGTTAACCAATAATTTAATGCCAAATGTTTATGAGTCTTCTTCAATTTCAAAAGTATCATGTTAAGTCTAGAGAGTATGATACGAGCAATAATTAAAGTGTCAGAGATAGTCGACCTCATCACAATTAAGGTATAATGTGAGTCACATGATGTGGTAACACAACTATGTCATTATTGTGATATCAACTTTATTTATTTGTTAAATATAACAATGAGATGTCAGTAATCTATACTTTTGTTAAAAAAATAAATTTTATTCAATTGAGATGTTAATTCTGAGCCGATCATACGTTTGTCTCAACTTGGAGACGGAAAGCATCGAATCCACTCGATTCGAATGTGTCATATCCAATAGAGTCCTTTCAAAAATTAGTTCCGAGTGTAAGATATTGGTTGAATGTTAAAGCTTCAAATACTAATGAATGAATCAAGGCTGCTAAGAGTTATGGAATGACTTAACATCATATATTTGATATTAAATGTATCTATCTTAAAAGTAATCATATCATATTAAATCTAGAGGATATGGTGCAACTAGCAACCAAAGTATCGATTGTAATCGACCTCATGACACCAAGGTATCAGCCATATGATGCTAAAGTATTAACCACATGACAATTAGATGTCGATGATATTATTATTTTTATATCAACTATATATATATATATATTTATTTATTTATTTATATTTATAATTATTATTATTGGATTTCGTGCCGTGGACGATGAGTTAACACGGTATGGTTCAGGCCGTCTGTGCAGGATTTAGAAACTCGGGGAAACTTGACAAAACCATTAGGCTCTATGAAGTTGAAGCTCCTCAGGTCGAGGAGTCGATCGGATCGATTTCAAGAGGCATCCAAGACTTGCAAGAAGGTATTCATCGAGGGGGAGGGGGTCAGGGCTGTCGAGTTGCCGAGGTGTACATCCATGCAATCCTTTAGCTGACGCGATGAGGTTGATTGGTCGAGACAACATGAACCTCGGCCCGGTATGGTCAGGCTGGGTCGATGGGCTAAATATTTTCCCTATCACACACACACACACACATATATATATATATATGATTATAAATTTTATTTATATTTAATTCATTTGGATCAAAACTAGCAACATGACAAATGAAGACTAATCCTCTCAACATCACTCTAGAACCCCGTTCAACACGGAAAACCTTCAAGCAATGTCGCCACGACAAATCCGATTTCATCGCTATACTCCATTGTGTCCCTAAAAATTCTCGCGTAACCACGGATCATCGAGTTGCGACGAAATGGGTAAAAGCCTGTAACCACGGATCATTGTCACTGCAAAGGTCATGTATCGGCGACCAAACACCTGAAACAATGTCCTCCGAATCCAATTCTTTCTCATCATTTTTGTCTGGATATCTATGCAATGTTTACGAATGCTTGATGACCTCACAACAATCTATAGTAGCGCACACAGACACGTACACAGAGAGAGAGAGAGAGAGAGAGAGAGAGAGATTCTTCGCAGCCCTGGGCTTGGACTTCTTTTTTGGGCCTATGGGCCTATGGGCCTATGGGCATATGGGCCTATGGGCCCATACTTCGGTCAGATGTGATTCCTTCGAAATATCGACCCAACCCATTCCATTTTGGGATTTTAATCGACCCTCCATATTGCAAAGAAGCATCGGCTGGCCATTGTAGAGTAGAGCGTCTTCGATCCCCGTAGATACACGTATATCATCTGTACACATAACTCACTGTGAGAAGACTGCTTATGTGTAGCTCTTCATGTTGGTTATCTGCAATTGCGTTACTTTCCAAAGCTTGTATGGTCGGTAATTTGCTATACATATTGTTAGAGGAAAATCTTCATGCTTGCCCAGTGGGTGTGGTCTGCCTCCGTATCTGCTGAGCGGGCACTACTAGTTCAGCCCCGTGTGCACTAGCCCGCCAACGGTCATCTCTGCGGAGAGGCGGAGCTCGATTGGATGGGAGGAGCCCTCAGGTCCGGCTCAGGAGGTTGGCTGCTGGCGTGGTGGAGCTCGGGTTAGGAAAAAGTCTCACCTCGGGTCGGTCGTTGAATCCTGCGAGAAGGTCGGGTCGGGTGGGGTTCCCGACGTGACCTCTCCGACAGTCAAATTAGTTTGATTGTCGATTTTGCGATCCCCCTGCTCCGTAGAGGCGCAAGGGCTTTTATAATAACGATTACGAGGTATTCGTATCTAAGTCCCTTATCCTCCTTGTTGCTTACCATACCACCGCACCTCACCACGCCGTCTGTGGTCCTTGCGGAGAGACACACGCTGTCCTCCCTATAACTGAGGGATGTCGACCTTGCCCACCTTACCCTTGTCAGATCGGTCGTACGACAGCTGACCCTTCTATGCTTGTGTCAGGCCGACTCCAATACGTCGTCCACGTCGCGGGCCCTTGTCCAAGGGCACGGGGACGGGGACGTGGCAGCTAGGTCAACATCTGTTATATCATTTCTCTCTCTCTCTCCCCCCCACCCTTGAGAAAACCTTCTTGAGGTTCTTGATTAGGGTGCCGAAGATGAGGTCTTGTAATGAGCCGTCAGATTATAGTGAGGTCAGGCTAGTCTCTGACCCAAACGAACATGAGCTGATCTAACCGTGCAGGGGCTCGTGAAGTGATCCGACCAAGCAGGAGCTCGAGAATTGATCCGACTGAGCAAGAGTTGATCTGACTGAGCATGAGCTCAGGAAATGACCCAATCGAGCTGGAGGTTGGGAGGCGGCTTGACTGAGTCCTGAACTCGGGAGTTGATTCGAGTGAGCAAGAGCTCGAGTGGTGATCCGACCAAGTAGGGGCTTAGGAATTGATCCGACTGAGCATGAGCCTAGGAACTTATCCGACTGAGCATGAGCTCAGGAACTGATCCGATTGAGCATGAGTTGATCAGACAGAGCAGGAGCTCGGGGAATGGACTGGCCGAGAGGGTGAACTCGGGCACAAATCTTAGAGATCTGGCCGAGAAGGTAAATTCGGGCACAAATCCTAGGGATTTAGCCGAGAGGGTGAACTCGGGCACAAATCCTGGGGATTTAGCCAAGAGGATGGACTCGGGCAAAAATCCTGTAGATTTGGTCGAGAGGGTGGACTCGTGCACAAATCCTGGAGATTTGGCTGAGAGGGTAAACTCGGGCACAAATCCTGAGGATTTAGCTAAGAGGGTGGACTCGGGCACAAATCATGGAGATTTGGCCGAGAGATTGAATTCAGACACAAATCCTGAGGATTTAGCCGAGAGGGTCAACTCGGGCACAAATCCTAGAGATTTGGCCGAGAGAGTGACCTCGGGCACAAATCCTAGGGATTTAGTCGAGAGGGTGGACACGGGTATAAATCCTGGAGATTTGGTCGAGAGGGGACTTGTATCGTGCCACTACTATCATCATTTTTATTCATTACTATTACATACGTATTTTATTATTATTTTTCCTGCATCGCAGTGCCCTCGGTGCAGGTTTACATTTAATGTGGTGATGCGTTTAATGCATCGATTGGTTTTGGGTGGTGCTTTGCTTCGCCTCGGGAAGCTAAAACGACACTACTGGATCCTATAAATTTTCTACGGCCAGTTTGAGACCTCACTTGTTCATTTTGCCCTTTTTTGCTTCTCCTTCGAATCTCCCCTTAGCCACCTAGCATTCCTTAAGTCGGTATTTTTTGAATAGGTCGAAATGACCTCCTCGGACTCTTCGAGTAGCGTTAGGGTCATTTCTTCCCCGGGGTCGGGAGGAGTGAGTCTGGGTGATCCCGAGGCCAGTTTCTCGAGAGCGTCTTCGGGGCCCCCATCGCCAGTCGACGCGAGAGCCCTAAGAGATTTGGAGGTCATGAAAACGGATCATGACCTAGACACAGCAGTGACCAAGGGGTCACTTGCTATCATTAGAGAGCGGTACAACATCTTGGCCGAATACAAGTTGCATGTTTCGCAACCTGGGCAACGTCCCTACAGTTCGGACACGCCCGACATATGCATCTCGGTGGATGCTTTGGAGGCCGATCTCCGGTTTCCATTGCATCCCCTTATAGAAGAGTGTCTCAGATAGTGGAGGATCTCCCCCAGCCAAGTAAATATCTCCGTTGACTTGGGGGATGCTTTGACCATTGTCGCTTCCCAAGTCTCGAACTCTCTGTTGACTTGGCCTACAACGAGCTGGGAATAAGTAAATATCTAAATGTTTTCCGCACCCAATTCGGCAGTGACTTTTAAACCGAACAGTAGTGCAACATATTCCGCTTCATTGTTTATGGTCTTGAATTCTAGCTGAAGCGTGTGCTCGTAGGTGTGGCCAGAGGGGTCCTTGAGCACCAAGCCGACACCTCCTCTTTCCAAGTTAGCGGAACCATCAATGTGTAGTGTCCATCTAGGGTCCGAGTTCGATGGGGTCTCCGGGGGTGTGAGTCCTGAGAAGAAGTCTGCCATCACTTGACCTTTGATCGCCTTTCTTACCATGTACTCGATGTCAAATTCCCTCAACTCAATATCTGATCTGCAACATCAAACTTTGAGAGTATCTGACACAAGGGTTGGTCGGTTATCACCTTAATGGGATGTGTCTGGAAGTACGACCTTAACTTTCTTGATGCCAGGATCAGTGCAAAGGCCAATCTCTCTATGGGAGGCTAGCAGAGCTCGGGACCTGTCAGGACATGGCTGGTTTAGTAGATCGGTTTTTGCCTAGCTTCGTTGAGCATCACCAAGACCGAGCTGACCGCCAGGTTGGATGCCGCAAGGTACAAGCCGAGAGGCTCTCCGTCCTTCACTGATGCCCGTTGGGGCAGGTGTTCAATGTGGCTCTTTAGCTGGCGGAATGCTTCTTCGCATTCGGGGGTCCACTTGAAATCCTTTGCCAACTTCAGTGCTTGGAAGAAGGTCGAGCTTTTGTCTTCGGCTCGGGAGATGAAGCGGCTCAGCGCCGCTAGTCTGCTTGTAAGTCGTTGGACCTCCTTTACTGACCTTGGGGATTGCATTTCCTGTATCACATTTATCTTGTCGGGATTTGTGTCTATTCCTCGTTGATGCACAATAAAGCCAAGGAATTTTCCAGATGTAATGCCGAAGGTATATTTTGCTGGGTTGAGACGCATCTTGTATCTCCTTAGCGTACTAAATGTTTCTACTAAATCCGAGAGATGAGCCTCGGTCTTTTGACTTTTGACTATCATGTCATCTACATAGATCTTCATGTTCCTTCCGACTTGGTCCTTGAACATGCGATTTACCAGTCATTGGTATGTCGCTCCAGCATTCTTCAGCCCAAATAACATCACTTTGTAGTAATAAGTGTCGTTATGAGTAATAAAGGTCATGTTCTCTTTATCTCTCGGAGACATTCGGATTTGATCGTACCCCGAGAAGGCATCCATGAAGGAGAGCAACTGATGTCTCGACATGACATCTACCAGCTAGTCAATACGAGGAAGAGGGTAACGGTCTTTCAGGCAAGTCGGATTGAGGTCGATATAATCAATGCACATTCGCTAATTTCTATTAGTTTTCTTAACAAGTATAACATTGGATAACCAGGCCAGGTACTTCACTTTCTCGATAAGCTTCGCATCCAATAGGTGAGCGACTTCATCTTTTACAGCCTTCTATTGGTCGGGAGCAAACTTGTGCGGACGCTGCTTGACGGGTCGGGTGCCGGGAGTGATGTTCAAGTGATGTTGAGCGATCTCTCGATCGACCCCTGGCATATCCTTTGGAGACCACGCAAAGATATCCCCATTCTTCCATAGGAATTCAACCAGTTGCACTCGTTAGTCCTCCACGAGTCCCGACCCGATCTTCACCAGCCTGTCCAGGCGACTTGGATTGAGGGGCACCTCCAAAACTTGCTCCACCGGGTGGGGATCCCGAGCACTATCCTCAGGGCTTTGGGGGTCTGTCGCAGTCGCTTGGACCTTCGATTTCTTTGATAATGTTGTTGCCGTTAAATAACATTGCTTAGATTCCCTTAAGTCACTCCTAACCTCACCGACCCCTACTCAGATCAAAAACTTCATGAGCCAGTGATAGGTTGAGACGACCGCCTTGAGCCGATTAAGGGTCGGTCATCCGATGATGGCGTTGTATGCTGATGGGAGCTTTACCACAATGAACGGCACCATGAGAGTTTTTGTCCTCGGTTCTCCTCCGAACGTGACAGGAATCATGGTCGCCCCCATAGGAGAGACGAAGTCCCCTATAAACCCTGTCAAAGTAGATGTTAGGGTGACAAGGTCCTTGTCGGTTAGTCCCAATTTCTTAAAGGCATCAAAATACAAAATGTCGGCCGAACTTCCTGTGCTAATCATGACTCTTTTGACGCAAGCGTTAGCGATTCAGATTGAGATCACCAATGCATCATCATGGCAGGGGTACTCCTCGCTCCCCGATCTGAATGTGATGTCTAGGTCTTCGTCATGCGCCAGCGTCTTTCCGACCTTAGTGCATGCATAAGCCTTGCGCTCTTAGGAGTTGTTACTGCCCGAGACTAGCCCCTCGAAGATGATGTTGATTTACTTTTCGACTGGACCTTTGGGTCAGGGCGATGAATCTCAAGGAGGTCGACTAGTGGGAAGTGAGGATTGGTCGCGGACATACCGACATAGATGCCCGTGTCGGATGAGGTCTTCGATTTAATATTGTAAATCGTAGTATTCTTCCGTGTCGTGGCCGTATTCCCTGTGAAAGCGAAAATACCTCCTTTTGTCGCACCTTTTGGAGTGTGACTTCATTGGGTTTGGAGCCTTCAAAAGACCTTCTCCCGAATATGAAAAAAGATTTCTGTTCGAGTCGAGTTGAGGGGGGTGTCCTCGGGGTTGTTTCGCTCTGGGGCATTTGACTTGTCTCGCTTGCCTGCTACCAATGTCTCGACGACCATGTACTGGTGTGCCTGCTGTAGCATCTCAGGCACCATCGTAGGCGGTCGCTCGATCAGCGACCGGAAGAACCTCGATGGTTTAAGTCCCATTAAAAATGCCTGAATGACTAGGGATGGATGGAGATCAGGGATCTCTTGGACCTGTGAGGTGAATCGTCCCACAAACTGGGAGAAGGACTCATCGCTTCCTTGGACCAACCCCAGGAGGGAAGCGATGGTCGGTTTTGGGCGTGCATTTGCTAAGAAGTTTACTTCGAACTCTTTCGCCAATAAATCAAACGAAGATATATAAGCATGTTTAAGACGACAACACCAGGTCCTGGTCGGGCCTCTTAGGGTGGTTGGGAAAGCCCGACACATCAATGCGTCGAACGTGTCATACAGGGCCATCTGAGCGCGGAATGTTGTGATGTGTTTTGTCGGATCGTTGCTGCCATCATAAAGTTTGAGGGTCGAGAGTCTGAAGCTGGCCGGGAGAGGTTTGCCTTGTATCTCGGGGGTGAATGGGGAACCTCCTTTTGAGCTTTCTCCAATCTCCCTTTTTGATTTGAGGACCTCCTTCTGGACCTCGTCCACCTGCTGATGGACTGGGCAGACTTGTTCCCTCAATGAGTCAGTGGAATTGAATGATAGGGTGTCGAAGTCGGGACTGGTTTAAACCGGATCGCAAGAGCGGCTTTGCGACCGAGCTGGGATAGGTATGCAGCAGTCGGGGAGGCTGCGTGGGCTTCCGCGGCCTAACGCTATGGCGGCCTTGAGTTGGGTCTCCCAGTTCGGGGCCACATGTGACTCCATTTGCGGAAATGTCATTGGGGGAGCCGATTGTTGAGTTGTCGACTGTATAAGCTGGGATAGGTATGGTACTATAGTTTGCACCATACCGGCCAGTGCTTGGACCTGGTTCGTAAGGCCAAGAAAAGCCTTAGCCGTGATGACGAACGGAGCAGGGTTGGATGCAGGTGAGGGAAACCCTGGGTCGATTATCATTCTCCAAAAACGGTTTGGAGACAGCCCTGCTATGGTGACCTCCTCTGTCGGTTGAGCGTGGTTGGGCTCCGAGCGATGCTCCGCACCCGAGTTATCAAACGGGCACTCTTACGACATGGGCCCTCCTTCTAGCGCCAAAATGTTAGAGAAAAATCTTCGTGCCTGCCCAGTGGGTGCGGTCTGCCTCCATGTCTGCTGAGCGGGCACTGCTGGTTTAGGCCCGTGTGCGCTAGCTCGCCCGCGGTCGTCTCAACGGAGAGGCGGAGCTCGGTTGGATGGGAGGAGCCCTCGGGTCCGGCTCAGGAGGTCAGCTGCTGGCGTGGTGGAGCTCGGGTTAGGAAAAAGTGTCTCACCTCGGGTCGACCGCTGAATCCTGTAAGAAGGTCGGGTCAGGTGGGGTTTTCGACGTGACATCTCTAACAGTCAAGTTAGTTTGGTTGTCGATTTTGCGATCCCCTGCTTCGTAGAGGTGCAGGAGCTTTTATAGTAACGATTACGAGGCGTTCGTACCTGAGGCTCTTATCCTCCTCGTTGCTTATCATGCCGGTGCACCACGCCGTCCGTGGTCCTTGCGGAGAGACACACGCTGTCCTCCCTGCAACTGGGGGATGTCGATCTTGCCCACCTTACCCTTGTCAGGTCGGTCGTACGACGACTGACCCTTTCATGCTTGTGTTAGGTAGACTTCAATACGTCGGGTCGACCACATCGACGGGCTTGCTATCCGATGGCATGGAGACGTGATAGCCAAGTAAACATTTGTCATATCAAATTCGTAGATCATGTGATATATCTGCATGTCTATGGCGTCACAGTCCATCCCGCTTATAACTGTAAGCGTATTGACTTCAACACACCACGGTAGTCGTAGTTACCATGCCATGACCAGGGGAAGTAGGAGTGCACTCGGTCATCGTCAGTGCCTACTGAAACCCACGCGATAGGGAATCACAATGGCCACCACTTTTTACTGTTGTCCTTCTCCCGTCGTCCATTTTTGACCTCCACACAAAGAATCTCCGTGTTTCGTGCTCTTTCCGTCCACCACAGCAAGTGCGGAACACCACACCGGTGAAGCTTTAATCATCACAGCGGTGGCACATGCGGAGGCCATATCTAAACTTGGTTGGGAGATGCAGAGACTATGGTGAAGATGGCATTAGGTTTGTGAAACCAAAAGCTTTGTTTGCCACCAACTCCTCGGATCGGTTCCTTTGGAAGGAACCACGAGTCCAAGTCAAAAAGATAGGTCTCCACCTTCATTTGATTTCTTTGGGCGTGATCTTTTGGCCCCATTCTTCCTCAACATTGCGATTCTATCATCGCTGTCGGTTTGTGGGAGATCGGCTTTATGCGTAATGCAACTTAAGCTACGAACATGATGTGAACAATCACTGGAGATGTGCTGACCGCTGGTCTCTAATCCACAAAGCATGATTAGGAGCACTGATAGTAATGCTTTTGTCGGTGGTGTGTCCAACTCAACCAGATTAGATGACGGCCATTAGCCATCAGAAGAAGCATCCGAAGCGAACAAATCTTGTATGGCCATCCATCCAAAGCGTCATAATGGTCGGAAGGGAAAGGAAAAGAAGGATACATCGTCTGCTGCCTAAGGCGGAGGAGCTGGTGGTGGGAGTCCCTCAGCCCGGTCGTTGACTTCTGTGTCTGAAGCTTTATGGATGGAATTTTTGGATCTGATTTCATTCTGCCATCCAGGATGTGGGTGGGGAGTGGAGGAGGGGGTGAAAATGATATGTTATAATAAGTTTTATCGACTCTAAAAGATTGATCCATGACATGTATGCTATATGATATGAATTCTAGAATCCATCACGACAGTGTTGGGTTTGGTGCGGAAGGACCGGAGGCTGAGAGGATGGCAAGGATGGCCACCTGTTGCTGCTCGAGTAATACTTGTTTGGTTGTGCTTTGCCTTCTACTGGAATCACTAGTTGATGCATCACGTCTTGGTTAGCATTCAAAACGCCAAGATGTGACACACACATATGCTTATCGATCCATTAAACAGTGAGGGCGACTCGTGCAAATCATCATAAGAAGAAATGGCAGTCAGAACAATGGGGCTGACCCATTCAAGCTACCATCAACAATTACAATATGAAGTCATGGAGCATCATTCCACGTTTGTGCTTGTTTCTGCAAGTCATAAGATTCGACCAAGAGAACTCCTTGTGATGCCCGCCACCACAAAAGCTCTTCCTCTATATTATCTTATGTACACTAACGAAAGGTCAATCCTTATACATATCCATCGAGATGAGACCAGATTAATAGAACGCTAAAGAAACAGATACGCATCATTCATTCAAAGAAGATTCGGATGGGAGAAGGATGAGATGAATCTACCCTCTTCCAGTTAACTTCCATGGAAGATAAATCATATATATATATATAGGGTACTGTGTGTGATGTTAGCTACCATAGGTCTATCTCTGTGTGCGCAAAATGAATAGTTTAGAGATGGACGTGCAGGCGGAGGAAATGGCATGAGTCATCAAGAGAACTTTCGACAGAGAGGAGAGTTCTCCGGTCTGTGAACTGACAGGGGGGGAGAGAGAGAGAGAGAGAGAGAGGGAGGGAGGGATATACCACCAAAGACGGGCACTGGTTGATAGATACGTTCCAGGAAAGCAGCCTATGATCCAAGCTTGACCATGATCCAAAATTATCTTACAGCAGAAAATTAAGAATCATAAATAATAATGTGATTCTGCAGAATTATCTTTTGAAGGTCCAAAGTTCTAATGGTAATTAGTGCTTGGGATTGCAGTGCTGACTTTACTGTGATGGTTTGACGCCTAAGAAATTATTTATAGGAACAAAAAAAGGTATACTGCGTATTATTCTAAGTTTAACCTTGATGAATCAAAGTCTATACATCAAAACATGTTTATGTCATTTGCAGTGTTGAAGGAAGAGATTTCTTTTTCTTTTGTAAACGAAAACTTGAAAATATTTGAATGAGAGGACAGTTAGCTGCAGTGCTGTGTTGTTCCAATATAGACGCCCACATGAATATAAATATATATCTCTTTTATCTTGTGTCATTTCCCTGTCAAATCCCTTTTTTTATTGTTATCTTCTTGTTTTTTTTCTTTCTTCTTCTCCTTCTCTCTCAAATATGACAGACATACATATATATATATATATATATATATATATATATATATATATATATATGCACATCGTTCTCTCTTCCTCACGAGTAATTGATGGCACCTTTAATTTGGTGTGGTGCCCAGTTGTGAGACAGAGAGTGGAAAGCAACGGAAATGTGAAAATGTTGCGCGTGATGTGGGGTTGGGTGGAGAAAGGGATGGAAGTGTCTTTATTTGCTTTTCCTTTCTTCCTTTCTTTTCAAGCCTAAAGAAAACTTCCCCGCCATCATAGTAAAACTCGAGGAATTCCCAGCGAGGTTTGTCTCCTTTCTTTTTCCATCCTGTACACAACCTGAAAAATTGCAGAACGAGAAGAGGAGGATCGGAAGACGACATTTAGGTGAACCACCAGAACTGCCATTAAGCACAGCAAAATACAACAAAGGCGGCGGAGGTGGAGGTGTTGACTATTCTTCTTTTACTTGTTCTTTATCCTCGCGTGACCTATGCTGTAGGGCCCGGTTACTTCTCGCGACTTTTGTTGTTAGGCTTATTTCCTTCTCTCACTGATGCAACCCTCAAAATATTTGTTGGATTAGGATGTGTTCGTCATCCTGATTAAGATGCAACCTGTTCTTACCTCAACCACCGATTCATTCATTCAACCAAACTTAGTAAGCGACACCATTGCCATATGCCGACGAAGCTTAGCTTAGCAAATCCCAGACGTTGTTATGACCAATAAGCTACGTGACATAATGGATTAGGCAGCGTGTTAGGTCATTGTTCCTGTTCTTGCGAGGCACCTTGCTATTGGAATTATCTACCATTTGCTGTCATTCGCTGTCCCGATCCATTCAAGTCGTCGTCCTCGCCTCCCTTCTTACGATTCGTCGTTTCATCTATCGTCGATCTTGTATCTTTTGTTTGGCGACTACCTAATGGCTTCTTGCACTGATGGCTTCGTGATGTTCCCTTCTTGTTGCTTGACTTGTTCTTTACATCTAGGGTTCCTCTCTGCGGTCGATGCTCTACCAAACAGTGTTAAGATCAATAGGAAGGGGTTGACTTAGGTGATGTCGCATATGTTCAAGGCGCATGTCGTGCACATATGTTCTTGTCTTAACTCTACTACGATGGCGTTGCATGCGTCGGGCATACTTTTCTAAATTATTTGAAGAAAAAAAAAAAACATTACGCCATGAAGGATATACTTGCAAACATGATCAGAAGAATCGTATTTTGGTCTAGAAGACTGCAATTGCACCATGACAACCAAGCGTGCACCATGATGAAATAACAAGAAGCCATTACCTGTATGTCTTTCGACGTATTTGCCGTATTGATGATGAGAAACAAGAATAGTGTTTATATGATGGTGGCAGGCAAGGTAGGCGGCTGGAAATCGTACCACATATTATTCGTGTTAGCAATCATAACATATTAGTTGATGAAGTCCAGCCGAGAAGGATTTACGAAGTTTCCTTCGTTGATTGGAACCATATTCTCGACCATCTCATTCGGAGGTCGATGCAGCCCACTGCAGTGGTCAAAGTTTGTGAACTGAGAACAACACGACACCTCAATCGGAATGTATTATTATTATCATCCATCCGATATATCTCGAGAGACCACAAGAAGGAAGGAAGGAAACCGACAGCCTTCGCAGGTCCAAACCTACTCTCGTGCTTTGGTCCAAAGCTGATCAAGACAAGGATGGTGATCGTGCCGATTGACGTGCAGTGATTGCGAAACCATGATGGCCCATCCTTCTGGTGTGACATGATGGATTCGAATGTTGGATCTGAAAGATATCTCGAGATTAAGGCGCTGCGTGTTCCTCTTATCTTTTCACTGTTCTTATGGTCGGATTCATTATGACCATGGTGTAAGCAATATAAACGGAATCAAGCATTCTTGCACGCTTGTACTCTTCTTCCTCGGTGGAGATTACAAATGAGGTTGTCATTTATTTCCTATGGGCTGCCAAATTGGTATGGAAAGTGGCACAATCAATGGCGAGGAAGACGCAGGGTGAGAATGCCATGAGCTGTGGTTGGAGCAGACAAATAATCCATGAATGTTATCATCAACTTGCTGAAGGAAACCAAGTCCACCAAAGAAGTCTACTACTGTTTCAAGGCAGGACGATGGAGATGGATTGTTTTTGTCTGTATCAGTCAAAAGCAAAGCTTGCATGAGTCTTTGTTCTTTTTCCTATCAGTAACTCCTAACCCTAATATTTCTGCTCATTCCCTGCTGACGTTTGGAGATATAGATACAGCAAGCGAGACGGTCAATGACATGCGTGCCGTGGAAGCCAATGTGGAGTTGTCAACGCACCCAACGTCTTTGCTAGCATTAGTTTCTTTGATGTGTACATCACGAGAGAACAAGAACGTTTATCTACCATGGATTATTTCTACGTCTTTGATTCGGCGTCTGTGGCCACCCGAGAGTCCGTTCCGAGCAAGGCTGAAGGGTACACATCAGGCTGAAAGGAAAAGTCCGGATGGTAAAGAAGCCCTCTCGTTGGGTTTCCCAAGGACGGAATCCACGAGGAAACCGACGGAGATGTTGTCACTTTTGATCAAAGTTGGAAAAGAGAGAGAGAGAGGACCACTGCAAGTGCATGCCGGGCGAGGACTCCGTCACCTCCACAGGACAAAGCAGACAGCCATGGCCATCCCTTTCTGCTCTCCCATGCCGTCCGTCTCTGCGTATGTATAGAGCGCGAGACAGAGAGAGGAGGCAGTCATGTCCGGCCCTACGTGACGTGATGGGTGGTGGGATACATATATTTTTAAAGCTAAACTCTCTCTCTCTCTCTCTTTCTCTCTCGCTCTCTGGGGGGATGTCACCTTCTGGGCAAACCAATACATGGAAGGAAGCCATCAATCCACTACCAAAAACCCAAACCACAGGCGGCCACTACTTTGCCCGCTCTTCATGTGAACAGCTAACGCAGAATGGCTTGAGAGGGACAAGTCTGCATGATGACTTACACAATGCCCTGACCTGGTTTTATAATCTATATATATATATATATATATATATATATATATATATATATATATATATATATATATATATATATATATATAAGTGTATGATAATTCCAACCGAGACAACAAATATGTGGAAAAATTGTACGGAAGGCACCATCGAACAATATTACTTTATCTAATGATCGCTTTAATCAGGACAAGAATGAAATATTTCCTTTGTTGCAATAGACGAGTCCAGATATGTATATGCAAGTAAATAACGTAATTATTGTATCAACTCAAAAATCATCAGATAAAATTAACTACTATAAAGCAAATCACACCAGGATTTGATTTAGCTTATTTTAATACAAAGGAAGTCACAAAAGCTATCATCGTAGCTAATTTGAAGACGAAACAAGAGAAACAATAAGCACGGCGAACGAAATATTTAAAATAAAGTGAATAATATACACAATGGATTCCAAGATGAAGTACTATCATGCATGATAAGATTCTGATCGGTAGCCAACTCCATCACGACAGTCTTGTTTTTGTTCGTATATACCTTAATATCGATAGTATGCGTACTTGACTAAATTATAGATAGTGTAAATTGAAGCTTGTATTTTTTAATTTTTTTTGTTCTTTTCCAGATGCAGTTCTTAGACCGGACGGCAACTTAGACCTAATTTTGGACAGTGTTTCCGATTGGATCTTAGCTTAGAATATAATTAAAACGTGATGCATATACCATATAACCAGCAATGACCAACCACATAGTTTGAAGTCAATTTTCTACCCATGATTTGATTCTCCAAGAATAGGAAAACGAACGTTGGGAGTGATGGATGGTTGACGGAAAACATATCATATTTATTTGCTCGACGAATCCAGTGGTTGGGATGAGGCTGAACGAGAAGATGGATTGATTGACTCTTGGGTTACTACTTACCAAGGAGAATGGTACTCTTTGTTTATTGTTATTTTTGATAGTCCATTATGGAACTTCCATTACTGTGGGCTAGATTTATATTGCCTGATTCTGAAGTCATTAAACTTTTTGCACCATTCTTGTCTTGCCTGGAAATGAAGTCAAACTCAATTAAGAACAGAAACAGCATGGCAAGTGCCGGATTGAGAGAGTCTTGATGACATTTGGAGGCAAAAGCACCACTCACCGAGAGGCATTAGATGGATGGATATATACGATTTGGCGTGGTGAAGCAGGTCATCAATCCCCTTCAATTCTTGTGGCCCCCTCCGCTCGTCAATCTCCTCTCTCTCTCTCTCCCTTATCTTGTGCTTCGCAGATATTTCACAAGGAGGCTGCGATCACTCGCTATAAGATTGCAGCCCCATGGAAGGCTGGCTATATTTGTTCAATGCATCCCACCCCTTTCTATATCATCGCTAATTGACCTCAAACCCACCTTACGGGCCCCACGGCAGTGGATTATACGAGTGGACAAAACATCTCAATCGAATCGTCACGATGATTGACACCAACGTGGTCGATCATAGTTTAAGCTAACATGCATTGTTAAAAGATGTTTTATATATCTAAAGAAAATTGTAGTCAATGGCCGAGAAGAACAAATATAATTTCCTTGCAAATAAGTTGTGATTAGCACTAGATCAGCCTACCATTATCACGAGCATTAAAGGTTATATACTCTTCCCCTAGGAAGATGTTAGGGGATCCATCACAATTAATCCTTCTTCTTAGTTTTCTTTGGAAAACTATGCTTCTTCTACCCAAGTCCATCCTCCATTGCCCCTTCGCTCAAGGCATCGTACCATGGAAGACGCTATACTTGATATCATTGACCCTCCCGTCGAATACAAGGCCGTGTGGGTGATGGGAGCTCGTGGCATCCTAATCTCCAAAGAGCTAAATGATATCACCTGCGTGTTCTTTCCTTCGTCCGTAAGGTCTATGCATCATCGTGTGTTCTCGTTCGGTGTTAGGTTGGGGAAAGGGCCCGTGTCAGACCAGAAAGATTCAACTCCCACGTAGTAGAGTTGCTTGAAGGAGGAAGGCTTGCGAAGTTGGCAAGCACGAGCGGTGTCAAGTGGATTAGATTAGATGATATGTAAGACAGGAAAGAGACAGGTGAGGTGAAGAGATATGTTGTCCTCTTTGGTTGGCTTCCGCCATGGACGTACATGTGACGCCTTGGAGACCATGCCTCGCATGTGATGCAGCGATTGCGAAAGAGAAAGGAGACAAGTAGATTTCTAATAGAGTGCAACGTTGGCGGTGGCGACAAAAGCCATTGCTCGCTAAGCCACGCCACCCCAATCCAGCGCTTGGGTTCACCGGCGAGACGTGAGAGGTTGTCTCCCGGAAGAAAAGTATTGATTGCAGTGTCACCAGATAATGGTGAGGGAGAACATGAGTATTCGGTGAAACACCTCATTTGCACTGATGTGGGTGAGGCTTCTTCGTTGAGCATATATAGTGTGAAGGACAGATCTCCATTGCGTTTGATGAATCCTGGTCCAGTGTACTTTTCATCCCATGAATGAATACTTTCTTTTATCACTCCTTTCCTAAGTCTTTTTTACTGCATGCAAGCGGAACAAGAAAACAAAAAAAAAAAAGAAAAGGGCTGATGCTGCTGGAGACATGGAATTTTACGAGTCCCGAGGAGAGCAGGTGTGCAGTTAAAGCAAAGGGAAGCAGGTGAAAGGACTCGGGAACAGTACCCACCTTCCTTCCTCACGGCTCTCTGCAGGAGTTGCCGTTCTAGATGCAGTTCTAACGTAAGAACAAAAGCACCCACTTGTTATGGCCGCAGATGAATCGATGGCAATGGTTAATACTATTGATGGACAGAGAAACTTTGTACAGCAGCAGACAGAAACAGAGCAGGAGCTTAAGAACAGTAATGGCAGATGCCCCAGCCCCTCTCTCTCTCTGCACACATTTTTTTGTATCTTTCTCTGCTGCATTTCCTGGTCTTGGCGTCCGTACAAATGGCGTCAGTGGGTAGCAGAAGCATACGAATCATCATTACAAGACCTTTCAGCAGCGTCAACGAGAGGGAGGGAGGGGGGGAGAGAGAGAGAAAAGAAAAAAAAGGAAAAGAGAGTGGAGCAATAAAAGGGAGAACGATGAGTGCAGCGACCGCCCCATCATCATCATCCTTTCTTCCTTCCTTCCTTCCTTGAGACCACCATTTACTGGGGATGGCGGACCCCCAGCACCGCCACGCTTCCGTGGTGGCCAAGGCACGGACGCGTCCCCGCCGGCGACGTGACATGGACGTGGCTGTGTTGGGTTCCTGGACGGACTTGTTTGGGGACTCTGTAATTGTTGTCCTGTTACAACCTGTGTTCCATTTTTTTTCCTTTTTTTTGATCAACACCCAACCTTTAGACTTTATTCTTCTACTATATAAATCAGACCAAATCATAAAATCTTTCTTTCCCTTGATTTGGCTTCTTTTGGTTAAGTTCCCAAATGTTATCTGATTTGATTTGAATTGATTCATACACTGCATCAAGGCAGACCCTCTGTTCTACTTACATCTTTTTTTATATACATATATATATTTTTTTGACTATACCTAATATATTGATCAAATTGGTGTATGGAAATTTAAAATCGGTGTATGGATTCGACTACAGACAAATTTTAATTCGAAAGGTTATAAAAGACATCCAATCCGATAGCCTGTGGATTTCATGTAGCGAATCAATAATTAAACGCTTTCTATATCTTGATTATTTTGTTTCATTAACGAACTCAATTACATAAAAATCATGGTCTATGTCTAAATCATGATCATGATATATGTTTATTTTGTGATTTGAATTCACAATTATTCCGCTCACAAAACTAAAACCCGATAAAGAACAGATGTAGCAAAATGAGGCCTGTGACTTGTGATAGCTTGCGATGGAAAGCATCCATAGATTTACTTGTCCCAGCGATCCAGACAAGCAATACATTCTAAATTACAATCTCTCTTTTACATTTGTAATGAGACAGAACGCCAATCAAACTTCAGTAGAAAACGACACACCTCGTCTGGGAATTCCCATCCATTCAGGCAGTTCTCTCCGGCAGACAAAGCTGAAAAATAGATGCTCAGTATTACCTGCACGAAGCTGACAAAAAACGCACAGCAAATGAATTGTAATATTGGACTGTGATCCCTCTCCTAACAATCCGGCTTTTCTTCTCGGCGGCAAGGGTAGGGTAGGAGGATTCATCGTTCTAATCGACCGGATACGTAAAAGCAATGTCTGAAAGGTGTGGGCGATGGGCGACCCCCCAACTCACGTAGCTCCCTGTGCGTCCTCTCTGCCCTGTTGGCTTGACCGCCTCTCTCCGGCGTCTTCATTTATGCCCGCAACGTGCGACTGTCAGTACCCAAACTCCGAGAAAAATACTTAATCAAAATAGTAACTCATCACTTCATTTTCTTTTCTTTGGTTTCTCATTAAACAATTACTCTGCCCGTTTTCTCTCGTCTCGTGCGTGTATAAATAGTGCTCCACCACACCTTCCTTACGCCATTTCGTCTCATTCTTTTCTTCCTCTTCTCTCTCTCTCGAATGAAACTGGCCTCCTCCTCCTCCGCTATCAACAGCATATAGCAGCGGCGAGGCATAACCTAGTGGTGGTGGGAGCCTGATTTGGATCGACCACGTACAGAAAAGATCATGGCCGTGCAGGCGCAGTATCCCTCCAATTTTCCTCTCTCCCCGGATTTCCGCGGCCGGTGAGCCAACCTTGCCTTCCCACTTTTACTTGCTCTCGAGCGATTCACTCCTTGTCGCAAGGGATTCCATATCCTGCGTCCTGTGTACCTCTCCTCAGTTTAGGAATGCTTATTACGTCATTGGGTCGATCATATAATTCCAAGCGTTTCGGTTTTTTTTTTTTTTTTACTTACCTTCGGTTCGTTTCTTGCTTCAATATGTATGTGTATATATGTGCAGGGCCGGGAACAATGTAATGGAAGAGCTCCAGATGCTGCTGGAACATCACGATACGTTGCGACCGTACAGCACCCGCCTCGGTGGCGTTAACAATGCCACCGTGTTCAGCGATCCCCAGAGCGATCTTACATGCTTTGCCTCCGGGACGAGGAAGCGGGCGCGGGAAGAGCCGCCCGCGGCGGCCCTCCAATCTAACCTTGAGTCCATCTTGCCGCCGTTCTGCTACCCTAACCTCGCGGCGGTAACAGCCGTCCCGGAGAGGGCTGTTGCCGCTTCCTTATCCGCCCCCGGCTGTCATCAGACCCGCCTGCTCGATTCCGGCGGTACCTCCACCAGCGGTCGGCCCGCGTCCCCTCTCACCCAGGATCTCGTCTCCCATCTCTCTTACCAGAATGCCGAGATCGATGAACTCATCCGCCTTCAGGTATTACAACTACCTTATCCTCTTTTTTTTCTTTTTCCGTCTCTGTAAATAATTTTTTGTTTGTTCTTCGTCTTTTTGGGTGCCGAAATCATCAATATCTATATCCCTTTGTAGAGGGAACGACTGCGGAGTGGGCTGGAGGAGGTGCAGAATAGGCATTGTAAGGCGCTGCTGTGGTGCGTGGAGCAGCGGGTGGCGAAGAAGCTGAGGGAGGAGGAGGCAGAGCTGGAGAAGGCACGGCGGAGGAACGCGGAGCTGGAGGAGACGGTGCGCCAGCTGACCGCGGAGACCGAGATGTGGTTCGGCGTCGCCAAAAACAACGAGTCCGTCGCCGCCAACCTGCGGGCTAATCTCGAGCAGGTCCTCCTCCACAACGCCGCGGCCGCCCTGGTCAAGGAGGGCTACGGCGACACCGACGACGATGCCCAGTCATGCCGTTCGGCGGTGGCTGGTAGGAGGCACGCCTCGTCGCCGGCGGCAGAGGCGGAGGAGGTTCGCCGGTGGCCGAGGACGGCGTGCAAGTCGTGCGGCGAAAGGGACGTGTGCGTTCTGCTGCTCCCCTGCAGGCACCTTTGCTTATGCAAGTCGTGCGAGTCTTTGATAGACGCGTGTCCAGTGTGTGGTTCCGCCAAGAACGCGTGCCTTCAGATCGTTATGTCGTGATAATCTCGGCCGTCCGTTTCGGTCTCCTTTTTATGAGTCCTGTTATGTATGGACTCCTCTTTGTAAGATGTGCACATTTTATTTCTTGCTAAAGATTTTCTAGATTTAAAGCATTTATGTTCTGTGGTTTTTCTTATCACAAAATTAACTCTCTGATGCGTTTGTCTCTGCCTTCAAATTTGGGTTGTGAAGGGATCTCTTCCGAGCGAACCCTTTCTTTGCCGTCGGAGGATTCTTTTAGCCTCTCCAGCTGTTGGGGTATTCTACCATTGGTTTGGATTGCGGTGTTTGGATGCAGAATTATATGGACCCTAATAAAGAGGGGCAACGGGGGTGGGGGCAGCGCGCACAAGGGAAAGGGAAAGATCTTGTGGGGCCCGTCACGGACTGTGTACTATAGACAAGTAATGGATGGTGGGTTCAGGATATGCTCCATTATTATATAGGCTTTATAGCAGAGAATAATGACATGGGGGAGGGGACACCAAAAGTGGCAGTATTCTATCTGTATTATATGATGCCCGCCTCATGTGATTTGGTCAGGCGTTAATGGACGCTTAGTGTCATGGCCAAGCCGTGCAGGCCGACAGATGGGATGCACTGCACTCCGCCACTAATTTTGTTTTAGACAACCAAGGAAGGAAGGTGTTGGGTGGTGTTCATGCGGAGACTTCCTTTTATCTCATGCCATCCATTACTTCCGCACCGTGGTGCCATTATCACTTCCTCTTTTGCTTTTAGGTTTCCGGTGGGGGCATTTGGTGGAGGGAGGATCTCATGAATTCGCTGATTGGATTGTTCGGTGGCAGAAGTCTCATGAATCTTGCATGGTAATCTCGAGTATTTCTATAGTATATATATATATATATATATATATATTATGTATATACGTAGATATTCGACTTACTAAACTGGAGCTTAAACGATGTTTCCGCTCGTTGCTAACGTTTCATATATATTCCTCGGCAAGCGCATTTGATTGCGATGAATCTGGTCAAGGTTAGACGACGATATATATATATGAATATACCATCGTAGAGACACCATATTCGAAGTAATTAACTGTGCAGCATGTGGGTACGGGTTCCTCTCCTGCATCCGAGTTGTAGTAGGAATAGTTCACCTTGATCTCTTACCCATGGAGTTTTACTACGAGACCACACTGTTCATCGTCTAGCCCTGGTAACGATCTCTTTTCATCCCTTGATGACAAGCGGTGGTCGACGTGAACAGTTACCGTAAGTAGCTACTGGTGCACGAAGCACCGGAAATAAAAGAAACCGAGGGAGATGCATGCGACATGATGGCATATGCAACTTGGGCTGGTTCTTCCAAGCACAATTAATACCATGTACCGGACGTGAAAATTTCGTACATGCTTGAACTCACAGGTCGACTGTCCTCATCTACGTTTACCGACGTGCAGAGGTCCTGAATCGTGTTGGCGATTAGTACTACTTGGGTTCAATCAGCACCTCAGCAATTGTATGCAGTGGTGACGATATTGGATGGGTTTTGGACTGTATCATTCAACCTTGTCGTCCTGAGCACTGAGAAAAGTTCGACGTAAAGTTGCAGGCAATCGCGCTACAGAACCATTTTGAAACACTGTATCAGAGTGGCCGCAGAGGGTGCAGAGCAGGGAGACGATAAAGCGTCTGTGGAAACCTTCCATGACTCGAAAACATGTTCTTTTTCTTTTGCTTGTCTCTTCTTTGTTCCTTTTATTTTTATTTTTTCTCTCTCTCTCGGCTAAGCTCAGCTCGAACGAAGGCTATGGAGCAGGACAAAAGGAAAAGTGATGTGGCTCACATTTATGGCATCAGATGCCACCGGCAAAGCCCTCACATGCCTTGCTTTAGACTACCGATACATGTTTCTTTCGCCCAACCATATGCATGCATTATGTCATTTTCCACTAGAGTAATGCCCCATGGCATGTGAAGTGGTGAAAGCTAAAACCCACCCCCCCTCCCATGAAGCCCACCAACTCTTCTTCCTCTCGGTCTTGGGTTCGGTGGAGAAAGATGAAGGGAAAAGGCAATATATAGTTATCACCCATATCTCGGTGTCCTCGTGACAATATATTAGAAGCAGCACCTTGCTTTCCTCCGACACTCTTCTGGCTGTTTCCTTGGCTTAACTGGTAGGTGGTGGTAATTGACCCAAACTGAGCGAGTGAATGGAACCCTAATTTGCATGGGGAATGGAAAACGCCTTGAGAAGAAGACAGATGAACAGGTTTTCCTGCACTCAGTGGGTGGGGGGGGGGGGGGGTACACAATGCTCATCGAAAACCCTTGGCTTTCTGTGGTGGGGGTCCATGGGGGTTCGGCTGAGGTTGTTTGAACTTGGATATCTGTTGACCTGTCCTGCTCTATGTCCTGTAGCTTTGCCCCAGGTTTCTGGCCATTGAAGCTTAGGCCGGAGTGCTGCTGGGTTTCTTTATCGCCTCCCCTTCGCTCCAGTTGGGTACCGCTATCCGCTACCAAGAAACCTCCAAAAACTAATGCAAAGAGGTCTCCCTCGAATCTCACAACCTTGTCAATAGAAAAAGGTCCACCTTTTCTTCTCCTCCCAAAGTCTGTGAGTGTTTACTTGCCTTGGTACGTGGGATGTCCTTTCTCCTATTATTTTTAAGAGCAGACACTTGTTTGGGGAGGCAAGCTTGCTCTTTTTCGTCTCTTCAAGGCAGCTTCCTTTACGGACATCACAGGGCTCTTTTAAAAGTTGTTGCAGCACCCAAATTAGTCTTTTTTGTGATGGAAAATCTCTCTAACAAGCAACAGAGAGAGAGAGAGAGAGAGAGAGAGAGAGAGAGAGAGAGAGAGAGAGTTCATATCTATGTTTCCAGGAGTCTATCTACTCTTAGCAGTTAGTTGATGGAGCGTGACACCAAGTGGGGTTCAATACGAAGGCATGGACCGTGCATGGGAACGTCGAAGATGACAACAACTGTGGTGAGAGGGGGACTGGGTTGAGAACATCCATTACATAGATGTTTTTTCTGCTCATCGTTTCCATCATTCGCTAAAGAAGAGAGAGAAAAAGAAGAAAAAAAAAGGATGGGCAGGCTATATTTGATTGCTATGGGATTCAATGCATGCATGTGATAGAGCCTTTTCGTACTCTTTTTTTTTTATTACGTGGCTGTCGTGAGAGCTGTGTGCATATGTATCAGGCAGTACGGTCCTCGAACACATCCATCTCCCTCATGAATAATAATCACGCAGCAGAAGCCATATGTCCTAGAGTTTCTGAGCGTTCAATCAGCCGGACTTCTGGCCTCATCGATGTGTTCTTTCTCATGGACATTTACTTTTTCGCCAGAGAATAAATGCATCACAGTTGGGACCAAACTGCGTCCTATCCCGTGTTCCATCCTGCAAATTGTAATTCCAATACGCGAGTACCTCTCAATGACCCTTAATCTTGTGAAACTTCGTCCCATCAGCACAAGAGGAGAAAGGGAGGCAGTGGTAAACTTCATACAAGGCCAGTGAGCAAGGGAGAAAACACTGATGGAGACTGGTCACTGGAATAAAATATGATGGCATGCAAGCTCCTCACGGTGGACAACACAGAGACGTGCTACCTATAGAGAGTCATTTGGACGGTAGCCAGGGGCGGTAGCTGCAGCACTGGAGGAGGTGGAGGGACGTCTGAGAGAGAGGAGAGGAGAGGACCGCCACAGCCCACAACAGTTGGAAAGATGCGCAGACGTGCTGTCGATTAGACTGCAATTAATAGGCTGCCTTCATGAAAGGCTGATGCCAAGGACCACCTCCGAGGTCACCATTGCAGACAGGACCTGAGGAGGGTGGATGCATGTGTAGGACGAGATGGTCCATGGTGGCTCCTAAAATAAATTCCAGTGACGCAGAGGTGTCAATGGTGGACACTGGGGTGGGTTCCCGGTGCCGGACGCAAACAGAAACGGAGTGATGCAGTGCATGGTCAACAGCAAATTTTTTCGCTGAACGTGATATGTTTCCTTCTGCGATGAAGTCTAGTTTTTACCCAGAGATGGATAGGAGTCACCTTTCACGAGTTTATGATCCCTCTGGTATGAGGCTACGGCAGAAGGAAGCTGTTTCTGAATCAGCGGGTCTCTCAGAAAACAACGCAAGCTGCACCATCTGATGCAGAAAGTTTGTAGAACTGATCATTACATCTCTCTTACTTGTACAATTTGTTAACCAACATAGAAACCACGGCAGCTGACTGCAATCTGAGACCCCATCTTTTTCCAGATGCAAATCGTTTTGTACATGACGCGTCTTGAACAGATTTGAGTCGTAAGGTGTCGTGATCTCGACAACGTCGAAGCAGTAAAGGAAGGCCATTTATAGTTCCATTCCTTTGAGAAATCCAACTACTAATACCTGTGAAAAGTCTTATAAGACTGCATGCCTACTGCCACCACTCAGAAATCGATGGTATGACAGAGCTGGAGAAACACATTGAGGATTGAACGTTGACCTTTGAATTGCTAGGCAATGGCAGAAGACCAGTGGAAAGAGTCAGAAGAGACCGCTAGTGAGACGAAAGCAGCTGGGAAGTCAGACAGGCTGAAATTTTTGGTTCAGAGGAATGTTAGGTTCCTGCTTCTGACTTCGCTAAGGTTTCGTGAGATCTGGCGTTGTGTCAGAAAATGCTGGGAGGATCAAGCAAGTCTGTGTTCGTTTGGTTCATTCCGCACGATCTGGTAAACCTGTATGTAGATGCATGCGTTGACGACAAAGATGATGATGAACGACGGGATTCGGGTGCATGGAGGGTAATCTCCCTAATCAAATCCAAAGTAATCATCTTACACCAGCATTGAACTCTAGATATCAGCTGTTAATCTTTTTCTACTATACTTACCGATGTAGAATCATGGCATCTATAGCCCCTAATATATATATATAGGACATTTTAGGCGGAAGTTTTTTTGGAGAGTCGTTACGTCCTTTTTGGTAATCGAAGGAAGTCTGCTTCAAAATCGATCCTGTAAGCCTTGCAGAGACTGAGAAATATGTTGGGGATGGAGGAAGATAAAAATAAAATATTATGATGCAATTAAATTATAATGTTTTCAATCAAGAAAACGATATAGTAATAATAAGAGGTAATATAATATAACACTTGTAATATATTCTCTAAATGTACATACTATTACTTTCTTCATGAACTATGATGCTATTTATAGTACTTGATAGTAACTATCTTCAATTATTATTACAATTCCTAAATCATTGGTCATTATCTATATCATGCCCATCACTAGTTAGACCATATTAACTACTTAAATTACTTATATGAATCAATACTCGATACTATCCCTTGATTGATAGTTATATACATCAATTTTAGACATAAAATAAATATAATTTTTAACTAAAATTGACTTGATGATAGGATGAGTACAAATATTTATGTTGATAGGATGAGTACAAATGATATTGCATTAATCTAGTAGCTAGACTTTGGTCATATAAATTTTCTCAAATTAAAAATTATAATACAGAAAAAATTATTTAATGGTCTTCTCAATCATACTACTTTTAGTAGTAATGAAGTTTATATAGGTTGTCAATATGACAAAGCACACAAGCAAACGTTGATATATCACTTTCGAGGTACAAATTTTTTTAGAGATTATTCACAATGATCTAATGAGCCCTACTCAGATTTCATCCTATTGAGAATTTTACAAAGTTCACTTTGATCTACTTTATGAAAAAAAAAAATCATAATTTTGTTTCAAAATTTTAAGAATTCGTGTCAATAGTTGAGGTGTTATTGAAAGAAAATTAAAAAGCCATGCACCGATACCGACGGAGAGCTTTTGATAGATTACTTTCCTTTTATAAAGTGCATGTCATCAAAAGGGAACTCACAAATACACCACAATAAAATGGTGCTACATAATTGAAAATTTAACATGTCATGGAGACTTATAAGTGTCGATTTCATGAGAAGAATTTACCTAAGGCCTTATAGGTAGAAGGTTTGACGTATGCAACTTATGTTATTAATCAAACTCCTCTTAATCCAATCAATCTAAAGTCTGTGTATGAGCTCATATTTACTGAAAAATCAAATGTTCAATATTTTAGTGTATTTATTTCTTCATGCTATGTTTATATGCTTGATTCAAAAAGAAGCAAGCTTGATGCTAAAGCTAAGAAATGCATCTTTATTAGCTATGATAACAGAAAAAATACTAAAAATGCATGGATCCACAAACGCAGGCATGTGGTATATTTAGATATTATGTTTGATGAAGTTTCATTTTATTATCCTTTGCAAGTAGGTTCTTATGAAAATATCAACCATAACAATAAAAGTAATATATATCCAAAATATGTGATTGAGTTTACTTTATCATTTAATGATTTTATGAAAGTTGGCTCATATTCTTTCTCATTCGTATCTACTCCTATTATTTCTTCAACACTAATGGTGGAATAAAGTGATAGAGGGAGTAACAATATTTATAAAGATAAAATTCCATCATCTAGAAGATAAAAAAGAATTATTATCAAGTCACTACGTTATAGAGATGAAGACAATGTAAACATATATTATTGTTTCTTTTCTAAACCAATTGATATTTTTGAGCATAATTGTTTTGATAAAACCAAATGTGTTAAGATGTGGGAGGATGCTTATCGATGAAGAAACGAAGAACCTTCATATAAATGATACTTGGGTTCTTGTTAAATTAAAAAAAAAATATTTTTTAGATTGTCCAAAATTAATAAATTTAATGTATGTGAGAGATGTATTTATGTGAGAGATGTATTTATAACAAAAAAATGGTTTTTAGTTAATATCATCATATTTATAGGACATAATAGTAACTCTCTCACTTCAATTATCCCCACAACTCCTAAATGATTGGTCACTACCTATAACATGCCCACCAATATATTAACTACTTAAATAACTTCTATGAATCAATACTCGATACTCCTCTTTGATTGATAGTTATATACACTAATTTAAGACATGAAATAAATATACTTTTCAACTGAAAGTGACTTGATGAAAATAATTTTAATTTGTTCATCTGTGCCATAATACTTTATTGTTATGACTCTACTTACTATAAGATCTCGGATGAAATGATATCGTATCTCTATATGCTTCGTTCTTCCATGAAATATTGATTTTTTTATCATTGCAACTGTGGTTATGGTTATGTTGTCACAAAATATTTTAGTTGATTAATTTTGTTTATGATGAACATCTTTAAGAAATCTTTTGAGCTATATTGCTTAACAGATTAATGATGTTATAGCTACATATATGTTGTAGTATGAACAATATAACACATAATTCTTTTAACATCTCTTGGATGATGTTTGTTTGGGCTATGCATAAACTTGGATACTACACCAATTGATAAAACAATATTTAGTTGAGTATGAGTTAGATAAATCAAATCTCCAATGTATCTTATATTTATTAAATATGTGTCATCTTTAAATTTCAATTTCTTATTTATGTTTATGTGTGTTGCTATAGCTTTGCAATTAATCATATTAGATTTTTTGAGTAGATCCATTGCATATTTCCTTTGTGAAATAAAATTTTAATTTGATCCTTACTTTACCTACAATGAAAAAAAATATTGTAGTAGACTAGATCTGATATTTTAAACTTATTCATCATGTATTTTTTAAATTCTATCACAAAAGAGTCAGATGAACATATATATATAATATCATCAACATAAAGACAAACCATAATAATATTATGTTCACTTTACTTCTTTAGATAAAAAACAGATTCTACTCTTAAATCTATTTTGATGAAAATAATAATCAATTTTGTTGTACCATACTCTTGCAACTTGTTTAAGCCTATAAAGAGCTTTCTTTAGCTTATATACATTTTTTTCATATCCTTTAACTAAAAATACTTCAGATTGAGTAACAAAAATATCTTCTTGTAAATCTTAATTTAAAAACACATACTTTATATCAAATTGATAAACATGCCAACTCAAGTGAGCAGCTAAAGCTAAGAAAGTTCTTACGATCTTGAATCTAGCAACTAGAGAAAAAACATCATCAAGATCAATACCTTTTTGCTATGAATGTCATATTACTACAATCAAACTTTATGCTTTTGGATATTTCCATCTGCATTATACTTTATTTTGAATACATATTTCAATCAAATAGTTTTTTTTTCTTTCAGTAGATCGATTACTTCCTAGGTTTCATTCTTCTTAATTGACTCGATTTTCTCTTTCGTTGCCTTTCGTTATTTCTTTTTTTTAATTGCTTCATCAAAACTTATAGGATTTGAAATAAACAAAGTAAATATTGAATCATAAATTTTCATTGGTAATTTAAATCTTTCTAGATAGGTTTCATTTAGAAAATCATTGGATAAATTTAAACTACTACTATGTGAGGTTGATAATGAAGTTGTTTGAGCAGAGTCTATCACTTGATTATGTAGAGTGACTAGTTATATTGGAATACGAATTCGTATTATACCTTCATTAGTCTTCCAATTTTAACTTATTTTTTTCATCAAATACAATATTTATGTAAGTAATAACATTGCCACTAATAGGATTATACACTCTATATACTTTGCATTTCAAGAAATAATCAATTAAGATATATTTTTCAGATTTTTCATCAAGCTTGTGATATATTTATGAATTTATTAAAGCATAAGCAATACAATAAAAAATATTGAGATATCTTACACTTAGTTTTACATATACCAAGCTGCAAAAGTAGTTAGATTTATGGTAGACTTTGTTGATAAAATATTTAAAAAATAAATTACTATTGTAACTGTTTTTGTCCAAAATTGATTCGAAAAATGATTTCATTTAAGTAAATTTCTTACCATTTCAATGACAGTTTGATTCTTATGTTTGACTATTCCATTTTGTTATAGTGTATATGGTGCTGTTAATTCTCTATGAATATCATTTTCTTCACAAAAATAATTGAATTCATTAGACAAGAATTCATCATATCTATATTTTAGAATTGTCTTTATGCATCTACCACTTTGTCTTTCTATAAGTACATTGAATTTTTAAAAATCATCAAATATTTCATATATCAATTTCAGAAATTATACCCAACTCATGCGGCTATAATCATGTAAAAAATAGAAAATATCAACTTTCACTAAATTATTTTATATTCAAAGGTTCACATAAGTTAGCATAAATTAATTCAAGGCAATTATATATCTCTATACTTTTTTTAAAAGGAAATAGTTCCTTATTTTATTTGTCATACATGCATCTCTCACATACATCAAATTTATTAATTTTAGGTAATCTAAAAACTATTTTTTTAATTAACAATCATAAACCATTAACGTTAAGGTGTCCATATCTTAAATGCCATAAATTAGAGTCATTCTTTTGAGTTTAATAAAAAAAATTAATGAAAAACATCTTGTTTTGCATCATATAAATATTTACTATAATCAAACCAGATTATTATCTTAATAGTATATAAACTATAATCAAATATAACTTAATATATATCATATATTAATTGTTTAATACTTAACAAGTTATATGATAAATTAAGAATAAAGAAAATATTATCAAGGTGTTTTACCTTCCCTTGATTTATTTTGAACTCAATTGTTCATTTTCCTTCCACTTGGATTTGATTGTTATCTCTAAGTCTAACTTTCAATTTGTGAGTTTCATTAATATTTCTAAACATTAATCTTATGATTCACATGTGATTAAAATATCTATTATCTAAAAATCAAATATCATTTGAGATATTATTAACTTATGAATGAGTCATAAACAACTTACTATTATCCTCATTTTCCTATACGTAGCTTACTTGCTTTTCTCTTTTCCAGCAATCTACTTTCATGTGACCAAACTTTTTACAATAACGACATTGAATTACACTATTATATATTTTTTAATATAACTTGATTGCTTTTGTTCTTCATGGCCATCAAAGTGCCCTCTTCTTCTTCCTCTTCTCTTTCATTTACTCTATCATTAAATCCTCCTCAAAGTGCCCTCTTCCTCTTCCTCTTTCATTTACTCTATCATTAAATCCTCCTCTGCCACGTTATTTTCATTTTTAGTTTTTGTCTTCTTTTGAAGTAGATAACTCCCCCTTAATCTAAAATATATTTTTTTTTCTTTTTCAAGTGACATGTTCAACCTTGTTTTATGTATTTGGAAGTAACCCTTTAATTCATCAAATGAAAAAGTAGATAAGTCTTTTGACTTCTTAATTACGATAATATCAAATTTTAGAGTTAAATTTCTAAAAACTTTTGTAATAATTATATGTTCATGATGATGTTTACCATAAGATTTTATTTAACTAACAATTTCGATCACTTGAGAAAGAAAATTTTGCACCGATTCATTACTTTTCATGAACAAAATTTAAAACTCATGATAAAATGTTTGAAATTTTACCATAATCACCTTCGTTGAGTCTTAAAATTAATTTGTAAGTATCAACTAAGCTTGCTTTAAGGTTGTCATTGTTATAATTTTGATAAGATTGTCTTATACACATCTTGTTGAATAAAAATAATATCTTTAAGTCCTTTCTATTCTCCCTCATCTCGATTTCTTTATTTGGATCTATATATTAATTCTTTATTAAGTCTCAAAGATCTCCAAACTTGAATATAGTTTTAATCTTGATACTCCAAATTTATAGTATTTGCTCAAGAAGATGAGACTAAAAGGTTGAGATATATAATTGTCATTAAAAGTCATAATGTCCAATTCAAATTGAAACATAACTCTCATGATAAATGTTGGGGATGAAGGCGCAAGGAAACAACAAAAACTTAATACTTCGATGCAATTAAATGAGAATGCTTTTAATAAAAAAATATGTATTATTAAATTTGAGATAATATAACATTTAGAAGATATTATTCAAATACACACACTCTTCCTTTTCGTTAACTAAGATCTTATTTATACGACCTAATAATAATTATTTTACTTTATTATCTGACTCATGATTAACTGTAATCACTATCTCACAATTCTAAAATCATGAGCCAGTATATAGATCATGAGAATCTCTATATGTTAACTATCTAAATAACTTTTATGGATCAATACCGAAGAAAACAAGCTATAGAAGATAAAACTGAATGCAGCACATGGAACATGACATGGACTTTCAATGCCGAGATAACCCATTACAGTTCCATGATGGGTGATGAGTTTATGTGATACAGATTACTGACAGCGGAAGGGGAGTTATACAAGGATAATATACTGAGAGACCGAAAAGAGATGGATTTCTTTCTCATCACAGTGTTTGGGAAAGCACGAAATCTAGTAGTAGCAAAAAGCTGGCAATTTAATCGTCCATTCTGGTGCCCCTCGATCATTTCCACTGGTTGGCTACGATGTCAGCCAAATCTACCACCCTCTGCGAGTAGCCCCACTCGTTGTCATACCAAGCGATCACCTTGACCATGTCGTCGCCCATCACCATGGTCAGCGACGAATCGACAGTCGACGACACATCGCTGCAGCGGAAGTCCACGGAGACCAGAGGCTCGTCGCAGACGGAGAGGATGCCCGTCAGCTCTTTCTCGGCAGCATCTCGGAACGCGGCATTGACCTCCTCGGCGAAGGTCTTCTTGGATACTTGCACGACGAGGTCGACGACCGAGACGTTTGGGGTGGGCACACGGAGGGCGATTCCGTTGAGTTTGCCCTTGAGGGAGGGGAGAACCAGGGCGACGGCCTTCGCGGCGCCGGTGGAGGTGGGGACTATGTTGAGGGCAGCGGCTCGCGCGCGACGGAGGTCGCGGTGGCTCGCATCAAGCAGCCTTTGGTCCCCGGTGTAGGAGTGGGTGGTGGTCATGGTTCCCTTGATGATTCCTGTCATGGGTTTGGATGGCAGAAACCATGTTACGTTACCATGCAACAAGAAAAGCTAACAACAGCGCATCTTCTATCAAGAGCTAACAGGGCATGAAGAAGTTCCTACATGACATTTCTGATGGACAAGAAATATGAATCACAAGTCTTGTCTGTAGTGACATTAATGGAAGCTTACCTGATGCCCATGCAGAATAGAAAACATAGTTATTCGACATCTCTTCTCTATTCCAATGTTCAGTGAGCTTGCAAAGGGTGGAGTTTAACTTGATAACCGCAGAAATGTAATAAGTAATTGTAGTTCATCAGTTTAATCTAAAATGGGATTTATGGATTCATGTAATGCAATGAATTTAATTAATGCTCCCCAGAGAATGTTTTGAGAAGTTCCTCTGTGAACTCAAAATTAGAGGAGTTCAAATTTCTAAGTGTCCATCCCCTGTACCATCCTTTGTGGGAAAGTGAGTCTGACAGCAGAAGGTGCAGAGCAATGCAGATGAAACAAATGCGTAATATCTTCAAGAAGCATACATCCAATGGATTCAAGCACATAACCTCCTCTCTAAAGGAACAAATCAGTAGAAATATAACTATAGAGCTTCTAATTCTTAGACCAAAGGTTGCATCTCATCATAAAGAAAGGTATGCAGCAGAATGACGAGCAGGTTCCTAGAAGCAGCAAAAGCAGGGTATCATTTAAACACGAACAGGAGGACACCTTTCATGATAGTGATGAACTAATGGAAGTTTTCCTGTCATTATTATACTACTTGAAGAAGCTAAAAAGGGGCTGTTATAGGTTCAACCTCGGATGCCAAGTGTAAACAAAGACATGAAGCAACTGTAAACAGAGGTCATGACATCTCCTAATAGGCAGGCTAGCAGAGCAAAGATGAAAGGCTCACCAAACTTCTGGTCGAGGATCTTGACGAAGGGGGCGAGGCAGTTGGTGGTGCAGGAGGCGTTGCTGATGATGGGCTCATCGGGGTTGTACGTCTCCGCGTTGACTCCCACCACGTAGGTGGGGATGTCGCCTTTGCCCGGGGCGGTGATGAGCACCTTCTTGGCGCCGGCCTGGATGTGCTTCCCTGCTCCCTCCCTGTCCACGAACACCCCCGTCCCTTCGATCACCAAATCCACTCCCATCTCACTGCACACACAGGAGAGACAGAGACAACACCAACACCATTGGCTTACTGCAGCGATCTACGAATGAGCATGCGCGCAGTGAGAGGAAGGGACGTGAACATACCCCCACGGAAGGTTGGCGGGGTTGCGGTTGGAGACGACCTTGATGACCTTGCCGTCGACGGAGATGGCGGAGTCTCCCTCGGGCTTGACGTCGGCTTCGAAGATGCCGAGGGTGGAGTCGTACTTGAGGAGGTGGGAGGCCTGCTTGACGCCTCCGGTGTCGTTGATCGCCACCACGTCCAGGGGCGAGTCCTTGCGCCCGTGCCAGCACCGCAGGAAGTTGCGCCCGATGCGGCCGAACCCGTTGATGGCCACCTTTACCTTCGCCTCCACCGCGCCCTTCCGGTACCCTCCGCTGCTGCCCACCTGCGCCGCCGGTTCCCACACCACCACCACCAGAGAAACCCATAATCATTTCGTCAGGCTTCCCCGCCGGGAGAGAAGAACAAATTAAAGGACTGAAGCAACCCAAGATTCATAAATTACCTCCATCTACTATAATCATCGATATATTCTATAACACTGCATAAATTAACATTAAGATACATTCGTACGCCAGAATTATTGTATATTGTTGTAAGAGCGTAATTATTATGTATGTACTACTTGTCTGAGCAATGCTTTGACTCGATTTCAGAATCGGGTCTCAAGTAGTGCACATTCTCCAACTCCACACCCGCTCGTTCCCCACACATCCTCTAATTTGGACTTACAGTTCTGTACGTGAAGCATCGCTCTTACGCCCCCCCCAGTGTTCGATACCTTAACACAACATTCCCTAAAGGTTACATCTTCTAACAGGAGACATGCAGTGAGGTAGAAACTAATTAGAAAGCATTTATACTATCTGAAGTGTACATAAGTCGATCAGTGATACTGACGATTTTACTATCCACCATCGCAATCGTCACTTCAAATTGATATCACTGGAGGATGTGTTGAACACTAAGAAGTAGTACCTAAGCCGTGCAGGAAGCATGCAAGGGAGGGCAAGATAGAAAAGACAAAGCTCACCGCGGAGGTTCTGAAAGCGACGACGGAAAGGAAGTCATCGGAGGAGTTGATCCTTCTCAAGGGGATCGAAGAGGAAGCACTCCTCAGCCCGGAGAAGTCCGAGAATCCCTTGCCCTGCCTCCACAGAAGACAACCACAGACGCAACATGTAAGAGTTCCCGGAAGCCAGAACTAATCTGCAATTTGAAGTCTTTTAAGTGAGAGCAGTAGGAAAGGAGAACCTGAAGAGAGGCATTGGCCGCCGTGAGCGTCGCCGAGGCCATGCCGGTGAGAGGATGGGAAGCGGCAGCAGCAGAAGAGAAACAGGAGAGCTTATAAGAAGGGGAAGATAAGAGGAGGGAAGTTTGTGGTGCGTGGACGCGGTGGTGGAGCGAGCGGAGGAGGAGAAGAGATGAGATTTTTTGGATAGCCCATCCTGCAACGTATGGCTGCGAGCCCGCCTCCGCCATCACATCATGCAGTGTAGGGCTGCAATGCCAACACAGCTTGGAGCCTGCTGAAGTATCATTGATTGGTCGTGGTTCACCTTGAGCTCACATATGTACATCTCTGGGGCTGTGGTTTGATGAGTGATTTCGAGAGAACAAGACAACTTCTGATTAATCATTAGTACTATTCTGATACATCCACAAAACGATTGAGCCCAATTACCTGACAACACAAACAATTGCATCAAATTTGTAAGTTATTTTGGCTCCGTGATGCTGAAAAATGTATCTTACATTGATGTCTACACAACACGCGATCCCAACAGTAGAGGACTCGCTCAATATCCTGCGCTCTAAATTGCATAAAAATATATGATTTGATTCAGCGTCAATAGCAGGGCGATGTACTTATCGTGTCAATGGCTTGCAGGAGATCGAGTTCGATTGAGATGAGCTGCTAAGAGTCTAAAGAGCACAAGTGTCGGATCAGGTCCAACCTCATCTGGCGTGGCGAGATGAGTCAGGTCACCTTCGTCAGGGCAATTGACCCGAACCGAGAACCCGACTTGCCGTGATGCTAACTCGACCCGGTAACGCAATCGATCCTAAAAAACACGTCCAGGTAGATTTCGCCCGCCAGATTTGCGTTGAGATTCGCGCTCGAGGTCGTCAGCCGCTGGCGCTGTTTCCATGTCCTGCATCAGTCGTGATGTCGGTGGTCGAGTAGCTCGATGTATATATAACTCAGATGCCCGTCCCCTTCCGGTTCGGTCGGTCGTCCACGAGGCGCGCCCAAAACTTCCAAGACCAGACGAGCGGGAATTAAGGCTCCATCGTTCTTTTAATTCCTCCGTTGCTTCGTTATTTCTTGCATCATTCCCCTCTCATTGCTATCATCCTCACATTTGGTTGGCTGTTTCTTTGCTTGGAATTCCTTGTCTGCTTCATCGGTTTCTTGTGTCAATCGCCTCCCCTTCCTACCGTCCTCGCGTTGATTCTTTCTTTTCTTGTAATTTCTAGTGATTTTCTTGTTTATTTAATCGGTTTTTGTTGCTGTTTCGTTCCTCTTTGATTCCTATTGGTTATTCCGGTGATTCTCGGTGTTCTTTGTACGTCTCTGATTCATTTCTCATGGAATGAATGCAATGAGAGCAACAGCGACCATGGAGCGAAGCGGGAATGCCAACCCTCTAGTTTGGGCTTCGTTCACCTTCGACCCCTCGGGGAGCCCGCCGGCGATCTCATCTGCCCTGCGATCCGACCGCTTCTACACCGTCGGCCGGGGGCGCCGCCTTTGCGATCTTGTCCTCCTCCACCGCTGCATCAGCAACCGTCATTGCCAGATATTTCCTGATGGATCCGATCGTAAACTCCGTTTGAACGATGGCTTCCTTTTCCCCCGTCGCTCCCATATCCGCGAGATCAGGCGAGGCTTTCAAGCCGGAAGCCAGTGCTCGAACGCTAGGGTTTCTCTCAATGGCGTCTTCGTTAATGGTCGCAGGGTCCGGCAAGGCGCGGTAGCAGAATTGTCGGTCGGAGATGAGATGCTGTTTTCTTGCAGAAGTGGATCGAGTCACAGTTGTAGAATTAAGCGTGGGTTTGCGGTGGATAGGGTCTTTTTCTTCTGAGGTTAAGAGTGTTCGTGAGAATCGTTCACTCTCCACGTTGGAGCTCGGTCCGTTGGCCCCAAGATCATGCATTCTGCTGAGCCAGCTGAGAAGTATACTTCCCAGCTCCGATCCAGTATCCTACCTGCGGAATTTTGTTGATTTGCAACAAGAAAAACATGTAACACTTCCATTGGCCTTGGAAATTGGATCCCCCGCTTCTCCAGATTCTGCGGGACGCTGTAAGACAGATGATTTGTGGATTAATGGTGCACAAAAGATGGTCAGTTCCAGTGCAAATGTTCTGAGTGATGAGCACAGAAACTCCTCTGTAAATGCAGTTGAAATCATGGAAGTCGATAATTGTGAACTCCATCCAGATGATGATGGGGTAAGTTATTCGGATGGCAGCACATTCTTTCTGAACCGTCTCAAGCCCACTGCTCCTGGCATATCTGTTCACTGTGATGGAGTCACTCTGCCTGAGCTTTTTCATCGGGTGAGTTCGAGTTTTTATTGGAACATTTACATGTCATGTATCTTGGTGTGTTATATCTCTCAGCTATTCATAAATATTTTAATATGATCTCGCAATTCTATCATATATTTTCTCTTGTCTCTCGTGCTGATATTTAACAAAAATGAAAGTTTGACAGGTTTTTGTCATGTTGACGATTACCAAACCACCTGCCAATAACAATTGCATGCGACAACAGTGTAAAATGTTGGAGTGCTGCACCATATATTAATTATCCATACCTATTGTTGGTGTATGTATCTTTCTATGACTACGCTTAGTTAAGTTCATTTCATTTTTGATGAAAAGTATATATCTATTTAGTCACTCGAATTGGTTTTCATGTTTATTGCTTTTTATTTGCAGTTATCCCCCTTTTCCAGATGTAATATCCTTTGGAAAAGATCGAAAGAAAAAAGGTGTTGCATGTCATCATCTGAAGATTATTGTCTTGCGGAGGGAAAGTCTTCGAGTTATAGTTACTTCAGCAAATCTAGTTCCAAAACAGGTAAGTATAGATGTATTCATGTTTGCTCTCCTTCTACTAATGTAAGCATTGGTCTCTGTACAATGTATTCTTTGGTTTCCTCTTCCCATTTTCACTCATTTTTTATAGGGTATTAGCAAACCTGGTCACAGAATAAGTGAACACAAGTAATTTATATATCCTGTTTTCTCATCTTCATAAATGTACACATTGCACTCTTCAATGTGCATGTCAATCATCCACTTGTCCCCGTTCGTGTTCATTGACAAAAGTGTCTTGTACTTCCTTCTAGATGATTGATAAAGTTCAAATTCTAGTGAAGCATCCTATAATAATCATGTTCCTTTTGACTTTGTTACAACTAGATAGTTTTGATCACATTTGTTGGCGTTTGTAAATGCATGCCCTAGTACACCATATGAAAGGCAATCTGTAGGTTACGCATGCTATCTTTCTACTTTGGATTTCCTTAAATGTTCATTGGAAATGGTTTTCCCTTTTTCCCCACTTTTGGCTTGCCGGTCACCATACTATGCAGCTTCTTCAGATGTCTTCTCCAGACAACATCACCCTTTAATTCTTTTTAGTGTTATTATACTTTGATTCCACGTGTCACTTCTCTTTTTAATATATCTGGTTCTGTATCTAGTTCCTTTATTTCAATGTCGACTAGGAATTTCTTCCTCTAGTTTATTTTTGGAATTTGTATTTTTTAATTAGAGAAATATTGTTAATCAGTTAAGATCTCCGATTATCATAACTGTGCTATCGTACTAAAAATACCCGCAATCTTGTCCAATTCTAGATGTTTAACCATTTCAGTTATGATGAATTATTTGTATTTTTCCTGTTATCACTGTTTGCTGCATTCTTATTTGAACATAGATTTTTTCTTGACAGTGGGACTATACTATGAACATTGTTTGGTGACTTATTAGTTTTTTTTCCTATTATGTTTTCACTATATTCTTATTTGTTAGCAGGTTTTTTCTTGACAGTGGGACTATTTGACAAACACTGTTTGGTGGCAAGATTTTTCTAGTAGAACTACTCCAGATTATTCAGCTTTTTTTTGGGTCAATTGAAGATTTAAAATCTGACTTTGCTGCTCAGTTAACTGGGTTTGTGGCATCTCTTATTGTTGACATGCCCAGCCAAGCGCACTGGATTAATGAGTTGGCTAAGTATGACTTTGGACAAGCTGCTTACCACCTTGTTGCTTCATTTCCTGGAGTCCATACACAGACTCTTATTATCTTGAGACTGATATTGCTTATCGGTGAGTAATTGTAGTACATTCTGTTGTAAATTCAATGTCTGGTGAACTGCAACTTGGTGGAGCATCTGAAAATAACTTTTCAGATATTGATAGCATTATCTACATTTCATATCAGGTAATGTAGAGGATGTTCAACGGAAGTATGTAAGATAGCAATAAAGGATCAATTACCATTTGAAAGTATGAGAAAGATGGAGTGCTTGCCATGATAGTAGGACTCCAGCACCATATATTAATTATCAAAACCTATTGTTGGTATATGTATCTTTCTATGACTACGCTTAGTTAAGTTCATTTCATTTTTGATAAGAAGTATATATCTATTTAGTAGCTCGAGTTGGTTTTCATGTTTATTACTTTTTGTTTGCAGTTATCCCCCTTGCCCAGATGTAATAGCCTTTGGAAAATATCGAAAGAAAAAAGGTGTTGCATGTCATCATCGGAAGCTTATTGTCTTGCAGACGGATGAAAGTATAGATATATTCATGGTTTTGCTCACCATCTACTAATATAAACATTGCTCTCTGTACATCTTCTTTGGTTCCTTCTTCCCATTTTTCACATTTTTTGTAGGGTATTAGCAAACATGGTTGCAGAATACACGAACACAATTAATTTATATCCTGTTTTCTCATCTTCATAGATGTAGACATTGCACTCTTCAATTTGCATGTCAATCATCCACTTGTCACAGTTCGTGTTCATTGACAATAGTGTCTTGTACTTCCTTCTGGACGATTGGTGAGGTTCAAATTCTACCGAAGCTTTTTCTGGTAATCACTTCTCTTTTTAATATATCTGGATCTGTATCTGGCTCCTTTATTTCAATGTTGACCAGGAATTTCTTCCTCTAGTTTATTATTGGAATTTGTACCTTTTAATTAGACAAATATTGTCCAACAGTTGAGAGTTCCGATTATCATAACTGTGCTATCATACCTAAAATGCCTGCAATCTTGTCCAACTCTAGATGTTTAACCATTTCAGTTTGAATTATTTGTATTTTCCTGTTATCACTATTTACTGTATTCTTTTTTGAACGTAGGTTTTTTTTGACAGTGTAACTATGTAACAAACACTGTTTGGTTGCAAGATTTTCCTCATAGAACTACTCCAGATTATTCAGCTTTTTATGGATCAACTAATGATCTAAAATCTCGCTTTGCCGTGCAGTTAGCTGGGGTTATGACATCACTTATTGTTGGCGTGCCTAGCCAAGTGTGCACTGGATTAATGAGTTGGCTAAGTATGACTTTGGACAAGCTGCTTGCCACCTGTTACTTCATCGCCTGGATTCCAGACACTGAGCTCTTATAATCTTGTGGCTGATTATTGCTTATCGGTGAGTAATTGTATTACATCTTGATGTAAATTCAATGTCTGGTGAACTGCAAATTGGTGGAGTATCTTAAAATAACTTTTCAGATGTGACTAGCATTATCTACATTTCATATCAGGTAATGTAGAGGATATTCAAAGGAAACGTAAGATAGCAATAAAGGATCATTTACCATTTGAAAGTATGAGAAAGAACTTAGGTGATAAAAGCATTTGGGAAGTATGAGAGAGAGTTTAGGTGATAAAAGGTATTCCATGAGGAAGAAATTAGTAATATTGTTGGATACTTTTATAATACATTGGGATACTTTTTGGACAAGTTGATTTTAGGCAAGATGGATGTATGATTGGACAACTGTTTATTGTCATTTCTATTGACAATATATTTATGATTAATGATTAAAATAATGAGCCTACATCAATTATCAGAAGTCCTTGTTATTTTACATTTCTCTAAACTCTGTTTGTTGAAATAATTTTTTTTCAGTTTGCATGCTTGTTAAGTACCATCGAAGTATATGTTGCTATTGTTCACATTGTTGTATATCTGATCTGATGTCCACGTCTATGCATCACAAATGAGTATTAAGGTTTAACAAAATGACTCTAGGTACAATTCTGATATGGAGTTAATATATTTATGCAGGTGGTTTACCTTGGTAAAAGATTTTTTTTCTTATAAATGAGACAAAGTGTGAATGTTGAGATTCGTTTGAAAGGAAGTATGATTGATATGTGGTCAGAAACTGATACCCAAAGGTCGTATACATCAGACTATCGGAATAATGTTTGCTGTCTCAGTGCATATCACACCTCAAGTTGATAGAGTTTGTACATTTCTGTCTTTTAAACTAACTAGAATATGCAACATTTGGTTAAATGGGAAGAAAAGATGTCCTATTCCTTGGCAAAATATATTAAGCTGAAAAAATGAAATAATTTTGACTGAAGGACTGTAATTTCCTTGGCAAAATATATGTTTTATTTTTAAGATGTTGGATACAGATGACGTAATAGACCATAGAATAATGTTCGTTGTTTGCTGGGCACTGTCAAGTGGTGGCCACAGCTTGCTGCCGTTTTGGCTACAGACAGCAACATTCTACTTTGGATGACTCTAAATTCTCAGCTTCCTCGGTATCTACAGTTAGAAACTGCATTAAAGAGATTTCAGCAAGAGTCAACTTGACCCCAAAGCATCTCCGCATAAATTCTCTCTTCTTCACTCTCCTGCTGGATGCAAAAGTCGGATTCCTCGAAAGTTGCTTCATCATCATCTACGATATCCTCCTCATTCAGCTCTTCCGTTGCATCTTCTGATACGGATTCCTTTGATGATGAAGTGACTTCGACACAGGCCTCTCGCATGGCCTGTGCTGTAGCTGGCCTATCACCATCTTGGTACTCTGGTGCAGGCATGTCAAATGGCAGAATGAAATCATCAAGATTAAATCTGTTTCTACCACCTGTAACAGAAAGATCTGGCGGGGGCACGATCAAGACGATCCCGAGCTCATAGTTACAAATATGCAGTTTTGGAGACTTTGATTCTGACGAAGAAAGCAATGTGTTTCCCCAAGCAGCAGGACTGAAATTGTGTGACCCCATATATATCCAACCAAATGAGAACATACCATTTCCAGATTGGAAACGTCTCTGAGCTACCTAATAAAAATAATAACACCTCAATCACAGGCCTCTCACAGATATGCAAATACTGCAGAAAAATCACAAGTCAACCTCATGGTGTGGAAAAGATACCTTGACATGCATTGGGTATCCTAGCCTCTCACATGGATAAGGAATAGCATCATGAAATATACCACTAGTCGTCAACCTTTGCCAGGTTCTCTGGGTAACAACAACAGTAGCAAAGAATCGAGGATCAGGTTATCTTTGAGCACATAAATTATACACGTAGCATTATTAACTGTTTCTAGAATAAGTGATCATGTGAGAGGACGACATTTGTCTAGCTAGCAGTAAATCACATTTCTATCAGAGCTATAACATTTTCAACATGGCATCGAATTGAGTTCCTTGTAAGAAAATCAACATGTAGTTTGGCAGACAAATAGATAAAGAAAAATACTTTTTACCTCTGACAGAGAAAGTAAGTGCCTAGAATCCCAAACCCCACGCCGTCCATTTTTCACTCTTTCAATGGTGGGGAATAATATCTTAATTGATGGTCTATTTAGCTCATCAGCATAAGTCCAGCAACCCCACTGAAAAAACACTGCTTATAAGTGGTTGCAGAACAACAAGAACCAGATCACAACAGAAGACTTATAAGTGGTTGTTACATTACCGCTGGGTCAGACTCATTGGAATCAGGATACTGACACGACTTTTTCCCAGCTGCAGCTGAGAAAGCAGAAAAAAATTGCAGATTGACTGAAGTTCCAATTGAGGATGCACCTTTACAATATGAAAAACACACTAGTAAGATGAGGCTCTATTTATATCATTCACTTAAGCAAACAAGAGTTACATTGCTTATCTTATCTCACCATACACAAAATCAACCTCTAGTGATTCAGGCCACTTGTATCGTGACAAGACCTACAGTGAAGCAAACCAAATATAAGAAACAACATATTTACTCTCATAGATTGTGCAGAAAAAGGAGAATTGTCAAAGAGCTCCACTAGCTGGTGAGAATCCAACTGCGTTTGCCGGTGCAACGACATACACTTGCATAAAACTTGCAAGGATCACCATCAAATTCAACTGCATTTGCTGGTGCAACGACATATACTTGCAAAGAGAAGGCTGATCAACCAGCTATTAATTTCGACTAGAGATTCATTTGTTCAACATGCATGCAAGTTGACATTCAACACTTTATTGAAAACCATTTTCTCCAATACTAACTTTCCACACTGGTCAATTCAACCACTGCAACTTCTCCAATAACATCAAAGAGCATGTAGTCGGTCAGCAAACATCACTAACACAGAACACATTTGTCATATTATTAATAAATGTATATGCTCTCCTATTCTGCCCAAGCCTAAGGAAGAAGTACGGGTGTAAACACGTGCTAATTCTGCTCATGGTCACTGTATGTGATGATTGTATACTTTAATAAAATAAGAAAAGTAAAACCAATAGTTTTGACAGAAGAGCATATGTAAGTCCAATAGTTGTGCCAAAGAGGAACAAAAAACTTGTCTACCTTCCAACCCACCCCTACCTATGAAGATCAATACCACAAACCTCTTGAACAGAAACAACCACCAAAAAATAATACGATGCCCACTATTAATATAAAATTTTTTGTTCATAACTTTGTCCATTAACAACATATTATATAAAAGAAAGATTGAATAATTCATGTCTCCATAACTACTGCATGTATTCCAATATAATTATATACTACAGATGGTAAACCAAATAGTCATCTAGATCCAACATCTTAAAAGTAAAATCTATCAGTCCACAGTTTTCGTATCTGATATTCTCTAAATTTAATTGGTTCTCTTACGTTCACATCATTTCTAAAATTGCAACTCATGCATTCCCTCCTAATTAAGAATTAAAACTAACATTTTTCCAGAAATCAGCATTGCAGCAACTTATTTTTCTTTCCTTGCTACAATTATGCACAATTCAAACACTATGAACTAGATATCACATAGATTTAGGATGAAAGGCTTCAAGGTACTATCAGTACCTCTCTTAAACGCCAAAGACCAAGACACCTCTGCACAGAAGCAACAAGGGAGCACAAAGACACGTAATGCTCAGGACAGATCAATCCTGGTATTTCAGAAAATGTTGGTCCCTGTATCACATGACAACTGTAGCAGTCAGAGAAAGTATCTAGAATTCCGTCAAAGCACATTATGGATGAAAACAGTTCAGTATCACTGTTGACATGCCTAAAATTATGTTAAACTAACTTGCCTCTGAGACAGAAACTAACAGTTGAACTCTAGTGCTGCTTCCACCAAATGCAGCTGCAAGGGCTTCCTTCGGATAGATGAAGGCCGAAAAACTAAAAAACCCAATGTCACTGAGAGGAGACAACCATTTTGCAACATCTCTAGGCAGAAAACCAAGTTGCACAGAATCTGTTAAATGAATTGGTAACAGTTGAATCTTGGAGTTAACGTGGCAGTGAAGTTGAACACACTAATTATATCTTGAATAAGTATGTGACGGAACATGTTTGATCTCAAAATGCAGGCATAAATCAATTGCAAGAAGATTGCTCGATATACACAAGAAACTTCAATTCTATCAGACACCGACAGTTAGATGCTTTCACCCATCCATAGAAATGACATGCTGGAGTTGGGTATGCTTTTCAGACTCTGTAAACATTTGCTGCATGACCAAGCAGAAAAGTTACCCAGATTGTAAAAAAGATTCAAAGTCCTTACCTCCTTCAGAAAATTTATCCAAATCTGCAGCAACAACCACACTCACAGCGTTAGCATCTGCTGGTATATTTGTAGCTCTTTTCAGGAGAACTTCTACCATTCCACTAGTGTTCTCTCGACACTTTCCTAAAAGTGAAGCTAAAACTTTTAATTGACCACCATTTGGGTCAGGGGAAGCATGAAATCGATGGCTTAAACCAACTACAGTTGCTTGAACTGAACCAAAAAAATGCCCAGAAGTCTTACATTGCATGATCTGTTTAGCCTGCAGCAAAGGCTAATTTCAGTGGTCGTTAGGAAAAAAAAAGTGATTACTAGATAACTGAGACAGAGCATATCAAAATTTCAAATGCCATAGGAAGTAAATTTTGGATTGTAAGTCTTGCATTAACAAATCAAACTCAAGAAGCACCATTCTCAGAATGATGATGATGTAGTAAAGAGAAGTAAAGCATATTGGAGAAAGCACTCGTGACAAATTCATGTGATCTGATATGGATTGTAAAGGATCAACACATAGGAGAAAGGAATAGATACTGATAAATCAAACACTCTGCATGCATACTGGCTTATCCATGGGGAGTCATTGTATATAAAAGGAACCATAAAGTATAAGCATCCAAAAGAAAACATAATTTGCCTGAACAAGGGAATCAATGAAGGAAGAAATTACACTCCTTCAGTCCAATAAGATTGTCAAAATTATTTCATTTTTTCAGCTTAATATATTTTGCCAAGGAATAGATACAACAAAGCTAACATCAACACCTTTAATTCCCATTAAACCAAATGTTGCATATTCTAATTAGTTTAAAAGACAGAAAGAAATACACAAACTCTATCAACTAGAGCTGATCATCAAACATAAAGTGTATTATTTTAACACTGATATATGCATTGAGACAGAAAACATTATTCTGATAGTCTGATGTATATGACCTTGGATATCAGTTTCCGACCACATATCAATGATACTTCCTTTCAAATGAATCTCAACAATCACACTTAGTTTCATTTATAAGAAAAAAATCTTTTACCAAGGTAAAGCACTTGCATAAATATATTAACTACATATCAAAATTGTACCTAAAGCCATTTTGTTAAACATTTTAATACTCATTTGTTATGCATAAACATAGATATCAGATCAGATATAAAACAATGTGAAGCTGCCAATATATTCAATTTTGAATCAAGAAAAGAATAAAATATATCATGAATACTTATGTAACAGATACTTAAATCACATAGCAACATATACTTCAATGGTACTTAACTAGCATGCAAACTGAAAAAAATTATTTCAACAAACAGAACTTAGAGAAATGTAAAATAACAAGGACTTCTGATAATTGGCGTAGGCTCATTATTTTAATAATTAATCATAAATATATTATCAATAGAAACAACATTAAACAGTTGAACAACCGTACATCCATCTCGCCTAAAATCAAGTTCTCCAAAGGGTATCCCAATGTATTCTAAAAGCATCTAACAATATTACTAATTTCTGTTTAATAACAGATACTCTGAGAAAGTACCTCTACCTATCTAAGAACTATCATGTAAGTATCTCAGTTATGGCAAGCAATTTTAAGAATCTGTATTTCATTATTGTCATGAACCTCAAGGAATACATTTTATCATTGTTGTAAAATAAACAAAAAGGCTGCTCCAAATGCTTTATCACATAAGTTCTTTCTCATATTTTCAAATGGTAAATGATCCTTTATTTCTATCTTACATTTCCTTTAAACATCCTCTACATTGCCTGATATGAAATGTAGACAATGCTATCCATATCTGAGAAGTTATGTTAAGATACTCCACCAATTTGCAGTTAACCAGACATTGAATTTACATCAGGATGTACTACAATTCTCACCGATAAGCAATAATCAGCCTCAAGATAATAAGAGCTCTGTGTATGGACTCCAGGCAATGAAGCAACAAGGTGGCAAGCAGCTTGTCCAAAGTTATACTTAGCCAACTCATTGACCCAGTGCGCTTGGCTGGGCACATCAACAATAAGTGATGCCACAAACCCAGCTAACTGAGCAACAAAGTCAGATTTTAAATCTTCAATTGATCCAAAAAAAGCTGAATAATTTGGAATAGTTCTACGAGAAAAATCTTGCCACCAAACAGTGTTTGTCACATAGTCCCACTGTCAAGAGAAAACCTACTTACAAATAAGAATATAGTGAAAACATAATGGAAGAAAAACACCACCAAACAATGTTCACTGTATAGTCACACTGTAAAGAAAAAACCAATGTTCAAATAGGAATGCAGCAAATAGTGATAACAGGAAAAATAAAAATAATTCATCATAACTGAAATGGTTAAATATCTAAAGTTGGACAAGATTGCAGGTATTTTAAGTACGATAGCACAGTTATGATAATCGGAGGTCTTAACCGATGAACAATATTTGTCTGATTAAAAAGTACAAATTCCAATAATAAACTAGAGGAAGAAATTCCTAGTCAACATTGAAATAAAGGAGCTAGATACAGAACCAGATATACTAAAAAGAGAACTGATATGTGGATTCAAAGTATAGTTACACTAAAAAGAATTAAAGGGCGATGTTGTCTGGAGAAGACACCTGAAGAAGCTGCATAGTATGGTGAACGGCAAGCCAAAGGTGGGGAAAAAAAGGGAAAACCATTTTCAATGAACCTTTAAGGAAATCCAAAGTAGAAAGATAGCATTTGTAACCGACAGAAAGAATGCCTTTCATATGGTGTACTAGGGCATGCATTTACAAACGCCAACCAATATGATCAAAACGATCTAGTTGCAACAAAGTCAAAAGAAGCATGATAACCAGAGGAAGCTTCACTAGAATTTGAACCTTATCAATCGTCTAGAAGGAAGTACAAGGCACTATTGTTAATGAACAGGAACTGGGACATGTGGATGATTGACATGCACATTGAAGAGTGTAATGTGTACATTTATGAAGATCAGAAAATAGGGTATAAATTACTTTTGTTCACCTATTCTGCAACCAGGTTTGTTAATACCCTGTAAAAAATGAGTGAAAATGGGAAGAGAAAACCAAATAATACATTGTACAGAGAGCAATGCTTACATTAGTATACGGTGAGCGAACATGAAGACATCTATACTTACCTGTTTTGGAACTAGATTTGCTGAAGTAACTATAACTCGAAGACTTTCATCCCTCTGCAGGATAATAAGCTTCGGATGATGACATGCAACACCTTTTTTCTTTCGATCTTTTCCAAAGGCTATTACATCTGGAAAAGTGGGATAACTGCAAACAAAAAGCAATAAACATGAAAACAAATTCGAGCTACTAAATAGATATATACTTTCCATCAAAAATGAAATGAACTTAACTAAGTGTAGTCATAGAAAGATACATACACCAACAATAGGTTTGGATAATTAATATAAGGTGCTGAAGTTCTACTATCATGGCAAGCACTCCAACATCTTTCACTGTTGTGGCATGCAATTGTTATTGGCAGGGGGTTTGGTAATCGACAACATGACAAAAACCTGTCAAACTTTCATGTTTGTTAAATATCAGCACAAGGGACAAAAGAAAATTTATAATAGAATTGCGAGATCATATTAAAATATTTGTGAATGGCTGAGAGATATAACACACCAAGAAACATCACATGTAAATGTTGCAATAAAAACTCGAAGAAGTGTTTTCACCGGATGAAAAAGCTCAGGCAGAGTGACTCCATCACAGTGAACAGATGTGCCAGGAGCAGTGGGCTTGAGACGGTTCAGAAAGAATGTGCTGCCATCCGAATAAATTACCCCATCATCATCTGGATGGAGTTCACAATTATCGACTTCCATGATTTCAACTGCATTTACAGAGGAGTTTCTGTGCTCATCACTCAGAACATTTGCACTGGAACTGACCATCTTTTGTGCACCATTAATCCACAAATCATCTGTCTTACAGCGTCCCGCAGAATCTGGAGAAGCAGGGGATGTAATTTCCAAGGCCAATGGAAGTGTTACATGTTTTTCTTGTTGCAAATCAAGTAAATTCCTCAGGTAGGATACTGGATCGGAGCTGGCAAGTATACGTCTCAGCTGGCTCAGCAGAATGCATGATCGTGGGGCCAAAGGACCGTGCTCCAACGTGGAGAGTGAACGATTCTCGCGAACACTCTTAACCTCAGTGAAAAATACCCTATCCACGGCAAACCCACGCTTAATTCTACAACTATGACTCGATCCACTTCTGCAAGAAAACAACATCTCATCCCCGACCGACAATTCTGCTACCGCGCCTTGCCGGACCCTGCGACCATTAACGAAGACGCCATTGAGAGAAACCCTAGCGTTCGAGCACTGGCTTCCGGCTTGAAAGCCTCGCCTGATCTCGCGGATATGGGAACGACGGGTAAAAAGGAAGCCATCGATCAAACGGAGTTTACGATCGGATCCATCAAGAAATAACTGGCAATGACGGTTGCTGATGCAGGGGTGGAGGAGGACAAGATCGCAATGGCGGCGCCCCCGGCCGACGGTGTAGACCCGGTCGGATCGCAGGCAGATGAGATCGCCGGCGGACTCCCCGAGGGGTCGAAGGTGAACGAAGCCCAAACTAGAGGGTTGGCATTCCCGCTTCGCCCCATGGTCGCTGTTGCTCTCATTGCATTCCATGAGAGAAATGAATCAAAGAAGCATAAAGAACACCAAGAATCATAGGAATAACAAATAAAAATCAAAGAGGACTGAATCGGCAACAAAACCCGATTAAAGAAACAAGAAAATCACTAGAAGTTACAAGAATAGAAAGAATCAATGCGAGGATGGTAGCAAGCGGAAGGGAATTGAAGGAAAGATGGAACCCTAATTCCCCCGACTCAAGAAAAACACTAGAAATTCCAAGAAAAGAAGGATTCAATGTGAGGATGGGAGCAAGGAGATGGGATTAATGCAAGAAAAGAACGAAGAAATGGAGGAATTGAAAGGATGATGGAACCTCTAATTCCCGCTTGTCTGGTCATTTGTTGAGGTCCAATCTTGGAAGTTTCGGGCGCCCCTTTGTGGACGAGGGATCGAACCCGAAGGTGACCGCCCTTATGAATTTGACTACCGACACCGCGACCGACGCAGGACATGGAAAAGGCGCCAGCAACGCAAGGCCTCGAACCGAACGAATCTCAACGCAAATCTGGCGGGCGGAATCTACCGGGACATGTTTTAGATGATCGATTGCGTTACTGGGTCGAGTTAGAATTATGGCAGGTCGGGTTCTCCGTTCGGGTCAAGCATTTCGCTCCTCGAGGATACAATTGGAGTTCGAACAGGCAGCCATGGATCAGCCAATTGCTCCCCCAATAAGCTGACCTGACTCATCTCGTCACGCCAGACGAGGTTGGACCTGACCTGACTTGTGCTCTTAGACTCTTAGTAGCTCATCTCAATCGAACTCGGTCACCTGCAAGTCCCTAACACGATTAGTACATCGCCCTGCTATTGACGCTGAATCAAATCATATCATATGCAATTTAGAGCGCGCGATCTTGATCGAATTACCTATTGTTGGGATCGTGTGTAAACATCAACGGAAGATACATTTTTTCAGCATCACGGAGCCAAAATAACTTACAAATTTGATGCAATTGTTTGTGTTGTCAGGTAATTGGGCTCAATCGTTTTGTGGATGTATCAGAATAGTACTAATGATGTATCAGAATTTGAATACTTCAGCAGGCTCCAAGCTGTGTTGGCTTTGCAGCCCTACACTGCATGATGTGGTGGCGGAGGCGGGCTTGCAGCCATACGTTGCAGGATGGGCTGTCCAAAATCTCATCTCTTCTCCTTGAAAAAGCACGCTGCTACGGACCTAAATTAAGAAAATTAAAATTATTATAAACAATGTCAGCCGTACTTGCACTAATGATTTCACAGAGGTTATATCTAACAAAAAGACTCGGCTGCCCCAACGCAAGTAGTATCTCATGCAAAATTATGGTTATACGTAAGTTTCAAATTAAGGCCTAAAGCAGCATCCAAATTGCATTGTGACAGCGCATTCTCATTAAAATGTTGTATAAATTTAGACTTGTATCAAACCTCAACTCATGCTAGCATATGATACCAATATTATCACACAACACGCACAGGTATTGTTCAAGCAAAATGCACCAAAACTGAAAAAGAAGTTTGACTTGAGGTACTAATGAGCCGAAACATCTGTAAACAAGAATCAACAATTAACATTGCATTACTTAATATAAAAGACATGCCCATGATAATGACTAAGTTTGAGATAGCAAGAAACCCTATTAACAGTTCATCATAAAGCAATCAATTTAAGTATCTGTATATAAATTTCAAATAATTTGCTACCATAGTCATCCTTATGCAATTTAAGATCAAGAGTTCCTATATTTTATAGTAAATTGCGTACCTAAAATCCTTGATAGACATCATATACAAACAAACAGACGCCAACACAGAGGAGAGCAGCAAAAGTGAAGGTAAAAAAAAGAAAGCAAGCTGATAGATATCTAAATTAAGAACATTTACACCAATCCTAGGTGATCCTTCCAAAAAAGAACATTTGTAGATATTACTACTATAGAATATTACTCACAGAATATGACGTGCAAATTCTTCTTAGAACTACAAGAAAGAGGCAATAGAAAAGAAAAAGAAGTCATGTATCCAAATTAGATATGTGCATGTTCTTAACACTAATCCTATATATGAACATATGAAAAGCTAGAGGTTATACATAGAAAAAGAACAGCAAGAAAATAATTATTTTAACTAAATTCTGCATCTGTTCACACTAATCTTGAATCACTATACAACAAATGACTTTTACAGAGATTATCCATCTAAACGTCAAAACCTTGCTCAACATGAGAATATATTAATTGCAGAAGAAGTATGTATAACCAGCAAAAATTTCATATACACCGAATACATATACCTATAACCTTGAGAAACTTATAATGATAGAAATTCATAGTAAACATACTAACAATACCTCACTTCCCGATGGATTGTTTCAAGCAAAATCATCCTCATCAAGTTACGTCGATTGACAAATCCATTGCAACCTCTATGCTAGACAAATATCTAACCCAGTAATTAACCCTCCTAGATCCAACTAATGCATATATTAATCTTTTTAGAGCCAGTAGTCTGACATGAGTGCCAGGAAATTAAACTTGAAGAGAGGCCAGTGACTTGTTTAGAAAAAAGATGAGGTGCACACATGGCCAACACAAGATAATTAGTCTTTAACCATGAATAAAGCTCTATTTCCTGAAAAATTGTGATGGCATACATACACTGGAGGAACGGTAGAAGACTCATGAATTACAATCAAGTCCTTACTCGATACCCAGTTGAAACAGCAGCATTTTGGTAACACATTTTGTCACTGAAAAAATAAACTTTGCCAATATCAAAATGTGTTAACACATGTTTGGACTTAAGTTGCCAAAACATCTTTGCAAAGACCTAATGTGAGGGAAAGACATGGATCAAACACATGAAGCATGGTATCACCCACTATCATCGCATTCACAATTTCAAAGGGCACACCATGTATAACAAAAAAAAAGAAATTTAAGACAAAATCCCCCCGACAGTAATAAAGAACGTGACATCTTGCAAACATGTTGGTTACCATGTCTGCACCTGATTAGATATATACATAAACATTAAACATGTTCGTGTGTTTTTACCAATCATTAATAATCTCTGGATACTATCCATGGAAATGCCAAAACCTATGTGCAAGAGATCTACAATTGACACTGGAAGTAAATCTTTTGAACATGTTGCATGCCATTGCAACAATCTAATGTACAGCTTGCAGAAAATTCCAATACGATGAATGTATACACCAACAATATTCAAAGGAAACTTCTAATTATAGATGAAGTGATTTCTAAACCTGCTAAAATTACAACTATACTTTGGCATATTATTTCAATTAAAACTATCATCATTAATAACTTTGATTGGCTTATAATTACTCCCTACCACAATATGCCGGATAAACTTCTTAACGACCAATTAGCACTCCCAGATTCAAATGCTGCCTAAAGTAATCATTTGTATGGAGAAATTAAACATGATAAGGAGCAGTGGCGAGTAAAAGAAAAATGAAGTCAATGCAGAAAATTTGTAAAGAATCAAGCAAAAATCATATATATGTAGAAAAACTAAAACACTCTGTTAGTCTAAAGGACAGTATGACAGCATCCAGAGCCAACACAACTTTTATACTTCTACAGAACCAGGACTTTGTTGCCTAAGAGTGAAGACACACAAAGTGATTGCTTAATTTTTTTCTTCCTCTTCAAACATCACATGTTTGAGGCAATAATAACTAAATCAACATAGTTCATGTCGACCATTGCTAATAGAGTATTACACTTAACAATTGAGTGGAGTAGCAAAAGGGATTCCTATAAATCTGATTCAGCTCCTAATGAATAGAACAACCTTTGGAGCAAATGGATACTTTAGATAGGATAATCCTGGTCTAAACCTATTAAATCCTTAATAATCTTGGAAAAGTGAAAACAATTCTACAATATTAATTGATACTCCCAGGTTCATGCCTAAGCTTTGTTTCAACGAAATGCAAAAACAAAAGGGCTTTTGATGCTCCGGGGCAAAATGCTACCTTAAACAATCACTTGAGCAAATAGACTATACTCCTACATGGGTGCCAAAATTAGGCTTGGAGAAAGGCAGCTGCTGGAAGTGGACGCAGGAAATTTGTTTTGGCAAGCATAATTAGAAGCGGACGCAGACTAAACTTCGACATGAGTGCCATAACTCAAGATCTGATACCAATAATAATAAATAGGGAAGGTTCAGATTCGCTACTTGTTCATCACGAGGACAAGCGATCTTGCATTTCTCCGTTTTCTCAGCGGAGGAGAAGTGATGTTGCATCTTCACCTCTCTTCTCAGCGGAGGAGAAGCGATCTTGCATTTTCTTCGCTTTTCCACCGAATCCCATCCGAAGAGTTAAACATGGCTGCCGCGGTTGCCATGCCGGCCATCCAAGCTGCCCCACCGTCGCCATATAACGACCGGAAAACGAAACATCGAAGAGAAGATACAATTGATTTAAGATCTATGTTGAGGGCCATATATAATCATAAAGAATCATGAGTTCACCATCACCAAAGACGACTGATCCAAGATCGCGCGTCATCATCGGCTTCTCACATATCAAAACCAATATATATCTACAGAGATCCATAAATCACAACCAACAGAAATAGAGATAAAGCGATCAAGAAAAGAAGAAAAAACGTGGAGTAAATTAAAGGAAAAACCTTCGGCGTCGGAGAGAAAGAAACAGAGGGAGGGAAGACGGAAACATTTCCGCAGCGCCATTTCCCGCTCTGTCACCAAGACGAAGCATGGCCTCATGGACAACACGGAAGACCTAAAGAATTTGAATGGGCCACGCCTCGGTACCACGTGTTTCCATGCGAAGGCACCGACCTTGACCGGGCCGGTCTGGAAAAGAAGTTTCTCCACCCGGCCCAGGATATAAGCCTTACGGTCTGCTAAGAAATTATTTAAATTCATTAATAATATGGATGCTACGCGTATTTTTTTATATAAGTACAGGGAATTGTGGGCATATATGTCAATTGGACGTATCACCCTTTCACCAATAAATGTTTAAGGCACCGACTAATATCAACGGGAGTTTTTTTCCACCCCTCTTTAACAGGAATATATAAATAAGATGAGAAATTATATATATATATATATATTTCCATGAATTAATCGACCAATTTCGTAATTCCGATCAAGGACCGGGGCACCTCAGTAATCTGGTCGAGTGACGAAGCATTTATGCTCCGTCCGCCCTACCCTTCTCCTACAGCGCAGTTGCGGCGTCGGCGTCCACTGGCAACGCCTCCTCGGCTTCGTCCTTCGCGTCTTTCCCTCCCTCCGTTGCAAAGGTGATTCCTGTCATCTCACCTTCAAATGTCCTTGTTCCACTAAATTAACCACTGCTTCGATTGGTTTGCTGATTCCTGGTTTATTAGGGTTCAGGGTTTTTAGCTGTTTCACTAGATGTTGCAGGTTATTTAGCCATCTGGAAAAGGTTTGGTGTCTGAATTCTGATCTCACGTCATTCTTGACTGTGGAATTCGTTTCCAGATCCTCTCTATTGGGGTTACTACTTTTGATGTCATCTTATGAATGGGGAATGCATGTTGATCTTTATTTAGTCATTTTTTTTATGCATAGTTATGTCCTACCTCTGCTCGAGATAATGAACCTTAGATAGTTCGGGCTTCTTTAACGATCCATTTTATCTGAGCTGGTGCATTAAGGGCTAGTATCTCACAGGCGTGGGCAAAAGGCGCCTCTCGAGTGTGTAGAGTGCTTCGTGGTCTACCAAATGAATCTTCTTGCTGCGTATATGTATACCTTAAAGATTTTTAAGCTTTGTGATGTATAAGAATAATTAAAAGTCAGCAGCAGAGATCGTTATCTATGTTTTGTTATTTGTTCTCTGAAAAATAATTGAAGCAAATGGAGATGCTATGAATGGTAATGTAATCAAGAACTCATATAGCTGCTTGATGACCACTTCTCAATCATTGGTTGAGAGCCACACCTTGTCATGTTTAATCCCTATCTGAAAGTCCTTATTGTTGCTTTTGCTACTCGAGCTTTTCATTTCTGGTAAAGATCGTCCTGATCCTATATGACTGATCATCATATGCAGTCAGTGAAAGGGACTTGGTTTTGTTTGCTGGCTTTGAGAGCTGAAAGCTTTAGTTGGAATATGATGTTTTTCAATTTCACCAGGTCTTGACAATAGCACCTTCTAGTTCCATCATCATATGATGTTTTTCTTTTTCTTACAGATGAATGTGGAGAAGCTCATGAAGATGGCCGGTGCTGTTCGCACTGGCGGAAAAGGCAGTATGCGCAGGTTTTAATTGTTTTCACACCTTCTTCGGAATATGATCACACCTTCACTAGTTACTTTTGTATAGTTAGGAGGAGGCTGAAACTCTTTATTCTGCAATTTGCAATATTATCTTTAGAGGCTAATTACAGCACACTGTAAATGTCTTCTTTTTACCTGCATTTTGACCAGGAAGAAGAAGGCAGTTCACAAGACTACAACAACAGATGATAAGAGGCTACAGAGCACATTGAAAAGAATAGGCGTAAATGCCATTCCTGCTATAGAAGAAGTCAACATTTTTAAGGATGATCTTGTTATTCAGTTTGTTAACCCTAAGGGTAATGAACATTGTATGCATTAAAAAAAACACTGAATTATCTGATAAAGGAGCTAATGATTTTTTCCTACTTTTATTTATCTTTCAGTGCAAGCTTCTATTGCAGCCAATACATGGGTTATTAATGGCTCTCCTCAGACAAAAAGTACATAAATATCTCTCAGAATAGTCTGATTTTGGTTTATGTTAAGAGATAGTGAACAGAATTTTATTTTATTTATTTATTTTTTGTTGAACTGTTTTCTCCTGAAATTTTTGGGTACAACTTACACATGGCATTTTCTGGTGACAGAACTTCAAGATCTGCTACCTGGGATCATTAACCAACTCGGTACTATTACTCCCACCAGCCCGTTTTTGCCATTCTTTCTTCAAAGAGTTGGACTTTATTTTCGGTTTCCACCACAACCTGTGTATCTCTGCTAATCTTCTAATTTGCAAATGCGCATGCATCATGGCTTCAAGATATATATGTATCTTTCATAAATAGTGACCTTGCTGAGCTGTTTGTGTCCAATCTTGCTGCAGTATTTTGATTTCATGTTTACTATGTCTATTACTTTTCAAATTGCCAAATGCTAATGCTGGCAAAATTTCCTCGGTCACTAACTAATTTGTGTGGTCATTTCCACTTTGTTTGCATTTGTTTCTATGGGACTGGTGAACAGCTTATCTAAACTGCTGCACTTGCAAACATTTCATTTCTCTCAGATTGATCTGTTACGATACTATGCTAATGTTCTATTTTCTTCAGGGTCCGATAACTTGGAGAACCTAAAGAGGCTTGCAGAGCTCTTGCAGAAACAGGCACCAGCTACAGGTCCCGCTGCAAAGCAGGATGATGATGACGACGATGATGTCCCTGAACTGGTGCCTGGAGAGACATTTGAAGCAGCTGCTGATGAAAATCAAGCTTCGTAGAAAAGATTTGCTTCCGGAAAAGTTCTCCAACCTTTCATGCAGTTGTTTCCTCATTTTCGATGGTGAAGCAGAGATTCTGTCATTTATGTAACATGGAGCGCCCAAACACAAATCTGGTGTTCTTTTCCTCAAAAGAATGCCAGACTAACGCTTCTTCTAATTTATCTACTCGGGCTAGTCCATGAATAGCCCAAAGGCAGTGTGTACCCGTCTCACTGCTCCGCGAGTTCCAGAAGGAAACAATGAACTGAAAAAGGCACTGTATCATGGATTATGATGTTGAATTGGAGATGCAGGTAGCAAGTTTGAAGGTAATCATAAATCATCCGTTCTCCAGCGAATAGACTTTGCTGGAGGTCTTTGAGTAATGTTTGCTGGATATCTTTTATCTCAAAGCTTCTGTGTGTGCCTCTGTAGAAACAACAATGTTGCGCATATGGGCAACCTGAAAGGTCGTGCAGCAAAGCACTCTTCTAATGATATCATCGTGAAGCCAACAGCCATTAGACTTGTGGAGTGTAGAAGTGGCCACTTCTCATGGATCTATCAACCTGTCTCAGGTGTTCTCATTGGATTTTTAGTTTCAGGTTGTGAGCATGCCATTGTGGCTTTTCTATGAAGGGTTTAAGCTTGAGCACCAGAAAACTGATGTATATGGTGTGCCACTCCCACATTACCATCATCCTCATCAACCGTTCCATGAGTACTTGCCATTCCTATCCAACCCGTACCTTGGCAGCATCACAATCAAAACAAAATCTTTAAGTACCACTTGACTAAACACTAGCTGGAGCAATTGCTACATCAACAAATGGACAAACAAACACCAGATACTGATGGATATAACTTGTCTTGGAAAACAAAGCGACAAACAAACACCAGATACTGATGGATAACTTGTCTTGGAAAACAAAGCAATATGTGTGATACTCGTAACACGTATCGAGCATGAGAACTATTAATAGGGCACTAATCGCTAGACATCTCGATGAAGATGCAACGACAACATTTATTCATCAGCTAAAGCTCCTCCGTGATAATAGTACTAACACGCTAACATGCTTATCTATATTGACGTGGATGCCGTCGAAGTTCTTTGCTTATTACCTAGAATGATCACGATGACGGTAACATCGTCATGATACTTTCTCCTCCTCCCAACAGGAATGTTCATCAGTTCTTCGGTGGTAAGACCTGTTTGCCGAAAGAAGTTACTAAATTACATGAAAGAATAATATAAACCTAAATAAAAAAATTATACATGAAAGGAATCCATGTTTATTAGAAAGAAAATCTGAAAGATTATTTTATTACTCACTGCAGCTTTTGTTGTGGTTTATCCAAGGGAGGTGATTATATGGTTGATCGAAAAGGACGAAAGAGAGACAACAAATAATAACAGAGTTACAAGCCCATACCTTAATCTAACACCGTGATGAAGCATACAAACCATATGATTAGGCTTAAAATCTTCAAATTATAAAGTTAGGTTGCATAACAAAACTGTAAATCATAAATTTGATGCAGATGTATCGAAACTTGTGTCTATTGCTGCATATTCTCTTCAGTTCGATATCAAATCAGTTATACAATAATGTATATATAATTATTGATTTGCAACATATGTTAGTATATCATTATTATGTACATGAATCAATAATCAAAACACATTATGAACTGTGAAATACCTGCATTTTCTGCAGCTCTTAGTAAAAGTTGCTCGATCAAATGCTTTGCTGGATCATCAAATGGATGATCCTCTATAAACCGATGAACCAGTTGCACAACTTCATCGTTTGTGTAGAAATCAAACAATCCATCACTTCCCAAAACAACAAACAAGTCGTTCTCCGAAACCTTGTGGATTGTGGTGAATGGATGAGTATAAACATATGGTGGGCTACGCAAGTCGCGAACACGAAGAATTCCAATGAGAGCATCATTTAAATTTCTCTGCACAACACATTAAAAAGATTCACACTGATACATCTGTTTGGTCAAAATTTTAAACTGAAAAAAGAAAAAAAAAAATCGATAACAACATTACCTTCTTCAAATAACCAACACCAAATGCACGAGTAAGCTTCAGCTTTCCTTTCACTCTTCCGCCAGTTACAGGTGAAGGATCATCAGGATGATCAGCTAAAATTCTTCTATATTCCTCCTCAGTATCAAGTGTATGGGTTTCAGTTAATTGAATAGGTCGAGGTGGATCATCTTTAATGAGACTACTTGTAGCCAACACAGCTCTACTGTCTCCTAGATTCATAACATACAAGTCCATCCCATGAAGAAGCACCGTTAGGACACAAGAGCCAACAGAAACTAGATCAGGGCGATCATCCATTTCTTGCTCAACCCTATACATGAAATCATTTTCAGCTTGGACTAAGGCGCTGGTAAGGCAATTCAGGACACCGAGCCGAAATGACTCAGTTGAGCATTCTTCTGTAGAATTCAGCGACAAGTTTGGCTTCAACTTGTTGTCCAAGCTCTCGATGTCCAAAGACAGCTTGCTTTTAGTGGTGCGTCCTCCGGATGGATGTTGAACATTTTTCTCATTAATTTGTTGATTAATCTTGCACTCCAACAGGAATAAGTTATAGCCTATGTTTTCATAAAGTGTTCCAGCTAAAAAATCAGCAGCATCCCGCCCATTAAAACCATCATATACTCCACAGAAGAGCCATCCATTCTCCTCAGAACATACTGCTTGTACGCGGTCTTCCCCAGCTGCTCCACCAGCCATTTGTACATCCATAGCATTTAAAAAGCTCGATGATCGAACCCCCTCGATTGTGCCACTGTCAGAGGGAGAAGATGGTGAATGCAAGTCCAGCCTTGAAAGAGATGCAGAAGATAGCACCCTTTTGAAAGATTGTGGTGAATCTAGCTCAGGTAAAATCTCCTCTCCAATGACACCATTGCATATATTCGTGTTTGCCAAGGTGTAATTTGCACTGAGTGCAGCACCAGACAAACAAGAGAAAGAACTATTCCGCATCTTGTTGATGTTAGATTCTTGGATATTAACACCAGAAGAGAGTTCAAACTTATAATTAGCTTCAGAAGAACAAAGACTGCTTTGATAGGCACTGCACTGGTAGCCAAAGCTGACATTGAGCTCGCTTGAAGATTTGGGGCTTTTCTCAAATTCCTCCATTTTCTCAGAACATAGAAATGGAAGGTTTCTTGTACATTGATGGTTGTGCCTGGCTCTTTCTTCAAGAGAAATTTCTGATCCCATTTTTCTTGAGATGACAGAATTTTCTACGCTTGTACTCAAAAACACACATAACCTGCAAAATAATGTCAACATATGGATTCAATAGGTAAACCGCAAAAGTACCTTGCCTTTGTGGAAGTTTTATTGTATCAGTTTTTTATGTTCCTCAACTAGCTATTGAAAGAAGGGAAAATATGTAGGAAAGTGGATGAAGAGGCCAACATATAAGTTGCTGTACAATCTTCTAATATGAAACAAAGCATCCCTCAGTCTGAGATAAAATTAAATAGACTCCTCCAATATATGTAAATTTGATGAATCATGCAATTCATCACAAAAAAAAAAACGGAAAGACTGTTCTCTATATTGCAAACACATGTTTCCTAGATGAGGATAATGGTATGTTAATTTTTTGAGATTCACTCTTTTGGAACATAAAAGTAATGATAAAACCTTTACAATATCCTCAAAGAAAACCTCTGCTTCCCTGAATTCCATCCTCTCCATACAGGAAATTGCACGAACAGATTAGGGGCAAAAAGCATCACCTGCCAACTAAAGGGGGGTCTTCTGCTTAACGAATGAACCCACGGGTAAGATCCAGCAAGAACAGCCCCAACACCTGATTTCTTAAGAGACACCTTCTGCAATCAAAGCGAGAGAGTGACTTTAGAGCCAAACGATAACACATGGTGCGAAAAGGAAACGAGACCAGATTCGAGACATGTACAACTGCTTCCATCAACTCAAATCACACGCATCATTAGCCGATGGAGATGCCCTGCTTGCCCCATGGTATATCGCTCTAGCAGATCGAAGTGGTAGCCGGTAGGAGCTTTCCTTGATTCCGATAACTACAAATACGACATACAAGCAAACCTTGCCAGAGTACCATTCCTTCTATAGGCACATGAAATTTTGAGTCGCGAACATTTATCATAGTGAGCAAAACTCCAGCTTACAGAGACATAATATCCCCCCCCCCCCAAAAAAAAAAAAAACAGAAATTTATCGGCATACAGCAACTTCCAAAACCAAATCTCCGTCTAAATCACAAGGTATCCAGAGAAATCAGGCGCAAGGGTAACAGAGGCTCACGAGGGACTCACCTGAAGATGGACAATGCGCAGACGAAAAGGAGACGCAGGGCAGGGACAGCCAACCTCGAGTTGCGTTTCAGGGTTTCTGTGAGACTGGAGGAGGCTTCGGCTGAGTCCGTGGTTGGGAGGGCACGGATGGGAGGAAGAAATAGGGGGAGAAGAAGGACCGGTTGACCAGCTGCCCAAGATGCGTGTTGGATTCCACTGCGTATATTGCTTGATAAAAAAAGCGCATCAACTTGAGATTAGATTATGGGATCGAACACATCGGTCGCTCTCGGCGTCGGGACAGAATGATTGAGTCGCGGGGCCGCGGGAATCCATCAGAATCAGAAAAAAGAAGTGGACTTTGCGCGAGGCGAGTAGGCGATGGGAGAGGAGGGCAAAGAGAAGACGAGAGAGCGAGGTTCGAGGGCGGGCCGCGGCTTCGCCTTCACACGCACCGCGACATGCACGCCACGAATCCCGCGACTCGAAGACCTCCGCGACTGGCCGAGGATAAGCAACCCCACGCAGAGGAGAGAGACGCACCGTAACAGAAACACCAGCGTCATGCACGTATATGTACATTTTTATATTGGTAAATAAATAAAATATAGATATGTACTTAATAATAAATCCTATAATATTTATCTGATGATATGAGAAGAAATAAAATTAAATATTTTTATTTTTATAAATATAAAAATACTTTTAAAACATAATCAAAATATTAAATATAATTAGTCAACCCTAATTCATTCATATAACACATCTCGAGGTATAATTGATGTATATTACATATTAACTGTTGTTGATTCACATGCCATCCATTAGGGAATCATTCAGAAGGTGGACAATATAACACAATTTCTTGTTCTTAGGAAAACTTTTATGATGGGTTATACGTATATGATTAAAACATGTATTTTGAATCCATTTGTAGGTGGTGGTAAGAAGATAAGATTCGACCATGAGAAGGAATCCGATGGACTTTGTATACATTGCTTAATGTATTTGATTTGTACTAAATTTTTTTTTTTAGTAATTTACCCAAAAAAAAGCCTCCACTAATGGTTTTTACAAGACAACGCCCTCATATTTGATGTGTGCCAAAAGTGCAAAGTGCACCTCTTTTTTTCAGACTTTAATAAAAAAAAATTCTCATTAAAATTATAAAAGGATAATGATTATTATTTTTTTACTATGCGTGACTCAGTTTTTTTTTTTTAATTGGACTAGTTTTTTAGGTGAACCCAACTCGATAGAGTTATACTCGACCATATATTTAACATAAAAATATAATATATTAAATTTTGATCATCCTAAATTCATGCACAAATTTAAAAATATTCAACATATTAATATCTCATCCCAGAAATTCCAAAGAAATTTAAGTAGATTAGATGAAAACTCAAATAATTACACTCAAAGGATCATCCATTATCCTAAATTTATATAAAAATAAAAAAATAATATTGAAGATATTATCATATCACCCTAATAATTCTTGAGAAGCTTGAAAAGATTAGGTAAAAATTTAATGAATTAAATTAAAAAATATATTATATTTAAAAATGTATTTATTCTAAAATCATAAAAATAGAAAGAATAGTAGATATTTTAGAATCATTTGCCAATGATTTATTTTAAAAAAAATTACTTTAATTATACTCAGTTAGACTCATTTATAGATTCAACAAAGTTTAATATGATCCAATCCGATGTAAATTAAAAATATTATCAATGTTTTATAGGATACAAAAATATCTCTTAGTAAAAACCAAACATGAGAATCATCCTGTTCCTCCAATAAATCACCCTTCTTTATTAATTAATAGATGTGATCTGCCTGCCACAGCTTTAATTAATCATACAGTAGAAACGACCACTGGACATGGAGCTATTGGACTCACATAAGCAGCTTCAAATAAAAACCATTTTTTCCCGCTGGATAATAAGACAACAGAGAGGTTGCAGGTACAGGACAACAAGTATCAGCTCAGATCTGATGGTGACCAATATATATTTAGTGGTTCTCTTTGGGATCAAATTGGCATCCTAATTATAGCAAGCTCTTTGTTCGTTCCTTCCTTCCCACTGGCCTTACAGCCTTGCCAAGAGGCAAGAGAATGGTCAGTCACCGGCAAAGATAAATAGAGACTCGAGTGGCCGTGACCTGCACCCTCTGCCGGAGATTTTTGTCATTGTACAGAACTTTTGTTTGTTTTTATGTTGTTGGACTTTATATCGTGGACTAAAATTCGATTAATCTTGGAGCAATGTTAATTGGTATAATTTGAGGTCGGAAGATACGTCGGTGGAGTATTCGGATCCTCAATTGGTTCATACAAAAATACCTAAGTCGAGGTGGTGTATTGCAAACGTGATATCTTCGATGGCTAAGTAAGTACTTTAAGGGTGAGAAAAGAAAATCGAGGAGATGCAGGATCAAAGTCGATAAAAAAGTTTCCTCCTATTGACTATAATGGGGGTATTTATACGTGAAGAGCGAAGGAAAATCATACCGAGATCATTAATGAGAGCGACATCTCCGACCGACCTGCATGTACGATTCTATACCGACCGCTACCCTCATCGATTCCTGGAACCTCGCTCGACGGGATTATCGTATGTCGGTATGATTTCGTACTAGGTCGACGGTACTGCATCGAGCATCATCGAGAATTGCCGAAGTGGCTACCAATGTGATTCGATGGTCGCGACGCATCGATGTGATCCTCGGGTTGATGTGACCGAGCTGACTGATTGGGTTGACATCGCTGAGACCCTTCGATTGGCCTAATATTCACCCTATCAAATCAGCCCCACAAATGTGCTTGGCGTTCTTACTCGAATTCAAGACATTGTTCTCGAATTGGCGTCGTTCTTTATGGCCCAATGAAGGCCCAATTATTCTTCTATAAGGCCCCGAGTCCAGTTTAGAGGTAAGTATTTGTACATTGTCCATCCATGTCATGATTCAATAATCCATGGCCCCCCGTACCCAATCAATTAAAAAACAAAGGACTCGTACGAGTTTGAGAGGAAGATGGCATGCTGTGTGGTGAGTAGTTGAAGGTTTGGGGATCCACCTAACACCTATAGTTAAAGTGGCACGAACACATCCGATCCCTATTGCTTAAATTGCGTGGCCATCCAAAGACAGGACAAAAAGAGATCCCTTCCCATTATTACAATTAACGCCTTTAGGACTCTTCGGCATGTCGTGCACTTGGTTTTCCGTCACGCACTACTCCTTCTTCTTATACCAAAAAGAAAATAATAATATCAGATATGCCAATATATATATATATATAATTTGATTATATACATATTAAAATAAATTAGATAGATATCGATGATGGTCGGATCCAATTCGATTCTGGCTCGAGTGTTGATGTAAACTTTAGGTCGAGAGTTGACGTGGGTGGTGGGCACGGCCGTCAGCTAACTTTCGCATCGACAAATCCTCGCCACAGCACTCGTCGCCGACCCAAATGTTCTCAACGCCGGAATCCAAGATGTCCGCATTCCTACCGCTACCCAACAGGGATTAAAGTCCGTGCGATGACCGTCACCTATATCCTCTTTTGACTTTCCAGTTCGGACACAGCTCCATCCTCACTGGCCCGGTACTGTTGTGCCGACCGAGTCGTGTGATCCAATGTCAAGTCAACTCCGAACCCAATCTTTTTCTTGTCTAATCCACCCCACCTCCGTTCAGTAAATCTCATAGATAAAATAGTTAAATGAATGTTACCTATATTTGAATTGTGTTGCAGAATGGTGCATCACGATTGCAATAAATAAATAATCCTTGCTCCGAATGGACATCGCATCTCCTTGCATTGCTTCCTTCCGTCGAGGCCTTCCTCCTCCCTCTTCCCGTGCACATCTCTTGGTCTCCGCCGAGGCGGTGGGTCGACGTGACCGTTTCGTTTCGCGATGACGGCAGGTCAGGCGGCGGCGGCGGTATCTTCGCGTCGGAGCCTGGCGTCCTCGGACCACCTCCGGCACGTGGAGTCGATGGCCCAGCTGCCGTCCGGCGCCGGACGGATCTCCCATCTCAACGCTGTCATCCTCGGCGAGTCCCTCGCCTCCGAGGAGAACGACCTCGTCTTCCCCTCCCACGACTTCTCCCGCCAGGCCCTCGTCTCCTCCCCCGAACAGGTGCGTCCCGTCCCTTTAAAGCCCTCGTTCCGGGCTGTCGCGAGGAAAAGGTTGGTTTATTAGCTAGCTTAAAGATCCTGTTTTTTTTTATGGAGATTTTTTTCCTTCCGTAAGAAAAAAAAAAACTCTGTTTTTTTTTTTTGGGAACAAAGGGATTATGATATCTTCTATTTTGGCAAATCTTTTCTTCTCCCACTAATCTGCATGCTCATGATCTCTGCACTGATTTGATGAACTATTAGTACCGAAAAATGTACGAGAGCTCGATAGAGGATCCTGCGGGTTTCTGGTCGGAGATTGCTTCGCAGTTCTATTGGAATAATAAGTGGGATCCGGAGGTCTACAGCGAGAACATTGATGTGAGGAAGGGGACTGTAAAGTTCGAGGTAATTGTGTGACGTTTAAGGTTGGTCGATTTGAACTGCTCGTCTGCACTAGACCTCATGTGCTATTGTCGTTGCCGATCGCAGTGGTTCAAAGGAGGCAGTACGAACATAAGTTATAATGCTTTGGATCGGAACATTGAGGCAGGGAATGGTGGAAAAGTTGCTATCTACTGGGAAGGCAATGAACCAGGTGATGATGGACAGCTGACCTATGCTCAGCTATTGGAGAAGGTTTGCCAGGTACGCTGTGAACCATTCCAAGTTTGATTGAAAGAACCTTGAGTTTGTCCTATTTAATTGATCATTTTTGTATTCTGTGATAGCTTGCCAATTATTTAAAACATGTTGGTGTTCGGAAAGGCGATGCCGTGGTAATTTACCTCCCTATGCTAATGGAGTTGCCAATTGCAATGTTAGCATGCGCGCGAATTGGTGCAGTCCACTCGGTAAGCTGATGGATTTTTTTTCCTTAGGAGCAATGGAGTTGAGATCTGTGTTGGTAAAGTGACATGTTGGAGACTCTGTCAAGGTTGTGTTCGCTGGCTTCTCTGCGGAGTCCCTTGCACAAAGGATTATTGACTGCAAACCCAAAGTTGTGATTACCTGCAATGCTGTGAGGAGAGGTTCCAAATCAATTCACCTCAAAGAGATAGTTGACATCGCTCTACGCGAATCTGTCAAACATGGAGTCTCCGTAGGTATGTTAGTTTCTAATATCAGTAATTTTAATCTGTCAAAAAATGAGTAATTTTAATATGCTATGGAGCAATACACATATATTGAATTGTCTGCCTCTAGATATAGACAGTTCTTTCTCATCCTTGATGACTTACATCCATATTCGAGTGTTTTTCAATAATCCATCTAATTTACTACCAAATTGATTTATCTATTTTGGCTAAGATGTATACAAGGAGTATTAAATGCAGAGTTTTAAAGGAATATGGAGAACAACATTAGTGCATGTCCTTTATGTCCTTTGGAATTGCCATGGGATTAAACTAAGTTTATCTAGTTTCGTCAAGTTGTTGTGGTAAGGAATCTTGATGTTCTGCGTGCGATATGATAAAAAAAAAATTTTATCCGTTCGAGCTGAATTCTCTTTTATTGTCAGCTTTTGCTCTCTATACTTTGCATTATTCACCTTTGAGTGATATTCTTTTCTCCTTTTACTGATCACACTCGTGTCTTTTTCTTTTGGGTTGACCAGGCTTATGCTTGACTATTGAAAACAAGTCGGCCATGAAAAGAGAAGACAGCGAGTGGCAGGAAGGAAGAGATGTATGGTGGCAGGTCAGTCCGATAGGTTGATTAGTATCAGCATACTTCAGATGAACTTTGAGTTATTTGATGAAACGTCTTACCGTTGAATGCTTAGCACAAAACTGGCGTCTTGATTACATTCTCTAATTTGCAATTAGTACATGAGACTCCATTTTTCATTTCCATACTGCAATATTCAGGATGTTGTCCCACAATTTCCAATAAAGTGCTCTGTGGAATGGGTTGATGCAGAAGATCCACTATTTCTCTTGTACACGAGTGGCAGCACAGGAAAACCAAAGGTTACAGAGCTTTCTTATCTTAATTGTTTTCAGCCTTTTTATTATGCTGAGTGTGGGTTATTTATGCTTTCGTATGCAGGGGGTTCTACACACAACTGGGGGATATATGGTATATTCTGCAACAACATTCAAGTATGCATTCGACTATAAGCCATCAGATATATACTGGTATGCTGGTGTTTGTGTTCACGGGTTGTTCCAAAGCATGTTTAATGCCATTTTTGCAATATGTTCTGCAACGCTTTCTTATCTCTTATCCTTCTGACTCAGGTGCACTGCCGACTGTGGTTGGATAACAGGGCACAGCTATGTTACATATGGCCCTCTCCTGAATGGTGCCACCGTTGTGGTATTTGAAGGGGTAACTATGTGCAATAGTCCTTTCCCTTTTTGAACGACAAAGAAGTTGAGAAGATGTCCTTTCTGAACGCAATGTCCCCAGTTTTGATTCCTAAAGTTTTAGATTCAGCTCATCGGCTGTTTGCAAATTTAGAACCTTGTTCACCTTTTTTCTTATCATATACTAGATGTTTGGCCCTGAATACTGCTTTTATTTTTTCTTCTTAACGAGGTATTCTGATCTTGTTAACACCTTGTGAATAATATCTGCAGGCCCCAAACTATCCCGATTCTGGACGTTGTTGGGACATTGTCGATAAATACAAGGTGACAATATTTTACACAGCCCCAACCCTGGTGCGTTCGCTGATGCGTGAGAGCGATGAGGTAATAACCTTGGGGGTACTTCATCTGTTATGATTGCACTTTTTGGTTTGTTTCGTATTCAACTGTTCTATATCATTTTTGCTTCAGATTTTAATATCTGCTTAGTTTCGACATATCAGGAATAATTTGCAGTAGCAGTACCTGTTCCAGTATATGCTATGTCAGTCCGATGATACCCTAAATGTGTATCTTATTACATGCCTGATAAACTAAAGTAGGTTTCTTGAGCATTTCATTAATACCCAGGAAGTTCCTGCGTAAGTTACCTCCCTCCTCTCATCTTATAATTTCTTATCAAGTTCCTCGACCACGAACCATGCCATCTACTGTTCATGTGTTTCCTCATAACATTCTTGAATGACTTTGCCAGCATTTTATACTATAAATTGCATTCAAACACCATTTTTTGTTGAGTTTGCTCCCTTGAATCACACTATCGTGTCTCTGTCCATTATTTAGGTAATAGGGGGGCCATTTGATCGTGGAATATGTGATGAAATAAGAATAACCTGTAATAACTTGCCAAATAAACTTATCTTTTTGGAACTTGTTGTGACTGGTCAAAGGGATATGTTTGACAAGTTAATTGTCTTTTCCAATAGAATAACCTATTCTACGAAAATGACAGAGTTAGCTATACCTTCTGTATATTAATTTGTTTTCCTGTTTGGGGCAGAAAGGTAAATGTTCTTTCTTTTTGATATATTTACCCTACAAACGTGTTATATAAGTAATTTTCATGTGCAGAATAGCATACTTAATTCTTTTATACATATTTCCTCAACCATTTAACTATCCGAGTACGTATTTTTATTGATCCCACCGGTGCTTTGATGCAGTATGTCACTCGCCACCACCGGAAGTCTCTGCGCGTTCTTGGTAGTGTAGGCGAGCCAATTAATCCTAGTGCATGGAGGTTCAGCCCGACTCCTTGGACTACCTTTCTATGTCTTGCTTTTGTAGTTTAAAAAATTTCTTAAATGTATTATATTCATCAAATTAGGTGGTTTTACAATGTTGTTGGGGATTCACGATGCCCTATATCAGATACGTGGTGGCAAACAGAGACTGGTGGCTTCATGGTAAGTGAATGTTCCTGTCCTTGTATTTGCCGATGGCCAGTAGCTGTTTTGATGTAACATGTGTATGCTTTTCTGTGAATTTTTATTTAAATCACAACTTAATTGTTTTCCTTCGGTCTTAAGTCCAATGGCTTAACTTCTATGGTTTGTGTCCAGATTACGCCTTTGCCCGGTGCTTGGCCCCAGAAGCCCGGTTCTGCTACCTTTCCATTCTTCGGAATCCAGGCATGTACTAACGTAACTCACATATGGAAATAAGGGTCTTAAATGTGAAATATTGTTTTAATTTTCTATTTCTGTTTGAGATACTATTGCAGCCAGTCATAGTTGATGAGAAAGGGAATGAGATAGAAGGTGAATGCAGTGGATATCTTTGCATTAAGAAGTCATGGCCCGGTGCATTCCGTACACTTTATGGCGATCATGAAAGATATGAAACCACATATTTTAAACCATTTGCTGGTTATTATTTTTCTGGTGATGGATGCAGCAGGTAACTTTCTCCAGACTGTCAATTGATCCAAAGTTCCTCTTTCATCTCCACCAATATATGTTTAATGAATGCTGATCTCCACATAGTTTAATTTGGAAAAAAAAAATCTTGGTTTTGATTATTATAATGTTCCATTATTATATCATTATGGTAGAGACAAGGATGGTTACTTTTGGCTCACCGGAAGAGTTGATGATGTCATCAATGTGAGGTACACACATGCTTAGCATTATCACTGCAATTAGACAGATCTTCATCAAGCCACAGCATTTCTCCACAATTTGGCTATTGCTGTGTTTTACGTACGACCTCGACAAATTATAGTGTTTGAATTCTTTTTCAGCGGACACCGTATTGGCACTGCAGAGGTAGAATCCGCCCTGGTCTCGCATCCCCAGTGTGCAGAAGCCGCCGTAGTTGGTGTAGAACATGAGGTATGAGAATACCTACATTTTTGGTTGCTGCACCCAAGAAAGCATTAAGCATCAGTTGCATGTCATCCTTTGATTCATTAACCATTCTCGTTATCAGATCAAAGGGCAAGGCATTTATGCTTTTGTCACTTTAGTGGAGGGCATTCCATACAGTGAGGAGCTCCGGAAGAGCCTCGTTTTGGCAGTCAGAAACCAGGTGCACTCTTCTTGTACTACTTTGTATCTTACTAATCAAGAAAACTGATATAGTTTCATTAATCTAAAATGTACTTGAGCTCAAAATTAAAAGTGGCCAATAACTATTTGATTACCACCAACCGACAACTTCTTAGAAGATTGCACCTATATATCATACTATTAGTGAACAACAATAGAATTGCTTTATTCACTTCTTCACATTCAGAATATGGTATCACCTTATCACCTCGGTAACTATTTTTTTTTATTCCACTTGCGGATCATTATCATCGTCTCTAACACAAACATGAATGAGCTCCTTTGTCGATTTACCAACTAAAAGGATTTCTTGTCAGATTGGTGCATTTGCTGCCCCCGACAAAATCCACTGGGCACCCGGACTGCCAAAAACAAGAAGTGGAAAGATCATGAGACGGATTCTACGAAAAATTGCATCCGGGCAGCTGGACGAGCTTGGAGATACCAGCACACTTGCTGACCCCAGTGTTGTGGACCAACTAATTGCACTCCGTGATTGCTAGTAAAAATGATTGGCATTCATGGATTTTTCTTGAGTGTTAACACACTTCTGGTGTGATTTTATGTGATTGTCAAAATACATGGATATTTTTGCTGTCCTGCCAGGAGAATTTTTAACAGAGTAAACAAATGTGTGACAGCATTGTCACTCGGGTTCCCTGTGGTTCATGCTGCAAATGTTACAGTTCTAGAGTAGTTTTGCTGTATGCTAAACCTCCAAGTCTATTCGTGTCACAGCCATCTTTTTGACACTTCTGATGAATTAATTAGTGAAATGTGATGTTGGTTCCCATATAACCTTCAATGGTTGTGGCACATATGTACTAATTTCATGATTTCAGTACTTGCAAATGAAAAATTGCATCAGGTGATCCCATGTAATGCAATCTACCACATCACATTCTAGATGTAGAATTTCTCTATTTAATTCTTATTTATATATGACAGGCACGAAAGTTGCATGAAATTGCTCGGTACGATTGACAAAAGTCAATTTTTTGTTAACTTTATTATCATATATTTATAGAGACAAATTGTATTCTTAGTATAATTAATAAATAATTTTTTTCTTGTAACTCTTCCCTACAAGAAAAAAAGAGGAGTGAAAGAGAGTGAGTTGAGTGAGGGTGATGTACCTACCCTCCTCCGTCAGCAGTATTTTTGGCTCTTCAAGCTTGACTTATATGGTTCCTTCGTCTTCGTCGGAGGCGTCTTCCCTCGATGACACAAAGTGGGCCAAAGATGGTTTGTAAACACAAATGCACTAGCCTAGTATTCAACAACACATGTAAGATTTCCTAGATTTTTATAATGATTCACACAAGTACTTTTTTTTTTTTTGTCTTTATCATATTAATCTTTGGAATTTACTTGGTTCTTGTGAGTTTTTTGTGTGGAGACATGAATGAAATCTCCTCACATGAGTATAAAGTTAGGGGTAAACCTTTCTTTTAGTCCTATTATGGATTTTAGGAAATTTTATCTCTACTTTTGGTTTAATTGATGTCAGCTTTCATGGTCTTAGGTTCACCTAGTATAATAATAGATTCGGTTAGTCTAAAATTTCTCTCAAATTAGATAGGGTCTTTGTGAATAATAGCTAGTTGGATGCCTATAGTTTTACTGAAGTTGTCCTCCACCTCAGTAGGATTGCTTCTGAGCACTGCTCGATGCTCATGAAGGCTAAAAGCAGGGTTGAGGAGGGAAAAAGAAGTAAGATTTATAGATTTAAGACTCACTAAGCTAAAAGTCCTGATGTTAGAGAGATTATAAAGGATTTTTGACTCATATCTTGGGGGGGGTGCAAAGATCATGTTTATAGCATTCTTAATGGTGTGAGTGGCCTGACTATGAGATGGACAGAGGCATGAGGAGAGTCTTGAGCAGAAGCTTAGAGAAATAGACTGTGAGATGAGAAGCTTAATGACAAGACTGATAACAAGGGTTTAAATAATAGGGAAGAAACGTCCTTAATTTATCTCAAACAATAAAACCTTGGCTCTTCATCATCAACTACATGATCAGTGGTGGAATAAGGCTAAGGCTAAAACCCAGTGGATTATGAAAGGAGACCACAACACTAGGTGTTTTCATAAGTTCATTCATCTGCTTCTTTATGAGGGATGATGGTTTTAAGGTGGAGAATGAGGATGAAATATGTATTTGTTTTTATTGATTGGTACAGGAGTCTATGAGGGGGTAATACCAATACTGCTTCGAGGGGTGGAATTTATTCATTGGGATACCGAGCTCTTGCCTAATCCTCCTTGCTTATCTAGTGAAGTCCATTGAGATTTATGCAAAAGCTTTTCCTTAAATATGATTTTTAGTGCCCTCAATCAAATGGGTCTTGGAAAGAGCTTGGGGTGTGATGGATTCACTATCGAATTCTTTAGAGCTTATTCTTGAATCTTTTAATAACAAACAAGGTTTCTTTTAAGTTGGTATAATTTTTTTATTTTTATTTCTAAAAAAACTCAAATGTTCTAACACTGGTGATTACCATTGCTCATTCTATGGTTAAGTCCAAAGGTAAGTATCCTCTTATCCTTTTGAAAAATATATTTTTTTTAAAAAAAATATTTAACAAGGTATTTTGGATATGATGAGGAGAATGGATTTTTTTCCTCCCCAATTTGTTAGATGGGTATTAGCTTGATGGATTGTCTAAGTAACGATAAGATGTTCAAATGAATCAACACATTTAGAGGCATCCATCAAGGAGACCCATTTGTCTCTTTACTTGGTTCATATTAGTACAATAGACACTGAGCAGCATTCTTTAGGATAAGACTGAAAAGGACATATCACGCCTTTTAATGTCAGGGGAGTTCGTATTTCTCATTTGATATATGCCGATGATGTAATGTGGTCTTTTCTTTTAGAGTTAACCAAAAATCTATCAATAGATAGCCAACTTTTGACAATTAAGAGAGTGGGTGGATGATTGGGAATGAGTGGAATCCTAGACTAATAGATGAATTATTTAACCTTATTTTAAGGAGAAAATGAGGTATATACACTTCCCAAGGGGTCCTTAGATAGATGGATATGGGCATTTGCGATGGATGATAAAGTTACAACTAAGAAGACTTATTGCTTTCTTAAGTAGAGCAACATATGTGGGAACCTGGCTTGTCCCTCCCAAAGTAAAGATATATAAGTTGTTATGGAATTAGTTGTCGACGTCCGAATACTTGGTCAAAATATACAGAAGTCAGATTGAGGTTTGCATACTTTGCAAGCTATTTGAGCATTTTTACCCAAAGCACTTTCTATCTGAATGCAGGTTCGAGAAACAATTTTGGAGCCTTACGGGGGGACAAAACCAATGGTACCAGGGGGCTTGGTTGGAATAAGAAACAAAGCTGGAAACGATGTTTCATAAAAAAAAATTTATTGTGGATGCTAATAAGACTTTACGAAGCTCATTCCAAATAGAAGGTGGTGGTCTGTCTATACAAAAGACATTTCTGTTGGATATCGAGAGAATAGCAAGTCTCAGATAGATAGGGAAGGAAGCCATATATCAAGCGGAAGATGAGTTAATGATCATAAGTTACAAATGATTTTTTTTTTTGTGCAAACACATGGTAGAGTTGCAAAGCTATTCTTGTAGCATTGCATAGAACAACAAAGGAAGGTTGGTCGAAGGTCATTGCAATTGGTCCTCGAAGACATCTCAAGAGTCACTGTCAGTTTTATCCTAGTAGAAAGAAATATGAAGGAAATAGTTCATAATCAAGTTATCCTAAGTTGTCTTCTTTTTTTTTTTTTTTGGTTAAAAAAAAAAAATTTAAGCAGCTGTTGATCTTTGTTGCTCCAGATGATTGGTCTACTGAGTTATTTCCCCTATTTAATTCCGGTACTTGCACCTTCAACGCTAGTGGTACCCATTCTGCTGCCATCAAGTGCTAAACTCCCATGGATAATTTTGGAATCCAAGTAAGATAAATAATTTCCTCCAGGTAGAACTCTATCAATAGTAAAAATAAAAATCTAGTTAGTCTGGTGTTCCTGGGTATACAGCATGTACTGCATGAAAATGCTGAGAGCCAGAAGTGGTGGTAGGTACTACATGACAGAACTCGGTAGTCTGCAACTCGAGTTATCAAGCACCACATAATAAATAGGCTCAGAGAAAGCATTGTTGGGTAAACCTCTGTGGCATCACACCAGAGCCTACGACATCTAGAGTCTTGTCTCCCAAGCATTAGACGCTTGAGATGGCTTTACTTTGGTGAAGTGAATGAAGACGAGGGTTAGAAGACAGACCATGATCCTCGACAAGAATGTGGCAACAATCTGATGCCCTTTTGTCACCTATTGAGGCCTAGGAAATGCCAATGACCTTCAACTGTTTATAGACCCATGGAAACAAGTGCTCGTGGTTAGCAGCACGCACATACAGGAAGCAGAAGCTGGCATGAAGGGAAGAGTTTACCGGAGTAGGTGACTCACAAGATTGTTCTGAGGCTCCCTCCAGTAGAATCCCTGGATAAGAACTGGCAAGACATTGCAGCCTATTAGAATGTAGATCATAAGTGCGTGCATCCCCAACCATTCCATAGCCAAGGTTGGTCTCCTATAGCCACAGACATCAACCTGTGGACATCAAAAATGGTAGAGATTAAGCAGTGTTACAGATATAAGCAGAATACTTTTAAGTGTTTGGAAAGAAGAAAAAAAGTTTTGGGTGTCCAACCAGCACATATACTCCAGTGAAGAGCATCCCAGCAGCTCCAGCAGTGGCACATGTATAACTTAATGTGTACAGAGCCTTATTCATCGGCATTCCTGAAACAAATATGAGTTTAGTTGATTGTACACATCAACCAAAAAAATGACATTAAGAAAGGTAATCCTGGGGATACCAAAGAAGTCCAATGAGAAGGCCAAGGCCAACAGACAAAAGGAAGGAATCATCCATTGAATTATTCTGTCCTTGTGATCCTGCAGTGTTTCAACAGTGATAAGTATTCACCACAACAAACATTTTCTTTATCCAAAGACAGTGTACAAATATCAACTATCAGCACCTTAAAATGTATGATAACATGCCCGAATTGCAAACCTATCAAGCAAGTCACAATTGCCATCACAGAACTGCAGCATCAACTTGTTCACTTTTAGTTGCTCTGACATCAAAAGAAAACTCAGCAAGGAAGACAAAAGAAAAGCTGACCTAAGTAGTCCTTCAGGATCGAAAGGAGCTTGGCACCATGAAGGAGCATCAGGTGGTAGTGGGCCACTAGCTGGTGAGTTTATGCTGCATTGCTGAAGAAAGAGTTACAAAAAAGTTATGGAGGGGAAACCTCGTGGATTGATCAACTGAAGTAGATGCAGTGTATGTGAAACCTTTGTCCTTTCATAAACAGGACGTCTATGTAGATGTCGGATGCCAAAAATTTGGCGGTCAATCATTCCCACAGCATTGCAGGCAGGTCCTGTGTCACCCCACACTCCACATTTCACCTAGAGTTTATGAATATATTAATATTAATGGAATATATATACTTGGAGAAACTCATCACTGGAAGAGATCACAAGGTACAAAATGACAGTCTAGGCATCGATCTGTTTTTTTGCATTCGACTTACTGATAAGGTCTTTGGCGTGGAGCCTGGCCCTGGTATCTGGTACTCCCAATCAGGAACATACGAACCATAGAGAAGAACCATGTATGTGATCGTAAGAATCAAACCCACCAGCCTACATGAAAACAAGGAATTTGCATTGAATCCAATTACAGCATCACTAATACATGCAACAATTATAGACTGGTCTAGCTATCCAGCTTTCTTTAATACTTCTTTACATATTTTGTTCGACTCTCCAACAATCTCTCTCTGTATCTGTTTCTTTCTTTTTCATTTGTTTACTTAAGCCTTTTAGCTTTCTGAAACACTTTTGCTGATACAGTCACCATGATGCTTGACTGGAGAGTAATTTAGAAAGATTGATCAAACACACTTGACATACTTACAATTGCACTCGGTATCGCCTGACCAAGGAATATCCAGAATCAACAATATCGTCGTCACCTTTAAGCCAGATTTCGCATATTGCAACTAACAGATAGGCTATTGCTATCCTCTGCAAGGAAGATTCTTTAGTTGAATAGATAAACTCTACAAAAGACACAGTAATTCATAAAAAGATTGCCTAATAATTAGTGGAAAATATAAATTTCACTATTTGCAACGTAGTGGATATGATCATTAGCATCGTATCAGCAGATATCTTGTATATCCTCTATAAGATTTATATTAGACCGATGGCTGTGGGCTCTTAAGTAGTTTAATTGGAGCATCTAAAGATTACACAGAATCCTTGTTCAGAGAGATTTCATCTCAGCCTTTTTGTTTAGATTTCACTCGTTTAGACAAATCAAATAGGTGGGCTCCAGTCTAGCTGACTCTGAAGAAGATTTTAATGAGCACACAAATGTTCATCTCTAATGCAAATTATTAGAATGTGCTTAAATTCATCCATTTAAAAGGAAAAATGCTTTTTGGGATGAAATCAACATAACTGCTAGATTTTGTCAGCAAAATTGTAACTACAATGATCGAGTACAAAACATCATAAAGCTTAATGACACTGTGTAAAACATGTTATTTTTGAGCATCAGGGTGCACTTCCTACCTGTAGTACGCCCATCCATCTCATGCTCAAAATATCAACTCCATAAGTTAAATTGTGAAGGCCGTGAAAATAGCCACCTAAGAAAATAATAAGAATTTAGGAAGTAACCAAACACACAATACAGTGACAAAAACAAAAGAGGAACCAAATTTCCTCGGATAAGTTCACAGAAATATTAAGTGTATTTTGAAGTACTAGAGGGGAAGGGCTGTATACCTTGAACAACAAGACCTACAACAAAGAGCTTCAGTGCTCGAAGTAATGCTTTCCTAGTTGCTACGACTTGGTTTGCGACTCTCTGATCACAAAACTGAGTGTAAATAGCATCTTTCTTGTACTCAAGATACATGCGGTAACTATAATCCATTAACATTCTTTTCTAACTACCAAATTAAATTACTTAATCCACTAATATGTAGAATCCAGTATAGGATTAAGCATTTGGTCAAGCAATAGGCTTACCTTATATGTAAGTGCAAGAGCAACTCCAACTATAAACAAGAAAAATGGCATGACAAAATCAGCAAGGGCCACACCATCCCAAGGAGAATGGTTGATCACGGGAAAAAATGATCCTGCTTCGTCTACGAATATCATCAGCTGCAGTAAATATGTGACTAAGAATTACATCACAATTTCCATCAGAAAGAGAAAAAACAGGAAACAATATTATAAGACATAAAAAAGTAAATGGGAGTATTCCTTATGAGGCTCATACGTCATTGTTCAAAGATAGTATCATTTCGGCCAAAATTTCTGCTATTAATGGAACACCTTCAGCGAAAAAACAGTCAAGGGGCACTGTCCAACATCCTGTTGGTTTTTATCAAGTACCACTTGAACAAAGATCAAAGGCTCAAAATAAATGCTAGTTTTCATGGTTTGTCGGATGTAGGAAATAGTGTCATGTCTATGAACTTAATATTGCCCCACAGAAATCCTGAAAATAGGTATCATAGACTTCATATTCAATCGATAGTTATTTGGTTGTGTTTGAAGGCCTACAATGCATGAGAATGTTCTTTCTATTTCTCCAGCTTTCTAATTATTTTAAATATAGAAAACCTAAAAATTGTCAAAATCTCAATCTGTGAACGGTACCAAACTGAGGCTTCAAACTCACCGAAGGACCAGGGACCATTCTCTCTGCAAGGCTTCTCAAAAAGCAACTCTGACGAACTTTTGTATTCATTTTCGCGACCAGGATTATGTTTTGACTGTGCAACGACAGTAAAAGCAATAACATCGATCAAATCACGCGGCCGAAAGTTCAGGAATGGGAGGCCGAGGAGCCCTTAAGCCAAATCCTGATCCAGGTATCGAAGAGTGACTGTTCTATGGAGCTTCCACTTTTTAATGGGCACAGCCGCCGCCCATAAGAAGAAAAGGATGAGATCAGGTCTGCAGCAGCCATATACTTTCCCCACCCCACCTCTGCAGACAAAAAGGAACTTGCCCTGGTGGTGCTCTGCCTTACCGAAACTCTACACCACAACTCTACGTCCTATGGAAAGAGAGGATTTAGGTAGGGAAAGCACCGACCGTAACTAGAACATGATACAAGCGTGCCAAGCACTCCACGCATCCAGATACCTGAGAGGCCTTGAACAGGTTGACTGTGGGAAGTAGTCATGGAAGGAAAGTACTTTGACATATGGCACTGCAACTGCTATACGTACAGATTATTTACTGAAGGTGGGGGTCGGGAAGCAAACCAGAGCAGGAGAAGGGCGGCTCTGACGCTGTCGATTCTTAGTTGGAGTGGACATATGGTACTGGAGAGAGACGTTTCCAATGGTAGCCACTGATGACCTGCGTTGCAACCTCTATGACATGACCGCGCATCCACTCGAGGGCTGCCCCAGAATTCGATGCTTGCTGCAGCGGTCAGTCGTTACGTTCTGAGGGAAATGAACTCGAGACACGCCACTTCTGCGGTCTGAGTTTTATGCCATCACTGCTATTGTTCCATGATATGAAAAATAGCAGGACTTCCACCTTCCCAGTTTGTGTTCCAATCATCAAGAAAGCAAAAAAACAACAACATTGGAGCACATGACGAAGTCCACATCCAATGGATTCGTCCACACGAATCATATTCGAGCTCGGTTGGCTCTTCGGGGGTCGCCATGAAGTACATAGACATGCATAGTTTATGTACCTACAGCATAGATTAAAGTGCATGCGATGAAAGTAAATTCAAGGATGAATGGAAACGATTTATGTTCTGTCCATTAGGTGGCCAGAATTGAGAGGCGACCTAAACAGATGGGGACCATGGATCGACCGGTGGGTCCACGGGTTCATGGCACGGATTCAAACGCGTTCGTGTGCTAATACTATGGTGGGACCCTGAGCCGTAGATGGGGCAGCAGCGGCTGAGACGCAGAGATCGATCGGCTCCGATCAAAACGACACGATAGGAGACGACACAACAAATTTCTCGCCTCCTCCTCCTCGTTGTTGCAACGAAGCTGGACGCCGAACAGGATGGGAGCCGACACAAGTGGATCATGGACGCGGAAAGGAAGCAATGGATTCAAAGCCACGCAAGAGAAGGGAGCGGGCCTTTTAACACGTACAAAGTTCCTCTTGTGTGCACCCACGTCCCATCCCTAGTTTGGTTGGACAATGAGCGCGAGGCCGAAAAAGGAGGAGAATACAATTCCCAAGGATTGCAATGCTATCCACGAGCGGAATTCGATTCGATGTAAAGGGACACAACATGAATTATTAGTCGCCATATTTTATGGCACCCATGAAAACAATGGCACCGAGGAACAGTGAGGAAAACTAACTAAAGGCGAAAGGGAAGTCCACCAAAAGAAAAGCACAAGTATTCTTAGGGATTACTCTGCGGAAACAGAATTCATTGATAGGATGAGTGTCACAAAATATAGTAAATAGAACGGAAGCGGGAGGGCCGAACTCAATCAGGAGAACTTTATTTATGGAGAGAAATAGTTGAGAATCCGGATCGAATCGTGCAATAATTGTAATCTTTTGACCTAATTGACGAGCAATAAATGGAAGGAGAATTCGGAATTAAAACAAGGATTCAATAGGCGCTAAGAAATAGTGACGAGACCAAACAATGCGGAGGGAGCCGCTCACATACCGCGACGGTGAGTCCTCGGAAGACGTCAAGCGATAGGAGGCGCTGCCCGCGTTTCCCGGCAGCGGAGGCCTCCTTTTCCGGCGGGGCTCCTTGGCTGTGCTTGCTGCCGGCCTCGATGTCCCTGTGCGGAGACAACAGCACGTCGTCGACGACGGCGAGGACTAGCTTGTTGGGCTCGGCCGATGGAGCGGCCGCCACGCGGTCGTCGCTCTTGATGAGCTTGTAAACCCCCATATCTCTCTTCAGACTCCTCTGATTCGGATCGGAGGAAGAGAAAGAGAAGAAATGGCAGAGAGAATGAGCAGTTCTCCTCGATCGCTCCCTGAAGGAGAGGAGAGGAGAGGAGAGGAGAGGCGGGTAGGGAAGGAGCGAAGGGATCCCCTGCTTTCTGTGTTGCTAACCGCTCGTTTTCCTTTTCTTTTGGCGTGGGTTGGATGCCGTGACCTCCCTCTGCTCCTGCTCCTCTTCCTCCTCCCTGCCATTTATAAGCAGCGGTACTGCATGACCCCACCATCATTTCCTTGTCTTATACGCATATACATAAACCGACTGTATTTTGAGATTATATATATATATATAAACCGTATTAAATGATATGCGTAAGACAAAAGTGATAGATATAACGCACATATCGTTTCATATGCCATGTTGTTGTAGCAAAGGAATACCGGCGAGAGTAAACAGCTCTGACGACACTTGATTGATGTCAGGGCAATCGAATCGATGCACGACGAGAAGGAGGACGCAATGAGGAGAAGAAGGGGAAGGAAGAATGCAGAGAAAATTATGGGACCAGTTTGACGGCCAATTGGATTCAAGGCTTTTCTGAAGAAAGAGTTCGTGCTAATACCATAGATATTTGAAATAGCGGGGCCCCACCCATCATTGGTGGGCATCACCCAAGCGAAGCGTCGGTTGATAATGGAGAGAACATATGCTCGGAGTCGCAATGGGTCGAGTCAGTTTGTGAAAAAGCTGTCGCACTGTCAAGCCCAATTTTGATTTTTTATGGGATGGGGGAAGAAAAAAAATTTATGTGAAAACCAAGTTAGGTAGCCTAACTAACTTTATATTGGAAGCCGACCTGTAGAACCGTGTCATTTTAATGAATAATGGTGAACACTTACTGTGACTAACATTTACCCATCATGACAAGTTGTAGCAAACACTATCTGCTATTTATTTTCTCATGATTAATTAAGGAGAGAAGAACAAACGTGGATATGAGGGGTGGAGAAGCCGAGCGTCAGTCACATCGGTGTTATGTTCCATGCGAGCTAAAACAAAAGAGCGGCAAGTCGTCCACGTCGCGTTCGCCCGAGCGAATAAGTTCCTCACGACCGAGAATAATAAGTTGCGGCATTCACCGTTCTCAGTGTCGCTCGGACTTGCTTTGAGACACATGATTTTTTGTCTCGTTCATGGGATTACAGCATTATTCTCAGTTATCAGGGAGCAGATTTTATTCCCCTGTGTTTTCTTTCTCGGTATGCATCACTGGCACCAACAATCAATCTATTATAGGTGGTGGTGGGGTTATATATTTTACATATCAAGGTTAAGATGTTATATCGGTTTAGTTTTACTCGCGTACACATGGGTGTTTGGGGATTCTTCGTTGGCGCCCGAGGGATCTGCAAGCTCCTCGGGACGTCGACTGATAGATCGAGAACTCACGCGATCGCCTCATGCTGGAGTCGACTTCTGATCTTTCAGAGCTGTAGCCCCCCGGAGAAGTCTGTTGTGATATTTCAGGAGAGGTTACTTATCATTAGTCGGGGTACCTTATTTGGTTAGCCTTCGTAGGCGGAGCTTTCCTCTTTGCGAGTGCGTTCGTCCTTTCGCTCTTCAGTCGACTCTTCGATCGTCGATGACTCCACTAAGGCCATGTTTAGGGGGGCGAGGTGTCGCCCTAACTCAACCCCTTTAATGGTCAAATCAGCTAAGTAAATTGTTCTGTGTAGTATGTATATTGTGGAAGAAATTTTTTTTTCTTGCTCATTTGCCTAGACACCTTTTATACTATATAGGAAGGTAGAAGTCGTACAAAGTGGATTAATGCGCTTGGATGATAGGTCAGTATCGTATGCTAGTCGGTAGTTGAACTCCCAACCCATCTATCAATTCTCACTATTCGTACTGGTAATAAGCACAATCCTTTTATAGGTTGTTGTGTAGGAGATGTACAAAAGAAAACATCATAATGGAGGTAGGCGATGGTGGTCCGGGACAATGTTCCTTTCCGGAACCGAGTAGATCATGTCTACTTAGCTTTTGAAAGGCGATATGAAAGTATATGTTGGACAAACTAAAATATATCATATCAAGTGATTTTATTACATTAGAAGATATGATTTGATTCAAATTATACTATATCATTTGTCACTATATATAGACTGTCTATTACCGGCATAAAGAAAACAAAAAAAAAGAAAAAGGTGCCCAGATAAGTTAGATATAATGAACTCCAATAAAGAAGGGTTTAAAGATTGATTTGGACATACGAAAAATTGGAATAATATCAAAAGAGTTTAATGTCATAAGAGTGTTACCAATTAAGCTTACCTCAAACGGTAGGTATCTTCTGTTCCGATTAGAAAAAAAAAAAAAGAAAAGGATTAACTCATGCTATACGTCTTTCTTCGAGCTATAATTATTATCTACAGAATTCAATGTTCACATCATTTGTTAGGTCGATAGGGAGAGAACGGAATTCTCTATAGTATTTTGACGACGGATCTCAGCTGCCTCATCTGTGACCAAACATCTTATACACCACCACTATTGTATTGTCGCCAAATTTAGATTGACTATTGCCACTGCGAAACTAGCAGGTTTTAGTTCGACATCCCCAAAATGGTCAACTCGGAGTCCAGCTACCGGCGACCGTAGGGATGAGGTGGTAGAATGTTGGGTCGTAAATCCAGGGACGACTGGTTCGAACACAATCCTCGATAGACCGATCTGATTCGGTCCGATCGAACCGGATTCGTCGAGCGATGGGGTGATGTGTGCCCGTCACCTCACCGAGGTGAGCCGACATACCTACTCTCACAACTGCTCCATGGCGGCATTGTGCGGGATCGTACGGCGATGGCACGAGCTGGGAGAAACCAATCAGCCGATGTTATTGGAGTTTAGTAATCCACATGAGGCTGACAGGTGTTCGACAAAAGGGATATGCTTTATTATGGCATACCGGCGTTGGTTTCTTGGTTTTATTGCCCGCATCGCCATCCGCGGTCGGCCTTGAGAGCAGCTGCATGAGAAAGGATAGTTAGGTTGTCCGCAAGCAACGCTCAAGTAGCTGCTGCTGTAATCGAACCGTGTGACCTATCGCCATGGTTTTGGGTGGGCTACGAGCTTGACAGATTTGGATGGCCGATGAGGTTCTAAAGAACGAACTGACCCACTGCGGAAAGTTTGTTGGCTTATGGATGATTGGATTGTTTCCATGAGTTCTTCTCCCGTAAGTTTGGAAGAAGCTTATACTAGGTAGGAAATATTACACATGTATTCCTCTTTTTCTAGCATTCTTGGGTGTAACGTGTTGATACACTCCAGCTTATGATCAGAAACGAGGGACGTACTCCGGCGTTCGGCGGATAGATAAGCCGCTGCCAACTCCATCCATTCACAGCACCACGGTGGCAGCCATTTCCTGACGAGTGAAGCAACCCATAGAGGAAGATGCCATTGTTTCCTTAGACCTAATTCTTATCGTGCGTGATCAGGCCACTGGCTAACTGGAAAAAAAAGGGAAAGAGATGTCTAAAAATAATCGCTTTTGAGTTCGGAAACGAAGAGGAGGAACGTCATTCTCGAGACAGCCAATAATACCTAACGAACACTGTGGACACTCGCAAGTTGGCTTCCTGATGTTATCTTGCCTTCGTCATTGCTCTTATAATGCTTGATTAGACTTCTTGTTATGAATAAATTATGAATATTCTCACTCACAACAAGCGATGGTAAACAAATATAAGGAACCAACAACCAAAAAAATATGAGAAATAAAAGGTGGTGATAAGAGGCATGGTCTTCAATGTCAGACTCTTTCTCCTCGCTCGTCTTCCACCACGGGGAGGTACGCTGAGATGAATGGATAGAGCGAAAACTGAAGCTCTACCTCTAATGTTCTTCTACCGAGGACGGGTCCATCTTTCTCGAATGCGATTGCCGCCATCGGACAGTAACAACTCAGTTATAGTGTGCCCATCATCGATCGGAACCACACATGAACGGTTCCACGAGGTAAGGAAAAAGTGTCTCCATGCGAGCACACGAGCAGTTCAATACAGCTCGGTTTTTTTGTTGCACTCGACACGAGTAGTTCTTCTGATCACAGGGGTGGCTGTCGGAAGAACTGTCTACGTGCGTCTTCGTTCAGGACTGAGAAAGAAAAAGTGTGCATGCCGAGGGGAGAGGAGAGAACAGTGCAGTGCAGTGCAGGGCAGGGCATGGCAAGATACACGAGAGTTGCATGGCCTATCGCTGCTGCGGTGTGGTCTGGTCCGCCAGGATACTGGGCATTTATCACTGGATCGAGATCCGACCACTAAGATTGCCTTTCGTCGATGGGTTGGATCCATCCACAAATTGCGGAAGATACGGCCGGCGGCCCCATGAAAGGTTGCTGGCTCTTCACACCTTGTTCGAGCCGGCCCAACGAACAAAAGAAAACCACGCGCGGTGGCTATCCCTGGCGTGCGATACCCTCCTCCCTATGGTTCCTTGTCGGTCCCTTGTTGCCACTGCAAGCCCTTCCCTGCTCTCCACTCCTCTTCGCACACCGACGTCAGGTCTAATGAGACAAGCATATCAGTTATGAGAGGAGAAAGTAACACACAACCCCCCGCCGAGCCAGTCGCCGATCGACAGCAAAGTATATGACGTTCAGAACTATATGCGAAGGAGCGAGGAGGGGAGGCTGTGACGCCAAAACGAACGAAAGAAGCAATTGTCATGAGAATATCATCTTCCGGGAAGCGAAATTAATCATCGGAGTCTCCTCCAACCATCTCTTCTCTTCCCTCTGCGCGGCCGCCTAATTAAATTGTCTTGCTTTACCACTCCAAAAGAAAGAGAGAAAAAGAGAGTTTTTTTTTTATTTTAAAGTAATGGAGGCGGCGTGCGCCTCTTCCTCCGCTGCCTCCCTCCTCACACTCCACAGCTTACGCCCCTCCTCCGCCCACAGCCGCCCACTCGCCGTCGCGGTCGCCGCCCCCCATCTCTACGTTGCCGGATTCAAGGCCTCCTCCTCCACCTCCCTAATTGACCTCCGGCGCTTCCGTACCGCCTCCCTCCCCTTCCTCTTGCCCTCCTCCCGGAGATGCCACCAGTGCCGGCCGCAGAGGAGGGCAATCTCGGCGGTGTTCGAGCGGTTCACGGAGCGCGCCATCGAGGCCGTCATCTTGTCCCAGCGGGAGGCGCGGGCACTCGGTCAGGAGATGGTCTTCAACCAGCACCTCCTCCTCGGCCTCGTCGCCGAGGACCGTGGCCCTGGCGGGTTCCTCGGATCCGGAATCACCATCGACCGCGCCAGGAAAGCCGTCCGCGACATCTGGACCGAGGCGGCCGCCGCTGATCCGACGCGGATGCGGCCCCCCTCCTCCGGGTTGGCCACCGACGTGCCCTTCTCCATCAGCAGCAAGCGGGTGTTCGAGGCCGCGGTCGAGTGCTCCAGGAACATGGGCTCCAACTTTATCGGTCCCGAGCACATAGCCATCGGTCTTTTCAACGCCGATGACGGCAGCGCTGCACAGGTGCTCAGAAGGTAGTATAGTCTCCTACCTCATCTGCACACCACCCCATCATATCAATTGATTGAATGGAGTAAAAGGCTTATCAAGAACCAGTATATATATATATATATATATATATATATATATATATATATATATATATATTTTAAACCTAAGATATCCAAGTTTTCATATTAAGATCTTCACTGACTAACTTCACCTCACAATCGAAGGAATGGATTCTTTCGTGTGTTCCATCTCATTTAAGCTCACTTAACCAAGTAATTTTAGCTATGTTTATTCCACGCCAGCAATTAGTCAAGTTTACTGATTGATGAAAGTGTTGTAGTGAAAAGCAGAACTGTGGTGACTATCTCGGAATAGAAGAATCAATTATATTTCATTTGAAGAGATATTACTTATCTTCTATGTGGAAATGTGGTTGACTGAAATGATTTTGCAGCACAAGAACACATATAGATGGATGCTGTAAGTTTGATAATTTCGCATAGAGCTGTACAAACCTGGTCAAAAGAACCAATAAACCAAAGCACACTCATTTGGTTTATATGGATATAACTGTTTGAAGTTGCACTAAGCTCATGGTGGTAGAATATTACTGTGGCAATGTATACAAAAGTCAGCATTGTGTGATAAAACATCATGAGTACTGAGTCAAGCTTATAACATACATAGCATTGATGCCATGTGTAGGATTTCTTTATATTACTTTTCTTTAGGTGATAACAATGATGTTTTGTGCTAAACTTTCTCTTAAAAAACAATTGCTTCACAAAGATACTTCACACTGAATGTTTGAAACATTTTCTTCCAAACTTTCTCAAATAGATTTGAGAGTTTAAGCACCAGTTTCCATATAATCGAATGATGATTTAATTAGTGGTTTATTATTTTAGTTTGGGTGCAGATCCCAGTCACTTAGCATTGGTGGCACTTTCTAGGCTCCAAGGGGAGCTTGCCAAGGATGGTAGAGAACCATTGGCATCATCTGGCAAGATACAAAAGAAATCTCCTGCTGGAAAGCCTGCAAGTTTGAAGTCCCCAGGGAAAACAAAAGGTTGCTGGTCCTCTTCAAGAACCATAGACATATGATGTCTCATAATAATTGCTTCTTGAATATCTTGTGATAAACAAAGTCATTCAACTTGTCATTCTTTTGGTTTTTTTTCCCAGAGAAAAGTCTGTTAACTCAATTCTGTGTGGATCTGACTGCTCGGGCTAGTGAAGGGCTCATTGATCCAGTAATTGGCCGAGATACAGAGATTCAAAGGATTATTCAGATCCTATGCCGAAGAAGAAAGAACAACCCAATTCTTTTGGGGGATGCTGGTGTTGGAAAAACTGCAATTGCTGAAGGATTGGCTCTTCGTATTGTTAAAAGAGAGATTACTTCTTTTCTTGCAGTGGGCTTGCTTTATGATAAGAATTTATATATGTTTGCTCAAATCACTATGAACTAACAACTCTAGGTTTTTCTTTTATGCAGGCAAAACGCATATTGTCACTAGATGTGGGCTTATTGATGGCAGGTGCTAAAGAGAGGGGAGAATTGGAAGCCCGGGTTACTGGTTTGATTCGTGAAGTGCGAAAATCAGGTTAGCTTGAGCATCATTATATGAACCTTGTGTTTTGAGATCATTATAAATGTTTGGCCTAATGCAGGTGATATTATACTCTTTGTTGATGAGGTCCATACACTTATTGGTTCTGGGATTGTTGGGAGAGGAAACAATGGTTCTGGTCTGGATATTGCTAATTTGTTGAAGCCTTCCCTTGGTAGAGGTGAATTGCAGGTACAGTTCCCCACAATAATTACTATTACCAGTTTACCACCAAAAATTTTCTTGTTGATGCCACCTAATATCCACATTCATTTTTAATTCAGATAAACAACAAATCAGTAGAGGATCCCATTTATCTGGATAAAAGAACCTCTTTTTCAGCTCATTCTTATGTGATCATTATGTTTCTAATCTGAATTTGGTTCTGTATTTGCCATATTGGTATCAATCAAAGTTCACCTGCTGTAAAGTGTTACAGCTTTTACAGGACTCGCCATTTTTTTTCTCCACCTGGCGAAAATCTTTGTAGATTTGTCGACAATCTGTTTACCGTAGTCTGATGTTGAAATTTTCCTATATGTTAAAATGATTCAGTATTTTTTGTGCATAGATTTTATCTACGTGTTTGGTAACATGTTGGACTTTATATTTGTGCTTTGTACTAAATCAGTTGATGTATCCAGTGCATTGCATCCACAACTTTAGATGAACATAAGACACACTTTGAAAAGGATAAAGCTTTAGCTCGCCGATTCCAGCCAGTGTTTATAAATGAACCTAGCCAGGTATGCTAGGTGTTCTTCCCTTTTAATCTTCTTGGTTTTGTTATCTTTCTCCAATGTTTTTTTTTTTTCACTTAAAATGCTATAGGAGGATGCTGTGAAGATCTTACTGGGTTTGCGTGAGAAATATGAGACTTATCACAAGTGCAGATTCACTTTGGAAGCCATAAATGCTGCGGTGTACCTTTCAGCTAGATATATTCCAGACAGACATCTTCCTGATAAGGCAATCGATCTGATAGATGAAGCAGGTAGTAGAGCTCGCATGGATGCATTCAAGAGGAAGAAGGAGGAACAGATTTCTGTGCTCTCGAAGTCACCAGAAGAATACTGGCAAGAGATTAGGGCTGTCCAGGCAATGCATGAAATGGTAACTTTACTGTTCAGTTTCAATTTCAGTTTGGTTTTAGTTGGTTTCAACAGTCACAATGTTTTCAGGTTATGTTTTGGCTATTCTTGTGCCATAGACAGTAAAGATTTATAGTAAAACTCAGATTTTGAGAGAATACTAGAAAAAATGGTAAAACAATGTAAATTTTAATGCATTATAGGTGATACAACCATCCAATTGAATTCTTTGGCATTTCTATATATTATAAACGTAAATAGTATAATCTGAATGGCAGACATAAATAAACGAAAAGTACAACTTCATTTGGAGTGGTATGTAACTTTAATAAAACAAGTAAATGCTATGGTATCATGAGTTAGTGAATATATTGATATGGTATCTCTGTCAGCCTTACCCTGATTTGAGTTTCAGTTTGTATATTTGTGGTAGATCATTTTGGTGAAACTAAAAACCATGCCTTCCTCAAGTTGTTTTTTGCTGTTCAGTGGTAAATGGTGAAATCCTGTTTACCATTCAGGTATTGACAAATAAGCTGAATTATTCTGCGGATCTTAGAGTCACAGATGAATCCAAAATTGTGGGTGATGTGAAGGATTCCTCAGAGTCTTCTATTTCGTCTTCGATAAATTATGATGAGTAAGATATTTCACTTTTTTATATTTGTGACTCAATGGGCAGCCATAATCATCTGAAATTCTACAACTATTTCCCTTGGGTCTATGATGCAGACAGATTACCGTTGGACCAGAGGAAATAGCCACGGTTGCTTCTCTCTGGTCAGGAATCCCAGTCAAGCGGCTCAATGCTGATGAAAGAAAGCTTCTAGTTGGCTTGGATGAAGAACTTAAAAGACGGGTAATCGGCCAGGATGATGCCGTTAGTGCCATTTCTAGAGCTGTTAAGCGGTCACGTGTCGGCCTCAACAATCCTGGCAGACCTATTGCTGCATTGCTCTTCTGTGGCCCAACTGGAGTCGGTAAAACCGAGCTGACAAAAGCTTTAGCAGCATCCTACTTTGGATCGGTATTGTCCTTTCCCCCTCATCTCTACCATCTATCAGTATGCATATCAGAATAGCGAGTTAGTTATTTTTGCCATTTGAATTACTATATCGGCATTGGATCCTTCAAATGGAAGATAAGTTCCATAATATAAGTAGTAGGTAGCCTTGTTGAATATGCAGTTGAATAAATCGTATGGTTTCTGTTTTTATGTGATAATTTGGTATTGAATTAATGCAAAAAAATAAAGAAGTTTTAAGATGATCATTTTGTGTTGCAATAGCCATGCAAGTTTTTCCATCCATTTAAACTTTGCTGCTCTTGGCTATGGTCTGATATGGTGTTTTAACAAAAAAGGAGGATGCCATACTCCGCTTGGATATGAGCGAATACATGGAGCGGCATTCTGTGAGCAAGCTAATAGGATCTCCGCCTGGATACATTGGGTATGGGGATGGTGGTACCTTGACTGAAGCAGTCAGGAGAAGACCTTTCACAGTAATATTGCTTGATGAAATAGAGAAAGCTCACCCTGTTATATTTAATATCCTTCTGCAAGTGTTTGAAGATGGTCACCTGACTGACTCTCAGGTTGGTGCTTAAAGATTGTTAACCATAAATTTAATTAATGATTTGTTGATGTTGTCTTTGTGCTGCTCTATACTTTTGGCTTTATCTGCAAAAGCTTGTCAAGTATATTAATGTGTTCTTGATTAAAAAATTTAAGCGGAAGCTGCTTTTTAATTTCCACAGTAATTAGCACAATGTCACAGTTATTCATGTCCTGTTTTTTCATTTTTCTATGTACCCATTTGATAGGTCCAATATTTTATCTGTAACTACGTTTATGACTTACTCGATTAACAACTGACATAATAACAGTTGAAACTTGTTAAAAAAAAAAAAATACTTTCATGCATAACAAAACACACTTCACAGCTTTATATGACAACAGCATACTGAAGTTCTCAGGATCTCAATACTCTGTGTGAAGTTATGAAGTTATAAATCCTGAGACAGTAATATTGTGATCCTTCTGCATCTTGTTGAATGTCAACTATAGCATGAAGATTTTCTGAACCTTAATTTTATTATCGGACATCTGACCATGTGCTTCGATGATATTGTCTAATGGACCAACATCTTAACTAGTTGACTACTGCAAGACATGAATGTCTTTTATTAACTGTCACCTGTCATGCATTTCGTTCCACAATTTGTCAAATCACCTAAGTTAGGAGACACTAAGGTATATGACGCTGTATACATGTCTTGTTTTATACTTGTAGACATGGATGTCTTTTATTAGCTGTCACCTGTCATGCATTTTGTTGCATAATTTGTCAAATCACCTTAAGTTAGGAGACACTAAGGTATACGATGCTGTATACGTGTCTTTTATTAGGTGCTTTTAGGTCCTAAATGATATTGATGCATACTATAAGAATGAATTCCATGACAAAAGCCCACTACATGTTTGTTCCCTAATTCTTGCCACAGATACTTAGCATCTGTCATATATTTCAAATAGGCATTTTCCCCATATACATCTTATCATAGCATGATGCTATCATTGTGGATTATCTCTATGATGCCACAGAAATTCTTTATTCTTTCTTTTTCTCTATTTTGATGAACATGAATAACTTAGTTACTACTATTTTTTTCAATTGAATTTACCAGGTGCCATTGAATACGGGCATGTGGTACTTCCAAGTATTCATTGCTTGCTAAGTTTTTCACCCTACTTTGCCGTGCAATATATTGTCATATCCTCTGATTGTTTTTCCTATACTTCACCCATGTATCTAAAAGGTCTCGTCATTTTCTTTGAGATAGTTAAGAACTCTTTCTTTGTGAAATTTAAGAAGTTGTTTCTATTGCATGAAATATATTCTGCGTGTAGTCACTTCTTCATGTTCAATAGGGTCGGAGAGTTTCATTCAAGAATACATTGGTTGTCATGACATCCAATGTGGGGTCAGAAGCAATTTCCAAGGGTAAACGGAGCATAGGTTTTTTGATTTCAAAAGATGGCCAGTCTAACTCATTTGTCGCGATGAAAGCATTAGTGATGGAAGAGTTGAAGGAGTATTTCCAGCCTGAGCTACTTAATAGAATTGATGAGGTCATTGTCTTCCGCTCCTTTGAGCGAACTCAGGTTTGTTCTTAGCTTGTCGATGTTACTTTTAATTTTAGATTTATTACAACACGTAGATTTGGATTTGTCAAGTTGGCATTATCTGTGTCATTATATTATACTCAATTTATCACAATCCTTTTTCAGATGATGGAGATTCTTGATATAATGCTGAAACAAGTGAAGAGTAGGCTTTTGTCTCTTGGATTTGGTCTACAGGTATCTGATGCCATCAAGGATTTGGTCTGTCAACAAGGTTTCGATAGAAGCTACGGCGCAAGGCCTTTGAGAAGGGCGATCACTCGGCTCGTCGAGGATGTGATTAGTGAGGCAATTCTTGCAGGAGATTATAAGCCTGAAGACACTTTTGTGCTTGATGTTGATGCCTCGGGAAATCCTATCGTGAATCGGATACCCGATCAGACCATCCACTTGTCCGATGCCTCCTCACAACTCCAGTGATTTTGTAAATACCATATAATTCTATTCCTTCACCCATATAATTAATAATTATTTTTTTTGTGTAAATACCATTTGCAACTTGTATATATGTACATAGCAATTAATAAAAAGCTTTTTAATATCAAAATAATATTAGGCTCGACCTCTCGTGCCGTTCGCTCATGTTAACTACGATTGATGTAGAAAAGATAGTTTTTTATTAATTTTGTTCTTATTTCTAGGTATTTTTGAAACATGCATTACTATTATAATTATATAGGTTGATTTTTGTAGAAAGCCTTATATTTTTATCTATTTTCCTATAAAGGGCACTTAAGTTTATAATTATATACATGCATTATAGTTTTTTCTAATATAGCATTCCTATTTTTCTCGGTTACACCTTTGTCTTTTCTTTATTTTTTTCCCTTTTCAAACCTGAGCCAACCAATTCAATTAAGCAGGTTTAATTAACCCAAACCTTAGACCGTTTCAAAATAAATAATATTTAAAAAATAAATATTACTAATATATATGGATTTATACTAACAAAAGTATAGAATTATTACTATAAAATTGTTCTTAGGTTTTCAAATAATGTATTATTGAAATGAACGAATTATAGAACAATAAAAGTCAAAATTATTTTATTAAAAAACGCAATATAACTATATTTATTTATCTATTTTAAATAAATAAATAATACAATAATAATTCTTAAATTTTAAGATAACCTTGAACATGAGTTATGAAGGCCTAAATGATAATTTTTTATTTTTAAGATTTAAAATAAATATTTTACTAACTTTAACCATTAATTTTTTAAATCATATTTTCTAATTTTACCCTATTTAAGATGAATTTACAATCACTTTGCGGCAAAAAAAAAAAATAACTTTTAAAGATTTGAGTTACATTATTTTTATTGGAATTATACAATAAAAATAATGTAATCTCATTCGGCTCACCTCTCAATTTTTTAGAAAATTTTGGGTTAAGGTTCACTTTAGTTCTATGATTTTAGTCATAGACCACTTAAGCCTTTATGATTTACTCGTATGTAAAATAATCTATATATTTTTAAAAACATAGCATATAAGAATTTCTCATAAAGTTTGAGTTAATAGACATTAGAGTTTAATTACGTGACATGCTGACTCATAAAAACGGAGGTCATAGCGACAAACGAATGTGGATAGGTAGAGGTAGGAGAGGGCAGAGGTGGAAGTGAGAGAGAGCTAGACCACTATGTCATAGGCACGATGGGTGGGGGCGTAGGAGAGAACAAAGTGAGAGGCAGTAGGGATGAAAATGCTTAGCAAGAAGAGGAACCTGGAGATCATTACGTGCCTAGTGTCAGATTGGTGTAGAGAGGCTGCGTGCGTGCGACCCTTTGCTAGGCAGGATCGGAAGCTCTTAAGCTTACTACCAGCACGAGAGAGGTTGTGTACGTACGACCCCCTGCTAGGTAGCAACGACTCGATGCTGTTGTTGGTGGTCGTTTCCACGACGATGCATCCTTTCGCAATTAATGGTGATTTTTAATTTTTTAATCTAAAAAATATATTATTATATTAATTATTTATTATGAGTCAGCATGCTACGTATGTAGACTCTGTCGTCTGTTAAAAAAATAATTTTTTTTAAAATTTAAATTATATGTATTATTATATTAATAGTCTGTTATGAGTCAGTATGATCAAACTTTGATATTATCAACTCAGACTTGATGGGAGTGACTTATATGTCATGTTGTTTGAAGTATATGAGTAAATGATAATATTCGATGATGAAAATTACGATCTTTAAAATGAACCTTAACCCTAAATTTTTTAAATTTTTATAAAAATAAAAAAAAAATGACTAACGTTCATGAGTGACCATTGTTGCCGAACCGTCCATTTGGATGTTACTAAATTTAAAACCAAAATTGAAGTGATTGTTGAAAGTTTCAAAGCTAAAACGCTCGGTTCGTTCCGAAATCGAAACTGATGGATTAGTTTCGATTTTGATGAGACCCACTGATTTTGATCGATAAAAAGGAAGAAAATTAAAGTAAACCACCCAAGTTTGAACCTGGGTTAACGGGCCAATAAAGATCCTATTTGTGTTTTAGTTTAATTTTTTTATTTTATCAATCGATTCGTTCTAGGTTCCGGGCTCATTCGGTTTCAGTTTGAACCAAACTAAACGTTAGTTGCTCTTACTCACAAATACCTAAATTATAATTTTCTATTTATCAAAACTAAGTATTTTCATTGATTTTAGCCTAAAAGGTCAAATTTATGCTTTCTTTAAAACTATATCCAATTTAAGTTTAGTTTACAATCATTTGAATGAAAAATCACTTGAATATTATCACTGAAGATTTAAAGAAAATAAAATTTTAGTAACCTGAGTTACATTATTTTTTAGATCATATTCAAAAACATTATACCTACATTAAAAAAATAATGCAACTCAACTCTTGCGTTTTCTAAAAATCCTTAAATCTTATTAAAAAATAAAAAATAAATTACAAAGGATTAAAATATTTTTATTATTTTTATACCTTAAGAAAAGATAGTTTTACTAATTTCAGTCCTTGCAAGATTGAGTTTGTGTTTTTTTATTTAAGTTCCAAAAAAATATTTCTTGAAGACCCGATTATATTATTTTTTTAATTTCTATTCGAAAACAATGTGACATACCTATTATTTTTATAAAAAAAATTTATAAATTTATAGCAACTCCAAAATGAGTTGTCCGGTCACGATTTAAGACCATTGCTTTATATTATTGTGCTCCACCATACGGTCAAAATCTTTAGTTTCTCCACCAACTATGCCCATTTATTCTCTCGTACTCTTTCTGTTGAACAAAACATTATATACAGCATTTGCCAAGAAACATCATAGGGCACTAACTAGAGTGTTGGATTTGGTATTTATTTATTTGACCATCACAATTTTGACAGTTTCAAAGAAGACACTACGTATAGCATTTGTCAATAAACATCATATGGCACTAATTATAGTGTTGGATTTGGTATTGACTCGACCACCACAATATTGACAGTTTCAAACAAGTGTTGATGCAGAACTTTCAACGATACATATTGATAGGCCAAAATCACAGTTGCTATAGTACATAGGCCAAAATCACAGTAATTGATAGGCCAAAAGACCGGCAACCTACCGAGAGATGATACAGCTCGGCCCGCAATGCCTGTCCTCCAACCTCTGCGTTAGTTTGAAGAATAACACACTAAAATAAATATGTACAAGGATTAAGCTCAACTTCCAGAAGTGGGAGAATCTCCAATTCACTCAAAAGGGAACCCGGATTTTTCCAAGGAAAAAGAATTTGCTTCACTAGTGAGGTATTGAGTTCACATCTGAGACTTAAAAGACACCTACATCAACGAGATTTTATTAGAAAAACATGACATGAAAACTGCATCAATAGTAATACACATGCGCCAAAGTAATGGTCGTGTTGAACATACCACTTAGTGCGGACAACATGCTTATCTTGGTCTCGAGTAGTTGCATGCTGCAAAAGAGAGAGATTACTGAATCTTCCCAGAAGATTTTCTTTTGAAATAAACTAACATGACAAAGGTAAGATGATTTGAATGTCACATGATGAAACATATAAAAAACATTATTATAAAGAATGAAAAGGTGATTTCCGATTGTTTCACCTCCGGTCATCGTTGGAGTTGTACCCTCTTCTGATGGTCTTGAAGCAAGTATAGAGTAATTCGACATCCTTGGACGAAGTGACCAGCCATTGCATCGGATGAATGAGGGTTCAGGTTGGCAGCCATAAGGTGGCAGTGAAGCAGGTGATGCATCAATCTTGTTAACAGATGGACCTAAAAAGGGAAAGTACATGGTTAGAAATAATACAGTGTAAACAAAAAAGCACAAACTGAAGGGATTGGTTAAAGGGAACCACACTTACCAGGCCGCATGTTTTCTGCAACTATCTCATTATGGAATGGCCTCGTACCTTGATCACCATGAAAATTGACTCTATGGCCATCATGTAAATACTGAAATCTCTCAGGGATGGAACAATTACTCCAAGGCTGTGCTCTTAGTTGAGGTTCAGCCTGAACATAAGAAAATTGGTTCGAAACTATTGGTGGAGGTGGCTGCAAGTGATAACCCGTATCTGTCAAAGAAGTGCTGGCTAAAGACTGGAAATCATTCCGAGAATGAACAGATGGATGAGAAGCAGAGATGTTGGCATAAGAAACAGGAGGTGGTGGCATCTGGCGAGGCAGACATCCATAACTGGGACCATAATATGGAGCAGGCTTACAAGTCATCAAACAGGCATTTCGATTAGCAGGTCGTTGCCTAAATGAATTAGATTGTTGATTTTGTATGTTCTGCACACAACAAAAATGCTTAAAACAATGACAGCTAATACTCTGACCATAATATCTCCTTTGATAATGCATTCACATAATACTCACAGGGACAGTATCCGGCACGTGCAAATCAGCAGTATCAGCAAGGGCATCGAGTCCTGATCGCCACTGTGGAACAACAGCATGTGCAATTGAACAGGGGGAAATAAAAGGAGGAGATGATGGCAAAGGGGGTGGAGATGGTGGCCTGTCTGCTGGAAGTGGAGGAGCAACGGATAGTGAGTGTTGATCGATTTGATGATGGGAATTGATGGTCTCGGTTCCTGCACATGTGGAGTTCATATTCACCTCAGGAGATACATCCTCCATCTCAAACTCAACATCGACATCTTCCAGGACATGCCGATTCTTCTCCGTAGAAGTTTGAGTTGCCCCATTCTCGTTATCAATTTGGGTACATCTTTCTGGAGTAACAGCCTCAAAACTTTTATCATCAAAAGCATTTCCTTCATCTTCGAGCACATTAGTATGCAGCAGGCGTGGAAGTTGAAAATTGGTGTTGCTGATGTTGATAAAGAAAAAGAGAGTGTAAATGATCTTTCTGCATATATCTAACTAATATATCTAAAGGAAACCATGAATTACAGATAAAGGATCCGTTTTACCGATGCAGGAGTGAAATAAAAAAAGATTAGCAGTTCAAGTACACATGAAAAAAAAAGAATAAGCAAAGAACATCATTGCAAATGATATTGTAACACACTAATAATCTCTATAATATCCCCTAAAAATATAAATAAATTGCACATGAAGCCTGCCAACACAAATTACAATACACCATCAAACCACACTACTGACATATACTACTACAAGCACAGACTTCAAGTAACATCTCTGTCTGCAACCATAACTTGGAACCAATAGCCCCAAATAAAACATGTAATCAGAATAATTATCACTAAGAATGATGTTCCTAACAAGGTTTGACTTACCGGTCCGTACAGATATACCGAGTTCATCTCGATACCAGTACGGTACTGGTACCGGGTGGTACACACAGTGCATACCGTCCGATATATTAAAATATAATATAAATATTTTATAATATAATATAATATTAAAATATTAAAAAATATTTTAAAAGAAGAGAAAAGGAGTGACGTCGCCTCGATCTTTCTCCTTGCGCGGGAGAAAAAGCGCCCGCGACCCGCGAGCGAGGACCGCGTGCGAGCGCTAGGTATTATTTCTTTTCCTTTTTTCTTTTTTTCTTCTTTTCCTCTTCTTATTCTTCTTCTTCTTCTTCCCTTTTTCTCGCTTAATCGACCGTCGGCAATCGATTTATCCCTTCAATCGACCGCCGATGGTCGATTTTTGGCGGAACCGCCCGGTAGCGGACGGTCCGTGTACCGGCAACATAGTGGACCGGTATGTACCGCTCATACCGGGCGGTAAATGTCGAAATTGCAATCCTTGGTTCCTAATGAAATTATTAGCTCCCGGAATTTACAAGTCAAACATGTCAAAAATCATATCCTTCATGTAATAAAGTTCAATCATAAGATACCTTGTTCATTGTGCCAAATTTTGTTACTTCACCCAATCAGACTACAGCCTGCAACAAACTAAAGTAGGCTAAATATCATGATGCCATACGATTAATAAGGACTATCTCTTAGAAGTATCTGCAGAGTGTATCTTCTGCATAGGATGTTACACTAGAATCCTTTAAAATGCTAGCACAAAGAACCTTGTCTAGGGTATTTCATACTCAAAACCTTTGAAAATCCATGCTTCCCATACAATATCTATCCTATACTGCTTCTATCCCTTTTGATTTAAGTAAATTAGGACACTTTGTTCCATGCGTAGCATGGGGCTTGTTGCTAGTTATTATGTAAAGCCTGCTTGAGTCCAAAAGATAATTTTTGGTCACAAGCTGAAAAAAAACCTAAAAGAAAGCAACTATAATGATGAAAAGATGATGACAACAATGACAATGTCATGGAGATAACAATGATTCTAGTGTCTCTCTTTGAAAACATATTTCAAGAAATATATCTTAAAATAATATTAAATTTGCACCCAAGGACCAAATACATAGTGTGAACCATATCCAGGAACCCCTACCAACAAGCAAATCAGGTTACGTATCTCATCTCAGCAATATTTTACAAATATTCGTTAAGTATCATGTCCCCAAAGTTAACTAAACCCTATCTCCATCTGCTAACCATCAACAAACAACCAACACAAAATTTAATCAAGTAATATATTAAACATAAGTAGCAAACTCGTTTACCCAAAATTAACTAACCTGATGTCCATCTGCTTACCATCAACAAACAACTGACACAATTTAATCAAGTAATATATTAAACATAAGTAGCAAACTCATTCTACCTAGTCATTTGACAACCAGTAATCCATGCCAATCCATGTGAACAGCTTCAGCATCAGACTATGGATAACTTTTAAATAAAGAATCACAACCAGGATCATATTCTGCATGTTAGATGATAGTTGAATGATTTGCTGATGGTGAAAATTATTCTAAAAAGGCTAGTGATTTATGTTGGCTATTAGTCGTCAAATCTAAACATAAAATAATAAAAAAAGTATATTAGTTCTTGTCTTGCTTAACTTTCAATTTACTGCATTATAAGAATATTATTTGATAAAGTAATCATATAATTTCAACAAGATAAATCATTAATAGAGAAGGGATACTGTTCTACATCTGCCACACACCAGTCTGGTCCCACACATATAATGATCTGACCAAAATCAGATTTCTTTAGTGTAAATAGATAGCCTGCAAGCAAAAATACAGAGGTATATATATGCAAATATAGAGAGATCGTGTGTGAAATTTTGTTTCTGGTCATTTTTATTAGTTTTAATTGATACCCACCAGTGGTGAAACAATATCAGCATAAAAGGTCACTCCTACATTGGTCCAATTTGGTACCAAATCCTTGCCATTAGTATCCTTGAAGTTGTATATTCAAAGCAATTTTGAATAGCATCAGAAGCAACATGTTTAAAGTGAGAAACAAGGATAGGGAGCTGCGCACCAGTATTCACCTTTTTGACACCCTTTTCCAATAAAGTTCACTTAGTTTTGCATGAAGCAGAACAAGAAAAATATCTGTATATCCTAAACATAAGGGAAAATTGACAAGAGAAACATAAGAACTGTACCTTCCATACTCATCAACAAGAATTCCCTCCATCTCCCTAAGAGGATCATTAATAGCCCTCTCTGTTCTTGATGGACATCGAGAAGAACCACTACTGTATGATAGTTCACAAGTGGAGTCAAGTTCTCGCATGTGATGGCGAACAATTGATTCTGGCAGAGTTTTCCTTTTAAGCCACAATCTCAAAACCTTATTTAACAATAGAAAATGATAATCAATAGCATTGCATGGTAAATAAAAATCAAAATGCAATTGCTTAATGTTCTTGCCTTAAGACATTGTCTACGGTTCTCTGATGCAGCATTTCCATGAGGTGCAGCAGCAGACAATAGACGTGGAAGCACTGATTGGACAAGTAACGGGTAGGCATTTCCCACTCCAACTAGAAATTTAGATATGCAAATGTTAGATGTATGGCTATTTAAACACAAAACATAGTGATTTAGAAAGAATAGCTTCAATAAATTACCTTTATGATTTCGAGAACATTGAGTAATTGAATCTACAAGGAAAAATAGATCAACCCTTCTGTGCAAGGTCTGTTCTCTTTCCAGATTTTGGAGAAGAATTTCAATTACCTGGTACAATATTAACGTAAATAGTTGAGATATTGTCAATGTTAACGCAAAAACATATGGCAAGCAACTATGCCCACGACAACAAGGACAAATCTGATAAGCAGAGGCTGTTAAAATTATTTCAAACTTCAAATTATACATTGAACACGATAACGAACTTGTGACGCCAAAGATGACATCAGATCAGCAACAAAAGAGTGGTTCAAACTTCAAATTTATAGCTCGAATTGTATCATACAAGTATGAGCTTAAGTCAACTTGCATTAGCTAAGAATATATTCAGACGACAAACCAGCTGCTGATCGTGCAAAAATCAACAGTTCTAGAAAGTAGTAATTAGGTGATAATTTCTTGGCATTTTTTATTCAGCTTTCAACTACTTTTTAGATTGTGGTCGTAAGGTCAATCATTCTCCAATTCCTAATCATAAAGCCATTAAATTCAAAAATTAAGCATGTTGTTTCTCGGAGTTCCCTAGCTTCTCTGACATTTATATGCTCATGTTATTAACACCATATAAAAACAAACAAGGTATCATGTACTTATGCAGAAAATCTGTTTATCCATGCCCTGTTTCATAGCACAGAACAGAGGAACAAACAGTGTGCTTATGTAGGCACGCAAGAATTTTCACTACTATTCAAGCATATGCAATAACAAACATCATGCTACGAAATGTTCATAATAAAAGCTTTTCCTAAATTATAAAAAATGATAAATTGTATTTGAGTTATTTTTCCTAGGAGTGTAAATCTGCAGAAAGCCAAAGGAGGTGCACTTCCAAATTTATGATTTAATCTACAAATAGCAGTGGCCGCATTAGATTCACTGAAGATCTCCTAGTACACAGTTCCTCTACCGTGTACTCAGTTCACCAAAGAAGAAGAAGAAGTCATGTCCCAACTAATGTTCTTCAAACTAAACACTAAGCCTTAATTATTTACATTAACAAATGTACCAGTCCACAATCTATTACACATTGATAAATTGTTATGCTAATGTAAAGTTAGAATGATAGAATGTAAAGTTAGGCAAATGCAAATATCAAGCTGTATAATCTAATGTAAAGTTAGAACAAGACTAAATCAGCAAAACTTATGTAATTATCCTTCAAGAACAAGAGGTAATACTTACAGACAAGTAAAATGATAAAATAAATTTAACAGTTGTAGCAGGAGAAGCAGAAACATTTAGAAAGACATAAACACTGTTCAACAAGCAGCAGGCCAGCAGCAGAGGACAGAAAAATGATAATGCTCTAACCTCTCCAGCCATTCCATACTTGGCACAATCAATTGCAATTCGTGTTGCTCTGCCTATATTATCTTTCGTTCTTGACAGTGTACAAAGCAAAGCTTGGAAAGTTCTCCATGCTGCACTTGCTTCTGCATGGTTAGATCTGTTTATGCCTTTTAGTTGCAAACCAATGTGAGGACTTCTGCCATCTTTCTGAAGAGCACCATTTTTATAATCAATAGTACATGTGTGGTTGACCAAACTATTTGGAGCAGAACCTTGCCCAGAAGAATCTCCTTTATGAACTATAGATGGGCTTATCAATGCTTCAGGAACAAACTTACCATCTAAATAATTATCAGAAAAAGAAATGGAATGAGACAAAAATCGCTTGGCATGAGCTGCAGCAATCAATCCTTTCATGGGTGTCAAATCAGAAGAGATGCACCAAGCATCTGAAGTTTGCCTGTGTTGAGCTTCTTTTGCAGCACCTTGCCTAAATGCCAAGACAAGCAATGTTCCCTCATAATTCAGAGCACCAGGTACTAAACGATTCATGTAAAGAATGCAACTGAATAACAGAATATAAGCCCACAAAACAACAAATAGTCCAAAGCCCTAAAAGAAATACTCAGCCTTAATCACATGCAACTATAATAAAACTAATGTACGCTTTGTGATGTGCTGTTTATAGAAATTAATTGTTGATAAATCTTTAACTACAACATCCTACAAAAAAACTAAGAAGCACGGACACGATCATGGGACACGGATACAACATGACACAGACACGGTGACGCATCAATTTTAAAAAAATTTAGAATACGGATATGGCAAGGATCATATATATAAATATATATATAATTAATTAATTAACATGAGTTTTTAAATTTTATAGACTCAGCAATGTGAACATATAAATATCATCACACAAGTTTAAATAATTAAAATCATCAAAATCTAATTATATTTCCGATTGAATTTTCATTTCAATATATGCCTTATATGTATTTTCATAAAAGCAAAAATAAAATCAAAACTATATTGCAATACTCATTATATATTCACAACGTAACATATATCACAGCTAAAAAAACATAATAAATAAGATCTAACCTACTATAAATAAGAGGGAGTAATAAAAAAGCATAATAGTAAGACCTTACTCTTGTTATACACTGAATTATTATGAATAAAGGCTGACATTATAATTTTTAGACATTATAGTAAGAGGCAGGCATCTAAAGACAAATATAAAAGGTTATCAATTAATTTTAAAAAAATACTAAAAACAAATAGAAGGATTGAAATCACAAAAGATGGGTCACCTATTCTACACAGGGTCGACTATAGGTCGACAAGAGGAATGCTAAGGGAAACTCACAATCCTTGTTGCCGGCGATGGATTGATGAGAGGGATGTTGAGAGAAACTCACAAGCGAGGTCACCAATGATGGGCGATGGGTTCTTGAGGGCGTAAGGGACATCGAGCACATGCGGTGATAAGCAATGGGTAGTTGAGGGCGCAGCTGCACAGGTCATTGAGGGCACACGCCGCGCGACAATTGGGACCAAGAAAGCAGGCTCGGGCCACTAGGGCAGAGCTGCAGCGGCATCATTGCAGCTGCAATATGGCATTCTTCTACTTCCGCTACAATCTAGCTATTTTAAATATGTTTCAACTTGTCGCTAGCGTTCACACACCTTGCCTTCCACAAGAATTCCTAGATTTCACATCTCCCCGAACTCCCAAAGGCCGCAATTTTAATGCCACCGATCCTCTACATTCGGCGAGAAATCCCCAAATTCATCGGATTCACCAAATTCCTCCATCCTCCCCGTCCTCATGTGAAGACCACATGACTCGGCGCCGGATGCAAGCATCAGGGCACAAGCGCGAGAGATGTACAACATGGATACGTTGTGTCCCAAAAAAGAAAATAATAATAAATAAATAGGACATGTGACAAGCCATGTCGATGACATATTTGTGTCCTACACGTAACCGCTAGCCAAAACGATGTATCCGTGCTTCCTAGATAAAAAATCACCATCTAAATTATTATTGTTTTAATTTTAGTTTGAACATTAATTTTTTATGATTTCAAGCTCACAGCAAGCAAGGATATGAAAGTCAAAATTCATACCCAGCATTTTGGTAAGTAGCATGGCTTCATATTGTTTACTCGTAAGTTAAGCTTCAATGAGCACTTGAAACTATGCTTGTTTACTATTTAAACATGCTTGGACAAAATGGCAACAAATACAAGCTGGTCATGAAAATTTTGGTAGACATGTTTTCATATTCGCTTGTGATTCCCATTAAATTGTACAACAGTGGCTGGCAATTTAATGTTTTGCTCGATGCTTGATCTTTTCCTGGAATACCTCATTCTTAGATCTGGATCTACTTAAATTACAAGTGTCATCAGCTAAAGAACTTGGGACGACTTCATGCATGAAACAGGTTTCATGTTGAGTATAGATTTGAAACTCAAGTTGTTCTTAAGCCCAATAAATATAAATTAACTGATTCTGTGAAACAATCCCATGGATACCATAAGAGATGAAATGTTTGCAACAAAAAAGTAGTTTCAAAGCATAATAGTAGGCATGGATACCATAAGAGATGAAATGTTTGCAACAAAAAAGTAGTTTCAAAGCATAATAGTAGGCTGCTCATTGTAAAAAGAGTTAACAGTAATAATAATTCATGCAGTTATCTACATATTAGGCACTAACAAAATACTGAGTGAATAAATAGGCACAGGTTGTGTTAACATGCTTCTTCTTTTTAAAAGTGGTTTTTTTCTCTTTAGCTGTACCACTGTATTTTTGGTGATTGTAAACAAAGAACATCCAGGAGAAAACAGTCCACAGAGCTGCCATAAACTTGACATGGTTTGCTCAAACTTGGATTCATTATGAACAGTCACTAACTTCATTAACCTGCATTAAACTTTTGAAAAGTCGACCAAGCTCTCCGCAGTTTTGGCATTCTAGATGGAGTGAATGACAGTTACACCAAAATTGTGTTGAGATCTACAATTCACATCTCACCCACACAAGTTTATGCCAGATCAAAATATATCAAATTTATCTAGAAACTTAGTTTAACAAAATCCCCAAAAATCTATTTTTAAGGGGGTAAAACTAAAAAGTTTGGAATGATTTGTATACAATGAAATAGCAAGTAAATGTAAGCATACACTAATTCCATAAATTTCTAGCTTATTCTAAGCTTGACACTGACTTTTTATTACCTAAAAACAACTTTAATATGGACTAGCACACATCATCTCCTTTTTCTCTAAGCCTTTTTTTCTCTAAAATGTTGCACTACTAAGAAACCTCAAACACTCAATCATTAAACACGAAAGAGTTGTACATAAATAGCTAATTTAAGCTATTTACAGTAATGAATATACAAATTTAAACAAAACTTGTTAGCTAACATAATCTAAATATTAAAAGCTTACATGTCACAGGTTTGACTCTCTTCGTCAGACTGAAAAGAAGACATAGTGGCCTCAGATGTACTGCTTGATACTGAAAACATATCTGCAGCTGATACAGACAGAACACCTTCATCAGGAGGTTCAGAGTGAACACCACCTTCAGCTTTGGAGAAAGTATTCTGCTTATGATGTATAACGGGTTCAACAGTTTCATCTCTACTAGTATGGTCCACACAAACATGGTGACTTTCATCCTTGTCTTCTATGATACTGTTATTTGATTTATCCAACAATGAACAGACCTTATCACCCATGCCTTCAGCAGAAGTGCTACTGAACTTGGAAGGACAAGGCTGACTTCCGTTCTGAGCAGTACCAAGGATCGCTTTGGATATACTAAGACCATAGCATTCATCAACATCCTTCAATATTTTATTGCAGTCCTTATTTTGTGGGCTCCTAACAATTTCAGTAAGAATATCATCAGTTTTCACTTCTGAACAAGATAATGAAGGTATGCCAAAATTCTGTGAGGGAGATCCTAGTTGACTAATCACATTTGTGTTACAAGAAGAGTATATACCCTGCAATCTTACAGGGCTTTCAGACTTCGTATCAGAAGAAAGATGCAGGAAGTTCATCTTAGAAGAGTCCATGGGGACATTAGTGTCAATGACCCTTGAAGATTCAGCACAAGTATCTGCAGCTTCAGTAGCATTAGCAGACATCGCTTCCAAAGCACGATGCAGGCGTTTTGATGGAGGCAAAGCTGATTCAAGATCCAGTATGCGACCCTTCAATTTATACTTGGTCTCCCAGAACATAAGGGTCTCCCCTAATGGTGGAGAGCAATCATTTAGTGATGATGAATTTAAATCTTTTTTAGCTGTTAATGATACCTCGTTGAGAAAATTATTATTTCCAGCAGTAGGGGATGTATGATGTCCATCACAATTATTCACCATCAATGATGTTCCCAATTTCTCATCACCATAAACGATTCCACCACATTGTGCCACCTCTGTCACTGGTTCACCCATCCGAACCCTAGCTCTCTTCACCAAAGGAAGATACTCATCTCCGTCTGTCTTGTGAACTACTGTTTTTTCTTCATTGGGAGGACTTGGCCGAATGCTACTAAGCACAACTTGTAAGTCATCATCCTTGTTCAACACAGCACATTCTGAAGCATCATTTACTTGTTTTCTATTTAATTTCCTTTTCTTCTTATTTGTGGGGAGTTTGAGATTTTGTTTCCACCTATCTTCATCATCCAAGTCTCCATCAGTAGAGGCTTCATGATCTTTTTTTGCTATTTCAGCACTGACTTCCTCCCTGCAACCACTTAAAGGCATACTAGCAGTACAAGGCATATCCATAAGATGAAAATTAAGTGTATATGACATGTTCTGCTTACTCCTGCATTCTGTGTTCTCACTCTGAATCACATAAGAAATCAAATCACTTGACATATCATAATCACATACTGAAGCTGACACTTGAGTTTTTGAGGAAACATCAATTAATGAACTCCTGGATGTCTGAAGTGATGACACCTTCTTCTGTAAAATTGAGTTATGCTTGGAAGCGTCACTTAATCTTTTCTTCTTTGAAGTAATATTAGCAGCTGATGAGTTCTGTCTAGGTTGATTAAGGATGGTTACCATTTGAATTGGCTCATCAATTATTAAATTCTTTTGAGAATCATCATCAGTTGAGGTTGCTGAAACTTCTTGTGAACCCACCCTACTATTGGTTTCTATTGTGACCCATGCAGATTCTAACTTATGGTTGGCATCTGTATGCAAGCAAAGTTCTGAACAGTTCCTAAAGCCACATGAATTGCTTCTAGTTCCTACAGATTCCAAATCTTCTGCATTTGATTTGACTACCTCATCTCCTGAATTAAATTCATCAAGATTCTGCTTCTTTAGAGTTTCATAGATATCAATTATCTCATCAACTGCTCGCACAAAATCAGCCCCTTTACCATGGCACTTAAGCAAAAGGGACTTCTTTTTCTCCTCAGTGAAAGCTTCGATATCAGCATAATTGCAGAAGGCACTAAAAGATGTTCCACCATCAGAAACAAGATGATAACCTAAAAATATTTATTCCAAAGAAGTGTATTACAGAGCTACAAGCAGCTAGGTACATAATGCAATTACCATAAACATTTATTGACATTAAAAAAGTGAAACAAACCATGAACAGTATATGATGACAACATACAATCAAAGGAAGCTAATAGTTCAAGATTAATGATATAAATCCCACAAGGAACAAGTCCATTTATGTCAGAGCATTAAATAACAGATAACATGTAAGGCTGTTGCGTAAAGGCTAGTCAGTTTCACAAGTGCAGCTATTTCGTTGGGAGTGAGCACTTTAAGGCTGTTACATTTGAGATGACAATTTGGACTATATTAAAGAAAAATTCAGAAAAGGAATGTCTGAAGGCAAAAAACATGATTCATCATTAATTGAGTTAGTTGTTACCTTAGGGCAGGTAGTGTTATAATCTCATGAAGAACGTTACCGTTACTTGAAAATTTTGTCAAAAAATATAATTTAAAGCAAGGTTTAACTCACCGGTCCATACCGGTGTACCGTTATATTATCGGTACCAGTACGGGCCCCGTACCAGGCAGTATGCACAGTTCATACCGCCCGGTATTAAAATACAATATAATATTTTTATAATATTATAATATTTCTCCGTCTCCTCGCGCGGGAGAAAAAAGCGGCGGCGACCATGACGGCAAGCGAGGATGGCGCGCGAGCGAGGTATTCTTTCTTCCCCTCTTTTTTTTTTTTCTTTTCATCTTCTTCTTCCCTTTTTCTTCCTCAATCAACCGTCGACGGTTGATTTCTCTCTCAATCGACCGTCGGCGGTTGATTTCTTCTTCGATCGGCTGCCGCCGGCCGAAATCGACCACCGACGATCGATTTTGATGGAACCACCCGGTAGCGGGCGGTTCGCGTACCAGTAACCTGGTGGACGGTATGTACCACCCGTACCAGGCGATACAGGTCAAAATTGCAAACCTTGATTTAAAGTTTTTAGACTTCCAAATCATTGTGTTACTTTATACCACTTTAAGTAAGAAATAAGTTAATAGAAGCTTATGCATGAAATGAGCTCCTTGAAACCAGGTATTGTACACACCTTATATTTGTTAGGTTTGTTATTAAGTTGAGACATAAAAGATACAGCAAAATGTGTAAGATGACAAAAAACAGAAAAAAATGTTCATACCAATAAAAGAAATTAATATCTTTATTTTTTCCAAAATTCCAAAATTGGGGCATAGTTCAGCTCCTTTCAAGAAAATCATGATGTTAAGGTTTTAACTTTTAAAGTTTCCATCGAATTTCAAAAAACATTTTACAACCAGGCAATAGGTAAATACCTTGTCTTACTCTTCCACCAACACAAACCTTGTGATGCACATTTAGTATTGTTGAGAAACAAACAAATCAGAAAATAGGACCAACAAATTTGAAACTTATTTCCAAAGATAAACCAGAATGTGCCAAATCTAGTGACTTCGAACTGCCAGAGGCATTAGTTGAACAGTTCGGGCCCCACATGATCACAATTATTAAGAAAATCCAAGTTATAGTATTGGAGTACATGGAACCATACATGGAATCAGACAGTTAAATCTGATCATGATATTTGTTATATTGGTTTTCACACTAAAAACTAGAGAAAAAAATTCAGTCATTATTTTTTCCAGTAACATGTAGACTAAAACCTGTCTACGATAACTTTCCAGTAAACTTTTATCAAATAATTCAACGATGTTTTTCCAGTAAACTTCTACCAAATCATTAAATGGCATATCATAAGATTTGGTTTGAAAGTACTCACATCTGTTTAGTTCCATAGAAGTAAACAAACAATTTCTTACACACAGAGGAAAAGCCCCACTTCTCTGGTTCACTAACCTGCCAACCATTAAAAATATCAACGAGAAAAGTATGTCAATGTCCACCCACACGAACATAAGGAACCGAAAAAAGATTACTGTAAGATTTTACAGTACAGTCCGCAGTGTGCACTTCGTAGTCACACCAGAAACAAAGAATATATTCCACAGAATGTACTTCGTAGTCACGAAAACAACAAGGAACTAAGGGTTCACAACAAGAGGAAAGCGTCTTGGTTAGACAAGAAACTCTGGTTTATCTCCATAACAAGTTAAAACCGTAAAGTGCAAGTGCCGCATTAAGGCAACAAAAGCAAATTTTGCTTCATCCAGATCTCCAATCAAAACTAAGAGTAGCCCCGAAAGACGGCTTACCATTTTTCTTCCCTTGATCCGATCAAGAAACTAAATAAAAGATGAGTCACCGCGAAGTCACAAGAAAATGGCGCGCAGCCAAAAAAAAAAAAAAAGATTGAACTCGGGAGGGACAAAAAAGAAGGAATCAAGGGACCAAGACGGTACCATCGCCGGCCACGCGGGGAATCCCCTCATCTTGGCGAGGACGAGATCGCCGACCTTCCATTGCTGCTGGGCGGCGGCGGCGGCGGCGGTTCTTCCAGATCCCTTCCTCCGAGAGGACCCCATCGAGAGGACTACAGCCGCTGACCCAACCGCCTAAGGCTAGGTCATGCGATTCCGGGATCTAAAGAGCGGGTCTTGGGGCCGCCCAGGGAGATCTCCCCTCCTCTCTTCGCGGAGAAAAGGAGAGCTTTCCACAGGCGACACGGCTCGGCGGGCGGAGGAGGGGCGCGCAGGCATCGAATCGACGACGACGACGGAGGGAGGGAGTGAGTGTTTCGGTGCCGATAGTGGCCGACCGAGTACCAACCCTTGCTTTTTGTGCGCCAAGGCGGAGCGGCGAGGGGATCTTTCCATGCCTTTTTGTCAACTTGTTAATGTACACGGGTGACGCGTACGCTCACTTTGGCACTATACAAATATACGCGACAAATACGGGATAAAATATAAATATAGCTAAATGGTTATAAATATAAAAAAAAAAACCCATCGTGTCAAATATAATAAGCAGCGGCCTCTAAAGACTGTTGTATTATTTTATTACTGAAAAATTCATATTTATGAAAATAAAATAATTTTCTTTCAGATACTCGCGCATTCTCATTTGGATGAGACAACGATCACTACAATTGTCCTTATAAATATACGCCTTTAAATTAAGATTTAGTGATGGTTGTTATTTTTTTGTTGTATGGCGACTGATATAAAGCAATAGTAGTATGCATCCAATGTCGAAAATCCAAACATGCAATGCATGCATTAAAATCTTCCTTGTTTTGGTTCAGAAAAAATCTTCCTTATTTATGAGATGAAAAGGATCAGCATCATGTTGCTTTTACGTTTGTCTAATTGTCTTCAAAAAAAAAAAAAAAGTAAATGTGGATGTTCCATTAAAAATTAAGGGACGAGGAAAAGTAATTTTTAGAACATAATAAATCTCATTATTTGCCAACTCAGTAAAAATCGCTTACGAGTTTAACCTCAAACGATGAGGTGGATGCGCCTCAAACTCATATGTTTTAATCGCTGAATTGTTCAACCAGATCGGTTGGACAATATTAAGGTTCTTTTTGATTTGCTGACAGTGGATAAGCAAAAATGGATTCCAATGACAAGATATAGAGAGGAGACATTCTGGTTATTTTTCGTTATTTCTAATTCCATAAGTTTCACCACAGCAAGTCCGATCTCTCATCCAAGAATTATTAGAAATCTAATAATATATGAGTGTTTGATCCAAGTATTGCATAACAGTGTGCTCCAGATAGTAACAACATAAATCTAACCCTCAACTACTTCACTAAATATATACCGCGCTAATCACTGGAAATGTATCCTCAGAGACCAAGAATCCATGCTTTTCGCAGTCATTCTGTAGGCATTAAGATCAGGGAATGCCGAAGAACTGAGAAACAGCAACGAGATGAATTTCTTCGAACACTTGTTTCTACTGACCGAATCACCCATGTATGCCTAAGAACATGACCGGCGTCATAAATTAGATCCAATTCTCTGCAAGGCTCTTGAGACGAAGCATCTGAGGTGAACCTAAAGTTGGCCGGCACATAAAAGACTTGCTGTGATCTCCTTGCAGCTTCACCACTTTAATGAAATTGCCAACTCCAGCAGTGCCTCTACTTGCTGAATAGTTGTCTGCTTCTCCTGCTGCCTCAACCTGGCTGCAACTGCCTCAGGATCGAATCCCTCTGGAGGTTGGAAATTTTGCTGTTCGGCACGGACCTCCTGCAATAATAAATCAACCTCTCTGACAAAATCAACCCTTAGTAGAACATCATCATCCTCAGGTGGCAGTCCTATGCGGCGGCCCTGATGCTGAAAAAAGGAGGGGGGACAGCACTATGTAAATAAATGCCTAAAACAAAAAGGCTCCAACCAATAGTAGGTTTACCAGAATATATATGGAGCATATAGAATGTGCAAATCAAAACAAGGGAGAAGCACTTGCCAATTAAACTATAAGTTGCCAATCATGCATACATCAAACAGCCAAAAAAGTTATGTTGTATTGCTTCTTAGTTTCCACAGAAATTGGTGAAGCAAATGATGTTGAAGTCTACTTGATAGCAACATACATGCATAATTATGGCCCACACTGTGCAATTGAAGTCAACAAGATATTCTGGATAACTAGTTTTATTCATACTATTTAAGGAAATATTTTGTAGACTAGGCACAATTTGCTAATTGATACTGGAGATTGATTTTGAATCTCTCAGGGGAAGAATATATTGTTCTACATTTTCGAAGTTTAATTTTCAATGAAACCGCTAAACCATTCTTTTTCGAGTCACATTCCATGGGAGACATGATGTAGTAGCTAAGATCCAAGATCTAAGAAGATGAAAAGGCATTATATTTAATATTTAAGATCTAAGACGATGAAAACAATTTGTTATGCTAATTGCGGAAATAGGTTCTTCATTGCACATACTAATCTTAAGCACTCAGACAGAACACTTCCATAAGGTCCATTCATGTATGTAAATAAGGGTTGATTCAACTTAAAACAAGCCAACAGGATTAAGTAAAAGGCTCTACAAACTTTAAGGGGACATACATTTTCCATGTCGAACCCAGAAGGCACTAGCATGCTGAAAGGATCTTCTCTCGGGAACATGTCAATCATGCACTTCCTGCATTTCTTGACCCACCCTTCATCATCAAATCCATCATGCAGATTCAGAAGGTCATTGAGCAATCTCATAGCAGGTGTAGATTCCCTCTTCAAAATCTCTGTCTACATATGTTAATATTTTGAGATTTTAGAATCAAGCATTCCCCGGCGTAAGTAATATAACAACTTTAACACAGATAACTAACATAAGAATTTGTTGGTTGGAATAAGAAAATGAACAAGAACTATGCTACAGAAGAAAAAGAAAATGGTAAAAGTATTATACTACGTGCATTGATTCATGAAGAAGATCTTCAAGCATAATTCTTACCTCTATCCTTCTGTACAAGAGGTCTAGGCTTCTAATCACATCCTTTTCATCCTGGAAATGAAAATATAATAATGCTTGATTATATTAACACAACGACAACCACACATAGCATAAGTTACTGCAGCCATCTGGCAGAATAAGGCAAAACTGAACAGCATAAACCATTAGGTGGAAAAAATATGATGGCATTTGCATACTCAAAGGTTAATTTGACAATATTATCTAACATGCGCATCTGTTTTTTGTCAACCCCTATTAGTAGTATTGGAAACTGGATTGTGGAGAAATAGGATTCAACTTAGCTACCAGGGTGATAAGCCAATTTTCTGTTCTTTGAGCGGGGGCATACAATGGGCTAGAACGATGGAAGTTGCAATATGTATGTAGAGCAGCATCTTTAAAACTAAATATTGGTAAGATTTAGCCACTTTTGTTCAGTCTAAAATAATCATAAATAGCACTAAAGTCGGACTTGTTTATCAACATTTTATGTATAAACCATTGAAACAAATTTCAACAACGTTGTCTTTCAGCCAAGATAGTGTTCAAGAATCAAGGAAATTCTGCATACTGATATTTTTCCTAATATCCACAAAATCATGGCTGTTAAGTTCAACAAAGACTAGAAACTTCTTAGAGGGGAAGGACATAGGTCAGGTTTCAGGTCCATGTTAACAGTATCATGTTACATTCAGCGGATGACTATGCCTGAACAAAGGACAGCAATCATACCGAACTGTTATGCAATCACCTACAGTATCAATGGTGACAAGAACAATATTAAGAGTTTCCTATCATGACAATTGAAGAACCAAGTTCTTTTGTAGTAATAAAGACAATTTAAGACAAAAGAAAAAGTTAAAACTGCCCACACATCTTTTCGAGCAAGATCAAGTCGATTCCAAATGACCATAAGAACAAGTTCCGTAAGTTCTCCTTTTTCAGCAGCTTCCTCAATTTTCTGCACACAAATCAAATTGATATTACTAATAAACATACATAAAGTTTCAGATTTCTTATGCAAATGAACAATAAAAGCTCATCTAAATATTTAAAAAAGACTGAATATCACAACCTAATCATATATTTATGAAGACATCAGGAAAACACAGACAACTATAGATCCAGAAAGTTAAATTGAGAATAGACTCAGGACAATGTACAATGTATTTAAATATCAAAAGAAGTTTATTCTCAAATAAAGCAGAACAGATGGAATGAAAATTGAAGTCAAGTTATTTGTAAATAAATTCCGTGTTTAACAAAAGAACAAAGTTAACACATGTCGATTTTCCATAAAACAATATCAACATGTGCAATTACTAAAAACAGCAATAGAATATTTTTGTGGCTATTAAGAATAGCAATTGTTAAGTTAAACCTAGCAGCCTCTATGTTAATATGCACGAAACTCTAGCACATACTTGTCATATCTTTCATGAAAGAAAATACAAGATGATGGAGTGTTATCAATAAGGTAAGATTTATAGTGATTTCCAGTCCTTGTGCAGTTGCTATAATGATTCAGATTGGCAAGATGTAAACATAAAGAACTAACTCGGAACATTGTGGTTCACTTCCAAACTCTTTCCCTCAAAGCACATAATGCTTATGCCCACAATAATCTTAAATCAACACCCAGAATGCAAATCCCAGCAAAATTTGCCTTCAGACTTTTGGTTATATCTCTACTACAGACACCTTCAAGCAACACAATCGTTTAAGATACTTCCATATGTTCTATGCTTATATGATAATCGAATATGCAAGTTACAGGGTCAATCATTTTCCAACTCCGAAAGGTTAATGCAAAAATCAATAATACAGGTTGTGAACAGTAATATTAGCAAAATTCCTCTCAACAGTTGGAGTAGAATTATGAGTGGACATCTCCCTTCACCTAATTTGTCAATCAAGATTATACAAATTTAATCCAAAAAAATACATGCAAACATTACCAGGGGAAACCAATTTGAAATATGATGTGAAACGAAATTATCAACACTGTAGTAAAACGACGTTTTACTGATCAACATGTTCATGATTTAAAATATTTCCGCAATGAGGAAAGGAGAATGTACAGGCTTCACAATTGTTCATCACAACTATGGCTTTCATAGACATTATTTCATAGAAACTTACAAGATGATAGCTTATATCTGTAAGCCAAAACCTGAAGACAACTCAGTGCTAATTCCAGTGATATAGTCACTAACATACTACAAGATTTTATAAAAAGTTAGCTAGCAATAAGCAAAGATACGTGTAAGCATAGTAAAACTAACATGCATAAACAACTTGTCAAGGCTCTCTTGCATTCGGCTCTTTCTAGTCAAAACTCACAGCTCTTCAACTTCTTCAGCCGATCTTATAAAAGTATATGAGATCACAAAAAGAATGTTCAATAAGTACTTATACAAGGAAAATTACCTCTTCAACTTCTTCGGCCGATCTTATAAAAGATGAAACTAACTTCCTTGCTTTGCGAACTTCTTCCTCAGGGTATCCCTTTAAGCGCATGCCTATTTCCCGATATTCATTGGTCTTTCTTTTTTCTTCTTCTTCCTCCTTCTGTCGGTAAGCATGCCACTCCTTTGTTTTTTCTCGTTGGCGTGCTTGCCACTCCTAGAGAGAACAATGTCAATAACAAATATTGGGAATATAGATGTGCAAGGATAACTAAAATATCAAAAGAAAATTTTGACTAGCTCATCTGAAACACAGTCAAATACAGTAAATCATAATCCATATGGTTGTAAGGAGAATAATGATCAAACACCAATAGAAGCCTTTTACCCATGTCTAGCTTCTCGCAATCAACAATCCTTGAGGTTTCATTTGCCAGAATTTATTACTAGAAATCATGTTATATGAAGCAGATGTATCATCACTTAAGATACTAGAGAGTGGCTCAGAAAATATGGACTTCAAATTTCTACTCATCAAGGTAGACAGTGTTGATCAATTCTCACCAGAAAGTAGCAGCATGGGGCATGACAAGTATGAAACCAGAAGAGGTCATTTCCATGTCCAGCATTGTGAAACCTTGAAATCTCAGTTTAAAGGCATCAAGCAAAGCAACCATATTATAAATAACGATGTATCAACATTGACACTAACTATAGGGAGTGTGGCACAGGATTTCAACTTCTAGATCACTTTGGATAAAGAGTAGTATGTGTCGACCATGCCAATCAGCTCCTACTGGCATAGTTGCAGCACGGGGCTTGACGTCGTACCAAGACTGTTGTCACGGGCTTAGCTGATTTTGCCTAAGTCGTGCGGCACCCATGCGTGTCTGTCCGCAAAGGTCAGCCTTCCCCGAGATCTCTTAGAGTCTCTTAGGCTTACAAAAGAGAAAACGGGCCAGAGGAAGCAATTCTAACGGGATCCACAAGCAACTTGCTCAAGCAAACACTTTATAAAGCCAGATACAAATTACACTCATGGGCATTACAAACTCAGAGAGGTTGCACACAAAGGAAAATGGTCCATTACAGACTGAGGTTCCCACAAGTGTTTATAAGACACCCTCGTATTTATAAGCCAAAATCGACCACAAAACAAACCAAAATAGGGCTGCTAAGCCTAATACAAGCCCGCTACTTACTGTACAAAGTATGTACACAAACCGAAGGACACGGACAAACATGAGCATTTCATCGAACACCTTGTTTACATTGTTGTCCGTGACACTGCGGCAATTCAGAACACAACTTTGTTAGACAACCTTACCAGCTGGATAGAGACCAAGTTGTGGTAGCTAGCTCAAAGAATGTGCTAGCCGATCCAAGCCTGTGTCGTTCTATAATGACTGGCATGAAGGATTTTTGGGAGCAGGTTGCAAAACAGAACCCAAGCACTGGAGTAACAAGATAGTGGAGAGAAACAGGACCTTCAGAACAGATTGTAGTCTACAGCAAAAGCTACTCCAACTGAAACAAGTAAATTCTTAATTGAAAATCCATCAAGAATGAAAAAGACCAACACTATCTACGCACGGATGGTTCATTAAGATTTCAAAACTTGTGGAAGTGGTGGATCTGAACTTGGTCAATTCAACCGGGTGACCAGATGTCGCTAGATGGCTGAGCCATAGGAAGCTTTAGAAACCTATGCAACTGCTAACCAGAAACAACGTACATCTATGTAGGAAGTTTTATGATTTGTAGCATACTAGCATACTGATGCAAGTAGCTAAACGTTTATTATAATTATAAATTCATGCATACGCTTGCAAAGTTGATTCTTATGAGCCGACGACCTTCCAGGATTTAGTGTAGAGTCAAACACATAACATCAAAAGAAAACTCTGAAACAAGAAAAGTCCTAAAGAAAATTTCCAACTATCATCGAAATATTTTAGCAGCAAAAGCTCCACGCTATGCAACACCACATTAACGCCATCTGATGGTGCAGGTGCAATATAGAAAATATTTCTAACAAAAGAACATAACAAGCAATATCGTCACCAAAGGTCGCAATGGTGAGTCAGCTTCAATCTAGTTGACGAAATGCCTGACTGAAGAAACAAGAAATCCCCAAACCGACCGCTCACCATCTGAATTTTTGTTCAATCATGAAGGAAGGGAGAGAAATACGAGGTCAGAAGAGCACGCACATCGTCATTAAACTCCTCCGGGAGACCAGCGCGCTCACCATCCCCCGCGCCAACCGCTTCTTCCGAGTTCTTCTGAGCGGCTGCAGGGACTAAAGAAGACAAAACACGAAAAGGCAAGTGTGAACGAAGATGAGCAAGCTCCGCGCAAGGAGAAGCCAAGCAAGTAGATGGATGGTCTCAAGAACCTGCGAACCGAGGTGATTTGAGTCTGAGAGCGGGCCGACATGAGCGGAGACCGTTCGGTCGGAGTGATGCTCTTGGCGGCGGCGGCGGCGAGCGCAAGAGGAAGGGAACACGCGGCGCCAAAACGCTGGCTTCCATCCCCCGACGGCAGCAAGACGCGAGTCGAAGCTATGGGTTCTTCGCGGGAGTCGACCCGTAACCCAATTTTATACTGCCACCTTTAGTGTTAATTTCTGTATTTTTCTTATTATTATTATTATTATTATTATTATTATTATATAATTGTGTGATCTTAATGGACAATCTCGTCTCCGGCCGACAGTGCATGCCAACTGCGCAGACAAAACAAATTAGGAAACGAAATCCAAGCAAGCAAATGGGATGTTCTTGTCGAAACCGTCCGCTTTCTTCCCGACATCCACTGGTTTTATTCCATTTGATCGATAAGAACACGAGCGGAATGGAGTGTGTGAGACGCCTCGCCTGCGCGGGGTGGTTGAAGTCTGTCATTCCACTGTAGTAACTTCTCATTTGCGACTCTTCTTTGGCCTTCCTTGCCGTGCTGCCTACTTCGGGCTGACACCTGTTTCTTACAAGCATGGCTTTGTCAGTTATCCCCCCTCGTGCCAATCCACTGGCTCTCGCAGCAGCAGCAGCAGTAGTTGGGTGGGCGGTAGACTCGCCACCGACCGTCGCCGCCTCACTATAAAGCTCCCGACATCGCCTCCTCCTGCTCATCCTTCATCCGTAGCCACGATGGCGGCTTCTCTTACTTCCGTCTTCGCCGCAATCTGCGCCTTTTGCCTCCTCTCGCTGGCCTCGGCCGTGGACTTCATCAACTACCCGGCCGTCTTCAACTTCGGGGACTCCAACTCCGACACGGGAGACCTCGTCGCCGCCGGCATCGGGGAACCCTTACTGCTGCCGAATGGGCAGACCTACTTCTCCAGGCCGGCTGGGAGGTTCTGCGACGGCCGCCTCATCATCGACTTCCTCAGTAACATCTACTCTCTTTCCGCCCTTCCATTTCCCTGTTCATAAGTTCGGATTAAACTTCCAGTAAGTCGGCAACTTTCTATAGCCATAAATTAGGGTTTTAGTTGGATAAAGAAAAGGGACAATTCGAGGAGACATCGATAACAATGGGCTGTTAGAAGTCTGATTTCTCACAAGATTAAAAGTTCTTGGTGTTCTTCAGCCCCATTAAAAATCATCAGAAGCTAGGATACATTAATTGCTTAATGAGGTCTAAAAATTAAAAGTTTGCACCAAAAATGTGGAGTCAATTCAGTGTCGTATGTGCTAATATCGTGAGCAATCTAATTAACTCTTCGGTTGGGTTTAGAAGTCCTTTTGCCTCTATTGATTGATCAGCTGAAGTGTTGAAAGACCTAACTTGTTGGAACACAGGATGAATGCTCGACCTTTCTTTTGATGGATCAGCTGAAGTATTGAAAGACCTAACTTGTTGGGGCACAGGATGAATGTTCGACCTTTTGTAACTATATTTGCCATTTATAATGGACAACCTGCAAGATGTTATCTTTGTACAGTCTTTTGGTGCTTTGATTTATCATTGATTCGTTCTTAATTCTGCAGTGGATGCTGTGGACATGCCGCCGCTTAATGCATATTTGGATTCGATCGGTGCACCAATTTTTCACAAAGGTTGCAACTTTGCCGCAGCTGGATCTACTATTCTTCCAGCAACAGCAAATTCCATCAGCCCATTCTCTTTCGGGGTGCAGGTTGCTCAATTCTTTAAGTTCAAAGACAGAGTTCTTCAGTTACTAGCCAAAGGTTCGCGGAAATGTTCTCAAATCATTCCACTATGTAGATAACCAATGCAGTGATGGTGAATACCAGATTGAAATCTGGAAAAACATGAACTCTGATCTGAACTGCAGTAGCTGTATTATCTCAGTCAGTGATAAATGTCTTTTTTTTTTTTTTCTTTTCTTGCCTGTATTGTTTTGTTTGGTCAAAATCCCTTGTCTTCATGCATTTCCTAAACACTAATCAATAATGACAGAAGCATTTGAACTTGTTGGGATAACAGCTATTTTCTTTTACTTGTTGCAGGCAAAAAGTTCAAAAAGTACATTCCCCAAGCTGATTACTTTAGTAGAGGGCTTTACATGTTTGATATTGGCCAAAATGATCTTGCTGGTGCATTCTATTACAAAACTGAGGACCAAGTCATTGCTTCTATTCCAACAATATTGTTGGAATTTGAAAATGGATTAAAGGTGTTGTTCACTTTTTGTTTATTTCAAGAATTTTTTTGCTGCCACAGTAGCTCTTTTTATTATAGAAGCAGTGTTTTGAGTTTGTATGGAATTCCTCTTGTTGTCCTAATTGACACTTGAAACTATTGAATCTCTTCTATCTTGTCAATTCATCTACTTTATGCTTTTATACATCTTGAGTTCAATGTACTTGATCTATGATGTGAATGATTTAATTTATTTAGTGGTAATGGTTTTAACCTAGCCTTCTGGTTATGCTGCCAGAAATTGTATGAACAAGGTGCCAGGAGTTTCTGGATTCATAATACAGGTCCACTTGGGTGCTTAGCTCAAAACATAGCCTTCTTTGCCAAGGATCCATCAAAGCTTGATGAGATCGGATGTGTAAGCTCTCACAATCAAGCTGCTAAGCTTTTCAATTTACAGCTTCATGCACTTTGCACGAAGCTGCGAGGTGTATTCGCGGATGCTACTATAACCTACATCGATGTGTTCTCCATAAAATTCAACCTCATAGCAAACTATTCTCATTATGGTAAGCAATCAATCATTCTTTAGCTATGTTGTGTGGAAATTTATTTATGCTACTTGTGTGGAAGTTTCTTAATGATTCAAGGTATCATGTTTCTTAAATAGTTATACTTACCTCTCCGCCATCTTAAGTTCTTGTACTAAAGCAATCAATCATTCTTTATTTATGTTGTGTGGAAATTTATTTATGTTACTTGTGTGGAAGTTTCTTGATGATTCAAGGCATCATGTTTTCTTAAATGGTTATGCTTGCCTCTTCACCATCTTAAGTTCTTGTACTAAAGCAATCAATCATTCTCTATTTATGTTGTGTGGAAATTTATTTATGTCACTTTTGTGGAAGTTTCTTAATGATTCAAGGCATCATGTTTCTTAAATAGTTATACTTATCTGTTCAATAATGCTGCACTGAGCCATCTTAAGTTCTTGTACTATAAAGAGGAGCAGCTTGTGCTCTTCAATTTGTTATGGAATTCTGGGAAATTATGATAGCCAGCCATAAAACTGTAACCTTCTCTATAGAGCAAAAGTGAACAAGTTCAAAAGCAACTAGTTTGCCATATCATGTAACTAGTTACAGTTCCCTGAACAATCTTGTGTTGGTTGCTGTACTTTGTGTGTATGCCCCAGTTCTATCAGAAGCATTTGTAGATTCAACAAAAGAACCTAATTTGCTTCACAATTTGGTTTTTTTTTTTTCAGGTTTTGAGAATAAAATAACTGCATGCTGTGGGTATGGTGGACCGCCTTTAAACTATGATAGTCGAATCACTTGTGGACAAACAAAGGTTCTGGATGGAGTCTTGGTGACGGCTAAAGCATGCGATGACGCTACAGAATATGTTAATTGGGATGGCATACACTATACGGAGGCTGCGAATCATCATGTATCATCTCAAATACTCACTGGGAAATTTGCCGACCCCCCGTTCACATACAAGATGCCATTTGCTCCGAAACTAAAGTTTTAGATGAACCCTTGAGTTATTCGTGTCGATTAATGATCTAACATATGTTCATATTGAAGGAATTGCATGTCAACCTAATGAAAATCTATGCAGGTTCTGTTGTTATATGCTACAAGAATTTAATGAAATGCCATGTTTGAATCCTTTCAGATTACCATGGCTCAGCAGTCAGTTTCCTATATTGTAACTGGTAATTGTCATTTCTTTAGTTTACATGTTGAAGCTTGTTGTAATATTCCTACCGAAGAGTTAATAAGAATCACTTTGATACCGTGCATTTTCCATTAAAGAGAGTTTGTTAATTAGCTTTTGCAGAGCATTAAGGAGTGACGGCGAGGTAATAATTTTTACATATTCTATATATATTTAGCATCAACTCAGACAGAGACAAATTATGGTGAAAAGAAATCAACATCTCAAGTGTTTGGGGGGAGGTCATAAGCTGTCATGAAATAAGACCATTGCAATTCACCTCATATGATGGTTCTGAAATCATATAGTGTCATGATAAGTTTGTAGAACCAACTCACCACCATGTACATGCCCATGCCATTTCATCTGATCAAGCAAGCATGCAATAATACCACATCATAATAGCTCCTGATTCTTAATCTTGAAACCTGTGGTTTTAAGTTTCCATCACAAGGCTGAAATCAATTCAGAAACAAGGTCAGAGCGGGATTAAGTCTTCTCAGTTTGGTGGTTTCCTTTGTTTATTACAGCTTAAACCTAGTGTTATCTCTCTTCTTTACAGTATGAAGGAATAACTAACATCTCCCATTAACATCTGGGTGTAGTAGGTAATTGTCTTGATCTACTACTCATAGCTTTTCCACCTAAAAATTGGAGATTTTTATGAGGTTGCTGCAACTGCCATTATAGACTGATGATGCCTCCTAGATTGATCTGTATGATCCTGCCTTGAATTCACTATGGTTCCGAGTTTAAGGCTGCTTATTGGAGATATTAATCAGAAACTTCCATGACACAATATGGCATCCATAGACTTAGTCTAGCCCAACACTTTAAGGTAGTCAAAGTACAAATGCATTAGAAAAATGTCCTAATAAATATATGATTAGGTACATCACTACACTAATCTGCAAGCATTTGAGGTTATGGATGACCTAAAGAATTTTTGCTATACATGACCTATTCGATGATGATTATTTAAAAGCTGAACGTATGCTTAAACAGCAACCATAATAATGCTTTCAGAATACAAGAAACTCATCTTAACGAACATGAAGAGCTACAACTTTGCGGCAACTGCCCAAAGATTTACCACAATTTAACAGAAAGTCGGAACATCTTTGAATATAAGTGGTCATAACTCTTCATAAGAGAGAACGAAGAGTTAAAACATGCTCAAGAATACATACTTTAACTAAAACAAACTAATGCTCCGGTAAAAGTCCAAATTTGTCTAAATGAATGCATGTACAAGAAAAAAGAAATAGCGCACCGAAACATCAATAACTAGTTCAATCTTTAACTGGCAACCATGTAAGTGATAGGAATAGTATGGGAACGACAATTTGAAGAAAATATTTCATGTTTTAATCTGAAGAACACAATGTAAGAAAATATAATTCAAGGCCAAGGATGCCACAACCAACTTCTCCAAATTTGAATATGCAAATAGATTATTAGATAACAAGTAGTATCTCAATATATTAGAAAACTTATCACATTAAAATCCACAACATGAGACGAGGAACATTACTAACCAAACAGCAAACCAAGCTTGATAAATGCAAAGAACAAACAATTATGGGAAGTTCTTAGCATTCCAATACCCTTCAATCAATGCTTGGTAGAATCATCATCATCTTCGATATCCCAACTCAGATCCTCATCATCCTCGATGACATTTAGCCTCTTGTGCAAATCCACCCTAAGAGGACTGCCGCTCGTGTCACCAGATTTCTTCTCATTGTGTTCACCAAGATCCTCAATCTCATCCCACTCAAAATCATCTTCCTCCGGCACTGAAGGCTGGCTCGAGACAATGGAAGTGCCACTGTCCTTGCATGTCCCTACGGCATCCGTCTTCCCTTCTGGCACTGTAGTCTCATTCGTCTTGTCGTCCAATTTCGACTTCATCCCCTCGGTAGTTAATTCAGAGTTTTCAGCCTTTCCTGCACTCAACGTCACTTCCTCATCATCTTTTTCTTTTGAAGCTTCCAAGTTCTCGACATGGGGGGATTCAGCATGTTTGGGCAGCTCCATGGGCTCAGGACTCATGTCTTCTTTTTGCACCACTGTGTTAATCTCATCCTTGTTTTCTTCTGTTTCTACCTTTGTTCCTTTGTTCTCACTCAACTTTTCATCTCTCTTGTCATCCTTCTTCACTTCTTCGTCTGCATCATCATCTACCTCCCAGCTCAAATCCTCCTCCTCTTCCCGCGAAATCACCCTTTTCACAAGCTTTGCCCTTGCATCCTCTGCTTGCTTAAGCTTGTGAATACGGTAGTAGTACCGGAACCAGAATGTCTCGTAATCCACCGATCGAGGCACAAGCTTTTGAAGAAACCCCTCCAGAGCCGCATTATCATAGCACAGTTTATCGATCTCCTCCTCTTCCTCGGCCAAATCAAACCCTGATCTCCATTTATTGAAATCCTGGGCATCCTCCGGCTCCTCAGAGAACGTATTCACGTCGGACTGGATCGCCAGCACCTGCGCCTCGAATCTGCTGTACCTCTTCGAAGGAGTCGCGCTCTGCGACCCATGGTCAGTTGGGTACTGATCGGTGCCACCGGCCTCGGCCTCCATCAGGAGGATCGCTTCCTTGCCCTGGGATATGATCTCAGCCGTTCCCCGCCACACGGTGCCGCCGATGTCGTCGAAGGCGTGGCCGACGGACTCGAGGGATTCCTGGGCGGCGGAGGCGCCGGCCTCGAGGGAGCCCGGGAGGTCGAGGACAGCACGGGCGGCGGCCTCCCGGATCGCCGCCGTCTCCTTCTTGAGGCCGGACCCGAACTCCTCGAGATCCCGGCGGTAGGTCTGGATCACCGACTCGGACTTGGTGGCGAAGGTCTTCATGAGCCCTCTCCAACCACTACCACCGCCGCCACCGTCACCGCCTGCTCCGCGGGCGCCATCGCCTTGCTCATCGGCCTCCGGGGAGCGGTGGGGGGACTCCGGCTGAGATTGATGCTGATCCTTTGGGGAGATCGCGTCGGCGGAGAAGACGGATTTGAAGAAATCCATGGCGAGATAAGTCGAGGTCGGGTTGGCAGAGATGGGGCGACGAAGGATCTACTTTTGTGTTCCCCAAAATGCTGCTCGTGCGTGCAGATTCTACGCCCGCGCTATGCGTGCTGAGATGGCAATCACGTTCAATTATCGCAGTTCATGGCAATTTTGTGGGTCCCAAATTTCCAGTCGATAAATCATTAACTTTGTGCTTAAAGTGAATGTTATTTTGTACTGGTCAACTAAATCTATCTCCACTAGAGATTATTTTAGATAAGAAACTTGATTTTACAATAATTTGTTGAGGAGAGTATAAAGATAGAGCCCTTCAATAGTGCAATTTACTCATTTGATAGAAGAAAATAGCCAAGCCATGCAAGCTGAGCTTTGTCTGTTTGAATCATCCTGTCAAGAAAAGCTCAATTAGGCCTAAACCGGAAAGTAAACAAAACCATGTCAAGCAATCAATATAGGCAATCAACCTCCTGCTAACAACGCAACTAAGCACCAATCACTTGCAACAAAAAGCAAAATACTGACAACAAATAAGTTTAACCATTAATTTGGAATGAAACAAGTAGTGAATGCTGTGTTTTCGAAAATAGGTAAAACAAGGCTGCATTCGCAGTTCAGTTTTGTGTGCATATGATTTCCTTCCCACAATGGTGGGAATGCAAAGCTAAAAAAAAAAAATAAAAGGGCAGGCATATCTGTGATAGAATGCAAAACAATCTGGACCTTGACAAAGATCAATGCATGCTTGTTTAACATCAATTTCATCAAATTTATAACAAAATTGTCGGGCTACACTAGAAATGGCAGAGCAACACCCTCATAATTCATCAAATGTGTCTGCGCCTTGTTGATCAGTTATCAAAGTGAACATCCTGTGGCTATACCATATTAATTAGAAAAAAAAGTTACAAAAGCTTCTTGTTCATGCTAGCTGCCGCCTGCTTTTGCCGCCTTCTCCATGATGGCATTCGACCTGGAAATGCCCACCTTAGCAATCTCTCCCATCCATAACAACCCAGGAACATGAGGGTAGCCCATAGCATCAGCTTCCCCCTCATCCCTTCTGGTAAAGGCACCAGTTGTAACCAGTCATTTAGATCCCTAAACAAATCTGAAGTAATTACTGTGAAGAAACCGACAGCAGCAAATAGTGCATATTTGAAAGGCTTGTTCTCAGGTATGCTCTGGTTAAATGGATGCCCCATGTAGTTAACAGCAAAGGTTGCAACCTGGATCATCATGTTCACCATGTACGATACAGTATTCACTAGGTTCGGATGGAAGTCGGAGTCTGGTTCGATACATTCCTCTGGCATGAACTTGGAGGCTTCATTAACAGATGAAATCAGAAAGAACAAGTGCATGGCAAATTGACCAATGAGGGAAAGAAAGACATAGGCGCAGAAGATGTTGGGATGAGGTCGAGCACTGGAGAGTGTCTGCAAAGGACGAGCATGGGAGATGAAAAGGAAGAAAGCAGCTGTGAATATCCCACTGATGGTAGCCTGAACATCTCCAAGCTTCACACCGTCCAGGTACATGACACTCAGCACATAAGCAGTTGCTAAGCAGTTCAGGCCAAGAATCTTGAACATTTGGAGTGTAGTCACAAGTGTACTCCGACCTTGACGAATGATATCAAGAGTGGGGGCCACAGAGGCGTGCTTTGCTGTGAAAGGTGAGGCCATTGAGGCATCACCAAGTTTGACAACCATTGGAGCACGACCATCACCCTCCGCATTCATTTCATCTATCATCTTTTGCACTCTTTGACGCTGTTTCTCAGCCGCTGTGAGATGACGGTTGCTTGTTGCTGTAATACTTTTGACAGATTCAGCTGAATGAGATGACTCAGCTGTTGGCTTTGGCTTTTTAGTTTTTCCTGCTTTATTTTCAGGTTTTGATGGTTGCTTCTGTGATGATGCATCACCTGATTGAGCTGGTGGGACGGCATTCAATAGAGCAATGCCTACATGAGCCTGAACATCAGAAAGAAATTCAACGGTGTTTAGTCTAAAAAGAGAAGAACGAAATTAGGAGACAACATCGCGATCTTGGTTTCGTAAAACTTATAAGCATAGCTTATACCGTAATGATGACAGCAAATGTTTTATAAATTAATAGTTATTTTTTTCATGGCCCATGTCAAAGAGAGAACTAAACCAGCTTTGTACATTATAAACAAATAGCCAGGGTTATTTTATAACAAACCTGAAGTTTGAACTGGACCCAAACCGCCCAAAATGGGCTGGTCTGCAGCCTGGGTCTCCATCGAACTGGTATTTGCTATTTACTACCTGGTTCATGTCGGTGCAAGCAGGTTTTCAAACCCCAATTGTGACATTATTTCTCAAATTGGTAATGTTTCTTGTACTGTGTTTTGGTTCACATCTGTCAGATGAGTTTTACATTCTCTAAATTTAGTTATCTTTGATGCTGAAGTGTAGAACATTTTGGTTAGATGACAATGAGACAGCCGGTTCCTTTTTCCTTAATGATGTGCCAAGAAAACGCTCTCTCTACAACCCCATGCCTTTGCCTTCTTACTGGCCGCTACCAGCCTGCCCACCCATAACCTCCTCCTCCTCCACCACCTCCTCTTCCTTCTCTCCTCCCCCATCCTTCTTGAAACCACAGCATGTACCAGCATACTGAGTACCAGTATTCTGGTACAAGCAAGGCCTGCCCCTCGGTTCAACCAGGGACTACATACTAACAGTTTCATATTTAACAAAATGGAACGGAAAAAGACATCTTACCTGCTTCAGTGCTCCGACATCATTGGTTCCATCTCCACACATCAGTGTCATTCTACCAACTGCTTTAAAACTATTCAAAATAAGTTCTTTCTGTTCCGGAGCAACCCGTGAGAAAACCTGAAATGATAGCAGTGGCATCAGCTGCAAAAAAGAGATGCATATATAGTAAGTTGGCATGAAAACTGTGATGACATTACTGACCTTCACATAAGGTATAACTTTAAAAACAGCCCCAGTTCTCTGCAGCATTTCAAAGCAATCCCCACTTATGCAAAGATCATGTGTATCTGACAGCACTTCTACCTCTTTCTCACTGTAACAACCACAAACTCAAGAATTATGTATCTCAAGAAAATCTTAATGAGATGTATAAAGATCACATATTGATTTCTTTAAAGCAAGTATCACTGACAAGATATTGTGTACCGAAACAAGATATTAAAGCAAAATTTATATGATAAGGTAATCCTTTGCCAACGACTATGAACAAATTTTTACTTGAGATACCTAAAAATGTGCAAGTAGCTGAGACTCGATACTTGACCAAATTTTTTACCTGTAGGAAAACATCTCAGTTTCATCAGGCGACACCCACTCAAAGCTAGTGCCACACTTTGTTCGGGCCAAAATTAATGCAGGCCTAGAGATAATATGAACTTGGCTGGCCACGTGGCAAGCTGTCAGAGCTTGATCACCAGTAATCATCACCTGACACAAATATATCTGTTAGCATATAGAACATCAAAATTTTAATACAAAGATTTCAAATATTTCTTTTCCAATTATACCAGATTAATGATCCAGCAAGATGCAAGAGTTATAATAAAAATAAAGTTTGAATCAACATTGTGTTGTATTTATCTAGTTGTAAAGCTAGTCATGTTCAGGTGTAGATCCATTTTGGAGTCAAATTACAATAAGTTCTAATAGTTCTAAAATTCAGATCAGATTCACAAAGTCCTGACTTTAAAAAGTATAGTCCTAATACGGCTTGTTGTTAGTAGGAAATGATAGCTCGTTTCCACCTAATACTGGTGGAGGTAACAGCTACATACTAAACAAGTTACAGTATGGTCTAGATTTCATTTATGGGTAAGATTCAGAACCTCCATTTACAGAGAGTTAGACTCCAGTTTCTTCTCTAAAATAGATGGATGGCATGGCATCAAAGTAGCTTACATATAGTCTCAAAAAAAAGCCTGTTAAGACTCAAACGAGTGGCATGGGCAATTTATGCAAAGGAAAGCCAGTTCTGCAGATGTCCTAAACTCTTAATCAGACAGGAAGGTAGAACACAGCTAATAATATTCATAGAGGTAACATTTATAAGTCCAAGAATAAGTAAAACTCTAGAAAGGATAGATAGCAGAGTAGGTTAATTATTCCTTTATATTATTTCTTCTTTCAGTGGTCTGTGGTCCTCCTCTAAGTTCTACTGCTGAGTCTAAATATATTTATAGGTATCCACATTAGAGAAAGACAATGATTGTGTAATTATTTATAATGAAAATGAAATTGTTTCCTTGGCCAGTTGGTCAGCAGATATCTTTTCTTCTTCCTCAAGATTGTTTCTCCTTCTAACCTTCTCTTGACACCATGACTTTCTACCATACCATCCCACCAAGCCTTATAGAAGACTACTGTTACCATGATGACAAATCAAAGTAGAAAGTTGAGATACTAAGATAAAAGCCCACTGCCATATGCAAAGGACTCTTACTCCTATAAGAGATATAGTCCTTTTCTTGCATCAATTGTTATAGCAAACACTTGGTACCCAAATGATGACAAAACATTCTGGAGTATGATCGAAATCAACTATCATACAATAAGCAAGGATTGGGAAAACAAGAGGAACACTTCTAGCTTCCCTTTTCTATAATGCACCAGAACATATTCTTGTTCATCACAAATATTCTTTAATCATTAGATGTCAATTTAATTTCCTAATTAAGTCTTGAGCATGGTTTTCATTATTTTCTTTCTCCATTTTGTCCTCTTGTGCACTGTAGGTGCCATCCTCCTTCGAAATAGTAAATACTGATAAAGAGAAACAAAGTCTACTAATTTCTGATAGCTACAGGGATAGAACTGAATCGACAACAGGAAATCATCTAAGAGCTTGCGGTTTTTCATTCTCTCTCTAAGAAATGGGTTTTAACCAGTATGACACATTTAAACTATCACAAACATCTATACATCTATAGTGTAGTAGATGTTAATTCACATTCTCTATACTAATTTTACGTCAATAAACTTCACAGGAAGTTGAAAGAAAAAAGTCAGATAGAAAAGCTAAAATAAAACAAGATATAGCTACTCTATTTACATTCATAACGGATGAACTCAATTCAACTGACAACTGACAGAGTTCCAAGGTACAGTAAAAAATAAAATCCTAACTATTTGGAGTCGGCTACATGGTTTTGCCACCATTGAGATGATTTATGTTTTGATTAGAGGGAAAAAAAGATTCAATAGTATAATAATAAATAAATCAGAAGATTTGAGCTTATCAAACCAAGCAATGCATGACATACCAAATCATGTGATGAACCTTTCAGTTCATATAAAACATTGGCAGAGTCAGAACGAATTGGACAACTGAAAACCTGTAAATAGACAATTCCTGTTAAGTATTAAGACCAAACCACAAGTAATTTGAACGGCATTATGATCATCATCAGTACTTAAAAAATTGTCTTAAGGGTAGAGTACAAGAAATGGAAACATAAATGGCAAGTGTGTAAGCTTCATTACCGCAAAACCAGCAAAAGTCAAACCATTCTCCACCACCTCTCTTTCAAGGCTTCTAGCTTCACTTACCTGTCATGTCAATATAAGATGATGTCATAAGATTTGACATTCTTGTAACAAAATAGTGCTTTGTACTAAGAAAAAATCTAATATTTATGTTGGTCAGTACACTATATAACTGGACAGTAATCACATCCAATTTATCGAAAAAAAAAGATTCCATATTATCCAAATAATATATAAAACGTTATATACCAAAAAAGCAGAATGACAAATAAATCTAAATAGTTCAAGTGGATTGTAGGTTGAGTTCTAATAATGTGTTCTACTCAACCATTCTAGGAGATGATTCCGAGGAGAAAATTATATATTACGAATCATAACTAATGGGTTCCTGTCATAGTAATATTTCTCATGTCAAGTAAACAATCTATCTGCTCGCAGAAGTAAGGCTGCACACATTGACACTTGTCAAACCTAGCATTGGCAGGTACATTATACATTTGCTGCCTATAGGTAATGAGATTAGGACTGATACAGAATTCACTGCATATGTTGCACAATGTCACTACCCTTGGATTTTCTCCATAATTCCATTTTGTGATACATATTTATCTCATTATGTGTAAATCAAATATGGTAAGTATACTTAGGAGAGACAAGCAAACTATAAGACACGAACCATTAGGTTCTTTACGATGAAATTTGGAGGAAAAAGAAATGGTCATGTAGTTTAAAGCAAGGTTTGCAATTTCGACCTATACCGCCCGTACCGAGCGGTATATACCAGTTGCCGGTACGCGGACCACCACTGGGCGGTTCCGCCAAAAATCGACCGTCGGTCGATTGAGAGAGAAATCGACCGTCGGCGATCGATTGAGCGAGAAAAAGGGAAGAAAAAGAAGAAAAAAAAGAAAAGAGGAGAAGAAGAATACCTAGCGCCCCCGCGCGGTCCTCGCCCCGGGTCGTGGGGCTTTTTCTCCCGCGCGGGGAGAAAGATCGAGGCGACATCACCTCGCTTTTCTCCTTTTTCTTTTTAATATTTTAATATATTTAATATTATATTATAAAATATTTATATTATATTTTAATATATGAGGCAGTATGCCAGTACCGGTACCGAGATGAACTTGGTACACCGGTATGGACCGGTAAGTCAAACCTTGGTTTGAAGTGTGCCATGCTAAAAGGATTTAAATCATCGATGCATTGAATGTGTTGGTTAGCACAACAGCATGCCCAAAAGCATGATATAGTACCATATCATGAAACAATGTTCTGTCACAACCCCATGCCACCGAGCAGCACAAATAGTCGAAGATGTTTGTTTTGTGGCAGAAAACCTAGTTTCAAGCAATGATGTACCATTAAGGTTTACAGGAAAAATACCAACCATTAGTGAAAGACCACCATTACTGGTAGTTTTTGCTATATGAGTTCCTTTCAACAAAGAATCTAATCTAACAACTAATCCACATGCCTCAATGTTTCACATGGGCCTTTACCCTTATATAATGTGTTAGCACGCAATATTATCACATTAGCCTGTGCTTTCAGGATAAATCATGCCAAGTTTTGATATGGACTATGCTAGAAGCCAGCACAAGTCTCATGACATATAGGTAGTAGACCATCAAGCACATGGCAATGGTTCATTCAATTAAGTCTTATTTATAGTGGAGAAATTGCAAGTGATTTCATGCCTTGGACATGACAAACTCATAAGTTAATACCCTCGTCAAGGTGTATTAGCACATATTTGATTCAGTTTCCCATCTTGTTGCAGAAGATATAAATATAATACTTGTATATTATATAACAACCTCAGAGTAGCAAAGATAACCAATAATAAGGAAATTGTAAAGAAAAATATAAATGTGATCAGTACAATAACTCAAAAAGAGTCAATGTATATGATTTTTTTTGACAAATGATATATGGTTAAATATCTCAACAGTTTACATCCTAGGATAAAAAAGCACATCTCTTAGCTGCAATTATTATCTCACAAGTAACAGAGCATATACAACAACATAATTAAGCTTACAGTCATTTCTGGAAGCGTCCTGTATGCCAGAGCTAGAACCCGCGACCCCTGCCGTGTATACTTCTTGTATGTCTTGACATAAGTTGCAGGAACATCAATTAGCCTATCTTGAATAGTCTCTGGTGCACCCTGTCATTAACAATTAGCCTCTGCTTCAAGATTCTAACACAGTTTCGGCTAATAACAGAAGTTGTAATAACATCTACAAACATCTGCCTAACACTAAGTGAATAGAAACTAATTAAGTAGTGAATCACATACAATTAAGCAACAGATAATGAAGGGAAATAAGACACTAGAAAGTGATCTTTAGACTGCAGTTAATCATCATAATCAGATTGTTCTTTCCATAGAACAAAGATTTTCAGGCAACCATGTGAAAACTCATTCAGCTTCCACAGTCATCAGATACAAGCAACGAAATATTATATGATTTTGAACTAAATAATTCCTAAGGACAAGTGGGCAAAGAATAACTGAATTTTACGGAACCAGAAATCATTTACGAGGTATGGACATGAAGTAAAAGTAACCAGCTTATCAAAACCTTTGACCACGTACACATTAGTGCAATGAATATACATAGACACTAACATAGTCATCATAAATTGATCCAAAAGGAAAAAAACAAAAAGAAATTATTAAGTAGTACCAACCTTCACAAATGCAAAAAACTGTTCTTGAATACAAACAATAACACCCATTCTTTTCAAATGAGAGGCAAAATGGTGCCTCTGTACAATCTGCACAGGATGACCACCAGACCTGGAATTCAAGTGAAGACAAAATATTAAATTGACACATCATCCCCAAAACATTTAAGATTCAAGTCAAACTAGAATATAGTTTAATGGCACATGATCCTATAGCTGGAATTAGCAAAATTTCCAGTGCCCTCAATAACATGTCATTCTGAAAATGCTGTCACAAAATGAAACGCACACTATACACAGCAACACTATGTAATGCTTCCACTTAATGCCTCGTCCAGTAAACTATTTGCTTAGAAAGTAGGGGTGCAAACACAAGACCAAATAATGCTAGCCCCCTTTTCATCAAGAAGTGGTTGCAAATAGAGCATGAGTGCTGATACTGGTAAGGTGAAGCACAAAAGAGCAAAAAAGAGAATGCAAGAGTGGCAATACATATTAAACAGGAAATGTCTCTATTGTTATATTTTGGTATGTCAAAATTCATAATGAGGTAAGGAGATCTCGATTGTAGTTGTAGCATAAAAAGGACGCAGAAAAGAGAAGACATATTTGGTGAATCAAAGTGAGAAGTATCGTTACATGGAGATCATGTATTTCAAGCCAATTGCCTTGTTAAGATGCAACAACTGGCAAGAAAGAATAGACTGCAAACAACCTAGGAAAAACAGAGTTTAGGCTCAGATAAGTAACATTGAATCAAGCTGTAGCAGATGCGTTGTAGGTCGGCAGTTTTCAATCTGACAATAGAATTCTCTATCTGAAATTAGAATAATACTTGTGCTGCCAAGCTCATGTCGCCAGTAACGGAAACCTCTTACTGACCAATACCTACCCATTGTACCAAGGACCAACACATAAGATGGCAATCATTGGTGTATGTTCAGTATCAACTGATTTGTATCTTTCCTCAAAAAAAGTTTTGATGTGACTACTTAGTAGCATTATCCTGTCTGTCTAGACTCTGGAAATCACGATATAACAGACGGAAAATTACCCACCAAGTTCGTAGGGAAAATGACCAAACAGCATCTCAAGCAAGGTTTGCAATTTCGACTGACACCGCCGGTATATACCGTCCATCAGGTTTGACAGATGCCATCGGGTTCGCCAAAAATCAACCATCGACAGTCGATTGAGAGAGAAATCGACTGTCAGTGGTCGATTGAGGGAGAAAGGTAGAGACAAGGTCGTCCCTTTTCTTTTTTTATTAATTTTTTAATATATTTAATATTATATTATATTATCATATTATAAAATATTTATAATATAATATTTACCACCCGGTCGATTGAGAGAGAAATCGATCGAACGGTATGCACAGATGTACCACCCGGTACCAGTACTGTACCGGTACCGAGATACCGGTAAGTCAAACCTTGATCTCAAGTATCATGATAGAAGGCATCTCTAGTACCAGCTCCTTGGGAATAGAAGGCATCTCTAGTATAAGGCCTTATCCAACTCTCATCAAACCAAAAGGACCAAACCAATTGATTTAATTGTCAATTACTTGGATATCATGATAGAAGTGTTTTAGATTAGCCAGTTTATTTAAAAAGAAATGTCCTGAAAGTGTTGAAAAAATAAAAATAAAATAACTGAGGTCCATTGTCACTGGATATGTCCTCCAATCAGATCAACTAAGTTTTCGTGAAATTCACAGTAAAACTAATAAATTAATGCAGAGTTACAGCGTATAGAAACCTGCCTGTACCAAATATAGGCTTTTAGTTCAGTCCTAACCTCAGACAAAAAAGCATCTAATTACTCCCACGTGTAGCGAACAGCTAAATGTAAAAAACACAAGGCTTTTTCTATAAGTTGTCTGAATAAGTAATTAGGTTTATCATCATCCCACATTATATTTTTTATATAATGAAGCTTACTTTTTGGGAATGGCCTTCTCATCAGATGTGTATATCCAATCTATTCCTCTTAGTGCAGCCTTTTCAAGAGGATCACCAACCTGCAAACCATGATTTAAGGATAAATCATGATTATAGGAAATACTCGATGATTTATCAGTACACAGCATCATCATTTGCTGGACTCTAGTTGTCACAAAAAACTTACTAGTTTATTCTCTACAAAGACCAAAGCATGACAGGCAGCCAAAACTTGTGCAGTACGCTCAGGCAACTTGGCCATATCAGTCTCCAAATTTTCAGTATCATCCAAACCAACTACACCTTGGAATTCCTGGATCTCGATCAAAGTATTTTAAAATTAGATGATAACAGCTTAAAGAAGAGACATACTATTCATTTGTCATACCATGTCATCTGACGTAAGAGTTCCCGTCTTGTCAAAACAGCATATGTCAACCTACAGCAATTTTCAGTTTGTTAACAAAGCAATCATTGAAAGAATACCATTGGAATGCAAGAAAATGTGCAAGGTACTTGTTTTGACCTTCCCAGCAAATGGAATCCTGAATGGCTCTGTACAAAAAATACCACGCTTTGCTAGTGCAATCAAAGAAGTATTAACAGCTATAGATAGCTCCATCGGTAGTTCAGGGGGTATCACAGAAGTGATTATTAATGAACAACTCAAGAAAAGTTTGTACTTGCTCCTTGTTGGATCCTCTAATCCCTAAATGCAGAAGTTCCTTTGTTAAACAAATGCTAATGAAGCATCACAAATAAGGAACAATAATAGGTTTTACAATTGTAAAAAGAGAAATTAAACTAACTTCACTTCCCACGAATAACTAGGTAAATAAAAGCTTATGGTACCTTCTTAAGAACATAGCCCGCAGCTATGATTGCAAAAAAAACTAGAAATAGAATAAATAGGCCACTCTCCCAGCTATTTGCAGTTACCTGAAACACCAATTTTGCAAAAGAATGTCCTTAGACTAAACATGCATAGTCCACTTATAACCCATGACAGATTCTTAACTGACAATCAGAAGTTACCCTCTCAGTGGAAAATAAAATTGTTCGCATCAATTTGCCCTGGCTCGTCTCAAATCCTGTCCGCAGCACAACAGCCAGGCATCCCCCATCAGGTGTTCTAAGATGAAAACTCTAAAATGCAAAGAAAAGGGCAAAGAATTCTAATCAAGAAAATATAAAGTGATAAAGTTTCTAATTGAAAGCAAAGATAATTGCATTGTAACGAATATATACTTTATCTGGAGTATGCTGCAGTATCTTTGTTCCACCAAAGAGAATATGATTTTTGTCTCTTTTAATAGACAATTTATCCTCAAGACCTCGACCAGCAATTGAAACCTAGAACAAATTTGAAATTCAAAGAACAAGTAGTCAAAACATGAAAAGCTCTGCCTGCAGAAAAGCAAATAGGCCTCGTAATAGCATGCAATCTTCTCCACTGTGATCATACACGAACAATAAACATGCACAAGCAGTTGCCAAGTCAAAGAAAATACACCATTATATAAATTTGACCAAATTAACAGATGAAAAAATAAGTTTAATTTGCAGTGTGAAGCCCTCACCGACCATTTAATTCTCTCTTTGTGACAGACACATACACCTGTAAATTCCACTGAGTGCCAGAGTGCACAACAGCATCCCACAAGGAATATCCTAGAGCAGGTTAAACAATAAGTCATAGAGATAGTAATTACTTCTGAGTTTCACTAAATAATCTAGGCAAGAAAAACTTGGGCACTTGCCTGTGGAAGAAAAAACTACTATAAGTATTTGTAGATATGTGGTGTTCACCTGGATCCTAAAAATTTAATCTAATTTATCATCATAAGAAAAAAGAAGCTATGAACAGTGAAAAGTAGAAGTTGCTGTATTAACTGAATCATGTTTGTTTCATAAGTATCCTAAAAAAGCCTTAACTAGATCTAATGGATATCTCTCTAGTTTCAGTCATAAGATTTTTGTTTCCACCTCAATGGAAAATGCCTTATATCCCTATACATTTTCCAAGTTTAGGAGAGTAAACGTTGAAATGAAAAATGCTGCTCGGTTTTCTCAAAGTATTATTCCAAGTTAACTAAGATCGCTCTCAACTAATTCAGCAGCACTGATAGACACATTTAACTTAATAACAAGTTTATAGATCATTATTTAGATTGCCGTGGTCCTTTGAAAAAGTAAGAATCTCGATAACAATATATTTCTTTCCAGCCGAAAGGGACTCATGACAGCATAATCATTCATCAATACACAGCATAATATTACTTAGAGGAATTCCTAAATACAAAAAGAGTGTATATCATGTAAATAAAATATTCATGTAATGTAACAATTAAAGGACAAATTTGTTATGCATTCTTCCATCAAGTTACCCAAGGTTTTATGCCTAATAGCAATTACACCAGTTGTATATCATATGAACACAACATAACAAATGGTAATAACCCTTGGTCCACAAGTGGTGTATCATGCCACTTAAAACTGTGAAAGTCGACAAAGAATGCTTGGAGATTATTGTCAAAAAGCACTCTTGTAGAAGTAATGAACAAAATCCTAAACTATCTTGAAAAGGAAAAATATAAGAATACAATTTAATGGTCACCACAATATGCCGTTGTAGCTCGTTAGGAAGAACCTTTGTGTAGCCAAATAAATGCTGTGTTTGAGAACACATTTGCATTTTTAATGTGCAGTTTAAGAAATGGGCTTGAATGGATGTGCAGTTGGGGAATCCTTTGGGTGTTTGGTAAACAACAGATAACTATATTTTAAATGTGAATCGACATAACTTTTATTTGGTAAAATTGTATTTCAAAAGTCCATTGAATATTTTGTGACAAATTTATCCTTCTAATATTTTTAATATTTATTCAAAAGTGAGTACATATTTTTATTTAAATTGAAAATTAAATAAATATAATCTTATAAAAAATTTCTTATGACACATATATAATAAATAAATAAATAAAATCATATAAAGAAATATAAAATAATCTTTGAAAATAAATAAATAAAATTTAACATTATAGAAAATATAAATCATATTGGTTTCTCACTAAATAATTTTGGCAATCTTATAATTTTAAATAAAGTTACATGATTCTTTCGAAATTTAAAAAATTTACATCAGCATCCTACTAATGCTATCTTGAGATAGCATCAGCTATTTGAGTACTTTCAATGCAATATCCAGGCCAAATACGATTTGAAAATAATTTATCAAAGATCAATTCTCATTTAAAATATGCATTGGAGCCTCAAAGCACATTTCAAATGTGTTCCTAAACTTACCCAGACTAGTAGCCAACACGTTTCCAAGTTATCTTGTATAATTTGACATTTACATTGTAATGAAGATTGAACTTAATAGTCAGTCTTCCAAGGTTATTGGCCAACCACGTGAGAAACATGCCTAGACAAAAATCCTTATAGGTACAAAAATAATAAATCAGACTAGGAATGTTGTGTATATCTATCTACAAGCTTCAAACAACAGAAGCAGCAACTTTAACCAAATATGAATAGTATCTTGAATTTTTTGCCAAAAATGATTCACCATCCTAAAGCAAAGATGAGTTATTCTTGTTTGCACACAAGTGATCAGTGACTGGTGAATAAACAAAGAGGAAAATCTTCAACAACCTTCAGCTAAAGCTCATTCTAAGAGGAATGGCATCTTGATAAGATTTTATATTGTTGTTCATTGCATAAAGGAAACAAAGTTTTGCTTTTCAAGCAAGGTTCAGAACACCAATCCTATACTGGTAACGGAACTCTGCCACATCAGTACATATCTTCCAATACAGTACTAGATTGTAACCTCAAAAAACTTGCTATCTGGTAAGTGTATGATAAAACTATCATACCAATTACTAACTAAACCATTATGATCATGTTTCCAAATAAATGAAAACCTTTACTTTTCAACAGAAAACCAACTAACCATACACAATCACTATTGGAAGCAAACACACTCCCAATCTTTGCTTGGAATTAGTTGGATTCCTCTTCCAACATTTTGAAAATTCACAAAAAACTAAACTATTCCTCACAAAATGTGATACTTGTAACAGACCTCAAGAGTGGAGATTTAAAATCCTTTCAATTATCCTGCATCTTAATGATACCATCCTTTCACTTCATATCAGCAGATTGGATTCTAAACCTATAATCACATCTTCAAAACTAAAGTAAATAAAGTTTTAGAACAGCAGTTATCTATTACGGATTTCCAAACCTCAGCCAAGGTCACTGGCAAAACCATCATCCTAAACTGAACATAATATATGAATTGGACGTAGGAGCAAACAATGTTCAATTAAAACAATCAATGAAGTGTTATGCACCAAGTCAGGTCACGATAGGCAGAGAGATAATAACCACCTTCCACTGTGGAGTAGACTCGCCTGTGAGAATAGCTTCATTTGCAATTGCATTTCCGGCTAACAGAAGCATATCTGCTGGTACAGATTTATCTTCCCCATCCTGACCTGTGGTCCGTCCAATGGAGACCACATCTCCAGGAAGGAGGTCCGTTCCAGAAAGCTTTACCCACCTGAATCCACGAATTCAGGAAACTAAGTTTCTGATGCCTCAGAGAGAAAAAAAAACACTTCATTTGAATTAGTGAACACATACTTCCCACAGCGGTGCACCATCACCATCTGACCATCAACTCTTACACGCCTGAGCTCAGTAAGAGTTTTCAATCTACTCTTGGCCATTGTTGACTCAAAAAGAAATAGCATAAAAAGTGTGAACAAGCTATAATACCAATATTCATCCAAGCACCAGAGTCCAACACAGAAGACCTACATCAAAAATACCAACATAGAGCTGGGGATAAGTAAATTTTAAAGTAGCAGAACTTTTGGCATTCAGAATCAGGACAAGGTTGGAAACCTGAAACACAAAAAATGGTTCCATAACTTGCTCCTTCATCAGCTTCTGGAACGTTGGTTGTGGGTAGTCAAATCTATAAATAAATTAAAGCAAAGCAGATTGAGAATCCATGTATTGGAAAAAATTAAGACAATCACAAATCCCACTAGCTGAGAATATAATAACTAGACCAAATTAAACATTTAGCTGTATATGCTTTCACAAGGAATACAAAATTAACATAAGAAAATTAAATCAACATAAAATGAAAAAAAACCACAGAAAATGTACATACTTCTAAAACAAGGTCTCAAATAAATATACAACAAAAAAACTAGATGGCATATCCGGCTCAAGATCAACTTGCGGGCAAGGTTTGACATACCAAAGTGTACCGCTTGATACAAGCGGTATGTACCAGTCCGATAGAGGATCGATATGGGCAGTATGTCGATACACTTCAGTGTACCATATGTCAGCATGCTTGGTACAGCTCGATATATATTGTACCAACAGCTGGTTACTACACCGGTATGGACCGGGCAAACCAATCCTTGCTCATGATCCTGTAGATTTCGGTCCACATATTGTCACAGACAACAATGTAAACAAGGTGTTCGATGAAATGCTCATGTTTGTCCGTGTACTTCGGTTTGTGTATGATCAGGAGTTACTGGGAGCTCCACTTTGGTGTACGACACAACAACAAGAAGGGCTATGGATTCAAGGAGTGAATGTCGAATGAAGAGGCGGTTGTGTATGCATCAAATGAAATCGTTAGCATATGGGGGCTATGTACCACCGAGGGAGTAGTCAGATTGCAAGTACCAGTGAGTCCCATGGAGGGGACTTGATTATATTAAGGTATGATCGGAGCGGCTGGAGAGTTGGACTGCTTCAGTGCTCACATTCGCTTAAGGGAGCCTGGCAAGTCAGAGGACGAAGTCGAGTAAGCGAACGTTGCTACCAAGGAAGCTAAGGAGAACAGAATCGACGCGAGCCCTGCAACAAGATGGCGGAGGCCATGCATGAGAGTTGCAGTTTGTCTTTCCATCGACCAAGGAGGACTGCTAGGAGGACACAGTGGTGTTGAAGCAGGTGGTCGAAAGGGGCGAGGAAGCGACGGCGAGTCCAGTGGGGCTCAGCTACCTAAAATCAAAGCGTCGGTTAAAAAGGAGGTGGACTCGGAGGAGCGCCATAGTGCAGAGGCAGATCTACCGATCGCGAAGGAAGGGATGCAGATGCAAGGCAACGGATAGTAGTGTTATGGGCTTGGCACCCATGGTACCACAGGCGGGACTTCCGTGGAGTCATCGATCCCTTGCTCTCATGGAGGGAGAGCATTGGTCGTAAAGGGGCGAGGTGGAGTATGCAAAGGCAAACTCAAGTACCAAGACAGGCAAAGGCGAGGCCAAGGAACTTCATAAGGCGGTGTCGATGGACTTCTCATCAAGACATCAGCGGGACTTGGGTTGATGCGGAGAGCTCGACCAAAGAGCGAAGTAGGCGATTGATGCACCTTTCTACTCGGAGGAGTAGGCGGCAAAGGTGATGAAAAGGCGGTACAATCCAGGCGACGGATCTATCAAAGACTTACTCCAAGTTGGGGACTCAAGTTGGGGTAAACTTTGCTCTTTTCGCAAAACTTCTTGTATTCCAAAAGTTCAATGGCGGTGGGAAGGCGAATCACGAGCTAACTCAATGCAAGGAGTGCAAACACTTTAAGTGCTTCAAAAGTGTGAGCAAAGAGCGGACGAATGTTAGTAACCAGCTCGATGCATGAAGTACAAACTCGAGGAGGCAAGCGAAATCGAGTAACCTTTGCCTTCTCAACTCAGGACAATAGGCGAAACTGAGTACCCCAATTCTCTTAACTCGAGGAGGTGAGCGAAGCCAAGTAACTTTGTCTTCTCAACTACTAAGAGAATAGGTGAAGTCAAGTATCCCAGTTCTCTTACTTATCAAGCAGAGGAGCTCTGCATAAGTTCAATGACCCTTCAAAGAAAGCTTATGGAAGACAATAGTTGTCAAATTCTCACCATTGGTAATTACTCCTATTGAGAGTAGATTGTCCGCTTTATTTCTCAATTGACCAATCGAAAGCGGGAGTGATGCGAACATACTTGGAAGTGACAACCAACAGTGGAAGAAGGTTCAATGGGCAAACATTGTGGAGGAAGGACCTTAAAAACTTCAAAGTCTGCGAGGCGATGCTCGTTAAAGCTTCAACAAGCATCCACCCAGTTCAAGCAACATGAGTATCGCGACATCGACACATAATAAGGTGTCTTTTCCTTCATCAGCAGGATCCACGAGAACCAATAAGGATCAGCACAATTCACCAACCCCACACCAAATTCAGTCATTGGCGAGTTGAAGCAGCATGGCGGATCGAGTTCGACTACTCAACAACAACGGCGGAGAGCGGCTAAGACCCAAAGGGGCATGTTGCAGCCAAAGCAGAAGATTGAATATTCAGCAGAATGCGAGGAGATGCAGCGTCTACAGTGGCTTCGACGAGGACGTCGAAGGAATAAGTGGGAGAGAATGTCACAGACAACAATGTAAACAAGGTGTTCGATAAAATACTCATGTTTGTTCGTGTCCTTCGGTTTGTATACATACCTTGTACAGCAAGTAGCGAGCTTGCAGTAGGCTTAGCAGCCCGAGTTTGGTTTGCTTTATGGCCAATTTTGTCTTGTAAATTTTAGTGAAATTTACAAGCCAAAAAGGTGAAATGATTGCCAGTCAGAGGTTGTATAGTATAATTTTAGTGAAATTGATATTTCAACATCTTGCAATGACTTCTCAACAAAAATTAGAACCGTTAAAGAACCTATGAGACACTATATGACATGGAGAAAGTAAAAGAATAACTGGTCGGTGATGTTCATTAATGCTCGAGTGTAAAATGACCACAATTCTGATGCTTAATACTATTATCATTATCAACTATATAAGAACTTTTTAGGGGCAAATGTGATGATATGAAAGAAGACACTACACCTGGCAATGTTAAATTAGTCTCAAGTTTTCAACTTCCTCCCAGCCGTTGAGGATGATATCTAAACTAACTCCACTAAGCTAATTGTTACCATAACAAGCTTATCAGGGAACCTTTTTAAAGGTGTAGTTAATTATGGTGGTCATGGTAGACCAAGGTTCGACTTACCGGTCCATATCGGTGTACCAACATATTGTCGAATCTTGATCAAGAATAAACAAGATGCAGTCGTACCACGATATATTAAATATAATATATTTTTATAATATAATATAATATAATATTAAAATATATTTAAAATATTTAAAAATAAAACAAAAGGCGACAACGTCGTCTCGATCTTTCTCCTCGTGTGCGCAGAGGCGTGAGCGATCCATGGTGACGGCGCTCGAACCGCAGGCGACGATGGTGCGCGGGCGAGGATAGGTGCTAGGTTTCTTTCTTCTCTTCTTTTTTTTTCTTTTCCTCTTCTTCTTCTTCCCTTTTTCTCCCTCAATCGACCGCCGACGGTCGATTTTTAGCAGTACCGCCCGGTAGCGGGCGGTCCGCGTACTGGCAACCTAGCGGATCGGTATATACCACCCGTACCGAGCGGTAAATGTCGAAATTGCAAACCTTGTGGTGGACCATCTCTCTCTACGAACAAGTTTATATGCTGTGAGCTACCTATCAAGGCATTCTCAAATTCAAGGAGGTGAATAGACCTCCCCAGAGAAAACGAGAGGGAAGAAAAGATAATGAATGATATTATGAAAAACGAGGCAATCCTAGTGTATCATGCGAGGTCTAGAAGGGTCAATATATGTAGCATGCCTTACCCTTGTAAATAGAGAGGCTATTTACATAAGAAAGATATTTAGATAAAGGTTTGTCATACCGATCCATACCAACATACTGCTTGGTATGAAATATAATATAAGTTAAAAAATAAAAAAAAGGGCGATGTCATCTCATTCCTTCTCCCCACTTGTGGAGACGCTTCTTCTCCCCCCGTAGGGAGAAGAAATCGCCCACGAAACGACGGATCGTGTAAGTGATTCTTAGCCCGTCGATGACAGATAGCGCAAGCGAAGAGCAACGTCGGACTCCACTCCAAGTTTTTCTTCTCCCTCTTCTTCTTCTCCCTCTTATTCTTTCTCCCTCCCTCAACTGATACCACCCGAAATCAATTACCGATCGATTTCGTGTTAACGGGGCAGAAACAGCCTCAATCGGCAGCACCGATCAGTTGGCGAACCAATACATACCGCCCGTACTGGGTGGTACACGTCGAAATGACAATCCTTGATTTAGATTACTATTACACTACCGCTAAATTAATAGTAGAAAAGGAAAAAGGTATTTCCAAACATGCCTCGAGGGCTGTAAATCATTCACTCATATAATAGCCTACTTAAAGACCTTGCTAGAAAAAGCATTCCTTTTTAGGAATCATATCACTACCCAAAATCCACCAAAAGAGAACTTTAAGACTCTCCAACCCCACTCCTATAAAGTACACAACGTGCCTAACCTTTCTATAATCATATTAACTGTTAAACACCATATAAACTTCAAATTATACTCTGGAACACTCTGTAAAATGTCGCCTAAAAAATATGTCAAATTACACCCGAAAATAATAGAAAAAATATAGGCATATTACTAATTTACTATTATGACAGTAAGAGAGCACGATTAACCCTCTCCTCTCCTAACATGACTGGGAGAAAGTTGTGAATAAACAAATCACTAGGTCAGTAGAAGAGTTATAAGATTCAACCCGGTAAATCCCAAAGAGCAGCAATGATGGCTCTCCCTAGGAATGTTGTAGGTATATATGAACCACTATCATTCATTTGTCAAAACTTGTGTAAACAAGACCTATGACAAGAGAAATACTAGCAAAACAAGCTTTGAAAACTTTTCCAGACATTTCATCTGTGCTCAGCAAGCAAAACGACACATGCATTCCCTTAAGTTAATACTGGCTTACCAGTGAGAAAAAAGAATATATTGTGAAAGCTAAGGCAATGAGCCTACTTACTATCTTTCTGCAACAAACTATTAATCTGATCAATAGAATCCTTCAAGGGATCAACAAACCTAAAAGATGTATTATAGATATATGTTCACAATGCTTCCAAGTTCCAACATCTTCAGACATCTTCCTGTCAAAACTGACACTCCTCTGGATGAAATGCAAAAGATGGTTCATTTGGTTCATTTCAAGCTTTTCCTGCTTAAATTCATCTAAGCATTCTTGTGAACAGCACAAGTAAAGAAGAGACAACATCACAACCACGGATTTAAAACGACATCAAGTATTTAATAAGCTGATAACAGAGCAAAACTTACACATTTCGCCCCCACTTATCAGTTGCTGCAGCTACTTTGGCTTCTGATCCATGACCACTGCTCTTGAGGTAATACCCAAATGGTTCCTTTGTAGGATATGGAAGTTTGGCAAATGTATTCTTTTCTACTGAAAAAATGAAGCATTGTTTTCTAAAATCAAAATATATTTCATCAGTGTTCCCCGCTGAAGATGCTGACGATCCTGCCACCTGCATGAAGACGAATTTTTTTTCAATAATTTATCATAATAAACAAGAAAATTTGTTTTCCACGATAATGAATTGCAAATTACCAACCAGCAGTTAGCATACATCTTAATTGGCAACCAAAGAAGAAAATATGAACCAATACTTCCCAGATACACAAGATTATTTATAATTTTGAACAAAATCAAAAGATACGAACAGACACAAATTACATCGAACACCCTGTTTATAATTTTGTTTGTGACAATACGATCCATGCCGGACTGATGTGTACCACTCGTACCATATCATTTCGAGTAGTGCAACAATCCTTACTATTGAGTACAGTTTTCTTTCCTAAGATCCATCATACTATTATGTGTTTGAACTTCCTATCTTTTTTCTTCGAAAAAATTATGATAAGCAAAGAAGAGGGCTTGTGATTTTTTTCGTTTTTAACACCAAGTTGGATGGGTCCCATCACTTTTTAAATTTCTTTTATTATTTTAACAGGATCATCCAAAACAAGGGTTGTCTACATACAATCCACGCCCGAACTTATATGTACCACTTGTACCATACCATTCCGGGCAGTACAATAGTCCTTGCTATTAAGTACAATTTTCTTTCCTAATATCCATTATCCTATTATATGTGTTTGAACTCTTATCATAGTTTTTTTTTTTGAAAGATATTGTGCATTTCTTTCTTCTTCACTATGTATATATCACATGTCTTACCAAATAAAAAGTGCTTGATAGTTGATCATCCAGATGGGATACCCAGTTGATTTTCAAAATTGTTCATCCCCTACACCAGTCTTCGATTGTTCAATCTCTCTTGCACGCGCGACTTCATGGTAAGGCTCATTAATGCAATTACCCGAAAAATTTGAAGGAGCTGATAGGATGTTACTGAAGGCTTCATGAAGCATTTTAAATTTAAAATCTTCGATAGGGCAATATAACTCTATTTTAGATATTAATTAAATTCTCAGGAAACAACCCAACAGTGACCATACTTAGGTGCAGAACCAAGAGGGAATCACAAACCTTGTGGATGAAAACATAATTTTACTTGTGGGAATTGGATGTTAGTTTTTTCTTCCCTGAGGTCCCTACTCAGCTACTCCTACATTATTTAGCAGAGACAATTTAGCAAGAAAAAAGTGTCATGTTGTTCGGTTGCAAGTCCAGCAAGTTCCAAAATTGGTTACCATACCCTCATTTTTGACATCTAAGTTGCTTTTGGCTCAAAATATATACTTCCTTGTTACACTCAAGGCAATCATTTCCACTTATTATCTCATTAACATAGAAGTAATATGAGCAGGAATTATTCTCAAAAGAAGTATTCGGGTCTCAAGGATGCCACAACGTTACAGCTATATTGCAGGTAAGCCAGAAATGAGATAAAGAAAAATGAAAAGCATTCTCAAAAGTGCAACAAACTTACAGGTCTCCTCGTATGAAGTGACACGATTTCTTTTGAACCAGAAAATTTAGCGGGAATTATTTTGCATGCAGTTGCCAGACGAATGTCATTTACCTGATGCATCCAAGCAACAAGAAATCATCATGGAAAACAATGCATATGACAATCACTTCCCACAAGTCAAACTTAGTACTATAACATAAAGTATAGAAAGATGCTACACTGAACATAGAGTAATCAAAATGCAATTGACAACAATCATCAATTTGATAATAAAAAGCCCATGAGACATAATGTGCCCCTATGGTATAGAAATGCAATCGTTAGTTTGTTGCACTTTCCAAGGCTTGAGCGAGCTGTGCACGATATGTTCTTGCGGGTGGACCTCTTAACAATTGGAGTAAACAAAGTTCCGACAGTCATTACGTTATGATGCATGGACAGAAGGTAGATCAAATAGGCCATAAATAATAAAAAATGAAACGCAACATGAAGATAAGAACAGCAGACGACGAACCAAACGACCAGATAAATAAAACTACTGCATAACGTTTCAGCTGCACCGCTACTCTAAACATGGAAAAATAACAAATTCGCACACACCTTACTGAACTGGACAAAGCATCTGAAATCGACCGACCAGGCAGTAAAAAGCAGCACCAGAATGTGCAAGAGGGCGAGCCCGCCGAGAACGATCCAGGCATCGGTGAAATCGATGCTGGGAGCGACCGCAAAGAGCCAGATCGAATAAAGAATCGCGAAGGGCCAGACGTCGAGACGCCACGCCCAGTGCCGCCGCTTCAGCAAGTCGACTCCTTGGACCACCTTCCCGTCTACCTGGTACCGCGCCATCCTTTCTTTCCTTCAGGCCTTGAAATTGATCAAGAAATCCAATCTTTAGAACAGAAACGAGGCAAAAGATTCGGCTGAACTCAATTCAGATCGGGGACCTCCAAGCGAGATCTGTGGGATCACTGAATCTGAAGGTCGAGATTAGGGTTTCAGACATAAAGAGAAGGACCAGATCGAGATTGAGATCGGGATCGAGATCGGGAGGCGTACCTGGATCGCGTGCTGGCCGGATTTGCTCGAAGAGGAGGAGGCCGAGGAGGAGACGGTGGCGGACAAGACAGCAGGCGAGTTGATGCCGTCGGAGTTTTAAGGTGAGGCCACTCGCGAGGGTTTTCTCTTTTTCTAGGTTTTTCACTCCAATAAATTCGTTTTTTCTATCCAATCGAAACACCTTCTATAATGTTGTTACGCTTTCCCAGGCCGTAGTTTTCCATCGTTTTATGTGGGGTCCCACCAGGAATTCATCGAATCACGAGAAAGGTAGAAGGAAGTGTAAGTCAAATGCAAGTAAGGCTGCACAGGAGGCTAATCCAGGACGCTTGATGATCTTGTATTTGGATACCACATTTCTTTTTCGATTTAGATAAAAAGGCGGAACGCTGATAGGTTTTTATATTTAAACTGTGGTATAAATGGCTTTGTGTATACATAATTCAAAATAACGTTCATATATATAAATTATTATTATTATTTATATGAATGATTATTCTATGAGCAAAGTTATTAGTGATTGATTGTCTGTGCATTATTTATCTAAATGATTATTCTATGAGCAGAGTTATCACTGTAATCTTACTCTAAATCACTATTCATAATATGTCAAACCTCCTACAACCAAATCAATTCTTGAGCTTGGCCCCGTTTGACTAGTTGACTAATACGATCATCCTTTTATAAGCGACTATGAGATCGATTGTATCTACGAGAATAAGAGAACGTACTATTTTTTTTATTTAGTATGATGTCCGTCGAAACTTACACCCATGTAGGATGGTCGTGCAAATCATGGATTCCAACCGTTGATTGTTTGATCACTCACATGTCACCTTACGGTGATGTGCGACCACGAATCATTATTCGATCACATATTACTTGTCAAACACATGATTCTTGTATTCTTTGATGGTCGGTTAGTCGGTTCATCAACTCATCTGTTGATTGGCTCGTTAGCCTATTAATGTATCAGCCCATCAATCATATATCATTCATTTTTGTATCAAAAGTAAAATAGGTGTTTATGTAAACAAACACTACATACATGCGAGCTATAATACCGGATGTATTGGTTGGGATGAACGATTATTTATGAATTTAAATTAGTTTGTGTAAACATTATAAAGGGGCTTGACGCATTGACATCTAAATACATATCACTATCAACCTATCACTCATTGAATTTTTCGCCAGCTTAACGTTTATGACTATCGACCTTACATCAATCGGATTTATTATTAGTCTAACATACATCATGAGTAGCTTAATAATATAAGATAATTTTATAATACCACTCACATGAATCATTTGAATCATATATTATTATTATTATTATTATTATTATTAAGTTATATTTTTGTCGTTTAGATTATTTAGGTATGAAGTACAAGAAAAAGGACTGAGTATGGGTTTTTTAAGTGTGTCTTTAAGAAACCATCTCTAAGGTAAAAATCATGTGGGGCCAGATATAATAATACTACTAGAGATTTGTACTATATCTTTGATGAGATGAAATAGGAAATGTGAGGTTAGGATAATATAGCAAAGGGGTGATTTGTCAAATTGAGATGTGAAATTACTTTAGAGGAGGACATCGTTACACCCAAGTGTCCTGAAATATATACGAAATGGGCAATCGACTAATAGTAGACTCTTATCCCCAAATATAGGATACGTGTCACGTTTATCTTTATCAAAGCTGATCCTATAGGAGAATATACATGAATTCAGGCAACTTTGTGTACATTTACACGTTATATGCTATACTGCTTTGAGAAAATAAAATATCAAACACATTCATTTCTCAGGGATTTATATATTTATCCAATAATGAAGAGATTGACTAAACGAAAGCTTTTCTTTTTTGGTTGACTCTTTTAATTATATATATATATATATATATATATATATATATATATATATATATATATATATATATATATATATAACAAGACTGTATGAATTTTTTTAATATATGAATCTTTTGGGGCTATTGAGATCGATAAAATTTTATATGTTTAGTTAATTTTTATATATTTAATTTTTTTTATTTATAGTCTTAATTAAGATCTTTTAATTATTTCACATCTTTTATATGTCTGTATCATTTTAAATGATTTTATCTCATTTTATCCAATATTGATAATACCAAATTGTTTATGAATAAAAATATTTATTTTTTAAATCTTTCATATTAACTCTACATACCTATCTTAATATTATCATCTTAGTAATATAAAAAATTATATATTCTTTTTTAGCTATCTAACACTCTTCATCCATAAAGTATTATTGGTATTATAATTTTTTAGCTATCCAACTTTGATCTATAAAATATTATTATCATCAAATTAATATTATATATATATATGTATTTGACGAGATTGTAACCCATCATAAACACATCGTGATCAAATGAATATTTTAGATGTTCAAATACTTTGGATAATATTATTAACATTCAACATTTCATAGATGGGTCTCATTCAACATCATTAGACCAGGGATATTTCTATTGGCCATCCATCCACATTCTATCATTTAAAATATTTAAGCACTTTTAATATCTTAAAAAGATCTCTATATAAATAGATGTAAATATTCTCATCATATTTCTTTTCTTTTTTCTTATTTTCCTAATCGTAAGCGACATGCAACGATGACGAGAACTTATTCTCGGATCAAGACTTGTATAATATATAAGAGAATGATTACGAGAGAAGTGGAAGGGACAAATACATATTTTGATAATAACATCGATAGAGGTAAAGCGATCGAGAGCGATCATAACAAAGGGGGAGGAGTGGTTCAAACTAGTGAAAGTAATAATCAGGATCGATCGCCTCCATATTAGATCAAGGCCACGAGCGATAAGTAACGAGAAAGTGATGACAAAAAATACCAAAAGATAATAAAAAACAAAAAGACAAGATCGATAAACAAGAGAATATATAATTTAAAATTATAATATATTTTTTTAGGGTTTACCAATAAAATAGTAAGAGAGTACCAAAATAAAAAATATCAAGCTTATGTTTTAGAGGTAAAGAATTTCAGATGATTTTTTTTGAAAAAAATACATCATTTTAGGTTTTTTTAATGTCTCCTCACTTAAATTTTTGTAGGTGTGGCATATATATTTTTAATCTAATATCCAAAATATCTCTCGTCACGAGTACCCATTCATTCGAGTGGACAGTATCGGCCGCCACCTCGTTCTGCCGTAAAGTTATAATTATAAAATAATTTTAATTTATTTAATTTTATATTATGGTAACTTATTTGTAAATAAATATCTCACCGTACGCAATTATGATAAAGTAAATGAGTTTAAAAGTTTTCAAAAAGACACGCAAAAAGTGTTTGATATCGTCTTTCCACCCACACTTGGTTTTCTGGGCCATTCCCTCTTCGCCCTTTTGTGTTCATCACTCTAAGACTTGCCCCTTTGCGTTGCGAACTCGCCCATCAATATCGCTTGGTCTGCAGGAGTCCCCCGTACCCCGACTCCGTCCACTTCACACTTCGAGGCCGCCGCATCTTTTCCATTTCAAACCCTTCTCCGATCCCTCCGTTCTCTCGAATGCTGCGGCCGTTGCTTCCTTCGTCGATCTGATCGAACTTTCCTTTGGTTTTATACGATCTCAGCTTCGCCGAAGAGGCGATCGCCCGTTTGCTTCCCTCATCCCCTAGTTCAGGACACGAAAGGTTGAATGGGGTGTGTCCAAGGCAAGCGCTGTGGCCGCTACAAGAAGCGCTGCAGCAGCAGCTGTTGCCACTACCAACCCTCCTCCATCTCCACCGACGCCACCGATCCGTTCAGGATCCACGAAACGGACTCCTCGCGCGGTCTCCCCCTCCACGCGCTCTCCGGCGGCTTTGCCGTCGTCCCCTCCGCCGGTATCTGCCTAAGGTACGCCTCCCTCACGCAGCGTGGCCACTATCCTGACTCGCCCGACCGCGCTAACCAGGACAGCTTCTGCGTGAAGACCGGCTTCCAGGCCAACCCCGATCTCCACTTCTTCGGCGTCTTCGATGGACACGGCCAGTTCGGCACCCAGTGCTCCGTGTTCGTCCGTGACAAGCTCGCGGACATCTTGTCCGGCGATGCTCACCTGTCGGAGGATCCCGTAGAAGCCTATCACTCCGCTTTCCTGGCAGCCAATTCGGCGATTCATGACAGCGAGATCGATGATTCGATGAGCGGCACGACCGCTATCACTGTTCTTGTAGATGGGAACACGCTCTATGTTGCGAATGTCGGAGATTCACGGGCTGTGGCCGGAGTTTGGAATGGTAATCGTGTCATAGCCGAGGACTTATCGAGTGATCAGACGCCGTACAGGAAGGATGAGTACGAGAGGGTGAAGCTCTGCGGGGCGAGAGTGTTGAGTGTTGATCAAGTGGAGGGCATTGTGGATCCTGATATCCAGAGCTGGGGTGACGAGGAGGATGGTGACGGGGATCCACCAAGGCTGTGGGTGCAAAATGGCATGTACCCAGGGACGGCTTTCACAAGGAGTGTGGGAGACTCGACTGCAGAGAGTATAGGAGTGATCGCTGATCCCGAGGTTAAGACTGTGAAGATCACACCAAGCCATCTCTTCTTCGTCGTAGCAAGTGATGGCATATTTGAGTTTCTATCAAGTCAAGCGGTGGTAGATATGGTAAGTCTCCATTTCTCCCCAGAGGATTGCTTTGTTTCATTTTTTTTCTTAGGGCATTCATTTGTGATTCTTTACTTATACTGTTGCCGAACCTAATTGACATACTCTTTTGCAGATCTATACTAAAATGAATGTGATAGTATAAGTGTGTGAATTAGTAAAGAGGAGGCCAATAACTAATTTGCAGTTGACATTTCTCTAGAATACACCTAAATTTATTTTTCTAGTGAACTTTCTTCTTTAGTTGATCTTTTTCCCGTTACACAATAGGTGAATGTAATTGAACTTTGGCAATGAAGTCCAATTTTTCTTTTTTAGTTTTCCTATGGCATGACTCTTTGTCTAATATAAGACTAGGCTATAGGCATAATTCCTCGGTGCCCTGTTGAGTTTGGATGTTATGTCTTTCTAAGTTTCTATCCTTTGATTTCTACCGTGATCTGTAATTTTCTATAGTTGAATCAAATTTCTTTATATTGCTTCTGATAATTTTGAACAAAGACTTTCTTTAAAGATGATATTGACTTTAATGACTTTCACCAGTGGATAATTGCTGCAGTCAGGTGTAGATTGTCTGATGAAACTTGAGTTTCCTACAGAAATAAGTACGAGAGGTTTTGTTAGAGATGTTGTATGAGGGTAAATTACTTATCACATATTGGAATGAGATAAAAAGAAACAATAACGAATTAAATTCTGCCTCTTTAGTCCAGATAATATGAACGTCAGACCTTCATGTCAGAGGACTCTATTCGGATAGGAAGCACAAGATTTCAAATTCCAATATTGTTGGTCTTCATCAAGCAAAGCATGATGTTGGCCAGAAGATGGCAATGAAGTGTCCAACTTCTAACATGGTTGTGCTGATATCAAAGATAATAACCATTCACCCTGTATGAAAACACTACATCAGAAAGAGGTTGTTAAGAGCCAGTGAAAATTAAGAAACTACAGCGCTAAAATAAATTTTTTTAACTTAAATTATATATATCATTATATTAATAATTTATCATGAGTAAATATGTCAAGTGAATCTATTAACTCGGACTTGACGAGAGAAAATTATATGTTATATTTTCGAAAATATAAAGATTATTTTGGATATGAATAAACCATAAAAATATAAAAATATATATGATTAAAATTATAAGAGTTAAAATAAACATTAATCAATAGATAAATCTCAGCCCATTAATATTTGTTGAGACATCCGTGTAGGGCATTGTTGCGACAAGTGATACGTCACAATCACGTTTTGTATCATTGTGGAGCATCTTATAGTTGAATAAAAGAATGAACTCGGCATGAGATTGTCAATCTCATGTTATTTTGTACTAGAAGACTTGATTGGATGGAACAAACATCAATTGGTTGACTTTAATCGTCAATTTAACCTCTTGTTTTTTTTTTCTTTGAGTTGTATATGTTCATCCATTAATCCTTATCACATCAGCTCATCTTGTGCAGGTATATACACTTGCAATTTCTTCCTTGCATAAACTTTTCTTGTATATTTTCTCTATGGATAATGTAAAAATATACATTTTGATTCTTCCAAGGTCCTCATGTTTCTTTCTTTCTCACAAACATGAAAAGTTTTGCATTACAACAGTTCTAGTCCCAACTATTTGGGGTTGGATATATGAATATATTTCCATCATTTTGTGTCATGCAATATCTCTAGTTAAATCAAGAGTATTTCTCTCTTTTCTTATTATTTTTAATATTTTTTAATGTCTCACTCTAACTCTTTTCACACTTCTAATTCTGATTGACCCATCTTGTTTACTCACAGCATCCATAAAGTCTCACTCTAACTCTTTTCACACTTCTAATTCTGATTTACTCATCTTGTTTACTCACAGCATCCATAAGTCTCCTTTGCTATATCTGATTGTTATACATTTTGATTGCTGAATCTATTTATTTAATAAGTTTACGCCAGTTTTGCTACTTTCAGAGACCTGTTTTTGGCTTCAGGTTTCCAGGTTTGCTGATCCTCAGGATGCCTGCTCTGAAATTGCTTCTGAATCCTACAAATTGTGGTTAGAGAATGAAAACCGGACAGATGATATAACAGTTATTGTCGTGCAGATCAGAAATATCAGCAACGTAAGTTCAATCTTTTATTACCTGATGATAACATTATCTGCATTTTCTTCATTGTTTTAGTAATAGCTTCCAACATTTCAAAAATATTTGTATCAGTCAGATGCTGTGGCAAACGATGGAGCTATCCAAACCGACAACAAAAATGCTTCTCTAGATCCAGATAAATTAAAAGCTGAGGGGTACATAGTCTCCCGATCAGAAGTTAATCTCTCGAAGAAAAGCAGCTGTCTCGAGCTGCAGTCATGCCCTCCTGACTGCTCAGTGGATCTAATTTCTGCACGTGCTGCCCCTTCAACTCAGTCTTTCCGTTTAAATGGTACGCCTTCTGTTTCCTACATCTTTCTTCTGTAATTTTCTTCTTATATTCTCCAACATTTCAGTTGTGATATATTTTTTTGTTATGGCAGCGATTAATTCGGACTGACTGGAGTTAAATGGTACTACTATATATATATGGCTACAATTTTGGTACTTGGAAGCACTACCCTACTAATGACTTGTAAAATTTTAAATGTAAGTGGTTATATTGCTATCCTTATCGCATTGCTAGGAGTTAAATACCTCCTGATTATTTCATAATCATGCACATCCATCGTATTAGAATTTGTCAGAAATTTGTGTACTTGTACTATTGCTAACTATATCCAATCCTCATGATGTGCAGGATAATTAAATGTGTTCTTCCACCTACAGCAGACAGAGTGCACAAAGAAAGACCCGTATACTGTTTCGCATCAATTACAAGATTTTGGTCCGATCTCGGTGATATTTTCAATGACATTCTAGGCCTTTTCTGTATATGGACTTTGCTATCTCTTCCACTGTGCAAATGAGGCAAAGCCACTTCAAGCAAAATGGATGCATTCCCTGACCTTTAGAGGGACTTGCATTGGCATCTTCATTTTCTATGACCAGCTAATTCTGTCAGCACAGGTGACACAAATAGCAGAATGCCAGATCGGGTAGCTGAGTCCTGCAATTTGGTAAGGTGCATTCGTAGAAGAATGTGGCTATAAGACATGGGGTTGCAAAGATTAGTTTGAATTGGCCGCTTGGCGGCTGGCTGGATGTGAGCTTTTCCCTCTTTTATCGAACCAGAGAGAAGCACAAAGAACTTGAAAATATTTCTAGGTCTCTTGTTATCTTGGTATCTGGTAACAGTATAATGGCGGTAGTGGCTACCTAATGATATTTTTTTAGTTAAGAAAAAAAAAGGCAAATGAGGCCTTAAGGGATGAATTCTTTATTTTTTTTTGTGAAAAAAGAACCAATGTTTTGGAGGAATACCCAGTAATTAATAGTTATGATGGCACAATTTAACTCATTCATGTATTTTTATTTGCCAATCCAATAAAAAAAATACATGAATGAGCTAAGCAACCCAATCCAATATTACTTGCTTTGAACGGGTTGTCCCAAATCGGAGCCCCGTTCACATGAGACTCGGGGGAGATAGGAATCTCGCGTTCCAATCCCTAAAGCCCTCGGTTCGCACTTCGTGGCTCCCGTCACGGCGGAGCGTTTGGGTGTTGCCAGGCGGAGATAAGAACCCGAAACCCTGCCGGTTCCTTCTTCTCCTTGACATACGAAGAAAGGGATCCGAAATCGATTGATGGCGTCTCCGAGAGATTCAGGCGCAGCGCAGTTCCCACCGGCCGCTTCTTCTCCTCCTCCGCTCCACGCCATGGACGCCGACGAAGAAGACGACAACGTGAAGCAGCTTAAGGAGTGCGCCACCCTCTACTTGTCCCTTCAGGCAAACACTTCCTTTCTTCCTTCTTTCCTGCCTTCCTTCGCTTCTCATAGACTACCGCTTTGTTCTGACCTGGATGATACCCCATATCATTCGTTGTCTTCTGAAACAGGAATGCCTCTCCGAGACCAACAGGAATTGGAAGTCCTGCCAACCCTGTACGTGCCTGGTTCTCTCTTCCTTTTGGTTTGATTTATTTATTGCTGTCTCTTAAACAATTTTCACATTTTCATTGAGATATTTCGTTGTAATTGGGATTTTCTACTTAGACATAGGTTTTTGTGTGGTAAAGGAAGACTTGCATATTTGAGATTCTCCATACAAGTCAACTTAAACGGAAGAAGTGGATCATTCTTATTTTTCTTGGTAGCTAGAGGTTAAAGTTTGCTCAACTTGGAGCCTAGGATGGTCCGACCTAAAGTCGGTCATTGGAAAGGAGGGTTTTTGGGGGCGGGGCGGGCAGGGTGTTTAAGTCTGCCAAGATCTGAGGCGTGCAAATGTGCAAATATCAGCATAGTCAGAAGGAAGGAAACCAAACTTGCCTCCGGTGGGTCCTGTCGAATGCTCAAGTTAGATGTTGATCTAACTAAAGATCGCCGAGATGGTAATAAGAAGCAGTAGAGCCCTTCGAATGGTTTTTATCTATAGGCACAGAAGAGTTATTTGGTTGTAGAGGCAAGTCTCCAACAATTCTGGTCACTAGATATTTATTTAGCGACCATGATCCCGACCAATTTCACTTGGAAGACCATGTTTTAGCAAAACCATGATCTTGATAGAATTTAAGAAGATTGCAACAGCCCCTCCCTAACAAATGCTTAGAGGCATTTTCAGCCAAAGAGTCTGAGAAGTCACGTAACTTCTACCATGGCCACGACAAATGACGTTTCACTGTAAGTGATCCGAAGTGCACTTGCGACGAAAGTTGCCTATATTTGATTAGCCATAAATTGTTTCAGACTCTGAAATGGAGTTCCAAAAGGTCCCAAACATGAAGAAAGTGGACTTCGGCCGAGAACACCAAGGTTACTTATGGAAAAGTTGGAAGCGAAGATAGTTACTTAAGTTGAATTCAGAGAAATCCTTGGATAACTGAACACTCACGTCGAAGTTAAGTTCCATGGAATTTGACTTATGAAAATTCCAATCGGGTGCCAGTTCTTGTCTTCCATGGAATATACTGGTTGCTACTATTGCTATACTAATACTAAAAGCTAATGCTATAGTGTAACAATTAGGGCGTGGCTAGCTGGAATGCTTCAAGCTATAAATAATAGCCAATAGTGTGATGCCAAGGCTTAAATGTTAGTTTCAATTGTAAATTAAGTGCATTAAATGACAATATGTGTCCATGAGAACTTGGGAGTTGGGACGAAGAGAAACTAAATCCGTATATTAAGATATGACTTTGTTAGAGTTTTTTTATTTCAATCATTTATAGTCCAGAAGCATAATACTTTCTGATCACCTAACAGAATATCACAAAAATTGAAAAGACCTTGCTAACCAGAGTACAAATATGACAAATAATAATTCTTTCTTTTACTTCCATATTCTCTGGATCACTGGTCACATGGGCTTGTAAAGCATGGTTTGTAGGTGAGAGTAAATTTAGCAATGAGAGAAATTATTTGAAGTAAAGAGTTTGTTTTTCCATGTTCTAAAGGAACCTATCCAAATACTAAACCATGTAAATAACATGTTTTGACAAATTTGTTAGTTATCTTGCTCTAATGAACCTATGGTTAGATGGTAGTTTGTAGAATTTTAAACATAACATTGAATCTGTTTATGGCAGTTAAAGACTTAGAATAGGAGAAACTGCTTCTTCGAGATATGGGTAAACAGACCATAGTCGTAGTACATTGCTGATAAAGATGATAAATCAGAAGTGTTGCCTTTAGTTACCTTAAAAATGGAGTTCCGGTCCAATTGAATTGTATTATTTGTTTCCTAATTTTTCTGTTTAACCTGTATGTTCTCCTATTTTGATTATTTTGCATTTGTATCTACAGACAGATAGATTTTTGATTTTTAAAGAAACTCAAGAATCTGGAGCCTGTTGCACTTGAGATTTCTTTTTCTCATTAAGCAATCTTATTTTATGCGTATAACCTAGTATATCAAGGATGCAAGATGATTAATATGAACAAATGTTGTTCTTTGTCTGCCAAATTTGTGTTCCATCAGTGCTTTGATGAGATAATAGTGGGGTAAAGTTTATATGCTGCTAGACATTTTATTAGTTTGTTTTTAAATAGGTATCTTTTTTCATTTTTTTAAACCAGATGTTCAAGCATTAAAAGCATGCCATACAAGAAGAAACCCTAGTGACCAGAAGTGAAGACTAGCTATAGTGAATAACCCAGCTGCAGCCTCACAACATCATTGAGCACTCAAACATGAACATACTACTGACTTATAATAAGCTCTATTCTTCTGATTCGCAGCAGATTTCTCCGTGATTTTTTGGTTTAAGGACTTTACCACATGAAAACACTACTGAGTTGTTTGCTTGTTTCATGAGTTCTCAATAGCAAAGGGAAAACCATTTACACACTTCCATTGCAATGTAATTGAGAATTGCATAATTTGCTTCACTTAGCTTAACTATATTGAAGTTGACAATGAAGTGTCAAATGACAAAAAGCTGGTTGTCGCCAACCCATTTGCTTGTGAACGAATTAGGTATATATCTAAAGGACTTTTTGGCCTTTCTAGTGTTGTCTTTGTTGTTCAAGGAATAACTTAACTTTCGTACTTTGGCAAGTGATGAAAAACTTTAGGATTGAATGTATTAAGTTTATCACTACGATGATAGATAATATTTCTTGGGACCAAGTGCTTAATCTGCGCGTACACTTCATCTGTCAATCTAAGTTCTTTCTGTCTAATTTTCTTTCTGCTTCTATTTGTATTCTCTCTTGAATCATTCTATTACTACTCAAGTTGTATTGTTGCGGGGGGTTTTTTTTAATTCAATTTATTTATCAAAATTTTCATTGAACATAATTAATAATCAATATTTCCGTAGAAAAAAATAACTTTGAGACATCAATCAGAAGAATACGTTTGTTTAGTTTAGAGGTATAAAAAGGAAAATGAAAGATTAATTTAGATTTTAGAAATAGGCAAAGAAGTCTTGGTGTGGTACAGGAGATGATATAATTATGCTTCCGTTACTAGATGTAATCTTATGCATGTGATCATGGGGATGAACTAAGTAAGCCTGACTAGAGACGATTCGATGTTTGACCCACATTATTTGTCGGATTCCCTGATGTCAAAGATAGAAATGCAATTTAATCGCATTAATTGGAGGTGGAAGAATGTGATAAATTTTTAATCATTATGAACATTATGAGTGGAAGGATTTATTTAGATGATTTTTCTAGCACTAACAAAAACAATTCGGTATTGTAAGATCATTATGTTGCTCAATCGCAAAGAAAATTCAACAAACTAGAGTACATTTTTTACTCTTACAATGACAGCAGACCAACCCATCAAAGGTAGCCATCCTTTGCTTGGAAGCTTCACTTTAGCAATACTTGCCATTAAGTTCCTAAAAAAGTTAATTATAATTAGGAATTAGGAAGACCGACAACTGCAACTTGGCAGATGCCAGCAACCCAACTCTACCAAGGAAAAGGAATGGCTCCACAGCTGCCACATGACCAAAAACTTGTATGGGAAACAAAGAACAGAAATGAGGAGAACAAGAACAGAGGACAAAAGATTTGGCTAATACATGTGATCATATTATGTTGGGATTGGAAGCCACTACTACTCCATGCTAGAGATGAATAGGATTAAAGATCAATTCACAGCAATTACATATCACAATTACCATTATTTTCATCTAAGTCTTTCCTTCTTTCTTTTTTCTTGGCCCCCTCTGTTCATCCTTTGATTGCAGAGATCATCCAACTTCTTGTGATTCATCCGTCTTTCCAAAAATCGCACGGAGTAACAAGAAAAAGTTGGATTTGATCCCATCAAAGAGAGGAAGAGGGAAAGAAGCCATCTTTTGGATTATTCGCCCCTTTTTCTTGGCTTAACTATGTATCTTTCAGATCGTATCATTCCAGCCGAAGCAATCGCCTCAGATCCTTGGTGGCGGAACAATCCACGACGGCCTTCGCCGGCGGCGGCGGCGGTGGCTCCTCTTTCCTCCTTGAGAAGCTCGGCAGCGGCAGCGCCCGGGGCGACGGCGAGAGATCGAACGCCGATCCCGCGTACACGTCCGGCGGCATCGCGGCCGCCGGCGATTTCAGCCGGATCTGCTTTGGGATCATGACCGGGTCCGGCCCGAGCCGCCCCATGCCGAACAACGCCGGATCCCACCCGACGCTGGCGGAGGGAGTGGCTGCCGTGCCCGGACCGCCCCTCCTTGCCTTCGCGGCCTCCAGCGACTCTCCTCGCCTGAGGATGATCACCTGCCCCATGGCCAGACGGGGCTTGGTCGGCTGTTTGGGCGACCCCTCCCTCCTCCTGCGGAGGGGCTTGGGACTCCGGAGGCCAGGGGTGGGGCCGAGGAGGCAGTCTTGGGGGCGCAACACCTCAGTTCCCATGGCATCGACCGATTCGTCGCCGGCTAAGTTCTAATCTTTCGCAACGAGTCGGAATCAAGGACGTCTTCCTGCGTGCTCTTCCTCCTCCTACAGGCAGGAAGAGGAAACCTTTTGCTATTTAGTCCCTATCGGACGAGAAATTAGAGTGAAGGAAGCCGGGGTAGGAGGGCGTCCATTTATGGAGTGGGGAGGCGAGCGATGCGTCGGGCCCACAGCATTTCTGATCGTTGAATGGGCGACGCGTGGACCGCAAGATCCGCATCCTCGTCAGCTGTTCGATATGACAGGGTTAGCTCGGTTTTATCTCCATAACACCGTTAGATCGCCGTTTGTTCCTTGCAGCGTTTATAAACGGAGGGCCCCCTGTTTGAAGTGCTCGAGGGCGTTTTGCGGAGCTAATGTTTTCCTTTTGAAGAAGGACCCGCGTCCGTAAAGTGCAGCTAATTAAATGGCAGTGACCCTTCACTTTGCCCCTGGTTGATGCGACTGCTTGTGAGGACCTACGCGTTTCTCCGGTGGAGACCTTTTAATTGGATGGTGAGTCTTCTTTTCTTTAGAGAAAGTTTGGCAATAAGATGCCGGGAACCTGTTTGCGTTTATGCGCGACAGATTCGGTGCGCTAGCTTTGTCCGTCCTTTCATCTTTCACTTGTTTACGATTTGGTATTAGTTAATCGACTGATATCTGTGCTTTTGCTTGGATGTCCGTCGACATGAGCATGCGATCTGGTGAGTCTTAGGCTCGTTGCATGTTTCGTTGTTATTGGACATATAGCAAAAGGTCAATGAATTACTGCTCTATTAAACTAGGCCCAAGCTTTGTCCTGTCCAGCCCAGACACCCTCAATGGCCGGAAGAACAAGTAGGGACAATTGCAAATAATAAGTTGCTTCTACTGGCAGCAATATAACTCACTTTAGGTGGGGAGTAAATGGTGGCAGTATTTATTAGGTTCTCTTATCGTTGCTACAAACTATAAATAGTTTCAATCTATGGGGCATATCTACAAACAATTTGCAGGCAGCTGACTATATCATGACTGGCATGATGTGTCTTTTTTACTTTGACCATTTGATTGATATGTTGCTGACGATTTGTCCAGACTGTCAATTTTGGTCACAACAACAACCACATCTATGTTTAGTGCATAGTTGTTTATTAATCACCATCAAGGATGGATTAATTGATCTATCAACTTCGTCTAGTCTAAATCATTAGTCAAAATATTTAAGTTAAAGTTGACTATAGTACATTTATCAAACCCTTATAAATCAATTTTCGTCTTGTTCACTTTCAATATAGGACTCCGAGTTCAAATCTTATAAGATGTAACCTAATTGTGGCTCCTTCCTACTCAGCCCCTTCATTATATTCAAATATTAGGTCGACTATATCAAATGTCATTATTTGGGTTAACTAGTCTATCAATTTTGTTGGCTTGAAATGCCGATTAAAATATTTAAATTAAAATTGATATTAGCATAATACTTATCATACGTTTGTAAGTCAATGTGGAATTAATCTAGGTATTATACTCATGTAACCGAAGGTACAAACACCGGAGGCCTCGTCCTTATAAGAAATGCAATCATTTATCTTCCAATTTTCATCATTTTCTTCTCTTGTTCTTCTACTTTTCATCATACGTTTGCAGTGTTTTCTTCTCTTATTTTCCATATCTATTTCGTTACAATTCAATGGCAATTTTCTTGTGATAGTGTTAAACATAAGGCCCATAGGGTCACATATTTGGTGATGCCATTAATCCAATATCTTCCTTAACAGGTTTAGTTTTGTGATATTTATTAGTCCAGTAGTCTTTGTGAAACTTCTTTTTCTTGTACAACACTCCAATTGTCGGCACACGAACCTCACCCCCGCAGCCTTCCCATCCACGCATCACATCGGCACGGTTTGATCTCCCAATTCCGTGTGTTTTTTTGTTTTAATATAATTCGAATATGAGCACATTATTTATCCAATGCATTTTATGTCTAACATAAACAAAATTAATTCCTTATTGTTTCATTTCAATTCCTCACCAACATTTTTCTTGAATAAATATACACAATAAGGAAGAGGGAGGTGTTGGATTCACACGAGATGATGCCTTTGGGACGGAATCATAAGAAGAATCTCGTTCCGGTCAGCCGCGGTTATGCCGTGCTAATCCTGTGCCCTCGGCTTATTTGGTGGGTCCGGCAGAACCGGTTTCACGATCCCTATTTAAGGGAGGGGGGTGAGGCGATCACGAAGGTAACGGCGAGGAGAGAAAGAGTAAAATTGAGTTGTTGGCTTGGTTTTGTTTCAGAGCTGAAGAAGTAGGCGAAAGGATCCTTTGAAGTCATTTTGCTGCGGTGGGATCCCGCGATGGGCGGCAGGGGGCGGTGGGTCGGGGAGGATGAGCAGGGGAAAGGTCGGAACGGCCTACTCCCGAAGTCGATGCGCATCTTTTCGGCCTGCCTGAAGACTGTTTCGTCAAACGCGGGGTCCGTCGTTAGCAGCGTCCGATCCGCAGGGGCGTCGATCGCCGCTCCGGCCGAAGATGAGAAGGACCAGGTTATTCTTGTACAAACAGAATAATCAATTTGATTGGTTTGCAATTTGATTTTTGTGTTGTCTCTTATAAGAGGGCCCGAACAGCGATGCATACCAGGTAGTTGACAGTGTTTAGGTTCATGGTTCTTGGGCTTCTTGATCGACTAAATTTATGGCTCAGACTTGTTAATTTCAACTGACGGACTTGTTAGCTATTCAGAAGAAAAGAAGGCTCTTCCTCCCTACCTAGATTTCGGTTAGGAAGAACGCAGGGGTTGGAAGATTTATATTTTTTTTTATCTTGAAAAAAGGTGTTTTATTTTATGTCTGGGAAGAAAAAACACTTGCATTCTGGTTATTCTTGATGGTCTTTTTCAAATTATTAAGCTTTAGGGGTTTCTGGCACTTTGTGCCCTTTCTTAATGCCATCAAGTATAGGCCATTATGTTTTGCAAGATAGATTCTATAATGGTCACATGTATCTGTAGTTGATGCAAGTAGTTGCTTGCAGATTTGTGGTTTCTGAAGTGGAAGCATCGTCATCATCTCAGTATCGTTGTGGCTAAGCCTTTTCCGTTAATAGAGGACCAGACTAGTAAGAAGTTAATTGAAGGAGAAATGTACATTGTCCCCTTTTGACTTATGTATATATATTTCAGAACGAATGGGCTCTGGTGCAAGACCTCCGAATAAGTTATGTAAGTGGAAGGTCCTACCTTTGTCATATATATACATGAAAGAGTCAGTGACTGAGCCAAAACTATACAGAAAGATCTTTGACTGATCTTACTGGAAAATGCTAAAATTTATCAGAACTGTTACTCTCTGGCATACAAGCTGTAGATTCTGCTAGAAAAAGTTAATTGATCGAAGCTGGAGTAATTTCATACGATTGAATTTGGTATGTGATCCACAAGAGGAGATAAAAGTGCAGTTATCAGCCCAAAGTGGTTCAAGCCAGTAGATAATCAATCCAAAATGCACCTGCACAATATTCAATTTTTCACCCTCGATTTTTCTTCATTTCTCCAATAGTTGGATTTTTTTTTTATAATTCTATCTATGGCGTATATATATATATATATATATATAATATAAATAATATAAAAGATTAAAAGAGGTGATATATATATATTAATATATATTTTATATAAAAATATAAAAAATTAAAAAGAGGCGATGTTGTTGAGGACGCTACCTCGGCGACGTCACCCCCCTCTTCCCCTCGTCACCTCAGACGAGGAGAAGAATGTGGTGTTCTCCTCAAACGAGGAGAAGAGGAGGAGGTGACGTCTTCTGATTGTCCATGGTGTTTGGTAAGGGAGGGTGGCGACGGATCGAAATCATTGAGGGAGAATGGCGTTGAATCTTCAGGTTGTTCTTTTTCTTCTTCCTCTCACTCGTTGCAGTCAGGTTGATACCACCCTTTAGCAGGTGGTGTACTCCATATCTTCCGCTGTTCATCGAAGCTCCCGATCGCCGCAGACTGCTGCTTATCACCTAACAAATCTGCAAGCAGCTTGTAATATGCGTCACTGTCAAATTCATCTACTATGTTGACTAACTTTCCATAACTTTTATCCACAGCAATCTGCCCATCCAGGCTCATGTTCCCAGTTAAAACAGTAACATTCATCGTTTGCAGTGTTGGGTTTAGTTTAGAAGGTTCGACCAAGAAAACTGCACCGAGGACTTCCCCAAGAAATATTTCCTGCAGCAGCACGAGAAAGGGAAGGAAGGAACAGTAAGTGGGCTTTCGGATGGATACAAATGACAAAAAGGAATGCGGGTAAAAATACCATGTGACGGTATAGTTTTGGTTGCCTCTGCTGCAGTTTGTAGAGCAAGGAGAGCAATCTATGTGCAAAAATGGACTCAGGAGTCTTGGCTGCGAGCTTTAAGTTATGTAAGGCCCGCTTAAAGGAGCTCACTTGCTGCTGAGCACTGAGAGGAATAAGCGTGATCCTAAGATTTGACTCCATAACCTTCTTTGCAGCTAAAGGGTCAAGGAACATGTTGAACTCCGCGAACTTGTTTGAAGGAACCGTGAAGACGTTTCCTGTCCTATTTTTCCCTTCGATGACTTGCCCCCCGACAATGTAAACATCCTGGAAGCGCAAGATTTTAGCCTTTTTCAGTTCGATTCAAGAAACTAGAGACTTAATCGACGGATTCCACTGACCTGTATAACATCAGCTGCACTTTTGTCCCGATCAATAATGGCGGCCAAGTTAGTAAGAGGTCCATTTGTCAATACCGTGAGCTTTTCTCCGGGCTGCATTGCCCTCGAGATGGACTGCCAAACTTCCTGAGCTAATGCCTGTCTAAGTTTAGGCCGATCAGTGTTTCCTTGTGCTCCAAACCTCACAGAATTTTCAACTGCGTAGCTGGAACAAATTGCAACAATACTTGGCATTAGAAAGAGATGAGACAAGAATGAACGAACATTATCCTTAGTAATCCATTTTCTTCTCGATATAAAGATGTAAATATATTTCCTTTTGATTCCTTAGTAATGCATTACCACCTCCTGGGACTCCGGGGTAGTGTTCGACCAAGTCCATAGAGTGTATCAGAGTCGAGAAGTCCGCCGCTGCCCTGTGGAATGGCCTTCACGTACTTGCAGCCGAGACTTGGTGTGCCTAATGCAGTGAGATTTCCCAGACCAACCGGAACGTCATCACGGCCCATCATGTGCAGCACATCGTAGATGATGTCTATCGTGGCAGCTGTTGCCCATCCATTGCCGCTCACTAGTATTCCCTATGAACAAAGAGGATGACCGTAACAGGGATTAGAATGGGTATTCATGTTTTCCTCAAGTTAAAGATCAGCTGTTTCATGCATCAGACTTCAACCTTGAGGTCTACGACCTCCACTGGAGCTTTGAGCAGACAGATGAGTGCAAGGAAGTCTCCAGCGCTCATGTCCATGTCCAACACCACAGGCCTTCCCGGGTTCGATTTGTAATATTTGGCTTGTAGAGGATTTCTCTGTAATAAGGGAACTGTGTTGTGAAGTTGAAACGCCCAGATCGGTTGTGGACATTGAGAACCTGCGTTTCAACAGTGAGCAAGCTGTTATCTTTCAACTATACATACTTTCAACGCAGACGTGGAATCATCCCAAGTCTGTGATGTGTTTAAATTTGCACGTAGAAAATGAAGCTTTTCTTTGCATCTCGAAAACAGATCATTTATACACAAGGTGGTGGATGTAACATGAACGATCACTGGTTCCAAACACTTACATCCAAAAAGCTTTTGAAAACTGCCTGTTTAATGGACTGTGAACATCCTGGTTAGGCTTTGCTTCCTGTGCGACGAGTACTTGAACTGCTTCCGGACCACCTACTTCCTTGGTGTACCCATCCTGCATGTGTAATCCCCTCTCATTTCACTAATTGAAAGTGCAGAAGATAGTGCGGACAAGGAAGAAGAAGAAGAAGATACAATGAGGCCTGCAAACGTTTTACTGTAGCCATGTCATGCAGCGTATGGATCCCTACTTGGTAAAGGTTCGAGCTACCTGGCATATCCCTCTGTCACTTCCCTTCACAATGCAAAATGGATCTTGAAGGCCAGTTTGGACATGACCGCTGTGCACTCCAGTTTTATTTAGATTGAACTTTGGAACGGCACGCCCATCGAAGAAAGGATTGGAGCCATCACGCACACCATATGGTTCGTTTGAAGTAACCACTGTTATGTTCAGATATTTCATCTCTGCGAATTCATTCTCACCATCATAGTTGTCAGCTTTGCTCATGATCGATATGGCCACCCCAGAAGCGAAGGAGTCCCACATGAAGTAGCTCTGCAAATAGAGTCCAAATGACAAGCTGCCCGTGATCAGAAAACATTGCACCGGACCAGTACTGATAGAAACCTCATGAAGAACTCACCGTGTAGAAATCGTCGTCGACCCAGTTATCCCGAATGATTTTTAGAGATTTGAAACAGTATTGTGCCTCAAATGTTTCTTGCTGCTGTTGGAACGCATCAAAGAATTCCTCGTTGATGGGGATAGTGTTGGTTGAGTCAAGAGGAACAAGAGTAACCGGAATCCCAGCATGAAAGACCTGTCTCATTGCAGTAGACATCAAATGAACTTGTCTTTCTCTGCCTACGGAAACTAACTTAGAACATGCACTGCACACAAGCAGTAATGCTCGATTGTAGGAGAACTGTATTCAACTTAAAGCAGATGCATGTATGACGGACTATTCACCTGGTATGCAGCAAAAGGATCTGCAAACATATTGAATTCTGCATAAGGATTGCTGGTGTATCCTGTAAACAGGTTCCCCTTATCGTCACAGTGCGGAGGCTCGCGAGAAGTGCTTGCATTGTTTGTGCAGCAAGGGTTCTTCGACCTTACACCACCTCCCATGATATAGATGCGCTCGATGTTCTTCTTCAGATGTGGGTTGGTCATGAGAAACAAAGCAATGTTGGTGTGAGATCCAATGACAAGGAGCACAGTAGGACCAGCAGACACTGTGTCAATCAGAACTTCTTGAGCTGTGGGTTGGTGAAGAGGAATGTAACGCCTTCGGCCCTGGTGTTTTCCGGCACAAGCAGGATGTAGGCATCAGATCATTGAGAAGACCGTGAAAGGTCGAAGAGCATGATCATGATCTATCAGAATTCAACCATTACTAGTTGATTGAGTACCTGAGGGAGGAAGCTCCTGCGCAAGCCATAGTTAGTGTTGATATCTAATCTTCCATGACCGCCTACCGGAATCGCTTGTCGATAACGGCAGTCGCCTGCCGTCGACATGTCCTGAAATCTTCTACCAACGGTCAGCGCCTGGTTTCACAGAAGCCGACAATATATAAGAAGAAGAACATTGTAGATGTACCTGTTCTATTAGGGGGAGATAGCCACCGACGTGTGGGAGTATGGTGCCGTCGTCCAGTACTCCACCATCACCTCCGACTCCGACGGGAATGTCGTCCCGGTTCATCATGTAAAGGATGTCGTACACATGATTGACAGCATGCCCTGCATCGGTCCATGCATTCGCGCTAATCGTAATAGCCTGAAACGATCATGCAAGCCAACCAGAATTATGAAAGCGAATACAACTCCATGAGGTTTAGGTTTAGCCTTTTGATACATGAGTGTTATTATTCACTGCGGTAATGGAGATCACTACTGCAGGTAGGGATGAGAAAACAACCCCTTCGATCGGACGCCACTGACACAAGCAATGTCATAAAACAGGATGAATGGGAGGGGGGGGAATCAAACCTTGAGGTCGAACTGCGATGGGTTCTGCTTCAACAGGTACAGAAGCGCAAAGAAGTCATCGGTATCCATGTCCGTGTCCAAGACAATCCGGCGAGGCTTCGCTTCCACCACGCGGGATTTCCAACCAAGGAATTCCACCAGCACAAGGAACAGAAGCGCGCCGGTTCTCATCGTCTCTTCCCCAACCGAGCATGCAAAAGGTTCACCAACCTCAACTTAAATAGGAGACACACTCACAGCAGACTCGTTCTACAAACGCACACCAACAGAGGTGAAGGGCGGGAGGTTAACTTGTAGAAGGTAGCATTTAAGAAGTTCAGTGTATGAAGAGGTTATAAACATTAAAGATCTATAAAAAAAATGAATCAAATTAATTATTTGTTCTTTAAAAACGTCTCTTGATAAAATAGATATTTATATTAGGGTCATGAAACATATAAAATTTTTAAAATTATAGTGAATTTTTTAATGAAACAAATAATAATACTTTGTCTTATCCTTACCCTTCATTGTGTGGTAGTTTCATCTTTTTTTTTTTTTTTCTGTATCTATTTCAACTTAGGTGCGAGTAGGCCGAAGAAGAGGCATCATGCATGTACTATAACAATATGTTATAGTACATATCGTTGAAAAAAATGTATCTATTTCAACTAAGAAGAGGCATCAAGTTGTCATACCCCACATTGTAGAAAAATAAATCATTATCTCATAATCTATAATTTATAAAAGATTTTTTAATTTTAAATTGATGCCTATATAATATTAAACATTTTTATCTAGGAAAAACATTGTAACATTTTGTGAATTCCATAAATGATTCAAAAATCTTCTCCATCCTTAAATCCATTACAAATTAGTAAGACACTTTGAAAATAAATATAAAAATATATATTTCAACAATTATACAAGTTGATTAAAACTATAAAAAAATCATCAAAATTATATTCATAATACATATTCGTATATTAACGATTCAAAGACCAACGTTTCAATTCAATATGGAACTCATATATTAAATAGACAAGGATACTTATTATGATAAGTATACAATGATGCATTCTCCTAATAACCAATGAAGATACACTAACTTTAATTAGATTGAGTTCAACTAGAACCTAACTCTTAACTAACATTTAATGTTTATTAAACTGGTTTGACACTATCATAACTAGTTTAGTCTAAGTTTAATTGACTTTAATTAGTCAAATAATCTTAAATTGATCAAATTAATAAACTAGCATAGTTTAATTAACTAATGAACTCAAATCAATAAATGAAAAACAAATTGGACTAGGCTACATGCTGCTAATCCATATTAAACCAATCCATCTAAGCCTTAGTTCTACATTGAGTTGATGCACAATGAGACTATGCAAAGGGGCTATGACATGGGTTAGCTTAAGCTTGCTTGTGACCTCATCAGCTTAGTCTACCTGACTCGTGGGTTGAGTCTGCTTGTGGACTACACTAAACATAGACTCAACTAACCATTCATGTTTAATTTGATTTCAAATAATTAGTTTTATGTAGCTCAAATCATTGAGCATAATTAATGGTAGTGGATAAACATGATCAAATTGCATATTAAGGAAGGAAATAACATATACATTAATCAACTTGAAACATAAAAGAAATCAAGTAATAATACTTTAAAAAAAAAAATAGCATCATAAACTAAACACAACATCAATAATATGAAAACAACTAAACAACTATAAAATAATTTAGATTTAAATCTAAATAAAGAAAATTTTAGACAACTACAAAAATAATTTTTTTTACTTTTAGAAAAGGTAGGGAACCTACCTTTCTTTGGTATCCCCTCCTAAATCTCTTCGTCGCTAACCTCGACGACGAATGAGGAAAAAGGAACTCAGGAGATGAACCCACTTCAATAAGTAAACGTAATTCAATTTTTATTCTCATTTTTATTTGTTTTACTTTCATATGCAAAAATAAAATTTGAAATAATTACTTACTAAAAGTTACATCACCTATTAGGAAATAAATATATTATAATCGAATAAATTCTTAGAATTTTTACATGATAAAGGAAACCTAATTTAATTATTTTTCTAATCATATTATACAAATAAGGTAATTAATAATTCAGATGAAATAGTACATCAATTGTGGTTATTTGATTTATAGTACTAAGAGAAATCTTTGTTCATTACATTTCTGCTCATCTAAAAAAACTGATCCTAGAAAAATAATATTAATTCAACATAGTTCAAGATTTAAGTATTAAGTGAAAAAGATAAATCTAAATGTACCACTAGCTAAGATTTTTTATTATAAGTACATAATATAGAAAGAACTTAGCAAACTCGGTCAATAATTTTGGTTCTAAATAACCCAAGAAAAGTGATAATTAATAAACATATCAAAATTTACTTCATTTTTATAAAATATACATCCCATAAACCATTATAATTTTATAATTTAAAAATTAATTAGTTGTTGACATAGAATAAAGATTGAGATTATATATATATATATATATATATATATATATATATATATATAACTCAACATGTTAAAATTTTAAGGGTTGTATAATTAAATGTGTATGTGATCTGATTAAGTTAAAGTTATTTGGGTAACATATACATTTATAATGAAAATTAATTGTGTGGATATCATCATTTGTATTTCTAACTTGGTGACGTAACAAGTTAGGAAAATGAAACATCATGAGCTATAACTTACGATTATGACTTATGAATATAAAAAGAGGTTATGGTCCCCAATTATAGAATAAGGAATGAAGTTTTCCTTCACCCATCAAAAAGAAATTAAAAGATTCCGAAACAAAACTATACAATTTGAAGACCAATATGTAAATTAATCCAAAATACTCCAATAGATTGATTAAGTACACCTTTATGTTAATATGTTTTATAATTATTGTAGGACTTTATATATATTATTAAGAATTTAATAATAATGATAGAAATATTCTAAATTTTTTTGGATCTATAAGGTGTGTATGATCCATATTTGTTATGTTAATTCCAACAATAGTATTAAAGCCATCCTACAATGATTACTAAATATCAAGGCATATTTTTTATGTATTTTAATAGTATTTTGATAGTATTTTAGTATGATTTGATTATATCATCATCTTGAGATAACAATGATTTTTTATGGACAATCTTCTTTTTATGAATCATTATTCTTTTTATTAAATATTTATAGAACTCCTCATTATAGCATATTCTTTAATATTTATTTTATTAAAAATGATTCATAAGCAACATAATTATTCACTATAATGCCTTTAGATTTTGTCTAATTAGTTTAAACATAATACTAGTTTTGTAAAGTTACTTGTTAATATAAGTTAAATAGTTTACATATGTTAAAGAATGAGACTTATAAAGGTCAAATACATAAAAAATAAAATAAGGCTAATATTTGTTTCTTCTATAATAAACCTATATATTTTAAGTAGGAATGTACCGAATATCATGTCTTACATCCTAAAAAAGATATATTCTTTACTTTGGTTTATTCTGAAGTTAATTTAACTTCAGTACCTAGAAACACTTGGTGGTTAGACTCCGATGCAACTACTAATATCAGTGTTCCAATGCAGGTTGCCTGAGCTATCGGAGGCCCAATAATGTTGAAAGATCCATTTAGCGGGGGAGGGGGGCAAAAAGTTAGAAAATGTGAAAGTTATAGGCAAATTTAGATTGTTATTTTATACTTGATACTATTTGGATTTAATAGATACTTTTATCATACCGTTATTTAGATAAAATTTAATTTTTATTTAGATAAATCTAGGTATTTTTGTTCATTTGGAAATAATCAATTTACTTTGTCTTTAATTCAAATGTGATTGGAACTAGTTCACTTATGGCTTATGACAATCTATATTTGCTTGATATTATTGCGTCCCATCATGAATCTCTTAATGCATAATTACTAGATACTAAACGTAAAATTTAGGTATATTATGACACAAATGTTTGGGACACATATCTAGAAATAGAGTTGAAAAGACTTATGTTAGAAAAGATTCTTGATCCTATTGATTTATTAAGTTTAGATATTTGTGTTGAATGCATTAAAGTTAAATAAACTAAACCTAAGAGATCAGATACCTATAGAGCTACGTACTTCTTAGAATTGATACATATGGATATTTGTAGGTCATTTCCTACTTCATTGAATGGTCAACAATATTTAATATCATTCATAAATGATTACTCTATATATGAATACTTATATCTAATACATGAAAAATCTCAATCTTTGGATGTGTTCAAATTATTTAAAGCTGAAGCCGAAAATCAACTTACCAAAGGATAAAAAGCGTTAGATCTGACTATGAAGGGAAATATTATAATAGAAATGATGTCTTAAGTGAACAATGTCCAGGGCCATTTGTTTTATACCAAGAGGAGTGTGAAATTATCCTTTAGTATATAATGTCAGACTTACTTAATATGAATGGTGTAGCTGAAAGAAGAAACCGCACACTTAAAGATATAGTAAAAAGTATGATTTCTCAATCTACTTTACCAGAATCACTGTAGGGAGAAACAATAAAGATTAACCTTACATTCTTAATAGAGTACCAACTAAAGCAACTATAAAAATACCTTATGAGCTTTTCCAAGTGAGGGAAAGCTTTATAGGCCTAGTAAAAAGAAATTAAAATCCCAAACAGTAAGTCGTTATTTTATTGGTTATTCTAAGCATTCTAAAGTGTATAAATTTTATAACCCCAAATCAAGAAGTATTTTTGGGATGAGTGTTATAATATTTTTTGAGGATATTAAATTTGAAAGGAGAAATAAGATTCAAGACTTTAACTTTGAGAAAAATTGGTTCAATCTAATCTAATTTATATAGTTGTTACTGATATATCAAATTCATTACTTCAAAATGATATAGTCATGTCAGCTCTAATACAATATGAGAAAATCATTCATGAGAAACAAACTTAACATCCTCAAGAACTAGTGCTACAAGAGCCAAGACCCTTACGATGATCCACTAGAGAAAGGAGGAGTGACATTTCAAATGATTATATGATATTTCTCCAAGAACATGAAGAAAGTAGATGTGTGTTGAAAAATGATTCAATTAACTTTCATCAAGCTATGGATGATTTTAATTCAGATAAGTGGATTGAAGGAATAAGTCAAGAGTATAAGTCTATGCAAGATAACAAAGTTTAGAAACTTGTCACATTAATAGAAGGTGTGAAACTCATTGGTTGTAGATGGATTTTAAAAACCAAAACGGATCCTAATGGTAATATGAAGAGGTATAAGGCACGCCTTGTGATAACATATTATACTCAAAAGGAAGGGATTGATTTTAAAAAGACATTCTCTCCAGTTTTAATGAATGACTATTTTAGGACAATTATGGCTCTAGTTGCACATTTTAAATTGGAGCTTCATCATATATATATCAAAACAATGTTTCTGAAACATTAATGAAATAATTTATGTGGTACAATAAAAAAACTTTGTGTTAGGAGACCCAAAGAAAATGTATTATAAATTGACAAAATCCATCTATGGGCTAAAACAATCATTACGTCAATTATATCAAATAATTCTCTTATTTAGTTTTAAGGTAAATTTTGTTGATGATTATGTGCATCACAAGTTCAGAGGGAGCAAATTTATTTTTTTGATATTATATATTGATGACATTCTACTTACCGTAAATAATATAGGCATATTGTACAAAACTAAGAGATTTCTCTAAAAAAATTTTAAGATGAAAGATCTTGGTAATGCCTCTTTTATATTAGGAATCCATATACATCGAGATAGATCTCGAAGTATTTTAGGATTATTACAAAAAAGTTATATCAATAAAGTAATTAAAAGGTTTAACATAAAGAATTATAAATTATGAAACACTCCTGTCGTAAAAGGAGATAAGTTTAGTCTCAATCAATGCCCCAAAAGAAATATAGAAACTCAAGGAATACAGAAAATTCCCTATGCATCGGCTATAGGGAGTCTAATGTATGCACAAGTTTGTACGTATCCGGATATAGTGTTGTACATTTAGGCAGATATTTAAGCAATCCTGAAATGGATCATTAGAAGACAACCAAAAGAATTATGAGATATTTAAAAGAGACAAAAGATTATATGTTCACCTATAGGAGATAATACCATTTGTTGGGTATTATAACTTTGATATTACTGGATGCCAAGATAGTAGAAAATTCACTTCAAGCTATGTTTATATGTTGGTTGATGGGGTGATTTCTTGGTGAGTGTCAAGCAATTTATTATTGCTTCTTCCACCATGACAGCAGAATTTGCAGCATGTTTTAAGGCATCCAATCATAGAATTTGGTTGAGAAATTTTGTCACTGGACTACAAATAGTACAAGGAGTTGAAAGCTGATTAAAGATATATTATGATAATAAATCAACTATTTTATACTCCAATAATAATAAGAGCTTGACTAAGTCAAACCACATTTACATCAAGTTCCTAGTTGTTATGAAATAAAAGATACAAAGTTGATAAATTTAAAACATTTAAGGATAAACTTTATGTTGGTAGATCCACTCATAAAAGGTGTACCACTCATGGTCTTTCATGAGTATACTGAGTGTATTAGAATTTGAAGAAACTTTAGTTTAGTGAGAGTTTATAAGATATTTGTTATATGTTGTATGTCAAATTTTATATTTATATATAGATGTTTTCTGATAAGAAATATAGGTATAATTTATTACATTTTATATATTATGATTATTAATGATCTCATAAAGAAAAAGTTAGACCAGTTAAAAATTGACATGTATAGATCACATTTAGATAATTTTAATGTCACACATTTCAATATATTGTTTGGTTATGTTAATATTAGTAATCATTGATGGGTTTAGCTATGATTAAGATCGCTTTGGTCCTATACTAATATGACTAATGGACGAGATTGTATTGTATATCATATTTAATAATGGCAATAGTTTTGAGCTCATAAATTATAATATATTTATCAGAATACATATTTGACCGAGTAGAATTTTAAGGGTAACACATGTATAATTAAATATGTATCATTATTTTATTAATTAAAATTAAAATAATCTAATTAAGTTAAAGTTATTTAGCTAAGTAGCATATTTATCATGAAAATTAATTATGTGGATAACATTAGTTATATTTCTAACTTTGTGACACAACAAGTTAGGAATATTAAATAACATGAGCCATAACTTACGGTTATGGCTTATGAATATAAAAAGGAATTATGGTTCCAGATTGTAGAATAAGAAATGAAATTTCTCTTCCCTCGTCAAAGATAAATCAAAAGGATTCCGAAAGGAAACTTTGTAATTAAAAGACTAATATACCAATCAATCCAAAATACTTTAATAGATTTATCAGGTACGTCTTTAAATTAATATGTTTCATAATTATTATAGCAACTACATGTATATTATAAAAAAATTAATAATACTAATAAAAATATTATCAAAAGATTTTGGATATAATATATGTTTGATACTTTGTTATTTTCCAACACAACATGAACAAACAATTGAAAGGATAAAAATCTATCAATCTATTCAATATATATTCTTTTATAATTCACAAAAGATGAAAATTACTGGTTTTAAATTAACTGTGACCAACGTAGACTATATTTTTTTGTGTGTAATATTGGTATCAAAAATCGATATTAAAAATGATAAAACTTTGGGTACTCTCAGTTCTAATGGTCAACAAATGGGACAGAAAATTTTGCTCATAGAATAGCGATAGCTGGCTTAAACTGAAAGGTGAACTAAGATTTAGTAGCAAATATTGACTAGTAACGAGTCATTCATTTTCTCTGGTTTTTTTTCTTTTAGAATTTATCTCTTGTTGCTTACCTTTTTTATTATATTCATGTGTCTAAAATAATTATTTGCAACCATTTCCATCATTCAGACAACGTAGATTATGCCTAAGATTCTGCGTATCTGCTCGCTTTGAATCTGCATGAAAGATTTGCCATCATGCGATCTACAAAATGCCTCCAAAAATATTTGTTTATCCAACTTATATCCGTTCTCTCTTTGTGCAGCCGTTGCCTTAGCATTTGCCAACTGATACAGAACACGTACTTGGGACAGAAATGACACCCTCATATAGCACTGGCAAATCCTAAAACCTCATAATGCTTCAGATCTACCATCAACTATGATCCGTAGATGCTGAGAAAGTTTCCAACTCCAAAGACGGGTCCAAAGCATGTACAGAAAGCCATGAGGGTGTATAAGAATCAAAATTGTTCATTGCTATTCCTAAGCTTGTGTTTTTGTTCCACAGGCGAAGAGATCACGATCGAGTGATCCAAAACCAAAGCTGTGGACGAAAAATTGCTTAAGATATTAATCACTGTCCTTGACCGATCCACCCTCGAATAGAAGGAACAGTCTATTGTAGCTCAAGAATTCTTCTTCGCTTTCTTTTCCGAGGACGGATCATCGCCTAAAGTGGTGAAAGTTATAATTATAAACATAAGAATCATATTTATATTCCTGTTACACAAAAAATTTAATGCTAAAATTTATAATTAGATAGTAATATATCATATATTTCGATGTCATTCAAAAACTTTTTATTTGATTTATGAACACACCGTCATCGAATCTAAAATTTATAACGATATTGATCTACAAAGAGAACTAAACTCATGAGAGAAGATCAATAATATCTCAATAATATCACGTCTCTATAAATCTTTGTCCTTTTATGAGCGATAAGGATCTTGGATAAGTAATTAGGAGAGTCCATCCTATCAAGTAATTAGAAATCCTATCAATTTAATTCCTTTCTATTTATTGATAATCATGATAAAAAAATTAATCATATCTATAATATATATTACCTATTTAAATAGGGTCATATAATTTAATATTCTCCCACTTAACTCATTAATAAGTAAGATATAAAAATTTAAAAATCAAAATATATAAAATAAAATATTATTTTAAGATAATTTTATTTAATTAGATTATGAATCTTGAAAAAATATTTTTTTTTTACATATGTACACTAATTTCATAAAATAGACTAAGAAATCTAATAAACATAATACCACATTAAGTTTAACTAGAAGTGCGAGTCATAACGATTGTATGTCATCAATTTCATACTTAGTACCATAATATTGTTAGTCTTTATTAATATAATTTAAAATAACTACTGTAATTTAATCCTATCAGTACTTTCAACCATAATATGTATATATATATATATATATATATATATATGAATAAGATAATAGAAATAAATAATTTTAATTTTATAAATAAAAATATTAATTATAATATCATTTCAAACATACATCACCAAATCTTTAATGAGAACATATTTTCTTAGATACTTTAGACTATAAAACCTAAGTGAATGTATCAATAATTAATAAATAATTATTTTTAAACTTTTTTTATCTAACAATGAAGTACTTTATACCATAATGCATAGAGCTACAATAATGTTTTTCATTCTTAGAGAAAAAACTATTATAATATGTTACAATGTATCTTTAATGACTACATGGTTGAGTCTAACCATATCAAATCATAAGATAAAATTTTACAATCATAAAACTATAGTTATACAATCATATAATATCATTTTCTTTCCTCATCACTTAAGAGAAGCTTTCTTACAAATTATATATATATATTTCAACATTGGTAAGATACAATTTTGTTTTCATCCTTGAATATAAGTCTCTATTTTAATAATAATAAATATTTTATTAACTAAAAACGAGATCATATCTTTTTAGTAGGGCCATAAGTGACGAAAAAGTCTCTTCCACCCAAATCTCATATCTATTATAAAGTAGTAGATTACTTTAAAAATAAATATAAGATAAAAACATATCAACAACCACACGTGTTCGTAGGAACCTAATAAGAAATAAAAAATCTTTAATATTCATGATACATATATATAATTAATTAACTTAATATAAAATAATAATAACGAAAAAGTCTCTTCCACCCAAATCCTTATCTACCCTATGTATGGATACATAAATAATAATAATCATTCATTTATATTCATTCATTCATTCATTCATTTACACATACATCTAAAAAATTATATGAAAAAATATTATGAGGGGTCATGCTTAATGTATGATCTATTAGACTATATCTATTGGTGGCTTTGCACTTTGACGAACCCCTAACACTTTTCACAAGTTACATTTTCAATGTAGACCACTAGTATAATCATATATACTATACGGTAACAATCATAATAATATTATAAAACTAATAATTATTTTCAAATGACACCTTCATATAAGATTTTTAAGTTTATCAAATCATAAAGACATAAGATGTCAAACTCCCAATGGTCCTTATTCAACCAAAATCCTAATTGGAATGAGGTGAACCAAACTTAATTCAATTATGACTTAACAGAACCAACCTCAATTCTTAAAGAATCGATTTGGAATCACCTTAAAATGATCTAATTTAGATTTGATTAATTTTAATTAGGTCAAATAAGTAAACTAGTAAAATTTGTTTAGAATCACCTTGAACCAACTTGAACTAATTAAATCTATTTGATTCAATCAATCAATGAGTTAATTGATCTAAAACTAATAAATGTAGAGAAAATTGGATTACGTTATATAGTACTTGCTCGAACTAAATTAACCCACATGAGTCTTGGATAGGTCACGTGCATAGCATATATCTATCCCAAGTAATAGATTGGACTAAGATACAATGGGCTAGATAGAGGAGTGATAATATGTTTAGTACTAATCGCATAGCTGGATGAGTCTAACTTTATGGATTAGGCTAAGCCTCACTCGCTTTGAGTCATACCATTAAACTATGTCACACCTAACTTTTGGGTTGGGTCATACCTAGACACATAAGTTATAGTTATATCTAACCACATTGATTGAGTCGTACTTAACTATATGAGTTGGATCATATTTAGCTGGATTGGGTCATACTTTGCTACATAGACTAGGTCATATATGATTATATGGATTGGGTCATATCTTGCCACATGGGCTGAGTCGTACTTGGTCACATGGACTAGGTCATATGTGGCCATAGGGACTCGATCGTACATGACCACATGGGCTGGATCGTACATGACCATAGGGGCTAGGTCGACTTGATCCAATAGATCAACCTAACTCAGGTTCGACCTTAATTAGACTCCTCTTATTAAATTAGATTTTTATATTTTAAATTATCAAAAAATAAATCAAATTTAAGTCATGATTTTAAACTTAAAACTAGTTAAATCATAAAAAATTATATATAATTCTTAAAACATAAATATATCTAAATAAATAAATTAAAACTATTATATTAATATAAAAATAAAGATTTTAATAATTAAATCAATATTGAGATTCATATAAGATACCATTATAATTAACTAATCATTCTAATATCATAAATCAATTATCATTATTTATTAATCATAAATTTTTAAAATTAAAATATCATTATATATATTATAAAACTACGATAATCCTAATATCAAAGATTTTAAAATATGAATCAAAGTTAATTAGAAAAGAATACTATTTCTTCTTGGGGATCCTAGTATCTTAATCATTTCATTGTTAGGCTCCATGAGGAATAAGAGGGATTAGTTTATATAAGATAAGATGATTTCTTCTCCAAAGGTAAATAATAATTTAAATTTTATTTTTAATTTTTTTATTTTCATAGACAAAGATATAAAAATAATATTTATTTTTTATGGTTCATACATAAAAATAGAACATAAACTATTTAATTCCTAAAAATTATATCACTTATTAAGAAATAAATCAATTAATAACTTACTTCATTGATAAAATTCTAAACTTATTCACATGATTAAATAAATTAATTTTGATTATTTCCTCAATCATACTATAATTTAAATAAAATAATATATTATTTATAGCAGTTAATTCATTTTAGGGGAGAAAATTATCGGTACGATTAACTATAATTCATAGATGTACAGAAAACCATGAAGGTGTATAAGAATCAAAATTGTTCATTGCCATTCCAAATCTTGCGTTTTGTTCTACAACGAGTGATCCAAAACGAAAGCTGTGGAAGAAAAAGAATATTGACCACTATCCCTCGAATGAAACGAACAGTCGATTGCAGTTCAAGAATCCTTCTTCGCTTTCTTTTCCGGGAAGGGATCGTCGCCTTAAGCGGTGGAAGTGGCGATGACTTCGGTCATGACGTTGCTCGGTGCAGAAGACGGGCTCGTAGTAGTCGGCGTGGGCAGCCATGTACTTATTGAGCGAATGGCTCACCTCCAAGCACTCACCAGAGGTATCCGCGTCGCTCCTCTCGGCGTCCATGACGCACTTTTCCCAGGGGATGAAGCCATCCTTGCAGTCGCCGCCATTCAACAAGAGGGAGAACCCACATTCCAATTCCTCATCCCCCTCCTTCGATCCCACAAAAAGGGCTCCGGTGGCACAATAGGAGGCGCGGAGACCGTAGGAGCCTTGGTCGTAGTGGGTCAGGAGCGAGTAGACGGAAGGTTAGTGTGTGTTTCGGTTATGTCGGAAACACACACACACACACACACGTACACATATAGCCAAAAATAATATATCTATAATGAAAATTTAATCAAACAATATAATTAATGTATTTTAATTGGTCAATCATGTAAATTTCTTAGGGGAAAAAAATAATGTTTATGGTAACATTTATAAATTGAGAAAATGTCTGAAAGGAAAATAAGATCCTAGCTATTTATTCAGTACCAGAAGGATTAGTGAATTCAATTGTTTATAAAAACAAAAACATAACTATAGAGATGTTTTGTGTGGGCTTATTTTGCATTGGAAGCAAATACATGGATCTTTGTATGACCTACGGGCATTTTACAAATAGTATACTTTCATTTCTTTTGCACTTGCATGCAAAAGGAACTTCCAAGGGTATATATAATATAGTACGTTCCACTGCTTTATTCGAGTGGTGTACTCCATATCTTCCGCTGTTCATCGAAGCTCCCAATCGCCGCAGACTGCTGCTTATCACCTAACAAATCTGCAAGCAGCTTGTAATATGCGTCACTGTCAAATTCATCTACTATGTTGACTAACTTTCCATAACTTTTATCCACAGCAATCTGCCCATCCAGGCTCATGTTCCCAGTTAAAACAGTAACATTCATCGTTTGCAGTGTTGGGTTTAGTTTAGAAGGTTCGACCAAGAAAACTGCACCGAGGACTTCCCCAAGAAATATTTCCTGCAGCAGCACGAGAAAGGGAAGGAAGGAACAGTAAGTGGGCTTTCGGATGGATACAAATGACAAAAAGGAATGCGGGTAAAAATACCATGTGACGGTATAGTTTTGGTTGCCTCTGCTGCAGTTTGTAGAGCAAGGAGAGCAATCTATGTGCAAAAATGGACTCAGGAGTCTTGGCTGCGAGCTTTAAGTTATGTAAGGCCCGCTTAAAGGAGCTCACTTGCTGCTGAGCACTGAGAGGAATAAGCGTGATCCTAAGATTTGACTCCATAACCTTCTTTGCAGCTAAAGGGTCAAGGAACATGTTGAACTCCGCGAACTTGTTTGAAGGAACCGTGAAGACGTTTCCTGTCCTATTTTTCCCTTCGATGACTTGCCCCCCGACAATGTAAACATCCTGGAAGCGCAAGATTTTAGCCTTTTTCAGTTCGATTCAAGAAACTAGAGACTTAATCGACGGATTCCACTGACCTGTATAACATCAGCTGCACTTTTGTCCCGATCAATAATGGCGGCCAAGTTAGTAAGAGGTCCATTTGTCAATACCGTGAGCTTTTCTCCGGGCTGCATTGCCCTCGAGATGGACTGCCAAACTTCCTGAGCTAATGCCTGTCTAAGTTTAGGCCGATCAGTGTTTCCTTGTGCTCCAAACCTCACAGAATTTTCAACTGCGTAGCTGGAACAAATTGCAACAATACTTGGCATTAGAAAGAGATGAGACAAGAATGAACGAACATTATCCTTAGTAATCCATTTTCTTCTCGATATAAAGATGTAAATATATTTCCTTTTGATTCCTTAGTAATGCATTACCACCTCCTGGGACTCCGGGGTAGTGTTCGACCAAGTCCATAGAGTGTATCAGAGTCGAGAAGTCCGCCGCTGCCCTGTGGAATGGCCTTCACGTACTTGCAGCCGAGACTTGGTGTGCCTAATGCAGTGAGATTTCCCAGACCAACCGGAACGTCATCACGGCCCATCATGTGCAGCACATCGTAGATGATGTCTATCGTGGCAGCTGTTGCCCATCCATTGCCGCTCACTAGTATTCCCTATGAACAAAGAGGATGACCGTAACAGGGATTAGAATGGGTATTCATGTTTTCCTCAAGTTAAAGATCAGCTGTTTCATGCATCAGACTTCAACCTTGAGGTCTACGACCTCCACTGGAGCTTTGAGCAGACAGATGAGTGCAAGGAAGTCTCCAGCGCTCATGTCCATGTCCAACACCACAGGCCTTCCCCGGGTTCGATTTGTAATATTTGGCTTGTAGAGGATTTCTCTGTAATAAGGGAACTGTGTTGTGAAGTTGAAACGCCCAGATCGGTTGTGGACATTGAGAACCTGCGTTTCAACAGTGAGCAAGCTGTTATCTTTCAACTATACATACTTTCAACGCAGACGTGGAATCATCCCAAGTCTGTGATGTGTTTAAATTTGCACGTAGAAAATGAAGCTTTTCTTTGCATCTCGAAAACAGATCATTTATACACAAGGTGGTGGATGTAACATGAACGATCACTGGTTCCAAACACTTACATCCAAAAAGCTTTTGAAAAACTGCCTGTTTAATGGACTGTGAACATCCTGGTTAGGCTTTGCTTCCTGTGCGACGAGTACTTGAACTGCTTCCGGACCACCTACTTCCTTGGTGTACCCATCCTGCATGTGTAATCCCCTCTCATTTCACTAATTGAAAGTGCAGAAGATAGTGCGGACAAGGAAGAAGAAGAAGAAGATACAATGAGGCCTGCAAACGTTTTACTGTAGCCATGTCATGCAGCGTATGGATCCCTACTTGGTAAAGGTTCGAGCTACCTGGCATATCCCTCTGTCACTTCCCTTCACAATGCAAAATGGATCTTGAAGGCCAGTTTGGACATGACCGCTGTGCACTCCAGTTTTATTTAGATTGAACTTTGGAACGGCACGCCCATCGAAGAAAGGATTGGAGCCATCACGCACACCATATGGTTCGTTTGAAGTAACCACTGTTATGTTCAGATATTTCATCTCTGCGAATTCATTCTCACCATCATAGTTGTCAGCTTTGCTCATGATCGATATGGCCACCCCAGAAGCGAAGGAGTCCCACATGAAGTAGCTCTGCAAATAGAGTCCAAATGACAAGCTGCCCGTGATCAGAAAACATTGCACCGGACCAGTACTGATAGAAACCTCATGAAGAACTCACCGTGTAGAAATCGTCGTCGACCCAGTTATCCCGAATGATTTTTAGAGATTTGAAACAGTATTGTGCCTCAAATGTTTCTTGCTGCTGTTGGAACGCATCAAAGAATTCCTCGTTGATGGGGATAGTGTTGGTTGAGTCAAGAGGAACAAGAGTAACCGGAATCCCAGCATGAAAGACCTGTCTCATTGCAGTAGACATCAAATGAACTTGTCTTTCTCTGCCTACGGAAACTAACTTAGAACATGCACTGCACACAAGCAGTAATGCTCGATTGTAGGAGAACTGTATTCAACTTAAAGCAGATGCATGTATGACGGACTATTCACCTGGTATGCAGCAAAAGGATCTGCAAACATATTGAATTCTGCATAAGGATTGCTGGTGTATCCTGTAAACAGGTTCCCCTTATCGTCACAGTGCGGAGGCTCGCGAGAAGTGCTTGCATTGTTTGTGCAGCAAGGGTTCTTCGACCTTACACCACCTCCCATGATATAGATGCGCTCGATGTTCTTCTTCAGATGTGGGTTGGTCATGAGAAACAAAGCAATGTTGGTGTGAGATCCAATGACAAGGAGCACAGTAGGACCAGCAGACACTGTGTCAATCAGAACTTCTTGAGCTGTGGGTTGCTGAAGAGGAATGTAACGCCTACGGCCCTGTTGTTTCCAGTCACAAGCAGGTTGTAGGCATCAGATCATTGAGAAGACCGTGAAAGGTCGAAGAGCATGATCATGATCTATCAGAATTCAACCATCATTAGTTCAATTTGTTAGGCACATGACCCGTTAATTCAGTTCGTTCTTAATAATCCATTACTAGTCTCATGATAATTAATCCATCATCCATATCAATCATTAAACTCTTTTTCTTTTAATATAAAATTTTTATCTTTTAATCTAGTCTCATGATAATTATAACAAAATTGAAAACTCTTTCTCTTTTAATATAAATTTTTTCTCTTTTAATCTAATCTCATGACAATTATAACAAAATTGAAAGAGAGATTGTGGTTCCTATGGACGTGGCTAGGAGAAACCACAGCGACAATGGAGGGCAAATGAATAAGAGAAAAAGAAAATGGAAGAAAACAAGGTAACATATATCATAACGTAATTCTTGTATCCTTATTATTCTTTATTATTGTTGAGTGATTTTTTTTTTCAAGAGATTATGAGATTTGTATGTTCATTATTTTTACAGTGGATTTGATTCTCTAGCTTACCTCGTGATTTTTTCCTTTCGCGTTGGAGAGGTTTTACACATAAATCTTAGTACTTTATGTGATTCTGATTTCTATTTAATTTTGTTACCGCGTGTTAAAGACTGCACATATTTATTCGTATATAAAATTTGTTTATCCTATCAATTGGTATTATAGCGGATTTTGGTGATATTAAATTTTTGAATCCGAACATGGAGGTTGGTAGTGTTTAACGCATGATTAGATTGAACGAAAATAATTGGATAATATAGAAACTAAGAATAAAAGAACTCTTGTATTACAAAAATTTGTATGGACCTTTATAAGGAGACAATGAAAAGACTGTAACTATGACATATGATAAGTGAAATTAAAAAAAAATCTAGTTTATTCGATAATGGCTCTATGACCATATCTTTTATTATATTTTTAGTGAAAGTTATGCACATTCTATTTGGATAAAGTTGAAAAGTCTCTAAAAGAGAAAAAAGATTGGTAATAAGGCTTTCTTGATTTAAAAACTTGTGAACCTAAAATATAATATAAAGAGGAGGCTTTTATTGCTGAGCATTTGAATAAAATACATAGTATCACTAACTAGTTATTCTCTATGAAAATATCTATTGATAATAGGTTGTAAGAATTATTACTTTTTAGTTTATTGCCAGAAAGGTAAGAGACACTAGTGGTTTTTCTTAGTAATTTTACACCATATAGTATTGTCATCATAAGCCAAGTAATAAGCGTTGGAGGGGTTTTACACGTAAATCACTTTTATATATAACTTTTTCAAAAAAATTTAGGAATATGCTATCAAAACCAAAGATAAGGTTTTAAATATTTTTATACTAAAGTTAAAAAGAGAGATATAAAGACAATTGAAATGTATAAGATCATATAATAGTGGTGAGTACATATAATTATTTAATAATTATTATAGGTCACATGGCATCAAACATGAGATGACAGTTGTTGATATGTCTCAACATAATATGATTATAGAGAAGATGAAACACACCATCATAGAAAAGATCAAATGTGTGTTTCACAAGCTAAGCTACATAAAAAGTTTTGGGATGAGGATTTTAGAGCTATAGTTGATGTGATCAATTTGTCACCTTGTACAGCTCTAGATGATGATGTTACAGAGTATATATAATCAGGGAAAGATATCTCCTACAAGTACTTGAGAGTGTTTAGTTGTCGTGAATTTGTATACGTTTTAGATATTGAGAGATCAAAGTTGGATATTAAGATAAAATAATATATTTTTCTTGGCTACTTACATGATCAATTTGGTTACATGCTTTGAGATCCAAAAAGGCCGAAGCTGTTTAGAAGAAAAGATGTGATTTTCTTTGGTGATCAAACCCTTTAGGATTTGAATGAGGCACCAACAAAGACTTGTGCAGAAGGATTAGCAAATCGTTACCTAATTACTCCTCTAGTACATCAAGGTGATAGGGGAGATGTGTAGGAAGATGGTGTAAAGGCCGATGTTTATCTACCTAGAACATGTTGAGCATGAAGAAGATAGAGAGCATCTTACCATATAACCTAAGTTGATAATATCTTTTAGACCACATCAATCTTGTAGAAGATACTCTACAGATGAGTATGTGATGCTTATTAATGCAGGTGAACCAGAGAATTACTATGAAGTAATTAAAAGTAAGCAGAAAAAGGAGTGGACGGTTTGACAAAAAATTTAGTATTCTCTTATTGAAAAATTTTCCCATGAAGACCTATATGATTATTGGGTTTCAACTTGAGCAATGAATTGATAAGTGGTCATATGGCTCATTAATTCAACCCATTGTAGGCCTTAATAACACACAACCCACATCAACCATTAAACTCTTTCTCTTTTAACCTAGTCTCGTGGCGACTAAGATAGAATTGAAAGAGGACTTGAAGCTATTGTGGGCGTGGTTGGGAGAAATCGCAACAATGATAGTTGAGGGTAGAGGAACAAGAGAAAAAGAAAAAGGAAGAATATAAGAGGCAACGTGTGCACGGTGACATAATCCTTGAATCCTTACTATTCTCTTGTGATCGTTGAGCAAGTGTTTTTTTGGTAAGATATCCAAGATTTATATGTTCATCATTTTCATAGTAAATTGATTTTCTAGCTTGTCCTATAATTTTGGAGGGGTTTTAAACTTAAATCTCGGATTGACTATTATTTTCATATAATTTTTTCGTTGCTGCTTATTACAGCCTACTCATATTTATTCATATATAAAGTATTTTTTTTTATCCCATGAATATGAGTACCTGAGGGAGGAAGCTCCTACGCAAGCCGTAGTTAGTGTTGACATCTAATCTTCCATGATCGCCAACCGGAATCGCTTGTCGATAACGGCAGTCGCCTGCTGTCGACATGCCCTGGGATTTACCAATGGTTAGCGCGGGGTTTCCCAGAAGCTGACAATATATAAGAAGAAGAAGATTGTAGGTGTACCTGCTCTATCAGGGGGAGATAGCCACCGACGTGTGGGAGTATGGTGCCGTCGTCCAGTATTCCACCATCGCCTCCGACTCCGACGGGAATGTCGTCCCGGTTCATCATGTAAAGGATGTCGTACACATGATTGACAGCATGCCCTGCATCGCTCCATGAATTCGCGCTAATCGTAATAGCCTGAAATGATCATGCATGCCAACCAGAATTATGCAAGAGAATACAACTCCATGAGGTTTAGGTTTAGCCTTTTGATTCACGAGTGTTATTCTCCACTGTGGTAATGGAGATCACTAGTGCAGGTAGGGATGATAAAACAGCCCCTTCGATCGGACGTCACTGACATAAGCAATGTCATAAAACTGGATGAACGGCGAGAATCAAACCTTGAGGTCGAACTGCGATGGGTTCTGCTTCAACAGGTACAGAAGCGCAAAGAAGTCATCGGTATCCATGTCCGTGTCCAAGACAATCCGGCGAGGCTTTGCTTCCACCACGCGGGATTTCCAACTAAGGAATTCCACCAGCACAAGGAACAGAAGCGCGATGCTCCTTCCGGTTCTCATCGTCTCTTCCCCACCCGAGCATGCAAAAGATTCACCAACCTCAACTTCAATAGGAGACGATTCTTGACCTCAAAGCACACTCACAGCAGACTCGTTCTACAAACGCATACAAACAGAGGTGAAGGATGTTAGAAATGCAAATGAGATAATACAGGATAATTATTATTGATAGATGCATGATCGCAATAGCCTGAAATCATCATGCATCTCAACCAGAATTATGCAATCAAACACGACTTCATGAGGTTTAGGTTTAGCCTTTTGTTTCATGTTCTAAGTGAGTTCCTATCTTGTTCGTTGTGGTGATGTGAATGGAGATCACGACTGCAGGTGCTGAAGAGAACCCAGTCCCTGTGATCGAACTCTAACCGCTAACACAAGCAATGTCATAACCAGATGAATGGCAGGAATCAAACCTTGAGGACGAACTGCGATCGGTTCTGCAGCTACAGGTACAGAAGCGCAAAGAACTCACACCTTTCTTCTAGCAGACTCGTTCTACCAACGCACACAAACATAAACTTACAGAGGTGAAGAGTGTTAGAAATAGAAATGAGAGAATGAAAACTTGATATTATTGATAAATGCATCGTCTATTTATACAGGAATGAAAACTAATGAAGATTTCCCTCAATGAACGAGATTAGTCAGCTAACAAAGGGAAGGATTGGTGAGAGGAAGAAGGAAGAGGTGAGGGTGGACCGGATAAGGAAGAGGTGGCTGTCATGCAGATGTAGCGAGATGCCACCATGCATTGACTACGCAATACGCCGAAGCCACGAATTTGCAGTGGGTGTACGTGAATGATGAGATCAAACAGTGGCAAACGACTACCAGGTGATGAAATCTATCGTCGTGAAGAGTTCTTCGTCCAACCTCGACGCAAACAGCACATGGAGACGCGCGATTTCTCGTTCCCATTATGTCTCAGGCTTCCGCTGTACTCGTCAACTTAGCCACCTTGCTTATTTGCCGTGATTGAGTGACTTGGATTTATGCCAAAACATTCCATCATCGGCTTCTGACTTTTCCTTGTTCTATGTGTTTGCGTCAATGTCTTTTCTGTCAATGGCTGCGGCCCTCTAACTTAGTCTTCCTCTCTCTTTCATCACCTTCACAGTCATAACTAATGGTGGAAAGATGGAACACTCTTAACAATTCCGGTAGACAAAATCCATCATCGGCTTCTTCTGAATCTTATCGCTTTGATCACCTCACGCATCAAAGACTAGAACGCAATGTTGAGGAGGCCGTTTATAGTTGGCGGGTGGCAGCCGGCAGACTGGACTAATCGGATGTTTCTATCATCTTTTCTCGATATGTTTAACAAACCTTTGTTTGAAAACGATTAATCTCACTGTTACATTAAGGGTTGAGAGTAACAAGCAGAACAAAGTGTGGGATCATTAAGATTCTCTGTTCGACAGTTGTTACTTGTTCTATGTTCTTGTGAGAGCATTAGCCAAGTCTGTTCGAAACAAGACTTTTCCTTGTTCTATGTGTTTGCGTCAACAGTGTCTTTTCTGTCGATGACTGTGGCCCTCTAACTTTGTCTTCCTCTCTCTTTCATCACCTTCACAGTCATAACTAATGGTGGAAACATAGAACATTCTGACAATTACAATAGTGTAGCCAACTTGGATGTTTCTTATGCTGCGACGTCCGAAGCTGAGAGCTTGAGATGTAGCAGGGGCTTTTCTCTTGCCATACTGCAGCACCTCAGTTGGGTTGTCATGCAGATCTGGTAGCAATTGTCCATGTTGTATCCCCATAACTAGCTTACAAGTTTCCCAAGTCTTTGATTCCATCAAGTTGATTAAGAAGAGATGCTTACTATTCTATAATGTGAAGCTGAACTGAGGGGCCTCGGGTGCAGCAGATGTGGATTAAATGCTTGCAAGTTACAATGAGCCATTGACCCAGCAACCATTACCGGGATGAGCACATAACTGTAGGTGTTTTGTATTCTTATACATCTCAACTTGTACAACTAAAAGCTTGGATTTAATCAGAGTCATTGATATGATAAACTTAAATCACTTAAAAGCAAAGACTAAGTATGAAAAGATGAGCCAGTCTAGTCTTTCTTGGAGTCTTTCTTCACCTGTAATGACATCATCCTTCATCTTCCTTGAGCCGCCAACAATGAACAAGGGAGAGAGGCAAAGAGGGAAGAGTCTCCTCCCACAACCATGGACTTGCAGAGAAGTCAGAAGTTGGCCCCACTGAATCCCCTTCTATCTGAATCCCTGGGGTCAGGCCACCCAATCAGTCAGCACAAAGATGTATATAGTTCTTGTCATATAAAAAAATAGTTGGGTGGTGTCATCTCATTATAAACTAATCAAGCCACATTTATGGATGGAGTTGCATCATGTACAGTTTTAATATGGAGTGGTATTGATCAAGACAAGGTATCAAACCTATGTGATGAAAACAAGACAGAGCAGGACTAGTTTAGTCATTTGGAACCTGATTTGTTATCTATTTAAAATGTGAAAAAAGCCAAAAACAAAAGACAAAGTTCTCTTCTTTTTTTATTTATTTATTTATTTATTTATGGTATGAATATTTTTTTCCTACAAACATGAGGACAAAATAAATAGCAAAAACACATGTTGCCTGATTCCCAATCAAACAAGAGAGACAATGGACCATTATCCCATTAGTTACTGTCTTTGGATGAGAGATGAGTGGTATCCTCCGATGGGAACGAATCAAAACCATACAAGTCAAGACAAAGGTTTCCTTTGAACTCTCAACCTAATCCATGGACTCCATGACAGATGAAGTTTCAGCCATGAAGAAGCTTCCTTCCTCTTTCTTTACATTCATTATTACCCTTCACATATAAGCCAATGACCACAATTCTGGCTCCCACTTGTTCTTTCTTTAGTATCTTTTACTGAAGCTTCTCATAAACAAACGCCATGCAACACTTTGTTCTAATCTCAAAGGCACTACCCAAAGAGAGAGAATAAGATATTGGGGATGATTAGGTGGATGACCCACTCTATCTGCACTTTGCATATTATGGAGAACGAATCATCTCCATCTGTACTCTTTTCTATGGTTGACATGATTCTGGTTCGATTCAATTCATCCATTCACAGATAGAATGAATTGTATAGTTAACACCTGCTGCTCATGACAAAATTGACAATACTGGGATTATTGCATGTAAAAATCGCATGTGAAGATTACTTAACATTGTATCGGAGAACGTCCATTTGATATGCACCGCAGCTAGAAACACTTCTGTTCTCATGCAAAATGCAGTCATTTATCGTGAATGACCCACCTGAATTATTGCATCTTTAAACATTTCTATTTTATATTTTGAATTTGTTTGACAAATTACATGTAACGATTCTATTTTGTGGCTAATATGTGCATAAGCCTCACGATATATGGTATGAAAGGAAAAGCTGGTCATGAGAGACCATACTTGTTGCATTCTTCGGACTTGGGTGGTAGATTTGCCTTCGGATTCTAGTTGGCGAGTGATAAACATGGTTTTGCCTCCCTCCTCGTAAGAGTTGATTTTGAGCTATGAAATTTTATGCCCCTCAGAGATACATGACACGGAACATTTGGTCTTCGATGGATCCTCCTCTGATCTTGTTATTGGTGGCATGGACTGCATCATTCCCTGGGAATTCCCATCTGGTAATCTGGCCATCCCAAGAAGAGCTGACAAGCAAAGGGTAGGAGGGGTGCCAGCTGCAGTCTCTTACAGTCAACTGATGGCACTGCAGTCGTGCAACTTGATCTCCACTCACCTGAAACATGTCTGACCAAAATTAGTCTGATTCCCAGTTTTTTCATAAATCTACAGTATTCAGGATGCTAGTTAGATACACAATTATTTTTATTCTGGGCCTAGAGTGTCCAATATGTTGTGAAGGTTCAGCAATTTGCTTTAAAATGAATGAACGGCAATTCTAAGTTGGTTAACGTGACCTTAGTCAGGATTGTGACCACGGATCAGATAACTTTCCAGAGGAGAACTCCTCGATAGGAATCTTTGCTTTCTAAGATTACTGCCAAAGATGACGTGAACACTTGAAAGACAAAAAAGAGACAAATATGATAATGTAGTATGCAAGAATTTATATTATACTGCTAAACTGCAATTAGACAAAGCTGTGGGAAATTATTTTTTTTATGAAGGTGTCAACTAGCTTGGCTAGTAAAGATCCTGATGATTTATAGCAAGTTCCTGGGCTCGAATCCTGCCTTCGCCATCTGCTCTTTCCAAAAAAAACACTGTTCTTTGATCTTTAATTTACAGTGCAGATGCAGCAAAACATGGCTAAAAAAGTGACGGACAAGAAAAAGCTTTGACATACCACATCATATATGTAGACGCAAGTGTCATGAGATCCAGTATAAATGTACTTTTGGCCAGTGCTGAAAAAAGAGAGAAGTACATGTGAGAGATTTAAAGAAAGAATATGCAAGTCATTAAAAATTTTAATTATTTTAAGAATACCAAATTAAAATGCTTACTCTACTAAAAACAGAAAAGTTAAAATGACAAAGAAATATACTCTTGGCATTACCTATCTGAAGGGGAAAAGTAACAGCGTATTAGAGTACGTAAAACTGAATGGCCTCTGTATGCAGCTACAGATAGATCATTTGGATGTTTCAGATGTTTATTCTGAGGCGGATACTGCGAGTATCTGTAATCCCAACCAGAAGTTCTTGTCTTCGGACTGCATGAGTGAGTTGTGGCAATGGAATCAGAAGAGGAACTTCACAAAACAAGAAATTCAATCTGTACAGGTCAGACTTATTACTCAAGTATCTTGACTCAAGCTCAGCTGGGTACTCCATCCATGTTCAGCTACTATGACTTGTGAAAGTTCAAGCAATACGACTTCCATCGACATGTTCATGCAGTTGAAAAGAAAAACATGATAATGATATGCAGATCCTTGCTACAACTCTATTGTTGGTCCTTTTGCTGAAACATGGCGGCATAAGGACTATGATCCACAAAGTGCAAAAATGACAGGCTTATTTTGGATAATAGCAAATTTGAACTCATTGATTTTGAAAATTAGAGCTTTTCTGTATATCATAGTATTTTTTTTTTACTGATACAGTTAAAAGCCAATTCACCATATATCTTTTCATTTTCAGGATCCTATAAGTACAATTTTTAACAACTCGTTAGTTATGACAAATTAATGTTGTATGCACATCACGCATGCTGTTCTATTTTCTATTCTCTTTCTTATGTTACCACCGGCAGCAGAAGCTATTTTAGGAGAGCTAATAACACTATAACAGTACCTTGGGGAAATCTGAGCTTAATTTATTCGTTAAAATATGTTTACAGACTTAGTCTCAAAAAATTGGAAGCGTGCATTAATGTCTTGCCTTGACAATTAATGTTTAGTGACTTTTTTTTTTTGTGGAATTTGATTATTTTGAAAATTTCAGTACTCCTAAGTTAAATATTATATCTTCACTTGTATCAGAAATAAGTTAGAATGAACATAAACCAAGAACAGTATTTGCATTATAGTAGTTGGCTACCATCTATTTCACTGCATGGCCAGATTACAAACATACATCATTTTCTCTTAACTCTTCTAGCATAATTAATTCATAAAATGCCCATTTAAACTTTTGTCAGTTTTACTGGGATGAAGTTCTATTGGACAATTCCAAGTGATCATCAAATGGTTGAGATCAGATAGCATTCAAGTTTTTTACTTCCACCTAGAACCTGGCACACTCATGATGTGTTTTAAGTTCTAACAACTACAATGATTGCTTCTATCCATCTAATTAGGGGTGCCTATGTGTACACAAGAGACAGCTAACTTCTTAAATTAGTAGTCTAAAATCCAACACACACTGCTATGCATTTTTATCTACAAACTTGCTACCTGTGAAAAAACAAAAATAAAGTTGAATAGAACAAACACACACCAATTTGTACCAGAAGACATTTTTCGGATGTCCCACAGCTTGATAGTTTGATCTTTACCATTTGAAATAAAATAGCGACCATCTCCACGGCTATCAATGAAAGTAATTCCTTCTAAATGGCCAGTCAAAACTCCAGCAGCTCGTCTTTCTGTGACAAAGCAACGCCTGTCCCAGACCTGACCATTATGCACATTCTTATTTATTGAATTTTGTGATTGAACAAGCTTATCCAAGGTACAGATCAATTTAAATGCTAAATAATTTTATTTTAATTCACCTAAAAGAAAAACTGGAAACAGGAACAATACTATAATTCTTGATATGCTAAATCATGAATCTTTCAAGATAAAAACATGAGCAGGAGCAGTTATAAAATATACAAAACCAGAGAACTTGCTGGTCTAGGAAATCGTGGCTTTTTGGTAGAAAAAGACACCCAGAAAACTAGCAAATCAAGGACATCGTATCTTTTTGGGAGAAAAAAAATAAAATAATTTGAGGATATGTGAAGAATATTCCAGTTGTCCTGTTCTAGGTATTGTCCAAAATTCATCTGACTCTTCATCATCTCCTTGTTATAGGATCATATGGAGGTGTCATAATCCCCAACAATATAATACCTGACATTCTCATTACGACAGGTTCAGAGTCCAAATTTTGCTAAATCATACTAGCTGGATGGTTTTAGATATCAAATTTTGCTAAGATATCTAAAATTGTGCTAAGATATCAAATTTTGTTAAATCATACTAGCTGGATGGTTTTAGATAACAGCACATAACTGGAATACATTTAAAATGCAAATGGCAACAATAAATAATTACCACGTTACTCTTTATTGTGTAATGAGATACTTGCTTTGGACGGATCACTCTTTTTAGAAGCTGCCCACAATCACAAGCATGGCATATCCCAAATGGCCCAAGAATCTGAAGTACTGATAGGAATGAGGAAAGTACAAGATATATTCAACCATCATGACTCATTAAAATCTCAAGTGTAGTGCTTTGTGCACAAAAGGCCTTGATCCAATATACAAGGTTTGCAATATTGTATCAGTATGTACCAGTCCGATAGAGAACTGGTACACTGGGTACAACTTGGTATGCTGGTATACTCGGTACGTACCATACCAACAACTAATCATTATCTCGGTACCGTACAAGATTGCGAACCTTGCCAATATACATCTCAGAGAATTAAGTGTGAATTGACTGCCACTATCAGATCCTTATATACTTTGTAACTTAATAGAAGTTGATGGGTAATGAACTAGTGACTTATCTCCTGCCCTGCCCTTATATTCTTATGTCCTGCCCTCACATTAAGAATATCTGCCTGATGCTGCAGCTTACGCATCTGACATCTTGGCCAGTAGAACCTTATGCTTCAAAAGAGTTAAAGTTTAATCATTCAAGTTTACAAATGACCAAATTTACTACATTGTTCCAGGTCACCAAGATACAGATAGAAGATTTTGTCAAATGAAACATCTCTGAGAAGTTCCACATTGCTGACACTATTTGAAAAGGGAAGTATGATTATGCTTAGAAATGGAGAATACGGTGGTGAAGAACCAGAAAGCACCTTGCAAAGGTTATCATCACTTCCAGAGTATATGACGTTCCCAGTTTCATCAGCAAACGCCACTGTGTTCACATCAAACTGGATATGTATGGAAAGAATAGAAGAAACTCAGCAGCCATTTTCAATTCATGCAAAAGTCATTTTTCTCGAATGAAATTTCTAACATTCTCAATGAGAAATGAAGTCATTATACATCATAGAATAGTATAGTTCATACATAAAAGAAGGTATATCAGCTCTCAGTCTTACTGTTTGCCAATTAAATACATTCTTCTATGTTTCAGTTTGCTAAGTATGTCAGCTATCGAACTGAAACCTATAAATTATACAGGAGACACACCCATCTACATCCACTTTTCTGCATGCTGCCAGACATTAGTTTCACCAAATATGCATGCACAATTTTGTCATGATGCACTTTCTGGGTCATATTCTGTATAATTGCATGGTTAGTGTCTTAAATCACACAAAGATTTAGACAGCTAGGTCATTCACATAGGGACCAAATAATGTAGTTTTTGAACAACACTGGGGGCAAGCTTCATAGGTGTCATCTGGCAGCAATACTGAAGTCCTAAACATTCTAAATGGTAATCAGAGATGTAGCTTTCACCAATTTCGACAATCACCAGAATCTAGCAACATACCCCATGATTCCATGGTGAAACAGAAATATTAGACTACTAAATATATTTTCCAATAGACATGTTAAACAATTGATCTGTTACCCCTTCAAGCAAAAATCTGTCTCTTCTGAACTTCTTTCAAAAAAGAGAAAGCCATAATTAAATTTTAAAATATGAAATGCTAAGCGCATAAAAATACAGTAAATAGAGTGGAGTGAACCAGGACAAAGCATAAACAATAGAAGGTAAGTGCCATATACATCAAATATAATATGATGACCAAATCTGAACCCTAAAACTACAAGGTGCCAATTTAATGTAAGAAAACCGAAAAAGAAAAATGCAAGTAACATTAAATGTGAAAGAGTGGACATAAATGTGTACCTACAAAGCTACAATTACTTTCTCCAGGAACAAAACTAACTCATACCGAATGAGCAGGAAAACGTGATTTTAGTTTGTTTGCTTCGAGGTCATAAACATATATTGAATGATCACTGCTGCCAGCAACAAGCTCTCGACCATCAGATGAAAATTTTATAGAAAATATGCCAAAAATGCTTTCCACATCCTCATGCATAGAGAAGTCTAATCCTTCATGGATTTCCTGCATGACATTATTAAAAAGAAATTATATGTATCAGGATGTAGAATAATCAATCTGTAAGGATTCAGTAACCTAATGAAGAATATTATCTGAAACATCCATATACTAGAATGTAACTGTAATGAGATTGAACAACGGAAAGATATTATCTGGTGGGCAAATTGGTGTGATCCACACCTTTTTAAACAAAAAAAAAAGATTGTACTTTTGTGTAAGGGTAACACATCTCTATGTGCTAATTATGCTCTTATAAGAAGATAACATGGTTACTTTTTTCCTAAGAATTTGCAAGTTGCAACTCTATAAGACCTGATAATACACTGTGGACTCTTCCAGAAAAAAATTGAAGATTAATGCATGTCAACTCTGGTGCGCACCACTAATTTAATTGGCTACCTGATAATGGATACTTTCACAAGCAACTTGTTAACTAATGTCAATTGAGTCCTGTGATATTTTTGAAAATGATTACCTTAAGTGTTCTGTCAACATATGGCAAACAAAGGCAAAACCTTTTGATTAATTTAAACCCCAACTCCCAAAACCCGAATAACACCAACAATAGTTTATAAAGAAGACCTTTCGGATGTTCAGATCCCTCTAAAATGTAAGAGTTGTGTGCACTCTAAAGTTAATCAGAGATGTCAAATATGATGATGCATATTATTGAAGAAACTGACTGTTTAACTCTTATTTTGATATAACCCAGGCCTCTGTCAAGCAGGCATGCAAGAAATACGAAACCATGTATCTTCAGATCTCTCTACTGATCAACTTGAAAGTTGATCATGCCAAATTATCACTGACATGGGAGAAATATATATCAAAGACCATTTCATTTTAAGATTTTTAAGTAGTAGAACACCCTTAGATTTACTAAATCTGAAATCTTTGGACAGTAGAATACAGGCATGGTTGTATTAGGCATCAGAAGCTGTAGGCTTGAGCCAATTATAGGAGCTAAAATGAAATTATTGTTTAACCTCTTGAATCAAATAAAAGGGCATTAAGTGAGGGGATGTTTGGAACAAAAGAGAGTTTTATATTTTCTAGTTATCAATACTGCCCTTATTTCTTGAAATAAGACCAGCCTAAAATAGAGGTATACTGTGTCAACCTTATTCTGTTTAAGGTAGAATATTACCCAGTGGTGCTCTTGCAATAACCACAACTATTGAATGCAACATTAAATTTGAAGCCCAAAAATTGAGCAATTTGAAATTGTGCATATCTCTACCCACTATGGCCATTATCTTTAATAAGTTATACCAAAGCAAAATTTTCTCTCAGTAAAGAAAAACACATTAATACTTTTCCAGGGTGACATGAGGAGTTGTGATAGGATGGATTTCATGTTCAATGCAAATGACGATGTGAAAAATAGTACTTGCACAATACATTTCTATCTATTAAGTGACAACAGTTGAACTCAGAGCAATATAGAAAAAGGTGATAGCAATTCTAAATAAAAAAACTACACTTATTGTAGACCCAAAAAAGTCATATAGGCATTTGTGAATCATGAAGCATACTGTAATATTAGCATGTGATTCTGTTGCAGCAGTTTCCATATTAACAATATGAACAATTGGCATCATACTGGCATAGACCTGCAAAATGTAAGGACCAGAGCTTATAAAACAAATTCTTTATCAGATATTGTAGAACCAGAGCAAAATTAAAAAAGAAACACAAAAAAGAAAGTATATACAGTTGTACACATTAGTTTATCCAAAAAAGTTTTAAAAGACTAAGTCAACTGAAAAGATACCTTAAAGCATCCAAAACATTAAATAGCAATTTACAAGTTTATTCTGTGTTCTGATAGTATAATTAAGTCTAATAGGGCGAATCATTCCTGAAATTATACTGCAAAGTTAGTAATCATATGACAAATAGGTAGACCAACAGCTAAAAATCAGTAAGTAAATTTATGAAACACATTTTTAGTCAGATTTAGCCATCTACTGTCAGTGATATTGCTCAAGGTCCAAGCTTATAAGATCAAACAAAGCTTTGTGTTGGCTGTCATCTAAAAAAACTTTCTTAGGAAGAACAAAATGAGATTTGACCACTCCGAGGTTTTGTAGTGATATTCCCAAATAGAGCTCAACGATGGGAAATGATCCATGCAGCCAACCCCATGTAGTTGAGGACTTGGGATACTGTAGCTTGTTACTTTTTCATTTGTGAATTATGTAGGCTAGCTTGTAAAAATAAAAAACTAGCAAATCTCTGAAACTGCAACTTTATGAAAGTTAAAGAAAACAGAATGTAGGATGATTATAATTAACCTCAAATTTAATGATCTAATGAGCCAATCACTATAGTTACTTCCATGCATCTACAAACTAACAGAGTCAACAGAGCCAATAACCATACTACAAAATGCACGAAAACAGGTTTCTTAGTCAGCTGGATAGCAAACTGACAACCCCACGAGAATCACCTATATCAAGTACTTCTTATGAATCACAACTACAAGCATTCAGACTGAGAATGTCTTCCAAATTAAGAGGAAACAAACACTAGGGAAAGGAATGGTTTGGTTTGTTTTGTTTGATGGGGCTTGGTTGATTCTATTTGGCGGGGTTAATGAATTCCTCAATCTCATTCTTTATCAAGAATGATTAAGTTTTTCACCCCTCAGTTCCACCAGTATCTTTCTTCAATCCTTACCATTTGATCATATCACATACTACAGAGGTCAAATTCAATTACAGAATTAATCATGAACCTAACTTCTATCACAATAGACAAAAAACCCTTGATGGGTTTACTCTCATGCTAAATTTGACTAGAGCATTATAGGGTGGGGTCAGATTCCTCTGTCGGGAATGAACTGCAAAGGAATAGGACATGGTTTAGTGATTACCTACTCCACAAAAACTTCCACCACCAATCAAGAAACTACAAAAAGAAGAATATAATTCTTTTCTCTAACACCATTCTCAGCACTCGGGTGCACACAACATTCTCACCACAAACCTTGCTGTTGGCTGTTCACCACTAGGTGGACCTCTCATGCATCACTGGAGCACTCATAGCACCTCTACACTGTAACTCATAGACCTCTGCCACTTCATGATCCCTCACCTTAAATGTATATAAGGACAACTAACTCCTATTTACAAATTCAGTTCTTAAATTGATCCCGTACCAGAGGACCCATTTAGACTCCATTACCAATGTCGCAAAAGTTGCCACTATCCAAGCAAGTTTTGCCCAGAATGCAGGATAAAATTAAGACTGACTAGACCTTAAAAACTTCCAACAACAGCTTCATCTATTGAAAATTACCATTGGTCATCAGTTTTGGCGGAACAAAAGCATGAAGCAAGTATCCCCAGGAACAAACAGTTCAATGATGAAGCAAAAATCTTTTACCAAGACTGATCCAGGAACTCACGAGATATCGCCGATCTGGGGAGAGGGATGTATCAGTAATTGTCCATCTCAAGCTTCTAGCACGGATATCCTTTTCCACTTTCCACCCCTTATTGACATTGTAGATTCTTATACGACTTCCCTGTCAAATTTCGAGAAACATGCAATGATAAGGTGGACGCAAAAGTATGTTGTTTAAACATGAACCGATTCAGCAATTGCAGCAAACACCTGGAATGCAGCCACAAAGAGTGAACCGTCTTCCGAGAACTGCGAAACATATACTCGGCTATCCATTCTGTCTACAGGCCACGGGCCATTGACAGGCAAGTACCGGCCGAGAACATAAGAGCAATCGGCGGAGGAGAACCTCCCCCTTCCAGAGACATTGGCCTCTCTTCCTGACAACATCCTGATCGTCGAGATCGGGGCCGTGCGCCTTCCATCGATGGCCTGCCGGACCCCTGCACTAGGCTCGGATCTCAGCCGGGTCAGATAAAAGATCTCATTGTCCACATCAAATGCTTCACCATGGCCTCTCCTCAAGCGAGCTGCATCCCCGCCCCGCGCAGTATCATGCATGTCGATGTCCATATCCGGCCTGCTCATGCCATAACCCATCTTGAGATGGTCCGCCGCAGCATAGACTTTGGAACTATGCACCAACAGACTCCTTTTTCGCTCCAATTTCAACCTCGATCTTTTTTGATGATGATGGCCCTGAAAGATACCAACAATAAGGATCACAAGTCAGCTAGAAATCTATATAGAATCAGATTGTTCATCGCAGTAACCTACATCTTCAAACACGAAAAAAATGAAATCTTTATCGACCGTATCAAGATCAAAGAAATTAATCGAAACACTTACCCGAGAGTGAACATGGAGTCGTAGTGAATCCCTTCTTTCCCCTTTATCAGCTGGCCATGGAGGAAAGGAACAAATGTTTCGTGCCTCCAGCACGGATGGGTTTCTTCGATGGATGGATGGTTTTAGGCGAGGGAGGATGGATACACGACGCGGGGGCTGAGATGGATCTGATGCAATTCACATTGTAAAGAAGCCCCAGAACGGCGGGATCCGTCGGATCTAACGCCGTACCGCGGTGGCTGTCGGCCGAGACGCGGGACAGGGTCTGTCGCGCGCGTAACGACGTTCCACGTCAGTCGTGGATGCGGGCCCCACTAAGTTTCGTGTGCGGTTGATTCGCGCTGTGCGCGCGGCGATGCGGGCCCGGGACTTGGGGACACGACGATAGACCTCGAGTCCTTTTGCGTCACCGTCCACGGAGTTACCCGCCCCTCGCACCGGCGCCGCTACGGGCAAGCTAAGTGGGTCCCGGAGCCACCACGTCGGCGTGTGATGGGTAGGTAAGCGCCGGGTAGGCCAAGCGGTCTCTCCTTAGCAGTGGAGTACAGAACGACGGAGAGCACCAATGGTGGCGGATCGAGCGGTTAACGACCGAGGCAGCTTCTAGAAGCATAGAAGATACGGATCCCCATTGATTACGTCAGCGATATACGTCGACAGTGTATACAGTACAAATGAATGGGTTAGACTTGGGAGACGCATGAGAATATGCTCACTAGAATTAGCATAAGGAGTGACAAATGTATAAGAGGCATGATAATATTATATAATCTATTAACTTGAACTTTTGGTGGATCATATAGAAAGTATAGCATATCGATTTAAAATGTACGTGTATAGAGTATTGCATGATAAAGACACATGAAAGGTATAGGGATGTACCGCTTTCATGTCAATTTGTACTATATATATATAGGAGATACATAAAAGTGTTAATGATATATAGTTTTAATTGTGAGCATAAGAGCATCGAATGCTAGAGATACGTGCATGGTGTATGAGTTATGGGAGACATATGAGAGCACCGAGAGTCATACCGACATAAGTTATGCATGCAAAATAAGTGAAATATATGAGTATCAAGGCATTGCAGGGAGCATGCAATGCAAGAGATATACTGAGTACGTAAGGATGTATTGACTTGAACTATTTGAGGATGTAAGTTGAAGCATGCCAAGTTGAACTATCATCCAAAAGGCATCATACACAACATGAGAGCATCGAGGACATATCAATGTCAACTAATTATGCAAGAAGTGTTGAGCATTTGAGATACACAAGGGCATCAAATTATGGTAACTTGAACTTAGCTTGTTGGGAGAGTTAGATGTGGAAGACACAAGAAGACATCGAGGCTTGCCAACTATATAATACATCGTTTCCAAGATGTGATGGTGCATATGAGGGCATCATAACCAATACCAATTCATCGTAAGTTTTTAAAATATCCCCAAATGTGATGCATGACAATTTGAATGGACTATGCGAGGAGCATCAAATGTAGAGACATAGGAGGTGTTGTGGCATGCCGATATAATATATTAGTGCAAATGCATGGGATGCACGAGGGCTTCAAGGCATATTGATTTCAAGGCATATCGATTTAAACTACTTGTGTAGAAAGCATCAAAAGTGATGGCATGCAAGGGCATTGAGGGTTGCATTGTGCTTAATTGCTCTTTCAAGGAGCATCAGAGACTCATGTAAGGGTATTAAGGCATGCCAAGATTCGGATATGAGATATGCATGAGAAACACAAAAACTTATTGGCTTGAACTACTCCTACAAAAGTATCGAACACCGGAGACATACAAGAGTGTACTAACATGCCAACTTACACTACCTATTCAGAAATCAATGGGTTATATCAACTTAAACTACGCATGCAAGAAGCACCAAATACGAGAGATGCTCGAGAGCGTTAGGGCATGTCAACTTTAACAACCCATTTAAGGAGCGCTGGACATAGGAGATGCACAAGGGAATAGGGCTTGCTATGACATGAAAAATAGGACACACGCAAAGGTATTGAAGACGTGTGGACTTTAATTGCTCATGCAGAGAGCATCAATCATATAAGATATGCAAGGACACTGAGGGCATGCCAACTTGAATTAAGCATGCACACAGTGTCAAATATAAGAGACACATGAGAGCATCAAATACAAGCGATGCATAAGAATGTCGAAGAGTGGAAAGTTGAATTGCTCGATTAGGGAGTATTAGACAAAGACAGGAGAAACATCAAGGCATATGTCATCTTGAACTATTCATAAAAAGAGCATTTGATGCGAGAGATGCTTGAGGGTGTCGAAGATATGTTAACTTAAATTGCTTATGCACGAAGCATCAAATAAAAAGAATACACTACGGTGTTCGATGTGTCAAACTTATTCTACCCATTTAGCAAGCGTCCAAGGTAAGAGGAAACATGTTAAGTGGAATTGCGTATGCAAAAAATATAAAAACTTAGAAAATACATGAGAGCATTAGAGGCCTGTCAACTTGAATTATTGTTAGGATGGCCATCACATTATTGGTTCTAGAACTTAAAATCTTGGTGATGGTGGTTACATCACCGAGGGAGACTCCAAGTTCAAGGTCAAGGTCGATGTAGAAAGTCAAAAAGTGATTTTATATATATATATATATATATATATATTGACACACACACACAGCAGCAGAAGGAAGAAAGAAGGAGTTCATGAAACCATGGATGGTTCACCAGAACTTGAATCACTGAACAAATAATATGGTGTCCAATGGATAATACCACTGAACACACACACACACACACACAGCAGCAGAAGGAAGAAAGAAGGCGATTCATTAATGGCGTCACCTATAGAGTTAGCACCATCCTCCAACCCCTCATCAAATATGAGGAGCTGGATGGATCAGACAGTAACAAAAGACTCAAAGTCCACACCTTTGATGCAATGTTCATGAACAACAGCTTTGAGAGGTTTCAGTGGAGGCCAAGCTAAACACCGCCTCTTGCCGCCGGGATCATTTCGTGGAGTTCTAGCGAGCAAGACGCTGCCATGGAACTGAACTAGAGCTGCGAAAAATGCGTAGCTTGTGTGTGAGTGTAGAGCTTCATATAATTGCAGGTTGCTTTAAGTTACAAGTGACGAAGTTCTTGATCTCCTCCATTACTTCATAGAAATGGTCGGTGTTCGGCAACAAGTAGAACCCGATCGTGGCCTGTTCGCGGTAAACAAGCTTGACAACTTTGCCGGCCTTCTTCAACCCCTCGGTGTAGGCCAATTGCCAGTCCTGAACAAGATCCAGACCTGCCACTATAACGAGGCTCTTGGTGAAAGGGAGCTCCTCGAGCTTCATGCCGTTGGGGCCAAAGGGGTTGCAAGCCGGGTGGTCTCTGTTGGCTCCCTCGGGGAGATAAGCCTTCCAATACCAATCCCTGTCTTGAATCGTGACGAAGTACTTCCCATCCAATCTCCTCTCCGACTCCGTCCGGTGATTACCACCGAACATGGGGTTGAGGAGGATGTTCCCGGACACCTCGATCCCGGATTCTGCAGCCTTCACCGCCACATGGTGTGCGATGTTCCCCCCGGAGCTGTCACCACAGAGGAACACCCCAAGCTTAGCATCCTTGCCGCTGTGGAGCCATGGCTCCGCGGAAGCCCACTTGAGGGCGGCCCATCCGTCGTCATAGGCACAGGGATACCGGTGTTCCGGTGATCGACGGTAGTCGACGGAGATGACCACGGCCCCGCACAGGGAGACGAAGCGGCGGCAGAGGGAGTCGTAGATGGCAGTGTTGGACGAGGAGTGGGCGAAGCTGCCGCCGTGGAAGAAGATTATCACGGGGAAGGGATCGGGGGAGGGAGGCCGGTGGAGGTCGGCAAGGGGCGTGGTGGGGTTGGGAGGGGCGGGGCGGTAGATGCGGGCGAGGAGGTTGTTGGTGCGGTCGATGACGACGTCGAAGGAGACGACGCCATTGACGGGAGAGGCATTGGCGGGGACCTTGCGGTCGAGGAATTCGGCAAGGTGGCGGTCGAAGGTGCCGTCAGGGCGGCGCAGCATGTTGTAGGCCAGCTTGAAGTTGGAGATGAGGACCCAGGTGTGCAGGGGAACCACCATCTGTGAGGCATCACAACACCAAAAGCTCAAATCAAGAAACAGAATGAGGGCTTTCCCTTGGATTACAGGAGGAATTGGTCGCGAAATGGAAGCAAGATTGGATCTTTTTGCGATGACAGCCAGGTGGGATTTCTCGGGAGCTTCCATGAAGGCGTCTCTTCTTTCGTCGGATTAGCATCAAAGACAAAGACCAAGACAAGCAGCGAGAATCGACGTGGTTTTTGTTTGTTTTCGCTGTTTTCCCCTTTGGAAGATGACAAAAGATTCCAACTTTTCCCAATTCCTTTAGTGGCCATCCATGATTCACGAAGGTAACTTCGCTTTGGGATTCAAGAACTCAATGGAAACACCCACCACGAAGAGGAGGAAGAGAGCGAACGGAACAAATGGGAAGAGAGAGCCTAGCGCTAGAGACGAAAGGATTCGAATCACTCAAAGCTGCCACCTTTAACCACACTGAAAACAAGATAAAACCCCAAAATCTCGAGAAAGAAGATGATTTCAAGACCAAATTCAAAGCAGGGCAAGGGGAGAGGAGGTCCGTACCTTGGACTCGTTGGCGTTCACCTCGTTGCTTCCCGCCATCGCGAAACCGCACCCGGACGCAGAATTGCGAGAACTAGGAGGAGAAGGAACCGGAGTGAAAGAGCCGCTCCGACGCGGAGAAAAGCTCCCTCTTTTCCCCGTGAACCGCGCTCGAGAGATCAAACCCTCGACGACTCACCACCAAACCCGCAGCTTCTGCGCCGGACGAGCTCCCCTTCCACCGCGCCGCCCACCCCCACCCTCCCCGATCCCGCCGAAAAGAGCCGCCTTTCGAGATCGCGAGCGACAAGATACTGCTCGAAGGAGAGGAAAGGCGACGGAAAGAGGAGGGAAGACGGTGAGAAGGGAGAAGGGAGGTTATGGAGAAGAAGAAGAAGCTCGAGAGGAGGGCACACGCGAGGACAGCGCGAAAGAGACGGAGGGAACCGCGAGGGAGCGACAGACCCAGAGAGAGGAACACGCGAGAAACGGCAAAGGGGAAGCGCGGCCGCAGGAGACGACAAAGTGGGGCGGCAGGCAGAGGGCAAAATAAAATAAAATGAAACCAGGTGGCCGTGGGATCCACCTATCCACGTGGTACAACAAGTTCGCCACGTCAGCATCGCCATGTCATCATCCCATGTCATACGCGTGCATCATGTCCACATGCATACCTAACACGAATCTGATGGTTTTATAAAATGCACTTAAACCTAATATAATAAGATACGTTGGTCGACCACCACATTGCATCTCTGAATAGGATTAATTAATTATTAATTGGCAAACAATTTGATAATTGTATATATATATATATATATATATATATATATAGAGAGAGAGAGAGAGAGAGAGAGAGAGAGAGATATGGCGAGGGGGCTAAAAGATGCAATGATGATGATATGGATACTGATGTGATTTGTCATGGATGAAATAGTGCGGTAAAAACATGATCATATCATTACTATATGTGTATATATAATAATTACTTATCAATGTGTATTCTTCATACAAATGGGTGTGTAGTTAAGTCTCAATTTGTGCCCAAACACTATCTTCGGTCCCCTCTTGACTAAGTCAAACTCACATATCGAGATTCATGTGGTTCGCGAGATTGTTGGTAGAATGAATGCACCAATTCATTATTTTATATCGAAAATAAAATTATATTCACATCCCCTCCTTTCGCTGATTTGTTCTAATAATCTTTAAAATATATGTTTTTTTGTTTACAACGAGAAACCCTTATTTTAGTTTCTTATCTCTCAAAGTGTGTCCTTAATTTTGTAGACAAGTAGTAAAAAGTTTAACAATATACAATAAATTCAAAGCTTAATATCCAAACATATTTGTATACAAAATAGCTTGTAAAATTTAAACTATCGATGGATATACGTTAGATAATGTACACGATTTGTTTATAAAATAATCCAAAGGATAATTATGTTTGATATCATCGATGACAAAAGGAGAACATACGATATTTTGAGCAGAGACACGACATAACGTTCATCGCACCTAATGTCCATATTAACTAACTAAACTAATAACAAAGTTTAGACGATCGATCGTTCGATTATGTATTGCCAATAATGAATGATTATGTATCTTCGTATCCAATCATCATATGTTTATCAAGTTGAGATGATTTGTTTAGAAGTGATATAATTATGGTGGTCCAAAGGAATGGGAAGACTTTGGAAAAAGAAAGATGTAATGGTAGATATATGGATTTATAAAAGTAGATACATACGATATCAATAAATAAAATAGTAAAGATAGATCCGAGTAATATAGACCTTTGTTTTTGTCTTTTGTAGACATCAACACGACAATGTAAAGTTGGAGGAGTGGAATTAGTGCTGTGCATGTCTACTAGAATCTAACAGTTAAACATACAATTTAATACCTCTGTCGGCAATCTCATGCCATTAATTACGCGAAGACAACTGCGAGAACAACACAATAGTAACTGAAGAGAGAGAATGAGTGGAGAAAGAGACAAAGAGTTTGCCACGACAAAAAGAACGCAACCCCCACACAACTCCGACTTCCCCCCACCTTATCGTCTTCTTCTCTCCCTTCTTTAATGGCTGTGTGTTGACGTGCCCAACCAGAATGCCTCTCCCTCGTCACCCATTGCATTTGTCTTCACGCGAAGAGAGAGAGAGGGTTGGATCACATCATCGTCAAAAGGAGAACACCAAGTCAAAGTAAACACAGTAATGTAAAGAGTTTGAGTGCTTTGGCTTTGTGATGACTTTGGCGGAGATGACTGTGCCCTCGCAAGCTGTTCAGCGATGGCGAAGCAAATAATAGAAGATAATGGCAGTTTACTTCCCGTGAATGATGTCGATCGATCATGCTGTAGAAGGGAGAAACGTGCATGTAAACTAGAAGAGGGACAAGTGATGCCGAGTGCATTGATCTCGATCGCGCACCGGCATGCACCCAAATCCTTGTTTTCTTGTGTATCCTCGGAAGACAAGTGCGAGAAAGAGAAAGCAAAGAGTCGAGTGGAGGGAGTAGAGTAGAGAGAGAGATGTGTTATTTCCCATCGAGCGATCTCCACTGCACAAGCCAAAGATCGAAGATTTTGGAGCCCGGAGAGGATCTTGGCACAGATTTTGTCGGGGTCAACTCAGATCAGCAGCATCAGAAGTCAACCGTCTGAGAGCCAACCAGCGGAGGCACAACAAAAAAAAAAAAAATGTCAACGAAAAAAAACAAAACACAAATTTTAACGTGACCTCAAAGGAACGTAAAGTGGAAAAGCGTTCGTCTTTTCGTCCCCTTTTGCATCACCATCTCGTTTGACTTCCCCACAGTGAGGGAGGAGTGCAGTATCCAGAGATGCCAGTTGGAGACCATGCGAGCAGAACTATGATCGTGCGAGGAAGAAAGACCTCTGAGCTCCCAACATTATCCTCCGCCACTTTTCTCTCATTCTTCAACTCGGGATCTAAAAACGATCACATCGTATTTAGTCTTCTTGGCTGTAAGATTTAGCACGATTATATAATACATAGCATTCTAAATATAATTCAGATTCCAATCTCTTATTAAAAAAAAACCCTCATAGTTCGACGATCAATTCGTAAAACTTAAGCTTAGATATGCTATAACATACACCAAAGCCTCATGTGTTTGGACTCTTATTCTTCCCACCAAAAAAAAAAATATTGCTGGAAGATGCCCTTGAAAGGATCTATCTACTTCATGAATAGTGCCATGGATGGAGCGTTAGGGTCACTCACAGAAACAGACAAGAAGAAGAGGGAAGCTGAAGTTGACAGATGGAGGGGAGGGGGAGGAGGACAAAGTGCAGCTCCGCATGGTGGTAAGTTTGTCCACGGAGTACAGCCCATCTGTTGTGCAACAAAAGAAAGGTGTCAGTGCGGGTGTGATGGGAGGAGGAGGAGGAGGAGGAGGAAGAAGAAGAAGAAGAAGAAGAAGAAGAGAGGAGAGGAGAGGGGAAGAAAAGATGTAGCCATTTGTACCTTCTTTTTGGCTTCTTGTGCTGTGGTTAAGGAGGAGATGCTTTTTTTTGTTGGCACCAATGAAATGTATTAGTTGAGTGCACCACCCACCATTCCACATACATTAGACTATGCTCGAACAAAGGAGTATTAATTAGTGTGTTCAAAGAAAAATAAAAAAAAGGTTTTGTATATATATATATACTCTTGTGATATATTGTTCATGTTATTTTCGATATCGATAAATTGAAAAGATATTAACGATTTAAGAGTTGGGCTAAGAGAGAGATTATATAGTTCATAGTGTTCATAGTATTCTTGTTAAGGGTTTGTCTCGTAAAATCTTTTTCATAATAAGATCCATGTGTTTGTTCGTTTTAAATAATATAAACATGTAAAGAGTTTAACATTTATTTTTTTAAAATTAATATATATATATATATACATAAAAAAGTTTTTGTAATGACTGAATAAACAAAAAAAATTATTTAAATGTTGTACTTATGTGATATACCTAACTGATTCTTTATTTGTATGTGATATATTTATAAAATAAAAATGATATTAATTTTATTTTTGTTATCTTTCTTTTCTACTGACTCCCACAAAATTAAAACTTAGGTTTTGCATCTAAATCATATAAATTATAGTGAGCCAACCCACATCAAGAACGTGTGTGCCACATTACAACCAACGGTTTGTTAGGACTCTGAGAGAGAGAGAGAGAGAGAGAGAGAGAGAGTGTGGTATGACCGATAAGGAAAGCAATTTGATGATTGAGAACTTTATATTTACAAACGATAGAGAGAGAGAGAGATGTGATGCCGATGGAGGCATCAAACTGCGCACATTAATTAAAGTGTGAATGGTGGTGGGTGGGTCACGAGGCGAGTCTCAAAAGCTACGCGACAAGCCTCCTTTTTTGCCTCAACACGTGTCTTTTCCATCTTCTTTCTCTATTAATAAATAGATAGATTCGTTCTATTTGATTCCAAAAATTAACTAACTAATCGAAATCGAAACCAATCAATAAAAAAAAAAAAAGAAAATGAAAAGAGACGGTTGGATTTCGACTCCATCGGGTACAGTCAAAAATCAAGATTTGGAGTCCGAACCGATCGAAAAAAATAAAATAAAATGATGTAAAAAATATGAACAATCAAAACGAACGTCTTCCTTGGTTATATTGGTAGTAATCTTAAGAAGAAGCCATGGGAATCCATGTATGTGATGGAAGGAAGGATGGGAGTAGCGTGTGACGACTCGGTGGTGCTTCAGGGAAAACCTCAAAGATGTAGCTTTTTTTCTCGCTTCTCCAAGAGAAAGGGGACAAAAAAAAAAAAAGATTCCCCAATCATCCATGCCATATACTTCACAAAATTAGGTCGATCCCTTTGTGGTGCTCCTCTTGTCGTTTACTCTTTTGATCTCTCAATCGAAAAGATGGCCACACTTGGAGATCATACTTTTGTCCTCCTATCCTTTCTCTATTTTTTTGATATAATTATTTTTTATAAAAATATAATATTCTAATTTAATTTTATAAAAAAATTAAGACTTGAAAGGAGTAATGTTTTCTACAGGTGTGCAGAAGATGGAAGCAGGGGAGAAGCAAAAGCGGAGCACAAAAGGAACAGTACATCCCCTGTCGCTTTCGGCTCCCTCCTCCCCCCCCCCCCCCACTTTTATCGGAGACAGGGGTGGGTGATGGGAAAACCTGCGGGCATATATGGTGGAGAAGCTTTTCTCCGGCACTTTTGTCAGCACTATTTTATGCGACTCGAAGAAGAAGAAGAAGAAGAAGAATAGAGAATTGGTCGATGCAGAGGGTAAGGTATGGCATGCACTGGAGTCTGCTGCAGCTTTCTTGAGCTGTGACTACACCAAAAAAAAAGTATTATTGCAGGGGACTTAAAAGAAAGGGGGAAGCGGCAGCCATGACTTGGCCCTCCGCCTCCTCCTCCTCCTCCTCCTCCTCCTCCTGCAGGGACTCTGTTCTGAGGTATTCTGGAGTCAAGTTTTAAGGAGTCAAGTTTTAATAGCCTGCTCGGCATCTGATTCCACCACAAGTGGAGCATCTAATTCCTTTGACACCCCGCCGCAGCTTTCCTTCCACCTCTTTCCCTTGTTTAAGCTTGTACAACTCCTCTCACCATGTCTTTTAGTTTAATGGTACAAAGAACACCAACGTTTAGTTCATAACCACCGGACATGATGAGTGAGGCCCATTATATATATATAAAGATATAAGGATTTCTCTCGACTAATCTATATTATTTTCTCATTTAATTAAAAAAATTATATCTAAATTATAATTTAATTTTATTTAAATTATATCTAAATCTTAACTTAATCCTATCTTCTATCATGTCCCCGAAAGATCGAGCTCCTGTAAGGACATCGATCTTGAATTAAAGATGTTGATCTTGAACCGATGATAACGAATTTGAATGAAGGAGTAGATGATTTTGTTGGAGCCAAATTCGACAATCTAATTAGATCGGACTATCATGCCCCCGCAAGATCAAGCTCCTGTGAAGGATGCAGATTTTGACCCGATATCAAGGAGATCGCTATATTGTCGACCGCGGTGATGGTCTAATGGCGGTTGACTTCGGCGGAGGAGATGCTGCTACGACTGGAGCGATCGGTAGATCTGAAGGGCAACGAGAGAAGCATTGCGGTCGTAGATTTACTGTCATTTGACAGCGAGAAAGAACTTGTTACGCCCTCTCTACAGAGCACTGAGAGACGATGAGCGATGGCTCGTACAAGTACTCTCGGCAGAGAGAACAGAGCGATAGAAGCTGCAGGAGGGACGGCCGATGGCGGTGTATAAGTGGTAAATGCACTACAGATGGGGTAGGGAAGGTGTTTGCCGTTGGGCGCGGATGGTGGTGCACGAGAAAGATGGCCTCGTGCAGAAAGACACATTAGTAGAGGAATGTGAAAGCCGACGATAGATGATTGCCCTTGTCGTTGGACCTCAGAGGACGACCATTGATAGAGGAGGGAATCGACACTAACAACAAATAGTGTCGTCGATTCCTCATTAGCAAGAGGTTGTCATTATAGAAACTGTCGTTTGACAGTGAATAAAAGAAGGATAATCTCTCTTCGAGAGAGAGAGAGGCTCTGATATCATGTTGAAATAGGAAGTAGAAATGAAAAGCCTAACTCATTCATCGTCAATTTATACAAGTAAAGATAGGGGGATTTCCCTCAACTAACCTACGTGATTTCCTCATTTAGTTGAGAAAATCATATCTAAATCCTAATTTAATTTTATTTAAATCATATCTAAATCTTAACTTAATCCTATTTTATATCATGCAATATGCATAGCTTGTCATACCTTACCTTTTGTGTTTGAGATCAACATGAAAACATTAGTAGTGAATGATTCCCGCAAATGGATCATTTGTTGCTCATCATGGTGGTGGCATTTACATGTATGTGTTTCTCCAAGCCTAACAAAGCCTTTCATGGGACTGCAAAGGCAGATGATTGATTCTAAATCCAACAAGCTCAGCACTAAATGAAGAACTTCCAAACAATCATATTTTTGCATAATTTTCTATGATATGTAAGAATAGTCATAGGTGTGTATGGTGATAATTTCCATTAAGGCAGCAACTTCCAGTGACAAAAAAAGTTAATTAATCCTCCTTGTTGTACTCTTTGGATTCAATCAGTCACACATAATTCCTAATGTTCTCTCCCTTGTGATTTTATCCATGCTTCTTTCATTTCCTTATAAACTAGACAAAGCAGGTAATCAGGCAAATTTTGGTGACTACAAGCATGGAATGCTGGAAGCTAAGAATTCTGTAGATGATGATATGAGCAAATTGTTGATGCTGAAATCATTGGCTTCCCAACTTAAATGCCATGTTCTTGAGGTTGAAAACATTTTGTTCAACCACATCAAAATAACCAAAAGCTAGATGTTTGCCTAGGGATATGTTCTGATATAAATGGGAAACAAGAAACAGAGAGTTGAGGAAAGAAACCATGCTTCAGGAAGGAAGAATGGAAATATGATACTTGTGAGGTTACAAGGGAATGGATAAAACCATAAGAAATAAGTTGAGCATAAATCCAACAATACAACAAAGTGCTAAGCATCATAGCTGCACCAAAGTATATATATGTCTGAACAGATCTTATTTTAGGCTTACTCATTTTTCAAAAATAATAATCAGAAGCAACCCCCCAAGCAATGGTCAACTGATCATATTGACTTTGGAGTGAGAATTTATTCATGAGCAACAGGGTCAGTGTTAGCATGATATCTTCTCCAGAATTCTCCAATCAAACAAGAGAGAAAGTGGCTATTTAAAAATATAAAATTTCTAGGTCATGCAATTTACACAAAAGAAAAAAAAAAAGATTATGACAGGAGAGCAGCCTAGTGAAATATAAAGGTAAATGGATACAAGTCATCTACAGAGGGATGACAGTAGAAGCAAAAAAAAACATGGTGCAAAAATGAGTTAGCAGTCATTGTGCAGTGTGCACCTTGTTGCAGAAAGCAGAGTTGTAAGAACAGAGAGCTATGCGAAGCAATAATAGTGTTCATGCATGATTCATCAAAAACAATGCCATGAGCAACAAAACTTGGCAACCAGAATGAAACAGTCAGAGAAACATATGCAAATTACCAGATGTGATGCCATTCTTCTCCTTTCCTCCACTGACTCTAACACTGGTGGTGATCAGAAGTGACGACAACGAGAACAACAAGAAGGTAGCTGTCTGCTGAATCAAAGACTGGACGTGGTGAGTAGAGTAACCATGGCTGGGGAAGGAGAATACCAGGATCAGTCGTCTCCTGTAGGGAAGAGCGTTAGCTCCTTCCTCCTTGCACCACCGTCTCCCCTCCCGCTCCACTCCGAAGTATTCACATATGCGGCGGCGGTTGAACGCGGTGGCACTGGCGCCGACCCCATTCCAGGCACCAGTCCCATCGTCCGATGCGTCGCCGGAGGCGGCTGCATGTTTCGAGTCAAGAAACCCGGGCCACTGCCCGGAAAATGTCCCAAATGCGTCTGATGGTAGTACTGATGCTGCTGCTGCTGCAAGGGCGCCGTGTTGTGCTGGTGGTGCTGTAGCGCGGCCACCGGCATTGGTCCCAGGAAAGGTTGTGGGGCCGACGAGGGGGAGGAGGGGTTGAGACCCTGCACCTGCATGCGCTTGAGGTAGAGGCGGTACTTCTGGAGGTGGCTGGCGACGTTCTCGCGGGTGAGGCCGTCGACGCCCATGAGCTGCATGATGGTCTTGGGGACGGCGTTCTTGATGCCGAGGTGAGCGACGGCATCCACGAACCGCTTGTGGAGCTGCGGCGTCCAAACCAGCCGCGGCCGCTTCAAAGTCCTCGCCGGCTCCTCCTCCCCACGGCCTCCGTTGAGGTCGTCGGAGTGGGGGCGGCGGAGAACATCGTCCGGCGCTGGGTCGGCGCCGGTGGTGGGAGCGGAGGAGGAAGAGGGGATTCCGAAGGCGAGGGCGAGATCGGGGGTGATAAGAGCTTGGGAGAGGGGGGTGAGCTCGTGGGGCGACGGGAGCTGCTCCTCCCAATCCCAGCGCGCGAAGCATTTGGGCTCTTCATCTACCTCTACGTCTTCCCTCATCTCTCTCTCTCCTCTTCGCTGTAATCCGTCCGTACTTGCGCGAGAGAACCAGACGGCGACGACGATGACGGTGAGGGACGCGATCAACGGAAGGCAACGAGAGGAGGCGAGTGGTGGCGGCGGCGTTGGGACTTTGAGAGAGCACGACGGAGGGAAGGAGTTCGAGGTCGATCTTCTTTTGTTGGGACAACAAAACTTCCGTTACTCACCCGCGTTACCCTATTTCCATACCTGTCTCACGATTGGAGGTACTAACGGCTCCAAGATGTGGCTCCCACTTTGAGAAGGCAAGTCAGCACGGGGTAACGTTTCTGGTAGAAGTATTATTATTTTGTTTTCTTCCTCCTCTTATTTTCTCTATGGTTTGGGAAAGTATTCTTTCGTGCTTTGTCGGTTTGCTTTTTGTTTTTATCGTTATCTGCGGACTATTCTGGAAATTTATTAATCGTACAATTTATTAATCGTACGTAAACAAAAAAGAAGCTTTCTTTTGTAGTAAATTATAGAAATAATAATAACAATTAACTCCACATCCTGTAATTCTAGACATAATAAATGTATTTATTTCTTTATATTGTGCAATTGGTAACGTCAAATAAAAAGGACAAATGTAAAAAATAAAAAGAAAAGGACAAGCATAATGACAATGATTTCTTAATCCACCAAGATGGGAAAGCTAATTAAGGCCTCCTAACTCTGCCACCACCGACGAGATCAAATGCAATAAGCGGCACCCAAAGCAAAGCACGCTTAGGCTCCATCATCTGACACGTTGATGGGATTAGGAGTGGGGTTACCTTTACTTTTAAAGGCGGGAGGAGCTCAGTTACCACCGGACTCTACGACGCAGCCATGCCGGTGTGATGATTTGATGCTGCCCACCTAAAGAATAATAATATTTATCGAGAGTTGTAGACAAGCATCTTATGGATAGAAAAATAAAGAGCAATGCATGCTCTTTGCCATGTGATGTGGTCGCATCACATATGCCGCAATCCAACGTGTTGCAAAGGTTCATTAGATAATGTAGTAACTGTATTTTATTTTTTCACATATTAATCCTATGATGAACTTTGAAGGTACTCATCTTGTTTTCTTTTCTTAATTATATCAAATAAATAATATAAAAAATATTTTAATCATATTTATCTATGGGATTATGGAGTGCAAAATTATATGACAAGTAATCGCTTATCTTATGGGGTCGAGTCGATGTCCTCGTTTGGCACCCGCTGTTATTATTAGCCTCGTAAGATTGGATAATTACGTGACATATCAATTACATAAGATCGAGATATCAATTACGTAAAAATGATATGTCATTTAGATGGGAATAATATGCTGACGTATTATACCTTTGTTATCATCTATCACCCCATCATTTTTCTAAACAAACATGAAGTGGGGACAAGACATTGTATACCATTAAGCAGGCTTTTGACCATGTTGGATGCTTAATAGATTATGTTCCATGTCTAAGTTGGTTACACCACTAAGAAATAATACTTCATGAATGATTCAATCATGTCTTTTATTCTAGGATGCTTCATAATCAATACAATTGTGTTATCATCCCAGGATGCTTCACGATCGATTTCGTCACATCATTGTCACGTGATGCTTCATCACTAATTTCATCACATGATATATATATATATACTTTATGATCGATTCAATCGTGTCGTCATCATCAAATGGTTCATGGCTGATTCCACTATATACTCTTCGTGATCAATTCAACCACATCATTATTAACCATTGCACCTTTTGTTGATTCAATCACATTAATGGTTCGAATCGCATGGAGATGATATTTGATTGTGTGTACCACAAGTGTTGGGTATATTTGTGGCTTTAAACTATGTGGTTTGCAAAACAATCCCTACAATAGATCAGATTCGCCCGTGAGAGTTACTACTATCACATCGACTTCCGATAGGCTTATTAAAGAAAGGAGTGTATATATATTCTGGTCTTATACGTTGTGAATGATTCAACCATGGCTTTTGTAGTAGGACATATTTCATAATCAATTCAATTGTGTTATCATCACATGACTCGTCAAGTTCAATTCAGTTATCATCATTTTGAGACATTCCATGATGAATTCAACCACATTATTATTAAGCATTTTGCCTTTTGATGATTCAGTCACACTTCACATTAATGTTGGGAATCTGTCTCGCACTGACATGACTCTTTATTACATTTACCACACACGTTACTTACTCTTATTGCCTTTGAATTATAGGTTGCAAAACAAACCCTGCAATAGATCAGATTCGCCATTGGGACATGTCCTATCACATCCACTTTAGATAGATATAGATATATATATATATATATATATATATATATATATATATATATATATATATATATATATATATATATATATATATATATATATATTATTACTGGATAATTGGTTGGGCTCAATGAGTCGACATGATATAGTTTGGTTTACAGGCGCAAAACTAATTCAGTGGGATGCGAAGCTCGGGGAAGGTAGGGGGAGAACGCTCGGCTCGAGACATCGTGGTAGTCAAGAGTCATCTTCCTCGTTTCACGGTCGGACCCCTATAAGAAAAGACCTTTTTCGGGAGGGGGGGAGAGCCTCCCAACGAGATCCCTCCGATGGTTAAATTAGTACTATGAATGAGAGCGTTGCTAGCGCCTTTCTCGAACGTCGGATCTTTCTTTTTTGTATGCAAGACTGGGAGTGAGAGTTCTCTTTCCCACCTCCTCTCTATGACTTTCCCCATCGTGACTTTTTATATATGTTCGCTAGCGGTTGATCGTACCTTCATTATCAATATTTGTAGTATCCTCTGTTATAATATTTAATACCGAGGTCGTTTGCCGATGACTGTCCGTACCATGGATGAGCATGTCGTGTGCGATCTTTGCTTTGTTGTTGTATGACCTCTCCCGGTTCCCAGGGTCTGATAAAGACTATACGATGCCCGATGATGCCATCTGTCAGGTCTCTACCCCTACTGTTGCGTGTCACCCGTGCATGACAGGTTGGCCATCCCAACGTCGGGTCAACCATCCTTGCTCCAGGTTGACTCTACCCCGGCCATATCGGTCAAACATGGGGTGCTCTATTATTTCCTCTATCATTCTTCTCCCATCCCCCGAAGGGGGCTTTCCCGATGTTTGTTAAAAGCAAGGAGAAGGGTCCTTCTGGCTTGGGGTTTTAACGCAGGGGTGGTTGATGGAACCATGTGGAGTTCCACTACCTGGCCGTCGTTCGATCCGATGTTGACATGACTATCATGCAGCTATCTAGCTGAAGCTAACACCCACGGGCAAGACCGAGAGCTTGCTGGGAAAATAGTCGGGACTAAAAGCCTTTAGACGAGACTGAGAGCTTGCTGGAGAATGGTTGAGACTGAAATACCTTGGGCGAGGCTGAGAGCTTGCTGGAGAATGATCGAGACTGAAATCCCTTGGGTGAGGCTGAGAGCTTGCTGGAGAATGGTCAGGACTGAAAGCCCTTGGGTAAGGCTAAGAGAACGTTGGAGAATAGTTAGGACTGAATGCCCTTAGACGAGGCTAGGAGCTCGCTAGAGAATGTTTGAGAATAAGAGCCCTTTAGTGAGGCTGAGAGCTCATTGAAAAATGTCTGAGACTGAAAGCCCTTCGGCGAGGCTGAGAGATCGCTAGAGAATGGTTGGGACTGAAAGCCCTTATGCGAAGCTGAGAGTTTGCTAGAGAATGGTTGGGACTAAAAGCCCTTGGGCGACACTGAGAGCTTGTTGGAGAATGATCGGGACCGAAAGCCCTTGGGCGAGGTTGAGAGCTCGCTGGAGAATGGTCGGGACTAAAAGCCATTGGACGAGATTAGGAGCTCGCTGGAGAATGTTCGAGACTGAGAGCCCTTGGGCGATACTAATAACTCACTGAAAAATGTTCAGGACTAAAAGCCCTTGGGGAAGGCTGGGAGCTCGCTAGTATGGCGTTGGGCATGTTATGGTCCATGACACGTTTAGTCACATCAGGTAATCGAGGATGTTACTTAATGTGCTCTCTGGTGGGGAGATTTCTTCCTCATAATTGATGACGATTCATTTGTCGATCAAGACCCTTTAAAGGATAACGTGTGGTCCACGCGATTTTCATTAGGCACGAAACTCGAAGCATCATGATGAGTTGTCCCACATTTTGGGCAGGTGAAGTGCCAACCGATGCTGGGGTTGGGTATTAATCCTCTTCGGTTCCTTCATAGTCTCCCAATACCCTTTATGTGACTTTTGTCTTTGCATTGCTGATGATCACCATCGCCTCCGACATCGGTTGTGCTGACGCTTCTTGCCCTTAACTCCTTTCTTCTCCCATGATGAATTTTTGAGCAGGTTGGATGAGTTTCGCCTCCTCACATTTTGAGTCTCATTCAGTCGAGGTTTTAGCCTGTAAGTCTAGGGCTTCAGGTCATCCCTCTAGGGGACTCTAGGTCTCTAGCCTTTACTTTGTCGTCCGGAGCGTGGAGGCCCTGGCAGCGATGCGATCATGTTTCAATGTCGATTCGATTGTGATGGCCCATCGACTAGTCGAGGTTAGGAAACATTACTATATCCCTCCAGAGTACAAACTCCATGTTCCTTTCTCGGGCCAACGTCTTTATGACACATTTTCGAGTGGTTTTGGTCTGTCGATCGATGCCCTTGAAGTAGAACTTAGGTTTTCGCTGCACCCTGTGATCGAGGCGTGCCTCGAGGGGTGGTAGATATCGCCTTCTCATATGGTGCCCACTCATGGTGTTTTTTGGTGGCCTTTTTGTGGGAATGTTATAGGTCAAGCATAGTGGTGACTCGATACTTGTTTACGACCTGTTTCTGCTTATGTTAGGGACATGCTGGGTATTACCTGACCGCCCATAGTAGATTTCGAGTGGGAGGTGCACCCTCTAGCAAAAAAAGCTAGAAGTCACGCTTTTTCTTTATCTCTTGTCACTGAAGCTGAGGCTTCTCGACTGAGTGGACATCTTAGACGGTGAATAACTCGGTCCCGACACTTTCAATTGATGAGACCGAGCTGGTAGAGATCCTCCGAAGGATCCTTTCTACTTCTAGGGGGTGAAGGACATGAGCAAGGCATGGCTATCCGAGACGGGCCTTAGCCCGACCCCCCTGGGTATGTTTCTCCTTTTTATTTAGCGTATCGAGTTCCTTTCCTAATCGTACCTTTTGTCATGCAAAGATGTTCAACCTCAGCAAAATGAAGTCTGGCAGTAGGATGGGCAGCAAGTCGATGACTTCATCAATGACCAATGCGTATGTCGCTGTAGATATTGCCATCTCCATGACTGAGAAGCGCCCCAGCACTAACGAAGGGGCGAGTATGAGGAAACACAATAATAAGGTGTCTCATAAGCAACACTTCCGGGAGCACCACATAGGCTCCTACCAAGAAGGGAAGGGAGTTGGTTGGTAAGGGGAAGGAGCTAGTGGAGGTCGAGGAAGTCCCTGAGCAGGGATACTCCATTAGAGATTTATGCGAAGTGGAGGACCGGGCAGGGACGGACATATACTTCACCTCTATCATGACATGGTTGAAAATCGACGAAGGTGAGGATCCACTAATACCAAGGTGGTTGTCGATCTCCGAGTCGACCTGGTGTGGACCAAGGGTCCTTTGGCCGGGGAGTATCTGTGGGGGGCTCTTCACCCCGCTTTGGCGAAGCAACTGTATGAGTGCTCCTCTGAGGAGCTTATGAACAGGGCCACCAAGTCGGCCATCTGGGTAAGTCGTCGTTCTCTTCTTTCTCTCCCATTTTTTTTTGGAGCTTTGCCCCCTTTTCCTTGTAGGGGCTTCACTTCGCGAGCGCCCTTATCGATCGAGTCCATTATGCGGGCCGGCTAGTTTGAAACCAACACGAGAGAATCTTGGCACTTTGGGCCACCAATAAAGAACTGAAGGTCGGGGCCTGCCAAGTGTTGGTTGTAGCCATTGAGCATCAGGCCAAGGAGCTGCAGGAGACTGTGGAGCGGTTGCTAGCTGAGTTGGCATTCTCTGAGAGTCAATGAAGGGCCTTTGAGAGCGATTGCCAGAATTTTACCGGATAATTCATTGGGCTCAAGGAGTCAGCAGACGTGGTTCGGCCTGCACGCGTATAACCAATTCAGCGAGATGTGGAGCTCGGGGAAGGTAGGGGGAGAACACTCGGCTCGGGATGTCACGATGGTCAAGGGACTTATTCCTCATTTCGCGATTGGGCACTTGCAAGAACAGACCTTCATCCCGGGAGGGTGGGGAGGGGTGGTGGGGAGCCTCCCAACTAGGTCCCTCCGATAGCCAAGTTAGTGCTATGAATGAGAGCGTCTCCGATGCCTTTCTCCGACGTCGGAGCTTTCTTTTTTGTATGCAATAGTGGGAGTTAGAGTTCTCTTTTTCACCTCCTCTTTGAGACTTTCCTCAGGGGTGGCTTTTATACCTGTTCAATGACGGTCGATCGTACTTTCACCATCAATATTTGTAGTGTCCTATTCTAGGATATTTAATGTCACAATCGTTCGCTGGTGGCTGTTTGTACCACGGACGAACATGTCGCATGTGATCTTTGCTTTGTCGTTGTGCGACCTCTCTTAGTTTCCAAGGTCTAATAGAGATTGCACGGTTCCTGATGATGTCATATGTCAAATTTTTGCCCCTACTATGGTACATCGTTTGCGCGTGATAGGTCAGTTATCCTCGTGTCGGGTCAATCGTCCCTGCTCTAAGTCGACTCTGCCCCGACCACGTCTGTCGAACATGGGGAGCTCCATTATTTTTCCTATATATATATTCTTATACTTTGAATAGATAGGTAAAGGGTCGAGGATTAAAGGTTCGAAGTAGGAGAAAATGAATAATATAATTAACAATTATTAGATGAAAGTTAATAATTCTTGCATAATTTTGTAGGTACAAAAGCTCAATTCCAATTAACTCGGGGGGCCTAATTGCCATTTCCTCTTCGGCGGCTGGACGGGATCGGTTATTTTAGGTCGAGTTCGGGCTCCCAAACTCCTTTTAGTTAGCTAGAGTCGAGCTACCACCACCTCGCACTCCATCTCTCTCGTGCCGCTCGGACCTCCTCCGGCGCTCCTCCGCTGCGCCTCTACTCTCAGTTTGCTTCCCGAAGGAATCCTCCCTCCGAGGGCGGCGTCGATCATGGCCGCCGAGGCGGGGGACGGGAACCCTCAACCGGGGAGGCGGCCCAGATCCAGGCTCATCGTCCGCCTCGGTGCGTTACTCGTCGCTCGCAGCGTTCTCGTCAGGTCCCCTCTTTGGCCCTCCCTCGCTCTCGCATTCTTACTGTTTGATCGTTGAGATGTGACGCTGATGGGGTTATTTACTTGTTCCTGAACGACCCAAATCATCGCCTCGGAATTTAGCGTCGTGTGTTGCATCGCGGGGTCGATCGCTTTCCTCCTCCTCCCCGTACTGGCTAAGAACACTTACGTCTCCGAGAACGCGCTGATGCCAGGTCAGTACCTTCTCTCGCATAAAAATTCCTTCATGGTCATTATCCTGCTAAATTGTCTCCAGTTGGTCGATTTTTGATGAAGATTTTATATTATTGTAAGTCCAGGCTTGACCTTCACACCATTCCTCTGAATTTTTTGGGAATTCTCTGGCTAGAGAACTCCAGGGAAAGGGAAGTCGATGTTGGGGGTGCCTAAGAAGTGCATATGATGATGGGAAACCTAGAATTCGCCAGTTTAAGCTCATGTATTTGGTTTGGCGCAGGACTGTTCACTAGTTAAAATTGTAACTCAAAATAAAGGGGATTTAAATGATTGTGGATGTACACTTTCATCCTTGTACAAGAATTATTGGCATTGCTATCAGGCACCAACATATTAACAATAGTTGATACAAATGCACCTGAGATTGAAGTAGTTATTAGTAGCCCATAGGATCAAACTAAGCAATAGAAAGTAGGCTATCTCAGTAGGTTTTTAGTTATCGTCTTAGAGGACAGTAGTTCACATCAAGGACTGTGATAAAAAGAGCTTACATGGTATATCAAATATAACTGAGATTGGCCAGCTTACATAGGTTTTATCGAAAACTTTGAGCTAATTAGATAATACAGGAACTGAGTTTACCAATCTCCCTCTTTGGTTCTTCACATAGTTTATGCACATAGACTACCATACACGAGCAAAATTGAAAATTGAAAATTGAAAATTGAAATGTAAATCGTGCAAGTGTGATTTGTGTAACTATAAGTTTAGACAGAGAAGATGGCAAATAGTCAGGGAGAGGCACACAACTGCCGATAGTAAATCTGACTCTGACATATGCCTGAATTTTGAGTTTAGTACATCTTCTCCGTCTAAACTATAAGTTTAGATGGAGAAGATGGAAAGTAGGCAAGGAGAGGCACACGACTGTCAATAGTACATCTGGCTCTGGCATATGCTTGAATTTTGAGCTTTACCTATGACCAAAGCCATTGTTGTGCTGTAAATACTAAATACTGTCTAATTCAAGTGATAACTCAGCTAAGCAGAAGAAGAAAGCAAAAGCAGCTCAAGAATGATCCTTTTCACTTCCTTTGAAATAATGTTTTCCAAGCTTAGCAACTCACTATGGTAGAGCCATCTATCTAGATATGGAATCAAGTCTTGGGGCATGCCCATTTATGATAGACTAAATCTTTTCATCTTAATTAAATGTTGGCTGTAATACCTTCTCAGAAGGAATTTATAACTGATTAGCCATTGAGATTGCATGTGCTTGACCAATCAAATGTTCTGGTGATAGGTTCTGCCAATCCAATGTTTTCATCTCAGGATGTACTTGAAGCAAACAGATTCTTAAAGGAAATTATTGACCGAGGAAGTGCAAAAGTTACTGGAACGTAAGTCCACCTTACTTCTATATATGGTGTTTCTTTTTTAACTTACTCTTATTCACTTCTACATTCTTTTTGTCCTGGTAGAATCCTATGGAAGTTTAATTCCTTGTTATGAATGAGATGTTAAAACATGTGGCACTGGTTTCATTATGTTTGATTTTATAGGGAACTATAATGATTTACTTGTTTTCAGTTGTCATGCACATGCTCATTCATGGACACAGATTTACAATAACCAACAATATAAAGAAATATGTGTCATTGCATACAATTATTATGGCATCTGATGAATCATTAAATATGTTTCTGTTAACATGTTGTCAAGCATTAAATTTTGTTATCTCGATGCAGTTTAGAAATTCCATCGTTGACGAGTTGGTACCCATCATGTTCATGAACAAGATGATGAATGTTGATTGGCTAAGAAATTGGCTATGGTCTAGAATCTCATTTGGCTAGGGGATTAGCTGTGTTCTAGAAGTTGATGTTTACAAGTGATGCTTGTGTTATTCACATAAGCAATGGTGATTAGTGAAAGTTCGAAGCCTTCAAAAGGTTCTTTGTCTTGTCTAAGGGGTGACATCTAATGAGACTTACCTTGTTCATCATAAATGCAAGTAAAATAAGATTTGTTCATAATATAAAGCAAACAATTTAATCAAGTACACTATGACTTGGTTATGTACTCATTCATTATCTGTTGCACCTTCTAGGGGTTGTTAGACACAGTATTGGCATTAGACATAGAGTTTTATCGTGTCTTGAAGAAAATCAAAAGCTTCTTTCATTATATCTAGGAATTCTGAATGAACTCTTAAAGAAGTATATGATGGGGCATGCAATCTGTTCTATCAAATTTAACCTTATGCAAGTTATGCAACATTTCTCCTGGTGGAAACAGAGGTTGAGTCGTATTGCTAACTGAAGAATTAGTCATTTGAAAAAGAATTGGATATAGATAACCCTATAAGGGCAGAATTACTTAGTTGAGAGTAGGAGTTCTGGAAGCATCCACCACGTACTCAATGGGTAAAGAATCTGAAGCCTAGAACAATGTGCTTAGCGCTTAAAACAGTCCTCTTAACAAGAAACAAGTATATTTTTCAAGGATGCCACCAGAATAAGGGTTACTATCTTGATTATGGTTCCCGAAATTGGAGTAATCTGACACAACATTAAGTAATTGGCTTCTAAATATTGAAATATGGGTATGTTAGTAGTGCATTGACAATAGTGCTAGAAACTTTGTAGAGCATCATACAAGTGCATATTATTTGTACTTGATATTTTGGAATAAGTTCTCTTAATTGTCAAAATTTCATCACAATTTCTCTTTAGTTTGGTACTCTTAATCTTATACTTCCCCAAAAATTACAGAGAAATAGCCAAATTGATTGGTCAGCATGTGGTGGATGTGGGTGCTGAATTGTATTACCACAAATTCCATCCTCATGGTAATCAGTTCCACCCTATTCATTTCTTCTCATCCATCACTAGTACTATGGAGATGCAATATAACTCTAGCTGCACATTGTTTGGTCTGAATTCTGTTGGTATTATCCGAGCACCTCGTGGTGATGGGAAAGAAGCAATTGTGTTGGTAACTCCTTACAATTCACAGAATATTGGACAGAGTGAAGCCTTATCGCTAGGGCTTGCATTCTCAATTTTTTCACTTCTAAGCAGAGTTACATGGCTTGCAAAGGATATTGTTTGGTTAGCTGCAGATTCCAGATATGGAGAGTATACAGCAGTTGATTCATGGCTGAAAGACTACCATAATCCTTCGTTTGTTAGTAATTCAGGGAAGATAGGTACTGGTGTATGTTTTGAAGAAAATATTCTCCATCTTCTGGATCAATTAAAGGTTAAAGGGCCAAGATACAATATTTTCAAACGTGCTGGGACTATGGCTGCTGCTCTTGTATTCAAGGTCATTGATAAGAATGAAAAGGAGGAAAGAGATAGCCTTACTATATATGCAGAGGCGTCTAATGGCCAGATGCCTAATCTTGACCTTATCAATATTGTCCATTATCTAGCAGTTCACAGGCAAGGTCTGCGCGTGAAGATTGGAAGCGTGCATTCTTTACTTAAAGCTGCATGGCTCAAGTTTGTTGGTGAGATGGTGCATCTGTTTGGCAAAATGACTAAACACTTGAACCCCAAATGGAAATTTGATATTACATCTGCTGAGTATGTTGAAGGCACCGCCACACTTGCAAGCTCAATTTATTATCAGGTATAAATCATAGATCTCTTGGTATCTTATTTTTTTTATTTCCTTATCTAGCTTATTAGGTTGTTTTTCATTGCTGCAGGCCCTTGGTGTCCCAACTGGCTCCCATGGTGCTTTCCGTGACTACCAAGTAGATGCAATTACTCTTGAGCTCTCCCCAAGATTTTCTCTCAATAATGAGAATAATCGATCTGCATTTCTTCTTAGAGGTGGCAGGTTAGTTTCCATATACAAAGGCATCTCTGCAAATCATTTATACATGTTTCATTCAACCTTTTATTCCATCGGTGACACGTGTCTAAGGGTTTTGCTGTCAACATTGCTTTCTCTATCCATGATGGTTAGATATGTTACTTCATAGTTGACCAAATTGTAGTTGTTCAATTTGTTGAAATGGTTATTCTATTTGACTCCATCTCTTTTTTTATTTTTCTTGAGTATTGTAGAAGAATGACATCTTATATTGCTGCTTAAGGACTAAAGATCAGGTTGAATTTTGTAACCAGTTGACTAACGTCTTTGAAAATGCATGTCACTGTTAATGCAGGTTAATCGAAGGAGTCATACGTTCAATAAATAACCTTCTGGAGAAGTTCCATCAGTCATTTTTCCTCTACTTCTTGACAGCTCCTCATAAGTTTGTATCTGTCGGAGTTTACATGATTCCGTTTGCGCTGCTAATAGCTCCTCTTCCCATAGTTGCTGCTGCTCTCTTTTCTGGTAATGATAGTTTGGGAGTTTCAACAGAAAAAGTTAACCAGGAACCTGGATGTATTGGTTCCAGTGATGCGGAACTCCACTCTGGATCATGGAAATGGCTTCAGGCTGCCAAAGTGGTATTCATGATCCACTTGTGGGCAATCATCGTGTCCCTGTTACCTTATATGCTCTCCCAATTCCCCTTTATGACCCCTATAACTCTCTTGTTAGTCTGGGCTGCACTATCCATGTGTACCCTGCTGATCTTCTACCTCATTTTTGGTGCTTGTTCTACCCATTGTGGATGGGAGCTTCTAAAATCTGTGATGATAGCTGCTGCTTCAATAGGACTGAGCTTAATGTCTGTCATCAATTTCTCAACTGCGCAGATTGGAGCCATGCTGATCGTTCCAATGTGTTTGTTAGTTCAACCTCTGAGGAAGCAGATGCAGGCAGGTGTTTGTCGGAAGGCAGTACTGGTGATCTGCAACTTAACTCTTGCTGCGGTTGGGTTTCCACCAGTCGCATTACTAATAGCGAAAGGCTTGTGTGAGGGCTTTGGAAAGGCTGGTGTCGGCGCCTTTTGGGAACTGGCGCAGCTCTTGTGGTCATGGAACAGTGCCACTTACCTCTACCTCCTATGGATTCATCTCCCTTGTTGGGTTCTTTGCTTGCATATTTTGCTGTATCCTTGTATTGGGAGGTCCTCCAAGGCATGAAGAAGAGTGTTATGATCTATGATTTGACATGAGTTGTATCTGATGACTGATTTATAGAGGAAACTGTTTAGGTTTATTGTTGCCTCTGTCACACAACATATTGAAATGCTCATTCTTAAGTTGTGGTGAAGCATACAATTGGAAATATTCATCAAGATTGATATTAGAAAAAGTGAAAATTTTAGCATATTTTGTAGATTATCTCTATAGTTTTCAGTAGTTTTCTAGAACAATGGTGGATGACAAGTAATAAACTTCATAATAGCAAAACAATTATTGGCTGAGTTAATTTGATTATGAAATATTATACAGAGAATAGCTATGAAACAGTGAAACCTCATAAACAATTCAACTATGAAACAAAGCAATTCTTTAACTATTTTAAAACATAAAATGCCTAATAAATTCTTACTATTATAAATGTTGGTTATAACTTAAACATAACTACTCTAACATTCAAATAACAATTGCAAGAACATATGCGAATTTTTTTATTTTGCTTGTCAACTTAAATGTAGAGGGATTTATACCTAAATCGTTAATTTTGGAGGTATATATATATATATATATATATATATTTGTTTGAAAATTTGAGTTTGGTTGCTTCGAACGGATTCGGGTTCGAGTTCGGTTCCATATCCAATCATCATCCGGCCCATTAATGTCCGTCTCGACGACGACCGAAACCCCGCTTAAAGAAACCCTAGTTTCCGCTCGATCGGAGTCGTCGAGTCCTCACCGGACACTGATCGACGATGACTTCCCCTTTGAGTAGATTGTTGAGGTCGTTCAACCCTCTGTTGGCCATACGGCGACCTCCTCCCTCCTCTGCCCCCGCCCACCGCTGCCTTGCCACCGCCGCCGCCTCTACGAACGCTGATGCTGATGATTCGGCTGCTGCGGTGGAGACGGACGAGAGTATCTACGTGAAGCGGCCGGGATCGGCGGCGGCCACCCGGGACCAGACGTCGGTGACAATGCCTATGTCGTTCATGACGGGGTCCATCGTCGGAAAGCGCTTCTACAAAGATGTCACCACCCGCATGGCCGACGACGGGAACGGGTGGACGGTGATGCTCGACTACAGGACCCTCAAGACCCCCTCCAAGAGGCCGCTCAAGCTCCAGAGCCTTGCGCTTGCCAAAGCCATTGCCGCCGAGTGGGATTACCAGGTCCGCCTCTTTGACCTATTTCCCAGAAAAAAAATGTTTCATTTAATTCTAATATCCTCTATTCTTTGGTGCGGCTTGCTGTCTGGATCATCGAATTATCGCTAATTAATCTGATTCAGTAATGTCTTGAGGATCTCCTTTGTAGGTGCTAGAATCACGGTCATATGGGTTGCCATTGAATGATCGCTAATTAGTTTAATTCAGATATTTCTTAAGGATCTCCTTTGTAGGTGCTAGAGTCATCGTTTAGTTGTTATTTGGAATGATGGATATCCTCCTCTTCTTGTAATCAATTGTTCTACTATAGAACATCCCGTGGAAAGGTCCCAACTACCTGAGGTTGGCTACAGGAACCTTTTGTCACCTGTCACCGGGTCTCTTGATTGAAAATAATATAGCTAATCTAGTAGTTCTAATCAATTAATGTGAGCCTATTTTCATAGTTCATGTTGTGCATCTGTTCTGATGTCATACAATGGAAAAAAGAAAAGAAAAGTATTATGGCTTATGTTCAAGGGGGGAGAGGCACTGGCAGTGTGTTACAGATTTACCTTTTCCCTACATCAGAGGTGATAGATCCAGCCATATTTGATCACAATGATTGGATGGCATATTTTTTTCTCGTAGTTTGTGAGATCTATTCTGATTTTCTTCATATAAGATTTAATTTCAGTAAATATATTGCTGAAGCTATTCTTGAATAAATTATTCCTTTCAAATTCAAAGAACTTTTAGAAATTTAAATGTTCTTGTTTAGTCATTATGAAAATTTGTGTACATGCTCTGTGATTTATGATATGTCATTTCAGTACGTTCATAATTATTCTTCTTCATGTTCCTCGGAATGTACATAGCCCGTTATAGTAAGTTCTCCATTTTTGTAGCAAACAGATGGAATCCGACCTTTCACAATGCCACTCATGAAGCTTGCATGCACTGCACTGGAAAGGGTTCCACTTACTCGTGCAAAGATTTTTGAAAATTTGGTGTCAAAGTTTCATCAAGATTTGGTTTTTTGCCGATCCCCAGGTGACAGTGATCTGACAATAGGAGTCCATAGTAAGTTTTACGGTCTCTTTACATGCTTACCTGACCTGCCATTTTCTTTAATTCTATGAGTATCTTGCCTTTTACTTGCTTGCCTGAGCTGCCATTACTTTTGAATTCAAAATTGAGGCATATATAAATTAGTTCACTAGATGTTATTAATGATTTGCTCAAGTCCTATTTTCCACAAAGCATTGGCAGGGTAATGAGTGAATCATATGATTCAGAACATGGATTTTTCCATTTGGAATGGAAATATTAACATTCCCAAAAGCCTAAAGGAAACAGAGGAAGATAAAAAGGATATATATACACATCCAATAGATGCTAGCATGTATCTGTGAGCGCGTGCGTGCGCTCACACACACACACAAACTTATCCCTCTTTTGCCATGTCTCAGAATATGTAATGTTTTACATTCCCTTGTTCCATGTACTGAACTGATCCATGCTCAAAGTTTTAGTGTGTGTCATTTAAATTTAAACATTCCCAGATTAGTTTGCTTTTGCTTGATTTTTTTACATTAGTGTATCAGATAGAATGTGAAACAGAGAAGTATGATCTGGCAAGACCTATTCCTGATACACTGCTTGGCCAGGATTGACTTGTCTATTAGACTGAAATGGCTTGAATTGTTCTTTTCAAATCATATATGCATGAAAACAACATTTAGCATGTTTTAGAATTTATGATATGAGGGGGGGGGGGGCGGGGGGGCGAGAGATATTCCTGTGGAAGGATATCTGCATTAACATAACATTTTAGCATGTTCTAGAATATATCTGAATTTTGTTTATTGGTTTTCATTTTTGTATGTATTTGAATGTATACATAAATGTAGCAGTTTTATGGGCACGCTAGTCCATTCCTGACTGGTACAGTGTATATGGAACTCACAAATGGACACCAATAGACCAGTGCTTAGAGAAAAATCTCGACTTATGCAGGTGGAACTGTTACTTCTTTTGTATGGTTATTCTGCAAAATTTAGCAAGTTACTGGCGTTTCTTCTTGAATGTTTCTGGAAATGCTTCGATTCATTCGGGATAGGATGTGTGTTGTGCGGCTCACACTTGAGTTGAATGATCTTGCTAACTTCTATAGTTCCAATTGCTGATTTATGATTTGCAGAAAGACAAGAGGAAAAAATAGACCCTATTCTGGATTGGGTGCAATCAGAATTTGGGTTTAAACCGGTAGTGTATACCAGCTTTTTTGGGGGCAAGCAGGATGATTGTCTTGCTAAGGCTATCGAAAACGTTCTAAAGGAAACTAATGACTTTGAATTAGCTGCAATTGATGCTATGGCTGCCGCGGCACATTCTTTGGTTATTCCTCTTGGAATTTTTCGTGGGAGGTTAGGAATTGAGGAAGCCATCGAGTTGACAAGGCTAGAAGAGGATTTACAGGTTCCTAGAAGCATTAGTTCTCGCATCAGTTAGTCTGATCCTTCGCTGCTGAGTTCTCAATCCTCAATTTGCTCCTTTGTTGTTTATTCCTTCAGGTAGACAGATGGGGCCTGGTTGAAGGAGGCCATGATGTTGATATTGCTGATCTCAGGGTGCAAATCTCAGCTGCCACTGTGCTTCTTGGGCTTTCAAGGTTGACTTGATTATGCTCCGATATCTACTGTTTATACAGCCCCTCATCCATCAGGCAATATGAAAGAGCTGCTGCTAACTTTTTGAGTTACCTTTTTCTATGCCTTCTGCCCAGAAATCACACCTTGTAATGCATAAATTGTGCTTGTCCACAAGCAGACCAGTTTGATTGCACCATCAATAAGTCCTGTTTCCTTGGTATCTCGAACTGGTGCCAAACCATCTATCCGATTTGGCTGTTTGATAGATTCCTGACATTCTTGTATCAAATGTGTTTGAATGTCAATGACTTTTGTTCTGTTTTGGAGCATTTGACAAGATTTGGTAATGCCTTTCATCTCCATCTTTCTGAAAGCTAGAGCTCCTGCTGTGCAAGGAGATGAATCAGTCAGTCAGTGATAGTTCCTGTAACCACACCATACATGGCCATTGTTCATGATTACAATTGCATTCATGCAGCTTGTCAACACTCAAAAGTACCACCATTCCTATTCAAACCCTAAATCTCCTACTCCTCAAAGTCACATAAAAAACATGACAATTGTGAGGAGATTATGCCTACCATGCTCCATGTTGACTACATAACCCCCAGCCAACTCAAACATGGAGTAGCTCTGAGTTTTGACAGCAGAATCATAGGATGTCACTGTACAACCTAATCAGACTTTAATGAGGATGAGAGTAAATTTCACATGATTATGCCAAGTATTAGACAGGGAACTAACTCCTTGTTCATGAGCTAACATAGGGATGGCTGGATCTAGTAAACTGCTGTATTCAAAGGCTTCACTGCCAACATTACAACACTCATCATGAATGCCTAAGCAAAACTCTAGGCTTCAATTATTGGAAACAATCAATCCATATGCTTTCTATTGTTCTTTGTCTTTAATCAATAATCCCTCTTTCCTACTGATGATCATGATGCACTGCAGTCCCACCAAAGACTGGGAACACTGGACACTTCAACTATAGGATCTTCCTTTACCTTAGAGAAAAAGTTACATTCTCTGGTGCTGCTGCAACAGAAAGAAAAGATCTAATTCTCTTTAGCAATTAATCCTCCTTGCTATGATGCGGTGATGATAGAGATTTGTGGCAGGACCAGCCTCGTTGTGGATGAAAGTGCCACAGCTGGAGTAGCTGTGTCATGATGATGCTTAATTAGACATGAACAGTGAAGCTTAGTTATGATGTCCCCTTCAAAAGTACTACCAGTACATTATTTGGATTTCGTTTGCCGACAGTCATATCTTCTCTTTGTTGCAGAACCTACATTCTTAAATATATGGCTATCATTGTGTTACAGCAATGCCAAATGACATTGCATCTGTGATGCCATCTAAGTTGAAGTCCAAACTGAAATATGTATGAAAAATACTGCAAAGTAATATTGGCTACAAATTGCCCAATGGTGATAGTGAGACTTCCCCTCACCAGTAGTGATAAGTATTGCATGAATGGAACCACTAATTGTTCTGCAGGTATAAAGGTTTTTCCAGATGACATGGAGTTCTGAGATACCTGTCAGAATTTGTGATGGCATTGCAAAGGCATCCAAGGTTTTGCAGACCAAGTCAGGAACATGCTGCCCTGCAAAATATGATGATCCATTGTCCTTGACATTGCCAAGTAGTCAACGGATCAGATGAAGACAGAAGTCAACAATGCTCAGCAAAAGCAATTGATGAATGGTACACAGGAGAAAACTACTTTCTCTGTCTGCTTACCACTGGCTGCTGCTCATTCTTGGGCTCAAAAATACAGGTGATGTCTCCACTTGAGCACTTACCTTTTCACTGAGATTGAAAGCTACAAGCATCACAATGCTCTTGTATCCTATGATTCCATTGGTTACAATGCTATTGTATCAATTGTTCACCCCATGAACACAAGTTGAGTGCATCAAAATTTGGGGCATCCAAAAAAGTCACTGAAAACATTAGTCAGTAGGCATAGTAGGAAAGGAATACAAGTCTGATAGTTAAATCCTCCACTGCAACCAGTCAAACAAGTTACAGACAGCTATCTGGAAATTTAAATCCTTTCCCACCACCCCTCATTCATGCAAGCTTGTCATATGGCACTGCCATGACAAAACTGCAGGAACAGAAGTCTCAGCAGTGCATGATTGCCAAATGAAGTCATCATCAATATGCTTAAATTCTAAACCACGCAAAAGATCTGAAGGTGATCCAACAGCCAACTCCCCCACCCCCCCCACCACCCCCCAGCTTTCTTTATGCACTTGACATATCAACAATGGCTGGATCATTCAATGTCAGCAGCTACTTGGATGAACAACAGCAGTAGAGACCCAGAGCTGGATCGAAGAAAACAATGAGAGAGCAGGGTGGGGGTGAGAGGCAGACCACATGGGTGCCATGTCTCCTCTCCTGTGAGACTTCTGACAAAGACTTGGCTGCTGTTGTTTGTCTTGTCTTCTTCCATGGTACCCTCTTCAAAGGGTCACTGTTATCACAGCTGAAGAGTGAAAACGTCTCCATGAGGGACCAAACTCTCACCAAGCTTTTTGTGTGAAGGTGAAGTTAGAACACAAAGTTCCCACTGATATCTGGAATCAAAAATTTCACCGCAGTGAAAGCTCATCAGTACTCCACATTTGGATACCGAGCTAGATAGATCGGCTAGAGTTGGTCCTTGGATAGTTAATGAGTCCACAGCAGTTAGCTGCAAGCAAGATGTCATGATCCTTAAAGTGAAAGCTTAAACCAGAATAAAAGATAAAAGGAGAAAAAGGTAGAAGCAAGAACAGTTGATTGGATATGCCCACCACCCAACAAAACATCATTCTAGCCAACACTACATTGTATGTTTCAGCTCTTCTTAGTATTTATTGTTGTCCAAGGCAAATTTATATGAGCTAAATATAATAATATATATATATATATATATCGATATATGAAGCCAAGCTTATAATCTTTTGTCCAATTAGTCACTTAATAAGGACAATAATGTTTCACATGTATTGAAGGAAACAATGCATCTAGACCGTTCAAATCCAAATCCACGGCTCCGGATCAAGCTGATGCCTCTGGCGACGAGACAACGCTGCAGCGGGACTGCCACGTGATCACGGTGTTAACACGAAACTAACGGAGGATAGATCGGCTATTTTGGACTGCTTGTAAGGGTATTGTTGTCATTTACGAATTCAAATTTCAAAACATTTGGTCCCTAGTGACCGTCCGATTCACCCATCGTACGGCATCCGAAGGCGGTAAATGAGAAGAGAAGGGGGAGGGAACTGTGGCCATCGGATCCCTTCCCCATCACCTATATATATACCTCGAGGGTTCCGCCTCCCCCGGAGCGCTTCAAGCCCGTCCCCTCCTCCTCCGCTCTCTTTGTGCACTTTCTGAAGCACCCCGATCTCCTCGTTCTCGCCGGTAATCTCTTCATTTCGCGATCGATTGTTAGGTCTTGCTGTATTGAGTTCATTTTCCGTCGGATCTTGCGATTGTCGTGGTGAACGCTTCGTTCTGATCTTGAGGAACCAGAAATTTGGTTGATCTGCCTTCTCGTTCTCTTTGTTTGAGTGCATTTCTGGTTTTACCTTCGTTTCCGTGAGATCGTTCTTTGATTCGTTAATGTAATGGGCTTGAGTTCCTGCGTGACATCACAGTCGTCGTGTAGATGAGTGCTCTACACTGATTCTGACTGATCTGATCTTTGGGATGCTACGGATCTGTGTTGTTGTCGATTTTTTCGGTTTGTTTGCTGGAGTTCCTCCAGATCTGTTGTAGACTTCGCCATCGTGGTGAGGTTCCAGATCCGATTTTCGGAAATGCCATGGGTTGTGTTTTCGTAATCTTCAACGGAAGCATAGGATGTAAGCTACATGTAGGTTTAAGGCGTCTGATGGCACCGTCAGACCTAATTTTACATCCTTGTTTTTGATATAGGGAAAAATGAGAGAAATCCTCCACGTCCAGGGCGGTCAGTGCGGCAACCAGATCGGATCAAAGTTCTGGGAAGTTGTGTGTGATGAGCATGGTATAGATCCCACTGGGAGGTACACTGGGACGTCAGATCTCCAATTGGAACGCATAAATGTGTACTACAATGAGGCCTCTTGCGGGAGGTTTGTTCCCAGGGCGGTGCTGATGGATCTGGAGCCTGGCACTATGGACAGCATTCGAACTGGGCCCTACGGCCAGATCTTCCGCCCTGATAACTTTGTCTTTGGTCAGTCTGGAGCTGGAAACAACTGGGCTAAGGGTCACTACACTGAGGGAGCCGAGCTCATTGACTCTGTTCTTGATGTGGTGAGGAAGGAGGCCGAGAACTGTGACTGTCTTCAGGGTATAATTGCCTTCTCTTTTATTTATGTGTTATTTAATTCCTTTATGCCGCATGAGTAGTAGTACAATGTCACGGGACATCTCAAATCCCTTAATTTTCATTTTTAATGTCTGATCTGCCCTTACTTTGGGCCCCCAAAAAAAATCTGATATTGTTGCTCGTCATGATTTTGGATACAATTATTTTTCTGGACAAGTTCAGAGCGAATTCAGCAGCACTATGATCACCTTGAGCTTCTCTTTCATCATAGAAATGCATTTAATCTCCAGAATTTTTTTGTTATTTTAATATTGATCTGATATTTTCATTATGTTTTGATTGTCACAGGCTTGTTTATTTAACGCACTTATCACTTAAAAGACTCTTTGCATAGCATCTCTCATATTTGCAATTTTCTTATCAGGATTCCAAGTGTGCCACTCTCTTGGCGGAGGAACTGGCTCCGGAATGGGAACACTTTTAATATCAAAGATCAGGGAGGAGTACCCGGACCGGATGATGCTCACCTTCTCCGTTTTCCCTTCCCCCAAGGTTTCTGACACGGTTGTGGAACCCTACAATGCAACACTTTCCGTCCACCAGTTAGTTGAGAATGCGGATGAATGCATGGTGCTGGACAATGAGGCCCTTTATGATATCTGCTTCCGTACTCTCAAGCTGACCACTCCCAGCTGTAAGTATCAGACCATTCAATTATTGGCAGTTTCATTATTGGAAAACAAGATACCATTGTCGCTGACACTATTTATGTGAGCTTAATGGGATTCATTTTCTTCATAATCATGACACCTTGTTAATGTGATTCATTTTCTTGATAATGACAGAACATCTGATAGTTATATCTTAAGACAATGACACAGGATAAAATATATTGATCAAAATCATTATTGGCTCATATGGTTAGTTGGGTGGTGGGGTCAAAAGTTTCTTTTATATCAATTTGTTTGTAATTCCAAGTACTCTGTACAATAGGATCTGTGTAGAGAAAGCCCACTCGATGATAAACAAAAGTTAATGCCTCTTCTTTTGCAATAAACATTAGATGTTTAGGGGTCCCATCTATTGATGTTTGAACAAAGTTCTCGTTTCATGTTTTCCACTTCGAGGAAGATCTTCTCGGACTTGTGATATTCAAAATAAGTTACCATGGCATTACTTTTTTTTTTTTCCTTTGGTCCTCCTGCCTCGGTATTTGCTGAAGGGACCCTATTTTTCAGCTTTGTTGCATAAAACTAAATGCAGAGATGCTTTAGGTAGGGTTTAAGAAATTAATTAGACCTATCTATCGAGTCAAATCAGATGCCTTTTGGCCAGAATTAATCATCAAGCCATAGTTTTTATTTGCATCAGATTTCCTTGATTGTTATAGATGATTAGAAAGTAGAGTAATCCTTGTTTGCTAAAGTTGCATGAGGACATAAGTTACCAACATTGTCCAGATTCTTGGAAAGATTAATAGGCCATGTACAGAGAGAGAGAGAGAGAGAGAGAGAGAGAGTCACATCAATCATGGATTGTCTAACTTGTTCCTTCTTCGGGCTGGTGCCAGTCTTTTACATGGCATCATCTGCTACAAGTGCTGTTGGCTTGAGCTTTGGTAAGCATACTAAAAGTATTGGATTTCCCGTATGTTCTTTAGCAACTTGAATCAAATGGAAAAGAAACAAGTAGCCCCTGATAACCTTGTAAACTTGATATTACTTTGTTACACTTGTTTAAAGACTTTTTCTTTTATAGGTTGATTCTGTAATTTATGTGTTGAACACAAATTGCTCCGATGATCCTTTACTGTGTTGGGACCTTTTTCTATGTTTGCCATGTTGACTATAATGCATTGCCTGTATATGATACATGGTTACTTTTGGGCTAAAATGACACTTGGAAAAAATAATTTTTGTTTGCTCTCATCAGTCGGAGACCTAAACCACTTGATATCGGCAACCATGAGCGGCGTCACATGTTGCCTCCGGTTCCCTGGGCAATTGAATTCTGACCTCCGGAAGCTGGCTGTGAATCTGATCCCCTTCCCTCGCCTCCACTTCTTTATGGTCGGTTTTGCACCCTTGACGTCTCGCGGATCACAGCAGTACCGTGCCCTGACCGTCCCCGAGCTCACTCAACAAATGTGGGACGCTAAGAACATGATGTGTGCTGCAGATCCGCGCCACGGCCGGTATCTCACGGCCTCCGCTATGTTCAGAGGCAAGATGAGCACCAAAGAAGTCGACGAGCAGATGATCAACGTCCAGAACAAGAACTCGTCCTACTTTGTGGAGTGGATTCCCAACAATGTGAAGTCTAGTGTTTGTGACATACCACCTAGGGGCCTCTCTATGGCGTCCACCTTCATTGGCAATTCGACCTCAATCCAGGAGATGTTCAGGAGGGTGAGCGAGCAGTTCACTGCCATGTTTAGGAGGAAGGCTTTCTTGCACTGGTACACCGGGGAGGGTATGGACGAGATGGAGTTCACGGAGGCCGAGAGCAACATGAATGACCTCGTCTCGGAGTACCAGCAGTATCAGGACGCCACTGCCGATGAGGAAGAAGAATACGAGGAGGAGGAAGAAGAAGAAGTAGCCCAGCAAATGTGAGTTGCAGGCTAAACAAGTTTCTCCCTTTAACCCCATTCTGTGGTAATCTGTGCCAGTAGTTGTAGGTTATTTCCTATCCTGTTTGCATTTGTAGTAGCTATCTAATCTATCTTAAGCTGCTGCTGTGATGGCCTATTGTTTCTTTTATATGCATCATATGTATGATAAAGAGTCGGACCGTCCTTTCAGTATGGGTTGTTTGATTTAGTATGAAGGAATGTTATATATATATATATATTATCTACTCCCCATCCGTCATAATAAGTCATTATGTTCTAATTATTTATGGGTAATTAATTACATGGATAACGGTGTCGGCCATTAAGTTGTGTGAACAAAAATAAAATAAAATAAAATAAAATTTTCCCTAAACATATATTCTTATATCATTAATATTAATTGTCTCACATCTTTTGCTAATATCCGTAAAATCTTAATTTTGTTAATCAAATTATACATAATTGTTTAAATCACAAAAAAGAGGCAACAAAATTTTTGTTTTTGTTTTTTGTACTGCACGAAATCGCCCGGGTATAAACTTTTAGAAAGGATCGGTGTGATGACTAGAGATGTTCACCGAGGCCGAAAGCTTTCACTTTTAGACTTCCGCGGCGAAAAGTATGGAACAACAAAGTATGGTCCACCACCGAGGAGGCCGGTGACAAAAAGACTGTCAAGGCCGTCAAAATGATGGAATAAATGCAGGAAGTAGTGCCCCACTTTGTTAAAGCGATGCACAATGGTCAGAAAAAGCTTCGGAGGAGATTTCTCAAGTACAGTTTTCAGTCGTAGTACAACGATTGGTTTTACATGGTTATGCAAAAGTTTTCTCACCTCCTACACTTTATGAATCGAGCACTGTTCTTTTCCCATAATCTCTATAAAGATCTACAAGTTTCATGCACTTCCTCTTTATTCAAAAGGTTTCTCTCACAGGTACAACCAACAAAATGAGTCTTCTATGGTATCTTAAACATTAGCTCGAAATCAAGGGGATGGCATGTCACCATGATGGACAGTAGTAGTACTACAAGCAGGAACTCCAATAAAAGGAATGCTTACTCAACAAGCTGACCGATAATAAGAATTTGGCTTCTCATAGGCTATATGGCTAATTCAAGTGTCCTCGTTCCTCTGTGGCAAAATGGAATTCTTACTTAAACCTTCAAAACAACAACAGCACCAATAAGCAAAAAACACTGCTGCTTTTACATAAGAGAGAAACCAGGCAGATATTTTCTAATGGAAAACCTAAAGTATCTTTGACAAAATTGGAACTCTTCCTTAGGGTTCTGTTTCCTCTTTTTTTTTTCTTTCTTTTTTGAACTTCCAACTGTCCCCTTGATCCAACTGTATAATTAATATGTTCGGAGTCTATGCTACAAGAATTCTCTCCTTTTGTCAAATTCTTTTTCCTTTTTTTTTTTTGCTTGTTTGGTCTTTTCACTGAACTCCTCTGATAAATACATTCCGCGACTTGGCTTCCTCCAAAGAAAAAAGGAAGGTCTAAAGCAACCAGAAAGTTATTCTATCTGAAAGTTAACTGAACTGGTGCCTACTATTTGCTGAACTCCTAATGAGGTTTCTGGATTTCATCACCGGCTGCCCACTGTTATTTGCTTGCCTTGGAATGTCTTGCAACTCCATTACTTGTATTGTCCGCTGCTTTTTTGCTGCACCGTTTGGACATCAAATAAACCGCTAAATGTACACGCAAAAGAAGGCCACTAAAATGGACTAGAACTTTCAGGAAATTATCATACCGTTCTCTGCTTGCTGATAACCTTGATGAAGCTTCCTCTTTGAGACTTCTAGCTTAGCCCGTACCGAAGCTTCTTCAGCGTACTTTGATTTCTGTAGATAAGACACGGAAAATCAGGCTGTCTACCACGTCTCAGATGTTTTAACATCTTGTTAAACTTACATCCTGAAGGACGATTCGTGGCTTCCTCTGAAGGGCAGCAACTTCTTGCTGCTTACTGTGATTCATCTCATTGCCATTCTTCTGCTCAGAGGACAACGTTGATGATGATCTGCCCAGTCCAGAGTCAGGAATCACAGGGTTGTTTTGCCTGTTGATCATGACTGGAGGCTTTTCTTGCACAACAGAGAGCTCCTGTGGCTTTGTTCGCCTCATAATTGGCTCTTCTCTCCCCAAATTCCCTTTCGCTACCTGACTTGCTGACTGCTGTTCTTGCCTCCTCATCTGTTTTTTCTCTTCCAGGATAAGCGGCTGCCTAAGTTCTTGCCTCCTCATCTCTCCTTTTTCTTCTGGAACAACAGGCTGTAGTCGAGGTTGCTGTTTCCTCAATGGCTCATGCCCATTATTTGTATAATCTACAACAAAATCCAGCGGAAAGATCATAATGATTACTCATAACAGAATAGACCACAGACATGTTAACCGAATGGTAGGAGAGATAGCTACTCACTTCCATCCTCATCCATACCGTCAAAGAACTTCACAAATAAACAGCGGGAATGCACACAAAACAATGCTAAATCAGTGAATTTGCAAAAAAGTTAAGCGGGAATGCTCAATAAAATTATGTCTCAAACCTTAGAGTTCTGGATGGAAGTAGTTTGAGCAGCAAGAAGAGCTCCCTCATCTATTGAAGGACAAGGAACACCTCCTTCCTCATCCACCATAGAAGGATTTAAGGAGTCTGGAGAGTTATCTGTGAATTTATTTCAGTCACTCGTCAGAGATCTTATCAAATCGACCATTTCTGACAAGAGGCAAGGATAAACCTTTACCTGCAATGTCAGCTGTCGCATTGACCCATTCATCAACTAAAACCTTCCAACCACTGCATTTCAAGCAATGATTCAAACAGTATTAGGCATGTCTTTGAAAGTTGATATGTATCTCGAAACTATATGGAAAACATCCTTATGTATCTCCTCTGTCCAAGAGCGGTCAGAAACTGAGAAGATTCAGAAAAATTATGTGCAGCACAGTGTCAAAATCGAACCATACAAACACATTTCCTGATTTCAGGTAAGTCAGAAATGGTCTTGTACACTGGCAGGATATGAATAATAAGATGGATCCTGGCATTTTGTTTCTACAGGTATCTCACATAAACATGGGAGACTGAAGCAAACATAATGAATTATCAGTCATCAGAGTAGTCACTTCTTCAGTTCTGAGGGAAAGTAAGCAATTTATCACAAGTATCACAAAATCACTGATATTGATGAAACAAATTATAGTTCCACTAAAACCTGATCATGGACGTATTTTAATTTCTAAACCCCTTCAGGAAACTAATCTCTACCAGTAAAACTTCTACATCATTTTAGTTTTTCATTTCTAGATATATCTAAAGAAGTAAAAGGATCTTACTCTATGAGAGCCCTCACAAGGTGGCGAATTTGCTTCAAGTTATGCTTCCGCAGACCATTGACAGCCTTTCCAATTTCGGTTGCCTGAGACTCGAAAGATATCAAAACTAAGAACAGCAGAAGCAATCTTGAAGGCATTGCCTCACAGCAACAAGATGGTGCATCATGACATGAACAAAAGAAAAAAAAAAAAAAAAAACAAATGATGAATATTGAATTCATACCTTGAGGACTTCGACTGAAAGCGGCATCGACTGAAGCCGCCTCAACAATTCATACAAGAGGCTGTCTGACTGCAAAGCAGCAACAATGATTTTAATCTTCAGGATGCCAATTGAAAACAAAAAGAACATTACCATAATCTTGTTCTGAGAGTAGGCCATCACCATAATCTTCCCCAACCACCACCACCAACAACAACAATAACAACAAAAATCTAATTGATATAATCAAACCAAGTCAACCGCACAAGCTACTGTTCATCTAACCAATGAGAGTATCAGGGAAAGCTCCAACACAACAAAGGAGACAAATTTATTGGAAGATGAGACAAACCTCATCATGGTTGTGTTCAAGGATCTCTTTTATCCTCAAAACCTCTCCTACGGTTTGGTTCTCCTCCTGCACGTCCTCCGTGAGCGCCTCGGCCTCGTCGTAGCTATTATTACTCACGGCCCGATTCAACTCCTCGGGGCCATCGTTGCTGCTATCCACCTTGCTCTCCCTCTCCTTCTCTCCATCCTTCCTGCCGCTGCCGTCCCCCTCGGCTCCTCTCGGCTCCACGCGATCGCACCCCAAACACCGCGGCAGCAGCACCGTGAAGAACTTCTCCACGATCTGATCCCTCCTGCTCCTGAATTCCTGGGGGTAATCGGACGCCGCGACGGCGACGGCTTGCTCGATCACTCCGAAGATGTCCGAATTCGCACTCCGGAAGAACTTCCTCCAGTAATCGATCGATCCCGACGAACTCGCCATGGGCGGTTCTCGATCGAAAACCTACTGCAAGATGGAATTTCGACCCAAGATTGGAGTCCGGGGAAGGAAAGCTCGAACGGGAATCGATCTTTTTTTCAGACCAAATCCGTTGCAGTAAATTTTTCTTAACACCACCAAATCTTTATCAGGGCATTTAACCAAAAGATATGTTTCCTTCCAAAAAATAAGACAAAGATCGGATTTTTATTCCCACTGGGCCGAGGTAGGGTTTCAATTTATCGGACCAAGAAAGAGAATCTAAATTTCTTGTCAGAGGCGAGTGACGAGGGCAGACATCAATCGGCTTATCCAGAGGAAACCGAGACGGGCGTTTGTGATGCCTTCGACGCCAAACAAACGCTCCTCTCTCCGTCTCTCTATGGTTAAAATGGATTACTTTTCTTTGTCATCTCCCCCTTTTAGACGAAACCAAATCCCTCGGAACGGGAAAAGAGCAGAGGAGGGACGAAACCAAAAATCCAAGACGCTCTCTATCTTTCTCTCTCCCTCTCCCCACCCCCCGCCCCCCTTCCCCCCCTCTCTCTCTCCCTCTCTCCGAGAAAAAGTTGGAAAGAGACGTCCAACAAAACGTAAGGTTTTAAATGGGATCATTTTTCGTTTCAGTCCCTTTACGATTCTACATTTGCATCACAACCTCTCATCCTCCCGTATATGCATAATAAATCCCCAGAGTGAAATTTCCAAGTATATTTTGGACTATAAAGAATAATGCAAGTCGTCTTCGCTTCGCTTTGAATTGTTTTCATATTAACCCCTCGCCTTACGATATTTCCTCATCGATCCCTAAAACAGTCAAATCTGTCGTGCACACACGAGCACTGGCACGCATCCTAAAGCACGTGTGTGCACATAGATCACCTATTTTGCGTTTGCGTAATTGCATCGAAGTGAAATTTCTGCGTAAAAAATAATGTTTTTAGTGTTCCTTTTTTATTTTTATTTTTACTTCAAATTTACACGTTAAACCCTCGACTTCAAATATTTTCTCATTAAACCCTGAAATTGAAATGCCAAATACCACCATCGTTCATCGTTCCGTCTCGTCTCCGTTGGGGCGCGACAAAATTCGTGCACACGTGATCTCCGGCGCTAATCTAAAAGCACACGCATTCGTACCTGTGGATTCTGTGAGGCCAAAGCTAGCTTTGACATATCGGTCGTTTCATTTTGAAGACCCATAAATACTCGTCAAATATAATTTGCGAAATGAAGACTTTAAATGATTTCACATAAACCCTAAAGGCCATAATCCAAAGAGTCATTCATCAATTAAAATTGGAGAAGATTTTGAGATTTATAAGTAGTGTGTGTGTGTGTGTGTGTGTGTATCCATTTGAGAGTCTCTGTTTCAAGCATCGTTATCATTCTCTCTACTGAGGCTATGGAGTTGTTTTCTTCCTTCACAATTTCCTCTCTCTCTCTCTCTCTCTCTAAGAATTTAGTGTTGCGCAGCTGTTTGATACAGTAATCTTAACCATGTTCAGCTCTCCGGTGGATTGCAAGGAGTGAAGACTGCAGGAATGAGAGGGACTGCAGCATGAAGATGTCACAAGTAAAAGAGAGACCTTCAAAAGATGAAGAACAGTGACGCATCCTTTTCTTGCTTGCTGGAGTCCACAATTGAAAGGACTACCAACAGTGAAGACCCATCTCAGTCGATGGTGGATTCATCATTGTGTTCATTCTATTAACACGGTGATGCCAAACAATTTCATCTAGATAGGTTTTAAGGGAATGCTTGCGACTTTTGTGCATCCAGTTTTGCCATGGCTATCCATCAGATCAAATCTGATATGTTGATGAACATAAGGAGCAAGATGAGCTGTGCTATAGCTTTTATGGCCTCTGTTACCTGCCTACCAGATAAGTCAAGGATGATGAGATGATGCAGCATCCTTTCTTTGCTTCTCCTTCACATTGGCCACCATTTGTTGTGGCACCACTGTAGGATCAGCACAGCCAGTGGAGGGAAGTTTTTGGAGCATTCTTCATGACCATTAGAAAGAGAAAGAGAAAGAGACTGGTGAACAATGATCAGATATTGCAAGCACAATTGGCACTGTCATACTCGCCCAACATCAAATCACAAATGCCATAAGACCATGTGAAGGATGTGGTCCACCTCCTTGTCTTCTATGCTTGAAAGGTCAAGCACAGGAGACCACATATCATACACAGCACTGCTACTACATCACTGAATCCCACCTTCCATCTGATGGAAAGAAGAAAGAAGATGGACAGATTGGGTGTTGTCTTCTTCTTTCTCTGCATGTGTTTCTCCAAGAGGTTTCTTGAGATTGGGGCGACACTTTTATCTTTCTTTATATCCATGTGAAACGTACTATGGCTCAAACACTACAAGGAACAGTGACAGGTTTATCTATCTGTAAGAAAGAGAGAGAGAAAGAGAGAGACATATGGATGTATGCTTTGAACATGGCAGAGGCTTCTCATCAGTGAGATGGATAGATGAGCCCAGTTAGATCATTGGGCTGGATTGGGTAAGGATTGATTCAGATCATTTCAAAGCTACCACAAACCTGATTCGAAAATGGACTTGGAAACAATACATTCCTGCAGTTAACTACTGCTTGATGGATCTCTATCCACATTCTTTTTCTTGTATTGCCTCCACTCCTCTGTTGTGGTCCCAAATTCAATCAGATCAATATGGACTAAGCTATCTTAGAATCTTCTGAATTCACATAAATACTATTCTGACATCTAATGTTTTTGTCAGATTGTGTTAATGAAACTTCCTTTTCAACAGCTTTTGGGTTAGATGTTTTGATACTTCCAATATAAGAAATAGCATTTTTCAAGTGCTGTCCAGTATCATGATTCCATGATATAATGCTCCAACCCCCCCCCCTCACTAAGAGTGTAAATTGTGATACTTCCAATATAAGAAATAGCATTTTTCAAGTGCTGTCCAGTGTCATGATTCCATAATATAATGCTTCAACTCCCCTTACTAAGAGTATAAATTGATGGTCTCAGGCTTTGCAGACATCAATTGCATTTTTCTTTAAGCATGCCAGGTTATGGTGGGTTAGGTCGAATGAGGTTGAACAGGCTGAGACAAGGTTTGCCACCCCTAGTTAGAGTCCTTATATACAACATGCATCAAACTAGCTACCAAATGATGGCATCATCATCCCTGTCAGTCAGCAAAGATGAGTGGGTGAGAAGAGTGAGATGATATGAAATCTTCTCAACCTTTGTGCCAAGGATGACACTATAATAAAAATGATAAATGTGTGGTCAAAGGTGAGGCAAAAGTGAACCATTGAAAGGATGAATCAGGATCACAGTCAAAAAGTAAAGGTAAAAAAAAAAAGTAAAGAGAGTATGACACTACCAGTCAGTACTACCTGCATCTCTGTATTCTTCAATAAGCACTACAATTGTTGCAGTCTGAAAGATGATCTCAAGCAGAGTGACTGTGGGACAGAACTGTAACAGGACTAAGAGCAGTAATCTACTCGAAGCCATTGATAGATGGAACTGAAAAAAAGAATTGATACTTCTCTCCAGGGAAATGAGTTCTGATGCAGCTACAGTACAGCACTAATTCATTCTCAACCAGACTGATGACCTACTGGCTGAGGACCAGCTCCAGTTTTTAATGTTACATGTGCCACAGGGAAAGCTCTTTAAGTCAGTTGGGTGGCCAATTATGAAGCTTCCTCATTTACTCTTATTAATATTTTTTATTCTACCATGTTCACTGAAAGAGGATAATAGATGTTGTTGAGTTGTCTACTTGTCAGCCAAACCCAAAACACTGCTGGCAGTTTAGTGAGTGTATCTCACTGGTTCCAGATTGATGGACTCATTATGTGCTCTTAGCACTAGTAGAAGTCAAACCAAGCAAAATTATAATGAACCCATAGTAAAATCTCCATGCCAACCAAGTGTTGTGCATCATGCATGCTCCAGTATGATTGAGGTCTCAACTTTTACCAGTGATTTTTCAGCATGTACACTTTCCATGGATGTCAAGATAACTTACTCTCCACTTAGGAAACATGATTTAATCTATGCTAGTTTATTGCTCCAACAACTTCTATATGAAAAGGAGAGCTCAGTTATGAAGCCTACAGTTTAAACTCATAGATACTTTTAAGAGGGAATTCCAAGTTGTGAGATTCAGACAGCACTGCCCAAGAAGAGTGTCAGTATTATGGTCCAATCTTTGACATGTGATGGATGATACACTTTCTTCATTTTATCCATCCATCATTGCATAGACAACTCACACCAAGTCTTGGCCATTGCAGGATGTGGTTGATGATGAACACTGAGCTTTTAGAGCTTCATGCATTGAACCCTGATGGAACCCACTGTGTGTCTTGGATGTCTAAGTTGTATCACAAGTAGTGAGTGTCCCAAATACACATGATTCCATGCACCTATTGGAATGCCAGTCTCTCACTACTGTTTCCATTTCTAAGCTAACAGGGAAACCTCCTCTGTCCATGTAAATGGTAAAGAGTTATAAACCCTTGAAAGTAATAGCATTTAGGGTTTTCAGGAGTTCCTTCCAACGCAATGAAAGTACCTGTACTCCATGTTCCTCCATGTTCCCACAGCCTTTATTTAATTTGGCCTAGACTCTAACTTTAGTTTCTGGTGGTTGCTTCTTTTGCACCATTGTCTTACTTTACTAGCTTTATTCCAATAGAGAATACCTTGTCTTACACTAGCTTCTTGTTTTCTCTCTTCCCTATGGCACTGCCTCTGCAGACCAGAAACCCACCCCAATTGCAGCATTAATATAGGCAAACAAGGCTCTGACACATTCTACTTCTCCAAATCCTAAAACTAGAGTGAGCCAATGTGCTTGGCTTGCAATATGTGATCTTATCTGCTTAAAACTCACCTTGCCCAAGGCCACCAAATAACAATCACCATCTGTTGATCCATTCTGCCACCCAAGAAAGTTTTCTGGATTCTGAGAGGAGGGGTGGCCTCTGTTTGAATTCCAATTATTGGTTTAAACAAATGATGACATGTTGTTGGCATATATGATGTAATGATGTGGGTTGCATCAGCACAAGAAGCCATTGCTGAAACCATTCCTGCTTCCCATCAGATGAAAAATTATCATCACACAATTTTAACTCCTGGCTTGATTTTAATAATCAAAATGTAGTGTACTTCTACCAACATGACCAATGTTCAAATCTTGCAATGCCACATGGGTGATGAACACTGAGCTGTTGTTCTTTCAAGATGCCAACTTCTTGTTCTCCGAGCTGTCCTGCAAAGGCTTTGGGAAGCCTTCATTTCAAAGCTAATGTATCTACCAGGCTCCATCAGCTTCAGTAATCACCAAGGCAGGCACATTAGGATCAATGTTGACCAAGTCCCATAGAAAACATTGTTTTCTGAAGAACGCAATGATTTCTCTCATGTGTGGAAGATCAAATCCTTACTCTTCAATTTTAGGGAGTTGAGTCCAAGTGCTAAAAGCCACAAATCAAGTCAAAGTTCCAATGTTTGGTCGATCAATCACAACATAAGATGCACTGGAACAATGGAAGTGCAACAGCAACAACAGCTTCTCTATTCTTGGGTAGCTAAAAGTTAGGCTGTGGGAGAGACATAATCCCAAACTACCAACATTAGATGTGGCATTTCCTTCCTAATGTCATGACATAGATGCCGCCTTCGGTCACCTCCTCAAATAAGAGCTGAAAAAGCAAAAAAGGAGCTCCTTTTCCTGCTTTCCTCTCAACTCTTTTGTGCCAATCCCTCCCCGCTTCCACCCTCTCTTCAATATCTTCCTACTTGGGGGAAGGAAGCCCGGCACCTCTTTCTCCTTTGCAAGATTTGCAATCTTAGTCCATCGCTGCCCATTGTTGATCCCTTGTTCTCTTCACTTCCTGAGCCTGCTTTCATCTGAAAGCTTCCTCCTTTCCTCCTCTCTACTCCCGAAAGTTCAAGGCTGTGTTCCAATTTTCTTCTTTTTCCTGTTCATCCCTCTCAAAAAATTTGATTTTTCTTCCCACTTCTTTGGTAGTCTCTTTAGCGTGCGAATCTGAGTCTATCTTTTCCAACATTGGTCAGCTCGGGAAGTAGATTACAGTAGATTCATGGTTGATTCGTTCTTGGTTTCCTTCCTTGTTCGTGTTCTTGGTTTCCTGGTTCTTGTGACCTGGTGAAGACGTTCTATTGGGTGCTGACACATCAGTTTCCAGTTGGATCCTGAAACTTGGAACTCCATTAGAAGTTTGATCTCCTTCAAGTTTGCATCTTTTTCCTCTTACTGGCCTTTGGTCTCCATGGGAGTTTGCCATGGAAAGCCAATACAAAGCCCTGAATTGCAGGAAGAGAGCTCGCCGGTCCGCAACATTAGCGAGCCTACACCGGTTCCGTCGACGCCGCAGCAACCCAAGTTCCCCTTCTGCAGCCCAAGCCCCCTTCCGGGCTCTTACAAGAACTCGCCGGCCAATTCGAGTGTGAACTCGACACCATTGCGGTTCCTCAAGCGACCGTTCCCTCCTCCGTCTCCCGCAAAGCACATTAAGGCCCTGCTCGCTCGTAGGCATGGCTCCGTGAAGCCAAACGAGGCATCGATCCCTGAGGGGAGCGAGGTGGAGGTGGGCTTGGATAAGAACTTCGGATTCTCCAAGCAGTTCTTCTCAAAATTTGAGCTTGGGGAAGAGGTTGGGCGTGGGCATTTTGGTTATACATGCACCGCAAAGGTGAAGAAGGGGGATATGAAGGGACAGGAGGTGGCTGTCAAGGTTATTCCCAAAGCGAAGGTTAGTGTTTGTTGATTGCTGATGTGTGCTTTTGCCCTCTGCGTTTCTAGTCTGAAGCCCATGAATGCATCTTACATCTCTATGGAATTGACCTTTTCATTTTGCGTACCATGCATGCATAGGTAGCATGCTCTCTCATGGCACTGTGGATCGATTGAAATGTCAATTTGTGATGGTCAATATGCTACTTGTTGTTCTTCTTTTCCTGTCTATTTTAGTGTGGTGGATCTGGTAGGATCTTGAGGAGTTTCTATAAATTTCCTAGCATCTTGTTGTGTCTCTGTCAAGATACATTATTAATTTATTCTATTTCTCCTATGACCTTTCGGTTCGTGTAGTTGTAATCATGATATGTACTGTGTTTAAAATTTTGGTGCTCTTGTAGATGGTATTGAATTTTGATCTATTAAAACAAGTTTTTGTTCTTGCAGTCCTTCTAGATAATAAGTCTTTCTATTTTTCTGATGCAAGTTACGCTTGGAAACTTTTTTATTCTTTAGGTGCAGTTCCTAGTTGTACATGAATTTGCTTTTTTTCTATAGTTTCTGTTGGATCTCCGAGAATACTCTCTGTAGGTGTCACCGAGAATTATAAAACGTTGTGAGAGGTGAAAAATTGCTGCTTTTTATAGTGCAACATTTCCTGGCTGCAGCTTATTCTTCAAGTTAATGATTGTTTTGTGGTTAACAATTCATTCTTTCTTTGGGGTTGACCATCTGAGCATCTTGTCCTTAGAAAACTAAATGGTCAAAGAGGATTATTTGTTGGGGGGCAAAAGTTCTTGTTGCATTATTTGTTGGATGACTAATTGTCTTCTCTTCTTATGACATCGTAGTCCAGTAATTGGAAAGTACCTTTTTCTTTGGTTAGCTACATTATATCTTGTTTACTTAGTGTTGCAGAGGTTATATTATTTCACGTCATTTTGTAATACATCAGAAGTAATTTAAAAATGCATATATTTTCAGTCTGGTCACATATGAAAATACTTTGCAGATGACAACTGCTATAGCTATTGAAGATGTGCGAAGAGAAGTGAGAATATTAAGTTCTCTCACAGGACATAAAAATCTAGTGCAGTTCTATGATGCTTATGAAGATGAAGATAATGTGTATATCATGATGGAGTAAGCCGACACTGCTTTTTCATGCTTTCAAATTCTTGTGCCAAAGCTATTCATCTAGTTGTGGAAACCTAAGGTTATTTATTTTGGAAGTGATACACGAAAATTCATGCATTTTCATTATTACAATTTACTCAATGTTATTATAATTCTTTTCTTTGATCGATAAGCTGGCAGTCAATTAGTTAGCTTTATGTGGCCTTAGATTTGTTGTCCCTAATAATTGTTCACCTATCCAATATTTGTAGTGAGGAAAATTATGCTTGTAGCTGTTGAAAGTTTGGTTATGTTTGATGGTTAAAGTAATCGCAAGGTGATAATATAGATCAACATTTTCATCTTTAAAGTTGATCGTAATAGCATAGTTTATTTAAAGTAAGATAGGGGTTATTACTTGATCATTTATCGTCCATTGGTGATCATATCGCATCAGCATTCCACAGCACATCGCAAAATTAATAGGGATTAGCTGCAAAGCACATCCCTAGAAGGAGCATAGATTCAAACTACTATATGCAGCTCATTGTTTAAAAAACAAGCTGAGTGTTTGATTAATTAAACTCACGAAATTTACTTTGTTTGCAACAGATTATGCAAAGGTGGTGAATTACTAGAAAGGATTCTTTCGAGGTAATTGTATCTATAATTGTGTCTGTCAGTCACCTTTAAGGATGCCTGTGTTGTAACCATCTCTATGCTAGACTTTGTTGCAAACACTTCAGTGATAATCATGTTTTGTTTTATAGGGGCGGGAAGTATTCAGAAGAAGATGCAAAAGCTGTCATTGTTCAGATTTTGAGTGTCGTATCATTCTGTCATCTTCAGGGTGTTGTTCATCGAGATCTCAAGCCAGAGGTAGTAGCTTCTTCAAACTGGATTTCAAAATTTTTCATGTTACGAAGCCTAATTTTGAGAAGGGCCATTTAAGGAATTTGTTATTATTTAAATTTGAGCTCTCTCCATTTCTCATATTCAGGTTTTACTTCTACTATCCTGGTGACTCATGCTTGTATTATGTTGCTTCAGAACTTTCTTTTTACTTCGGAGGATGAGAAGTGTACGTTGAAGGCCATAGATTTTGGTTTGTCAGACTTTGTCAAGCCAGGTTGATCTGATAAAATTATTACAGTGACCTTATAAATTTTCTCTTCCAGATGTTTCTTTGTAAATTGACAATGTTAATATCACGGATCTTACAGATGAGAGATTGACTGATATAGTTGGGAGTGCATATTATGTTGCTCCAGAAGTTCTTCATAGATCCTATGGAACCGAGGCAGACATGTGGAGTATTGGTGTAATTGCATATATTTTACTATGTGGAAGCCGACCTTTTTGGGCCCGCACAGAATCAGGTATATTTCGAGCTGTTCTGAAGGCAGAACCCAGTTTTGATGAATCTCCATGGCCTTCTCTGTCTTCTCAAGCTAAAGATTTTGTCAAGAAATTGCTGAATAAGGACTATCGAAAGAGAATGACTGCTGCACAGGCCCTCTGTAGGTTTCTCGTTACCTTGGTATAGTGTTTTGGAGAAATATATAAGCTTGTCAATAACTAGATTCAACTGATCTCAGGTCATCCTTGGCTACGGAATCCTGAAGAGGTTAAGATTCCACTGGACATTATAGTCTATAAGCTTGTAAAGGCTTACATATGTTCTTCTTCTTTAAGGAAATCAGCATTGAGGGTATGCTCCTCCTCCTTATTCTATCTTGTAAAGGCTTTTTCTGTCTTTTTGATGATTGCATCTTTCTTGTCTCTGGCTTATATTAAGTAATGAAACCTGCAAAAGATGAGCTAGGTGAAGTCAGGATGAGCCTAGATTTAAACTCAACCTGCATATGATCCAGGCTTATTGGCGGAAATGGTCAATATATGTCATGATCAAACCCATGAATTCACTCATGCAACTGATCCTGTAGTTTTATGTAATCATATAAGAAGTGTTATAATAATTTTTAGAATTAAGAGAATTTGCCCTCATTGGGACATTTTTTGCTTGTCTTCATGGTGCGAAAGAAAAAAAATACTCGCTGGAACCAATTATTTGAAATTAGGTGACTGATGAAAGCGGATAAAAACAGAAAAGCCAGTAAAATAGTTTAATGTGAGAAATTAGTTTTAACAGATCTGTGTTAAATAAATCTTAATGCTAATCGCAGGGTAAATTTAGATAATCAGAGAAACATGATTAAATATAGTTTAATATGAAATGAAGAAAGTCTTGTATAGTTTGATATGAAGACCATAATTTTAGTTTAATGGTTAAACATCTTAGTTCTGATACCAGGCTCTGAAGTCAATGATGGGTCTCTGATGTAACAAATGTGTATAAGAAAACAGCAACAAATTACTGGATGATCCCAGATTCATAGAATGATGACTGATTTATAAAGTCAACAGCAAGGACTTTAAGCTCTGCTTGACATTGATGGTCATACTTATTAAGATCAATCTTGAAATACTTTCTATTTATAGACATGTATGACCATGCTTATTATTAACCTACACACCATACATAAGGGTACAAATAGATTCTGCATTGAGAAAAAGGGCATCCCCAACTCAGGAGTCTCCTGCAATGTGGGGTCTGAGGAGGATTAATGTATGCGGCATTACTTTTAAATATTTAAATAGGTTATTTTCATCACTTGAATCCTGATCTCCTGGAGAGCTACATTAATTATTGCAGTGATTACTGTAATACCAAGGCCCACCCTCTTAAATAGATTCTGCATGAATCTAATTGTTCACCTAAAATTATAGTTATTTGCTTTCTATGGAAAATCTTGATATTATGATATTTGAGTTTCTATATTTTTTTGGTTTGCTTTTGTGCATTCCACAGCTACCACATAACAATTAGAAGTTTATATGTGAAAGAAAAAGAACTACCATCTTTTTATGTATTGATTCCTTCATAATACATGACAGGCTCTTGCCAAGACCTTGACAGCAAATCAGCTCTATTACCTGCGAGAACAGTTTTCTTTGTTAGGCCCAAACAAGAGTGGCTATATCTCCCTTCAAAACTTAAAGACGGTGGGTAACTTATTATGAAGTGGCCACAACATTTCTTTATCTTTGATCCTTAATTTTTTTTCATTTTGCAGGCCTTGTTAAAAAATTCGACTGACGCAATGAAGGACTCGAAGGTTCTTGAATTTGTTAACATGGTATTCCTTTTTGGAACACTCTGATTAGCTTAAGAAAATTTTATCAGTTGCAGTTACAGACATAATAATTATTTTTCCATTGATTCTTTTTGAGTTAGGTGAGTTCGCTTCAATATAGAAAAATAGACTTTGAAGAATTTGCTGCTGCGGCCATAAGTGTGCATCAGATGGAAGCACTTGATAGCTGGGAGCAACACGCTCGTCAGGGCTATGAATTCTTTGAGAAAGATGGGAACAGACCTATCATGATCGAGGAACTCGCATCGGTATGATCAAATGACAAAGCCAATTCTTATATATATCATATCAAATGAAGTCACATTTTGATATACGGCAGATATTTCTAAAATTTCAACAATCTATTGCTTACTGCGATTCAGATACTAGTTTACCTGCAATGCTTTTATTTAGCACTCACAAGCGCTAGCTCTCTTCATTCACTGGGACTTTTGATTTGTAACAGATAGTTATGCACTTGTACAGGAACTTGGACTTAGCCCATCAGTGCCAGTTCATGTTGTTCTCCAGGACTGGATAAGACATTCCGATGGAAAGCTGAGTCTCCTGGGATTTGTTAAACTTCTGCATGGAGTTTCCTCGCGCACAATTCCAAAACCTTAGCAGAAGATTCTTCATCGGTCAATGAAGATTTAGGGTGGCAACAACTGATTGTTTGATGAGTTGAGGAAAGTAGAGCCAGGAGAATCTATGCATGTCCTGAATCAGGAAGATTGATTGAGTAGGGCAGTCAAACCGAGATCGCAGTAACCATGGTGACAAAATTAAAAACTTCCTAATTTGTGAGATGCTATCAATCAGCCATATCAATCATCAGCGTATTGTTGCTGTCCAGAAGAATGTACAGATGCGAATAGCAAGTGTAGAAGTTTGAAGGGAATTGAGGCCTGCAAATGGGGTTCACTAACCTGTAATACTTTCTTTTCACCCTCAATAAGATCTTTGCTCTGTTACATGTGATGAGAAAGATTGCAATCAGTAACACTGTCCTTGAACGATCTGTTACTTTGCTCTATGCAATTCCTATGTTCCAAAACATGGTTCATACTGCAAGATTTAAGCTACAGACTCTTTCTTTCAGTGAAGCACCACAACATACTGTTTTCTGAGGTTTTCTGAGTGTCAAATTGTGAGAGTTTGTCAGTTTGATGCTAAGCACTGAAACTTGATGGTGGTTTTGAATTAGGTTCTTCTTTGATTTGTGACTATACATGGTTCTTTTGAACTCTCTGACTCAATTCTTAACCATTCTTTTGAAAAAAAGAAGACAACTCACACTTAAATCAAACAAAAATATGATGGTCTAGAAACAGCTTGGCTTTAGTGGTTCCATAGTAGAATATTTGTTCAAACAGTACTTAAACAAGCCTGTAAAGTGGCTCCCTGGTAGAATCTTGGAAGAGTGGTTTGACCAAAGAAGCAAAAAGAGATGAAAGAACAGTTCATTTATTTCCTAGATGATCTCAGACCAGTTAAACAATTTAGCACTACATGGAATGAATAGTTGGAATCGCTGGTACAACAAAAAAAAAACAAAAAGGAAAAACCTGCAATCTCAAACTATATGAAGAATTCTGGCTGCATCAGCAACATAACAGCTGCTAATCAAAGGCAAAGTTTGACTTGCAACAGAGAATGAAAAGCTAAACATGTAATTTATATTGAATCGCTTGTGTTCTAAGCTACAATATGTAATCTGCATGAGCTTGGAGTTACATGTACCATATCTGATAGCTCTTCAGCCATGTTTGGCTACTAATCATCTCTTCTCATTCTGAGCTCACATGAACAGTTGAGAGGTACTTCAGGATTATTAATCTTAAGGCCAAACAAGTTTTATGTGGTAGAAAGACCCTGACGGCGATTTAGGCACAAAGGAATAATATGCACAGATGATGCTTGAACAGGACTTGAATGAACTCTACTCCAGAGCATCTGTTGGCCAGAGCCATCTCCACTTAGAGATTTCATCCTTGTTGTGGAGTTTTCGGATTCCGCCATAGAATCCATCTGTTTCATTACCTTCTTCTCTGTGATGCTTTCGACTAATTGATGCTCGTCGCCATCTTGAACCGAGCGTGTACTGGTTGAATTCCAGGACAACAGTATCTGGACAATCAAGTAGAAATGGTTGGCCTGAGAGATGAAAGAAGTTTACTGCAATCCCAAGAGCAAATACACAAGTGCTTCCAGGTTCCTAAGTTATGATGATTCGACTTTTAGAAGGAGATTATAGTCTGGCAAATTTGGAAGTTCATGAACTAAAAAAGCTAAATGAAGTGGACAAGTGACACTCAAAGTCAAAGATATGGAAACAACCATTTTCTTTCTGCAAAGATTAATTTTATGTCAAACCTGAAGGTGTTTTGAAGGAAGCTTCAAATACTCTTTGAAGACACTCACCGAGCTATTAATTTTATGTCAAACCTGAAGGTGTTTTGAAGGAAGCTTCAAAAATGAGATGCTAAGGTTTGTGCAGAGCAAGTGCCTGTTATCTTATAGTTGTCAGCTGAGACTAAATTTTGTTGAGGCAAAACATACAATAATTCAATCAAAATTTGCATTCCTTAAAGCATGATCTCAAAACTAGATTTGTGACTTGAAAGTTCTGAACCTCATATAAAGCCTTACTGGCTTCTACAAGAACGTAAGGAAGTGGCAATCTCTTAGACTCACATTCTTAAAACCGAAAACTAATAACAAACAATAAAGGATGTACAATGGTTGATTGAATTAAATCTTGCCCAATAAAAGCTCTTAATGATATCAGAATTTACTATTGTTTCAAACAGGAAAGCTGAAAAGAACATCGCAAAGGTCACACGCGTTACGAATATATTAGATGTTTGCCATTTCGTGTATGTAGTCTGCTTCAGCTGCAGCATCTATTTAACTCTTCTGGATTGTTGTTTGAAACTCAAAAATACTATCTCGTAGAATATTGAAATAGTCAAAAATGAAACTGGAAAATGCTTGATCATCTAGCATGACAATTAAATGCAACAAATTATTGTAACGACAAACAGTGGGGCACTTTGATTAATCTTATTTTGCTTGAAGAGAAGTGTTCCATGTTATCCATGTCGATGTAAGTTATCAATTCTTGCAGACGAAGTAACGATTAGTCGAGATGCATCAAGGGTAAATACTAATACTTGATTAAGATAAGCAACAGTGCATTGCCGAAATTTGCGAGCAACTGAATGTGCGAAACTGACACTTATTTGTATGTTGTTATTTCGAAGGAAAATGCAGTAGTTCCAAGTGTATGTGAGATAAGAGATCTGAAAATATAATAGATCAAAGGAGTCATACAGAAAAGAACTCCCAGAACAATTTAAGCAACATCCAAGATCAGTTCATAACCATGTTGATTGTGTAGAGAAGCACCCTTAAGAGTCTTTTAGTCTATAACAATAAAGTCTCATCTACTCTACACAACCTCTGTTCAACAATTTTCTGATTCAATGATGGGTGTTCGGCCAAATCATATGAGGTCTAAAAGATGCTCAAATAATGGATTTCTAGCCGTGTCTCTTATCTCTAAAGTCTAGGAAGAAAAAAATATCTCTGTGCAATACACAACAGCATAGAGATACTCACCGCTAAGATGACAACTGCAATAATGCTCATTTCCATTACAAGATTCCAAGTGACCTATGACTCCATACCACCAGCCTGCAAAACACAAGAAGACATTGTTGACTTCCTTCCACTACATATCACTTGTTAACAGTAGAAAATTGAGTCTCTGTATTGAGTTAAAGACACAAGAAAAGAAACTTTGTTTGCTAGAACAGTCAAATGATTAAAGCACACACCATATGGAAATTCTTTGTTCCTCCGCCATTGAATCTCGATATGATCGCCTGCGCGTAAATCACTGAGGCAGTCCGATATGTGAAGATCATGAGAAGGAGTGTTGACAGGAGGTGCCCTCAGCCTATCCCACTGCACTCCCTCCTCTACGACTATAGTTCGTCGTCCATGGGGCGGGTACCTACAAGTCAAGATACACCATTAGGTACTAAATCCAGTCACACACATTCATACTAGACTGTTTAATTTTGGTTTCAGATAGTTGGAGAAGGATAAATTTGGATACTTTTTGCTCATATTTTCAGTTCCAACACCTACTGAAGCTTTTGCAGTATATTGTTCTGCATAAAAGAGAAGAGAATTTGCATTTGATGAGGGCAATCTATGCATACCTTGCATGAAAAGTGTCTGTCCTGCGATCATATCTGACTTCTGCATCATAGCAGGATAACATAAACCCCACATGCCCATGCTGCATAGAAGCATTACGATTCTTAGCAATTCAAGCTAAAAGAAGGAAAAGCTGTGATCTTGTTTTAGGAAGCACAAAAGCTATGACTGTGATGCTGCATAAATCTATGGCAGGGAACAGGATCTAAAACCAAATCCACGCTATCCATGTCTGATATGAGGCTTGCGGACATGGTGGATTTGTGCTGATCATTAATTACCTCACGGTTGTAAACCTGAGCTGGGAACCAGAAGCCGCCGCTCTCCAGTGACCGATACCAAGACATAATGGAGTCATCAGGCAAGAAAGGGCTCCTGTTCTGGCAGCCACCATCAATCCTAGACAGGAGCCAGGAAATAGGCCACACACAGGAGAGCGCCCCAATCCACTTCCTGCAGCTGTTGCTCGCCGAAGAGTTCTTGATCGAAGCCAACAACAGCTTCCACTCTCTGCGTGCTGCGTGGCCGATCACTCTCCCCCATTTCTCTTCCATGTGCTTCTCCCAGAGGTGGTCACTCCTGCACCTCTCCCTCAGAGAGCTACAAACAGCCGCCATGTTCGACAATCCGGCCGGCGACAGCTTGCCGAGGATGCACTCCAAGGCCAACTCCGGCAAGTCCAAGACCGACATCTCCCCCGATTCCTCCACATTCTCCACCCTGTGGGCACATCTCTTCCTCGGAGACATCGTGGGTGACGATGGAGCAGCGAGCCTTCGAGCGCTAACCGGCCGAAACTTGTCGAACAAAAGCAGCAGAGCAGATGATAATTCTCGCCAGAACAAGATGGAGAGCAGTCTCACCTTACCTGCCCATGGAGGCAGGGGCTGTAAAGGGAGCGACTTGGATAGCAGGAGGATGAAGGGGAAGAATGACATGAGGAAGAAGAATGGCATCAGAAAGCCGGAACAGAGAGAACAGAGCTTCAATGCAGCTCCGAGGTTCGGTTGGCGGTTGAACACCACTCCAAGTAAAGTGGCAGAAGCCCAAGAAGTAAGCTTCACTGAAATGGTGAGGAGAAGAAGATGGAGGCAGCAAGCATGAAGTGGGTGGGGATGGCTCCTATTCAGCACATCATGATCTTTCCCCTCGAACCTACCAATATCGTCAGCACCAGACCTCTCTCTTTCTTCCCCAGGGAGAACACAGATCATAGAACTACTGGTGAGGTGGTGAGAGCTGAGGAAGAAGGATTGCAGGACTGCAACTAATACATGGGGTGGTGGATAAGCTATAAATGGCTGGGAAAAAGCCTAGTTTTTTACTTTTCTTGGGGTGTGGAAGGTTGAATCAGGAACTGCAGGAACCAATCATCATCAAACAACACAAGCCCATCTTCCTCACCATCCACCATTGCCAAACCCGTGGCTTTTATGGTTGGTGAAGATAACAGCTGAAGTCACGACATGGTCATATGGCTCTCACCGTGGAAGAGAAAAGGCCATGACCCCCAAGTCTGTGCAGGTGGTGTCTTCTTCTTGTTGGTGGGCTGTGGCTAAAAGTTGCTTGTGCTGGTTTGGGTATCTGATGCCAGGAAGATTCCTCCTCCTGTCTCCATCTTGCATTCAGCACCCATCTTTTAATGCTTCAAATAAAATTGAGATAACATTGGAACAAAAAAAAAAAAAAAAAAAGGGATCTGGCAACAATGGATGGATGACTTCGCCACTCTTTCTCCTGCTTGTCAAGTAAATTTATTTTTAGGAAATCTTGAACATGTGGATTATCAATTCTGATGCTTCTCACAGCCAAAGTATATACTAAAAATATTATTATATTTGACTCTAGGTCAATAAATAATTAGTGCCAAGATAAGGTATCTAGATTTCCTCCGCTATGGGCCCATTCAACATTGTTGAAATCATCAGTGCAAGAATACCAAACTCTGGACTAGAAAAAAAAAAAAGTAGTCTTTAGTGTTTTTTATTTAAACATGTTCCTCTTGAATGACGTGAATGATCATACTTGATAGAAATATTACGGACCAAAGATGAACATGCATTCTATCTATTGTGAAATTTTATATCGTGGTCGATGAGTCAATATGACTTGATTCTACCTACATGCACAAGATCGATCGCGTCGGTCGGGAGGAGAGAAAATGTTCGATCGGGTCGGGTGGAGATTGTCTTGTGGTGAGCGTCTCTCGCCGATGATCCTTACACGAAGGCCTCGGTAAGGGAGGTGTGTGCCCGTCATGGCCCCTCCAACGACTCCGTTAGCAAGTGGAATTGAAATGGGAGAGTTTTGAGTGTCAAGAAGTCGATCCATTAAACTATGCCCAAGGTCAACCTTTATACCTGTGGGCATGCAACAGGTCGTACTATTGTGAGGCTCAGGGCGGCTGGAGGTGCCATCCCCAAAACCTCGGGCGTCAACTATAGCATCGTATGGTCGGTGTCGTCTTAGGATCTCAAGCGGTAGGTACAACATTAAACAATTGGCGACGTTCCGAGATCTCGGGTGGTGGCACTGTCCCGAGATCTCAGACGGCGAGTACGGCATTAGATGGTCGATGTTATCCCGGGATCTCGAGTTGTAGGTACACCTTAGGGTGCCAAGGTGTCTAGGGGGAGTTAACGTAGCTCTGAGGGGCTGAAGTAGCTCGGGTGATTAGGAAGACTCATTATTTACACTATTGTTCTCTCTCCCCACCACCCACCCTTTCTTGGAGAGCGACTTCAGGGAGGGCTTCGTATATTATTGCTTGTGATATGCACGCCTCTAGGGCCAATTCACCCAATCACTTGGTTGTCTGGGGCTTGCTTGGCCTAGCATGACGGGACAGGCGAAGGGGAATGAAATATATCTTAAGCGAGCATCGAGCATGAACGGTTGCCACCCTGCACCTGGGACGTCAAACTGGGCCGACTTATCGAGGTAGCGGATTTGGATAAGGAACTAATATGTGTGGCTTGCTACTATAAGTCTACTTGATCGTTGATTTAGTCCTGGCGGTCCCAACTTTTAGCCGAGACTGAAGTCGGCATGATTGGTCGAAATTGAGATCGACGTACTTCGATCGAACTGAAGTCCGTACAATATGGCCAAACTGAAATTGGCATAATTTGACCGAATTGAAGTTGGTATTATATAATCAAGCTGAAGTCGACATAATCTGACTAAACTAAAGTCGGTATATTCTGACCGAACTGAAGTCGGTATAATCTGACTGAATTGAAGTCGGTATAATTTGATCGAGCTGAAGTCGGTACAAGTCTATATAATCTGGCTGAAGTAAAATCGGTATTATATGACCGAACTGAAGTCGGTAAGAATGGTCAAGGCACTAAGCTCAAGGAAAGATCGTGAGGCTCAAAGACTGGCCGAGATACTAGGCTCAGGCGAGGGCTGAGAGACTGAAGGATTAGAAGTTGATCGAGAGGTGCCTTGGGTGCTCCTCTTCACCAAGACAAGACACTTTATCAGGTAGCCGGATTTTCCCATCTATCATACTAATTTGTCATGTCGATTAGCAGCGAATCCCCGGCGTGATCCTCCTCCTGACTGTCATGGATAAAAATGTAAACAAGGTGTTTGATGAAATGCTCATGTTTGTTTGTGTCCTTCGGTTTGTGTGCGTACCTTGTATAGCAAGTAGTGGACTTACAGTAGGCTTAGTAGACCTAGTTTGGTTTGCTTTATGACCGATTTTGGTTTGTAAATATGGGTGTGTCTTGTAAGCACTTGTGGGGACTTCGGTCTGTAATGGATCATTATCCTTTATATGCAACCTTTCTGAGTCGTAATGTCCATGGGTGTAATTTGTATTGGCTTTATAAAGTGTTTGCTTGAGTAGTTACTTGTGGATCCCATTGGAATTAATTCTTATGGCCCATTTTCTCTTTTGTAAGTCTAAGTGACCTTAGGAGATCTCGGGGAAGGCTGACCTTTATGGATGGATGCGCATAAGTGTCGTACAACTTAGGCAAAATCAGCTAAGCCCATGACATGACATTGAGATTTTTCAGCTACTTTGCACACCACGTCGCATGAAACATATCCTCGTTGGTAGTTTTTTTTTTTTTTTGCATGTCAACTGTCATGCCATTAATGCGGCGGGGGGTTTCCGCGCTGGGTATAATGAGCTATTTCCTACCTTGGGAAGCCAAAATGTCACTTGGCCAGCGGAGTCTTTCTATCGGTGGTCATGAAGGCCCAATTGGCCCTAGGAGTCATGCAATCGTGTCATGACTTCGACTCGGACATGACCATCGAGCTTATGTTAATGGTCTAGGAATACTATAACATCTCGAGTGAGTATGAGTTACACACTCCATTGTCCGGGTAGCATCCCTAGGACATTTACCCAAATGGGTTTGGGCTATCAATTAACACTCTCGAGGTGGAACTTTGGTTCTTGCTTCATCCCGTGATCGAGGCTTGCCTCGAGTAGTGGCAGATCTCACCATCACATATGGCGCCTAATTCAGGGAATGCTGCGAGGCAAGCATTGTCTCGATCCATGATCTGTTCATGACTTGCTTTCGACTGTGTCGAGAGCAAGGCGGTTACTACATGCTCGCCCAAAGTAGGTTTCGGGTGAGTGGGGTTCCTTCCAATAATAAAGGTTGGAAGAGCCATTTTTTGTTTGTTTCTGATAGTCGATGGTGGGGTTTCCAACTCGAATGGATGGCTCCGACTATGAGCAACGTTTCCCCTAGTCTTTCGAATGAGGAGTCTGAACTAGTAATGAGACTTAGAGGCATCTTCTTCTCTTCTCGAGCCATCAAGGACATGACCGAGGTGTAGTTGGTCGAGGCGGGACTCAACCGACCCCTCGAGGTATGGCATATCATTATTATTTTTTTATACTTCACTATGTCTTGTCTCGGTCTGTTATTGAGAAGGCGCACGCTCAGACATGCAGCCTCAAGGGAAAGGGACCTGTTGGGGAGGTAGGAGGTGGCGAGCATCTCCAACACCCTTGGACCATGAGGGACCTCAGTGAGATGGAGGACAGGGCTGAGGGAGATAAGTACTTCGTCCTCCGAATGACCGAACTATCAAAGGCGAAAGTTGACACACCCTTGAAGGCGCATTGGTCTTCATTACAAACCTTGACTCGGTTCTAGACTGACAAGGTGAGCTCAACAGAGTTTATGAGGAGGGTGCTGAACCCGAGCCTAGCAAAGCAACTGCATGGATCCCCATCCAAGGAACTCTTCGATCAAGTGGCAAAGACGATTATTTGGGTAAGCGAAGTCTTGCTGCACCTACTACATCTTTGCCTTCTTGATGCTAACTTGTTTTCTTCCCCTTGGCAGGGTCTTCATTACTCCACTGCTCTGATCGATCGCGTGCATGATGCAGGTTGAGTGATTAGTTCATTGACGGATAAGTTCTCAGTGGTTCGTGCTGAGGTCCAAGACCTAAAAGCAAGTGCAAGTCCAGAGGTGGTGGTAGCTGCCAAGAGGCGGGCTACCAACCTCCAAACTAAGGTGGAGCAGCTGAAGGCAAAACTCGGGTACATGAAGCATTGCCGCAAGGAGCCCTAGAAGGAAACCGAGAACGATCGCGAGAAGATGAGGTTCATGGAGGGCGAGTTCCTTAAACTAACCCAAGATGCCAAGGTGCTACGAACCGAGCTCAAGTTAGCAAGCTATTGGGTTTCCAACTAGGGCTCAAGCAAGATGGTGTAGTTGACTTACGAGTTGGGCTATCAGGTTGCCCTAGAGCGCTTCCAGGCTTGGTACCCTGACTTGGAAATTTAAGAAGACCTATTCACCAACTTGCCCAAGGACGCAAATGTCCCAATAGAAACCGAACAACCCTTTGATGACAGCTTGCCCCACAAGAACTAAGTTCCCAATTATACTTAGTTGTTTTTGTTTGTCGGGTAGCCTCTGTCCATGTTCTGTCACCCGACCGATGACGTAATTCACTTTTTATTAATGCAAGTACTTTTCATCGACAAATAACAGCGTCATGTCTTCAAACGTAAAACTTCTTTAGGTTTGATATGTACATGTCCGCGATAATAGTTTGCCTTCCATCATGGCCAGCATGTAAGTTCCATCTCGAATGGTGCTGACAACCTGTACGATCCCTCCTAGTTCATGGCCAACTTGCCTCTAGTATGTGTTAAGTCACTGATCTTAGCCTTCCATAGGACGAGAATGTCGTTCCCGATGTGTCGTGGCCAAACCCTCTTGTTATAAAGTCTTGCAATGGCCTTCTTGTACACAAGGGTTCGAAGGTGTGCCTCGGCCTTTTGCTTTTCAAGGAGGCCGAGGTTCTCCCATAGCCTTATCCCTGACGCTTCCTCCTCAAAGCATTCCTACCCGCAGGGTGGGAAAGACCACCTCGGGTGGCAAGACCATCTCGGTGTCGAATGCAAGGCTGAAGGGTGATTGTCCTATCGATGTCTTGGGTGTGATTCAGGACGCCCATAAGATGCTTAGGAGTTCTTCTACTAAAGTACCTTGTGCTCCAGCAACCCTCCTCTTCAGGCCTTCGAGTATCACTCGGTTGGTGACTGCAACGAGGCCATTGGCTTGGGGGTGGGCAACCGAGCTGAATTTCAATTGGATCTTGTAGCTTTGACAAAAGGACTTAAACTTTGGGTTGTTAAACCGGGTCTCGTTGTCGGTGATGATGGTCCTCAAGATGTTGAACCTTGTGATGATGTTTCTCACAAATCCCTTGACTTGCTTCTTGGTGATGGACGTCAGGGACTCAACCTCGACCCACTTGGTGAAGTAGTCGACCCTGACTATTAAGAATCTTTGTTGCCCCGAGGCGAGGGTGAACGGGTCGAGGAGGTCCATCCCTATTGTGCAAAAGGCCATGCACAATCGATTGAGGTTAGGGGTGCTGTCGGCTAGTGTTGGGTTCGGGCATGCTTCTGGCATTGAGCGCACCTCTAGACATAGGTCACGATGTCTCGGCTCATGTTTGGCTAGTAGTATCCCTACTGAAGGATTTTGAAAGCTAGAGTCTGGGTGCCGATGTGTTCTCCATATGTCACCTTGTGAACTTCGGCCAGGATTGTTTCAGCCTCGGTTGGGGACAAACATCAAAGCAAGGGCTGGCTGAAGGCTCTTCAGTAGAGTCGCCCGTTGACCTCACAATACCATGCCTCAGTTCGCCTGATTCAACAAGCAATTGCTCGATTGATGGTAGCGGGTTGTCCTTCTTGTATTGGAGTACCTCGTCCATCTAGTTATGCTCAACTTCGATCGTGGCCACCTCAAGGGTGGTGATGGTCGACCTAAGGAGCCTAGTCACCTCTGGTGGGCACCCTCCCAAGCTACTCGTTGAGGCGAGCCTTACTAGCACGTCTGCCTGTACGTTGTCCTCCCAAGGTTTTTAGATTGTGAAGCATCTAAAAGTGCTGATGAGTCATCATGCCTTGATCATGTACTTGATTATGCTTGTTTCTCGGGCTTCGTAATCCCCGTTGGCTTCACCATCGACTAGTTATGAGTCGGTGAAGACCTCGATTTCTTCGACATGTAGCTCTGTGGCTAAGCGCAACCCAGACGTTAATGCTTCGTACTCTACTTCATTGTTGGTGGCTTTGAATTCAAGCCGAAGGGTGTGCTCATACAACTAGCTGTGGGGCCCCTTAATACGAATCTGACGCCTCCTCTCTCAATGTTGGTCGATCCGTCAACATGCAGCATCCAAGTCAACTTTTGTCAAGGGATGTTAGCTCTGAGATGGAATCAGTGACAACTTGTGCTTGATTGTCGTCCTTGGGGTGTATTGAAGGTCAAATTCTCCAAGTTTGATTGACCATTCGAGCATCCGACCTATACGTCAAACTTGGAGAGGATTTAATGAAGTGGCTGGTCGGCCACCACTCTTATGGTATAGGCTTATAAATATGGTCATAGCTTTCTTGTTGCTTAGACCAAGGCTAGCTCCGACTTCTCGATTGGGAGGTAGCATTCCTTGGGGCCGCTCATGATATGACTAGAATAGTAGATGAGTCATTACGTTTCTCTGTCTTGTTTGATAAGAACCAAGCTAGTTGCATGCTTGGAAGCTATGAGGTACAGATCGAAGGGTTCGTCCGGGGTGACCGACGTGGGCTGGGGCAGATGAGCAAGATGGGACTTGAACTTTTAGAAGGCTTCTTCGCACTCGGAAGTTCAACTGAAATCCTTGGTGCACTTCAAAGCCCGAAAGAAGGGAAGGCTTTTGTTCCCCGCCTGAGACATGAATCGGCTCAATGCAGCCAATCTTCTTGTGAGTTTTTAAACCCCTTTGACCGTCTGAGGTGACTACATCTCGATTATGGCCCGGACCTTCTCAAGATTCGCATCGATTCCTCATTGGTGAATGATAAAGCCGAGTAACTTGCCCAAATTGACTCTAAACACACACTTGGTGGGGTTGAGTCACATCTGGAACTTCCGAGAGTATGGAAGGTCTCGACCAAATTCGAGAGGTGGGTGTGGCCGAGCTAACTCTTGACGATCATATCATCTACAAAGACCTCTATGTTTCTCCCGATCTGGTCTTTGAACATATCATCGACAAAGACTTTTGTGTTTCTCTCGATCTAATCATTGAACATATCATCCACATAGACCTCCATATTTCTCACAAGAGGTGGGTGCAGTCCCCCTTCTAGCGCCAAAAATATTGTAAAACTTTACGTTGTGGCTGATGAGTCAGCACGGCTTGGTTATGCCCGCGTGCTCAAGAACGACCACGTCGATCAGGAGGGAAGGAAATGCTCGGTTAGGTCAAGCGAAGGTCATCTTGTGGTGAGTGTCTCTCGGGCCCATCGATGATTCTTGCACGAAGGCCTCAGGCGGGGAGGTGTGTGCCCGTCGTGGCCCCTCCGATGACTCCGTTAGCAGGTGGAATTAAAATGAGGGAGTTTGAATATCAAGAAGTCGATCCATTAGACTATGCCCAAGGTCGACTTTTATACTTATTAGCAGGCGACAAGTCGTACTGTCTGTGACTCAAGGAGTCCAGAGCGACATCATCCCCGGAGCCTCGAGCGGCAGCTATGACGTTGTCCCGGGATCTCAGGCGGTGGGTACGGCGTCAGACGATCAACGTCATTTCGGGATCTCGGGTGGCAGCGCTGTCTCGAGATCTCAAGCGGTGGACACGATGTCAGACGATCGGCACCGTTTCGAAATCTCGAGTGGCGGCGCTGTCTCAAGATCTCAGGCGACGGGTACAACATCAGAAGGTCAGCGTCGACCCGAGCTCTCGAGTGGCGAGTTCACCTCAAGGTGCCGAGGTGTATGGAGAGAGCTGATATAGAAAAACAAGTAAGTCCTCAATTCGACCGGAGGAAGATGAGATCTTACAGCGTTAGCAAGCTTGTGGACAGAAATGTTCTCTGATCCCTCAATCTTTTGGAGACGTTGAGCGACCGAGTGTGGTGATGAGTTTTATGCAGTCAGGTTTCACCACAAAGTTGGAAAGACGAAGTTGATCAACCAAGTGGAGATCATTCGACATTTTTAGGACTAATAAAAACATGATGACACAGAGAGCGCCCCCTACCAATCGTGTCTCCCTCACGGTTGACAAAGCAAGATCCAAAACCTACGAAAGAACTTATATTAGAAAAGGAGACTCATCATCACAAAGAACAACACTTCGTGAGTGCTCTACAGAGCTAACCTCCTAATTAGACAGTACCAGTGGAAGAAGGAGACGTCCTTAGAAAGAGAGAACCTTAAATGAAGTGTCAATAATGATCACAAGTAAAGAAGATTACCCAGTAAGAGTCCAATATGATTCAGCAAACTTACAATTAACAACTAATGAAGATGAACTACTTGTTGCTTGTTGAGGTATAGCACTGAAAGTGACCATCTGCTATAAAGTAATGCAGCTTGTCAAAAGAAAATTTGCAGTGGTGGCAGCAAGGTTGGGCATGATTCATGGTAAAGATCACTGTGAATCTTGATGAGCTCATCCCAAATTCACAAGGATTAATAATACATCCTACTCGTCACCATTGGTTCTTCAAGACTACCAACAGCAACAGAAATCAGAATGTGCATTAAAATATGAGAATGACAACATAAATATGGTATCAGGGAGGAAATTTTTGCTTTGGTCAGTATCAATAAATAAGTCGAATCGAAACTGGACACACTTGGATGCCATCAAACCATCTGATACTGACATGACATTCTTCATGGAAAAAAAAAACATCCTTTTCTAAGATGATATGCATTGGAAATCTCAGATCTCTGCACTAGTAGGGTTGGCTTTAGCTAAAGTGATGTGTCTGGAAGGATGATTTTTTTTTTTTTTTTTTGTGTGTGTGTGTGCTAATAAGCCATGTGGTGATCGGTGAGAAAGTGTTGGGAGTCCACAAATTTTGACCAAAAGATTAGGTAAGGAAGGAAGTAGTAGCCAATTCATGTGAAGATATCCAGATGCAGCTTTTCTACCCACATCATTGGGTTGTCAACAAGTGTAAGTCGATGGAATATAAAATGACACTGGTGAGCTGGTATTAGGATCTTGAGATGGATTTTTTTGTTGATCCTCAAAATCTTAGCTGCACTAAAGGATGCTAAACTAATAGAAAAGAAAAGAGTGAAGAGACCAATCCAGCACTCACTGTGACTGGTCTCCCATGGTGGCAACAATCTAGCATGGAATCCATAATGGAGGATGGAACACTTGATAAAGTTAGTGGACTTGTATAAGAATAAGGCATTTATTGATTGATTGGTACAAGCTGTTCTTGGAGGGATTGCTGAAACCAATACGTTTCGGGAGCTGATGAGCCCAAGGGGTTGGCCTCCCAAGAACAGTGGCGTCTCCGGTTGTGGGGGGGGTGGGTGGGGGGGGGAAGCCGGAAGTGGGGCTCGAAGCTGATAAGCTACAGCAGCAGCAAGACATGAGATTCTGGCTCATGTTGGGGGAAAAACCACTGTGCAAGGTTACAGGATTGGTAGGGACGACGGGATAGAGAGAGAGAGAGAGAGACACACACACACACAGGAAGATGGTGGAAAGACATGATGCCAAAGAATGAAGCGAGACAAGATTCCTCGAGTTTGGTGCTTTGTTAGATGGCAAGAGCAACAAAACAAAGCCACTAGTTCTTTAGCTGCAGCTGCATGCGACCGAGGCGACACCGGCCGACCGGCCGATGGCACTCCAGCTTCCTCCACCTTTTGGGCTGAAAGGCTGTGCCAGAAGACGTCCTGCTCAAGCGAGATTTGTGTGGCCCGTCACAAGATTTCGAAGAACATGGCAGGGAATCAACGACCAAGCTTGGGAGCTTGGCGTGCGTTTGATCTCTGTGTGTGTGTGTGTGTGTGTGTCTGAGAGAGAGAGAGAGAGAGAGAGAGAGAGAGAGAGCTACGAAGTTTTCACTGTGGAGATAAAGATTGGGACATTGCATCTGACTGCAACTCGGTGGAATCCGATTCATTTGCTTGTGCATCAACAGTGCAAAAGCATAGCTCATTGGAGCTCCAGCCGTCAGTAGTGCATCTGATTCATTTCATCTTCCCTGCACACTTCCTTGCATCTAGGAACTGATAAAAGGCATTGATTTTTTTTTTATTTCACTCAAACAAACCATTTACTCGATGACCCTAGAGATACATATTGCTTCCCTTACACGAACAGTAGAGTTGGTCTTATAGCAACAATCAATAGGTTAAAAAAACTCCACCACCACTGATTTAACTTTGATATCAATCATGGATAAAAGATGCCATTATAAAATAAAAAATAAAAAAACACACAGATGCATGCTAAGTAAGACCCTGATTGGGGAAGCTGAAGCTAGATCAGATACAAGCATCATAAATTGTGATTTAGAGAAACAATTTCAGAGAGAAAAAAAAAAAAGAGATCATTTGGCCTTCGACCAAACACCATAAAACTAAAAATATTGAATCATAACTCTTGCTGATCACTGGTCGTATTAGCCTTTTTTTCTTTTTATCGAATATGAGATTTGATTTAGTTTTTGACTCTCTGAAGAATCCTAAAAAAAAAAAAAAAAATTGGTATTCGTTGGTTACTTGCACTTGATTCTTTATGAATTCATTACAAAGTGTAATCAAATGAAAGAACAGAGAGAGAGAGAAAGAGAAGCAGTGGTAGTGATATGGACAAAGATATGGTGCAAACAGTTGTTTATTTTCTGTTGCCTACTTATGCCATTTACCTGCACTATGGGATACAAAAATACTTGATATAAATCAAATCTAAAGTGGAGAAACATTCCCATATCTGTAATCACACTTACAAAAAATTGTATATATGGTAAAGGCTAAAGGTGCACATAAACTAGCCCAACATATGATGTCTCATGTCAGATAATCTGAAGTAGAAGAAGAAGCATTGGAACATTTATCTTACAGGAATGGAAAATGCTGAGCACTGGTATGCAATGGACTTGATATTGATCCTTGTCTGCCATGCAATACACAGGGATCCATTTCTTGTCCATGATCATTCTCCATGGATGGCATTCTTCATACCATAATCTCTGAAACAGGGTTCTAAAATAAGTGGCAAGGGACAAGTGTACTTACTGTAAGATCTTCCAGTGTATGGCACTGTCTACAGTGTGATCAGATGATTCTATCTACTGATGCAATTAATGTGCTTCCTGATGGGCTTAAAATGAATTCCATATAAATCTATTTAAATAACAAAAAAATAATAAAAAAAATTTTGGTCTCAATCTGATCATAAGGGTTCCATTTGTTTCTAGATATGACTACTAACCTGAATCGAGTCAAGCAGAAGAACCAAGCTCAACCACCCAACTCCATTGCCGCCACCTTGGGCTACATATTTTAATTTCCCTTTTACTTCTACCTTCAAAAAAAAATCAGCTGGTCTAGTAAATTCATCTAACCATGGTCATCTGCATTTTGAGATAGTAATAAATGCTGGCTTGAGCTTTGGCACACTTCTCAGTGTACCGAAATATGCAAATTTAATATGCAGAAGAAGAAAATTAGCTCCTTGCAATACACACACAGACATATGAACGTTTTATTGGTATTTTGGCTACAAGGGGGCTTTAAAAAATAAAAAAACAACTGTTGGATAAAGATGGGGAGTGTCTTTCAGAATGAGCAGCTCATGGAATTTGACACTGTGGAAGATTTTATTGCAGATGCTACTACATGTTTCTATAGTCATATGGTCGTTGCAGACATGTTATATTGCTATGCGTGCGCTTTCAAAGACCTTTCTTTCTCTATCCACATCCGATCTACTGAACAGGTGTTAGATCCATATTTCTCTTTGGACAGACAAAAACCAAAAATTGCAGACTGCAAGAATTAATGCTGCTCATTTTCAAAACATATTCACATATGTCTATATCAGTTAATGTGATTAAAAAAAAAAAAGTATTCATCCATGCATTACTTTTATCTGCGACACACAGATTTGAGTAGGGAAAATAATCTTCATCTGCAAAGTGTATTAATCATTCATTTAAACGAAGATACAAATGAAATCATGAAGAACATCTGAATTGTTGAGAGTTATAACTGGATTCTTGATCCAACAAACAACCCTACTCTTTTTAACATTTGCATGCAGGCAGATCAGAGAAGTCAACAGTTGAGGACCAATTTGTCCCCGACGCAGAGGCGATTAATTTTCCTGCTTAAGAGTTGTTAACAACAGAAAAGTGAGGAGAGTGGTTCTGATGAACATATAATATGCTCATTCTGTTCTCCCAACTACCAAATGCAGAGCAGTGGCGGCACAGCATTAAGGAATACTGATGACAATCTGCACACAAGGAACAGGTTATCATGCAGGCAAACAATCAAACAGTTGGCAGGTGATCCACTCAAGGTTACTCATACGAGACCCATAACTGCATTCTCCACAGGCACACAACAGATGATGATGATAAGCATCGGAATATCATTTAGATACCCATCTAAACAAATAGTAATAATAATAATAATAATAATAATAATTCAACGTGGGATAGAAACATAGTAGATAGACATGCAATGACGATGAGCCTGTCAGATGGTCACATCTTGATAGAGCTAAAACATTATAGCTGATCAAAACGTAGCAGAACCAGAACAGTTGGTCTAAACACTCTACTCCTTGCTTTCCTGCTGGTGTTGAAGATTTCTTTAAGTAAATATATTAAGATCAACTGAACTAATAACTGCCTATGTGATAGAAAGAAAAAGGAAGATCTGGAAATACGGGAAAGTTACAACATTGTTCAAAAACTATCCATGACAATACATTAGACAAACAGAGGAGGGCGAACCGCAAAAGGCTTCATCAAAGTCTTGGCAGCAAAAGGAGAAAATAATTTTATCTGACACTGTCAGACGCATACTTGTCCAATCTGCACTTGAAGCCCAAACCAGTCTTAATTCTGCTGAATACAAAAAAATATATATATATATAATTATATGCTATCCAGATGAACCAAAGTAAAGCAAGACAAATCTATGATGAATATCTATCAGGCATCATGCACATATCATGATTCTATAGTTTATCTTGCAGTTCTCTTCATGCAAAACTAATACTGACCAAGATAACATCATTATGATAAGGTATAAAAAGAGGAAGGAAGACGAGATACTTTCATTAGTTCTCAAACCAAAACAAATGGGAAAAGATAATAAAGGCCAAGTAACAAAAGGAATCTCTAAAAGAAACATATGTAAGCTACATAGAAGTACAAACCCTATTAAGTAGCCAACAATCTCCATTTGCTCCTTTCCCTACAAAAACACCAATTAAGCCAACCAAAGGAATGGAACACAAATGGACCAAAATAGTTGGGCAAGGCATACGGCCAGTCGGTCACAGAGTTGTCAGACATGTTACTCTGCGTCATCCTCAGATATCAAGGTGTTCCAGGTTGATCATGTTTGCAGAATTCTGTATCAATTCCTTCCTAAAATCAACCTAAAAGAAAATGTAACAAATTAGGGACCTCAAGGAGCAATATATTCATTTGTAAATGAAATAAAACAGTTATCAATTAGTTTACCAAATTAAACACAGACAGAACAAGACTTTAACATAGCATCTGTGTACTTACACGAGTGCCCATAAGTGAGGAGAACACAACATTAGCTTCCGCAGCATCTTCCACTATTAGCTGCTTCAGTAGCCTTCTCTCTGGGTCAAGTGTAGTTTCCCAGAGTTGTAATGGCATCATCTCCCCTAATCCTATTATTTCCAAAATAATGAATGTGTCATTAGTCTTTTAAAAGAGGACATAGGACAGATATTCCTTGTAGTTATAGAATGTGACATAACTTGGCAAATGAAATTGTAACTTTGTTGAAGTAGATGTAACATGCCATGGAGGAGACTAAGAGAAAAATAAGGCACCATTTTGCATTTAAAGTGAGACATAACATTGGACAAGAAAGCGAAAGAAAAATTCAAATGAGGGACAACTAGAAAAATAATTTGGTCAAGTATTTAATTTATGTACATCTTCAGCAATATTCACTAATTTGGTTGCGTGAAGAATGCAGTTCTGGTTGCACCATGGTATCGTTGTTTATGCAAACTACCACTCTAAAAACACACACAAGGAAAAAAGATAAAATGCAGTAACATGGCATTCCAAATAACAATCTGTTCTGTTTCATAAAGAAGTTCAAAAAGGATATAAAGAAGTTCAAAAAGGATATTCTGGAAAAGATAAAGATTCCGGTATTTGTTACAAAATCAGATTTCCAACAGAAACTTTCAATAAATGATATGTTCGGCATACATGTTAGCCTCCCTTTAAAAATTCAACGAGTGGCAGCAGACATACAAGTAGCTACAGCAGCATGCATGAGAAACATCAAATAATTTGCAGGTTCAGAATGCCTCTAAACACTTTCCTTATTATGATTATTCTGTTCTTGTTTTTTCTTTCTATGTTTACCTTTGAATCTTTGGATATTGTATGAAGAATTCGCAGGGAAGGTTTTTGTGAGGCGCTTGAGCTCCATGTCATCATAACAGTAGTGTATATGTTTTCCACGCTCAACCTGACACTTGCTGATTAGATAAGAAATCAAAGGAAAAAGAGATTTATAGCAAATTTCTCGTACAGACAAGAAAGTGGAGTGTGCACCTTATAAAGTGGAGGAACACCAACATAGATGCAACCTTCATCGAAGAGTGATTTCTGCAACAACAGTGTTCATCATACAGTTAAAACTCTACCTATATGGAATTTGGAATTTACCAATAACATGGCTGTTAACTCCTAAAAGTAGCATTCTACAGCGCACCTGGTATCTAAAGAAAAATGTTAGCAGAAGGGTTCTTATATGAGCACCATCCACATCAGCATCAGTGAGAATGATGATCCTATGATATCGAAGGGCATCTTTCTTAAAATCCTCCCCCTGGATAATGAAACATTCTGATCAGCAAGAGTGTCTGAATGCTGACAAATCTACAGGAAGTGTGCAGATGCAACCTTTACACCAAGACCAAGGCCAAGAATGAGATTTTGAATTTCTTCATTCTTGTACATAGCTGCTTCATCCCTTCTTTCAATGTTCAGTATTTTACCCCTCAAAGGCAAAACAGCCTGAAACAATTGTTGAGATAATTCAAATTTTAGGAGTGTTTAGTGCAAATAATTTACAACTGCAAGTGAACTATAGCCTGATAAACAATGACAACAATCAGGTAAAAAGAAAACTCTCATATAGAATAAAGTAGGCAACTAAAAAATGCAAAATTGCAGTAACCATGAAGTGGATGATAAGAAGATTATCCTTTCACCAATTAGTGACACATCTTAAATTCATAATACATACATAACAGAATGAGTTCTTCCAATTCAGAAACTCGATTTTAGTGTTCAACGTCCCCACTTTTAACAATTAATTGTTCCATAATGGCATTAAGGTAGAAAATCTTGTTTGATAAGCAGAAGGCTACCTACAATATATGAATCCACACTGTGACGTGACAAAAGGATACCGACTCCATGAAAAATATGACTCTGAGCTGCTACATGATAGAAAGATATTTCATTCAACAAGAAATAGACATCTGTATTAAATGAACATTGACGGTGATCATCAAAAGGAGTGACAGACAAGTAAATATTCAACATTAGATGCTCAACATCCCTATCTGAAATAATGTACTTTCATGGACTCAAATGATTCATCAAGCAATCCATATTTCAGGACATACGTCGAATACCACTCATGACAGTAGTCTGTCATCACTTATCAACATTTGAAAGATGATTGCAAGAAAACATCACCTGATGGGACTTCAGCTAATACAGATCAATGCACTGGACCAAAACATAAGACTTAGGGATAGGGTATATATACATGCATCTTTCAGAAGGGAAACAAGAACCACACAACATTTTAAATTGTTTTAGTAAATTTAGAAAGGTCATAAAATAATGCAAACAACATGCATAGAATCATATCCTCTCTCCGTCCTTACTAATAAAAGCTCAGTCATAAAAGAAATTGAACTTTCACCTGGAATCTCCTATCACGTCCTTGCTTGGCACTGCCACCTGCTGAATCGCCTTCCACTATAAAGATCTCTGAAAATATTGATCAAGACAGTAAATAAGAAAAAGAAATTGTGGAACAATGCATGAAATTTGCTGCAGCAACAGTAGAAAATACAATACCAAGAACTACAACTGAGACACCGAATAATGGACAGTAAAAACAGAATAAAGGAGATGTGCCAGAATATTCTCACACTAAAGCCACTCATGATGTTTTCATTTGTTTTATATCCATAATTCAGAACATCATGTTCATTACAAGCGGAAGACTTAAGTATACATCTTAAGAAAGGTAACTACACAACAACGCCAAGATACTACAGCATAAGAAAAGAAGACAACAGTACTGGCATGGAAGTCTTACAGAGTTTCCTAACAAGTGTCTCCATGGTTAATACATCCCCTTTACCACTTAATGAATCCTTCTGATACCAATCTATGACAAACGAACACGTAAGCATCACAGACTGGTTAAATTGTTTTGGCTGTCAACCAACAACCTTCCAGTATCTCTTTGAAGAACCAAGTCAAGAGTGCACTGTGAAACAAGAGCCCAATGCTTTCATGGATATGTCAAGAGAAAATATAATGATCTGTCCTACTTTATAGGCTGAAGAATAATGAAATATCGGAAAACTATACACAAATTGTCGAAATATATGCTTAAGACATGGTTAGGTCGGTAAATGACTCCAAAGATTTTCTTGGGGTTGCAGTTGAAACTAAAAAGTATCGTCCAGCACTAATCTTTCAATTTCACTTAGATGTTGGACATCTCGAAAATAGATTTGTGACACAACGCTAGAGGCAAGTTGCAGAAGAAGGCACCAAGCAACTGAACAAGCACCGACAGTGGATTAGCAACATCAACTTACTAAAATTTGAACTTTTGAAAATTACATTATATTGTTAGAAAAACCACCTTTAATACCAATATTTGGCATGATAAGCACACTTTAACAGCTAATAAGAAATTTAAAAATCCATAATCTTAATATAGTAAACTTCAATCACAAATTGAACATGACACATGGACAGTTACCACATTCTTCAGGATTCGTAGATGAACAATCAGCTAATTTTCCAGGAAGGGAAGAAGATTTCAGCACACTTTTTGATCTCACCAATTCTCTAGCACGTTTTGCTGCCATGGCAGCCTACATAAGAAGTGTAACTCCACAATTATATGGCAAACGACAAAAATTGTATAACAAATATAACTAGTGATCATTGGAGTAATCTCTACTGAAGTAGCAACAATATAAAATGCATGTTTAATTTAAAAAGCAAGCTTCTCGAGACATGATGCTGCTGTTAAAAAGTCAGCATTAAGAAATAGTGAAAATGTTCTCAATGAAACTAACAAAAAAACAATATTAAATGCAACAAGGAAAAAAATATACCTTCAGAGCATTGAGAGCTTTAGAAAGAATTGACTCAAACATGTCCGGATGCAACTCCAGGTACTCAGTAAGATGCTCTTGAACACATTGTTCAACAACTTTTCGTACTTCAGGGTTCCCTAACCTTGTCTACCTCATAGGAACATAAGATACAAATATTAACAAGCAACGTGCCATCTAGCATTAGTCAGCTATATGAAACAAAAGAAACTATAGAAGACAATTCAAATACTTTTCCAAGCATAAAGTCAAGAGTACCTTTGTTTGTCCTTCAAATTCTGGATTTGGAACCTTTACAGAAACAATGCATGTTAATCCTTCCCTTACATGTTCTCCACTTAAGCTAATATCCTTGTCCTGTCATAGGATCTTTTGTATAAATTGTAAAGCACAGAAATATACAAAAAATGTCCAAATTGCTGACACTTAAGTAAAAAAAAGTGCATCTACTGGTTAAAATTGAGGTATAAAAAGTACTGTAACATGCACCACAAATTGCACCACCACAAAAAAAAAGATCAAAATTTTCTATTGGGTAAAAATCACACCAGACAAAAATTCACACGTTTGGAATTTACCCTATTTCAATGAAGCCAAAAATAGTTCTATGTCTTTCTGACAAAAACTCTGCAAGACACATACAGAATGTTACAGATACATATTTATGCAACCATAACCAATTCCACAATTTAAAAAAAATCATATGTTACTCAACTTTCTTTTACCATTATATGGGACCTAATACCAGGCTGAAAGTAATTATCAGAAGACTTTCTTACTTACAAACATGTTGGATGAACAGTGAACTTGTAGAATAAATAAAATATCATTCATGATATGAAAGGTCAACTGATTAAATAACACTTGTTTGCAGGTTGATAGGAAACAGAACTTATCCAAAATTGAATTCTTGCCTTTATAAAGAATTGTTATTCCAAAGAGCTACAGAAACTACCAGTCTAACTTCTGCTTAACTGTTCCAGATAATATCAGTTTTTCATATTGAATTGACCCTCTCCACCCATTATACCTGAAGGCATCCTTTTATATATTCTATCAATAGAAACATGGATCAATTATTGATAAATAAATACCTTCATAACTTTGGACTTTTTTCCCAGGTTGTTGATAGTTCTCGTTATTGAAGCTTTCATCCCATCTATATGGGTGCCACCATCAATCGTGCGGATGCTGTTAGCATATCCAAGCATTATCTCGGAATATGAATCAACACACCTGTTTGAGGAGACATTAAGAACCTAATCCTGGTGCCTTCAATTCATGATTAAGAACGTTAATGGATGAAGCTTATAACATATTCTTCTGATAAAATAACATGCATCAATTACCAGCAACAAAAATACAGCAGAGAAAAAAAAAAGCAATGGAGTTAAAAAGAATTGAACAGATTATAGGCACATTAAGGGCATCCTGAAAGAAATTGACAAAGGAGATTAAAGACCTTAAACTTGGTATAGCAGTATGCAAGAAAGAGAGTACTTTACCATTGAAGGGCTACATCAACTGTGACTCCATCTGTTTCTTTTCTCAAAGCAACAGGGTCATGAATAGGTTTCTGCAGAAAATGATGAAATTTCAGCATATATATTAAAGGGATTTCTGTGGTAACAGATTTTGAATGACCAGGTAACTAAAAGTTACAGAATGACATGAATCAACAAGTTCATTTCATCCCCCATCCCCCGCTCACTCAACTCAACTATACAAACGAAAACAAGACAATCAATGTTAAAATTAAGAACAAGAAGAATTCAGAAAAGGAATATTAACATCTGAGAGAAAATAGGGAATTATGTGGATGTGGCCCCATCGATTCTACAATGTGCTTGACATCCCTGGCAGGACCGAGCCAACAACAGAGGGAAAGAAAAATGAGCCAATAATACATGCAAGTGGAAAAGGTATCCTAGTTGAGCTCATAACACCAATAACAGTCATAACTCAGAAGCAACTACACGAGTTTGGTAAGTTAATTTATCCTCTGTTGAGATGCAGCAAGGTCTACATACTACATTAAGGTGTGGGCCATTTGTCCTGGCCCTATCTATAGTAATTTCCTGATCATTCTATCTCTAACAGCAACATAATATACATTTCTCACCCAGCACCATGAACAATTTTACTTGTTGTAACTGGTTCTCTCCAAGTAATCACAAAATTGATAATTTATTGTTTGGTCTTCCCTACTGAAACCAGAAATTCATCTGAACTTCCTCAAACAACTTCCTAAACTTATTTGGGCTTGTACTCCTAATTATCTAGACCCCTGAAAAAGGATGCCCTTTATGTGATGGACCAGGAAAGACATTTAACAGAATAATAAGCCACTTCTAGGATTATATCAAAATGACATCTAATAAAATATAATTCCTATTAAATGGATCTTATTTGTATATGCAAAATGTTATAAACGAACTAGGAAAATTAGCAAACCTTTCTTTTAGTATTACAATGGAAAGCTAGAGTTATTGACATACACTCACACAAAAAAGACACATTCAGATAACCTAATCTAAAGGAAAGATAGAATATGAGGGAGAACACTGTTGATACATTGAACGAATGCCCTGGGAAAATAAGTATTCATAAATTGTACTTCATAAGGTAAAAAGTACAAACCTTATCAATATTTAACCATTTAACATACTCAATCAAGCCACCCGCATAGCAATACTCATTGTATTGTTCTTTTGAGTCACCCTCCTTTTTCAAAGTAATAGTAAGCTGCAATTAATACAGTACAAGAAAATGATTAATATGTTCATGCAGGTATTTGAACTGTATATCACACATGGAAATGATTGCTCTTATCACTTAATAAAAACATCGATAATTAGCAGAATCAAGTAAGCAGGATATAATGATGATCAGAGGCACAACATTGTACTCATCTAGCACCTTCAAGGTGCCAAATATGGTGCACATATGAATGGACCCTACTTGAGATCACAGTGTAGACCCCACATAACCACTGCAAAACGTAGCATACCAGCACAACTTAAGTGCCAAATTGCCGATGCATGTGGTTTTTGGTATTTACAAATAAAAGGACAGTAGAAATAATGCAAATATGAACCACATTCACATCAATCAACACAATAGAGATGCCAGTGCATCAAGAAAACCTGTATACCTTTTGGCATAGAGAAGCATTTGTGATGATTTTCAGCAGTCCCAAAAAGTACTATGCATAATGTAACAAAGGTTTGACAGGCTAAATGGCACACAAATGAAGTGCAATGGGCACGGCGAAGACTAGGCCCATGTTTTACTTTATATCGTACCACATAAAAGATAATAAAACTTAGGTTTCACCAAGCTCGAAAATAGAAATCACCCATTTCCCATGGCAAATCGCACATGGTTGCTCTTATGCAAAACAAATATAATATAAAGAATTGCATTACCAATTGAATTGACACTGTATTAGTGGACTAATATGAAGAAAAAAAAGAATAAAAACTAGATCAACAAAGAAAGAAAGCACAAGTTGTAGCAGGTTCTACTGGTGTCAGAAAACAACTCTCATCTCTCATTTCCTCACACATGCACATGCACAAACAGATCCAGGAGTGACCAGCCCAAACTAAGACATTGGTGCTTGAAGCAACTAAGTTTCGGTGCTAAAAATTTATTGATGTTCGAGTTAGTCAACTTATGTTTATAATGAAGAGTAGCTTAAATGTCAAGGAAAGAAAAGAAACCAAATTTTTTCATATATGACAAAATGTGTTGCTGAAAAATGTTGGAGAATTTATACCTCAGGATTCAAGAAAGCGAGCTCCCGAACTCGTCCAGCAATTGTGTTAAAGTCATAAATGATGGAAGTAGTGAAAACTATGTTCAAAATGAAAAAATATATTGATAAGATAAATGACATATACAACAGTGAAGTCATCAATTGTGAGTTGCCACTATGGAACGAGAAGAAGTATACCATCTCTATCGGGCCAAAACCTTATGCATGTTCCCTTCCGAGTAACTTGCACTGGCAATCGTTGGCATGTCAGACTTGTCACTGGCTTTCCACGTGAATAATTTTGCCGGTATTCCCTTCCATCACGCCAGACTGTTATTTCTAGTGCCTACTCAAGACAACAAAACAAAGTTGACTAAATTGTAATCAAAATTGAAAAGGCCCATTATTATATTGTAAAAATATAGCACATAGAGGTCAATGACGAGTGAATCATATAGTAATCAACAGATAAAAGGACATACATACACCAAGCACTAAGAAAGAATGAGACCTAAAATCACCATAAATATTAAAAAAGCAAGAACAAACCAACTAGTTCCTAATGAATTTAAGAAGATGAAAGTCTCTATAGTTCTCAGAGCAGCACAAATTTAAGATAAACTCACCGAGAATTGAATCCAATAATTGGACATTTTTAAATCATGAAAATGTAGCAATATAGTCCAAGGACCTAAGAAGTGAATGCAATCAAGACTTTCGAGAATCCTATAAGCTCAATCTGGAAGGCTTTTTTTTTTAATTAATGTTTCTCACCTTAGTGAACTTCATCTGAGGTCACAATCAGAAGTTCAGCATTGCATTAAGATTTGATTTATATTCAAGAATCAAGAACATATTTGAGACTTGAGCAATTCTTTCCAGATAGTGAAAAAATATATGCTTTGTGCTCATTGCAACAATGTTACAACAACCAGGTGTTGTAAAATATCTAATTGGCTGAGTCATTTAAGAAAGCACTTAAAGGCTATTTGAAAGTTGAAACTATTAATAGAGAGGATCGCAAATCAAAGCTACTTGAACAAGCATTAACAGAGTTTGTAAAAAAATCCGATAATAATGCCAGCTATCTAGCTCCTCATAGATGCAAAACTCAACATATCAAAAGCAAGATAGTGTCTGATGAACATGTTTAAGATTAAGAAGCATGACCACATCACAAAGATATCACCCTATTAGTGTATTGAACTATGTAAGTGTTTCTTGGGTTGTAGAAATAGACTGTCAAAATTACAGAATTGAAGACAAACCATCGCCAAGAAACATTTGTACTGATATATTTTGTGAAAAATTTTGCGTCCTTTAAATAAACATGCATTGCAGTATTTGCATTACTACAAAAAAATAAAGCAAACAAACTGTGAATCCTAATAACCATAGAGAAAAATTACAGCAAATAGTATAAAGTTAGCAGGCTAGGAGTATGGGTACCTCAGATAAGGCATTGACAACAGATAAACCAACACCATGTAGCCCCCCAGAGACACTGTATCCACTGCTTGAACCACCAAACTTGCCTCCTGCATGCAATACCTACAAGTTTTTGTAATTAAGACATTAAAATTCTAGAAAATTGACAACATAATGAACTCGATATTGTTGTGTGAAGGAATAAAAACCAAGGTATTGGCATGCACCCTATGTACATGATTGTACCCATGCTAATCAACTTAAGGCATTACTTTAAATGTTCAAAATAGTCCACTAACAATGAAGATATAATTATAGAGTCATTGCAAGTTACATATGAGTTTTCCTTTGTCACTTGGAAGAAAGAGAGAAAATGTGAGCAAGAATACCGTCAAAACAGTCTCCAAAGAAGATTTTTTTGTGACAGGATGTATGTCCGTAGGAATCTGCAGAGAACAAAAACATGCTTATCAAGGAACTGAGAAAATGATGGTGACATTAATAATAAGTTGGCTATTAGCAATAGAGGATAATAAACTAAGTCTATACTTCATTTCATACTGTTACTCGAATGTGGTCAGAAACCTTGATTAAGTAATCAGAGAATGTTTCTGGTAAATTTGCAAAATGGGATGCATTCCTAACACTTTTTTTCTACAGAATTATCATTTCTATTAGACCCCATCATCAGTTTATGAAGGATTTGATTTCTTTGCTCTCCCCTTCTTTTGCATCTAATCTTGAATGAAGTTCACTCATTCAGACAAGTGACAGAACTTTGATGGGACACTTCATTCAGCAGAAGATTGCATTTTTTGTCAACATTAATAACTAAAGGGGGGAAAAACTTACAGTGCCTTCAGAAAATAATATTATGAAAGAAATTCATACCCCTCTTCCATTATCAGTGATGCTCACAGAATTATCCTCGTGCAAAATTACATCTATCCTTGTCGCATATCCTGCTTGAGCTTCATCGATGGAGTTGTCCAATATTTCATACACCTAGGTAGAAGGATAGGAAAAGTAAAGTGATACAAAATTGGGAACAAAACAAAGATCAAACGTATCATAAGAAAATACAAATAAATCAGAATTGGACTACCAGATGATGTAAACCACGGGGTCCTGTGCTGCCAATGTACATTCCAGGTCTCTTCCTGACAGGATCAAGGCCTTCCAGAACCTGGCATACAACAGACAACACAAAATTGTTGCATCTCCCATCACTAGATGAAATGACCAAACAAGCATTATGTGAAAGCAAACCAGGTTAGATTCATATCAGGTTAGCCACATATATCACAGAATAACAAGCAAGTAGTAGTATGGCAGGGCAGCAGTCAGAAAACAGCCACCTAATTACCTAATTATCAGTGTTGGAAAATAATCACCGAAACTTAAATTGTTTTTACTTGTGCTTCATTTTTCTTCTAACATTCAACATCAATAAGTCATTACAAGTGCACCAACAAGGCATTTTCCTCATCGAACGCTAGGCCAAATGAAACAATGTCCACCACTTCCTTAAGGCAAAACAGTGCGAACGATTATCATCTTCAATCTGCGCAAAGTTCGCATGACTTCAAATAATCTCATCACCATATCCAACATGGACCGATGTTTTGTACTACGAAGCCCGTTCGTGAAGAAAAAAAGAACCATTTGCAACCCTCGAACAAGTGGAAACTCCTTAAACCCCACTAGCATAACAAAAACAACAACTGAGCCAAAGAAAGAAAATAAAGCACAAAAATGGTGGCGTTTAACAGAGCCGGAATCACCTGAATCTGCTCGGAACCGTAGTTTTGGCTAGCTTTCTCCTGAAGCTTCTCGGAAGCCACGCTCGACGACTGGAAAGCCCTCACCCCCAACTCGATCCTCGGAGCTTGGACAGCCAGAGTCCTACCGACAAAGCAAAAAAAAGAACCGACTCTTGATCAAAAACCCCACAAGAACGAGAAAAGGAGAAGGAAAACGGACGACCTCGGAGTAAAGAGGAGGCGAGGGCGGGGGCGAAAGGGGGGGAAGGACGAGAAGGAGAGAGGGGGAGGTGGGGCGCGAGAGCGGGCGGCGGAGAAAGAGGAGAAGAGGCGGTGGGCGAAGAGGCCGCGGAGATGGAGAGGCGAAGCCGGCCGCAGAAGCGCCATTGGTGGTCGCGTAGCCTTCAGCTGCTCGACGCAGTGTTCCCCCCACACACACCACACCTTTCGGGCGTAAGCTCGTTTGGTTTTGCTTCCTCCTTCGCGGTAGGGGTGAAGCAGAGGGATAAAACCCTAAATTACGGCGACGGCTTGTTTTTAGAGGCTCAGACTCCAAATCGGATCTTGCGGGCGCAAACCCGAACTTACAGCCCGAACCAGAACCATCACACAGTTTGCAGAGATGATATTATCAACATTGAGCTCTTTAAATAATAAACAATATGATTCGCATACGGAACACATTCTTCCCAACGAAAACGCCAAAAAAAAAAAAAATTGGAGGTGCGGGGAATCGAACCCCGTGCCTCTCGCATGCAAAGCGAGCGCTCTACCATATGAGCTACACCCCCGATGGTAATTATTCATATATCAATTACTTTTCTTTATTTAAAACTTCCAATTTCGATGATTCTTTAATTTTCCTCCTCTTGTATTTTTGATCCGGTCCAAAGGCTAGTGCATTTTCGTGTTGAATGAAGAATGATGAATCGGGAATTGTGACACGTACATATTACTATCGTAATATAAAATAGTCCCATGTACACTTTCCCTCTCTTTCATAATACAAGCATACTCATATAGATTTAGCAATTGATCAAATCCTCCGAACAAAAAATATATTGTCGAGCCCTGATGTAATTTTAGCTCAAATCCTACATTCATCAAACACCACATTAACCCTAACACAAATTTAGAAATGAAATTAATTGGATCCGAATCGGCGTCCATATCATATAATCAAAATATAAATTTTAACTCATTTCAACGATGAGAGATTTGAAGCTGGTTGAGGTTTAGAACTTCGTAATAATTAATTTTAATTAATCTTAGTATCAAATTTGATCATTGATATGATATATGACTTAACTTATTTACAGCCTCACACGTACGAGACAAGTCTACTTATACCAAGATTGATTTGACACAAAATTCTTTTTTTAATGTAAATGTCCAAATTATATAACATGAAGATACGTATCATTGATGTTTAAGTTAATATGAAGTTGGCGATGAGAATTAAAAATTAGAAAGATCAACGAAAACTTTTGAAAAGTCAAGTAGGAGAGTTTAATCATTAGCGGTAAAAATAAAAATAAAAAATTATTTCATGTTAGAATTTATGTTATTGTGACAAGATTCATACACTTATTATCATTATCCTGTTCTTAAATTGATAATTTTGGTTTTGGGTGTGTGATGAGATGAGATGCATCTTAGTATCTTTTAGAATTTAAATATTTTCTTTTTTTTGTCATTTAATATATTATGGGTGTATAGATGTATATACACATAATATTTAAGAATTGAAATCACATCATAGAGTTAGTTATACATAATGACTAAGCTTAATCATCAACATGATTTCCATTTTTCTTTTTGTTGCTGGATATCGTATCGTGCATCGGAGAGTTAGCACGACACGGTTCAACCTGTGTGTGCAAGATCACCTGAGTCGGTCAGGAGGACTAGGGTGATTTGGTTGGGTCAGTAAAGGAAGTTATCGATGAGTCCTCTGGTCAAAAGATCTACTGATAAAGAGCTCGAGCCCTTTCGGGTCGGGGTAGTGTGTGTCCGACGTGGTCCTTTTGATGATTATGTTAACGCTCGAGGTATAGAAATAATAGACTATAGTAAGATGTATTTAGTTCTCCTCCCCTGTACTGTTGACTATAATGATGATATTTATACTTGAAGGGAAGTCGAATCGAGGCTTTTAATGGGAGTGACACTTTCGACTTATGCGTATGTACAATTTTATGTTGACCGCTGCCTTCCCTAGTTCTCGAGACCTCATTCAACGAGACTGACGATTGATAGTATGATTCTATCCCAAATCGACCGTAGTGCACTAGACGCTATCGGAGATTGACGAGGTGGTTGCCAATACGATTCTCGATCTATGTGATTTGACACGATACTCGAGATGATATGTCCGGGCCATTTAGATGTGCCCAATATTTAATCTATCACCATTGTCATTTACACTGCTGGAGGAACAAGCGGAATTCCTATTGAGTGTGTGTGTGAGAGAGAGAGAGAGAGAGAGAGAGGCTTGGCGAGGACAAGAAATAAAAGCAAGGAAGAACATCAAATGGTGCATGGACGACTGGTATTTGACATGCAAGGATAAGCAAGTCTCGTACAACATCTGCAACATATTAGGATCATATACCCCCCCCCACCTTTACGGTCTTCAACGTGCCCACTGCTGCCATGCCTTCCATCATTCAGCTGCGTGATGCCCCGCCCCATCACCTCTCCCCCCCTACAGTGCGATCACACATCTTTCTCTCTCTTATGTTTTCATCTTCCACATCCACACTGACCAGTAGATGCTTGAAACTTATGGTACCCACACCCTCCCTCCCTCCCTCCCTCTCCCTCCTCTCTTGCTGGGTTCTCTTCCTCGCAGAGGCCAGAGAGAGAAGGCTCAGAACCCAATAAAACGTTAAAGTTTACAAACCTAACTTTCGCTCCGCCATAAAGAAAAAGGGTGAGTCGCCTTCCGAGCTGGACCGTTTGTTGAGCCACCTCGACCCGATGTGTTATTAGTTTCTTTTTGTTGTCTTTTATATTATTTTTCTTATATGCCTCCATATATTTTCTTCTCTTATTGGATACTTCAGGGATTTCCAAATAACTCAGATCGACAATTGGTCCCACCGAGTCTATCAGTCAGAGCTTGCCACGTAGGCAGGAACGCGATCTCTGCTGGACCCGAGCGGCACAAGATACCTCCTCCTCCTCCTCTTGCTTCAAATCTTTATCGATGGCAACAAAAGCCGGACACCGTTGGACCACCGCTCGGCTTTACATCAGTGCCGTCCATCTTCACATGCCCTACGTACCATCGTCTGATCCTTCTCATGATTAGACCTTCATTTCCTTTGCTTTTTTTCTATTAATTCGTGACCTTTGTCTCTATCATTGCGTAGTTCATCTTGATCTAATTTGCGTTGGTCGGGTCGAGTCATACAAGATGGCATCCTTGTGAGTTTAGCGGGGGAAGGCTCGTTCTACACCCCCCACCTCCCGTCTCTGCTTTCTCTTCGTCTCAGATCTTTCTTCTTCGCTGCCTACGCAAGCTTAGAGGAAGCCGAAGAAGATAGCGAGGGATGGGCAACGTAGAGACGACCCATGCGTCGTCATCTCGCCGTGAAGTCAGCTCGGAGAACCGCCCCGCCACCATCGGTTGCATGTCCGGCATCTTCCGACTGCTCTGCGTTAACCACGACCGCTCCCGCAAGCGTCTCACCTCCGGTAACCGCGCCGCCGTTGTGGCTCACTCTTACCCTCCTAATGGCAATTCTAACTCGACGTTCACTCCCCGACAACGTTTAGGAAAGACGAAGGATCAGCCTGGCGTCACAACTCCGTCAGGACCGACGGCACCTCCTCCGGTCGAAGATGGTGACAAGCAGACAGGGCCCTCGCGGTGCTCCTGCGAGACGCCCGGGATCCCGCAGGAGATTCGAGAACCGAGAGCGGAAGCGGTCGTCGCTGCGTCCCCCGAAACGCCCCGTCGCCGGCCGGCGCTGGTGGCGAGGTTGATGGGGCTCGATGACCTGCCGGACCTCACGGTTGCTGTTACGCCGGAGGCGGCGGCGGCGGCGGACCAGCGGCGGGAGCTGCAGCGGGCTCTGGAGAAGTGCGACGAGGACCTCAGGGCCCTGAGGCGGATCATCGAGGCCGTCCGCTTGGCGGAGATCCAGGCGAAGGCGGTCTCTTCCTCCGTCAGATCGGCAGGGCTGATCAAATCGGACGGCCTGGATGGAATGAAGGAGTGCGACGGCGAGCAGCCGAGTCCCGTCTCGGTCCTCGACGCGATATCGTCGCCTCGGTATCGGTCAAAAAGATCACCGAATGGTAACCATCAACCCACCTTTTTTACCGGCTACAGAACCGTACGTTACGTTACATGGTACGCATCTCAATGCAGAGAAGAAGGAAACACCAGCCGTCGGATCCAGGATCGTGAAGCCATCACGTATGGGTTTTCTCTTCGTGGGTGAGCAAATCCGGAGACGCCAACAGCCAAGACACTACGTCCATGGTGGAGCTACCGATGCCGAAGATATCAACTGTGCAGGAGAGGGCTACAAACAGGCAGTGGAGGCCGCCAAGTCGATCGAAGCGATGCCGTGGGTGGTCGAGCTGAAGGGACGAGAGATCATGAGGATGATCGGAGGCGTTCGACCACAGTGCTGGAGGAGGAGGAGGAGGAGGAGGAGCGCTAGCCGGGAGATGGCAGAGTCAGTAGAGGAGGTGTGGGCGGACGCAGCGTGGGAGGAGGAGAGGTGGGAGGTGGCGAGGGTAGGGGTGTGGATGGAGAGTGTAATATGGAGGGACTTGGTGGAGGAGCTGGTGGTGGAGTTGTTCGGGTGGTGTTGCAGGTTGTCCCTTCCATTTGGGTCTTGTAGGAAGAGACTATACTTTTAATTGTATGTTCGATAGATCTATGTGAATTTTAGAGAAATTTAAATATATAATGTTGACCACAGAAGCTTTGTTTCAGTAATGCAAGTGCGGCACTCTTGGAATATATTATCTCTATGAATGCTGACAACCAAATACTGTACTTCATCACATTCTAGTGTAATTATAATATGCTATTTTGGGGATCAAATAATAATTAACATACGACTAGTGAACCACCCCTCCCCTACATATATATATATATAATTATTGGGAAGATTTAAAAAAATCTTTGTGTTTTGAAATATCTCTTAAAAGCATTTTTACTTTAAATTTTTTTGAAATAATAATTTTTAAAATAATTATTTTACCCCTTCGTCTCGCTTAGCTCGTTAGCCATTGTTGCGCACACAAAAACCTAATAACATGCATAGTGAAAGGGATGACTAGCCCTTGTGAAAGGCGACAAACAGAGAAAGGTGATGAGTGACAACATATCTCATGTGTGGGTTGTAATATTTTGAATGAAAAATATTATTTGAAATATTTTGGAAGTAAGGACACTCATGTAATAAATTTTAAAAAGTAGAGATTTTCTTCAGGAATTTATCCATTTTTTTGGCATGATTTCTTTTTTCATCAAAAAAAATATATTTAAAAAATCAAAATAATTATGGGTAAAATTTTGAAAAAACTCATAATTTTTAAAACATCTCACGTTTTTACTTTGAAAAAAATATGAAAGAACACCCTTTATCATATTAAAAGACTATTTTACTCTCTCTATCATAGTGACCATCCTTCCCTTCAACCCTTGCACGAAAGGCAATGCTAAGTTGAGGCGAGATAAAATGGTAAAATAATTATTTTTAAAATAATATTATTTTAAAAAATAAAATAGAAGTGTTCTGTTAAAAAAATAAAAAGCATATTGTTTTTCTAGAAATTCGCCCAATTAATTATTGGTGATCATTTGTGGTGATTAAATTTTATTTATAATTTTTCTTTGTATATAGTTGAAGGACATATATTCGAATTCATAAGAATATATATGTCATTTCAAAACTTCGGAAGGATAGATATGTAAAAAGACCTTAACATAAAAGGCAGAGGGAGGGAGCAAACAGGATAACTCCTCCGAACTCGGGCACGAAGGCGCTCGAGCCTCCCGCTTCTTCCTCTGGATCTCGTTCTATTTCGCCCTGACGAAGAAATCTCTCATTGTCTCTATCTTTGTTGGGATCGATCACCGTTGAGCGAAGGAGACATGGCGGAGCAACTCACGGATGAGCAGATCTCGGAGTTCAAGGAGTCCTTCAGCTTGTTCGACAAGGATGGCGATGGTCAGATCCCTCTTTCGATCCCTTGATGTCTTCAAATCCCTATACCTGTTTGTTGGTCTTTTTCGATAGGTTTGGGACTTCTTAGGATCGGATCTCGATGCTTTCTTGATGAATCAATTGGATTGCTCGATTCTTCCATCTAGATATTTTTGTGCTGTGATCTGTGCTTTAGAATATCTTACGTGTCTGGGAATGACCCTTTCTTTTAATGGATATTCTCTCAGCTATTTGACAAGCGCTTGAGCACAATCTCAAATAATTTTCCTCTTCTTTTGATTTGAAATATGGTGCTTTTTAGATTTATTGCCGTAGATGTCCTTTCAATAAATCCTGATCGTGTTGTCTGCGAAGCGTACTCACATAGCCATCTTTAGTTCTATGGTAATCATTATCACTATTCTACTGCTGTGTCGTTGATGATATAGATAGATGTGGATGTGTCTTGATTAGGTAGCATCGACTTCTTATATAGATGCTAGGATCTATGCGGTCGCCTTTACTTCCATTAACCACCCAGTAAATAGCTATACCGACTACTAATTGTTGGAAAAGTAGAATCTATGATTATTGACAATAGAAGTTTTGGCTTTCACAACAGTCGATTTTCTTTTTCATATTTTTTATATTTCAGAGGAGGTTAATAAACCATCTAACTGATAAACCGATCAGCTAATAAATCAATTAATATTATTGTCGACAAATCAACTAATATTTTTGTTGAGGCATCATAGTAGTTAGCGTGTTGTTGTACATGATAGGTCTCACGTTCGAATCTGTATATAACATATTATATATCATCTAACACAATAGAAAACAATAGTTTTGAACTAATTAGTTAGCCATTTTTTTTATTTTTTGGTAAGTATTAGTTAGTTAGCCAATTATGCAAGGCTGAACATCACTTTGGACTAATCGGTCTCAATTTTTGCCTTTCAAAGCTCTAGGGATGCTTTATATGAGGAAGCACTATTAATTAGTCACAGAAAAAACCAAAAAGGTCGATATATGTTTGCCTGTAGATATCAAAGTTGTTGGAAAGTAGCATTCAATTTGTTGGAATAAGCACTTTTCTTTTTTAACCAGACAAATACTTCTAAAAAATTCTTACCATTAAACATGCCAGATTTTATAGCGCAGTGCTTGTTAGGAAAAAAAAAATGCATATTTGTATATAGGAGTATCTGAAAATCTGACACCAACATGAGCCATACTCTAATGACTTCATAACTTCTCACTATGTCTATTGTCTCTAATGACAGATGGTTGCCACGCAGCATGTTAACTTGGAGCCTAGCAACCTGAAACTATGATTTACTAAATGTTCATTTTTTATTTGAAAATGTTTCTGTTGATTGTTTGGTCTCAACCTGAACAGATTGAGAAACTTCTCGTTGATGGATTTGGTATATATTTAACTATATTAGTGAATAATGTTCATAATAGTTTCTTCGTGACCTGAGGAAATTGTGAAACTTGCAATTGATTTTGCATGATAAGCTTTTCACATGAATATGAATTTGATTGCACTTGACAGTTTGAATTGGACAATCAAGAGGACAATGATGTTGTTTTGATGTGATCAGTATTACGGCATAAGCAGGATTATTTTTGAATAAGAAACATTGTGTAAATAAATTCTAAATCAGATGCCTGGATTTCTCCAATGGGGCAGAAACGTGAAGAGAGTGCTCCATGAGCTTAATTGATGATAATTGCTTCCTGGAAGCAGTAGTTTTCTGCTCTCTCTTTATGATTGCTTGTGTCCTTGTTTGTCCACTCTGTGTGATCCATTGGCTTCCTGTTTCAAGAGCATCTCTTAAAAGACTCTTGATACTTTGGCAGGTGTTGTTTTTAGACATCTATTGCATACCACCTGTAGCTATTGTTTGGGATTATAGTTCAAAGTGAAAAAAAGAAACTAATAGGTAATGGAAACCATTTGCTTATTCGGGACCACTCCGCATCCAATGGAAACAATTTGTATTCTTAGGGCTTAACCACGCTTTTCATTTGTCTACCTCAAGATAGATATGCTGCTTTTGATTTCCAAATTGTATAACTATAGTTTAGTAGTATCATAGTGCTATTGGTTTGATTGCTAAACTATACTTCGAGTTCTTGTGAAGATGTGTCTTGGAAAGAAATAAGAGCGAACATACGAGTAATTTGTCTATTACTTTGATTTGCAGTCCAAAAAACAGTTGCAGTCCATATCACTCATCTTATAGAACTATAACTTTCTTTCCTTTATACCTTTTCTATTCTGGAATATTTACAGGTTGCATCACAACTAAAGAGTTTAGACTGTCTTGACTCGAACCATTGAACCATAGAACTCGATTCAACACTCGCAACTTTATTTACAACGAGATTCAACACTCACAACTTTAATTCATCTGAATAAAAAAATAAAGAGCATCCTTATTTTCTCCAGTACCAACACTTGAAATTATTTTTTGAATTTTAACCAATTCACCAAGTGCCTCCACCAGTGGTTGAAGCTTATATTTTCTTTGAAATTAATTACTATGCACCTTACGCAGGAAGGGTATCACCAGAAAAGTCTTTCCCGGTAGCCTGAAAACATACCAATCCTTCCAACAATCTGGCTTTCATGAGGGAGACTTCATTGTGTTGCCTGCAGGAGTCTCCCTCACTGAATTGTTGTTTTTAATGATTAGAAACCGTCTTCACCAATGATATCTCCCTCAAGGAAGTCTGATTACTGGGAGGACTGGTACATCTTTGGGCAATTCAGGTAAATTAAAGTTGCAAGTGTTGAATCTGACAATAAAGTTGCTGAGTGTTGAATCGAGTTCTATGGTTCGACACTTCGAGATGCTCTTTAGGTGCATGAGATTAATTGATAATAACTGGAACCAGTAGTTTTCTGCTCACTCTTTGTAGCCCTATTTGTTTGTTGTCCACTCTGTGTGATCCATTGGCTTCCTGTTTCAAGAGCATCTGTTAAAGGACTTCTCGACACTTTGAAAAATGCTGTTTTTAAACATCTATTGTATACCACCTGTAGCTTTTGTTGGGGATGGGATTATAGTAATAGGTGATGAAAATCATTTGCTTATTCTGACCACTCTGCATCCAATGGAAACAATTTGTATATCTTAGGGCTTAACCTTGCTTTTCAGTTGTCTACCTCAAGATAGATACACTTCTGATGGATGAGGAGGTCGACGAGATGATCCGAGAGGCCAATGTTGATGGTGATGGCCAGATTAATTACAAGGAATTTGTGAAGGTCATGATGGCAAAGTGAGTCCTTATCAGATTAAATAAACGTCAGATACAAAAAATCATTGCACACAAAGTAGGAACACCTTATTTTATTCGCACTTGAGTCTCCCTTTGTGTTTCATGACTGTGATCTTTGTTCTCGTTGATCTGTTGTTCATTTATTTCAGACTTCTCAGAAATCAATAAATAGACCAATATGTACTTCAAGGTCATTATCTAAGCAGATGTGCCCTTGAAACAATGAAGATGTCCTGTTGCTTGTCTCCATGCCCATATGCTATCAAATACATGCAATTCTTGTCTCAGATCATGGCTCCTGAGTTCTAAGGCATAGTAAAACAAGGCACCTTGAATTACTTACTCAGGTCTCACTATCCTCTGTATGACTGTGTCTGATGCTTCAGAAGACTCTCTGACCACCACCACATTATGAGAGCACCCAGATTATTTATCTATTCATCCTTGGATTGCCTCAGGTTTCTCCTAGCATAGCATGCAGCATGAAGTGCTGCACTAAGCCTTTGAATGTATGCGAGGTGCAGTCATGTCTTTATGTGCTCTGAGCTGCTCTAAGACTGGAAGGATGTCCGGCATGTTAGGCCTGTTCTTGGGATCTACATGGAGGCACTGCAAGGCAAGAGCAGCAATTGTCTGGGCTTCCTTTTTCGAGTATCGACCCTCCATTCTTGTGTCCATGATCCTCAACATCTTCCTTGTGTCATTCAGAAATGGCTTTGCCCAGTCTACCAGAGCCTCTTCTGTGGAACCCCTATCTTCATCCACTGCTCGCCTTCCTGATAACAGTTCTAACAACACGACTCCCAGGCTGTATATGTCACTCTTCACACTCAAGTGACCTGCCATATAAATGTTTTAGAGGTTTGAATGCAATATAAGCTGAAAAAGTTTTTAAAATCGAATCAATTCTCGTTTGTTTTAAAAAAATATTTGCAGGATCTGATGGCAGAGTTCAAGAAGGTGGCAAGAACTGCTCTTCGTCAAAGGTAATTCAATCCCTGGCCTCTAGTTGACTTTCATTTAATGGTTAATACAGATGACTGTATTACTTCATCAAAAGATTTAGATGGTCATGTTAAAAGGGTACACAAGTATACTGCTTGTATATATTTTGGCATCGTGAAATTATATTTTGTATGTGTTGCTGTATCTTTGATGGTATAAGTAAATTTTCAGCTTTGATAAGACTAATCAAATTTCAAAGACCCTATAATAGAAAATAGGAGTCAACCAGAGAAATTGAAGGACAAAATCCAAGTAGCAATTTAGGAGTCCAAGTACATTTTCTTGTTCTTTTGGATCATGAAGCATTTTGTTACTAACCGAATCCACTTAACATTTCAAGTTTTCTCATGGTAACACATGCATCGTTTGTAGCTTTAATAGGTTATAGACCTCAACAAAACTCTTGGTTTAGCAACACACATATTAGAAATACATGTCCAAAACTGTAGGCAACAGTGACCAGAGAAATGTGTTTCTTATTTTGTTTGATTTGATAACAAGAGTTAACATGTCCTACAAGGAGAAGCACATTATGGTTTTCGAGGAGGCTTTACCAGTAGCAATGTACTCCGGAGCAGCATAGCCGTGAGTTCCAACTACCCTAGTTGAAACATGACTCTTATCTCCGGTTGGGCCATTCCTAGCTAAGCCAAAATCCGACAGTTTAGCATTGAAATCCTGCAAGTAATTAGATAGCTAAGATTCATCATGTCTTAAAATACTTACGAATACTAAATCAGTTGTGCTGGTTGTCCAAACAGAAACTACCGAGTCAAGGAGAACATTTGAAGCCTTTAGATCACGGAATATGACTTGGGTTTCTAAGCTATGTAAGAAAAACAATCCTCGAGCAATGTTGATGGCAATGCTCACTCTTGTTGACCAAGGAATAGGCTGTACCCCTCCTACATAGAACAAGCAACATTCATTAATCAGTACAGACCAAGAAGATCATTCAGATTATGAGTTTATAAATTGTAGTTCTACTAAAACAGCGTAGGGAATGAGGTAACTTGAACTAAGACTCATTAGACGTGTTGGATGCAGTGGGATTCAAGAAAAGATTAAAAAAAAAAAAAATCTCTAAAGACTATTTTGGTCCATCATTGAACTTGAGTCTGTATACCATGGAAGACAGAAGATGTTTGCTTGCTGGTTTCTTAATACTAATATTGTGGTGAAGCAAAATAAACTAACAGAGGACTTGAAGCTAATGACAAAGTGCAAACATACTTTTGAATAAATGGTTCTCCAAGCTGCCTTTCTGCATGTACTCATAGACAAGAAGCTTGTTATCAGACTCTGAACAGTAGCCTATTAACTTGACTAGATTGTCGTGGCGAAGCTGGCTCAAATAGGTCACTTCTGCCTGCAGACACAACGGTGAAAGTTAAGCTCACCGGGAACTTGAGAAGGCATATAAGAATAACCTCTTGCCACTACAGGGTGTAACGGTTACGTACAAGCCATTCCTTTTGTCCTTGAAAGCTTTCTCGTTTGAGTTTCTTGATGGCGACGACCATGCCAACTCCTTGTCTAGTAGGGGCGTAGGTATGCTCATCGATCCACCCTTTGAAGACGCAACCAAAGCCTCCCTCCCCTAGATATGAATTGGAGCTGAAATTTTTGGTGGCAGTCTTGAGATCATTCAAGCTGAAGGACTTCAGACTCATAGTAGCTGCTGCCTCGCTTTTGAATGATGAAAAAGGACTTCGCAATCCTTTTGAAATTATCTTGGATGAGTTGGTTGAACTAAAATCACTTAGGATGGACTGTGAATTCTCTGGAGATAACATGTGAGTCATAGTTTTTTTCAGTATGAATGACATTGGAGACAAAGTTTCCATTTTAACAAAAGAAATTGGCTTTGAAGATCTATAAGGCATTTGTGGCAAAATAAAAATGCAATAGAAGAATGCATAAATCCAACTATGTGGTCATAGACAGATCCATGAAGGTATATAGAGAATGAATTTCCCAGCAACATTGTATAGAGTCATCATAAGACACTGATGTGTTCATCACACAATCATGGTTAAAATTGTTTTAAAACAAAAAAAAAAAAACTCATTGTCGAAGGTCATCCTTTTTTCATTTCTTGCATTGTAAAAATAATTCAAATTATTAGACTGTTAACATTAACAATGGAATGATGTTTAGCATGTTGCTTACCTCAAAATTCTAAAATGTGTGCACGAGAGAGAATACTGAAGTTAATTGAGAACATAGTCTCACCTAGACAGCTTAGATTTAGGTGGTAGTGGATTTAGCTGACATGTCGGTGCCCAACTGGTTTGATGCACTCCCATAATAGAAATCTGCCCCCAGCATTCAGATACTTATGAGTATTTCTAATCTCTAATTAAATCTTTTTCGGTTTCCTATTTCTTTGTTGATGCCTAAAAATCAAGGTCCAAGTAAACCGGGAAGTTTATCTGGTTTCTATTAGGTCACATGTCCTTTTAAGATTGCAGTCCTTTTAGGTACATGGAACAGGAGAAGATACTGTCACAAGGAGTTCCAGACATTACAATATATAAGGTGATACAGGAGCTGAAAAGTGTTTTCAATAGGTAGTGCAATTTTCTTGCTGAAGAACTTGAAAGGAAGAACAAGATAAATGGATCACAAATGGTCTATTAGGAGATTTCATATCCTATATTATCAGGAGAAGCATGCTTATGAATCTAATGTTGCATACCTCATCAATCACATCCTTATTTTTCTAGAATTTAGTAACCTAGTGACAGAATTAGCTCATGTCCTAAAAATCAAAGTGGTTAATGTATGCATTTTTGGATCATCTCCAAGGAGCATGAAAACCATATCAAACAGATGAATAAAGCAAATAACTAATGACAAGACATGTCATTTCTTCTCGCAGTCTGATTTGGAAATTTTCTTTTGAGCTTAGTCACCTGAATTTGTTCTTGACCTAACAATAATCTCACACTTTACTGTTCCATCTCTATGCCCAAAGAAGCAGGCAGGTTGGGGAGTGCTTTTTAACATTTCCTTCACACCTGCTGTACCTGGAAGCAACTTCTACCAGTATATGAGATTACATGTACCTCTACTTCAACTTTTTCTTCTTGCAGTTTTCATCTCAAAACTTACGAAGAAGAAGCAAACAGGAAACAGAAAGCAGGCAGGGAGCAGCAGGCAAGGAGAACACATATCTAAGAAGCATTCCTCACTTGAAGCACCAGAAGAGGCGTTTGCGCATTTAGCAGAACCCCCGCAGTGATTCCCCATGAAAGAACAGCCACCAAGCCCTCCTCAGACGCATTGATCATAGCTAACCACATGCATATAAACAAAACGGTGGGAAAGATAAGGATGAAGAATATACCGTCTCCCACAGCAGAGCTTGGTCACGTCTCTGATTGAGACGATCGAAATTTCCATGCTCTTGACCCGTTCAATGCAGACGCATGGTGATTTATAAGTTTGGGTACGGCGATTCCCGGGAGTCTACGATATTGACCTGCGGGCAAAAAGTCAGGCATCAGGTCAACGACTTTGTCGGAACTCCGCCGCCGGACAAGGTTTGTGCTATTAATTTCATATAATAGTTGGTGGATTTTATCTTATGCTGGAAAAGATTGCGACTAGTGGATATCATCTTCTTCTTGTGTGACTGGAAGGACTAAAGCTCAAATTTCTGCTGTGGTGGACCAGATTAACAGCCGGGAGTCACTGGTTCTCTGTCATCATGAAATCATTGGGATATCTCATATGCCACATTTTATATGAACTAGTTCTCCAAGGGGACAATTTTGTAGAGGTTTCAAAGTCCAATCTTCCAAGCTATTCATATTCCTCGTTTGAAGATTGATACCACCAGTCTTTGGTCTTAATAGCATTATGAATTGTTATTTAGAAAATGATTTCATCACAAAGCTGAAAAAAGACCTTGCTACTAAAAAGGGAGTTCCTTGTGCTTAACATGCAGCTTAGAAAAGGTAAGGTGGATTTGCAGCAGACGAACCATCTAAAGATCCAGGGTATGTTATTTCTTTGTTGCCTGTGACTCCTAACAAAAGCAAGTTTGACCATTTCATATTATCCCTGGTGAAACAGTACTTCAAAACAGGTGAGAGATCAATGCCACTAACCCAACATTTCAGGCCAGATTCTCCAAGTCAGCCCCACAATACGGCGACAAAGTCAATTCTTGCCTTTGCCTCATTATGAAGGCCATTATTTATATTCAGAGAAGGAAAACAAAAAAAAGCCGCCACCGGCTAATATTATTCAATGCATCGTACGACTCTGCCAGGCATTTTCTAATTAATGGCGCAATTAGGCGCATGGCTTGTTCTAGAGGACACAGGTTGAGATTGAGACTGCATCAAAGGGGAATGAATCCAAGAGGACGGCTTTTTTTCCTCATTCCTGTCCCTGATGATTGCTACTGAAACCTAAACCTCGAGTTCTCCATGGATCGTGAATTAGGTCTGCTCAGCAGTGAATTTTTACAAAGGAGTTGCTTCCACGGAAGAAAACAGAGAAAGCAGGAGAACCGAGAGGAGTTGGAAGACTTGAGGCCTGAGAGAAATCAATCATTGGGCCGCCCGATGAGTCAGCTGATGCCTGCGTACCATCGTTGACTCGAACCATCGTTGCCATGGGTGTGTTTAGGAGGAACTGCTTAACCTCGTGAACAGCAGCAAGCACTCTCTTCACCCGATCACCAGTCTTATCGACATGGCGACGTCGACATCATCTATGGTGCTTTCTTTTACCCTGTGCTTGCTCCTTCCTATATCATATATGCCTTTGACCAAAGCCCAGCCAACACACAAGAGAGCTCCCTACCTACCTCTATCACACCCCCCGGGTTGAGGTCGTCGCCCTGTGACCCTCCTAATGGCAATTCTAACTCGGCTTTTGCTCCTCGTCAACGTTCAGGAAAGACGAAGGAGAAGCCTAAGCGTCTCTCAACTCCGTCAGGACCGCCGGCACCTCCGCCTCCTCCAGTCGAAGATGGCGGCGAGCCCCATGATCCCGCCGAAGCCGTCGTCGCCGCCGCCGCCGCCGCCTTTTAATGCAATAAATCTATAAGCAATTTGACTTCGGATCCATTGATAATTTTAGCATCCCTTGGGATCTATTGTGGTTGAACAAGCCTTCGCTCCCCATCATCATCCTAATATAATTGATTTCGATTTCGGTTTTGCTTTCCAAAGCCTTCTGATAATTATTATAATACTTTTAAAAAAAAATCAGAGTAAAGTAATCAAAATTTGCATAACAATTCAAACAACATGTAATCATGGTTTATACAAATCCTAAAAACTATTTTTTATGATATAAAATACTAATAAAACATTAACTTTGAATCAAAAGTCCTTTAAATTTATGAAATTTTCAGTTAAATAATAATTCAGTCCTTTTAATTAAACTCCTCCAATTAATAATTTTTAAAAATTCCCAAAAGATTCCTTATAAATCTGAATCAGTCTATGTATTATTTAATTATAAAAACTTTACGTGATAAAAAAAGGAAAGAGTCAGAGAATTTATATCTCCGACAATAATAACCTCTTGCCTCCCTACTCAGACCAATGGAATTTATAAATTAAAAAAAACCATCAAAATTTTTTTAAATTAATCAAATCTGTTTTTTACATCATCTTTATGTCAGATCCAATTAATTTTATTCTGAGTTTAGGATTTTTAAGAGACTATAAAAGCACCAAAGGCAAAAAAATCACAACAATTTCCTTAACTTTGGAGAAACACAAAACAGAGGGCAGATCTAATACTGTTTACACCAACTCAAGCTCAGTAACTTGAGATGCTCTTTCAGGGCAAGAAATCTTAAACAAGAACTGCAAGATTCACCAGTGTTTTCTTCTGGATTCAAGATTATGAGCTGATGCTTGTTGCTTTTAGGTGTTTGTAGATGATGATCCCTCTTTTTTTTTTTTTAATGAATGAATGAACTACCTACTACTGATGAGATCTGCAATCCCACATTCTCTCCTGTTCTTGATCTCAAAACAGGGTGGCTGATGCTTTTCCAAAGTATCACTCCTTCCACCACGGCTGTTCTTACCAACTTTATGAGAGAACTCACAGGAGGAAGCATGTGAGTGAGCACTTTTATTTTTGAAGAAGACACCGATAGGAACTCGGGGACAAATGAGAAGAGACACCATAGTAAGAAACGTGAGATGGGAAGTCTCAACTCCATCTTTTCTTTCCACCTGCTCTGGCATTACTCACCGAGATGATCTTTTTTTTTTTTTTTGCTTTACAGCTTCAGGACGAGCCTTGTTTCTCACAACCAACTCGAGCTTCCCTTCTTCCTTTTTCCCAAGTGCAAGCCCAGAAAAGAGGACAGTGACCACCACCACCACCACCGCCACCACCTCAGGAACAGTCCTGCTTCCTACACCGCTGCTGCGTCCACTCCCGGTGGTCCATGCGTGTGGTTCAGTGAGTGATGAGATGGTTCTGTAACTTTGAGTTGCTCCAGCCCAGCCAGAATCAAAAGTTCGATGATGAGACTCTCGACCAAAGGCGTCGGAGATAGCTGCAGTGGTCACGAGGACGTACTCAATAGGGTTGAGGACTGCATCTGCTTTGCTGCATGGGTGCAGTAATGGTAGAATTCATTCCCTGACTCCAAGGTTTGGGTTCTGAGCAGGGGACACGACAGCTCGAAGGATGGGATGATGGTCTATCCTTGCTCATCTGCAGCCATCAAGTAGTTTTTGATGTGGAGTTAAAGGCACTAAATTTTGTGTCTTTTTGGTGGACATGAGCTACAGAACCTTCCCATTTCCTCATCAATGGGATATGCATCCATCTCTTTTCAAATTTTTACCAAAATCATTATTTGGTGATTTTTTCAGAAATAAATCCATCATCTTCCCCACTGTCATCAAAGGCCATCACATCTGCGTTGTACTGTAACCTAAATCTGCTGCCATCACTTGCACCGGTCCAAGCTTTTAAGGATCGAAGACTAATCTAACGCACCCACTTTGTTACCCTCCATAAATGCCTCATCATGCCGGAGCCGAAGTGACAGTTGTAGACGGGTGCAATGATGGGTTCGTACCGACGCCCCGTGATTCTAGTACGCCGTATCGTTTCTCCGGTCTCCCGTTAGGCCCACTCGACGGCGCCGTTAACTCCCCCCTTTTATAATGGCACCGAGGTGGGAGGGGCGTAACTAGAAATCGAGTCTTCTCCGTTCGGTGAGCGAGCGAGCGAGCCATAAATTGCGAGCTTCTCCTCCGCGAAACCCTACTTCATTCGGCGGAATCCCGTCCCGGGTCGCGAAATTGATCGCTGGATTCGCATCCTTTTCCTTCGGCTAGTCTCCGAGATCGGTCGGAAGATTTGGTTTCATTCGAGGGGTTGTGGATCTTTGCGGAAGTGGTTTTCCGTGCCAAAGATCGGATTCTGGTGAAGCTTCGGAGCTTCTGAGGTTGCAGTTTTGGGCGATTTTGAGGTAATTCCTGGGAAGCGTAGCTATGTTTCGGGAATCGTCAGTTCTTCTTGGTTTGGTAAATCGAGCGGTAAAGTGCCGAAGTGGTTTGGTAAATCATCGAGCAGATGTCTAATGTCGATCCGTTCGGTTTAAAGGGATTTGATCTTTGCTCTAAAGAAGATATCTGGTGGTGTGATTTCCTGATATGCTTTTTTATCCAAAACACGATTTTTCAGCATCCAAAATTGAGATCTTTTATGTATGACTGAACCTGAGAAAGGCTTCGTTTCATCATGTTGATTTTTCTGTGACAAAAGTGCTTTTTTTTTTGGGGCTGAAATTGATGGGATCTTGTTCGTCTTTGTTGTTCTGCAGATCATTGGAGCGGTGAGGTTGGGGCCTTTTGGCTTGTTGGTCTGTGTTGTTGTTTCCTTTGAAAACCCCACCTTGCTTTCGTCTTCATTGAAAGCTCGATATCTTAGTTGAACAGAAGGACATCCACAAGTAGATCGAGTGTCAGAAGCGAGAGAACATGCAGTCCGACCCCTCCCTCTACCGGGACCATTTCGACCGAATTCCCGACTCGCTGGTCCTCGTCATCCTCAACAAGCTCGCCGATATCCAGTCCCTGGGCCGCTGCTCGACCGTGTCGAAGCGCTTCAATTCCCTCGTTCCCCTGGTTCATGATGTGTTTGTCAAGATCGACCATGTCGTGTCCATCGACGGCGACTCTGACGAGGCCTTGAGCCTGTCTTCCCCTAAGCCGAGAAACCTCTTCGCCCATCTCCTAAGGCTGTTGCTATTTGCCTTTCTCAGGCCCTTCCACAACCTTCAGAACATTAATAATGGTGGAAAGAAGCCTCTTTTGCCCCAACTATCCCGTCACTCCCCTGCTCGGGTCCTCAAGAATTTTGCCCATCTCCACAACCTGAGGATCGAGCTCCCTGCCGGTGACGTTGGAACGGAGGATGGGGTCTTCCTAAAGTGGACGGCGGAGTTTGGAAGCACGCTTCAGAACTGCGTGATTTTGGGTGGAACCAGGATGGAACGTAGGCCTGCTTCAGCCAATCTGGAAGGATCAGTGGAAGACAATGGGAGCATACCAGAGTCGTTCTACACGAATGGAGGGCTAAAGTTGCGAGTTGTTTGGACTATCAGCTCTTTGATCGCTGCGTCCACAAGGCATTATCTTCTTCGTCAAATAATTAATGATCACCCAACATTGAGAAGCTTGGTCTTGACAGATGCCGATGGTCAGGGGACGTTGATCATGGGAGCAGAGCAGCTGAAAGAGTTCAGGGAGAAGCCATTAGCAGCCTCACTGTCATCAAATAGGACGCAGGTGCCGGCATCAAACATGAAGCTGAGATATGCTCCATACTTGGAGCTGGCGGAGGGAATGGGAATGCAGGGAGTTACACTAGTGGCTATCAAGCCTGCGGGAGAGGGCACTAGCGGTGGCAATAGTAGCAGGAAGGAAGCTGAAGCATTTATTTGTGGGGCATTCGATGGACCATTTCGGGCTGCAGTTAAGGCACTAGTGAAGCGGCGAACTTACCTCTTGGAGATGAATGGTTTCTAGATCAACTCGGCCTCTTTGGCTTAGTTCTCTTCTTGTGGCCTGCAATGGTTCGTTTTGTTTGTTCATGTGGAACCAGTTGCGGAGTGCCATTACTACAGGAATGAGGTCTCGGTGTATATGCAGTAGCCATCAAAATTTTCCTCTCTCCTTGCATTTCTGTACAGTAAGAGTGTATGGCTTTATTTATTTTCTCTTATAGTGCATAAAATGGATCATCGGTTGTGAAAATTTTTCATCTCAACAATGCGTTGGTTGTAGTTTTTGGCCTGTTATGTGATCCCTCGGAAAATAATTCTATTTTGTGCATGTACTATAGTTGGAGATAGGATGAGACACTACTCAACTGAAACTATATCGTGCTTCTCTTGGTTCATGCGCATGTAGTTATGAAAAGAACACATGCTAGTTATGGTAGTTTTACATAGTATCTATCTTTCTGCTTCGTCTTGAGATGTCATATGTTATCGTGAAGCAATTTCTCAGCCCCTTCCGAAATGCAACAGTTTCAACTTAGAGCATCTGCTTCGTTCGCTTGAGTTGCGATCTTTTTATTTTTATTACTGTGTTTTGAATTCTCTCTTCATTTTTTTGCTATGAAGACATCTCAATCTTTATGGCCGATCAGGAAAACTGAAGTTGGAAATATTTTGCTTATGGCTGTTGCATCTTAGACCTTTGTTTTACATGGATTAATCATATTTAGCTCCCACTCGAGACATGTTTTTTCTTAGAGAAGTAAAAGCTGTTAAAAAGGGATGAATGACACTCAAAATTATGGGTTTTAGGTTCATTCTGCACCACAGCTAGAATTTTGTGGATGGCTTATTGTTTCCTGTGCTTTTGCACAACAAACCATGGCTTGATTCCAATAATGTGACTTGGTGTGTGTTCCTTGACAAAAGATTAGGACTGTAACCATACTTTATGCATTAACCAGTACATGATCAAACTACTTATTTAGCATTTGTTGAACATCTGGAGCTAAATAATCCTCCTCAACTCTGGATGTCACAAGGATGGTGATAGAATATGAAAATATGTAGAGAGTCTACACACTAGCATTCATGTAGTACAGTTTCATTATGAATGCAGACTCACATACACATTTCATGCTTCTTTTTGGAGTCAGGTTGCTAACACTATTTGAGGATGATCTAGGAACATTATAATAGTAGAGATGACTGCTACTACACTGATGTCCATAATAAAGATATTGCTTGACCTCTATTTATCAAGGCATTTATTGGCAAATGCCTGTCATGTCACATTGTTAGTCATGAAAAGGATGTGATTGAGAAAGCAAAGAGAAAAAACAAACAAAGATGATCCTTTCTCTATATCTGAGCTTGTGTGTCACCCTTATCTGCCTGCAGGGGAGCTACACAGGCACACCCTTCCTATTTTTTAACCTGGATCAAATTTTATATATATATATATATATATATATATATATATATATATATATATATATATATATATGTTTGGGTAGGTCAAGGAAACATATGTTTGATGCAGACTGACAAGGACAAGATCCTCTGGACATAGAACTTAATTCTATGTACTTAAATTGTAAACCTAAAGTGGTCAGTTTGGGATGAACCAGTAGATGGGAATTAATCTTCCTGGTAGATGAGAAGTTGCTGAAGTAGTCATGAAGTCAATGACCAAACAGCAACTACTTGTGAAGCCCCATAAAAATCCAGGTCTTGTACTACAACATCAATGACATCTCTTACTCAGTTGATGCTTTTTTTTTTTATTCCAAAGATGACAGTGATCAGTAGTATAAAAACAAGTTCATTTCTTTTGTTCAGTACTCTACAAGGATTTAAAATCATGTTGTGGCTTGTTAATTATGCTGCTACTATATTCTTTTTTTCAGATCTTTAATCTGCAAACTCAAATCCTTGGTTGCGTATGTCCTGTAAGTTTTACTGATTTGGTCATCAGCAATATTTATGTAGAGAATAAATGCTATGATCATATGTTACCTTCATTTCTGGAGCAAATTTACAGTAATTACCTTCGATCCTCTCTGCTCATCTTTCAGGCCATGAGTTGCTCGTTGGCTGCGCAGCTGAATCGATGAGGACCGACGCACATACGAAAACAATGGCGGCATACCGACAACTGATTCATTATATCGGTGAGCTAATAAAGGATCAGAGCAACATCTGCAGTCGATAGGATCAGAGCAACATCTGCAGTCGATAGAAACTGGACAGAGCAGCTCTCCATCTCCTTCCACATCTGGGGAAGACAAGAACAAGTGCATCAGGATGATAAGATGCAGACCCGCAGTAGCAGCTTAAATTGCTTATCATTTTGGGGTAACAGACGAGTACCGTAGGCCATATTACCAGTAGAAGATGCAACCGATGCTGCTGCAGAGGAGGGCCCTCGGTTCGGTTGGTGCCCGGACATTGTTTGATGTAGCATCGATGGCACTTCCATTCCTCTTTGTCCGATGCTACTACTCCATGTAGAGAGATGGGGAAGGGTGTGTGTATCGAACATGAAACTTTGTGGTATTCCTTACTCACCTATGGATTACATCTCTCTGTCTCTCTCTCTCTCTCTCTTTGCTGGTCTTATTCATGAGAAATGAAGGCAGAAACTTAGCCGATGGTCCCTTCAACCCATTATTATCGCGTTCATCGAGCTTGCGAGTTCACTCGCGCTGAAGCGGCTTCAAGTCGACCGAGATTAATTCTCTGGGTAATTACTGCACGAACACTGCCGCTGCACCGGTGTGGGATGCCGCCGCCGCCGCACCTGTTTCCTCTGTTGCACCGATTGCAGAGACCGATCCGTGTTATCTTGCAGCATCTGAACGCTTCGTGCGGCGGCCATTCCACTGCCTCTGTTTCTACGCTGTACTTATGCTCCTAAACAAAGAAAAAAAAATTGTAGTTTAGTAATAATACTTACGCTCAAATAAAAAAGAATTGAAGGTCTCGACTCTTCCAAGGTTATGATCTTTCGATTCACATCGACTCGATCATTTAATTAGTCATACCTTTATGTTATGTTAACATTTTTTTTATAATTTTCATAATATTAAAATTATAATATGATTGAATGGGGCAGTCATCATCTTTACAATAAAAATAAATTTACATATAGATATAGATATTTGTTAATCAATAGAAAGTAAAAAAAAAATTAAACCTTTTTCAAGGTTCAAACAATCTAATTAATGAATTGGTTAATAGTTCTAACTACAGAGTTCCAGATTTTTACAACTGTGGTCCCCCACAACATTGAATGCAATTTGCAGGAAATCAATGTTTTTGGACAAAATATATACAGAGATGAGGCACATGAGATGATGATTATGAAAAGCAAAAATAAATCCTCTGAGCAATTATTACTGAACATAAACTGAGAATGGAATCCAAACATCAATATGCTACTCTAAATAGATGGAGAATTGGACAAAGTTCTACATCATCCACATCTTTCTTGTAGAGCATACCTTCCATGACAGCTCTGTGGTGTTTGTTAACTCAACACAATATTCATGTACTCGATTTAAGTTGCATCACTAGTAAGGATGATATTTACAAAGAATAATGCCAACTTTCAGATGTTGACATTATGTTCTTGTTCAAGCAAACCCATCTTCTACACTGGAACAGTCCGAGTTTTCGCACCAATTTTCTTCCACGAAACGGTGGGCATTATCTGTGCTGTATCGACCCGGTCCTTGAACTTGATGGCGAAATTAAGCAGCGAATCCAAAAGCGACTCCGAGAGCAGGTGTGGTCGTAGACCCAGTTCAACGAGTTTGGTGTGTTTGGCATTGTAGTAGTGCTCTTCCGCTTCCACACGCGGGTTTGGCACGGATATGGTCTGCACACCCAGTCCTAGCTTCTTCCCCGCGTTCGTGACCAACCTGGCAAGGTCATTAACAGAAAATTGTTCCGTGAACTGGTTAAACACACGGAATTCACCTGGCTTGGCTGGATTAGCGATAGCCAACTCAACACACTGCACGGTGTCCCTGATATCTAGATATCCCCGTGTCTGAAAAGTGAAAAGAAAAGCTAAATGAGTAATGATTCGACCACAGAGAGAACCAGAAAATCATAAAACGAACTACAGTTAATCCCAGGGCTGTGTGTGATGTTAGTCTGATAAATACAAGTTTGGACTACTTGCTAACACCTATTATATCATTTATGAGCTATCAATTTTCTCCAATAAAGTATAGGATATTTTGAGGCTGCAAAAAGAGACCAACTGATACCTTTATATGCAATATTTAATGGTAATAATCAACAGAAACAAACATAGAAACAAAATATCCACCTCAAGAGTTGGTAAATATTCACTTGCATGATAACAATCATAAATGAAATGATGGAAGTATGTTATCTTACCTGACCACCCTTGCCATATACAGTAAGCGGGTGTCCAACGACTGCCTGCACACAAAACCTGTTAAGTGCTGTCCCAAACACACCGTCATAGTCAAACCTGTTGCAAAGCTCTTCATGCATGTCAGTTTCATCCGTCCTAACTCCGTAAACAACACCCTGGTTTAAATCTGTAGCCCTGATCCCCCAAGCCTTGCATGTAAAAGCAATATTATGTGAATCATGCACCTTACTCAGGTGGTAAAAGGAGCTTGCTTGCTTCGGATAAGGTAATGTATCTGTTCTTCCATTGTGTGTTATTGTTATGTAACCTTCCTCAATGTCAATATTTGGAGTACCATACTCTCCCATCGTCCCAAGCTTCACTAGGTGACACTCCTGGCTAAATTCCTTTATAGCAAAGAGGACATTGAGTGTACCAATCACATTGTTATGCTGTGTATACACAGCTCTTGACCGATCTATCATGGAATAAGGTGCAGATCGTTGCTCGCCAAAGTGGACTGCAGAATCAGGTTCAAAGGATTTAAAGGCTTCAGAGAGGAATTCAAAGTCACATATGTCACCAATAAAGAGCTGGATTGATTTTCCAGTGACAGATTTCCAACGCCGAACACGATTCTGGATGGAAGATATCGGGGTAAGGGAGTCGATCCCAAGCTGGTGATCAAATAGGCGACGGACAAGGTTATCAACTATAGCCACCTCATAACCTTTGTTGGAAAGGTGAAGAGCGGTTGCCCAACCACAATAGCCATCGCCACCAATAATCATTACCTTCTTGGATTTGGCAGATGATTCACTAGAACTTTGGGGTAACCCAGTCAATGTACTTTTCTCAATTTCTTGGCTCATAGGGGTAGCAGTAGCATAAATAATTGACTGTCTCCGTGGTCTCAGCTTACATGACCGAAGGACTGTCCTTCGATATTTGCAGGTTTGTAATGGAACAGAATCGTAGAAAACGACCGAACGTGTATTATTATTTTTAAGATAGGTTTTGGTTGTGAGACAAGAATTTATGCTGCAACAGGGTGAGATAGAATGTGCCATGGGAATGCCACTGCTTTCTTCCTAGTATGGAGAAGATTTTGTAACCGGAAAACCTGCAAATACAAGTTGGTCCCAGTACAAGTATGGTTAACCATAATCCAGCACATGTAAGTTTCAATTGCTCTCTGGCAAACAGCTTCATTTGATTCATATATTTATGCCATGATGCCTTAACTTGTGAAACAAGGTCATAAAAATAGCAATAAGCAGTTAAAGTAACACTCCGCCATTTGGTAATAACTAATCAAATAATGGAGGAGAACTATAACATGAGAAACAAATAAGACTGGTACATATGCGTGCAGCACCTTTGTCAAATTAAATGTTACGATGAGACATACTACAGAAATGAACTTTGAGGGAAGTTATGCAGAAACAGTTCCATGAGACATCATGAACAAAAGCCTGTACACGAACAAAGCCCCTATACAGTTCATGCCGTCTAGACATCACAAGCCGCCTAGTGGCAATGAATATCAAATAAGTGAAAATATTACTAAGCAGAGCCCACTGAAGCCTATCAAAACAGATTGGGGGCAAAAGAACAAGTTGGGAGGTCTTCTTCACATTAAACAGGATCTAGCTGTTCCTATCTGTGTATCCTCTCTATGCTATATAATGTATGATCGAGCTGCTCACACATCTTCCCACAGTATCTCATATTAGTGTTACTGCATTTTTTATATAAAAAAATAGAACAATGTTATTTTTTGGATACGTATACCAAGGTTGATGGGTTCAAACATATGGTCATATGGTAAAACTGAGAAAACTTGTTCTCATAAATATCGTTAGCATTTAAGTGATCATCATTATATATTTGATCACTTATACATGGTAGGATTCTCAGTTCCGTTGCATTTTTACAAAAAAAAACACAACCTTTACGCTAGATTGCCTCTTTGGTACTCCTCAAGATCCTTGTTGGAGCTAAAATAGTAGCTTGGATGAACTCATGAAACATTTGTATCTTACAATCATATACATTAATGCATATTCTAAACCGCAACACAAAAGATCCAAGTACTCTACTCCCAAATAGTTGGGATAGTTGTGACTATACGGATTTGTTGTTGATGTTGTGTACAAATTAATACATATTAAACCTCTTTTATACCCCTCAAGGTTCTTGTTGAAACTTAAAAGATTGCTTAAATGAACACATGAATTTATTACCATATCAACCGTATTGCATGCACCCCTAATACCTTTAACCTATGCTGATATAGAGAGGAGCCATCAAATCGGCGCCCCTAGACAATTTAAATTATCGGTTAAACTGTAGTTGAAATGCCTCCTAGAAAGAAAGAAAAAAAAAAAAAAAAGATGAACCATCCTTAGACATTTATAAACTGGTTTCCATTTGTGAGAAACATGCTAATAAATTACTTGAGCAAACAAACTCCAAGTCCTCCTCCAGAGAGAGAAGCAATTTTGGAGGTTGATATCAAAGACACAGAAGCCACCCTGCTCATGAAGATATAATCTTCATCTATGCAGCCTCTTCACCGCCATGAATGTTGAGAAACCATTGCCCATCCGACCATCCAGAACTGGTAAGTCTTTGCAGAGCAACAGTATCCCTCAAAAGATTACAACCTTTTTTTGGCAATAATCCAATGGAAGGTTCTCATAACAACAACAAAACACCGAACCTCGCCACTCCGCCCGAAAAGCTCCAAAACACATCAGCGACTTTTACCAATTTAGCTCAGATAACGAGGTGAGAAGAAAAAACAAGACAAAAACCCAGCGTAAATTACAGGAAAAAGGAGAAGGAGAACGAGAAGGGAGCACCCAACTGATGTTACATAGAAACTGTGGTCAAGACTGAAACTTTTGCCTAGGGTTTACGAATCAAAATAAGAACGGATGCACACCATAGCAAAAATCTTACCTTTTTCTTCGTGCAGTCGATCGACGCCTTCGGTTCCGTCAAAGTCGATCAAACCAGGAGGGAAAAGACAATAACTGTAAAGAAATTTCACGGATTTGAAGTGAGCAGAAGACGGTCTGAGAGCTCGAGATATAGAAAGACGGGGAGAGGTGGGTAGGGTTTTAAGAGGATTGGTGGGAGAGGAAAGAGAATATATTGGCGGATATGCCCTGCTCCCACAATAAAAACACAAAATGCTTTGGCTGCGGAAACAACAAGATTGATGGAATTTGGACGGTCGGATCCCGAGATCAGGTCATCCCCCGGACAAGGAATCGGTTCACGGGACCCAAATTTTTCTTCGACTGCTTCACGCACTCCAGCTGTTCGACAGAATTCCTTCCTCACAATAACATCATCCATTGTTTGATCGCAGAGTTTATATCACTCGAGCAAATTGCTTGTTGTTTCTGCATCTAAAATGAAACTTCAAAACCACCACATTTTTCACGAATTGAAGTCCGGTTTCTGTACAAAATGAGCTCCATAACTTGAATCTTGTGCAACCTTTTTTTTTTTAGCAACTTGCTTGCACAGACTGGCATACCGATACTGCTATGTTAGACCCTTCTTCTTCTTCTTCTTCTTCTTCTTCTTCTTCCCTTGGTTGAGAGTTGTCTGACCTTGACAGGATGATTTCATTTGTGTGAGCAACATATACAAGCGCATCCAATCATCCTGCATATGAAAAGTAGGGTTCACAACTTACAGTCAAATATCATTATAATATAAAAAGGTAATAATTATAGCATTGAGGAATGTAGCAGCATCCGAACAACATCACCATGCATCAAATAACACCATGTTTGTATGGACGAATTGAAAGCTCTCAGTGTCACATTTGTCATTCTTCAGGTATGTGTAGCTTGAAATGAGTAGTATTGTACTGATTTTTTTTTTCTTTCACGAAGATATCTCACAAACATTCATCGTGAAATCATAACGAAGATATCTCGCAAACATTCATCGTGAAATCATAACATCTTCAATTAACGAATCATTCATCACTTTTACATCTTCATTTAACCAATCGTTCATCACTTTTACGTGCTCATGTATATATTTAATAACTTATTTTACCTTAGTTTTATATGATTTTGTATGAGAAATATAAGCAGAAATAGTTTACAATGCTACGGTACGATCCCTCACCGTGTTTAAGCCAAAATTGTCCAAAATTACTTTGTTTTTATGTGTCATGACTTGATTTTTGTAAATCACAGTGTAGAACATAATGTAAGTCATCTCAGACCCCTGGAACTCCCCAGGTGGCACAGCGTTGGATGGGGCTTCGATATAGTGTCGAGCGTTGAACGTTCTTCACAAATTGAGCTTGTTTTCGCGCCCGACACCCTGTGAACCATTATTTATAGACTTGCGACTTTTCGTTCAACCTTCTAAAGTTATTTTTCTCTCATTTCTCTTTTGTCTCTTTTGCACTTAAGGTATTTGTTGAATAGCTTATAAAGCTTCAATTTTTTCGAGACGTCGGAACTTATCCGTTGCTCTTTCACGAACTTAGCTGGTTTTGCCTAAGTCATGCGGCACTATCACATGTCCATCCAAAAGGTCAACCTCCCTGAAACCTCCTATGGTCCCTTAAGACCTATAAAAGATAAAACGAGTAAGAGAAAACATTTCTTACGATATCCACAAGCAACCACTTCAGCAAACACATTATATGGCTATTGTAAATTACAATCATGAACTTTATAAAATCTAAATAGTCACACATAAAAGATAAAGGTCTATTATAGACTGAAGTCTCCACAAGTATCCACATGACACAACTCCCATTTACAAGCCTGCCACTTGCTATACAAAGCATATACAAAATCAAAAGACACGGACATACATGAGTATTACATCGAGCACCATCTTTATATTTCGTCTGTGACATTCTCCCGTACTTAATCCTTCGATGTCCTCGTCGAAGCCGTTACAGACACTGCATCTTCTTGTCTTTTGTTGAATCTTCAATCTTCTGCTCTGGTTGCAACAAGTCTCTTGGCTCCCAGCTACTCTCTGCCAATGTCGTTAGGTAGTCGAACTTTGATCATTTATTCTTCTTCAACTCACCAAGACTGACTATAATGTGAGGTTGATTGAATTATATTGATCCTTGTTGATTTCTACGGATCCTCTTAATAAAGAAAAAAAACTTTCTTATTTTACATTAGCATATAAAATGTCTCCTCGAGGTTGTACTTCATGCATCAAGCTAGTTATTAGTCTTCACCCACTCTTTTCTTACACTTTCAAAGCACCCGAAGTGTTTATACTCATTGTGTTGAGTTAACTACTATGATTCACCTTCTCTCTGCCATCAAGCTTTTGAAATACAAGAAGTTTTGCCCAAAAAGAGTAAAATTTCACTCCGACTTAGAGCGAGTCTTTGATAGTTTTGGTCACCTTTGAGATTATATTATCTTCTCCATCATCTTTGTCGCCTACTCCTCTGAGTAGAAAATGTATAATACCACGTACTGTCTATTTCGTTCCTTAGTCAAACCCTCCTGCTTTAACCCAAAGTCCCCCAATTTCGACTATCTTGATAAGAAGTCTGTTAACACTAGTCTTATGAAGTTCTCTGATCTTTGCCCTTCAGCCCTATCTTAGTACTTGCAGATTATCCTTGTATTCTTCATCTCCTTGGCCCTTTTCTCAATGAGAGCAAGGGATCAATGACTCCATAGAAGTCCCGCCTCTGTAGTACTATAACACTGCCAACCCAATGGCCCTACTATTCGTTACCTTGCATCTGCATCCTCTTCTTCGTGATCGATAGATCCGCCTCTATGACATTGTGGCACTCCTCCGAGCTCCGTTCTGACCGACACTTTACTTTTGGGTAACTGAGCCCCTCTGGACTCATCGTCGCTTCCTCACCCCTTTTGACTACCTGCTTCAATACCTTTAAGTTCTCTGAGTAGTTCCCCTTAGTCAATAGAAAGATAGATTGCAACTCTCATAAATGGCCTCTATCATCCTATTGCAGGGCTCGTATCAATTTTGTTCTCCTTAACTTCCTTAGAAGCAACATTCACTTATTCGAACCTGTCCTCTTATTTGCTGGGCTCCCCTAAGTGAATATAAGCAATGTAGCAATTCAACTCTCTAACCACTCTAATCATACCTCTGTATGATCAAGTCTCCCCATGGGACTCGCTGGTACTTACACTCGAAATTTTCCATTAGTGGTATACAACTCTCATATGCTGATAACTACTTTTATCCGACACAAGATTTGATGCGCATACATGAAAGATCCGTCATTGCGGGGTACCATGTATTTCACTCCCTAAATATATATCCCTTCTTATCGTTGTGTTGTTCACCGAAGTGGAGCTCTCAGTAGCTCCCGATCATACCTCCGTAATGTCAAGTTCCTGTGTGTGTTGTATTGCCTTGAACTATTCTATCTCGATCTACTGTACTATGTCGTCTTAGTGGCATTTCCATTGCATTCAGCTTCTTGTGGGATGGACTTAGACTATGATCTCTCCATGTGTAGCCTCTGCTAGCATATCATATGGACTCCACCAACTCCGATTGTGTTTACTCTTTTGGTAATTGGCCTTCATCCACCCATTCTCGGGTCACACTCAGACGAATCATCGCTCTAGGATAGTTCATCGCCTAGTAGCACTCGAAGTCCACTGACTTCACCGAAATTAGTACATCAATGTATGGATCTTAGACCTTTATCCCCCACTAGCATAATCTCTACTGCGCATCGTTTTCTTCATGATAGCTCGAATGACAGCATCGTGATATATTCTTCAAGAGTACTCGCCTCTGCATCCTCTTGCCCCGTGCTAAGGCATTATGATCCTAACTTCACCTCCGTAAGTTGAGTTACCTTAGTCTCTCTATCAAATGCTTCTTTGAGATAATATGCATATGCCTTAAAGCTCCCTTCGTCTTTGACACCATATAAAATGAGTCTACCCCATTAGAATGAAGAACCCATGAAATAACATGATCTTACTCTTGCCTCTACAAGAGTTCATGTCCTTAAAACTTTGTCCAAGGAAAGCTCCGTGCCTCTACTACATGTTTTATTTTCTACGTTGACCCCCTTCATGTGGCTTTGACATTTTACTAAATTATACCCAAGTTGCTACGCTACTTGATCTCACAATATATCCACCATTGTATTACCTCATGTGAAATCATGTGATGACTCATCGTCGCTCACTTGGTCTGTTGAGTTTTGTGAAAATATTGTTTTGAGGTACTCTTTCTCAATATGTGTGGCCCGTTACACATTATTCTTTCTCTAGAGAACCAGAACATATATGTCTTGGATATCTATTATGTTGAAATAACTTTCCTCTTTGTATTCTTCTTCTGCTAATACAGTCCCCACTACACTCTTCAAGGCCTAGCAATGTGCTGAACTTGTTGTACACTCCAGTCTACAATGGATGTATTTTTTTTCATGCCAAAGAAAAGTTTCAATACTCTATGGCGTCGAATTTCGGTCGCCTTGGGATGGCCATGAACACTCCATTGTCCGTATACAAGTCCTTATATGAGTACCAAATTTTTTAAGTTAGTAATTCCTCTCACCTCTATGAGCTTTGCACAACTCTTTCGATTGTTGCATAACATATCCCACTTTGCACAGTCTTATCTTTTATGAAGAGCCCCGCTTATCTTTAGCACCGTCAAGTTTGGTTGCCTATGTTGAGCCGTAGTTCGAACTCAGTCATCCCGACCTTTGTACACTACGTATTCTTTCTATCTTGCTTGTCTTTGTAGTACCTCTCACGTAAAGAGTTGGTCATTCCTCTGAATGTTAATCATGGATGCTTATTCCTCTGAGCAACCCATTTCCCTACATCTCCATGTTTGTTTCTCTCAAACGATCATGTGTGTTGGCTACCCTCTATGTAGCTCAGTTAGGTCCCCCACGTTTGTATGATAAGTGTTTATACATGTGTTTGTTCCACTATAATACTAAATGTCATGAACTTTATTGTTTAAGTCGTGCGACACCATCGCATGCCTATCCACAAAGGTCAGCCTCCCTGAAACCTCCTATGGTCCATTAGGATCTATAAAAAAGAAAACAAGTTAGAAAAAATATTTCTCAATGGATCCACAAGCAACCACTTCAACAAACACTTTATATAGCTATTGCAAATTACAATCATGGACTTTATAAAATCTTAACAGTTACACACAAAGGATTAAGGTGCATTATAGACCGAGGTCTTCACAAGTGTCCATATGACATAACTCTTATTTACAAGTCGAAACCGGCCAAGAAAGCTAACCAAACTAGGGCTGTCAAGCCTACTATAAGTCTGTTACTTGCTGTACAAAGCATGTATAAAAATCAAAAGATACGAATATACATCAGCATTACATCGAGCACCCTCTTTATATTTTTATCCGTGACAAGTCACTTTCAAACTAACCAACCTTATTTTTTACATATTCTTCTGAACTTGCATGAGGTTTCATCTAGATTGACCCGTTGCGAAGGAATAACGCACGGCTAGACAATCCCATCTAAGTTGAATACATTAATATAAGGGTGCTTCATGACTTAAGTAATTCTAGGTAAATTCATAACTTGTCGTAACCATATCGTACTACTTAAGTAAATTTAACTAAGTCAAATATATAATACAATTTATTTTGACAAAATAATAGACGGTCCATTGCACAAGACCGTGTTAGTATCATCAAACATTACATAGGTTGGTTTTTGTTAACTACAAAGTTATGCAAAGACAAGTAATATAAAATGACACTGGTACTTGGAACATGTATAACAGGCAGTAACAAAAGGAAAGCATGGAAAACCTTATTGTTCATTATCTTCTTAAATTAACCGTCGGACATTATAATTTATCATCTGTGGCTTCACCTAAAATTATTAGATAAATATAATTTACATGATGATCTAAAAAGGACAAATAAAAAAAAACAGTTTTAAAAATTTCTCACATAGTACTCCAACTTTTTTTAAAATAGTTTTATCTAAAAAATCATTTTATCTTTATATTTATTGAACTCCTTGGTCATCTTTATCTTATATCAATCTTATTTCTATAAACCCTGTTGACCAATGAACTATGATTCTGGAGGGAGAAAAATTATGATGATAAGAGCCAACAGCTATCCATAATTGGGTGAGAATAATAAGGGGAAAGCATGCACGCGTGAATCTGATAGGAGCTAGCAGGCCTCGTGGATAATATTATTATTGTGAAAAGAAATTGAAAATTTTGGATGTCGGGCGCTAACTAATTTTTTTTTTCCAAAACGTAAAAACTTTTCCCAGCAATTCGCTCATAAATAAATGCAAACTATTTAATTTAATTTAATTTCAACCCGGAAAATGCCGGTTTGTTCTAACGTGTTCCGTGACGTACGACGGAAGAATTCCATGTCCCTACTTAGGACACGACGGAAGGATGTGGCGTACACTGAACGCATCGCCCCCTGCCACGTCGCCAGTCGTGTACTAAGTCGTGAGACGAAGAGTCAGTTTCAGTCTGTTGACGAGAATACTTATCTTTTCCCTATTTATTGCGACCCTCTCGCCTCTTTGTTATTTTCTCACGCGGAAGAGAAGGCGAAGAGGCGACTTGTCTCGCTCCTTCCAATCTTTCGGCCTCCCTCTGCCTGCAGCCCCTTCAAGATCTACAGGTAGTCCCGATGCCTCCTCGGATCTAGAAGATCGCATCAGCGATCGATTAGCGTCCTCTCGAATTGGGAGTCCTTCAGTTTCTGCTGTGGACTTTAGGTCTGTCGATAGATTCTCTTTTTGGGGATTTCGGACCGGAAACCTGTATGCTAAGATCTTGGAATTTTTGTGCTCACTTAATTTGTGGATCTCTTCTTTTGTTGGTTAATTAGTACAAACCCAACGCCATGTTTGTTCCTGCTTAGATCCGTGGTTTCTTCTCTGGATCTTTTTTTTTTGTTTGTTTGGGGGTGCGTGATCGATCTTTATGTTTGGCATCTGATAGCGTAGGGAACTATGGGGCTCACGTTTGGGAAGCTGTTTAGCCGCTTGTTTGCGAAGAAGGAGATGAGGATCTTGATGGTCGGGCTTGATGCTGCCGGTAAGACCACCATCCTTTACAAGCTCAAGCTCGGAGAGATCGTCACTACCATTCCCACCATCGGTGAGTATTGGTCGCCTTGCCAAATGGGCTATTCTCCATAATAGTTTGTTCTGGAATCCGATGATTCTTTTTGATATTCTTTGTGATGGCTACCGGATTTGTTGGAGATGTGAGTGTTTTGTTTCACGTTTCGGTGGTGAATTGGTGATAGTGCTTTACCTTTACTATTTGATTTAATTAATGTGGAAATGTTTTGTAATAGGTGATTATGAACATTAATTGTTTTGTTTATTAATAATGATAATTACGTTTCAATTTCTCTAGGACATAGCTATAGCTTTCTATGCAATCATGTTGCTAATGATTGCAAGTTTTTGAGTGGAACAGTTTCGACACAGATTTCATGATATTGCTTTCTATTGCACCTATCTAGATGAGCTTCTTAGTATGGAAAACGTTCTCAAGGAAGATGATATGGACACTAGCAACTTGGTGCATGATTCCTATGCATGATTTATCTCCAACTTGGAGCATGATGATATTATTAAGACTCTAGCAATTTGGATGTCTCTTTAACTGCTACCGTGAAAGTGATGGTTTACAATGAACCTTCTGTTTATTTATTACTTTTGTCTCACTGCTTATAGTTGACAAATGTTATAGGGGGCACTCATTGGATATAGTTTAGATCATATATTCAATACAGTGATAAGGTTAACAATTCTATCTTCTGGAGCTTTTTGGTTATGTTTTTCCATACTGGAAAATTAAATAAGTTTAGTACTTTAATTTCATTTTTTTCTTGTTTAAACTTGACATGCTTTTTATGTGTATCTTTTCCTCCAACACCCATGGATATTTTCTAAAAATTAATGATCATTTTTATGAGGCTTCCCATGGTGATGATCATGTTCATTCAAAAGTGTGCTTTTAACTTGTACATGGGCGGTTAGGATAATTTGGCACTATGCATGACTCTTGTCTCGTTGGCAGTTGAAACATGATTTTTGTAAAAAAAATTATGAATTTACTTCAAAGGGTTGTTGGTCTTTCAAAGCAGTTGCCAATATGTCCTTACAGGATTACAATTCTTGTGATAATTCTCTAAATTGTTATGGTGTGTTTTGATGCAGGATTCAATGTGGAGACTGTTGAGTACAAAAACATTAGCTTCACTGTATGGGATGTTGGTGGTCAGGATAAGGTAATGCTTTGGTTATGCTAGTGAACTTTTTAATTTTCCAAGTTGTTTACCGTAAAATTATTGTTTGACTTTGTATAACTGATTGAACATTTGGGCACTCTAAGAGCATATCTTAAAAAACTGCATTGCATATCAGATGCTTTATGTGCAGATCTGGCTTCATTACAACAGTATGTTAGTCTGCTAATAACTAATTAACTTGTTTGGCTATTTCTAAGTACCTTTGTTCTGGTGATCTTGTTGTCTGCAAGAACAGATCAGACCACTATGGAGGCATTACTTCCAGAACACGCAAGGCCTTATTTTTGTTGTTGACAGCAATGACCGAGATCGTGTTGTTGAGGCAAGGGATGAACTCCACAGGATGCTGAATGAGGTAACCTCTTTCAGAAATAAGACTTGTTGTATCAAAATTTTAGTAAAAATTAGGTTCTTGCACAAGATTTTTTTACATACACTTCCACAAAACCTAGCTTAAATGATTATCAAGTGGGTGAAATAATTATTACCCTACAGTACAGCCATCCAAATTGGTGATGTGCTACAAAAAAAAAAAATCCATGCATATACTAATGGAATATCTTGTGATTTGAGACTCGATCAGAAAAATATATGAATGCATGACATAAATAAAGCAAGAGTTGATCCTTTTTGCGTGTAAGTTGTATGAGGCGGAAGTTCATCAGATAAAATAATTCAGTAGATATGTCTTCTGAACAATTCATTGAATCATGCCTCTTCTCATTAAAAAAAATTGCTCAGAATTCCTGCTGAACAGAAAACAGAACTGAAAGTTCACATTATGCCTTGTTGTGTTTCATAATAACACAATTGAACTTGACTTTTAATTGGCTTGTTCACATTAAAATCCAATGAAATAACGAAGTACCATCATGTGATGTTGGTATTGTAATGGGACATGAAATTGAAGTAAAGTTCATGTCATTATAATCATCATACTGATGTAACTGTAAGTGATGATGACAAGCCTGATTTGAAGGTTTTTGTTATCAACTTTTCTGCAGTTGGATGACATTTGAAACCCTTGTTTATTTACTATGATTAACTGTTTCATATGTTTTCCCTTTGTATTCTGGCATTGGTAGGATGAGTTAAGGGATGCTGTCTTGCTTGTGTTTGCGAACAAACAAGACCTTCCAAATGCAATGAATGCTGCTGAAATCACTGATAAGCTTGGTCTGCATTCCTTGCGCCAACGACACTGGTAAGATATTTGATTGACAAACTAATACTTCTTTACTGGTCATCTGCTATAGTCAAGTAAATACTCAAATTTTTTAATAACTATTTTGTGGCGTAGTAACCTTTTCCTTAAGCAGGTTGTATGTACAATAAGAGATTCTTTGCATGATCATTTAAGCTTATGCATAATTAAAAGTATAATTGGATTTTCTGGAAGGAAAATGAGTATATCATGTATATGTTTGATGGTTACATGAGTAACTTGACATTGTATAACCTAATGTTATTTTATACATTTTTTTTTTGTAAAGGACACTTGATTTGCACCGATTCATCCTTTCCAACATTTTAAAAATTGGGTTAAGAACAACTTGTCAGAAAACCTTGATAGGCAAAATATAAATGGGAGAATTGATTAAATAGAAAGATACTAAATATAAAAATGGAAAGAGAAAACTATTGCTGTTGAGATGTAACTAATGAAAGGGGCTGATTTCAGCCAGATAAGCTGATCTAAGCTGGTCATGGAATGTAGATTGGTGATCTCCTTAAAATCGGTCCTAATCCATAGCGGCAGTTGCTGATGTTTGACTGTGGGAATAAAACAGTTATTTTACCAGCCATGATCCTTTTGCAGTAGATTGCTATTGCTTTGCTGATTACAACCATGCATTGTCATTCTAACTTTTACATGGTCTTAACTATCTAAAAGATTGTGATTATTTTCTTCGATATCTGAAACGTCTGTTAATTTTCTCTTCTAAGATGTTGCTTTGATCGGCTTTCTTTTCAGAGTTTACGCCACAGAAGAGCCTAGAAATTCAATTACTAGTTTGTTGAGCTTGGCTTGCTTAGTGTAGGATCCTCAAGTTTGGCATTCTTTGATCCCCATGTTTGAAATCAGATTTGTGCTAGTTTTAATTTACCCCAGTTAAAGTGCAGTTTGTATTCCAGACAGATTAGCTCAAGCTACTTAGTGGCTTTGCTTGGCCATTTGTTACTCCCCAGTTTGACCATTTGTCTTCTTTCTCATGGATCTAGGTCCGTCTTTCTTCTTGTGTACTTGATCCAATGAACTTGTCAATTTGATTTTTCTTCTCTTAGATTATCACTTTCCAACTTTTAGATCATGCCAAACATAATTGATCCATGCAAATCCCATGCTTTCTGAAGCTGGAGAACATGTCTAGTTTGTTTCTGAATGTCACGAACACAAGTCCCTGTTTGTTTTGTTTGCCATATCTTCATCTTTGGCCTTGCAAGTTCAGAGTGACACCCAACTCTTGGAGAAGGTAGTATGGGAGAGGGGCAACTCACTCGAAGCTTTACATTTGGCAAAATACAATGAGAATAATGCGTTTCATTTTATTTTCTAAAACTTTCTTTTTTCTTGCATACTTTGGGCTGTCATTCCTCGGCCTGTCATCTTTGGTTATTGGACAAGCTCCATCTTGATTTCTTGTAGTATCTTTGGCATCATTTTCTGTACATATGTGCCTATGCATGTGTATGTGGAGCACCTATTTTTATCTCTATAGATGGAAGTTTGGCAACCTGCTATGGTCTGGTTGTGATTTCCAGTTCTGATTGTGTCTGTACACATCAATCGTGCTGTGTTGCCCATTTTTTTATTTGGAAGTAGTGTTTTCAACCATCATGGTTGGTGATTGTTAAGAGAACTTTTGTGATATCCTATCTGAATCCTCTCCTATATAGTATCTTGTTAAATTGTTTGCGGTGAATTGGATTTCCAGGTCACTCCATTTATGCCACCCTTTCCTTTAGTTGTTGGTCTAACTGATCATGGATTAAAATATTTAAGGTTGTCGTACTCCCAGAGTCCTGACTGGTCTTTGTGCACTTGTAATTCTCAGGTATATCCAGAGCACTTGTGCTACATCTGGCGAGGGCTTGTACGAGGGACTTGATTGGCTCTCCAGTAACATAGCCAGCAAGGTACTTTTTTCTGTTCAACCTAATGTCCCTCAAGTCCATAAGAGAGCCAATGACATCCTCCTTATATTATTATGGCAAAATGGGTGAGGAATATCCATTTCATTAATTAAGTTGCAAGCATAATTAAACAATAGATGCTGACATTAATGATCTTGACAGTGACCAAAGTTGCTTAACGGCGCTCGACAGCAGACAAAATTTGGCATTTCAGTGTTGGATGCTTTTGGTGAATCGTTACCAAGACAGCTTTTTAAAGGTTCCACTGGCTACCAAAACCTTAAAGATGTCGGCTGCCTCAGACCTTTTTTATATGTTTATCTATCTACTGCTTTTTCTGGATATATATCTAGGATGATGATACTCCCGTCATATATTTTTCAGTCCCCTGGGTGCCCATTATGTCATCTGATATTTCATACTTAAACTGGATGTTCATGAAAGTGACATTTTTGAGTAGTTTGACCAGCTCTTTTGATATACCTGTCAAGTCTGCTAAAATTGCCCCTTCCAGGTCACCTGACGATTCGATGATGCCCCATTTGGTGAATGACCAGAATTGTCTTAAGAGTAAATGACTCTTTTCACTTGGATGTAGCTCTAGCTGATGGATTCATCATCTTGACATGTTCTCAATTAAATAAAATGCTTGCTTCGTCGATTAAGTTTACAAGATAGTCAAACCTTTATGCTTCCTCAGTTGTCTCGGCCATGGTCACTATAGTGAAAGCAAGGCATTTGGACGAAGCTGTTTTGGGTTGCTCTTTAGGGCAAAGCTCATAATATGTTAAGAAATTGCACCTATCACAGATCAGAGAAACCATGTTATAGACAATTGGGTCCGTCTCATTTGTCCGCCTTCGCCAGCGTGTCGACTCTCTCTCTCTCGGACTTGGCGAGTGAGCGGAGTCATAATATACTGGTGGGCTGAAGCCCCTGCCCAATAGCAAGAGTAACTCAACTTTTTACGTGTACGGGGGGTTACACTAGTTAAGATAATTAGGATTGTACACTCAAAATGTTACTACGCCCATAAGTGTAAAGTACGCGCAGATCTCACGTGATCAGACGCTAGCGTTCTTCGCCGTTGGATGAGGAGACGGGAAAAGTGAAGGATCGTCGTCACGACCATGAAGCGTATGATAACCCGCGTAACGTATACCATCGGTGTTAAGCGCCGCCTCTTCTCCTACTTATAGCCCTAAACCCTGTCCTCTCTCTCTCTCTCTCTCTCTCGTCTTCGGAAACCCTCTAGCGAAATGGGATCTTCCGTTAGTCATGCCGGCGCCCCACCGCCATCGCCGGCCGCGGCTCCTCCTCCGCCGATTCCCGTCGGTCTTGCAGCGGCGCTCCCCCCGAATACGGAGGCACAGGGCGACGGCAAGGGCGTCTCGGAGAAGGTCGACTGGTTGAATCTCCCCTGCCCTGTTTCGTTCGAGGAGATCCAACGCGAGGCGTTGAGTGAGTCCTATTCGATCTCGTGCTCTTTGTAGCTGTGTCTCATTTTGAATTCATTGGCCTGCTTAGTTGATTACAAAGTGTGATACGATGATAGAACACGGTTGGGATCTTGTTAAATGTCCTGGGAACCTTAGTATACCTGAGGGGTGCCATGTTTGGGCTCTTGTCTGTTAAAGGAAATCCAAGATAAATAAGCCCCATTGGCTAGATTCTACTTCACGGCAGTTGGAGACCCTGTTTCTTTCTCATGAGTATTCTGTCGATGAGCTAGTTGGGCTAATTCAATGAATCCTAGTTTTCGGTTGAACTGGTTCTGTATCGTATATACTTGTCCATGTGCACCTTCTGGGCACTAGGGTAGGTAGGTTTTGTACTCGTCTGATCTTACACTTGTCAGTTGCTGATTGTTGCGGAAATTGGATTCTGTGATTAAGGATGAGCTTGATTCAGGTTAGTGCATTTTTGCCAGCCTTTGTATTTTGGGGGATCTTGATTGTTGTTATTGTTATCAGGTTTTGGGTTTTATTTTTGCTTGTTCCAAGGACTGAGCCTTCAACAATCCTATGAATCATCAAATTATGTTTTCAAATTCTAACTTATGATAGCAGGAAAATAATCATCACGATGAGAAATAAAGAAATCCAACTGAATGGATTGAGGTGAGACCCTCACAATGTGGTTTGCCAGATCAGAACATTGCAAATTAAATATGTAACCCTATAGAGACATATATGGAAATTGAAGTTTGTTTTTCTTCGAATTTGGTACTTTTCTTGTAGACAAGGCTAATTAGTGATGAAGTTCATTGATTCTAGGCGGTGAAATGCTTTTACACACATCTTTGTTCACGTGTGCATCAATGTGTGAACTTTTGATCTTGGCTCGTACTTAAACAGATCTCTTTTCCTCGCTAATAAAAAAAATGCTTTCTGTCCAATTTACTATATTTATTCAAGAATTTGGTGTATTGATTCATATGTCAGTTGTAATTCAACCACATATAAGATAACATGATCTCTTTTGCGAGCTAACTAATTTTGCAAGCCGAAAGTGAGGGGCTGTAATGGGATTGGAAATCAGTGGATTTGATGGCTGGTTTGGTTCTCACCTTAAAGTGAGAAGGTAGTTGACGAGTGGTTGACGCAAAGCTCCTTTTGTACCATTCTTGACCAAAAGTTTGGATTCAGAATTTTGTGTGATACTAACCCTTTTTCCTTATAGAACTTATATCTAGATACAAGTAGACCTTGCTGAGCTGTCTTTAGATGCATAAACTTTTTCATGAGGGGGTAAAAGGGACTCTGAAGTTTCCAGGTAAGGAGAGACTGAGTAAAATTGAACTAATAAAATTGATACTCCAATTGTAACAACAAAAAAAAAAGAATATTTTTTGCTTGAGTTCTAACATACTTTTGAATGTGATCTTCAGTGTCCTTGAAGCCAGAGCTCTTTGAAGGATTGCGTTTTGATTTTACAAAGGGGATAAATCAGACATTTGCTCTCAGCCACAGGTAATTATTGACTGCTCTACCATTACTTTGTTGTTGCCTTATTGATTTTGAGCTGACAACTTTTTTTATCAGCGTTTTCATGGGATCAATGGAGGTTCCTTCCCAGTCTTCTGATATTATTAAAGTTCCTACTGCACACTATGAATTTGGTGCAAACTTTCTGGATCCTAAGGTTGGCATTCTTGTGCTGTTTTGGGAATAATACAAATCTTAGATATGCTTGTAACTCTTTATGGATGATTTAATATCAACTATAGCTGATGCTTATCGGAAGAATACTGACTGATGGAAGACTGAATGCACGAGTCAAATGTGATCTGACTGATAACCTTACTTTAAAGATAAATGCTCAGGTTTGTTACTAAAATTCTTGGTAGTCCTGTATTGGTTGAAGAAGAAATATTTTGTTGGTTTGATCAACTAGTAAGTAGTAAACTTCTTGTTCTTTTGCCAGCTGACAAATGAACCACATTTCTCTCAAGGAATGTTTAACTTCGATTATAAGGTTAGTTTACTTTTAGAATTGCTTAACGCACTCTCTTCTTTTTTTGTTTCATCTGATGAAAGTCTCTTTTTCAACATTTTGCAGTTATATATTTTCTATCATCTATAAATTATATTTTCATTATATGTAGGGACAGGATTTCAGGTCTCAAATTCAAATAGGCAACAATGCCTTCTATGGTGCCAATTATATTCAGGTAAGATTGGTGAAGGTTGCAGCATATTTTTTTGGTTTCCGCATGGTCTGTTGCCTAGCTTATAGGGCATCCCATTTTGATCTACAATAGCTCCACCATGCTAAGTAAAATAGGAAAATTCAATTTAACTCCTGTTCAGTGGAGCTGCTTGTCACCCAAGGGTCAACCTGCAACATATAAGAATAACTTTGACTACTTGATGTATCCTTCATGTTTATTGTGCTGCACTTCTCTGTGGTTTCAGCACCTAAACTTTGTTAGATTGAGATGGTTCCCTCACCTTTGACTACTATAAGTTCATTTAATTATATGTTTGCACACTGGTTTTACTTATAAAAGTTGGCTATGCTTTCCTGCCTCTGCACTTTATGCACCAATTTGAATATTCTCTTGCTTTCTGCTTATTGATCTTCACCTTTTATCTATGGTAACAAAAATCTGGTGACGTCTCTTATGCTCATGGGTTCACTCGTTCTAATATAGATAGCCCACTTCCATCGTATGGTCTTTTCATCAATTGTCATTTTATAAGCTTACATTATATGTGCATGGTCATGATTCAGATTACTTTTGTAGCTTTGTCATATCTTTGTTCATTGGTTTATATTTAGCAATATAGTATATTCTGTAACATGGCTGGCAAATAATGTAAGCTTTTTCCAAACTTTGGTGCTCTAAATGAATAGGAGGAATGAGAAGTCGCATTAGATGTTCTGCTTGAAGTAGAAAAGAAATGAAACCACATGCTAGAGAATTTGTTGATCCTTCAAACTCTACAAAGGCTAGCAACAGAGAATTGACATCACTCAACCATTACATGAATAACTATTGAATTCAACTGGACATTTCTTTGAAAATCTTTTTGCCAGATTCTTGTATGTCTGCATATTGAATGCTGAATCGACAAAATAAAAACTAACAGAATGCCACTCCCCTTCTGGCAGGATGAGGTATGAGCTGTTGTTTCCAAATCTATATTGTTACACAAATAGACATGAGATCTAATTGCTTCTATCATTATGGGTGGCTGAGGGATTGTACCATTCATACAGGAAAGAACATCTCTTGTTGCTTGTATTGCATCTTTCCCATTTAAATGCTTCAGTAAGATGCAATAGTAAACAAGGATATCCCTGGCCACATTTGACCACATCCACATGGAAATATGGTTGTAGTTAAGCTAGGATAGTTTTTTTTTTTAAAAATCAATACAAGTGAAAAAAGCTTGTTTGTATTGGAGCGTAGACTTACGCTAATCAATTTCAAATAAGACTAACACTTGTTTATATATATATATATATATATATATATATATAATATTAGGAAAGTCATCATAGTTTGTTTATTGAAGCAAGTTGGTTGGGAGAAAAAAAAAATCCAAGAAACTAGGACTATTTTGATGTATACTTTGTTATGCATAAGAATGACATTTTACATGTATACTCTTATAGAACATTTTGCATATTTTTCACTTCCAAATTATCAATTTGCATACACACCCTTAGAGTCTGAGATAATATGCACGATAGATGCAGAAAACAATGATTGGTCATTAAGGTTTCACTTTGACGAAAATGCAGCAGTGAAGTGGGCTTTTTGTATTCATTATTTCTCTTGATATTCTACTTATATGTAACACTGACCAAATTATTTACTGTTTATTCTACAGAGTGTCTCACCACATCTATACCTCGGCAGTGAAGTCTTTTGGCTTGGGCATCAAAGGAAGTCTGGTATTGGTTTTGCTGCTCGTTATAACACAGATAAAATGGTAATCTGCCTCTCCCTTCTCTTCACTTCTCTTTGTTTCTTCCTGTTGGATGATCTTACCTGCTCTGGTATTTGGTTTTGCTGTCTGGAGAACCCACCAGTAGTTAAAATTTGGTAAATTTGTTGGAAGTCCGTTCAACAGAGGAGACGTGCTTGCAATTTGGTTGTAAATTACATGCTTTCTAATTCCATTGTAGGCACAAGTCATAATTCTATCTTTAAGTTAATGTGAAGGGAACATTTTAGATTTCGATGAAGGCTGTTTTTTATCGTGTAATAGTTTTTCTTTGATTTTTGGTTACTCTAATGAATTTTTGCGGGATCAGAAACATGACTCGAAGCTTATATTGTTGAGGACTTGTTAAGGAGTTCGTTGTAGATTTTTATGAATGTTTTGCGCAGGTTACGACTGGGCAAATTGCAAGCACTGGAATTGTTGCGCTGAGCTACGTTCAGAAAGTATCCGAGAAGGTTAGATTTCTAATAATTATAAGAACTTGCGTGATATACTCATCTTACAAGCCTTGCCATAGCGGTTGTCTTGCAGGTTTCGCTTGCATCTGAATTCATGTACAATCACATGACAAGAGATGTTACATCGAGTTTTGGTTACGATTACATCCTTCGTCAGGTAACTTCCTAATAGCAATCAATTTATTGGATATTTAACTTGAAAGTCTGGTTTTTTTCTCTTTGCTACCTGTTGAAAAATGCCCATTGATACCGAGTAGTTGGTGCCCAACTTTCTTGCAGTGTCGGTTGAGGGGAAAACTCGATTCCAATGGTGTCGTGGCAGCATTTTTGGAGGAACGACTTAATATGGGTGTTAATTTACTTCTTTCCGCCGAGGTGAGTAGGGGGGTATATGGACATGATGTTTCAGGAGAAGCTTAAATCATATACTAGTTTTATGCATACTGCCCTTTTTTATTTGTGTTCCCCAATCTTTTTGTCTTAGAAAATACCACTTAATGAGAAAATTTGCTGTGAGGAGCACTACTCCACTAAACTAATTCATGTTACCACTGCAGATTGATCATTCCAAGAAAGACTACAAATTTGGGTTTGGGATGACGGTAGGAGAGTAGAACTGCTCATAACATTTCCCAGGAGACGAATTGCTGCCGCAGCTTATGCCACCTGGTCGCCGGATTTGCTGGTTCCTCCTTTTTAGGGTTCTTCCGCCTGTTAGAAAGAAGAGGTTTTCTTCTCTTTTAGAAAGAGGATTTGCTGACTCGTCCATCCATGGCTGGGAACATCGAATATCTTACAAGTCTGTTAGAAAGAAATGGTTCTCTTTCTCGTTTCTCCTCCTCTGAGTTGGTTGACAACACATGATCTTTCAGCAGCCACTGGATAATTGTGACATCCTGAGACCACGATATGATTCTTTTGTTGTTCATCATTGATGGAACAGGTCATATTACAATTGTTTCAAAGATGAATGGCTCAGTTGTCACTCTTTTATTTGGGGTAGAATTGATGCATCCATTGCCATGATGTGAGAGAACCTGACCATGAAACAAACATACGCGTTATCTGCATGCATGCATGCACAAAAACTACTGACTTCAATCATCAAGCAAATTGTTTCTTTTTTGGTTCCAGCAGATCGCAAGAAGCAGCGAGCGCATCAGAACTCGGCTTTCGTGATCTGATCGAAGTAGCATCCGGTCGGGCCGTCGGCGGGCAGCAGAGCCAGCATCACCGGCCCTTTGGCGCCCTCCTCGGTGGTGATGACCCCGGTGTTCCAGTTAATGTCCGTCTTCACGTAGCCCGGGTGGACGCAGTTGATGAGCATGCCGGGGTGCCTCCTCGCCACAACCCGCGTGTAGGCATTGAGCGCCGTCTTCGACACGCTGTAGGACGGCAACATCATCGGCCACCCATTCGCTTCCAGCCTCCCTTCCTTGAGGTCCTCCAGGAACCTCCGCAGCAGTCCCTCTATCTTCTCCTCCGTCAGGTTCTCGATGTCGCTCAGCTCCTCTCTGATGCTCTCGCTCGGCATCCTCTGTCGTACGAAGCGGCGTCAACTTGTGCGGCGGCTCTTCATCGCCACCGAGAACAGGGGTGTGAGGAAGGAGGCTTTTACCCTGAGCTCGGATCTAAGAGAGGAGACGTTAACGATCCTGGCGCCCGAGGTTGAGAGCTCCAGCAGAGGAAGGAGCGCCTCCGTCACTCGCTTACAGCCGTAGTAGTTGGTCTCGAAGCACGTCACTGCGCCATCGTAGGTCTGGCGCATTACTCCCTGGACGAGGTTGGCAGCTTTCCCGGAGAGCTACAATGGCAGAGAAGGCATCTCGTCAGGCTTCTTCTTCCCCTTCCTCGTCCTCCTGTAAAATTCCAAGGGACTCACCCAGGACTCTGTATCGATGCCGAGAGATCTCAGTCCGTCGGCATCGACCGACATCCCTGACGCCCCTGCATTGTTCACCTGCAGTTTGCAGTGCCGAGTGAGACGGATTCAAGCATGCAAGCGGAGGGTTTCGCTTCTACCAAGATGTCGAGCTTCCCGAACTGGGTTCGGACGAACTCGGCCAACGCTCCGACGCTCGCTTCGTCCCGAACATCGAGCTGGTGAAACACGACGTTGGCGAGTTGGTGGCTCCCGCGGAGCGACTCCGCCGCGCCGGCGCCCCTCTTCTCGTTCCTCGCCGTGAGCACCACGGTCACGCCATGGAGCGCTAGCTGCCGGGCGATCTCGAGGCCGATCCCCTTGTTGGCTCCGGTGATCACCGCGACCCTGCACCAGGACGCGAGGGTGGAGTGAGATTTTGAGGCGGTGAGGCCCCGAGACGTGGCGAATCACCAACCTCTGCGTCTCGCGCTGCTCGTTGCTGCCCACCATGATGCTTGCCCGGTCACAGAAGAGGCGGCGGCGGCGGAGATCAGGGAGTAGAAGATGAGGGAGAACAGTAAGTCTGCTAAACCTACAGGCTTTTCAACAACTGCTTGATACGCACGCATCTCAATGTTTGGCACATGAACTGCATGTGATCCATGTTTAATTAGTAGCTTTTATTACTGCATTCAAGCATACATATATCCTTCTAATGTTCTCTGACAAACTAAAAGGATTTGTAGTGACCTAAATTCCATCAATGGGGTGCCTTGAACAGATCCTAAAAATAAATATAAAAGAGCTGAAGAGAAATTAGGTCTCCTAATTCTTGGCTTATTAGTTTCCTCAAGAAATTCCTAGCTGACTGGGGCAATTTTAGTCTTCACTGTGGCCTTTTTCGACAAATTTTGTAATAAAGATCCATTAATTTAAGACTGTTCTTCGGAAGGAAATCTAAGACTCTACCTTTTGTTTTCATGAAATGGTTTGTTTTAAGTCCCATGCATAATCCATATATTTTCATCATATCTTGTACTCTGAGCCACTTGTACCAAATCCGAAGTAGGTGTCGACAAGTTATGGATTGCAAATTTCATAGACAATTTGAATCTAAAGTTAGCCCCATGTTCCACAAGGTTCAATGCACTAATGCTGGTATCAAATTCCTTTGAGATGTGTGAGTTGTGAGGTGTACCTTCTCTTCTTTGATACCAGTACCCAAAGAGCATCCTTGACGAGTGTCGTTGGCCAATCCCTTAAATAAGTCGGAAAGCAAGATATCACCTTGTGATTCTGCAATTTAGAATGGACATGTTTCCTAAAGTTATGGTGGCAGAACCATGCAGTGACTTGGAAGAAGCCAACGGCATCCATCATTACAGCACTTTAGGTATTCTCTGGGTAAAGGTCACAACATAATGGGGGGTGAACGTGGACACAAACATGGCTTTGTCTGCTTGCTAAAGCCATAGAAAAGCTTTAAGACAATGCAATGGGCCAAAGGAACAGGGACACAGCCAAATCTTGAGAGATCTATTGAGAAATCCTTGGATGCCCAGTATTTCACATCCCAATGAAATCTTTATCCATCTCCTGTTTAGTTTAAAAACTCTCTCTTTCACATGTCTTTGTTTCTCCAGTATCTCTAGGTATCGCTTGTGTTAAGTTACCATGGCATGTGCCATTCAGTTTGAGTAGGGTGTAACGTGAGTTTTGTGGGGCAGTGAGCCGAAGAAATGAACTATAATTTGGGTGCACACATGCACTACACTTTGTTTCTTCTGGTGGCAGGCAGCATCAAAGAGCTCACAATTGTTATCGGTCTATTGTTCCTTGCTAACATGCAAGATTGTCTAGCTTTCTGCACACATGTTCAGTTAAACATGCAAGACCATCATATAGAATCAAACAGTAATTAGAACATGTTGCTGCTTTGATAGAATTGAATTTATGGCTTACAATCTACTCTTAGCAAATTTTCCAGAGCATGGAACAAGTCTATGGCATGTGCTCGCTTGCATTTAAGAGTTCCTTGAGATTCTCAAGGAAATAGATCCAAAATTTATAGGAAACATATGCTGCAGATGATTAATTCAACACAGTATACTTTTTAAGTCCAAAGACCATGGAAAAAATTTAAGCAATAGCTATCTGTAAAAGCTATGATTCCTCGTTATCCCAAGAAAAATATGTGAGAACATTGATTATTGATTTCAAAAATGAATGAAATCAATCTTTCTTCCATTGTCTGTTGTTGTTGTTTCAACTCATCCTTGACTTAACATGTTGTTTCAGTATTTTTCACAATATAACCATCTTGCGTGGATTTGTAGGGCACCTGAATCCACCTCACTTTCTCCATTATAATCTAAATAAAGAATATACAAGGATTCTACATTTGTGCCAAACAAATTGCCTAATGGTGAATAAAAAACTCATTTTTGCCATAGGATTAAATTACAGACCAGTTGTGTTGTTGCAACAAAAATAGACTCTGATGCATACTCACCAATTCTTTTTAAGCTGTCCTTTTTATCAGATTAACAAATTGTTGTCAACCAAAAGAAGTTAGTACCTCCTTTCAACTGCCACCATGAATGCTTACGGAATGCTCAAGTTGCATATTAGAAAACGTTCCCGTTATATCATCACTCCAAAGCCCAGTCGTTAAAATCCACGAGGATCACTCGTCAAGATTCTATGTATTTTATTGATATGTCATTATGGAGGTTTTACCTAGACAACAAGGTCTCTGGATTAACTCTAAAGTTGTGTCAAATCACCAAGTATAGAGAAAGCTATGGTGATGTTTTTGCATAGATGATCCTTGACCTACGTTGGATAGCACATCTTATTCTCTGAGAAAGAAAGGTCACCTTAAATTCATTATAAGGCTAACTAGAATTAGCTTTGTGGCTTTCCCTTTAACCTTAAAACCAACCAAATTCAAGTGGTTAATTTAAGAGATTTTCTAGATTAAGGATTTAAGAATGATATCAGATTTTAACTTGTAACTGTAACCATTTTAGGGAATCTTTTTACTGTGATAACCTTGATATACAGGGATTGAACAAATCTGTTTAAAATGTCTCTAATCTCAAGAACAGAACTCATCCCATGAAGCTTGCTCTTTGTTTAGACTTCAGACATTAATAAAACAATGACTTGTCACAAATGCACTCAAATTAGTTTATTATTTGTGCATTGCCATGAATAGGGTGCAGCACTACAGGAATTATTCTTCTTTAGTTGCACATGTACAGCACTGAATGAAGGTTTCTCTCTCTCTCTCTTTTTTTTTTTTTTTAACTTGCACATGGTTGGTTGGTCCCTTGAATTTATTTGTCATGTCTGCTGTGTGGACAGATCCATCCAACAGGCAGCTGACAGATGTTATACAACAAAGAACTGAGGATAAAATTATGTTGCATTTTCCTCTCACAATTTTTTTTGAATTCTAGATGACTGTTGAAATGATTGATCAGGTGGAAAATTTGTCAAATATTTTAATAGCAAGTTGAAACTTGATGTAGTCAAGAACATCACATTCTGCATTTTGGAAAGCGATTATTTTCTGTTTTAGGGCATGTCGTATGCTATGTTCATCACTTTCTCTGTATTCTTTTCCGAGTTGTGAGATTATGTTGGGTAGCAGTACATCTAGTGGTCTGCAGCTAAATACTATTGCATTATATGATTGTAACTTGAAATATCTTAGTTCATTATATGTAAACATTGGCAGCTGGTAAATGCATGTGGATTGCATTCTGAAGGTATTTCTAAATGATCTTATTGTTCTGGTCATCATATTGTAAAGTTTAACCATAGGAAATCATGTGATTAGGAAAGCAGAACCTTAGTTACCTGAAATCTTGTTCCTCTGTTTCGTTTTGAATCTGTCAGGATAAGATGGTGTGTCTGGATCTTCAGAGTCTGCAGTGGTTTGCAATTAACAGATAACAACATGTGAAGCTGCTACAGTTTGAACTTCCAACTTCATTGTTTGTGTATATAAATGCAATTGATAACGCATGCAGATTTTTTGTTGGGAAGGTATGTCTAAATATCATAATATATTGCTTCTCAGTCATCTCATGTCATCCAGAAATCAGCTGAACTTGAGTAATATGCTATATTGTAGATGCACTGTAAATTAACTAAGGAACATTTTCTATTGTAAGTTCACCTAAGAAAAAAGAGATCACTATTGAACACTAATTTTGTTTAATCTCAGTCTCACTCTGAATAAAACAGGTAAAGAATCTTATTCTGAACACTAATTTCTTTGCTCATGTCAGTATCACTCCAGGATCTCATGGAAGTTCCATTCTTGTCTGAATGTTTTTTGTTAGCTGACGAATACATGAAGTTTCTGTATCGTTTTGAATTTACTTATCTGTGGATAAATGCATGATGGTTGATGATTTCATGGAGTGGAAGTAATCTTGCCATCCATTTTTTATCGTAAGAGAAAAATGTTAAGGACAACAATAGTGTACTTTGCTGTTTATATCTTATAGGTTCAGGTAGATCAAAAATACGATGCTTAATCGGAACATGATCGAGCATAATTATACAGCATTGACATCAATAAGTAGGAGGCTAAAGCTCGATTTCTTGCCAGCTTTGACAAGAAGAACATGACAAAGAAAGAAGCTAGTTTGCGATGAAAGTTTACACTGCTCAGAACAGAAAGATGACATTCCATACTCAGTAGTTGCAGAGTTATATAGAACCAGCCTGTTCAATTTAACCTCAACCTATTTATTTATGTCACTCTCTTAATGCTGCATCAGAGAGCAGTAAATAGGAAGGAAGCGGAATTGGAGAAAGGGCCACTCCATCCATTAATGTCACTGCAACATGACAAATGCAGAGCATCTGTTCTAGTGATCTTTTCTTTACTATCCTGGTCTTTATGTTTAATGTATCATTTATCTTCTGATGATGTAAAAATAAACATGTACAGTGTTATTAGTTTTAGCTCCTGCCGACACCTAAATCTCTACTTGTTTTGCAGTAACAGTGTATCACATCTACCTGCTCAAGAACAGAAACAAAAGGAGGGTCATGTGATTCCCAAGTCGATGAACCTCATAATGATGTTGGGTAATCTACTATTCCCCACCAAAGGTGTACTCTCTGCCTTTAATCTTCCTTATTGCAGCAGTACAGACACTAGGAGCCACTGGGACCAACAGTCAATTCTGCAGGCCAAATCTCAGCTCCTTTAAGGGCACTAAAGCCTCCCCCTCTTGTCCCAGTTGGGACCAAAATGACTTCTCAAAGTCTAGCCTTGATCTTCCATGCTGATGTAGTCTGAGATGACTGTCCATGGCTCACAACATGTTGACATGGGAGACAACAACACTTCACTGGTTCATTACTTTCAATTTGGGTGTCAATGTCTAGAAGTTACCTGTTGCTGTTGAGAGTCCTGATGCACATGGATTCCATTCTTGCAAAGTATGGATCATGAGGCAGGCAGCCCACACAAGTCAAAATCTGGTCAGCTTTTCTTTTCCCCTTTTTACCACTGCATAATGTCCCAATATTTGTGTTTAATGAACTTTTGTACAACTGACTATTAGATCATGTTTCCAATATATCAGCAGAGACAGGTGGTCATGGCATCAAACCACCCACAAAGGACTAACTAGGCTTGTGGATCTTCTCCTTTTGTTTCTTCTTGTGTTATATTATTGTGAATCAGCAGACATCAGGACAAGACTGTTTTCTTCTCATCTGTTTTGAGCCATAGGAATGCAAATCTGAATAGCCATTTGGGTGTTGTTAGAAAGATAAAGACAGTAAGTTGTCTGTAGTAAAACCATCTACATCATAGCCCATGCATTCATTTCACATGCTTAAGAGCCAAAAGATTGTGAAGAAAAATAATGTTTGTCCATGAAGAAAAATTCTTTATAGTAACTGCACCACAGCCTATGATTTATATTTCCTTATGACTTGTAGAAAAACTCACAACTTTTCCAGTCAGGTCTGGTATTTCTGTAAGCACAATGCTTGTTTCATTGATGATCAAACCACTGTTTCAAAAGGTCTCCTTTGATGAATCGATCCATGAACACAGGTAACAATTCTTGCCTATTGTTAAAGTCTAATATTATCAACAGTATAATCATTGCAGCCGTTGTTTTGAAACAAAAAGAGCATGGTTTTCACTGAGACCTTTGACTTTTAACAGGTTTGACCAGGCGTGTAGATCCCGTTTCCTACTTCTTGATGCTTCTGACATAATGGATACCGCTAGAGGTGAAGTTGGACGATTCTGTGGTGTCTGCCATTACTGCCAATCTCATTTTGATTCCCGATGGGGAATCAACAGTAACCGCAAGAGCCATGGCGTTCAATGAATCGGGGGAAAGCTCCAGGAAGGCGGGCAGGCATCGCAACAAGAGCAGGAGGAACAGCAGCAATAACCCCACCTTCTGTAGTCTTCCATCATCTTTTTTTAATCTCCCTACCGTGCAACTTGTATCTATCCCCAGTCAACCTCACCTTATTTACCCCTCTTTCGCTCTGTTCTCTCTCTCTCTCTCTCTCTCTCTGTTTTTTTCTTGTGCTCGCTCGTTATCAACGAGCTGTGTAACCTCACATGCCAACCCGACAGGCCACCTTCCACAGGCGAGAAAGCGAGAGGCGAAAGTAAGAGAGGCAGAAGGCAGGATAGGTGAAAAGATAAGAGGAGCAGCAGCTTCGCTACTTCGTTCCTCCCCTTCCTTCCTTCTTCTGCAGTAATTGTGAATCTCTAATCTCTGTAGCCCATCTAAAGCTTGCTCGGAGTCAGAGATGTGCAAAGGTTGGATAGTACTGGCGTGAGGGAGACCATAAGCGGGGATCGAAGCTAAAAGGTGCGATTTTGCGTGCTCTTGGCTTGTTAAAGGCGCCTCCTGTTTTTTTGATTGATTTCTGCTTCTGTTTGGTTTCCGCTACATGGCAGTCAGGTCTTCTTCTTTTCTCGGTTTTGGAGATTGATCGAGAGTCCTGCTTTGCTTTGATCTCTGTTACAATTGCTTGTTCTTCCGGTGGCACACAAGGCCTCTCGTGGTATTCAAAAAAGAAAGGCTATGTAGCTAACCATCAAATCGTTAATTCCAAGCATTTTGTTCCCTTATTCTGCGTAACAATCATTTTTTTCTCGTCTTCTCTGTCTCGATTGCTGTACGCAATTCTTCAGCAGTGGTGAAATGTATCAAAATACTTCAAGATCGATCATTTTTCCTATTTTTCGATCGCTTACGAAGACAAAGTTGATTTTTGGCCATTTAGTGCTTCATTCCCCACCAGTGGAGGAGGTTATTTCTTCTTTTTTTCCTTCTCCTCCTATTCTTTCGGCTTTGATTTTTGGGTTTTTCTGATGAAGGGAAGTTTGATGATGATCTCTGAGTAGTCAATGCTTCTCCTATCGGTATCTTAGATGTTTCCTGTTCTCTGCCGAGCAATTCTTCATCAATCTTGGAGACAACATCTAATAAGATTCACTCAGCTCAAGAAGTTGTTGACCGGATCTGCGGTCTATTTTGGCAGCTTTGATTAGATTAGTTATGTCGGCCAAAAGAATCGATATAAGGATGGAGTTGCAACTTTGAACCTTTTCTGTTGTGTGTGTGGACTGTGGATAAATTCAATTCCTTCTTTTGTTTGATACTGATTTGGAGGTTGTTTACTTGGTTTTCCATTGTGGACCTCTTCGGTGTCTCTTGCTGCCTCCGTTCTTGACATATCTGCTTCCTTTCTTCTTGTTGCTCTTTTCCATGTTATACGGTAAGTAATGAAGTGCTCATCTATTTTGTTTCTAAATTTAGATGATGTATTTGAGTGGTTTTGTTCTATTTTAGAGAGCACATATCAGGTTTTTTTTTTTTTCTCATAGAAAGTAGATGCTTGTTGAATTTGTATGAAGAAGAGAAACAGACAACTCGGCCTTTTGTTTCTTCGAGTTATGTTGATTTGGAAACAATTCTTTTTCTTGTTTGGTATTAGCAAGAAGACTAGAACTCGTGTCGGTCTTGGTTGTTCTGTTTGCTTATATGTGGAGAAAAATTGCCCCATCTTTTTGTAGTTTTGGAACATACATGCTGTTTATGCAGCAAAGTAGGAACTCGGTTTGCTTGTCACTCCCTTGGTTGACCGTAATGTTTCTCAAACTGTGTTGTTTTCGTCAAAGATTCATTCGATCGCTATAATATCTAGTTTCATTAATTCGAGAGCATCTACTTGCTGAATTGCTAAAGGAAGGCTTTCGATTGATCTTAGATAAAGTTGTCAGCTTTCACATGAAGAATTTGTTGGATTACATCTTCAGTTGGGTTATGATCTGATGCTAATTTGTTTGCAAGGATTGTGTCCAATTGAAATTTATGTTCTTCATGTGGGAAAATTCTTAGCTTAAGATCTCCAGACTGCAGCAGTAAAGCTTGCTGGTTGTCTGTAACATCGGTCTAAAAGTATTTTGTTGCTCTGCATCCTTTGTGTGCCAAGTGAGGTGCATCCAACTTGAGTTGTACAGCTTTTGTTGCTTGTTATCATAGACAATTTGCATATTAAAGCCATTCATAAATGTATTTCTTCTTTTTTACACTCATGGAGCATGCTCATTTATATTGCTTCTGAAATATCTGATTCGAATTTCTCTGAATTGAATCTTTTAAACGTGTATTAAATGTGACAATTGAGATTAGATTCATTTTGTGAGTTGAGAAAGTTCATTTTCTCATGATATTACTTCCATCATATATTTGGTACATAATAATATCTTCCAACAGCATGACACAATTGAAGATCAATTATATGTTTGAAGTTATTTTTTGCTGCTTAGACATGCTACTATCTGAACTTTATGTCTCATGCTTTTGCAGGGAATATTGCATCTGTCGTTTGACAGCGAGTATATTAATCTAATTGCTTGTTCTGCTAGTAATGATGGGGGGGCTATTAATGGAAGGCATGGTGTACCCTGGAGGTCCAAATTATGTGCAACTTTTCCCCTCAAATGATGAAAAAGATCTTTGTTATGGTAGCCTCCATCAGCCTTCAATGGGCGAATGCATAATGGGAGAGGGAGATCTGGTAGATCCTCCTCCCGAAAAATTTCCGGAGGTTGGTGATGAAGAGAGTGACGAAGATATTGACATAGAAGAACTCGAACGACGTATGTGGAGGGACCGGATGCGCTTGAAGCGTTTAAAGGAGCAACAACAAAACAAAAACAAGGAGCAAGGTGATGTAGCAAAGCAGTGGCAGTCACAAGAGCAAGCCCGTCGAAAGAAGATGTCTCGTGCACAGGATGGCATCCTTAAATACATGCTGAAAATGATGGAGGTCTGCAAGGCTCAGGGATTCGTTTATGGTATTATTCCAGAGAAGGGCAAGCCGGTTAGTGGTGCCTCTGATAATCTTAGAGGTTGGTGGAAAGAAAAGGTCAGGTTTGACAGGAACGGGCCTGCCGCTATCGCCAAGTACCAGGCCGATAACACCATCCCTGGATCTAACAATGAAGTGGTCTCTGGTACCGTAAGCCCTCATTCCTTGCAGGAGCTTCAGGACACCACATTGGGATCTCTCTTGTCAGCTCTTATGCAGCACTGCGACCCACCGCAGCGGAGGTTCCCCTTGGAGAAGGGAGTTGCACCACCATGGTGGCCTACCGGCAGGGAGGAGTGGTGGCCTCAATTGGGCATTCCAAACGATCAAGGTCCGCCACCCTACAAGAAACCCCATGATCTGAAAAAGGCTTGGAAAGTTAGTGTCTTGACTGCAGTCATCAAGCATATGTCTCCTGATATCGAAAAGATTCGTCGGCTGGTTAGGCAGTCCAAATGCCTTCAAGACAAGATGACTGCCAAGGAGATTGCAACATGGCTTGCTGTTGTAAAGCAGGAAGAGGACATGTATATGAAGCTGCACCCTGATACCTGCCCTCCCCCATCCTCTGGGAGTGGCCTCACAGGAGCCATCTCCTTCAACACCAGCTCCGGTGATTATGATGTAGAAGGTGTTGATGAAGACAAGAGCGAGGATGTGATTCTTCACAATCCTCCTGCTGATGGTAACACTTTTAGCCTGAGTGCAACTGTTGGGAATGAGAAATTTGTTCTGTCTGTGCCGATGAAGGATGAGACTGACTGTGCCTTCATTCAAAAGAGAACCGCTGCTGAGCCAGAACTGTTGTTGAACCAGCGCATTTACACATGCGATAATGCAAAGTGTCCACATCATGATTTTTGCCGAGGATTTACCGATAGGAATGCCAGAAACAGTCACCAGTACCTCTGTAAGTATCAGAATACATTTCCTCAATCTATCGGTGCACTGTCAGTTGAGAACTTCCCGGTGAATGAGAACAAGCCCCCAGTTCTCTCTATGTCGTCAACCGCTCAACCTACTCCAACTTCACTTGGTTCAAGCCTCAATCCTATTGATGTCTCTGATTTGGGTATTCCTTCTGATGGGCAAAAGTCAATCAATGAGTTGATGGGTTTCTACGACAACAACATTAGCGGTGACAAGAGCTTGACTCTAGGAAGTGCTTCCGTGTTGGAAGGTTCAAATTCTTTCCAGAGTAGAATTCAGATGGAAGACACCTTCTTTGGGCAGGAGACAGGAATCGGTGGCAGTCTCTTCGAAGAAGTGGGCAGCTTTGTTCAGCAACCACAGTTCTTCGTCCGTGAGGACATGATGCCATTCGGGCAACAATTCAGCACTCAACCCAATGAATCAAGTGGTGGCTTCAGGTTCACGTCTGGCTTAAACATACCTGCTGTGGATTACTCTAATGCTGCATCGCAGAGGGGCGTGCTGCAGAAGAAGCACGACGGATCCAGCTGGTTCTACTGAAATGAGCGGTCATCATCTGATCCAGATTATCTTAGCCAAGGAATCGTGAAGCCGTAGTAATGATCTCATGCAATATGCATTGGAGTAGATTTTATAGAAACCTTTTGTTCGGGTGATCGTCTCCTTGCAATTTACTTCAGTTTCTTCTTTATAAACCTTGAAAGAATTAGTAGTTCAGAGGGTGCTCCATAGGTTAGCCACTTCTTATCAGATGCTCTGGGTGGAGCATCCTTAGCCTAGAAAGTATATATTTGTAGAATGATGAACTCGGTAGTTTAATCCATCCTCATGTTGGATTCTTGATAGGCTAGTTATGTTCAAACTCTGTGTTGTGGTAATTAAAAATATGATTTTGTGCAACTTTATTGCCTTTTAGTGTTTGTACTAAAATGTGTGTATGGGAAGTTAATATTTGTCTGAACAACCCTTATTCCCTTGCATCCTTCATCACAGCATTTTATCATCATATTCCATCGAACCTTGAAAGACTAGTAGTTATTATGAGATCATTGAGCTTCATGTCATTTGTGCATCTTTTTTTATGCCTGCTTTGCTCTGATTACAATTGTCTCATGAGTGTTCCATATTTTGCTTAATCCAGCTGAAATTAGTTGACAGAAGAAGAGTCCAAAACCTTCTGAAGCACAACTTTTGACATGAATCTGAGACCTTGTAAAGAACAACTCCCAAGTGCTTGCTGTTGCACTTCCTCCTGTTCTGCAAATGCTGTTGGTAAAGCAAAAGTTAGGCAGATCAAAGAAAAAAGTGCCTCTTGAAACCTACCTGTTGATGTTACTCCCTGTCTTGGACACAGGTGTCTCACCTTCCTCCTCTGGTTGGTACCTCATCCCAATCCCAAACTATTTCTCCACTTGTGATTCTTCACATGCCCAACCATACACAAAAAGCCAGAAAGATCATGACTCATGTTGAGATTACCATGAGAGGCAGGCACAACATTGGGAGAAGGAATGAGCTTAATAACTTCAACTCCACTTGTCCTTGATTGAGCAAGAACATGATTTGGGTATCTGCTTGTGGTTCATGATCATCTTAAAGGTCAGGTCATCTTGGCTGAGTCAACCCTGACCTCATTAACATGGAAACCTATAGTTGGAAGGAACAAACCTGTGTTTTTTCAGAAAACTTGGTTGCCTAAAAAAACAGGACCTCTGTACTAGTTTGACATCAATGGAAACATCATGGTTCTGCTGTGCTGCACATATTCTATACCAACTAGGGAGTAGGCCTGTAGTCAGTGGTGAGGTTTGAATTGATCTGTTTGATGTAGATGAGCACATCCTGGAATTGACTCTTAGGTTGAGCCTGATAAGAACATAGATTCTTGGACAACACTTGTTATCTTAATTGACTCAACATGGTGCACACTCCACTTCCATGGAGGTCATGTCAAGCTTTTGTTATCTAGTAAAAGAACTTTGGCCAAAACCTGATCAAAATGCGAGACTGGTCCAAAGAGAATACACAGATCAGTCTAAAAGCCTATACAGGGGAAGACAGATTCTTCACGCAAGCCTCTATGTAGCAGGTGAGAGAGCCCACCCAAGTAGGCACTTGTTCATGATGTGAGAGGAAGCTTTCCTTCTCCTCTGGCTGTCACTCGGTACAGCCGCTGGTTTCTTCTCAGAACCCTCCGTCCACCTTCTCCACAACTGTATGGGTTTCTGCTTTCTGAAGTCACTGTGCCGCTGTAGCATGCATCTGTTCTTGGTTTCCACTGCATCAGAGAGATCTCAGCATCAGCAACTTGGATCCAGTTAAAAAGATGTGAGTCAAAGTTCTTCTTAATCTGCTCGTAGCTCAAATGAACATGAGCTGTGTTGCTTCATTTCTTTGACAGAATCATTTGCAGCAGAGGAGGTCATTTCCTTTGCACTTGGTGCTCCAGCTTCATGCATGAATGGTACTTACACAGCTTAACAAGATGAACATTAAAGAAGACAACATAAGATGATCTTTGTTAGTTTTGTCAACATCAGAGTAGCGAGACAGTAAGATAAGCCTTGGTATGACAGTTGACTCTGTAGCGTAGGAGATACGATTCGAATCACGGAAAAAAATCTCTAAATACAGAGGTAAAGTTACGTAAATTGACTCTCTTCAGGCCTTGCCTGAGTGTTTCCAATGTAAGAGTTAAGCCTCTTTTTTTTTTTTTTTTTTGCTTTAATTATCTTCATTTTGTTTGTTTCTGACTTAAAAATTATTTTTCAATGTCACTATGGATGTCGATGGCCTTCACTGTGTATCACCATGAAACATTCGGTCTTCTTCGTCTTGAAAACAAAGACTGAAGGGCTATAACCTCTGCCATTTTCGATTAGCCCATGAAGCTGACATAGAATAAGAACAAGTATCAAATTCTCCACCGATGTTTCCCATTAAGGAGGGAATGTCAACCCCACTTTACACAAAATAGAAAGATACTCTTGTCATTTTTTTCAGTAGTAGGATAAGAAAGGATTGTAAAAAAGACTCTCAGTTAGAACTGCATCTTTTTCCTGTTTACACAAGAAAGAAAGGGCAGAAACTTGTTGCAGCTTTAGGTGCATCAGCTCATGGAAAAGCTGAGGCTCATATGTTTACAGACCAAGTCTTTTTGGCTCTGCATCTTGCAAGAGTTGGTGCCTTCAGATATGGGATGTTGTTGTTGCTAAGTTTCTTGTCTCAGATTGGGTTTTCATTTTTTGGGTGGAAATGAATGAATGAATGCATGAATGAATGAATCACTGCCACAATGTAGACTTAGTCAGCAATAAGCACTAATTTGCTCCATGAACAACACTTGTTAACTGATTCAATGAACAACAGTTGCTATTCTGTGTGGGGGATCAACTCCTGTCTGAGCTCATCAAGGAGGATCTTCTCACAGCCACAACTAAATGTCAAGCTAAAAATGGCTCCTCTTTGAGTTGACAGGATGACTTCCTACATCTACCTTGACATTGATATAAGTCATAATGATCAGATAAGTCTTCCTAACAGGAGAGCTAAGTTTCCTTGTTTCACTGCCAATAATGTGGCCTCAATCAGAAAGTGCATACAAAACCAAGGTAACTGCTAAATCGAGTGTCATTTGAGATCCTTGCTAACTCTCGAAGTGTTATAATGTTCAGCATCTTCAGAATTCAATTGCAATCCCAAATCCTTACTTTTTATGTGTACCAGACTCAGAGATCATTACTTCTCCATCTGCAGGGAAAGATGTTCTTCACTTTGCAGAGAAGTTGCAGAGTTGGTTCTCTTGATAACTATGGAAGAGCCATTCTTGTTATTTGCCTTACATCTCAGTTACCACTGGTGTCAGACAATATATTAGATGACAGAGTAATTTTCCAGGCAATTTATGTGATGTGAATGTGATCAGAAAACTAGCTTAACACAAGGCCAGGTCATCTGCATGGAGAAGAACTGTTCTAAGCATGACATCAATCCAAGAGCAATTGTGGGCCTCATTTGTCTCTGAAGGCCAAAAAAAAAAAAAAAATGGTAAATTCATCATACAGCATACCATGCATTTTACTATTTGAAGCAGTGTATAATTTAGCTTCATATATTGCAGAGCTTATTATTACTACTCTGTGTGGCCACTGCTGGGAGTCCTTATCAATAAGATCTCTTTGTCCATCATATAGATTCTAGTTTCCATTTTATATGTTAGATCTATATATCTAATAAAATTGCATCATCTACAGAATTTGGGGGACTGTTCATCTTGAGCAGAATGGATGGAAAGCATAATTGTCCTTCTATGCTTATGCTACAACCTTTTGAGTGAAAGATACTGAGTTTACTCAAAATTTTATAGTCATATCCTAAATTACAAATATTTATTGATGACAAAAGGACACACACACACATGTACTGAACTTGTAGTTATGATATATATGGCAAAGTCAGGATGAATCTAAATATACAATCGATTTGTTTGATTTGTTTTCTGTGAGAAACAAACTAATGAAGATTAAATAACTTTCCCTATAAATAATCATACTTTCTATATGAGATAAAATAGATAAAATTATTTCCTTAATATAAAAGATGATAGCTATGTATGCCACTGTTTTCATGGAAAAAAAAATTATATATATACCTGCATTAACATATTTTTATGTAAGAAGTAATTTTTTTAAAAAAAAAGATAAATGGTAAAGTGGAAATTTGAACTCAGGACATTGATAAATGAGTTTGGTACATTATTATTAAACTAATATTTAAGGTATAAAAATATATCAATTGAGATTTCAGATCCTCAATCTTTGATAAATAAATCTAACACATCATCATCATCCTCAGATTAATATTTAAAATAGATAAGAAATAAAGATTACCTCTGTAGAAGACAAAATTAGATTTGTTTTCACAAAGAGTCCACTCCAAAACAAAGATGGAAAGCTTGGTCAAGGTGGTACATACAATCTTTAGCTCTAAAATGTAATGAGGACAGCATCAACAACATGTAGGCCATTTCATGTAAGAGATTCCATTAGAAAAAAAAAAAACATGTCCCTTATGTCCTCCTCTATCGATCAAAAGAAAGAAATCAAAAGTGTTTCACGAGACTTAAGTTGATTCTGTCTACATCATGAACGCCACCACCATAATTTACGATCATTGCTGGTGAAGAAGAAGAGGAAGAACAGACGACGAACAACAACAACAACAAACAACAACACGACTAGAGAAGCTCGTTTGGCTGCATCACGAGTTTTTTTTTAACAGCATATATATATATAATAGTGATAGATCGTTTTTGAGAATATTATTTTTTAATTTGGCTTGATGTATTGTGTTTATTAGTACAAGAAATCCAAAAAAATTTGGCAGCAGAATTCGTGCAACGATTTTTTTTTTTTTTGAAGCAGAAAAAAACAACGCGCCGTGTTACGTTTTGATTCGGAACCGGCATAGACCGGATTAGGATTCGTTTCGTTCGTCGAGTCGGACGGGACCGGACCGACGCGACGACCCGGGACGGACCGGGTTTGGCACGCCGCTCACCTTCTTCTCGCTTCGGCACCTCAGAAGCCCGCTGCGCCGCCGCCGGAGGCGGGCGGCGGCGGGGCTGCGGGGCTCGCGCGAGGCGTCAAGCCCCCCCCCGGTGGTGTGGTGAGGCTCGGGGCGGGGCGGGCGCTGCGCTCGCGGCGGCGGCGGCGGCGGCGGCGGCGCAGGGAGGAGGTGGTGGTGGCGGTGGTACGTCGTCTGGGTGGGCTGCTCTCGCTCTCGAAAAAGAAGGTCGCTTGCGCTTGCGGCATCGGCGCATCGCGGGGGCGCGGGCGGGGGGGGGGGGGCGGGAAGGGGCCGGTCCGGGTCTCCCCCGAAGACGAAAAAAAAACTGCTGTCCTCCTTGGGGGCTGGGAAGAGGGGGGGGGGCGTCGTTCGTCGCGCGCGAGGTTGAGAAGGACGGATTCAAGATGGAGAAAGAGAAAGAATCGGAATCGCAATATAGGTTGCTGGAATTAGCAATCAATCAGCCAATTTCCGCCGGAAATGGCGTCTCTAGCTAGAAAGAGTCGGGATTTTTGGGTGGACTGCCTGTAGTTGTTATTTTCACATTCATCATCTCCTCGAAGCCATACTCGTTCTCTCTCTCTTCCTCGCGCGCGCCCGCCGGGATGCTACCGCCCCCCCACCTCTACTAAAGCTGAAGATTTTTTTTTTTTTGCGACGTCCTTAAATCCAAACCGGAGCGAATCGGGCTTATGGGCTGGGGGCACTTCTCTTTCTCTTCGACGACGACGGACCCTTCACCACCGCACGCGGGCAGGCGACGGGGGGACGACGGAGAGAGGGAGGAGGGCCAAGGCAGCAGCAAGGGGGGCGCGGGGACGGCGACGGCAAAGGCAAGGGCGCAAGGCCCACGGCGCTGCCACAGACGAGAGGAGAGGCGCGTCGCGTAAACAACAACGAACGGGTCGCCCCGCCGATGCATCAACCAAAAACAACGAAAAACCGCCCCCCGCCCCCCCGTTGAGAAGCAAGGTGGCACCTTTGGGGTCCGTTGTTGATGGTTATGGTCCGCGTCGTGTCGTTCTCTTCTTTAGCGCAGCGCGTCGAGTCGAAGATGCTGCTGAGCTCGGCGGCGGCGGCGCGGCGGGCGTCGTCGGGCGTGGGTGGGGGGTCCCCTGGCCTCCCGAGAGCAACGCTCTCTGCCTCTCTCTCCGCACACAACACACACTGCTGTCTGCTAAGAAGAAAGCAAGCTGCTGACAGAACAACACACAACACACAAAACTGAAAACTGAAGCAGTCAGCAGAAGCTACCGGCTACCGAGAGAGAGTTTTTTTAAACAAAAAAAAAAAAATTTTTTTTTCTTCTATCTACTAACTCCTTCGTTAGGAAAACAAACTTAACAGTGTGACTTCAAAGCTCTGTTTACCAGCAAATACTACTACTTACAATCTGTTCAAGATTCCAGGTGAAAGGAAGGAAGACCAATCTTTGTTGGTTGGGGGAATGAATGATGAAATTTTTGAAAAGAAATGGCTTCTTTCTTCTTCTTGAAATGGAGCCACATGCAAAGAAGATATCTTAATTAGGCATGTTTGGATGCATGATAGATAGACTAGCTTTGGATTTAGATAATTAATCTTGTCTGTGTGTTGTTGTTTATCTGAAATCATCTGCATCATTCCTTTACTGTTATTTGAGCTCAAGTATTAATTGGACAAAACATATCATCTTCTTCAGCATCTGCACTTGTGCCTTTCCTCTCAAAAGAAGAAAGAAAGATGAGCTATTTGTTGTATTATTGCAATCATTCATAGACCAGGAAATGAGGTTGATGAAACTGACCCTTCATTACTACACTGCTGTTCCTTCTTCTTCAACAAATGAGAAGAAAAGTGCTGAGTGCATCTTCTCCACATGCCTCATTGTGCTCCCATTCTTGCATGTGCATGCAGCATAACACATGAAGGTAGGCTCATGTGTTTGGGAGACATAGGAACACTAAGTTCTTGATCTTGTTTGTTCATTAACTCTGGCCTCATAATCTTCATCTTCTATCTACCTACACTTCTGATGTAACCTCCATTATGAACAACCAACCTTTCAGTACAAACTTGAGGCCCTGTTTTGTTGTGTCTCCATGCAGAGTTCTACAGTCTATCTATCACTTCAGTGGACATAATGTCTCTTGATCCTCTAACTTGATTGATTTGATGATTTTGTCTGTGTCTGTTATATGAAAATGAAAACACACACACATGCATGCTGCTGCTGCCATTTTTTATGATTCATTGAATTATAAAAAAAAAAAAAATGCTGACATTGTATGGTTGACATGATTGCTGTACATATGATACATCAGTCATGTAAGTTTAGTATGAAACCTACAACTACATACACTACATGGCAGTTCCATAGAGATATATGATACACAAAGTTGTGTAATGATTGTTAAGATGAAAAACTGCAAAATTACTCAGAGTCTTCCCTCATAGGGTAGTATTTGAAGTAGTAGTAGTAAAAAAAAAAAGCAAAAATTCACTGATTCTCTAAGTTACAGAGTGCAGTTCAAATGCCTGCTTTGATGGTTTGGAAAGATGAGGACATCATCATCATTCAGGAGGTGTGAAACATGTGTTGTATAACATGAAAGAAGTATGTTAAAAATATTACAATCAGATGTAAGGAGATATAAAAGAAACATGAACTTTTGTTGTAGTCTGTAAGATCTAGCAGAAGAGTTAGAAGAAGAAGAAGAAAGGAGGAAGCAATCATTTGGCTGCACCAAATTAATAAATTCATTAAAGGAGGAAAAGGATAACTTGTTTTGATTGTGGTACAGTAGTGTTTCTCCTTGACATCAAATTAATAATAACAAGGCTAGAAGAAGAAATAATATTTTGTTTTTTGTTTTTTTTTGTTTGACAAAAAAATTTTTTTTTTTAAAAAAAAAAAAATGTAAACTGCTGCTTTTGTTCCTTTTTACTAAAAATCATGGTATTCCTCCAATAACCAAAAAAAAAAAAAAATTTGTTTGACAAGATAAAAAAAAAAAAGAAAAGAAATTTTTTTTTTTTTGCAGCACAAGGTCAATAATGAATTATTATTTGCATTCATTATTATTATTTATTTGGGAAATCATTATATCATGAGAGATGTATTCAGTCATCATCATCATCTAAGGTTCAGAATAATCATCAAATTTATAGTTCCAAGAAGTACTGTTGTTGCTGTACTCCACAAAAAAAATTGGAAAAAAAAACAAACAAATACACAATATAAATATCATTTGTTCCAAAAAAAAAAAAACAAACAGCAACACAACACAAGAAGAAGAGACACCCTCTCTCTTTTCTTTATTTGATTAAAAGAAGAAAAGAAGTTTCAACAGTACAAAAGCTACAGCAGCTTTGCTTACAGTGCCATAGTGCACAGGATCACAGGGCAGCTCATTGAAGAGTAAAGAAGAAAAGAGCAGGAGACTTCTTTTCTCCTATCAATGAACCATCTTAAGTTCTGATCAATGAAATCATTGAATTCTTTTCATTCTTTCTATGCCATCTGTCTTACTGTAAGTCGATGCAGATACCTGTCAACAAACAAGAATCATATGAACATATTCGTCATTTCGTTTCACATTATCAAAACATCAAAACAAAACAAGAGAGAGAGAGAGAGAGAAGATATAAATAATAAATCATTGCATGATGCATTTCATCAGGTTTCAGTCAGTCAATTCATCATTTCATATAAATCATAAAATTTTTATTTTTTCTTTCTTGCATGAAGTGTAATAAGAAAGAAAAAAAAAATAATGTCTTTGTTTATAGTCCTGCAAAGATGATAAAGATAATATAGAAAGAAAAATAAGAGAAGATTCTAAAGATGCATACATCATATATCTTTTAGAAAGAAAAATGAAATTGATGAGATCAGCTGATGAATCAGAATCATCATTTATTTCTACAAACACCAATCAATCACATGTTGATGATATAAATGATAAATAATAATATCTATAATCAAATAGAGCAGCAGCAGCAGCTCAAAAGCAAAAAACCCATCCGCATCATCTGCAGTAGAAGTCCATTTCTTCATTTCGGAAGAAGAAGAAGCTCCCAATGGACGGAATGGACATTTTGGCCAAATTGGCCCCTCAAATCTAAAGGACCCTGACCCCTTGGAACCTCTGAAGGATGCCATTGATGAAAACAGTAATAGTCCCTGCATTCATGCAGCTAATAATGAACTTAATGCATGTTATCTCCACAATCTTCCCTCTGAATCATGGCAGTGGGTAGAAAAGCAGTGTTCATGAAGGAGTAATCGATTAATATGCCATAGTTTATGCTCGACGAGCATGCTTTCCCGTGATCTAGCATGTATAGCAGGTGAAGAAAAGGCTTTCCTCTCATCAACATAACAGGAAAACCCAAAACCAATGCAGTAAATTGCTTGACGATCTGCTTCTTTCTTGCTCAGAGAAGATACAAAGTTTCCTTTTAGTTGACAGAGTGAGCACAATGATTCTAATCCTAATTTAGTCGTGATCTATTAGACTGATCAAATAGATGTTCTTGTTTTGATACTGGAAAAAGCTGTGATAAAAGGAATTCTTAGATGAATGAAATCCAAGAGAGAAGAAGAAAGAAGAGCCAGCCACAGGTTAGGTTGGTGGTCTAGGAAGGGCACATATGAGAATTCTGGCCACTGCGCATGAAGCCCATCTGGCGTGAGATCGAGAAGAGATCATCACCGCCTCCGTCATCCATCACCAAGCTAGAGAAGGAAGAAGAGCAGGAAAGAAGCTGCCTCCTCCGGAGGAGAGATTGGACGATGTGCTTGACTGGCTTGAGCTGGCTGGTTCGTCTGGAACTGCACCACCGACCGCGCGCGCAGCGGGCGGATCTGCCACCCCTGGAGAAGCTGCCGCTGCTGGTGGGTGGCGGCGGGACCTCGATCTCCGGTTCTGGAACCAGTAGAAGACGTTGGCGTCGCCGACGGAGCCGAACCTCTCGAGCAGCCTGCGGATCCTCACCGTCTCCTCCTTGGGAGGGTTAACCATGCCGCTGTTGAAGATGGACTCCAGTATCAGGATCTGCTCCGGCTTCGGGGTCCAAGGGGAGAGGAGGGCTCCGCGGCGGTGGAGTTGCGGTTTGGGCTGTTCCTCTGCTCATCCATGGCGATGTTGAGGTAGGTGATGGTGGGAGACGGAAGTCAATCGGAGTGCAGGAGGAGGAGAGAGAAGATGCAGTGTGCCAGTGTGCTGTGCCACACAACCACACAACACAACACAAACACAAGCGTGTATATAGTTATTTATAGATATCTCGATCTCTCTATCTAATTAGAAGAGCCCAGAAAAGACAAAAGACACCATCCATATCTTTTAGATTCACTCGATTAATCTGCTGTAATTGCATGCTCCTCCACACAATTCATGCATCGAATTAACCATTAACCTTCATCAGGGGGGTGTGCGGCATGTGTGCAAGGAATGGTCAAAGAACCCAAAACACAATGTATTCTTCTTCCTAGGTGTGGAGTGAAAAGAAGGTCCCAAGCGTGGGAAAGAAGGAAGAGGCAGGAGGAGGTAGAGACGGGCATGGATGGGATGGGGATGTGGGAGGGAGGTCACAGGAGAGATCAAGGAACCACGGCACTAATTTATTAGGGCTGACGTCGTGCGGGCGTCGACAGAAGAAGAGAGACGACGAAGAAGAAGAAGGAGGAGGAGGGTTGTTGGTTTTGCCAAAGGTTCACTTTCTTTTCTTAGCACAGACAGCAGAGACCGAGCAGACACCGCGGAGGAGGGAGAGGTGTTGCTTGTTGCTTTTCTTTCCCTTCCTTTTTCACCCATGGCCACCAGAGGTTTCCCTTCCTTCCCCATTTTCCATTTCATCACATTGGCTGGCATAGCCATGCAGCATGCAGCAACATGCATAACAAGCATGGCAGCATGGCATTGGAATTCATGGCATTTCCTTTCACTTCTCTTACTTTCACATCAATTGACCTCTTGTCATCACAAGTCCAATCATCATTTCAGCAATTCTGACAGTCTTTCTCTGATCACCATTGCTCATTCCATCAAAGTTCTTTTCATCAAATTCGTCTCTGGTCTTAATTCTAAGGCAGCAAAAGACAAAACAGCAAAAGAAGCAAATCTGATCCATGATTATCTATGATATGATATTCGATCACATATCTTTCGATCACTAACCTAACCCTGGTTAACCCTTGTCTGGTGCAGAGACTCATCTGGGGGAATAATTCTTCCTTCCATTTCTTTCCTTTACTTAGCACAACTAGCACCCTAGAAACTGATGCATGAGATGATGAGATGTGATTCAACCAGCCTGGGGAAACCTACCTTTGGTTGGTGGCATTAGTGGGGGTTTCATTGTGTGGGGTTTCATTTTTTTTTTTGCGGCCTTTCTTTTAAGCACTCGAACTACGTATTCTGAGATGATGATCAATGAGGATGATGAAAAACTGATCTTCACAAACGAAGATGTTGCTGCTGCTGCTGCTGCCTGCTGCTGCAGTTTCCTATCCCAAAGATTGTGATCTACATGTTGTTTGTGCAGCACTTTTCTGGTTTTTCCTCGTTCTTCATCTCTATGTCGTACTCTGTCTTTGTTGTTTTTGTGTTGTTTCTTTTTTTTGTTGTTTCTCTTTATCTAATTATCATCTTTGATCAGATCTCATGCTGATGATAAAAAATGCACTTGTAAAAAAAAAAAATAGTAATGCTAAAAAAAAAAAAATAAAGTTTTAAAAAATTCATTTTTGATGTTGAGGACTGTGATGTTTTGACCTTTTTTTTTTTTTTTTTTTTTTTTTTTTTTTCTTTAGTCTGATGATCGACTGCATAGATTGAACGACTCATAATAGGACATGAAAATGGATAATCATACAGACAATTCTTCTTCTTTCTGCACCGGAAAAGCCGCTTCCCGTTGAGAGCTACTGAGGAGTGCTTGAGTCGAGAGATCCAAGTCTTATCTCGCAAATCAAGTGCTGCATCCAAATGATGCAATAATCACACATGATGACCACCATATGCAGGTGATTTTGTCGAGGAATCAATGCTTGGAATCAATGATGCATCTCGAGTGCATGATGATCTTGTGATGATCGATGATAGTACAAGTCCCAAGTAAAAAAACTCAAATCCATGACTGATATGGATGCAAGTTTATTCTTCTTCGTACGCAGTCACCTCTTGTGGTGGAGCAGCACAGTAGTCTCAGCAAGCAGCAGAGTAGTCGACGACGACGACGGACGACGACGAGACGACGACGACTCCTCTCGGCTCTGTCTAGGATTCTTCTTTCTCTTGCATCACAATGCCCCCCCCCGTTCCCGGTCGTGGTCCCTCAGCTGCTTCTCTAATATTCTATCTCCTCCTCCTCCTCCTCCTCCTCCTCCTCCTCCTCCTCCTCCTCCTCCTTGGAAGGTGACTGCTGCACTTTGACAAGGTTTTGGGCCATAAACGCGTGTGGAATGGAGTGGTGAGATGTGTTCTTGAGATCAGTGCTTTCCTTTGCACCCACTGATTTCCTAGACTGCTGACTTGTGATGCTGGCAAAGATTTGGTCGGCTGAGGTGCACAGTTCTGCTTCCTTCATGTGATCGGTGTGTTGATCGAGTGTTGTTGACTGTTGTTGTTGATGACGGTCCAATATGATATGCTTTCTTATGAAGACTTCACATTTAGAAATCCACCCATGTAATTAATTTCCTTCATAAATGCTTCACTACCCCCAGCCTACCAAAAGCCATTGTCTGCTCTCCTTCAACTTTGCTGCAGAATTTATATAGATATATACCCTTTAAACAAGGATTTTTAAATGGTGGATTTTTGTTTAAATCTTCCCAAGAATAGAAATCTATTTATTATTAAAGTATTTTTTAAAAAAATCCTTCGTTCTTGGATTTATTTATATTGATCCCTTCAAATTTTTCTTTTTACATCGGAAGGAGTTATTTATGACATAATACGTAAACTAAGGGATTTTTTTAATTATTTAGAAATATGATGCTTTGATAAAATTCCAAAGGAAAATTTTTTTTAGAGAAATCGCTCATTATTATTATTATTATTATTATTCCCTATAATAATTTTATTATTATTATTTTACGTTTTCTTCACAGTTAAACTTTCGAGATCGTAAGCTCCCCGCACCGTACACGTGTCCTGGTCAATGCACCAACGGCCCTCACGCACGCGTTACCGTCTCCCTGTCGCGTCCACGTCACAGTGGAACGCAACAAAAGCGTGAGTGCGTTTCGGATGTGGGCGCCCCGACCGAACCCGAAACGACAAAGAAACGTTTCCGGGAAACGAACAGAAAGGGAAGTCCGTAAATGCGTAACGGAAGGGGGGTTACGAAACGTCTCCGTTACGATGCCCTGCGGCGCCCGACACATGCGTCGTGTACGTCCAATTTAACGCCAGCCGTAACGGCCGTTTTCTTCCCGCTTCCCTCCCCCCCCCCCCCCCCCCTCCCCCCGCTGCTGGCCATGAAGATTTCCAACCACTGCTACCAGAGCTCTTGAAAGACTCTGCAGACCGTAAAAGGAGAATAGAGTAGAGAAGGAAAACAATTTTGTGGGATGTTCTTGTCATATATATATATATATATATATATATATATATATATATATATATATATATATAATCTGATTGGAATGGATAAAGAAAGAAGATAGATTGAGAGGAAAAATGCCAGGAAAAAAAAAAGAAAAAGAGAATGGTTTCAGGAAAAGATAAAAAAGGGGGTGGGTGAGGGAGAGAAGGGAAGCAGCTCCCTCTGCTGTCTCCCTGCCCACCTGCAGCTGCTCTTGTGGAGGGCCATCACAAGTGGCTGTCCATCATGGCCCTACCCATGGCAGCAGGGAGATGAGTGCCTACTTGCTGGTACCTAAAATGACAAGGTCTAAGGTGACACATGAATCACAGAACTATAAAGTTGTGATGGAAGGAAAACCAAGTGCGTTAAGGTTGTGTGTTCTTTTGAAGAGTCAGATGATTAAGCTCTTTTTATTCTGTGGGGACATAGAGTTTAGAACACATTAAGTAGTGGTCTCCTTGATGAGATTTCTTCAACTACAACACTGGCCAGTTCATGAACACCTTCAGTGTGCATGTTTGGTAACAATTCATTAATCGTATTTGTCATTCCAACAAGGAAGATTGCCCAGGATCTGTAAGGTTTACAGTGATGTCAATTGGCTGTGTGTTATCTGTGAAGGAAACAAGATATCACAAGCAACAAAATGAAGATGGCTGATGTGATCTACTCAGTCAACATTCTTGCACTTAACCCTTTCTTTTCTTTGAAGCAGCAAATGTTGACTCATAAAAGGCAGGTGGTCTGCTCTGTCAAACCAGCAGCAGTTTTCAAACAAGAAGTGGAATCTAAAGCAAAGCAAGCTAATTGGATTGTAACACATGAAAGTTCTGTTCTCAGTTGCAGCACAAAAAAGATGAATGTCAAGTGTGGTTTGATGACTGCAATACTTGTAACTTCAAAATTGATGACGAGTATAATTCCCATAGCAGAATGTATCATCAACTTTGGGGAAGAGTGAGTGAACATAAAGAAAAGAAGAAGGGTTGTGATGAGGGCAGTGGAGAAGGACAAAGAGTTAGGAAGGGAGTACATGACCCAGTAAATAAAAGATGGAGGAGGTAGCAAAAAAAAAATGAAATGGCCAACTAGCAATTGTACTGTTGCCTCTACTTGTGTGAAACAATTACTTCTTTTTCTCTTCTTTTATGTGGGTTTTTTAATCGTCTGTATTTTCTTTTTCTTTTGGGGGGTTGACAAAGCAGCTGAGGATGGAAATGGTGGGGTGCTGCTAATGGACAAGAGAGTTCTGGTGCTTTTGCCCAGGCCTGGAGAGACAGAGGGCAGCTCTGATATAAAGGAGAATGGTGAGACTCAGACTCCCAACCCACACGAGTGGCTCTCTTTTGAACCCCCTGTGCTTGCAACCTCCAATGCCCACACCCTCAGTGGTATCAGTCTCAGAGTAAGGGAAGCATAGAAAGAGAAAGAAGATAGTGGAGGAGCAAGAGAGAGGTCTCTGGTTTTCTTCTACCAAAGGCAAGCTGACTCTTCCTTCGTTTTCCATCTTTAAGTTTCTCTCTCAGTTGCATGTTTGCAGTATGCATATCGACCCTTGCTTGCTGTTCCAAAGGATCTGATCCCAGCTCATTACACTCTGGTTTTCTTCTTTTTTTTCTTTTCCTTTTTTTTTTTTTGGGGGGGGCGGGGGGTTGAAGAAGAAACCCAGAAATGGCTTCTGATGTACCCAAATCCATAGGTGACATGGGATTGTTTACTGCTCCACCACCACCACCTCCATCTCCGAGGGCCATGGAATGTGTGGGTGGTGAACAAGCTTGGGGGTTTCAGAGTTCCGCAGTGGGGAAAGACTATCATGAAGGTGAGCAGAACAACAGCCAAGGTGAGGAAGCTGAAGGTGGTGATGACACCCCCACCCATGAGAGTGGCCAGCAGCACAAGCTTTGTGTTAGGGGTCACTGGAGGCCTGCTGAGGATGCGAAGCTCAAGGAACTCGTGGCTCAGTATGGCCCCCAGAACTGGAACCTGATCGCTGAGAAGCTAGAAGGAAGATCTGGTACTCATCCAGAGTGATTTGTGCAGTATCCAGATGTGTTTTTGATGATCTTCCTCTGCCTCCTCCTCATCTTTGCTTTTGGATTCATCACAGGGAAGAGCTGCAGGCTGAGGTGGTTCAACCAGTTGGACCCAAGGATCGACAGGAGTGCCTTCAGCGAGGAAGAAGAGGAGAGGCTTTTGGCTGCGCATAGGCTTTATGGCAACAAATGGGCACTGATTGCTAGGCTCTTCCCCGGCAGGACAGACAATGCAGTCAAGAATCATTGGCATGTCATCATGGCCAGGAAGCACAGGGAGCAATCCAATGCTTATAGGAAGAGGAAGGCCTCCTCCGCCCTTCCCTCCCTTGGCCTTCCCCCAGCTCAGGCCATCCTGCCCAGGAGGATGGAGGTGAACACCATCATCCACGCTTGCAGTGGTGAGTCCACCATCACGAGCACCAGAGATGAATCTGCTTCCACTTGCACGGACCTCTCCCTCACTTCCTTCACCAGCAGGGCTTTCCCCAACCTCCTCTACAGATCCTGTCCAACCCAACAGCCAACACATCCCTGTGATATCTCCAATGGTATCGAGTCCTTGCTCTTGTAAAATTTTTTGTTTCTTTGCGTTTCTCTTTAGGTACACGATGACACCGACTCTACATGCAGCTAAGGATGCGAAGGTCCACCCTGCACGGAAAGGATGCCATGACAAGTTTGGTGATTCTGGTCATGTCTTTTTCTCTGGAGTTGCTCCCATGGAGTTGGTTCCTGGGGTCGATCAAGCTGCTTACTCTTGTTCAACCACCGAGGCCTCGGCGAGTGGCACGGTCGTCTACCACAGGAGCAATGCTTGGCCCCAAGCTGAACCTGATCGTGGAAGGGAGAAGATTAGGATACCCTTCATAGATTTCCTAGGTGTTGGTGCAACATAGGAAGAGGGCGACAGGGGAGAGAGTCCAATGAAAGAGATTGGAAATTTTGTGTAAACCAGTTCTGCTGAGACCTTTAATCCTAGTAAGATTCCATGTTCATTGTCCATATCTCAGATATAAAATGGTTTTGCATTTGCATGGCCACTCGGTTTCACAGTGCAAGTGGTGGTTCAGAACTCAAAGCTTGTGCTGTGGAAAACCTCATGATTGCTTTGGTATTTACTGCCAACCTAATCAGCATCAATAGTTTCAAGACTACTTGTTCTTCTTTTGCCTGCTCGGGAGGTCAATGCATCCTCTCTGGTTTGCTGGAGAAATTTCTGGCAAGCTCAACGTGGAGATGGTTCTGGAGAGGTAGCTCTGAGATTTCTCACGTAATCAAGCAGTAAAATCTAAGCTCAACGTGGAGATGGTTCTGGAGAGGTAGCTCTCAGATTTCTCACGTAATCAAGCAGTAAAATCTTTGGAGAAGACGAGCTGCTGTAACATAATCTAAATGATTGAAGCAGGATGTTGGCATGGATGTTTTCAAGCCTCATTTTCCAGAATTTTTTCTTGATGACAACAACTTGACACCATTTGGCTGCAATAAATGTCAACCCAATGCAGTTGGGACACTCCACACCAAAATTAAGGGACGGTCAGAGCGTTCTTGTTGATTCCAAACGACATTACTGCGTCTGTCTTCGTCCGATCATGGATTTACTGGGTTTGGTTTTGATGCAGATCGAAGGAGAGGGGGAAGAAAAGGAAGAAGAAGAGAGAAAAAAAGAAAAAAAAAAAACAGTAGAAGATTTAATAGGGACCATCGTTTTCTTTGCTGCAAGATAATGATTAGGACAGCTTCAGGCAAAATAATTCAGAAGTTGCACCTGGCGATTCTTTCTTGAATCCAATTGCCAATGAGAGTGACTGCAGACTTTTGGATCGTGATTTTTAAGCTTGTTTTTGGCTGTTTCTTTTGGAGTTTATTTAGATTGATGTTAATTCCTTTCTGGTGGTCAAGTCTTTTTGTTTCCATCTTAAACTTGTAGCAGCAATTGACAGGATTCTTTTGATTCTGATTCCCATAGGATAGAATTTTTATTTTTATTTTATTGATATGGAGAATTAAGTAGTAAAAAAAAAAAATCTGATAAAATACAAGTTCTTCCTGATGAAATAATAGATCATATTATCATCAATCTTCCTTTTGTTCATAAAACATTCCAACCTCTCAAGTAAGTCGATCTCATGCAGGGGATAAAAACAACATAGTTTTTATATATATCTTTGGAGTTAAAAAAGAAACAAACAAGATGAGGGTTTAGATGCTCCCAGACAAAGACCTAACTCTCCAAGACATCAAAAGAGACTTGGTTTTGAAGGCCAGAGCATTAATTTTTGCACTGCTGAGCTCCCCACCTTGACCGCAACACCCTCTTCTCCGGTTGAAGCAGCAGTTTCCAAAGGTTAAAAGGGAGACGCACGAAGCTCGCCAGTGGAACACAGACTGCTTCCCCCAGAGAACCGTCCAAGCCACTGTGACTTGTTTTGACATGACTTCACCTAATGTCCTGCACCACAGGCTTTCCTTTCAGTGAGTAACGACCCCCCTTCACAGCAACAGGTTCCAAGCTCCTCTGGCCCAGAATTCTAGGGTGGGGCCATGGCTTTTCACCACCCATAAATGGCAAGAGAGAAGCCTGGGTAGGCAGGGGAGAAGAGAGCTCTGGTGTTGTCTTCTTTTCCAACTCTGAGGTGATCACAGAGTACCGGAGACCTGCAATCATGGTGGTGAACAGTCAACTCCCAATGAAGTGGTTTGATCTTTAGGAAGGAAGGAAGGAAGAAAGAAACGGGAGAGGGAGAAGAGACTGTTTACAGTGTTTGACAGGGGTGGGTGGCAGGATGCTTCAGGCTCAAGCCAACCCCATGGCAGGGAAGCAGCAGCAGCAGCCAAGCTCACATGTTTCACCCCCAATACAAAAGTTTGGACTTGTATGTTTTGTCTTCTCTTGTCAGCTTCAGATTACATGCAAACCGGCTTCAACCATCAACCTGGTCTTCTGCATACAGAACCAAGTTAGAAGAAGAATATTATACAGTGGTTTGAACAGTAAGAACTGTAATTTTTTCTTCTAGAATTCAGGAAAAAAAACCAGTAGAATACAATAATAAGTGCAGTTCGACCCCACACTCTAAGGAGGCCATCAGAGGTTTGAAGGTGCCATCAAACTAAAACTGAGGAGACACCATTTATGGGAGGGAGGAGCAGGTGACAGATGGGACAGCCAAACCAGAACCCATAGGATTCATAACTATTGGCCAAGTATTAATACTGGTGAGATTTGGTGATCCTTTTGAGGTGGATCTGATGTCAATTATGGAATCAAAGGAGAGGAGAAAGAACAATGGCCACTGACTGCAGGCACGTGGGAGTCTGCAAGCAGTTGAGAAGGCAGTGAGTGCTAACTTCTGCTGGGAAAAAGATTGCTCAGGATAAGCTCAATCCATCCGAAGAAGCTCCAACCCTTTGCTTTGGCCTTCGATTCATGGGGGGGGGGAGAGGAGGGGGGAAGGGGGTGGAAGCAGCTTCTGGCCTTCGCCACCCACCCACCCGAGTGGTAAGTGACTCCAGTTTGATGGGCACTGGAAACTCTTCTATGGAACTCATCCAGAAAGAGAGACTTGCAAACCTGTGGATTTTTCTTGAGTCAGCAACTGTAATAACTTAGAACAGTCCAAGAACAAAACGAAAAGTTATATATGGAGAAAGGTAGGTGCATGATTCTGATGTGAAGCTTCAGCCACTTAATCTAAACCAACTGTAATAACTTGAACAGTCCAAGAACCAAAAAAAAAAAATGAAACTTATCATTCCAATGTATGTGAAGCTTTCAGCCACTGATTCTAAACCAACTGTTTTAATAAATTACAACAGTCCAAGAACAAAAATGATCATTCCGATGTGAAGCTTCAGCTACTGATTCTAAACCAACTGTAATAACTTAGAACAGTCCAAGAACAAAAAAATGAAACTGATCATTCTGATGCGAAGCTTCAGCCACTGATTCTAAACCAGCTGTTGTGTGATTCCAAGAGAATAAATAAAAGGTTGCATCACACAGTGGTGATGTTTATGCTCATCTTCATGTCTTGTCTACAGTTTGCACATATTTAAACATTTTATGTATCTTGGCCTCATCACCAGGAAAGAATGCTTGTGTGTATGAGACAAATAAGCTCTTCTTTGTACCAAAAATTGACCTTCCATGGGGTTGTGGCCACCTCCTCTGTGTTCCAAGATTGTCACTGGTACAGTCTAGCACATGATCACTCTCAATATCACTATCTTTTTATTTTTCTCCCATACCACTCTAAACAGAACCAAGTCAATGCAATTTGAAATCTAAATAATTCCATATTTTGTTTCTTTTATAAATCAAAGGAGCTACCTTTCCATTAAAAAAGATAAAAAAGCACAAAGATCATATGCACTCATGAGAAAGTTTGTGCTCACAAACAACATCATCAGCAACTATGAACTGCTGCTCAAAGCCAGAAAGTTCAAAATACTTTCTCAGAGCACTCACTATATATATTAATTAAATGTGCAGCAACTTTTGACTTAGATAGAACTCAGAAGAAGCCATTTAATATGTTAACTAACAGTACAACTGACAGAGCCATGGAAGGCATAAGCATTGTTGACTATGTGATAGGTTTAAGGGCATCCAAGTTCCAAACTATACTGTGGCACTGCCTCCTAACATTTGATCTCCTATGGTGGTACCCTCAAGAAGGTTAAAGGACATTGATGACTACTCCATTGTTCTTTAAGAATGATAAGAGTTACTTTTGGTCGGCTAAGCCTAGTCATAGTAGCACATTAACAACAAATAGTGCTCATTAACAACAAAAAGCAACATCAAAGACCACAGTTAAGTCTTTCTTACTAACAAATATAATATACTTCATTGAACAATGAGCCTCTGTACTATCTTCACTAGTTGGTAGGATATCACCCCAAAGCTGCTCTTTCTTTTCTTTTCTTTTCTTTTTTTTTTCTCTTAAGAATTTTCATATGTTTCAAACTGCATCAACACCTTCCTAAAGATTTCTCGAATGAAAATTCCTGCCTTTAACATGGGCCTTTTTCTTTTTCTTTTTTTTTATTCTGGTTGTATGAACAGTATCAACTTTCAGCTATAATATTTGTGGCTGCCTCAGAAACATTTCTAAGAATCTTATCTGCTAACACTGTTTAACTAAGGACTTTACATGTTTGTCATGATTAATAGCTACAGTGTCATTTAATCCAGAGAATAAATCTTTGGTGGTAACCTGATAAAGGTGCCAATTTGATTCAATTATGCTAAAAAAATGCTACTGGTTGGACCAGTGGCAACTTGTTCCAGGGATCAAGAAACAATGCAATGGACATCTCTTATTAGAGTGATAAGAACAGATTGCAACTTTCATTGGACAAAGCGAAAGATCATATTGACAAGCATTAACAAAACTCATTCTCGGAAGAACAGTAAGAGTCAACCTGAGGAGTTGCCTTGGATCAAGTCAATGTTGTTCCCAATCCCACATGACGGTCTCCAATCGAGCTACTCGGCCTTTCTCCTAGATCGTTTGATCCAAAGTCAGCAGGTTAGCTTTTCCAGCGAAACCCTAAAAGCAGGAGTAAACACGACATGGAACAATATTGATGATGATGATATCAGGCTTCATCTTGGATGCCGTGGTTCTTGGTGAACCACCTTGGTGGAAAGATGAAGGAAAAAGGATGTGTTGATGAACCTTAGGCATGAGTGATAGGCCTAGAACAGATTATATATGGGAAAAACAATGTGCATATCGTTTCTCTTTATCCCACCCTCAATTTGCTGTGGTTGCCGCTAGATTCGCACGCTTACCCTCGCGGCCCTGAACCATGACCTTGATGCGACCTGGTCGAAATGTCAAAAACTGAGTTCTTGAAGCCGAATTCCTGGAGGTAAGATCGAATACCCGATGGAGATTAGGGTTTGGTGGATGGCGAATCGGAAAGAAGCCAAGGCCGCAGCTTTATGGTCGACGGCAATGGCGATGGGGGGACTCGTCGCGGCTTGCCGATGTGTGCTGCATCGATGCAGGTAAGGATGGGCGACAGAGGAAGGTCACGTGTCATTCACGTGCCACGAGGGGTGCGTGTGTGTGAGTGAAACCAGGCGATAGTGTGCGAGAGACCTGTGCAGGGGCCAAACGAAACCCTTCACGCTCTGAACCCTAAACCCACCCTCGCCCAGTCCTCGATTCCTCATCCTTTTCCTTCATTTAACGATTGGTTGCTTTCGGCACTAGGGTTCTTCCCTTACAATCTGACGCCTTGGTTCCAGTGAGAGGCGGGGGATTGGCAGGTGGGGCGGCGGCGATGGAGGGGGGAAGCGAGCTGCGGGAGCGAGGTGGAGTTGGTCTTGAAGACGGTGCAGTTGGAGCGCTAGCTGTTCTGCTTCGATCCGAGGGAGAATCCCAGGGTCGACCATCGTCGTCCCCGTCGACGGCGTAGTCCGGTTCCTCGAGTTGTTCGAGGAGCTCAAGCTTGATTCCAAGGTCGGTTTCCTGGATTACCCAATCCTTTCTTGCACTCTCCCTTTCTTGTCGTGTAAAGGTTGGATCTTTGAAACTTTTGGCTGATGCTTTTGCTGTTTCTGTGGAAAGGCGTTCTATCTTGACACTGGTAAGAGTGGAAGGGGTTGCCTTTTGAGTGTATTCATCTCTACTGCAAACTTTCTTTTTCCAATCTGTCTGAATTATTAATCGTTTTTTTTTTCCTTGATCGATTTTTTCTTCAAATTGGTTGAATCTTTGACTTAATGCTTCGTGTGTATATATCATTCAATTACTTCTATGAATGTTCGTATATTTAGTAATGGTTGTTGCACTGCACTTCTTGCATCGATCATTGGGTGTCTATATTGTTTAAACCAAGGTTTCCCTTACTGAGTGGTAAGGCCCGTACCGACCGGTACATACCATTCCGACAGCTGATCGGTACGTGGACCGGCCGGTAAACCACTAAAATTGGTCGTCGACGGTTGATTTCGACCGTCGACAGTCGATTGAAGAAGAAAAGGGGAAAAGAAGAAAGAAGTATCTGACCACCGTCCTCGCTTGCGCGCCCGCGCCTCGCCGTCGCTCCTCGTGGGTTGCCGCCCTCGCGGCGACTATCGTCTCTGCGCTGGGAGAGAGATCGAGGCGACGTTGGCCATTTATTTCTTTTTTATATATTTTTAATATAATAATAATAATACCGGGTGATGCACACTGTAGATACCACCCTGGTACCAGTATCATATCGGTACCGACAAATATCGGTACACCGGTATGGATCGGTAAGTAAAACGTTGGTTTAAACTATAGAAATCACGATATGATATGAACATATACATATTTAGATTTGCCATGTCCATGCTTTACAGCTCGCCTGAAAACAGGGTTGTTTTTCTTGAGACTATTATGCATCAATTGTTTACTGTTGCAAATAATGATGTCCATCAGATTGAGTTTTTGAAGCATTTTTATCTTAGTTCCTTCGCCGGCATTGCATGATGCAGGGCAATTCCTGTGGTTGAGAGATGTGTAACAAGCTGCTAGATTCCTTTTAGTACTAAGATCTTCAACGGTGTTGTTGATTGGTTATTCCTCGACTTAGTTGTATAATTCAAGTTTGGTACTCTGTAGTATGATGATAGTAAGGACTAGAAAATTTAGGTTGCGAGGAACGAAAATAAGCAAAAGAATGGGTGTGAATTTTGAGAAAGAAAAGAAAACAATAGATAAACAGATAGTGTTCTATCTACTTTGAAGCAGACCCTCATCTGATATCAGCTAATTCCGTGCAGCTCGTCATGATTGTTGAAAGAGCTGCCCCAAGATAATCTCCACGCTATCGCTTACGTACAAAAGCAACTATACACATCAGACGACATAGTAAGCATGGTATTTGGGTGTTTAAGAATTTGACAGGAAAAGTAAAGATAATTGATGAGGTGATGACCTAAATGCCTAATCTTCTGCTGTCTCTTTGTTTTTTTTTTATTTGAACCTCAAGCTCATCTGAATCTTGTTCTGATTGCTAATATATTTGGAAATTACTTGTTAACCTGCTCTTGTTACTTTGTAATCGTAGCCTATCAGTCCAACATAACTTCTTTTGAAGAAGGGAATTTGCAGCTGTTCTCATGAATTTATTTACTGAAGGAAAATTAAGAATTTGGGAAAACTTTACAAGTCAATTCATGGTCCTTCTCCACAAGGCAAACAGATAGCCTTGATCTGCTTTAATTGTTGTGTTTCCCTTCATAGCAGATTGGTCTCCATTGTGAGGCCACAAAGTGGCTGTGCCTAAATTGAGAAACCTGAATCAATTTTGATTCTAAAATACCTTATTAACAGTAAAAATAGGCAAACCTAACTCATACCCAACTGCTGACTGATCTATTTAGTAATCAAGTCTTAAGTAAGCCATCAACACCTGGTTGAAGCTAATATACTGAATATAACACCACAGATAAATCATATAATGGTTCGGTGGTCTTTTTTAATTGATAGGACTCAAAACGACAAATTATTGATCATTTTAGAATCCACTAATGGAATTTTTCGATTAAATCAAATGACCATAGAAATGTAGGCCTCAAAAGATGACGGGATATATATAGATCATATAGTTTATAGATGTTCTTTTGGTGTATAATTTGCACGTTATCAGTCTCAAATTTGGTCGCCGATCCAATATGGCAGAATTGATTTGAGATATCTCATTTTCAAAATCTTGTTGCACTTGAGAACTAGCTTGTAGCACAAATTTCAAAGTGAGGATCCAATGTGGAGATCCCAACTAGGATTAGCCTGAGTTTTGGGCTGTCCTCGAGATCACCCACAAAATTTTGTGTCAGGAGCATGCTACCGAGGTCTCAAGTTAGTAAACATCTAAAGTGAGAGGTCGAAGGCCGAAGAGGTCGGAAGTAAATATCAGGGGAGTTATAGCGCTTAGACTGTGTCTGGAGAAGCCTATGTATAGCCCAAAGTGGTTAGGGATTGCTGATGTGGCATGCCTTGTTGGCTTGTTTATCGTTTTGTCGACATGTTCGGCTCGACGTGTTGAGTTCTGATTGGCTGAGAATCATATCATTGGACTTAATCATATCAATGGTCTTATGTTCTAAAATAACGAATAGTTATTCTATATATTACAATCTAACTATCGTGAGAGCAGAAAAAACTTCATGCTGCCTTGAACTTATTTAGGATATTCTGAATCATCGAGATGTAGTGTTTACTACTCTCAATAATTTTGTTATAAGTTCAAGATAAAGATTTGACAGAATATCATCCTAAATAAGATTTGACAGGATCCTCCATGCTGATAAATGTATCCTAAATAACTTGTACCACCTTAGAAACAATTATTGTGTTATAACTTATGCAAGGAGTTCAATTTTACAGATATATTTATCAGCATGGAGGATCCACTGTATATAAAGCTAGATAATGAATTTGAGGTTAACAAGAGGGAGACAGCACCAGATGTTGCATGTGAAATCATCCTGCGTAATTAGGTCTAGATGTCATTAATAGTTCTTACTTCTGTCCCTTGGGATTTGGGAACAAACAGATGCTGTTGGAATTTTTCGTGGTAACCATGTATCATTCATCATCTCTGTATCAGTCAAGATGTTGTTGCATGATCATAAATGACAACTGGAGTTTTCATCTTGAGCTTAGTGATCTCATACATTGTCGTACGGAGCTGATGAAAATGTTTCCTTTGCAGACCTCAGACGCCTCTGTCAACAGAAATCGGAGCGCAATCATTGTTCCTGCAGGAAGTTCCGACAAAGTAGGATCGACAGCATTTCAGAATGTTTTACAAGAGATACATGAAGAGACCTCATGACTGTTCAGGATACCAGATTAGGTAAAAGTTTGATAAAGTGTCGCACCACTAACAGCAACATGTAGAACCTCCAAAATGTCTGCCAGGGCTTTCAGATGATGTTGGAGCTGGGTTCATATCAGGCAACAGTGCCCGATTAGCCTCTGGCACAGTTGACTGTTCACGGACTTGTTGATACGCTCACACGCGTTGATATTGGAGGCATGGGGATGTCTAAGAGGTTTTTCTTTGATCTGGAGAGCGACATCAGGGGTCATTTCTTGAGGATTTCTGAGGCAAATGGAGAGCTCAAACCCTTGTTAGTTCCATCCATAGTTCGACCTCTAATCGGATCCATGATTCCGAACTGCTTTCGCTTGCATATCGCTGGAGCTGATTGCTCATCAATTATCCGAAGCGGTTCGATGAAATGACTGGCCATTTTGTGGAGATTACTGGGGATAGGCTGGAAGGAATGACTGGTGAGCCTGCGAAAGATGATCTCGACATGTGTTTGACGGTGGAGGGGATGAATGTTTCTTGAGGCCAAATTTAGATAGGAATCTCGATTTCATGTATAAAGATTGTTGGCATTTATGTAGATCAATACCGAACTTGATCTCAAGCGTAGACGAACGAACTAATCGAGGTCTTTATCGACTGCTATTTCCCTTATGAAACCAAGTAAAGGCTTTTTGATCTTCCAAATTTCTTCTTGTCCATTTCTCCATGAAATTGAGCTGATCTCTCAGTCTTCTTTATGTATCTGAGCATTCTCTGCCATGCACAGGTCAGCTGGAAGATTCAAACCCAGCTTGTGATGGAAAATTGATGCAGTGAGAGGAACAGCCAACCATAACATTCTTGATAGATGTCATAATGAGAAGCTGTTCCAGATTAGTTTATTGATCACAGGAACGTGAATGATTACTGGTTTATTTATTCTAAAGTGTCCTCCCTCATCTCTCCCTCTCAAAGGTGTCTACTGTTTCACTGGTTTGAAGGCACCTTTTTCTCTGCTGTAATGAAGCTATATAAGGCTCACTCAACGCAATCCCAGGTGAGAGTTCAGCAGCAGTTGCTGATTGAACAAGTGTTGCTGCTCGAGGAAGTAGCCATCGAGCTGTCCGGAGAAGTGTCTGCCGCTGTCTAAATAACATTCCATCAGGCGCTTCATGGAGTTCTCAGTCACCGGGACGAATGGCTCCGTTTGGGTTTGTTGTCGATGAGCTGCGTTGGTGTCGCCATTGATTCTGCTGCTGCTACCAGTCGAGAACCGAGTTAAGCTCGGTTGAGCCATGAAACAACTCTTCTCCGGGCCGGTCATCGTGTCGAACAGGTGCGAGAGCGTGCAGTCGTCTTCGAGGGCATCAGACACGGACGACGATTCCCGCAGCAGGAGCGAGCGTTGTCGCTCGAAGTTCTCCAGCGGCGGCACCGGCTGCAGATGGCTGTTCTTCTTGTAGATTCGGCACAGCACCCAGTCATCCAACTGTACTTTCGGAACCACGACAAGAAGAAGAGATCAGGAAAAAAGCAGAGGAATCGCGCTGTGGCTTTAAAGCGTAGAAAAGAAGAGAGCATCATGGATCATGAATCGGGCATCGCTCTTCTTCTCAGGCCAAGTGTTCGGTCATACCCGCATGGAGGAGTGGGTCGACTTGGATGGCTTGGAGCAACTGCCGCGAGCTGCTTCGGCCAGGCGGTACTCGTGCATGATCCAGTTGGTCTTCAGTCCCATGGGAGGCCGCCCCTTGTAGAACACCAAAGCCTTCTTAACCCCGATGCTCCGGTGCTTCCCGCTGCTGGCGTGGATCGCCTTGTCGGTGCCCGTCGCCTTCCAGTACCCCGACGCGGCCGCGCGGTTGGGTCGGCGCCCGTTCGGGTACTTGCGATCCCTCGGGCTGAAGAAGTACCACTCTCGATCGCCGTACGTCGCTTTGGCTGCACAATCACAAAACGTCGAACAGTTTGTTGCCGCGCCGTCGGTGGGCCTTTTTTGTGAGGTTGCGAGATGCAAACCGGGGAGGTCCCATGGGTCATGCTTGTAGATGTCGACCTCCGCGACGACGGGAACGGGGCAGGGGGAGGAGGAGACTCGGTTGATGAGGTAGTGAAGGATGAGCTCCTCGTCGGTGGGGTGGAAGCGGAAGCCGGGTGGCAGCAACGCCGGGTTGGACATGGCGCTCCGCGTCGTCTCGGCTTAAGTTTGATGGAGGGAGGGGGGTAAAGGTTGGCTTTATTGTGGCCCTTTTTTTGTCCTTTAGTGGGGGGATGGTGTTTAGGACGATTCGGTAATATCTCGAGTCTCGAGGGGTATTATTGGGCTAATAAGTATTCAAAATACACTTTCCATATTTCATGAATTTATTTTTTTTTCATTTTTGTGGTTTACATTTATGCATAAAAACCTTGTCATTATATATATAATATGTTGCATAAATGCCTATAAACAACATGATTTGCGATCAAAAATGTATTATATGTGCAAGTAGACTTCGATTTTAATATAAAAAATAATAATAATCATATGATCAACATTCTAACATTATGTGATTAATACTTTAGTGCCTCATGTTATGTGATCAACATTTTAGCACGATATGTGTAACACTCTACCATACACCATCAGCACCATATCCTCGACATTTTAATGTCATCTGTCTAACATAGAATCATGACTCATATATTACTAACTATATCACTCATACATTTCTCATGTTTAACTAACATAACACAATTCTACTAGGACCAAAAGAAATGTGTAATTATTCCCATCAATAAGCATCTTAAATGTAACAATACATACTATAAGAATAATATGTATTATAGTTGTTTTGATTTCAAATTAGCTCACAATACGATTAAATTTTATCGTCAATCCAAATTGATAAAATTGACTTGACGTATCTCGTCTTTCGAGTATCATCATGTTCGTAAGGAAAAATAATTGGTATTAATGATCCAAAAAAACATGAGGCATGAGAAAAAATCGTTCGAGAATTTTCTTATCTCATATAATTTATCTCGTATTAAATAAAAATCCTCAAATAAACAAATTAGTATGTTCTTATTTGTCTTAAACATAAAAAAAAAACCCTTAAGAAGTTTAATATTGATTTGGTAAGTTCGATCTCAAAACATATATTAGAAAATTATTTCATATACCATCATTTTTATTACCATCGATTTAATAATAAATAACTTATTTTTTTGTATGTTTTATTGAAAGAACATGTCAATATCCTTCTTACCATCTGCCGTGACTAATATGACATATGACCATGTCCAGATTACTTCTCTAACCTAATCAATACAATTTAGGACTATTTACCGAGAAAAGTTCCACAATTGAGCTATTAATGGCCAACCTATATAAATAATATCATTGGACAAAGTAGAGATCTCTATCGAGCCCTTTAAAAAAGCAGTCTTGTTAGGTCAAAATTTATATTCTCAATGGTCCCATTTCTCGCCGATACTGAAGCGTGGATTACGATTACATCGGTGCATGTCATTGCGTTGGATGCCATGACAAGCTACATGCAACCCTACGTTGGCGTTGCTATCACACACACACACACACACACAAAAAGAGAGAGAGAGAGAGAGAGAGACAAGTAGGATAATGACTCATTCGAGTTATCGGAATAACAAGTCAAGCTCGCAACTTTTGCCATATGATTTTGAATTATAATAAGAACATATGCTAATATTTGTTTTTGCTATTGTTAATTTTGTTATGGTCATTGAGTTTTTATTTTCTTCGATAAGAGTCGGGTTGCTCCGAGACCAAGTTATTTCGAAGTCAAATAATTGAAGTATGAAAAGAAATTAAGGAATCGTTATGCTATAAATATCCTAATCATCATATGATAGAGGAACAATAGAAGTTTTTGTAAAGTTTATATAATAATGTTGTAAAAAATATGGGCCATTTCCTAATAAAAGAATTCATTTTGGAAATAATTGAAGTATGAAAAGAAATTAAGGAATCGTTATGCTATAAATATCCTAATCATCATATGATAGAGGAACAATAGAAGTTTTTGTAAAGTTTATATAAAAATGTTGTAAAAAATATGGGCCATTTCCTAATAAAAGAATTCATTTTGGATCTTTCCGTACAGTTAAAAAATAATTAAAATATCCCCTCATCAATTCTTTTCGTCAAAAATTTTTATTCGTTTTTTTCACTAGTTTTGAACAGTTACAGTATTTGTATTTAACTCGTTTAAAGTGTCTTTTGATAACATTAACATGCTGTTTTTTTATTAAAATAATTAAAATATTATAAAAAATATTTAAAATACTATAAAATGACATCGTGAATCTTTTGTTGTCATTAATCGTAGATTACTACGATGCAATATTTTTAAATTGGTTTTATAGTTTTTTAATTGTTGTGGCTAAAATATTAGCTACCATAAGCCAATTTTCGATCCATATTTGGGAAATGTTATTTTTAAACTATTATAAATATCTATTTGAATATATCAAATGGTTTCTAATGTGTTTTGATTTTATTTGAATCATTTATAGTATTTTCATGGATAGACTTTATAGTATTTTTATAATTATGACTAAAATATTATAACAAGCAAAAACACTGTAACAGTGGGAAAAGCAGAATCAACTTTCTGAAAAATAATTTGGATATCTTTTGAATTAGGGGACACTATTGGGGAAAAAACAAAAAATAATGATCTAAATAGTTTGGATATCTTATGACTAAAATTTTATAATCTTATTAACGTAATTTTTTAAAATATAAATAAAAAATAAAATCATGTAAAAATCTTTGTACCGACCATCGCCCTATCATTGTTATTATCCTTTCATGGATTAGAATATTAATTAATAAAAAATATATAGGAATTCCTGTAATGAATTGATGCTCCATAATAACCTAATAATCTTATGAGTTTATTTGAAAATAATATTTTTTTTTAAAAAAATTAAGATTTATGTGAGAGAAAGTATGACAAAACTATGAAAGCAATGCTGAATCATATAAATCTGAGGTCCGCAACGCTTCTTTTAGTACACCAAAAAGGGTCGTCTTCCCCCCACAACTTCTACTGGAGTTGAGTGTTGCATCAGTATTGGATTCCGATGGTTGATCCTTATCCTCTGATGACTTTGGGGGGCTACTGCGCTTACCTGGACCTCATGAATGGAGCTTCAACACTGTTCTCCATGGTGCATGTAAACATCTGATTGCAGACAGGATGAGGACGAACATTATGCCCATCTCCATTCGCAGCATGGAGTGGACTGTGACACCCTCGCCTCGGCATAAGCTGAAGCCACAGTGATCAAATCTCGGTAAAGATCAACCGGAAAAGAAGAACAGGAACAAAGAGTACTTGAAGAAAAGATAGAGGTCGCGCTCAGAATAAAGCGAGGGTTAGTAACACATGCACTTGCAGATGGTCGTCATGCCATTTCCCTTTCCATGTTAGAAGCTTGAGCAAGGGAGAGACCACCGTGTGAAGTCCAAGCACGCACACACTCCGCCCTTTTGCTTTGCCTTTACGTGCATGATCGGCGATTGGTTGTGGGTTTCGGCTTGCGCCATGCACAGAGATCTCATGCAGCAACACATGCAGCAAAAGAAAAGAGATCTTTGGCTCTTTTTTCTTTGCCATTGATCCAATCGACTGCTGCCCAACCCACGTTACCCGCTTGTTTCTTCTTCTCCTACTTCTTCTTCTTCTTAGGTCTACTTTGCACTACATTGACCTGTTGGGTACACTGAAAAGAGCTTCTCTTTTGTTTTCTTCCAAGGGAGATACAAACTGTGATTCTGAACTGTGCCCATCATTCAACATCTTAAAAGGCATTCCCCCTTTGTGACAAAGCATCGGAATTGGCTGATCTGCTGCCAAGCACATACTGATTTGATGGAGCAGGTTTGAGTGCCAGGTGGAGGGAAAGAATTTGGCCACTGGCACAAAGCAAGCTTTGTAGTGGCTGCTTCTTTTGACCACAGCTGAACAAAGTGCACAAGAAAGTAGGAGAGTGAGCAGTAGTGCCCGTCATGTGTCTGCAATCTCTCAAAGAAGATGGAAATGTGGGAATCATGTCATCTCTTTGCTTCTCGGTCAATCACGCCATGGAGATGCAGTGATAGCTCAATGGTTAGTATGTTTGTTTGTTGGCATGGCTTGATCTGACTTATATGACTGTTAATGCTTGATAGTGTTATGGATCCCTCTCTCCAGATTTAAGCATCTATTTTATTCGAGTTGAGGAAACAATCTCTCTGCGGAAATTTGAAACAGATGAGTTGATCTTAGTCTTAGGATTAAGAAAAATTCCAACCTTCAAAGCCACTTTTGCCATGTAAAATTGAGGTTTAGAATGGGCCATGAAACTTTTCCTTCCTAAAGGCCCTTTGCTGACAATATGATATAGTTATATCTCCTTCTTCTGTTTGAGTTTGTGTTAAGCTTGGAAGCTCTCTCTCTCAAGGATCATATGATCAGGTACACAATGCTGCATTGAAGCAGTCTAATTTGCGTAGCTGTTCTAATCTAATTGCTTTTTTTTTTTTTTTTTTTTTGTTCTCTGGATGAGTGATCCATTTAACATGGCAAGATCAAGAGGGTTTAGCTCTGAAATTATAGCCACAGCATCCAATTCAGCTGCAAACACATACACTGGACATTATGAAAGAAGAAGAAGAAGAAGAAGAAGAAGAAGAAGAAGATATCCCTTGATTGTTGAATTGTTCACAAGTGTTGCAGTATGTAATCCAACTGCTGGTTTCCCCTATTTTTTCTATTGTGAGTTCAACCAAGATGAACTACTTGTTCTTCCTTTTCACTGACAAAAATACATGATCACTATTTTGGAGGCAAATCCATTGCCCTACATAATAATTTGTAGGAAACTTGTTGGCCCCTCAGTAATTAAGATCAGTCTTGGCTCCATCCTTTGTCGGGGAATCCATGTTCGCTATCCTAGATTAATTTTTTTAAGCAATTAATGAGTGAAAAAGGAGACCTTTTTTTCTTCTTCCAAATAATGGTTTTGTTCTAATACATTTCTTATATTAGATTCACTTACCAAGAATTGAATTGGCAAGATCTTGATAACTGGAGTACAGATGAAGAGAGAGCTTCATCAAAGTTTCTTTTGCAGCCGCCCTACTTGCTTGTCCTGGCAAAATAGTTCTTCCCAAGCTTAAAATGTTATATGCTGCAAATGCTTCTGGCCTGAAGCCATATGCATCTGCAAGCTCCAACCTAATCCTCAATGCTAACGCTAACTGCGACACGAACAGAAACAAGTACTTCAGCTGCAGTCAATGGTTTTGGATGCCCTTCGAAGCTGCCAAAGATTAGTATGCTGTAGCTATAACATGTCAGTATCAACACCATCCTCCCTCCCTCCCTCCCGAACTGAAGCCTTGTGATGGAGGTGGTGGTCAATGTCTTCTTCTTCATCACACACACACACACACACACACACACATACTTGCAATGGCTGTCAAAGATCATGTCAATGAAGACATGGTTCCTGCGTTTGGCTTGCAAACAATGCTTGGATCGGAGGGGTTTCATCCATGGTGCTCCCAAAAGTGATGATTCCCTTCAGAGCTTTGGCCCACAATGGAGGCAGAGGAGGAAAAGATAAGTCTGAGCTTGGTACGTGAAGACAGTGCCTGCTCACATGTCTGGTTCACGGGTAGGTTTCCACAGAGCGAGAGAGAGAGAGAGAGAGAGAGAGAGATAGAGATAGAGAGAGAGAGAGTAAAGAAGTAAAAGAGGAGAAGAAAAAGAGGACCACAGTAATGTAGGATCGGAAATGGTGTGTGCGTATGCCAACATGTCGTATATAAACTCCTGTACAAGTTTGACCGTCGATGGATTTCTCAGGGAGATGTAAAGGTCAGCAATTTTGACCAGAGTTGACATGGGATTGTAATCCGGAGAAGAAGGGGGAGAAAAATTACAGGAAAAAAAACAAACAAACACAAAGAAAAAAAATAAAAAACACGTAAAATTGTAATTATTTTTTCTAATTAATTTAAACCCAAGCATAAAACCCCTTCTGTAAATTAATTCCTTACTAGAGAAAAAAAAAATCTAAGGGTTATACATAAATTTAGTTTTTCGATATATCTTTGTCGGAGAAAAAGAAGGATACATATACCAAATCACAAACTTATTTTTCATTTTTTTTTTTTTTGCCTCTTTAATTTCCGTTCTGGTAATAAAATGGCGAAGCGGGCCCCATCCCCACCTACGCGCCCACACACCCAACTCATCCACACCAAAAAGCTCGCGACTTTACACGCGCTTGCTGGATTACGAAGGGATTTAACCGCAAGACTCTGCGTGTGTTGGGTGGGGGCGGACAAAAAAAAAACAAAAAAAAGCAAAACGACTCCCCCCGCCCTCTCTCTCTTTCTTTGGACTCAAGTATTTTTATTACGAAGCAAACGGATATATATTATTGGTATCATTGCACACACCTCACCGTACTGCTCGCTGCTGCTACTCGTAGGCAATTATTATTGTAATTGGTGTCGTTGGCAACAGTTGCAAGCAAAAAAAGCTTCGGGTTTGGACGATTTGGAAAGCGATTGCAAAAATAGGGTTCCCAATCCACCTTCCTTATATTTTCCATCTCTACCACAGTACACCTGCCTCTCCTCGGTACCAAACCCAATCCCTCCCCCCTCCCCCTCTGGCATTGCTGTCCGGGAGGTCGATTCGGGTTCCTAGGGTTTGGGGAACCTCCGCGGCGGAGTTCCTGCGGCCGGATCTGCGGTTCTTGGATGCCCTAGCTCGATCTCGCTTGCCGTGGTATGTGTCCCGCTGTTTCTTGGGCTCCGAGGCTTGGCTCCTGCCGGGTGGAGTTGCCGGAATGACTCGATCTTTGTTTGGTTTAGTGGGTTCTGTTCCAGTTCCTTGGTGTTTTTCTTCTAATATTGCTCTTCTTTATCTTGCTCGTCCCTTGGTGGAACCTGTTCTTGTAACACTAGGCAATGTGGACTGTCTGCGGGACGGCTTCGGTTGTCTTTTGGCTATCCGAAGGTTTGATCTTTCTCTCGAGTGGTTTGGGTTATACCCGAAAGATGATGTTTGTACAAAGAAAGATAGTGGGGGAGAGATGGTTTTGTCGAGAATATATTTCAAAGCTTACAACTCTGGCGGTGTTCTTGGCCTCGGGAGTTTTTGATCTTTCGCCGACTGGTTTGGGATACTCTGAAAGATCGTGTTTGTAGAAAGAGAGAGAGGGAGAGTGAGAAAGTCGTAGTGCTAAGAACATACTTTATACGGTACTACTCTGCTGGTATTGCGGTCCTAGTGAGGTTTAATCTTTCTCCGTGTGTTTCGGATTGAATGGAAGATTACATTTGTAGAAACAGGGATAGGTAGTGAGAGAGGGGTAGTAAGTGCGTTATACTTTACACAATAAAAATCTGGTGGTATTTTGATTTTTGGAAGGTTTGGTCTTTAATAGAATGGTTTGTGTTAGACTTAGAGATCCTATTTATAGTAAGAGGGGCAGGAGGGAGAGGTTTAGCATCAAGAATTATTTTAAGAGATCTATTCTGGCACATTACTGGCATTTCTGCGTGAATATATTAATCTAGTTTGCTTGTTAGAGCTAGTCACATAAACCTAGGGTTTTTAATTTCGTATCATACCGCCTGGTACGGGCGGTATGTACCGGCCCACTAGCTACCTACCGATATGGGGCTGTACAAATGATCGAAATTTTGATCGTTGCCGATCTGTACCGGGCAGTACCCTAGATGTCAGCTTTTGATGTTGATTGTTAGAATTTCTTGTTAAACCAGGAGTTTTTGGTAGCAAATTGACGCAGAACAAGTGTTGATGGAGTCTCAAATAGGATTACTTCAACTCATTGAATTGAAACGAAAGCAGTTCATAAATTTAACAATGATTTCAAGAAATTGCTGCTGAACTTTTAGAAACAGTACATAAATTGTCTTATCAATGATTTCAAGAAGATAATATGATGCAAGTCATTGTCCAATACTTCAGATTTATACATTTAAATATCATTTTCATCTAAAATATGCAGGAATTATTATGATCTAATTTTAAGGAAAAATCAATTTATGATAGGATGAACCAGAGATTTCAGCTTTTGATGTTGAGTCACTAGTTAACTGTTTTCTAATGACTCCATTTTTTATAAATTTAAATATCATTTTCAGCTAAAACATGCAACTCTTTTTTTTTTCTATTTTTGAGGTATTTTTTGGAGGGATTTATGCCTATTTTAGATGTATCACTCGGTATGTTGGTGCCGTACCATACTATACCAAGCAAATCTCGGTACATTGGTGTGGTACAAGATTAAAAACCTTGCATAGACCCTTAGTATTTTTCAAGTGTTTGTGGCTATTATATCATTGAAGCATCACAAATGTGGTATGGTGACTTGAGCGAAAATGATCAGCATGACATGTTTGCAGCGTCTAGATAAAACATGCACATGTGTTATGCATGGATATGACAAATAAAACTTTTGTCATATGGTTGCATGTCTGAGTATGTAAAGAGGCATAAAGATTTTCAAAATTGGAAAAGTTAAGGGAAAGAACCTACTTACGAGTCTTTATTGTGGTTATGCAGTTCATGAATTTTGTATCTGGAGATTGGATCAGAGCTGTGTCAGGATAATTTTGTCATAGAATTTCAAAGAGCCCGCCAAAAAGTTCTGCATTAACGAATTTTCCCCTTCAACCGCCGGCGCTAAGCAGATATTTTGTCGTTTACATTCTCCGTGTGAATATTATAGTTGAAGAATAAAAATGTATGCCAAAAGAAGTATAAACGTGCAACAAAGTATAATTTTGTTTTGATGTATGGGTTCTAGATATTTGGTAAGCTGGTGACTTAGTCGTGATCTTGATATTGGGAAATGGTGGTAAGTTTGATCGTGTTATTCCTAAGATCTGTATGAGAACTAGTTTAGCAGGATTGCCAATATGGAAACACCTTGACTGCACAAATCAATGCTAGGAAATGTTGTAAAAGATTGACCATGTGACCGTGGAGGTGGTAAGATGATGATCTGCATCATACAAAGAGGTTGCAGATGTGTCTCTTCCCAACCTCTGTAGCAGTCATGTCTTGCTACATTTTCCCACTGCTTATTCTTCTTGACAATATTCATCATTTGTGTTAATATGGTTATTTTTTAACTAATTGTATGATAATATTACTACAAAAATCTTGGATCTATTCTCATAAATTAGTACATGTTATTTGGATCATTTCCAAGATGATACTATTCTCAAATAAATGGATGGCTGGTTCTGAGCTAATTTCTTCTTGAACACATATCCCCTGTTATGTAGTATTTTGTAGTTGTATATTCATCATTTGTCTGCGTCAACCTCATATGTGATATAAATCATAATGTGTTACTTGAAGAGTTTCAAATTTTGAATTAGACATGCATCTTGAAGAAATTGATGGAAAACAACATTTGCTTTGATAAAGCAAGTTTTGATTTCTTTGATAGAGCACTTAGTGATTGGAAATGTGGACTGCATGCTCAGTAAGCTAGACATCTGATAAAAAAATGATTGCTTTTGGAAACTGTCCTCTGTTGAAAAGCAAAAAAAAAAAATCTACTTAAACTAGTGACCAGTTTGTATCTCCATGCTGAATTTTTCAAAGAAACAAACTTGGGTGATATTGGAGGGATCTGTAATTTCAAATTAAAGTTATATCTTATCTGACATTTCTTTGTGCACATTCTATTGTCACTATCACTGTTAATTAATATTATTTTCTGCTAAATCATTCAATTGTTTTGATGTATGTTTGTGACATTCTCAACAATGCTTATCTAGGTGATGGAAGATTATACATCAAGCAATGGCCATCGTTTTAAAAGGATACCACGCCAAATGTTTGCTGCTAATCCAGAGCTGGAACCTTTGGTTTGTCTAATCTTTTCATTGATTAATTGCTCACGTTGCTTGCTGGATTTTTTTTTAAAATTCTACCAGATCCAACTGAGAAACAGATTGATTCAGTGTCTTTGTATATATATTTTTCTATATTACTACCACATAGCTCTTATGCAGTGTGCATAAGTATGAATTCTATTACGATATTCATAATAATATATAATTTAATATTAAATAAAAAATACTATCAGGTCTAAAATATTCATAAATAATGCTAAGATCAAATAAAAATTTTGGATGATAACATCTCTGCTCATTTAAGAAATTGACTGGATGAGAAGTTATCAAAATTGAGTAATGGTCTGACTGATGATTGCCAGATTATCATAGACCTCGATGACGCAGATATTAATGATGGTTGAAATGACATTGTCATCAGGGTAGATTACACATATGCAATGAGCGGGCAAATTGAGGCTGTATAGCCTTATGAGGGGCAGTTTCATGATTGCATATGCATTCTCATAGATGCATTCTTGAACAATAATATCCATAAGATTACTATTCACTAACTTGCCAAAGCATGCATTGTGACCTGAGCTGGTCATACGAAGTTTAACTGTTTGATCATGCATATGAATTTGGAAGCGAGAATGATAATCAACATTTTCTATCACCTGAGTTCAAGATTTGTTTTCCTTTAACAGTAGATACTAGATGTTACAATACTTGCCGTTAAAAATCTGTTCTTATCAAGCAACCTGTGGTGTTAGTATAATTTCTTAGAAGTTTATTTGCAAGAGCTGGGTATGTGGTATGATATCAAGAAACTTTTTTGTTATGAATCCTGCAATTTGGTGATGAATTTTCTAATTTACTATGTGCTTTTATTTTTTGTTGTTATCGCTCTATAAGGCACAAAGTTCTGTTGTCATGTGAGGAAGAACATGCTCTTTTTTGCTGTCAGATAAATGAAAACATGGACCAGTGGCCACATTTGAATGAGTTGGTACAGTGCTATAAGGCTGATTGGGTGGTGGATGAAAACAAGTATGGACATTATGAAGGCATTGGAACACCATCTTTTCAAAATCAGATCTTTGAAGGGCCTGATACAGATATAGAAACTGGTACATCCTTTAACTAAATAAATTTGCCTTTCATTTTTCATTTTAAAATTTTATAATCTTTGCTACAGAAATACGCCTTGCTAGTGCAAGGCTTTCTAAGACTGAAGATGCTACAGATGATGATGCTCCCAGTACGTCAGGCAGGCAACTACCTGAAACTGGCTTATATAAGTCATCCTCCAAAACCCAAGACATGGTACCTTTTGCAAATTTTGGTCTAGATCTATGCTTTACTAGATAATGTTCCGATTTAGTCATGGACAAAAATATGTTTTTTTTTACAATCTTGTTGCCGAAGAGCACTTTCTTCCTGTTCATGCTTATTTCACTATTTCTTGAATTTATGTCATTATTAGTTTTGGTCTACTATAAATAGAATTTTTCAAGTTGTCGAAACCCAGGGCATTACCATAGACAAGTTTTTGTCGCAATGCATGTAAAACTTCTAGATTTGCTTGTTTGTATCTTCAAGCCAATCTTAGAGCTAAGCATACAGGTGAGGACTTCTCTATTATCTTTTCACAAAAATCTCTTGTAACATTGCTGAGCTGCTTTCTTTTCTTCTCAACGAAGCTTTCAGCAGAAAGGAAAATGTTGAAATTAAAAAGCTGGATACAATTAGTTAGGCTGGTCTTTGCAGATGTCTCAAAACCTCTTCCTAAATATCTGGAATATGTTTATAACATTTTAATATTGATTCAGGTGTTGCTTATTTGATTGCTTTGGAGAGCAATGGACAACATAAAACCATACTTTTTCAATTAGTTGGGTCTCGCTGTGTGGACCTTTTCCTGTCATTGAACTCTACTGAAGATTGCTTCCAAGTGATCTAACTCACTCTCTGCTCTTTGGGGCATTCAAGTTGGAAGATATCATGTGCACTTATAGGAGACAGGCTTGTTCTATATTGATTTTGGTAGAGGTATATATTCATATAAGATTTGACAAAGTTATTGATGCCTTAAGGAGTTTACTGACATGTAGTATAGTTATATTTATGTTCTTTGTGTTTCTGATGAGATATAGCTCAGCCACACCTAAAGTTTGTTTTGAATGATGTTGGTCAAAGTAATTGGTCTTTTTCTAAGAGTCTTTCTAGCCATAAGGTGAACTGTATCGAGCGGTACATACCGGTCCGCTAGGTTATTGGTACGTGGACCACCTGCTACTGGGTGGTACTATCAAAATTGACCGTCGGTGGTCGATTGAGGGAGAAAAAGGGAAGAAGAAGAAGAGGAAGAGAAGAAAGAAGAAGAGGAGAAGAAGACCTCCTTTCCTCGCATCGTCCTCGCCCGTGCGCCGTCGTTGTCCGCGGGTTGCCCGCGCGTCGTCCTCGCCCACGGGCGATTTTTCTCCCGCATGAGGAGACGGAATGTCTCCCCGCGTGGGGAGAAAGATCGAGGCGATGTTGCCCGTTTTTTTTCTTTTTTTTAAATATATTAATATTTAATATTATATTTAATATTATATTATACTATAAAATATTATAAAATATTTTAATATACTGAGCGGTATGTACTGTATGTACCACCCGGTACCATGTATCATACCTTACCGAGATAATCTCGGTACGTTGGTACGGCCCAGTATGTCAAACCTTGCTTGCTATCCATTTTAGCTGCAAGCCTCATTGATGTGAGGCATGCTCTCCAGGAACATGGCTTCAGAATATTGTATTTTGATCAAATTTCTTTGCTGTTAATATCGTATGACAACCTGTATTTTTGAACTATTTTGAGCCTTTCATCATTTAGAGTGGGGATTTACATTGTAGCTTAAGAGTAAAAGCTGTTGAAAGCTTAGTCTACACCTTAGTTGATTCCGTGAACAAGCTGGAAAAGTTGACTGAAGTAGCTTTTAGTGTTCCCATGAACAACATTAGAAAATAAACGAAGATATCATGTTCATTCCTTCAATGCTTTGTCTGTTTCCATTTATGTTTGTTTCATGTAGGGGATGATCTATTCCTGAGTAACCACTCCATTCCACACTAGAGTAGCACTTGCTGTGATTCTTATGCTGATCATGTGCATGGTTCTAATCATTTTTCTGATTCATGCAAGCTTATTCCATGGTGTCTGCTTGTTTTAACTTTTAGTCACACCTGGTTATATATGTAGAATGCACCTTGCACAATATTCTGGTAGTTTGTTAGCACGTGTTTCTGCAACCTACACATGCAGTCATTTAATGATCATGGGATGATTAACATAACCTTGTTGTCGATACCTGAAGACTGAAAGAGTCCCAACCATTCATTTTTTTTATTTTCTCTTTTTGGTAACTTAAGATGTTACAATATTTGAGAATTTGATAGTGAAATGGCCTTCATTTGAGATATATTTAGAGAATGATATATATATACTTGTTTTTCTTGTTGTTGACCTTCATTGAATGATCATGGGGTGTGTGTGGGGAGTACCCTCCTGGTCTATTGGTTAGTACTTCCAGGGGAATTCCTTGGAAACTTGGATCCTCTATGGTGTAATTTTTATGGTAGGGATTGGTGAATGGTGGTTATGAGTTTTTGTTGTTGCAAACTGTCACTGCTATATTGGAAGTTCCCGTGCATGGAGAAAGAGGATTCTGCACTAAGTGATCCTTGCCAAGGATTTGTATTCTTGAGAAAGAAAGTATAATCTGTGAATGAACTATTATCTTGTTATTTCTGTTTTCTTTCAGTATTTCTGTATGCAAATATACCTTCGAGAATTAACATAATATTCTCTCTTGCTGGTTAACTAGTTGCTAGTAAATTAGAAGTAATGAGGGTGGAAATTCTCTTTCACAAATTGTGTAATAAGGTGTATTCAGGTCCTCATGGTCTTTGAGTTTTAACATATTCTTTCTAATATTGTTTGGACTTTTGACTTCCTGCACATTATAATTTTGCTGAGTGAAAGTTCAGATCAGCCTTCTCTGTACATGATATTATATTTACCTGAAGTGCTGGTCAAAAGTGTGCCTTTATGTTTGTTATTGATTTCTTTTATGCATTTGGTGGAATATGGTCATTTGTTAAGCATCTCTATTCTTTATGGTCATTGTTTGTTCTCCAGCATTTTGGTGAGTCTCCACTGCCAGCATATGAGCCAGCTTTTGACTGGGAAAATGAAAGGTCACTGATTTTTGGTCAAAGAACTCCTGAAACTCTTCCAACACATAGCAGGTTTACATTGCTCCAAAGCCTGTAACATATGGTCGATATATAAGGCTTTCTAGAAATTAGTATTAAATCTGCATTATTAAGTTTCTCATTTTTGGTCTTGTTTTGCCAAATCTGTGTTGTTGGCTTCAGTGGATTGAAGATAACTGTCAAGGTGTTGTCATTGTCATTTCAAGCTGGATTGGTTGGTGAGCATTGTTCTGCACATTATTGCACAATCCATTATATGCAATTATACATATATACTCAGTAAAGGCCATCTTCAAAACTGAGTACTGTATGGTGATCATTTTGCTGTTCTTTTTGTAGAGCCTTTCTATGGAACAATTTGCTTATATAACAGAGATAGGAGAGAAAAGTTGTCTGAGGACTTCCACTTTCGTGTTTTACCAACCGAAGGGCAGGATGTAAGATGTGCTTTGTCTGGTTATTATTCTCAGTCAAGTTACATGTTACCTTCTTCTATGAAAAAAAGAATTGTTTCTACTTTCTTCTATGTCGATCTTGACCATGCTTCCTTTTCTCTGTGCAGAAAGTTGATTTCTTTCCCATACTCTTTTTTGTAGGTTAATGCTTCTTTGATTCGTCGGGCTGTTTTCTCCTTAGATGCTCCATCAGCATCTGTTTGTCTTCTCATCCAACTTGAGAAACCTGCTACAGAGGAAGGGGGGGTTACAGCATCCGTTTATTCTCGCAAGGAACCTGTAAGTCAAGGTCTATAATATGTTTACTATTTTGTCTCATAGACCGTGTTGCTATTGTCCACAATTTTGTTAAAAATGATTAAAATGGATTTATGATACTTTTTTTTTACATTTTTTGGCAATTAAAATGTAATCTAAAAAGATATTGTCATACTCAAAACAATATAATGTCGATAAGTGCTAAAAAATCAACTACCAAATACCAATCTTCATTTGTACTTTTTAGTTACTTTATGTTGATCATTCTGTCAATCTCAAGGACTTTGTAGTACTTTAGTGTTAAATGAAGGGTTTTTGATGCCTAATATAAGTTACTTGATCTGCCAGGTTCACATGGCAGAAAGAGAAAAGCAGAAGCTCCAAGTTTGGTCTCGTATCATGCCTTACAGACAATCATTTGCATGGACCATTGTTCCACTGTTTGAAAACAACAATGTTGCTGGTAGTGGTGGTGCTGCCTCTCCTAGTAGTCCTCTTGCTCCCAGTGTATCTGGGTCAAGCTCTCAAGATAGTGTTGCAGAGCATGTTTCAAAAATGACTTTGGATGGCAAATTGCCGCACTATTCAAGTGGGAGCTCGGTTATTGTAGAGATATCAAACATAAATAAGGTTAAAGAGAGCTATACAGAGGATTTATTTCAGGTGATTTCTCAGCACAAATCTGCTGATAATTTTATTTTTTATTTTCTGATAGTTTTAATTGGAATATCTTTCACAATATGCACCTTGAAGTATTTAATATCATGTTTTCTTCTTCTTTTTTGTGGTTCAGTGTGTATCAACTTTCTGAGCATGCAAGTACTTGTGATATTAGTGCAATATGAATATTGGTGATTGATTATTGTGTTATGGTGAGTTGAAGAGCTTATTTATGTAAATCCCCACATAATGACAACTGAAGGTCTGCTGTTTCGGTTACCAGTTTCATGCTAGTCCATGGCTGGACCAATTTGGGTCCAGTTTGGTCGGCATACCATGTGTCAGTATGTCAGAATGTACCATGAACTGTTGGGGGGAGGGAGAGGAAGCCAAGGAATAAGTAAGAAGAGGAAGAAGGAGAAGGAAAAGAGGAATGAGGAAGAAGAGGAATGAAGGAAAGGAGGAAGAAGATGGAAGTAGAGGAGAAGAAAAGAAAGAAAATTAAGAGGAAGAAGAGGAGGCGGTGGAGGAGGAGGTGTACGTAAGCAATGTGGGGGATGGGTGGTGATGGTGGTGTTGGACACGTAGGAGAACAGGAGATGACTTAAGTTTTATTTTTTACTTTGAAAAGTTTAAACTTACCTGGTCCAGACTCATTGTCATGCTTGAATTGGGTGGTCAGCCCAGTTCACAGGGCTTACTGCCAGGTTTACTGGGCTCACCATGCAGTAAGCCTTGTATTGTGCTGAAATGCCGAAAATTAGACTGGTCCGCATGCCAGTTGGTGGTCGGACAGGTAAATGCTTGCCGTACCATGCCAAACCGGATGAAATTGCATTCCTTATTGAGAAGAGATAGTCAACAAATGATGAATTGGTTACCTGAAATACAGTTTGAATTTGTCAGCTTCTGCACTCCAAATATCACTGTATATCTTGTATTGGACTAGGTTTTAGACAAGAATGCAATGTGGTACTTTTTCCAAAATCCAACATATCTTAGATATTAACGCATGTAATGATGAATTTTGGTATTTTCTTTTGACAACTGCCACAGAAATCTTTCTAGTGGGTTTGTGTTTTAGGTTTGCTTATGAAGCAACATTTTTACATGGATAGATTTATATTCTATTCTCTCGCTTCTGTACCTTGTCCTGTCGCTTTTCTTGCTTTGTAGAGAATTTATCATCCAAGTGTATTTTCCCAGAAGGAATTCTGTAGAAGCATATCTTTCTGAGTGCTTTGAAAGAAATAAAAGGGAGCTCTCTTTAAGATCTTGTTTGCTGATATCTTGCTTGACAAATGCAGTTTTCTGAGGTGTTGGATGAAAATGGGTAGCTTCAGATGTTTGTAAATGTTCTTTTATTGGTTTCATTTAGGGTGAGCCCTCGTTTTGTCTTTTCTGTGTTTTCAGGACCCTAAGAGAAAGGTACATAAGCCTGTGAAAGGTGTATTGAGACTGGAGGTTGAAAAGCTTCATACAAACTCTGTTGATACTGATAATATCTCAGAAGGAGGCAGTATGATTATTGACTCGAATGATGCTGAAACTTCTTTTGGAAAGCATCACGTCAATGGTCTCGATGGATCTAAGAGTAGTAATTCAAAGTTCATTGGGATTGACCGGAAAGATAATCGTATTAATGCTTCAACACCGGTGGGAGAAGATCATCCTGACTCTTCTGGTGATGATGTAAGTTTTTTTGGTCAAGTTCTACTTATCCTTCTATGATCAATAGTACTCCTTTACCATTGACTTGCTGGATGAACTTGTTTTAGGAAGCTTTATTGGAAATTATTGGATATCTCACTTAATTACTGTTGTTTTATTAATTTTATGAAAATTAATATTATCATCAAAAGTAGATCCGTTTGTCATCCTCCAAAGTCTTACATTATAGAGATTTTGAAGAATATGCTTTGGTGGAGATTGTGGGAATCCAGAATACGAAAATAATAGAGTGGACTAATGTAGTGAACTTCTAGCATCGTGTTTATTCTTGTCTAGTACGATGTGCCTGAAACATGGGGTAACATATATTGGAGTACTAATTTGAAGTCCATAATCTTGCTTTTATTGGGTTTGCCATTTCCCAGGGACTTAAGTCTCTGTGCAACTTTATGAATGAAGTAATATGAGCAATTAAATCTGTCAAGGGGTTAAGCTGATTGGAAACATGCCATTTTTAAGATCCTATGACAGCATGGCTTTGTAAACTGGATCAATGGGAAGGCAAACTGAGGAATCAAATATTAGCTAGACTATTCAGTACAGATCAGTATCTGCTGGCTCAACAAAGGGCTGGTAGTATTTTTTAATTTATATTTATTTTATAGTGATATCAGGTGGTAGTGATTTAAATAGGCGCCCGCCTAAGCGTGCGGGCGAGGCGAGGGGAGGCCCGAGCACCTCGTGTCACGAAAGGCGTGCTGAGGCGTCGCTTGCAACACAGCGCTGCGGCCTCAATTGGCGAACAACCGGACTTTTAAGTCGGTTCAAAAACTTCGTTTCCAACCTAATTCACACCCGCGCGACGCTAAGCAAACCCTAGCACTTCTTCTACCTTCGCCACCGACACTTTTTACCATTGCCTCCATTGTAGACGTAATTGACTGAGCCTTCCTCTGTCATCGACGAGTGAGTCTGGCGGCCCCCATAGCTACCTTCCGTTGTCACTTCATGTGCAGTTCCTTCTACTGTCGAGGGAGAGGACCGCAAGTTCCTCCACCACCGACGGACGCGCTCTGGAGCTTCCGCCGTTGCCACCGCCGCTATCTGCAGCTTCTGTCGTTGTCGTTGTTGATGTCCGCAACTTCCGCCACCGTAGCTGCTGTTGTTTGCGCTTCCGCTGCTCAGCCTTCCGTCCGCTTGGTGTCTTCCGTCATTGCTATGTTGTTGGCGCTCATCTATTAAACTAATCCTTTGTTGCTACTGCTACCAGCTTCTCACCGCTGCCTTCTCCTCCATTACTGTTAACATTTTCTTCTCCCCGTTGACTACTATTAACAATAAGTAATATACAGTTAATAGTATATTTTTAATTTAATATCATATTTTTTAAAATAATTATATTTTTTATATTTTAATATTTCAGAGCGCCTCACTTCGCTTGGGCGAGCGCCTAACGCCTTGGTAGTTTTGCGACCTTGGTGCCTAGTGCTTTTTAAATCACTGTCAGGTGGCATGCGTTAGTATACCCCTTGGTAGTTCGGTATCATACCTGTCTGACCGATAACTGAAACTGGTATTGGATTGAGATTTAAATCCTCAATGTAAGCCACTATAATTTGTTGTGAATGGGGCATTGGAATTGTTGGTGGATGACAACAGGAGGATCCATGCAAGCCTCTACATCCACAGAAATTATGTGGGCTAAGATGCAGGACATTAAGCTAGAATTGCAGCAGTTTCATGAGTCTAGTTTGTTGGTCTCATGAGTTTCTTTGAGTGGCATCAGCTCTTGTAAGGAAGAGAAGTATTTATTTTAAAGGATTAAAAATGTCAATTGGTCCCAAATTTTGGAAAAAAAACTATACTGATTTGTTTGAAGAGTTTACTGCATGAGTTCTTGAAAATAGTGAGATGTTAATTTTTTGGGCAATAAGTTGGAGTTGCTTGTGATGTGCAATTGGTGAATGGTCATATGAGGTATATAGCAGGGTTATAACAGATGCCATGAGCCCATTAAAAGCCAGTACCTTAATTTACGAATTTGAATAAAGTCAAATTGATAATGATCTTTATTGATGTTTTTCACATAGGTTTTGCGGAGAATGTAATTGTGAGATACCATAATAGATGAAAGAAACAAAATAGAAGAAATATCATAAAAGACAATGGAAGTGATCCTAGAATACATTTGTGGTTTACTCATTACTATCGTTGCTTTGTTTTTAACCCATACAAACACAAGCATAGATGGAGAAGAACATCTGTCTGCTGGATAACCATTTCCTATTAGTTGAAATCTAATTATTTATGACAAAGTGGGCCCTATACTTCATTGACTTGCATGGTTTTTTGTCGGTTGTTGATGAATATGTTTATAATATGTCATTTGAAGCCGCCCTCGGCTTGCGTAAGTTGCCTGCTACAAACTTAAGATTGTGTATGCTGCTGTCTGAACTGCCATAGTAATTATTGCTGCCATCATGGTCTTTTAGAACATTAAACAAGGTGCAAATATTTTTACTGTTTTTATGAACTATATTTCAAATTATATTAATTATACTCTTTACCGCCTCTCCTAGCTTCCTTCCAAGGCAAACTGTATGAAACTTTCTTTCTGAATAGGAAACTGTTGCCCATGTCGGAACTTTTTGATGCTTGTAAATTAACTTTAATCTCAGGGCCAGAGAATTAAGTAATTAGCCTATTTATGCTTGAATTTTATTAACTTTGCTGTCTTGCATTAATGAAATCACTTCGAAATTTTGTTTTGCAGTTTCAAGCTTTTGATTTTCGGATGATGACTAGAAATGAACCATTCTCGCAACTTTTCCATTATCTATACGTGTATCCCTTGACTGTTAGCTTGAGCCGCAAAAGAAATTTGTTTATAAAAGTCGAGATGAGAAAGGATGATGCTGACATACGAAAGCAGCCATTAGAGGTTTGTATTGATGAGGCTGACTTTGTTCATCATATCAATTTCAGTTCACATTTCTTAAGCTTGATGTGCTACTGGTGTTTTTTGTTGATCAGGCCGTGTCTCCCAAGGACTTAGGTCCAACTCTTCAAAAATGTTCTTATACACAAATTGCAGTTGGTGCTAGGTTGGCCTGTTATCATGATGAGATAAAAATTTGTCTTCCTTCTCTTTTGTCAACCCAGCATCATCTTCTGTTCACCTTTTTTCACGTTGATCTTCAAACGAAACTTGAAGCTCCCAAGCCTGTGCGTGCTTATCATTCTTTTTGGTTGATTTTATGTGGATTCTACATAACTTCTTGACACATATGTGGAACAAACTACACGTACTTCTGTTTAATAGTTGCTTATATGTGCAGGTAACTATTGGATATGCTGTACTTCCATTATCCACACACATTCAGTAAGTGTTGCATCTATTAGTATCTATATATTGCAATGTCATTATGGATGGTATGTCAATATAATTTAAAGGTGATAGTTGGCTGTGGTAATGTTGTACAACTGATGCCTACATGTTTTTTTTGTGGAATTGGATCCACCAGTTGTTCCTCTAAATTTGGTAACACCATGATACTGACTTGAGAGGGTAAATCTTTTTGCTGGTTTTGATTGTTAATGAGGAGAGCTAACTATCCTTTCAAAATTTTCTGATAACACCTCGTTTTTTCCTTTATCACATTGATTATTGTAAGTAGTCATTAAATGCACTTCAAGATATACTGATAGTCAGAATCTAATTATACATCTTAGTATGATCAGATTTCTGTACACCCATTTGTCCTTTTCACATCAAAATTAATTTGAAGAGCAAAAACTTCCCTATCTAGTTTTGAGAACTTTTAGTTACTTGATATCTTGTGCTCTTAACCAAGGTTTTCCATACCGATATGTATTGCCCGTACCAGGCGGTATGTATCAATCCGTCAGGTTACCGGTACACAGACCGCTCGCTATCGGGTGGTGCCGCCAAAATCGACCGTCGGTTGTCGATTTTGACCGTTGGCGATCGATTGAGGGAGAAAAAGGGAAGAAGCCCGTGGGTCGCCCACAAGCCATCGCCGCCCTCGCTCACGATTTTTCTCCCGCATGGTGAGAAAGATCGAGGCAACGTCACCTCTTTTTTTTTAATATATTTAATATTTAATATTATATTATATAATAATATATTTTAATATACCAGGTGGTATGCATTGTGCATACTTGGTATCAACTCATCAATAATAATATATTGGTAAGTAAAAGGTTTTAACTATTATTTTGGGTGAGATAATGCCATCCTGTAACTGGCTATGGTGTAGCTGACGTTATTTGGTGTTTGAAGTTGTGATTTTGCAATTTTATTATAAGCCCATTATGACCAAGAAATACAACATTGAACCATTATAATGAATTGATATGAAACACGAAGGCATTTGGTTTGAACTGGCACTGAATATATGTGTGCCTATCACAAGATTTATTAAAATGAAGGTATCTTCTTTAATGGCAAGGTGTACACGTGCTAATGTGTAAATATTTCTGCTAAATACTAATAGATGCTGATGCTGATATGCATGTTGGGGTTAATTCCTTTCTCGAGTAATTTTTTATTTTTTTATGATATATATATATATATATATATAACATAATTTTTTTTAAAAAAGAGGCAACGTCGCCTCGTTTGCTCCTCCCAGCGCGGATGAGAAGCCTCGACGACATTGCCGAAGCCTCCTCTTTTCCTCGTCGTCGCCTGAGAAGGCGACGAGGAGAAGACCACGGGGAAGAAGTCACCGCCTCGCGAGGTTCTCTTCATTCGCAACGTCGTCCCGAGGTTCTCCGGTTGCAGACGTCTCCGGCCTTCGGCGAAGAACGCGACGGAGAAGAACTCGAGCCACCACCTCATTGTTATAGGGTCACGCCATCCAAGGTTCTCCCTCTTCTTCTCTCTATTTCTCTTTCTTCTTCCTTGCTTCTCCCTCTTTCTTGTTGCAGCCAGGGTGATGTTGCCTGGTAGCAGGCGGCGACGGTCAAAATCGACCGTTACTAACTTGTTTCGGGAATGGGGTAGAAACAGCCCCAGTCGATGGTACCATCCGGTAGCCGACAATCCATGTACGCGTCTGCCGGTGGACATGCCACCCGATTTTGCAGACCTTGGTTTTAATTAAGGATCCAATGACCAAATGACTTGCAAAGCTGAAAATTCAATGGGCGAGATAGTAAAGGTTACTGCTCAAATTATATTTAACAAAGTTCACCTTGGCTTACCAACTACTGATGCAAACACCATGTGGGCTTGGTAAAAGATTGCGATGGAGACAGTTAGGTGGACTGGACATATGACATACAAACTTTGTAGAGTGCTGGCCATGAAAAATGAGTTAACTGGAAGTAAATTTATCATGGATGATAACCAAAGAAGGCTAAGAGAAAAGTGTGTGAAATTGCATCATGACAATGAAATATTGCAAGTATGTTATCCTTTATGAAACTAAAGGTTGGTAAAAGAAAGTCCATGTAGCTAAAGAAGGTGAAATCTTCGAGACCGGTGGTGACAGGATATATTAGATTTTAGATACACAATGGGTTTTTGGCAAATAAGCCTAATAAATAATCTATTAAAAACTACAAAGATGCCTTTACTTTAAATATCTCTAAGAGATTGTGCTACACTGACTCTGCACTTAATTCATCACAACTAAAAGTTTTTTAAAAATACTATAAAAAACTAAAAAAAATTGCTTAAATGGCTCAAGCTGTACTCAATTAACCACAAGCGTGATCTTTTAATTGCTGAACTATCAGAAATCTGATTGAGTATCATATGAGCTCGGAGCTTTTTCGAATGCACACCCTTGTTTGGTTGGAGTTAGTTGGTCATTGATCCATGTGCATCATGCAATCTGACAAGAAATTATTAATTTTTTCCAATGAGAACTGGCATTCGGTAGGTTGTGCTTTGGATTGGTGTTCAGATTTAGGATCATGAGAAGTGGTTTGATCAAATCAGATAATGGGATTAAAATTCTGTGGAATATCTGAAAATTGCCTGGACTTCTGAGTTTGTCTAGAAAGCACTTTGATCAATAGTGTTGGTTGGATCGACTACTTTATGGTTGATTTCTTATTAAAGCTGATGCCCCCCTGCCCCCGCGGCACCCTTAAAAAAATTGGTGTTATCTGCATTTGATATCAGCATATTCTAATCCAGATCAACCTTAGTCCAGAATTGCCTGATCCTGCAAAGTGCAAACCATTGTTAAATGAATAAATTCACATGTGGTTCCTTCTCAAAATGAAATGTAGTTGATTTTATGGCTTTTTATATATATTAAATATTTTACATGCATTTCTGGGTTAATCTTAGGCAGCATGGAATTGCAGTGAGCAATTCTTGGTAATCAAACTTTTTTTTAATAAGTCATGAAGCATTAGGTATGATGACAGATGCCAAGATCTGCGTACTTGTTCATTTATACTCATTTTGTTTATTTATGTTCACATTATTCAAGAGTCGTTATGCCAGCTTTTATGGTGTTCTACCCTTGGAAAGTTGTGAACAGTTTTGGGGTTGATTGAAACATTGCATATTATGGATTGTTTTCATTTTCTTTGCCATTTTGAACGAGTGTGCCATATTGTCAGATTTTAACTATGGGTTTGCTTGTATGTGTCTGTGTTTCCATTGAGATGAGAGAATGTTTTTCATCATTTAAGTAGTTTGATTTTGCCCTTTTCAGGCTGTTGTCTGATGTATCTTTACCTATTTTGAGAGAGCTAGTTCCACATTATCTGCAAGATAATAGCAAGGTATCTATGTTACTTGTACATTCATTATGGGGAAGTTTTAAATGTGCAAGGTCTCTTTCTAGACACATTTTTGTTTTAAATGTGCTAATTCTCTATGGCTTGTTGATCCTTTATAAAATTGAAAATTCATACATTATCCTTATGGTTGTAATTTTTGGGTTATCTTTTCAGGAGAGACTGGACTTTCTAGAGGATGGGAAAAATGTCTTCAGATTGCGTTTAAGGCTGTGCTCCTCTTTGATTCCAGTCAATGAACGAATTCGTGACTTTTTTCTTGAGTATGATCGGCATAATCTTCGAACGAGTCCACCTTGGGGATCTGAACTTCTTGAGGTACTTTTTGTGCTTTTTATTTAGTTTCTACCTTTGAAACTTTCATGATGATGATGTTCAGTAATTGTTCACTTAATCTCTGTTTGGCTTTCAATCCTGATTACTATTTAAATGATTGTGATGATCTATAGATTGTTTGCACAGCATTTTTTTTTTGTGTTTATGTAAATGCTTGTCCATTTGCTGTGAACATGACAAAGAGTGCACATTCTGGATAGATTGGAGAGATTTAAGGGAGAACAGAGGAACAGCTGAACTGTCAGGCCACAAAAGAACCCAACTATTCAATTCATAAGTCATCAGATTATGTTATGACTTAAGATTTAACTGCTATTTATAACATATTTACCCAAGATCCAATCATACTAAAAGATTTTTTTGGAAGGAAACCTTACTTTTAAGGAAATCTTGTAATTCTGTATAATCTTATCTGAAGAATAAAAGTTGGCTCTTTTAATAGGCACTTGGTAGCAAGGTCTAAAATCTTGTTTTGGTTCATACTTTAATATCCTGTAGGATGGGTATGATACTGACTGGTATACAAGACTATAATATCCTGTAATAGTGGTTTACAGGACTGCATACCAGCATATACCGCTCAACATCATTGAAAGTTATGAAAATAAAAGACATGACTGATATTGAGTTATATGGTCCAATATTGTTGTTTGACCACACCAGTAAATATCATTCAGTTGGTATTAATCTGACAGGATTCTGAAATTCTGGGTGGGAGTATGATAACACTCTAAAGCAAGATTTTACTTACCGGTCCATACTAGTGTACCGACAATTTGTCGGTACCGGTATGGTACCAATACCGGACGGTATGCACAGTGCATACCGTCTGGTATATTAAAATATTATATAATATCATATTATATAATATAGTATTAAAATATATTTAAAAAAGATAAAAAAGGGGCGACGTCGCCTTTCTCCTTGCGCGGGAGAAAAATCGCCCGTGGGCGACCCATGGGCGGGTGAGGACGCGAGGTATGCCTTTTCCTCTTCTTCTTCTTTCTTCTTTTCCTCTTCTTCTTCTTCTTCCCTTTTTCTCCCTCAATCGACCGCTGACGGTCGATTTCTCCCTCAATCGACCACCAACGGCTGAAATCGACCGCCGACGGCCGAAATCAATTGCCGACAATTGATTTTGGTGGTACTGCTCGGTAACGGGTGGTCCGCGTATCAGTAACCCGGCGGACCAATACATACTGCTCGGTATGGGCGGTACAAATCGGTATGAAAAACTTTGCTCTAAAGTAGGTTAGCTTATGAGAATCTTTGAATTACTCAGGTACATGTCGCCTTCTGTAATATTGTTAGTTTGATGGGCATCATTAATGAGATCTAAGAGCTCTTTTGACCTTCTCATTTATTAATAAGGTTTTAATCATGTCAATCATCTGATAACTGTTGCCATATAACACAAATTTGAACCAGCTAACTTTGTGGATTTCTCATTATTGGTTGGTTGGCATTGCAACAAAGTTTCTCCTGGCTGTTTAGTTTAGCATCCTGTTGTGCATGCTACATACAAACAATTATGCACTCCCTCTGAGAAGTTAAAAGGGTGATTTCAAGATCAAGTGGCTTTAGAAGGAAATTTCAACAGTTATGGATTCGTGTGCTGATCCTTAAATAGCTGGACAACTTTTAGTGTCTATGGTTACATATGATTTTTGTGTTGCTCAATTGATTGCTAATTCCATTGTGTTTGTACTATTAAATAGTTCCATCCAAAAAGGTGTATGAGTGTCACATGTATTGTTGTTGTTGATCATTAGTCTAAGGATAATTGGATTTTCTTTCCTAAGGCCACAATTTATACGCTGATTATGCAGGCAATTAACAGCTTGAAGAATGTTGAGTCTACCGCCTTACTGCAGTTTCTCCAACCAATACTTAACTTGCTCCTTCATCTTATTGGTGATGGTGGGGAAACCCTGCAGGTTCTGTTCATTTTTGTAGACGAAAATTTCACTTTGGGCATTTGGTTCTTAAAATTTGTTGTAGCTAATTGCCAATTTTCTTTTTGTACAAGTTTTCTTATTTTTGTTTTAGCCCTGGAATTAATTTGATTGCAATTTCTTGTTTCTTTTCAATTAATTTTGTAGGTTGCAGCATTTCGGGCTATGGTCAATATTTTGACCAGGTATGCATCTCCATTGATATTTTCTATAGTGTTATTTTTTTGGTTTTTATCTCAATGTATGCTAAAAAACATTCATTATTCAAAGTACAAGCATTTTTATTTCATTAAGAAAAGAATTTGCTGATATTAAAGAAGTTAAAAGGTAAACAAGAGGTTGATCATCCATATATCTAACCAAAATAGATACTCCCAAATGGTCCACCACTCAAATATGCTTGCTAATTAAAGTCAATTAGTCTCAGAAAAGCAAGTTGATATTTGATGTATCTATTTCTTTTTTGGCTCTTGGGATACATAAATGTACATGATGCATGTATGATTCATAATTTCATATTATGTCCTCATGGATGAATGTCTATTCATACACATAAGTATGTAGAAAATGCATCTAAATTTTTTATTAACCTCCTTGGCGCTTCTGAAATGCAACTTGTGATTGATTGTTGGCTGCATTAGACATTGTTCATTGTTTTATTAGGTTCATCTGTTGAATAATGGAGTATTTGTTAACTAATAAATTAAATCATTTGCAAATAGAATACAAGATATCACTTCCATTTCTTTTTAGGTCTCATATATGAAGTATTACCTTTGATTAATGACCACTATGCAGGGTACAACAAGAGTCATCTGATGGGGCTGACAGAAATCGTTTTCTGGTTAAATATGTTGACTATGCTTTTGATGACTTTGGCGGTAGGCAAGCACCCGTATATCCTGGTTTATCTACAGTGTGGGGCAGCTTGGCACGTAGTAAGGTAACAATGAGATCTTACTCTGTTTTCTTTGGGTATTAATATGTCTAAGTATGCTTCAATCTCCTGGGACGGAACATATCTGTTCATCTTAGAGTCATTCTTTCTCAGTCTCTTGGAAACGAGTTATCTTCTGGTTTCTGAGTCCCATTGTAACTGATGCCAACAGAAGCTTAATCTTATAACTTGCCTATGAAATAAATCCATATTACATCTTCCTCTTAAATTATGTGATGTTTATTATACCTGTGCATATTTCTGTGCTTCCATTATAGTGGAGTTTGGAAATATTATTGGTCCATGATTTATATTTTCTTCATTGGATAGGAGAGCAAGCCAATTTAAGGCAGAATCTATTTCTGAATTTCTGAACTTGGAATGTACTTTTTTGTTTGGATTAGTCATAAGCTACTCGATTTTAATTTAATGTCAAGATTTACTCATCTTTTCTTCTGAATGGACCATGTTACTAAATTCTTGCAGTTATAAACTGACAACTGTGAGCAGCAATATATCTTGCATTTCCAAGTTAGATACAAGTAATGAATTGTTTTAAGTTTTGTTCTCTATCTCATGTGATCAAGGAGATACGAAAACCCAATGAATGGTTGGTTATCATACTATTCTCAGGTCTCGCCACTATGGTTTTGCATCCAGATAATAATGGTAGTTGCAATATTCAGACTTGTGAAGTATCATAAACCTGCTCTGTGTAACTGTTCATTGCTGGTAGATTCTGGAGGTTTGTAATTGTGGTAAATTTTGTTTTTTGAAACAATTCATTTAGCCATTTGTGAAATAAGGAAAAAGATATTTGAGATAATTGAGGAAGATATCTACCTGATCAATATGATGTGGAATCATCTCAGTCTATCAGATGAGATAAAAGGCTGGAGATGGAATTGTTTGTAGTAATATTTGCAAGCTTATCCATGTGTTGATTTTGCTTTGTGTGTGTGTGCATCTATATTACACTCATATCTCCACATTCTTTGATGGTGGTTGATTGTGTCAGTCTAACTGATTGGGCAGTTGAACCAAACACCAATCACCAGTATAATCAATTTGGTGACAGTTCAATTTATTGCTAAATTAAACCTTTTGGTTCAGTTTGCTATTCAGTTTAACAGAGTTGTAAACACCACTTGTGCAAACGATGGTGTCTTTTATGTTTCCACGGGCAATATGGAAGAGAGAACTCTTGTGGTTAGGGGAGTCTCTATTTTGCTTAGTTCTGCTAATATAACAAGTCATAGGAAATTTGATCCATATAACTAGGGGTGTTTGACATTGGGTCTAAATGAACAAGTTCCAAGGTTCCGAATACCATACCATACCATACCGATGTATCGATCGGCTGTTAGTATGGTACGTTCCGAACTGTACCAAGTTTTACCAAGCATACCAACACATGGTATGCTAAGCTTTACCCAGTGTACTGGTCCTCCATCGGACCAGTACATACTGCCCGCACCAGTATGGTACGGTATTGCAAACCCTGCCAAGCTCAACTGGGTGAAAATGAAAAAGGGTTTTGATTCAGTTTGGAAAGATTAGGGGGCACGTATTGGTTGTCTGTATAATATACAGCATTTTATGTTAGCAATTATGTGTTTTGTTTGTACTCAATAATCAGCATAGAATTGTGCCGAGTATACACATTGTTGGAAGTTACATTGTAATAGGCACTATAGTAATACCTCGTGGTGTTTTTATCATAGAATTGGTTGTTCAAAAATTTATATACAGTATGAACAACTAATCACTGTATAATTAGAATGACCTCCAAATATGTTCTTTGCGGAACTTAAAATTCATGTGGAATTTTTTAAAGTCTTTGAGTTCACTCTTCATGTCACAATTGTAAGTATGCTTTGGATGCACTTTTTGTGAGATTAGTATAATGCTTCATTTAATCTTTATTAATTTATGAATTCTCTTGTTTATTGTTTGACAGGCCAAGGGATATAGAGTCGGGCCTGTTTATGATGATGTCTTGGCAATGGCATGGTTCTTCTTGGAGTTGATTGTAAAGTCAATGGCATTAGAACAAAATCGTCTCTTTTACCACAGTCTTCCTTCAGGTACGATAATGATATAGGTGGTATTCATTTGAAAAAAAAAGCATCTAGTGGTTCTTGTTCAGCTGTCTTCTTACAACTTTTGCATAAAAAATGGAAAACTGTTTTCTTCTATCAAGAAGCATTAAATAATTCTTCAAACTCAAATTTTGTATATATTCTTGTGACTCAGGTTTGAGTTACTGGTCCGTACCGGTGTACCAACATATTGTTGGTACCGGTATGGGACCGGTACCGGGCGGTATGCACAGTGCATATCGCCCAGTATTAAAATATAATATAATATTTTTTATAATATAATATAATATAATATAATATTAAAAATATTAAAATATTAAAAATATTAAAAATATTAAAAAAAGAAAAGAGGGCAACGTTGCCTCGATCTTTCTCCCCGCGCGGGGAGAGGCTCCGTCTCCTTGTGTGGGAGAAAAAGCGGTCGCGGGCGGCGATGGTGCGCTGGCGAGGTATTCTTTCTTCTCCTCTTCTTTGTTTTTCTCTTTTTCTCTTCTTCCTCCCTTTTTCTTCATCAATCGACCACTGACGGTCGATTTCTTCTTCAATCGGCCGCCGACGGTCGATTTTTGGCGGAACCGCCCGGTAGCGGGCGGTCCGTGTACCGGTAACCTGGCGGATCGGTATGTACCGCCCATACCGGGCGGTACATGTCAAAATTGCAAACCTTGCTTGAGACTGCAACAATATTTTTACATTTTTTTCTTTCAAAGTTAGATATAGTCCTGTCACTTTATTGCATTAAAGGTTTCAATATCAGTGTCGATGGAGATGTATGTGACAAGCAGTTCACTTTTGAGTTTATGTTATTTACTTGTATATATTTTTAGTTTTTAACTTTATGATACCTTTCCTCTAGGTGAAGACATTCCACCATTGCAGTTAAAGGAAGGTGTATTCCGATGTATCATGCAGCTTTATGATTGCCTTCTAACAGAGGTTCATGAACGGTGCAAGAAGGGTTTAAGCTTAGCTAAACGCTTGAATAGTAGTCTAGCTTTCTTTTGTTATGATCTGTTGTCGATTATTGAGCCGCGCCAAGTTTTTGAACTGGTATGTTATCTTCTACTTATTGGGAACATTTTATTAGAGTCTATTATACTAATGAATTTATTAAAAAATGCCTTCACATATAAAAGAAACAGATTTTTAGAAACAGGAAAAAGGAAATACATGCTACCATGGCAAATAGTGGGAAACATGGGTGTTGTTCCAGAACAATTGAATGCTCTGGCGCCTGCCCAAAGGTCTCAAGTTATGTAGCAGTTTTTTTAGGGATTTCATTTCTTAACTAGGGTTTACTTCACTATAACAAGTTGAAGCCTCCCAAGCGAAATTTTGATAATTTTGATAGTGTAAAGAAAGAAAGAAAGAGAAACATTGTTAAAATGTCCAAAATCTATACCAGAGCTTCACAAGATGATATTTAACTCAGTTATCCATTAGTTTCGGCACAAATTTAGTGCAGTTTTAGTGCCATTTGTTGATGAAAGTGGCCCTTTCAGTGTGGTCTTGTACCTGAACTGGCATCTACTAACTATTGTTATTGTGATAGTGACACATATTAATGAAACTGCACATCTTCAAAGACATGACTGTCCTGTTTTGACTCTGTTCTGAAAGGTTTTTACTTACAAGAAAGTGAAAGCGATGTGTAAACACACAGTCTCATTTTCTATTGTGCCATAACAAACTTTGAATCTCTTTGTAACTTTAATTCAGGAAATCTGACTTCCTATCAAATAACACAACTTATGTTTCACAAAAGTTAAGTTTAGGTCACTTTGGCTTTTATCAAAGAAAATAGCCCTTAAGAGTCCTAAATGAACTCAAGTATTGTGTATGATTGAATGGAAACTCAGCATCTGCCTCTTGCCATAAAAGGAGTCATGTTATGATGGATTATTTTCATTGATTTAGATTGGAAAAAGTTAAGTGCAGTGTAAATGTTTTCTCTTTTTCTTTATCATGAGGATTCCTGACTCTTAATTACTAGAAAATATTTCCACTATTATATCTATGAAAGGGAAATTGTAGGAATTTGAAATGCTTAATCCATAATTACATTTAAAGAAATGCATTCCTGTACAAAGTACAAGGAAATTCTTCTCACTTTTTTGTTTTCCTTTTTGTTCTCACTAAATTTATTATGCATAAATCAATCTATCTTTTAGGGCCTAAATCTTTTCTTGCCTTACAATTTTCTTTGCTCGAACACCATTGAATCACTTTCTATCTGCAATTGATTATTTACTAGTGACTTGTAGTCTTTTTATGTAGGACATTCTAGATGATGTTTGTTTATTTCTTTATTTTTTTCATGCATATATTATCTTCATAATTTGTTGTAAGATTCACTTTATTAGATATAGGCTTTTTTTTGTTAAAAAGCAAAAAGTGGTACATGAGTAGCTCCTTGAAATGGACATGCTATAACTTGTTTCTGATATCTGTAATCTGTTTGCTATGACATTATATTGAGATGGACAAGCTATGCTTTTTAGAATCTGGGCTGATGATTTTTTCTTTTCCAGGTTTCATTATATATGGACAAGTTTGCTGGGGTTTGCCAATCAGTTTTGCATGATTGTAAACTGACCTTCTTGCAAATAATATGTGATCATGATCTCTTTGTGGAAATGCCTGGGAGAGATCCTTCAGATAGGTAGATTTGGAAGATGTTTTTGTCTAATTAGTAATTATAGTCGTTAATGCAGTTAACATGTTGAATCCTAATTCATCTATAGTACTGCTAACATTTTTTATGCTTCATATCAGAAGGATGCTAATGCATGGAGGGTGTCTTTTACAAATATCTTTCTGGAAATTAAAATAGCTATGCATTTGTTTTTGGCACTAATGCAAAGAATTCTAGAAATTCCAAATGAACATTTTGGAGTAGGTTCTTGTTTGTATGATTTTATCAGGATACCTTTTGATTTGTACAACTTAAATTACTTTTCGAGATGTGTATGTGTTTTGCACAGATGCACACACAGTACATCTGAAATTACTCAGATTTTGATGGATGCACAGAGATGCATTGGTGCCATTGTTAAATGTTCTTATTCTTGGCTGTAATGTGTATCAAGACTTTATCCAACATGTGAAAAATCAGAATGTGTTAAATGTGAGATTCTACCTAGAATAAGAAGTTATATGCTAATGAACTATGATGAACTGTCTCTAAAAAAGTTGGGGCATATTGTGATCTTGATAAATTTTCAAACACCATGATTATAACCAAGGATAAGAGCTCGGTATGGTATGGTACCCGGTACTGAGCGGTAATATAAATTAAAAAAATAAAAGGCGACGTGGCCTTGTTCCTTCTCCCCGAACGGGGAGAAGGAATTGCTCGCCGGCGATTTCCTCGTCGGCAGGCGACGGATTGCGTGGACAATTCTTCGCCCACGGGCGATAGCACGGAGGAACTGGGGCAGTGCAGCGCTCGGGGGAATCGGGTTATTCTCCCTCTTCTTCTTTCTCCCTCCCTTGGCTAATACCGGTCGAAATCAACCGCCGACGGTGGATTTCCGGTCGATTTCGATGGTACCGCCCGGTGGCGGGTAGTCCGCTTACCGGTCAGCTGGCGGATTGGTATGTATCACCCGGTACGAGGCCTTACCGCCCGGTAAGGCAAACTTTGATTATAACTATGATTGGTTATTGCATTTGAAATTTATATAGTCACTATGATTTTATGCTCATTTCTACTTTGAACTTTCTCAGCTGATTTTACCGTTCTCTCTCATTTACTTACTAAAGAAATATATGCTAAGGTCAAAATTTTCTCAAATGTGAACAATTTATTCAAGGTGACATTTCTAGAGGTTACATTTTGCCTTTGTTGGTAGATGGTTCTCACATATTTCTTTGTTGAACAGAAATTATCTCTCATCCGTTTTAATTCAGGAAATATTCCTCACCTTGGATCATGATGATTTATCACAACGGGCAAAGGTAGGATGTTGTGCATTGTGTGTTTGGATGATTTAACAGGTTCTTACAATGTTGAACTTCTAAAACTTTTGTATTGGTTAACATAGGCAGCTCGCATCTCGGTGGTCCTCATGTGCAAGCATGAGTTCGATTCTCGTTACCAAAAAAGTGAGGATAAGTTGTATATAGCTCAGTTATATTTCCCACTGATTGGTCAGGTAGGGTAAACGGCCAAACTTTCTTGTTCCATATTCTCCATTTTGGGTGGGTTTTTCTTCTTTAGATAAACTTGTATCTTAGTCCAGGAATAGTTACGGCATTGATGGTTAAGCATAGTGTTATTTTAGACTTTATTTTTTATTTCATTGCTTTTCTTCAGGGTTATTTCTTGAGAAGCTTGAATAGAGTTTAAACACTGAATTTTCCTCTGTTAAAAATGTACTCATTGTAGATTCATCTTCGTCAGTATATGCAATTTTTGGTTGCTTTTGACTCATAAATAGAATAATTTGTGTATTATGTTTCTATAACTTGAAAATAACTGAGCATCTATGGAGTTGAAGTAGCAAATTTTGAATGCCAGTGTGATAATGATTTCCAGTACTGGATCTGTATCAGTCCATGGCTAAACTGGTATGACTCGGTTGGCATGTACTGCTGTACCAATTTTCTGGTTTTGGGTTGGGAAAGAGGAGATGGAGGATCACGAGTAGAAGATATACCATGGAAGGTGGCAGGCAGGTGGTGTATGAGGAGTTGCACATCTGCAGCATCTGAGAAGATACTAAGAACTGGGACACCTGAAAAGGGGCAGTCCATGTCCTGGTTCATGCTAGGACCAGTAAACACGGGTCAGTATGAACTTCCATGGTTTTGCAATCCATGGTTTCGGCAATCAGTGGACTAGTATGGTACTAGTGTATGAGTATTATACTGACCTTTACTATCCCGTATGTCAGAAATAAGTAAAAAGATTAAATACTGATCAATGCCAACCTCTATGGTTTGGAACTGGTTTGGGGTTGAACTGGTAAATTTCAGTCAGTACGTATTGGTTCAACTGATATATGAAGCCATGTTGTTTAAATCTTCTAACCAATTGTACTTAGGTATTACACATCCAACTTGTATTTACTTGAGGGGGGTACCTAGTTTTTACTCAAGCACAGCATCATTGAAGCCGTTCTGTGCTCTAGCTGATACCTAACTGCCAAGAAACCTGAATCTGCTGAGTAGTGCATGCTATGCAGCCTATTAAATGAGAAGAGGTGAACCTTGATGTTGTTGTTCCAGGGGAAGCCTAATCTATTGATTGTCAAGGCAGTTTTGGCCCAAATAGGGCACATAGCCATGGTGTTAGTACTAATGGAAATTTTTCTTATTGCCCATATTTGTTGAGAACTTTTTATAAGTTACAAACCTGACACTAGTTATCTATATTCTGAATTTGATTTTAACACAACCATGTGTAGTGAGAAAACACTCATTGCAGAGTCCACTGACGAGCATGAAATCTGCTGAATTGTCATAGTGACTAATGTTACTTGACTTACGTCACTGTGCTTTATTATAAATGCTTGTATGTATTCTATGTGAAGGAAAGTGATGATGAACCTATTACAGAATAATAGTTAATCACATGCATAACACAAAATATCGGACCCTGATTCCCTTTTTTGACCTTGTTAATAATTACAAAAAATAACTTCTGAATTGATTACTGTTAACCTTGGGGGAAATTTACTATGGAAACACTTGTTAATAATCAGGTGATTTTTTATTGATGAGAAAACTAATACAACCTCTACTGCCGTCCTTGGGAAAGAATTTCATTTTAAAAACCCTTGTGGCAGTTTGTTGATCGGTTCTTTTAAAAATTTTTCTAGATTTTACCTGTTTCTCTTAATACTCAGTTTTATGATATAATATCGGATGTCTCCGAAGTGACAGTTTTAAGTTATTATAGACTATGCTAATGACTAGCTACAGTTCTATATCGAAATCGAGAAAATCTTAAGTTTAACTTTAACCAATTATTTTTGTTTTTTTTTTACTAAGGTTTGCTGTACCATAGTGTACCACTCAGTACAGATGGTATGTATCAATCATATAAGGGGCCGGTACAAGTGGGTATATTGGTATGCCCTCATGTACCGTGCGTTGGTACGCTCGATATAGCTTGGTGCGTATCATACCGATGGTTGATGCATCGGTACGGATCGGTTAGGTACACCATCCTTTTTCAATAGGTGAATGTTCAAAGATATTTGATGTGTGCGTGTGTTTGCAGTGATTATTCAATCATTTGTGATCTTGAAGCTATGATTTTAGTTTGATTACATGGCAATAAACCTTGTGATTGGTCAATCATGTTCACATTACGGCAATTTCTGTATTCAGTTGTACTTTCTTTATTTTGATTTTGGTTTTGCGAATGGTACAAGTAAATCTTTATGGTAGTAACATGCTTGCACTGTTAAAGAATTTAATTCTAATAGCTGAGGTATATGGTTTCATGTTTTCTTTGTGTTAAAATTTTACGAATAAAAAAAAGCTTCTGCAGAATATGATCCTCTGGCTCTGCCTTTTTCTTTGCCATATTTGTGTTCACCATTGTGATAACACCATTTCTTTTGTATATTGCAGATACTAGATGAGATGCCCGTGTTCTATAATTTAAATGCTGTTGAAAAACGTGAGGTCTTAATTGTCATTTTGCAAATTGTAAGGAATTTAGATGATCCATCACTTGTTAAAGCATGGCAACAGAGTATTGCTCGAACCAGATTATTTTTCAAACTCCTTGAAGAATGTCTTTTGCACTTTGAGGTTCGTCTTGCATCTTCTCATGCATAACTTTGTCATGGGAAGATCCAGTAGATCTCATTTCAGCTGCAGTGCAAATTTTTCACTATATTTTTAGCTTTCCTGATTTGTAGACATACCACATTACTGTTTTTTTCCTTGTTATTCAGAAGAGCTAGCAACTGTTTGAATGTGATACACGCTTGTCCATTTTTCAAATTAGCCTGGCTGCTTCTTTAGAATTATATTCCAATATTATCAAAGTTTTTTAGCCTCCCTATTTTGAAAATTTTTCACTCGTTTGCTCTTTTTTAAAAAAATGTTGATGTCTTTTTCTTATTTGCCAGTGTTATTTATTTCATTGAGCTCTTTCATGCAGTTGGGTTGGAGGGTTGGTGATAGGAGTTTAATTGTAATGTGCATCATTCCACTTTTTTCACTTTTTATTGTTTCATCTTATAGCATAAGAAGCCAGCAGACAGCTTGCTTTTGGGATGTAGTTCACGCAGCCCTGACAATGAAGGACATGCTTCTCCAAAGTACTCTGATCGTCTTTCCCCTGCAATTAATACATACCTTTCTGAGGCCTCCCGTCAAGAAGTTAGAGTATGTCCCACTTTTACATAGTTAATATGCACCTTATATTCTATAGTCTGGTATCTAACTTGAGCGATGAGTGTTTATTCGTTAATTTCATGCACTATGTTGTTTTAATTTTGGCTCATCTCCTCGAGCTCACCTAAAAGACACCTTCACATATTTTGTTGATTATTTTACTGCACAAAGAATGTTTTAGTGTGTCAAAGACTAGTCATTTGTATAGTCAAAGGGTGTGGTCATACAAATTAGTTATCATTTCTGTCAACTTCTTGTTGTAAAGTAGAATTTTGGCTACAAGTAACTATTCTGAACCAGCCCTGATTAATGGTGACAGGCCCAAGATTATGTCAATGTAGTTCTTTGTAAGTTTAATTGTAGGTTACTTTGCAATATATTTTATACTGACAGATCAATGGTGGCAGATTCAAGAGTATGGTTGATTTTATGCCACTGAAAACCCCAGACTGTCAGTGAGACTGACATGCAAAACCTAGTGTCGTGTGTGACTACCAAACTTGGATGAGATCGTTGTTAATTCAGGGCCAAAAGAAAATAAAAACAAGATGCAAAGCAGCCTCTGATGGCAAATTGACAAGAATGAAGAATGCTACCATCTGAAGTGAAGAGAAATACAAATTGGAAGAAAGTTGAAATGAATGGGCTTCTGGTGTATTAGCTCTCTCGTAGAGGGAAGTCAGGTAGAGGAAAGGATGGAACATTTCTCTCTCTGCCTGACTCCTCTGCTAACATATGTTTTCATTTCTAATTCTCTCTCCTGATTTCTTGATGTCTGACATTGAAGTTGGTGTCTGTCCCAGGCTGCTTTTGAGGCATCTTTGCAGCTCAGCAAACTGACAGTATATTAGTTGCTTGAAATTGACATCATCTGCAATGCCTACTTCCTTTGTTTTACTCTCATGCCTACTCTTTTACTTTTTCCTCTGATCAATCTGACGTTGTTGATATCTGAATCTCAGAATGTTGTATGGACATGCTTTATTGCTATGTTTTAGTCTGCTTAATTTTGTTATAGTTTTTAAGATCTTAAGTGAATTGAGCAACATTCCATTCATAACTGCTACTCATGAAGATTAGTTGTTTTGTATTACTTCACAAAGTTCATTTTAGTTATGAGCATCACATTAGTTCACATAATTTTTAACAAGTATTGGCTTGTACAAAGCTCATTGACCAATATGAGCAATGTGTGCTATATAACTGTCAAGACCGATTCAGATAATCTTCTAGTAATGGTGGTGCCTTCTTTTCTGACCATTGAACTCTATGACTATGTAATGCTTTCTCAGGGGACACCTGAAAACGGATATTTGTGGCACAGAGTCAGTCCTCAGCTAAGCTCACCTAACCAACCATATTCTTTAAGGGAAGCTCTTGCACAAGCACAATCTTCTAGAGTTGGAGCTACAACCAGAGCTTTAAGAGAGTCTCTACATCCTATACTGAGGCAAAAATTGGTACATCTCATAAGTTCTTGAATTAGTGTCTCTCAATTCCAAAATTACAGAATGGGTTTTACACCTTAAAATTTATTGCAGGAAGTTTGGGAAGAAAATTTGAGCACGGCCATCAGCCTTCAGGTTCTGAAGATTATTGACAAGTTCTCAGTTGCTGCAGCATCTCAAAGCATTGCCACTGACTATGGAAAGCTAGATTGCATCACATCTATATTGATGGGCCTCTTTTCTCGGTATCAACCATTGGCCTTTTGGAAAGCTTTCTTTCCTGTGTTTAACCATATATTCAGTGTTCATGGTGCAACACTGATGGCAAGAGACAATGATCGCTTCTTGAAGCAAGTTGCATTTCACCTCCTACGGCTTGCAGTTTTTCGCAATGATTCCATCAGGAGAAGGGCTGTCCTTGGGCTGCAGATACTTGTTAGGGTAAGGATGTTGATTTTTTCAGATGACATCTTCTGAAGAATTTGCATCAAGTATAATATGAATATTTTACTTTCTACCTACAGAACTCATTTTACTATTTCACGAACACAACACGGCTGAGGGTCATGCTGACAATCACCTTGTCAGAGTTGATGTCTGATGTACAAGTAAGTCAGATGAAGCCTAATGGTTCTCTTGAAGAGAGTGGTGAAGCTCGACGACTCAGAAAATCACTGGAGGAAATGGCAGATCAAAGTATGACCATAAAACTAATAAATGACTGTGGACTTCCTGGCAATGCACTTGAGGCAATTCCAGAATGTTCAACAGATGATATTTGGTCTTGGTCAGAGGTCAAATATCTATCGGACAGTCTTCTTCAGGCACTTGATGCAGGCCTTGAACATGCACTTCTGGTAAAATTTATATGTATTATTTTAGCATGGAATCTTATTATGAAAACATTTTTGCTTCATCTAGAATTAATGTGGATATCTTGCCCATGTTGAACATGTAGGGGTATGTTAATGTTTTTTTCGAATTATTTTGATGCTCAAATTACCAAATATTCATTTGTGAAACTGTAAAGTTTCTGTAACTTCAGAGGGAACAGGGGAAAATAATGAAGTTTTTCAATGTCTTTTGACTTGTATCCTAGTGTAGTTTTGTTCTTTAACTTCAAAATTTTAGTGATAGTCAGGACTATAAATATTCTTTATTGCATTAAATTTTTATCCAATCTTACTTTTTGCAGTGGGCTTATATTTTGCTATTCATTAATTACAACTTGGAATTGCTTTTTGAAACTGTGTTCGTGTCTTCCTGATTATATAAGTTCTATCCTGAGGTTTCATGCAGTTCTCATTGGTTGCAGGCTTCTATTATGACTGTAGATAGATATGCAGCTGCCGAGAGCTACTATAAGCTTGCACTGGCTTATGCATCTGTTCCTGATCTTCACATTATGTGGTTACTGCATCTGTGTGATGCTCATCAGGAGATGCAATCATGGGCAGAAGCAGCTCAATGTGCAGTAGCTGTTGCCGGTGTCATTATGCAGGTGAGTATCCTTTAGTGTGTGTGACCTCATTTGTCTTTATGCAGCTTCATCTTATTATCTTTGTTGTGTTCTCTCTGGATTGTTCCTGGTTTTAGGCCCTTGTTGGAAGGAATGATGCGGTTTGGAACAGAGAACATGTGGCTTCATTGCGTAAGATCTGCCCAATGGTCAGCAGTGCAGTTACCGCGGAGGCATCTGCTGCTGAGGTGGAAGGATATGGTGCATCAAAGCTCACTGTTGATTCTGCAGTTAAATACCTTCAGCTAGCGAATAAGCTTTTCTCGCAAGCTGAGCTTTATCATTTTTGTGCCAATATTTTGGAACTTATAATTCCAGTCTATAAAAGCAGAAGGGCATATGGCCAACTTGCAAAATGCCACACATCCCTTGCAAGCATCTATGACTCGATTCTTGAGCAAGAGTCGAGTCCGATACCTTTTATAGATGCTACCTATTACCGAGTTGGATTTTATGGAAATCGATTTGGAAAGCTAGATAGAAAGGAGTATGTATACAGGGAGCCACGAGATGTTCGTCTAGGTGACATAATGGAAAAACTAAGCCACGTATATGAGTCCAGGATGGATGGCAGTCATACCTTGCATATCATACCAGATTCTCGACAAGTCAATGCTGAAGAGTTACAGCCTGATGTCTGTTATCTACAAATTACAGCTGTGGATCCTGTTATGGAGGATGAAGACCTTGGCAGTAGAAGGGAGAGAATTTTCTCTCTGTCTACCGGCAGCGTACGCGCCCGAGTTTTTGACAGATTCTTGTTTGATACCCCATTTACGAAAAATGGAAAAACACAAGGAGGCCTAGAGGATCAGTGGAAGAGACGAACAGTGCTCCAAACAGAGGGCTCATTTCCTGCTTTGGTGAATAGGCTTTTGGTCGTCAAGTCTGAATCCCTGGAGTTCTCTCCTGTAGAAAATGCAATTGGAATGATAGAAACCAGGACAGCGGCATTAAGAAACGAGCTAGAAGAGCCCCGTAGCTCGGAAGGTGACCATCTCCCGAGGCTTCAAAGTCTACAGAGGATTCTCCAAGGCAGTGTCGCCGTGCAGGTAAAACACTATTTCTTTAACGAGTTATTTTGCTACAGATAATACTTGTTTTGTTTGGAATTTGATTGTATAGATTTTTTTTGGTTTTATGATATTTAGTTTTCATCCCACCCGACAAATCGTTTTGATGACGATGTAATCTGGACCTTTTGATACAGGTGAACAGTGGTGTCTTAAGTGTTTGCAAAGCTTTTCTATCTGGTGAACCTGCTACGAGGCTTCGGTCACAAGAACTGCAGCAACTCATTGCCGCGTTGCTTGAATTTATGGCTGTTTGCAAACGTGCAATCCGGGTACACTTCAGACTGATAGGTGAAGAAGATCAGGACTTCCATACGCAGCTTGTAAATGGGTTCCAGTCCCTTACGGCTGAGCTTTCTCACTACATTCCTGCCATCCTTTCAGAGCTTTGACTACCTTTTCTTTTTTCCCTTGTAACCTGCTCGCTCATATGCTGCTTGTTTTTCCATTGGTGCCAATGTTCATATTTTTGTAAAATTATTTTTTTTGTTGTATATGTCCTCTCGTCTTGACAACATGGTCTAGAATTATCTACTGGTTCCATTTTGTTGTCGTCTTTTTTAAGATGAAGATCCGATCTACTTCTCGACGACAAGGAGATGGCATTAATGTACTATGGAAATTGTCACGGATTGACAGTCAACATGACATGCTGCCTGCTTTGTTGAGGCTTTCTTTTTATCAGTTTTAATTAAACAGCCTTTTGTTGCTAACCCTGCAACCATCCTTTTTGTTCTGTTCTGGGCAGGAAAGACTGAAGCTATGATTAGATGGTCCACTGGAGAAGAATGTCTTCCTTCCAAGTCATCAATGCAGGATTTTGAAAACTGTCTGGGCTAGTTGGAATGGTTTTTTGCAATTACAGAAGAAAACAACCTGGCAGTTTTTTAGTAGATGTTCTATTTATATTTGTCATAGCTAATTTGCTGCAGTTAGGTTTGAACTATAGCTGTTCCAGTTGTTCTAATACTGTTCTATGTGGGGAGAAATTATGGGTATGAGAAGGAAATGAAATGCTCGTCTCAATTTGTTCTGCATCTCTCACCATTTTTAGGGATATTCCTATTCTGTGAGCTCAGTGGGGAGCCAAATGTTTTGTTTGGCCGATACAAATATCCATTTTTCTTTATTCTAGTTGTTTAGGATTTTACATTATATATATATATATATCTATATATAAGAGAGAGAGAGAGAGTCCAACCAAGGAGGGTGGAAAGTGGTAATCATACGTGGACCTCGGTTACCTCCTGCATAAAGCGTCTGCTCACCGTCGGTCGTAGTAAAATAACGAAAGCAGGACGAATGTCCGGGTTTTAATTTTTTTTTTGGGGCTCTGTAACCGCCTGGCGGAACTAGGTAACCGTACCGGTAGTGCAGTCACCGGATTGGGCTCTGCTCACCACGGGGCCTTCGTCATCTGCATCTTGGGTCTGCTCACCGGTGGTCATAGTAAGATAACGTAAATCCGACGAATTTCCTGGTTTTATTTTTTTTTGGGGCTCTTTAACGGCCTCGTGGAACCAGGTAACCGTACCGAGAAGTACAGTCACCCTCGTCTGCCTGTTGGGGTCAAGTCACCGCTAGGCCTCGTACACCATCTGCATCTTGGGTCTGCTCACCGCGGTCATTGTAAGACGATGGGAGTTGGACGAATTTTCCAGGGTTTAAATTTTTTCGGGACTCTTTATCCGCCGAATGTAATCAGGTAAGCTTACCGGTACGTCCAGGCACCGCTGTGCCTCTTGAGATATGGCCACCATATGTGTGAATAAATCGACCAACACTGAAATACCACACCACAATTGAATCATTGGACAGATGAAGAGTTCTTCATGCGAGAGAGAGAGAGAGAGAGAGAGAGAGAGATTTGTAGCCCGCAAGAAGCCATCCTTCTTAAGACGATGAACACAGACAAAAAAAACTTGCAAACAAAGATGGAGGCACCGTTGAATAAGTCTCAAATCAATCAGGAGGAGCTCTTAAAACTGATGATCCCATTCAGTGTAACATCATTTGGGTACCCTTTGCAGCAGCATGCATGCATAATGATTAAAATCACTAACTTTGTTGCAGACCTTAGGAAGTCAGAGATTTGCAGTAACTCCATAATTCCAATATCGGTTACTTCGTCTACACACACAGCATATATCCCTTGCATATCGATCTTGCTACATTCACGAGGCATCGGATGGTCTCTCAAAACTCCAATTGCCACAAAATTTTGTGATTGTAACATTCACATGACTTTGTACAAATCATTTTTCTTGAATATTACAAATTCACCTTCGAGGTGGCTCAATAGGTCAAGCACAGATTCCTCCTCCGATCCTTTGAAGTGCTCTACAATATCCAGTAGGGAAACCTGCAAAAAAATGTGGAATCTTATAACGGTACTTAGGAAACCCGCAAGTTTCATTTTGAATTTGGAGAGACTTGGACAGAACTTACCCCGTCATGGTCCCTGACCCAGTCTAGGACAGCAACCTCTGTAGCCACCAAATCACCAGTCCAATCCTCTGTGTTCTCACAAATTTTTGGCAACTTTCTTGCAGAAGATTCTAGGTCGAGGGCGTCATCGCTCCTTGACTGCTTCAAATGAGTTTCACAATGATACGGAGAAGTCGGAGCAAACTCTGATGCAATAGTAGCAGTACTCATCGGGGAACTAGATGCTGCTCTATTTCTAATGACACTTTTAAATGCAATAGTAGCACTCATGGGGGAACCAGATGCTGCTCCATTTCTAACGACACTTTTAAAAGGGACATGCGATGGCGATTCTATTATCTTGTTGGGAACTTCATCCACGGAGTTGCAACCTATAATTTCTTCTGCTGACAAACCAAGTTCATCCATTGTCAGGCAGGTCTTGATGTTATCGTAAGTCACCTGCATGCATAAAAATGAGCAGGCCACTAAATCTCTTTAGGAAGTGGAAAACAAAACATAGCATTTGACATTTTAATACTATCCAGATCATTTTCTGAACAACCATTAAATCCAAATATCTGGATGCTTTTATATGAGTATAAGAGGATTGGAAAAGCTTTTTGCTGCATTGCTCGTCATATGACTAGCATTAAAAAGAAAAAACATTGATCAGGATAAAATGAAAAATACATGCAACTTTATAGGGAAAAAAAAATCATATCAAATTTGAAGTAAAAAATTAGTCTGCTTAATTTGGAACTGATGACTTGAAAATGGTTTATGTTCATCTCTTATTGCCAAAAACCATGAAGAAACCTGTATATTCAGTTCTCAAAGATAAAAATCCTTACACTTTCAGGTAATTCCTCCTTGATTGGCTTTAATTTACATCTTGATCCAACGCTTGTGATGGCACAACGAATTTGTGAGACAATCTCAAGAGTTAGTCCTGTTTCCTTGCAAAACCTAGACCAATTAAGCTCACAGCCCTCCCTAGCTGCATCGAGGACATATGAAATGACTGTCTGCTCTTTGATGGGACCTGTGTTTCGAGGTATTTCCTGAAATATATAACACCAAAGTTATGCTCATTTAAGGACACACATTTAATATTGTCACACACTAGAAATATACTTACAGCAATTTTCTGAAATGAAAGCCCACCGTGCTGCCACAATCTCCATGCTTCCAATTTGGCCGGAGTTGCCCTTTTCTCTATGCTTGCACCTACCTTTATATTTTTAGCAGTTTGAGCAGTTCCCTCATAATCTGTTTGGAGGTTCAGTTCTTGTGACAATTTATTGATGCAAGTAAGAAATTCATCACCATAGCTGGTTACAAAATGCTACAGAAAGGAAATCTAGGAATTAGGCACCTCAGAGAAATAGCGCACTATCAAGAACAATAAGCTGCTCCTATTATGTCACAAAATGCATATCTGCGTATATATGGTACAGTAAGAAGCATACTATGTCTTGCCGGCTGTGCTGAGGACATGTCCCTTATACCTAGAAGTTTGTCAATATAATATAATATCACATTTTACTGTTCTATTTATGCACATCTTCATGTCAGTTTAATTCATTAAAATTTAATGAAAATAAAGAAAGATGTCTGTATCAGGGGAGATATATTGCATCACATGTTGGGTTCATGCTTATAGGCTTCCAATATCTAGGGTTCTTTTGCTCGTGCACACTTGTTACACTCACCATAAGCAACAAACAGAGCTTTCCCAAATACTAGAAGAAAATCAAATTTCCAATAGTTAAGATGCATATATTGCAACGTGATGCTGACTGTTGCAAACTGTGTAGAACAAAACAATGCGGATGTCTACTTTCTTATTGCAAAAGCTAGAAGGAGATTCTAAAGATTGGTACGAAATCACAAGAGTTGAGTCTTATAAATAGCAATTACTACTTCAGATGGTCTTGGAATACCTGGTTTATACCATCAATATTTGCCAACCTTGCTCTGTTACATGGCCTCATTTTTGCCAACCTATTGATTGTTTCGTCACCGCATATGGCATATCTATGGTATAGGATGAAAATGTTACAATAACTTTCCATAACATCACACAAGTAAAACTACAATAATCATCAACTGGCTAACTTACGGAGCGGTTCCATAAGATTTTGCAATATCCAATCTGATATCCAAAAGCATAAAGAACAGCTTTGACTCAGCCTGAGGAAAGAGTCATAATCTTAACATTTCCAGACAGCTATATCCGTGGTGAGGAGAATAAAAAATTAGACATTGAAATGTTAGTTTACTATTAGACATAAATATGAAAGAACAAATAAGTATCGCAAGAGAAATTCAGGATATTGCTTCAGCATAACCTGAGTCTAATTATAGCACCGGACATATAGTAAGTTAATTATAAGAAACTCATGAATACACAGCAAATAAGTCCTCATTCAAGAAAATTTTGCATAGGACTCAAATTTCATTGTTTTGTACACCATTAAATTAATGATAACTATTGAAAAGAAATAAGAACTTATTTCTTGGAACAGAACCATCTTATAACTTGTAAAGCAGCTGAGATCAGAACGAAAGCTAAGCCAACAAAATGGCTGCTGAAGATTACAGTTTAATATAGTATTTTATGCGCAAACTCCTGAAAAAGATTTTGTAGAACTAGAAATAATAAAAGGATAAGCCAGGAAACCTATGATGCTAAGCTTCTTTTTGGAACTAATATTAAATTTTAAAACTGCTTGTTTATGCCAACAAAAATTTGCAGAATCTGAATTCTTGTGTTTCTGCTTGAAGTTAACATTTTAAGCAAATTTCTAATGACGGTGAATTTCTGCGCCATAACCTCACAGCCACTATTAGGTTTCAATGACATGGAATTTCACAGTAGGCAAGCAGCCAGCACAATCTCCCCATATACCTCTCAAATACTACATCCAATGAAATAAAAATAAGATGGACAGGTTCCATAAGTCTCCCTGCATAGGTGTTCTGCTCATGGTTTGCAAAACTAACCAGACTGGTACTGTAAGTTTCAGTTGGCTGTCAAGATGCAGACCAAGCCCGACCGGATGGTTCAGGTCTGGTATAGGTAACCCCTACAAAATGACCTCATCACCTGGTATCGGCCTGATAATGGATTTGCACCAGGTGGTGAGTATATATACCTTGGAAGTGACCCTAGCCAAAGGGATCCGTTGGGGTCTCTTTGGCAGCTTTAAATCATTTCCCTCACTTTTTTTCCTTTTTTTTTCTTGAACTCCCGCTCACACTCCCTCGCTCCCTCACCCTCATACCCTATTAAATATCTCAGATTTTTTTTAAAAAAAAATCATTTAAGAACATCCAGGGGGTCTATTTGTTCAAAAAGAAAATTTTAATACTAGAACTGATCTGACCTTAGCCCAAGTCTCTTTCATTTAGACATCATTTAGCACAGAATATTCATAAATACACTAAAGAAGAGTCATCAGTGTGAGCATCACCACAAAGGTTTCTGGAAAATAGGAAAAGGTGAAACAATTTACTATAAGAATATCAGGGATATCAACAACTATACAAGTCAACAATTTGAAAGACAAGGGCTTCTTTGCATGACTAAATCAAGCTAATTGAAAATTCAATACTAGCATTTGGAAAGGTTACAAAATTTTTCTTTTATATGGCTGCAAATTCTTTGAGAGGACAACCACAGAAGAAATAAAATCTTGAAGAAAACAAGATATAACAAAAAAAAACACAAAGAGACATAAAAGGCCAAAGAAACAGTTCTCATTGATGGGAAAATCAGGGAGGAGTGGGATGGAAAAGCAGACACAAAATCTTCATGGTTTAAACAACTTTATTATCGATAACAAAGACAAAAAAAGACATAAAACTCGACCAAGGCTGGTGAATATTTGATTTCCTGGTCAAGGCATGCCTAGAATCCTTGATATAATATATGGTTAACCAAAAACTCCACAAGTATGTGATCGAGGAACATTACCACAAGGTCACTTCATAAAAGCTCTGACAAAGTGCCATCAATTTTTGCACCTTTGAGGAATGTCACAAATTCAAGCCTAGACATCTTAAGACTAGGGATAAGTTGAGCAGAACCCTTACTGGCTAACGTTAAAGAATTAAATTGCTAAATTAAGATTCCTGTTGTCTGTGCTAACTGCAAAACAGAAAACTAGTAACTACGTTATGTTATTAGTAACTCAGCATTTCCCTCCAAGAACTTGGTACACCCTTGTTAGGCATTGTTTAATTCAAGCAAGCGACTACACTGCCACGAGAATTAGGATCCTCAGAAAGAACAAAGCAATTAGTTCATCAATTGACTATAACATGCTAGAAATTGAGGTGGCAGGTTAACCAACGCAAAGGCGTACATAGAACCAGAAAGAGAACATAATGGTTAAATCAAAGCAACAAGCCATGAAGCTCATTAAACTGAATGGAAACCAGAAGGACTACAATTTGACAACTCAAACTATATAGTAAACAAGAGCAATATTAATTCATCTATTACTGCTCATAACAGAACTTTTTTTTGCTAAAATACAACTAAAAAATGTAATCTGCCAGAGATCAGAGGCCTTAGAACAAAGCATCAAACAAACAACACTTGATTCAACTGGATGGCAAACTGTGATTTTACAAGCATTGGAGCACAGACTCAAGAGCATTTGTCTAACTTAAACTTTTAGGAGAATTTTCTCTCTTTACTATGACAAGGAAGCCCAAAAGAAAGCTTAAACTATGTACAAAGGCATAAAGTTGAAAAGATGGAGAAAAGACCTCAGAGAGACCTTCGCATGCTCGAACAGCTGGATTTTGATGATCTCCCAATTTATTCTTTTGATTTCCATGCTCTTCCTCATCAGCCATCTCACTTGTTAATGCTAAAACTAGTGGTCTGTGATGAAATGCATGTGCAGATGAGAGAAACTGCAATCCCCACAGAGCTAATGCTGCAAAATTGAATCAAAATATTTACTACTGTGACCCTCACATGAATCCAATATATCAGATTAAGGCAGTTAAATATTTTCTTATGTATCATATAAATGAAGACCAGAATAGAAAATGCTAAGCGAACACTGGAAATAGCATACAAGAAAATACCTTACAGTTCTGTAGACATCAACAAGATTCTCCTTCAGATAACCTACATAATGAGGACATTGACATAATGAACTACCAACTGAATTCTCTCATGTATAATCAAATCCTCTGTTCAACTATTTTCAAGGCTTAGTGACATGTAACAAGGACTGATAAGCAAAAAACAATATCAAATCTAGAAATTGTGTGCATGACACTATAAGCTTCAAAACACAATCTTATGCCACTTTTACTACAAAGTAAAAAAATAGAATTACTTTATCAATGAGTAGATATTTTAACTGATTTATCCAATCAGGTCCAAATAAAGATCCATATTCTATGCAAGGATCACCGTTTCAGGTACCGAACCCATATCAGCGACCCAATTGGACAGGTCACATGGTACACCAATATGTACCGATGAGTCAAAGAGGAAAAAGGGGTAGGAGGAAGGAAGAAGAAGAGAAAAGAAAGAAGCGGGGATGTGGAAGAAGACGAGGGAGGAAGAGGAAGGAGAAGCAGTGGTCGAGGAGGCAACGAGAGGTGAAACATGTTGAAGGCTCACATTCGAGCAAAGTGAAAAAAATATTAATTAATTTTCGTAATAAGTTGGACTGGGCAGCCCCCATTTTGGATGGTCCTCATACTGGTTAACTCTTGAACTGGTAAGTACGCACACCCCCCCCCCCCCGGTGGTCGGCGATGATCTCTGATACTATGTACAATAAAACTGCTATGAAGCAGCTCCACTACAAGATCAACCACTTCTACAACCTTTCCATGAACAATCATGTCATTTTTTGAACCAATACAATCTTCGGGTTTATTGCATTTGCATAATATATCAGACCATTCATCGGTTCCAATTATGCTGTTTAAAACTCCCTATTTACTTCTGCTGCCATCGCTAAAAACACTTTCTTGGTGCATTGACATCAGTTGTGAAAAATTTGTAATCAAACAACATAGTTCCACAACTTTCTACTGCTCAATTTCTTATGCATCTTCAAGAGACCTTAAAGACAGTCCATCAGGTTGACTTTATTGTCTAATGTTATCATTCAATCAACTTGCTTTTTTCCTGTTGTTCATGCGACAAATGTTAATAAATCCAATCTCAAATTACCTAATGCCTTCTGTTTCTACTTAAGAAGACCCTTTTCAGTGACCAAGATAATCAGAATAGGTAACTTACGATCATAATTTGCTTCATTTCAAACCCAACCTGGAGTGTCGTTCGCCCTTGCTACTAAACATTATCCATTATCAAGACTGACAAACTCCGCATTGGATGCTATAAAGGTGTTTAGGTTCATAGTTCCTGGTGTCCATCCATTACAAAACGAATACATCGCAGAGCACCTGGACTACTTAGAACTCTGCTCATAATTAATATAACATTTGTAAATTTGAAAAGCATGCACTTACATTACATTATATCGTTTGGTAGTCAAGCAACATATATTAAGTAAACCAAAAACAAAATCATTTCTCCCAAGTATCTGGGCAAGGTTAGATGCAAACAATCATGATCTGACAGTAAATTGACTTGAATGTAATATGGTCTTCACTAATGACAGGACTCATGGTTTATAATCACATGCATGCGTCCTCTTACCCTTTGCAAGAAAAGAAAAATCAAAATAGCAACTGCCAACATGAAATAACTATAAAATAGGACATGTTGATTAAATATTTTGAGTCAAATCAAAATCATTCAAGACTCAATATATTGAGGATCAAAATTACTAATTTTTAAATCTGATCACTGAAGGTGTTATGATGCTACTAAACGTGCCTAAGACAAATATTATCAAACACTAACTGACAAAGATCAGTAGACATGCTCATGGTAACATAAAAACCAAGAAATAAGAACTTAGTAATCAAGAACATTCATTTACTTGGATGCCAAATGGCTGGAACAATATCAAGAAATTAAGAGAAGATAAAGGACACCACATTTCTAGGCAAAGAAAGACAGAAATATTACTGAGGTCCAACTAATAATACCATTAGCCATAAGTTGAGCAGCAAGAGCTTTCCACCAAGTTGAGGAATAATCTTTCCCAAGCCCATGCACAGGAAGATTGTCAAAATTGTTACCAACTATCTTCTTTGCCTGGAAACCATAATGCAAAGAAGGCAAGATTATTAATAGAACACGATGGAAGATTGTGCATCTAATAATTACAATTGACCAACCTATAAAAAATATTTCACAATAGAATAAAAATGAAAAATAAAAACATCATGAGACAAAATTACAGAAATACACTACGCAGTCACAAAAACTTGCACAAAAAAGTCATACAACAATGATAACCCATAATGTCTGAAGTCTTAACTATTTGGGGCCAGCTATATAAATTATTTTATGTCATTGAGCTTAATACAATCAATATCTTTAATTAAATAAAAATTGAAACATCTAGCTTTAATAAAGTATTCTTGCATTTTCTTTTACCTCCTTGCAACACTAATACTAATTGTTTTACATCATTTAATCATTGAATTTACAATGCATTAATGCCATCTTAGATGATTCTCCATCACTTTATACTCTTTCAGAGCTGATAACTCTACACATTCACCTCAACATTCTCATCTTGGTTATACAAACTTCTTATACATATTATTTCTTAAATGCCCAATATACAAATCTATAAAACATGACTAGCCTAATAATACTCTTGATAACTCTGTCCATTTTTATCATCCAGCTTATTCTCCCAAATAAAACATCCAAGATACTTAAAAGTTTTACTGACTGTTCTTGTTCATCACCCTAACTATATCTTTAGTTCATCTCTTATTTCTACTAAAATACATCTCATATATTAAAGTATTAAACCTACTTAATTTAACACATCTAGCTTCTTGGGTTTGTCACGATAATTCAAGTTTAGAAACAATTCTATTTGATCTCTAATAGTTCATAACAATATCATCAGACAACAATTAAAAATTTCATGTAACCGTAAAAGTGACATCAAAGCAAGGTTGGCAATTTCAAATCGTACTGCTCGGTACAGGCGTACCAGTCTACCCTGCTGACCGGTATACGAACCGCTCGCTACTAGGCTGTTATAGACAAAATATAAACAAGGTGTTCGACGTAATGCTCATGTTTGTCTGTGTCTTTCAGTTTCTGTACATGCTTTGTATAGCAAGTAATGGGCTTGCAGTAGGCTTGGCAGCCCTCGTTTGGTTAGCTTTCATGGCCGGCTTCGGCTTATAAATGAAAGTTGTGTCATATGGACACTTATGGGGACTTCGATTTGTAATGGACCTTGATCCTTTGTGTGCAATTGTTCAGAGCTTGTAAAGTCCATGGTTGTAACTTGTATTAGCTATATAAAATATTCTCTAAAGTGGTTGCTTGTGGATCCCGTGGGAAATGCTTTCTCATACCCGTTTTCTCTTTTGTAGGTCCTACGGGACGCTAAGAGGTTTCGGGGAAGCTGACCTTTGCGGACGGACACGCAAGGATGCCGCACGACTTAGGCAAAACCAACTAAGTTCGTGACAGGGCGATACCGCTGATTGAGGTTATTTTCGCCCCGTTACCACCCGGAATCGACCGGTAATGGTATCAATCGATTTCAACCGTCGTCGACCGTTGTTAGGCGGTAACGGTCAGTTTCGATCGTCGACGATCGATTTCGGGCGATATTAGCCGAGGGAGGGAGAACGAAGAAGAAAGAGAAGGGAGAACCTAGAGTCCGATGCTGCTCTTCGGTCGCGGGTGATTTCTTCTCCCCTTACGGGGAGAAAAAACATCTCCCCACGTGGGGAGAAGGAACGAGGTTACGTCGCCCTATTTTTTTATTTTTTAACTTTATTTTTATATTATATTATATTATATTATATTACATTACATTATATATATGTGTGTGTGTGTATGCGCGCGTCGAGTGGTACGCCTGGGCATACCAAGCGGTACTAGCATACTATACCATACCGAGCTGAGCTCGATACATCGGTACAATAAGGTATGATTTTGTGAACCTTGCATCAAAGTTCGAGGTTTATAAAATTCTAGTGGTTATACCAAGAATAAGAAAAATATGCAAAAAAAAAGGACAAATATGCAAATGTTGCAGGAGATAAAATAACATAAGCTAGAAGTATGAAGACTCAACAATTAAGTGAAAGGGTGTGGATAGGATGTCTGATAATCATGTACCAAATAGGTAATCCTTGATACTTTAGAAGGCCAATACAATTTTTTAATATTTTACAGTTGTACAACCAGAGACCAGTTCATCTACGCAAACATGCTGGTGTTTGGAAAAGAAAGTGAAAGAAAGAGAAGTGTTTATTGAGATATTTAAACATGCCTTGAAATCACTTGTTAGCATAACCACATGGCAAAAGGCAACATCAGTGATAAAACATGACAATGTTTATAGATACTGTGGACAAAGAATATAGATGTATGTGTTTCTATAATTAATTTCTCTGAGCATATCATCTGTGCAAAAAACACCACAGTACAAGATTTTCTTTAAATATCAAGGAAAAGCAACCAAAATATTGTAAGATGATAGACAGGTCCCATAACAGGTAGGCAAAAATTATGAAAGGAAACAACAGCAAATTGTAACTAGGAAATAAAATCCTGGAAAATATGTACCCGAGATCCACGAAGAATGTCAATAGGCATATTAATGCCCCATCGACCACCACAAGATCTTATGCAAGATAGCAACAAGAAACATTCTCTTGACAGGTCTCTTTGCCTTTTAGCATGGGTGCAGTTATCACAGTTTCCTGGTGTTCAAATTTATAGATATTATCAAAATCTTTGGCAAAAGCCACAGACATATATGTGAACAACCTCTGGCACAAACAAAATCAACTACAAGCATACAGAGAACTTAAAGAAATGACTTAGATTGCACCAAATTGAATCTGGAACATGTCTTATTTCAATGTAGTATGCAATGATATTGCAGATCATATAAAGATAAGACTAAAATTTTTATACGATGAAAGAAGGAGCAGAAGGTACATACCACAGTCACCATTATTTGTTTCACCAAAGTACTGCAACAAAAACTTCCTACGGCAAGTAGCCAGAAAGCAATACTTTTCTGCTGCCCTTAAGGACTCCATGATTGCCTTTCGTTGGCTTTCCTAATAATTGAAAACAAATACTTCAAACATGGATAATGTTGAAATTGGATTGTTAAAAAAAAAACATTATTCTTCTTATATACAACAAGAGTGAGACAATTACTAGTGGATAACATTTATATTTTACAGTATAAATAGTAGTTTTCTAAATGGATGAAATACATACAGAATGTGCTTCAGCACAATAGAAATCAGCTTTTGTGAAATCACTTCTTGAATAGTATAACCAGCATACTGAGGGCAACCCATCTCTGCCACACCTCCCACTTTCTTGATAGTATGATTCCAGACTCCTAGGGCAGCCATAATGTATTATACACCTTACATTTGGTTTGTCAATACCCATGCCAAAAGCAATAGTAGCAACCAGTATTTGAAGCTCATCTTTAATGAAAGATCTGCAAATAGGACTGACAATTTAATCCTTGCTTGCATGTATGTTTATTCACTAAAAATCTAAACTAAGATAAAGGTTTTTTGAACAAAACCTATGGGTCTTCTCCCGGTTACTACTGCCCATTTGGCCATGATAAATACCAGCCTTTATTCCAGCATTCTGTAGTGATTCATAGATCTGGAAAAATAAAGAAATGAATATAGCATAATTACATCAAACTCTAAGACAAACCAAAATTTGGTAAATGCCATTACATATAGTACATTAAACAAACAATTAAAGACTTGATGCTATGAAGATATGATGCAACAACATTTTCAGATGGATCAAGAGTACCTTTTGCATCAAAAGAAATAAGTTTGCCATATTTAAGTAGAGCTTACTTATCAAAGGCATAAAAATACCAGTGGCAAACTAAAGCAAAAGAAAAAAAATTAAGATATTGTAGGTACAACCAAGGTTTGTAATTTCGACCTGTACCGCCCGGTACGGGCAGTACATACCGGTCCGTTGGGTTGTCGGAACGCGGAACGCCCGCTACCAGGCGGTACCACTAAAAATCGATCGTCGACAGTCGATTTCGACCGTCGGCGGTCGATTGAGGGAGAAATCGACCGCCGACGATCGATTGAGGGACAAATCGACCGTCGGCGATTGATTGAGGGAGAAAAAGGGAAGAAGAGGAAGAAGAGGAAAATAAGAAAATAAGAAAATAGGAGAAGAAATAATACCTAGCGCCCGCGCGCCGTCCTCACCCGTGCACCTTCGCCGCCCACGGGTCGCGGGCGCTTTTTCTCCCGCACGAGGAGACGAAACATCTCCCCGCATGGGGAGAAAGATTGAGGCGACGTCGCCCCCCTTTTAATATTATATTTATATTATATTATAAAAAAATATATTTATTTTAATATACCAAGCAGTATGCACTGTGCATACCGCCCGGTACCGGTACCATACCAGTACCGAGATAAACTCGATACACCGATACGGACCGGTAAGTCAAACCTTAGGTATAACTCCATTTGGATAGACAAGATTCCACAACCTATTTTTCCGCAGGTGTGAGTACCAAACACAAGCAAGGATGAAAAGAACAAATGAAATATATAGCAAATTCTAAAACCACCTACATACTCAAGGTAGATCAATCAGCAGTAGTTCATTATCCAGAGGTCAACTGGTCATACGAAATGGAGTATTTAAAATCAAAGCATAGTAAACAAGGAAAAAAGAGAGAACCTGCTGCTCAAATTTATATTCAGACAGGACTTATTGGTAGCATCATGACCACTATTACATTATCAACAGAAGAAAAGAAGATCATTGCTTGAAAACTAAAATCTTAAGAGAACATAACCGTGATTTCATGTGTCTTAGCAGTGACAAACTAAACACGAACACAGGCATAAAGAGATGTCCTAACTGCTAAGCACACAGACAACTCAACAAGTAGAAACAAACATGCCCAGCTGATAAAAAAGCCAATTATATATTAACCAAAGTAGCATTTAGAGCACATTGATAATCTTCCATACTATAGGACCACAAATATTAGCAAGTCAAAATCATACTTCTACATAATAGATCATATTTTAAACTATGACAAAGAAGAAATACCCATGTAACATCACTAGTCATCTTAGTGCTATCTGAGATTTTACAACTAAATAGACAATAATTATGGCAATTTCAGCATGATGAATATCAAGGTTCATCAGATGTAAAAGCATCCAGAGCACAAGATTTACCCTTTTCAGAGTCTACAATTAGACAAGGGCATGAATGGAAGGCAGAAGAAACAGACCTGTTCAGTATCTTTAACAGTTGTACAATATATGATCGTTGAGCCAGCACTATTGATGTATTTTGAGACTTCTTGTACAAGGTCATCCACAAAGGACAGAGACCGATTGAAGGATTTAACACCATAAAAGAGGTTTTGCCGATCAAATGATCCAACAGCAATGAATGTCTCATTCATGTTCAAGGAGCAGATTATGTCATTGCGAACCCTACAAAATTTGATTATAAATTCAAGGTAATAGAACACTCATGAAGACAAAAGAAAGAAAGAAACAATCAGAAGAACCAGGGAAGTTAACTAATACATGATGACCATTCACTGACAACTAAAGCTATTTAGGATTGTTCCTTAACAATAGCATACATCAAGAAAATACAATCCCTGGCCTATTGGTGTGTATGTTTCATCTTCAAACTGTTAAAGTAATGCAAAACAAAACAATTTATCATATTAGTGTCTCCAAAAGGACCAAAGGACACGCAATAAACATAATTTTTGTAGAAAAAATTAGACCATTTTTTCCCATAAATCATCAGAAACTCGATAAGCTCATAGGAACTAAAGCATGAGATGAGGTCATCCTTGAATAAGTATCATAAGTCCATACATTTTCCCAATGGCATTATCAAACTAAACGTTATTGTTCATTTTCTAAAATCTACAGTGAATATAGAAACTGTTGCAAGCAGCATTTGCAACGAAGTTTACATAATATATTAACTGTTCTGAATCTTCTAAATAGGTTCTATTCTACATAATAGCCTTGCTAGTTCTGCCAAAAGTAGCTTTCCTGAGTAAGCCAATGCCACAAGAGATTGGGACTTGCAGCTTGTTGTCATTGTACACTACAACTTTTTCCTGGGAAGAAGTGGAATAGATAGTTTGTTGCCAACAGTTGTCATAAATTAATGTAAAGTTCAGGAAAGAACAGCCAGTCCTTATACATAAAGGATGAATTAGATAAGCCTAGAATAGACTAATGCGCAAAAAGATATTTCGAAAGAATTGTTGCTTAAACATGTATAGCTTAAAGGAAAATATTAGAGATGGAAATTAAAGTTTTCCAAGTCAACAAATAACCGGCATTTCAACCATCAAGTCCCTAGAGACATGTCTATCCAGTACAAGTACAAACAAGCACAGATGTAAACATTCTCATGTATATAATATTAACAAGGTAATCATGTTGAGTCTTATGGTATGCTATAATAGAAGAAACTATATATAACTCAAGAGACTGCAAAATAACACATGACCAATTCAAGTGATAACCATTGAAAGCATTATTCCTCTCAATTAAGTGTCCTTTAACAAAAATCATGTTAGAAAATAATTCAATTTGTAGTTCCAACTACCAATTATAAACTAGAAGTCTAGCAAGGGTCTCTATACACAGTCTGATGTTTCAACATTCAACCCAATGGATTCTTTTGGACCATCTCCAGAATGAAAAACATTGAATTCAAATTTCATAATTTAGCTCAATTTATACCTGTTTCAACCCGAAAAGATCTGATGTATATGATTATGCAAGTTTCAGGAGTTATAATAGAATTAAAAACTCTTCATTTTTAAATTTCAAAAGAATGAAACCGAACAGTTTCAGGCAATGACTGCCATGTCATGCAGACCAGTGGTATCAATCCCTGGGCAGATGATAGGTATCGAACAGTACCGGTTTTCAGGAAAAAGGCCCAAAAATGATCAAAAAAATTTAAAAATCATTTTTTTAATTTTTTTTCCTAATTTATTGGTGTGTAAATTATATTTAGATAAGAATAACATGTATCTAAGACATCAATGGATAGAAATTTTAGGGTAGAAGGAGAAAAAATTGAATTTATATTTTCGGATATCGAGGAACAACTTTGTCCCATGGACCTTCATTGAAGTGAATTACCCGATTAGGAACTTCAATCACAAATGCAAGTGCGAGAAAGAATTAAAGAGTGAAAATGAGAGAGTGAATAAGAGTGCGGAGGGAGGAAGAGGGATTTAAAGCCCAAAGAGGCCTCAATGATCAATTTGATCATTGGGGTCAAACTAGGCTCAATTTGGTTTGTTACCATTTAAATTCTGACCAGTACTAACCGTTATCGACCGATAAAGGACAAGTTTCGAGCGTATCAACCAACATATACCCCATACCGGTACCAAGCCATATTTCAACATGCTACCTGAAACGGGTTGGTCCGTGTACCGATTGACTGTCGGAGACATGTGTACAATATGTTACATACCATTTCAGAAGGTACACCAATCCTTGGTGTCAGATATTATCTTTTAGAATTTTACTTGATCTTTTTTTCACCAATCTGGTCTACTGGTGAGAGATTACGTAACTATAGAATACTTTACCACTTTGAAATTGATATGAAAAGAAATAAGCAACAACTTACAATTGATTATGGAAAGAAAGTTTGTCACAATTATTTTGGTGACACCTAGGGTCTGCATCAAGTTCTAAAATTTTGGTCATTCCAACATTTGGCAGAGTCCTATGGTCAGTTGAATTTTTATTATGATGACAAACAATTTGTGAACAATATCTTCAGTATTAAAACAAATTTTGTGTATATGTCTCACTAATTATCACAATTTACATAACAGAAAAATCAAGTACTTTGCATATATGTACTTTGCATATAGGTATGTATGACTTAGAACATGTATTTTCTGAGATGACTCCAAAGTGAAAGCAATTAACAGCTGCAACTCGGTTATTTTCATATTTTCTGTGTATTAAGACAAAATTAAGAAACATCATCAACACCATCTAAAGCATTCTTATTCTTTCTGAAATGATGTTCAATTATTCAATTGCTTTTCTTCTCCTGGATATGGCAGTGCCGAAAGAAATACCAAAACCAAAACATTCTTATTTGATATTAAATTATCAAAAATAATGCCAAAACTTCTGTGACAGGGCCGAAAGAAAAACCAAAACATACATGACAATTGCTTGCTTTAGAGTCAAAAACGGAATATGTGATGCATATTTAGAAAACAAAATAATTTCTAGAGCATGATGACCAAACAAAAAATAAATCTAGACCCTGGCTGACTACAAAAATAATGTTTTATCTCTAAAAAAGATACCAATACTTGAAAGAAAAAGACATTCCAGTTCCAAAAGTGCATGTAGGATGATTATGCTTACTTCTCAGTAGCTGTGGCAGTTAAAGCAACAAAAGGAACATCAGATAGAATGCCTCGTAACATATTCAACTGCTTGTACTCCTTCCTGCATTATAAATTAGTGTGGAACTGGCATAAAAAAATTTGATACATCTCTTTTACACTCTAATGAATTAAATTCAATGACTTAAAAAAGGTCAGGGTAGAAAGAAACCACAAAACACTTAGATGATGATATGTAATACCAAACGGAAACATAAATAAAGGCTATTTCGATAATGGTTTTTACATATAGCAATAACCAAAATTCACCTACATCGAGAGTTCTGCAACCTAATAAACATACATTTATGACAGCTAGTGTCCATTTAAAAAAACCAAAACCCAAGCTCTAAGTACAATAAAACACATCAATATGTCAATTCATGACCATTTTTTTAAGAAAGAAAAGGTTAGTTAGAAAACACTAAGGGTGTTTATTTGTCTGTAAATTGTTAACAAAAAGAGTCACTATCTGAAAAAGACACTGTCAGACAGAGACTTTCATGTTCTACTATTTGTTTGTCAAAGAAAAATTGTATATTATTGCATCAACCTTTTTTTCCTGACAATGAAAGATATTAAAAATAAATTAAACCCATTATCTTGTTGGTCATCATAGCCAATCACTATGACTTAAGAACAATTGTCAACCTATCATCACCAACTCTCGACTGGCAGACATAACTGATAGCTTACATTTGAGTGACCAGATGAAATCAAAGTATGCTCCACTCTGAATAATTCCGTTAAGTTGCCTGAGTGAAAACTTAGTTAAAATTGTGATATAAATACTTTGGTTGGATTTGACTTTCAAGCTAAGTTCAGGCAGACAAATGATTCAAAGTCCACCACTTCCAGCAAATGACACCTCTTGATATCTACTAATAGGCAACCAAACATGCCTTAATATGCTAATTACTAAGTATGATTAATTTCTAGGTGATCATGATCAGAATAGACAGATAGGTGAATTGAAGAAACATTGCCATAAATTATCAATTTCAGTTCCTCCATGTCACTTGGATATTCAAGACGTAATATAGCACTACCTGGTTAATAAGCGGTGAGGTAAAAGAGAGCCACTTATTTTTATTGATAAATGAGTTCTCAAATTGGTCAATTCACCTTTAAGTTTCAAGGGGAAATGTCATTAATGAGATTTTTCTAGTGTATAGAGATGTATACTGCTTTAAAAACAACAATGCCAATGAACTAAGTTCCTGTTAAAATAAAAAAATCACACCACCATATTTCCTTAAACTACAAAGCCAAACAATATAATTGGAAGTGTAATACCTAAATAACTATAAGCAAGTATTATTTGTTGGACTACAATGCTAAACAAGTTATATAAGTGGAAGTGTAATGACTAAATAACTATAAGCGAGTATTATCTGTCAGTTATCAGTCACGTTTGAGCAATAACAGTTATACAATCTGTAGAGATCCAAGTTGGAAGTGATCTTCAGAAGAGATCCAAGTTCTAAATAATGAAACGTCAATTTGTTAGTTATAGAGACTATATCATCATTAGTAAATGTTTACAAACATTTGATAGACTATGTTCACTTAAGGACAGCAATTGTTTAGCTAACAAAACTAGTTAATTGCAAATTAATAGAACATGAAAAACAAGTAGAGAGAACCTGAAATCATGACCCCACTCTGATATGCAATGTGCCTCATCGACGGCAAACAAACAAATACCCATATTCAGCAAGTTAGCCCAGAATCTGTAGTGAATTTCAAACTTCAATTATTTAAATAATAGACAAATCTAATCCAACATAATGATTTAGATATAAACCAAAAATATAAGGTCTAGAAAAATACTGATAAATTTGTGTGCATCAATTCTCTTGCTAACACTAATGCACTTTCTTGCTACTTGTCTACAATTTGGTATAAGAAAAAAAAAAAGGTTTTATACAACAAAGAAGATTGCAACTCTTTATCCAGTTTTAAGATGTCATCATGAAAAATACCCAATAACTTAATATGAACCTTAGGTAATTTGACTACAAATGAATCTCCGAGGACCAGAACTAGCTAACAGTTTTTTTTGTGAGAAAATTATGTTACAACTAAAAAATGCATTCACTCCATGAAATAGCAACAACAATGTGGGAGTGCATAGCAATCAAAAGAACCTAACCTTGAAGTAAGTGAACATGCTTTTTCTGGAGTCATGTACAAAACATCATAGGTACCACTTTCAGCATGAGAGTGAACAGTTTTGTCTGTTTGAGTACTTCCAAGATATTCAGCATTGATACCCCGCTGTTTTAGACTCATAACCTGTTAAAGCTAAAGGGTTTAGTGCTTTTAATATGAAAATGACAAGCAAAATGTTACCACATGCCTGGTCTTGCATCAAGGATAAAAGAGGGCTTATAACGATGGCAGTCTTCCTTGTGACCAGTGGAGGAATCTGATAACTGTAACAAACAACAGATACATTGAAATTATTCTAGTCCACCCTCAGGTTAAGAAGCAAATTAATAAAACATTAACAATAAACTAGACTAACCAGTATTTGTGTATCCAGGTTAAAGATAAAAAAGAAACTCTGGAGGTCACAAATCACTTTTTGTAATAGCAAAGGATGCATCATGCAGTGTTATATGTCAGACAATGTTTTTACTTTCACAACTCATTTAAGCATTTGTTTCAAGGGCCTCTTAGAGACTTAACCTTAGTGATCCATTGTTTTCAGTCCAAGGGCTTGTGTCAAATGAACCAAGCAAAGTTAAAAGCAATGATTAAAAAAGCGCTAGGCGTCAAAAGGCGTCAGGGTCCCAAAACGCCCGAGGCGCCAGGCGCTCGCCCGAGCGAAGCAAGGCGCCAAAATATTTAAAAATATATAATATAATTAATAAATATAATTATTTAAATAAAAATGTCATATTTAATTAAGCAAATCTGAAGTATAAATTACAAAGTCACAATATCACATTAACAAAAATTTTAAAATTCAAAACAATAAACTTTTACATATTGTTAATATATTGTTAAGTGTTAACAGTATATTAACAGTATACTATTATACTGTTAACAATATAAGATACTGTTAATAATTAGTTATAATAATTAATCAACTTAATAGTATCTAATGATACGATATCGTTAAGTGTTAATATACTATTAATAGATATAGCATCGTTAATGATAGATGACGATGACGATCGAGAGGAGTAGCAAGAATGCGGCAAGCGCAGACGGCGAGAGCGCAACGAACGACGGCGAAGAGAAAGCCTGGTGTCGACGACGTAATCCAAGCAACAGCGACGGCGGCGAAGACAGCAGCAGCGAGGCGGCAAAGACAACGGCAACGTCACCAAATACGGCAGCGGCGAGATGCTAATCCAAGCGGCGGATGGATGTGACAATGACAGCGAAGACAAAGAACAATGAGGCGGAAGACAGGCGGCACGGCACCAAATACGATAACGGCGAGATGCTAATCCCGATTAGGGTTAACAGGAAATATATAGCTGCGTTAGTTGGTTCGATTAAACCAACTAACGTGACCAACCGAACCAGAGCTAAAAGCCCGGTTCGGCCGATCAGATAAACCGGCCAATCGCCGCCGCTCGGCTCGGCGGCGCCAGCGCCTCATTGAAGCGCCACTGGTGTAGATTTAGGGCTCGCCGCCCGGCTAGCGCCGAGCGCCTATTTAAAACGCTGGTTAAAAGAGAAAAATCATGCCTACAAAATAGATTGCGAACTATAATTTGATAGCATAAGCTTAAAACTTGAATTACCACAACGCCTAGCAAGATATATGGAACTTACTCTAAAATTTGCATTCTTTAAACCAAAAACAGAAAGAAAAAAAGATAAAATTAAGACCCAAAGCAAGGGTTAAGTATATGCGACAATAGTTAAGTATATGCAACAAGCATACGTGGTACATCACTACTTAACAAGTCCCTCTAATGGAACAAGAAATTTGAGAACAATTTTGTATCAAACAAATCTTGATAACAATTTAAAGCATTTTTACCTTCTATGTTCATTTTATCAAAATCAATATCCTCTATCCTCCATGAACACAAGTTAATAATTGAAAAGATAAGCAATATAAAAGTTCCAACTCTTATAATGGGCAAATTAACCAAAGCAAGGAACCAATTTAAAGCGTAAACAATTGAACCATCAAAGAAGAAATCACAGGTCACATTCCTGTCAGCCTACCTCTCCCCCTTCCTGTCTTGTTCACTTTTCTCACACCTCTCAACTCACTATGTACTAGCAAACTTACTAGATGTAATTTATATGAATAGACGAACCAGACTTAACTAGACATTGCCATAAATTCAAGCCGGCCTTGGCAATAATCAGTTATTCTTTTATAGAGAGAAGAGGAGACATGAAGATGGCGGGAAATAACTTTATGAGCTACATTATTTTAATTACAGATTCACAATGATATATGTGTGTGTGTGTGTGTATGTATGTATGTATGTATATATATATATATAAGTGATTGTATATATGTATACATGTATGTCTCAAATAACTGTGAAGCCTAGAGCAGGATTTAGGACAAAGACATCCGGTGTAGTTTTGACCTGTCAGACAAGCTTGAAATAAGCACTAGCTCAATCAATTTTAGATAGATACCTGATGTTTTAGATAAATTAAGAAAGTGGTGATTGACAACCAGCAACTCTTGTCCTTCAGATGTTGTCAATTTAACAACAATAAATTCTGGGCTTCCCACCTTGACAGAAATAGAAGACTTGCAAAAGCGTGACACCCCATGGACTGTATAGCTTCATCCACAAAAACGCAAAATCCAATTCCTGAACCCTATTTAGTTAATTGGTATTGTATTTCTGTAGCAAACTATTACAACAATAAAGATGTTATTTTTCCAATCAACAAATTCCTCAGAGAAGTAACCCCTCGTTATTTTGCTTAAGGTTTCACCCTTCGGAAATAAAAATAAAATAAAATTTCAGAAGCATTACATTGCCAAACGAATATCATGGTTATAATTTTGAGGAAGAAACAAAAAGTTAACTTACCACAAAGATTTCCCACTTCCAGTCGCCATGACCACCAAGCAATCTTTTCCATCTAAAATTTTCTCGATGACCTCCTTCTGGTGGGACCGAAACTTGAAATACCCAAAGTATGTCTGCATTGAGGAACCCGAAATAAACCAATCAAAAAGCGAAAAAGAACACAAAAGACAATCCGATCACTCCCTGCGAACAGGAGGATGATCGTAAAGGGTAGACTAAGCACGGATTCTCAAGAGGCAATCAAAAGGATTTTCAAGGTGGGGTTCATCCCCATTTTTATCGACATCGTTTTCGAGAGGCCCGAGATTCGGCTTCTCGTACTTGCCTTGAGGACTGACTCCATCTCGCGTGCGTCGGAGAAAGGGGGAGGCGAAGCGAATCCGTCGTCGGCCAGCGACCCGAGACCCCAAAGGTTAGCTAGTCTCGGAGATCATCGAGGGAACATAAGGGTTTTCCCGCCGAGCCTGTCCCCCGAATACCAAAAATACCCTTGTTCTTGTAGCACATTTACCAGTCAGATTTGGGCGTCCGTTTCTAAGATGATTAGTATTATTTTTAAAAAAAAAATTATTTTCCAAGATAGTTAATTGTTAAAAAATTTTTTAATAGCATGTTTTGATCAAATCATTTTAATAAAATATTGAGATTTGAACCAAATATCTATTACCAATGTAACAATGCACTGATCAATCTAAATGTCTCAATAGAAATAATAGAGATAATGATAATTCAATCGAGAAACGAAACAATTAACACCTATATCAATGGGCCACGAGAGCTTGAATAAAAAGAGTAATAGTTGCTGCTACCACTTACAAAGGTTATAAAATTCTGTTTCAGTGCTAAAGCTTCTAACTTGTAGGTTGGCTACTTAGAAACTTCTGGGACACAATCCTCTGTTATCATTCACAAAGAAAATGTATGTTAAATCTTTTCACATGTAGTAATTGCTTGCAATCTTTTATATACTTTATTCATTCAGGCAATTTTTGTTCATTTACGTATAATTAATCTTCATGGTAGTTATATCTGCAAGGCAAACTGTTAATTTGGTTTCTACTTCCAATGGTTAGGCAGTGAGCTTAAAGAATAAAAATAAAACACAAGCCTCAGTGATAACATATGCATACCCCCCCCCCCCCCCCTCAGCAACAACAGCAGCAGCAGCAACAAATCAAGGCAGCAATACATACATATATATATATATATATAGTCACACAAAAAGTAGTCTGCACTGCAACATCTGTTTCAGATGGTATCAACAAGCAGGATCAGAGTGATGTATAAAATTCAATATGTGGTATGGTCATCCATTTATCAAAATTTTGACCATCTGTGTCTCTGTGTATGGTGTAATTTGAATGAACAACAATAGACTTTTAACGGAATATATGAGATGAGTTTCTCAGTGCTGCTTTTTATTAGAGAAGGTACGACGTGGAATTTTCTGAAGATACTTTGCGTCAAGCACTTGATACTGCTTATTGATTGCTTCGATTGCCTTCTCAGCAACAATATCAACACGATCCTCATATTTCTCGTAGAGTACTGGTGCAAGATACAGAACCAGAAAACCTGCAGTAGAAAATGTGATCAGAATCCATCAATGACAAACCTAACTGCATCTTATTCGTGCTCAGTAACGGAGATGTTATATAACAACCATATATAGGAAAAGGTCCACAATACCTTACTAATTGAACATGCACTCTGATTGGTTTGTAGTTGCATCTTGGTAATGGATCCAAAATTAAAATTTCATGTTCATCAAAGATTCAAAGCTTTAGGACCGAGAGGTTCGTTCAATCATAAAGTGATTCCTATATGACCTAAGTGATCAAAGTTCAAATCTCTTTGATCGTAGAGGTAAATCCAAGTGTACTGACCCTCCCCTCCACATATCTCACATTTCCGAGAGCATCATGCACTGAGCTGGTCCACTAATCCTTGGATTTTCCTCTTACGAGGGGATATCTAGGAACTCTAGACCCAAAGACAACATGTTCTAAAGATGAAAATAATAAATTTTTCCAGCAACGTTTAACAGTTGTTCGATTCTGCAGTTGTGTTTTCTTAGCCCACTTTCACTGTAGGGTAGGGCATAACATTTCAATCTTTACGTTCATTTAATCTACTTATTTATGTTTTACCATAGCATTCTTTGTCAGTATCTTCAGATCAAATGACTTTAATCAAGGCGATACATATTAAATGTTGGCCCAAAGTACCATAAAATAATATACAAAATCCAAAAGATCTTGTTCACAAGTTCATTTGTTGAATTACAATATAGTTGAAGCATCCAACTAATATCTGATCATCTTCTAGGTTAGATCTAATAGTTTTATAAGTAAGCTTTCTTCTTTGCATATTGTTCTGATGATTCTTATTTTTCCCAAGTGAACTCGTCGTGAAGTTCCATTAGAAATTAAATTTGACTTGGATTAGAGTCCACTAAATAACTGATTCAGTCAGCTGGTTCTAGTTACACGTTTGATGCACAATAGTTGTTCCTTTTGGATTCTTAGATTTGGATTTGGTCATCTTATGACTTCTGCATTTCCCCATCCTTAACCTTTTTATGAGTCTAATATGTATAAGAGTTTCTATATGTTTCTTCACTGAGAAATGAATTGAAGAAAGCCTCAGGCCTCTCTTTTCATCGTCCTTCAATCTCACTTTGTCAACTACTATTGCTTCTTTTTCCACCGGAAATTAACTATTAATATTAAATCAAATTCATTCTGTTGTTCCCATGATTTTCTATAGAAAAATATATGTAGTCAATCAACACTGTTAACAAATTCAGACCAAAGCCTCTTCACTGCATAAATTTGTTCCATCATCCACTTGATGACTATGTCGTCTTAGGCCACTTATTTCCTTAGTAATTAATCATACATGCTATCTAACACGTCTACCTAGAATAAATACACATAAAGCCTATGATACTGTCAGTGTAACTCCTATCACAGTGGACAACCAATTTGAAGGTAATTTATAAGCATCTCAAGTATGACATGAGAAGCAGATAACCAATTACAGTCAAGCTATCATGTTTGGAACCCTGCATGGCTGCATATAATACATACTAAGGAGACAGATCCAGGACACCTTTAAAGTTCAATGACTGCAAAGAAGTGGAAACCCATCTATTTGCATGTTGAAGGATCCAAGTAGCATCTGCATTTAATTATATAAGAGAAGCAAGAGTTGAAAATGAAACTTACTAATGTAGACAAGTGTCAAGAAACTGAACAAACTACCAATTACAGAAAGAACCCACAAGCCTGCAATTACCTGCATATTTGGCTTAGTTGTTAAGATCTTGAGCACAAATTGCATCAATACAAGGACATAATGAAAAGAAAGGAATTAAAATTCTACCATCAGAAACTTCTTCAAATCCTTTCCACAAGCAACATAGTAAAAAGTTGCCAAAGCCTCATTGATTTCATATCTTACAGATTGGGCGATACTCAGAAATAGCTCCTCAGAAAGGAAAACTTCAGGAAATTTTGGTGGAGACCTGTAAAGCAATCAGATTCACATCATAGGCTTTAGTCAACATATATCCTATGCCCTTATGTAGCTAATTCTTTAATTCTCAGAGAGACATCTGCAGGAGATACTCGGTTGTGACATTAAAAACTCACTATTATCAACACACAATTAGCATATCATCTACTCCAAGAACAAAAATATCTCTGTATAACATGATACTGAAAAGGCACATATAAACCAATCATACTGAGAAAGCCAGTCATATGTCAAAATTTTCAGCAGAACTGTTTGGTTACCTGTTGACAAATGATGCTCCGTTGGTCCAAAGAAAAGATATTGCCAGCAAAAGTATAAGTAAGTGGCAAATAAATGTGAGCAAGTGATAGCCGATCCATACAAAGAGAAGCCAGATAACAGTAACTCCAGCAAATATGCTTCCTGAGAGTTGCATATTTCTCCACAGTATGATATCAGCAGCTATAATCACAACAAACTTATCAATTAATAAGATTTGCATTTTTTTTACTAAACCAAATTCAAGATAAATAAAAAGGTTCTAGGAGGTTGTGAAGGCAAGAATATTAATATATATTGAACTTAAAAGAACATTATTCAGCATAACAAAAGTGTACTTGTACTGTTGCAAAAGTTTACATTTGCAGAAATGTTAATGGACTTCACTGTCTATCACAAAATTCGGTAAGCTGTAGAAATAAAAATCATACATAGTACAGAAAATAGCGCAACATGTGCTTTCACCAGTATTTTGTATGTGCATGACTCCAATAGAAAAAAGAAATAAAGCCTGATAATATATCCAGAACAAAACAGAATGTAGCTACCTTGAAGTTTCTAATTAAACAGGTACTAGGAATTAAAGAGGTGCATTGGTTATAGCAATAGGAAGTGAATAAGAACAAACAGCATACCTAAGATTGGCCATGTGATCTCCATAGATAAAATTAAAAAAAAAACACACATTTCAATTTATCATTTAATTTGTCTATTTTTGTAACACTACCAATTTTAAACTATTACAACTTTACTTAGAGACCACATACAACAAGTTGAGAATAAACGAAGAGGTTTCCCAGTGAAAATTTTTGATAAAAGCTTCTGAGGAAGCAAATAAGAACTTTGTAAAGTGATAAATATCTTCTTTGTAAAGCCATTAGGCACACTTGATCAACAAAAACAAATAACACAATTATATAGATAAATATCTGCTTTGTAAGTGATCCAACAAGAACACATCATGGACTCCAAAATTAAAAGACACTGGTATTATTAAGCGAATATAAGCCAAGATGCTGCTCAGGCATGACAAACACAACACCAAATGAAAGCCCTTTCTGATGGCTGCATAAAGGCCAGTCTACTATTGCCTATTCCACACTCTAAAACAAACTAATAGTTTGAGTTCTGATCCTTTACTCCCATCAATCAAGAAATTAATATTTCTGCCTTCAGAGTTGGTTTGCATTTATAATATGGTCTAAAATATATATTAACTAAATATCAATTGTGTATTAAATTCCTGAAATATACAAAATTTTTCAATGATGAATTCCATCCAAGATGTTGCCAAACTGAGGATTGGTTTTCCTACTCCAACTTCTATATATTATCACCGTTGAAATCTCCCTACCCTGAATACTCTTTTAGTTAATACCTGATCTCTGAATCTATTGCTCCTAGCAACACTTCAAGCTCTTCATCCACAATCCTTCAATCCATCGGTCCAGTTTTCACTGACATTGCTTTCTTTTTGAAAGAGTCCCTTCCTTGCTAATGTGCTCTACCTTGGCCTCTGGTTATCAAACTAGAAGAGCGTCAACCAAAATGAAAAAAAATAAAAAATTATTTAGATGGAATAAAGAATTAAACTGCTGCTGGTGTCCTTCCATAAAACAGAAAATTCAGAAAATAGGATAAGGAGGAGAAGCAAAGAAAATGGAGGATAGAGGGAAGGGACTCCTAAATAATTAGAGACAATTAATCCTCATAAAAGCCACCTGATTCCCCCACAGCAGGAAAAATTATGCAAGCTCAAGATAAAGTTCTAATCTATCCTGGTTACCTTCTTGTCTTCTAAACTTAGGCACAACAAATACAATGAAGATATCTGAGGATTTGATTTAAATTACTAAAACATATCATGACTAAATTATCCAAATGTAATTTGATCTTCATCATTCTTCTCTCATTTCTTCCGACACCATGACATCAAATCCATGGTCTGCTCATGATTAGTTAGAAAATATTAAGCCCAATAGATTTCTGATGAAAGTGTAAACGCAATTACGATGACTTTGTAGCACACGCACTTCACATTTTCTATTCAAAACAACTAGAATTTGAAAGTAAAATAATCAAAACAATTACCAAATACGATCATATCATACACAATAAAAACGATAATGGAGATAGAGATAGACCATAAATTTCAAAGAGAACATACATTTTCCTCCACCAAGTAGGGCATGTAACGATTCCTTCCTTCCAAACAACCGTTTCTTTCTTGAATTATGAAACAAGGGCTTCTCATCATCAGAATCCGAAGACGACCCTCGACATTCATGGATCTTCTCGTTGATCCTCTCTGAGCCATCAACTTCCGACATCTTCGCTTGAATCCTTCAACCAAGACACCAACCAATAACGATCAGACTAAAACTTGGACGCGTTTACTACATCTCGCCTACTACATCAAAAGGAAAACGTTTACTACATCTCGCCTAAAGAAGCAGAAATATTGGTCTCAGAACGAAAGAAAATCGATCCAAGAAGAAAAAATTCGAAAAATTAAACAGAGACAGACAGACAGAGAGGATAGATCGATCTCACGGGATGGATATCGGAGTCTCGAGAGAGGGTTAGGGTCTGAGATTCGCGGAATGGCGTATCTTATTCTTCGCCTCTCTTCTTCTTCCGTTGGTTTTCCTTCTCTCTCGCACGAACCGAAACCGAAACGGAAAGCAGCGGGCAGACGAGGAAGAGACAGGTGACCCTCCTCATCATATACGTCTGCGTCGGGATCATCGGACGGCTGCCAAAAGTTCTGCTCGCCGAGATCCGACTGATGCTAAATAATTCACCGTTAGTGATCCTTGACGAAGAACATAAGCCGTCGGATTCATTTGATGTCGAAGTGGATTTAACCGCCCGGCTCGAGAAACGGCCGAGAAGCGGGTGGGTTCGAAATTAAAAATGGTCAGACCAAATTACCAAAACGCCCAAAGAACGATGGCCAAAACTTGATGGTAATCTGAGTGATTCCCATTTCAAATCAAATCCCTTGACATCAAAACACAAAGGATGCAGTCATTTTCTTAGTTAATAACAATGAGAATAATAGCAAAACACCCACACATTTTAGAAAGAAAATTATAGTGTCTCAGCATCAGCAATCCACATAATATATATTTCTGATAACCCAACTCAAATGGTTAATTTAAACAGGTTAATGTACATCCTAACAAAAGACTAATATGGATACAGAGACCGGGTAGCATATCTAAATCTGTGCTTTGCAGGTCTGCTTATTATGCCCTAGCCCTTGGCACTTGCTGCAGTGAACTGCTCTTTTTATCACAATCCTGGGTTCTGCAGGCTTTTCCTTGGGTCGGCCAGCCAGCCGACGGGTACGAGGAGGCCATGTACTTGCAGCATGGAACAGGTTGGTGCAGACCGGCCGACCAACATCAGGTATGGGATTGATGGACAATGAATAAGCTAGATGGTAGCACCCCGTCGAGAAGTACTTGGAACAATAATCATATATGCATTGATTGGTTTGTTCCAGTACAGCAAGAGCATGGACACAAGGTAGGCCAGTCACCTGCCATCGCCTGCATGTGCATTCCCTAGTTTCGGTGTTGACGATATTGGTCGATTCATCGCTCACCTCAAACACACTGCCGGCTGAACAGATCACTCCAAGAGAGCGTGCTTTGATCATCTCTTCCTGTACCTTCTGATTTGCCGAGGGTACAAGTGCCTCGGTCCAAGTGTTTGAAGACTCGCGGCGGCTAAACATCAGCTCCATCAGCTTGCACCTCAGGATGTCAACTATCTGTAGTACCGATGGTTCATATCTCGTCGGTACCCAGCTATTGAATTTCTCTGCAGCACCAGATGAGTAATGACCGTGTCTCGAACCCTTGATGAAGGCATCAGACCAGGATTCTGGTTTCGTGGCCAAAACCCATTCAGCAAGTTCTTTTGACTGAATCCTGATGTTTTCAATGGATTCATTGAACTCATCAACTTTACAAGCATATATGGCTCTTCTAAGATGATCGACCATTTTATCCTTCACTTCCTGTGTCCAGGTGTTCTCCATCTCCATCATAAAATTTTGTACGAGGCACTGTTCACTGTAGCAATGAAAACTGTCCTCAAACACTTTGGACAATTCCTCCTCCAAGCCATTTTGACAGCTTGACACAAAAGTGATGACACGAGACAGAGTAAAAGCAGACTTAAGCTGTACCAAAAACCAATGCCAATTCTCACTCGTCTCAGAATCTACAACACAGAACGCAACTGGATAGATATCATTCTCTCCATCAACTGCAGTTGCGACTATAAACTTCCACTGCTTATTTGCTTTCAGAGATAAGTCGTCAAGAAAAAGGAGAGGCCGGCAACCATGCTCAAAACCATAAAGTGAGGCATGAAAGGCAACAAAGAAACGAAATCTTGAATCATCTGATGTCTGTAACAATGCAACACTACCTGGATTTGTCTCTATTATCCTCTCGCAGAACCAGGGTAGTTGATTGCAAGCCTCTTCGTGTGAGTTGTGGAGCTCTTTCTTTGCAATAAATTTGCCACGCCATGCTTGTGAGTAGTTTAAGCTGAGTCCATATTCTCGTTGAAGATCATTCGCAATATCCATTGGCTTATAATTTGGTGTCTCTCGCAACTTGTCCTTTATAATACTAGCAACCCATCTTTGTGATGCAAGCCGACGACTTTCCTTACTAAGTTCCTTTCCACATGTATGAGTATCATTTATTTTCTTAATCATAAATTCTTGTTTGGCAGATGACCTAGATGCATGTATTCTCCATGGACAGCCCTCAACAGTACATTCAGCAGTTACCCGAGATCTATCATTCTTAATAAATCTATACATGAAACTATTTGCAATGGCGTACTTGTGTAATGCATCACGGAAGGCCTTTGGACTAGAGAATACCTGACCTACGCCAGCGATCATCCTATTCCAATCGGTACATAATCTTTGCCGTTTAGCTTCATCAAGAGTATCTAGTGAGGTGGTATTAGCATCAGTCAACATACCTGAGTCAGCCACAACGCTCCTAATTATCCTACCAAAAATAAATAAATAAATCTAATCACTCTTCTCCTGTTTGAACAACTTTTGCAATAAAAATCTGAGGTGTATGGTAAATACCTGTTTTCAGCTTTCTTCAGGATATACATGTCAGTTGTATCTGAATTTGCATTAAAATTAACCATGCGCCGCAGGTCTTTGTCGTTAGATATTGTGATGAGAGTCCGTTTATTTCTTGGAAGGAAGTACTTAATTGAAAATAGTTCAGCATTAATGTTAAACATCGAAGATATCTCTGACTTCAAATCATTGAGTGACATTTCACTGTCAATATCGATTGCATGTGCTTCACCACCAGAATAAGACAGGGTTCCATCATTATTGGTAACAAATTCTCCACCAGATTGGCAAATAGCTAGAATTTTCCCTCTTCCCATGGTATAGAACAATTCTTATAGCCACTTCATGAATCTGAGTTAACGATGCAAAAACAAGCACAAAATTAATCAAAAGATGAATAGAACACCAACCTCATGGAATAATTAAAAAAATGAATAGAATTAAATACAGCTAGATATTTTATGTTCTTCAGTGATATGTACAAAAGTCGATCCAATGAGTAGGACCCGGAATGCTTTCTTCGCTGGCTTTCGGTCATCTTCAAGTGCAAGCTTTGCAGGACCGGTGTCAGGCCATCTCAGTAAGAGTAAATTTTAAGTCAAGAGTCTGAAACCCTTCTAATATAATTGTCTTTCTAATTAATTATTCTCTTGTTTTAATATTCTTCCTAGCTGATTACAAATTATCCCTTTGAACATAAAATATCATTAAAGATATTACTGAATTTTGCTTCTTTTGATGCTTATTAAAGAAATGTATTCTATTTTCATTGCCAAACCCATATTTATTTGTTCTAAAATGATTCTCTAAACACTTTTCTCGTTATACCACTATAAAATTGCTTACTAAAATTTAATCTTGGATGGCAGGGGAACGATGATCTTCCTGACCCGTCAGAACCATTACAATCCTCTATCAAAACATGGAATCTTATGTTTCATTTAACAATATACTAAGTTTTTGCAAAAAGCTCATTTTATTCAAATTACATTAAATAAAGTCCAAGTCTGACATTGAAATCAGAGAACCTACTAGAATTTATCTTTGATTGATTTTGTCCTTCACTTCCACTTACGGAAACAAGAACTTGAGTATGTAGTTGTTTTGGCTTAGCATAGATCTGAAAATTTCTATGGATTTGAATTATATCACAAGCTGTAGGGATGACAGTTTAATTCCTTAATTAGGGCTTCTTCCTACCCAATACTAGCCAGTTAGACAACACTCCTAAATGTTGTTGTCATGGTCTATCAACCATATGCAATTGAGGCATAGGAGTGAGCACAGACATCAATGATTATTAAAGTGGAGTCCCACTTCCAGCAACGATTTATATTGCCCTCGCCGAGTATGGAACATTTTCTATGCAAAGCAACAAGTTGCGTTATTCCAAATAATACAACCCATTGTAGCTCATAAATCAATAAACAACTTATACCTAAGCATAAAGAAATAAAGCATTAAAACAAAAGATCCATGCAGCGGCATCACCACTGAAATTTAGTTATTTCATCGAACTCTGTCGAGCGACTCTAACAACCTTTCATTTCATTTTAGACCTTCCAGAATGAACTTAATTGGAAAATCTATATTGTCTATGGTCCTATTTGAGACCTCAGTGACGCTTAAATGTGCCTCAAAATTTCGAAGTAATTTCTGCATCATTTTAAATATTATAATTGGCAGCATAACTGATCTTGTCAAATCATATAGCTGCTTTGCAACTACATCGATATGTTATGATATGCAAACTAACCTGCTATCCTAAATGCATATGAATACTACAGTTAATATGCTTCTTGCATCAAGAAATACAAGAACTAAGTTCAGTTCCAATCAGGTATTCTGAGTTTAGGTTAGGTATCTTCAACAGCTTTGTCAAGGTTCAGAGTTTAACTACAAAATTATCAAAGCAAGAACTGCACGAGGGAATAATAATGGAAAAGAAAGAGAACATATTGCACCTTCTTATGGATGTTGCCTAAACTAGAATATACTTTGGCAAGATTCAGTTGTTTTATTCTGAAGCTGGTATTATATATATAAGAAGTGTATCTAATAAAATGTATGCCAAACCTACCATCTCTTTAAAGTTTAAACAATCTACTACTGAGGCCAAGCATATGCAACAAAGCAAAATAATGGTCTTGACGCATGGTTAGGTCTAGTAACTTAAGATTCCCCTTGGAATGTGCCACGCCTAACTAGAAAGAACCACAATGATCCCCAACAGATGGAGTCAATCGCAATCTGCACTGGTCAGGGCTGACCAGATTCAGCATAATTCTCAGCTAAATCAACAGAAAATGGCAAAACCAATCTCGAGTTGAACACCGAATACCAGCTGAAGTGCTGGCTAACTACTGTCAATCTTGTCTGTCTTCAGAACGCCCTTCAGGAAAGTTATAATTCACAAGTTCCGGTTAAACAAGAAATCATTTTTCCATTTGAGGGAAAACAAAAGAAACATACTCGCGTTGCTAACTTTTTTCCTCAGTGACCGTACACAAAAGGGGTCCATACGCATGAAAAGCCACGAAGACAAATCGACAAGAAGACTTGTTATGCTGATACGGATTATAGTTCATTCGAAGATGATGATTTTATGAGCTAAGTGTAGCCGAATCACAAGCAAAAAAAGAAACTAGGACCCGGCGGCGACAGAATCAATACCGCTTCTCTCCTTGAGACTAGCTTTCCTCGGGGAATTGATCACCGCCAAGATGGAGAGCGTTTGAGATTATGTACCCCAGGAATCGAAACCCAAGAAAGAAGAGAGGCTAAATAGCGAAAAAAATTGTATCTGGTTCGGTCCTAATTCAATAAATTCCAAGAAAGCGCAAAAAAGAGGAAAGATCTTCTTGGTCAAGAAAACTAGACGGATTCAAATGAGTGGATACCCCAAACCCAAACTAAAACCAGATCTATCAAGATTCGGCAGCTAACTCCCGGTCTCCATACTAAATCAGCCCGCAAGCCCAGGATCTTCGAATTCAGCGATGATACCATACCAGCAGAGAAATTGGTAACAGATAAAAAACACAAGAAGTGAGAATATAGGAATCGGCACCTGAAGACCATGCGATGGATGGTCTCCCCAGAGGAGATGATTCAACAATCCAGAACGACCAATCGAGAACTCGCTTTCAAGATATAGGCTCCCAAATCCATCAGCCAAATCGGAGGAACCAATAAATAAAAAAAAATCCAGAAGAAATCGAGGACAAAACCACAGAGTCGAGGGGGGTTTAGAAGTAGATGGAAGCCAAAGGGTCATCCCATACTCAAAAGGGATCACCACATAATGATCTTACGGTCCAGCCTGATGGATCAAACGCCCGGTCCGGAATCGCGGACTGATAACTCAGACCCAAGGAGAACCGGGTCAAATCTTTAAAGCTTTAGGCATAGGTTTTCAATTAGAAAAACCGGGATTTATTGGGACCTTAACCTCAATCGAAGCTGCTGTGACGAGTACAAAGGAGCGGCACCTGATCCTCAGGCTCAGGATTGCTAGCTAATAGGGCCGATGAATGCCATATTCCTTTTGATAGATTCTGATCGTGACACAAATGTGAAGCGATTCAAATAACTCGGGCAATGGATCTCTCAAATGGTAAACCTAGAACCTGACACCAGAGACGTATCCTCGTCAACAAGCATTAGAACTTCGAGAGTACAACCTCGTGACAAGATGAGCTTAACAAAGTCTAGCATATGGCCGATAATATAGATGCCCATTCTTTTTTTTTTCTTTTTTTTTTTTTTGGCTCTCTCTAGCGAATATCCTTCTTTTTTTCTCAAAAAAAAAAAACAATCACTAGTAGAAATAATAGAAAAAGAAAACTCCTTGAGATGGTACCAGGACACTGGCAGCAGAGTTAAAGCGATCGTTACAACTGCAGAAGTCGCACATACATGGTGGGTACACACACAAGCATATTATTTGCCTAAACTTCTGAACACAGGTTTTCTTAATAACCATGTGGTAAATATGTACCATATACATATCATATACTTGCTTCTTGCATCGATTCTGTTGATATTTCCTGATATGCGGGATTATAGATATAGTGTATATAGAATATGAACACATGGGCTGTCAATATACATATCAAAGCTCAAATGACATTTTTAGAGAAGCCTCGCGGAAGATCCAGAGAGAGTATAACATGCCAAAACACAAGACCGTCCTGCATCTTCCTGAACACAGTCTGGCATTAGAGGCAATAAGTTAATCTCGCCAATGCAGTAATCAGAATAGCTGGAAGAACAAGGTCGTCGAACCATCGCTAAAAGACCTCAGCCCTGCAGGCTTAACCAGTACTCTGCACAATGGGCATGTCCTTTCTCTTTCAAACCTGAAAAGTTTTAATGGTGGGTCATGGACAAGCAAAGTTCAAGACAAATTCCCACTCGAAACAAAACAGACATGAAAGGAACCTGGAGATATAAAAGATAATTGCGGAAAACTAAACTGTAATAATCAAGATCACAGACAAGAAGGAATTTGGGCTTCTTGTTCCTTGAAGGCAGGCACGGTGGAGTGGTGACAATTTAAAACACCCCCAAAACACTAATGGAAATATAAGTGGGAGAATCTTTATGTAGTCCAAATAATTTTGCCTTTTATTTGGACTGGACACTCCTATATATTAAGTAGAGCCACTACTTAGATCACATCCAACAGATGGCAAAGAGAAGCATCGACTGTTTCCAACATACTATGTAAGACTGCTTGTAGAAAAAATCCTAAAGACAAAGAAAAGCACAAAAAACTGAAAAATGATGGGGTGAATAGACATGTTACCATTCAGAGACACAGTCTTCACAGAATATGTGTTTACAACGAAGCAGAATAGGAACATTTATCTTCTCTTGGCAAATGGCACACAGATCACCAGCTGCAATTACCTGAATTTTTTACATAACAAGTAAATCAAGTATCACATTTGTCACAAAGGCACCATTCATTTTGTTTTGGCTTCAATGCCAGCAGAGCTGATTTACAATTGCAGATTGTTCTTGCAACAAAAGTAATTGCAGTAATGAATATGAGATCCCGAAGTTTGGTCACTCTTAGATAGGAGATAAAGTATCTTTCTGCTGGTATTTCAAAAGCACTCACTCGAGAATCATTCTTTTTACAAGCATGAAATCAAAAATAAATGTGCAAATTCAAATTTTCACTAAAAAGAAGGTGCATGTAGTTAACCTAATTCTGATATCAATATAAGAGCTTAATTGAATTTCTTTCCTTAATATTTGCAACACTAAGCAGAGATTAAAGGCCATATTTATCAGATATAGAATTAAGCTCACAAATGCAGAAGCATTCGTTGGGTCTCTTAATGGCAAAAACTATGCTAGTTGAATATTTAAATCATTGGAGAGATGTACACAATGTTATTGACATCCTCCATGTACAATAAATAATTGTTACAAGTGACTATGTCAGACTAACACAAGTCACAAGCTATTTCATTACGATTTGACGGGAAATATGCCACCCAACTTCAGGACATGATCCAATCCTTGAGAGAATGTAAAATCAATAGCGTCCCATATCTGACCAAAAGATCCAGCTAGAAGTTAGATTTCAGATTCCTTGATTCGTACAAGAACCTAGATTTTCTAATGGAAAACTCATTGGATAACATTAAAAAAAAAGTTCTTATCACAACCATGGGAATTAACAAAGGTCATCCTCTTATAAACCACAAAGTTGTCCAACAGTCGGCCCTAGTATGATGACATTAGGATTGAATGATCATGGGTTAGCTTCAGTTGGCCTTGCAGGCTTGCACCTAGTTATACAAGACAGATTGGACTCAAATACCACTTTGACAATCCAGAACCTAAACTACAACTCAAGTAAAGGTTCTTATTTGGGCCTCCTAATTCTTTATCTGCGTAGAACATCATATGACAAATTCAGGTTACAAAATTTGATGGTTAAACACGTAATACCCAAGATTTCGTTATCACCAAGAGCAGCTATCTCCAACCTCAGAGTGATGAGAGAAACTTAATATTACAAAGATGACTTATGTTCAAGAATCATGATATCGTATGATCATTCTTTTGTCATTACACATGTTTATAGTTGCTAAATAATACAAAGATAAAAAAAAAGTCCTCCATGATGTAAATGATCAATTTAAATAACTAAATAACAGGGATCTAGAAGCAAAGCTATTGCCAGAGAGACAAGGATTGGAAACGAAAGCATGGCAATATATGTCACCAAATTTAATACATAAGCTATCGGTATATATCAATTTGAGCAAAAAAGAACGATACAATTTGGTGAATTGCAGATATATGAATAATTAATTATCAGAAGTTCAGCAATAACAACTTGTGGCAAAGGTATCTATTGATGTTGCATGTAATTAAATATATATTAGACAGGGAAAATACATCTTAACTAAGGCCAAAGCTTGTAAATCATTTGACAAAGAATGATAAACAACTACATGAAGCCTAAGATATAAAAGATTGAAATGATCAAGAGTTCACCTGTTCAGACGTTGCATAAGACCCATAATGTACTTCTTTACGTGATAGTGCCTTCAATGCAGCAAAAAATGATTGAACCTGAAATCAGAGAGTTGGAAATATCAAACGAGATACATGTTCTACCATTTGCGGAAATGTAGTTTGTTCTGTCAAGCTGAAAAGTTCAGCTTGATGAAACACTTCCAAGATCCATATAACAAGTACCAGAAACTCAGCATTCAATAAAGTTTACCGCACCTGCTCTACAACCGATGTCAGCTTGAAAGTAAGATACAGCCCAGTAGTAAGAGATGAAAACAGGCTCCCATATTCCTTGTTCAGGAAGAATCGGTACCAAACAGCAGTTGGCAATAAAGAGCGGTATAAAAGTAGAAAGTACTCTACAAGGGTTAGCATTTGACCCTAATAAAGAGAATAAACAAAGGAAATGTGAATTAACAGAAGCTGAAACTTTCCAAAAGTCAAATATTTTAAATACAAGAAATGTGAATCATTATATAAACTCCAAGAGAAAACCAAAACATAAAATTGGCTTTATGCAATACTATGATTTTCATTGTCCATCTATTGGGAGTTAAAATGCATAAGATGTCACGAGTTTGAATGACAAATGAGCATTGACAATTAACAGATACAGAATTCCAAAAGAATAATGAAGTTAGGACTACCGAGTGCTAACACAATAAAGAACAACTAATAAGGTGCCTAAATACATTTAGAGCAAGGTTTGACTTACCAGTCCGTACCGGTATACCGACATATTGTCGGTACCAGTACAGTACCAATACCAAATGGTACACACAGTATGTACCACCCGATATATTAAAATATAACATACTATTTTTATAAATATTATATTAATATATTAAATATATTTAAAAAAAGAAAAGGGGCTACGTCGCCTCGATCTTTCTCCCCGCGCGGGGAGACGTTCCGTCTCCTCGTGCGGGAGAAAAAGTGGGCGAGGGTGCTCGCCCGACGATGGTGCACAGGCACGGACGGTGCTAGGTTTCTTCTTCTCCTCTTCTTTTTTGTTCCGTCTCCTCGTGCGGGAGAAAAGCGCGAGGGCGCCGCCGACGGCAGCACGGCGAGGGCGCACCTCGACTGCACGGCGGCATGACTGACGAGGATGGTGCTAGGTTTTCTTCTTCTCCTCTTCTTTTTTCTTCTTTTCCTCTTCTTCTTCTTCTTCCCTTTTCCTCTCTCAATCGACCCGATTTCTCCCTCAATCAACCGCCGATGGTCGATTTCTCCCTCAATCGGCCGCTGACGATCGAAATCGACCGTCGATGATCGATTTTTGGTGGTACCGCCTGGTAGCGGGCGGTCCACCAACAACCTGGTGGACCGGTATGTACGAGCAGTATAGGTCGAAATTGCAAACCTTGATTTAGAGCATTAGCATACTAACTTCACCAACTTATGAAATTAAGTGGGAAGAAACATTGCATGCCAAATTTTTCAGTGGCAAATATGCAAGCTGGAAATAATTTCACTAGAAAATAAAGAGAAATTTTAATTTCACTAGAAATCAACTGTGATTTGATTATAATTATATAAAAACTACAACGTCTAATAAGATTTCAGCTTTGCAGCAGCCTTCCCAATGCAATGACAAACCTGAAAACTAATTGAATTCATGGGAATAGTCAACAAGACGATTAGCACAAGAATTATCATATCAACAAACCTGAAAACTATTTGAGCAGTCTTCAAACAAAACAAAAAGCAACCATCTTAGAAGAGACAAACTCAACACTTCAAATGATAAATGAAAAAACCTACAGTTCAAGAACCTATAAAAAGAGGAGAGGATTTAAAAGCAGGAAATGGGAGGGGAGAAACAGAAGCTGTCCTTTGAAAGGTCAGAAGCTTTGAACATCACTATTTGGTAAATATTCAGAAAACTGATGATATTTTCATCCAGCCACAGAGACCTCCCATTTAGTTGGAAATCAAGACCATCTTAGCTTCACCAAAACAGATGGGTCTTTGAGATAACCAGTTAAAAGTTCATAGATCATGATAACTACCTAAAAATTTTCTTGATGTTGCAGAACAAATTAACTTTCAAGCTAGCGCTAGCTACTGGATATAAACCAATCTGGTAAAATCTGGTAAAAGTTCATAGATCATGCTAGCACATGGTAAAATTAAAGTTTGACGTGCCAAAGCATACTGCTCGGTACGAGTGGTATAAACCAATCTGATAGAGGACTAGCATGGGTGGCACATCAATACACCCCAGTGTACGATGTATCGGTACACTCGGTATAGCTTAGTACAGTTCGATATGTACTATACCGACAACTGGCCGGTACATCGATATAGACTGGTAATGTGAACAATGGGTAAAACAATGACTTTCTAATGCAATACCAACTAGGTATTTATATCTGTCACTAATTACATTGTTAGCCATCTAAATTATGAAGGATAATTTATAAAAAAAAGAACATATAATTATTAAACAATCATATAAAAGAAATAGGAAAAAATAGGAAAAAAAGTCATACCTGCTTACGATAGCCACGGCCTTTAAAGTTTTTGTAGTATATCAAGAGAATACACTTCACAACCATAGCTGCTTGGCGCATCACTACATCTGGACAGTAATACTCAGTGAGCAAGTTGTGAAGGAAATCCTTCATGACCTATAAGTACAGGAAATATCTAAAACTAAACTAGGACAGTTTTAAAGGAGAATATATTCAATTTAGACAAATAGAACATACTTAATACCAACGTTTGCAATACCATATCGTATCGCTTAGTATGCTCGGTATGTATCGGTCCGATAGAGCATCAGTACACTCGGTACAGGTCAGTATCTTAGTGTACCATATGTAAGCACACTCGGTCCAGCTTGGTGCATACCATACCAATAGTTGATCGATATGCCGGTACGATGCAAGATTGCAAACCTTGCTTAATACTAGCAATCCATAATGATAAGGTGTCAAGTCTTAGCTTATATATGTTTATATACCTAAATGGAGGCCAATGAATATGTGTTTAAATGATTCTGAAAAGATTAACAATTCTCGATGAAATGTTCCAAACATGTACCAAGCAATCAACCACATCACGGAATTGTTTGCAACAAAAATTTATGCATTGCATCAAGAAATAACTCATCACATAGACTTACTAATAATGAATCTTTGATGGGAATAGCAGCAAAGAGAGTTTGTAGATATAGACAAGAAAACATCATTCCAAAAGACACAAGCAGATTAATCTTAGTCCAAATGACATATATCCTCTATATAAGTTTCCCATCTTTAAAATATGAGACAAAAAAAAATTTTGGAGGAAGCACTTAAGCAATTTCAAAATTTCAAATACAATACAAAAGGCCCTCAAGCATTGTTATTAACAGGCACGTCCTACCAGAAGAGTCTTTAATATATCCACATTGGCCATGGTAATCTTGAACAGTCGTACCAGTCTGTACCAACATACCGAGCTGAGCTCGGTATGGTACGATACTCGGTACCGAGCGGTGCGCATAGGGCATACCACTCGGTATATATATAATATAATATAATATAAGTTAAAAAATAAAAAAAGGGGCGACATCACCTCGTTCCTTTTCCCCATGCGGGGAGGCGTTTCTTCCCCCACGCGGGCGACGGATAGCGTGGGGGAAGAGCAGTGCGACTCCAGGTTTTTCTTCTCCCTCTTCTCCCTCTTCTTCTTTCTCCCTCCCTCAATTGATACCACCCGAAATCTGCCGTCGATGATCAAAATCGACCGTTACCGATCGATTTCGAGTGCGGGGTGAAAATAGCCCCAATTGATAGTACCACCCGGTAACGGGTAGTTCACATTACCAGTCAACTGGCGGATCGGTACGTACCGCCCATACTAGGTGGTATACGTCGAAATGGCAATCCTTTGTCTTGAATATAATAACTCTTCTATTTAACTTTTGAAAATACTCTTAGTCTTTTTTATTGGACTTCATTTGTGAGTGGGTGTTGCCTGTCCCATCTCTCTAATTGTCCCCTCTAACATCATCTTTCCTCTATCCTACGTCATTTATATTAAATGTCTTTTTCTCGATCTTTTGTTGCCATCCTCTATTTTCCCTTTCTTTTGTCCTTTATTTAGCTCTCCATCGTTGCTCTTTTCACCATCGCCCTTTTCATGGCCACTTTGTATCTTTTGGTCATCAATTTTCTTGAATTCATTTATAATTTGCAGTCCAACCACTTCACTTACTAGTGCAACCGGTGAACCAATAACCTGATGATTAGAAGGGATGATGTTCAATCCGAGTCTCAAAACTAAGCCCTCTAGCCTAAAGATTGAAAAAGGACTCTTTTTGTAGAAATAGATCAAAACCGAGTAAAAGGGTTAAGCGTCATTTTTCTTGTAGATGCATATGCCAATGTTGTGAACATGAAATACAAAGATTACCAATTGCCTGTTAAAAAATTATGATTATTCTTTTAATAAGCACTCGACAAAGGGCAACCCATAAATACAACCATGATTGGATCAATTATTGCCATACTTCCAATTGGATCATATATTAGTACACCTTGCAATTCAAAATTATCTACTTGACTACCACCATAATTTCTTGTCACATAGCCCTTGAAGTCTCAAACAAACAAAAATTATGTAGATGTACCGTATGGGAACACTTTGGGACATTATGGCTGGCTTTTGTTATTGTTGAGTTGATGGGAATTGATTATCACTAATGCATGATATGTTAGTGTTTGTGCATTCCAACTCCATATTGACATGATACAACCACCAACAAGTTGTGAAATCATTCCACTAATATTTCAGCATGACATAGTCAAGATGAAGTTAAGCAGACAAGAAAAGAACTAACCAAAACACACTGATGCAATGAGAGGAGACAAGAAAATCCTAGACATGGCTAAACTAGAGAACTACAAACATATAGGCTCGAATCTTGATCAATCCATTTGCAACACCACTTATGAAAGGAAGATTGGGAACCAGCTAAAGCACCGTCAGGTAATTAAAAATGAAAAGATATGTGAACATAAAAATCACTAACTTCCTTTAGATTATTTTTTCAAGGAGTAACAAAAAAATCCATAGAGTATAAAGAGGACACAGCTGGATAGTGAATTACATTTTCATGGAAACATATAAGTTAGAACGACAGCATCGGTGATTTAAAGAGCGCTAGGCACCAGGGTCCCAAAACATCTGAGGCGCTAGGCGCTCCCCGGAGCAAAGCGAGGCGCTAAACTATAAAAAAATATATAATAGAATTAATAAATATATAAAAATATATAGTATATTGTTAGCAGTATATTGTGAAAAATAAGTTAATGATATACTATTCACAATAAGTTAACGGTTATTGTTAACAGTAGAGACGAGTAGAGACGAGGCGAGGCGACTGACCGAGAGCGAACGCCATCGAGAGCAACAGGCGATAGTGGCGCAGAGCAACGACGGCGAGCAGAGCAACGGCAGAGCGAGGAGAGCAACGACAGTGGAGAGAGGCAACAGCAGCGGCAACAGAGAAATGTCGACGGCGTAATCGCAATTCACAAGTATGATTATGGATTTAGGGCTGATATCAGTGCGTTAGTTGGTTCGATTGAACTAACGCGAATGCGACCGAACCAAAGGTAAAAACCTAGTTCGATCGCCTCGTTTAACCCAGGCGCTCGCCCGAAGTGCCCGACACCTGGGCTCAAGCGGGCACACAGGCAACGCCTCTGTGAAGTGCACCGCCTGGAGATTGAGCAAGGTGCTCGGGCCTCGCCTCACCTCGCCCGAGCGCCTTTGCAATCACTGGGCAACATACACTTCCCATGTGCAAGACAAGAGAAAAATTAAACTTGACAAATAATGAAGTAGAGCAATCTTCACAGCTGGAGAAATATCACTAAACATACCAAAGCTGTACAAAGATTTAGGTTATAGACAAGACTAAATATCTCAATGTATAATAAACAGGTTCCAACAAAATAAAATACCCAAAGAAGATTACTCTCAGCAAAGTGGATAGTGGATACCATTAACCAAGATAATAAATACGGCATGCCAAAATCGTGGAATTTCTTTTGGAGGAAGCATAATTAGTGGATAAAAGAGATCATCATTCCTGTACCACCAGTAGATGCCAAATACATGTACCATGCTGACCAGTATAATTCCAACAATCACAGATATTTTTCGCTCTCCCTGCAAAGATGACAACCAGTAGAAGTGTGACTGATCCGATTACTAGTAGATACCATTAGCCTACCAATACCATTAGACTATATATATATATATATATATAGTCCTTGATCACCAACATCACTGAAAGGTTGACTTTATTAATCTTCATGCATGCTGAATTTCAGAAGCACTGGTCTTAAATGATTACCTAATAGCTATGCCAATTCAATCATCTGACAAGGAAATCTGCATTAGAAAGCTTTAACAATGCAGAAATTAACAGTTTCCTCATTGGCACATCATATTGTTCCCATATTATCGGCTATATGCTATAGCCTAAAAACAACACTTAGTAAATTACAGTGTTTATGAGGAAAACATGTTATCGATCATGCTTAAAAGGTGAAACACAAAATCATCATGTTCGAAAGGAAGAGTTGTTTAATAAGCGCTCTCCCTGGTGAAATTTTACTGAAGCAATTCACATAACTAAACATTTGTTGGGTTCACGTTCACCCCAAAAATTCAACCTAATCTAATTGGTGGGAGTAGGGTCAGGAAGTGTTGGCACCAAAATTAAGACAGCATACTTGAAGTCATACGAATCAGTATTAATATACATATCTGTCAGTGTAAACATCCTCTCAGCATTACCTACATATATTTCCAGCAACGTCAGAAATATGATCACAAACAGTAGAACATGGGAAACATAGGGAGACTGGTCGATAACCAACAAGAAAAAGAAATCATGAGAAAAACTGCCATACAATTATGAAGAACAGTAGAAATACACATGGAAGTTTTCACAAATGTCTCAACATAATGCTGAAAAGAAAATTACATGTGAATTGTGTATCGGATAAAAGAAAAAGTTGTTGTGTACTGAAGTAACAAACCTTTAAAGCAGTCTGTTTTCTTAATATAGCATTGGACTTAAACATCACTGCTGAGATCCAAATAGTGACCAAGAAACCTGAAACTTTCAAGAAAATTAACATTCAAAAGTCAGGTAATACGTACAGTGAACAAGCCAATTTGTATCCAGTGGTCCAGAAGCATAGAAAATTAGGTCCATAATGACAGCTACTCCGACAAAAGTATAGCATAAATATAGGGAGAAACAAGAAAAAAAGTTATTACACATCAAATCAATAATGACATTCTTAAAAATGACACTGCCTACAAGCCATGAACATGTTCCACATCAATAATCGAAAAGTGCACAATTGGAAGAAATAACAAAGCAAAACAAACAAAAGCACCTCTAGAACTTGTCATAGAGCAGTGTTTACATGTACCACACGACTGCAAAGGAAACAACAGCACAAGTTTTAAGCAAACACTACAGCATAATAAACACACAAAATGCTATCTAGGAAGGAAACATGTATATTGCATATTTTGAGATGATAAAACCAAGGCATCAGCAAAATGATCATAATTCGAGCATTTCCATCAGACAATTCTTAAAGCTTCTCAACAACACTAATGAAATAACAGATGAAAACATCCTTACCCTGCAAATGCTGTCTGATAAAGACTACCAAAAGAAGCAACGAGAATGGCAGTATCTGCTCGATCCATTTAGCGATCCGCTGTATATCATATCTCTGATACGAGGAATCCCTGTTGTTACCTGTCGTCATGTTCACATCACCATCTGCGGTCTGGCCGCCAAAAGCGGAGTCAGATGTCGGCACAGGAGAAGACGGAGAGGTTCCCTCTCCAACCCCATTATCACTTAATCCATCTCCTCCCTGCCTCTCGGATGAAGCAGCAATCAGCTCACCAGGGACACCACCACCAGAACCCACCTCCCCACCGGGACCCAGAGTCGAACGATGCAGCTGGCTCGACGCCACCCGGTGGCTCTCCTGATCGCCAGGCCCCACAATCCTTATCAACACCTCACCACCGCCGCCGGTGGCGGACGTGGAAGACTCGTCCACCCGGGCAGGACCAACCTCTGGCAGCGGTAACCTCCCGCCGATCAATCTCTCGCTTTCCGATTGGCTCGGTTCGGGCCGCAAGATCCCGGAGTACTCCAGGAGCGCCGACAACGGTGCCTGGATGAGATTAGACGCCGAGTAAGGGATAACGTACCTCCTCGAAGAGCCACCTCCGGCACTACCGGAGGAAGGGGCCCTGTAAGGATCAGAGCTTCCGCTGGGGGTATCCATCACCTGGAAACCGAATCGGACCAAGAAAACCTCAGAAAGTGCGTCAAGAAACGGCGATCGATGGTCTAGAAGGATCCTTGTCGGAAATTATGGGAGAGAGCGGGTGCTGGAGCAATGTAGGAGGGATCTCCTGTGGGGAATTCAAAAACCCTAATTCGAGGCGTGGGGAAGGGGGAAGGAGGAGGGTTCTTGGAAGGACGAGGAGGAAAACAGGACGCCGAAGCAAGCAAGAGAAGGGGTCGGAAGGCCGCGTCAAATAAATAGCGTACCCTTCTATTCCCTCCCTGTTTGGTGTCTCAGTCCGCGTGGTTGTTACACGCCGTGCCATTACCGAATCGCACTGAACCACCCGGAGCACCTTCCAGGGGTGATGTCATCCCCGAAGCACCAATGACGTTCCTACTGTTCGGCCAGCCCTGTAACCAATGAACTGCCACTTCGCTGAGCGGTGCCGAGTCAGTCAGCCATGGAATAATCATCCATGGGTTATGTCATCCCTGACGCGTTCAAGCCGTTGTTATTATTATTCGTCGTCAATGAACCGCGCGCGCGCTCTCACCAGTCGTGCTCGATCACCCCTGGAATTTGTTCACGGGTGATATTAACCTCTCTGATGCATCCAAGATCTCAGGGGTAGTGTACTTATGCCAGCAGTAACATTCAGGTGTGACGGAGTCTATCTGCGTCGAAGATTGCTACAACGTTTTAAGGAGTATAAAGACATTTTAAAAAGATTAGAGGGAGATTTAAGGTGTGTATAAAGACATTTAAAACTTCACTAAAACATTAAAAAAGATAAAGAGGGGGACGATGGCAGGCCTCACTGTGCGCCGGGGGAGACCAGCCGCTGTTCCTGCAGTTGCCTCACTGTGCCCACTTCATGTACAGTTGCTACACATAAGTGTAAACCTAAATTTATTGATGAGATGTGGACGTGACGGCCTCGTAATATGACACCCGTATAACCACCACGTGCAAGACAAATCCAACAAAGGTCGCATCAGCAACACATAAGCATCATTAGAGATGACGACACAATCAATCATAGCATCTAAAAATAAACAAGTGAAATATAAAGAAAGATTCGACCTAACACATTGAAATGACACCATTCACAAAAAATAAGTTACCGAGTGCTGTTCCACCGACGCTTGTTATCTTAGCAGAGTTTTGAGTTGAACTGACGAAGAAGCTAGCAGAGTAATCATGCAAACTTAAATCTCAATGGGGTAACTGGAGGTCGGCGATCTCAGTGAACGATAACAAACAAACAAGGGCAAGAAGGATGGAAACAACTGCTGAATGAAAAGAGTTTTCATATGTCCCGGAGTCATAATGACAACAAAAACTAGCAGAAATATCCTTGCAAAATTAACTGAAAACGATGGTCTTTAAAACAGAAAGCAGCCAACAATGCTTGCATAATCTTCAAGCAAATGATTCTAAGAAGTTTCCGCAACTGCTGATGGCAAGAAAGCCTTTCCGGGTCGGCGATTAGCAAGTGGACCATGGCATCCAAGTAACTGCACAACGAGACATGTCGTTAACAGATCGACTTATTCATAAACAGCAGATGATGAAATATTTTCTAATATAATAAATATCTGATGTAACTTCCTACCATTATGGAATTCTGGAAAAATAATAAGATGCCAATTCTACCCATGGAAAAGAATACGGACTAACATACTGAGCAGGAATAATTTCTCTTAATGACAATTCAAGCCACATACGGAGAAAAAATAAAACAAAGCCAATATAACCAAAAAATGGTTTGGCAAAGCCACAACCCTTTGTAAAGTAAAGGATCATTAGCCCTAGTTCAAATATCTTAGTTTTCCTACACAGGCATAAAAAGGGGCACATATATAGGTACCATTGGATAATCTACCACAAACAACATGGAGCAGGTGGAACAAGTAAATTTAAAGACCTAAAATGTTATGAAAAAGGATAAAGTTTGGGATTGGTGCATTTCATGATCTGTACAATGGCACGGAGTAGCCCAGCCAACCACATGTAAATTGGGTACGACTACCGAACTGTCCCCTTTTCTTTTCTTAAGGAGTATGGTTAAGATTAAAAACGTTGCTGGCAAAGCAAGTCTGTTGTGAGAGTGTCAGCAAATACTTTCATCCATCCAATTTATACCTCCACAATTTCAGATGAAACAGTACGTACCTTAGCATTGACACCATCTGGGACAATTCTGTTCTCACTCTTCCACTTCAAATAGTCAGCACGACTAAACTTAGTGAAGCCCCTGAAAATTAATTTGTTGAATCAGAACCCATAGAAGAACAAAGGAGACAGATCTCCAATGACTACACAATAGCCTAAACATTATGCTCCTTAGCATCTGCTAACCAGAGATAAAAGGCTAAATCTTTGTTTGAGAAGAAGACCTACAGTAACACTGAATTTCAAAAATAACAATAATACTGGATGCATTAGCATTAGCATTAGCATTAGCAATTTACAGCGACTAGGAAGTTTCCTTTCGTGATGCTTACCACTTTCCGCTGATGATAATCTTTTGACGGCCAGGGAACTTAAACTTTGCACGCCGTAGGGCTTCTTGGGCATTATTGCTATTGTTATCTTTGCAACGAACTGAGAGGAGGACTTGACCAATGCTTACCCTAGCACATGTCCCTTGAGGCTTACCAAAGGCCCCCCTCATTCCAGTCTGGAGCCTATCAGCTCCAGCGCAAGAAAGCATCTTGTTGATACGTAAAACATGGAATGGATGCACTCTCACTCGTAGGTGGAAAGCATCCTTTCCAGCAAACTTTGTCATATATTTGTTACATGCAATACGAGCTGCCTCAAGAGCCTCGCTGGAAACATTTTCCTTTTCCCAGCTCACCAAGTGAACACAGAATGGAAATTCATCCACTCCTTTTTTCTTCATTCCAACATCATAGATCCTAATCTTAGGATCGGGAACACCACGACAGTAACGAGATTTCGGGTATGGTTTGTTCTTAATCTGGCGATAGCATCTTGCAGGTCCTGCATGAGGAATAAAAAAATTAAAATTTTCATTTGAACCCTAACAATGAGAATTAACAATTACATAATTGACCAAATAATTTTTGGAAAACAGGAAAGTTTAGAAAAAACGATCATCAGATACCAAAACTCATCTCAAGATTTTCTCTATCCAAAGGAAAAGCATGTTGGATCTACCTCTTTTAGTGAATAAATTTACTATGTGCAAATTTGACAAAAGGATAAGGATAATAGCTGATAACAAATAAGAAATTCCATTGGGGATGAAGTATATCATTTTAAAACTAAAACGTTTGTGAACAAAATTACTGAAGTGCTTATCACAAACTCTTTTTTTTAATAGACCCCTGCTCTCTCCTTAAACTTCTTGTTAAGTAGACCCCAATAAGTGAAAAATAATATCAAACGGATCAAACATATGGCATTGTAATTGCAACAAAATGAACAAACAACTTTAACCACAGAGGGCAATCTATACTTGGTTAATTCCAGTTGCAACATGTCCTTTAAATTTCAGAAGTCGTTTCTTTTGCAAGCACATATAGAAGTATCATTGCAGACTGGTTGGCTAGTTATGCTGGCAGACTAGCTGCCTTACTTGTCCGACAAGAAAGAGCCTAATAAAAAATTCAACTAAGGATGAAGTATATCATATTAAAAGTAAAAAGTTCATGAACAAAATACAAACTCTTTTTTTTAATGGCAGCTAGCGACTAATTCGATAAGGGGTTAGCATGCAGGGTCCCTGGTCCTTTCCTTAAGCTTCTTGTCAAGTAAACCCTGATAAGTGAAAAGTAATGACATACAGATAACACATATGGCCCTCATCGACAAAACAAACAAGCAACTTAACCACATAGAGAAATCCATACATAGTTAATTCCAGTTGCAACATGCCCTGTAAATTTCAAAGGTTGTTTCTTTTACAAACATATACAGGAATGTCACTGCAGACTGTTTGGCTAGTTATGCTGGCAGACACCATCAGCATTACTAATCTTACCAGGACAAGCCTACTGGGTTCTCCATCTCTGCAACAGGAACTTGGCATGCCCCTTTGTTGGAACAATTAGCTGATTAGTATCCACACACCACCGAAATGAAAACTGCTCTACACTTATGGTGATTCAAATTGTAACGAACTCATGCTCTCTCCCAAGCCTTCGAAGGTACAAACTAGCTGATAATTTATCTCAAGCCTACGAAGTTTGAAACTAATTATAGACATGTTGCAAGTGCCCTTATTCTTTTGGCATGAAGTGCTGCACAAGCTTGCGACTTGTACAAACAACCATTGACATATAAATAGGTTTGATCTAGAACAAAGCATACACATACATCTAATCCACACATGTCTGACTTTGAGGTGGCCTACCGTTGTGGATCAAGGCCATGGCATGTCAACACATCCATTGTTTCATCCAAAGTATAGACATCTAATCACCGCATACGCTGCCATCGTAATAACAAAATACAAGCAACGAATCAAACAAATGTCCGCATGTTCCCAACGCACGCAAAGAAAAGAATCGCCCGGTAAAATCCGATCTTTGCCCAGAACGGAAGGGGGGAACAATGCTTCATGTCAAGCAAAACTCATCGAATCCGACCAAAACCATCAGAGAAAACAATAAACCCGACGTCAATCGAACTAGCACGAGATAAGTGGGGAATAAAGCTAGGATAATCGAGCAACTTACGCCTCCCCATCGCTGAAACGAAGACAAAAGATGAAACCTACGCCGCAATTCCCAGAAGAGCGAGGAGGGTGCCGCCTCATTTATATCGAGCGAGGTGAGTCGGATTTCAAAGCGGAAACCCTAAGAATTAGATGGGCTCGTGGGCCAAATGCTGGCTTCCGATGCCGGTCACTTACACTTCCCAACTTAGGCTTGTATTATTTAAGGCCCAATTCTTGAGACGCACGTTGTAGGATGCCACGTCCGCATAACGCCGCCGTGGGCCCATCCTTTTCTGAGAGGAAAAGGAATGCTGTGGGTGCACGTTGCGGGCGTAATTATGCTGTTTCCATAACTTAAATACGAGTGGTTGATGTGGCGCCTCGTTATTGGTCGATTCGTATCTGATAGATATGCATGTTGATTTTTCTCAAAAAAAAAAAGGAATAAAACCATATGTTGTAGGCTAAAAGGAATTTGTAAATGTTACAATTACACAAGTTGATGGGTGGCATCAATAGCAATAAGATGAAAAGTGAATTTTTTTATTTATTTTGTGAAAAAAATCGATGAAAATTATATTTTATGCAAGTTATGTTATTATCGAAATCAATATCTTAGTCCATCCTTCGAATGTGTTAGAGCCTAAGATTCTTATGTAGAGAAGAAACACATTTTAAGCAACTTTTTTACAATACGACTTAACACCATTATGCTCGAAGACACTCATTAATATTAGAAATGAGTTTACATCTTTCTTGATTCTAATTGAATCATATTTTTTGATATGTTAAATATAAAGAAAATACAATAATCATAACCATGAATAAGATTTGTAAATATCCTATCATCCACACGATGTGGAGGTATCATAAAACATGAATTGTGCTGTGAATAAATAACCAATAAAATAATTTAATTTTACCTTTAAGATATCACTTGCTACGAAAGGAAAGCATGTAAAATATTTCATCATTTTAATGTAGACTCGTACAGCTCGTATTTTTAGAAATGAAAAGCTTTGTAAAGAATCTGAAACTTATATTAAAAGTTGGCTATCTGTATTTGTAAAGTTGAAAAGATAAGTTCATGGCCACTGAATTGGAAAGTCAATTAAAAATACATCATTTTATATTTTAAAACCATAAAACAACTCAAAAGAATAACATGTATATTGTGTATTCTTATGTCGTAGTCGTGTAGTGTTAGCACGGCTTGGTTCATCCCGGATACGAGAGCTCGTACATGTGGTCGATACCGAAGATAGATCGAGAGTCGATTGGTGGCATGGATGGTGACTAACCTGCTAATCCTACACGTAAATCGAAGTCAAAAGTTGTAGATCCTATCCCTTCGAAAATTAAGTCAAGCAAATGTGGTGAGTTTTGATGCGAGAGAAGTAGAAAGAGAGAGATCCAGAGTCTTTTTTTTTCTAATCTTGCGACTTTGGCATTTATCCTTGATCCTAGAGTTGAACCACGCATCGTCGCATTAATGACCATTAGAATTTTTGGTAGATAAGCCATGCACGATGTGCGATATGACTAGTCGGTGAGGCCTTGTACTCGACGTCTTACTGTGCAGACTCAGGTGGCTCATGTATGATCATTCAAGCCATGTTACGCATGGTCGAATGACAAGGTGTCATACCCGGTGCCTTGTCGTGTAGGCTTTGCTGGTTTGATATAATTGTTTGAGCTACATATAACATGATCGAACGATAGGGTATTGTACCTGACACCTTGTTAAGTATGCTCGATCGATATTTTAATGCTGATCTCATACGTGTGACACTAGAAATATAATGTCAGTGCCACCGAGGTGATTGTTGCTCACCCGATTGCAATTGAAATATCATCGAGGGTATTATCATAATTTGTCATATCAATATATAATATAATTAAAAAAATAAAACCGTGCGAGTTACAGAAATTAACAACTTATGTTTTAGGATGTAAAATTAATTAAGACCGTACCATGGAAGGCATAATTTTAACAAAACTCTTAACGATTTCCGTATGAGATAATATCATCATCCTAGCTTTGGAGACAAAAATTATATTATTTTAGTTTACATTTTGATTTAGGGGAAAGAAAATGTTGATAATGTGGTCTTACGTGTGATTATTTTCATGGTAAAGTTAAAAAAAAAAAAGAACGCACGAATAAAACACCTTTTGACCTCATCGAAAAGTTTTAACTTTAGGAAGCAAGTGGGTCATTCAACGCCTCACATATCACAATTATTTCAGCTTTAATTTGAATCCTTTGCTTCGTGATCGTCTACTGCTCATCATACGAAGAAGTCAACAAAGAAAAAAAAGAATCCGACAACATATGATAGGAACGAGCGCTAAAAGCGCGCGGTTACGGGGCCTCATGTCGAGGCATCATGGTGGCCATGATTTGACATGCCGTACGCATGGGATCCGAAGGAGGAGTACTCTCGCGCGCCACCCGCCTCGTGATTGGAGGATAGCCGTGGACCCCAGCTTCGGTACCTCGGGTACGACGTGTCGCTTGTGCACGCACGTACGAAGGGCGGGTCGAATAAGTCGGGCCTCCCAGCCGCGCTAATTGGCGCGGACGAGAACGCTTACCTGCCATCGGATGCGGGTGCCACCTTCCCGTTTGCACCCGCCTCGTGATTGGAGAATACCTGCTGGGTCCGCCTCCGACCACGGGTCGGGCGTGTCGGTTAGAGTCGCGGGTGGGCGATCCTTGCGGATTCACAAAAAAAAAAGTCGAGAGCCTCCAGCCGCGCTAATTGACACGGCCGAGAACCTTTGCCTGCCCGATGAGGGCCCCACTTTCTGCCTCCCACCCGCCTCGTGGTTCGAGGATATTGACGGGGCCCACCTCGGGACGTCGGTGAGCTTTGTCGGTTAAACTTACGGGTGGGATATCCTCTGGAATTGCAATATAATAGGCACCGGCGAGACTTATACCCTGGACCCCCATGAGACCGGAATGCGGGCCCGCCCTTTTTTAAGCCAACCACGATGCAGGTATCACTGTTTGTTGAAACGCTTGTTCTCCTATTCATATTACTCGTCATATTACTGTTGTAATTACCATAACGATCACTATAAGTAAATAGCCGTTACCCACTCTCGCTTACCTTTCGAATTCAAATCCCCATCTCTTGCTCCCCGGCCCAAACCGATCGCCCATGGAGTCGCCGGCCGAAGCAGCAGCGCCGACTCGCCGGAGGCCCCTCCAGCCGAAGAACTTCGATTCCATCCCGTCCGTCTGGATCCATCCGAAGCCCAAACCGATCGCATTCCGGTGCCCGCCCTCGACCGGAGTAGGCGCGGGTAAGGAGAGCCGCCCCATCTCGTCCCCGGAGCTGGGAGCGATGGCTGGGCTGCGGGACGCGTCGCTGTCGGAGGAGCTGGCGGCAGCCCGGCGGAGGCGGGAGCGGCTCCGGGCGGAGAGGGATCGGACGGAGGAGGAGCTACGGGAGCGGTACGCGGCGATGCGGAGGTGGGCGGTGGAGCTGGAGAAGTGGGCCGAGGAGCAGCGGGACTTGGAGCTGGAGCTCCGCCTCTTGATCGAGCTTCGGGATTTGCAATCCTCCTCTACGGTGAGACAGACATAGCTCATCTCGATCGGGAAAAGAAGAGTTCTTGGTGAGTGCTTATCTCGTGCTTAATGTTTTGGTTGCAGATTTCGTCTCCAGTTCAATCTCTGAGAGAAAAGGAACAGCAAAGAAGTACGGAGGTGAAGCTGCAGGTATGTGAGCCCAATTGTTTTAATCTGTTGATAGGATGAGTAGATATATTGACAAGGTAAAGCTAAAAGAACCGAGGGTAAGGTTATAGAATTCTTCTGCTCTTGGTGAGTTCTTATTCCTGCTGTTGTACAAAAAATTTCGGTTGCAGATGTCACCAGTTCAATCCCCAAGAGAGAAAGAACAGCAAAAAATTGTGGAAGTGCAGTTGCAGGTAAGAATGCCCAACCATAGTAATACAAGTTCAATGCAAGCATCAGCAGTTTAACATGTGTTTTTTTTTGCTATGCTGAAATGGTAGAAGAATCAAAGCTTTAAAGAGATGAGCTCATTCTCTGGTTAATGTGGCATTTGATAGCAAAGATGAGAAAGGCTTGGTGTGGTTTTTATTGTGTGATACAAACTCTTTTCTTGATACAATGCATGTACTTCACATTGCTACTTATCCGTTACTATTAGTTAGCCACTTAGTTGACATCTTTCAAGTTTTTTCTATGTGCTCTTGTAATCTTGTTCACTTATCTTACTTTCTCTTGATTGAATTTATCAGACATTTTTCCAATCTTAAGTATTCTTCAAGAGTCAAGATTAGTCAGTGCAACAATCTTCACAGGCAAGCTGCAATAGAACATCAGGAATTCCCATAGAGTAGTAGCATGAACCTCTCTACAAGGAAGAAGACCATGGTGTTCTTTTGCACAGAACATTCACCCTGTAGCTGAGGAGCTGTTATTGCCTTCCCATAATTCATCGACAAATATGATTGCACAAACAATTTGAACCAGTTTACCTAAGATGTTGGAAGTGTCACCAACTTACCAAAAATTTTTGGATACAAAACACTTTTTGTCCCTAGTATCTAAGAATTTGTTGGCACAGAATCCTGAAACCACTGGTGAACTGATTTGACCTGCGCCTTGCATAGAGGCATAAGTTATATCCATGAAAATTTAATAGATCAACAGCAAACATTCCAATGGATTATGTTTTGACTTTTGAGTGAACTTAGCAACTGGTATAAATTATATGTTTCCAGCTAGATCAATGCAGTCTTTGTCCATGGTTTCATTCAACAATATTGTATTTTGTTTGAAGCTAATATACAGAAGACCAACACATTTCAGACACCTAAATGTTTCCTCCTTTGGTGCAGGGACCCAAAGTTGCAGAACAAAATAGTGAAGTTGGAATGCCATCTTCAATCGAGGAAATTGAGACAGAGAAGTAGTGTTTCTTCTCCACTTCAATCTCTCTCTCTCTCTCTCTCTCTCTCTCACTCTCTCTCTCTCTGTCTTTTCACATGTAATTTGTGCCTTGAAATGAAGAAAGTCAAATTGCTAGTTTGCATCCCTTTGCCGCATCATTACTTGTCAGTGATCAGAGCAAGCATCCATGCTTGCTCTGATCTGTGACAGCTTTTGCTGAAATTTACAGAAGATAGTGTTCATGTTTGACATTACTCACTGACCCCTTTGCAAATGATTGACATGTACAGATAGTTTCTTCAAGAACAACAATTTAAACGTTTTTTTTGTAAGCCTTGATTATGTGTCAAGAAAATATAAGACAATATCAGAATTTTAAGATGTAGAACAATAAATTCAGGAACACAGTGTTGGCTATTTCATGAACATATTTTATCAGAAGATAAAAAAAAATGGGTGCACCTAGGCTTTGCTAAGGAAATGATGATGAAAGATGGTCTTACTTGATCCACTGGATGCCAAGAAAGCCATCCAAGAATCAAATTACACTGGTGGATAGGTTCATGAATCTGATGATGCATGTCACTATTCATCATCGGTGTCATTCTCATCATCATCATCATCAATATTATTACTATGGTTGTGATAGTCTTTTGGTCAATGATTGCTCTTATTTTTCCATCATCTCCTTAATGGGAACCTCTGCAATCATCCATTTTAATGGTAAAGCTGCTTTCCTCACCTCTCTAATCCTTTCTCAGGTGATCTCATGGCCTTGTGACTGCAGTAAGATCTCTTTAGCCTTTTTCTCGAACATGCAGTCATATATGAAGACAATGACAATTGATTTCATCATCACAGCTCTTTTTATACAGCAGGCAGCATATTATTACAAAACACTTCTTCTTTGGCTGGTGCCATATAATTGCATTATTTTGCTTTCTTAATCATCAAAAACTATTGCTCTTTTGACTGTCTTGAATCTGAGGGTAAACACTAAGTACAAAAGATTCTTCTTTTCTTTTCTTTACAATATTATATGCCTTGATGGAAATACAAAATCTTGCTTTCAGATCATTAGCATTTCAAAGGTCCAAACTATATATTCAGGTTCTACTGTTATTCTAGTTCCAAAATAAGAGAGAGAGAGAGGGAGAGAACCATATATGATCACTTCTCTGGGGACACAAATGGAGATGACAGACTAGATGTACAACCAGAAGCTGGGAGGTGAACTCCTCTAAAGGAACATTAAGAAGCTTCATGGTCTTAGGATTCTTAATATATATGACATAAATATGTTCAACTTCTTCCATGCAGAGGGGAGAGTGATCCAATGGCTTAGATCTGTCAGTGGTGAAACATGAGCTCTGCTGCAGCCATGATAGGCTGATTCGTAAAACTTTGGATCCATCGACTGATGGAATTATCGATGGCATGAAGTCCATCACCCATGAAGAAACTGCTGCTGCTGCTGCTTGTGGTGCTGTTTCCATTGAAGATGTCAAGCATCTCGTTGAGGGACTGTAGCCTGTTGCTGAGCTCCATCATCTGCGCCCTCAGCACGGAGTTCTCAGCCTGCGCGGCAGCACAGTGCCGCGTGGTGAGGTTCAACACCGCCAGGACGCGGCTGTTCTCCTTCCTCAGCTGGTTCGCCTGCGCCATCAGATCATCCAGGTGCTTCTGCTTCCGCAACCTCGACCGTCTCGCGGACTCACGGTTCGATATCATTCTCTTCCTCTTCTTCTCGTCCATCGCCGCTTGCAGGTCTTCTGATGAACCGGAGCTGTGGAACATGCTGGAGCCAGAGGAAGTCCCACCGGGAGAAGCCATTGGAACTCGGTGGGTTTGCAGAGATCTGTCGGGTTTCCTCTCAGGAAAGACGATGCAAAGAGGAAAGATGCAGTTATTGATCACGAGACAAAGCCAAGAAGACTAGGAGACTTGTATGTAGGAAGGTGGAGAGATTGCAGCGCTCAGTTTTCGGCACGAAGCTCATGGAAAACATAGAACCAGTAAAGAAAGACCACGGAGAAGGATTGAACAAGATGGCTCATGCGCTGAAGAGTGGGGTTTATCATAAACTCGGACGGGAGGAGTTCACTTCGGGTAGGCAGCATCAATCAGAAACATCAAGAGATAGAGACGCTGCATGTGACCGGAAGAAGAACAAGTTTTAGCACATAAGGCTCAGATCATGGGGACAGAGAGAGAGAGAGAAGAATACACCTCCCTTTCTTTCTTGGGTGCAAAGCTTGGTGATGATGATTTCTTGGTTCTGAATACAGAATCAGAGTGTGTTGAGAAAACTGGACCGAGCTTTCCTGGCAAATAACAGGAACGAAAGAAAAGTGTCCAACAGGAAGAAAGCAGCCAAAGGAGCTCCCAAAGAGGGGGAGAGTCTCACGAGAACCAGCGGAGGAACAGCAGCAAGAACTTTGGCTTTCAGTGCCAAGTTATGGGCACCAGAAGCAGGAGAAGAACAGGGAGGAAAGCTCTGAAAGCGCAGCAGAACCTCAGTAGAGCTTAGCGAGGAAGAAGAAGAGAAGGAGAAAAGGGAATTGTAGCTTAGCAGAGGGTGGCATTTATGGACGAGGATGGAGGCAATAAGAAGAGAAAAATAATGAAAGGCAAAGGCATAAGAGAGAGAGAAAGTGCACTGGAATCTGCTGTGACGACTAGTTGTTGGGGGTGATTCATTGGAAAAGTGGGGTCAGAGATGGTATTTTCATAAGCATTCAATTCCAGCTGGTGGGCTGAGCTGATGTCTTCTCTGCCAGCCTCTACGATTTTTCCAAAGAGGAAAAGAAAAAAGTTGTTCTTGAAGACTGCCATCGGTAGAGAGCCACTGTAGCTGCCAAGTTGAGCTTGAGAAGAGAGCAATATATCACTCAAAGCTTGATCAATCCCAGATAAAGAAACATCTAAAAGACATTGAAGGGTAAGCTTTTCTTTAGTGGGCATCTCAGCTGAGGTTACTGTGACATATCTTCTTTTCATTCAAGAGGATGGTGTCTTCTTCTTTTAGTTCCTTCTTCAATGGTGGAAGAAGTAAACATCATCATATAAGAGCACCCATGAATTTAGCTTCTGCTGCACTCTTATAAAGACTGATAAGGAGACAATGGTGACAGTTGAAACTTTGAGAGATGGCTTAGGTTGTGTGTCCCACTTAAATACCCCAAAATTCCATAATGCTGTGGACATAGTGGAGGCTCTCTGGTCTAGAAAAATGTGCATGCTGTTAGGAGTTTAGTCACTTTAGAATTGACTATTAAATGTCTTCTCTGACAGAATGACAATGTTGATTGCTTTGGGACCATTTGACACTGACATTATATGCACAAGAAGGATGGCTCTTAAACCTGCTTATAAGACTAATGATCTTAAAGATGGCCTTTGATGGAATCTGTGGGTTAGAAGGACCAAATTTTATATGATAGTTGTGTGGTTTACCTGGTCTGGTTAAGGATTTGCCATAGACAATTCCTCTATTCTTTTTTCTTATTGTGCTAAAGACAACAATTGAAAAGTGTATCAAGCATACTAGATTATCCCCTGTTGTTCTTGGTTGGTCAACCATTGCCTTCATTTAGTTGCATCAGGCATGATGATTGGCATACAAAACTTTGTATTTGTGGAAAAAAAAAATCACTGATTAATTTCAAAATATTGTTTTTCTCATGTGGGGCTAACAAAGATGGGCCATGAAGCAGACCTTTCTGGGAGATGCAACACCATCTAATCATGATTTAGCTTACAACCAAATGATTTAGATATTAAAGTTACTTGGAGAATAGACAATTACTTTTCTGAGGTATTTTTATCTTAGGCCACAGATGTTACCTGGTAACTGATAGGCATAGGATGACTCCACTGCTTGTGATTTTGATGGCATCAATTATTTGGCTTTCCCTCAATAAATGGAGACAGAGATCTAATAGATGTGAGGAAGGGAACTAGAAGATAGAAGAAGAAAATAAATAAATGGTTCCTCCATGCCTTCTACCTCCATGTTGAGGATTATACAATCCATTTGTTCTACTTTGATGTGTTTCTGAAGTGTCCACAGAAGCAATTTTTCTTGCTGAAACTTCTACCTCTACTTTTGGAGTACATGAATATATTACTTTGGAACATCTACAGTGAACCCTGAGAGTGATTTATCTTTGTATGTTTTTGTTACCTGTAGAAACCTGGGAGGGCTTCTCAAGCTATACAATGTTTGCAAAAGTCTTTCTCCATCAATTGAGGTTTGAAATATCTTGAAAAAGCAACATCTTTTATAGATAGGTTGTGTAGCCCAGGAATTCAACAACCAATGATTGTGAGGATATATAATGCTGCTGCCAGTGTGAAGAAGGATTATGTTGATTTCCATGACAACCATCTGATATCAGATCTCAGCAGTAAATGACATTTTAAGGTCATATATGATGGAAGAGAGAGAGAGAGAGAGAGAGAGAGAGAGAGAGAGACATTTTTGACTGCACAATTTTGTTTTATCTCTTTATACAAATAGTCTCAATCAATGATTGGATGTGCATCAAGCTCTAAAGAAACAAGAAAGGTGAATCTACCCTTCAAAAGCTGAAGAGCTGCTCAAGGACATTGCAGGGTTGGACCATCTTATAACTTATACCTCACAACTGTGGCTCATGTTTGTATTATTGGATCATCAAGAAAAATCAAGTTTCAAGGTCAAAAAACATGATCATGGCTGTTGGGTCTAATCTAACACTAAAGTGGTCCAAGTTGGAAACATCTAGGTTTGGTTTCACTTCATCACATTCAAGAAACATCACTCATGAGATGCAAGAAGAGCAGAGTAGCTTGTTTTGTAGCTCAACACCCTGCAGAATTGTTATCTTCTGTGGTACCATTGGGACCAAAGCAGGCAAAGAGGACAGTGATGTTGTGATATAACTTTCTCCAGGAGCAATCAAAACATTACTGAAAGAGAGAAAAGAGGAGGTGGTGAAAAGGAGGAGGAAGATGCCACCTAAACTAGAGAGCAAACTTTGGAGGCCAAATGCTTCAAGACTAAGTCAATTCACTAGATTTTTTTTTTATATAATCAATGGTGGCCCATGAGTGATCTCTGAGGTCCCAAACCCTCTCAACAAGTCATGATCTAGCACTGTCACTGGATATACAAAACCATGCCACTAACTTCACAATGGATTGGACCTTTAGACCAGCCAATGGTCATCAGTTGCAGCCTGTCTGATCTTTTCATGAAAAGTAAAAGTTGATTCTTACCTGATCACTGGCTTTGTTGTTTTGACAAAAACAAGGAGGAAGCAAATAGCCTAATTGATTAACTAGATAGTTTCCTGCAAGATGGATGGTACAGGAATTCTTGATTGCAACTTCAAGAAGGCATTAAAAGATGGAAAACATGGTCTCTTAATTCCTCCAAAATAGTTTTAGGTGATATAATTGAAGTCAAAGACTAAGATATCTTCAAGGGCCAAAAGATTCCAATAGTTGATGGTGATGTGAAGCATTGAGTAGTTGCTGGGGACCTAATGTTTCACAGGGTTTTAAAATGAGGGACCAGGATTTCTAGGAATGCAGCTTTATTGTTGGGTTAACCCAAGTTAAAACCCATCCCTGCTTCAATATGGCTCATGGAATCTATTTATTTATGGTCAGCACTTTAAGCTCCATCATAAACTAGAAAGGGGGTTCCAACATTGATGGGGACATTTGGATGGATGGTTTTGTGCACCATCACACACCATCTTCCCCACCATGCCCTGCCCAAGCACTTCATCATTCTAGAAAACAAGAAAAAGAATCATAAATACTTCATCTGGGTGCACAAAATGACAGCACACTTGAGATTGCTGGATCCTCTTTGACTGCATTTTTTTGATGTTAAGATGAACACTTGCATGCCAGACTTTGTGCTTTGTTTTCCATTCTTTTATTCCCCTCATCCTCTTAACAGAACCATATTGCTTCCACCCTTCACTGATCTACTCCTCCTCCTCACTCAAACTTCAACCAGAAGAAGAAGAAGAAATGCATTAAATACTGCTATCTGGAACAGTATTGCAGTGTCTTCAAAATGTGTTTAAAAAGACACACATCACTATGTTCATGCTGAGTATATCAAAGTCAAATGATGGATGAACTACTAAATAATAAGCACATCAAACATTTCCTTGAAGATGTTTTCAGCACAGGTTGTAATGAGAGAAAGAGAGAGAGTACAGTTTTGCAGTGTGATTGTACTTCAACATGTAATTCATGTCATATCTCTTGTACATCCCAAGATGTGGGGATTTAACTTTCTTGTTGGATCCCTCGATCAACAGAAATAAGATTGTGGTCGGTTTTGTGGGGGTTGTGATCCTGCAACAAAAAGTGAGAAGAACAGAGAGCAAGCAAAAGCTTAGCCATCATCCTTTGATGGCAATCCTTTGAGATCTGTTCTCCTTCTTTTTGGTGGTGTTTTCCTTTCTTTTTTTTTTTTTTTTTTGATCTCTGGTGATCAAAACTGACATCGAGCCCTGCTGCAGGACACTCTCTTTTTACCATGTTCGTGGACCTGCAAAGCACTTGATTGATGTCTCAACCACTGTTTATGATGGAGGGTGTTTCCAGCTTCACTGCACAAGCTTTTCCAACCCTTTTTATTTCCTTGTCTGCAATCAGGATTCTGTGTCGTGTTTATAATCATGAAGTGTGTGCACATTGTCCTCTGGTCTACTCCATTTTCTCACCATGCTACATGAAGGATTGTGTGTCGTGTTTATAATCATGAAGTGTGTGCACATTGTCCTCAGTCTACTCCATTTTCTCACCATGCTACATGAAGGATTGGATTTTGATATGATCGATTTTGGTCATTGTTGGTGGGTATTCCGTCATGTTCGAGGGGTCAACAGAATAGGGGTTTGGCCTGTGTAAAGTGCAAGAGGAGGCCCAGCGTGATGTGAAATCTGAAAAAGGAGTGATCGAGTACTTGGTTCGGGTTATCGTCTTGATGGGGGCCTTTCTCCCGATCACGTTAGGTTGTTCCTACAAAGAAAGACCTTCACTCGGATGGTGGATCCCTGGGGAGATCCTTCTGATGGCTAAGTTAGCATTGCCCCTGAGGACGTAGTCCGATATCCCTTTTTTGAACGCTATAGTTTTTTCTATCTCTTGAAATTGAAGTGATGTCGCCCTCCAGAGTTGCCTCTCATCACTTTTCTGACGCTCTCTATCAGTCTGTTTAATGATGCAGACATTGTCGGTGACTATTCGTGTTGTTGGTGAGGGCATCGTGTGTTACTTCCACCCTGCTATCGTACAGTCTCTTTAGACCTTTTGGAGATCCGATGACGACTATGTGGTGCCCGATGTCGTAAAACCTCGAGTACATTCGTCTGTTTGTGACATATCACTTGTACGGGTCAGAGGACGCAGTTTGTCTTGGACTACGTTGTTTGATCCGAGGAGGAGCCCACTATTACCCCTATACGTCATCAATTTTAATTCATTTTTCAAGCATTACCACATGTTAGAGAAGCCGATCTATTTCAGTTGACAAAACAAAACCCTTTTAAGGTTAGAGTATACGTTAGTTACGATCATGTAATAATCATCGATAATAAATTTTTATATACAGATTAATAAGAAAAAAGTTTTTAAATAATTTATTGATAAAAAAATAATGATGATATCACACATGAAATATCAAAGCAGCAGAGTTATTATAGTCAACTCAAAGTGATGCTTTGAACTACCACCCCTCGATAGAAAGGTTTTTTCAGATGTAGACTACAACACATATATAAATGAAAAATATAAACTTATCTTAAGAGAAGAAAAGGAAAAAAAAAAAACAAACAAACAAACAAAGGGAGAAAGGTTAAGAAAAGATTCTTCTCCTTTCATCTTCTCTCATAAAGCAGAGCAGTTCTGTAACATCAAATCCCACTTTGCCTTCCCTCAACGTGGATGATGTTGTAAGGGATCAGAGAAGCAAAGCCTTCGTATCATCTTTAAGCAAAAGCCCTTCTTATCATCTTTTTTTGTGATGAACATTTCTGCGACTGCACTGCTTTTGCTTTCACCTCTCTCAGGTGACCACCACCTCCACCACCGCTCGGTGGCCGGTGCTGCCGCTCACGGTAGAGAGGAGGAGGAGGAAGAAGAAGAGCAGTGACGGCCACCCCTTCCTCGACTCCGCATGCGGCTGAGGCTTTCCTGCCGCCGTCTCGATCTTGTCTCGCTGTCACTTCGAGGCTTCACCGGTAAGAAACCCAACATTCGTAACCATTTATTTAATCCTAACTTTTTTACATTAGGGATCAATTACATCGAGTCCGATAAATAAATAAAGTTTCATCTTATAAAAAGATATTAATCCTATTTTTTATTTTTTTTATAGTGACAATTTTATTGGGAAATTTAAAAATGTTCATTAGCATTCTATGAATGCTAAATTAGTAATGCTATTCTAAAATAATATCAGCATTTAACATTAGGGTCAATTGTTACATTGAGCCCAAAGTGGGCCGCTAATTTATTCGGCCCGTTACTGACTCATGATGGCCCTTCCATAGATTCGGATCCTGTGGCCCAACCCATTTATCACGATGAAGGATCCGGAAAGGCTGCCTTATCTGATCCACCATCTCGTCGGCTACTTTTGTGAACCCTAATGACCAAAATACTTCACATAATAACTACGATTTCTCGTAATTTGAGGGGTAAATTTGTCTTTTTAAGTAATGCATTGAGATCGCAAAATGGATTCCACAATGAATAAATACACCAACCATCACAACAACAAGACAATAACTGCGCCACGTGGGTAGGAAGAAGAAGAAGAAGAAGAAGAAGAAGAGGAGGGTGGTGGTGATGCAGGCATCGGGGGGGAACGGGTTCAGATCACGCCCTGGGCTTGCAGACGATGGTGGAGTGCTGGAGTATGTGGAGGCTGAACTGACCGCCCTTCTCGGTGGTGTCGACCTTGCTGGCGCCCGGCGGCGGGAGCATCTCGAAGTCCTGGACGAGGCGGCCGAGGGTGATGCCGAGGATGGGGAGGGCGAGGATGATGCCGGGGCAGCTGCGGCGGCCGACGCCGAAGGGCAGGTAACGGAAGTCGTTGCCGTTGGCCTCCACCTTGGCTTCCTCCTCCAGGAAGCGCTCGGGGCGGAACTCCTCGGGGTTCCTCCAGTGGGCGGGGTTGTTGGCGAGCCACCAGGCGTTGACGAGGATCTTGCTCTCGGCGGTGATGTCGTAGCCGCCGAGCTTGGCGTCGTGGAGGTTCATGTGGGGGACGAGGAGGGGGATGGCCATGCGCAACCGGAGGGTCTCCTTGATGACCGCCTGCAGGTAGGGCAGCTTCTGGATGTCGGGTTCCGTGATGGGGACGCCTCGGCCCAGCACGGAGTCGAGCTCGTGGCGGAGCTTCCGCTGGATCTCCGGGTGGTTCACCAGCTCCGCCACCCCCCACTCGATCGACCACAGCGTCGTCTCTATGGCTGCACGAACAACACAAGGATTACTTGGGCTACAAGTAGGTAATAAGCAGTTGGTGGTGGCTACGATTAATTACAACAACTACAGCAAACGAAGTGGAGGAAACATCGATTTGGATCGGCGGAGAGAGAGAGAGAGAGAGAGCAGTACCTGCAACGTTGATGTTCTCGACGATGTACAGGACATTGTCGTAGTTGATCTCTCCCCTCCTCTCCGCATCCAAGATGTGATCGATGGCGCACTTGAGCTCCATCTTCGATCCCAATTCGTCCATCTTCTTCCTGCTCCACAGGAAGCTCAAAATTAGCAATCGGAAGACCACTGGATTACAGGTTTGAGATTTGCGATTGGATCCGATGTAACTCACTTCTTCTCGGCCACGAAGTGGTCGTCGAAGAGCTTGAGGCGGTTGTCCTTGAGGTCTTGGCACTTCTTGAGGTAACCCCTGAGGAAGGGGCGGAGGACGGGGATGAAGTCGCCGTAGTTGTACTCGAAGCTCTGGGCGAGGCGGCTGCGCTCGCCGTTGGCGGCCCTGAGCTTGTTGAAGAGGGGGTCGTCCATGCCCTGGAACCGGTGGTTGAACATGATCCGGTACATGTTGTTGTACATCATCAGCTGAAGCCGGCGGCGGAGCACCACCCCCTCGGTGGCCGCCCGGGGGTCCCGCTTCACGTCCTCCACCACCTGCCGCGCCTCCTCCTCCCACCCCTCCCGGTTCTGCTGCACCACCTTGTTGGTGAAGAAGGGCACCGTCATGATCCGCCGCATCTTGCGCCAGTGGTCGCCGTACACCGTGAACACCATGTCCTGCCCCTTCCCGGTGAAGATGTCGAACACCACGTTCCGGGTGCGGGAGCCGAACTCGACGCCCTGCGCGTGGAGCACCTCCCGCGCGAGCGCCGGCGACGAGACCACCACCAGGTTGCGCACGCCCATGCGGAGGAGGAGGATGTCCCCGAAGCGCTTGGCCAGGGCGGTGAGATTGCGGTGATTAAGGTCGTCCCCAACCTGCAGCCAGTTCCCGAACACCGGCACGGGGAGAGGCCCCGGCGGCAGCTTGAGGTGCTTGCCCCGGAGCTTCGACACCACGATCCCGAGCGTCACCGCCGCGAAGAGGCCCAGAAGGGCCTTCTCCAGCAGGAGCAGATCCATCGCCAAGGTGTTCGACGGTGGGCGCAACGCTGACGGCGTTAGACGGAGGTAGCGGAAGTGGTTGGGGAGGCCACCGGGGATGGGGGGCATTTATAACGCTGGGGAGGGGCCATGTGATACGTTAGGTTGGACGGAAACCGTCATAGTTGACGGGGCAGCAGTGTGAGGTCGGCTCGTGGGGGGTTGGTATGCGGTAGGTGGCGTGTCGTTGCCTTTTTTTTTTTTTTTTTTTTGTGACTGTGGAGTGAAACCCCCACCCGCTTCAACTAACTCGAACACAACGCATCACTCGAAGTGTAACAGAACAGTGTGTGGTTGGCAGCCCAAAACGACGGCTAAGCCTACTTAGGACGGAGTCAGAGTTCCGTTTACATTTGAAGCGGTCCACCGTGTCATCCCGCCACTTTCTCCGTCGCACAAAATAATGTGGTTCTCTATTTGTTTAATGGATGCGCTCACCTAATTCTTCCACCTACCTCTCCCATCTCCACCACTTGGAGATTAGTGCATCCAAATTCCAAATTGGATTGACAATATGATAATAATCCTCCTATTGTCCTTGATTTTTTTACAAATAAAATAAATTTAAATTTAGATACATTTCTTTTTAGGTGTCAATTAATCAGTAGATGATGTTAGGCTCTTCGTCATTTATTTTTTATTAAAAAAAATAAGATACATACTATAGTAGCATATCCTGAGAATGATCATAATTGTGATGCTTGCATGAGAGCATGTAAGGTTTAAATCTTAGTAAATTTGTTATACTGATCGTCGAATTAATATTTTAAATACAAAAATTATTAGATGGTTTACTTAATTTATAATATTTGAGATCAATCAAAAGTTAATATTTTATATTTAAAATATCGATGTGATAGTGAATTTTATATTTATAACTTTGGAGACTAGAGTCAATCTCTGAAAGGAATCCATGCATGAACAGTGTCAGCTTTTTACATCCAAAAATATTAGGAAATTGCTGAGTTATTGCTTCCATATATATCTCATCTAGAAGAATATATAATGATTTCATGAGATGCTAAGCGTATCATTAATGTGAGATGATTAAACTACGAAAGGGAACTTATGGAGAGAATACAAACACTTACTGCAGTCATACATAAACTTTTCCACTTTCAAATGCAGCTTCTCCTTAAAGAAAAAAAAAAGAAAGAAGAAGAACACTAAATTGCATTATTAGTTTTTTGCTGATTCCTTTTTCTTCACAGCTTATTAATGTTATTTGAGTTCTTTACTTTAAAGTTAAGTCTTTTGAGTTGGCCACCCAATCAAAATCCTTATCGATTACTTTTACTTCAACTAAAAAATCATCCTCACAAACGTCTTCCGTAACTGAGCTTCTTAATCACTTTTATTATTTCAAATACTATAAGATTCGGAGAAAAGAATTATTAATTCCATCAAAATCGATACTGACATTTCTTCGAATCCTCAAATCTTTTTAATCAAATTAAAAAAAAATAGTAGATGAGATTTAGAATTCTTCATCTCAATTAAATATCAATTATGATAGAGATTTTTTATTCTTCGCTTTGCGTCCTTATTTGGTGTGATGCCTTTTGTGAGTCGGCACAACCGGATTCAGCTTCACCAACCCCACGCGTGCGGGACCGACATGACCGGTGGCGTGGGACCCTCTCAGCATCCAAAGCGGCAGAGAAAGAGAGAGAGAGAGAGAGAGATCCAAACAAATCTAAATCTAAATCCGTATCGTCGCCAGAAACAAATCTAAATCGATCCAAACAACACAAAAAGGAGGGGGAAGAGAGAGAGAGAGAGAGAGAGAGGGAGAGAGAGAGAGAGATATATCTTCGATCATACTAACAATGCACTATGTGTATGTTTACATCTATGGATCCAATTCGTGTGTTAGCGAGGCAACGACGTGCAGCGACGGCGACCTTCTTCCTTCTCCTCCTCCTCCTCCTAATTCTTCCCACTGTTGATACCTCCGATGGGACCGGACGGCGGCACCGGCCCTCTCGGAAGCATCACGAAGACCAGCGGCGCTGCCGCCCCGACCTCGAGCTTCTTCATCTTCGCTATGGTCGTCGTCTTCTCCGGTGTTGTTGCAGTGGACTGATGGAAGATCACGAGGAGGAGGAGGAGGAGGAGAGAAAGCATGGCGATCGTGGCTTTTGCTTTGGCACCCATAGTAGAAAAGGAAGAGGAGTACAGGCTCGTGAAGGAGAGAGATAGGGCTGCTTCTTAACGCGAGGAGGAGTAGTGCAGAAGTGGTTAAAGGTGACGAATGTTTCTCTTTGACTTGTGCGGATGTGTTTGACATGAAGTGGTAGAGAACTGTCGAGTGTACACCGTCGAAGGTCTAATGGATGCCATTAACGTGCGTCGAAGTCAGCTTCTGAGGTGAATCCGTGGAAGAACAGATGCAGATGGGGTGTGTGTGGGGGGGGACAGAGATCACTGTGAACACGCATTGTGTGTCAATTTTGAGAGACAAGACATGGTATGGAAAACCCAAAGGATGTGCCAAATATGTGATTTCTTGTTTGACTTTGTGGCAGCAGGATGAAGTCTTTGGTGTTGTCGACATGCACGACCCTCTTAAATCTCATCAAGATTGAATTCTATGCATATGTTTGCATATTTGAATGGTTAGCCGAATTCAAAAACATGTAGGTTTGTTATAATTCCATGTCATCAGTAAACAAAGTTGTCTTTTGTTTTTAAACCTATTAAAGATAAATCTCAATTATCAAAAAGATATACTGTGTTATCCGTTTATTTTATCTCACTTTTTTACCTTTCGTGCTCTTTTCGTAATTATCGTACCACTCGAACATTGTATGTATAGATAGCCTCGATCAAATTCGAAGGAACAATCAATGAAAAATATATGTTAAGATATATCAACATCACCAAATTTTAAATTCAGGTGGTGATGCTGAACACGAGGAAAGAAAAAAAAAAAAAAAAAAAAAGCTCGTCTTGGCGAGAAATCAAAGCTATTGGTGGTGGGTGGGGGTTGACTTTTGTGCCTCCCAAGCGATGCATCATTTGTCTATGTTGATTCAAAGGTGGAAAGTTCTTCTTAGAATCTTTCGTTCTCACTTTTACCATCTAGTAATTTTTCCTATAGATATCACCATCACCACTAGTAGCTTATTGGTATATATTAACTTGGATTCTTCATCGTCATTAGTATTAGATTCACGCTAACACCCTCATCATTATCGTAATTATTAATGAGCAGGAGATACAAAAATAAATTAATTTATAAGAGTTTAATGATTATAATAAGTTACATGTGAAAGGATGAGTTAGAAAGTGAGTAAGAATTTAAATTATCTTATAAAAGATTCATAAATATAGTATTATAATTAGTTTTTAGTTACTTCTAAACATCATGATGAAAAAGAAAGTTTAATTTATTTAATAAAATTCAGGAAGGGAGTTCAGCTGAGTAATTCTAAATTTTTTAACATTTACAGCTGATATATTATGTATCAAGTTGACAGACCCAAATAAATAATAATAATTGAAATAGAAGAATAATGAAAGGAATAAAAAATAATTGCATTATTGACGACCTCAACTCATCTGATTTAGATTATATAATTTATCTTAATTATTATATGATAACAGTGTCACACTGTATTAATTGCGGATCATAAAATATTCTGCTGAAACCCGAAGGAGGCAATAGTTGGGCCGTATCTATCACAAGCGCCGGCCCAATTTAATGCCACCAAAAGGCCCAAAAAGAATAGGGGCTTTTTAGTAATTTAACGTGGCCGGCGGTAAAAGGGGAACGTCGCCAACGAGACGTTCCTCGATTTCGCTTCCTCCACACCTTGCGGTTCCATCCTGCGAAGCCTCTTCCAGCCCACCGTCTCCTAAGGTACTCTCGCTCTTTCTTCGCCTCGCTTCCGCCGATTGGTGGAGGTTGGTCTTTCTCCGCAGCCTTATGTCGAGATCCGATCTCGATGAGTTTTTTCTTAGGAAGATCCGATTTCGTCGTTTTTATTGGGAAAAGTAGGATTTTTCTCATTTGGTTCTTTGTCTTTCGTTCAAAAGTTGCCTTTTTCTTCTGTTTGATTGCGGTGTAACTTTGTATGAACAAGGCCTACGATCTGTTCTGTGTGCTTCTTTAGACTGTGATTCATCTTATATTGGCTGTTCGTTTCTCTCTGCAATCTTCTTTTCTGACTGTTTATATAACTTCGCCACGGAATGCCATTGGAACGATTACATTCTGGTGATTCTGTCGTCTCAACCGCTGGCTCAGATTATTATCAGATGGGACAATTAAAGTGAAAATCTTGCACTTGCTACGTAATTTTTTGCCCGAGTTCTTCTCGCAATCACTCTAAATGATTAGTTTTTCTGTATGTATATCCTTCTATGTACATGTTAAGGGGGCGCATTTATTGCTCGTCTTTGAAATTTGAATAGGAATTGTTTGCTTCATTTTTGGTGATACAACCGATAAAATCTTTAGCTAGATTACTTGTTTGACCAGATTTGAAACCATTTAAACTGTGGCCTGTTGTTCTGTATGATCTATATGCATGTGAGCAGTGGTTTGTGATGAGTAAGTAAAAAGTTCGTGAGCTGTTTAACAAGGTTGCCAAAGGTAGGCTCAAAGAAGATGATGCACGGATATATTTCAGTGGTTGACTAGTGCTGTGGACTTCTGCCACAGCTGTGGTGTCTATCACCGTGATCTGAAACCTGAAAACCTTCTGCTTGATGATAATGGAGATTTGAAGGTCTCATATTTTGGCTTAAGTCCCCTTGCTGTGTCCAAAAAGCAGGATAGTCTGCTCCACAGAACTTGTGGTACATTAACATATAAGGTGATCAGCAGAGAAGGTTATGATGGTGCAAAAGCTGATATTTGATCTTAAGGTGTCATTTTGTCTATTTTCATGGCTAATTACTGCCCTTTCCATGATCCAAAGCTGATGATACCGTACAGTAAAATTGGGAAAGTTGACCTCAAAATTCAAATGCCCTGTTTGGTTCTTGTTTGATGTTAGGGGACTCGCACGAATTCTTGACCCAAATCCCAGTAGGAGGATTTTAATTGCCAAGATTATGCAGAATTCATGGTTTACAAAGGGGCTCAATGACAAGCTACTAAAAAACTGCAAGGCAACATGAGAACATGATTCTTCTGATGATGCAGCGTTTTGTTCCTCTGCTAGCAATGCATCGAGGCAAAACTGGAGATGGGAAAACTTGCTAAAGTAAATGCTTTTTGACCTCATTTCTTTCATCAGGATTGGGTCTTTCAAGTTTATTCAAGGAGACTGACCACATGATAGAAGCAAAATTCACATCTGACCACCCATCATCTGGTATTATCTCAAAACTGGAGGAAGTCGTCAAGCTCTTGAAGCTAAAAATGAAGCAACAGGATCATGGGGTACTAAAATATTTAAAGGGTTAAAGATCATGGTGTGTTGGCCATTGATGCTGAGAACTTTGTGGTCACCCTGCAATTTCAACTGGTGGGGATCAAGAAGGCCATCGGGGTTACCTTGTTGTATGAGAAGCTGTGGGAACAGGTCATTAGACCAGCCCTTAGAGAGATTGTTTGGGCATGGAAAGGTAATCTGCAGCACCAGCAGGTCTGACTTGGTTGCTTAAGAATGTTTTGGTGAAAGAGGCAGCAATATGTTTCTTGACTGAGTGGTCTCTGTATTTTGTAAAAATGTCAACACAACAACAACAGCAAAGCTAAGTGTCAACTATGGGGTCAGCTACATAGATCTTTTTTCGTCACTGAGATTTGTAAAGCCCCAACAACAACAAAGCTTTTGTTAAAATGTCACCATCTGAGAAATAATACCTGCTTAAGTTTTGAGGCAGTTGAGGCTGACACATGAAGCATGATATTTGTTAAAATGTCACCTAATTCCTGTTTCTGATCAATGAAATCTTACCCCATTTTTTTTTTCATAGTATGGTAACTTGAGCTTATGTATGTATCTCTTCTGGTGTTGCAGGTTACTGCCATGCCTCTGTGCTCTCAGAACTACAATGAATGTGGCATCAGTGGTCTGCACTTATAATTGGTATGGCTTTCTTGCTTGTTACTACAGATCTTTAACCTTCTTCTTATTTGTGCAATGGACTTGGAATTGATTGTGTTTGCTGTTGATGAGTTAAACATAAAATGTCATTTGAATAAAAAGAGATATGGTCAATATTATGTTATTTTTAGTTCACGTGTTAGTGATCTTTTTTTTTTTCTTTTGAGATTTATACACCAATCGCTCAATTCTTAATGGTTGCAGACTTGATGCTCCAGGCAGTCTCCTTACTGATTTAATATAGGCTATGAAGGTAAAAACACATGACAACTAAGCCATCTATTAGCTAAAGCACTGATCAGAGATCTGCTTGTAAGTGGAGATCAATTTTGCCAATAGCTGTCAAGATCTTAGGAAGTGGGAGTCTGAGCTCTCCAATTTCCCAAGGACTGGGCTAGAACAATAAAGAGTTGCAGAAAATAGTGATGGTTTCTGGCATCAGTGCTCACCTCATTCACCTGTCTTGCTTCAGTAACCTGCAAGCTAGCTAAGCATATGCTGACTTAGATAGATGATGAGGGTACACAATTGTGGAGTCCTTTTCAGTCACAGGCTTAGAAAAGGGACCTCTAAAACCCAGCACCATGGGAGTTCAAATTCTGGAGTCCACAGCACTTTGTGCACACCAGGATGTTGATCTTAACAGACCACCAAAGGAAGTCCCCTTGATTAGACTTATCAGCTCCTAATAAAAAAAGGAAAGCTGATTGCTTTAATGATGTAAAAGTCACAGTAGTCCTGCTTCTTGTGTCTATCCTACAATCTAAACTTGCACCAGCATCCATATTTGGACTGTGGAGAAGATTAACTGACAAATTTAAGGTTTAGCAATCATATTCATGTCAGGAGGTTGTGCTTTGTCTTTCCATTTAAATCACTTTCAGGTTCATCTAACTGTAGGTTCAGATTAGCTGTGAGAAAGTTGTCATCATTCCAAGTGTTCAGCAAACAACAGTCATGAGAAGTCTGTTCTATCCAACACTGAGGTACTCATCATTCCATGTTCTTTGAGGAGTGAGTAATGAGGTAGCTGGTCCACACAATTAATATATCCCACCAGAAAAGAAGAAAAAAGAAGAACAAAGAAGAAAAGGTAAGCCTATGCAGTGGTCCAAAACCTATACCCCAAGAAATCTATGATCATGATGAGAATGCATATGAGTTATGCAGATTGCAGATGCTGAGATGTTAGAGAAGCCATTAAACTACTTAATGAAAACTCTAAGATCAAATCAATTATGTTGCTCTTCATCTTTTAGTTCCTTGTTGACAGTGATAGCCAACATGTGAAGCAGGGGGGTTGTAACTTGATTACTCTCCTTCAATCCAAATAGGTCAAGCAATTCATCAGCTTCAGCTCCCCAAGCTGCCTTAGACTATATTATCTGCTTGCCAACGAGCATGAGGTATTGGATCTCCAAATCTGTGACCATCTACATCACATCTCAATCCTACATTGTCTTGTAGCTGGATAAAACATAGCCAAGCCATCAGTCTTTGTGCCCTCACCCCCTTGAAACTGTTGTTCCCCACTGTGTGCAAAATCTTCCAACTGCTAATATTGCCCGATCGAGAGATTTGATATGATGGCCTGTGTCCAAATTATTGTTGCAAAGACTGCTTCTCCTCATCCCTGTATGTTTTGTTTTTTTTTTTTTGTCCGCAGTCATCTGCGATTGTTCCAGGTTGGGTTAATGGTTTTCTGAGATCCCCCACCTACCCTTCCCTGTGAAGTGTGGCCCATCCCATGCTCCCGGAACGAAGATTCAAAGGTATCAGGTAAGGCCATGAAAGCTCAGGGAAACGGATGCTTCCCTTTCGGAAGATGCATAAAAAGTCAAGAAGGTTGATAGCAGACAATTATACTCCATGAGTTCTCCTCCTCTGCTTGTGGACTTTTCGAACTCCTTCGCCCACATCGTATTCGATGCTTGGCGATGGAGAAGCAGACTCACTCATCACTTGCCGATGGGAGTGCAAAGTGTGTGTGTGTGTCTGCAGGTTTTTACTAACTGCTACTGCGTGAGGGGAGACGAAGAAGCAACACAAAAAACAAGATAGAAAAATCCAAAATGTACATTCCTGGCACATTGATGAATAATAATGGTAATAGTAATCATGGAGATTGTCATGCATGGTCACCGTTGCCGCTGCAGCTGTTGCTGACGAGCGGTAAGCTCTTGTTGGCGTGGCCATGGCGAGCCCATGCGGCGTAGGCCCAGTCCCAGGCGTGGAGGACGACGTAGGTGCCGATGCCGCCGATGAGGCCGTAGGCGATGGAGTAGGTGAGGGGCATGAGGAGAATGGTCATGAAGGCCGGGATGGCTTCCTTCATGTCTTCCCACTTGATCTCCACTACGGACTTCATCATCAGCACCCCAACCAGCACCAGCGGCGGCCCGACCGCCCACGCCGGTATCGACGCCAGCAACGGCGTGAAGAAGAAGGCGAGCAGGAAGCAGCCCGCCACCGTGAGCGCCGTCATCCCTGTTCTGCCCCCCTCCTTGATCCCCGTCGACGACTCAATGAAGGCCGTGACCGGCGACGTGCCCAGCAGCGCGCCCACCACGATGGCGGCCGCGTCCGACATGAAGGCGAAGTACTGCCCCTCGAAGTCCCCGTTGGCGTCCACGTAGCCCGCGAAGCGTGCCATGGAGTAGAGCGTGCCCGTGGTGTCGAGCACGTCCACGTAGAGGAAGGTGACGAGCGCCTCCCAGAAGCGGCCGGTGCCGATGCCCTTGAAGCTGAGCGCTCCCGCCGTGGACTCGATGTGGTGGACGTCCACCACCTTCTTGAAGTAGCGGTACGCGTCTTCCCCGGCGGGGGTGGCTGGGAACGCGGTGATGGAGGTGTGGCGGAACCAGGAGACGGCGGTGACGAATACGATGCCGTAGATCATGGCGCCCTTGATGTTCTTGATAAGGCAGAAGGCGATGATGAGGAATCCCACGACGGCGAGCCAGAAGGTGGGGGACTCCATGCGGCCGTGCAGGCAGAGGACGTCTCCCGAGACGGTGCCGCCGGGGATGAGCGCCACGGTGCCGTTATCGAAGGTCTGGACGGGGGCGAGGTAGGCGCGGTACTTGCTGGGGCAGGCGGCGAGGGTGGCGAGGGTGGAGGAGCTGTAGCCGACGAGGCCCACGCCCTCGTGGTTCTGGAGGCCGATGAACGCGAGGAAGAGACCGATGCCAGCAGAGGAAGAGATTCGGACGGGGCGGGGAACCAGCTTGGCTAGGCGGGTGCGGAGGCCGACGGCCGATATGAGCAGGAAGACGAGGCCCTCGAGGAAGACGGCGGCGAGGGCTGTGCGGTACGGGAGGTTGCCGGAGCCGTGGAAGCCGACCACGGTGTAGGCGAAGTAGGCGTTGGTGCCCATGCCGGGTGCCAGCGCCAGCGGCAGGTTGGCGAAGGCGCCCATTACGAACGAGCCAATGATGGAGGCGGCAGCCGTAGCGACGATGAGGTCACGGCGAGCGCGGTCGACGCAGGCGGCGTAGCCCGGGTCCACCGGCGGGAATCTGCAGGAGGGGGATGGGCTGAGGCAGTCATGCACGGAGCAGGTGGCGCCTGAGTCCGAGAGGATGGTGGCGTTCACTGCCAGGATGTACGCCATGGTGAGGAAGGTGGCCGTGCCTGCGCGCAGCTCCGTGGTGAAGGTCGTGCCACGCTCCGCCAACTTGAACCGCCGGCCCACCCACGACTTGGCCACCGCCGCGTTGAGCATTCCCAGTCGGGGTCCCCTCCCCGCCGTTGACGTCTCCCCCACGTTCGACGGCGGCATCTCCGCAGTCGAATCCATCGCAAGGGAGAGGGACAGAGAAGTTGGACACAGTTTACACTAATAATGACAATAATGTCAATACTAGTTTACACTAATTTTGTATTATATATATATATATATTGCAATAATTGATCGTGGGTCCATAGTTATGACGACCACAAATCTTTCACTTTAGTGCTCCTGTACAATGATATCTCCAAACATTAGCAACACAGAGATATATGCCACCTTCTCACGTGCCAATTCTACTCTCCATTGGTTCCTCCTGTCTCGCCCCCAATTTTTCTTATTTCTTGGAATCTTTTCGACCTTCTGATTGGAATCGGATGGCGACGAAAGCGTCTCCGTCAGGCCCACCTCAGCCCGGAGACGATACTCGACGTACCATTACGCAAGGGCCCATCTCGACCGTCCAAAGTGGAACGCACGTCCGTGATCGCGACGATTCGATCGTGATCGATGAATGAATACTATCAAGCCGTAAGCATATTAGCGATCATTGGGTAGCAAACGAAAGCTTTCATTTTCCATCAAAGAACGTGTAAATTGACCTCGTCAATTAATTAGGGGAAACACGTGGCGTGGTGGTTTAGCTTTCATTTTCCATTAAAGAACGTGTAATTGACCTCGTCAAAGACTCTCTTAGAATTGGAATCGTCGGAGGAACATAAACCGCGGAGATCACTTCTGCCGCTATTCGAAACCATTTCAGCTGCGATCGGAGGCTTGCCGGATTACTACTTCAGGCCGGATAAAGCAGGCCGAAGCCCGTAGACCACAGGAACGAATGCCCCAAGCCTGGCGCTTCGCTCGGGCTCCGGATCTCACCGGGGCTTGCGAGCGGGACCGGCACCGCCACGACACGACGATGGTTGTCCGGAGCACGGTTGCGCCCACTGGATCGGTGGTTTCATAGTGCTTGAACAATGTATCTCTTTGCTTGCATTGAATTTGTTCGAGGCTTACGCTATAGTTTTTGAGGTTTCTTTTTAGATTTGTGCAAATCCACTTTTGCTTGTCTACTGTTGGGGGTTTTAGACGTTTCTTGAACTGGCTGGGTGAATTACTCATCCGTTCGAGAATTAATGCTGGATTGTGTGGTTCTTTGTTTAGGTACCGGAGAAGAAGTAGCGCTTTCCTTTTCGTGACCTAATGTTCGAGGTAATGTCAATTTCTTGGTTGATTGTCGCATATGGAGGTTGTCATGTCGATGATTGGTTTCATTGGTTTCGAAGCGAGAGAGTTCTTGAGCCAGTTCAGTAACTTGGGATCTGCTGGAAGGCCATAATCTTCACAGCATGAACTGTGTGTGATAAGATGGTTTCGAGGACAGAAGCTAAATTTTGAATTGACATTGGCAGGATCTGACTTCCAAATTTTCACTGTGAATTAACTGCTGTTTTGCAGGATCACATCCTGGAAGTGACCTGCATTTGCTTGTTTTATGTAACGAGCGAGGTAATCTATCGGCCTAATGATATATGTTCATAAAAAAAGGCAAAGTATCAGCTGATTCTTAGTTCGATCTTTAGTGATTTGATGAACCCTGTGTCTAGTGAAACTCGATTTGTATGGGAGCATGTAAGATGACGACCTTTATTACCTACTTGCACCCTGTTAATTGCTGATGTCCAATTTTTTTTGTTTCTGTGGAGCTGTTAATCCTGTTTTCCATGGTAGAATATTTGATGAATCAGTCATAAGAAGGGCATTTGACTGGTCTTGCTCATAGAAAGAGACATGTCCATATTTACCTTACAATTTGCCTTCATCTCCAGGTACTGGGCTGCTGTACTCCAGTGTCAACAGAGAGATGTGGTATGCTTGCAGTCTGATTGGGAGTCAACAACATGGTTGGTTCTTTAAATCTGTCTACCTTACGGTCTGATTGTATTGTTGTATTCCTGTCACATTATGAATTTTGGTTCCTGCCGCTGTAATAACAAAAAAAAGATGACTGCTGAAGTTGTTTCTGAATCTACTAATTTTGTGTCACAAGGCAGCTTTTGCTTGTGATTGCAGAAGGTCCATTGCCATATTTAAAGGGGCTGATCCACAGTGGGCATGTTGGGCAAGGTCCATGGATGGATTTCTGGAACTCCAAGCGATGTTTCTGAGCTGAAGCAACCAGACCTTCATAAATGAAACCTGGACGAGAGGTCCACAGGCTCATAGTACATGGTGAAAAGGATGTGCTCCATGACTTATTAGCGATTGGAACAGGGAACTAGCGCATGGGCAGTTCCTAGCATGGCTGATGACAGAAGTGACATTCGGACTCTTGCATGAGGTAACGGTCTCGGCTCGGCTAAAAGCACACTATTTCTCTGTTATCCAATTTCTGAAGAACGATACTCTCTATGTAGGTTGGATATCACATATTTTGTTACTCTATCTGCATATATAAATATGTTTTTAATACATATGTATTTGTATAAACTAGTATTACTCTTAAGGTTTGATTACTACTAAACAAAATCAATTCATTTTGACCCATCCATAACATTGGATAGAGCCTTTTACCACATGTAGGCACCATTTTGCATGACTTTAATATGACTATACTGCAGAAAATATTTCCATTTCCTAAGTTATATCAATTTCCTCTCTTTATCTCATATTTATTTACCTTTTCCTCACAGAACTTTGAAATATTTCCTGTTCAACATATTCTTTGTCAACAAACTCTGCTGGTTTCCCTCCATTTATTTCCTGAGTAGAAAGAAGATCAGCATATAACAATTACTTTTACTCTCTTCCTTTATATGATGTCTCAGGATAAAGGAATCTCTCTATATCCTTACAATTTACACAGTTAAATTAAAGTTTAGATGATATGGGAGCTTGCATAAGTTTGTCAGTCACGTCACTGTGTTTTGACATACTGTTCTGGGTTTTATTATTAGCAACTAAACTATCTTATGTCATGTCCTATTTCTTTTGTTACCCCTACCTTTCTACAGATAGTACTTTGCATGCATATCTGAATTCTGAAATTTATCCATACTCTGCAAAACCATATATATAATTTTACACAGGACATTCTACCTTAAAGCCAGGACTGTAACAACCCAATTACAGTAGATGAAAGGTTAATAGAAGGTTGCATTGGTAGTCATAAGAAGTCTCCTGCTATATATATCTGTCATTCTTGATCAGAACTCTGGGTGCCAGTCTTGATGGCTTGCAGAACTGCTTGTTTCACCATTTGAGCATCCATCCTTGCCATTTGAATCTGAAAAATTTATGAATCTTGAATGAACATATATTTCTCACTAATGGAAATCCAAAAGTGCCATATGTTTCATTGCTTGTTGACATTAGTATCTATGATAATCTTCATTTATTTTTCCAGGTTTGTAGTTAACCGTAAATTATTTTGCTACACTTCACATCAAGAGAGATGTACATTTGTTCGTATGCATAGGGTTTCAATGTCAATGAATATCTAGCATGGACTGAAATCTTTGTCCTTGAACAATATTTCCCTTGAGGCATTTGCATCATGAGGATGCTTAGGTTGCAATCATGTCCACACAATCTACACCTACCAAGGGAAAATGGACTAATCACTAGTTTCTAGAGCTCATAGTACCATTGGACAACAAACTAGTTATGCATATCTAGATTTTTCCCACATGAAGAAGTATTGTTCAAGCAAACAAGCATGTATACTTAAAGATTTTGAGGAATTCATTTTAGATGCATGTCCAATAGAAACAATGATGAAGAATTGTGGAGGTTCATGTCATTGAGGTTGCCACCAACAAAAAAAAAAAAAAAAAAAAAGCTAGGATACAGAGAAACATGCATGACAAACATATACATGCACAAAACTGATTCATGGAATGGCATGTAGACTACTTGAAAATAAAGAATCAAACCCATCACCAGGGTGAAAGATTTTAATTTTTATCTCTCTCTAGAAGATTACTCGTCTTTAGTAACCTAATATCATGAAATAGGTTATGATATATAAGGCCAACCCAACCCACGCTAGGTTTTCTGCAGTGTCTTTTGAGTCTGCACAAGATTCTCTAGCTATAACATTATTCAGCATAGTGTTTGTATATCATTTAGTTTGTTGATCAATATACATGAAAATGTCTAGATACGAGAAACTCTTTGGTTTTAGCTCGCCTAGTTAGCTAACTTCAAATGTATATATGCAGGTAAAATATTGATCTTGCATCTTACATCGCCTCCAACTGCTTCTAGGTGAAATGTATCAGTACAAGTAGCCCTAGCTTGCACCACGCTGAGTCCCAGCTTCTCAAAGGCTTCCAAAATGGAGACGAGCAATCCCGGGTAGCTCTTCCCCGAAGAGATATTTATGAGGAACCCCTTCTGTAGGGCTTCAACAGTTACCTGCAGAGATGGACACCAGCTTCAACAGTGAGTAAACCAGTCCCCCAAGCAAAGCCAATGATCGGAATCAAATTTATACCACAGGTAGTGTGTTGTCGTCGATTCTGTTTTGTGTGCATGCAATCTCTCGATTCAACTTATCGACCTTCTTCTTTAACTCTTCGATGTATTTTGATGCGTCCATTATGATAGATGTCTTGTTTAGCTGCCATGGAAAACAAAAAAAAAAAGAATGATTCAGATCATAATTAGTGAGGTATTCAGCAATGTAAAACCAGTGTACTTTAAATTTATCTTTCATCAAATTATTGGAAAAAGGAACCATCTCAGTCTTCTGTATGCCAACATAGCGAAAGAATTCCTGTGTATTTGCTTGAAGCTTCAACATGTTTTTATCAGAGTCAGCAGAGAACAAAATTTAATGCGTCTTAGCGACCAAAACTGAACTAAGAAGAAGGAAGGAAAAAAAAAAAAAAAACACAAACACGCACGCACAACTCGATGGAGATTTTGGATGTGTTATCTGCTCATTGTTCAGGAAGAAAAAAAAAACAGAAAAAAAAAGGAAAAATAAGCTTGTCATGCATGTTTATGGAAGTTGAGCGAATAGATTGTTTCAGAGACAAATGATGAGTGATAGAGCAAATTACTGCGTGTGAGTGCGTAATCGATCGAAGGAGTTGCAGCTTCTCATGGAAAGCAGCTCTCTTGTGCTCCCGAGACACCATTTCTCTCTCTCTCTCTCTCTCTCTCTCTCTCTCTCTCTTTTCTCTGTCGCGCAGAGCTATCGGGGAGGGCTGGTGACTGCTTAAAAAGAGGAAGAGAAGCGCCCGTATGATCCATCTGCTGATCGCATCCACTGTCATCCTTAGTGTTCCACCAAAATTACCTGACTGCCCCTTGGCGTTTCTGCAGACGCCGAGGCGGGGTGGGGCGGCCTCCATTGTTGCCCTGCTAAGAAACCTACAGCTCCATCGACTTAACGCTCGCTAATTAATGCAGTATGCCATCTAATCTTCTCGTCGCACTCACTGCTCTCCCTCTCCGCCGTATAAACCTGCTTCACGCAGCCATCCAAGGAGATGAGTTTGATCTCACAACATTCCCGGCCTGTGCTACACAACAAGAGGAGGCAATAAGAAAAGGAGAGAGGCCATCCTATCTTGCCTTGGGCTGAGGTCAAGCAAGATATTAGTGCCTCATTCCCCGTCACCCTCGTAGGATTCCTGTCACCACCACCACCTTGTCGTCATCCATCTTTTGCTCGTTCCCATCTCCATTCCCTTGTGATAGATCGTCATCAGATGACTCGACGTGCAATGCACGTGCACGGATCTAATGAACAGCCATGCCATTATAATAACCCATCGGTGCAAATTTGTATTTACACTCAGTTCCTTATGAACGAACAAGAGAGATAGAGATAGAGAGAGAGAGAGAGAGAGAGAGAGAGAGAAGAATCCGCTCGTGATGGGAGCGACATGGAAAGCAGCGAAGGCGTCAAGCGAGAGTTGTTTGCGTGTGGGTGCTATGTGGGATAGAGGGCAAAGGCATAAGGAGTTGAGGGGTTGGGAGTTTGTATGTTTTTTTTAGCGGTGGAGTGAGTTGTGAATGCCTCCAAGTGCTTCTCACGGGGCTTCTCCTCTCGTCACCTCTGTGTTCCCTTCTCTCTCTCTCTCTCTCTCTCTCTCTCTCTCTCACACACACACAGAGGTTTCAGTTTCAAATCAGAGCAAGTTATACACTTGAGAACCATAACCTGAATCAGAGTAAGAAATCAGGCATTCACATCAAGGTGATAAAACATGAATGATGGCAGCAAAAAGTATCATCATCCTGACAAAGATCTGAAATGTGAATACGTTGGATGATTTCTCATCTTCTACCTTCACAATAATCATTTGATTAATTTCATTTTTTTTTATTTTTTTACCACCACCAATATGACAAGCAGCATAATCTATGTCAAGCACCCATCATGAGAAATGATTCTTCTGCAGGATTCTCCCAGGAAGCATCACAATAATATATGCAGTACGCTTTCAGTTGCATTAACCCAATCCACTAATGTCTTTTTATCATGAAATAATTGACACATATCATTACACTGTCTCTTCTTCAAGAAATAAATCTTTGGTGCTGCATCCAAATCAATCCATGTGATGTGCAATCATGATGACCCCTCACCTGTAGTACTACTATTTATTTACTGGGTTGAATTATAATCACCAACCAAAGAACCAATCAATGTTATAGTAGCTTTGTCACATAGCCTATATACCTCAAAATACAGTGATCAAACATTTCTATTTCCTTACGAGGCTTTTATGCTTCTCAAATCCTTGCACTTGCATCTATTTGTCACCTGAAACAACAGTATTGGGTGGATGTGATAACAGGAGAAACAAGATAAGATACAGAAGAAGTATAATAATGGCACTGCCAATAACAACACAAGCTAACACTGCTGTCCTTTTGTTTGTTTTTTTTTTTTTTTCCCCCTCCAACCCAATCATTGTCAAAACCAATTGGCATTTATTGACTCGTCTTCCTCGATCATAAACCTAAGAGACCATATATGTGATCTACAGCCGTTCCCATGCACTATCATCACTTGTTTGGTTGGGTGATTCGTGTCCTTGGGATGCTATTGCTACCCATATCTGATGAAGCAGAAACGTATTGTGGGTGGGGCTGCCGGCATCTCCGGGAACTCTGGGCATCCATGGGCAATGTATCAAGCTTTATCTTACCCTGTTCTAGCTCGGAAAGAGATCCCAACAGTGAGCAGAGCAGATAAGCAATTATGAGGGGGGTGGTGATATGCACAGTTGCAGATCATGAGTGAGAGACCAAGGAATCAATCACATGAGAGCCCTGTAGGGTTTCCATGCAGCCTGTTGTCCCTGAAGCATCACTGCCGTGACGCTCACAAGACTCGAACAAGCAGCATCTCTCTCTCTCTCTCGCTCTCGCTCTCTCCCTGCAATGCTCTCGTGACCTCTGATGAGAGAGGCTTTTGGCTTACTGACCACTCGTGACTGGTGAGCATCCATTCTCGAAATGGGATCGAGGGGTTTGGCTTGAGCTTGAGATGCGTCCATGTCCACAAACCCCTCCCACTGCTCTCATGCAAACCCGCGTTGTCTCCACGCTGCATGCATCGACAAAGCACGTACCAGCCTGTTCACATGCATGTATGCACCTCGCTGTCCTCTCCCTCCGCTATGTTCGTCATAACTCAGCCAGCCATGTATGTACCCACCCACCCACACACTCACGCCGAACCCTCTCCTCTGCTCTCTGCATGCCTTCTGCGTCGCCTTCCTCTAGGGCTCCAACCCTAAGTGTGAAGGCTTCATCGTTCATCCAGGATTCAGCTTTCGCCACAGTGGAATGAGCATGTTTCTTTCCCTTTAGATGTGTCCCTCGCTGTGTCGTCACAGGCAGAAGTTACTCGCAGGATCTGCAGAGGGTCATGATGCAGAAACCTTGCAGCTGTACCTCTCTCGGTCGCAATGATGTATTCATGCACAGAGCTACCAACTACATACGCTCCCTATCGCTGCAACACGAAACATAATGCAGTGGGCTTTCATGTGAGATTTCTCGATCGCAGCTATCCCAACGTTACTCGACAGCCAATGGATATCCACTATCATCTTGTTGTTCACATGCATCAGATGTAGAGCAAGAAACAATATATACAAAGGAATAGGCCAAAGAGGCCTCACGCGGAGAACATAGCAGTGTTGTCACACCTACCAAAACTTGGCATTAGGTTTGGCGACTTCCTCTTGCTATCTATCACCACAAGGATGGATGGACACAGCGGTGTGGCATCCAATCTTTGGGAAATAATACAAGTTTGCAGCCTCCATCGACATGACTGCGGCCAAGAAATCTGCTGGCCACCTGTTCGATTCATGTTGGCAGCGACCGTGCTGTTGTTCCTCTTCCTTTTTTCTTTTTTTTTTGTTTTGTTTTCCCTCTGTATCACCCCCGGAGAGATGTGTACATGATATCAACTTTTTCATTTGAATCCAAAAGGCCATAAAAAAAAAAAAAAAAGGAAGTCCCAATGCATTAGCTGTGTGCACTGCATGGCAGGATGTCAGGATAAATGCAACCCTATCTTTATTGATATCTCAATAAATCTTTTCTTGAATTGAGATCTCAGAGGATGCTTCTGATGGCCACACATAAAGGCAGTTTGAGGTATTTATTGATATTTTAGATACTACTACATATGATCATTAGATCCAATCAAGCAATGAACGCTTGGTTAAGGCTCCAATTTCTTTTCATCCATCGACGCGGAATCAATAGAAAGATTTGTGCAACCAAAAAGGAGCTCAAAACTATTTTGTTTGATTTGACTTTTGTCCTAACATGCGTGAGCATATCGCCGGTGGGAAAGCAGCGCAAGGAAAGGCTTCGACCACACCATCATCGTCACATGAATCTTCCTGCTGCTTCACCATCCCCATGACCTCAATTCAATTGGGAAAAAGGAGGAGGAGGAAGAAGAAGAAGAAGAGAACGTGTTTGTGCGATACACATACTGAGCTATCTTCCTCTAATTTCTTTTCCTACAGCAAAATAACTCTACACAGTGTGTGACAGCGAGAAGCATGCAAGAAAAGGGAAGAGAGAAGATGGTGGGGGGGTGACAAACAGTTGCTGGTGGCACCATCACCATCTTTTTGCAGCTGTGCTGCTGCCGTGCTTGTCTGCTTGTACTTCGACAACCCTCTCGTGACTCCTCCCTGTTCACCGTCGTTCTCTTAGGACGCTACAAGTAACTCCCCATGCCCTCATCAAGAGTTTGCTCTTGTCTTGTGTTTCTTGGCAGACTGTCACTTCCAAATCCTACCCCCCCTCTCCTCTCTCTCTCTATCTTGGAGCATCTGCCACAGTTAAAACAAAGATACCGCTGCTGGAAAGATACTCTTCATCATCTAAAACAAAGAAAACAAAAGAAAAGATGAGTTGTGTATGGTAAGCATGAATTGCCGTAACGTCGCCTGTAGGATTCTCAGACTACCAATCTATTCGTCTTGTTTTATGCATTACCGCTACCCGTTGTTTGGATCTTCTCTGACTGTATTAGCTTGGAGGGGGATGCTCTACATATCCATGGATTTACATGAGAGCTTTCACAGGTTTCTTCCTCTGGATTTTGTTTCTGCTGATATGTATGTATTTGATCTCATTTGGCCTGTTCTAAGATTCTGATGATATACCACCAAAGGTCACGTGAGGAGAGAACTCATGAAAGTACATTCACATGCAATTGCACCAACACAAAACAAGCTAATTAAAGCGTAAAGTGGAGAGAGAGGTGAGTTCCCGGTAGTCTTCTTGTACCTCTCAGAGCAGGAAAAATATCTCTCTGGATTTGTGTGATTTAGTGAGGAGAGAGGGTGTGGGTTGGGGGGTGGGGGGAAGATAAGGTGAGCGCCACAGGACAAGCAAGTCTTTTGTTGGTTTACATGCCTGCATGGCTCCATGGAAGTACTGCAAGTTTTGGCTTTTACAGGGTGAATGAGTGGTGTCGCAACAAGGAGAGTTACGAGGGGAAGGTGATGCGTGCATGGCACTCGTTCCATGGCGATAGCCAACAGGTCACTCTCATGGTGGCCAGACCTACTGTTCTGCTCACATCCATCTCCCCCCCTCACAAGATGACCTCTAATCCTTTTTCTCTTTCCTTTTTTTGCAAGCATTTCATGATCCACCGTGCATGAACCCTGTTGTGCTTTTTCTAATTCCTTTTTTCCCTTTTCCAGAAAACATTGTTCTTTAAAGGCGTGCAAAGGTAATTAATACTCAGCATTTCATGATCCATCGTGCATGAACCCTATTGTGGTTTTTCTAATTCCTTTCATTGTTCTTTAAAGGCATGGAAAGGTAATACTCGTTAGGCCTTAGTCTGTGCCCCAGATCTATTAATGCGTTGACCCAATCTATTTGGATTCACTCCATGATCTAATTGGGCTACAAGTTTATGGCCCAAGTAGACGACCTTCTTCGTTGATGTGGTTTGGGTGTCCGAGAGTACCGTCGGCGACCACAAGACGATGACAGTGGGCCAAAGCTCGCACATTCCGATTAAAGTCGAGCAAGAGAATAGTGTTTTGATCGTGAAAGACGAACCCCCGACATTGATCTGATGTAACATACTGTAATGCTCAGCTCCTCCTTCCCTGAGACTTGCGGGGGAGAAGCGTGAGCGAGGAGGAGGATGGAAGATGGAGCTTCTGAACGATCTAAGCTCATCGTTAACGAAGCTCAGAATGCTAACAAAGGGGGTTGGATCACATTTCCCTTCATCATAGGTCTCCCTCTTCATCTCTCTCTCTCGCCCTCTGAACTGTGATCTGAGTACGGTTATTGAGTTCTTAGGGAGCATGCTGGGGCAGGGGCTGGCACTTACCGGAGCAACGGGCAACATGGTGGTGTACCTGATAAAGGAGTACAACTTCACGGCCGTAGACGCCGCCCAGATCGGGAACATCGCCCAAGGTTGCACCAGCCTCGCACCGTTGGTCGGCGCCGTCGTCTCAGATGCCTTCTTTGGGTGCTACCCAGTCGTCGTCTTCTCCACCATCGTCTCCTTCCTGGTACTCATCCTACTACTAATTCGGCTCTGATATCATATGCCACGTTTTTATTGATTCATTATTATGCATTCGAATGCTAATTACAAGAATAGCAGTCGGGCTGTGTTCTCATCTATCTTCTTCCGAAGCAGTCACTGATCCTCTTCACAGCGACCGCCGCCTTCCCGTCGCTGCAACCACCCCCATGTGCGTCCATCTCCGACGCTTGCGAGCCGTCGGTGGGTCAGCTCGCTTTCCTCTACACGGCGGTGGGGCTGATGGCCGTCGGTTCCGGCGGGACAAAGTTCAACATGTTCACCTTGGGCGCCCACCAATTCGACAGCGTCGGCGACCGGGACGTCTTCTTCAACTGGTCCATCGTCGTCATGTACGCCGTCGGCATCATCGGCTCCACCTCCATCGTCTTCGTCGAGGACTCCATCAGCTGGTTGTTGGGCTACGGCGTGTCAGCGACGGCGAACGCCATCGCCGTGGTGCTTTTGCTCCTTGGAAGCAAGCATTACCGAAGGCCGGCGGCATGTGGAAGCCCCTTCACTGGACTGGCCCGTGTGGCCGTTGCCGCTACAAGGAAGTGGGACGTTGTGGTGACAGATGATAACAGCAAATATTCCCGCGGGACATGTGAACCCGAGGAGTCAATCCACCTTCGACCGAGTCAACGATTTAGGTATTTTGAGTCAAAGTATTGGTAGGAATGGACCAGTTACTGCCTAAATTGATCCATCAAAACAACTGCCACGCATCGAGATGTGCTTCTGTTGTCTCCAGCTTTCTGAACCGGGCTGCATGGATCTGCCATGGCGACGCGCGGCCGGACGGCGCCATCGCCAAGCCATGGAGCCTCTGCACCGTCCAACAAGTAGAGGACTTCAAGTCCCTTCTCCGTGTCTTCCCTCTCTGGAGCTCCTCCGTCATCCTCAGCGTCTCCATCGGCACCCAGCTCAGCCTCACCGTGCTCCAGGCCCTCACCATGGACCGCTCCCTCGGCCCCCGCTTCGCCATCCCCGCCGGCTCCATGGTCGTCTCCTCCTTAGCTGCCACCGTCGTCTCCCTCTTACTCCTTGACCGCCTCATCCTCCCGCTCTGGCGCAAGCTCAGCCCCCACCCCCCGAGGCCTCTGCTGCGCCTCGGCCTTGGCCACATCATCAACACCGCCGGCATGGCGGCGTCCGCCTTGGTGGAGAGGAAGCGTGCGAGCATCGTGCGGTCCCACCAGGCGGAGAGCCAGCACGGCGAGTGGGTTGTGCCAATGACCGCGATGTGGCTGGTGCTGCCGTTGGCGGTGACCGGAGTGGCGGAGGCGCTGCATTTCCCGTGCCAGATGGCGTTATACTTCCAGGCGTTCCCAATGTCGCTGAGAAGCACCGCGACAGGGATGATGGCGGTGATCATCGCTCTCGGATTCTACCTGAGCGCCGCCATGGTCGACATAGTTCGGAGGGTCACCGGGTGGCTGCAGGACGACATTAATGGCTCGAAGGTGGAAAACGTGTACTGGCTCGTGGCGGGGTTGACTCTGGTCAACTTGGGGTACTACGTGTTGTGCGCTAAGCTCTACCAGTAGAGTGATCCTGTTGAGGAGAACAACACTAAAGTGTAGTAATTGTTATTTGAATAGATTTGAATGATTTCAGTTTTTTTTTTCTTTTTTGGTATATGATCAAAAAAATAAAAAAAAATAAAAATTGAACTATTGAAAACTGATTGACGATATTGACTCATCTCAAAGCAACTCAATTACGTGAAACTATGCATGAAATAATAACAAAGTATTGTGACCTTTATAAGCGAATAATAGGGATAATTCTGAACCCTTCCACTTTTTCCTCATAATGCTGAGAGAACGTTTGGCTTTCCACGTAAAAAAAAAAAAAAGGAGTGGTTTGGGAATCGTATGCGTCTTCATATGCCAAGGCATCCATAGCTTTATTTGCTTTCCTTTTTCTCATACTATCAATTAATGTGTCACGAGTGACCCTATCAAACTTGTAGATGACACTGAAACGTATGAGCTCATATCACACTTAACACAGTTCTCACTCCTAAGAATCCAAATCCTTCCTACATCAATTTTGTCGCACGATGAGGTGTTGGATTCACTTGTCGTGAACGGCACCACTGAAACCTCTACCCATCGCCATCTCACGAGTTCAATTTGATCTTGTCAATGCCCATCGAGAAGGTAATGTGAGTAATGGTTCCAACGGGTAAACCTAATTAGGATGCAGCTCTTTGCTTGGAAGCCAAACCCACTTACTCCTTCAAATTATCCAAGTAAAATTATCCAACATATTTAATGGCTTTTCCTATGTCAACCAGTGTTGCTTGATATGTATTTTATATCCTTTTTTTTCCAGAGGACCACAACATGCGACTATTATGTCCTGTTGTTGTCGTTTGTTATCAATGACCAAGTAAATATGGTGTTCCTCAAACCATCTGTCACCATTATATCTATCTCATTTCCTAGAGAAAACTTGTACGTCTCTTATTTTGCGGCTTCCTCAGATAACTCATTTAGATCTTATAATTGACAGATCGAGGACTTGTTCTATCATTTACCTCTTTGGGTTTCTTGCCCAACAATTCCAGAATTGCTGTTGATGCTCAAATCAAATAAAATCGAGAGAGAGAGAGAGAAAAGAAGGGGTAATAGTTCACAGGTAATAAGAAAAGAATACGTACACATTTCTCCAAATTTAGGTAACTGTTGGTGTCATCAATGGTCATGTCGCATCTGTTTGTCAAACATACTTCCATTAGAGGCATCGATTTGAGTGGGGGAAAGCTGTGAGGTACACACCAGCCACCGCCTCACCTTCCCCACGTATCACAACCCTAGAAAGAACCCTCTGCTACCCACCATGGATGACGAGAAAAGGTTGTAATAATGATGATAGTTTAATTGGAGGACACGCCAACCCACACTTGACGATGCCAGGCTTTGCTTTACGATCAGTGGACTCTGATGCCTCCTCCTCCAATTCCACTTCATGATCCCTAATATTATATGTTAAGTACAAACTGGGCGTGTGCATGAAGAGTCAAAAGCCATTGAGCCAATAGCATGCAAAATGTTACGGGGGATGGGTACGTGAAGAAGGTTACTACGTCGGTGAGGAAGAAGCCTTCCATGGCGTATGCCGCGTCGCGTTCGCACTTACCGCTTGCCGTTGGGCCCGCAGTGGGAGCCACAGGAGTTGTACGGGCACCACTTCGGTGTTGGTTCGTGGCTTTATAAAAACCCGCCCGCCCGCCAGCCACCGTCTCATCCTCCTCCTCTTGTCCGTCGCCCCACCGAGTCGTGAGTCGGTCCGAGTTAGAGCTTCCTAAGAGGGAGAGGGAGAGGGGGAGAGGAGCGGCACCGGGGCTCGTCACGAACTGGCTAACGGGAAAGGAGAGAGCGTGGAGGACCGGAACAAGTGGGCAGTGCTCACGCTGTATGAGGCCCTGAACGCGCGGGACGTGGAGCGGGTGCAGCAGCTGCTGGCCCCCGACATCGAGTGGTGGTTCCATGGCCCACCGGAGCACCAGCACATGATGCGCATGCTCACCGGCGCGGACGAGGAGGAGACCGCCGCCGCCGTCGCCGCCTTCAGGTTCCAGCCCGAGCGAGTCGCCGCCTTCGGCTCCACCGTCGTCGCCGAGGGCAGCGCCCCCGACGCCGCCTGGGTCCACGCCTGGACCGTCGCCCCCGATGGGATAATCACCCAGGTCCGCGAGTACTTCAACACCTCCCTCACCATCACCCGAGTCGCCGCCTCTTCGGCTTCCTCCAAGGAACCGGCAGGCTCGACGCACTGCCTTCCTCTGTGGCAGAGCCGCCGCCGCGACCCTCCCGAGAAATCCTTCCCTGGCCTCGTCCTGGCCATCTAAACCACCACAAACAATCCTAAGCCGTAAGCCTAATCATTCTAAATAAAGAGGAGTGGGTGACAGTTCCATGGGCTGAGAGGGAACCCCCACTCCCTGTTAGAGTCTGTAGCGTTGTAATGTCTGCGTGTGGTTTGGATGTGTGTCTTTGTTTGTGTCAAGAGTCCGAGATGATGATGATGATGATGAGGGGAAGAAGAGGATTCATATCTTCTGTAAGCTTGTTTGGTTGTATGCTGAACAAAAGATGTTGCTTTAAATCGACCTGTGTGTGTCTGTGTCGAGTGAAGGATTACAAAGAAGCCATATTAATCACACGAAGAATACGTGAGAAAGATTTGGGGATGCCGACATGGAGCAGAGGGATGAAGGCAGCCGACACACGTGTACGGTCTGCATGCGATGTCGCTGCGCAGACCCCACTCACCCACTCGGGTGCGAGGAGAAGATTCTCGATGCCGCAAACATGGAAAAGTCGATAACGCTTAGAAAAAGAAGACAATAATAATTAGAGAAAAAAAGGACATATTAATGTCCTTTTTGTTTTTTTTCATTTCATTCGATTATTTTTATATCCCAAAAATGCTTTTGACGGGATAGATAAAAAAGATTCTTTATTTTTTTATATTAGTAACTTCGTGTCTGATAAATACATTATACTATTCTTCATATTTTTCTATTCTATCATGATATCATAGCTGATTTTTTCTTAAGCAAACTATTTTTTTTTATCCAATTATAAAGAACCCTTTCATTTGATCAGATCAACAGATCCGATCAATTCCCCTATGATGACTCATCAAAACCAATCGCTATCCTCAAGTACCTCATCGCCAAGGTCTTGGAGCTTTGTTTCTTCCCCTCGCCTGTATAGTCTCCAGCCCTCGCTTATGGTTACACCAAATAAGAAAAGAAAAGGAGAGGGCGATGCTTTCCCGATCCACCTCCCCCTCTCTGTTGTCTTTGTCGATAGCGTTGTCAGCCCTCTTCTACCATGGTCGTACCAACGCCATCCCTTCTTCCTCTGCTTGCGTTTTTATCTTCCTCCTCTATCGTTGTTGCCGCCCTTTACCTATGGAGCCCCAGCGCCTCTGTTGCCATCTTCCTCCCAAGCCCACCTCTGCAATCCTTTGTGACGCCTACATTTGATCATCACATCTCTCTCCCCTACTTCCTCCTTTACTATTGTTCGCTTCAACCGCACCTTGCTCCTCTATCGCTGCCACACAACCTCACCCTGCCTCTCCCCTACTCTTCCCCTTCTCCCCTACTCCACTATAGCCGCGTCCTTAACTGCGCAATCCCTTTCGTCATAGCCTTTGCAAGCATCACTGCCTCTACGACTAGGATCACAGGTCTTGGTGCTCCCTAGTCATATTGTCACTATTGCCTCCCTCTCTAGCCATTCCCTGACATCTTCTCTGTAACCCACAGCGTTGTCGTAGCCCTTAGTACTCCCTTAACCTCCCTTCTTCTTTTGTTCCATTTGGTTTTAGTTCTCCACAATTGATGGTGGACGTGAATATCATTTTTTAACATCCTGTCTCTCAGCTTGTGGTATACAATACTTCAAATCACTATCACATACTTGTCAACTACTTGGCTCTACCGAACGAAAACACCGTCATATAGTTTAAATTTATTTTATCCTCTTATATCAAGCCTCTATGTCATAAACTTTTCATTAGCCGCCTTTTCAAACTACTATCTACCTTATTAACGGTATACACACTTCAGTCATCTAATTTCAATTACCATTTGAAAAATAATTTTATCAACTTTTCAAACTTCAAAAACTCAAAGTATTTATATCCATGTTATCCATGAATACGATCATGTCTCTCATAAGTTAATACCAATATCTAAGTCTTGCATCTTCATAAGAAACTCTCTTGAACATAATGTTTTATGATACTACGATCCCAAAACTCAAAAAGTCTTTATATCACGTCATGTCATTTTTGTAAACTCTACATTACCTTTCCAAAAATATGGGTCTTCAACCATAAGAGCCACTCCAACAAACATACAACTAGAGGATTACTTTCATCCATTAGATGATCCTCTCACCACACCATCCAATCCTTCACATCATGATATATATATTATTGTTCATCCAGTTAAACATATCCTCATTCCCTCAACTACTCCTTCACAAATTTCTTATATCGATGAAACACTACCCTTAGAAATACAACTACTATCGTTACCTTTTCTCGGACCTAATGACTCTGAAGAATATCTACATTAAAATACATTATCGTTATTGTCGTAAATCCAATCAGTTGCAGTTCAAAGAAGTAGAAGACAATTGCAAGATCTATAACTAAAGCTGAATATCGAGCCATTACCATCGCTACTGTAGAACTTAATTGGGTCATGAATCTATTGAAATAATTAGATATCCACTCCACCATAACTCCAATAATATATTGTGATAATGTTAGAGTTACCTACCTACGTGTCAATCCAGTATTTCACTCATGCACGAATCACATTGCTATAGACTTATATTTCATCATAGATCAAGTTATCAAATATCAATTATAAGTTTCTAACATACATACTACTGATCAATTAGTATACTCTCTCACAAAACCGCTCGTTCGCAAAGTATATTTTGTACATCGATCCAAGATCGATATTCTTGACAGAAGCTTAATCTTTCGGGGGCATAATAGAAGATACAGTCTCATTATCTTAAACCACGTGAAGATGAGTCTACCTATCTATCTAATTTTGATAGAGGTAATCTTTTCCAATCTTCTCCTCTAAACCTCTATCAGTAGAGTTTGTGTCTATCAAATAAATCATATTGTTTTCTTCGTACTTTCTATTTTTCTATCCTAACAAGAGATGAAAAATTATATAGAGAAGTACAAAAATGAAAGATTCGTTTGGTAGGGTTGTAGAGAGGACGATATGCTCACGAAATCCCCGAGTTGCTCTCATTATAAGCTTCTCCCCATGAGTTGCTTGCCATGCACTAAGGGGAATCATCACAGCCTTGCGTCTTTGATGCGAGGGAGAGCCACATGTTTCTGTCCCCCTGTCATCCATTGATGCATGGAACCTCAACTTTATGGGTGGGGCACCTAAATAATTGCATCCAAACCAATAATGATCCCAATGTTTCCTATCTTTCGTTCTCTCCAAGAAAAGCATATCATGTTGTGGGTGGATAGTGCACGCTCGGTGGAAGCTTTATTCAGCACTTTCTGTGTGCTTGTCCATTTGAGCTTTGTGATCACTGCTTCCACATCTCTGATAACAAACAAGGTGCTAAGAATCACGATGAAGTGTCGATTCGTAGATAAGTGGAGGAGGTACGAGATAAGAAGGCTGAGAAAGATGCGACTGCTATAGAACTTTAGCAGCTCGAATGATCGTCTGCATCAGAGAGAGAGAGAGAGAGAGAGAGAGAGAGAGATAATTAATGCAGCGGATAAGCAATGATGAGGTGCAGGAAATCCTCTTTGACATCTGTTAAAGCCAAATCACATACTTACATTAGGTTAAAGAGTCGCTGTTGTTAGTGCTTTCGGTCTGGGAATCCTCTTTGAACATACCAGTGGAAGAACAGGTGGAAGGAACACAGCAGGACGTAAGCCCCGCCGCATACATTAGAGCACTCCTTGTGGGAAAATGGAGTCGGATCACCGGTCGTAAGAATAAGACCACCGACGTGCGACGATTTTACAACGTTTTATTATTTTTCGAAGGCAGTTTCTCTTTGAGCTGCGGGCGGTAAGCTTACTGACGGTCACGTGAATCACGACCACAAGCGCGGTATGGATCGGCCCATAAAGGCCCAAATGTCTGTCAAATTGGGAGTCGGCCCACTTTAGTGATTCGGCCCATATGCTGCGGAGGATCAACCCCTCCACCGACGGCGACGGGCCCGAGACGGACCACCTTCTCTCCACCATTCGCCACGATCGGCCACGAGGCCTAGCGAGGAGGAGGACGGGGAGAATGGCGGAGAGCGGTGTTTGTGGGGACAGCTCCCGACGTCACCGGAGCCGTAGGAGAGGGGTAAGAGGGCTGAGATGAAGGCGGAGAGGCGAGGAAGCTTGTGGTCGGAATTAGAGAAGCGGCAGCGCGGGGCGGCGGGCGATTTAGCCCGCGTCGGACGGCCCTCGGGCCATCCTGGTTACCGCCAGTGCGCATATAACGACGGTGATTGGATCCATTATTTTAGAAAATATTTTTATCTGAAGGGAGTTTACCGACCTACGACAAAGGGTGAGCTCACCGGGAAGTATAATTGCCTTCCTCATCTGGTTGGAGTCTGATCACCGTCCGTGAGAATAGGTATCTTTAGGTATGATGGTTTTACAACGATTTATTTTTTCTAAGGCAGTTTATCCCCTCAGTGGCCGGTGGTAACCTCACCTAAACGTGCAGGCTTTGGCCCATCGGCGGGGCCTCAGGGAATGGCGGCGACGCCACCGGTGGCTTCAGAACTGCGGGGGATGGCTTCGCCTAGTCTCCACTATTCGCCACTGTGGCCACAAGGAATTGGGAGGACGGAGAGAAGGATCTATGTTTTGTTGGGACAACTCCCGACGCGGTTGTAGTCGGAAGAGGAAGAAAAGAGGGCTGAGATGTCGCCGGAGAGGAGAAGAAGCTCGCCATCGGAGCCGGAGAAGGGGCCGAAGAGGCGACGCAGGTAGAGCTGTGCCGGGCTGGATTTGCCATTGGGCAATCCTAGTACAGAGCTTCCGGGAGTCCGATCACCGCACGTGTGCCTTTGACCACGGAGATTGGATGAATATGGCAGAAAATATATATTTTTTTTGATGGCTGTTTATGTACCCTGGAGGAACGGTAAGCACACCGGGAAGCATATTTGCTTATTTACCGGGTCAGAGTCTGATCACCGCGAGTGATGATATATCTGCTTAGGTGCGACGTTTATGCAACGAATTAATTTTTTCGGAGGCACTAAATGCTCATAGTCGAAGGTGGTTAGCTTACCATGAAGGGAATCCGGTTACTACATCTACCAACGTAACGCGGGCCAGCCAATGATGGCCCAAGACGGAAGGCCTTTAAGGCCGGCCCGGAAGGCCCAATACAATACTACATCTGGGAATGTATCGAAAGGAAGACCTTTTCTCATGACGGTATTATTTCTGACGCGAAAAAATCTCGGTCAATTTTGTGCAATAAAGAAATCAATGATTTAGTGATTTCAATTGGCAAAGACTTCCAGCCTTCACTCTCGTGTACGCCGATGCATGAATGCCTTGTCGAAGATTTAGTATAAATACTTTCATGCCAAATTGCGGATCAAATAGCTTCATCTAGTATGATCACAGAGAACAGTAATTAGATATTCTCAACCTGTATTCAACACCCAGAACTGAAAGATGAGAGCCTCCAACAGGCTTTTTTTTTTTTTTTTAACATGGAAGCTCATAATGAAAACATCTTGCCACATTACTCCTCGCATTAGCAGGAACATGATTCACAATCTCACAAACTGGACAAAGGACTACCACTTAGAATTAGCAAGGTCTTATAAGTCAGTGAAGATGCTGTAGGTCTTCTGGAAATGCACCAGAAAGAATGATATCGAAGAAAAATGGAATAGAATCCATAGAAGATTTAAAAAAGAAAAAAATCTGCGCAAGTGTTGTCAAAATAAAAAATCAAAATCCTCGTTATACCCAAAATCTTCATCTCCATTCCCATAATAATCATCATAACTGACTTCAGCATATATGTGATCTTCAAATGCTCCTGATTCATCACCATCCTCCGTAGCACCTGGATCAACGGCATGATTCTCGATGTTGTTTGGGAGGTCACAAGCACCGGCAGCATCTGACTCGATTTTTTGCCTTTTCCCACTATCTTGATCGGACTGTTGAAAGACATGACCAACAAGGCAGAATAAAAATACTACAATAAAATTAGGAGATAAATGTAGCACTTTTTTCCGCATAAATGCTTAGAATCCACAGTGTCAAATATTCATCAAGAGCTGTCACTGGAATGCCAAGAAGCTCATAAGATGTAGAAAGATCAGTACAAAGATAGACCAAAGGCAGTGGAAATGTTCACACAGATGGAAGTTAAGTAGAAGTTGCCAAACCCCATTTATTCAGTCTCCTCTCTGGTTGGGAATCTTTCATCATGTAAATGTATTGGAAAAAAAAATCCTAATTTGAATCATGTATGTCAACCTGCCATTCTCATGCAAGGTGTACATCAGGTGTCTACCAGCTTCCAAAGTTTCAATGATTTGGTAATGAGAGGTTCCATGGATCGTTGAACATGGCAGATTGGTTTACTTTTATTCTGAATGCATAAATTTAATATTGTGATACCTGTTGCACTCTGTGTACCGTCCACTGGAGACGAGAAAGAGTAGAGAGCTGTGATGATGCATTTTCTTAGAGCAAGGAGTGGTTCCCATTGTGAGTCCTCTGATACTTATCACTTGATCATGTTGACTTTCAATTCAGGAGAGGGGAAGATGCAAGAGAAAAACAAAGTCAAAGTCATGAACAAATAGATGTAATCTGAAAGATCAACAAGGGAAGTCTGGGCTTGAATCTGAGAAGCTCATGTTTGAGAGATGTCGGAAAGAGAAGAATTTGTTTGAAAAAATATACCAAAATCTGAAAGAACGACAAAGGGAAGTATAGATTTGAATAAAGGAAGCCACATGTTCTTTGGTAACCGTTGTGATACCAGAGTATAGATTTGAATAAAGGAAGCTACATGTTATTTCGTAACCATTGTGATACCTGTTGCACTCTGATTACTGTTGGCTATATGGATCTTTCCCACCACTGAAATTAGTGATATCACTTGTCAAACCAAAGTTCTAATAAGTTTGTCTTAGGTTCTTTCACCTCTCATCATACGACTAATTGAAGCTGAGTTGTCTTGTCTAACTAGTACCATCTATGTCTTATTTTGACATGCTTATACCATCTTAAATACTTTGTTCTCATTTTATCCTTGATCATAGCCATTCTTACTAATCAACATGAACAAAGCTTAAAAACACAAAATGCTGCAATAGATTCCTTTTCATCTCTATTTACATCATGGGATTAGTTGGGCTTCTAATCCTTGCCCTGGCCGCTAACAAGGGTTTGCTAAAACATTGAGAGGAACAAAATTAAAAGAACCCTCTTGAAGAACATAAAATTAGTACTAAAAGAAAATCAAACCAAGCATTCTAAGAATGAAACGATGAGCCCATAGAAAATCATTAGCCATTCCAACTTACTAGTGAGTAAAAAGGGAAAAAAAAGGCAGAAAGGGGCCTATGCAACTCTTGGAGTCTTTGTTATGTATTCTTAAAAATTATATTGGCTTTTGCTACCTATTCAATGATTCTGATATGCAAGAAGCAGGTCAGTTGCGGAATATATGTAACTTGAGATTGAGATACTGCAAAATAAGGTGATAGTTCCTGAAGCACAAAGCTTAATAAGAATCGGTACAAAATACTTTTGACAAATATCAACAAGATTCATAAATTAAACAAGAAATGTAGCATGAAGTGAATTAGCAATGTTTTAAATTCAAGAAAAAAATATATAAGTATTACTCCTGCTACGACATAATAATTGTATATGCAATAAAAAATTAAGCAACATAAAATGCACATGAAGAAGAAAAGAGCAAAAGTTACAGAGTACAGAGCTTCCAGCGCTTCATAGTTGACTTTCGAACTCAAAACCTGTGACAAAATTATATTGTTTATCAAAACATAGGAAATACTGATATGAACAAAATATATTTATTTGTCATTGGGGTGTATGTTAACAAAAAATTTCACAACTGCAAGTGCATGCAATGTTAACCTGTAACTTAACATAAGAGTACCTTTCTTTTAGACATCTGATGGGTAGTTTCAAGAGTCTGTGCAGGAGTCTTGTTTTTAGCTTCTCCAGCATATCTTCTTCTTCTTTCCTTTATTTGATATTGCATTGTAACAGGGAAAAGTTTTTAAAATGTGAATTTACCATATTATTTATAAAGATAAACTACTCAAAAGCAAACAGAATTCACAATTAAATTGGAATGCTTTTGGCATCACGAAACTGTTCTAGTGTTGCCTATCCTCCTTAATTTACAACCTATTTGAATTGTTATCATCATTAGTCATCAAAGCCAGAGTAAAACGCTGAGAAACCAGTCAAAACTACAATGAAGCTATGGTTAGCAAATCTATAGAAGTTATCACTAGGACAAAATTGATCTATTGGAGACACATTTGGAGAACTATCTACCCACATGTTTCTGACTGCTAAGTAGTTTCATGCAATATAAGCTGTGCATAAAACTTCCCCTGGCATTGGGGTTTGGCATAATAAAATGGTATGGTAGAGAATAGTTCACTGACACATAAAATCAATGACACTGGTAGAGGACAAATTTGTCAAAAAAATAGATTTATATATAGTAGAGGCTTTAGTTGAATACTAAAAGCACTTAGCAAAGTGTGAATCAACAATGTAGGACACGAGCTATGGTACCAATAAAATGCAAAAAAAGTGCTTTGATAACAAATCTAATATAGGACAGAAAATAAAAAACAAAGAAATTTTTTTTTCAAGAATTTAATAATTGTAGAATAGAAAAGAGAAGATTTTAGATGAAAATAAAGCAAAAGATAACTATGCTACTATTTGGATAATCTTCACTACCATAGGCGGCACTTGCAAGAATTAGAATTGAGTATTTGGTATTTTCCGTTTAGAGTGCTAATAGGAGGACAAAGAAAATTTCTAACTTCAAGCATAAATTCGGGACATGAAGAAAATAAAAAATAAGCAGCCAGCCAGGAAAGACATATTCATGCAAAATACAATTTTAGCAAAACCCTAGAGCAACATTAAATTGAACAGCTACATAACCACAAGTGAACAAGCCCACATCACCATATTATTAACCATCAATACCTTTCTGGACTTTGCTAGGGCCGCTGCAGTTGCTTTAGCAAGTTCCTTGGCATCTAACAGATCTTCTGAACCATTTAAAATATTAGCTTTATAAGCCTCCTTAGCAGCTGTAGCAGCAGCTTCCTTGGCTGCTTGTTCCTGCTCAGCATTAGGTTTAACAAATCAGATTAACTAACAAAAAAATTTAATGAAGTGAAGAACACTCAAGAAATTGACACTCATCACCTCAAGATACTCTCTGTTAATTTCTTCCCATATAATCTTCTTAAGTGCCTTGTCCTCTTCATTGTGCAGGTATCCATCAACCTAGCAAAAATATTGCTTCAGATGGATTAAAAGTTTTTCGTTATGCAGACAATACAAAGGTTCAATAATAGAGAGATATTCTGTAAGAGAACTCTGAGCTTGGCATACCCTAGAAAATTACATCAAGGATGACATACCTCAACATCATCAATATCAGAAAAGTTATCTGGCTCATCATCTGCTGAGTCAGTTGAGTCCTCTTGTTCACTGGAAGTGAATGAGTCCACACACTGATGTCCTGCAGATCCTTGCAGAAAGTGAGAAAGTTGTCCAACAAAGCATAAAATAGATACAAAAAGAAACCATTAATGTTAATAGATTTGGCAAATAGAAGATAAAGACTACAAGAAACTAGTTATCATACCAGCACCTTCAGGTTTATTTGAAGTCCTCCCTTCAGCTTGGCCAATATCTTGAGTCATACTAGCAGAAAAATGTTAATTGTTCTGAGAAAATAACACATAACATGGACATATGAATTTCAAACTAGAATAGGCTGACAACACATGATAAAATAAGTTCAAAAAAGATACAAGTCAATATGAAATGATACTACAAAGAACATCTTCTGAGTCAAACTTATGATCTTCAGAGATGGTTTAGAAGATCTCCCAGGTGATTATAAAACTATTTAACTGATGCCTATTGCATGATTCCATTACTTTACGGAAACTCATAGAAAGTAGGAAATCCTGCATTCACATGCCACAAAATTTTAGGCCAAAAAGGATCAAACAAGACAGAAAAATGAAAACAATCTTTTGATGAATATGTAAAAAAGCTAGAGAACAATCTGAAAGGGTACATGATGAGGCTCCTGTTATGAAAGATACCTGAACAAATGTTGGTTAAAAGTGGCTATGAATGTCAGTGAGTTTCAGGCTATTGTTCCAATGCTGTGCTGATAAATTGTGCCAGCTGGCACAGATCCAAAGCTATTTGCCAATCCTACGAGATACTGGCAGGACATGGCGGCAAAAAATAAACCAATGACTTGTTTAAACATGATAGTATACTTGTATGGAAATGAGTAACATATAAATCAAACAAATGGTTCAAGTTTTGATGCCTGTGGTAATATAAGGGATAAAAATCTATCAAACTGTAAAATGTTGCAAAATTTAATTACTTCACCAAGTTGTAAAAATGATTCAAATTGAAACTAGATGAATACAATAATGTGCATCATTCACTATGAATGAAGTATAGCAAAGTGATGTCAAGGTGGGTCTAAGAAGATCAGACATTGTTTCAAACGAAGGGCCAACCCCTACCAGGAAGAAGATGAAGGAACCCTAAAAACAGCAAGGTCGGTCTGTTTGCAGAAAATCCCAATTGAAGCTCTACGCTGATGGTAAACTCCTCAGATTTTGATCTTGGTTAATAAAACTAGACATTAAATATATGGTACAAATCTAAACATTAACCATTCAAAACCTTAGTAATTTTTGACAATTATTTTAATAACAAGTGCAGATATTTTAGTGCTTTTTATTTTCTATTGGATAAAGTTATGTCACATTTTTTTTCATAGGTTTCTTTGTCAAATTTTTATGGTCACTTAATCATTCTTAAAATATCCCTGATTACTCTATTTTTCTGGTTAGTTTCCATATTTCCTATTTAAACTTTTAAAAGTAATATTTTGCTAAAACAACATTTGGTCTAGCTCATACTATCTAATACTAATCCAAAATTCCAAATTCAGTTGCCAATCCTGACTCTAATCTTTACTCTTTAGTTTCCAAAACTTGATAAAGGATCAAAGATCAATACGCAAAGGAGCAAGGTTGCCAAACATTTTTCTAATCATAGTGCATTTTGAAACTAGAGCTTCATCAAGTGGAAGGGGCTTACAACGTACCATAGTTATTAGAATAAAGCATAGAATGCATTAAAAAAAAACCTAAAAAGACTAATAGAAACTGTTGATAAAAATTTAAGTACTCTAAACTTTACTAAACATATGAATTTTACAGATCTCAGTGGTGGCAAAAGTTTCATATAGCTGATCCCAAATAATTGAGACTTACGGTTTTGTTGTTGTTATTATTGTTCCTTATTTTTTCTATCCTCTGCTGCTCGACCTGCTGGAGAGTGAGCACCACCTCGATCTCTTCCTGATATTTTAGTGAACTGCAGAAACAAAGACGAGTATGGCAACATAGTTATTAGCAATAGAAATAAACTAAAAGAAGAACAAGGATGCACATTATCATGACATTTTCTGCAAAGTCCAAAAACCCTCGAACTAAGATGCAAATCCATAGTACTCGCCTGATAGAATACCACCATAATAGATCAACAAAACAAAGACGGGTATCTGACCATAGTTATTGACAATGGAATTAAACTAAAAGAACAACAAGGTTGCATGCACTTTATCATGGCATTTTCTGCAAACTCCAAAACCTTCGACCTAACATGTAAATCCATAGCACTCGCCTGATAGACAACTGCCGTAACAGACACCCAAATAAAAGAACCGCAGGATAATCCCAGATAGGGAAAGAACAGAGCTTCCGCATCAATCAGATCGAAACGCTCAAGAATTCAAGAAACAGACAAAAAGAAACCTAGGGCGACTGACAGAGAGAACCGAAAGAGAAATACCCTGGAGATGGATAAGGACCACCACGATCGACGGCCACCACTTCTCAACGCCGGCCGCCAGGCTCGCGCACGAAGCCACGAACGAGTTCGTGCAGATGGCTCTCGAGAGGTGAGTCGGTGCTGGTCGGGTTGATGAAGCGCGGCTTTATATACCGGTTGGAATTGGGTCGGGTTTGCAATAGTTGAACAAGGCTCGGCTCAGATGAAGGCCTATCTGAGGCCGAAACGGCTCGATTAAGGCCTGCAACAGTGGATGAGGCACGGCGATATATACCGGTTCGAATTGGGTCGCGTTTGCAATAGCTGAACAAGGCCCGGCTCAGATGAAGGCCTATCTGAGCCGAACCGGCCCGATTAAAGCCTGCATTTGGGCTAGAAATCTTGTATGAAATAGAGGTTTACGGCGATACAACAGATTGCATAATAACAGAACCCACATCATGAGCAGACGATCTCAATCAGACGGTCAATGGAAACCTATGCCCTCTCAGATCGAGTCCGGTGCTCCGATTCCATATAAACTTCGTCTTAAAACAATGGTTTATAACGATCCGGTACGATTCATCATAACAAATAAAATTAAAACCATACGATCTCAATCAGACGGTTATTAGAAATCTACGATCTCTCGTTTTGGAGTCCGTTGCTCCGCCTTCATTTAAGCTACCTCTCACCTCCTACTCTCCTACTTCATCTGCTCTCTAGCCATCGTGTTACTTTGTCCGATAGAACATATTTTCCAAAGAGGTCCCCTCTGGCTTCCAAAATTATGTCGAACGCCCACTTTGCGTCGCCGCACCCTTTTATGGGCAAGCGGCTCCCCGAGCCGAAGAGCTTGGAGGACGTCGCCCGCTACGCAGCCGACAGGATCCGGAGGACGAGAGTCGCCAAGCAACCCCTTAGGCCTGCGGCGTGGATGAAGGAGACGACGTCGGCATCCGTGATGGACTTGGCGGCCCTGCCGGAGGCCAGCGTCCCCCTGAAGGAGGTGGTGGCGGACTGCGCGCGGCGGTGGTTCCAGGACGCGCTCAAGGAAGCCAGAGCCGGAGATGTGTCGATGCAGGTCCTTGTCGCTCAGATGTACCATACCGGATATGGGGTGACGAAGAACGAGCAAAAGGTGAACCCTTTATGTTGTTCTCCTGGTATTGGATCGGTCAGGACGCTTTTAGTTGACGGCGTTTGGATTCTGAGGTTTCTTGGAATGTAGTTTTCCGATTTTCACAGTACTTTGGGGATTTTCGGATAAAGTTGGCGTTTTTCTTTTTCATTTTTCACTTAAGATTTGATGGTTAGGGAGAATTTTTATTGACTAGTTCTTAAATGGTTTATTATATTTGTGGGTTTTGTGGAGAGAGTAACGAGGAGAAGATTGAAGCTTTTGATAGCATATTGATGAACAGTATGTAGCTAAAAACAAAAGAAAGGTGAAGTTTTGATTGCTTGGTATAGCAGGCTGTAGCTATGATCTCAGTTGCATGCTCAGCGACTTAGAAGGTCCAGGAGTTTGTTATTGGAAAATTCCAAAATCTTCTTAATTACCAGAGAAATTATATATATGTCGCTCAATTTTTTCTAGCTTGAATTTTGAAAAGTGCTAATAGGATTTCTTGTACAGGTGATGTAGGTTGATGCTATTTCATAGTTCTTATCTCCTACTTATTTCTAGACAAAATTTCCCTTTTCTTGTAGTCTTTTTCCCTTTTACCAGAATCTTGATGGTTAACGAGTTGGCATTTCTCAGGCAAATGTGTGGATTACAAAAGCCTCCAGATATCGGTCAGCAGTTCGGAAGTTCAGCAACAAGCGTCCAGGTATCTGCCTGTATTTTTATCATAAAAATTCAAAATTTGAAAAGAAAAGATAAATTTCTTTTCTTGCATCTGTCATCCAGAATATATATCTGTTTGTAGCAATTACAACTCTGTTGTTGGGTAACTTTTGTTGACCATTGTATTAATATGTCTTCTGTAGGCTACAATGCTAGTGATTCTGATTCTGATGAAGAGAAAAACTAAGTTGGTCATGATCAGGTACGATTTCAATTCTCAAGAGGCATGTTGCAGCAAGTTAAAATTATGTCTTGTATTTATATTATGCTCAGCATCACCTATATCATGCTCACGATGCCCATCTATATTGAATCATTTGGATTTGAATGGGAGATCTTGGTCTTGAACATTATCGAGGTCATATAGTGCTATGCTATTTTAGAATATTTGGAAATGTCCAACGTATTATGGATGCTTAGAACTGTGTTTCTGGAGTACATATGACTGAAACTCCTCTAACTGAGATTATCAATTTATAAGCTTATTGAGGAAATTATGAAAGGGTGTTTTGCTGTAATTTATCAGTATTTATTTTTATATTCTCAAAATAATCGTGAGAGATCTTGCATTGGAGGAGACAATATAATTAGGCTGATGGTAATAAGAAAGAAAGGAAGATCCAGAGTGCTACAATCACATCTGAATAGACAGTGGGTTGCTTCTGATCATCAGTACTGATGCTCTGAAAGAATGCAGAATTGCAGGACATTGTCAAGAAAATTCTCATTTCCACTTGTTGATCACTTCATGGGATCCGTGATTACATGATCTTAATTTTTTTTTTCTTTTATGATTATATTGGCAATTGGTCTTTTTTGTGTTTATGGCTCCTTATATATATATACCTTGTAATATTTCTCTATCTTGTGGCAAATTTTGAAATTATACTTTTGTTTCATTGTGTTTACTTTTTATCCCTTCACAAGTTGGACACTCAGATATGTGATTAGGAATCTAATAAACATATCAGTAACATGTAACACTTAAGTTGTCATCAAGTCAGAAGCAAGAGGTTACACATGTTCTTATGATACATTCTTTTCTTAAAACACCTGAACTCTATTCCATGTCACAAGGCGTTTGTGCATGAAAGAACTGGCAAGGATCAGGCCAGTGCATAAACTCCAAGAATGTTTGGTAGAATAAAACGAGGAAGTTGGTGTACCGAATAGGTGAGGTTTCGCCCAGTGTCTGCGTGCATTGTCTCTCTCCTTTTGGTCATTCCTGATTTAGATCTGAATCCAAACTCAGTATTTATCTATGCCGTCCACTTTTAGTTCTTCACATGTTTTTCAAGAAATAGCTTGAGCAGTAAAGTCAAAGAGTTTTGGATTGTCAGTGATGTTATCAGAAATGGTTAAGAAACTTGTTTATTATTTAAGCATAAACAAATAGGTCGTGGCACGAGTAGGTGGTATCTTGGTGACTCCCCCAATAATGTTGCTCTATATATTATTACCATGTTGGCAAAATAAACATCCTCGAGATTTATCTGATCCCTTCCATTTATTAAAAGTTAGATGCAATCTGAATTTGACACTGCTATTTACTTGCTTGAATTTGATATCAACAATTGCTAACAAATTCATAATATGTTTCTTGCAGGGTTTGCTTTGTCCAAGGTCAGTTCGCGTTTGGCAGCTGCAATCTTAGATTTTTTGTTTTGTTAGGAAGATCCACTTGTATCTATCAACAAAGTTTCCATGAGTTACTGAAGCTCTATGCAATCCATGACCAGTGATCCAGAATCCGCTGTTTTTACAAAGAATTGTTTGATGTTTCTACTTTGGTGAATGTTTCGGAGTTGTCAACCTTCACTGTATTGAGAAAACATTTTTGAATGAAATTTAACATTTTTGAATGAAATTTCTTGATAAGTAAATATACTGGAGTGTTCATAATGCATCCACTAAAACATATCCACAGATGGATCTTATATTGCTACAGGATTCTGTAAGTTGAATTTGAAGATATTATAAAGTCACTCCCAACAATGATAAAATTTCTGTTGCCAACTATTTGGAATAATCTACATCATTACAAACAATTATATCCAACATTAATGATACAGAAATCTCTCAGACCCAACACCTAAGATTCACTGAGCACAAATAATTGTCTTCCCCGTTTCCAGGAGATTGAAGAACGTAACGTCGGTCTGTATCTTACAGCCTCTTCTGCTTTTACCGATCATGCTCCATTGCGTCTCGCTTTTCTCCATTCCCATGGCTTCTCAGGGTGGGAAGAAGCCCACAGGCCAACGCGAGCAGCTCGTGCATCTTTCTCCCACTAAGTCCACATCGATCAACGCTCAGTTGCGACGAGAACTCTTGGTTGCTTCATCGAAAGAAGGCAAATGATGGAACATTAGACTCACCCTTGCAAGCTCCGGCCGTTGGTCGTAGCCGACGTAGTGCCATGCAAGCCCCCTCTTCAGCATCTGCTCCTGTGGAATGAACAGGACAAGTGTCAGAGACTGCGTCGAAATGGTAGGTTCAGCAATCTGATGACTTTTCTTCCTCAAGTCTCACTTGAACAAAGACACCATTGCAGTAGATGTCTCCCACGCAGCGACCGTATCGATCATCTCCGAAAACATAGACCTTGAGACGCTTCCCTTGAACCAGCTTCACCAGTTCCTCCTTAGCCTCCTTCCCGAAGGGCATGGAGCTCTCCGGTGCATCGATTCCCCTGTTCGCTTATCAGCGAAACCACGGCAAAGTAGATGAACTAGTCCTAAATTTGATGCATACCTTAGCCTAATTCGATACTTCCGAGCAAGAATCTCCTCATTGTTTGGCCCAGCGATAACCCTGCAGTCGACATGATCCATGATATGGCAAAGCTTCACGAACTAGCTCGTGACAGGGAATTGCCCAAGTGGATTACCTGTAACCTGCATCAGTAATGACCTTTTGAAGCGCATCCGCCTTCTTGTAATCCTTCACAGCGCGAGCTCTTGCCCTCTCGATGGCTGCCTCGTGCACGCCTCGAGGGACTTTGGCAGACTCCCTTGGATCAGCTGTGTCTACGTACACAGTGATGGTATCGCCGTCTGCTACAGCTTTAGCATCCACCTAAAACCAGGAAGCAGTTGCGTTAGACAACATCCAAGTACATTCTTCTGGCTTAGATCTCAGGTTGAGCAAGGTGATGCGCAGCATCTCACAGGAAGTGTTTGTAGCTCGTCCTTCGAAGGTTGAGCAGCTGGGATCTCCGGCAGAGTGTTCCGGAGTGGAAGACCATAATAAGCCAAGAGACCCTGCACATTTGATTAGTCATTTATGATCATATACGGATTCCATTGTTTCTGTGTGCTCTACTTACCTCAACATCGGCCTTTTGATGCCTCTTCAAGGTACGGATCACGAGCCTGGATGCTTCTTCTGGTGTTGTTGGTGGTGGCTTGGCTTCTCTCCATGCAACTAGCAGTTTCCTGTACCTGCGTTGGTTTCAAAGTAGCTGAAACAAGTTAGATCACACACTGTTTCTTATCGTAGCTCGCAGATATGAGTTTGTTTGTTTCCTGTGTCAGATTACATCAAACTAAAACATACCAATTAGCCTGTGCCTTCTTCGAAGATACTACAGATTGGCTCAGTGCTTCCGGAACCTTGCGATGACAAAATTAGAAGCGAAGTAACGAGGAATCAAAACACACATATGGCTGCAAGAGGTTGAGGATGGGTGGGAAGGATAAGAATCGAGTACCTGAGATGTGATTTCGAAGTGGAAGATATCACGGGCGAGGGCGGAGACGCCGGTGTCGCCATGAGGGCCGAAAGATTGGGGTTCATCGATAGGCGTTGACTCGGAGAATTTGCCGCAGAGGAAGCGGAAGAGGCTGTTCCCCATCTCTCCCTTGAGTTGTCTGCTTCGGTGGGGTTTCTCTCTCTCTCTCTCTCTCTCCTTCGACAAGGAGGAAGGACGAGAGAGATGGGGGGAGAGGAGGTCAACGAATCTAATGCCACCTCCAACGCAGGAAGGGTGAAGGAAAAGGCCAGCGTAACGGGAACGAAGGATGGCACGTGGAAGATGTGCATTGGCCCGATCTATTGAGTCATCATCAATCAATGCGTATCTTTGCTTTCCGTCTTCGTCTTTGCAGCAAAGCTACTTTAAATGTGGGGCCGTCCTATTCCTCCAATAGAAACTCAGGTAGCTTTGGGGTATGATAGAATTTTGTAAAGTACAATAATACCTTATATTTTGGTCATTTAAAATAATACGAATTTACTTAAATATCACCAAATCATTCTTTATATGAGCCAAATAAAATGGTCCTGATGAATTGTAATGAGTCTAACATGACATACATGATATTTATATTTTCTAAAGAGTTGTATCTTACCATTATTACTTGTCATAGAATTTCTAAAAATGTATAATATGTCTCCGATGGGTCTGCCATTTTTATTAAAATTTTTATTATTAAATTGATAGAATATATGAGCTTTTAAAAGATTTTTCCTCTTTAAGACGTCAATTCTCTATGCAAGTATATAAATTTGCCTTTGAACATCGATAGTTGGCCTCTAGCCATTAATTGGGATTCTACTATCAGCAATTTTTTTTTTTGAAAAACTTAAGAACAATAAAAAAATTAAAACATAATAATAATTATAAATATTAATCTAAGAAAGAGAATTTAATATAAGGTGTAAAATAAGGAACTTAATTCGTAATTATGAATTAGAAATATTCTAAATATTCACTCGGAACAAATATTGATTTAACATATCAACTAAAAACATTCCCTAGAAAATTAGGTTATAGTTCTACAGTTTGTATTTATGTTAAACCATTTCATGATAAACTCAATCTAACCTCCACAATCATCAACATCTGTCTACATCAAAGTCTGACAAGAGTTATCTACATTAAGTAGATAAGTAGGGCTACATTAAGTAGGGCAGGAGAAGAAAAAAAAAAAAGAAGAAAACACGTTATCTCATTTATGGTGAATTTTTATATCTAGGGATCGGTTCGATTTGATCATATTATGAGAGTATAAGGTTATTTACATAAATTCTTGAGACGAGGAGATTGGAGGAATAAGATCGGGTTGGGGGGTTGGCTCTCGAACTTTCGCTATATTTTCGTGAGAGACCCGAGGTGGGACTAGAGTCAATCTCGTTTATGTCATGTTTTTGCATCGATAGATCAATATTGAGAAGGAGAATTTCTAACTTGACCCCTTCGAATACTTAAGTTAGTAAGTGATTTTTGTGGTGTAAAAGATTCAATCCCTTCTATTGATTAGGGGATCTATGTTTATACTCATAGTGATAGTTTGAATATATATAGGTTGTTAATGACCATCAATGTTTCACTGTACAAGTGAGTAGTCGATTAATATACTAGTAGGTTGACCCATCCTATTCCCTGTCGGGCGGTGTTGTCTTGTTAAGTCCTGGGCTGCGTAGGGTCAATCACACATAGCCCGTCGCATCGATGATGTTTCCTTCGGACCTACACTAGGTATATACTCCACGTCAACCCCTAGTGACTTCCAATTGTCATCATGTTGATGATGCTAGAATATTCTATCATCATAGACAATCGTTACCTTCTTCATAGTGTCCGTCGCATCGATGATGTTTCCTTCGGACCTACGCTAGGTATATACTCTACGTCAACCCTTAGTGACTTCCAATTGTTATGATGTTGATGATGCTAGAATATTCTATCATCATAGACAATCGTTACCTTTTTCATAGTGTGGCTTTTTTTTTTCACGCTTTGCCTGGTCAAACTTTGCCTGCATTGTAGCCTAAAAAACAAAAATATTAGACGCCATGGAGCTTCATGTCTATATGAATGAAAACATATTATCTCCTCTAAGGAGAACTTATATGTCCTTCACCATGTCATCTGTTAGTTTATCTTTATATCATAATTTAGGGATCGATACGATTTGATCCTTTTTCGAGAGCACAAGAAGGTTGGAGGGCTAAGATCGGGTCGGGGGGTTGGCCCTCGTACCTTCGTTATATTTTCGTGAGTGTCCCAAGGTGGGACTTGAGTCATCTCACCTATGTCGTGTTTTTTATAATAGATCGATGTCTAGAAGATTAATTCCTAACTTTGACTCATTTGATACTTAAGTTAATAATTGATTTTTGTGATGTAAAAGATTTGATCCCTTCTACTGACCAAGGGATCAATATTTATACTCGTGGCGACAGATCAACCATACATAGGTTGTTAATGACCATCAATATTTCATCATACCAGTGATCGATTCGTATGTATTGACCATGCAGTTCGACTCATCCTATTCCCCGTCGTGCGATGTGGTCCTGCTAAATTCTAGGCGACGCAGAGTCAATCACACATCGCATCGATGACATTTCCTTTGGACTCTCATGTGACTTTTAATTTTAATCACGTGAATGATACTAGGATATTGATCATCATATAGACAATTGTTCTAAGTGTAGCTTTTTTTTTTTTGACCTGGTCAAACTTTACCTGCATAGTATTAAAAAAAAAAAAAAGGTAGTCGTCATGGAGCTTCGTGTCTATACGAATGAGAGGAAAGATCTATATAAAGGGTAAAAGATACGACGTTACGTTACCAAGATGAAGCAACATATGCGTGGGAGAGAACGGCGGAGAAACATGAGGTAAGGGCCGTAGTCGGAGGAGGGAGAGAAGAGGGCTGAGATGTCGGCGGAGAAGAGAAGAAGCTGGTGATCGGAAGCCGAGAAGGGGCCGAAGAGGAGAGGGGCAGCGCAGGGACGAGGGGCGACACAGTTCCGGCAACATAGACGCGTTCATTTGGCGTCGTCTCCCTCGCATATGTTGTTTCGTCTTCGCAACGTAACGTCTAATCTTTTACCCTCTCTATGTATCCTTCGTCTTCGATGAACCTACCAAGAGTGCTCATCGCAACTGAGCATTGATCGATGTGTGGGCTTCTTCCTACCCTGAGAAGCCATGGGAATGGAGAACAGGGAGACGTAACGGAGCATGAACAGTACAAGCAACAAAGTTTATAAAGAGACAGAGGACGTTACGTTCTTCAATCTCCTGGAAACGGAGAAGACGTTATTTGTGTTCAGTGAATCTTAGATGTTGTGTCTGAGAAATTTCTGTATCATTTGTGTTGTATATAATTGTTTGTAATAATTTAGATCATCCCAAATAGTTGGTAACAAAAGTTTTATCATTGTTGGGAGTGATTATTTATAATATCTTCAAATTCAACTTACAGGATCCTGTAGCAATAGAAGATCCAAGGGATTATTACTCAGGCAGATTCAAATTAACACACATTATGAACACTCCAGTATATTTACTCGTCAAGAAATTTCTGAATGAAACATCAAACAGTTCCAGCTGAAACATTCACCAAAGTAGAAACATCAAACAGTTCTTTGTAACAACAGCAGTATCTAGCCTAAAATACTAGAAACAGATTCAGGATCACTGGTCATGAATCTCATAAAGCTTCAGTAACTCATGGAAACTTTGTTGATAGACACAAAGTCGATCTTTCGAACAAAACAGAAAGTCTAAACTTACAGTCGCCAAACATGAACTGACCTTCGACGAAGCAAACACTGCAAGAAACACATTACGAGATTGTTAGCAATTGTTGAAATCAAATTTAAGCAAGTAAACAGCAGAGTGTCGAATTCAGATTGCATCTAACTTTCAATAAATGGAAGGGATCAAATAAATTTCGAGGATGTTTATTTTGCCAACATGGTAATAATATATAGAGCAACATTATTGGGGGAGTCACCAAGATACCACCTACTCATGCCTCGGCCTATTTGTTTATGCTAAAATTATAAACAAGTTTATTAGCCATTTCTGATAACATCACTGACAATCCAAAACTCTTGAAAAACATGTGAAGAACTAAAAGTGAATGGCATAGATCAATACTGAGTTTGAATTCAGATGTAAATCATGAATGAAAAAAAGAGAGAGAAACAATGCACGCAGACACTGGGCAAAACCTCACCTATTCGGTACCCCAACTTCCTTTTTTTATTCTACCTTATATTCTTGGAGTTTACACACTAGACTGATCCATGTAAAACAGTCCTTGCCAGTTCCTTCATGCACAAACCAGAGCACACCCCATTCAAAGAGATTTCATTCATGGCAACTTAAGTATCACATGTTACTGAAATGTTTATTTGATTCCTAATGACATATCTGAGTGTCCAACTTGTGAAGGGAGAAAAAGTAAACACAATGTACCAAAAATATAATTTCGAAAATTGACACAAGATACAGAAATATTACAAGGTATGTATAAAAGGATCCAAAAAAACCAAAAAGACCAATTGCCAATATAATCATAAAAGTAGAAAAAAAAAAGGATCTGTAATCACCGATCCCATGAAGTGATCAACAAGTGGAAATGAGAATTTTCTTGACAATGTCCTGCAATTCTGCATTCCTTCAGAGCATCAGTACTGGTGATTGGGGCATCCAGCAGAAGCATCCCACTATCTATTCAGATGTGATTGTAGCACTCTGGATCTTCCTTTCTTTTTTATTACCATCATCCTAATTATATTGTCTCCTCCAACGCAAGACCTCTCACAATTATTTTGAGAATATAAATAGAATTACTGATAATTACAGCAAAACACCCTTTCATAATATCCTCAATAAGCTTATAAATTGATAATCTCAGTTAGAGGAGTTTCAGTCATATGTACTCCAGAAACATAGTTCTAAGCATCCATGATATGTTTGACCATTTCCAAATGTTCTAAAATAGCATAACACTACATGACGCCGATAATGTTCAAGACCAAGGTCTCCCATTCAAATTAAAACATTGGAACATAGATGGCCATCTTGAGCATGATATAAGTGATGCTGAGCATAATATAAATGATAAGACATAATTTTAACTTGCTGCAACATACCTCTTGAGAATTGAAGTCGTACCTGATCATGACCAACTTAATTTTTGTCTTCATCAACATAAGAATCACTAGCATTGCAGCCTAAAGAAAACATATCAAAACAATGATCAACAAGAGTTACCCAAGTTGTAGCTGCTACAAACAGATATATATTCTGGATGACAGATGCAAGATAAAAAGTATATCTTTTCTGTTCAAATTTTGAATTTTTATGCTAAAAATACAAAGGCAGATACCTGGATGCTTGTCACTGACCTTCCCAACTGCTGACAGATATCTGGAGGCTTTTGTAATCCACACATTTGCCTGAGAAATGCCAACTCATGAACTATCAAGATTTTGGTAACAGGGAAGAAAAAAGCTACAAGAAAAGGGAAATTTTGTCTAGAAAGAAGTAGGAGATAAGAATTATGAAATAGCATCAAGCTACATCACCTGTACAAGATATCCTATAAGCACTTTTCAAAATTCAAGCTAGAAATTGTGCAGATATATAAATTTTCTCTGGTAATTACGAAGATTTTGAACTTTTCCAATAACAAACTCCTGGGCCTTCTAAATCGCTGAGCATGCAACTGAGATCATTGTACAGCCTACCATGCCATGTATGCTGCGCACCAAAACTTACAAAGCATTCAAAACTTCACCTTTCTTTTGTTTTCAGCTACACACTGTTCATCAATATGCAATCAAAAGCTTCGATCTTTTACTCGTTACTCTCTTCACAAAACCCACAAATATAATCGACCATATAAGAACTAATCAATAAAAATTCTCCCTAACCGTCAAATCCTAAGTGAGTGAAAGAGGAAAAAAACGCGAACTTTATCCGAAAACCCCCAAAGTACCGTGAGAATCGGAAAACTACATTCCAAGAAACCCTAGAATCCAAACGCCGTCAACTAAAACCGTCCTGACCGATCCATTACCGGGAAAACAACATAAAGGGTTCACCTTTTGCTCGTTCTTCGCCACCCCATATCCGCAACGGTACATCTGAGCGACAAGGACCTGCATCGACACATCTCCGGCCCTGGCTTCCATAAGCGCGTCCTGGAACCACCGCCGCGCGCAGTCCGCCACCACCTCCTTCAGGGGGACGCTGGCCTCCGGCAGGTCCGCCGAATCCATCACGGATGACGACGTCGTCTCCTTGTTCCACGCCACAGGCCGAAGTGGGTCTCGGCGACTCTCGTGCTCCGGATCCTGTCAGTGGCGAAGCGGGCGACGTCCCCCAAGCTCTTCGGCTCCGGGAGCCGCTTGCCGATAAAAGGTCGCGGCGACGTAAAGAGGGTGTTCGACGTAATTTTGGACGACAGATGGGCCTCTTTCCAAACTAGTGAAGAATGGTGGAGACTACGTGTAGCCGTCGGTGGCGTCGCCGTCGGTCCCTCCTCGTGGAGTTTCTCCGTCGCTGCCACGCGGCCTTTCCGCCCGCCAATGGGCCGACGCAGTGAGCCCTATCGAATCCTACTTTAAGCAGTGTATTGGCCCTTATGGGACTGTTCACACTGTATCCATAGTCGTGAATCACATAACCACTCGCGTAAGCTTACCATCTGCAGCTGAAGCCTGAATGCCTTCCAAAAAGAATGAATCATCGTCCCAAGTAAGCGGCCTTATTCTTAGAGGCGGTGGTCAGACTCTGATATGCTTCAAGAGTGCACAACTTTATCGGTATGCTTACCATGTGTTACTCGAGCCAAGACTTTGGACACTAGAAATCATAATGCCTCAAACTCCGCAATAAGATGTTGTTAGTCAAGCAACCGCCTGCACAATTTTGGTGAGGTTACCACCGGCCACCAAGGGCATAAACTGCCTTAAAAAAAAATTAAATTGCCGAAAAATCGTCTTAAATAAGTGCATATAATATCACCTGACGATATGAGACTCCACAACCATACGAGGGAGGCAATTCTTCTACTTCCCGATGAGCTCACGGTTTCGGCCCGACGGCAGTCCGGCCTGGACTGCATCGCTCGCCGCCGCCCCTGCGCTTCCCCTTCTCTGAATCCGATGATGAGCTTCCTCGCTTCTCAGCCGTCATCTTATCCCCGTCTTCCGGCTTCGGCGGCGTCGGGAGCTGTCCCCACAAACGCCGATCTCAGCCATTCTCCCTGTCCTCCTCGCCAGTGGCTGATTGTGGCGAATGATGGACAGAATGTGATGTTGTCCGTATCAAGCCCGCAGCCGTCGGTGGCTGTGGCCGCCCGTTCCTGTGGCGCTGTCGGAGCAGTTCCTCCGCCGCTGCTCGGACGAATTTGTGGGCTGACCTGGTTGTGAATCAGGTAATGATTGACTAAGCTTACCGTGCGCAGCTTAAGGCCAATGTGACGGCAGATTTATTCTTAACGAGCTTTGTAGAAACTATAACAATTGTTCGAGTCAAATCTCGCCTCCGTTAACAGAAGTCCCTGCAAAGTCTCTCAACCAAAACAAGCCTTGGTTAATGCTTCTTAACCACAAGCTTTATTTACTCGGAGCCTCATCACATCACCTCTCCCTCCCTCTCTCTCTCTCTCTTTTCCAGCCGACACATCTCCTCCCGAAGGGTGGTCACAGCTTCAACTTTCTTTCCGGTGACAATTCAGGAGGAGGCATCAGCTCTTTCTTCCCAAGTTAAAAGAGGGAAGAAAGAGCTTGAGCGAAACGTAACGGAGACTGCCTGAATTGTAACCCTAAAGTAAGTTGAAGCCGTGGCCCTTCGTGAGGAGACATATAGGCCGGAAAAGGGAAGGAGGTGGCGTGATGAGGCTCCCAGTAAATAAAGCTTGTTTTGGTTGAGAGGAGGCTTTATAGGGACTTCAGAACCACGTCGAGGGTCGAGATGCTTTTTCGTTTGTTCTTGCAGTGTCTTCTCCGCAAGGTTCTAAGAAGGCTGGGGAAGAGGGTCGGAGGAGCATGGACGCCTGTTTGATCCCAGGAGAACAAACATCGCCACCCCATGTCGGCCGCTACGGTACATCGGAGCAACAAGGACCTGCATCGACACGTCTCCGGCCCTGGCTTCCCTTAAGCGCGTCCTGGTGAACCACCGCCGTGCGCCACCTCCTGCCGGATAATTGTTTCTTTATTACATACCTTTCAAGTACGATGACTCTCTTTGCGTTGCCGCACCCCTTCCCTGGGCACCGCATCTTTTGGGGAGACGATCAAACGGCTTATATTCAGCAATGGATGATCACGAGGAAGAGTAGGTGATGACAAATAAGATCAAACGGCTTAGATTCAACAATGGTATTGGATAATGGATGATAGATCATGAGGAAGCAGAGTTGGTGATGCTAGTGAGAGATCACACCGAGTATGTTATTATTAACTTCTTTTTACGTTATGATTGACAAATATGATCAAAACAGACTTAATATTGAACATAAGAATAATAAAAAGAAATAATGAGACAACATGTAGTCCATATCCAAAATGAAAAAAATACCAAATTGTTACAGAATCAAATCTGGAATCATGCAACATAGAAACAAATTGCGAGAGGCCAAACGAGTAACCAACCATATGTGAATTGCCAATGCAAGTTCTCAAAAACCCTTTTTCTTGACCATTATATCATTTCTAACATAATAAAATTCCAACTAATATGATTTCATACCTCTATGATTTAGAAATAATGGTAAACGAGTTCAAAAGCTCACAAAGCTAAATCAATCAAGAGAACCAGACAGTCTTCTAAAACATTCTTAACTGAACATCAAACCAAATATTCGACAACTTTTGATGCTGAAAAGACAAAAAAAAAAAAAAAGTCAAACAAAACCTGACTTGACTCGAAGTGTTGCATGCCCCGGATCTAGGCTTGAAGATTTCATTCATGCACTCTCGGTGACAGGGTACTCGAAGACAACATCCTTTCCGCAGAGCTTTCTATAGACCCCCGAGAATGTCTCCAACTTGTACTCTGTGTTGTTACGTTCCTTCGGGTCCAGAAAAATCTGATTCAAAGAGATTAACAATTAGGTCAACCATTTGGTTTCTGCAGCGTAATAAAATGAAATAACATAAAAAGTGATCATGGCAGATGGTGAAATCAAGTTACAATTCCGTAAGGGCTGTAACAAGAATGGAACAACACTGCATTCTAGTGCATACGCATACTGAGTCAATGAATACACATCTGGGATACCTGTGGCTATGGTTCTAGTGCATACGCATACTGCATTCTAGTGCATACGCATACTGAGTCAATGAATACACATCTGGGATACCTGTGGCTATGGTTCTAGTGCATAATCATCTTAGAATATTACTGTCAATTGCTTCAAAAAACATTATAGATGTGAACCAAAGAGAAGGCACCAAACTAAACGTGTCAGTAAAAAAGCGAAGAGTCTCAGATCACAGGAAACTCACCTTCATGAGCTTTGAGCCATCGAGTCGATATCTTACGCGCTTCCCAACAATCTCAGCAGGATACACAACATCCTCCAAGATGGCATCATGAACTGCAGTGAGAGTCCGGCTGCGAGGGCGCACAACAGCAGAACCTTTCTTTGGAGGTCTCAAAATCCTCCTTGTCGCAATAAGAACTACATCCTGTTTAAAAGAATAACAAAAAAATGAGGACCATAAAAGAAAGGAAATACAAGTACAAACAGGCATATGCATATGTGCAGATATAGGAGAGATCATTACAAATTAGAATATTGCAAGTGTGACTGGTGAGTGAAAACAGTGTACGGTTGGTTACTTGATATAGCAACATAAAAAACAACACTCAACATAAAGAATCTTACAGTGTAAAACATACCTACACCGATTAGTTTTATAATTCTAAAATATCTACACATATGAGATGGACAAATGAGATATTAGTTCATCTTCCAGCAAACAGATGATAGTGGGTGTTCGCCACCTAGTAAAGTTGCCTTCTAAAAAACATTCCTTGACTCATATCTTCAAGGAACATCAATAATGACTTTTCCAAGACTGTGGATCTCAATCAACTATGATGATAAGAAAGGCCAATCACACAGTCCAGGTCCAAGATCAGTTCCAATGAATCGAGTAACATGGATTTAGTAAAAGGTAAAGAAGGCACACCGAGAGAAAATATTTTCATCAATCACGTGCTGTCAAAAAATTTCCACTTCAAGAGCTTGCCCATTTCCTACTTAATCAAATGTAAATATCTAGGAGCTCATGAGATTACTATTTGATTGTCTTAGAAATATTAAAGAAGTATCAACTCAATCAGTGACATTTAGTCAACATCAGTGCATCTTAAAGCATTGCAAACACTTGCGATAAAAATTTCCAACAAGATCATTCAAGCGTAAGAAATATGAACACGACAAGAACTTTCTGCATGCACAGCAAAAACTTTTCAACATACATCATTCTTCCTACAGTGTTAAGATATTACTGAATTTGATGCTCATTAAACTGGTTAGAGACAAAACGATGAAGTACAACAAAGCCCAACCTTCCCACTGAACTTCTTCTCCAATTCTCTAACAAGCCTCACATGAATCTTCCTAAAGGCCTTTCGAAGCCTGTACGGAACATGAATAACAACAGCTTTTCTGTTGCTCGCTACATCCATTTGACTGCATTAGAGAAACAAATAATTCAGATACCTAGTCTCCTGGATAAAAAAATACATACATCTCACAATTGAAAATTTGATATACACTTACATGGCTGAATTGATATAGAGGTCCTTGAGGTCGCTCTTCAGCTCCTGATTACCATTCTCCAAGTCAAAGAATGCCTACAAGAAAAAGACAGCCCCATCAGCAACTAAAACCAAAATACATCAATCGACAACAAGACTAGGCATGTTTCACAACCTGAGCAACAGTGTCTTCAAACTCAGTTGGCTCCAAACCCTTTTCCTTTTGGATTTTCTTCCTTGCAGTAAACATTTTGTTTTCTTATTGCTTAGCCTACAAAAAGTAACATCAGAAGAGTCTAAATGAATAATTATACAGATAACATGAAATAATATTCTTATTTTAGAAGCATTTGAATCACATGTTCTGCACAGAGATGTTGACTCACCAACCTACAGGTCAAAAAATAAGAGTTTCATCAACTTAACAATGTGCTAATTATACTAAATCTTCCACATTGCTTATGACTCACCAACCTATTAGCTCATAATATTTCCAAGAGGTAAATATTAACTTTTTTGTTGCTTTTTTTTTCAATTGGTACCAGGCAGTACTGGTCGGCATACCACCCAGAACACTGGTAAAACCTTACCGATATTTTCATACATGGCCAACCTTCTGAAGAGATGGAAGGAAAGTCATTACAGAGCCAATTATCATATAAGAGAACCTACTGACGAGTTGGTAGGAACGTCTTTGCAGAGCCGACGTTCATATAAGAGGTACCAAGATGATGTGATGTGGAGAATCTCTTGCCTTTTCGATAATAAAGATGCGTTCTTTCCAATATGCACAATACCATCAAGAAATAACATGGTGACTCAATGAGCGTCATAAACTGAGTTAAAGGTTGACAAAAGTACAAAGAAAATAAACTGCACTGAAATGATCCATCAATCTCTATCCACAGTCTGCCTAGATGAATAACATGGCAGTCTCATCAAGCTCGCTAATGAAATAGCTTGTGGTGCTCTACTGAATAAAAATAGAAAAAAAAACATCAGATCGTAAAAAGGAAAACAAGAAATCAAACAATGCACCGAAGAGAACACAATAAACCACAAAGAAGGAAGTGATCATCGATTCGCATCAGAAGTAATCTGAACTGAAGAAAGGAGAACCAGGTGAACGGAGGTACCTTCGGGGCCGCGGAGGACGCAAGGAAAGCTCGGAGATCGCAGCGGCGCACTTAGGGTTTCTTCGCCGCGAGATGGACAACCCTATTTTATCTCTCAGCAGCGAGGCGCCTCGATATCCGCAATTCCAATTTTGCCCTTAGGATGGGATATCCCATAATTGTGATTTGATCAGTCGAATGTTGACCGTCCAATATAGTAAACAATCAGAATCGTCGAGTTAAGATCGGAAGGCTGTAAAAAGCGGGCGCCTGTTTTGTGTTATTGGGACGGTCAAGATGGAAGATTAGAGATGATCTACGGTATCAATTTCGTTAGAAAAGGCTGCCTTACCAAGTCAGCCGTCAACCGGTCCGGTTTGCGCACAAACCAAACCGATTCATTTCCGGTTCAGTTCATTAATGTAGTGAAGAAGAAAAGATCCACTGAACAAGTCGTCTCGAGTCTGCCTCTTTCTTCGCTTCCATCCCCCCCTGTAGAATTCTTATCGCCCTTGGGAGAGAAGAGGAAGAAGGGGGAATTTTGGATTCTCGATTCCGTTGCAAGAGGAAGAACTAGCAGTGAGATGGATCAGATACTGAACAAGGTCGGATCGTATTGGATCAACAAGCGAGCTAACAAGGAGATCTCCTCCGTCGGTGATGACATCAACGTATGCATTCCTTCCGGTCCTGCCCTCGTATCCATTCATGGTTCCTTTCAATCTTTGGATTCGTTGATTTTTTTAGTATTTCCTTGTGATTCTGATGCTCAATTATCTTGAGAAACCCTTGATTCATTCGGGTTTCTAAGCGAATCGCTAGTTCTGATTTCTTTTCGATGCTGTTAGTAGTATCCACAAATACACAGTAAAATATATTTTTTTATCTTTCTTTTAGTTTAGCTACTTGATGTTTTTGTGAAAATTGCGAATTTTACGATCACCTGTTATTATGGACAAACAAATTGTTGGTTGGTACATGAAAAGTGGAATCTTTAAGTGACTTACCACCGCTGTTTTAAGGTAGAAAACACCGACGAAATGTTTCTATAATTGGGTACAGCTCGATGGTCTATCAAGAATTGAAAAGACACAGTGTGTTTTGTTTTTTAAATTTTCTTCAGGATTCTGGGCATACTAAAGAAAAGTATGGTGGACTGTCGTAGATGATGTTTTCTGCCTTTTCTTTTAACCTCTGTTTCAGATTGATGCCTGCCCCATGTAGATTACTCGCTGGGATTATGTTTTAATTCATGATATTTAAGTAAATGGGTGATGGGCATTGTAGAAATGCGAGTCTTTTGGAGCTCAAATAGGAAATTGTATACTGTGTTTGTGTCTATTTTTGGCATGAATGAAAAGGTTTATCTCAGTTCTTGATGATATTAAAGATGGATATTGGATACTGTGAGGTGCAAAGAATTATAATTGAGATGCAGAAGATTTATTTCAGATGTCAGGATGTAAGAGATGCTAAAGAAGTACTATTTTATGTGTCATCAAGAACAACTTAGGTAATTTGTTAGCTGCAATGATGTTTTTGTGAACAACTTCCATATTTGCCAAGCATGAGAAGCACTGAATTGAAATGGGAAATAGTTTGAAGTAGCTCTTGTAATATTTGAAGTATTCATTTATTAGAGAGTCATGTAGGGCCATGAGCTGGAGACATTTTGATGGAGTCTTTGATAGCTGAAGAATTCATGGTCTATAGATTTTCTTTATTGTTTTGATTTTTGCTTCAGTATGACTCCACTTCATAAATTTTATTAATTTTGTTCTTTCTTGATATTATATGATGCAATTATTAGAGTGTATTAAAATTTCAAAAATTATATATTTTTTATATAAGAGGAGACACTTCTCCCAGAAGAAAGAATATCCTCATAAACGTGAAATAGTGAGATTTGTGACAGAGCGCCTTAAGAGAGATTTGATAGATAGACAGGATGCTAAAAGGAGAAAGTTCTATCAATAAAATGATTGCTTGTAATATCTTTCCTTGAAGTGATTCTGTGAGTACCAACTCTCAGATGGTGGTGGACTGTTATGGCACATTAATGTGGAATGATATTTCAGTTTCCTGATATTGACTTCCATCAGGAAAAGAAAGAACGGAGCAATGGAAAGAGGAAGGAGAGAAAAGATTCTTCTCCTCTGTCTTGTCGGTCCTTTGAAACTGCAAGCCAAGAGGGATTCAAGATTCGGCTAGAGTATTGAAATGGATTGCTTTAGAGGGATCAGTTCTCCGAGTAAATAGTAGGGTAAAAAAACTTGGTGTTTCTGCTGTACAGCAGTCAAAATAGCCAAAACACAGCTCTAGGCAAGATAAGCTGAATTTAAATAAACAGGGGTTGGCAGACTGATCTTTATTCGGACTTGTACATACTACATAATGCTGCTGTAGGTACACTGCATCTTGATTAGATGGACTTTTGGGTTTTTGTTCAGACTTGAACAAACCACCACAGACCGATGTACTAGACAACTTGATTCCTTGATTGTACGGTCTTTTTATATAATTGGCAATCTTTTCTTTGCGAGATCTCATTGCTAGATTGTCATGTAAAATTAATTCTTTCTCAATTTGCTTGAGATTGTTTTAATTACGATATGACATGTTTATTATTGCTATCTGGTATATTTGTTTTCCATGTGTTTCAACCTAGAAGATGCTGATGGTTGTATTAGTTAAGACTCATTTTCGATAGCTTAGGAAGGAAGGTCTTTTTATATTATCATGATCATCTATTCAATTAATACTGTCTGCCTTCCCTTTGTGGTAATATTGGTCCTGTGTCTCCGACTGACATAATCTTTTGTTTATTTTATCAGTCACTCTCTAGCAGCATTGAAGGGGGAGCAAAATGGTTGGTCAATAAGCTCAAAGGTGCTGTATCAAAGCTCCAGTTACCATCAATTTTGCATCTATTTTTCTGTCTGCCTCAGTTTGTGGGAGTGAAACATACTGCTTTTGACATAATTTCTCTTTTCTTGTTACTTTAGATGGACCTTCATATTTATCTGCTTGTTTTAGATTATTTCATAATTTCAATACTTGATATTTCTCTGACACATTTTTTTACTTAATTCATTTGCTTTTTTGTTTTTATTTGTTGAGTTATTGCATCTTGAATGCACATTATTGTCTGCCCCAAATGACTTTCCTGTTCTTTTTTCCCATCATTGTTCTCTTTAATTTCACTTTTCATCTACAATGTTAAATCTTGATGCATTTTCGAAACTCTTGATGCATTTTGGCTTCCTACTTATTTTCCTTTTAACATGTTTGTTTCGGATTTTAGGAGCGTAAGGAATTGTGACATGGTTTTGTTATACTTGCATTGCAAGCATATGAAGTCATTTATATGCTAAACTAATAGGTGCATCTTTTGCACCTATTGGAGGCTATAAGCTAGTCAAGTCCATTAACAATAGGTATCTTCTGCAATGATAACCCAACTCCATCTTTTGTTATGTATCTCATGATACCTATAACACGGTGGTATCGGATTTTTGGTCTGCAAGGAATTGTGACATGGTTTATAACACGGTGTTATACTTACATTGCAAGCATATGAAGTCATTTATATGCTAAACTAACAGGTGTATCTTTTGCACCTATTGGAGGCTATAAGCTAGTCAAGTCCATTACACGATAGGTATCTTCTGCAATGATAACCCAACTCCATCTTTTGTTATGTGTCTCATGATATCTATAACACGGTGGTATCGGATTTTTGGTCCGCAAGGAATTGTGACATGGTTTTGTTATTCTTGCATTGCAAGCATATAAAGTCATTTATATGCTAAACTAACAGGTGCATCTTTTGCACCTATTGGAGGTTATAAGCTAGTCAAGTCCATTACACAATAGGTATCTTCTGCAATGACAACCCAACTCCATCTTTTGTTATGTATTTCATGATATCTATAACACGTTTGTATCGGATTTTTGGTCTGCAAGGAATTGTGACATGGTTTTGTTATTCTTGCATTGCAAGCGTATGAAGTCATTTATATGCTGAACTAACAGGTGCATCTTTTTCACCTGTTGGAGGCTATAAGCTAGTGAAGTCCACTACACAATAGGTACCTTCTACCATGACAACCCAAGTCCATCTTTTGTTACGTATCTCATGATATCTATAACACGTTTGTATCGGATTTTTGGTCGACATGGAATTGTGACATGCTTTCATTATTCTTGCATTGCAAGCATATGAAGTCATTTATATGCTAAACTATCAGGTGCATCTTTTGCACCTATTGGAGGCTATAAGCTAGTCAAGTCCATTACACAATAGGTATCTTCTGCAATGACAACCCAAGTCTATCTTTTGTTATAGGGTTAAGGTCCATTTTAACCCCTATGGTTTTGGACATTGATCATTTAAGCTCTTATGGTTTATTCGTATCTAAAATAATCTCTATATTTTAAAAGATATAGCATATAAGTCCCTCCCGTCAAGTCTAAGTTATCAAATATTAGAGTATGTTTATGTCACATACTGACTTATAATAAACTATTAATATAATGATAAATATAATTTATTTATTTTTTAAAAAAAGGTTCATTTTAGCCCATGTGGTTTTCGTCATGGGCCACTTAAGCCCTTATGGTTTTACTCGTATATAAAATAACCCTTACGTTTTTATAAATATAGTATATAAGCCTCTCCTATCAAGTCTTAGTTAACAGACGTTAGAGTCTACTTACGTGGCATACTGACTCACAATAAACTATTAATATACTAACACGTATAATTTAAATTAAAAAATTGAGACCACCATCAATAGCGGTAGGAGGCGTCGTTATGGAAGCGACCACTAGTAGTAGCACCGAGTCGTTGTTGTCTAGCAGGGCATCGTAGCGCACGCAGCCTCTCCCACACTGATGACGAGCTCAGGAACTTCCAGTCCTACCTCAAGTTGATGTGGGTCGACGAGTCCGATGCTAGGCATGCAATGATCTCCTAGACCCTTTTCCCTCCTCCTGGGCGTCTTCGTTCCTACCGCCTCCCATTTCGTCCTCTCATACGCACCCACCTGCCACGCCTACGACGTGGTGGTCCAGCTCTCCATCACCTCTGCATCTGGCCTCTCCTACCTCTACCTCTCCGCCTTCATTCGCCGTTACAGCCTTCGTCGTTTCCTCTTCCTCTATAAGATCAACCTTTTTTTTTAACTTAAATTATATATGTCATTATATTAATGATTTATTGTGAGTCAACATGTCATATAAGCATATTCTAATGTATGTTAACTCTGACTTGACAGGAGGGGCTTATATACTTAGTTTTTAAAAGTATAGGGGTTATTTTAGCCATGAACAAAATCATAAGGGCTTAAGTGGTCCATGACCAAAATCACAAGGGCTAAAATTAATTTTTTTATTTAAATCATATGTGTCATTATATTAATAATTTATTATGAGTCAGTATGCCATGTAAGCATATTTTAACATCTGCTAATTTAGACTTGAGGGGAGGGGCTTATATGTTACGTTTTTAAAAATGTAGGGGTTATTTTAGGCACGAGTAAACCATAAGTGCTTAAGTGGTCCATGACCAAAACCACAGTGGCTAAAATAAACCTTTACCCTTTATTATATATCTCATGATATCTATACCACCAGTCCAAGCTTCAACGTTTCTTCATTGCTTCAAGATCCATTTGGAGAATCTTTGGTATAAATATAAATAGTGTTGCCCCAATGTTCTATTTTGTTTCTTGCTGATTCAGATCATATAGTATAAAATTTCAAGTGAGTAATTTTAGAAATGACTTAACAGAGGTAGTTTGGTGTGGTACAGGACGTAGCAAGTTCATCTAGAATTAGATAGAGGCCTCACATTTCTTTGGTTTCTCCATGAAATTTCTTCTGTATGGTCTTCAATGAATCTCCTAACATTAGCACAAAGTAAAACAAGCGTTTACTTTTGGGGTTCTGTAGCAAAATTACTTTGTTTATGTTAACATATCTTTGCTTCACCTGATCTTGTCATTATTAAATAAAGCAAAGTTAGATATATGTCTTTCTTTATCAACTAACTCGAATCAAAGGATGTTATATATGTTTTAGACTTTTGGTCATTTCTTTCTGATAACTCAAGATTTTTGTTTGCTTGATATTATGTATTTGTGCCGCGCATGGCAGTGGTTCTAATCCCCAATCAAATTGTGTTCTTGACCAAACTCATGGAAAGACTGTTTTCTTCCAGGAAAGATCCAGAAACCATTGCCTGAACTGTTAAGGGAATACGATATGCCGATCGGCCTGTTTCCTCAGGATGCCACTCACTACGAGTTCATCGAAGAGACAGGGAAGCTCACTGTATACATACCCTCCATATGCGAGGTTGGCTACAGGGATTCTTCGGTCTTGCGCTTTTTAACCATCGTGACCGGGTATCTAGAGAAAGGAAAGCTGGTCGACATCGAAGGGATCAAAACCAAAGTGCTGATTTGGGCGAAAGTGAATTCCATCGCCACCGAGGGATCCAAAGTCCACTTCACCACCGGCGTGAAGAAGACTAGGAGCCGTGATGCATATGAGGTGCTTAGAGGTGGTATCACCGTAGACAAGTTTTAGGCTGCTATGAGATGGTTTACTGGTGTGGGATTCTTGGAACCTTTGTCAATCCTCCTTTCTCAATAATTATATCATCTTGGAATTGTGGTGATATATCATTGGTTTCCTGGTCTTGTTTCTTCTCCTTCCAGGCATGATGAATTGATTTATGTAAAAGGATGAAGGAATATAATATGGTGCCAATAATAGAGTGACAATTGAAATCAATTTCCAATTCCGAGAATGATTATTATTTATATTACCAAGAAGAAAATTTGTACAGATGCAGTTTTCAAGTGGATGTGGGAATAGATACACATTGACAGCAACAGTCACAGCAGCATGCATGACTGCGGCTGGATTTTATCAGGCGATACGACATGTTTTCTATATAAGATTTAGAACATTGGAATCACTTATGATCATTGAGCTGTTCAAAGGAGGACTTCATTGCTTCGTATGTAGCCCAGCAGATGGCCGCTGCTGGTGCATGAAACAGCATTCTGGGTTTCCATCCTCTCATCAGCCCGGCATAGCCATCCCGCCTTAATATGGCCCGTATCACCTCACTTGTCGAGCTGCTGGAGAATCTATCGCAGCCGCAAACACCCTGCTCAAAAGACATAGCAGCAAAAACCCACTTCACTTAAATTTTAGCTCACCATCCACAGATTGCAGATGGAACGAAGAAACAAGGACATGGCTAAATGGCAAGATCAAAGGTACAAAGCACATAATCCTGTAGGAAAACAAATAGCAAGTCAAACATCATTAACTGAAGCCCCAAGATGAAGCTTTGCATCCTTTTTTTTGATCTTTAAGATAAAGCTTGGGCATCTCTTTGACATGCAAATCAGCATACAATCCTTCATGCTGTCCTATCATACACAGAGACAATTGATTCGATTCTCACATTACACATTAAGATAGGGTGCCAATCAAACTTTTTGAAATGGCATGCAACAATCCTGTCGAAGAACAAAGAACTGAGGAAAGCAATGGTCAAGAGTTCTTTGGAATTATAGCTCAGCCTTAAGCTTCTTTTGTGTTCTGCTACCAGTGTACCAATGCTAGTTCTGGCTCATAACTTAATAAATCAGCTGACATGCTGCTTCTCAAAATTTCCTGTTGGTTGTGCATATGAGTGTCATCATCATGTTTGTTTCCACCACCTCATAATAGCTGAAGAAAGCTTCTACTGTGCATTTGTTTCACAACAGTTATTACTTGATCCTACAAACCTTCTTTCCTTGAAGGAGGGCAATATTATGTGAAGCCTCTGCATTGTTCTTTAGGAGTCACAAGCTAAAAGCATCTTCCATTATAGTTTCAAATGCATAGTCTTGTGCAAAGATCCCAATAAGTTATGAAGAATACTTTAGCTGTCTCCTCTGTAATGAAATTGTAGCTTTCATTACTAGTAACAAAATCTTTCCACCCCCTCATCTAATATGCAAGCTTATATGATTCTGAAAAGTACTATCAGCTAAGGATTCATGATGTCAATCAACGACCTAATTTACAGAATCAAGCTCTTCAATATGGAGAACACAGGAGTTCAGAGATTAAGCACAACTTGAAGGACAAGTGAGCCCCCCAACATGAGAACTGCATATAGTACAAGCAAAACAAAGATTCAATTTTTACTCTACTGTGATTGCATAGATTGGCTTAGAAGCTTTACCTGACACTGCAGCTGCGTCTTGACCACATCAAGCGGTGTGGTGACAGCAGCTGCCAAGGCACCTGCAGCGGCACCAGCGGTGGCGTGCACCACCAGCCGCTCATCGCTTGCGTTCTCCGGTGAGACTTCCATCATCCCACTCTTAGCCGCCTCATACGTCGCGAAGTGCACGGCAGTATAGGGGGCGTTCATCACCACGGTCGTCCTATACGAGGCGAAGAACGCCCTGATCCCCTCCTCCCTCAGAACTCTGGAGATGCAGTCCGCGACCCCCTTGTACGGACTACTCTTCAGCTGGAGGCGCTGCTTAACGGTGTCCATGGGCGTGAAGACGGCGTCGCTGGCGACGGTGGCGAGCACCCCGGAGGAGGCGTGGGCGATCGGATTGTTGGGGTTATCCCGGCAGAGGGACTTCTTGGATATCTCGTAGACGGAGAAGTAGACGGCGTGGGCGGGGCCGGCGCCGAGGCTCATGGCGCCGAGACCGCGGTAGAGGCCGCGGGCGCCCTCGGCGCGGACGACGGAGCGGATGGCCTGGCGGAGCTCAAGCGGCCGGTGGCATGCCGGGGAACCGACCTGCATCCGGGTCTTAAGGGTGTCCACGGGGAACATGGCTGTGTGCTCGACAACACCAGCGACGGACCCGGCCACCATGAACTGCCAGAAGCGGAGGCCGTCGTGCTGCTGCACGACGCCAAGGTCGGCCGCCGGAGGGAGGAGCTCCGGCCGGCGGAACTCGGCGGAGGCATCGGCCATGGGGAAAGATCAAATCTTTGGAGGGTAAGGTTGAGCAGATCGATATTTAAAGGCGAAGGATCGATCGGGAGCTTGTCGCCATGCAATAATTTAGGGGATTGGGAGAGGGGAAGCGTCACATCGGATCAAAAGAGGATGTAGGGGGAAGGGGAAGATTTTGGATGGAAGCGGTGGTGGCCGGGGCTAGTGCGCTTCCCTTCGCTTGATAGGGTTTCGTTTCGTCGACGCCTGCTTTCGCTTTCTGCACTCTCTCTCGATTACTTTGTTGTTGTGCTCCCCTTTCGGTGCGTAGATTTCCTCCTTCCATCTCCTCTTCTGCTCTCACCGTCGTCGTTTTCTTCAAAGAGGACATTCCGATGCTGGTTGCCGCCATGACGAGGCCGTCATGTCCGGGGGCAACCAATTTAACAATGGCTGCCCAATCCACGACACGATTCAGCAAACATGAATCACATTCTTCGTGGGCCCACCTCAAAAAGAGCAGATAACGGTTTGGTGTCGTGCCGCTCCGATCTCTTAGTGGTGAGTCAATCTAAAGCCTGCTCAGAGCGGCACAGCTGAGATTAACCAAACGGGAGGACGACGAGAATCTCCGTTGCTTTCACATCTACACCGTCCATTCTTCACTTATCAGATCTCCACCGTCAATGACGGTTAATTGGGGATGAAGAACCCGCGTCTTCCACCACGGACGGTTCAGATGTGATGCTTTAGTGATGGACGGTTTAAATGGCACACTAGTCATGTAAATAAACACACTATAGTTTCTACGAAGTAGAGCACAGCAGACATCGCATTCTGTGATGGGCACTGACGCCTTCAGGAGCAGATAGAATCTTGCGAAGGACGTGTGGTTGCGCGCGCCATGGCTCGTGACCTCCACACCTTCGTCCGCCATCCTCCACCGCCGTGGTCATCCCTTTCGTGCCTGTGCACGCCACACTTGCGTCCGCTAGCTCCCACACCAGCTGAGCCACGACAAACACCTTGTGCGGCGTGCGCGAGAGGAACCTTCGTCCCTCGCGTCGCCCTCTTCCCATCCGCTCCTCATCCACTGACGTCGGCTTCGGAATCGAGCCATTTCGTAGGCGTCACATCCCGGCGTCGAAGTGGGAAGTCTTGACACGTCGTTGGTGAGTGCTAGCAGGTCGTCACTGAGGTGACTGCCAAGAAGATAGAAGGGACTAAGCACTCCTCGTCGTCTGCTTCATGGCTCTTCAGCGAAGGGGCAGTCCATATTGGTGAAGAGCGATCTTATAGCAGTCGTCTCCATCAATGACAGAGATGCATTTGGTGGTGGTGAAACCTGTGGCCATGGACATCATTGAAACAAGCAAGACTCTTAGAACATGTCGTTTCATTTAGGAGCTTATGTTTCTCGATGAAACGATAATAATCATCCTGTTTATTCCCCATGTATTCGATCTGGATAATATCCATCTCCATTGTAATAAATAATAAGCAATCTAAAACAGCCTTCTTCCTTGGAATCACTCATCCTCGTCAAGGATTAGGGCATGCCCAAGAGAAAGAGCCTCAACCATCCAAGATTACGATCCTCACAAAGTTTTAACAATCCTTTGGAGGTTAGCATGTGGGAGTGTTTTATCTTGCAGGATATTAAACTTGATAAGGATTGTGATCGTAGATGGTTGAGACTCTTTCTCTTGTCATGTCCTAATCTGACATACTAAAATATAGTTCATGAAACTGTTGACCAGGAAATGTCTTTGTCATTTAGTTCAGTTCGTGTAATTATTGCCTTTGGCTTTGGTGCAGTCTCATCCACTGACCCCTTCATACTAAATCCCAAGCTAGAGACAAAAAAAAAACTTCGTGTTGGCTGGTGCATCAACTTAGATTAATGCAAAGAACTACACTGCATGTGATCACATACTGTGCTCCTCTTAACACCAAGAACACTTAACCAACCCACATAGCAAACAGCAAGTAAGACCAGGAAAGAAATCATCATTGAGATGCAGAGTTAAGCTGCAAAAGTTGTAGTTGTTTTTTCCTTTTGTTGGACAGGAAAAGGATGACTGAAGAGTCAAAGCTTGAGCTTAGCTACAGAGTTAAGCTGTAGTTTGGAAATGGCCAACAAAGTGTCATTTTGTTTTGTCTGCAGGAGTTTGAAAGAAATCTTAATCAAGCTGTCGGATGACTTGGTGTTCTTCCAGCAACAACAATGTATATATAGCAGCCAGCTAGATGACAAAAGGAATCGTCTTAGGGAGAACAAAAGGCATCTTCCAGTTTGTGCCATCAGTGTTTCTTCACCTAAACATAACAATGATAGGGACATGTACATGGATGAAGCACTGAATCCACAAAGAAGCTCCGTTCAAGCAAACGCTTGGGAACAGAAACCAGGTTTCTATGTCCATGGATTCTCTCTCTTGAGAGGCTCATGGGGTACATTGCTGGAGGAGGATGGATAGTTCGTCAAGTGGACCATGGTGCGGAGGTCACTCTGCATGAGATACTGCTTGCCATCGACATCCATCAGCTGCGCCTGCTGCATCTGAATGCAAAGGATCTCCGCTTGAGCCACGGCCAGCTGCATCTGGAGCTGAGACACTTGATGCTGGAGGTGAGAGATGGCTCCGACGCAACCATAAACCGGATCCCTCATCCTTGCGTTTGCTTCGTAGACCAAGCTGCTCACTGCATCCGCTCTTTGATGAAGAGGAAGCTCCTGCGGTCAACCAACCTAAACTCCCCGTAGACAAAATAGAAGACCAAAGAAGAAGAAGAAGAAGAAGAAGAAACCTGTAGCATTTTGCTGACGTTGCTTGCACCAAAGACCCTGTGGACCGTGGCGAACGTGTGGGGTTCATCGGAGGGGAAGAAGGGCGCGAAGACGCAGTCCGGCGTGCAGCGCCTCCGTAGAAGCTTGCAGGAAGCGCAAGGCGAGTGGCTACCCATTGCTTAGGCCACCGAAGGAAGAAGGAAGGTAGGTGTATAGTTGCAGATGAATGAATACACTTGGTACAGTACAAGGTTGTCTCTAAGGTTCGGATGAGCTGAAACTATGTGGAGATGGGACTGCCTATTTATGATCGAACCCTAAGTTAAAATCTTTAACAATCATATATTATAGTAGTCAAAAAGATAGGAAAGTTTGTTTATATCGGTAATGACAACATATAAAACCAGGCTACAGTGTACATTCTTGTCCTCGAGCATGTTATCATGTGATGAACATACTGGAATACGTACTCTACATACGGTCAAATACACAGTCACATTACATTAAGCTACCTGCCGTCCGTGGCCACTGTTGATGGCATGCTAAGTTGACATGGAGGACTTGAAGCAGTGCAGAGCTGAGTCTTCTTTCTATAGGATGTCAACAGGGAAGTATTACTGCAGTGAATGCCTAATGCAGTGTTTGTCCAAGACTGGTTCTCATCATCTCCTGTTCCATAAACAACTCATGCCAATTGGTGAGCAGGTAAGTTGTTCAAGAAGAGCAAGTAGTTAAGTTGGTGAGCAGGTAAGTTGTTCAAGAAGAGCAAGTAGTTAAGTTGTTCATCAAGAGCAAGTAGTTTTAATGAAGAAGTAAGAGTTTTAAGGTAAATTGTTCAGCAAGAGCAAGTTTTAAGGTAAGTTGTTCAGCAAGAGCAAGTAGTTTTCATGCAGAAGTAAGAGTTTGAAGTCTGAAACACCAATGTGCAGGATATTATATTGTATTGCAGGAGAAGAAGCAAGCAGAACCAATCCAATCACAAATCATGCAGTGCTAAACTCTTGGCATCACAAATCATGAAGAGCCGAAATCTTAGCATCATTCACTTATCGTAGAACAAGTTCAGAATGATTCAGGCTCAAAGGATTGAACTCGAGAAGTGCTTAGACATCCTCTGGAAGTTCTAGCCCAAAATTCTAGTTTTAATCTTATACAAGACTATCTCAAGTAAGCAGATCAACACCAAACAAACGCGAGCAAGAATGCAAAAAAGGTGCCACCTTGAACCATCATGCTCCACCGTGCGACCAGCCTTTGACGAATAGATGTAGAAAATGATATGCGGAGTGCAATAGTGTACCGGCAATCATCTACTGATGGGTCCACAGTTGTTATCAATCCCAGGCCGCCAAAATCACAACTATCCGCGCTCTGATCACGAAGCTGAAAATAGCTGTTGAAAGCATATGACACATTTCCGGGCCAGCCGATCCCAGAGCAAGAGCCACCGGGAGACAAAGCAGAGCAATCAGCAGCAGAACAGGCTTCTGATGCACTGCTGGAAACATTTGATATGTCCTTGTTGTTATTCACCACACACCACTTTTGCGCCAGGTAGTCCACATCATGAGCACTTGCCAGAGCTTTTGAGCCTTGGCCGAGGTCCACATTGTATTTTGCCTGGCCGTCAGATGTGAAAATGCCCCAGTGTCTTTCATAATTCCCAGTCTTAATGCTCCGTTGATCTTCATCTAGTAGACTGAAGATATATGTCTCTCTTGGTGGTCTCTTTGGTCTAAGTGGAGTACCAGCTTTGCTCTGCAGGCGGTCAACGAGGCCTTGCATGAAGATCTGGGCAACAGCAGGTGTGGCATTCATTGCACCATCCGTAGGCCATCCTATCTTCCCGACAATTATATCCATTTCAGCATACCCAACCTTTGACAAAGCTGAAACCAATGTGTCGATGCTCATATCAAAGTGGTTTCTATACTTGTTCGGTCCATCAGATAATTGATGAGAATTTGTCTGGAAGAGAACAAAATCCAGGGATAGGTTCTTCTTTTGTTGAAAGGTCAAGAAAGGATTGATGTCAACCACAAAGGGTGACCCATGCTTGTCAAGAAAAGAGAGGAGCTCGATCATAGTCTTGTTGAGATCAGGCCTAAAGTGACCCTTCGAAGGTAGGTTAGACTCAGATTGGTATACATCAGAACTGCAAGGAACAATGACTTTTACCGTGTTTGCTAAATTTGCAGCAGTCAGGGCTCGCTGAATGTTTGTTGCTGCACCAACTACATGGGGCTGGAATGTCTGACCATAACTGAGGAGGAATGCTTCATCACCAACAGCAATAAACCTGTCAATTTATAGTCTTTTCAATACATCACATAGGTAGGCTTTGTGAATGTCCTTTTCTGCACCAAGTTAATGTGATTACATACTAATATGCCAATTTTAACATCTTCATGCAATATAACATGGTATATCTTAGCAGAAGAAGATATGGGTAAGAGGAAACAAACATAAGATGACACGTCAACATTGTCATCCATAATTTCAGCTTAAAACCACTGACAATATCAAAAGAAGTATCAGCTCACATAGGGCCATCAAATCAATCACTAAATCCAAATTTTGCTTGGACCAGATTTTCTTGGCAACAAAACATAAGCTGTCTTGACATACCAACTGGCATAAATCTGGAAGTTGACAAACTTTTTCCCTTCCAAGAGTCCGAACAAACAACTTAACTTTCAGCAGCTAACTGCTTGATTGCTTAATTTTGACCATAATTCACTGACAACTTTAGTGCATTGCAGATTAGAGCATTTAATAAACAGAGAGTTCAATTTCACCTTATCAGTTATGTTCTTACACAGTCTACCAACCAAATGTAAGTGCAGCAGTGTTAGCTAAGGAAAGAGCTAAATCTGCCAGCATCCAGTCATAGTAGGAAGGGGGAAGGACACAAACAGTTTTCCATCAAAGATGTTATCGAAGTTGCGGGATGCTGTGACCAAGAAATCCAGCAATTATTTGGTAGCATGTGAAAGTGTGCCAAAACAGGTTTACCTTGAAGATTCGATGCATCTAATAGTGCATGATATCATTTAGCTTTACTCGAACTGCAGCACTTTTTATACATGGAAAACAACTGCAAAAGGTTCTCGTTACTTGCCTAAACTACCCAAAACACATTCTTCCACGAAAACTAATCATTCTTCATATGCACCTTAGGTAGCTCATATACTTGAAGAAGAAGTGAATCAGAATGCAACTTATCACCACTATCACTGCAATTTATAAAGGCATCCAAGGCCACTCTCGAGTTCTTGATGTAGAAGGTCATCCAAGACCAACGGTACTCTTTACCATTGAAGCTTCCAAAACTTGAAATTTTCCATTCAACCACCAGACAGACTTAAATCAAGCTGTATCCCTTTTGCCATGTTTCTCATCTTCTTTTAAGCTTTAATACCTCAAGATATGTCCCAGATGATGACACATGCATATATATGTACTGGGACAAGATGGGGCATCGAATAGTCGTAACAAACAATGCCTAATATTTTCAAACTCTGAAGATTTTAGTTCGACTCTGATTCAACTTTCACGCGGAAGCCAGTTGCACAAGATACGCATCTAAATTCCTTGAAGTTTATAAGACGGGGAAATGCTTGAATTCCTATCGGTTTCCTAGTGGCTTTGTTAAGAAGGTAGTGTATCTTATATCAGTAAATGCCAGTTCAGTTGAGCTACTCTCGTCGGTCAAGTAGGTAGTGTATCTTATATCAGTAAATGCCAGTTCAGTTGAGCTACTCTCGTCCGCAACGCAGCCTTACAGAGATGCCAATGCAGATCATAGTGCAAGAGAAACATATATTGCAACCAAATACAAGTCATAAACTTATCGTGTAAGACAACAAACAGCCACGAAGAGGACAAAGAAAATTTCCAGTGCCGTGATCACTGATGTCTCGTTCAAATGGCGAAGCTACATGGTAGATGGACAATAACAATCAACAATCAAACACAACAAAGAATTAAAGAGCATAATGCAACAGACGGGGAAATGCTTGAATTCCTATCGGTTTCCTAGTGGCTTTGTTAAGAAGGTAGTGTATCTTACATCAGTAAATGCCAGTTCAGTTGAGCTACTCTCGTCCGCGACGCAGCCTTACAGAGATGCCAATGCAGATCATAGTGCAAGAGAAACATATATTGCAACCAAATACAAGTCATAAACTTATCGTGTAAGACAACAAACAGCCACGAAGAGGACAAAGAAAATTTCCAGTGCCGTGATCACTGATGTCTCGTTCAAATGGCGAAGCTACATGGTAGATGAACAATAACAATCAACAATCAAACACAACAAAGAATTAAAGAGCATAATGCAACATAGACAACAAAGAATCAATCAATCTGCGCAAGCATTAAGAGTAACCACATAACTTAATACGAACCTAAGCATAAACTCATTAACCGAACTAGGGTTCTAAAAGCAAAATGCTAACTTTGAGAAGAAAAAGATCGAGTAGACTAAACCTAAGCATTATTTCATTTCGAAACGAGTGTACAATTACGATCGCCAAGTTTCCTTTTGATAACCCTACAATCAATGATGAACCCCAAACAACAAGGAGAAGAAGAGAAAGAAAGGACTTACTCGATTCGAACACTGCCGCCGCCAGTGCTGGAGACGTAGCGGGTGACGTTATCGTGGACCCAGCTGACGGCAGCGGACTTGGAGGAGCTGAGGGACCGGAGCATCTCGTTGGGGACGCCGATAGCCACCGCGATGCCTGAGCCGGCGAGGGCGGCGAGCACGGAAGGGTCGGCGTCGGGGAGCTTCACCCGGGCGACTCTGTTGGCCTGGAGGAGCCCCGGGACGACCACGGTCGGCGGGAGAGGGTGGGAAGAGGAGGAGGATGTCCCCCAGTTGACGCTCACCGCAGTGGCGCCCCACCCCCTCCCCCGCCACCGTGAGGCCGGCGACCAGGCCACCAACAGCAGCAGCAGCAGCAGCAGCAGCAGGCGCAAGAAAAGAATCGAGCAGCGATTCGACCGCATTCTTTGCCTCTTCTCTCTCTCTCTCTCTCTCTCTCTCTCTCTCTGCTGTGCTGTTGGCCGCATTAAAGCAGAACAGAGGGAGACGGCCGAGACTGAAAACACTCCAGACGCAGAATGTTTTGACGTACTTTTCCACTCTCCTTCGACCGTACCCTGTCACCACCTTCCATTGCATTGGACGAGACATGGGTCCACAAATAGGGCCGCCTATGGGACCACATGTACCCCCCAATAAGAAGGCCGGTATCACCAGGGGAAACTGAGGACAAGTACGTAAAATAATTCTTGGTTCTTTTTCAGCAGTGGTTTGGCTAATGGTAATCGTACGTACACTGTGATTTGAAGAGCGCAGGAGGAACAACGAGAAGAGAATGCTTTGGGTTGGGCTGAGGTGTGCAATATGGGCTTTAATTGATGTTAAAAAAAGGTTAATTATTAGGGGCCTTCATCGATAAAAATAAAGTAAATATAAAACAACGCCCACCGTGGGGCTCGAACCCACGACCACAAGGTTAAGAGCCTTGCGCTCTACCGACTGAGCTAGACGGGCTTATTGTTTCGATTTCTAAATTTATATATATAATTAAATATATTTGATCTGGTCAATAGGTGAGTTAATGCTTATTATAAACTAATAAGTGGAGAGCAGGCCACAATGTATAATACAACTTTGTCAAATGATATATGTGTAACATCTTTTAACAACTAACACCATTTTAGAGAGTAAACAAAGCAAATGAAAGCTTTGGGCAATAGAAAGGGTTAGACTTTTAGAGATTTATGATAAGTTATTTCTCTACATAAGCGGGTGGGAAGGTCAAGATGAGAGTCACTTGTCGATGCATGTGAATATGAGAATGTCAATTATATCGCACAAGTTAACAAAATTAACGAGATGGGAATAAATATAATAAACAAAATTAACGATAAAGATGGAGGCATTTTATACTATATGCACAAATACGAGGTGCACTCTTTATTCCGTACGCACATCTGGTACTCATATTCGGTTCACTAATTCATTAGCTGAAATATTAGGTCAAAACACTAGATGGACTAAATTTTTATTATTTAAATTAGATTAGATGAACTTTGATTGAATCATTTATAATTTAACTAGGAACTATTTGACTCAATTGAATCCAATAAAATATCTTCTAATTCAACAATAACAACTCCTACCTGTGGCCTCACGCATTGCACACACTCTATCTCTAATCGTAGGCAACATCGTGACGGTTATTTGACTTTGTCTTTATCAATCCTCCTCTATCTATTGGCAAAACGATGATTTTTCTAACAATCAATGATTCCTCCGACAAATGAAGATTGTTGATTGTGAACAATAGTGAACAACGACAATGATTCATTGATATCCTTTTTCTCTTTCTCTTTCTTCTCCTCCTATGATACACTCCCTCCTCCCTCTTCACAGCTACTCTTTGATCGCAACACCTTCGCCCCCTTACCACGAAGATTGTCGATTGTGAATAATAGTGAACAACGACAATGATTCCTTGATATACTTTTCTCTCTCTTTCTTCTCCTCCTATGATACACTACCTCCTCCCTCTTCTCAACTACCACATTGATCGCAACACCCCCGCCCCCTTATCACAATCATCCCCACCCACCTCGCAACCCCGCCTCATCAACCGTCATAACCCCCACCCCTCATACCTTTCCTCAACCCTCTATCTTCCTTCTATATTTTTCACGAATTATAATAATTTTGATTATATTTATATTTAAATACATTTATCTTTTATTGTATATAAAATTTAGTATTCTTAATTAGATTTGATAATAATTTTATTATTTTTAAATTTTGAATGAATTAATTAAAAAAATACAAGGACCCACGATTTCTCCGCCCTAGCCCCATGTAAATGGGGAATCGGGCAAGGATGAGACGAGGGAAGCATTCCTCACCTTGCCTCGCCCCATTGACATCTCTATGTGGAAGCACCATGACTTCCTCCACACAACACGGAAGGGTTAAGTATATATATATAGAAACTAGTATTCTAACGTGAATCACTCTGCATTCATAAAGAAATCACAAACCAATGCATAAATTTTTCATAATGCCGAACTTGGATTCATTGCAAACATGCCAACATATAAACAAATGGGTGTTGGATGCATCATATGAATTGAGGTTTCCCGTATGCAGTCTTATAATAAGCAAATACTTGCGATCTTATCGAATGATATAATGTGAAAGAAAGAAATGTTAATGATCTTGGCATGGGAAGAGTAAATAATACCTGCAAAAGGGATACAACCATTCAAGTATCACCTGACAGCTTTGAGGAAGATAAAAGGACCGATCAGGGGAATCTCGACATATTACTAAGTTTAGAGCATCTCCTAGTACAACATGCATAATCTACCAAAGACCTGCTACGATCGACATGGTTTCACAAACAGCTGATCTCGATTTGGCTCATGAAGGCATAGACATGTTCATGTGCTAGTTAGTCCATGGAGAAGGAATCTCGCGAAGAAAACTAAGTTGAGATTGCAAACTACTGTCTGAGGATGACGGGATCAGTGACTGACAGCCAACGCTGTTACCAACAGACCCAGAATGAGGAAGGGCTGAGCGCTAGCCTGCTTGTGAACAATGAACGTAGTGGAGATATCTTGTTACTCCATGGATTATTGAAGTTGTCAAAGGAAAGCCATGATACATGAGAAAAAAAGGAGATCACCTGGTATTTGACATCATTCTTAACAGGGTCTTTCAAGAAGTATTGGAACTGCAATCAGAAAGTTGTATATGTCAGTCTAAGAACTGTCATTGCGATGTCCGACATCCAAAAGAAATGTCTCCATGACTGTTTTCAGTCGAACTGAAAGCGTGTGGAGAAATGTGCAATATAGGCTATCGGTAAATTGCAATACGTCTTGGAAACTTGTAATCGCACATGCTTTCGGTAGATGATTGTACAGATAGCGGTAGATCCTCCCTAATCCTCTATTCATGAACTTATGACAAAACGATTATTGTGCTCAAGATTCTTACCTGAAAATATACTTGGGGAAGGATCAGTCCAAGCAGGGCTAAGGCATAGAATGGTTTATCAGCACCAAGCAGGTAACCTGCACTTACCACCAAACCAAGAACATGAAAGAAACTGTTGCATTTTAAATTCTAAAGCTGACGCTATTGCTTTAAAATATGCTAGAAACAGCTTGATTTCATCGCCACCAAGATCTTATTTGGAATTGTAAATGTTTACATGAAGCAAATGTAGGGGAAGTTTCGATGCAAAAATGACTCCAGGGACAGAAGGAAGAAACTACATGACTCTGCTATTGCAAACAGGACAGACAAGCAAGATAACAATCATTATATATTCATATGGAGTTTGAACTCTGATTTACTCTTGTTAAGTATGGATTTGACAAAGCATATTCAAGACAAAGTCACATGCTATATATTAATAGGCACAAATCCAATTCACAGGATTTAAAGTTCAAGTCAAAATAGGGAGAGATGTAAGACAGATTTGATCTGTTCATCATAAGAACAGTAAAGAAATTCTGGATGGTAATGGTAACCAACATTTTACTTACCGGTCCATACTGGTATATCGACATTTTGTCGGTACTGGTATGGTACTGATATCGGGGTGGTACGCACAGTGAATACCACCCGGTATATTAAATATATTATAATATTTATATAATATAATAATTATATAATATAATATTTATATAATATAATATTAAAATATTAAAAATATATTAAAAAGAAATAAAAGGGCGATGTCACCTCTATATTAAATATATTAATATTATATAATATAATATTTATATAATATAATATTAAATATATTTAAAAAAATATTAAAAAAGAAATAAAGGGGCGACACCGCCTAAGTCTCTCTCCTAGCGTGGGGAGACGAATCAGCGACGTCGCCTTGGTTTCTCTCCCAGCGGGGAGACGTTTCGTCTCCCCACGCTGTCACGGACAACAATATAAACAAGGTGTTCAATGAAATGCTCATGTTTGTCCGTGTCCTTCGGTTTGTGTACATATCTTGTACAGCAAGTAGCGAGCTTGCAGTATGCTTAGCAGCCCTAGTTTGGTTTGCTTTGTGGTCGATTTTGGCTTATAAATACGAGTGTGTCTTGTAAGCACTTATGGGGACTTCGGTCTGTAATGGACCATTATATTTTTTATGCAACCTCTCTGAGTTTGTAATGTCCATGGGTGTAATGGACCATTATCCTTTTTATGCAACCTCTCTGAGTTTGTAATGTCCATGGGTGGTATATGACTTTATAAAGTGTTTGCTTGAGCAAGTTGCTTGTAGATCCCGTTGGAATTGCTTCCTTTGGCCCGTTTTCTCTTTTGTAAGTCTAAGGGACTCTAGGAGATCTCGGGAAAGGCTGACATTTGCGGACGGACACGCATGGGTGCCGCACGGCTTAGGCAAAATCAGCTAAGCCCATGACAGTGTGGTATCAGAGCGGGACAAGCATACGCAGAAACACTCGCCATACAAACGTGGGGGACCTAGCTGGGCTGTATGGAGGACAGCCAACACGCGCAACCGTTTGGGGGAAACGAACATTGAGGTGTAGGGAAAGGAGTCGCTCAGAGGAGCGGGCATCCAGGTTTGACATTCAGAGGAATGGTCAACCCCTTTGCGCAAGAGGCACCACGAGGACAAGTAAACGAAGAAGAATGCATAACGCACAAAGATTGGGATGGCTGAGTTCGAGCTACGGCTCGACGTTGGCAATAAAACTTGATGGTACTCAAGGCAAGCGGGGTGCTTGGTGAGAGATGAGACCGTGCAAAGTGGGAGGTGTTGCATAACGATTGAAAGAGTTGTGCAAAACTCACAGTGGTGAGGGGAATTACTAACTTGAAGGACTCAGAACTCGTGCAAGGGCTTGTACACGGAGGACGAAGTGTTCGTGACCATCCTAAGGCGCGATCGGAACTCGGCGCTATGAAACATCAGAACTTTCTTTTCAACATTGAAAGGATACGTCCGTAGGCGGATAAAATGTGCAATAAGTTCAGCACATTACTAGACCTTGAAGGGTGTAGTGGAGATTGTATTGGCGAAGGGTCACAATCTAGCAAGTGCATTTGCGAGGGCATAACAAGGTATAAGTTATTCAGCAAGACGGAGTAGTCCAAAGGGGATGGTGGTCTCCAAAACTTCAAGTGGGAAGAATAAAAAGAGGAAAGTTGCTCCAATAGGACAGATATGCAAGAGGGATAAGTCCTAGTTCTTTAGAGGGAGAATCAGGTGCAACGGACCGCACATATTGAGGGGAGTTTCTCAAGGTAATATCTCCATAAAGCTCAATGGACCGAGCGAGCGACGAAGAGTCGTCGCATGATCTCGAATAATGTAATGCATTGGTGGATGCATTTCGAGATCAAGTGGGGGAGCAATCCAAGGCAATATCTTATGAAGGCACACTTAGAGTCGATGTGGAAATCGAACTCAACGGAGGGATGACCCGTGGAATGGTGGACTCGAGGGCCACTATCAACTCAATGCAAATCGAGGAGTGGAGCGACTTGGGTGGAACTCAGTGAAGTATCCAAGCCTTATGAAGGGAGTCGACATAGAAGATAGAACATGGAGCAGAGGCACGGAGCTTTCCTTGGACGGAGGTCAAGGGCATGAACTCTTGTAGAGGCAAGAGTGAGATCATGTCGTTCCATAGGTTCTTCATTCTGATGAGGCAGACTTATCTTGCATGGTGCCAAAGACGAAGGGAGCTTCGAGGCACATGCACTTGCCTCAGAGATGCATTTGACGAAGTAACTAAGGTGATTCAACTTGCAGAGGTAAAGTTGGGATCAAGAGACCTTAACACGGGGCAAGAGGACACAGAGGTGGGTACTCTTGAAGAATATGTCACAGTGTTGTCATTCAAGTTGTCAGAAACAAGTGGTGCATAGTGGAGATTGTGCTGGTAGGGGATAGAGGCCCAGGATCCAGACAATGGTGCACCAAATCTAGCGAAATCAGGGGACTTTAGGAGCTACTAGGCGACGGACTATCCTAGAGCTATGCTTCGCCCATGTGTGACCCAAGAGTGGTGGACGAAGGTGAATTGCCAAGAGAGTGAACTAAAAATCGGAGATGGCAAAGGCCCTACGATGTGTTGGCAGAGGCCACACGTGGAGAAGTCGTAGTCCGAGTTCATCACACGAGAATCTGTATGCAATGGGGATGTCACCAGGAGGTGACATGATGCAACGAATCGTGGTGGAGTAGTTCGCGGCAATGCAATACAGGCAATCGTGTCCCGTGAGGGACAGGATCATGCGGAGGTATGATCAGGAGTTACTGGGAGCTCCACTTTGATGTACGACACAACAAGAAGAAGAGCTATGGATTCAAGGAGTGAATGTCATGGTACCGCAGAGGTAGGTCTTCGTGTGTGTATCGAAGCTTGCATTGGATGAAAGCCTTAGTCATCAGCATATAGGGGTTGTATACCACCGAGGAAGAAGTCCAAGTGCAAGTACCAAGGAGTCCCATGGAGGGGGACGTGATTATGTGAATGATCAGGAGCTGCTGGGAGCTCCACTTTGGTGAACAATGCAACGACAAGAAGGGTTGTGGATTCAAAGGGTGAATGCCATGGTACCGTAGAGGCGTGTCTTCCTGTGATCGTCATCGGATGAAAGCCTGGTCATCGATACGAGGGGTGTACCATTGAGGGAGAAGTCGATTGCAAGTACCGTGGAGCCAGAGAGTTGATCGCTTGATGCTCACATTCGCTAAAGGAGCCCCAAGTGGAGGACGGCCGAGTAAGTTAACGCTACCATGGAAGCTAAGGAGAACAGAATCGACGCGAGCCCTGCAACAAGATGGCAGAGGCCATACATGAGAGTTGCAATCTGTCTTTCTATCGACCAAGGAGGACTGCTAGGATGACACAATGGTGTTGAAGCAGGTGGTCGAAAGGAGCGAGGAAGTGACAACGAGTCCAGTGGGGCTCAGCTACCCAAAAGCAAAGCGTCGATTAGAAAGGAGGTGGACTCGGAGGAGCACCACAGTGCCGCAGAGGCGGATCTACCGATCGCGAAGGAAGGGATGTAGATGCAAGGCAACAGATAGTAGGGCTATGGGCTTGGCAGCACCATGGTACCGCAAAGGCAAGACTTCTGTGGAGTCATCGATCCCTTGCTCTCATGGAGGGAGAGTATCGATCGTAAAAGGGGCCGAGGAGATGGAGAATGTAAAGGCAAACTCCAAGTACCAAGACAGGGCGGAAGGGCAGAGGCCAAGGAACTTCATAAGACCGATGTCGATGGACTTCTCATCAAGATAACTGAAAGCGAGGGATTTCGGGTTGATGCAAGAGTGCTCGACCAAGAAACGAAGTAGGCAGTACGCGGTACTGTACCTTTTCTACTCAGAGGAGTAGGCAACAAAGGTGATGGAGAATACGGTACAATCCCAGAGGCGACCAGAACTATCAAAAACTTGCTCCAAGTTGGGGTAAACTTTTTGCTATTTTAGAGCGAAACTTCTTGCATTCCAGAAGTCCAATGGCAGTGGGAAAGCGAATCACAATAGCTAACTCAACGCAAGGAGTGCAAACACTTCTAGTGCTTGTGCAAAAGAGCGAATGTTAGTAACCATCAACGCATGAAGTACAAACTCGAGGAGGCAAATCAAGTAACCTTTACCTTCTCAACTCAAGAGAATGGGCGAAACTGAGTACCCCAATTCTCTTAACTCGAGGAGGTGAGCGGCCAAGTAACCTTGCCTTCTCAACTACTAAGAGAATGGGTGAAGTCGAGTATCCCGGTTCTCTTACTAATCCAACAGAGGAGCTCGATAAGTTCGGACCCTTCAAAGAAAGCTTATGGAAGACAATAGTTATCAAATCCTCACCATTGGTGATCAGTAAGTACTACTGAGAGTAGATTGTCCACTTCATTTCCCAATTGAATGCCAATTGAAAGCGAGAGTGATGCGAACCTACTTGGAAGTGACAACTAAACGTAGAAGAAGGATCAATGGGCAAACATTGTGGAGGAAGGACCTCAAAAAACCTTAAAGTCTGTGAGGCGATGCTCGTCAAAGTTCCAACAAGCATCCACCCAGTTCAAGTAACATGAGTATACTGCGATACTGGTGCATAACAAGGTAGGTCTTTTACCTCATCAGAAGGATCCACGAGAACCAGCAAGGATCAACACAACTCAGCCAACCCCACACCAGATTCAATCGTTGGGGAGTTGAAGCAACATGGCGGATCAGAGTTCGACTACTCAACAACACAAAGCTACTGGGAGCAAGGCGTGTTGCGGCAAAGCGAAGATTGAAGATTCAAAGAAAATACGAGAAGATGCGTCGGTGGCTTCGACGAGGACGTCAAGAAATAAGTGGGGAGAATGTCACACAACAATATAAACAAGGTGTTCGTTGAAATGCTCATGTTTATCTGTCCTTGGTTTGTGTACATACCTTATGCAAGTAGACTTCTGATGAAGCATGACCTAGTTTGGTTTGCTTTGTGGCCGATTTTGGCTTATAAATATGAGTGTGTCTTGTAAGCACTTATGAGGACTTCGGTCTGTAATGGACCATTATCCTTTGTGTGCAACATCTCTGAGTTTGTAATGTCCATGGGTGTAATTTTGTATTTGGCTTTATAAAGTGTTTGCTTGAGCAAGTTGCTTGTGGATCCTGTTGGAATTTCTTCCTCTGGCCCATTTTCTCTTTTGTAAGTCTAAGGGACTATAGGAGATCTCGGGGAAGGTTGACCTTTGCAAATGGACACGCATGGGTGCCGCACGGCTTAGGCAAAATCAGCTAAGCCCGTGACAGCGCGGGGACAAAAGTCACTCATGGGCCGCGACGACTCGCGGGCGACCCGCAAGCGAGGACGCGCTAGGTACTTCTCCTCTTCTTCTTCTTTCTTCTTTTCCTCTTATTCTTCTTCCCTTTTTCTTATTCAATCAACCGTCGACGGTCGATTTCTACCTCAATCGACCGCCGACAGCCGAAATCGACCGTCGACGATCGATTTTAGCGGTACCGCCCGGTCCGTGTACCAATCAACTGCCAGACTGGTACATACCGACCGGTACCTACCGCTCGATAAGGAGAACCTTCTGACTGGTTCATGGATTGGCTGCTACCGGGCGGTACCGCTAAAATCGATCATCGGTATATACCGATGCAGACCTTATCGATAAGAAGAATCTTATGGTACATGGGAGCCACCGGCATGCTCGATAAGGAGAACCTTGATGGTAACTTGAACCAACGAATTAAAGTAAAGCTGAAAGTTGTTGTCAATGCATACACAACTGTAAAACTTACCATACCCACAATAAAAGTGGCAACTGATAAGAACATGACATGTATTAAACACAAAGTCGATTATGGAAATTCAGGAGAGTAGGATGTAGAGTACCATATGTCCAAAATCTCTAATGTTGTTTGTCATTTGCCTGTTTATCTTGGAAATAATCCATTTTGCCTTGAAATATTAATAGCTTAGATAAGTTTCCTTCAGAACATTATACAAGTAATGTGTATGCAGAAACCGAATTGCAGGAAGAAAAAATTCATTTGAAAAGCTTCCTATATATTTTTTTTTCTTGGTTAGACTCTATTAAGTTATGTTCAAATTTCTATGCCTAGATATGACGGCACATTACCCTGTTACCAGCCTCCAGATGTTACTTGTAAATTGGAAGTAATCAATAAGTTGCAAGTCCAGAATCTTATATTTGTTAGAAATATCCAAAGACCCCTGTCCTAATGCACGAGAATCAAAAAGCCAAAAATAGTAAGACAATTAAACATACCTGCTACTGATAACTGTGTTATGTCAATAGCACCCACACAAATCCACTTGGCAGTATCAATACCAAAAGCAACTGGAAGTGACTGTCAGAGTGCCGGAGAGATCAGTGACAAAATACATTGATATCAATGTCTACCCTTCCGAACACTAATTTTCTGGAAATATGATCTATGTACAAACCTGAAGTCCCAAAGCCCTGTCTCCTTCAATGCTTTTAAAATCATTTACTATTGCAATTCCTAGCTGAACAAAGAGAACAAAATGTCACATTTAATCAATTTATAAGTGCAAAATATCAAGTTGCAGAATGACCAATAGTACCCCAGCTATGCTGTACAGGAGTGTCAAAACAATTATATCAGGATTAAGAGTTCCAAAGAGAGCTTGACCAGCCCACCTGTCAACAGACAGTTGAAGAGTATGCTCAAAGTAGAATCTAATTTAACGAACTACTACAGCACAAGCTAAAGTAATTGATGAATAGTAGAGGATCACACTTACCATGGCAAACTAATGTAGCTTGCCCCTAAAGCAAAATTTCCAATCCACCCATTCTGCTTGAGCTGCAACACCCAGATGTATCAAGAGAATTAACAAACTTGAAGGATGTTCTCGGCAATAGAAAACATGAACAGCACAAGTAGAAAAGAGATGCAGTGTCTGTACCTTAAGGGGTGGAGCTGAATATATATAAGAAAGAAGGGATCCGCCTACAGCTAGATAAAATATGACCGGAGACTTGTGCCCTGCCTAAAAAAATAAGTGGTCAAGAGTTTTAACTATAGCAAAAATAATAATGTACTCCATGTATTTTCGCAATATAAAAGAATTTAAAGAATACCTACCCACACATCTAATAAGCCTGCCAATCCAAGGCCACCTAGAAGAAGCAACCAGATTTGGGTTATAACCTGAGAAGCAGATTCATTAATTAACTCATCTGTTTATGATTCAGCTTTCAGCTGCTAGTTAGTGCATGAAGTTAAAAAAAAGATACGACAACTGTGCAAAAAGTTAAAATCCTCAATGGTTCAGCCTATTGTGATATTATCTTCTCTCAGTGAAGCCATGTAAACAATCTAGATGATTAGAAGAAATAGGTGAAGCAAACAAATAAGATGAAGCTAACTTGAACCAGTAGTGAGCAAAAGTAAAGAAAAAGGAGTTATGATCCCAATCTGAACTTTTTTTTTTAAACCAGCAGGCCACCAGAACAGTTGATGCATAAGTTGTTGGTTATTATAAGTTGGCAAAGATAGAGAAAGGATAAAGAAAGGAGACAGTGAAGTACAAGAATTAATGACATATACACTAATTGGCCTGGGATTAGTATCTTGGTGACAATGAACCACATTGGGGAGCTTGAATTGGTAATATAGCTACTGAAAGTAGGATATTGAATGTATCAACTTGAGACCAGTAGAAAGCAGCTCCCTTTTCTTGTTAGTTGCCTCTAGAAATGTCACCAGATATGACAAAACCTCTAAAGTTTCTATAGGGTTAAGAGTCTCTTATCCATGAAAGATTCCTGCCCTCAGAACATATCGAGTTCTTTGGGGGCTACTATAGGCTGTGCAGCACTACCATAAATCATTACTAACTCTGTGGTTTCATTCTCATTTGTCTAAAAGAAGAATCGTAGTGTTTCTGTTTCCTACCTCCACATCTCGTGAAAGCAGCCCATTCAGATAATGATTCATTATTTCAGGATTACAGTGCTGGATATCTTTGTTTGCAAGGCCAAAGATCCCTTTCCTTTCACCAAGTTGGCAGAACATTGATGCATTTGAAAATATACTAGTAAAATTAATTAAGGTAAAAATCATTTATAGAATGTTTTTATTAGTTGATGATCATCCAACAAACTACATTTTGTCTATAACCAGACAAACAATAGAAGGAAACAAGTTTATCTTCTTCTCATTGGTCAAGGATCTTTAAAAAGTAGGTCTGGCAAATGAAAGCAAGATATTTGGTTTTCAAGAAATATACCTCGCCCTCAGATATAGCTCCTGAAGGAATAGGACGATACGGCTCATTAATTGCATCGATATCTCTGTCATACCAGTCATTAAGTGTCTACAAACAACAAGTTCATTGCTGATAAGCAAAAATCAGAAAATTCTGGTTTCAGCAAGTTCTCAATCCTCAGCATACCTGTGTATATCCTGTTAGACATGGTCCAGACATCATCATACAGACAATAGCTTTAGCTACGTCTTCAATATTCCAGTGAAAATTTCCTGAAATATAACCATTGAAGTTAATGCAAAAGGCAAATCATCACTAGAAGATGCATATTACGGATGCTATTCCTTATATGAAATCTTTCTTATAAATAAAATCCAATATTCTGCAAATATCTGAAAACCCAATTGCAAAAAAATGTTGCTAAAGCAAATATAACAGTATCCGACCTACTTCAGTGATGTCATGCAATATGGAGAAAAAAACATCAGGTTTCCCAATATTTTACTGAGAATCTGAATAACTTGTCTAAAGGTGATGCCTTTTTTATGTTAAGCATCTTGCACAAGAGGAAGTCCCTTAAATGAAGTTGAAGAAAATAACCTCAAAGAAGCAAAATGGTGCAATGTATTATTTATGTTTACTTCTTAAAGGAAAAAAAGGGAAAAAAACTCAAAATGCACTTTGTAGACCCCATCAACACCCTAAGAAAAAGTGATGAGACAATTTTTACAAACTCATCCTTAGAAGTTACTCTTATTTCTATTTTAAGATATGACTTAAGTCTTACTCCTTGATATCCAATATAATAAGAAAAAATTATCTCACTTTTTAACAAATATGCAGTGGACAAGGAAGATTGAGTTCTAGTGATGGAAGACATGCATAACTATGTGGAAGATGATCTGATATACACATTGGGAAACCCCATAAACCATGGAAACCAGCTAGAAGCCTCCAAAGAAGAGAACTTCAAGAATGGATCATCTTTTATAGGTTTGCATCTGATATTTTAGATGGTTTCTGTACTTGCTTCCTTTAACATAGCACATTTCAGTAACCCTTATCATATGATAAGTTCAATTGCACCTACTTTTTAAAAGATAAACAGATATAAATAACTTAAGTAACAATCCAATCAGATGCTCATGTTAAATAAAAAATATTTTAGGGTCATGCTGCTATTACCGGAAGGAGATGAACAAGCTATATCCATTCTACAGGTTCATGGTAACTTAAGTTCCAAGAAGAGAATGAAGGGATTTTACAAACTGATACAAGATATCAACTAGAAATGTCTCAAAAATAAGTGTATTTACCAGAAGCAGCAGCTCCGCAAACCACTCCCCACACTAACGGAGGCCACGTGACTGGTTTTGTAAGTTGAAGACGTATCTTCCATTTATTCTGTGTTTTACTGAGGTATTAAGCACAATGATAATAAAGCATAAAAGCAATCTAGGTAAAATACAGAAGTAAGATGAGATAATAAAATTAAGTCATTCATCTTTCTGATCATTAACTGTACAAAGGAATCAGCATGGTTCAACCACTATTATTGGAAAAAAAAATGGAAAAACTCAAAAATTCCTATCCAACTAGCCTTATACTTTAGTCTGATTTTTCTTATATTTAATGATAAAATGGGCCATCTATTAAGTATTGTGGATGGTTTCTTTCAATTATTTTTTTGGAAAATAAAGATCATCATGGTCACTTCGTCATCTGGAAAAAGATTTAAAAAAGGGAACTCCTATGCTACATTGTAGATTGGCTTGCCCTCAGTTTTCTTTCGTACAATGTTATCTAGCCTTTGTTGTTGCTACAGTGTTGAAAAAAGCACCATGATATCCCTATATGGGCATGAATGCAAGAAGGAGATCTCAGACGTATGTTGAGATGTTCTTCCAAAATATTCTGTCATGATATGATGGGAATTCACTTTAAAAAAACTATTAAGCACTTACAGACTATGTCTTTCCTGAAATCCTTTCTGTGCTGTTTTTTATATCATTTGTTTTTTCCCCATTAATTACACTTTGCTTTGAAAGCTATTGTTATAAAAAAAAAAATTCCGGTATTGAAAAACAGAAGTGACTAGCAAAATATTTCTTTTGCAGTATCTCTTTATTTTTCTTCATTTCTTTCTTCCATCGTAACTTTCTCCAATTACACTTATGCTCTGTGAATTAACGGCATTTTTCATACACAATCCTCCCAATCAATGAGCATAAATCAAACGGTAACATTATTTCATGTACTTGCTCTCACCACACACTAAAGCAAGTCCTCTCAGGTTAGCACATCCATGTGCATGTTCACACAACAAGCCTCTTCCAAAGGCACCTCTTAGGCACTCACAGCAACACTAGCAATCTGGAGCATATCTTGATCCATAAAACCCAACCGATTACCAAGTGAACCATGTAGCTATAATGGATAAGAACAAAATGCATTAGCTTACGGCTGCAAAGAGCTTAGACATAAGAAGAAAATTGGTCGACAATACCAAGTCTACAAACTTTTGCCTAAATCTGTTATCGAAAAGAATATTGTGTTCAGCAAATTCTGTCCGAAACATTCAGGCTGTTGAACTAATCCATCCAACGTTATCAAGCAAATTTCTACAGCACTAACCCCAGTAACCATCGATACAAAGGAGGGCAAAAGGGAGCGATTTTGACCAATCGAAAAAGGCTTACCGTCTCTTGTGCTGCACCCTTGATACCGAGAAGCTGATTGAAGCTCGAACCTCCCGCATCGCTGCTCGCTGGCGCCTTCTCGGGTGCCCCAGCTTTAACTGCATCACAAAATCACGAAGAGCTTATCTTTTCCTCCCTTAATAGTAAAATCAAACGCGAAAAAGAAACAACAGCAGTTCGACCATCCATTACGAACCTTCATTGGCATCCGTCTCCGCCGCTTTCACAGTCAGTTTCCTCCGCCCATAGATTTCTGTTCAGATCTCAAACCAATCAACCAATTTTTGAGGGAGATGAGGGGGATAGCTAGCGCTTACTGTTGTCGTGGTGAGAGAAGAAAGATGGAGATGCCCGGACGGCCGGCGAGCGGTGACGGTGTGGGCTACGATTGGACAGTGTAATGGAAGAGATGGAACCGACGCCTAGAACGGAAGTCATGCTCTATATAGACCGGAAGAGGAAAAGAGTCGAGGGGGCGAAGCAAAGACTGTGAGTACCAGAGATGAGGAGATGGAATGGGGGAGAAAGAACAGACGAAGGCGGATAATTTAACCGCGACTTGTGACGCATCGCGGGTCTACCAGCCTCCTTAACCTGCTCCACCCCCTCACGGACGCGTATCCCGACTTTACGGGACGACTTAGGCAACGACCGGAACCGATCCCTCCTCCTCTCGCTCCCGGGGATGGGTTGTCGTTTCTGATGTCGTGCGCCATCGGCCTTTATTTGTTGCAGCGCAACACTTATGAGTCCCAAGGAATTATTCACGTTTACCTACTTTACCACTCACCAAAATTCTGATGTTATTTTTTATTTTATATAATAATTTAAAAATTAGATTATATGAAAAAAATTATGTTAATAGTAAGAAAATAAAAAGGGGAAGGGAGAGAGGTTAGAGTTAGAAAAATTTTTGAAGTCTCCATTGTAAGCTCAAGTGTAAAGGTTTGATCTTCAAACAAAGAAGATCGATAGTGAATGTCGATATGTCTCAAGGAGAAAAACTCGGGAGTGGATGGAGGTCGGTTGATGCCGAACCACTATAATTATGAGTGTTTTTACTTGTTATATTTATTATTTACAATTGTAAAGTTCTTAATTATTTTAAACTAAATACCAATAGTCACTTTCGATTTTTACTCACTTTTTGAAATAAAAATTTCAAGTCAATTACTTCTATTCGGTGTTATTTATCTTTTTATTAAGATTTATTTATTCCTTCTTAAGTCATTTTTAAATAAGAAACTTAAGATTTTCTTTGAATCATTTACTTGTAACAAAAAGCTTCCAATTTTCTAACGATAATTCTCGTATGAGATCCCGAATTCTGTTATTGATGTGTCTCTTGTGGATTCGGTAAAGTTCAGGTTCATCGATAGATTTGGATTTAAAATTATTTTTAACTATTTAACGTATAATTTATGGGGTTACTATTTGATTATTATATATGTAATATATATATTATAAATCATGTTTTCCAAGGTAAATAAGTTATTGTTTTTTATTAAGTGCGAAGCACTTTCTTATATGTTGACATGACATTGTTGTTGGTGACATTAATTAACACAAAGTTCCACTCTCAGGTGCGTAGGTCATGATTACACATAAGAAAATAAGAAAATAAATATAATAAAGGACAACAAGTGGGGAGTAATTAATTTAACTGCATTGATTAATATCATTATACATATATATATATATTAAAAAGGTAGAGCTTTATACGATATTAAAAAAAAAAGGAGGGATCCACAAGAGAATAAAGACACCAACGTGGTGTGTTGTTCCCAATGAATTAAAGATATCACGGTTGAGGTTTATTAGATGTAATTTTGCAGTGTCGGTCTTCCATAATGCACAATTACTTCCACTGTCTTGGCGTCCATTTTACATTGCATTACTCTTTTCTAACTTATGTTTGTTTATTCCTCATTGTTTGATGCTTGTTGTGCATGGATTTTGAAATCGAAGTTGAGGAAATGAAACACTATTGATCTCTTGTATTTAGAGTAAGTTGTGTATCTAATCTAATAATATTATTGTTTGGAATCATTATTGATAATATTCTTCGAGAATGAAAAAAACAATCTATGTATAATCATTTGGTATTTTGAACTAAATTCTTTTGATTCTGGATGTTCAATGAAATCTTTTTTTTGAAGATTGAATTGATCTCTATGATTTTATATTTAGTAATTTTTGATCATCAAAAATAAGAAAAATATTTTTTTTACATAAAATATCATATTTTGATGCTATTGTTGTATATCTAATTTGCATGAGAAACCAAAGATACATTTTTGTTTGGTATTTCATATTATTATTTTTAAATCTTTGATACTCAATCAAATCATTCTCTTAATGTTTTAATTAATCTTGACATTCTATATTTAGTAATTTTTTAATTACTAATTTATCAAAATAAGTAAGAATATTATTTTTGTATTATTAAACTGAGGTTATCGACTGGCAAATCAGCTCAACTTGATTCAATATCGAAAGTATAGATCCTTCATGAGAAGTTAACATGGGGACCTCTTATAGAGAATCAACACGTGACATAGGCATGGAAAGTTACAATGCAGAGTTAGGGTGAGACACCATAGTAGATAGCTTCTTGCTTATGGGAGGAGCACACTAGTTTGGGAGAACTGATCACCTTGCATATGGGGGAGTTATCTTGCAGTGACTCCTTAATCGTGTTAGGGATCCTGCACTATAGTTTAGTGCAGGGGGATGTCTCAACATAACCTCTTCGATGCTTAAATTAGAATGACGAGAAAAGATAGAGTTAGCAGTATTCACGAGGAGTGTGGTGTATACCTGCTTACCTCTTTCTGAGGCTTGATTTTTATACTTGGACGCCTGACTTAGAATGGGATCGGTGAGAACTCCCCTACCCTGCCCGTCAAGAACCATTAATGGATGTAGCTTACTGGCACATTGTCCGAGGCCAACGTCGACACTGGACCATTGAGGATGGCGTTCTTTGTATGACTTTTTAGTTGCTTTGAGTAAGGCGGAGAGTGGTCATTTCTTGAATCATCCGGAAGAGAGGTGACTCATGTCATCAGACATTAATACGAGGGTATAACCCTTTCTTTAATCGTGGTGTCAGCAAGGAGTGGGTCTTGTTGGCTTTTTTTGAAAAGCCGAGATAAAAAAGGAGTATGGTTTGATCCCTTACATATGATTATAGGGAGTTGGTGGAAGCTCTCGTACTTTTGCTTATGTGGCTTGTTCGACCTAGGTGATATGATGAGTCAATGGTACTAGTATTTTCTCTATCAATATGTAAAATATTATATTTTGATATTTTTATCGAAATTACATGTGTTTTTTACTTTGTGACAATGTATTAAGAATTCTTATATGATTAAAATTATTTGACCAACACAAATTTGATACATCTATATCAAAATCAATTATATAGGGCATTTCATATTAGCGTTGATAGGGACGAAAAATATTCTCAAAATAAAAAGTGATTATGATATTTCTTCATTAGTTCTGAATAAAGGAGCATCTGAGCGTACAACAATGGCGATTCTCTCTCTCTCTTTTCACTTCTATCTTTTTTTTTCATCTTAAGATTAAAATTATAATTAGAATGATCGAGTCGGTGGCCAACATTATATACTAAATTCTCTATCTCTATTTAAAAAGAACACACACACACACACAATTTATTATGTTCAAACGATCTGTTCCTCATCGACGATAAACCGTTTCTCATTTAAAGTTTGTAGTAATGCGGATATAATTCTAAGAAGAAGAAAAAAAAAGAAGCTTAGTTGGTGGAGATACCAATAAAAAGCTTACAAGAAGAGCTAAAGTTAGGCATACAGATGACATGACTCAGACCCGATCTTCCAGATTTGACGGTCGAACTTTAAGACAACACATTAGTTTTGCTGAAAAAAAAAGGAGGACAACCTTAAAGTGACTTTTCCACCTGACAAAAAGAAGACCTAAATCTGACGTTAAGTGTGCGTGGATTCCTGTCATCAATCTGCTGCTGATATGTCACTCACTGCTAAACTTGGAAGCTGAAGAGTTGGGTTGTGGACGAGAGAGAAAGGGATTCTGAGACGAACAGCTCAAAAGCCACAGATAAGATTATGGCAAATATAATACACTGCACGCAAGACTTTTGTTTGCGATATGCATTATCAAGATAAGATTGCTGATGGATTTTGAACGTCAAACAAGACTGGTAATAGTCTCCTTTCCCCCCACTGGCGTGCCTTATAACAAGTCAATTCCAGCTGAAGTCAATTAATTCCAGACTTACTGCTGAATTTTGATCAGCTGAAATCGATCCGATCTCATCTATTTTTCCAAAAAAAAAAAATATTTTACGATTTCAAACTCTTTCGACTTAGATTTTTTTGATTCGGATATCGTAGAGTAAAACTCACAACTTTAATGTTGGGTGTTACTGTAAAGTTTATTTTGATGGAATTTGACTGTAAAAAAACATATTTACCACACCAAAAACTCTTCAATCCTGTGTTGATGTGCATTTTGGAATCGAGTATGACTTCTCTGCATTCGATTTTAATCAAATGAAATGATATGATCTCAAAGATCCCTATCAGATCTTCCTATTCTATGATAAGGGATTAAACTAAGAAAAAGGAAAGGAAAGCACTCATACTCCACAGCCATGGGTGGATCCCACAAGGAAAGGGACTCGATGCTTCTTGTATGATGGCCAACTCAATCAGTGGAAGGCCCCTCCTTCATCATGGAATCTCTACCCATCGCATTCTCTACGTGGCATGGGAGGAGATTGGCGCTTTGAGATTGGAACTCTCGGATGAAACGTGGAGAAATCTTGGCCCTTGGTGAGTTCGACTCAAGTGGATGATCCGACAAGGCTAATCCGACCCGCAGTCGGAGAGGGATAGGGTTAAAGAAGGTCTTGAAAAGCTAATTTAGACTTCTCGAGTGCGCCTCTCCGTCTCTCTCATTCCACTTCTCTATCTCTATAAATAGTCTGCTAAAGTCATAGCAGCAGCACTTCGAGTAGCGTTTAACAGGAAGTGCGTCTCTTCGCTCTTCTTTGCCTTCGAGGGTTGGGGAGGAGGAGAAGGTAGAGGCGAAGCCATGAGCGCCTACGCTCTCCACCTCGCCATGGCGGCGCTCGTGGGGGCCTCCTTCGTCGCCGTGTCCGCCTACTATGTCCACCGCAAAACCCTAGCCCAGCTCCTCGAGCTCGCTCGCTCCGTCGACCGCGATCGGGACGGCGGCGCCGATGGCGAAGGGGACGGGAGCTTCAGGCGTGGTCCGTCGCTACGACGCGGTGGCCGCCGGAAGGGTCCCGGGTACTACCGCCGTGGCGCCGGGTCGGTGTCGCTCCCGGACGTGATGGCGGCGGTGGATGGAGAGGAGGAAGATGAGGAGGGGGAGGAGGAGGAGAGGGTCCAGAGGCGGCGGCCGGTTGTGAGTGGCCCGTTCTTGGGGGACGCGGACGAGGATGCCCTCCGGGGCTTCCCGATTCCCCCTGGGTTGCCCCGGCTGCAGACAGTTCCGGAAGGTATTAATGGTTCACTATATGATAGGTTTTTTTTCTTTTGCGATGGTACTTTAGGAATTATAAACTGATTAATTTCGTGTGTTGAATCTTTATGCTTTGTGAAGAAGGGAGATTCACTAATCAAAATTATATTATACGTGTTTTTTGATGGATCATATGTACATATATTTCCCGCCAGAGGCGATATTTAGTTGATGTTTGTTGATCGGAACATCAGCTCTATTCATGACTTTCCATATGCGACTAATGAAAGGGACTCCAGTTCCTACTCATTATTAATCAATTATCTTGCTCGAACAAGGTGTGAATACTCCTCCATCTCTCTTCAATCTAAAAAATTGTCCTTGTTTGGTGAAAGTGTCTTTTATTTATCATATCAAAGATTCATTGGGGTGATCTTTTCTCTAGCCATCGACCCACTTGCCACATGAATCATCTGTCAGCCTTTGACGTTGCAGATCAAATAATTTTTTGTTTAATTTCTCTTCATAGGTCATGGAACTACCAGTGTTGCTACTTTATGTTCAGGGTCAATCTCCTTGAGGTGCATAGCATTTACATACCTTTGCATTTAAAGGCCATTAAGTATTTGTTTTCTTTTGGGTGGCTATTCAGTAGTTTTGTGATGTTGTACTGCTCTAAGAAGCACGGATATGGGACACGTGACATGGAAACAGCGACATGAACAAATAAATATCATCATCATATCAGCATATAGGTTGAAACAATTAAAATTATCTAAATTTAAGTATCCAAAATAAAAGTTGAATATGTCAAATAATATTTAACAATCTTCAGATATAATTGATATATATTTCCTTGTGACAATCTCTTGATTTCTTTTCTTGCGAAGCATATGGCCCTCGCATGAGGGCCATACGAGCATAGCGCCGCAATTGTCTGACACGTGTGTTAGTGTGTCCGACATGTGTTGCACATGGACACATCCAGCAAAAGCACATGTCCATGCTTGTTAGGTACTGCTATATTTAGAAAACCATATCATGAAGTTTGTGGCACAAGAATATATCTTTTGTCAAGTTAGCATTTGAACTAGCCAGTAAATACACTAGAGTCGTCAATTTTCATCAGTGATGGACAATAAACACACATCAGTAGATTGACGTCTTTTCAGTTGGTAAACTAGAGTTGCATACGTGCTATATATTTGATAATGGATCATAATTAAGCTTTAGTACTGACAGCTCCAGAACCAAGTTCAACAAGCCAACTGTTGATTTTCTCTGAAAGAATAGTATCTGCAGCTTACAACCTTTTCTTTCTCTTATTTTAGTTGAATGAAAGGGTGCATTAGCTTTATTACATGGAATATGAAGCACCATTTAAACTTATTTTTCCAGTCGGTCTTATAGTACAATCTTCTAGATGTGTCATCAATTTCATATATGCATGCAAATGATGTCTAACTTTCTTGTTGGCTATGATTATGCTTCGAATTGAAGTGGTATTCCTGATGTTTCAGGTAATAAGCAATCTGTTCATTCAAGTTTCAATAGAAGAGGAGGGCATGGTATCAGACCAACTTCTCCTAAGTCTCCTGTTGCCAGTGCTAGTGTCTTTGGGAGCCGAGAGGGATCTGATGAAGATGATAATCTACCAAATGATTCTGGACTCGACAATACCTACTTGCAAACTAATGGAGACATTGTAAGTTTAGTTCTTTAGGTATTTTGCCATAATATATATATATTTTTCATTCTCAGGATGCTCTATTTATGCTGTATGTATGTATCTGTCATTGTTTCGTTGAGCAAGTGTTTTTTCTTATCTTGCTGTCATTATGTAGGGCTGTCCCCAACACATTTTTTTGGGACAAATTAATAGGAGCTTTCCTATGTTACTATAGTCTCTTGAAAGTAGAAGAGTGTTTCTGTTCTTCCTCCTTTTTCTTATTTATTTGCTTACTTTGTGGAATGTGCTATTTGAATATTTACATTAAGTTTCTGGAAGTTATGATGGCATAGACATGAGAAAAGTTCTCTGAGGCGATGAAGTCATCTTGAAGTCTTTGCTTAGTGCATGAGAATCAATAAGACTGACATTTCTGCAGAGAACTTCCAATTCTAGGACTAGGAAAATGGAATATTTCTGAATGAGAAAGTAAAAGCCAAGGCAAGATGATAACCTAGAAGAGATCATCGAGAAGCCAAACCCAATCTACTTATGTGCTTAGATTTTGCTTTTATTGATGGTTCTATTTTTATATTGAAGCACCTTACTTTTATCAGTGAGCAATTTAAGTGGGAGGACACAAATATGTTTGATAAGCACTTTATGGGTTAACCAGTGGTGATGAGCAGAATATATCATGAATCTTGTCTAAGGAGTATGTATTGCTGGGACTCTAATAAATTAATATGGCTTGATCATAAGACGTTTCATGAACTTCCAGAATGTGGCAGCCTCATTCACCGTGGTGAAATGATACTTGCATTTAGCCCTAAACCATAAATCCTAACAAAATGTGTTGATAAGATGGAAGCTTGACCAAGGAAAAATGAACGAACATGGCTAAAATATATATGAGGAAGACTTGCTAAAGAAATGAAATTTTCAGCAAGGTTGCAGGGTTGTGGTCAGGTTCCAAGTAACAGCATTGCTGTGATATTTATTTTTATCTTTCTCACTAAAATATAAAAGATAAGTAACTGTATAATAGTAACAATATGCTTAGTTCTTTGCCCTTGCTTGGCTTCGTACATGATGATTCTTTAACTGTTCATGTTAAATCAGTTTAAACTTTAAATTATTCTTTTTAATTTAATTGTTGCAGTTAAATTATCTGAGGACGTGGGCCATGTCAAATCTGTGTTAAAAAAAATGATGCCAGCCTTAAACAGTTGGAATTCTAGCATGTTGTGTATCTATCTCTGAATTTTAATGTCAAAGCTTGCTTTACATCTATTTGCTAGAATTGCTTCTTGATATTGCATTACCTTTCTTGCAATCCTGATATATTTCTATTATGTTTGGTGCTTCTTTTTTCTCTTTGATGTCACTATGTATTTCTTTAGAAGACATATTATTGATAAAGACCCAAGGGTCAAATCTGACTAAAATTGGAATATATTTTTAAAAGGATCAAGAGAATACAAATTTGTTTCAAGCTTTGCCTGATCATATCACTGACAATGGGGATCAGAAGTCATTAGCTGCATCTAGTATTATCCGATCTCACAGTGTATCTGGTAATCTTCATGGTGGCCAGCCTCATCCAGTAGCAGCTGATATTCTTAGAAAAGAGCCTGAACAAGAAACTTTTGTCAGACTGAGAATTACACCAAATGGTATGGTCCTCTGTTTTCCTGAATTGGTAATTATGTTCGATTTTTTTAAAATTTGGATCCCTAGTTCCTTTAATGTTTTTTTTTCCTTGCTGTGGCTTAGTTCTGTGCAATAATGAACTGATATTGAATAAAATTCTTTCTGGAAAGAAGCTTATAATTGCTGCTATCATGTATTTTCCATCTTGTTGTGAATGAAAAATTTCCAACTATACCAGTGTCTGTAAAAAAATTATAAAGGCATTCATTTTCTAACAACTAATGCTCAACTGATGTGCTCATTATGTTTATTTATCTGATTGTGTTCTCTACATTGTCTTTTTTTTTTAAAGAGAAACCATCTCCTGATGAAGTCGAGGTCTATAAGATTCTCCAGAATTGTCTTGATCTGAGGGACAGTTATGTCTTCAGGGAGGAGATTGCTCCATGGGAGAAAGAAGTCATAACTGACCCTAGTACACCAAAGCCTAATCCAAGTCCATTTGCCTACACTGCTGAGCAGATGTCAGAAGTGAGCTTTTTTATCACCCATGTTTTTGATTTTAAACTGAAATTCTGCATGGATTTTTCCTCTAATGTCCTGAATGGTTCTTTTTTATTAGCATGTCTTTCAAATGGAAGATGGAGTAGTTCATGTTTATGCGAATAAAGGTTGTAAGAGATCTGCTCCAACTGTATTCTGGTATTTTTGTTGCTTATCCTATCTTTGTATCTAACATTTTATTAAATTTTTTGTCAGCATTGGACAGAAGAGTTTTCCCTGTTGCTGATGCTACAACCTTTTTTACGGACTTGCATCATATTCTTCGAGTGATTGCAGCAGGAAATATTAGAACCGTATGCCATCGCCGTTTGGTTCTTCTTGAGCAAGTAATTTTCTTGTCACTTATCATACATATGTTTGGAAACTTGTATCAGTATCTACAATCAGATTATTTTCTATTAGATAAACTTATAATGGCTAATATATTCAGTATTGTAATTTGTGCCGTAGTAACTGAGATATGACATCTGTATTGTCTGACAATCTGCAGAAGTTCAATCTTCATTTAATGCTCAATGCGGATAGAGAATTTCTTGCTCAGAAAAGTGCACCACATCGTGACTTTTACAATGTCAGGAAGGTTGATACTCATGTTCATCACTCTGCATGCATGAACCAGAAGCATCTACTTAGATTTATAAAGTCAAAGTTGCGAAAGGAGCCTGATGAGGTTAGAGTGTTTTAACTTCTTTATGGTGTCTGGCTAGCTTGGTGATTAACACAAAAGATGTGCAGAAAATATTAGTTTAGACTTGTGCTATTTAATTGGAAATTGAATCCTCACTTGATGCTTTTCTAGGTTGTAATTTTCAGAGATGGGACTTATTTGACATTGAAAGAGGTTTTTGAGAGTTTGGACTTAACTGGGTAATGAAACACATGTCAAATATATTTATGCAGGACGTTTGTTCAGTTTTCTAGATCCGCATTTCTTACTTGCCGCTTATATGTAACAGGAACGTCCTAAATGTTGATCTTCTAGATGTCCATGCAGACAAGAGTACATTTCATCGTTTTGATAAGTTCAACCTCAAGTATAATCCTTGTGGCCAGAGTAGGCTAAGGGAGATCTTCTTGAAACAGGACAATCTCATACAAGGTCAGCGTTTCAACTGGTAACTGGTAACCATCCATATATTCATGACTTTAGTCCTGTATGTACACGTCGTTTTAATGTTTGGAATACTTAGGTGAGTTATCTAGTGATTATTTTGGTTGCTAATTTTTCACTAAACTCCATCATTGTCTTTGTAAGCTACTCTGTGTAACTTTGCATATAGCATTTGGAATCTGTTTTTGTTCTTGCTACTTGGCCAAGAAATAAATGATCTGGGGATATTGAATTTTGATTGTTCATTACCTTATTCTGTTGATTTATTTACTTGAAGATGAGCCTTCGTCTTTTAGACAATTTTTCCACACTCCAGATTCTTAGGCATTCCATTGCTGAACTCGCCATCTCAAGAAGTCCTTTCTTTGGTTTGATGGTGCATGGTATCGCTCAAATGTATGTTCTGGCCAGTAGCCACTTTTGCATTTGAATATTCTTGCATGTTCCTGGTTGAGGTTGATGGAAAACGATGTGATGTGAACCAGACAAACAAATGACTGGTGTTTTAGAGTTTATGGCTTTAAGATTTTTTATTGATACAGTACTTATGGTGCTTTGTTATATTTACTAGACTATTGAAACATTCCAGAGAATTCCTGCACTCATTGTTACTGCTCCTTTTTCAGAGAATAGGTATCTGTTCTTGCTATGGTCGGAAAAAAAATAAAAATCTGATATCATCCATTTGGATAGCTTATTGCCGGTGGCTCAATTGATCCGCACTTCTTTTTTTTATTTGACTTGTGGCCATCTACCTTTGGTTTGCACATTCTATGTTATCTGACTCGCTCAGGAAAACCAAACAAGTATGGCCCTATCAAATATTTCTTGGTATTTAGCTACATTTCTTTTCAAGATAGTAGGGGACTGCAACACTGAATCGTGCCAGAATTCGCATTGGCAGGAGCCTTGTAGATTTTTTTTTTTCAGAATAGTAATTTTCTAATCTTGATGTCATGGATTTAACTTTCAAATTTTGCGTTCATAGTTGGATGACTTTGTGCATAAAAAAAGTGTGCTTACTAAGCTCATTTAATGATATTTACAAGAAATATTTGAGATTGGCGTTTTTATTTTTATTTTTTGTTGAATTAACCTTGAGCTACAGATATTGCTTACTTTTGGTCATATTTTCCATCTGACCAGGCCAATTCCTTGCCGAGCTGACAAAGCAAGTTTTTTCTGACCTTGCTGCAAGTAAATACCAGGTGTAGTCCTAGGCCTTTGATAATCTAAATACTTCGATTATCCTGTGATTTTCTTTGCTGAACTTCTCTTAAATAATAAATGGAGACCTGACATTCATGTCCATATCTTCATATCTCGAGAACTTGCATTGTCCCTTCTAAGAATATGCCTAATTGTGTACTTCCTCTCACTAAACTTTTTTTTCTTCGTAGAGATTCTTTTTATTGAAAGCAGAACCTTTCCTACTTCAAGGCTTTCACTGGAACATCTTGTCTTGTTGAGATTTAGCGGTATATTAATATGGGTTTCATAATGCAGGTTTATCCAATATCTTGACAATTTATGATGATGGTTCAAAACCTACACCTTGACAGTTTATGATGGTGGTTCTTTATTTCTTGTAATAAACATTTCATGTTCTAATTTTAGCTTACTGTAGAATTCCGAGGCATACTTCCAGCTTTCCTCAGTTCTCAGTCGAATATAAATCCAGAACCAACATAAAGTTGTGGTTGTATATACTTGAAATGGACACAATCTCAAATGAACTAAAGTTAGCAAGAATGCCAAAGAATTTTGACCATCTGTACTTCAGAAACCTGAATTTAGTATTTTGATGAAAAGGTAAGAGGAACTTGAATGCACACCACTGTTACACTATTGACATATTACTGCATAAGACTTCTTACCAGGTGAGGATATCAAACCATAAATACAACCTTTATAGTGATTGATTGGATTTAGCATGGCGACACATTGGCACTTGACGGATCTGTTTTTGTTATTTAGTTTTATACTTACTAAATCACATACTTGATTTCTTGTGCACCATTCCTGTGGTCCTTTCTGATAGGCCTATCTAGTTTAAGTGTGGGGCCTACAGGATGAATTTCCTTAGTCCAGTCTTGGCTTCCTAGTCAATGACTCAGTGACTAAAGCATAACCTGGTATCAGATGTTGGATGCATAGCACCAGTAGTAGTTTCATAAGGTGAAATCCAAGATCCTATGTCATCTTTTATCAGGCAAAAATAGATCAACCAGCCAAATAACTTGAATGGGTTGCTAACCGTATGGTCTAAATTGTTGGCGAGAGTTACTATTAGTGAGATTCAAATTGTATATATGAATCCAACCAATTATCCACTGCCAAATTGGGACTACTGATACATCTCACAATTAGTCTACTATTCACAATATACCTCTTATTCTCAAATATGTAATAGTTCATTTTTGAAACTGTTCCAATTTCTTTTCCAAAATAAACATTCAAAAATTTTGTTATAATGTTTATAATCATGAATATAATTTTTCTAATGGAGTTATAATTCTCTGTCACTTTCTTATCTTATATATGTCCTTCCTCTGTTGTTTTTATCAGATGGCTGAATATAGAGTATCAATATATGGAAGGAAACAAAGTGAGTGGGATCAACTTGCAAGTTGGATAGTGAATAATGAATTATACAGTGAAAATGTTGTTTGGTTGATTCAGGTATTTTCTTCAGTCTCGTTTTGTTTTGTGTATTTTTCTTTTCAATCAAGCATGTTAGCTTCCATTCCTTCTATGAATTTGTAATTTCTTTCTTGTTCTTTGGTGGTTTAATTTGTGGTATGCATAATTTGGTGTGGTCACCGTGTTAGTTGAAAGTCTTTAGATAACTGTATATGAAAAGTTTTGGGATTTGATGCCCTGATGAATATGTCAACCATGGAAAACTATGTAGTATGGAATTTGTTGCTGATTGACTGATTGATGGAGCCATTATCAGCTATATACCAAATCTTCGGCATCACTGTTTGGCAGCAATATATCTTCTCATCCCTACAGTGACAAATGAAGTTACTTTGTTTCTTTGCTATTGATTGCATTTCTTCTGTCTAAGAAGTGATCTATGGAAAGGGTTTTCTATTTCTAGGTATATAACTATGTCAGTTGGAGCACATCTAAATATATCAGTAGCAATACTCTCACATATATGTTATCAGTGGTAATATTCTCTATATTTATCAGTGGCAATACTCTCACATATACATTTATCACCGGCAATACTTCTCCCATAAACATAATCAGTGGCAATACTCAATGCCATATGAAATTAGTAAGTGACCCGAGACCACTTTTGTCTGAGTTATTGTGCCCAAATAACTATTTGCCATTAGTTTTTGTTCTCATGTGGGCTGACCTCAAGTTTGTTAAGCAAGGTTGACTGAGACTGGGTCTGAGCTCATTGTGGACCTTCACTTGAAACTTCTTCCTATATTTAATTTCCATATCGTCATATTGAAGTTCCATGGAGATTCGGTTTCTTATATCACTTTAGATCATCAGCAAATGCTTGATGATGTCCTATACGAGTAATTTGGTTTTAGTGTCGGTGGACAAAATGCTGTCATGCATCTTGATAATCTTTTGAAGTTTCATAAGGTCTCAAAATAGAGTAGCTTGTGGCATACCATAATCAAGTTAAAGACAGACAATTTGGTAGTGCTGAAACTTTAAATATCCGTAATACTAACTATTTCAGATGAGGATATCTAGTCTCAAAATGTTCTTTACAGTAGGTTTCTTTGATATAATTCACAGCATGATGATTTTTGACATTTAAGTGGTTAATATTATGATTCAATTCTCTCAACAAAATATTTACTCAAAATTGTCATGACTATGCCATTTATTTTTGCAGCTTCGCGTTTATACAATGTGTACAAGGAAATGGGCATAGTTACATCTTTCCAGAACATGCTTGACAATATCTTCCTTCCCTTTTGAGGTTACAGTAAATCCAGATTCACACCCTCAGTTACATGTTTTCCTGAAACAGGTAACTGCTAATCCTATTTGTTTGTTTGTATCCTTTAAATTTCATCTGCATTTTATGAATCCACCTGTTTGGTTTGTGTTTCCATATTAATATTATGTGAGTAATGCCCGCAATTTTCTTTTTGATGTAAAAACAAAGTCAAGTAGGTCGATTGTTGTAAATTTTATGGTCAGTTGGATGGCTTTCTTTTGCAAGGATCTGATAGAGAGAACTATGTTATATTCTAGACACAATCATCCCACGAAGTGCCAAAATTTTAATTAAACAAATTTTCTGATGTCTGAAGTAAATGCAAGCACTTCGTGGGATGCTTTATGTTAGTGATGGTGAGTGGTGACTTTCTATTATTTTATTTTTATTAAAATGTCTATTGCTGCTCGACATGAATTTCCATTTGCCAATTGGACTTGATGATGAGAGGCATATTGTTATCTCAGTAAATTTATTTCATTAGAGACTGTGTAAGTGACTTATTTTCCTAGCAATCAATAATAGTTTGGTCATTTTCATAGAGCTGACGCATGTTCTATAAATTTTGACCTCAGCCTGATTTTGTCTTACAAAGTTCCTACTGAACTCTATTGCTGATTAGATCCATGTACATCGTTTTTTCATTTTTATCTTTCTTCTGAAGTTATCTTTGTTCTTTTGTATCCTTAAAACTATTAATTAGTCCATCTAATCATTAATTTCTGGATAGTTCCTAGACCTGCATAAAATTATTTGTGATTGTGTCTCTGTCAGGTTGTGGGGTTGGATTTGGTGGATGATGAAACCAAACCAGAAAGACGTCCAACAAAGCACATGCCAACACCAGAACAATGGACCAATGTTTTCAATCCTGCATTTTCATACTATGTATACTACTGTTATGCCAACCTGTACACACTGAATAAGGTGCTAGTTCTCGCTCCTTTCAAGGGAAAAATCAATCTAATGGGATGTTTTGTGCCATCTATCACCATATATGTCACTGAACCTGTATCTGATTATGCTTTAGATATTGATCATATTTTAGTTCTATGGATATCTTTGACGATGTAGAGTATGTTCTAAATGTTATTGACATGTTCCAGCTCCGCGAGTCGAAGGGTATGACAACCATCAAGTTTAGACCCCATTCAGGAGAGGTAATAGTTGGTAAGATAATTTTCATTTCCAATTAGCCATATAGAGCATTTTTCAGTGGCATTAGTTTTCCACAGGCTGGTGACATTGACCACCTTGCTACAACTTTTCTTTGCGCTAATAATATTGCTCACGGGATCAACCTAAGAAAGTCCCCTGTTCTTCAGTACTTGTATTATCTTGCTCAGGTAACAACGGTCGTGTTCTTTTTTGGTGTCCAAACTTGTTTTGTGGATCACATATGGCCAATGATGTCTTATGTCGTATAGGAGAGAACTTGTGATGCTCTGTCTTTATTTCCCTGCATTTAACAAACTAATATTGTGCTTTAACTTTTATCTCATCAGATTGGTTTGGCGATGTCTCCTTTGAGCAACAACTCCTTATTCCTTGATTATCATCGGAATCCATTTCCAATATTCTTCCTTCGGGGTTTAAATGTTTCTCTTTCAACGGATGATCCTTTGCAAATCCACTTGACAAAAGAACCTTTGGTGGAGGAGTACAGCATTGCAGCCTCAGTAATCTCTCTTACCTTCATCTCGCCCTTTTGCACTCCTCGTCTCCTTGAATTCCTTCTTGATGGTTTACTTATTCTTTTCACAGGTTTGGAAGCTAAGTTCATGTGATTTATGTGAAATTGCTAGAAATTCAGTTTTACAATCTGGCTTTTCACATGCTCTAAAGGTATGAGCATATTTAATACTTTGGTTCCAGCATTGTACTTGATATCCAAGTGTCATGCCAAATAGATGCTTTAAAACTGATAATATACTACGGCAGATGTTGATATCTATGCTATTGTTACACTATGTTAGCTGTAATCTGGTTTCTTGAAGATTCTATAACTGAGATGGCAATGAAACTGGATTTTATGATCATGTAGCATTTGCCAGTATGTATTGGTGATAAACAATATATACTTTATGATGCCTTGAATTAAATAAACTGTATACTATTTATTTATAATGACTTCGAGATGTCTTATACAATGTCATATTGCTTAAGTTTTCTGTTCAAAAAAGGAAAAATCTAAATGTGTTGTTTTCATTAAACATAGTGCATGTGCTTTGTTATCGAGTCATGGGTTTCATGTCAGAAAATTTCACTTGAGATTTGACAATGTCAACCTATTTCCTCCAGTCACATTGGATTGGGAAAAGTTACTATAAGAGAGGCCCTGAAGGAAATGAGATCCACAAAACAAATGTGCCTCATATCCGAGTTGAATTCCGCAATATGGTAGTCATCTCTAACTTGGTACTCTATGTTGACTATTTGTCATCCTTTGTTTTCCTTACATGTGTACATCGTCGTATGAAATTGCAGATATGGAAAGAAGAGATGCAACTAGTGTACTTAGGAAAGGCTATCATACCTGACGAAATTGATAAATGAATCCTTTTCTTGTTGTCACCTTGATACCGGGTAAGCTCATTATGCTTGCAAAAATATTTCTCCACATGCCTTCTTGTGCCTGTTGGTAGATCTACCATGTCAGCTTAGTCTGAGAATTAATGGTTTAGCGACACCTTGTAATAACTTGCAAAAAAAACACGTATCCAGATGCTCTTGCATATATCTGTAACTTAGTTAGTTTCGACAGAATTAGCTGTTCCTTTCTATTAATTTGTGGCAGAAAATTGAAGTCTTCATTTTCTTGTAATTCCTGGTATAAACTCATCTTATTTTATTTTTTCAACCTAACATAAATGCACAAGTAATTACCTAGCATATTAATATGTATCAGTTTTGCCTATTTCCTTGACATTTTTTTTCTTGAACAAACTGGGCCTTAATCCTTTTGTATAGTCTTCCATGTGCTACCTTGCTACCCAAAAAAAAAAAGGAAAAGGAGGGGTGGGGGCAGGGTGGGGTGGTGGTGCTACATTGCATATCGAACCTAAATTGCTATTCCTGTTGCAACATGATCCAAAAAACAAAAAAATATTTATCCTGTAAGCTATTGACGTTCTGTCAAAAGTTTATTTTTACCAAATCTTGATAAGCAGATTAAAGAAGAGCTTGTTGGGAGCATTGGGGTCCAGCCAAAGCCATGAAGTATGAGCTCAGTCAGACCGATCTATCATCAGAAAAGAAACATGGGGTAGGAAGAGCAGATCTGATGCATGATATCAAGTCCAGCCATCGGTTTTCTGAAGAGCACATGACATGAGGTCTTGTTCTATTTCCTTGATGGTCTCAATAATGAAATGTTTCCTACTTATAAATGTTTTTTTTCCACTCAAGTCCACGAATAGCTGAACCTGTATAGGTGTAATTCATTTATTTGTTACTAGCTATTTTATGGCTGCAATTTTGTTTCCTGTCTTTGCCTTGTAGCCTATGAACCCCGCATGACTGTTACAATAACGGCTGTCTTCTCATCGGTCAACTGTTCGAAATAAGGAAGCATTTGTCTGTCAACTTTAGATTCGTCAGTGAGAAACTTTTAATTGATTGTTCCTTTCGGAGACTACTGAAACTAAGAGTTACCAGTAGTGGCATGCAATGCTGGTTTTATGAAAGGTGAAGGGACTCCACTGAAACCTGTGGAGGCCGGACGAAGTCAACACTAATAAAATCCGAGCCATTGGCCCAGATTTTTCATGTTTGTCTATGTACGTTGCGTGCTGCAATTTTTGTTTGGTCTTATAGACTACTCACATGCATACAAGTCATGGTTAAATAAGGGTTTAAGTGTCATAGAAGGATAAAGCTATAAAACAAGTCTGTATCAGCAAAAAATATATAACACTAAAGCTAAGACCAAAGTAGGAGAACGAGTAATGTTACCCTGTGATGGTGTTGGTGGCGCAAATGTGCTACTACTTGCAAGTCTCACAAACAACATTTGCAGATCAGTATGAAGATTCTTGATCTCGACATGCTTCTTTATGAGCCCCTCTCTCCAAGTTTTAACTTCAAAACCTGCAGGAATTGAAATCGGCGTTGAAGAGATCGTTCATGTCATATACCGTACAAATTCTGAAATACGCACATTCAGAGTTGCACACTGCATCAAGATCTTTGGATCAACTCCATCTCTGTTTAGGGTTCGCTGGCGCCGCGAGCACAAGTCAATTATTGATCGCACTTCCAGGATTCTCAACCAGACAAAGCATGAATTCCCTTTGTTCCCAACCCTTCCCTTTCTTTCACAGCTGCGAGTTCCGAGAGAAATCTACAAGAAAGCAACGCTCCTGGAAGAACCTAAATCCAGGAAAGCAGATCTTCGAAAAGAATAACAGGCAGGTAGATCCAGTACCAGGGATCGGAGGGGAGAGGCGATCGTTCGAAGGGCAAGAGGCGCCGGTGCCGGCGGTGTCAGCGGCGAAGCACGGGTCGAGGGAGCAGATGGCGGGCGAGACGATCCCGCGGCCGCTCCGCCGTCTACCCCAAAGCTCATCGCCCGTCACACTCCAAATCGATGAGGGCTTTAATCGCCAGGTTCCCCCTCCCCCCCCTTCTCTCTCTCTCTCTCTCCGCCAATTTAATGCGATTCGATCGAATAGTATTCGTAACCATCAAAACAGCAGCAAACGGTTAATATCGGTTACGTCCTCGTACAGGACCCTAAATGAATTTACAAATATATCCATTTTTATTATTTACGAAAACAGTATATATACATAAAATACCATCAATATTCATGATCCGTTTGCTGCAGCCCCTCATGATTCGCGATCGTGATTGATCCTTGTATGTTAACCAAATTCTAGAACACATGGTGCCTTATTAAATTTTCGACTGATCTCACTTCATCTGATAGTTTAGCACTTGATCACATTAAAAATGCTTGCAAAAAATGATTCATGAACCTGACTATATTTCGTTTGTAAATTATTTATTCGAGCAAACGATTGACAGGCTGAGCAGTTCAGCTTTCATCGTTGATCTTGAATCGCCTCAGCCCTACTTTGGCCCCGGAGAGCTTGATGTCTTCTTGCACTTGCTTCTTGAACTCCCTGTAGGTGAACTCCCTGTACCTGGAGCTGGTGATCACGCCGTCCTCCACCGGGAATCCGAAGTAGCAGAGTGAGATCCTCTCCTTGCTCCTGTTCACCGTCACCCTGTGCTCCACGCTCTTGTACTCGTCGTCGCTGATCGCCTACGTGAGACAACAAGCATGGAGGACGTCAGACCGGCGTCTGCTATTCGACTGACCGGGAGAAGGAGCTGCTCGCCTGCATTATGTCCCCCAAGTTCACGATAAGCGTGTCGGCGATCGGCTCCACGCAGAACCAGCCGCCGTCGCGCAGGACCTGCAGGCCGCCGACGTCGTCCTGGTTGACGATGGACAACACCGAGCTGTCCGTGTGGGCCTCCATGGCGAAGTAGTCGTCGGCTCTGGCGCACTTGGGGTACCGGTAGATCCGAAACGTGCCGTCGTGTTCGTTCAGGTACGAAGCTGACAGCCCGGCGTCGAGCTTGAGATCGGCTGCCATGGCATCGAACAGTGTTCTCGCGATGCGAGCCATGTGTTGCTTATACTCGTCCACCAAAGACCTAATAAACAAAACCCTCTCGTTAGAAAGATGATAGGGTCGACATATAATACATGACTAGCCATGTGATTGCTGCGGTCCCCTAACTCTGAAGGTAAGTGAAAGCATTAGCTTTCTCGAATGATTCCGCCGGAGAAGACGAAGAACACATGCAAAAAAACCAAGAGAAAGGGGCATGCCGGCGTTCCAAGGGCATATATGCGATCATCCCGAACTCCACAGGTAAAAATAAGACATGCGTTCGTACCAGAAGGTCTCGAGGCCGTCGAATTCGGCGGCGGAATTGCCGGAGCTTAGGCGGCCGAGAGGGATATGGAGGCCCTCGAGCCAGTTGAGGTCCTTGACGTGGAGCGTGAGCGCCGGCGTGCCCCAGAAGTGGGCGAGGCCGGGGGAGGAGAACCGCGCCCTCTTGGCGTCGAAAGGGAGGGAGAGGAGGTCCCTGGCCTGGGCCTGTAGCGCGGCCGACAGCGGCGGCGGGATGCCGTGGTGGACCAGCCGGAACAGCCCCCAGTCGCGGCAAGCGCCGCCCAGCCCGACCGGATCCAGGCGATGCAGGTCCAACACGGGGACGTCGATCACCGCGGCTCTGGTGCATGACGAGGCGGGGAGACGGCCTGCGCCGCTGGACTGGAGGAAGACCGGTGGGTACGAGAGGTCGGCCGCCGCCGCTTGCTCGTCTTCTACATCTGCTTCTTCCTTGGTGGCTTCCATGGTGGTGAGGATCGGTCGTAGTAGGCGGCGATGCAGGAGGGGGCAAGTGCGGTGATTGCATGGGAGGAATCAATTCTATGCTATTGGTCGGGCGATGAGGACGATATGGCAACGCTTGTCATGTTGTAGGACCGGCATGAGCTGTTGTGCCATAAGGAGATGCGCTCCCTGTGCTCTTTACTCACAGACCATACACATCTCGTGTCACCTACCCCATGCCGAAGGCTTTGGCATTGATCTTGTCGTGTCCCATATACACGCACCAACAGTTAAAATTCAAACCTCGCCATATATTTTTACACCTACAGTAATGAATAAGATTCACTCAATAAAAATTAACGATTCCTAATCTTATCCAAGAAATATGCTCGATATATTTACCAAATATTGAGCTACATAAATTTTAAAAAAAAGATATCTTTTACCTATCTAAATTTCATGTATTGGATTGAGATCATCTCCTATCGGATGACTCTTCTTCTCGACGGCTCAAGAGAGCGGAAGAGTGGTGCAACGGTGGCCCCTTTGTCTCATATCTCCATGGACGAGCTCTGTTGTATCGAGCTGCGATGCTGCGTGCATCAATCAAATCACGTCAACGTTCGTAGGATGGGACGAAGCGGTGGCGGAGTCGTCTTCAACTCTAATATATGTTAGACATTAAGACTTTGCTCTAACGTCACACTTTCTTTTTTTTTTTACTATGATTTGATATTTTGTTTTGATGATTAATTATTAATATGAGTAGTACTTGTCATCCTTTTGGATCCTCTAACCTAACACATGTACTTCTCTCTCCTCTCCGTGTAGCATTAGAGAAGCATTCTTCTCTCTCGTCTTTTTCATGCGAAGGTCCGATTTGATCCAAAGCTTCCTTTGTTAAATTAATGGTTCATGTTACCGTATGATTTGATCAAATGCTTACATCATTGATAGCACCTTCTCGTAGTTCTTGTTCTTGGCAGGATGATCTATGGTTCGTCCAGATTTATTGGGGCTCTCAAGTAGTACGATTGAATTTTGCTTATCGTTTGTCACTCATTATTTACCCTCGTAGTCAAAAATAATTTTTTTTGATGGATACTATCATGATGAATGATACCGAATATTAGTCGTTTTAACATCATACATAACCTTAAGTGATACACGACTTGGGTAGTAGTATAGTGCTACGTTATGTTTTGCTCATCGACTTGCGTAACAAAAAAATATCTTATTCTAAATCGTTTATGTGTTAAAGGTGACCATGGTGAGATTATCTCAAAATAGTGATCAATGATCTATTTCTAACATGACAATTATATGCTCTAATATGAATTTTTTATTTTATTTTAGTCAAATATTATAATTATAAATAAAATTATATTAAAATGATGATCTTGTTTTATGATTGTTCAACTCTTTTTTTCTCTATGCTTATATATATTTTAGGCCATAAAATGATTTCAAAATAAGAAAAGATATATATGGAAACTAACTTTGAAGGGTGGAAAAAAGTTTTGATTTTATTTTATTTTTTGTTGCCCAAAAGCGAAAAAGATTTTGCCGGTCATATTGCATCCATCGTTGATTTTTTCATTAAAACCCACATAAAAGATTATTTTATTTGTTTTAATAATTTTCATTATTTAATCTGCTATATTCGTGTGTTTGTAGCCCACTTTATATTTCAATAGTATAGTTCTTCTACAAAGATTCGTATGTGTTAATATACTAATGCGTTATACCTAAAATATTACTTGAGTTCAATATTTCATCCAATAATATAAAATTTGAAGATGTAAACCATTGTGTTCCCCATTTAATGAATCATTTACGAGGCCACAAAATATTAACGAAAATGCCAATGACGTCATATATCGTAGCGCTTCATCAATATGGACAGCTGAGCTCCATCAAGTTGCTGATCCCTTTCATCACGGATGCTTCCTTAATACGTACACCAGCTGAAATGTCACAAAAACACCCATGTTGATACCCTTCTTGTCATTGGCGGGATATCTGGGTCCACCTTTGAAACCGACCCAACGCTGTTTCAGTCACGGGGGTAGGGTGCAGGCGGGTGGAGAAAAGTATAGTACTGTATTATTATTGGCTTGGTCTCCCCGTCGAGCTCCGTCTCGCCTCACGGGCCGCACTCTCCGTTTCCGTACACGACCCGACGACCACGACCAGAAGAAAGAACGAGCGATCATCTTCTTGGATCAAGAATGGAGGGCGAAGGGGAGGAGCCGGGCGGCCATGGCGGAGGAGGAGCAGGAGGGCCACCCCTGCGAGCCTTGTGTTGTCCGGAGCTCAGCCTCCTGGAGTTGCCCGACCGGTACGTGATCCGATCCGCCGATCCCGACGCCCCCGACCACGCCTTCTCCATCGGCCGCTCTGATGGCCTTGTCGAGCCTCTCTCCGGTCAGTCCGATTCCTTCTCTCCCTATCGATCCCGCGATCGCATCCCGTTGACTGTTCTCTTGTGAATTTTATGATTGGCTGTCGAGTTCTGTATCTAATTTCGTTGAAGTTAGCATTCACCAGTAATTTGGGACTTCGGTACCAGATAAAAAGAACGAAGGAGTACCAGAACAAGTAATGATTTGGGACGAAGGTAAAAGATTCTGAAAGCATCGAGATGAACTTCTGAATTAAATGATTAATTGGAAGAATGCTGAGTAGACGAACTTAGGAAAAATTTACTCAATATGCAAAAAAAAAAAACTGTAAGGAAACAGAAGGAGGAGCTCAAATTTATCTTAGCATGTCCGGTAAAAGTTGAGAAGGAACCAACACTTCATAATAGGTCTAGAAAAGATTACACTCAATAGAGCGCTGGCAAATAAAATTTGATACCCTCCTTGTTGGTTGGGTAGTAGAGTGTGAGCCTCAGTGTGACAGCTTAATTTGCTTCCATGATATTTACTTGTCATGGGTACAAATCACTGAAATAGCCTCCGCCCCCACAGGTAAGGTTGCTAAAATTTTCACTTTACATATTTTGCATTACCGGGTGCCCTTGATCTTGGATCATTCTCTTTTTGGCCTTCGTAATCATAGGTGGAGTAGTGATGGTTGTCAATTAACATTTAAAAAGTGATGCATCCGCTGGAATAATATTATTTGACTATTAAAATTGAAAAAGTGATATATCTGCCTTTCATTTGTTATTCCAAATTATGGATTTTAAACCCTGATTTTGTTGAAATAGGCCAAGTAAGACCCTGCATCTAACTCTTAGGTCGAAGGTTGTGTTTGTTGATTTAGGTTGTTGTGGTTTGATATTGAAGTTTCAACCTATTAAGTTCCTGCTCAAGTAAGACACTGCATCTATATAAATATATCTGCAAATTAGATGCTATGTTGATTACTTTGCCTAATGCAATGAGAAACAAGTGTGTTTTATATTTGAAGTCTATCACAAATGATAAATAATTCACTTTGTGCTGATGCCTCTTTGTCAATGCAGAAGATCTTAGTTCTTTAACTCCTTCTAAAGTCTCAACAATTTATGGAGTGCTTGGGATTATAAGGTTGATTGCAGGTACTTTCTGTCATCAATTTCTTTTCCAAACATTGTATGTTCCAAATGCTGTATCAAGTTTAGCAGCAAGATTAAATGTCATGTTGCTTCAAGGTTTTAGACATGGAACTTGAATATAACAGTCATATTCATTTTTCGTCTGTGATGTGAAATGTTTTGCTTAGAGTGACCGAGAAGGATAAATTTATTCAGTACCATATATACCTTGGTATTTGTTGTTCTAACCATGTTTCCAATTTCTTCTTTTTGTTGTTACATCAGTGGAAATTCTTAGATGGCGAGTTTGATTAGCTGTAAGATTATTCTGTTCCCCATGGCGTTCCAATGTCAGGAACAGAATCTACGTTATTTTGTTCTCCATGGTGTTCGAATGTGTGGAACAAAATCTCCACATGCAAGATCAACCCGTCAAGAACGCATATTTGTAGATTCTTCATCAAATCAGCCCAGTTTCTTAAAAGTTCATTCTTATTTGATACTGGTGAATGTGCTTAGGATCTATGTATATTTTCCCAAGAACTTTGTAAACCAGGGCTCATACTGAAAGATGATCGTTGAGCGCTTGGACTCCCATAGCAGTCACAATTTATGCATTTATTGGAATTCTGGATATACATTGGCTAATATTTTCATCATCATCATCATCATCATCATCATCATCATCATCATCATCATCATCATCATCATCATCTTTTTTTTTTCACTTGAGCTGAATGTTCTATGTTTATCCAGGAACATATGTGCTGCTTATTACCTCTCGGAAGGAAGTGGGTACTTATCTCAATTTCTCCGTATTCCATGTGACATCAATGAGATTTTTGTCCTGCAATGGGGCTTTAAAGCATTCAACTTCTCAAGAAGTATGAGTTAATTGATTAATTTTTAATTTGATTATAGTCATTATGATATTCTTGATGGGCTTATTCTATCAAAGGCTCTAAATCTAAATAAAAGGGAGGACAGAGTTCCAGTTTGCTGTTTCTTTGATCTGCTGATCCCTCTTCTAAATGTGGTTTGGCTTTTATGCAGAAAAGAGATGAGGCTTACTTTATGTCTCTTCTGAGAACCATAGAATCTACCCCTGGTTTATATTATTCATATGAAAGGGACTTAACACTGAAGTAAGTAACATGCCTATGCTAGTAAGATACTTCATTTGAACTTGGTTCTTGAAGTTATTATATTATGGTCATGCAAGATTTACTGTACTGCAAGTGTTTCCTTGGTAGTAGTTGTAAAGTATTGAAGTATTCATTACACTAGAATTTCATTCTACTAAGCTTAACTAATGACTGGAATTCTAGCTTACAGAGGGCATGCAAGTTGACTGAAGAAAGGATGCACAAGCCACTGTGGAAACAGGTCAGCCGGTGTGGATTTTTTATTACAGGACAGATTACTTATGTGACATGTTCAGCGAGTTTTATTGATTTGTTTATTTACTCCAGACCCTGGTAGCTAAAATCAATCAGTCATGAAACTTTGTTATTATATAGAGACGTAGGAGACTCTAAAAATTTAATTTGCATGATATATATATATATATTGTCTTCTTAATTCAGTTGGAATATGGAATATAAGTAAATTGTGCTTCATTGTGAATCCGGGAAGTAGTTATTTTTTGGGATTAAAATCAGTGATTTATTAGTTTGTTTCAGTGCTACATTCTTATGTTAGGAATAAACAAAGTTTCTTCTTGGCCATGTCTAAATGAAAATCCAGGTCCATCTGCCTTCTTTCTTGAGTACAATTTTCCTTTGAAATCTGAATCAATTCATTTAGTTTCTAAAATGATGCTTCACATTCCTTCAATGATTTGATAGGTTGTAGTCCATGTTTTATAAGTATAATAAATTGCCCATACAGACAACCTGCACCAGGCTCCTGTTTTTTGAATAAAGAAGGTCCAATATATATCTTATTGTTTTGTGCATCTTGTCTTTTTTTGAATGATATCATATAATAATTCTTTGAGAAACTTCTAAGATAATTAGGTTTGATATGCTCATCAGGGTGTTCATTAGAAAATCCTTTGGATGATAAAATCATTTTGACTGTGAAAGTATATTGTGGGTCACACTTGATGACTAGTTATTTGTAATTACAATGACAATAATAAAAAGCCATAATGTCCCAACTATTTGTGGTCAGTTACATGGCTTTTTCTTGCCATTGAGATCTATTTTATATACTTAAGTTCAATTTTATTCTTCTACAGGCTGACCCACGCTTTATATGGAATCACAGTTTGATGGAGGAGCTTATTGAGAATAAGGTAACAGATATTGTAACTGAAGTTTTTTGAAGTTGCCAATTGTGTTATCTCAGATTCTCAAGTACTCATATCTTTCTGGTTATTTTTGCAGCTTGATGCCTTTACCATTCCTGTGATACAAGGAAATATCCTAAGTTTGTTGTTGTCATTCATAAATGAATATTTGTGAAGTTGCTGTCTTTCCATATATTAGCTGCATTTGCTTTTATTGTACATTTTCTCATATGTGAGTTCACATGTTACCCCATACTTCCGTGCATGTGCATGACTGTCAATTTAATTGGTCGGTTGCTGGATGAACTGTTGCATTTTTACACACAAGTTGCCTCTTTAGCTATTTTCATGTCAAGATACTTGAGAAGATTTCTTAACATTGGATTAGGCTTTCAGTCTGTGCAATTCACGCTTAAAGATTCACCTGCCAGAATCACATTGATATCAAGAAGGTGCAACCGTCGTCTAGGTATGGTTGAACACAGAGCATTGGCATGTGTATTTGTTTGTCTGATTACATGGAAACAAAAAAGATATGCTGATATATGCGCATTATTGCTCGATCTTGGTTAAATTTTGATATGGTATGCCCATTATGGTTCTTAAACAAATCCAGGAACTAGAATGTGGAGAAGAGGAGCAAATCTGGAAGGATTCACTGCTAATTTTATTGAGACTGAACAAATTCTAGAGTTTGAAGGTTATAAGTCATCGTTTTTACAGGTGATCTTGTTATCTAATTGGACAAACATAGCTTAGCAAATCTCATGATGGTCATCATGTTTAGGAGGTCATGTATGAAGTTTCTGTTTCAAGCATTTTGCTTGTTTCTTTAGAAAAATAATCAACTCTGTAGCAGACCAATCTGAAAAATGATAATGTCCAATACAAAGCATCAGTTACATTTTTGTAACAAATATCACATGAAGCAAAAGCAGCTGAGACTTACCTCATTTAATAGTTTTGTTGCTTTATATTATGGTTCATGAATATGCTTGGCATAGTAATCAGTGATCAGCCATGTTTTCGATGTGGTTTTTAATAACTTTATAATTATAAGCGAGCTGATGTAAAACAACATGATTATGACATTGGGGAATCAGATGGATGACTCTTGTCTAAACTCTAAAACCATATATGTCCATCGTGGCAGTAAGTATAGATGGAGAAAGAGTAATCAATCCTAGAATATGATTTCAAAGATGAATTTGTGCTTTTTTGATAGTCAAAATATATGGATACGACTCTTATAGGCACACATAACACATGGAAATTTTCAGATTACTACATGTGGAAAAAACTAAAAGCGTAGGATAATGATACACTAGCTGTTGCATATTTATGAACTTTCTGATGGCTAGGTTCAAATAGAGCATGGTTACTTTGTTTATTTTCATCTGATATGCATAATTTTGTTTACTTCTGAGGTGTAAAAGAAAAAAATTGATCTCAAAAAGAAAAGGAATATACTCTTGAAGGTTGATGCTTACATTGCTTCTAACATTTAGTGTTATCTTCTACTTTATGGGTATGCCTATGCTAACAAATCATATTTCTTTAGGTTTCATGTTTGTTAGTGTTGTAATGTGTACCTCATTAAAGAACTGCATTGGGTTTTTCTTTATGGCTCATTATATGTATTTTAGATTCGGGGTTCTATTCCACTTCTGTGGGAGCAAATTGTTGACTTAAGCTACAAACCACAGCTCAATATTATCAATCATGATGAAACGGTAAGAATGTCACACTGGCATACTGCAAATTCTGCAACTTTTTACCTTTTTCTGTACAAAGAAATTTCTTCAATGAATTTTATTTAAACCTGTTTCTCATAGCCGAAGGTTGTTGAGCGCCATTTTCGTGATGTGATGCAAAGGTATGGGGAGACAATTGCTGTTGACTTGACTGATAAAGTAAGTTTTGGTTTGCTCTTTTTATCTTTATCATGATATTTTATCTTATCTTTGAGTATTACATTTGTGATACTTGCCCTGTATGAGGTCCTAATAGTCCCACATCAGGAATTGATGATGGGCTTAGTCTAGTATGTATGGCTAGATGGGTCTAGTTATTTACTGTTAATAAATTATGCTTAATATTTTACTTCATGTGAATCTAGACAAGTTATATATAAGTTATTAGATCAGTGATCTATTGGGCTAGGTCAATAAAGTTGGTACTAGAAGACCTCTTGTATCATTCCATGTGGGTTAACATGTATCAAGATATGTTATGTTGATGTGGAGTTTCCCTTGGGTTAGGCCTGCAGGGAAACCTAGAAGTAAACTCAGGGCCAGATCTGTTATTTTCTACAAGGTTACTAAGCCTTTGAATGAGTGAGATTGTGATGCTCCAGTAATACTACTGAGAGGATGGTGGGTTAGATTAAGATATAGGGTTAGATAAGTCAGCTATGTTACAGGGTTAGATTAAGATATAGGATTAGATGAGTCTACTATGTTGAAGTTGAGCTTAAGCATTTTAAGTAATAAGGTTTTAGTTTCGTATATCCTAGTTATTGGGTTGATGGATTTCATTAGAATCAGGTAATAAAATCATTAGTATGTCATTACAAATGGAATGATTTTATTTTAACTACTGTTTGGTGGACATTTTATAACTCTAGATATAGTTCAAGTGTTTCTTTATCATTTAAGTGTGGCTTATATGCATTCTTATACGTAGCTAACAAAATCCATTATTTTTTGTCCAGTACTTGTCAGGGAGCTAATTGTTTTACATGCTAACTTTTCATCAGAATAGTTGTTCTTCAGGAGATTTAGCTCACCAAGAAATTATTCTAACCTGACCTATATCGTCAGCACTGTGTTAGAGGGTTTTACAATCATATCCTGAACCCTACATTTTTTTATTACTTGGTGTCAGGAACTTTAAATACCTGGTGACATGTTCTTGGCAACTTAGGGTGGAAAGGGGGATTTGTCATATAGCTAAAAATGCTAATTGGTGTGTTACCAGATGTATATAAGTGTCTAGGCAATCTAAGCCAATTTACTCAGGGAGCAAACTTTTGAAGGTTTTCCTAAATGCCAACAAATTAAGGTGAACATGGAAAATTCTGGGAAATTAAGAGAGCATGATAGATATAGAAATCTTATTAACCAAGAAAAAAAAAAAAATTTCTGGTAATCGATAAGTACTGAACATTGTGAGGTATACTCTATTGGTTGAACTCTTTTCGGTGCGGGGAGGAAAATTTTTGAAGGATGTAACCTAATCTTGATAATCCTTCCCTTAATTTTACTTGATGGTTTTGCAGGAAGGTGATGAAGGTCGGCTCAGTGATGCATTTGCTGCTGAGATGGAAAAACTTCCGTATTGTAGGTATTTGCAGAGTTACTTTCTATAAGTATTTGGGAATTCAATTATGCCAATCACTAATTGTATTAAGCAGCTGAATTTATCTTTTCCTCACATTCATTAACCTGGTTGCTTATAACCACTAGTGGAGATGGTTATCAATGTCTTTGATGAAACATTATTATTAATGAATTACTTAAGAAGGCTCAGTTTGTTTTAAGTTCCCTTGAAGTACCATAGTTTTAACTTCTAAATATATGGTAAACAACAATTACACCAGTTAGGTGGATAGAGTGAACTTATTTCTATTCATTCCACTCGTCAAATTGCTTACACATTCATCATCAAAGAATCACCTCAACTATGAAAACCAATATTTTTAAAAATTATGGGTTAATAGAACAACACCTCTTGATTTTATGCTATGGAAGTGATAAAGTTATTAGATTAAATTCTAGGTTATGCACTGAATATTTTAGAGACTAACCAAAACTATGGAGGTAAACTAAATGTTTGACTTACTATGCATGGTTAAAAGGTGGATCTGATGGCAGTATCTATGTGTATGAGTTCATCTGGTTGATCAGTGTATATAAATGAAGTACCTTATCCAGTGATTATGAAGACTAGGTATGATATGATCCATTTGTAGTTAACAATTCAAAAACATATAAAGGGTAAAAAAATTTAGCAAGAATCATGTTTAATTGAACTGTTTGGCATCTATTCTCGAAATTCCTTATCATCGTCTTTCATAGCTGCATCCTTTGTCAGTCTTATGACTTCTAGTATTACTTAAAACTGTTGTCATTTGGATCTTTTATGCATGTTGGAGGCTCCCATTCCTAAGTAGTAGGAATTTCTTTTTCTTTTTATTGCATTTACAAAAGTATGCTTGAATAAAGAGGATAATACGTGGACAATGAATCGAAGTTGCATATCATGAGTTCTTTGTACAGTATTTTCTTCTTTCTAGTGTAGATGGTCATTTTTCAGCATAATTGATTTCTTTAGTATGTTTTATCTTGCAGATATGTGCCTTTTGATTTTCATCATGCATGTGCCAAAGGGAATTTCGATAACTTGCAACTTCTTTATGATGAAATCAAAGAACATGTGGAAAGCCAAGGGTAATTTAGTTAAACAAAGTATCAGCTCTGACTTCTAATCAATTGTATTCCCAGATAATGTTTCATTTGCCATCCTGAATGTCAGCTGTACTGTTTGCAAATAATATTTTCTTACTGCATTATTGTGACAGCTGAGCAGATATCTTTTGATCAATACTGATGGGGAAATCCTAATAGAGCAGAATGGAATTCTCAGGGTTAATTGTGTTGATTGCCTGGATCGGACAAATGTTACCCAGGTTTGTGAAGGAAATCCTGATCTCAACTTTCTTATGTGTTCAAAATCATGGAAGAATTTGGGACTGTAGGTCTCTAAACTTCAGTGAACTGGATCACTGTTAGGTGCACACCTTATGCAATCTTGTGAAACAAATTTGGTATAATTCAGAAGATCTTAAACAGATCTAGTTTTCTTTCAACTTTTTCTTATTTTCGTCTGCTTTTTTTCATGATTGCAACATTATTTTAGTGCTTATTACTTATGTAACTGGTATCTCATGAACATGCCACTGTTCTCAAAGTAGAGAGGAGGGAAGGACTACTGCACGGCCCCATTTGCCCAAACACAAACACGACTTGCAAGTGAGAGCGATCTGGGAGTCGGGAGTCAGTTGAAAAAGCACTTCCAGCTGTCAGTTAAAAAAGGAACTAGGTGGGCTTATGAAGCAATAACCTGTGCATTGGACCTGAACTGCCTGAAAAGGGGCAGTCCATATTCTGGTTCCCACCCGGACCAGTAAATCGTCCAGTATATGTTGATCTGGGTGAAATTAAGAACATCAGTCAAACTATGGTGCTTCACTTGGTTTTGAATTTTGAATCATATATAGTGAGCTATTTGTAAAGACTTTTTCCTCTGTAATAGAGATGATAAAGAATTCATGTTTCACGAATCTAGAATCTTGATAGCAGTACATACAAAAGAAGAGAAATAAGAACCCCAGTGAACTAGGCTAAGATAAGTGAGTTTGCAAATTGGTCATTTCTGTGTGGATTTAAGCAAATTTCCATGATATCCATGGCAGCTGAGTTTTCATTGTTGTGTTGGTTATGAATAAAGCTTCGTCACTAAGTCAACATATGATTCTTGTGCATGTTGACATAGATGTACACTATCATATCATCTGAAATCTTTATTGCAAAGGTGTCTGCATTTCCAAAAGACCTCTTTCAAAGAAAACAATGCAATAAGAATGTTCATTGTTAGATTCTTGGATATGTGTTGCCTACCCTTTGCCTCTAGAAAAAAGAAAGAGAGATATGGAAGGGATGTGGAAGGGGTCATCCATCAAGTAATTCTTTAGGTTTTGATAAGCATGTTTCATCATGTAACAGGATTTCAACTGCTTACAAAACATTTATTCTTCTGAATCTTTTGACAGGATCACTAATTGTCATCAGATGCTTATCATTTTAAGCCAATCACATGCTTTTCAGTTTTTATGATGCAATTTTTTTGTACTCGTTACTTTTGAAATTTTGGTGGATGATAATGATCAATCAAGTATTTTCCCTCTCTAATCAGACGTAGAAATATCTTCTTCTTATGGCAGTTTGATGGAACAGCCTGCCCTCATGATCTTTTTTCAAAAAATTACAATTATCACGCATGAGGCACCATCAGTTCATTGAACTGGGAGTGGTCAGTCAAATCAGTTGTCTCTTTTGACATACAGATATTGCAGTTGCAATAGATCTTCAGTATGAATTAGTCATGTGCAGCTGACACTGTTGGCAACATGTATGCAGAATGCAATAGCCTTTTTGAGTGAAATCTTGGATTTGGGAGAAAGATATCTTTATGTAATTTATCCAGCATGACAAGTTGAAGTTATAGCATCCAATTTAGTTAATGTAAGATGGTGCTGTTGAGTATCTATCCATTATGGTTATTCCATTTCCAAATTCTAAGAATGTAGATCATAAATTTTTTTTCAACATTTTTGATGAGGCCTTCTGATCTTCATGTTGTTCTCTATAACTGCCGGAAAAGAATGGAAAGAAGTGTCTTCCATTGTATCTGAATTTTGTTGTTGAATAAGTCTCAGAACCTTCTTTCCTGCTTGCAGAGTTACATGGCTAGGAAATCATTGAATTTACAACTGCAGCAAATGGGGGCATTTTCATCAAGCGAATGTATATCCATGTATAATGATATCTATGAAAAGTTCAAGATATGTAAGGAAATTTCTGCAGTATATTTTGCATCACTAGCTTTTCCTGTTGAATTTGTAGTTTCTTATGTCGTCATATATGTTAGTATGGGCTGAGCATGGAGATGAGATAAGCTTGGAATACGCTGGAACTCATGCCCTGAAAGGGGACCTAGTACGGTAAAGTTTTTGATCTATTATTTTTCCTTAGATCTGCCAAAAATGCAAACACCTGATGCTAACTTGCTGGTTTCATCATATTCAGATATGGAAGACAGACTGTAGGTGGAATGATAAAGGATGGAATCAGTGCTCTCACGCGATATTACTTGAATAACTTTCAAGATGGCATTCGACAAGTATGCAATTCCAATGAGTAATATGTATTGTTAAATCTTTACTTTTGACTGTTTATTACATCTTTGGCATTTCACCTTTACTGTAAGCCTCTAAACTGGCAAAAATTGGAAGAGTGACTTCTCACACATTCATTTATGATGCCTCGCAGGATGCATTAGATCTCATTAGCGGTCGTTATACTATCAGCCGAAGTGGTCCCTCTCCTTTCCAGCTTAATGGGTTTGAATCATTATCAGTGAGCCATTCGCAGCTTTTTTTTCTTTTTTTTTTGTCTATTAGGAATTTATTGTGAAGGTCATTTGGGTTAGTTATCTTGAACTGTTTTCTGCTTAAGTTTTCTTTTATTAAGTATGCTTTATTATTCCTCTGCAATCAGTATCTTCCAGTCGCCTCAGCTCTCATTGTGGGAGGTCTCACAATGACAACATTCACACTAAATCAAGGTCTATCTGAGATTTACGTGGATTTTCAATTTTCTTATATATATATATATATATAATTTATTCAACTTGTTCTTGTGTTTTGTCTATATTTTGTTACCAGTGGGGCGAGGCACACAACATTTTATTTCTTCTGTACTATGGGCTGGGTTGACGGCTGGAGTAGTGGCTCTTGTTAAAGCTAATGGGAAGCAATTCTGCTCCAGGCCACGCTTATGTGGCCTATTGTAAGTTAACGTTTATGTTTGCGTTATTTAATTTTGGACATTTTGTATGAGCTCAGTTCCATTTTGCCACGTAGTACCATGGTAGGCTTCGTTCTTCTTCTTGTAATCTAAATTTTTTCCTTTCTCATCACTGGAGAAAAGATTTATTATTAATTTTGGATTCCAATGATTTTGTCACTGATGATACATAGTTTGATCATTAAATATCGCATAGAACAGAGGTCACCAATACATTTTTACTTGTGTTTAAACCTGTCTCCATTCGCTGGTCCTATAAAAACTATTGCAAGCAGTGATTACAAACGTTATATTCTGTGTGTGTATATATATATATATATGTATAAATAATTGTATGACAGGCTAATGAAATTAACCTGTCATACAATTATTTAAGAGATAACAGAGGGAAAATACAATAAAGGGTAACATTAGCCCAAAAATAAAATTATGCATGAAGCCAGTTAATCAAGGGCCGAGAGTTACCATTACCATCCACCACTAGGTTTATTTTGAAGAAAACCTAAGTTGCTGGATACACAACAAAAGCGCAATAAATTTTAGTCTGGCCAAATAAAAATGACAAGAAGGCTGCTAATTTATGGGGTAAAAAAAAAGAATGACGTGATGTAATCAACTCAATACTTCAAAGGGGCGAAGATGTCGAGCTGAGAACCAAGTTTCTCCTCGGCAGTCTTCTCTGCCTTCAATCTAAGCTTTGCGAGCTGCTTTCTCCTCTCATAAGCCACCTTGGCCCTCTCTTTCCTCTTTGCCTCCAGCTCCTGTACACACATCATTTGCAAGATTGCTCAAATAAACCATACACTAACTAGGTTTCACACAGCAATTAATACGCTGAAAGCTCAGAAGGACATCTAAAGAAAAGTAAACTGTTGGACAAACTGAAAGAAAGCATAATAAATGCGAGGACCCGGTGGGTATCAGAGCGGAATAATCACACGTAGAAACATTTGACATGCAAACAAATGACCTAACAGAACTGCATTGAGGGCAGCCAACACACACCAACGTTTAGGGGAAACGAGCATTGAAATATAGAGAAAAGAGCTGGTCAGAGGAACAAGCATCCAAGATTGACATTGATAGCAGTGGTCAACCCTTTGCGTAAGATGCATCATGGGACCAAACAAACTGGGAAGAACACGTAGCACCTAACAGAACTTCATTGAGGGCAGCCAACACACACGAACGTTTAGGGGAAACGAGCATTGAAATATAGAGAAAAGAGCTGGTCAAAGGAACAAGCATCCAAGATTGACATTGATAGCAGTGGTCAACCCTTTGCGTAAGATGCATCATGGGACCAAACAAACTGGGAAGAACACGTAGCACACAAAGGTTGGGATGACTGAGTTCGAGCTACGACTCGACGTTGGCAACCAAACTTGATAATGCCCAAGGCAAGCGAGGCGCTTGGTAAAGGATAAGAGACGTGCAAAATAAGATGGATTGCAGAACGACCAAAAAAGTTGTGCAAAGCTAGCTCACAGAGGTGAAAGGAATTAGTAAAAGAATTCGATACTCATGCAAAAGCTCGTATGCAGACGATAGAGTGTTCATGGGCATCCCGAAGCGACCTAAACTCGACGCCATGGAGCATTGAAACTTCTCTTCGACATAGGAAGAATAGCTCCGTACGAGGCTAAAGTGTGCAACAAGTTCAGCATGTCACTAGGCTTGAGGGGTGCATCGGAGTCTTTATTGATGAAGAGTCTCAATCTAACAAGTGTGTTTACGAGGGCAAAACAATGCACAATTTGTTCAGCAAGACAAAATAGTCCAAGGGGATGATAGTCTTCAAAACCTCCAAACGGAAGGATGCGAAGAGGAAAATTGGTCTAACAAGATAGATATCCAGGAGGGATAAGTCCTGATTCTCCAAAGGGAGAATCATGTACAACGAGCCACATATGTTGAAGACAAGTACCTTAAGACAACAATTTCACAAAGCTCAACGGACCAAGCAAGCGACGATGAGTCATCGCATGATCTCGCATGAGGTAATGCATTGGTGGATCCGTTGCAAGATCAAGTGGAGGAGCGACCCAAGACAACACCAAACGAAGGCACACTTAGGGCCGATGTGACCATCAGACTCAACAGAGAGCTGACCAATGGAATGGTGGGCGTGTGATAGAACTCCAACAGGGTTGAGTCCTAATCTCTCTAGAAGTAGTCAATAAAACCCAACTAGATTGTAATAAAGCCACTAATATCTTATAAAGGAGTATGGCTAGGATTTAAATTAGCCCTTAGGGCTTAGTAGCCGTCACCCCTTTACTAGGTTGGTTAGCCAGGGTTGCCCCATGCTTAGGTTGGCTATATAAGCAACCTAGTCGCCCCTGTTCCTATTAAGGTAGGTTGGCTATAGGAGGGGCAAAGGGATAATTTTACTTAGGCAAGCACCCCCTTAGGCTAGGGTTTTGATCCCTATATAATGATGTAGCTGCCCCCTCTTTTGAATCAAACAATTATCAATTTTATTTTAGCCTTGTGTCGAATCTAGGAGGGAGGAACCCCTACAGCGTTCCAAGGGTTGATCCCCCTCAAGGATCAAAATCTATAGGGCTCCTTCTGGGGTTCTATCATCTGGTATTAGAGCAACGATCTTGCTGCCCCTATAGCCGTCATCCACGCCTTCACCTTCCACCCCAGCAACAGATCAAATCAATCTGCCGCTGCCCCCTGCGTTTGATCTGGAATTCTGGTATATTTTTATAACCCACGCCTCTTCAATACTGCAAGGTCCTTCATATTATACGTGGGAGAAGTTTTCCAAAGTTTCCTTGCTGCAAATTTTTGCCGTCGCAAACGTTATCAACGTTGCAAAAGTGAAACGCTACATAAATTTTCAGCCGATTGTCGCTACTTGAAACAGAACTTTTGTTCATCCTTTCTGGCTGAAATTTTTATACAATTCTCAAGATCAAGTTGGCTTTCATCTGGATTTGATTTCACGAAAACACTCATTCTGGAACCGGTTTTCTTGTACGATCTTTCGCCATCACGCAATTCTGAAATTTTACGACTAAGGAATCTGTATTGCATCTTTTGCCCTATCTCCCTACTGTTATGCTGCCAAAATTTCGTCAAAGTTTCTACTGGTATTGACAACATCTAAACCAAGGGTTTCTGCATAATTTCCTTAAACTTTCCTCTGAAATTTACGTTGAGAAGTCATCGTTTCTCCGACGTAACAATCGGTTCAGCAAGACAGCACATCGCATCACTTCTTTTCACTGAATTCTATTAGATTTAAGTGCTATTTTTTGTGGGATTTCGGACTCTCTTTTCCTCATCTCCAAACCTTACCATCCTCACCAAAAACCCTTCCAAATATTACCCTAAACCGAATCCAAACAGCCACCAAATCAACCACCAAATTAGCCTACTTCCTTATTGATCCACTTACCTTTTTAGCCAACTTTCCTTACCGAGACACCTACCTTTGCTGCCATCTATCCCAGATCTAAAATCTATTTTCCTAACCTTCATCTACTGCTATCACAGCCCTAAAACTACACCAATTCACAGCCTAAACTCCACAAAACCGCAGCCCCAACCGTACCTAGAAACCAAAGCCTTCGGTCCACTAACCTTTTAGCCACCCAATTTCCCTTGTCCCTTCAACCGCAGTACGCATCTTTCGCTGCCCAACGCTGCCAACAGCGACCTCTTGCTGCCATCCTCCTTGATCGCAGACAACAGCGGTCCTTGCGACAAAAAGCTACCAGCAACGATCTTTTGCTAGAATCTGTTTACATCGCAGCCCGTAACAATCGTTCGCCGCCAACTATCTTGATCGCAGCTAGCAATAAATTAAACACAACATCAGCCGTCTCTCGCTCCATACCGCTGCTGCCCTCCTCTACAATATTTGTGTACATCGTTGCCCCATCTTCCTCCTATTACAGCCACATCCTTGCTGCAACCGACGCCACCTGCAGCCAAGAAGTCACATCGCAACCGCAGCCGACGTTGCTCTTGCCCTCTTCTTCCTCTGCCATCGCTGCTGCCTTCCAACTCAGATCTCTTGGCTGCTATCTTCCGACAAATATCAACCATCTAAAAAATCGTAGCCTTGCCGACATTATAGCATCAACATTGTAGCATCACCGAAGGGCCGACGTTACTGCTGCCATTTTCTTCCTCTACCCTTGGCTGCCATCCTCCACTTGGAGACTTCACCACTGCAGCCCTAACATCGCTGCCATTGCTGCCTTCAGCCTAAAGATTGCAGCTACACTCTTTAATCGGTTTGATTTGACAAGTTGGAGATCCTTACATCATAACATCGGTGGGCTTATTCGAAACCAAATTTGAGGCTCTTGAGACGCGTATGGATGTTAAATTACGTGCTCTCCTTGAGGAGTTTAGATTGGGCCGATCACCGAGCCCAACAAGATCACAACGGAATGCAAATTTGGATTGTAAAAAGAACCTTAATGCCGAGAGCACACACTTCATGAGCAGTAAGATTGCTACCCACTTAATGCTCCAAAAAGAAGATTATAACATATTCAAAGTCAAGGTAGCTAACGGCCAAATTCTGAAGTGCAACCAGAAGTGCCCGCTGGTAAAACTGCCTATAGGAGCAAGTCATAGTTGCTGATTTTTTCCTCCTCCCTCTTGATGGTTTTGATATAGTGCTTGGCATTGATTGGTTGTCCACGATTGGAGATGTTTTTTAGAATTTTTCAAAGCTAACCATGAAATTTTTCAGAAAAGGAAAGCAGGTGATCCTACGAGGGAGCCCAACGACTACAACTTGGAGGGGGTACCAAAAGAAGAATTCAGTGGTTTCCCAATTCAAATTCAAGAGTTTCATAAGATTGAAGATAAAAAATCCGTCCCACAGCTTGCTGAATTTTTGGGCGTCTCCACCCAACTGAGCCGACTACCTCCCTTGAAGCTGGCCGACCCCCAATGCTGAACATATCGAAACTTCTACCAGTTGTTGCTCAACCAGATTGCTTCATACAACCTCAAAAGGTCGAAGATAAAAGGGTCATCCAAGAGATAACAAAGATATGGATTATTCGGCTTAGTGGTCGTCACCCCCTTACTGGGTTGATTGGCCAGGGTTTCCTCCTGCTTAGGTCGACTATGGAGCCAACCTAGTCGCCCCTTGTTCCTATTAAGGTAGGTTGGCTATAGGAGGGGCAAAGAGATAATTTTACTTAGGCAAGCACCCCTTTAGAATAGCGTTTTGATCCCTACATAATGATATAGCCATCCCCTCTCTTGAATCAAGCAATTATCAATTTTATTTCAGCCTTGTGCTGAATCTAGGAGGGAGGAACCCCTACAACGTTCCAAGGGTTGATCCCCCTCAAGGATCAAAATCTATAAGGCTCCTTCTGGGGTTCTATCAGCGTGATGGCCACCATCAACTCAATGCAAAACAAAGGGCTGAACAACTTGGGTGGAACTTGGTGAAGTGCCCAAGCCGCATGAAGAAAGTCGACATAAAAGATGAAACATGAAGCAGAGGCATGAAGCTTACATTGAATAGAAGTCAAGGACATGAACTCTTGTAGAGGCAAGAACAAGATCATGTCGTTTCATGAATTCTTCATTATGATGGAGCATACTCATCCTGCATGGTGCCAAAGACAAAAGGAGCTTCGAGGCACATACACCTTATCTCAAAGAAGCATTTCAGAAGGAACTAAAACGACTCAACTTGCAAAGGCGAAGTTGGATCAGAAGACCTTAGCATGATACAAGAGTATGCATAGGTGAATACTCTTTAAGAATATGCCATAGTGCTGCCTTTTGAGTTGTCATAAAGAAAGCAATACACAATGAAGATTGTGTTGATGGGGACAGAAGCTCAGGATCTAGACAAAGGTGCCCTAATTTTAGTAAAGCCAGTGGACTTAAAGAGCTACTAGGCAATAAACTATTCTAGAGCTATGCTTTGTCCAAGTGTGACCTGAGATTGGGTGGATGAAGGTCGATTGCTAAAGAAACGAACACAATTAGAGGCGATAGAGGCACTACGGTGTGCTGACAGAAGCCACACATTGAGAGATTGTAGTCTAAGTTTATCTCACAAAAATCTAAATGCCATGAAAATATCATCATGTGGCAACATGGTGCAATGAATAATGATCAAATAATTTGAGGCAATATACTTGATTATGCAGAGGTATGATTAGGGATACTAAGAGCTCCACTTTGGTGAACAACATGACGACAAAAAACTTACCGCAGAGGTAAGTTTTTCGTGCATGCATCAAATTTTGTATTGGATGAAAGCCTTAGTCATCAGCATATGAGGGTTGTGCACCACCGACCAAGGGGAACTATTCGAAGAACAGATAGGTGTTGAAGTAGGTGATCGAAAGAGGTGACGAAGCAATGATGACTCCAGAGGGACTCAGCTACCCAAAAACCAAGCATCAGTTTGTAATGGACCACAACCTTTTGTTATGCGATCATTTAAAGTTTATAAAGTCCATAGTTGTAATTTGCATTGTCTATTAAATATTTGCTAAAATGATTGCTTATGGATAAGTGAAATGCTTTTTCTAGCTCGTTTTCTTTTTTATAGGTCCTAAGAGACCATAGAAGATCTTAAGTTGACTAACCTTTGCGAATGAACACATAAGAATCTCGCACAACTTAGGCAAAACCAGATAAATTCGTGACATTTGATATACTATCAATTTTTTTATAACTTCTGAAGCAACCTATCTTCATTAGCCTTGTCATGCATACAAAAGTACAAACAAGAAAGCAAACTGTTTAACAAACTCAAAACATCATTACAAAAGCATGTTATACTCATAACTAATGTATTATGAAGTGAACTTATCTTCATTAGCCTTGCCATGCAATAAAATGTACAAAATGAAATTTTCCTAAATATATTTCAGGATCCAAGAACATTAAAAAAAACCAAATGTTCCAAGAATGATTCTTCTATATGAAACCTTGAAACAAGATGCAAGCTCAGAAACAGATTTATATACACACATACATATACACATAAGGAGAGGCTAGATGGGTTACGTTAATCTATAGAAGTTAAAACAAATGAATATATGTGCAGTTCAAACTATGCATACAGCTGACAATAACAGACAGGCATTCATTACGGCTAACAAGATAGATTAAATGGATTCTATAATTGAGATATAAAAAAAATGGCCAAGGAATGAAGACCATTTACAAGAATAACACTAACATCAATAGTTTGTGAGCATCTCACAGAAATGCATCTGAGAAAAATGGATTGCAGTGCAGGCAGTAAAGATCATCAAAATTAAAAATGGGATTTTTTTATAGTCAAATTATTGTAAACCAGTGAGTCAGATCAGGTAGATATGTAATTTTTTCCCGTGGGTTGCATTCCAGACATTATCCCAAATTTCCAAGCAAAGTGCAACCGGAGCATTCCAATGCAAGAAGTTGGGATGTTAGCTTGAAATTGCAGACAAATAATCTACTATGAAATAAAACCTTAGATCTTGGGAAACCATTATGGTCATATTGAATTAGGGCATCAAAAAACAATCAGTAATTTCACCTTGAATCCAATTTCACTCTGAACCCCCAGACAATGAAGACAAACAAAGACATCACAGTCTAAGTCAAAACAGGCTCCTTAATATAACAAAAATATATAAATTACCCTGACCTCAGGTAGAAGATACTAAGCTATGATCACTAATGCAAAGATTAAATCATCTATTACCAAAATAGTAGAAGTGTAGCAACTTGCCAGATTTAAGGAAAAGAAAAAGCTTTAATCTTAATCAACAAAAAGCTACCTCAAATGATACAAAGGAACCAAGCAACAGTATGAGGCACATTTGTGATTAAGGTTAAAACATAAAAGAGAGAACATTGAATCAGTTCTATCTCACCTTAACAGTGTCATAATAATTCCACCCAACCTCCGATGAGAGTCGACCTAGCAAGCAGTACCTATGCCCAGGCTGAAGCCTCAATACCCTAAAAGCAACAAACTATTTCATGAACAAGATGATACAACATCAATGCATTTCTAGAAACTATTTGAACAAGTCCACCATACTTGAGGGCGTCTGGAATAACCATCCTCTTCATTTTATCATACGGTGGTGGCACCCCCTCGTACGCTGTGAGCCTTGCCAATGCCGCAGCCCCGCGCTTGGTCTTGTGAGGAATCATCCTTAAAAGGAAAACAAGAAGTATAGGTAAATCTCTTAATTGCCAAATCCATTAAATAAAGAAACTTTCCGCACGATTCGATCTTATCAATGCCATATGTGGAAGAAAGACGGTTGATTACCCACGGATGGTACGCCAGAGGATCTTGGCCGGAGCGCGGAAGTGGATGGGGCCGTGGGAGGGCTTCGTGTTCATGCGCTTGCGGAGGAAGCGGAGGTACTTCATTTTCTGGCGGACAAGGCCGCCGGAGAGGCAGATTTCCTCGCAGCGTACGACAACCACGCGCTGACCATTGAGGAGCTCCTTCGCCACGATCGACCCCAGCCGGCCCAGCATGTGGTGGCGCGCGTCCACCACCACTCGCCGCGCGCACAGGCCTGACCCTGACACCATGGCGACGGCCTTCAACACCTCCCCCAAAAGGCTCGTCGTCCGCTTCGGCCGGCCTCAGAAGCGTGGTGGTGTGCCTGCGCGCGCTCTTTTATACGTCTTGGCAACTAGGGTTTTGCTCTCCTCTCGGGTCTCGGTAACGTGGACTGGGTCGGATCGAATCCGGTCGGTTTCGGAGCTTTTCCTGACCGATCCAATATCCACCAGAATCAAATCAGGTACTCATCATTAATTTGATTTAAAGATAATAAATACTCTTGTGCATACTCCTACTAAATTACTCTCCATTCAACAAGCAATGAATGCAATGTCTTCAAGTTATTTATATTATCAACGTTTAACAAAAGAAACAATAAACATAAAAAAAATGAAATGCAAAAGTTAACAATTAATTATTGCTCATAGTTATACACACACAAGAAAGTTTGACAACCTAAATCATAAATATATAATTCAAGAGATTCAAGTGTATGATTTTTTTTCCATCACTTTTTAAGACATTAAAATTCAAGTAAATTTCATTTTTTCATAAATTTTAAACACAACGGAGAAAAAAAAGGAACCTATTATTTTCTTTCAGCTAATTTATATTTATTTTTATATCTTCATTCTTACATTTATATCACCAACTTATATATATATATATATATATATATATACCCACGGGCAGGGGGTAGGTAAAGCACGGGGACTACGGAAAACATTCGTTGGGTACTCGTTCATCTCCTCTTCGGATTCTTCTCTTCCTTCCTCGATTCGTACCGCCGCAGATCCACTCGGATCGTAATCTCCGCGAGTTCGAAATTTTCTTATCTATTCCTGGGTTTTTCTTTCCGATTCTTGATTTTGTTATCTGCCAGTGTCTAACGAGTTCTTGCGACTGGAAAAGGGACGGGATTTTGGTGAGATTCGTCGCCATGGATGAACAGTTCTCGGATGCAGCTGTAAGGCTTCGTCGCCCTTTGGTTTGATTGGTTGTTGGTGCCTGAATTGCGTCGAGGCTTTGATCTCATGTGTTATTTCTGGATCTGGCATGAATCTTTTTTGGGGGAAAAAGAATGTTTTGATCACGAGGGATTACCTTTCTGATATAATCGGATTAGGGCGAATTATCGGATTAGTGACGATCCTTTTGGGTTGTGATTTGGAGTTTTGTCGATGGTTTTGTTGCTAATTTGATTTAGCGGGATCCGTGATTCGATATTAACGGAAAAGGTTTTGTTTGAAGATTCTATCTGATGTTTCTCGAGTTTGCTCGAATGCCAATTACATCATGTCAAGGGTTGTTGCTGGTCTTCAATATACTTTGACCTTTTTTTTTCGTGATTTATTGTTGTGTTACTTGAGTGTTTAAGAATAATATGCTAGAAAGCATATTGATCTCCGATCGAGTCTTGTGTAGTAGAATTCTTCTTTTTTACTTTCCTTTCAATTTTATCTCTCTTGTATTTCCTATATATCCATACGTCAGTTCAGTCTTAACTTGGTGGAGCTCCTTGCTTTGCAATATCTAGCTTCTCCTTGCTTGCTTAGACCTTGTTTTCTTATCTAGTTTTTCCTTTTCTTAATGTAAAAAGGTATACTTTAATTGAATCTTGCCTCAATTATATTAGCAACTTGGCTTTTGACATGGATACCTAATCCTACTAAGTTGGATTTAATCCTTGATGGTGATTCTAGGGAACCATAATCTCGGAATTATGTCTTCTGCATGGGTACTGATTATATGATTGTGCACATAGAAATTTTGGTCTAAATCTATTTCTTTAACTAAGTGAATTTATGTATCCAATAGCCTTATCATGTTTACAAGTTTCTGCTATTCATTTATTTTACTTTAAGTTGATCTGCCCTTTTATTCCTGTCATAGGATTAAAGTCAACTAGTCACTAATGCTACTTTCCCTTTGTTCTGACTTGCATACTAGATTGGGGGTCTTTTAATATAAAAGTCTAGCAAGTTCATTCTCCCTTTGTAAGACATTCTTTGCATTTGTATATAACAAGAGAGCTAATACGGTTACATAGAACCCACACAAGGAAATCTTCAATGGATTTGAATGCAATTGCTGCTGCTTAAGCTGAGAATTTTTTTTTCTCCATACGATTTCTGAGCCTCATGAACGGATTATCTTTTGGCAAGAAATCATTTAAAGACCTTGGTTGTATTGAAGTGCTTTCTACTCAGAGTAACTCGAGTCTAATGTGAAAGAAGGTGAAGACATTTACTGATTTTAATTGGTGTTTCTAACAATCAAGTGACATGAACATTGAGGCTGGTGAAATTGTTAAGATTTGCCTGCAGCCAAAGTCCTTTTCATAACTGGCTTTTTATAATGAACAAGTGAAATTAACATTTGATTCTTTTATCAGCCTCACCTGGACATGTGCATAAGAAATTGGAAAACTTTTAAGAGACAAAATATGTATCTAAAACTTAATTTTCTCATTTGGATAGATTGGGAACATAGCTGTGAATAGCAAAAAATGTGTGATGATTGAGAGGACATTCTAAACCATATATCCTCGGTTAACTAATTGGCATAAAGTTGTAGATCATTTTAGACCCCTCACTGATGTGGTTTAGGTACTGAAGAGTGAAGACTGTACTTGCAGCTAATGCTGGAAGGTAATCAGTTAATCACATCAAATATCTTAAAAAGTTTTAACAAATTCATCTCTTTTCATTTCTAGAAGAGATGATATCATGTTTGAATGATGAGCCTTTTCCTCTTCCACTGAAGGAAAATAGCACGTTTAGATTGTTGCGTTTTATTCTTATTAAGTGCTGTTGGGATATTTCTTTTTTTCTTATCAGCTTTCTTCTGGTGGCTACAAATGATTGAAATTAAGTGCTATGGAAGCCCCCTTTGGATATTTCGATAACTGAATTTCACATGCACATTGTATTTAGTGATTTAAATAGGCGCTCGGGTGAGGCGAGGCAAGGCCCGAGCGCCGCATGTGTGGACCAGGTGGCACGCTTCAATGAGGCGCCACCTAGGCGCTCTCCCAAACCTAGGCGCTAGGCTCTTCGAGCGAGAACCCAGTTCAATTAAATGAACCGAACCAGAATTTTAATTCTGGTTCGGTTCAATAGCGTTGTTTCTTACCTCATTCACTCTCGTGCGACCTCGAGCCAACCCTAGCACTGCTTCTGCCTCCGTCGTTGACGCTTTCTGCCACTGCCTCCGCTGTAGACGTAGCGGACCGTGCCTTCCTTTGGCGTCGATGAACGAGTCTGATGGCCCCCGTAGCTTCCTTCCACTATCGCTCCATGTGCAGTTCCTTCCACTGTCAATGGAGGACCGCAAGTTCCTCCGCCATCGATGAACGCCCTCTGGAGCTTCCGTTGCTGCTGTCTGCAGCTTTTCGTACCTCCTGTCTGTAGCTTTCGTTGTTGCTGTCTGCAGCTTTCGTCGCTGCTATGCGCAGCTTTCGCTGTTGCTGTCTGCATCTTCCGTCGTTGCTGTCTGCAGCTTTTGCTGTTGCTATCTGTAGCTTCCACCATTGTCGTCTGCCGCTTCCGCCATTGTTGTCGCCGTTATCGGCAACTTCCATTGTTGTTGTTTGCAGCTTCCGTCGTTGCCGCCGCCGCTGTCCGCAGCTTCTGCCGCTGTCGCTGCTACTGTCCAGCTTTCACCGTTGCCATTACTGTCATTCGCAGCGCTGCCGCAACTGTCTTAAGCTAATCCTTCGCTGCTACTGCTACCGCCAGCTTCTCACTATTGCCTTCTTCGTCACCGTTAACATTTTTTTCTCCCCTTTAACTACTATTAATAGTAAGTAATATACTGTTAACAGTATATTCTTAATTTAATATCATATTTTTATTTAAATAATTATATTAACTATTTTTTATATTTTAATATTTCCGAGTGCCTCGCTTCGGTCGGGCGAGCGCCTCAGGCGTTTTGCGACCTTGGCGCCTAGCGCTTTTTAAATCATTGATTTTATTTGCTTGTTAGTGATTCATCACATGCTATTAGCCGGAAGGCTTTCATTCTCCTCGTGTGTTATATTTGCACAAAGAAAGCTTGATGTTATTTGTGGTATTGATATTTTTCAGGGACAATTTCTGTCTTGTCTGTATTTTGGATAGATGTAAATAACTATAATGTCTTGCTATCATAAGGGCTGAATGGTAATCAGAAAACATCTTGATTATGGAAAATTGATTAAGAACATCTTTACTGACTTCTGGCATTGCATATATGGATTTTTAAATTGATCTGTGCCCACTATCTGAATGATGTGTTAATGTTGTAAAATGTCAAAAAGTTCTCAGTTTTACCCACTGTATCACATTTGCCCCATGGAGTGGCGGTATGTGTTCTGTGAATAAATAGTATACCTTCCAAACAGTGTAAAATCAAGATTTTTGAGTGACAGATTTTGAAAACCAACCAATTAATTTATCATGACAACATTTGAATGAATATGGTTTAAGACATATATGTTTTCCTTATGCTTTCTCATCATTACCTTTATTTGACGTGTTATATTAACTTCTGGAATCAACAGGGAAATGTGAACAGAGAGCAAGCGGCTAAAGGGTTGAACCCAGGGTTGGTGGTCCTGCTTGTTGTGGGGGGGCTTCTGCTGCTCTTCCTCGTCGGGAACTATGTTCTCTATATGTATGCACAGAAGACCCTTCCGCCAAAGAAGAAGAAGCCAGTCTCGAAAAAGAAGTTGAAGAGGGAAAAGCTCAAGCAAGGGGTCTCTGCACCGGGAGAGTAAACTTGTATCCCTATCAGAACATAAAAATAGTCTTCATCATAACTTTGCCTCAGAGTTGTTCTACCTTAATCCCCAATGATGATTTTGCCTTTTGGCTTGCATAAAAGACTAGTAGTTAGGAATTTGAGGTGGGTCAAAGTTGCTAAAAGAACTGATAGGATGGATGGTTTCTTGTGTTATCATGTTGCTTAAACCGGCCCGAACTCATTATCCAAGTCTTCGATCTTGTCTTTTTTCATCATCATTATTACATTTTATTTCTGCTACTGATCTGATACATTGCATCCTCTATTTGTTTCCTGTTGATCGGCATGAGGATTGTTGCTTGAAGCATTCAAGAATCAGATCATTGTCATAAATTCTGATGCTGTTGAAAGATAGCCATCCGCATCGTTATCGTATCAAAAGCATGCAGGTAGGAGTTCGATGAAAACACCTTGGCACCAGCATCCGCAAAGTTATTAATTGCACACTCAGATTCTGCAGCGTCTGCGGACATTATTATTCTCCGAGAACAAGCTCGCCGCTTGCGGAGGGTTATTATTCTCCGAGAACAAGCTCGCTGCTTGCGGAGGCTTAATCTTTCGCATGGCTGCTTTGCAGAAGGGATGATGCCATGGAAAGAAGAGTTCTTCAAGACAGGTTTCTTTTGCAGAAGAGATGATGTCGTGGCCACGACAGCTCTGTCGTGACGATGACATCATCTATCTGCAACTGTAATTCGGCCTGAAACTCCAACCAATTCAGATTTTCAGGTGATCTCTGCTCTCTAAAAGCTAAACAAACAATAACAAAGCTGTAATGTCCAACTGATTTCCATTAACTCATTAACATTTAACCTCTTTCACATCCTAAGTATTGCGATAGGTCTTGGATAAACAAGACACTTTACGATGAACAATTGTTTAAATGTATGATCATTACTTACATTGACACTTACTCATTCTGCAAAAAAAGACCTCAGTTTATGCACCAAACAGTGGCAGTACCGACGAAGCAAGCATTGTTACTCGTTGAGGCCGTAGTCTTCCCCAAAGTACTTGTCCACCAAACCATTTGCCATGATTCTCATTTCCTCGTTCTCATGAAACTGGAATCTCTCCATTGCATCGATCCCATCCTCCCTTTCGACCAGCTTTGGACCTTCCCCATTTGGCATTCCCCTCATGACCTGTAACAAGGTAAATGCATCTCTGAGGAACAAACAAGACTGAAGCTTAAATGACAATTAGATATCCAGCAAAGCTGCAAAGTGTTTGATATTACAGCAGATGTTGCATTGTATGTTTCGTGCCATATATCTTTATTTCACTAAAATCACAACCATTCATTTGTCATATCATATATTCACTTTTTTTCACTTTGTTTGAGCGCTGGATTTATGGACGAATGACAAAAGAGGTTCCAACTTCCGAGCATTCAACATGCAGCTATATCTGCAAAACGAGAAGTGATACACAAAGATTTTCTTTTTCTCTTGTTTCTTCGGGCAAAGAGCCACTGCTGGATATTCAACAAAAGTCTGTGCCAAGAACGTTGGTGCATGAAGCAATTAATTACTTTAAGGACAAGAAAGCAACAATTCTCCAGGAGGCGAAAAATAAAAGAGACCAATGCCCCAAGAAAAAGAAAAGGTGTACATCTCCTAGGAAGGAAGACAGTGCTAGACTTCTCTTCTTAATGATTCACCTCTTCAAATGTGCAACCGTCTAGTCCAATAACTAGTGTTGTTCATTCTAGGAAACATATCCTTCATAACTCATTAGTATTTCAAGTCACCAATTCACTTTTTCATAGTTAAAGTTGAGATTATTAATGTATCATATAATGTGGCAAATATGTGACCTAAATAGCCTTATCGTAAATCACCAAAAATCTAGATATATTCCAAACTATAGTGATCATCACCTAGCCATCCGTTGGAAGAAAACGGATGAAAAATTAATCAGGCAGAATAATCTTCAGATGAATATCCTATAATAATGACACAGCAAGTCAGAGAACATGAAAAATAAGAACTTGAGAAGTAAGATTTCCTCACCAGCTCCAAAAACTGGAGTCCCAATTTTGCGCTTTGTATATCAGCAGATCTAACCAAATGTATAAACCCAGAAATGCATTCCCGGTTGACAAGTGCCACCAAATGATGTACAATTATGCTTGGCTGCTCTGCACTCTTTGCTGGGGCAACGCACAGGTTCCCTAGAGTATATGCAACTTCTTTTCTGATGTCAAATGGTGCACTTGATAGAAGATGTATCATTAAAGGTGTGGCCTCACTTGAAAATATCAACTCCTTGTGTCCAACCGATCCTGCTGCTATATTAGATAGAACCCATGCAGCCTCCTAAATCATTAGATTTTTCTTTTTAATTAAAAAAAAAGATACCTAACTTTCAAATTATAATGATAATGAAAAAAGATAATACCTTTTTCAATACTCGATGCTCACTTTTTAAACATTTTATCAACCCCAATAATATTTGGTCTGGAAACTAAAATGTGTTAGTGGTCTGAGTTAAGCATCACAATAAAGCAAGATACATGGATATAATAAGAGGGAGAAGTATGCACCAACCTGTAGTGTTATGTCCAACAACAAGGACCATGTCGGTCATATAGCTATCAGCAGCTACTAGATTGCCTAAGCTGCGAAGCACCTGCATAAATGCAATAATCATCTATTATGGAGAAAAACTATTTGAGCAACTGCAAATAAAAACACCATAAGAGATCAAAATTAAATTTCGGACAAAAAAAATTCAATCTCATTAATATTATTACTGGAATGAGCAACTGCAAACTCTCAGAGGCAGCTAGCTTTCCAACTAGAAGATGAACAACATCACTTTTCACCAGCAAACTAACAGCAGCTTCTGAAAGCGCTGAAAGATATACAACTACCCATGCTACTTCGGTGGCCAATTCATCGTCCCTGCCAAATATCAACAAGTTATTTACATGTGTACACTATTCAACAGGCATTATGGGGAAAAAACCAATGCTGATGAAGAATGTTTGCAGATGCAGAAATGAACATAACACAGCAAGTTAGTGAAATAAGCATAAAAATTTATGAACATAACAAACAGTTATATTACTAAAAGTGGGTTTAGGGTTTAGATGTTAATATTATTTAAACAAACTACATATAGACATAACAAAACATGACTCGGGTCAAAATAAAGCAAGGACAGCTATATCAACAGATAATGATGAATACAAAATAGCAGTACCACATGTTGCACTTGTGAATATAACATTTCCCTTAATGTAAAATAACTTGTGGAGATTGTGGAGCATGTCACATTCAGAATATGTAATACCAAACACCGAATGTGAAGTAGCTTGTGGAGCTTGCATATTCATTCCACTTAACATTTCCCTTAAAGTTTAGCATATAAATTATTCATAGCAATTAAATTCTCATAATTTTCTTCCGGCTATAATAGCATTTCATGTCCTTTTGAGATACGACAAGTTCACATAGCTGATGATATGCGTATCAAATGTGATTTCATCATGAAAAATCCACAGCCTTTCATGAACAATCCTCGAACATGATAGATTTTTTACATCGTGAAGGAAATCACAGTTCCAAAATCTAAAATTAGTTTTGTTTAGTCTTTAACACAACAAACCCCTCCACCGAACCTTAATGGGGAAAAAACTAAAAACTTCACGCAAACCTATGAAAAAATGAACCAACAATGAGAAACCAAGCAAACACCTACAAGTTTCTTAGGTGTTGTATGATCGAGTCCAGCACCCCCTTGATTCTTATAAGTTCTGTCGCAGCATTAGGCTGAGGTCCCTGCATAGAAATGTAGCACAATTGAAGGCATCAAGTCCAACAAAAGATTCTATTTAAACAATGGAAGTAATCAGCACAATGTTATTTTTTCATCGTTCACTATGGTTTATTTTTTGCAACAATATAACTAGGAGATAGCTCTAATATAATTTTAGGAATCTCACATGACACTGAAATGTGGATGCCCTAATAAATAAAACAAGCTCCTTTTCCAAAATTACTTTTCTTACTCTCATAAGAATTAGCAAGAGAAAGCGATAACCTGTCCAGGATACACAACTATCTTGATTCTTTATTGCTAAATCCTATGATAAGTGGGACAAAAGCTGAGTACAACATTTTTTATCACATGACCATTTTTGATAGGCCAGATTTACACAAAGCAAGAGTTATTTTTCAATTGCCCTGAAAACTAAATTTGCTAGAGTTCACTCAAAGAAAGTATGACCTTAATGAGATTTGATAATGCCCAAGAAGCTGTCCTTGCTGTAGAACCTTTAGTAGACATCATTAGACGTGCAAGGGGTAATAAAGCTCCTTGTGCAAGTAAAATGTTTCTCAACTCGTCTCCTTCACCAGCAACATTTCCCAATGCCCAAGCACACTGCTCAGCAACAGGCACCGAGCTCTTCTCTAGCATATAAAGGCAGGTTAATGAAAAAAATCAGCCACGAAACAAGGTATCATGAACAAATATGATTCACGAAAACAAATCCGCCACAGAAGTTTCAATTTTAGCAACATAATTAATAAAATATTTCAATTCAATATATCAAAAAACCAATGATGGAAAAAGAAAATGTCACACTCCATAGGAACAACCTTTAAAAGCTTAAAACTGTTCACAATTAAGAATATAAACCACTTCCAAACATCCAAACAGGAAAGTAAAGCAAAAAAAAGCAATATGGGTAGACAACAAAACTAGAGCAACAAACCTCCAAGGTGTGCTACAAGCAAAGGTAATGCAGGCATTAATGACTTTGTTTCTTCTGGTTCCCCAGCTGCTATATTAGTAAGGCACCAAGCTGCCTCAAGCAACTATACAATGACCAATAAGACAGTGATATCAATAACACATGTACGTTCAGAAAGTATCAAAAAAGTCAGATTTCTTCTTTTGTATTGCAAGAAGAGTGTCAAGACAGTCATGCTAAAACACAGTAATTAAGTGTTACATCCATCAGAACAAGCATTTCCAGTTCCAAAATATTACACTTGAGAATTACTGTAGAAAGCAAACCTGTTCATCTGGTGATCCCAAAGATAGGCACTGCACAAGGAGAGGAAGAGCTCCAGCTTGGAGAGCTGCTTTGACAGGAGGAATTTCAGATTTTGATAACAACCGCCTCAGTGCACGTAGTGCCTCTACTTTCTTCTGTGCAGCTCCTTTTCCCCTGAAGGTTAAATTAAAATTCTTCAAGGTCAAGCAGAACAGACATGCTCCATCCAAAGGAAAGCTAGATGTTACGTCAACAGATATACATACATACATACATATGTATATATATATGTATGTATATATATACATATATACACATGTACACACACACACACACAAACACACACACAGATATATATATATGTGTGTGTGTGTGTGTGTGTTAACCTTTACAAATGCATTTACTAAATCCAAAAAAGTATTAATGCATTCAAACAAATATCAGAATGATTGAAGCATCCACTTTTAGTTGTTTAATCTCCTTCATGTAAATATTTATTGGTACCAACCACATGTACAAAATTGAGATAAATCTAAGAAAAAGATAAGCTTTCAAGTTTCAACTATATCTCATGGTTAAAAATTTGCCTAAATTTTAAAGACAACTTCAAATTTCATGTTGAACTATTGAGACCACATTCCAGATTTCTATGCAACAATGACTTTGGTAATGACCTTACAACAACAAGAAAAAAAAAAGCATGTTGATTAATAATGTTAAACCAAGGGAAAACAATTTGAATTTCTTGCTGAGAGAAAATTGTGGCTTCAAAGTCTCAAGCCAAAGGAAAATTTTACAAAAGGCTAAATCAAACCAAAACAACAATTACTGTGTCAAGAAGAGTATGCAATAAGAAAAAAATTTATGTCATGGTCATGTTGAGCTGTAAAAGACAGTGTCATGCTTGTACCATTCACAAGCCAAAATTGTTCTACCTCATGTTCATTCATAACATATCTTTAGTAATTGCTAGACAAATCATAATGATGCCTACCGTGCACCAGCATGTTATGGTATTCACCAGTGTGCATCAACATGCACCAGGATGTACAATGCACAAAACCGTCGTGTATTACATCAGCATTGTCCAAGTATTTCAAGTGGAACGATTTGTATTTGTTACAGTACATGCAGATCTCCAATCCATTCTTCAGATAACAATACCAGGGACTACAGTGATACATTACAACATTATCTGGAACAAACTGAAGGGCATAATCATGAGCCAAGTCAAGCCTCCAACTATGTCTTTGACTTTCTTCCTCCACTAGCCTCATATGAAACCCAACATGAAAAAATATAATATTTGCAGGCATTTTTTCCTCATTAGTGTACCACATAAGTTTGATATATTTAAGAAAGAATGAAGATTAATAAAAATTTTAAGGTAAATTATTAATTAGATATGACAAAACAATCAATAGACTGAAATTTCTAAAAAAAAAAAGGAGCAGCAATGCATACATCTGATATCACTGATACACGATCTTTTAGCATTCAAACATAACTGCTACCATGCAAGCCTACTCAATCATAGAAAGTTCATACTGGTATGTCATAGCAGATTTCAAATCCTCTATAATTTGAGAAGCTTGAGAATTCAAAACTGCTCTCTCTTCATCAATGTTCATGTCACCCTCCAGTGAAGCTTCATTATTTTCAAAAAGTGCTTCTCGGCACAAACGTTTTGTCCGTATTAAAGCCTCTCTTCTTTCTTTTCCTACAGCAACAGCAAGCTGGCGCCTCCGCTGTGCAGAAGAATTGTGCACTGATGACCAAGACTTTAGCATCAATATTTCATCATAAGAACAGATATGTTGGGTTGAAGATATGCTAGTACCCATATACAGATCAACCTCTACAACCAACTAGCAGATGAAATAATACAACAAAATACTAGGAGGAGTGAGTACATTTGTCATCACATTTTTCCTATTAACATGAAGATTTTAATATAACAATCTACACAAAAAATAAAACACAGATTTTAAACTATAAACAGGCTTGCAGTCTGAATATTACTTATATTTTCCTTTTGGTAACATTTGGCTTATAGGTCCACATTTATGAGGCTTTGCAGGACAGAGGTGCATTATCTAAAAAGGTCCGTCTGCTTGTATAAACCTAATTAGTTATTTTAGACATTCCTTAATAGGTTACAAACTGAACCAATTTAGATTCTTGATTGCCCATGTTGAATTTTATATAAGCACTTGTAACAATCTAATCGAGCATCAGCAAAAAAAATATGCTTCTTTGCCACAAAATAATGAAATAGTGCATGATGTAAAAAAAAAAAAAATCATATCAAATAGAATGATATATAGACACAGAGTATTGATGAAGAATAAGAATGCCAACTTGGATTGGTTCCATGATTAAGTTTAACAGTCGGATAGTAAGGATAAAGTTTTTACATAGTTGTGCAACTTATATCAATAAACCAATTTAAACAAGCCGTTTCTTAAAGTCCATGAGTTCTCAAAGAACTTGGCCTAACGAATAATAACTGATTCCATATTTGTGGACAATGCCCTTGCAAGAGACTCTAAACAACCTAAAATGATCCTAAGGTCATAGTTCAACGTTTAATCTATTGAAGCAACCACCTACATCGATCAGAACTCAAAGCCCTTATTCTAATCCCATAAAGGGTAAAAAGAAAAAAAATGCAAATACCCTAGTCTCCAAAGGGGAAAACCTTGACATAGTTTTAGAATCAGGGAGAACTTTCCGCACTACTGCTCATTACAGGAGACCGAGTCCCAGCTCCCATAAATGGGAAACCACTGCAAAATCTCCGAGTAAAAACCTCATTTTTATTGCAGCCCGTCCCAGCGCCTCAAATTCCACGCCTGCTAACGCACTGAGAGATAGCCAACCGCGGGTTCAATTGGATTCACTGTTTTCTAGGGCTTCCAACTCTCAAGCACGTGCAAGCTAAGAATCAAGAAATACATGCCAAAGGAGGAATCAAGAACGACGACGAGTGGGAGGTAGAGAAGGACGAGACCTGAAGACTTGATGGAGTCCCGATGGTAGGAAGATTGAGGGGGAACGTCTTCGTCCGCCATCCCTCTCCCTCTCGCTGCCGTCGGTCGCAGTATAAAATGATCATAGAGCGAAGGATTACCGCGGCGATTGGAGGAATTTAATGGGCCCGTAAAGTGGCGTCGTTCACCGTAACAGTAAATAAGTACGACTTACGCGTTATACGTCGGCCCAATCGAAGACACGGTTCATTGGGTCAACGCTTCGACCGGGCCGATCACTTCGAACAAACCCGGCCCATCTGTGAGCCGGCCCATAGAGCAACCAATTGCATACGCAAATCCCAGCGATCGAGATGGACATCGTTAGTGCATCAATCAAACTCTATGTGGTCTCCTGTAGAGAAGCTACTTGAATTCATGTATCATCTCACAACACACAGATTGGTACAGCCCAAAAAGAAAGAATGTTTGAATCCAAGGTATCATCAACTCGAGGAAGCTGTCAAAGAGGCCCCCCCCCCCCCCAAAAAAAAAAAAAACCTCAAATGTGAAAGAAAAAGGAAAAAGAATCAAAGAGAAACAAGATCCAGCTTCATGTTGGATATGCTAACTGCGACTTGAACTCGGAACCCCATTCGATGGCCTGCGCCACGGCACGCTGACGATCCACATTGACCTTCGCATCTTGCTTGCCATGATCGTCTGGCCCTGTGACTTCTGGCTGAATGGAATGAGAAAGATGATGACCAGAGCTCCCTTCAGCGTTTGTTGGGGCTGCTGTAAGGTGCCCTAAGGCCACAACAACATCGGTCATGAAGGGGCGGGCTGCATCCTCCTCTTGTAGGCACATCGCAGCCACTGCAACAGCTTGATTCAGGTCCTTCTCCGGGTAGTCCCCCTGAAGAAGCGGGTCTACAAGCTTGCAGCAACTCTTCTGATCCTTGAACATTGGCTGTGCCTATAGAAATCAAAAAAATTAAGCCAAACCATGCCAAGAACCATCTAGTGAAGTTTATTAGCGTGTATAAATCATATACCCACCCAAGTGACCAGATTTTGTTCATCCGTCGGCTTTGTGGTGTCGATGACTCTTCTCCCTGTTATGAGTTCCAAGAACACGACTCCGAAACTGTACACATCTGATTTCAGAGTGAGCTGACCGGTTCTAACATACTCGGGAGCGCAGTAGCCGTAAGTGCCCATCACCCTTGAGGAAACATGCAGGTTGTCGCCCAAAGGGCCAAGCTTAGCAAGTCCAAAATCTGAGAGCTTTGCGATGTAATCTTTACCCAGTAAGATATTGGATGATTTGAGGTCGCGGAAGATGACAGGAGGGTTGGCCTTCTCATGCAGATACTCTAAACCTCGAGCAGCACCAAAAGCTATCTTCATCCTTGTATACCAACTCAGTGGTTCCTGATCAGGAGGGATTTCTGCGTGTGCAATTGGCAAACACATTATTGGTGAGAAGAAGAAGGAAGAGAAACCATGACGAACGTAACATCGAGAAAGTTTTGGACGTCAAAACACATTAAATAGTCAAAAGAAGAAAATGAAAGGTGAAAAGCTCGTAAAGTACAATGTGGCTTACCAAGCAAATGATCTTCCAGGGAGCCAAGAGGCATATACTCATACACCAAAAGCCTCTGATCTCCATCGGCACAGTATCCTATTAGGTTGACCAGATTTTGATGGTGAAGAAGACTAAGCATCAAAACCTCAACAAGAAACTCTCTGTTGCCTTGCAGGCCATTTCTGTCCAATTGCTTCACAGCCACGACCTGTTGCGACGAAAATAATAGGATTGAGCTCGCATGAGATAGAATCCAGGAGGAGGGGAATTCTATAAGAGTGTGTCATAAGCCACAGATGAGGAGCAGTGTATAGAGAAAATTACTTGGCCCGTCTTCTCGAGGCGCCCCTTGTAAACTCTTCCAAATCCGCCTTCACCAATTAGGCATTCGGAGCGGAAATTTTTGGTAGCTGATGCTAGCTCGCGGAAAGTGAATGTTTCAGCTGCAATATTACCATTGCCGGCTTCTTTACTGCTCGATGCTTCAGGTGTAGCACTCTGTGTAATCTGTGAGTGGTTCTCTGCACAAGAAGGGATCAACTTAACACACATTGATCTGAAGCGTGGCAGGACATTGGAGGGAGAAGCATGTGCATTACGAAATAAGATGAAAGGGATTTTTTTTTTGTTTGTTTATTGTTTCGTTTTTTTCCCCTTCTTGTCTTCGCATTGCATATTGCCTCTGCTTTGGAAATGCAAAGGATGTAAGTTTGCAGATATGCATTATGGTATTCAGATATAAAATTTTTCATCGTTGTGAAACAAGTGAACCATCTAACTGTGAGGAGCATTCGATACCACATCCAGTGCTTTAACTGGGCAATAAATGCGAGCCTTGGAACAAAACAACCAAGCAGTCGACGCTCACCTGGTCTTCTGTTCAATTCATTGCTCTTGTGGGAAACCACTCTTCGTCCGGGTGCCATTGATGTCTCATCGTTTGCATCGAACTTCCTCGACGCCCTCTTATCCTGGGATGAAAAACAAGAAAAGCAGCTCATCTCCTGTAGGAAATCCTTCCCAAGGAAACCCTAAGTTCTATGCCCGATTTGGATTCGACAAAGATTTAACTAGAGGATGCATCCGGTATGTGATCCGAGCTCCTCAATCACCCGCTGAGGCTCACAAAGAAAGAAAGAGAGAGAGAGAGAGAGAGGAGGAGGAGGAGGAAGGCCTTCTTCCTGAGAAATGAAACCGGCAAACCAGGTAGAAGTTCATAAAAAGAGAAGGATTTAGGAGTAATTTTTCTTGGAAGCGGTACCCCGGTATGTGAGAGAGAGAGAGAGAGGGAGGAAAGATCGCCTCTTTTCTGGATTTGGACACCGGCTTCAACTCCGCGAGAGGCGGGCGGGGGATCGAGGACGAGAGGTGGCGGAGAAACTGGCGGGAAAAGAAGAGGATGCTCGTTTCGAAGCACGGGGGAAGTCGCCCGATATGGCTCCTCTCCATTCAATTACGGTTCGGAGCCGTGTGGGTCGTGCTCATGGACAATACGTATCGCATCTCCGACACCCACTGGAATCAGCACTGCATTGGACGGGTGAGAGTTGGAGTGGAGGGAAATAAGGGATCCAGAGGTGTTGGAGAGGATCCCGATCTCGGTAATGAGCAGGTCAAACCAAAGGTACGATGTTCTTTCAGAAACACCAAATGATATCCTGCACTTCGAGGAAGATTTAGGCTTCACGCAAAGGTAGAAATTTGGAAAGAACAAGACTTTACATTTTTTCAATTAACCTTCATATCGTTGTTTTTATAAACACAAACAATGAACACAAATAACCTATATTCTCGATACACTTATTTGATCTTTAGAACTAAGTAGTCATCGAATTCGATTTCTCATTGGCTTTCACATTGCAAAACATTAATTCTCAAAGTGTTGACTTATACTACCATAAAAATACACTAAAATATTATTTTATATTAGCGTTATTTGTCCCCCAAACTACAATATCAAAATCCAAAACAGTCTTAAACCTAAAGTCAATGAGTAAAAGAATTTAACAGCCATGCACATTATAAGCTCAATTTAACCCCAACCTATCGGCTGTTCATCGTAATACTACCATAAACTACAAAAGCATCATAGCATCGAGAGATCGCACTAGAGAGGATTGAACCCTGCAAGCTATCACAAATATCAAAACATCACTAAAAGAGAAATAAAAAGGCACGCTATTCCAGCAATAATAAAAAAAAGCACCGGACTCAAAGGAAAAATGGGAAAACGATTCAAAGTCCAGCAACGACCATTTTTGTCTTGGATGCATAAAGGAAAGATCATAACCAATAAAAGTTTTCCTTGATACTACTAAGGTGCTAATCAGAAGGTCAAATTGACTTTCCACTCCGAAAGCCGAGTCATCATGGACGTGGAGGATTGGGTGCAGCACCAGCGGGACGTGGACCTTGTCCAGGTCTTGCAAGATCATCCTGCAGTACAAGTAACGATGGAATTAGTCAAAGATTCATCATATGATGATCATAGGAAAAAAACACAGTGGTGCAGCTTAGTAGAAGCGAAGAAAAAGATCAGAACACACATGGTTAATGTGTCAACATGTATAGCTAATAATTCAGAACACACATGGCTATGGTGCATCAATGCTTCACATGAAGAATAATTTAACTACTACTATTCATAATAATAATGCCTCAACGTTCATTATCCAACATTTTTCCCAAAAGCAAAATCTGCTTAATACAAACATACCATCAACCAACAAACTACTCAATGCACTTAGCCCAGTTAGCAAGAATATATTTTAGTTCTTGAAAAATTAACATTGTAATCACCGTATGAGATTCTGTTTGTAGCATAAAGACCCTTTTACAGCACCATGGTGACCATGGCATATATAGACACTTGGACCTACATACTTGAGAATTCCATGCACAGACCTGGGATGCGGAAAAATGCGCTAGGCTAAAAGTCATAGGCAAACTTGCCTGCTGTAATAAATGATGAACACTTACTACTAATAGGGTCGACAAACTCTTTACACAGATTCCAGCTCAGAATATATTCACTAAAGGCTAGTAAATCCTTTCGTCATACTGATATAGTCAATAAACTCTTCACAAAAATTCAAGCTTACAAGATTTTTAACAAAGGGCCTGTCCTTCATTTCTTTGTTCTAAAGAAAAATCATCCCTAAGAATTCGACGACTATCCTTCTGAGTGAATATACCATTTTGACAATTTACCAATACTGGACAAAATATTCAACATGTAAAACATTTTGGTGCACTCTAAAGATGGGGTAACATACATTTGCTTGATACATGACCATATACCACAAATTATACAGAGTAAACCAGGCCAACGAATCTCCATTCTCTACCCAGTTTATTCTATTGATAGAGCATACTGAATTGGGTTATGCCTGATAAAATGATAAATACAAAGAAATGATTTACTGTTCACCCAAAGAAAATGCTCCAACTATATTTGTTGCTTAGCATAAGAAAATCCACGATGATTTATGACTCATCTGCTCTTCTTTCTAAGCATAAGCAAGGCCACAATATTTTATGATGAACGACATGTTAAGAAAACATATCACCCACCAAAGACAATCTCATGAAGTATTAGGTCCTTTATATTTCCCTTTGTTGTCCTAGAACATGGTAGCCTAAAAGTCTCAACTTGTAATTTATATTACAAGCAAATATTCCCACTTGTCAGATACAATTTAATTCACATACTTAAGCCACCTAATCAGTAAACATGAAGCATTTAGAAATCAATGAATAGCAAGCATGAAATCCTGCATTGAATTTGAACCCTCATCACAGGCCTTCCCAAACCCATGATGAGGGGTGGCAAAATTTAAGGAAAAAGGACATAGAATTGATTTCATATGTTAACTTTGGTAGGACCAGTCGCTCTTATTACCAACCAACATAATTGACAAATATATATTTTGAAACACTGGCATTTCAAAATCACATGTTCCTTTCTTTTATCCTGCCTAGCAAGGGTGGTTCTATAATTAGCAAACAATGACAATGAAATATTTCGTTTTTATCTGAGAAATCTAAAGAAAGATACTTTCTGTTCATGGGCATAGAAGTAAATATATAGTGTGACAAAACCCAAACTTAATAAATGCAAGTACAACCAGTATATGTTCAAGTACAACTAGTATAAATATCAGAGAAGAAAGATTTATATCTTCAGATGTAAAAATTTACTCAAACTTGTTAAAGAACACATCCAATTTTTCAGGTTCCCTAGAATGTAAACAATCATGCTTAATATTGATGGCATATATTTCTGGTTTTACAAAAGGAATCATTTAAAACAACTATGCATTTGATCTAAAATAACAGTATGAAAACAACTCATATAGCATATATAATGGTGAACGAAATGGAAAGCTCATTGACTTAGAAGGTCAATGAGAACAGTATAAAAACCAAAAACTCATGTTCGTTCATCCTATTATTCTCCTTGAGTTAATATGTTCGCATAAAATACCAGCAATATTGATTGATTAGGGCAGATAAATATGTTGACCATAAGAAAAACACAGTATAAACACATAAAAATCATAAAACGGAGCACCAACAGAGCATATTATTACGCACACACATTCAGATAAAGACGAAAGCCAAAAATCCTTAGAGAAGCAGTACCCGGCGTCTGAAACGCTGTGGTGGCTCACGGTTCCGTCTGTCAGTGCGAGACCTCACCCTGACAACCTTCGAGTGGATCGCGCAAGAGACACAATATTGCATCTTGATATATAATTTTGGAAGCATGTACCCTAAGTAAGATATTTAAAACCTTTTGAGTCAAAGAAATCAATTAGGAGAATGATGAACAACCAGGGTATAAGATTACCATCATAAGCACAGGCCTCCTGCACATCCCTCACTGCGGCCTGCTCCACTATGTTTCTCACGAGAAACCTCTTAATTGCCTTGTCCTTTAAGAAGAAATGTGTTACCGATCACAATGATTGACAGAGCTCGCGGAAGAAAACACCGAAGAACGAACAAAAAACGAAAAGATTTAAGTAGACCTCCAATCATACGAATGCCAAGAGACCTTCATCGAGTTATACCGCATATTCGGGTAAATAACCCAAGAAAATAGCCGAAATCAACTATCGATCAAGGAAGAGGAGCGAGAAAAGACAGAGATCTCAAAGGATGATGAAACCTTGGGGCAACATTTGCCGCAGTTGGAGCAGCGGATGAAGTTAACGTGGCCGCGGCCGTGCTTGTTGCGTCCGCCGTTCCTGCGCTTGAAAGTCTGCAGAAAAGACGAAGAAATCGAGATCAGATCCGTGACGGAGGAGAGACATCGAAGCTACGGGTTTCGATGGCTCACCATCTTCGGCGCCTCGCTGCGCTATCGACCACTTAGGGTTTAGGCTTAAGGCGAGCACGGCGAAGTAGGAAAGCCAGGCCGGTGATGAAATATATAGTGACTCAGTTGCCAAATCCGCCGTCCAATCCAAGATCAGACGATAGAGAGCTCAAGAGGATCCTATACATCGGTTCTTTTGATCAGGACCGTCCAACTCTCACATCATCACCGTCTATTCCTACAAAACGACCAACTTGGCAAATAAATGCACGGATGGACACTACAGTATACGTAGAGATTTATTTTGTGACAATGTTTGCATATTTTATATTTATGTTTCATGTATTTATTACTGTATGTATACAACTTGAGTATCTTGATCCCACATCCTCTTTTTCAAACCAAAATTCAGATTACATTTTAAGTTTGAATCTGTTCTAAAAATTTACAACTTATGGTAAATGATTCATTTTATGATTGTGTTAATTTTTACACTTATATATTTATAAATGATGATTAATATTTTTTAAGTTAATATTGAGTTTTATAAAATTATCGAGTAATGTATTGAATAATTTTAAATTATTGAGATTTTATAGATGTAATTAATAACTTAATGCTTTTGGGTGTGTTAAAATTTTCTCTTGAATCATAGGTTTTAATTGTGAATGATTGATTTTTTTTTTTAATCCATGATCGGTTGATATCTCTTGAATACTATTTTGACGGTAGGGTATGATAGAGGTGATGATCAATATTTTGAATCAATCAAGACTTTTAAGCATACTCAAGTTAGCATAAGAAGAATATGAGCCTTACATAAGTTATATATAAGTAGTTGTTGCAGCACTTTGTGTCGTGGTTGAGGAGTCAGCACGATTTGGTTCCGTCCATGTGCTAAACTCGTTCGTGTCGATCGAGAAGAGATAAGAAAGCTCGAGAGAGGTACGTCGGGTCTCGAATGTGCGTCTTAGGATACTCTTGATCAGATGTGCGTCACAGTATGCTCTTTCACAGAGGCTCTCACGGGGTCCTGCAAGAAGGCCTAGTTAGGGTGGGGTGCTCTCGATGTGGTCTCTCGACTCTCAAGTCAGTGCTCCGACCAAGACAGTCTCGAGTGTTCGGTATGTAGAAAGAGTTCTAACGAGAGAGCCCCCCTAGGTGTTGTCCTTGCGGTGACTTTGATACTCACTAGGTGGGAGACAACCGTATCTCGACCCTTAATGTTGGTGGCATCCTAACCCGAGCTAGGGGTACGACACTACTGAATCCTGAGTCCTAAGCCTCGATCGGTGGGTCGATGTTAGACGATGCCACCTTCCGGGTCTCGAGCTTGTTGTTGTGATGGGTCGACCAACACTATGGCAGCTCGGGCGACATTGTGCTAGGTCGGCTGAGGCTGCGCCACCTGTCTTGAGCCGTTGGGTGAGTTGGCTCTTAGGACTAGCGTGGCCCATGGACCGGGTCGACCCACTATCTGCCATATTAATAGCTTTTCTTGTATGGTCGGGGGGACCTTTTAGGACGAGTTCGGATCCATCCCTCTTAGCGTTGATCGATCCATCAATGTGTAGCATCCATATCTACTTATGTTGGGACAGGCATTTGGGAGATGCCAGCTCCAAGATGAAGCTGGCGACCACTTAGGCTTTGATCACTATCCTTGGGACATACTGGAGGTCGAAATCCCCAAGCTCGATCGCCCTTAAGCAATTGACCTGCTACATTGAATTTAGAAAGAACATGATGAAGAGGTTGATTAGTGATCATCTTGAATGAATGTGCTTGGAAGTAGGGTCTCAGCTTCCTTACTATGAGAACCAAAGCTAGCGCTAGCTTCTTGATCGGTGGGTAGCATTTCTTGGGACCGTTCAGGATGTGACTAGAGTAGTACACTTGTTGCTGCTTTTCTCCATCAAGCTTGACCATAATCAAGCTGACGGACATTGCAAGATATATTTCGTGGGTCTCCCTAGAATGACCGAGGCAAGCTATGGGAGCCATGTGAGATGGGACTTCGGTTGCTTGAAAGCGTCATCACATTCAGGAATCCAACTAGAGGTGAGGGGTCTCAACTGTAGTAGTTGCCTCAGGCTTCACGTGACTCTCAGAAATAATGACTTAGATGCCATTAGCGAATAAGATCCTCCATATGGTTCTTAAGATCGTGACCATAATCACGATAGAAATGACAATACCTCCTTTTGTCCCATATCTTCGGGCATGTTTTCATCGGGTTGGGGGTTCCTGAAGAGCCCTTTTTCTTGAATTTAGAGGAAGATTTCAATACAGATGGAGTTAAGAGGTATCGATGGTAGCCTCAAAGTTGGTATCTTGGGTCTATCCAGTCTCCTCCTTGGGGGTCCTAAAGGTTGTCCTTAGGATTACTTAACGTGGGGCACCTCTGGTCCTCATATTTTCTGGCCACCAGGGTCTCGGCTCAGTGGTGATGTATTGGTTTGCCCTCTATAGCATTTCAAGAATTATTGTGGGCAGGCGCTCGACTAGTAAGTAGAAAAACCTTGAAAGTCGCAGACCCATCATAAAGGCTTGGATTGCCAGCAAGGGGTGTGTGGGGGGAAACCCCAAATTTTTGCTACAAAGCACTTGACAAACTATGTCAGGGCTTCATCATCTTTCTGGCTCAGGCCGAGGAGCAATGTGGTAATAGGCTTCGGTCGGGCACTAGCCAAAAAGTTCAACTCAAACTCTTTTGCAAGTTGGTCGAAGGAAGTGACAAAGGATGACTTGAGGTGGCTATACCACATTTGAGCTTTCTCTCGTATGGTCATTGGGAAAGCTCTGCACATTAGCGTATCCGAGGTGTCGTAGAGGGCCATTTGAGCCCAGAAGACAGCAACATGCTCTGTAGGATCTGAGCTACCATGTAGGCTTCTAACGTCAGGAGTCGAAAATCGAGCAAGGCTGCTCTGTCTTGAATTTATGGTGTGAAGGATGAGCCACTTTTGGAGCTTTCCCAAGTTTCTCCTTCAACTTGATGAACTCCTTTTGAACCTCGTCCAGTTGCTAGCTTACTTGGCGTAACTATGCTCAAAGAGAATCCGCTAGGTCATAAGAGAGGGTGTCTGGCTCGGGAAGACTAGGGACGAAGGCTCTTGGAATGGGCATTGAGAATCCGACTATGGCTTCTGGGGTTCCCAACCTGACCTCGAGAGGGAAGCGCTTGCTGTCTCTCGGCATCGGCAGGTCAGGATGGAAGTGGATCCTCCCAAGGCGTGAGCGTGTTGGGCCCTATTATTTGGAGCATCGACTGCAAGAGTATCGACGAGTGCACCAATTGTGGAATCTATGGTATAATATCCTGCAACATACCAGTCAATGCTTGCACTTGCTGAGTGAGACCAAGGAAAGCTTCAACGGTGACAACTGATGGTCCGGGGTTCAACACAGGGGGAGAGAACCTTGGGTCATTGAATATCCTCCAGTAGTGATTCAGAGTGAGGGTAGATTGGTTCTCTTCCCCTGGGGAAGGAAAGAAGCTCAAGCCCCCGATGCCGAGGGCTTGTGAGGTGGTAGCGCCTTCCTCCTCGAGGTGCTCTTCATTCGTGTTATTCTGTGGGAGCTCTTGGGACATCGAGCCCTTCTTCTAGTGCCAAAATATTGTTGAACTTTATGTCATTGCCGAGGAGTCAACACGGCTTGGTTCCACCCGTGTGCGCTAGCTAATCTACATCGGTCGGGAAGAGGTAAGAAATCTCGAGAGAGGTCTAGCAGGTCTCAAATGTGTGTCTCGGGATGCTCTTGCTCGGAGGCTCCTGCAGGGTCCTATATGAAGGCCTAGTCGGGGTGGGGTGTACCCGATGTGGCCCCTTCGATGCTCAAGTCAGTGCCCCGACTGAGATAGTCTCGAGTGTTTAGTGTGTAGAGAGAGTTTCAACGAGAGAGCTCCCCTATGTGCTGTTCTCTAGGGTGGCTTTTATACTCAATAGGTGAGAGATAGTCAAACCCTAACCCTTAATGCCAATGACTTCTTGAGCCAAGCCAGGAGTACGATACTGCTGAGTCTTGGGGCCTCGGTCGGTAGGTCGATGTCAGACGACGTCGTCTTTCGGGTCTCGAGCCTGTTGTTGTGATGGGTTGATCAACATTGTGCTAGGTCGGATGACACTGTGCCAGGTCGATCGAGGCTACACCACTGGTCCCGGGCCGTTGGGTGATGTGGTTTAGTGAGCTAGCTCCTAGAATTAGCGTGGCCCATGGACCTGACCGACCCTGTCCTATGAAGAGCTTTTCTCGTATGGTTTAGAATGCAAAACCTCGTGAGATCTAAATTTAAGTTAAAAATAGTCTCATCATCATCAAGCACGCTCCACGTTTTACGTGATACTTTCATGAGTAATACTTGTGATGCACGGGACTCACATTTAGTGAGTTGCATTGAAAATTCATTCATCCACCATCTTCTTGAAGTTTAAGTTCTCAAAACATAATGAGATTATCGACGATCAATTTTAATACTAATAGTATGTATATATGATAAAATATATTATTAAATATTTCACAGGGTTGGAAAGTTGGGAGATCAATCTCATATTTTTTTTCTTATTTTTTTTATCGAATAGTATATATATACGCTATTACCATCAAAAACATTTTTTGCAATCAAATGGAAGTAGCATCTTCATTTGGTACACAAACCAAAAATAAGTGATGCATGCCTTGATGAATTGGAAATCCAATCTGAACCATCCAAATCGTAGCTTTATCTTTATCACTCCTTCAGCCAAAAAGGTTAAGCAGACCATGCATGATTGAATTCAAGCCACTCAACTCTCGTTAAATTGTGATCTAACAGCATCTGACCAAATAGGTCACAATGGATTGTGATGTTTTGTGAAGACAGTGCAAAGTCATATATCTCAAACACTAGGGAGACACTCTGTAAGAAAGATCAAAGGACATTTAAACCACAACAGACCTCTTTTTAGTACTGACAGGGCGACAAAGACTGTCGATTCATACACAAATACATACCCAGTAAACTGGTCTGCGATACATTTTGGTTCAGCTTAATAGATCACACATCACCAACAAGATTGCATTGTTCTGAGAACTTCAGGCGCCCCGGCCCATGGTTTGTTCCATGGGAGGAATCATGATCAAGACTGGTCGTGCATCAAGTCCAGGGTGTGGCAGCCTGCGACGCAGCTCACGGCCTTCCTGGCAGAGGGAGCATGTGTGGCACATGTAATGTGTGGCGAAGTCACATACCTGTTCCAATTGCTCACGCCTCTGTTCATCCTCAACTATTCCATCCAAGCATCCATAGGGTCTGGTAAAAGACTCAAAGCTACCCTATAAAGTATCGTCACAGAAAGAGAAAGGCAACTTCAATAAGTTACAAGTTTTTTTAATGGATGAAAGATCAGAAAAGCACTATTTTATACAATCACTTAGGGTAAACAAAGACAGAATCATAGAAAACGATGAACATACAAAAATGTGTATGCTACTAGCTGCTGCTCAAACGAATATCAAAAGCATATATCTCAATGCGTATAATTATAAAGCATATGTATATTAAAGGCTCTTGCAATAATGTCATTGCTATTATCAGTAAACACATCCCTTACATTTAACTTATGCAGTTCATTTTGTCTTTTATTAGAATTTTTATCTCAACCTTTGGAAAGTCTTTCCTCAGTGCAAAAAAGATGTACCAGTAAATCACTAATCCTTCTTACTCCTTCGAACAATCTACTGTGGAATGACTCCTGCCTACTGCACAATAGGTTCTAGAAAAAATAAAATCTTATGATTTAGTCTTCTGTATGCCGCAGTTGAAGAAACCTGTAATCATAAAGTCGTTGGTTTGGAGGGATCCAAATTTAGATTTAAAGAATTTATCTTGACATGATCTAAATCAGACCAGTCTGAAGGTAGGTATTATTGGATAAATTGTGTTTTGAACATATCAATGCAACAAAATCTATGATGCATATGTTATTCTCCCAACAAATTAAAATGTGTAACCAATCACACAAATCTAACAGTTAATTCATATAATGGATGGCCCTAAAAATTTTTTAATGCAACCTTTTGACCTAAAAATATTAATGACATCATCCTGCTTTAACGCCCTTGACTGAAGATAAATCATAAATATATTCCCAAAGGGAACATAGTTAACTGTTAAAAACATAATTATCTAACTGAGGCAAAGATAACTACCCTCTCCTGAAAATTCATCTTCTAGCCAAATAGAAAAGGACAAATACAGACAGCTAAACTTAAAGGGGACTGGTATTTTAATGAGTTGGCCTTTTAAGTACTGTCACCCTCATGAGCCAGCACATCATTTTTAAGACAGGCTGACTAATTGGGTTTACCATTATGTTTATATGTAAAATTTCAATTTCATGCATAGAAGCAACTAATGATACATGGCTAAAGTAGATATATCAACTAATGGTCAGGGCAATATTTGCTAACATCATCATTTAACTCTTATAGAGAAGATGTAAATTCAGCAACTAAGATATTTATGGGCTCGTCACATGTGAAAATTTAACCACAAATGCAACTGAACAATAAAAAAAGGCTGATGAATTAAATGTTCCTTTCAAAGTAGAAAATGTAAATACTTCAAGATTGAACTTGCGACGTATGGCTGTCCGGGTAGGGTGCGAAAGCCATGGTGCAAGGCAGTTCCAACCAAAAAGGACATTCCCAAGGACATAAAGACCAGTATAAGGCAAGCAGTTATCTGCAAAGGAACCAGGAATTGCTCCAAGCCTCTCTGCATTACTTCCATACAACACACATGGAGCAAAGCTACCAAGCAGACCTGTAAATTGCCACCATCATCAGTATGAGGTAACCAGAATACCACCAGGTCAAGAAAAATACACTTTAACAAAAAAAACAAAAAAAAAAAAAGCTTTCGATGCTTGATGATACATTCAAGGCCAGAAGATAACGACATAGAAAGCAAGGTAATAAGTGTGCTTTTTTCCTGCTTCTCTATCTAGTTTCAAAAGCATGCAATACTGTAATGGATTATTAATCTCTTAATCAACATAAGGGCATAACGTACAAGGAAAAGACCTTGTCTGAGAAAAGTTATGAAACCACATTTCATGACATCAACTTTAGAAGAAATAGGTATTGACTAATGGAAAATAGGGAAGAGGATATGCATAAAATTATTTGACCGATGACTCGGATGCAGCGATTCCACTTTTTTTTAATCCCTTTGTAAAGATGTCCCGACAAATGTGAGCTGACCATGTTATTAAAAACACAAGTTTTACAAAGTTTTTGCAAGGAGAAAATTATGCGATCATCAATATATCAAGATTCTTAATATGAACGGTAAACTCTGCAGATCTTTCACAGAGTTTGTATATACAATTATTTAAATTTGATAATTGCTGAATATGTGAGCACCCATATTTCAATATTCTCAGTATATAAATGTAACACTCTGCAGGTCTTTCATTTTGTTTATATATACAATTACTCAATTTGATAAAATAGTGTTCCAAAATGAGCTCCATGTAACACTAGTTTAAGGTTTTGAAAAGAAAATATACTTTTTAAGGCTTAAATGAAGCAAACCTAAATGGTTTGAAGGCAAGTATGACAAAGAAATAGAGAGATTTTTTGACTTTGAACGGAGTTAATGAAGAAAACAGAGCTGTGTAATCATATTGTATGACAAATAAAAAGAGCTGTCACTCTAGAATTTTGAATACACATCCTATTTGTGACTTGGTGAACTCGATGCTTTTCATCACTACGGTATAAACTAAATATATACAATAAATATTTTATTGTTATCCACATGTATATGGTGACTTGTGGTTCTATGTTTTGATGTATTAGGAACAAACTCGCTTGTGACTGCGACAACAGTAAGTAGCATTAGTGGCGAACAAAGTGCTTGGAAATATAACCATGCATGGTGTATTACTTTTGACCTGTGCTTTCCATCTGCTCCCATTTTTCCACCCAAACAAGTGAGTTTGCATCTCCTTGTCCCCTTCTCTCTCTCATCTTTCTTCTATCCTTTTTCTTCTTGTGTATATCTGTAGCATTATTATCTTATGATCCTAACTCAGGCATCAACCCAGTGAAGATGGACTCTGATACAACTCTTAAGGGTAAGAGTAAGACAATGGATCTAATTTCCACACAGTTATCTTTAGCGTGCTTCCAATGAGCACCGTTTGACGCCATTGTCGCAATCTTGAGGTCAATTTTCAAAATTTTCCCAGTCTTGAAGCATCATAAACAACAAATATGATCTTATAGGTCTATGAAAATATTATCTAAAGCAATGCAAGTCTATGTAGATAAACCTAATATTGGTCTAAATGCCCGAAAAAAAAAATCTTTAACGTGTTCCCAATCAGCACCATTCGACGGCATCATCACAATCTTGAGGTAAATTTCCTAAACTTCGTCAACCATGGAGGATCCTAAACGACAAATATGATACAATTATCTAAAACGACCAGGAAAAGGGAAATAACCCAACCGAGAATCCACCCATCTGGAAACGACCCTAATCAATCAATTTGAAATATCGAGATCAAACGCAGACAAACCATGGAAGAAACTAAGAGGCCCCGAAACGAGAAGGGTCAAAGAACATACAGACTTCCAGATCGCTGCCGCAGAACTCATCGTTGCGGCCGAAGCAAGAGAACAGGCTGGAGTTCCACTGGACACGGCCGACGGGCTCGCCGACGACGCTCCCGTGCCCGACGGGAAGGCCATCCGCGGTCCACTCGGCGGGGCCCTTCGCAACAGCGGCCGGCGGAGCCTTCTGCTGGGGCTTGGGGACGGCCTCGGGTGGCGCTGCCGGGGTCTTCTCCTTGGGCTCGGGGGCGGGCTCCTCGCGGCCGTCGGGGTGCTTCAGGAGGGCGCTGGATTCCATATTCGCCATGGGGTTCAGGGAGATTAGGATATCAAACGCGCCTGCTTGGGGTCGAAGGGAAGACGAGGAGATCGCAATCTAACCGCGTCTTATACGACGAAGTCGCTCCTTCCGTGTTGGAAACTTTTACGGAAGGCCAAGAAATGAGAGGGGCGTCATCAATCGTTCAATCTTGACCGCTCATCAAGGATTCCCGCCGTTGACCAGGCAACGATCGGTCTTTCTTTTTCTTACTTTTCATCGATAATTAATCTATGACATTCCGAGTGTTTAAAAAAGTTTATATTTATAGGCTGAGCATTGCAAACTAGAATTGATTAGTACTTATTGGATCAGCTTCATAATGTTGTAAGTCTCAAATTGCGATGATAAATAAGGCTTGATGGATGGCCTACCACTAGTACTTTAGACAGCGAAATATTTTTAGGTTATATGTTTTTAGTTAATTATTGAATCAATAGGCATGTTAGATCAGGTTGGTGACAGGCAAATGCTGATAAGATTCAACGATAACGAATATGTAAGCTTACTTCCAATTGTTTCCATCCACCAAACCATGGATTAATCCTCTTAAAGGATAACCAATAACAAGCACAATTGTTCATTTGCCAAGAAAATAGCTAGAAATTTTATCCACAGATCACAATTTGGCACCAAGTGATATACACCCTAAAAATAGCATCACAAGAAGGAAACGCAAGATTTCATCACCACCTTATGAAACCAAAAATTTAACTACAAACAACTGAAACATTCAAGCAAAATGCCAGTGGATAGATAACGCAAACAGAGAAGACTGAAGTTAATTCCTGCATAACTCATTGCCATTAATCAAGCTTTAAGAATATTTACCTAATGCGAGTGGAGAAATTACATGTCCAAAGAGACCGGCCCTTTCTGCATGTACAGCCTCAGCATCAAGTAAGTTGATTAGAAACAGAGAAAAGCCAAAAATATAAGTCATACCATCTGATTCGGAAGTAGATTCGATCACAATATTCTGCAAGAACACCAATTCATCGTGAAACTATGACGTTCTATGATTTCCAAGGATTCGTGGTATGTCAGTTACATGAGCAATTTTCTCTTCAACTGCTGCCACCAAAATCAGATGGGCACTTGAAGTTGGACCAACTAAATCATACAATTACAGTACATGAGCCGACCCAACAATATGGCTTACACCAAGGGAAGGCATCCCTCTCTCCTATAGAATCTAATAGCACAACTTGCCGCAGCCACACATTGGGCTTGCAATTCAGATTTAAACGTTTCGTGTGAGCCAGGTGCAGATGGAGGCCAATCAGAGGATTCTTACACAAGGTAATGAAACAGCGAAGCAACGTTAGCTCACTTTCCTGCAGTTGGCAATTCCAGCAGTCTTAGCTAAGATGCTGCTGCTGCTGTTTCAGGTGATGTGATTTCTTTTTCATATCGAGACAAAGATTGTCTGGCCTTATTTTTACCCAACATGCTCATCGGATATAAAAGCAGCAACAGGCAGGAAACGCCTCCTAGATATCATAGTAATCTGAATTCCCACTTAATCACTAATCAGAATCAGTATCTATTGACAGATACAACCGAGGCCTGACAGACCGTGGCTGGCCAGGAGAAACAGACCTTTGATTTTTTGAATTTGCTTTCTTGCCTTCATTATTGTTCATGCTCAACAGCAAAGAAGCTGCATGCACAAAATGAGAAGATAGGAATTTAAAGCCAAAACAAGATCGACCATAAAATAAGCTAAAAGAATTTTGGATCACCTAGTAGACAAGATTATGAACAATGCACAATTAAAAGAAAAATAAAATACAACAAAATAATAGTCATGTGAAAGGCAAGACAGAAGTTCAAGTAATAGTGTGATCATACAAAACTGATCTCGGAAATTAAAAGACAAGATCACATTCCAAAAGCAAATTATACCAATTAATTGCCTCCACAATGTCTGTTCATATCGGGGCTTATCTTTTAAGATAGACAAAGTGCACGATTCATACGACAAAAGAACAGGAACCTATATGCTGTCCTCAGCATTTGACAACCAGGAAGTACAGCATTTTGCACGAGTAGCTACAGGACCACCAATGTTAATATAATTACACCAATATGTGAAATGTGAAATAGTACGCAGCCTCTTCCAAGGAAATTGCACCTTTTTTAAGTTTATTTTCATGTCACACTGCATAAAGTGCAAATTTTTGTAAGCTTAAGGATCATCCAATGTAGAACATTTATAGGTTAATTTTTTAAGCAATATAAAACAATCACTTGCAAACACTAGATCGCAGAATAATAGATGTCTCTGTGATCAAAGTTGATTTAAACATGACACTGATATGGTCATTGGTATAACAGAGACAAAATTAGCTAGTGAGAAGGTACAAACCAGCATCATCTAATAAGTCCATTCGAGTCTCCTTCGATGTGACCTGTTGTCTTGAAGACAATCCATTTGATGGCGCTGAGTCACCATGACCTCCGCCAGCAGCTAGTCTAAGAGATATCCAATCGTCAGAATTGATCCCATTAGGTAGATCAGTGCCGTCAATCAAGTCATCCTGAAGGGTAACTCCAACTGGCTGATTAGGAAGAAAAATTTGCAGAGAGGGATCATCGTTTGCAAAACCGAGGGGATTACCAACCAAGCTTCCCTGCAGTCCAGTACCAGTATGACAGTTAGAAAGATCTGGCACTTGACAAGAATCATCTATGCCATTAGTTGGTGTCAAACCATAGTCATTAACCGGTGCACAGCCAAGGGAACTATGTGTATCGGCTAAAACATCTGCGACCTCTGTTCCAAACAGTTGAAAGCCAGGACCTGACTGAGGGCATGTTTGGATTGGCCAGATTGGCATCCCAAATTCATCAGTATTGTTAAATAATTCAAGGAATGAAGTTCCGCTTGTCTCTGGACCAGTATTTTCAGAGTATCTTTCTGAAACCCCAGGATGGTTGGGAAAAGGGATCGTATCATTACCAACTGGATGACTGTCATATGCAGGTTCAGGAGAAATTAGAGTAAGATTATCTTCATCAGAGTCGCTCAAGAAAATCACATCTGTATCTTTTAAGGGTGGAGTTCTTTCTTGAACCCCATATGTTGGTTCAAGATTGAGAGAGAAAGAATCAAATTCGTGGCCATTGTTCAACGACAAATCCAAAGGCCCCCCAACATCTTGATTTACGCTTGGATCTTCCCCATCTTTGTAACTTCCAGTTGCGCTACTGCTCATATTTATTATGTTCTGATGATGATTTTCAAGCCTTCCAAGAATAGGACTCTCAGAGGACAGAAGCCTATTGTCTTCAAGTCTTCCATTCAGAGTTGGCTTCATTCCTAAATCCAGATGTAAGTGCCTATCTGAAGGACTTTTCTCGTTCATATATCTCAGATTCCCCAAGTCAGGTTTTACGTCTGCATCTGTAATAGCACATAGAGTACCATCAGGCAAATGCCATTTAGAAAGATCTGTAGATTCAAGTTCATTCTTTACACGCCAAGAGCCATCAGGCTTCACATCGATCTCAGTTACATCTTCTCCACAACTTTGCAACTGTTACCACCATATGAAAAGAAAGTGTTCTTTAGTATGTAAATAAACTGAAAGCACAAAAACAAAGCTCTAGGAAGACCTACCCTAGAAGAAATGCAATTGAAGTATGGATCAATAATGATGTTCTCGAGGGAATAATTCTTAAGGCATATTGGACATTGCCACTGCATGAAAGCAAAAAATTTAACTGAGCAACAACAAAGAAGATAACAGAGGAAAGAGAAGGTACTGTAGAATAGGCATAACCTTCCGAGATCGACGGTTAAGTTCAACAAAAGTTTCCAGATCAAAACAGCCCATGTGAACACAAGGCTTGAACCTGCCTGCTATTCTTATCCGAGATCCACTCATCTGCAAGTATATAATGAAAAGAAATCAATCGCTTTCTGAGAAAGCCGTAAGTCATGAAGCAATAAATTTTGCTACCCTGTCATTAGGTGAATGGGACATCAGGAGAGAGACTCAGCTTGCTGACATGCATATTATCATAACATGACAAAGGTCACACACAACAAGCACTTTGGATCAAAATTTTGTTAACCTTATTCAGTTCAAGACATCAAATTATCTGCAGGACAAAAGTTTCATATTTTCATGTCAGAATTGACCAACTGGAATGGATTGTTTAGAGACAACACATAACATAGTGTTCATCGGTGCTAAACATTGGCTTCTAAAAGAGTTTCTCCTAAATGATTGTTTCCTAAACTTGTTCTTATAACAATAACATCTGTGATGTTAAGTTATCATAATAATTATGATTATGAAGACGTTGATTGAATGGATTATGCGATCCTTTTCTAAGTCACCTTTTATAATGAGCATGTCTCAAGCTCAACTTTGTTTCAGATAGCAAAACTTCAACCTAGTGCCTTGGGTACACAATCCAATTTAATTAGTAGCATGTGCATGCTGTCCCACAATTTCTGTTCATGTTTGATATAATAATGTTGAACCAAACTTCCACTTACCGGGCAACGAAGATTCACTGTGACAGATTCAGCTACCACTTCTATATCACTATCACTATCTGCATTCTCAGTAGCAGCTCCACCACCAATGCAACGACAAACACGGGCAAGTGCATCCTGAAAAGTCTCACCTTCTGCTTCCTTCGGCACCAGACTAAGAACCTAAATGAAGAACTAGTTGCTTAAAACAAAATACAATTGATTTAACATCAAAAGCCTCCAAAACACACTAAGAAATTGACATTCAGAAGTTTTGATAAAGACTGCCTCCTTCACAACTGATGGAACTGCATAAAAAATCATGTCATGAAGAACAAGCAACATCTGAATCAAAAACATTCTTATAAAAGTTTTCTGATTATCATATGTACTATTCACAGTCAAGAATGCTAAATGAGTTGAAAGGTGTAGCTGTGCCTTCTTGTAGATGTAATCTTATAGATGTAAGCAAGTCACAAATGCATATAAAAACATCTTCCTCCTTCTACATAGTTCCCATACCTAGCAAAATAATTATAAATATATATTATCAAGATGAGCACAAAAAGTTCTCAACTTTTGTCTTTCAATGGATACCTAGCTACTAATTCCAATAACAGAATGATAAAGCAACTAGCAATCACCCAAGTAACGTCTGACCAGAGGTGTATTATCACCAATGAACAATTTGACTCCAGATAAAGAAGTATGTTACTAAATGTCTACATATAGTAAATACAGCAAAATTACCTGTGGAACTGTGCGTCTCTTTGCAAGTCTGATCCCAAAACAGAATATACGTGCATCACACCTTGATAAAACAATTTTGTTAATTCCTTCCTTGCTACATGTGGTGATCTGAGATGACAAGTCAAATAGCAGGAAATAAACGAGTTAAATATGGGGGAAGAGCTAAAATAAGCATAAAGTGTGCAACCTACAGAACTAGGAGATTTCTGGCATTACATTCAGGTTGTTTGTTTTCTAAAAATTTATTGACTTCTGGGTTCATGATTTCGTGTTCAGTAATAGCAATTACAGAAAAGAGAAAAGGGAAAGTTAATTAAAAATATCCAATTACCCTAAACAGAGTGGACATAATTTTCCATGACAGTGACAACACGAATGATCGCAGAAAGAATATTGTAAGGCTCAAAATTCAATGAAATGAAAAATGCATTGGCTGCAGGAACAGACTAAAAATTCTAGCTAGTACCAATTCATACAGATTTTGCTACACAGAGAAAACAAGGAACTAACCACTGGACCATCATCCCGACCATTGATTCCCAACAACTGTGAGCCTGGTCTAGTAACCACTCTGACTGAAAGACCTGTTTAGCATATGGAAGATACACATATATAAATAATTGTCAATATCTAAAGTACACAAATCCTCAAATCTCTAAGAAAGTAGTAGTGTACTATTTTAATATAAATGCTAGCGGACTAAATTTTACTACACAGAAATAGTGTGTGCTTAGTTGATCCGTGCTTTTGGGTCATGGTATTATGTAAACCTACTTGGTCTCTTCATAAGATATGCTGATCTTCGGTCTTACCAATCATTAGTTTTGTGTAATTGGATCAGGATGTACAGCGGTAGATAAATCTAAAAACTGGGTCATGGTATTATGTAAACCTACTTGGTCTCTTCATAGGATATGCTGATCTTGGGTCTTACCAATCATTGATTTTGTGTAATTGGATCAGGATGTACAGTGGTAGATAAATCTAAAAACTCTGAACTAGGTATGTCTTTAATCGGTTAGTGCTTTGTTCTATTGAGTTTTTCTTATTGATCTTGTAATAGGTCCATAACAATTAAAATGAACAATACTTATATAAACTTCGATCTAGATCAGAAAACCCAGCAACTTGAGAGACAACCATGAAACCCATATCTGGACTCTGGAACGAGGTTCAAGGGGGTATGTATAACAACCACAACAATTATGGGGTATATCCATTCTAACTTTCATCTTAAGAGAATTCACAAGTAATATAATATCTACAACTTCAAAGAAGGCTAAAGGGAAACACAACAAAGCCAACTTTATCAATCTAACTTGAGTGACTGCTATGAATCCTTCTAAGATCAGGTCTATACATAATAAACTTTACTATTACCAAGGCTCTATGAATAACCCTTCTCAAGTCAGCTCTGAACTTTTTAGTTTGGTATGTTTTATATCCAATCATGACTGAAAGAAGGAAGCAAAGTATGAATTTAGTGGTTTGATTTTGAACACCATAGGCAGGAAACAAAGCAGCACAGAGAAGCAGTGACTTGTTTTGCTACTTACTAAAAAGAATGGATGAGATGGGCAAAGGTGCAGCATTCAAATGGCATTGCCATCATGCCTCCAAAATTCAGATTTATGAACCCAAATTTAATAAAGAATTTATTAAATATAACACTGACATAACATGCTACGAAAAAATCTAGATAATACATCCTCAAAGTGTGGTAATCTTCCATACCATTGACGTGCAATTCTGCCTGCTGGGGCCATTGCATTCTAAATGGGACCTTATCATTGAGTAGTAGACACCAAACCTGCATAGGATCAGGCCATTAAAATAGATACCAGTAATTTACTGCTTTGCATGAGTAACAGTACAAAGGCTAGTTAAAATGCCACCTTGCACTAAACATAAGATATTAGATTCCAGGAGGAACAAATGTAATAGAATTCATAATTTCTGTTCACCAGTCATTTGCCCAATTTCATGGATTTGAAGTTACAGTTGACAATTCAATCTTTATGACAACTAACAGGCAAATAAGATAATTGCAACAAGCAACAATGGCAGAGAATAGACACATTAAAGAAAACAATTTATGATTTTTTACTCACACGAATTCATCATTCATTACCAAAGAGATGTAAATTTTAAAAAATGCATAGCAACATCTACTATATGAATCATTATCAAACAGAACATGAAGGCTTAAAACAAACCTGAAGATCGTATTCAGGTCTCTGTAACAGTTCTTTATCTGATCTTGACAACTGAAATGTCCTCTCCACATTCTGCACTGTAATTGTGCTGGAAAGATGTAAGCATAACCGACACAAAATTAGCAAGCAGGAAATGTCAAAAAAAAAAAATTGTTAAGTACATGATAATAGCAATATCAGATTTGCACTAGTCATTTCACAAAGATCAACCAATTAATATGAGAAAATTACTTTCAGAGATTTTATCAGACAGTTCAGCATGGTAATCCTAAGAAAGACTGCCAACTTAAATATGTAAATATTGTTAGAAGTGGAAAAACTAGCACAGATACTCCATATCAATAAACAGCTTCACTAGCCAATAGACTGAAAAGCTTGATATAAAAAGCTGCAGATCCTAAAAAACAAAAACACTTCTCAAAAACACTCATGAGTTCTTAGAATTCTGCAATTCACCAGTTTATCATGGTATTTTATTTCTTGTTAGTAGAGGTCCAGTCCAAGTCGTCTAATTGAAGCGAGGTGTACTTCAGTAGACAAAGCTGTTCCAGTTCTAGTTGAATCTACGAGAGAAGAAGCTCTGCGAGGAAAATCTAGTTCTGTTATAGGCTCCAAGTCAATGATACAGTGTAGGTTGATATACCACCATACCAATCCAACAAGACGTCGGAACAATTACTGAACCGAGATTGTAAACCTTGCACCAAGTAACTCTTTCACAAATTTGCAGTCAGCAATATTCACAATACTTGTGCTCTTAAGAGTGAATACAAAGTTTTGCAACTCTTTTGCCATCCGAGTGGTACGTAATTAATTGGTTAATTTTGTGACCTAGGTGAACAAAATTATCTCTTTGCTTTCAGAGATAAGACTGTAGCTAGACCTTCCCTAGGATTGGTGGGAGCCTCATGCATTGCACTGTTCTTTTCTATTTGTCTTCTAATACTTTCAATTCTATTGACTAAATGTGCATAATGCTGGTCTTCATCATGAAAGGGTGTTTGTACATGCTTTGTTCTTTTCTTCCTTTTTTTTGATCCTTTGAAAATTTAACCTCATTTTTCTGTACTACAACTTTACGTGACTTCAACTTTTGAAAATGTTTCTTTATTGAGATGCCCAAGCACAACTCTAGACACTCGACATTTCAACACATGAGGAAGGTAATTTAACAAACAAGGAATCTTTTCATAGACAGAATCCTTATTAAAGTTTGACTTACCGGTCCGTACCAGTGTACCAAGATTATCTCGGTACCGGTATGGTACTGGTATCAGGCCGTACACATAGGCATACCACCCGATATATTAAAATATAATATAATATAATATAAATATATTAAATATATTAAAAATAAAAGAAAAAGCAGGCGAGGGCGGCGACAGCGCGCGGGCGACCCGTGGGCGGTGACGACACTAGGTATTTCTTTCTTCCCTTTTTCTCCTCTTCTTCTTTTTTCTTCTTTTCCTCTTTTTTTCCTCTTCTTCTTCTTCTTCCCATTTTCTCCCTCAAATCAATTTCTCCCTCAATCGACTGTCGACGGTCGATTTCTCTCTTAATCGGCCGCCGACGATCGATTTTTGATGGTACCGCCCGATAGCGGGCGGTCCACGTATTGGGAACCTGGTGGACCGGTATGTACCGTCCATACCGTGGTACAGATCGAAATTACAAACCTTGATCCTTATTACCATGCATCAATAAGGGAAAAAAGGGGGAGGGCAGAGAAATGCAAATTAAAATTGTTAGGAAGTATTAACATGAACTGTGAGACTGACTGACAAATCATTGTTCCAATGAAGGCGCTGGGACTTAAAGAAAAGTTCATAGACCTTTTCTTAAAGAAAGGCATTAAATATGAAATTCAGGACAGGACAGATTCCCTACCTTAGAGTTCTTTGTTATACAATTAATTCCCTAATCCTCTAATGTTTAGACATATACAGTTTAGCAAGCTTCACAAAATTCAAATTAGACTACAGAATCAGAAACATTCTATTTAAGGCAAAAAATTTCAAAATTCAAGTAAGAATCAGGCATCAGAATTTTTATATCTAAGGGCAAAATGTTGAACTGTCATTTTGTTGATTGATCTTAACATCAGAAGCAACATATATAAGTTCTTCAACATAAACAACCAACAATGAGATGAATACTTACCCATCAGCTATGCCAGAAGACATAAACTTTACAGGATGTAATAGATGCCCCATTGTCACCCAGAATCTGCATGACATAGTTGATACTATCATGGTCAAGTAATTCTAGATATGAAGGCGAAGAACAACAGTAACTAGACAAATAAAGAAGGTTACTGACAGATCCTATACAGGACCAAGATGATATATATTAATATTTGATCTTAACCCGCGTCGAGTTCATTATTTCTTTTTCAAGGGGAATGGGCTTAGTTTTTTCATGCTCACAGCCTGACTTTTCCTCACGCTGCTGCCCACCCTCCAGGTACTACTCTTCCTCTTCTTGTCCTCCTCCCCCCTCTTCTAGATAGTGATAGTGTGCACACAGGGAATGTCATATCCTGTGCCGGAGCAACTGGTATATACTGATTGGTATCAATCTACTGACACACGATATGTCCTATAGGCGGTTTGAAGATGAAGGAGAAGAGAAAGGTATGGTGGAGGAAGATGAGGAGGAAGGAGAACGGAGAAGAAAAAGGAATAGGAAAGAAGAGGGAGCAGATGGTGGAGGAAGAGGAGAAAGGAGGAAGAAGGAAGCAGTGGAGGAAGAAGAGGAGACAACGGAGGAGGAGAGGAGGAGGAAGGCAACGATGAATGTTAACGACGGTGACATTAAATGGAAATGGCGAAAGGCAATGACCGTAGTGTCAGTTCTATGCTAAATTAAGTCTTTTATTTTTTATTGGGTTGGACCAGACCACCCGATACGAGAGTGTTCTGCATACTGATCCATGCCTGGATCGATGTTTACCATCCATTTTGTACCGATCCAAGCGAAACGGAGAAACATGAGTATGACACACACCAACATACCATATGTCAGTATGCTGGTTCATAGTCGGACTGATTCTAGAAGTCGACTTTAAATCTTGATTTTAACCATTGGGAAAGTGCTAATTATATTTCAACAATGTATAATCTTTGAAACTAAAGGTTTAAAATTAAGGCTAAGATTGAATATATGAGATGCAATTTTAGCAATCCTAAATATATGGCTTAGTTGGATGGACAAGGAATTTCAATACATTTTCAAGTATCATAGATCAATTATTCAACAAGATGGAATGATTGAAGAAGATATTGTTCATAAAATAAAACTAGATGATTAAAGTAAAGGGGGACATCAGGAGCCTTATATGATCACAGAGTACTCTTAGACTAAAAGAACATATAAGACAATGATTAGGCCAACAATGCTCTGTGGATCATTGAGAAACAATGTACACTACCATTAAGATGAGAATGATGAAGTGGATGTGCGATCAATGAACAATCAGGTGTAACTTCGACCAAGGAAAAAAAGAAAGTATTGTTTAATATGGTGTGAACATGTGTCATGAAGATCTATACATCTCATAGTTACAAAATGTGAAATCTTGCTATTAATAATATAAGGAGTTGGCAAAAGATCCATGTAGTCGACCTTAAATAGTTGAGACGTTACAACTTGTTCTTGGTGTTGTATATTATCACAACCCGTTGAATTGTTATGGATATCTAGCCAATTAGCAAATGGTCATAATTATCATCTTCCAAAATTTATTGTATGAAATCAAGTTATTCATATTAGTCACAAGGTATTAAGTGGTTAAGAACATACATTTGCCAATACATTTAAGAACATTATCAGCCAGATCAGAAGGTAATTGGGCATGCATTACACAAGAGCAGGCAAAAAAACTAAAGAATTTTCGAACTACAAGAAGGAAGATAACATATTTTCAAAGCCTACAATTGAACTTCAAGTCATATGTAACAAAACCTAATAATTAGAATGAAAATCAGCACCTTAAGAAATAAAAAAAGTGATTGTATATCACTCTTCAGATACTATCAGCAAAAGGCTGAGCAAACATGCATTCTATGGATTGCAGCATGTGCATATTAACTACTCAAAATATTAGAGAACATTGGCAGCCCTTTGTGGAGGATCAAATATAAATTTAGTAAAGACCACAACATTCAAAGAACTACAAACAAGGATAAATATAACATACGGATCTGCTCTATTGATTCTGCATATTTCACAATAGAAGTGAGATGGAACTTCAGGAGAAACACCATCCAAAGGTTTCTCAGGTATAATTACACAAGAAATATGTTGCCAAACTCGACACCGAGGATCTTCACACTGCAATAAACAAAAATTAAGATTTTCATTATGCAAAAGTGGAGATAAAAATAACACAACTAAAGCTCTAACAATTAGCAAACAGTTGTACAAATATTCATCTGAGATTGGGATGAAAAAGGGATCATCAAAAGAAGTTACGAAAATAAATCAAAGTTAACCATGTGTCAGTCTTCAAAAACAACAGACTGATTTGAAGTTGATGCAGTATACTGAGTCAAATTTGGCACTTGATTAGTTTAGGGTTTCATAATGATAAGAACTATTGAATTTTCCTATTTTGTTTATTCTTCGAAAAAATTTGCATCCTTACTTTTAACTGCTAGGTTAGGAATCTTTAGTTATAGTTAAAGTAATTTTATTTTAAAGTCATATTATGGATAGCATGTTAGGACTTATGTTTAGAAAATTCTAGAAGTTATTCAAAAGTTATAAACTTTCTAGGATCTTTGCTTCTCTTTAGTTGTATATCTTGATGCATTGTCTTGTAGCAAGGCTAATAAATGAATGTATTATACAGAATCAATCTAAGATTCACCTAAAATAAAATTTCAAGTGTGAGCATATGAGTAATAACAACAAGAGATCATCAAATCTTTTAGCCGAAGTAACTTATGGCATAGTAGATGATTATGACTTGCATTGATGAAATGTTAGTGATATCACAAAGGAACTGATCATAAGAAAAGAAATACTATAAAGCAACAGATTTGACAATGGACATGGAAAAACCCAAATGGATAGAACGATTGTAACACTACAGGAAATCCTTTGAAAATTACCATGTAAAACTTATTTAAATGGTTTGCCAATCTCTAAAACTCCTAAAAACAATCAAGAGCATTAAAACACTAAAGAAGCAGAACTACCTGAACCATTGATTCAGAATCTGATGATTTCCCACAGAGGCAGCGAACCTTCGTGTCTGGCTTATATGAATCAACTTCTTCTTTGGGTTTCACAAGAGGGAATTCTGAACCACTGTGGCTTTTAGATGCTAAGTCTGTAGCACCAGGATTTTGCATTTTTCTGCAAGGGATAAACAAAACAAACTTTACTGTAATAATCCAGAGTTGCGAGTGGCTTATCTTGAACATCAAGGCAACATGAACAAAAGAAAATGTGATTTCACCTATAAGTATCATCAATTATTTTTGCTACTCCTCCTTTCCCTATAAAGTTCCTCCTTCCCCAAACCTGTGGCTTATGAACTGTGAAATAAGAGATAAAGCCACATGTAATAAGGATCGGATGCAAAAAACAAATGTGGGAGCTAATATACAAATTAATGGAGGGGGGAAGAAGTCCACATTAAACAGAACAATGTACAGACTGCCAATAAAGCAATGAAACAAGATTAGAGCATAACAGGTGGCAATAAGTTACATGAACTATGTATCCGACTTGTATAAAAAGCACAGAGAACGTCAAAACTAAAGAACATACAACTAAGATATCAGTGCTACAATGTTGTAACAAAAGAAAACGAGACCCAGTCAGATGCACTAACTCATGAAAAAGGACGGGAATAGCCACCAGGATTCTCAAGAATACATAAGCATCCAAGACAACATTCAAAAATCTTAAGAAATTTTATTCACAAAGAGCTTTAACAACAATGGAATGGGGAAAATGTACTGAGAAGTTGATAAAATATGACACTGATGAAAGACCAAGTATAAGGTCATAACTCATCTGTCTCCAAACAAAACCACATGGTATACGGAAGGAAAAAAAACAGCAGCAACAACGAAAAGAAAAGTTACCATAGGTCTTAGTCAAGAAATCAAGATCAGAAGGTATTACACACCATGTGCCAACAATGTAGCCCAACAAAAAGAATCAATTAAATAAATAAATCTATAACAGGGAACTGAATACTAATGCCTGTTTTGACTGACTAATTTACCAGAAATATACCTAACGAAATAAAGCATATACCAAAGTCACCATGTAAGAAAAGTTACTAACTAATGCTGAATTATGTAATTCAGTTCATGGATGTCCAAAATTCCACAAATACAAACTAAAAACTAAACAAGCCTGATATGCCAACCATCTTTAAGTTTTTCTTCCTATGTGCCAAAAGAAAATTATGACAGGCACATTATGCTAAGGTTCTTTCAAGATCAAGTATGATGAAACAGCCAATTAATATGAGTACTGGAATACCTTGTTCATCTAAAAGCAACGCTAAAATTCTGTCCACGAGATCCTGCATAACATAACATCAGAAAAACCTATTTAAAGAGGAACAAAGAAGAACCAAATGCAATGATATTAACCAAGAAATTGTTGTATACTGAACAATTATCATAAGGATAGCACAGTTTTTATAAGTTAATAAATATTTGACATAAGAATTAAAAAAGTATATAGTAAAGAAAATGCTTTATGTCTATATCAAGCTTACTGGAGAACACTTCATAATCAAAATAAGTTACAGATTAACACACACGGAGAATATAAATAAGCAGGACAAAGATGTAAATATGCCATCCATAAACAGGCAACAAATCTCCATCATTTGTGGCCATAAAGACACACCTATCACAACAGAGCCAAGTTCCATGACATTCGGAATAAAACAACTCAATGGTACTCAAGAATTGAAAGTATCAAAGAGAAACCACTCTTACCTGCTTCTTCCCTTGCTTTGCCAGACCAAGTTGTGTTAAGACATCTTTAAGCTCTTTTATCCTAAAGTACGCCAACTTATCCTGACACAAAGTACAGAGACACCAAAAATATAAATGGAAACAGGAAACTTTTACTGCAAGAAATAAATATTGATTAATTATTACAGAGATCAAGAAGTTAACATGTGTCTCAACTGAAAAGACTCCAAAGTCAAAACTTACACTGTTCCCTCAGTCCATGCATACACAGGTAGCTACCACAAAAAACACACCACTTAAAAAGAATAACCAACATAACATCCTTGAAAGGTGTCGACTAACCATGGTCTGTTATAAATTAAATTAGCTAAAACCATAATCCATAAAAGAATAAAGAATCGGAACGTTGTGGATTAGAATGGCCAATCAAATGTGATGAATGACTTACTCAAACATAAATAAATGTTGTGGACTAGCACAAAATTTATTACAATTAACTTAGCTCATGGCTACAACCTATATAAGAATAAGATACATCAGAATTATCTAAGCTCAAGTATGTAGGTAAGACATAAATCCAAACATAGAAGATAAACATCACTTATACATGTTAATATGTCTGATTATAATTATACTTTTTTGAAGACAATGGATGGTTTGGATGAGTATCGCTTCAATATCACGAGATGCTTCCTGCCTAAGCCATAGCCCAAGAAACTAGGTGACACTCCATAACAAATGCAAACTAGGTAATAGATCCTTCCAATCTATAACACTGCAATCTGATGGTTTACACCTTTGATTTGTTACAAGTGCTTATTGAATGTCTCACAAATTCAACAAATTAGTAACTTAATCATCTAACTAGAGAATTAAAGAACATCAAAATTTTGACATAGACTTATTGTTATGATGGCTGTGTTTGGAAACACATTTGCATATTTATTGTGCCTTTGGAGAAAGAAATTTTAATAAATGTACAAATGTGGAATGCTTTGAGTGTTTGGTAAATAATAGATGAAAATTAGCTTTTAAATATGCATTGATGTAAATGTTATTTGGTAAGATTACATTTCAAAAGTCCATTGAATATTATATGATAAATTTATCCTTCTAATATTTATAATATTTTATTCATAAGTGTTAATAAGTAAATAAATAAAATAAATATATGAATCTTTTGTATGGCCGAAATATATAATAAATAAATATATAATAGTATAAATAAATATAAAATAATCTTTGAAAATAAATAAATAAAATCATATCTTATAAAAGACATAAATCATGTTGGTTTCTCCCTATATTATGTTGGCAATCTTGTGATTTTAGATAATGATAGAGGATACTTTGGGAATTTGAAAATTTATATTAGCAACCTGCAAATGTTGAAATGTTAATGTTACCCTGTAGTAGGATCAATCATTTGAGCACTTGCAATGCAGAATCCAAGCCAAATGCGAATTGAAGAAAAAATACCAAACACCAATTCACATTTGAAATATGCATTGGGTCCTGAAATACATTTCAAATGTGTTCTCAAATGCACCCGATTGATCTTGGTAACAAATTCGAGTCAAGTGATCCTCCCTACAATCTACGTTGGTGGGAACTCGTGTACTGGAAACATTTTTTTTAATAGAAAAAGTGGGCACTTTGCAAAAATGAACAGTGTTAACAATCAATAGGACTGACATCTTATGGAATAGAGAGACGACAAAGCATTTCACTGAACTCAACCTAAATTATAAAAATGTCTCCCAAAGAGACCCATAACTTTTTAAGGATAAGAAGCTCACTGATTATCAAATAACTATCACCTACTGTTACCAGCCTGAGATTTTCTGCCAGAAAGACCAGAGGCACTGTTACAAGTAGCTCGAAGATATTACTTCACACCTTAAGCCAGGAGTTGGTAATTATGTAGCAACAAAAATTCTCGTATGGAGAGAATGTATCACAAAACAACCAAGCATAAGAAGAACGAAGTAGAGAGGAAACTTACAGAGTTAAAAGAATTCACCAGAATTAAGCACAGTAAAACTGCTAAAGATATCACAGGCAGCCAACAAGAACCATTAGCACCACCACCGAAATCTAGTCTAAAGGTTTTAGTGGCTAAAATGTCAAGAATATAAAATTTACACAGCCATCATCTACTGAAGCGCTCAAAAGGAATCAGATAACATGCTTCGGACAATAATTCAACTGGTCAAAAAGAATATGAAGTCACTACATCAGAACATGCACAAATTTCCCACAGAACTCAAAATTCAAGTTCGATTCTGACTGTGAACTCCTTGTTCCTCCTAGGATCAGTCTATTGGTCATCACAAGACATCTCAATCGTGTCCTACAGATAAACAATAGAAAGGAAAGTAATACACAATTCAGAAAGCATGAAAGAAAGGGAGATACCCGACAGCTCGCGACCAAATCCATCGATCCAAGGCCCGCCACGTGCACGTCAATCAACACCGAGAAAACCACAGCCGCCTTCCCAATTGACCAAAACCCCGACGCCGAGGCTCAAAATCACACAAAATTCGCTCAAGTAAGAACCATGGGAGCAGATTCCTGACCAATCCAGCAAACGAGGAAGCACAAAGCCGTGGGAGATGCCCCTGTGGATAATTCGGGCCGGAGATTGCGTGGCGGAGGAGGAGCCGATCGATCTACCATAGATCGGGGTGGTTGATCGATGCGAACCCTAAGTGGAAGAGATCGCCGCCGCTGGTGGCAGTCGATGGTCGAGATGCGCGAGCTCTGTGGAACTCGATGAAGGGCGACGCAGAAGAGGGGCGGAGGTGGTCTAAAGGGGTGGGTTGGGGTGGCGGACCTGGGCGGCGCATTCAAATCCGGTTTGTTGCGCCCGGACGAGTCCGCGCCATCGCGTACGTCTCTTCGATGAGCTATTCTTTCCTTACCTTCCTTCGTTGGTCCCCGCACGACCTACCGACCTCTGGATTGGAGAAAGAGATGGAATGACGGGTGAGTCGGTGGCGGCCCCACTCGCTCACTGCACTGCAGAGCGGGGCGGGGAAGCGGGTGGGCGATTAAGGGGAGGGCAAAAACATTTCCGTTGGGAGATTTTGTCTTTTTGCGGGGTGAATGTAAACATTTCTTTTGGCGTGGCAAATGGGGCGGTAGCGTACGGTTGAGATGGAGCGCGACGAAGACTTTAGCATTCGGAGTCACTGATGTCCACCGCGGGTAGAGCAACGAGATCGTGCGTGCAAGCGCGCGTGCCAGTCAACATGGGAACCGCGTTCGGGCCGGGCCGAATCACCTCGGGAGGCCGCGGGCGGGTGATGTCGCTGCTGAACGGTTGGCCCCACGGTCGGTCTCCACGTAAGGGCTGCATCGCTGGCCAGTGGAGCCCGTCTCGAATCAGCCATGCAGCAACCACGTCACCCAGGCGGAGTCTTTGCGGAAGCAAACCGTTCAAAAGGACTTCGGTGGTGGGTTGGTTACTCATAATCCACGCGCGTGTCCAAATGGGTTATCTTTAAATGCAAGCCGAAGTGTAAAGTGTCAGATCCAACCTCGCAAATCCTCGGTGCTCTCATTCGAAAAAGACTCGCGACCTACCATGGCAAAAGAAGGTGCTTCTTAATACAAAATTGATGTAGGTTATTTTTGCCACTAATCAAGGAAATAAAGTAGGAAAATGATTCTAAATCCATAAAAATATATATCTTTTATTCTTTCTCTTTATGCGAACCAAAAAGAAAAGGGAGCATATCACAATAAAGGCCATCAAGTTTCGGGTATAATGAGATCATATTCACTGTAATCAAGAACATATAAGACTTACATAATCCATTGTATGGCTAAAGATTCATCAAGGAAATAAGAAAGTCATCGTGCTTATTGAACTTACTCAATCCCCCTTTGCAATAAAAAAAATGGTATCTGCAATACCTAAGTTCAGAAAGGAATAAAAATCATTCAGATTTCATATAAAACTAACACATCAACACATTCATTTTCTGTACTAACAGTGACAACCATTTCACTAACATTTTGTACCAAAACTAACACATCAATAATAATCATTCTGTACTAACAGGTGGAGGGAACATGGCATTCAGAACAGTGACAACTATTTTACCCCAGTGGGCTGGTTTACCAATCCAGAACCAGTCCAAGCAGATCAGGCTACAAAATTTACCGCAAGAACATACTGAAAAGTTCAAACCCAAATATTGCTGTTCCTTACCAACTAATGAGTGTTCCAAAGGATACAGAACTGCCAATTATTGAAAGAAAAATAGCAAAACTTGGTTCTGGACTGATAGACCTACACAAACCGACAAAGACTAGTCAAGCCTGTTGTAGTGATTTGTAACAGTGAAACTGCAAATATGTTAAAGGTTCAGCTAAACAACAAAACCCATGCCAAGCAAAATTTAGGAATGCTCCATGATCACAGGTTCTTCAAAGCAGACTCAGGAGATGCTTTTTGGGGTGTCAACCTCACCAGTAATGCTTTGTTGTGGCAGTGCTCGACATCGACGAAGTAGAAGTTGCCACCAGCCTTGAAGGTTACAAATGGTCTATTGGTCTCCGGTGGCCTGATATCAGCAAACTTGATTGTCCTTGGTACAGGTGTAGCCATCCAAGACATCATCTCAACCTCAAAGTTATCAGAACCAGGTTGCCATCTCAGCTTGTGAATATATGGGCTCACAAACCAGTGCAGAGCAGCAGTAGTGGAAGCACTGAGCAAAATCACAGTAGATGCAACAGCTCCCTTAAGGATAACATTCATCCCAGGGGATGTCATAAATGTTATGACAGGCCCAAGAGACACTGAGAGGCAGCAGGTTGACAGGGACAAAAGTTTCACTTTTTTAATGGTTGAAGAGATAGGTCCCTTGTAAATAAACCCAGTTTCTTTACCATCTTTCTCTGTCTCTTCTCTTCTAGGTCCGATGCTAATCTTGCTTTCACCATTTTCAGATTTTGCATAGGCAGCTTGAGAAGCCCATCTTTGCTGATCAGATATATTGGCTCCTGAGGTGATACTACCCACTTTAAGTGGCATTGAGGTGGAGCAAGTAAACACATAATAATGATTCCGTGTTCCATGCCTAGAAGGCAAATGATCTGAACATCAAGGAAAAGAAAGCAAATTACAATCTGCTACTTGATCTGGCAAAACATCAAACATGCTGCAGAATGGTTGTGAAGTATACCATGAAACTTATTTTTGCAATTAATATGAAAGAGGAAAAAAAATTAACCTCATTAACCTCAAGAAAATGAAAATAAACAAACTAAAATTGGGATACAATGATTACAAACATTTTTAATTTTTAACCCAAAAAATTCCTCCTTAAAAAGTGAGTCAAAAATATAAGTGCACTCGAACACTGTCATAGTGCAATCTGTCTAGTTTCATGTGAAAAATTTGCATACAGAGATGAAAATGATCATAGAGGCAGCTATTTCTTGCTCATAAACTGCATCCAACAGAGAGGATATTCAGCTTATGCACAATTGTCACATATAAAGAAAATCCTCAATGTTTCATCTTTGTTTTCTTAGTCTAGCGAAATGGATACTATCGATGACCAGATCCAAAGAAAACATCAATAATAAAAGCTTGAATGACCAATTATTCCTTGTACATAGAGATTGGTGTTGATGTTTTTATCTTCTTGAAAAGCACATGATATTTATACAGCTAGGAAATCTGCAAGGGTTATGTCAGCAAGCCAAGCAGCATAAAGCATCCATGACACATATATACAGTGGATAGCTAAATTCCCAATTAATTGATTCCAGAACACCGACTCATACTCCTAAAAAGCCAAGCAGTGAAGCAGTATTCTCTGTCTCAAACACAAGACTATATTCTATTTTCCATTTCCACACCAGACTCACACTCCTAAAAAGTTAAATATAGGAAAACCTCAATCCACTTCTTAGACATGAGAATTATACAGGTGAAATATTTTTTTTTCACATGTCCTATACTGTGACACATTAAAACAAACAGACAAGGAGTTTAACTATGTACTAAATATTTGAATTTGTGACACTAGTACACTTACTAAATATCACCGGATGATCATAACTATAGTGAAAATTCGGGATCAATTTACAGTGAAAATGACATTCTCGGAGTTCCAAACTTTGTAATGTGCATATCCATGGAAAGTTGCGTCCTCCAAGTCTACGCCTTATGATTCTTGTCTAAGCAAAATTCAAAACCTATATTACAGTGCCTTTTAGGCGAAAGAACATGAACAGTAAATCTTCCACCAAACTGAAATTTCTTTCTCGAATGAACCATGTTAGGGCAAAAATTTGGAAGACTGATGCGAGGAAAATATTCATTTTTGCTGTGCCAGAGATCAAGTGAGGTCATACTTTTGGCGTTCCCGACCGACTTGAGGATCGAGAAACGTCAAAAAGGAGAGATGTTTGCGGGTGATCATAGAGCAGAACAAAGCAAAAAACGCATGCATATCAGACCTGACCAAGAAATCCTCCAGGACGGAAGCTGCGGCCGCGACAGCTGTGCGGTGGCCGTCGATCGAGAGAGAAGGAGCCGAGAGACCGATGCGAGTCCCCTCGCCGCCATGCCTCCGCTTTCGCTGCCCACTCTGGGGTTACTCCTCCGCTCCTCATAAGCGGGCCGGGTCGGTTCGTGTCCTTATTGGGTTCGCGAATCTGCCTCGCGTCGCATGATCCGAACACGGCAGCCTGGCGAGACTGGACTCGGCTCAACCTTCACGGTGAGCTTGCTTACACTTGAGTCGATCTTAAATGCTCGACCCATTGAGCCAATGACTCGTTCAAGTATCAATCAATATATTATATGCCCTGACGCACGGAAAGAGAGATTGCACTTACAAAGGCTTCGAGGACGCCGCAAAATGTTGAACCGGAATGAGCCCAACCCACGATCGTTGGGGTCTGACCGAATCAGCCCACTTCAAATTCCAAACCGCGGGCGGCTGGGAAATAAAACCCGGTTCAGAATTCGACATCAAATTCCAAACCTAAGACGGAGTATTGGGAAACCATCGAGGAGATCGCCATGGATCTCGTCCGTAGCCACCACCGCCGGCGTTCGCTTCTCTTCCTCCTCCTCCTCTTCTTCTTCTTTTTCTTCCTGAGCGCCTGCCCTGGATCCCGTGCCGAGGTGATAACCCTCACCGAAGAAACTTTCGCGGACAAGGTATTATTTGATCTGGTCCGCTCGATCTCAATCTGGATCTTTCCCAATTCTCTTTGATTTCTGTAAACTTAGATGATATGGAACGATGTTGAATCTAAATTTGAGCGGGTCCTGATTCAGCACTTCAAATTGGTTCATTTCACCACTGAATTTGGATCCCTAACCCTATCTTTTCTTTGATTCTAACACATTAGATCGGCGTTTCTAAGAGTTCATGCTAATGCAAGTTAATCGTTAGTAACCAGAGGTTCAAGAAGATTCATGCGATTGGATGAAGAAGCTGCCATGATGTCCCAGCGGATCTGTTTCCTGCCATTGAGCTTGGCAGGCAATACAATAGTCAATTTAACTACTGGCAGATCTCTTTTGTGATATCTAAAACAGTTTTCTCAGGTCTTATTTATCTCTCTTCTTGCGCTACCCAAATTATCACCCTTTCTAGCTCGCCAAACTATAGGTCTTCTTTGGACTTATCTATACCATCTTAAATGAACCACCATAAATATATATATTTTTGATTGGGAACATCAACATAGTTTATGAACATAAATGTTTCTTTTCCTATCTTTACTAGTAGTAGTAGGCCCACACATATATTTCAATATTCTCATGTCCGTAACACAACTTCTTGTATATTTTGTTTTAGAACTACTTGGTAATATAATTCACGAAGCATGGCAGGCCTTAATATCATTTTCATAGTACTTAATTTTTGCATGGTTTGTTTTTGAACTACCCGATAATCTAATCCATAAAACATGGCTGGCCTCGCTATTATTTTATTTAATTTTATTGTTGATATATGGGGCACAAAATGATCACACAACATATATGCATCTCTATCTTGATCATTTTGATTCAACAAATATAGGTATATATATGCACGCATATGATACTTTGATGCACTGGATATCCGGATTTAGCATGCGTAAATGATATTGGTTTGCATCTCCAAGATCGTTTGGGTTGTTTTAATAGGTTTTTCACCATAATGCTAACTTAGGTGTGCTGGCAACTCATGTAATTTATTTTTTGTATGTGTGCACTAGAATTTGGCATACGTTTTATGGTCACCTTTTGACATTCTCGTGGTATCTTATGTTGAATGGTAGCAACTTCTGAATCTATTTTTCCTTGTTTAGGTGAAGGAAAAGGACACCATTTGGTTTGTACAATTCTGTGTGCCATGGTGTAAACACTGGTAATTACTTCATGCATCTTATGTTAATGTGATTACCTTAAGTGTGAACAGTTTCCATTTATTTCACTTTTTTTTTTGTAATTTATCTCTGGCTATCAGCACATATACGCATCAATCATCAATAGGTGTGTTAATCATCTTGGTTATTAATTGATGACACTCCATTGCAGTAAGAATTTAGGAACACTGTGGGAGGACTTGGGCAAGACAATGGAAGATGAAGATGAAATAGAGATAGGGCAAGTTGATTGCAGTACAAGCAAACCAGTGTGCACCAAAGCTGACATTCATTCATATCCGACATTTAAGATATTTTATGATGGCGAAGAAATCGCAAAATACAAAGGTACTCCTTATCATATATAACTGGAAGTTATGCTTCATATATTCTAGAAAATTTGCTTTGACATTTATTCTGAAAGATTCTGATAGTTACTTGTCTTTTTTAAATTAAAAATCATGAGTTCTTAGTTTCTTAGGCGTGACATGGATTTTATGATGAAGCTGTGATATGATAAATTTAATGTGTTTTTGTGTGATATTATCCCAAATTCCTTAGAATTTGCTATTTAATACTGTAATCTATCCAATCTTCCAGCACCTGGGATATCAGTTCTTCTCTTTCTATGGATATCCTAGTTTTAGACGACTATGATGAATTTGAAAACAAATTAAGATTTGAAAATTTGGAGTGTGTCAACTAAGAACACCTGTAGAAGTGGTTACTTGGGATTTCAAGAAGTATCCTGCGCAAGAAAAAAGGGGGGTGTGGGGTGTCTCAGAAAAGTACCTGGACATAATTTCAAATAATTCAAGGTTTGCTGACTTTAAGAATAGTTATTGCTCCTGAGCTTCTCTATTACTATTTCCCTGACTCAGATGGAATATGTAAACTTCCTTAAGAGTTAGCTATGTGCTAATATGTAGCATCTGCCAAATTGTTTGAAATGGAGACCATAAGCTTCATCCGAATATGATAGCACTGGTATCTGTTGCTCGTGTGACAATAGGCTAAAGAAAGCATGAATCAGCATCCAAATAAAGGATTTACGAGCTATTATGTATCTTGCTACTATCCAATTGAAAATTGGATATGCCAAGGAAGTATCCAGCTGCATCAAAGTCGCATTTTGGTATCCATGAGTAACCAATGAAAACATGTTCGCAAACTCAAAGCATCCATGTCCGGTAGAATTTTATCCAATTTTGAAACAACTGAAGTTCGTCATCAATGATGGTCATGGTGATCTCTCCCTCTCTTGCTGGGTAAAGTAGAGGTTGCATTAGAGTGACTTCTATCACATATAAAGCTATTCCCTTGGGTTGCCTACCATTGCCTGAGATTGTGAAAATGTGTGTGTTCTAGTTTTGATATTATTCATTAGAGGGTGATGAATATTTGGCTCAAAAGGTTGTTTCTCTGTGTTCTTTAATTACATAGTTAAGATTGTGCACATTGGTCCTCCTCAGACCCTACATTTGCAACAATTCTATGCACTGACCACTCTAGTAATATTGTTTGTTTATTGGAACTTCAGATCCATGAATTAGGAAGTCATATCGATTGTGTTCAAAGATGAACTTTGGTGATAGATTGAGGTCATATTTATTTAAGTTATTATGGTTTCTCTTCAGATTGAATTCAAAATTTGGTACATTGATGTGACTTGTGTCATAAAAATTTTGAGTGAAATTTTGAATTCAAACTTCAGCCTGATATTAACGACGAGTGTCTGAAATCAATCTCCTTGTAATATCTGCTCTGTGCATTTGAGATCTGCCTGTTTTATTTTATGCTATTTTTGCAAAGCCTGCTCATCACACTCAAGAAGTTAGAATGCCATACATGAGTTGCAGGTCCCAGACAAGTGGAACCACTTAAACAATTTGTGCTGGATGAAGCAGATAAGGCAGCAAGAGCAAAGGTAGAAGCCGAGTAAATGACGGATCCCAGGATCTCAACCTTTCTCTTGCCAAAGACGGTTGGCCTAGTTTTGTTTTTAGGTAGTCACCAAGCTTGCCTTATTTCTTAATTTTTGTTTTTGTGGCTTCCTGTACCGGTTATTATTATCTTCCGCAACAATCAGATCGGGACATTGACCACACAATTCTTAATCGCTAAAATCCAGCAGTCCAGTGGTAATTTAATGTCCATATGGTTTTTCTGCACCTGCAAACTCTATAAACGTATCATCCCCATCCCGGGGGGAGGAGGAAACGAGGATCAAAAGTGTACTGTGGGGGAGGAAACGAGGATCAAAAGTGTACTGTGGGGACGCCTCTACATCCGAGGCAAAATAAACCAGCATCAAAGAATAAACCACTACTACTGCAGGAGCTTTTACCTAAATAAATCCGAAAGGATTTAACCATGGGATACTTGCTGCCAATCACAATAAGAAAAGTAAATCACATAAAGCAGAAATGGCAACAAACAAACCCAATCACATAGGAATTTTATTTTAAAGCAGAAATGTTCAAAATCTTTTGAGATCCACTAAATTTCACATAAATATTCCGAACCGCCAGGGAGTAGTAGAGAACCCTAAAATCTCCTCCCAAGACAGCTAGCTTGTATTTAGACTCGCATAAGCAACAAAAAAAAAAAAGCACAAGCGACAAAAGAGACACCAAAAAAACATTAAGCACGTATACCGTTACACTCGTGCGGAGCTTTAATCATCTCACTTCTTCTTGGCAGCAGCCTTGGTGATCTTAGCACCAGTAGGATCCTTCTTGTCGACACTCTTGATGACACCCACGGCCACAGTCTGACGCATGTCCCTCACAGCAAAACGACCGAGTGGGGGATACTGGGAGAATGTTTCCACAACCATGGGCTTGGTAGGAATCATCTTCACGAAGCCAGCATCACCGTTCTTGAGGAACTTTGGCTCCTTCTCGAGCTCCTTTCCAGATCGTCTATCGATCTTGGTGAGAAGCTCAGCAAACTTGACTGCGATATGGGATGTGTGGCAGTCGAGCACCGGGGCATAACCATTGCCGATTTGGCCTGGGTGGTTCATGATGATGACCTGAGAAGTGAAATTGGCAGCCTCCTTTGCAGGATCTTCTTTAGAATTGGATGCCACAAAACCTCTCTTAAGATCCTTCACGGCAACATTCTTCACGTTAAAGCCAACATTGTCACCAGGGAAGGCTTCTTGGAGAGCTTCATGGTGCATCTCAACCGACTTGACTTCGGTTGTCAAACCTGTTGGACCAAAGGTAACAACCATGCCAGGCTTCAGGACACCAGTTTCAACCCGTCCAACCGGGACAGTACCAATACCACCAATCTTGTAAACATCCTGAAGAGGAAGACGAAGGGGCTTGTCTGATGGCCTCTTTGGTTCCTGGATCAGGTCAAGGGCCTCGAGAAGGGTTGGGCCCTTGTACCAATCCAGGTTGGTAGACCTCTCGATCATGTTGTCACCCTCGAATCCAGAGATCGGGACAAAAGGAATCTTCTCAGGGTTGTAACCCACCTTCTTGAGGTAAGAAGAAACCTCCTTGATGATTTCATCATACCTGGCCTTGGAATACTTTGGTGTGGTTGCATCCATCTGCAATGAGACAAATGACAACTCAACTGATATGGTCAAATTAGAAACATTGAACTTTATATTTTTATGGACAAACACACAGAGAAGTAGGACGTTCATCTATATAACTGGGCACCATATGACATGGTGTCCCAGCTTAGCCGTCAAACTCAGTTTGTCGAATAAAGAATTGCATGAACCTGGACCGGCACCGTAGATGACCAAACATGCATTACACCGGGCAGCAGCAGTCAGTTGACTGCTTGGTGGGGTGGGTCAGCTCAGTCTGCGACTGTTGGTAGGCCCAACTCCAACGGTTTCAGGCTTGCAAAGCTAGCCCAGACACCAAGTTAACAGAGAACTCACTACATGAGATGGCGTCTCATTGCAAAGACACATGCACAAGTGCTTACGACAGTGATGCAAGGTAAAAGTGTCAGGTTTATGATACTAGATACTCCAAGAAGACATGACCAATATACAATGTTGCAGAAAAGAAAGCTCAACGGCTTTGGACAATGCCAATCATTCATAAAAAGATATAAAACTGCACCAAATTAACCATTTGAATCAGTTAAGATGATTACCTTGTTGCAGCAGCAAATCATCTGTTTAACTCCAAGGGTAAAAGCAAGCAGAGCATGCTCACGAGTCTGGCCATCCTTAGAGATACCGGCTTCAAAACCACCAGTAGTCGAGTCGATGATAAGAACAGCACAGTCAGCCTGGGATGTTCCAGTGATCATATTTTTTATGAAGTCACGGTGTCCAGGAGCATCAATGACTGTACAATAATACTTGGTTGTTTCAAACTTCCAAAGTGCAATATCAATGGTAATCCCTCTCTCACGCTCAGCCTTAAGCTTGTCAAGAACCCAGGCATACTTGAACGACCTCTTGTTCATCTCAGCAGCCTCCTTTTCGAATCTCTCAATAACACGCTTGTCAATACCACCCAGCTTGTATATAAGATGCCCAGTGGTGGTTGATTTGCCAGAATCGACATGACCAATGACCACAATGTTGATGTGAAACTTCTCTTTCCCCATGGCGACTCTAGCTTAAAGCAAAAACTACTACCAATAAAGAAAAGATAATCAACATCAGTTATAAACTCTGTAATCTGCAATAATTATTAAATTATGAAACAAAAAACATATCAGGTGCCACCAAGTAATCATCAACTTAATGTATTCTAAAGATGCATCAGATATATGAATCATTTTAAAATGAAGAACCACTTAGACATAGGATATACAGATTCTAGTGAAAGAAACAAATCAAAATTATTGTTCCAGATCTAATTGAAAACATGCATAACCTGTGTAGATGATTTGCTGTAACATTCAACAAAATGAAATATTGATTCAAGCATTAAACTCGTTATGGGCCTGAAACTTCTAATATCCATTTTAGCCATAAAATAGGGAGAAAAAAAGGTCAACTAAATGCACCTATTACACAAGTGACAACATAGTTATTGCACAATCAAATACATGTGACCAATCTCTAGGCAACAACTTGGCTAGGACCATGTGCAACTGCAGTAGCAATATAGATTCTAGGACAGTCCAAAGAGAGGTGGATGTCTCTACCAACTTAATGACAAAACATATGTTGTCATACCAAATGCAAATTATTACTAATGGTTTTCAGAAAGTAATGTTCCATGAAATGATAAATGAAACTTGAAGCATGCAAATGGTACTAACAGGCTAGTAAGAAATCAATGCAGAAGTCATATTAAGTACACATGAATACAGAAGTTAAACATACTGAAAGCAAACAGTGAACATAAGAACCACATTTGATTACAGCATTCAGATCAACCTTGCATTAAGGATTCATAAACTAGATCCATCAACATTTGATAAAGCAAGAACAATTCTAGAGCAGATCCTTCCAGTAAGAGGGAATAATGACTCATGTCAAATAAGATGAGCATCCCTCTAAACTATCTAGGTCTGTGCAATACATTATGCATATCTCTTGATGATATAATGGCATGGAGATCGAACTTGGGAATGTAATGGAGTCAATAGCGTCCAATAGGATTTGAACCTATACTCAAGGCCTAAAGAGCCTTCATCCTTGCCATTAGACAATGGACGCTTGAATCATTCCCATGTTCTTAGATCAAACGATGTACAGCACACAGAATTTAAAGATAATTCTATTTTAATCAAGATCACATGAGAACAGGACAAAATTAGCCAAAGTCAGAATTTACATGCTAAAACAACAAGTGAGTGAGAAAATTAACATGAGATATAGACAATTTCACAAAACTGTTAGAGATCTACCGTGTAAAGTGCAAATCACAGAAACGTGTTAATTACCAAATCCAAGGATAGTTAATTACCATAAACAACCCTAAAAACTTAATGCAGGGGGGGTGGGGGGTCGTTAAACCGCGACGAATTAAAATCTAGGGTTCAGATCAAAGGCAGAAATAAAAAGAAACCCCAACCGTGTACATACTTCGACAAAACTCATGAAAAGTAAGAAATCAGAGTCGCAAATGAATTTAATCGACGCAACGACTGGAACTCACCTCAGCGAAAAACAAGAATCGAGAAAACTATGTCAGCTGGTAGAAAAGGGGACGCGAATCACCAAAACCAAACTCAAATATGAAGAAAACTAATCGTTCCGACAGGATTACTGATCAAGAACACGCTACAAAGAACAGAGGCAGAGCAACGATTCACGATCGGGCGATTGGATCTCACCTAACACAGAGGCCGCCGAGACGAAGGGAAGCGGGGGGGGTGCGGAGGTGACGGACGCGCGCCACTGCTTTTAAAGACATCCGGCGGGGTAGATTGGCACCTAGGGTTTTCCCTCCACCGTCCGATCTTTCTATCCGACGGTCTTGAAAGTGTCATCGTCAGCTCCGTCCGAATTAAATCCAACGGTTAGAGAGGGCTCCGAGCAGGAGCACGAATCGTATCGCATAGAAGAGGCCCGTTAACGACGTTGGAAATCACATCAGCGGAATTATTTATTTATTTTTCGTTTCATTTATTGGAGTTTATGTTTTGCTCATTCGTAAGACAATTTGGAGATGATGGTCGCGTAAAAGATTAAGAAGATAATAAGATAACGATGTGACTAATTAATTATCTAATATTGGAATCAATAAGTTAAACAAATCATACATTTCCTATTCGAGTCTCTGGTGATGCTTTAAGATGGTAATAAAATAATTATATTATTAATTGGTCGTCATCTCGTGTTAAAATAAATTTTAAATAATCATATTTTTCTGTATGAGTTTGTCAGGATCCCTTAATACTACATTTAGCTCCAATATCATTTGTTATGACTCGAATAATAAAATAATTTATCCATTAATTGATTCTTAACTTTGTTGAGCTTAAACTACTAATGTTCAAAATGCTTAAGCCCAACAATCATATCATTCAATCTTTCGTAAATTAATCTTAATCTCTGAGCACTTGAGGACAAAATAGAATGTCATACCAGACATAGTTCCACAGCCAAACTCTTGCTAAGCAGCATCATGTGATTGAAATGTAAGTTCCATGGAAGCATGCCACAGAATGCAATGGAGTTCCAAAAATTGGAATCATGTAGTAGAAACTGCAATTTAATCCTTGTTCATCACAAAATAAGAATTCATATAAACAAACCACTCACTTGCAAACATCTCACTCAAGATAAACGGTAATCACAGAATAAACTGCCAACGGTTGGTCCTCCACCCATGTCATGACACTCTTCTCCCAGGTTTCAATGGAGCTGCCTGCTTCTGTCGATTCTGTCGTGATCAGGATTGGACTTCTACGTCCTTCACCGATGCCATGTCCACTTTGGGAGGACCTGAGCTCCGTCTCACTGCAGCTGGGGATGCTGGATTGTATCTCTCTCCTGTGGGGAAAGACAACCTCTTCTTCGCAGAAGCCAAAGAGGATCGGTCTGCAGACTCGGTGGTGTCATTTGAAAGGGTCTGGAAGCGGGACTTGGCTCTTGCTGATTCCGTGGGTGCCATGTAGCTCGGAACGGCTGGTGAACCAGCTAGGCTCTCATCGTCTCTCACTGATGCTGCTGCTAAGCTGTGCCTCCTGGATCGCTCAGATTGCAGGCTGACTGTGCTCCTCAAGTCGTCCTCCAATGGTGCCCAACCACGCTTCGGACTTGCTGATTTCGTCTTCCCTGTCAACAATGGTGCCTTCACAGGTGGTGTTGAGGGAGATTGGCGGCTTGCAGGACGACTTGGTTTCTGGTTTGATGATGATGGCTTATCTGGATTGGCATTGCGACAAGCATAAGCTTTTAAGATTACCCCACCCCCATCATTCTGCATGGCACTGCTGATGGAGGCCCGGTCATCGTTGGGTTCCCTATCTGTTGTACTCCTGGTCTCCCATGGCCTCGCTGCCATCCATCGCTCCAACCAGCTCCAACCCCATTGTAGGTTGTTGGGGTCCATAAACAATGGATTCACTGGCTTTGAGGAACTCTTCCACTGTTGCACAGCAAAATTTGGTAGATAGAACTTGATATCGAAGAATATTATGAATTCAAAAGATATACAAAGGATGCTCAGTGGCAACAATTTTTTTTTAGACAAAGAACTGTGGCACTAACACAATTTTATGAGGAAATTATATTAATAGTTCTAAACATTCACATAGATGCTAAATTCCACTGATAGAATGAGCTCGATTACCTGATGAGAAAATGCATAAGCCAGTGCTCTTTCTCTTCTTATTGCAGCCTCTTGCTTGCTTAACAGACTTGCCTCAATCTGTTCTTTTGATTGCAAACTGTCATCCCATTCCTCACCCATCTGTTATTAAAAGAGAAATTAGACATGGTCCAAATTTGCAATTTTTGCTTACTGAAAATGTTTGAAGTGTTTTTTTTTTTGCTGTCCTCCAAGTACATATAGTGCAAGAAACACATTTAAAGCGATGACTTTATTGGCAAGTATCAAACAGGAACGGGATAGAGATTAGATCCTAGCAGTCGATTTCCTAGCCTCATTTCTGCTAATCTTGACTCGTGATAGCATACATGTCCACCATACAAACATGTTTCAAGTACACATCAAGAACATAGAAAACATTGAGTATGTCTCCCAATATCAACGGATTCTGAAAGCAGCACATGTAGAAATATATGGACAACCAAATTTTCTTGTTTTTTGTTACAATTTTGATGCTCAATTCATGGCATTCAAATTTTAGTTATCTCTAAATCAGTTATCTGTATGTAAGAACATCAAACTTTATCAAGGTTGCTTCACATCTAGTTTGGATGCAAACAAGTGGCATGTACAACTTTAACAACATTTATCAGCAACCCTATGCATACATGGATGTATGTATGCATAAGGAAAAGTCATTTTGACCTCAATAGGAAAAACTGTAAAAGCCAAATTGTGGATCCATTTCATCTTTCTCTACATGCAACTATAGATTCAAGCAATCAACCACGAGATCGAATCAAAAAATATATGCACTAAGCAATATAAGTTAAATATAAATGGCTCCATCATCCTCCTGATTAAATAGATGTTAAGAAAAGTGAACAAATGTTTTAATGTGTTCTCAGTTCTGTATAACAAGAAAACTTTGTGCTAAGACAGGAAACGAACATGAAATTTGTGAGAGATCTGATGAACAAAGTTACCTTCAAACCTTCAAGCTCTCTTTCATGTTTGAGCAGCATTTGCCGCTGAAGAGCCTGGTTCTCTTCTAGCATCCTGATTCTCCTTGAACGGATCTGTGATTGAACCCTTGCCAGGGTCTGCATGCATCGTAATGTAGTTGTAGCCTGACGCTTAACAGTATCACCATCGACCAGTGACTTCAACCTAACCAACCCTCTCAACGCCCGTAGAGCTCTCCTTGCCTTGACACGATTGAAACAATCGGCAATTATGAGCAATTAACTAACTTAAGAATTTGAAGAAAGAATTTGTGAAGCTGCAAATTTGGAACAGAATAGTAAGACTGGTGTTAGACCAATCGCTTGTAAGCTGAGATGCATAAAGTTTGGTTTTGCCTACCTGCACATATTGAAAGCTTATCTTCACATTTTTTGTGTTGTTGGTTGAGCTTGATTAGATCATCACAATCTCAAATAAATGGCCATCGGTATGGTAAAAGGAATATAGCTATACGGTATAAGATACATCGAACAATTTTGTTGGTCCCAGTACAGTTATGTTAAGAAATGTGTGCTGTACAAACAAGGTTTTTTTGAGAAATGATAAAACATGCAAGTATCTGGATATTACAGTAGGAGTTGGGGCATGACATTAATTGAAGATCTTAGGAAGCATAGACACTTAAACACTTGGACTAACTTGGGCACATTTGAAGATCTTCCATTATTGACATACAAGAATATTACCTTAATTTGACTGTTCACGAATAAACAACAAACAAACATAAACATTGTATGATAAGTTTCCTGGAAAGCACAAGTGGAACCCATAATTGAATACTATATTTGTTCATAACCCAAAGCCACTCAAGAACTATGCAAGTTTTGATAGCTTGCCATTTTAAAAATGGCAAGCAATGCCAGTAAAATTCTCCTGTTGGACAAACTTGCAGAGCTTTGAATTTTTTTCGATTGTCTACCAGAAAATAACACTCTAGCATCAGAAATGTTAGTGCTTGTTGAGAGCAGAATTGGAACAGCCTACTTTGTGCAAATTCCATGTGAGTTCAAGTACATAGTAATTGAGATCTATATGTTATATTGCAGCAGAAGTTAAAATCTCTGTGTAGGGCATGAAGAAGATGTGAATAATTTCACTGTTATGTGGAGGGCAATGCACCGAGTTCACGTACCAGGTGGCCTCGGAAAGCAGTCTGGATCTTGATTGCAGCTATCTCTTCTGTCGTCTTGCCTGGGAATTTTGCGGTGCTTGTGAGGCGAATGATCTCCCTTGCGGCCTCAGAAGATGTCACAAGAGGTTCAATGGCAGCAGGAGGGGCAACTGCTGCGGAACAAGCATGCCTGCTCTGCTCATTCTCAACCTCCACTACTTTATCCTCCTCCGGATGAGGGGGAGGCGGAGGAGGAACTACCTCGCAAGCAGCTCGCTCTGATGAGTCAGCAGGTTTGGAAGTTCCAGATTCCGGTTTCTTCTTCAATCTCTGGAAAAAAGGAAGAAGAAAGAAAAAAGAATGAATTTTCTGTAAGAGAAAGTTTGGTAGAGCAGATCGGATCAGCAAAGGAGTGGGAGCAAAATCCCTACCGCTTCCTTCTTCGCCTTTGATTCAGGGCTGAAGACCCTCTTCACAGCGCTGAACCACTTCCCCTTCTTCCCCATGATCCCACCGTTGTTGTTGTTCTTCTTCCTCTTCGAAATGGATACTCTATTAAAAGAAATTTGAATCAAGAACCAAAACGAAATGCAGTCTTCGGAGCCAAGGAAGCCAGATCCTGAACAAAACCTCGCAAAAAAATTTTTCTTTCTCATAAAGATCTGATCTTTTCAACAGAAAAAGAAAGGTGGCTTCCTCAAGCAAGAACAAATCTTTTTCCCTTTCTGAAGGCGAAAGAAATAACAAGTTTCAAGATCTCGTAAGAAATAAAAGAGTTCTATACCAAAATATATACTTTCCGTAGTAACAAAGGAAAAGAAGATGAATGAAGCACGAGTTGAATCGAACAGGCAAAAACCAATCCACAGAAATAGTAACATGTTGAAGGAGTATATCGTTGGATGCGAAGTGGAATGAGCTGAACACCCCACCTTGGAAACCCTCGCTCTCTCACTCTCTCTGGCCTCAGCAACGGACACCGAACACAACCGGACAAAAGACTCAAAACGAACTCTCGAAGACTAAATCTACAGCTTCCTTCTCCGCCACTCCGTGCGAGAAGGAGAGAGACCGGACCGATTCCAGATGAGACTACTAGATCTGCGTGGAGAACGAGCGACCGACCAAAGGGACGGACGACGGGCCCACGGAAGGGTCCCACCGAGATGTAATGAACTTACCTCCCCTCGTGATCGGGAGAGGCGGCGGGTCCCACACGGGGCCCATCTCGCAGAGGACAGTTGGGTGAGGTGCGCAGGCGAGAGCAGCTCCGTCCGCATCCAAATTGTTGGGTCGGGTAACCGCCGGCCTAGGGGTGAGGTTTCCGATACTGGTGACGTGGCAGGAGACGATTGCGCAGAAGGGGATTTAGCGAGCTGGAGAGCGAGATGACGGGCTTCGCGGTGGGCATATCGGTGCTCACCGTCGACAACGATCCAGCACGAATCCTGTGAGCTTATCCATTATAAGGTTGGAAACGGGGAAGCTGCGTGTGATGACCAACGGATGAAGTCAGTAACACAGTGCAACTTCCACTCCACCAAACCATATGAATTCATCTCTCTCTCTCTCTCTCTCTCTCTCTCTCTCAGTAACACAGTGCAACTTCCACTCCACCAAACCATATGAATTCATCTCTCTCTCTCTCTCTCTCTCTCTCTCTCTCTCTCTCCCTCACTCTCTCTGCTTTCTTGGAAGGCTGTGATCTGCGAGAGCAGCAGCAGCAGCAGCTCTGGCGTTGCATGACTTCGAAGCAATGCTTTTTGATTCACATGCCTTGTCAAACATCACATGGACGATGTGACAGATTCTTAATGAAACATTAAAAAGAGTACTCCTTTTCATGATTACTGCTGTACAGCATCCAATTTGTGTGGTTTCTTTCATTAGCATGGGTTGACAAACCAAATTAAGATAAGCATTTCTGTGATCTTGAAAGCAGGTGAGGGCGCAGATCTGGATTCCAGATTGGAAACAACATGTAACCTCTTGTTTCCAGCTTTTTCGAGCTGGTGATCTGCAGTATGAACCAGCAAAATTTGGGTGGTATCTGCTATTATTTGATTGCATTGCAGCAAAAAAAATGGATTATGACTGTCTCCTATCATTCATATGATCTTGCAGAAATATCTGGGCATTATCTCTTTCTTTTGTTGAAGAGCATTGCAGCTCTTTAATTTTGTGATTTAGTTAATAATAATGTAAGTAAATTTCATCTCATCAATCATCTGAGAGAAATACTTGCTTTCATAAATGTCAAACAACATCATGAGTGGCTACTATTAATCTATGCATTTATTTTATGGATTGGTTGGGTGCTGCATTTAATTAGGCCTCTGGGCTCTGAGGAGCCTTTTCTGAGGCTCACAACCAACATTGTTTACGAGTCAAACATCCCCAATGAGAAGCCCCAAAGTCCATATCCAACTTCTCCACCAGGTCAGATCTGATGACTGAACTCAGAAAGATCACTTGAAGCAACTCTGGGAAACTATGATGCTAAAGACTGTTTTCACATAGTATCATTAACCTGCAATCCATATCAAATATCAAGAACAGAGCTTCTATCTGTATATAATTTGAAGAGGTCTGGTGTATGCAATTCTATGCCACAAGTAGAGAGATTATTTTCATGACTCAAGTAGACAGATCATTTAAGAAAGATTATTTCATGCTCAGACCATGCAACTTGACTGGATCTGACCCTGTGGAATGTCTGTCTTAATACTGATTCTATCAGAAAGTTTGAAATGCATGTTTGGCACTGAGACAACTCTGTAAAATTTTTCTGGCACTGAGAAAACTGGAATTTTCTTGGTGTACTGATGTACTGTATGTAAGGAAGAAAAAAAAAAGTTTCTTGGAATTCAAAGCTAAAATGTTGTGAGAATTGGACACTGGATTTGATAATTTTCTATGATTCTATGTGAAAGCTCTCCTGTCTGGGTTTCAATTCTAAAGAAATACACATTAAAGAGACTCTTACTATTGGATGCTAACTCATATCAAGACACAAGAAAAACAAACAACATATTCCTTTGTGAAGACAAATAATGATAACCAGTTCTTCAAGCTTCACATGATTCTTAGACAAGTAAAACATGGATTATACAAACTAAACATATTCCTTTGCGACGAAAAATAATGATAACCAGTTCTGCAAGCTTCACATGATTCTTAGATAAGTTAAACATGGATCATACAAACTGTTGAATCACTATTCATGTGAATGAAGTTCCATACAAGCAATAGGACAAGTCTTGTTTTCTGGTAAGACAAACAACATTTCAACTAAGGAAAAATGAGATCACCCACTGTCTTCCATTTGATTGTGTTGAACATAAAAGATGACTGATACAAATGGAACCGTCACATAGAGACAAATCAAGCCAACTGGAATTTGATGAAGCCTATTCTCTTCCTTAGGCAACTTGAAGCCAATCGTCAACTGCTGGAGGTAGGAGCACAAACTTTCGTTAACAAACCTTCAAGCATCCATTATGTTTATATTGTATAGCAACAGCTCTAATCTACAGACCTGTCTAGAACTGGAACCTGCTAGGTCTTGCTTTACTCATCCTGTTCTCTCCAAAGGGCTCATCGTTGTCGATCCTTTTTGTGTTTCTGAATGCGGCACAACCAATGACGTACACGATCACGAGGATGACAAGCACAACAATGTTAATCACGGAGACCTTCCTCCAGTTATGCCTGATGCTGGCGAGAACCCCAGCCTTGCATGAGTCACACTGGTAGCACAGTGAATGCTGCTCGTTGCTCCACGTGATGCAGTCATTGTCATTCACCACAGTCCCTGGTTGTGCAGTCCAGTATGTCTCATTTACGTATGTATACCCACATGAAGTGGGAGGCTTACAACACCCAGACTGCACCATTGAGAACCAACAGAATCAAGACAATGAACATTGGCAAAGAAAAAACAGTCATTAACTCCTTAGAGAAATACTTCGTTAATGTAGCTGGTAATGACAATATTTTTCGGTTAACAGTTAAGGTAGATGCTAAACAAATGTTATACAACATACTTGAGATACGACTTTAAACAGGTCCAATATGGTTCATCTTTTAATTGTGATTAAAGATATTGGGCAGAAAGCAATGAACTATTCGGGAAAGGCACTCAAGCAATAAGAAAGTTAAAAGACCACTGAAACAGATTTTTACTGATGTTTATTAAATATTTTGTGAAATTAAAAGGGCTCCTTGTATTCCATTTAAATTGGTGCAGATCTACAACTATGATTTTTATAGATTCTCAACGACCCGGTCCCCGACAATGTTTTTCTGGTCAAAAATGCAATCCAATCAGTCAGGGAAATATTAGGGGATAAAACAACCAAGAAATCAGATGAATAATAAGTTTCCACCTATTGAGGTCATAGAGATTAACAATTTGGTATTGGGAAGACCCGTACTACCTAAACCAGTGGGAGTACTCTCCTCTGGATAAGGTAAGTAGAAGACTAGCGATTGGAGAACCAACCAAAGTCTTCAATGGGGATAGTGTGGGGTAGGAGATGGAAGGGAGCATTCAAGGACAGGAATGGCCACCCACTCCAAAATAGCATGTGCTGTTGCTTCTTTATAATTACCATAAGTTATAGATCTTCCATGATACCCATTTAATTTCTGTGTTCTATCTTCTCCCATGGTCCCATTACGGGGAAAAAGATAAAAAAAAGACCTCATCCTCAATCATGCAGCCATGGTGGTTCTTCTTTTTGTCGACTAGGAAAAGAAGAAAGTAGATAAAAGATCTGTTGCTGTCATATGGTGCAGCTCTAGTGATCCCTTAGGACTTTTCTGCACAACAGGGTTTTCTATCAGCAAACATGCACAAAGATGTCCTTTTCTGTCTACATCTGTTGTTTTCTTTGCTGCTAATTTTTCTTTGATCCTTAAGAATCAGTTAAGACGGCAGGATGCAGCTTATTGTTTATGTTGTTAAGCTTTGATATAATCCTCCAACTTTATTTACAGATCAATAAAAATGAGCATACATAATCTTTGCAGGGGAATCCGAAACCTGAACTGGAAAAAGGCAAACAAAAATAACTTGCCAGAAGGGCAGTCTACCATCTACATATATTGCTTACAGGCAAACATTAGCAGCAGTTCTTCCTTTCTTTTCTCACATAAACCAAAAATAAAGGGAAGAGTTCAATAGAAAAGCTAAAAAAGAAAAAGGATTCATCAGTAGCAGTAGCAGTCATATCAGATAGTACATGGTTAATTTAACCTATTTACTGGGAAGAATTAAACAATATCATCAATGTTTTCGCTAATAATCGAAACAGAACTTAATATCTAATCTTCTCAAATCAAGCATCACCAAAACAGTGGTAACAAGGAAATCACACCATTAGATGCATAACATCATCTCAATTCACTAAAAAAGAATCGAGAAACACATCAAAGAACGTGTAAAGTGTTTTTAATCCGCTAAAAAGACGATCTTTTACTGGATCGTATCATGTTTTGATTTTTCTGCTCCAAAGGTCCAATCTTTCACCTAAAGACGCTCTCTTTTCGATCACATCCTCAAAGAATTCCCATTTTTCGCAACGAAAACAAACAAAGAACATAAAGATTCTGATCCAAGCACTGACCTCGATTGGGGAGAGATGCCTCTGGTAGAACAGAACCGCGGGCTCAGGGACGAGCAACCCCGTGGTGGAGTCCCGGCCGTACCTCGCCATCTTGGGGCACACACGGCTGTCGCGGAGACAGGTGCGGATCTTGGCCCAGTACCCGGGGTCGGAGACGCGGTCCTTGAGCCAGCCGGAGTAGTCCGAGAGCTGGTACTCGAGGAAGGCGCGGTCCATGACGACCTGGCCGTGGCCGCGGTCGGTGACGGCGTAGGCGAAGACGACGAAGCTGAGGAGCGCGACGACCACGAAGAACATGACGAAGAGGTAGATGCGTAGCAGCCAGGTGAGGCGGTAGCAGGCGCCAGCGAAGCCCATGAGGGAGATGACCATGATGGCGATGCCGATTACGATGAGCGGCCACTGGAGGAAGCGGAGGCAGTCGGTGGAGTTGGCCTTGGCACTGAGCCATATTCCGCCGCCCAAGATGGGGATCGATATCAGGAACGTGACAAAGTTCACGGCCCCGATGAGGGTGTTGCTACCTCGCATCATCTTCCCTTCTCCTCTCCTCTTCACAGCTGATGGAACTCTGTTTCGCTGCTTTCTCTTCTCGTCTCCTCCAAAGGCGGCGCCTTTTTTCTGTGGCTTCTTCTCCGTTGCTTCTCCTATACTTTGGGTGAAAACAGGAGGCTTGCGATGGTAGGAAAGGGCGAGAGAAGGGGATATATAACTGACATATAATAAAAAATAGCAGAGGCTGATGGCAGTAAGAGTGTAATGAGACTGGAGATGAGTGTGTGGGGGACTAATGCTGCTTGTGTTTTGGAAGCTGCAACAAAGCTCTTGTTTTATTCTCTTTTGTGGAGTTTGGCAGGTAGGGGGTGGAAGTGTCCAGTGTCACAGGTCTCTAAGAATGGTCAAGTACAGAGCCAAGCAAGGTAGAAGAAGACTCATGGTAGCTTGTTCTTGGCAGGATGAGATCATGAGACAATTCAACCTTACTTGACAGGAGAAACAAATGACAAGTTAAATAAAGTAATGTCTCTCTGGGTTTTACTCGAGGATAAACAACACAGGAATCAATCTTATGCAACTCTCGCTATTCATGGACAGTGGACTGTGAGGTTCTTAACTTTGAGGAATTGGAGCTTGATTGCATGGAAAAGAAATTATTTCCTCAACATTTTTCTCCAGCATATATATTTTGTCAAGTAAATGTCAAATATGTTTTAGGACCATCATTTGTTTTTAAGCTTTTTGTGGCAAAAAGAGGTAAAAAAATTGAGAGAAAATGTGAAAGAAATCTATTTAATTCAGGAGAATATGAAACTTGTTCTCCAATGGTTAACAAATACTCTGATTTGTTTTCCCTGTTGTTGTAGATAAAAAAAAAAATCTCAAAATATGTAAATCTTATATTTGCTATTTATAATCTTGTTATAAAATATTATTTTATATCAAGCTCTTGTCTCAACGACAATTAGAGTTCAATTGCCTCCAACTACTGTGCAAAAGAAGCATAACTTTAGCAAGATAAAGGAATCATTCTACTTTCAGGAACATACTCTTTTCAAGTTAAAAGGCAGCTGTTAGCTTCTGATTTGATCAACAACAGACCACTAGATGAATAGTTGGTCAAATATTTTGCATATAAGATGAGTGAGATGCGTTGAACCAAAAGCTTTTCTCCAATATTCTTTTGTTCAAACTATAAAGCTTCCATTTCCATACATGTAATCTCCAATATCTTTCCCTTTTTTTTTTTTTCTTTTGCGTTTCTGTCTTATGCTTCACCGGTTGAAAATTAAATCTTGCTTCATATTTTATATGAAGAGAAGTAGAGAAGGGAAGAGAATTGGAAAGGAGACTAAATTAGCAACAAAATCTCCTATAACTTGGTGAGAAAAGCTGAAGAAGAAGTATAATTTTTTGGAAGATGAATGGGAAGAAACAAAAAGAATCACCTTTTCTCCACCATCTTTTTGTGATCTCCACCACGTTCATGACAAGAGCAGAACCAACTCGTTCTAAGCATGAGTACGTGAGAATGGACAAGATGAAGAATATTCCTGTCACCCAAAACAAGCGCAGAAGGCCAATCAAAAGATGGAAGATAGATAGAAGATGGAAGACTGTGTGCTGGTGACATGTTGTGATGGGAAATAAATCATGGAGACGAGCAATTATATTCAACATTGCTGAGGCCTCATCACAACCGCACTCTTAACCTTCGAATGGACTCGAGATATTTTGGTGCCTATGGATAATGTTGAAATGCATTAGTGGGATTTAAAATGATAGTATAGAAATAGATTGCCCATTAAAATAAAAAACAAAAAAAACAATCAAGATGGGATTAAAATGACACTCCAAAAGCTGTGCAAAGTTGAAGAGAAGGTTTATATCATCAATCAAGATGATGAATTCTGATATTGGTGAAGAACTTGATAGGAAAGCAAAACCAATCTTAAGACTTGATTAATGTCCAGCATGAAAAGTGTAGGCAATGTGTATCCATCCAAGCAAATGTTTTAAGTGGTCGCTCAAAGCATCATTGCTTCACAGTGACATATATACACCTGACCATAACAATAGAAATTTTGAGAAGTTGCTTCTCTAAAGATGCTTGTTTTGTTTGCCATACCGAAACATGACGAATAAAAACATAAAACCATCATCCAAGCACCATAGTGGAGACATGGCCATCGACGATGCTTGTATGTTTATACCGGCAACAGGAACACAAACTCATACCCAGAATCCCCAAGCTGCGGATCAGTAAGCCGACTATAGTTTACACCACATGCTAGACATGGACTCAAGCAGGTGCATGAGGCCCTTTATTTTTATCACCTATGATATTCTTGGCTAATAATAAAAGCATGATCATATGATGAAATGCATTTAGCAGATTATGCACTCTCTGGGATCAGCATTTGAACCCTCTTCAGCAGTCTCAGGATCTGCGAATCCTAGGACGAAAGCCTCTCTGTCATCGTCTTCATCGCTCTCGAGGTCTGTCGTTGAGGGTCTGTGCTCAATGTATGCTAAAGCTTGCCTTCTCTGCAACCTCAAAACATGCATTATAACATCAGGAGAGAGTGTAACTCGTGCGCGAGCCTCTCTTCCTCGCTTATTAGCTGCCATAATCTGCCCATTAAACAAAGAATCACAACAAAGATAACAAGTAACCTATTTATCTGCAAGTCCGAAGGAGATGGAACACCGTACCTCTTCTACATTCCTTGGGAGTGGAGAGGATGCCCTGCCTGGAGTCCACAGCTTTATATTTTTATCATATCCACTAGAAGCAAGAAAAGGGAAAAAAGGATGGGGCTCGACACAGTTCACAATGTGCTTATCACCAGCCATCATCCACACCAGGTCGCCATGTTTTTTCTTCCATATGTAAACATGACCACAATCTGATCCACTGACAACATACTCATCACTGGGTCCAAAGAAACTGACCCCCTTAACAGTCTGCGAATTCCTGTGGCCAGCATACACCTGTGGCTGATCAATCTTGTCCAAGTTTGCAGCTGGAGCAGACCGTGGATTTGGACCAAGACCCATGTCTCTCGCAAACAGGTAAATAAGCTCATCATTATACGAGACTAGCAACTCACTCATGTGAGAATATGCAAGTCCGGTGATGTGGACATTATCAGAGCCAATAAGATGACGAGGACAGTAAGTATTCACAGGTTGGTCAGAACTACTTGATGCATCCCACTGATATTTTCTTATGTCATAAACTCGTGCATATTCATCAAAGCCTCCTACTGAAAAATAGTAAGGGTTGCAAGGGTCTATGATAATGGTATTCAGTCTTACAGGTTGTTTGTTGTCTGAGAATGAAGAGCACAAGAAAAGCTTGGTAGGGGAATGGCTTCGCAGATCAAACTGCAAAAATCAGCATTCAAGATCTGCAATGCTAATTATTGCAACAAATATCAAGATGAGATAACAGAGGCGGCCTACATGTTGTATTAAACCATCCTCACCACAGCTGTAAAATATGTGAGGACTTCCAGGCTCAATGGCAAGTTTGTGTGCACGACCACGATGTGTACCCAGCTGTTTGGTTGTGACTATACCATTGTCTGCAATCCGGCCGACCCTTACCTAGGAAAAAGAGACGCAACAAACAAGAAGTCTCTGAACACTTCCTTTCAAAGAGAGGTTAAACATAAGGAAAAAAAATATTAACCAGTAAACCACCTACCCCCTTGAAATAGATATCAATATCACAGAAGAAACAAAAACAATCATCAACTTAATATTCATTACATTCAGAATAACTGATCAAGTTTTCATAATCCATTATAAAGCCAAGGGAAACTAATCGGGTGACACTCAATGGTTGTGCAATGCTCAGCCTAGGTCAGCAGCAAACCAATTAAACACAGAAGTACAGAGACAAAATTGTGTTAAAGCTAGCAAGCAAAACCTCCGTGGTTCATTCTACAAGCAGAATCTGCAGTTCATGGCTTGAAAGAATATCTTTTTAGCAAACATCGGAGGGCTCAGTAGCCCTACCAAGTGGAAGCCCAAAAAACTGAAGAAGTCTCTGTTCCTAATGTAAAAATTATTGAAGATTGGATTAGATACAGATATATTCAAGCAAAAAAAAAGTATAGTTAGGACTATGAATATTAGTTTATCTTTTTGGTTTATGCACCCTATGAAACTCAAACGGCAGCAGGCACATGATGGTCATATTATTAGTAAAAGAACCTAAGTTTAAAATGACAGGAATGTCAAATATGTTCTCTTTGCTTGATTCTTTAGAAAGAACAAGAAATCAGGGGTGGTTGCAGTCATGCAGAATCAAGTTAAAGTAACAAACTTATGGGTATGTCTGGTTACTAGAAATAACCAGGGTATATGAAGAATACAAAACAAAAGGACAAGATAATTGCTGTCCTGGTGAAAATTCTGTCATAGAAAAATTTTCATATGAAAGAAATTGGGTAATCTAGCCCATCAGCGTTTTAATGCATCACCATTATCAGTTTGGTTCATGCATTTGAACTGACTATATAAATTTCACTAAGATAATAAACAGAGACTTGGGCGACTGAATAAGCACTGTTTTCTCTACCCCATTAGTTGGATGGCTATTCAGCTGATGAATCACCAAACATTACCAACATCAGTTGGTTGTCCAGAAGCAGTAGAGTTGTTCTGCTTTATCCCAAAATCAGGGCTGTGATGCTGCATGTTGCCTTGATCTCTTGATATCCTTAACATATTTCATTAGTAAGCCTAACTAGGACAAGCAAGTCTGCGGCCAATTCGTGTTCAATGCACCTAATGCATATCAAGCACAGGTTCTGTTGAATCTAACAGTTCAAGAGCAAAGACAAAAATGAACAAAAGGTGATAAGACAGTAAGATGAAAGGACTTAAAGCGTTAGAGAAAAAAAGAAGATCCAGTAAGGGGGAAAGGGAATTGAATACATTTTAGTTGTCACAAAGTAGTAGCCTGTCACATCAAAACACTAGCAAGAGCTCACTATACAACATAACAGCCAGCAGGCTCATCCCCAAACACCCAAGTATTTAGCTACTATAATGAGGTATCATCTCGTATGGACTACTGCCAAAATTCTGTATCTTTCTCATGCAACATCTCACTATTATATGCCTAAAAGTTTGATGTTCGTCCCACTCCAGCTATTTGGATGTCTAGTAGTAAATGCACACACCGTACTAGTAATTAGTACATAATTTCAAGTGTCAAACTATGGTATCGAGATAGTAAGAGAATGAAATTCTCACCATCTTAAGTAGATTGTTAAAATAATAGACCGATATTGCATCATCATCTAGAAATATCATCTGCAACTGTATCCACTCATCTTCTTTCAGTCTTTCCTTTGTACTCTGTGCAGAACATGAATACATAATCGATTCCAATTCTCTTTCTAATTTTCTCATCCCCTTAAATGCTGTTATTATTGCAAAACTTGATGGCCCATCGCTCTCATAAATTTCCACTCCCTCTTACACTCCGATTATGTCATAAAACTTCCCCTTTTACAAAAATTGCGTAGGTTGTTCCCTCTCTATGCCTAAAATTGTATCGTCCAGGATTTGTAATTTCAATTTGTACCGGTATACCGAGCACTGCTCAGTATGATACATACTAAGGTATACTGGCGGTACACTCAAAATCATAAAAAAAAATCCAAAAATACCTAAAAATAGAAAAAATTTAGATTAGGGATTTTAAGTTAGAAATAAATATAAAAATTTAGAAAGATAATACATACATCTTCACTAGAGTGTTCTTCCTCTCAATCCTCCCAAATTAGCCTCCTAAAATTGATCTAATCCACAAATCGTAACTTTGTTGAGTTTAGGAGAACGAAAATATGAGAAAGAGAGAGATGTGAGTAAAAATGAGTTTGAGAAAGTTCAAGAGAATGAGAGAGTGAAATGAGTTGAAATAGGGGGGAGGAAAGGGTTTAAAAACCCTTTTCTAAGCTTCAAATGGTCAAATTGACCGTTTGAAATAGAGCAATCTCAGCCCTTGACCAGTAATGGTCGAAATTCGATCGTTACCACTTGATACAGACCCCATATTACCCGATACAAGATCAAGTGATCGGTACCGCTTGTTAGAGGGCGGCCCAATATTCTATCAGACTGATAAATACCACCCTTACCGAGCAGTACACATCGGTACAACAAACCCTAGTATAGTCTATATATGAATGTTTTACAATTTTTTGACTTATCTTGCTTCAATTCTTATTAGTTACTTATTCTTCGAATTTTTTTAAAATTCAAATTCTTTCCAATTATTATATAAATGGAGTATGCATATGTGCCCACATAATACAGATGGGCTAAGTAGTAAGTATTTACCTGATTGCTGCAATACCATTTTAGCTTATTAAAATCTTGGTGATGTGTTTTTTAATAAAGAAGAATATCTTTCTTTGGACTTATTTCAATATGACTTGCTCAAGAAATTTTTCCATTATTAGTAAAAAAACAAGGACACACTATGCAAAGGTGAATATTGCTGCCATCCTACTACTTCCTGGCTACTAGCACATAATGTAGTATTACAATCTTCTCACCATGCGTAAGTGCTTGTATGACAAACAAGAACTAAAGCACGAACTAACATGGTTGATTACCAAATATCTTGGAAGGATTGTACATACCCAACAGTTCCTTTTCTATCAAATGAATAAATTCCAGCCCTAACATTCACAAGCTTACAAGATAACCTTCTATAAAGGAGTGCACCTTACTTCAAGTTTAATTTGGCCTTCAGAACAAAGACAAAACGAGCATTGTAAGTGAGCTGAAAGATTTTACATTAAAAGTGCCCCTAAAAGTTGGCATACCTGACCATCAGCTGCAGAAGTTATTATGGTGCGGTCCTCAGTGAATGGCATAATTAGGGCCTGGAATACATTATCCATGTGACCAGAAGCATAAGTGAACTTTTTATGTTTGGATTCCCAATTCCATAATATAATGCCTTTGTCGTCAGAACCAGAGACAAGAAGGTCACCAGCAGGGTTAAAATGTATAGTATTTACACAACCCTTATGGCCACACAACTTCCCGTACGAAGCCATTCGCTTTACAAGTGCCTATTCATATGACAGAAAGGTGTTAGATAAAACTTCATTTTGAAAATTCCTCAAATACTTTTACTATGAAAAAGAGAAACTAACATCTTGGTATGTCTGCACAACAAAACCCCAAAAATCAGCATAATCTTCTGCATATAAAATAAAATAATATTGTACTTAATACTCTACCATACAGATATCATGCAATCGGCATCCCAGTTTCCTGCAAAATTCTCTATGCATCACAATTTGAACTTTATCTTTTGTTCCAAGTGGTCCATGAGTAAGATGGATCTTGAAAAGCCAATAGAATACCAAATGTTCAGCTACATCAATGCAAATAAGTAGACAACAAGACAATGAAATAAATGTACAATAAGAGCAAAAAAACTGTTCGATGTAGCGAAGAAGCATGATGTATAGTTCATGCAACATCAGTTTCAAGGCTCAAGTATGACAGTGTTATACTGTTTAAAGGCCAAAGACTCAATCGTAGGACTTCTTGTTTTTTGAAACCATCGCCCTCATCTCCAATTGCAACAGCGGCACTACATAACCCCATTCCTAACTTGTCTTGCTTACTTTGACAACCCTTGTACCCAAACATAACAGAGGGACAGTAATACTCTAGAGGTTGGGCAGTACTTCCGAGTTTCCACCACCAGAATCAGGTCTTTAGGGCAGGGCCACAACCAGTTCCTTTCCTGTTATTCGAACAAAGCAGTTTAATAAGTTCAGTAACGAGTAGAACATACAATTACAAGCAACAAATAGGAAGAAATCGGACAGAGGAAACCATCTAAAAAGTTGAAACCCATAGAATTTTGACAATGTTTGGAGAATTATTAAGAATTTTCCTACACAGAAAAAAAGAACCATCCACATTAATTTTTCAGGGAGATCAAATCTTTCTGATTCTAAATGACTCAAGAATGCCAAATCCAATTGCACGAATGCTAAATCCAAAATCAATATCAAATGCTCTACTCCAACAAATTCTGGTAAGAGAATTCTAATTGGGGGAAAAAACTGAAGAAAAATTCCCTTCTCTTAAATCACTTTCTTCTAAACCTAACCCAGTATATGTATATAACTTAGAGTATGTTACTAACAGATTGAGGCCTCTTGCGATTGCAAGTAAGACCTCATTTTGATTTCAGTTAAGATACCGAAGGAGAGGTATCAATCATCATAGAAGCAACAGCAAACGCGAATATAAGTAAAACCTGTAGGGTTTTGTAACAGAGAAGGGGCGGTCCGATCAAAGAAAACACTCACCTCAGAACCACCGACTCGGCGAGCGAAGAATCGAGGCCGAGACGGGCCCAGCTCCCTCTTCCAGATCTCCTCTAAGCCGCTGCCTCCGTGCCTGGAAGCCTCGGAAGGCGTCACCATGATGGTCTCGGGGGCCAAATCAGAGCGGCAGCTACAGCTCGCTCATAGAAGCCCGCAACTATCAGCGGAGGAGGTCTAGTTTCTTCTCCTTTATCTCCTCCTCCTGTTTATTGGATTTAAAACAATGGAAGATTGGATTCATTCACAGATGCGTTGGACACATCCAACGAATTAATTAATGGGCTGCCTATTTCTTTATTTACTTTATTTGTTTTTTTCCTTAAATCTTATTTATCCAACATGAGAACTCATAGATAAATTTATCAGATCCCAAATCAAGATCCAGATTCAGAATCTTAATTTTTGGGATTGTTGAATTCCATCGACGGCTTAACAGCTTTTAAGGACAAAAAAGGGCTGAAAACATTTTTTTTTTCTTCGTTTTAGATGCTTCTTAGTGTTCTTTTTTTTTCTGTTTCTAAATACAGTTTTATACTTCATAATATCTTTTTAGTTTATGCTGATGCAACTGAAAATTATGATGAGCCAAGGATATGAAAAATATTTAATTAATATTTTATATTGATAAAGTTGATTTTTTTAAAAAATAAGATTACTGAAAGATTTAGTTTGTTAGGTAATCTAACTAATGCAATCCCCTAAGTTGCATGCACGAATAGATCATATTGTTAGGTAACCGAAATAGACTATGTACAAGATTAGAAGGTATAATACTCTCCTAATGGCAAAAGTTGAGCATATCATGTTTAGGATGACATGCATAATAATTTTTCGAGTGTCGAGTGCCAGTAAAATGAGAGTAGTGATTCGTCCAACTTAAGTAATGTATTCTAAAGAGGTTAAGAGACGTGTCTAAGAGACATGCGTGGCCCCGTGTCAGGCCGCAGTGTTCTTTGCTGCTGCTATGCATTGCAGACCAGCAGGGCGAGTAACACGACGCCACGCCGGACAGCTCTGGATCTCGTGCTATTTCGGTGGTGAACCAGGGTTTCCCTACCATTTCCATTGTCGTGATGTGATGGATGATTCCAACATAGTAACTCACTCATGACAGCTTACCTGATACATTGTATCTTCTCTTTGGCGTTTCACTTTTGACAGCAGACCGGAGCATCTCACCCAGGATCTCGTCGTACCTTCTTCACCTTACTTTTGATTTCTTCCTGCACATGAAACATCAAAAAGAAGTATAAGATGGAGGGTACAGAGTGGAGAAGTGATGGACAATCTGCAAGGAAAAAAAAAAAAAAGCTTCAGAAGAATTCTGCTCCTCTCTTGTTGATCAGGAAAGGTGTCTAGGAAACAAAGAACAGCTGCACGAATGGGTGTTTTGCTTGTACTCGAAAACCAATCAACCTTCACTATGGACTCATGAATACAAGTAAAATAAATAAAAATCAGCAGAAAACAAAAATAGCTATCCGCATTAGGATAATTGTCAATTATGAACTTTCAAGAGATTGCAATCCTCCTATTCTGACCTGCATTTAAAGTTGTTATCGACTATCCTCTCTTTCTCTTCTGCTGGGAGGATTGAAGATACCTTCAGAATGCCAAACAACAAGACTCTGAAAGATTAACAGATAAGTTGAAGTAAATTCGTCAGATATATATATATATATATATAGTCATTCAATTGAAATGATACCAGTAAGAAAAAAAACAAAACCCACCCTCAAATGACCTGTTACATCAGTTGGGGAAATCATCAACCTTTGAGAGCCTCATTCATTACTGAAGCATCGTATCGGCACCTAAAAAGTTTTAGGTCTCACTTATGTACTTAAATTGTAAAGTTCCCATAATTCTCAAGGACAAATACACATTTACACAAATCCTGATAATTCTTCAGCACAACTCTCCACAGACCACGAGGTTAGAAATTAAAGAGGAAGTGAAGTTGCCATCCTGCTATCTAACTGCAAACTGTCAATTAGCATCGCAGGCACCTGATATAAGAGTGAAAAAATATGCAGAACTATGGTATCTACTGAATATTTAGAGGCAATCTTTCGGATAGTAGTGTTCTGCTACCACAGTATACCAGTGCAAAGGACAAGTCTCTTTTAATAAACATTTAAATACAATGAACGTAAATAGCTAAAATTCAATCATGAATAACGTGATTTTCTCATTGCAAAACTGTCTACAACTTTCATCTAGGAACTGATTGCCATTACCAAACTGCCCATCATCGGAACACGGTAAGTCACGCCTCACTCATGTCCCTAGGATAACTCCCCAAGACTTTCAAGAATGTTGCAAATTCCTGTATGGACAAGACAATTCCATATTAATTTTGACGTAACAAAAAAATATCTGGTTGAGATTCAAAAAAGTTTATACCTTCAGATGCCTAAGGGCATTTTGGGCATTGTGTGAAGCCATTGATGCTTCAAAATCTACATAGAAGAGATAGTCGAAATACCTAACCAACAAGATATGCACAAAAAGTTAGCGCCAATATAAATAATCATCGATAGAGATACTGTTCAATTCACAAATGGTTATGATGATAACTTTAAAGGTCCATTGCTGCCATCGTCAGTAATGCGTAACGGCTTATTCTTCCTGGGACGACTTTCGATCTGAGGAAATAAGTCGTAAGCATATCAAGCATGCCAACATGTAAAACTGAATACTTGTAGCAAGACCACATTAGTTGAAACAAGATAACAAACCTTTGTAAGGTTGATATCCCTCAAAGCAAAAACAGCAAGTGCCTTGAAAAGCACACCTGGACCTTCTTCGAGAGAAAAAACTATGCTTGTCTGAACATATGCAAAAATAATAGCATACTGGTCACGGATGTTGGTAAGCTGTTAATCGTTACCAGCACAAAACTAAAAATTAAGTTCAACAAAAACTTTAGTGGCATATTTGGGCAAAAAATATTCTTAATTTAATATACTTACCTTAAATGGTCGATCAATTACTGGAATAATGGGTTCCCGTGCTAGCATCAGGAATCTAGTAATATTGTCAGAGTCATCCTAGACAGTCCATAAAGATTTGGCAAATAAAAAACTAAGTGGCACAATAAGATAAATGCAACAGATCAACAAAAACAAACATCATTACCTGAATATCTCGGGCAAGGATATCCAGTCCATATATTTCAGCGGCCAATGAACTGGCAACAGCCCCTGCATCTTGGAGTTTGTGGGTAGCAATAAACTAGGTAGAGTACATGTTTATACATGATAATTGAACATCAGTTATGGTACTGAGAATAACCGAGACTAACTCAAAAGAAACTTCAATCTAGTCTTGTAACTGTTAGTTTGGAAATGATCTTACAATATACATACTGACTTTCAAAAATCAAACAAGGAAACAAACAACATGGACAATAACTGAAGCATAAGCATCTTACATTTGCAGCTCCCGCAGTATCATCTACAGATTCTCTGACAGCCCCTAATTTTGCAAGCGTATTCTCACACTGTGCAAGGGCCTGAAGTTATGATTGTGTTAGCATGACTAGTCACCTTACAGCCAAGCAATTTTGATGAAATAAGTACCAAAAGAGAGGAGATGCTAGTTGCAACCTGAGGATGGCTGAGAACTCTTTTCAAATCTTCCTTTTTCACGCCAGGATTAGCTAGTAAACAATGCCGAACTGCATATTTTACTTCCCCAACAATGTGCAAATTATGGTGAAGTAAAAGGTCATAATTGCGATGGATGCTACCGCCTAGTGAATTTTCAATAGGTAGAACTGCCCGATCAACAAGCCAACGTTCAACAGCCTGCAAGATCAGTTTGTGGGTAGCATGAACACATTTGTCATCCTGTGTAATGTTTGCTTTTGGTAATTTTTCTTTTTATTATGCTAGTTTACCAACAAATACTATTTATAATCCTACCATAGTTGACTCTACACTGCTTGCTCTAAGGTGACCATCTCATTATTCTATGTTATATGCAATTTGCCTTCTAGAATCAAATCACTGATGATTATAGCTTGGTGTGATGATTATAGCTTTGTTCCATGCGGTGAACTTAGAACCAAGGTTTGGCATACCGGTCCGTACCAGTGTACCGAGTACAGTACCGGCACTGAACGGTATGCACAGTGCATACCGCCCGATATATTAAACTTGATATTTCTCTTTGCGCGGGAGAAAAATCGCCCGCAGGCGAGGGCACCGACGGCGCGCGAGCGACTCGCGGGCAAGGATGGCGTAGGGAAAGGAGGTACTTCTTTCTTCTTCTCCTCTTCTTCTTCTTTCTTCTTTTCCTCTTCTTCTTCTTCTTCTTCTTCTTCTTCCTCTTCCCTTTTTCTCCCTCAATCAACCGTCGATGGCTGAAATCAATCGCCGACGGTCGATTTTGGCAGTACCACCCGATAGCAGGCGGTCCGCAAACCAATAACCCGGCGGACTGGTATGTACCACCGTATCCGGCAGTACAGATCGAAATTGCAAACCTTGCTTAGAACATGAGCATGTAAGCACATATGTAATTCACATACGGGCGGTACATACCGAAATTGCAAACCTTGCTTAGATCATGAGCATGTAAGCACATATGTAATTCACATAGTTTATGGCATGAGCAGACTGTCCAGCAAAATTTTACATGCAGCCATAAATTTTCATTTCCTTTAGATCACCCAACATAATTAGTTTCATGTCGAGAGAACATTTAGTGATGGACACATGTGCATTAGTTACATCTATGTTTCTATTCTGTTTAAAATATAGTTTTTCGTCAAATGTTATCATTGCATGAGATCCAATAACAAGAAAATTTTATTAGAATTAGAAACTTAAAAATGCTAAAACTAACTACATAAAGACATTTGAAGTTGTTATTATATTAATATATCCGAAAGGTAACTATGCCCTTTCTCACTCCTGATATTAATTAAACAATGGAAAAAAGATCTGCTTCCACCAAAATTTAGAATGGGCAATTGGCTAATTGAATTGAAACATGTTAATTATTAGAGTATATTCCTTAGGTATGTTTTCGATCCGAATCCCACAAAGTCAAATTATATGTCAGATCTTTTGTAGTGAGAAAGAAAAACATTTAATGTGCACATTTGGAATAAGAAATAAAGACACAGTCATGATCATTGCTACTAGATACAACTAGTATCAAATCACTGCATGGGTCTGTTCATGCCTCACCTCAAACCAGACATAATTGGATTCACAGCAATGGGGAATTCAGGATGCAGGTTTAGTCCACAATTAGCCATACTTATAAATTTTCTGAGTCCTGCTTTCTTAGCTTAACATTTAAAAACTTCTTTTATCAGCTCATCATGCATGTCTACTTAATAGATTCATCGCATCATGATACATAGCTGTTCTCTGAAGAATATAAGTGTTCAATAACTGGCTAAAATAGTATAGGAATTCTCGACAAAGGTGTTGTGCACAAGCAAGAAACAGTGATGGCACTTGTACAGTATGGTGACAAGAAGGAAACTGCAGTTACTACACCACTAAGATTAGGCTTTTCTGCAGTGTGAAACATCCACTTAGGCAAGAAGCCTATGTGTTTATTCTATAAATTCAAACCACAAGCTTGGAAGTGTCGATGAATGCTTATTTTCATAATGTTTACATGTGCTAAACACCATAGAAACAGATTATGTTAACCAACTAATGCTGAGGGTGCACATCTTCGAAAGCATCACGGGGCAAATAACTACAACAAAAAACCTGCAGAAGCGCTTGAGAAGAGACACAGGAATAATGCAAAGCTTACATCAAAGGCAGTATCAAACTGTTCGCATGGAACCGCTTCACAGTTTGGATATGCCTTGGCTGCCGCAGCTTCACTGTATGCACCCGGGAGCCCCTGAAAGCACAAGAAATCAAAATTTTCTCAAAAATCGATCTATCACAACCAGATTGCTACAGATGAAGAAACCAACTAAGCCAAATGTGCAAATAGATAAAACAAGACCTGGTACGCAACGCGAAGTCTCGATCCATTAACCGAACCAGAGACATCAGATATGGATAGAGGCCCTAAAGAGAAGCCATTCCGCAGACTATAAGAACAAGAACTAAAAATGGGAACGAAAAAGACAGGGGGCGAGGCGAAAGATGAGATTTATCATCCACCCACGAGGCAGAGACTGGGAATCCTTGCAGGCGACGTCAGCAGTGGTCTCCTCCAACGACGCCCTAAGCCCGAGACCCGGGGCGTTGTTGATACCGCCGTCGGCCGCGGCGCCTCCCCCGCCATGGTCCGAAGCCATCGCGAGGGCGATCGGGCGCGGCCGAACGGCGACCTGGGAAGCCTGCTTATTTCCGTTGGATCTCCGGGCGCCCTCCGCCCCGAATCGCGGTTTGAACGATGGAGTGCGAGTGAACGGGGCAGAATTCATCGAGGGTGTCTACAAGAGACGTGCGCGCCCCGCGGCCGCTCCCCGACGAGGGTTAAAGATATAGGGGGAAAGGCCAACTCAAGGTGGATTGGGCCCAACAGAGAGAATAAATAATAATAATTATATTTAAATTTATGGAAACCCAATGGTAAAGACAGGTCTCGTGGCTATTGCTTTCAAAAATACAATTTATCCCATAATTTCTGGGATAATTTGTTACTAATTTATATTGTTTCTCTTTCTAGAGACATAAAGTAAACTCAGTAAAATTTTGTAATAGGTTTGTCACATTTTTAGTTCCATTAAGGAGTTTTGAAGGCGGATTAGTTCCTTCTCTACAACATTGGTGATACGATTCAAGTCTCATCTTCGTGACTTCATCCTTAAGAGGTACCCGAAGTCCATCTTTAGTAGTAATTATTTAATTATAGTAGTCTCATCTTTTATAATAATTTCACATATATAAGCAAACAAGTATATAAAAAAGACTTGCGAGTTGCCATCGTATAACTGCAATGTCGATGGTTCCACGTATGGAGATGATCTATTAAGAACTTCTAGAGGACCGCAGTGCACTTTATCCAATTAAAACCACTATACTGTTCAAGATATTGAGTACCACTATGTCAACCTCATGAAAAAAGTCCACCAAAATTACTGAGTCAAATATCTAGAAAGAAGTCGTTCCTCTTGTTCATCTCTTGTGAGGTCTGTAGATTTTTCTTCTGTTTAAACGCTGAAGCCAAAGTCAACCAAGAATTCTTCTTGGTGGAACTAATAGTATGCCTATCTTTCTGTCAACCCCCACTTAATAGTGCAAACAAGCTTCTTTGAATTGTATGTAGTTCAACGACCATTTACTTATGATTGAGATGACTAATGTCTCAGTTCTGAATCAAGCAACCAATGCTCCTCAGTAATCAACAAGGGGCCTCTAATACCAACACGAATGAACAGACTCACAATTCCCTGTTGCATATCCCCCATATCATATCATAGGGCTCCAAATTTTAATCTATATGCTTAAAAAGATCAAAACAAGTGTTATGATTGTTCTTCTCGCAACCCGATTCAGCAGGATAAGTTAATGGTACCATCACTCGCTTGTAGACCAGCTCAAATCTTCTACTCTTGATATAGGACTAAGCTACAGTGTTACATTTCCTATCACAAGTGAAGTCTATGACCACTTCTTTAAGCTTCAGAGCCAGGATCATTTTGCTTTACTTCATCCAGAATTGCAGCAATATGTGCCATGGCTTGAATAGCAGATCAGCTGCCAAAACAGGAATGAGTGAATGAAACTTCTGCAAGTTTTGTTTAGACAAAATTGTTCAAATCGTCCTACAGAAAGAGACGGGGCAGAGAACTACTAACCGTGGACGTTACAGGCCATTCACAGTCCCCGTCACCAGTAAGCAGAGAACTACTAACCGTAAACAAAACAGTTTTGTTTAGACAAAATTGTTCATATCATCCTACAGAAAGAGAGGGAGCAGAGAACTACTAACCGTGGATGTTACAGGCCATTCGCAGTCCCTGTCACCAGTAAGCAGCAAAAGAAGCAGTTATCCTCAAGTAAGGTTGATAAAATGGAAATGGCTGTGATCCATTTGAAGTCCTCGTTGCCAGACCGGATTGGTATTTCTGGGTCAGCTTATATCTGGAGTACCATATTCTGCATCTCAGCAACACTGATGACGGCAAACTAAGTGTAATTTTCCTTCTTTCCTATAAATATTTCAATGAGGTTTCAAGAAGCAAAATTTACATAAGAAAAAATTATCTAAAACTTTAAAATCGATCAGAAACTTCACAGCAACTCAACAAAGAAGATTCATATCCACAACTTTTCTGAGTGCATGTTTTTGGTTGCGGATGAAAAAAGGCGATATACAAAGACATGAGAATTTCCAGATAATCAAAACAATGATTAACCATTCCAATAAAACATACTTCCTATTCTGAAGAATTTCCAGGAAGAAGCAAATATTATGCTGTGTAAGTAATGGAAAACTCAACTACTTTATGAAAAAGGACAGATTAAAGAAAAACTTGAAATCTTAAAAGCACCAGGTTGACCACCACTTCAATTTGAAAACGAATAAAGAATGTTATTGAATAAAGAATTGCCGCAAATCGTACAAATAACTTTTACCTGAGCAACTCAGTTATGATACCAGTAACTTACAAGTCTTTGTTCACAATTTTGGCCTACGTACTTCTGTTTCTGGTCACCAATAAAGATGAGTTCAGATGCTTTCAGGATTCTGCATGATGCTGGGACTGCTAATGCATTAAAAATTGCAGACCCTGTAGACTGTCTTGTGAAACATACAAGATCAAAGAATGCATTCTGTTTCAGAAAATTATCAACATGACTGATTTCTCAGCAAAAGAAAGTCTTGACCTCATATCATTTAAGGCAGATGCATCAGATCAATCAAAGAAAAGAAACTTCTTAGGATGTGGGAAGCAGACATTACTTCACTAAATCAAACAGTTTAAACAGTAAATAAAATATATCACTTGAGATTACTTGAGAGTTCACAAGCTATTCATCTTACCCAATGTGAAGTATAAATACAATACATTGACAAGCCTTTTTTTCCCTTATTTTCTTAGATACAATAACAGGTAGCCAGAATTTGAGAGACACAAAGAGCAAGGTTAACAAACAGTGAGAAAAGAAAGCAGGTACAAATATTAGATGCTGAAGTCAGTTTCTGATGGCCAATATCCACATTATATCATGCTTGATTGTACAAAAGACTTTTACATGAATTCTGTTAGGGGTCAAAGAGATCACTTAAGTGGGGCTAAAAGAGTGTAAATGAGAAGCATCGAGACCACGACGATAGCTCCTGCCAGGGTGAACTTTGGACTTGTCCACAGCATGAGGTTGGACCTCTGTTCTTTTTATGGGATCTATTTCTGGCAATCGTTAATCGGGATGCCTTGGATTCCAGCTGACATATTTGTCTGGCTTGAACTCTGAGAACATGGATTTCTTTCCCTGCTTCCCAAATTTTGTCCAAGCCTTGTCCCAGTCAGTAGACAGCCTATCACCTGAGTGCCAAACTAAAAGTAGTCAACAAATAGCATGGATTGGGAAGAGCAACAAAATTCTCTGTATATGGAGGTAATGCAACTGTAAATATAAAACAAATTACACAGAGATCTATACCTCATAGGTTTTGTATGCTAAAGTAAGAATATTAGTTATTCACAGTAAAATTGTTAAGCATCATCGAAAACCACAACAAGTGGTGGAACAATGAATAAATTCCATATTGTCATCTATCATAGAATGGGTGGACTGTTGCATGAGTATCCAACAAATGCAGAGTCCGTGGAAGGTAAGCAAAGAGAATGCTTCTGTGACACCCGCTCAGTAAGGCATACTTACCCATCAGAAACATCTTCTCTCCATGAAAAGAACTATCACTTTCTGAAAAGTATGACCACTATATGACGTAACCAAGATCATGGGGACAAAACTTGTCTATAGTAATATTGGAGCTCACGGTTCAATTGTCTCTGAGGTCGAGAATATTCAATTGAAAAAAATCAGGCTTCGCATATAAATATAGCTCTATACATGTCTAAGAATGGCAATGAGAGCAAAGCAACACTTTATATATACTTCTGTGATGGTGAAATAGAGGATACAAACAGAAAATTCCAATGACATAGGTTATCCACAGAAATATCAGATTTTTAATTTTCCAAACTTATATAGAAAATCTTGAGCAAATACACCTAAATAAAAAAAGATAAATTCATTACTGATTGTGACATCATGAATTTCCCATTATAGGCCAGTCAATCAAATGCTGACTAATATTCTGGTACTCGTAGGTGGTGAAATGCAAATCTGCCAAATCATAAACATCATAGTTTAAATTAACACGTTAATCTAAACTTCTGCTCCTAGCAGCTTTAAGTTATGCATTACATGAACAAACAAGGTGACCAGATGTCATGTCAGTTCTCGATATATCGGGCAGGACCACTTAGCCAATCGAAATAAAAGAATGAAACATTTTTTACCCCTTTAAGTTTAGAAAAGAAAACTGATTTATTTAACCAAGTAGATGATTGTTCGATCAACTCACTGATCATCAACTTTGACAAAGCTGAGTTAACAATGAACGTAACTGGAATCTAAATGAGGCATTCTTTACAACCAGAAGCCAAGAAGTGTTCTGTTTATTCTAGTAAGAAGTGATTGATGAAGCAATTAATTTGTATTATTCAAAGTGATAAACACACAACCTCGTAGTTGCTCACAATAAGTGAAGCAATGAACAGTCATAGCTTGAAGGCCACAGTATTTAGGTTTACTATTACTGTCATCATCAGTATCATTATTAGTACAATTCTGACCTTGACATCAAGAACTCAAATTGACTGCAGATAATTTTAAATAAGATCAACAAGTGATCCAAAATCACTCCTTCCTGGCGGAGACAGGATTATGCTGATACAAAGTACAGTTTAAACTTTAAAGTACTTCATGGCACTAGATTTGTCGATGCGCATGATATATACAAGAAGACATTGGATCATATAAAGATCTGTGTTATCATAAGAAAACGACTAGAATGGCAATACATGTAACACGAACAGTTCAACGAGTGGTAGAGTACTTGACTGTGAACAAATGTCCTGCATCACAACAGTGTATAAACACCCAAAATAGACGATCACTACATCCAAGACATTCATTTTCTGCACTTATCCTACATCAAATAAATTATCATCGTTTTAATACTGCACATCCGTAATTGGTCTCCCACAACCAATATCATTGATCTTAAAAACAAGAGAAGCGATTCTTTTTTGCGCATACAAGCAGTTTCCAAGCTTTTGAAACACATCAGAACAGCAGCAATACAAGAATATAGAGAAAGAAAACAACCATAAGCCTCGTCTAGGGTGAAGAGGCCGACCTTTATCGTTCTTGCCATTCTCCGGGAATCGAGAGTCGTCTTTGGAGCAACGAGGTCGGAGGGGGATCTGCGCTACGAGTCACCCCAAGCCGAGATCCATCCAACCAATCCAATCGATTGATCATGTGCTCCTGCGTACATAATATAGAGGAGCTTTCAGAGAAGAGAAGAGCGGCTGTGCTCCGCCACAGAATACACGGAAGGGGAATGCCCTCTCCAACGCGGTTGAGGTGGAGGATCAAACAGGGCCCGGCGCGTTGCGGCCCAGCTCACCTGTCATTGCGTAGTCACCAATCAGGGAAGGGCGTCCCTCCTATTGGTCCACAGCCGGGACCCACTTTAACAGACCGTGGCTGCTGGCTGAGGCCAGACCTTAAGGTGGCGGCGTTTAAGTGTTTATTAAGATATATTTATAAATAAGTTTAATGTAATCAAAATATATTGAAATTCATTTGATATATCATAGATTCAAATAAGGTTTTATAATAATTTTAGAATAATACCATCCAAATAAAAATAAAAAATTAATTTATTATAATATTTTGACTATCACAATAAAACCTATTTAAAAACAATATTAGAAGATTCAAATGAACTCCTAATCTCAATCAAATCAATTATAAGCGTAAAAGAATAATCTCGTAATGATATATGAGCAGTGACAATCGAAGAGGTAAAATATGATGTCACTTATTAATATTAAATGAGTCAAGTAAAAATATAACAACAGTTTAAACTAATAAAAAATTGATAGAAAAGAGATGCTGAGGAATATTTTAAATATTTATAAATTATAAGTACTATTTGGAAAAAACCAAAAAAAAAAAAAGAGAACTGTTTCAGAAAAACAGCTTGTTAGAGTTTTTTTACTATGTTTTTAAAAAATAAAATAAAATTTTATTATTTATAACTTTCTTAGTTTGATTTTTATTTTTTTCCATAACCAATGCAATCATCACCCCTAATCCATACTCTCTATTACATTACATTATTGGAAGAGTTCCATGAGAAGAAATAAATCGATTAAATCACACATGAGGAATTTTATTATTGAAGATACACAGGATGATGAAGGGAATAATTGAGGAAGAACTTGGTAGCAAAAATATCCCGATTATTTACCTCGATCGTAGAGGAAGAAGAATGAAAAAAATAGAAAGAAAAATTGGTATTTTAGTTTATTTACAAAGAAATATTTTTAAAAATCTAAAAAATTGTAAAAAAAATAAATAGAGAACCGTAGATAGTTATCTCATTGAGAAAAAAAAAACTCAAAATGAGCATTTTGTTTTAAGGAAATCACAAATACAAAATCATAAGAAGTCATAAATTAAGTATAAGAGCCATTAGTGTGTTTTTAGATGATAAAAAATAGGAGTTAATAAAATTCTTCATTAAACTCCATATAAAGGATAATATGCATGAATAATGGTTGTGGTGGGTGTAAATTAATTAAATGGGTTAATTTATAGTAAAAATTGAATTAAATTATATTATGCCTCCCTTATATTAAATATATATATATAAATAATTAATTATGTATTTTGAAGCAAAACATGAGAGGCCCTCTAATTTTTATTCTATTCTATAACTATACGTATATTTTGTGCTTGCTCGTCTCTGTCCCACCCCCACCGTAGTCAATGTCCACATTAGATGAGCTCTTCCCGTTTCCTCTGCCACTCACTGGCTTCTTTCTTCTCACTCCTCACCTGCTCAAGAGAAGAGACAACAAGGGTAGAACCTCCGAAGAATCGGTGGGATAGAGAGGATGGGACGGTGCTTTCCCTGCGCCGGAGAGCCAAAGACGGTCGAGAAGGATCAGCCCCATCTTCCGACAGGTATCCGAGGTAGAACCCGCGGAAAAGTTGCGTCTTTTTTTCTGATGGTTCTTGGGTTGTTTGGTTATGTGGCTTGGCTACTTGCTGGTTCGTTTAGTTGTGAGATTTAATTTGGTTGATTTGTCCCGGACAATCGGGTTTTGGTAGGAAGATGGTGGGTTTCGGCTGAAAGTTAGGTTTTCCTTCCGGAAATTTTGGGTATTGAGTCAGAGTTTGGATTTGATCTGCGATCATGCGAATTCTTTCATGTCCTTTGATATCTTTGATGGTTTCCCATTTATGAATTCGCTTTAATTGATTCTAGAAGGGGTGGTGATGATCGGTCATGCGGTATGAACTGATTGCTCGATGCTATGATGCAAAGGCAGTTCTTTTTTTTTTTCTTGTGTTTTCTCTTGAACTGTTCATTTTGGGTTGCAACTATCGTTGGCTTCTTTTTTCTGCCATTTTCTTAATGCATGACGTTGTGATTAGCATTTCAAAATTCCGACTTATAACTTGCTCTGATACCGTGATAATATGTTAGTTGAATATTTCTAATCTCAAAAACATAAGCTGTTAGGAAAGGACCTTGAACCCATATCATATTTATACTTTTTTTTTTCTCTATAATTTTGTGCTAGGTCTTCCACAGGATAAACTCTGGAATTCGCTCTCGCATCCATGTTCATATAGTTGGCTGTCACAACCACCACTGGAGTTAGTGGAGACTAATTTATTAACTAAAGTTAAATCTCGCATCAAGTTTTGGAACCTAAGAATGTTCTTTGTGTCCCATTGCTTGCTATCTTGAGTGTAAATTATTATCTATGTTCTCAAATTTTTGTGTTTTTATTCTTATTTGTCATGTTATCAATAAATGTTCTTCCTGATAAACTTTGTGGCAGATAAGTCAAAATCCAATCTTTCTTTGGATGTTAAGAAAGACAGCTTAGCAAATGAAAAGAAGGAGACATCAAGTAATGGATCAGGCCACATTGCTGCTCAGACATTTATGTTCAGAGAACTGGCTGCTGCAACAAAGAATTTTAGAGCTGATTGCCTATTGGGAGAGGGAGGCTTTGGTCGAGTGTACAAGGGCAAATTGGAAAGTAGCAATCAGGTAAGTTAATGTCTTAAGGAGAGGACAAACATATAATTATATGTAGAAATATTATTTCTGAGATTCTAAGACTCCAATGGTGGCAGTGTCAGTAAAATCTAATATGCAATTTCTTATTTAGTGTTTAATTGTTCTCCATATGTCGAATCTGAGTCTTGATGATTTTGTTTCGTTGAGGGTTTCTTTATTTGTTTGCATCTGTATTGTTATTCCTAAACCCTTTTTTATCTGTTCTGGTAGTTTAACATATACTATTGCATATTCCTAAATCTACTATGTTTGAACTTCTTACTGCACTCATGAAAATGTTTCTGCTATTTTATAATGTAATCCCTGGATCTAAGATTGCTAGCATAAGCTTTACGTTGTCTGCAGATTGTGGCTATAAAGCAGCTTGATCGTAATAGCTTGCAAGGAAACAGAGAATTTCTTGTTGAGGTTCTTATGTTGAGCCTACTCCACCACCCTAATCTTGTTAACCTAATTGGTTATTGTGCTGATGGAGATCAAAGGCTTTTGGTCTATGAATATATGCCGTTAGGATCTTTGGAAGACCATCTTCACGGTATTTCACGTATAAAACCTCGTCATCTTATGATGTACAAGTTCTTTCAGATGTATAATTCTTTACTGAAAATATCTATTCATATGGTTGCAACAGACCTTTCTCCAGATAAGAAGCGACTTGACTGGAATACTCGAATGAAAATAGCGGCTGGTGCAGCGAAAGGGTTAGAGTATTTACATGATAAAGCCAGTCCTCCTGTTATATACCGTGATTTAAAATGCTCTAATATTTTGCTCGAAGAGGGGTATCATCCGAAGTTATCTGATTTTGGCTTGGCAAAGCTTGGTCCCGTTGGTGATAACACACATGTTTCCACTAGGGTCATGGGTACCTATGGATATTGTGCACCTGAATATGCAATGACAGGACAGCTGACATTAAAATCAGATATTTATAGCTTTGGAGTTGTTCTTTTGGAGATCATCACTGGAAGAAGGGCCATTGACAATTCTAGAGCTGCAGGAGAGCACAATCTTGTTGCATGGGTAAAAACCTCTAGCTTCTTCTCTGTCCGTCCTTGATTCCAGTAGTTAAATCATCCGATTTTAATTGTCAACTGTTTTGCATCATTTTACTATGTTCTCTTGGTGAATATGACAGCCTCTCAATTCTTTATAAAGTTAAACATTATTAGTTATATTGTACTGAGTTAAAAATACTGATCTCGAATAAGTAGTTCTGAAGTTGATAACCAGTTTTTATGTTCATGAACTGTGATGTTCGTGACGGAAAACAAATTTCATTTTTTCCTCCTGATTTTAGATTTCCATCCAACTACAACATCAGTTTCTCTGGAAAGGCCTCACCAACATGGTCTAGAACTCCCTGCTTTGTGGTCTGGATTGGATTTTGGCATGAAGTGATGTCATTGTTGACATCCAGTTTTCAACCTCTCACATGAGCTGGCTGGGACAAGACCTTAGTGCACCTTGGTAGTTTTGACCTGTGGATTGAACCTAGATCGAAGTTTCCTGGCTCTACAACATGCTCTGGACCAAGTTGCACCCCAAACTAAAAGTTGGTTAATTAATTTATTGTGGCTCGTAGTAGGAAGGAATTACGTTTGTTGATCTTTTTAGTACAGAATCTCTTTTAAGCTTGGCCCTTCATACTAATGGAGAGGACTTTTTTTTATCTGGATCGAAGATAACTTTTGGGTTCCTTTTGTGTGTCAGATGCTTGTAAATGTGCTGTGTTCAATTGCAGGCACGACCACTGTTCAAAGACAGGAGAAAATTTTCACAGGTGGTTGATCCAGTGCTTCAGGGTCAGTATCCTCCAAGGGGTTTATATCAGGCGCTTGCTGTCGCTGCAATGTGCGTGCAGGAGCAGCCTGCTTTGCGGCCCTTGATAGCTGACGTTGTTACAGCTCTTTCATACCTTGCTTTGCAAAATTATAACCCCGAAAGCCAACCAAATCAGAACACCTCTCGTTTGACCACACCAGGTACACCCCCTCGAACCAGAAGGGACACTGAGAAGAGGTCGGGATATTGAGGTGTTAAGTTGCGGAAGTAAAGGAGGGTATAATTGGATCCATGCAGTACTCTTCCAGTCGCTAACGCCAAGTGCATGAACCTTGCAGCTTCACCTAGCCTAGTACCATCTCTTGGCAGTAGATCCGACACATATTCTGCCATGTAGTTAATCATGGTTGGGGGCATCCCCTCCTTCGGCTGGCTTCTTGGTTTCTCGTGCCAGTTCTTGAACCGAGTTTGATGCCAGGTTGGCCACTGCTCTACTCAGAATCAATTTTATTTGGCCAAGTACATTCTTTTTGTTGTTGCGTATGTAATTTTGGTTCCTTATATCAAAGTGAATGTATTAGATGGCACATCTCCTGATATTCCTTCTATCTTGTTTTAGAATTTAGCAAAATACATTGTTCAAAGTGCTTTTCACATTCTTACTTACCTTGCTCTAGAATTTAGCAAAATTTGGATCTATGGAGGTGAGAACAGGCATTTCAGGGTGCAGCCTCCATTATTATAATTGTACAGGCATGAATCAGGTCAGCTGGCACATTATGAACAGCCGTGTCATATGACTGCCAGCAGGCAAGTGATGGCTTCTCAGTGGGGATGGTGTGTACAATCATAGTATAAATGGTGTGGAAGGTCACCAGTTGCATTGGCATCCTCTAGTGATCTGTACACCAGAAAGGCTTCACCTACCCCAGTTTGCCCCATTATTTTGGGTACATTTGCATTTTGATGTGCTCAGTCAAATTTGCATTCTTGCTATGCTGTTACCAACCATGTAAAGTAATGGCACCCTGTTGTTACTCTCCACAAGGGACCTGAGAATATAATTTTTTTTTTGTTTACTTTTCGTTCTTTATTCTCATGTATATTTAATTTGTGTGGAAAAGGGTACAGCATGTGACCATGAATTCTTTGAGGTGCAATCAAAATCATGTGAATATGTTCGTGAACTTCTCTTAGATCTTGGGAGGCAAGCATGCCATGAAGATTTAGTCATCATGTCTTTTTTTAGTCAGTATTGATTCATCATCATCAGAACTTGCTTCCTATCCTCGTTTGTCATTGGTTTCTTTGTACATGGTCATTTTTCATCATCATCCTATTTTTTTTTTTATTGTCCTGTCATTTATGTTTCCGTCATCCAATGCGTCCAAGTTTGATTTTATGTTGGTCATCAAATTTGTGAAATACATTTTATGAAGGAAAACATTTGACATCTGTGTTTTTGATATGAATCTTTCTACCTACTTTCCTGTAAAAATAAGAATCTCTTTGTATATATAGTACATAATTTTAAAAGCTTTCTTTTTTGTAATAAATCTATGGTGAGTTGGTGTTCGGTGATAGAAGGCAAAAGAAGAAGAAGAAGAAGAAGAAGAAGAAGAAGAAAATGATTGGTAATAGAGTCATCCAAAAACTTAAACTCTATCAAACCAATTTGATGATTCATCTACAGAGTCATAAACCAGAATGAGTCTTTGATGAGTGATGTATGGTTTTTGCAGAGGGAAGCACAGCCAAACTCCAACAGAGGCATTCAGAGTTGATCAACCTAAGTGAAAGCCCACTCACTGCAACAAACATTGGTTCTTCTTATAGCTGATGTTAGATTTAGCTTTTTTTTCTGGTGTTTTGACCACGATCGAATTATCAGAACCATTCGATGTTGATTGATGTCGACAAGAGTGTGTCATTTTTCTCATATTAACCCGAAAAAAAAAAAGACACATTATTTGGTGTCACAGAGGTCGAATCATGCCCTTTAGGAAACCTTCATGGTGGATTAGGACGGAGGAGTGACGCCTACTCACCACAAAATAGTACAATGATCATGGAAGTGATGTCTATCACCGTTGAGTAGGAGATCGACGGTGAGGATCATCTGCGTTTCGTTCTCTTTGTTCTTTTCTCCTTTGTGTGAGAAGCAATGAATCATCATCCAATACAGAACTGCAATGGGGGAGGAGCAGTTACTTATCTTAGCTCGGTCAACCTATCACCTGGATATAGAAAGCCTTTTGCCTTGACAACGAAGCGAGAGGAAAAGGAGGGGAGGAGAGAGGAGTCAAACTTGGCTACAGACCAGGGGGCCGTTGGTTGACTGCCCTCCACCCACCTGCTCGGTCAAACCCACCATCTCCTTCACACCAAACTCACCCTTTTTAGTATTATTATTATCATTAGTATTATTAATAAAATAATATAAAATCACAAAAATACCCTTATCGAATTGCCTCTTCCTCCTTTACGTAACTTGCAATAATTTATAAAATAAAAAAAAACACACAGTGGAACAGAAAATTTGAAAATATTAGTAAAATAAGGGAAGAAGAAATGATTAATATGTAAAGTTGGAGAAGGGATAAATATGTAAGTTGAGAAGATGAGATATAAATATTTAGCTTTAAAAATATATATAAATAAATAAAAAGTAACGAGATTTAGTTATTGACTTCACCCAAACCCAAATATAAGTAAATGGTACGAAAAATTAGAAACAGTCCTCGCCCCCACACCTGCCTCCGCGAGAGGTAAACCCCTCGGCCGATTCCAGCGCTCGCTCGCGGAAATCCACCACCTCCCTTTACCACCCCTCCCCCCACCCTCCCTTGCCTCTCCTGCCGCTGTCCGCATCGCCCACCACGAAACCCTTCCCCGTTTTGGTCTCCCCATCGAGATCGGAGGCCCCCTGAATCGATTGGACTCCGGGAGCTCCGATCGAAGCGTTCGGCTGTGGTGGGGGTGGCGGCAGAGGCGGCGGCGATCGACCGTGGTACGGATGAGTGGTGGATGGTCGCGCTGATGAAGATCGTTAGGCCTTGCTGGAAGCCGGCGCCGGAGGAGGGGAGAGGCCGGGGCGGTGGGTCCCCCGCCCGCGCCAATGGCCTACTCTGGTACAAGGATCTCGGCCGCCACGCCGTGGGGGAGTTTTCCATGGCGGTGGCGCAGGCGAATAACCTGCTGGAGGACGGGAGCCAGATCGAGTCCGGGCCGCTGAGCTGGAGCGAGGAGGCGCCCGGCCCCCACGGCACGTTCGTCGGGGTCTACGATGGGCACGGCGGACCCGAGGCGTCGCGCTACATCAATGAGCGTTTGTTCCTCAACCTCAAAAGTACGTCCTTTTCTTTCTTTTCTATTTTGGATAATACCTCTCATGTCCCAGTTATCCGTTGACTTGATTGCTTGTGGTACGTTCTTCATTTAGATTGTGGTTGATATCTAAAAAATGTGTAAGGATTTTGTGCATTTTCTTCATGGATTGATTTATTTTGTTGGTAAATTCGCAAAATCCCAACATGAATTATGTTTTATGAATTTTGGTCTGTTTCTCCATGTGTTCTATTGCCTAAGTTTTTTGTTATCCATCCTGCATATAGCTTGATTACGTTAGATTTTACATAGCATACCTGTGTAAGGATGGCAGGAAACTGATGGTTGCTCTTTAATATTTCACCTTCCGAATCTTACCTGGAGGTTTGCTTTATCATATTCTAATTCTATGTACTTGATGACCTAAATAATTTCTCGTAAAACAATATACTACTTATTGGCATTAATTATGCACCTTATATCTGCTAATTCCAAGCTTATCATTCCAAAACTTTGCTTAGATTTTGCTAATCGTGGTCAAAGTCTCAAAAATTATTGTTCTCCTGTTCAGATACATCTGATCTGATTATATGTTTGTCCATAAATTCCTTTGTTATAGTAACAATGTACATGATATGCAGAGTTTGCTTCGGAACAACAAGACATGTCAGTAGATGTCATAAAGAAAGCATTTTCAGCGACAGAAGAGGGATTTATCTCTATTGTAAGAAAGCAGTGGTTCACTAAGCCGCAGATTGCCTCTGTTGGTTCATGTTGTTTGGCTGGTGTTGTATCTGGGGGAATCCTTTATGTTGCAAATCTTGGGGATTCCCGTGCAGTGCTTGGGAGATTTGACGGAGGGTTTAGAGAGGTTACAGCAGTCCAAATGTGCCCCGAGCACAATGCGAGCTTTGAATCTGTGAGAGAGGAATTGCGTTCCTTGCATCCCAACGACCCACAAATTGTGGTTATGAAGCATAAGGTTTGGCGTGTCAAAGGCCTCATACAGGTAATCTAATTTTCTAAAATTATTATGGTGAACAGTGAGATTTTCATAACCAGGTTTTATAGTATGCATTTTGATTATTTTTTGTGTATTTCATCATGGTCATCCCTAAATGTTTGTTATCGACAAATATACCTAGAAATGGAGAAGGGATGGCTTTTGGCACTAGAATCATTTATTTGCATGAAGCTTTTTAAGGACGTTTATCACTTTTAATAAGGTGTGGACAAATTCTCTATAAAATTTATTTTTCATATTACCTTTTATAAGATGAGTTTTCTCCAGATAGAAAGCATACCATATCTCCTTCAAACAATATATTAGAATTAATATTAACGGTTGAGCAGCCCCTTGTAACAATCTGCTGAACCATTGCTTCCTAAAAGAAGCTTGATGAAGACAATCTAACTCGTACAGTGATAATGAGAGACTGGTTTTCAAGTTTATCAACCAAACATTTGCAAGAGTGACATTCGATGGTGGTAATTGGGATGTTGCATCATAACTTATGTGATACATTTCATGTCTGGTCATCTAGAAAATTACAGGGGCCAGTTCACGTTGCAGCTTTGTTGGTTGAATGAACAATGGAATGTCTAATTTTTTGCTTCATATTTCTTGAGCATGTCAAAACATATTTTGGTTTGATTTCTCTAAGATGTTTATTTCGATCATGCACACTACTTCTATATGACTTTGTGTGTCTTGTGTAAAATATCTTGGATGTGATTGATGATTTCAATTTAGAAGACTTTGCTTTCTTTTCAAGTATAAGTGCAGGTATAAACATTTGATATTTCTGGCCAAGGTCTGTGCACAAGGACATTATCACAATAATATAATGCAGGAATTTTTCACGTATTATATATTCAATGAAACAGTCTTTTTTTTTTTTTTTTTTTTTGTGAATCATCTGGAGTTGTCTTGAACCTGTGATGTGAAATATGTCAGCTTGTAGGATCAATGCAAGAATTTTCATAGTGTTTTCGAGTTTGCAACAGTTTGTAGTTTATCCACGAATTCCCAAGATTGGCTTTGAAATACCTGTTTTGTACTCAATGATAAAGATGTGCTGTTGTACTTTTTTCTTCTTCTGATTTTGTGTCACAAGAAGATCTGCAGGTACAGGTATAGAAACACTGGACTTTGAGTACTTTCTAGTTATCTTCAGCCTTTTAAATTGATTTGTGTCTGCAGGTTTCAAGGTCCATTGGAGACGCGTATTTGAAAGATGCAGAGTTCAACCGTGAACCTCTACTATCAAAATTTCGACTTCCTGAACCCTTCCAAAAACCGATCCTTAGTGCTGAGCCATCGATAGTGACACACAAACTCTGTCCTGAAGATCAGTTTATAATATTTGCGTCAGATGGTCTATGGGAGCATTTGAGCAATCAAGAAGCTGTGGATATGATCCAGAACTCCCCTCATAACGTAAGATGTTTTTCCTTTTTCCAGGTTTTCTTTTGTATGGATGACATATTCTTCTTCTATGATTTTAAAGCATTTTTTGACCTTTTTTTATTTTTTATCTTAGATTACTGTACACCGGATAGTATCATGATAGTAAATAACTAAACTGGTAGGTTTTCGACCTGCCAATAATAGGTAAATTACTCTCTTGGGGATTATTAGTCTTTTGTTTAGCAACATTTGTTCCAAGTCCTAGCATATCTGATTTTGTTGCAAAGCAAACACATTCATCCATGAGAGATCTGGTCCTTTCTGAAAAAAATTGACTATGTTATGATGAATTGGAAGTCCTGTTTTTTTCTCATGGTCTTCTGTTCCAAAAATGTTTGGGCATCATAGATGCTTATTTTATCTTGTATTTTCCGTTTGTTTAGCAGACATGATTCTTCACCATTCCGAAGTATTGTGTTCTATAAATATCTTAGTTTCTTACATGTGCCAGCAGAGTCGCAACCTCCACAACTTCTTTCTACTTTCATTAGTGCCTCATCTTTGTTTTTGGCTTCCTGCTCGGGCTTTACTTTCTGATGCTTAAGGTGCCGCTTTCTCTATGCTACAAATATTCAAACTGAAACCAACAGTTGTCCCGTGGTGCTTCTTGGTCCTGCAGGGTATCGCAAGAAGACTTGTCAAAGCTGCACTTCAAGAGGCAGCAAAGAAAAGAGAAATGAGATATTCTGACCTGAAAAAGATCGATCGTGGAGTTAGGAGACACTTCCATGATGATATAACTGTCATAGTCCTATTTCTAGAGCCTGCTCTAATAAGTAGGAGCTTCTACCATGGTCCTGTACTCTCACTTAAAGGAGCCGGTGTCCCTGTCTAAGCAGAATCGAGTCTGGAGTTCCCTGTTGCTTCATCCAGGGTCTGTCTCCCAACACAGATTTTAGAATGTTCTCTTACTCTGCTAGCTCGGAACTGCAGTCTCAGGCTGTCAGCAAAACACGCAAATTTCATTGATCAAAGGCAAGACGCGCATTATATCACAGGATGGAGGCTTTTATCTAACGTGACAATCTGCAATTTTGCTTTTGAAATAGAGATGATTAGCAATTATGATTACTTTTGTTGGTTTGACTTGACAGTGAAAAAGGCTGGCTTCAATTGTGTCAAAATCTTGTTCCAAGTTTCAGCCTCTCAACTGCAGGTATAGGGATTCGAGTGGTGTATAATTTTGTTTGTGCAATAACAGTGTTATGTTTCTACTTCCAGTTGACTCCCAATATTATTGGACTACTGAGCCATTTCGTTTCTGCTCTTTGATTTCGCAGTGTGGTTATTTCCAGCTTCCGATCTTTTTTTCTATTCTCTCTTGTGGGAGGTGTTTGTTTGAGCGTCAAGAGTGGAACACTCCAAGGAAAACATGTATTGACAAACATATTTTATTTTCCATTGTTCACCTGCTCCTGTGTGATGTCATGATGAAATGTACAAACAAATCTCATTCTATTACAAATCAACTTTTCACACCACGCTAGTATTATTTATATCAGCGTTCTACATGCTGCAAAAAAAGTCAACATCGTAATGTCGGAGTAGCATCTCAGTTGGTTTGCTAAATTCTTTAAAAATTTATATACTTATACTCAATATTCATTACCAAAAGTGTCATAATAAAATAATATTATTGTAAGGTAAAATTGTTTGGATATGATTAGAACATAATAATCTTTCTTAAGTATCTGACTCCGTATGGGATTAAGCTCTTGTGCATGTCTTAAACAGATTCCCATTAACTCTTAAGGGTTTTTTTTTTCTTTTTTTGTCTATGGAAAGAAAGGAACGGTTTATCTTAAACAAAGTCCCACCAACTCTTTTTTTTTTTTTTTAATCTACAGACAGTAAGGATTTTTGTTTTACATTACCTAAAGATATTATATTTTAAGTATAATATGTCGAGCATAATATTATTTTTTAAAAAATATTTTGTATGCTATGGATATGATTAAGAACATAATTCTTAGGATATAAAATTGGATAATTTTTCTTCCATTTAAAATTATTCTATTTTTTTGTGTTTTTTCAATCCCAACAACTTTTTTTTTCTTACAGAAAGTTAGAACCCTATATTAATTTTCATCGTCACGACACTATTGGAGTCTGAGTACATTCCGAATGGTCCGCTGCACGTAGGATGGGGGATGACGTTTATAAAAATAATACGTAAGAGTAGAAGAGGTGAAACGCATCGCCACAACAAGACCCCTCTAACACTCTTTCTTTCTCCCCTTATTTCTCCTCTATTAGATTTCTTGCTAATGTGTTGGATCGCTTTATGACAATTCATTAGGGGCCAATCAATTCGCTCCTTCTGCTCTCTTCGTCTTGTTTCTTGGTGATGTACGTAATAACAAGTTCCAACTCGACGGTTTCCTATAACAAAGTCTCCTTCCTACTCTGCTCTTTATCCGGGAGCTTGATAAGGTATATTTTAGCCGATCCACCAAGACTGTTATGTCACCTCCATGATGTCAAATGGACACATCCGACTCAGCTCGGACCACTATCTCGAGAAAGGGCATTGCTTCGGCCCGCCGCTCAAGAAGCATGATGAGATAACGGGTGCAACAGTCGACATCAGCAGATAGATCATTGGTTCACTCCTCACCCGAGAAGCAGGTGATGTATAATATTGTTCCAACGCTTGCACGCATTAAAACAACTTTGTACGGATCCTTTATACTGTAGATAGTATAAAAAGCATCCAGATAAATAGTAGCAGGGGGGCTCTCTCCATCTCTCACATAGAGAATATAAACTCAAAACTCCACACTGCTAACTTGACCGTTGGAGAAGTCACATCAGGTATCCTCCATCGCAACCAGGGCTTTGTGCAGGACCTCACGAGAGCCACCGAGTAACTGTATTCCGAAACAAACATCCAAGTAAGAGCATCCCAAGACGTACATTCGAGGCCCGACGAACTTCTCCTGAGCTTTCTCACCTCTTCCCTACCAACCTTGATGAGCTTACGAACAAAGACAAAATAAAACGATGATGACCCCTCGATCACGACATAAAGTTACACAATATATGGCTCATCTACTGGCGAACGGGAACAACAACCGGTGTTGGAGTAGCAGAAGAGCTCAGACATGGAGCGCCATGAAGGAATCTGCAATTGCCAACATGAATTGGTGCCAAGCTTCGAGTGTGGTTTTAACATTGGGATCCTCCTTCCTCTACGGCAGTGCTCTGTTTACTACTGAGACATCCATACATACTTCAGCTGAACCAACATTCGAATAGAGCAGATGAGAAAAGTTTACGGACAGAGCAGCCAGGGATGCCCATGCCATTCAAGAAGTCCATCCAAATGGAATTGGGTACAACGAATTGTAACAAAGGAATATAAAGACTTGTCAGTATGATTTAGTTTATAGAAAATGCAACTGTATCCCAAATGAATAATAAATAAATTAAGTTGACTTAGTAGTAGACACTCTACTTTTACTTTAATGTCTGCAAGCGCATCGCAACATAAATTAAGTTGACTTTGTAGTAGACACTGTACTGCTCTGTCCACTATAGCTCAGTTGAATGAATAGATTGGATCTCTTGCACAGATGAGATATTTTAGAAATGGCTTACATGCTCTTCTGCTGTGAGGATTGTAGATACCTTCAGAATGCCAAACAGCAAGACTCTGAAACATTAGCAGATAAGTGCAAGTAAATTGTCAGATATATATATAGATACCTTTTATTGGTTCTCAAGCCAGCCTTCAATATTCAACCACCTATTTTCAATGACTGTCATTGCTATCAAATTTGTTGTTCACATTTAGATTTGGTAATTGGCCCCAAGCCTTTTGGATTTGATAAGATTTTTCTCTCTTATCTTCCTCACCATGGCTACTATTATCCCCTTTCTGCAATCATATATTTCTGTGTCCATCTTTTTTTTACTTGTATATTGTTGCCAACTATATTATTATCTCATGCTAGAGGAGGAGAGAGAGGGGGGGAGCCGAACTTTGGGATGAGTGATCCATCCTATTTGGGTAGTCAGATGGCGATGGAGGGATTCCATTGAGTCTGAATACCTAAAATGGAATAAATTATCATCAGTTAATCGTGATATTTAAAAATAGTCATTTTCACTTATAGGTCTCATCAAAAGTACCCTTTGAGAAATTTTTTTTATTATTTACTTCAAATAGTTTTTACATCTAAACCAGAATATGTAATCGTTTACTGTTGTGGTATATGTATTGGTCGTATGACATTTATAAGAGAGGCAACAACTAACATAGTGATGCTTCCATATTATTGCTTAGAGTATAGGAATCGAGGCTCTATATGTTTAGAACTGATTAAATTTATTGCAGAATTGCATGTTGCTCTTCTTTTGAAACTTGCTCTTATGTTAGAACTCAAGAAGAAAAAATAGGAGCGCTATATGTACTCTATTTTTTTTTTTAGTTATACAATAATCTATATTCTTCCTTTTCTTTTTCTTATTCTGGGGACAAAATGGTCGACCAAATTCCTACTAATTGTCTATTTCATAATAACTTAGTACCATAAAATTTATCTCTTAGATCTTACATATATAGAAACTATTTTTGAGATTCTTACATAGTGAATCCTGAAGAATCATAGTGTTTTTTTCTTTTTTTTTGTAAGCTAATATAGAGTGTGGTGGATACAGTAGATGGTTCATCGACTATTTTTGTAACAATTAGACACAACTTTATTAATTGTGTCATTTCCATTTTATTGTTGCCAAATCTGTGGTTCTCAAAATTGTAACTCACAATGTCTTGGCCTAGTGGCTAGTTTACCAAAAAGATTGTTGTTAAAAGGTATGGAGAGTGCGTACGGGTGTAACAACAAATGTAGAAAATAATATCAAGAGATTAGGAACACACAGTTAGCATGAAAAATGAGGTGGTTGATGCTCCTATCTTTGTCTCTTGGTATTCTATTGTATCAAAGATGTAAAAGGACTAGTTTATGACATTTTATTGCATGTGTTGATCATTTTAAAGTTTTTGATTATATAGAATTTTGGATGCTTGTGCAATAAGCATCGAATGATAATACTCTGTAACTAATATATAAGCTTCTCATCCATTTCTGCTAAATCTGGTACTGTGATGGTCTACATTTAATTTTTTTTCTAGGTTTCTGAACACCATAGAACAATTCCATTGATTTCTTTATCATGAGAGCCTCACGATTCAAGTTAGCAGGATTTCTATCAGTAGTGTTCTAGCTTAAATATATACCTATTATTAACACACGGTTTTTTGTGCCTTGAAAAAAGTACTATTTCTTATATATTTCTTATGTTGATGATTTAATGCTGGATGGTTGTCATACATATTACATATGCATTTCGATAACTATTTATTTTGTTTAATAAAAAATCTGATAAGATGTATGTCATATAAATAAACTGTAGTTTTTGTTCTGTCATTGATTCAACTATTTAGCAATCATATTGTTAGGATACTTGTCAAAGCTGTCAGCATAAGCATTTAAAAGAACTAACGGGATACAAATATTATATCTGAAGGTCATTTGTTAGGTCTGTAGGCCCGTAATTTTACCTCATTATTTCTTTCAATTTCATGAAGCTTGAAGATGAATGTCACAGAGCTTGTGCATCACTTTCATTCGTATGCATCATATTTTATATCTTTTTATTTTTATTATCTTTGTTTGATTATGTAGTTGTTAGCTTGGTCGTCGACTCCTTCCTCGTGGCCTTCATCAACGATCGGGAATGAGAATACGGAATGGGGAAGGCATGCGAAAGGAGGAATGGTTGTGCGATCGAGCGATCATGCGGGCGAGAATAAAAGGAGGGTTGTGGTCAAGGAGATGACTAACATTTTATTTATGTGAAGGATCACCATTCATTAAGGTTATAAATGTTGTGGAGATACGTAAAAGGTCCTAATAAGTGGCCTTGATACTACCAGTCAAGTACAAGTTGGTCGAGTCACAACATCTCGAAATTCGACCACAGGTCGGGTTTGTTCGAGACTGAGAGCTTTGTATTTGGGACTAAAAAATCCTTTGAGAGCTTGAAAGTTCTTAGGAGTTTGTTCGGAACTGAGAGCTATGTCTTTGGGACCGAAAGCCTTTTGAGAACTTAAAAGCCCTTGAGACTATATTCGAAACTGAGAGCCCTATGGGAGCTCGGAAGCTCCTAAGAGTTTATTCAGGACTAAGAGCCCTATGTTCGAGACTGAAAACCCTTTAAGAGCTCAAAAATTCTTAATAGTTTGTTTGGGACTGAGAGCCATGTAAAGAGGTTGATTACCCTTGAGATTAGTCGGGATCAAAATGCAGAGCAATGCTAGTAGTCAGGGGCTTAAAGCCCTAGAGATCGATCGAGAACACGCCCGAACAATGCTAGTAGTCAAGGGCTTTCAACCCTTGAGATCGATCGAGATCACACCTAACCGATGCTAGTAATCATGGGCTGAAAGTCCTTCAGATCGATTACGATTACACTCCATTGATGTTAATAATCAAAGGTTGAAAGCCCTTGAGATTGGTCGGGATCACGCCCGAGTGATGCTAGTAATCAGGGGCTGAAAGCACTTGATATCGGTCGAGATCACACCTGAGCGATGCTAGTAGTCAGGGGTTGAAAGCCCTTGAGATCGATCGAGATCATGCCCGAGCGATACTAGTAGTCATGGGCTAAAAGCCTTGTAAAGGGGCTGAAAGCCCTTAAGTTGATTAGGTTCATGCCCGAGCGATGTTAGTAATCAGGGGCTAAAAGCCCTTAAGATCAATTGGGATCATGCCCGAGTGATGCTGATAATCAGGGGCTGAAAGCCCTTGATATCGATCGGGATCACACCCGAGCGATGCTATTAGTTAGGGGCTGAAAGCCTTTGAAATCGATCAGGATTATGCTTGAACGATGCTAGTAGTTAGGGGCTGATAGCCCTTGAGATCGATCAATCACACTCGAGCGATGTTAGTAATCAAGGGATAAAAGTCATATGAAGGGGAAGGCCTACCTAAATTAGACATCAATGGGGGGAAACATTGGGGGCCTGAGGTAATCTATGACGTTTCACAGTAACGAGGGGTCGAGCTGTCGTGTTGCAATTGGTCACTTGTTTGTTCCTCCTTAACCGATTTTGTTTAAGGCATTTTGCCAATTAATTGTGAATCTTTTTAGGATTTCTGAAGCATCACTTCATACCTGTCTCTGACAATTGAAGAATATTTCAAGAATGTCGTGCCAAGAATCCTAAGACTCATGTTTTGAGCTAATTTTTATAAACCCCAAGGCGCTTACTATTTTGTCGTTATCTTTATGCTCTATCTCATTTTCTTAATTTCCTTACATGCTCTTTATGTGGCGTCTTGATCCTCTGCATCTTGTTAGATGAGCCTTGATCGGTGATTTTTATCCATAGTATCTTGTTTTACCTTTCATTTTGTCCCTCGATCATGGGCCCAAGGAAGTTTTTCGATAGCTCCTATTGCTGAGGGTGCTCACTTCAATGCAACTACCTAGATGAAGGAGGTTCAGGTTTTAAAGCTTGATCTGGAGGGGGCCCTGGCATAGGACGAGGAGGTAGAGGAACTCCCTTCGACCGATGGGGACTAAGTGGCCAAGGGCAGGGGTTTACTCCCTCGCTCTTTCGGAAGTGACCTTGGCATGTATGGGAGTCAACTTTTCATCTTAATAAGTTGGCAAACCCTGAATCTGACTGAAAGGGGTGCCTCCGCGCTTCACCATCGGGCAACAATTAGAATAGGGCTCCCTTTTCACTAGAGTTGATAGTTTCTTTTCTTATCACATGCAAAGCCTTTGTAATGCACTTGATTTATTGTAAGTAGTCTAATTCGGACTTTCTTGGCCAATAAAAGCATATCCTTCTCTTCCACTTTCGCGTGTCGATGTCTGATGATGAATGTGTTACATTTGTGTTGGAGTCTTAGCTTTTCTGGACAAAGTGATATCCCCTTCCGAAACCTGGATCGTAACACCTTTTGGCTTTGTGTTGGAGGCGCTACATGACGTTGGAGTTGCTCCTCGATTGACTAGCCACAATGACTTAGGGAGTTGGTGAGTTATCCCGACTTTATTTGGTTTGCCCTAGTTGAGGGGGTAGCATCTATTGCCCTGAGGTGATTGGACCTAGTTCGGGCAGGGTCTCTGGAGAGCGACAGGGTTGGCGTAAGGCCTTCTGGTCACCATTACCGCTTGTGGGGAAGAGGATGAGGGTAGGACCCTTCGAACCTAGATTAGGGATATTCATGCAGCGACCTAGCCCGAGTATTCTCCCGGGTCCGCATATGATGTTCAACACTCAATCGATGCATGACCCTCCTTCTAGTAACAAAAGAATGTTATACATTTTTACGTACTGAGGATGAGATGTCACCATGGCTTGGTGTTGCCCGCATACACATGGACGCTCAAGGATTCTTGGAGGTGCCCGAGGGGTGTGCTAGCTCCTTGGGACATTGGTTAGTAGATTGAGAACCAGGGCGATCGCCTCATGTTGGAGTCAACTTCTGATCCTTGGTTTAGCTGCAACCGCTTGGAGTTTGTTGTGATGTTCCGAGGGGAGTTGCTTATCTTTGATCGGGAAATCTTGTTTGATTGGCCTCCATAGGCAAAGCTTCCCTCTTTGCAAGTGCATCCTTCCACGCCTCAGCTGGCTCTTTGATCGTTAACACATGTGCCAAGGCTACGGTCGGGGGGGGTGAGGTGCCACTCCGACTTGGCCCCTCCGACAATCAAGTTAGCTTAGTGATTCTTATGTGTAGTATGCCTAGTGTTGAAGAAGATCCACTTACTTATTTGCCTAGGCACCTTTTATACTATCTGGGGAGACAGAAGAAGTACGAACTGGATGAATACGCATGGGTGGTAGGTCGACACCGTACGTTGTTCAGTGGCTAAACCCTTGACCTGTTTGCTAATTTCGACCCTATTGCTTTTATTGCATATTTGTGGTAGACACGATCCTTCCATGAATCGTTGTTTGGGTTGAAACAGGTCCTCCTATTTAGTATGGGACATACAAAAGAAAACCATATGATAGAGATAGGGCATGCGATCTAAGCCTAACCCCTCGAGCGGTGGTACGGGACAACGGTTCTTCCTGAGATCTTGATACAAGTTGTGTCGACCGTGACTACTTGGATTTTGAAAGGTGACATAAATTTATATATTTGATGAATCTCTGATCGTATGTTCCAGTCACCGTAAATGGTTGATCTGCTCAAGATTTATACACTGTTCATGAAATTGAGTTAAAACGAGCATAGTACTGAGACATGGAACGACATATGTGACCATCCAAACGTAGTAGCCACCATCCGCAACGAATGAAGCACCACACAGTAAAGGATGATCGCAACGTAGAAGCACACCTGTAACTTTGTTTTGCTTGCACCACTTCAGTTTGGAAATGACAATCGTCTTTCGTTGCAGTGGGAGAAGTCAGAACGCATGGGTTGATGCGATCAAGGATGATCCTCGTAATGGATCTGTTCATCATCAGATAGTGACATATTTGCATTATAAATCTGATGATGACTGATTAATTACAAGGACCATTCTTCAATCGCATCAATCCTTGTGTTTTCCAGCTTCTCTCGCCACCACAAAGACTTCTGTCATTTCTAAACGGAAGTGATGCCAGCAAAACAAGTTACAGGTGGGGCTTTTACGTTGGGATCATTCTTTACTATCGCGGTTTATTTGCTGGAGATGGTGGCTACCACCTTCGGATGGTCACGTACGTCGCTCCTTGTCTCACTCCTCTCTCTACCACTCACTGTCGAACGAGAGTAGATTGGAAGGAAATCTTGAACAAATGAGATATGGCCACAAATGGCTTACTGAGAATGGAAGTATTCATCGAAGAAGTCTCGTCATCCCGAAAGAAAGCCTATGCAGACCGACTGAGTTGGACAAAACGAATAATAACGAGCAAATCGATAAACCGAGATGTAAAATAACTATCATATAAAATAATTTAATTCTAAAATCAAAATCAAATTATATAAATGATTAGGTTTGTGCATCTTTAGATGCTACGATCCTTAGAATACCAACACCATAGCTACATTCGTCAATTGGTAGGAAATAGGACTGATCTACAAAAAGATAGGTCTATCTTCTCCTCCTTTCTTATATTTCACATGATTATTTTGGTTGACATAACATGGAGAGATATTTGATTTGTCATCTAAGAAAGATAATTAGAAGAGTTTATCAAACATATTCTAAAGGACATACTGATATTCTTCATGATATGATATATGAAATGGATGTAGCTATATTATTTTCACATATAGATATGTGAAAGAAGTAAGCAGACATGTATTACCATAATTGGGGTACATAAGAAGAATCAATTAATCAACATTTCAAATCAGAGATTTAGAATAAAGGATAAAAGCCACAATATGTCTTATATATATATATATACATATATTAATTGCAACCATGATTTGCTCATCATGATGAGAATTATATACATGTTCATTATCTTAATGTGCATGCATATCTCACTAGTTTATATACATGCATTGATTTAGTACACTCAACACTTTTCACAGAAAAATCAAATCAATACTTCGTTCATGCATGTGTGTTTTTGCCCATTAATTGATCTACAATATGGTTATGAGAAGAAAAAGAAAAAGTAATTTTATGCACCAAAGACAAAATAGACTCTTTACGAGAAAAATATGCTTATATTCTATATATTTGCTCTCTAGATACAATGAATCTAACAGTGGCTTGGACTATAAAATTAAGAGTATGAATGCTCATATGTGATCGATGGTAGAAATGAGGAGCTTGTCTACATTGGAATTTGGTCGAGTCTCTTTTCAAGTCTACCGCTGAGACATGGAGTTCCAACATGAGTTGGTGCAAAGATCACAATTTCCAAGTGTGTTTTCACATTGAGTCCTTCCTTGTTATACTATTTGTTGCAAATGGTAGTCGACATAATCACATGGTTATATTTGTGGCGGCTTTCTCTTATTGCTTTGGCTACCGTAGCTTCATTTTAGATTTATAATTTTTTTATAAATTGTTTATTAAATGGAGTTACGATGAGCAAAGCAATAAGAGAATGTTGCTGCAAATATGACCATCCGGATGGATGTGTTGATCACCATCTACACCAAATATTGTCAAGAGGGATCAAAAAAGTACTTGTAGCTTGCTCTTTGCAGGGGCAATATATCTCACCCCTTCATAAGCGACCAAATAGTGATAGTAGAAAAGAGGTATTACCTTCGGATCGGAACAATGAAACTATAAAAACAACCATCTGTCGTTCTCGCACTTTCTAGGGCATGAAACACGAAGACTTACCGATCAGGATTCCAGGAATAGCGTTCGAGTAGAAGAGAAACATCTATATCCTCCAACGAGAGGATACAAAGAGAGAATTCTACCACGAAACAACAGAAACAAAATCGCGGAAGCAAGAGGGGGAAGATGTTGGCTTCGGATCGGAGAAGCAAACAACAAAACTATCCATCTGTCCACGCCCTTTTTAGGGCAAGAAGAACCAAGACTTAAACCGATCAGATTCCAAGAATCACGGTCGAATTAAGGACAAATTTCTATATCCTCGAGTACGAGGATTGAATAGAGAGATTTACCAAGTAACAAAAGAAGAAAACAAGATCGGGGGCGCAAGAGAGAGAAGATATTACCTTCGGGTCGAAGAAAACACACTACCAAACCGGTCTTCTTTCCTTCTCGCCCTTTTTAGGGCAAGAAAAAACCAAGATTTGCACCGATCTCGATTGCAAGAATCGAAATCGAGTGGAAGAGAAACATCTAAAAGGCTGCAATAGACAGATTTACCACCGAACAACAGAAGAGATTAAGATTGGGGCGCAAGGGGGTGAAGTTGTTACCTTCAAAGTCGGAGAGCGGCCCGAGAACCCAAAACACTGCAAAAGCCAAACCACGCTTAGGGCTCCACTTCCAACTTGATCGGCGGTATAAATGTGCATATATAGATGTAGATGCATATCGTCCTCCGCCGGTCGTTTTCAGCGGTGACGATGTGTCCACCGTTCGATCGAGGGACGGATGACGCCGTGAAATGGCGGGCTTATCTGCGAAGCTGGCACAATAATTGTGGTCTTGTTGGGTCTAACCAACTGAATAGATCAATGAGCCTATTGTTACGGCTCGATCGACGGCCCACATGAAATCATGGGCCGGCCGCTTCATCACGACCATAGAATATTCCAAGAAAGCAGCTTGCGTACACCAAAACCCTACGTGCTCCGCATGCAGGGAAATCTCGAGACTGCTCCCGACGTGCGTTGCACCTCGTCGATCTCCTCCGATCCCATTTCTTTTCCATCACCAAAAGCCAGCGCGGCTACGTGGAATGATGGCTTCTCTAATCCTCCCACAGCCCTCCTTTTTCTCCGAACACCCTCGTCTTCTTCCCTTGACTCTGCCCCTTGTTCATGCACGTCCTTTGATGCATTGCCATCAATAACATCCGGATTTAACAGGAGGGCGGAGAGAAAGAAGAGAGAGGTGGAGAGCCAGGGAGCTGAAGATGCTGCGGAGAGCTGCGAGCAATGCGTACTCGTGGTGGTGGGCGAGCCACATCCGGGCGAAGCAGTCGAAATGGCTCGACAACAACCTCCAAGGTTTTGTCTCCTCTTCAACTAAAACATCCGTCTTTTGTCATGCATGGTTGAGTAATTTTCTGTTGTAGGTTGATTTCCTAAAAGAGAATGATTGCAAGTTGTTTGATGAAACATCACAAAGAATCTAGTAGATGTCTCGAACACAGAGCTTAGCAATTGTGAAGCACTGATCGATAGTATACTGTTAATTGTCAGCAGTTTGCAATGGGTAAGAATCGTTAGAGATGTCAGAAAGCTCGTAGATGTCATCTAAATTTCTGAACAGTGATGAGTGAAGCTGATGACTAAGTTTCTGAGACGATGCTAAATGAAAGGGCTATCTGCAGAACAAGTTGAGATCCTCCATCTTCTGAATCAAATAAACTCTAAATCAAATAAATAACAAAATACTAAAAGCTTATTAGGGAGATGCACACATATAGATATAAAAAAACTATCATAAGATCGAAATCAAATAATATAACTCAATGATTAGGTTTGTCCATCTTTAGATACCATAATCACATCTGTCAATTCGTATGAAATAGTAGCATTGAGCTACAAAAAGTTAGGTTTATCTTCTCCTCTTTTCCTATTTTTCACATGACTATTTTGATTCATAGAATATGGACATAAGGAGAGATCTTTAATCAGTAACCTTTAAAAAATAATTAGAAGAGTTTATCACACATAATCTAAAGGGCATACTGATATTCTTCATAATTAAATTAAATGAATGCAGTTATATTTGCTATACATATTAATACGTGAAGGAAAAAAGAGACATGTATTACCACAACTGAGGTACATAAGAAGAATCAATTAATTGGCACTTTTATATATATATATATGCACAGGACTCCCCCTATTAATTAATTGCAACATGATTTGCTCATCATGATGAGAATTATATACATGTTCATTATCTTAATGTGCATGCATCTGTCACTAGTTTATATACATGCATTGATCTAGTACACTTGACACTTTTCACAGAAAAACCAAATCAATACTTCGTTCATGCATGTGTTTTTTTGCCCATTAATTGATCTGCGATATGGTTATGAGAAGGAAAAAATAATAATTTTATACACCAAAGGTAAATAGACTCTTTACTAGAAAAATATGCTTATATTTTATATATTCGCTCTCTAGATACAATGAATCTAGCTTGGACTATAAAATTAGAGTCTCAGTGCTCGTATGTGATCGAAGGTAGAAAAGGGGAGCTCGTCTACGTTGGAATTTAGTGGAGTCTCTTTTCAAATCTACTGCTGAGACATGGAGTTCCAACATGAGTTGGTGCAAAGATCACAATTTCTAAGTGTGTTTCATGGTTATATTTGTGGCGGCATTCTCTTATTACTTGACTACCGTAGCTTCGTTTTAGATTTATAATATTTTATAAATTATTTATTAAATCGAGTTATGATGAGCAAAACAATAAAAGAATGTTATTGCAAATATGACTATTGATCACCATCTACACCAAATATTGTCAAAAGGGATTAAAAAAAAAAAAAGTACTTGTAGCTTGTGATTGACACCATCACCCCTTCATAAGCGATCAAATAGTTAGAGTAGAAAATAATAGACACCAAATTGGGATGCAGATAAGATAAAAACTCTCAATCATTGATATATGAACACAAATTCTTTGAACGATATTTTTTAGTACACATGTTATTCTCTCCGGTCATTACCGATCAAATCAAGACCAACTATAATTAGTCTACCTTAAAGTTTGACCTATGTATTTGAGAGATAATGTTAGGGATCCTCAAATGGCATTGGACTTAGGTGGCGATCGAGCCCTCGCATGTTACATGACAGCATGATGTTAGGTTAGCAATAAGAGGGGGGAGGGGGTTAATTAGTGATTTCGTAAAAATACATCAATTCAAAAAAAAATTATTCAATCAAACTTATTTCAAAAATATGTTGAATATAAAAACATTCTTAATAATAGTGATCAAGTAAATCAGTAAATGATAAAAACAAAAAATATGAAATAAATATACAAATCAGATTTATAGTGGTTCAGTCCACGTGAGTTACTCCACTCCCGATTTCTCTTCACTTAGATATCATCGACTTTCACTATTGATCCTTTTCCAACAAGTGAAGATTAATCATCCCTTATAATCTTTTTTTTTCTTTTCCGAGCTCAGGAGATAAATTTTACAACCATTTTTTATAAATATTTCCTCATGCTCTCCCTTAAAACAACGTCTAAGCTTCTCAAGAAGGAAATTCAACTTTCTAACAAGGTTTTCGTATAAGTTTTCAATCTCTATTTTTGCTATTCCAAACAAAAAAACTTGGGGTACTTAGAGACCCAAATAGCTTCAAATCTTGGAGCTAAAATTTAAATTCTTTAGTTTTCAATATATGGGCAGTACCATCATCGACACTGGGTGGTACCACTATCGAACAGAGCTTGAAAATCTAGGAGATACCACTACCTAGAATAGGTAGTACTATCATCGCCTAGCGATACTACTATTGGTAATCGACGATAGCATTGCTCGGGAACTCAAAAAAGTATAAATCTATATTTTTCATACGATGGGAGGTACCACCACCCAAAATAGGTGGTACTATCGTCATTAGCGGTACTACCACCGGCAGTCGATGATACCACCCCTTGCGAACTCGAAAAAGTATAAACCTATACTTTTTATAACTTGGGTGGTATCACCGCCTAACCTGGGGATACCACCACTTGACTTGGCGGTACCACCGCTATTAGTAAAATAAGCTTCCTAATAAACTCAAATTAGTCCTAATTAAGGATCAATTAAGGCCCGATGAGCCATTAATTGAGTTAATATGGTTACACCTAAAACTAACTTAATTAAGACCTAAACTATTTCAATCTAGATAAATTGTTATAAAGCACGAATCATATATTGTCCGACATGTCATTAGTTCATTTAGTGCATCGTCTTCTCTTGCGACGAATTACCCAATCGACATATTGACCTATGTAATATTCGATCTCCTTGGCTCAATGTTTGATCCTTCTGATCCGATGCCCGAACTTATGGCATGAAGCCTTCCGCCAATATGTTGACGAATTTTTTGACATGTTCCACTATGGTCCAAGAATTGATTCTTCCTACTTTAATCAATGTCTCTTCTAGATTGAAGCTAATTATACGTCACTCAAACGTTGATTAGATCATAACTTTATCGACTAGTTTCATCAATAAAATTTGAGATTCAACACGTGCTATATGGATCAATAGACTCCTAATATAAGTCAAACTCAAACTGGGTTAGACTGGTCCAATATTCCACATTAACCATTGATTTTCTCTTATACTAACCATGTAAGATCTATGTAGAGACAAACATCATTTTAGTATCCTTGATAACATGTCATTGAGAAAGTGATTAGTTGATAAAATTAAATCTTATGAAAAATTTATTATACATACAGAGCAAATAAATATAATATATGTATATTTTCTATGAGATTCAATTTTCATAAAATCTCATCAATCTCTTTCTTATGACATTGAAGACACATTGTCTACATCGGAATATGGACCCTCTTCTTTGTTGCTCTCTACTTTGAGAGCTTATATATATATATATATATATATATATGATTGATATAGAACATTGAACCAATTTAATTCAGTTCAATTTAGAGTCCAAGTGATGGTTAGATTTATTAACCACAAATATTTTTTTTCATAAGAGTCATTTTTTTTTCAAATTAGATTTATTAACCACAAATTAGATTTATTAATCACAAATATTTTATTAACCATAAATATTTTCTCAAAATTATATGATAAATGAAGTAATGGGCAAAAACGCAACAACTTAGTGTTTGTTCTCTCCATGTGAAGTATTGGGAGTATGCAAATTGCAAAATTAGGCAAAATTGTATTTTTTTTTACATATTTCTTTTATTGTATCAACCATATGACCACTAAATTACTTTATAATAAATAATAAATTTGTAAGATATTGCTCATGTATCAGCCACGTAACACATGGGAATATGTCTTTTTCCCTTTGTTTTTGTTCTCCGTTCAGCTAAATTGACAAGAAAGATTCTTATTCAATGACCTAACATATTATTAGTGCAAAGACAAAAGAATTTGGACTCGATTAATAAAATGAAATTGTAATAATTATTTTGATATAAACTCTGATCCCCTGTATTTATACGAACTGATCGAATTTTTTAATCTAACATTTAATCACTATTGCTTCTACGAATAATGATCGAAAAGATCGATCATTATTAATCTAAAATATAGAATCAAAATTATCGATTTCTGAATCGGAATCAAATAGAATTTATTTTATTTTTAAATTTCACAGAATAAGAACTGGTCCTAAATAATTGGGAACGCCCGCAGTCAACGACGCGACGGGATCTCCCCTTCCCTTGGGAACGCCCTCTCCCACATACCACCTCTCCGTCCCGCTTTATTCCCTCCCCCGCAGTAGAACCCTCTTCTTCTTCTTCTTCTTCTGCTTCTTCTTCTTTTCTGGCGGATGATGGTGGGGATGGATCCGTCTGACGCGTCGTTCTGGATGGACTTCCTGCGGGGGATGCTGAAGCCGGTGGCGGCGCTGGCGGTGGTGCTCATGGCGGTCGCCCTCTCCTTCACCCAGAAGCTCAAGCTCGAGGGCGAGATAGTCTACGCCATCGCCCGCGCCTTCCTCCAGCTCTCCATCATCGGCTTCGTCCTCCAGTTCATCTTCACTCAGAAGAACGTCGTCTGGATCATCTTGGCCTACTTGTTCATGGTACCATCCTGTCATCCTGTCGGAACAAATCGAAGCTTTTGGTGGTTTAGCTCCATCACATTTCTTGTTTTTTTGGAGGAGATGGTTCTAAATTCCCAATTGACAAGCTCAAAAATCGGATTTTTAGACTGCTTAGGTTCGAAAGAAACAATTTTTAGAGTGAAGTGGGAGCCAATTGAACCGAATAGCAACTCCGCACCTCCACAGACTTGCTTTGAGGCCATCCTACTGCGAAACTGATCGATATCCATTTACAGGTATCTGTCGCCGGCTATACGGCAGGTCAGCGTGCCAAGCATGTTCCTCGAGGAAAGTACATAGCTGGAATCTCCATTTTGGCTGGCACGGCAGTGACGATGCTCCTGCTTGTTGTGCTCAACGTCTTCCCCTTCACTCCACGATACATCATTCCTGTGGCCGGCATGATGGTTGGTAACGCCATGACCGTAACCGGGGTCACCATGAAAAAGCTACGAGAAGATCTTAAAGTGCAGCAGAACCTGGTCGGCCGCTCGTCCCTGATTGCTCTTTCTTGTTCTCTTGATCTCGTTGTCATCTCTTCTCCTCTTTTGCAGGTGGAGACAGCTTTGGCACTCGGTGCAACTCCTCGCCAAGCAACGTATCAGCAGGTCAAGAGGTCTCTGGTGATTGCGTTGTCCCCTGTCATAGACAACGCCAAGACAGTGGGACTCATCTCCCTCCCAGGTGCCATGACTGGCCTCATCATGGGCGGCGCGTCACCATTAGAAGCGATCCAGCTTCAGATTGTTGTCATGAACATGCTTATTGGGGCATCCACGGTCAGCAGCATCTCGTCGACCTACCTGTGCTGGCCTGCTTTCTTCACAAAAGCTTACCAGCTGGAATACAAGGTCTTTGCCACTGATTAAGTATGAACTCTGTTTTCTTTTCACGGTGGAAAAGTATTTTGTTGTCCCTGTCGTACTTTATGTCGATGCAATTAGATGAATGCAGAATGCTGAATTTTTTTTGCTTTGCAATGTGCTCTGTTCTTGGGTTTCAATCTTCCTGTCCTGATGATTTGACATCTCGGGCTTGGTTTCTGTCGAATGAATTGCTTTCTATTTTGTTCTGTGTTTGTTTTATTTTAGATTTTTTTCAACTTTTGGTGTTTTCCAGCTGGATATTCTATTGTCAAGATTGTGATTCTATTTCTGTACACAGATTCGATTGATGCATTCAGCTAAATGAAGCATTTGCACTTCTAATCACCCTTTTGACAGAAAGATGGCTTGTCTTTTGATTCTTCCAACTTTTCTGCATGTCTATAACCAATTTCATGGTTGTCTATCTTGCTGGGAGTGAATCTTACATTTCGACTATTCTCAGATCGTTGATCATACATCACGATCTTTAACATTCTTATTGTGTGTGTTCATTCTTGCTAACGTGTGCTTCCATTAGAAGAACTCGTTCTGAGACAGTGTTGGCTATCAGACATCCAAACGAATTAGATAGAACTTAAATGACCATATATCACCACCATAATTGATCCAGTAAACTGTCTGACATAGATCATCATGCAGATCTCAAGATAAATCGAGAGTTTTCTTGCAGAAGATTAGAGCATAAGCTCATTAAATGTTACTATAACTACGAACAAAGCTTCCTTTCATCGGTTCAACGAAACCCAGCCCTCAGATCACTGTAATGTCGCTGCAACGCCGGATTCATGCATGCAAATATTGATTGCCTTTTAGGTTTCGTTCCGAAAAGGAAGGACCTCAATGGTATTCTGGCCTTACTTGAGAAGTGCTTTATGGGTTGAGTATGGCTGCTTCTGGATCCAGACCATTCAAGATGCACATGGAGTTTGGCTAGTTCTTTCTCAACCTCAGCTTGAAGACGCGTTGCATGATCTACTCCGACCTGCAGCTCATTAGCGACTTTGTTGTTCTCCTGTTGCATGTCGAGAACCTCTCCCTGAAACTTTGCAGCCTGGTAGGGAGTAAATCGGAGATCTTCACATTGTGTTCCTGCCTTTACAGCCCCAGCGATCTCCTCCTGTATGCCGCAAAGCGATGAGGATCTGCTTTGCAGTTCATCTCTCAACAGTGTACTTCGTTCCAGCCATACTTGAAGGTCACTCTTCAATGCTCTGAGCTGTGCACCAGTAGATGCAGACTCTGGCTGCGGAACCTGATCACTGCTGCTTCCTTCTTGGCTTATACTAGCCTTCATCTTCTCGACACTGATTTGTAGGTCTTCAAATTTGGTTTGGAGTTCTTGTATGTGATGCAATGATGCACTGAACCCTAGCCAGAACTCTAGGTTCTCCTCAAGCAGTTCGTCTACAGCTCTTCTGAACCTTTCTTCAACGGGAGAAGTGCCTTTTGGTTCATCGATTTGCTGCAAGTTCCTGTCTTCTGCAAGGGGACTTCCTGTGTCTGCAACACCGCATCTTGTAACCCGAGAACACCGAGGGTTTGGTTCCTCTAGGATGAATGTGGGAAAGCAGGACATGCTTTCAGGTTTACGGTGACAGTTCCAACAATCTTCGACTCCGAATGGAGCATCTACCTTCCCATTTGAACTCGTCTTTGAAGAACCCAGCTGTAGTTTTAGTAAGCGAATCTCCTCATCTTTCACAGAATTGGCATTCTTCAATTCCCTTACCAGTGCCGTCATCTCACCAACACAATCTTCAGTTTCCTTCTCCACTTCGGAGAGCTTTTTCTTTGTTTCTTTGTAGCTTCGGAGGATCGACGTGTACTCAGCTAACAAAATCTTTTCTCTACCTTCTAAACTGTTCAGAAGTAATTGTTGCAAGTCGAGAGAATCCTCTTTCTCTCCAAGTTGAGTTTCTTGGTTAGTACCTGCGTGAATGCCGACTTGTGCTTGCGTTGACTCTTGTACCGTGGACTCGGTTCCCTTGTTCAGGTCCTCGGTGTCTGTGGAATCGCTACCGATGTCAGGGCCTGCAGCCAACTGCGAGGGATCATCATCACTGATAGAACGACAACCGAGTTCCTGAGTTACATGAATCTCATCAATTATTTCATGGATTTCGGTTACTTCTTTAACTTCACATTCTGTCACTTCATTGCAACAGGAAGAAATGTCATCCTCCATGGATCCACTGGCAACATGAGCATCATCTTGGAGTGAAGGGACCTGCAGCTTTTCCGAAATATCCCGGAAGCTATTATAGGTTTCACGAAAACTCTGAAGTAGAATGATTTCTTCTTCTTGGATATTTTTCTGAAGAGGCTCTACTCTCTTTATCTCTGCTTCAGCTTGCTTCAACCTGTAAGTCAATTCATTTGAGTCATCAATCAGGATCATCTTCTCCTCTTCCAAGCTCTGCAGATACTTTTCGAGCTCATTGTTTTCTGAACTCAGTCTACTAATCTGCGCAGTTTGTGTTGACATTGTGAGTTCCAAAGTGGTTACTCTGTCGACAAGCTCATCAATTTTTTCTGCAATTTCCTCTACAGAAATATCAGGATTCTTTTCAAGATATTCTTTAACCTTGTCACATAGTGACTGCAACTCTATCCTCTTGGTTAAACAGCAGCTCTCTTCCTCCACATTAACTGTGATGGAGTTTCTCTCTGGATGTTCATCAGAATCCTCTGTAAGAGTCTGAAATTGACCAAACCTGCCATTAAAATCCTTCAACTTCTTTTTAGCAGCCTTAATTCTTTCCGACTCTATCTTTGCTTGCTCCATTGATTTGTTTTGCTGTTCATGCAAACTGACTATTGCGTCCTCGGAGGACTTGAGGGCTGTTGCTGTCATCAAGGCCCGGGCTTCATTGTCTTCGATAGCTGCACTGGTGCTGAACTCATCTTGCAAGCAGCAAACCTCCTCTTGCATCTCAGTTATCTTCCTCTCAATCTCCCAATATTTTGCTATTCCACCCTCGTAGGAGCTCTTGATGAACTCTTTCTCGGTCTGCAGAACTAGGATTCTTTTCTGAAGCTTACTTATCTCTTCTTGTGCCTTGTCCTTGTTCAATGGAGCATCACTCCTTTGCTGCATCTTCTTTAGGGATGATTGGCTTTCTCTTCTTTTGTTCATTAAGCCATCTACTGTTGGCTTATGAACTTTTCTGGGATCAATCGGAGTGATTGCTTTCGGAAAATTCTCATCCTCTTCCTCTAGCATCGCATACTGGACTTGATCGGGAAAAGCAGTTGCTATGGTGTGGTTGGCCTTGTGCAACTCTCCTGAAATGTGGTCATATCTTTCAGCCAATCCTCTGTATGCCCTGTAAGCTTCTTCAACGAAGCTTATCAACTCTGGTCTCCTTTTGAAGTACATCTCGGCCCTCCTAGCGAAGGAATCAGCATCTTCTTCAATTAACTTTAGCATGGTTTTTACTCTCTCATCCATCTCTGCATTTAAAGTATCAAATACGTAATATCAGAAAGATCAGCAATGGCTTGTGAGTTCCACAGCCAAATACACTTTCTTAGCATGCCTGTTGTAATTGTCACTATATACGGATCTGTGAAAAAACATATCTATCATTCACAAGTATCAGCTAGCTACAATGTTCAGAAAGAAATTTAAATCAGGAAGAAATATTATGATCCTTTTATAGAAATCTTGAACATCAGCGTGATAAATCATTTCACAACCTCCTTTTTTTATTTCAGCAGTCAAATAAGGGTGAAATTTTACTTCATTGATTGATATATTAGGACTTTTTCTTCACCATTAAGACAGTAGAACAACAACTCTCCTTTTAGATGTTTGTTTGAGCCATAAAACTTGTACGCCATCTCAGGTACATCCTACAGAGAAAGCTCTCCTTTATAATGGAAATCAGAGGACAAACTCAAAAGAAAACCATCGATTTCGATATGACTCGAAAAAAGAAAAAAGATGCTTTTTTCCTTCATGGATCTGTAGCTAGCAAAACATCTACAAGCAGCATCTGGAGTTTATTTGAATCTGAGGATGGAGGCTCTCAACTTGTTCTGCAGAGAGCCCTTTCATTTAGCATCGTCTCAGAAACTTAGTCATCAGCTTGACTCATCACTGTTCAGAAATTTAGATGACATCTACAAGCTTTCTGACATCTCTAACGATTCTTATCCATTGCAAACTGCTGACAACTAACAGTATACTATGGATCAGTGCTTCACGATTGCTAAGCTCTGTGTTCGAGACATCTACTAGATTCTTTGTGATGTTTCATCAAACAACTTGCAATCATTCTCTTTTCGGAAATCAACCTACAATAGAAAATTACTCAACCATGCATGACAAAAGACGGATGTTTTAGTTGAAGAGGAGACAAAACCTTGGAGGTTGTTGTCGAGCCATTTCGACTGCTTCGTCCGGATGTGGCTCGCCCACCACCACGAGTACGCATTGCTCGCAGCTCTCCGCAGCATCTTCAGCTCCCTGGCTCTCCACCTCTCTCTTCTTTCTCTCCGCCCTCCTGTTAAATCCGGATGTTAATGATGGCAATGCATCAAAGGACGTGCATGAACAAGGGACAGAGTCAAGGGAAGAAGACGAGGGTGTGTGTTCGGAGAAAAAGGAGGGCTGTGGGAGGATTAGAGAAGCCATCATTCCACGTAGCCGCGCTGGCTTTTGGTGATGGAAAAGAAATGGGATCGGAGGAGATCGACGAGGTGCAACGCACGTCGGGAGCAGTCTCGAGATTTCCCTGCATGCGGAGCACGTAGGGTTTTGGTGCACGCAAGCTGCCTTTGTTGGAATATTCTATGGTAATGATGAAGCGGCCGGCCCATGATTTCATGTGGGCCGTCGACCGAGCCGTAACATTAGGCACATTGATCTCATTGTTAGTTCCGGCCCGGTCGATCGGTTAGTTAGACCCAACAAGACCACAATTATTGTGCCAGCTTCGCAGATGAGCCCGCCCTTTCACGGCGTCATCCGTCCCTCGATCGAACGGTGGACACATCGTCACCGCTGAAAACTACCGGCGGAGGACGATATGCATCTACATCTATATATGCACATTTATACCACCGAACGGGTTGGAAGAGGAGCCCTAAGCGTGGTTTCGCTTTCGCAGTGTTTGGGGTTCTCGGGCCGCTCTCCGACTTTGAAGGTAACAACTTCGCCCCCTTGCGCCCCAATCTTAATCTCTTCTGTTGTTCGGTGGTAAATCTGTCTATTGCAGCCTTTTAGATGTTTCTCTTCCACTCGATTTCGATTCTTGCAATCGAGATCGGTGCAAATCTTGGTTTTTTCTTGCCCTAAAAAGGGCGAGAAGGAAAGAAGACCGGTTTCGTAGTGTGTTTTCTTCGACCCGAAGGTAATATCTTCTCTCTCTTGCGCCCCCGATCTTGTTTTCTTCTTTTGTTACTTGGTAAATCTCTCTATTCAATCCTCGTACTCGAGGATATAGAAATTTGTCCTTAATTCGACCGCGATTCTTGGAATCTGATCGGTTTAAGTCTTGGTTCTTCTTGCCCTAAAAAGGGCGAGGACAGATGGATAGTTTTGTTGTTTGTTTCTCCGATCCGAAGCCAACATCTTCCCCCTCTTGCTTCCGCGATTTTGTTTCTGTTGTTTCGTGGTAGAATTCTCTCTTTGTATCCTCTCGTTGGAGGATATAGATGTTTCTCTTCTACTCGAACGCTGTTCCTGGAATCTTGATCGGTAAGTCTTCGTTTTTCATGCCCTAGAAAGTGCGAGAACGACAGATGGTTGTTTTTATAGTTTCATTGTTCCGATCCGAAGGTAATTTGGTCTCTGAACTTATTTTCTTCTTTTGTTCCAAGGTAAATCTCTCTGTTGGCATCCTCTTAGTTTAAGATATAGATGTTTCCCTTTGAGTCGATCGTGATTCTTGGAACGTTGGTAAGTCTTGGTTTTTTGTTGCCTTAAGAAGGGAGAGAACGACATAATGGTTGGTTTTGTAGTCTCATTTTTCTGACCAGAATACGACGGTCTCACTCTCTTATCTTCCCGAGCTTATTTTTTTCTAATGTTCCTGGTAAATCTCTCTATTTGTATTCCTTAGTGGAGGATGCAGATGTTTCTCATGCTCGACCATGATTCTTAGAATCTTGATCGGTAAGTCTTGGTTTTTCTTTCCATAAATCCGGCGAGATGGTTTGTTTTTAGTTTCTTTATTTGTCGTATATTACATGAGTTAGATTGTAGAATTGCTTTATGTCATACTTAAAAAGGCTATAAATAAAGGTGATTGATTGTTGAGTGTATCAAAGTGTATCTTTTAGCCGACCCCTAGACTTTATCCATATCTTGAAAGAATCGTGATTGGTGTAAGTCTTGTTTTTTGATTGAGGTTAGTGGTGGAGAGGAACTATTGAATTTCTAGATTATTCTTTTTTGGCTAATATTCATCCGGGCTTGATAGGTTGCGATGTCCCTCTCATATTTGAGCAGAGCGAGGATAAATGGTTGGTTCTTTTTGATTATTTTTTGAGGGTTGATGTTTAGATCATCCTTGAAGGGTGAGAAATGAAGATGGTTGGTTTTGTTGATGTGCCTACTGAGTACAGAATACTTGGTAAGTCTCATAAAAGATTCTCGTGGATGAAGCAATGGAAGCTACCATGAAGCATTTGGCTTTTTTAAATAAAATTCTTTCAGATAACGTTTAGCAGTTATTTGAAACTATTCCTATAGGGAAGATACGGAGTGGTCACACTTGAGCAGCTAGAGAACTTGTTTTCAACACTTCTTAGGTAGCTTGAGAAAATGATTAGATAAGAAACTTGTGAGTGACTAGTCTCTCACATAAGTTCATGTATGTGTATCACTGGTCCATGTAGCGTAAACACACGACAACCGTTGCAGCTTAGGATTGACTGAAGGCATTGATGACTTGAGGAAATCTCTAGACATGATTGAAACAATCATATCTTGCCAATAGTTAGTTGTAAATCCTCATTCTTGGATGATATGTTTAAGTGCATTATTTTGTCCATAGAAATATTATAAAACTATTTATGAGTCATTTAATTTGGGTCTGTCCTAAAAAAGGTATTGTCAAACAAATGGAGGCAAATTTATAAAACTATATCCTAATGTGTTGTCAGAAATATTATATGATACATTCCATGGGGCAATGATCGTAACTGTAGTTTTGCATTTTCTGGAACATGTTTGTGTGAGGTAAATATGATGTTGTTTCTTAGTGTTCTACACTGGCGCATGTTTATTCATGTGTTAAGAATGCTGGAAAAGATGGCTGATGCTAATTTAGATTAAGACAGACAATGCTGGCAGTAGGATGCTTTACTAACTACTCTTTTCATTTACTTGTGCTTTGGGATCTTATATTATTTACGTAATTGTGCTGAGATTTTCTGCCTTGCATTCTTTATATTTGTCTTTTGGTATTATGAGATGACATGTTGGTCATTTTACTTGTGCAGTACAAAGATGCCTCGCTATGATGACCGCCACGGTAACACACGTTTGTATGTTGGTCGGATATCATATCGAACCCGTTCCCGTGATCTCGAAGACCTTTTCAGCAGATATGGAAGGTGATATATCCAATGTGAAAATTTTGATTGCCCTATAAAAGAATAATTATTGTTTGTGATGTGGTAAAGCACATAGGCGGTGACTAATTTTCACATGTTCTACATGTCATCTGCTTAATATTTATTCACTCTTTTGTTTCTGTGTTTAAAAATGCCTGAAAGCTGATGCTTTTACAATTATCATGGTTTTTACCATCTTAAAATCTCTTGCAACTACTTCAAATCCACACAGTCGAAACTTTCATTCTGTCATAAAACTATTGTTCTTTGCTGCATCTGGATTTCTTTTTGTTTGCAACTTAGAATGTTTCAGATTGGGTAGTGGGATGGCTTGTTAAGGTGTGGTGAGCTAGGCAGCCTAAATTCTTATTCTAGTGTCTTTTTTAAAACACTGAACCCACCCAACCTCATGTGTGTTTTAACTTGAATGATCTTGTTGAAGGTTTTTGGGTTTTTTGCCCGACTTGGAGGTCTTTGGTGGGAGGGTGTGCCCTTGGTGGATTTGATGGCTATCCTTCCAAGTATATAGGAGACTTTGGCGATTCTTTCTCTAATGCAATAGCGTGTTTTTCTGGAAATCACATTACCAAGTGGTGTTTAGTTCGTCTTCTGAGGGCTGAAGTATCATGCCATTTGGTATTTAAAGTCCTGATGGCCTTACTCTTTCTGGCAACCATTTATGCAGAGTACGAAATGTGGATATGAAGCGTGACTTCGCCTTTGTTGTATGTTCAACTCAACTACCCTTAAATTTTTAACTGACTTTAGTTTTGTTGATAGTCTCAATGAAGTATTTTATATTGTTGGTCATCCCTAACTAGATTGTTCAAATGAGTCCACCTTGTATTTGTCCTTGCTTGTCGTAATGCAGGAATTCAGTGATCCTCGAGATGCCGATGATGCAAGACACAGTCTTGATGGAAGAGAGTTTGATGGAAGTCGTATTATAGTGGAATTTGCAAGGGGGGTAAGAATTAAATGATTTATGAACTGTAATTCTATATGTTTAGTTTGCTTGGTCTTCAGTGTCATGGGTAATATTATCATCATTACATTTTCATGAACTTCCACCGTAGATCAGGCTAACGTAAACTTTAAAATCTGCCATTATTGATGCAGGGTCCTCGTGGGCCTGGAGGTTCTCGTGACTATGCTGGAAGAGGACCTCCTCCTGGTTCTGGCCGTTGCTTCAATTGTGGAATTGATGGGCACTGGGCTCGTGACTGCAAAGCAGGAGACTGGAAAAACAGGTGTTATCGCTGTGGAGAGGGAGGTCATGTAGAAAGAAATTGCCAGAATAGTCCTAGAAGTCTCAGGTCATGAAATATATTTCATTGTCATCATGATTTAGATATATTGCATGCTTTCATGTGGTTCACAAATAATTGACACTTGTTAGCATTTCAGACGTGGGCGAAGTTATTCACGATCACCATCTCGACATGGCAGGAGCAGGAGTCGAAGCTATAGCAGAAGCCGCAGTTACAGGTAAATGATACGGTCTGTAGGTTAATCAAATTGGTGTTCTACCTAAAATTTGAAGAACTATAGTAGACTGTTGCTTTTATTTATATGTCAGCTTCTGTGTTTAATCAAATTGGTGTTCCACCTAAAATTTGAAGAACTATAGTAGACTGTTGCATTTATTTATATGTCAGCTTTGTTGCTATTGAAATAGACATTGAGGTGCCTTCTTTACACCTGTTGAATGTCTGATGTGTATTGCCACTTTCATAGTTGTCCTGATTTCTTGGTAGATAGTTCACTTCTTCACTTGCTTAATTTGGATTCTTTTTTTGGTTTCTACTTGCCTACATTTAGAACTAATTGATCCATTGAGAAGCAAATACAATTCCTTTTCTTTTGAGGGGCAGCATATCATAGCATGAATATATAATTATATATTTTTGTGGTAGGTGCTTTGTATTTCTTTGCAACTTATCTCATGGTGCTTTGTTAGCTTAATTTACATTTCCTCTAAGCTACACCACTGCAACATATGAAAAGAATATATTAACAAGTCTTCTACATGTCACAATATCATATCAGTGCTACAGCTCAACATCCACTCAGATCAGAGCGATTGGAAGTAGCTAAAGCCGACAAATTTTTATCGTAACTAGCTGAGACAATTATTATTGAAACTTGTGACATAAATTTAGTAAGCATATACAAATTATACTTATATTTTAGTAAAAAATTTAAGGTCTCCACTATTGGATCACTAGGGGAATATTTGGTTGTCATCGGGCTGATTCTGATCTGGACTGGAATCAGCGGATCTTAATTTAAGCACTAGGTAATGTAAGATATCACCACTGGCACCTCCTTTTGTACATTTGGGCTTGAGCATTTCTAGTTGTCCTGTGTTATTGGATGCCAAATTTATTAGGTGCCACTGTTTTTACGTGTCTTAAGACACAAAAGTGAATCTTTTTGGTGGGTTGTGTTGATTATTTTCTACAACAAGTTCTATTCTAATTCACCTTGATTAAAAGTTTGCTCCTTGTTACATATGTTATGTTGCTTGTGTGCCATAGTATTTCTGAGAACGAAACCTCCCTGTACTTTCAGCCGTTCAAAATCTCCTGGCAGAGATGGGCGAGGTGCAGACCGGGAGAATGGTTGGAGATCAAGGAGTCCACAATACAGCAGGAGCCCGAGGAAGAGTCCACCCATAAAGGAGAGGAAGCACAGCCCCTCACCTGATGTTAGCAGGAGCCCGAAGGGCAGGATGAGCCCTCGACTAAAAGAGGAAGCTGAGCGCATTGGTTCTGACTATGATCAGAGCCCTCGAAGGGGAAACAGCAGGAGTCCCATGAGCCAAGAGAGGGAGAGTCCTCGGAGCAGGAGGTACAGGAGCCCTCCACCAAAGGAGGAAGCTGCGCTCAACGATGCAGACTTAGATCAGAGCCCTCGGAGAGGAAACAGCAGGAGTCCTATGAACCAAGAGAGGGGGAGTCCTCAGAGGGGAAACAGCAGGAGTCCTATGAACCAAGAGAGGGAGAGTCCTCGGAGGGGAAACAGCAGGAGTCGCAGTAGGAGTCCTTTGAGCCAAGAGAGGGATAGTCCTCGGAGCAGGAGGTACGGGAGCCCGGCTGCTAATGGGGGAAGAAGCCCGAGCCCCAGGGACTATGCTGATGACAACAAACGTTATGCTTCACCGAGGGGGAGCGAGTCTCCTCCAAGCTGACTTGGGTATCTAGCAGTTGAGTAGAAACTTGGTGTTTTTTTTTTATTTCCATTGCTGCTGATCCCACTGAAACTTAGTTATTGTGGGTTGTTTAATATCTCACCGGATCGTCGGAGACTTGGGATATGCTTATTATGAGGTTGTTAGTTTGTGAGCCACAGGAGACCTCAAAGCTTTTCTGGTTAAAAGATGTGGAACTTAATTGCCATATCTGCCTTTTACCAGGTTGCTTAATCGATCCCCTAGCAGGTAATGGTTCTTTCCTTTCCTTTACCTAAGCTTAATTAAATCCTGTTGGCTTAATTCGATCGAGTTTAAGGTGTTCATTCGGCTTGAACCGATTTGATCGAATAAAATAACGACGTCGGGACAATGAGATTTATGGAACTCTAGATAGATTTTGAGAAACTTAATCGAGAGTCGATTCCAGCATTTCTCGAAATAAATGCACATTCGTTTCTGCAACATGTCCTACTAAGCTTTTTATAATCGTGTGCCGTGGTTATACCGTGATCGAATTTTGTCGTAGCACTATTCTTTTATCCGAAAATAAAGGAAACACGTCACTCAGCTTTAATGCATTAAAAGGAAAAGAAATCTCGGGAAGTTTGCTTGCTGCTTTCCGAGTTGAGATGGGATGGAGATCTATCCTTTCCCGCGGGGCCCACCCCGTACCTGAGACGACTTAGGGGCCCGGAAGCCGGGGACGGGTGTCGTAACATGGAGCTCTGCCAGCTCAGCTCGTCTACCTAAACCCCCACCCGGCCGGAACCTTAAGGCGGCAAAACCACGTTGCGCTTCACTTCACCCAACGTGCCGGTCCCGTCGAGCCTCGGAATGACAACGCTTTTCCTACCGACTCACGTATTCCCCACCCTTCCCTTACTTGCCTTGTGATCACCGTCACTAATCACGATGAAGGGAACTAACTGTTGGGGTACATAATTTTGAAGGTGGGATAAATACCCGTCTGGGCGACCCCCCGCCCTCTGCGATCGAAACACGTGGCGGAGTGGTGACCCAATACCACGGTCTTTAAAAATGAAGGAAAGAGAATGCACCATTCGCGGAAACCCTCGAGGCGGGATCATCTATTTCGTTCCTCGCTTCGTCGTTGCGGCGGCGGTTTTTTCTCTCCTCTCTGGGTGGAGTGTCATCGAGTCAGGTAACGCCGATTATCTCCATCTTGGCTTTGATCGATCCTTTTACTTCTTCTTTCTCCTCTTGTCCTTTCCTTTTTCTTTCTGGATTTTATGGTTTATTTTTTGAGATGATTATCTGGTTTCGTGAAATATGTGGGATGACCGAATGAATCGATCTGTCTCACCCTGAGAACCACTCCGGGTCTTCATTGTAAGTGTTTATTTCGTTCGGAAAATTGGAGTCTTTGTGATTGGGGCGTGGAAGGTGGACGCCTGATGTCTTATCCGCGGTCCTGGATCTGGGATTGTTGACGTCGTGACGTCATATCCTGCAGATGGTGTTGGTGGTGATTTTCACTGATCAATCGAAGACCGACATTTGCGGAGTGATTGTAGATAAATGGTGATAGTTTTGCCGATTGGTTTGACTGATTTATCGTTGAAATCTGGCTGCTTGACAAAATCAAGAGATCAGCTTGTGGCGTTTTGTCGACAAGAAGGAAGAATAAGGAGGGGCCTTTGTGGTGGCTGCTCTACTGCTCTCTATCTGAATGGAAAATTCCATTTGATCCGTGATAATTGTTTTGTCGATCGATGACGAAGCTGGAAATGTGACTAAAGATTGTGGTTTTGGGTCAACAAAAGGCATCAGCCGTTAATCCTCTCTGGTAGTACCGCATCTGACTAAGGTGGAGGAGTTTGGCGGGCGAAAAGCTTTATGTAGCTCTGTTATATGGTCTTAATATTTAAGTAGCGAAATTGATTTGGAGAATTTTTTAATTGCGAGAAATATTTTGGTTTAAAGGCGCGGTGGTACATCTTTCTGTGCTTCTGTTACTGCTTCGCTAATTACTTGTGTTTTCATTTAAAGTGTCTCCATGTTCTCGGCTTTGTTGGAGATATATAACGGAGATTTTTGGTGGCAAATGCACAATTATTTCCTAAATGCAACAGAAAATCTTGGACATCTTAATTACATTATTGGTCAATACAGGACCTTGATCTTTTGTTTGCTACTGGTTGTTTATCATTTCTGAGATTGCAGGTACTCTTTAGAAGTTTCAGTTAAGAACTATGCAGGAAATTTGAGAATTTATAGTTGGATTTATGTTTTGTAGCCCCATGGTTACTAAATTGTTCGTTAGATTAAGTAGATGTCAGCTGTTGCGAGCTATTTTGACAAGTGAGACAGACAACACAGGGAACCGTTGATTGGTCCAGTTCATATTGAGAATTGGAAACATTTCGCATATGTTCTGTGGATGATGAAGTAACTGGTAAATTTACAGGTTACTTGGTGAGAAAGCACGTTTAGTTGTGTTGTGAATGCATATTTCATCCTGTGCAGTTAAATGGTTCGAGAGAATAAAAACAGGGCTGCTGACGCACAAGTATGATGGAGATGAGAAAACAGCGCATGCCATCTTCGGTTGAGTGGCCTTGCTACTAGCAGGCATCTTTTCTGAGAAATGTAATTAGGGAATTCAAGTCATGATAGCCATTTGATAAATCTATGTTGATACTCAAAACTCATTTTACCTTTCAACTCAAATAAATCTCCGTAACACATATGAACTGTCAAAATGAATTTGGCCTTATCTTCTGGCTGATTATTGATGGTTAATGCAAAAAGAAAATTAAGGTTACTTGTATCCTTTGGCTACCCCATATCTACTTGTTCTGTTGATTGCATGGTCCTTGAATCAAGAGAATGAAACTAGACTTCCCATGTCAGGGCTATGGAAGTTTTTTGCCAGATTTCACCTTTCTTAGAAATTTTAATACTTAAATTTGATTGTTGCTACTTCATAATTTTTGTAATTGTATTATTCTTTCTTACGACCTTATTGCTGTGATGTCAGGTAGTGAATCTCAGGTGTTTCATTTCCTTTTTCCACCGCATCAAGTAGAACAATAGGATATTCTGTCCAGGCAAAACTTGAAGAGATGCCAGAATCAGACAATAATAAGGTTTTCTTATGATGCATTGAGTATAAACTATGTAGAGACATGATGTTTCTTGAGAATTAACCTTTTGATATTTCTGTTGGCAGTTTGGACATGATCTTACATCTTGCAATTCTAGCAACTCTATGTCAGGTGTGCCTATCAAGAAAAGGCTATTTCATTTGACTCGACACTCATCTCCTATTCCTCAAGAACCAGATGTACCTGGACAATATTGTGGGCGCATGTGCCTTGAACCAGAATCTACTACTTCAGATAGTTTAACTCATCCAACTTTTGCCATACCGCCTGAGCCACCTGCATATAAGGAGGATACTGAAATGAGATCTTCAAGTGTTAAATATGCGTACCCACCGAATTCTCTATGGCAATTGACATCATCTTTAGATGCAAAAAATAATACACACAACTTGGTTAATCAAGTGAGAGCTGACACATGTTCGTCGGATCTGCCCCTGGCTCCTCAGAGAACATTTAGTGAAACAAATGCAAAGGTTTGTGCTGCTAACAGTGTGAGCAGGTTGAATTTGGATTTGAATATTCCGGTCGATGTGTGGGATGGTTCTGTGAATGGGTCTGTTATTGAATGTAGCATGCACAAAGTGTTGAATGACAGTGATAAGTGTCAAGAAAAGCTTGAGGCATGCTCCAAACAGACAATTCCTCTGAGAATTAATGGGACTGATGTAACGCTGGCAAAGTCTACTTCTGGGAGATGTCATTACGATCAGAGGTCATCCAATTTAGGGATGCCTGCTGATAAGCGTAAGAGTGCTGATCTTGGATTAGATTTGCAACTTAAACCACCCAGCAGACCAGAATTATGCATCAATTGGAGTGCTGTTGCTCCTGAACTAAGCTTGTCTTTGAGAGGAAATGTATCAAATTCATCTAAGAATGTAAAGCCAGAACCATACATAGGCAATAGTGATAAGGACTCTATGAATTGTCATCTGGGTAAACCAAAGATTGTACATGTAAAACCTGAACCAAGTAACCAAGTTTATCAGGATGAAACTGCCAAAAAGACTTTTTCCAGTGACCAAAAACAAGAAGCCAGGAGCTTAGTAAAAATGGAGCCACCTAAAGATCCATCTAGAGAGTTCTACAGTAGACCTGCAGTTGGAATGCTCAACACAGAGGTGGACTACAATAAACCAACGCAGCATATGGAAGTCTCAGGTACAGTTGAAGCCATAGATTTAAATTCTGTCATTGTTCCTGATGTAAAGGTTTGTGAAATTGATGGCTCGGTGGCGATTGCTAATACAAACATAAATACAGATCAAAGAAATTGTGTGGCCTCAGCTTCTGTTGTAAATTCATCTTATGTAGAATCTTGTAAAGTTGAGGAGACACTTAATAATAGCATGTATAATCTTGAACACGTGGAAGGAAGTGCTACAAAGGGATCAGATCTAAATGCAGATTCTGTCGTTTTAGGTGTCAAGGAGAACCTGGCGGGCTCTGTAAATTCTGAAGATTTTTGCTTGCCTTCTGATCCGTATCATGAATCTGCCGGACCTGTGGCATTGGATGGTAAGTCTGAAGGTAGTGCAGAAATGGATTGCTCAGATGGTGTGTATTACACATCATCAAAATTGGTTGCAGAAGATAAACTTCATTTGGATTCTGCAGGAGAGACTTTAGTAGGTGAGAAAAAGCTAGAAATCATGGATGTATCTTCTGAGATTCAAGAAAATTCTACTGACAGTCAGTCCCCATATGATAGTCCTCATTCTCCTAGAGATGAAGTTCTTACACATGGAACTGACACTGGCGATTTTAGAAACAGGATTATTCTCCTTCATGGGGCAATTGAGTCTTCCTGCGATGGAGAGAAAGCAGATAAAGACAGGGATCTTGTCCCTTATGGGACAATCAAGTCTTCCAGTGTGGAAGGAGAGAAAGCAGATAGCTTGCCATCGACCTTGGTGGTCAGTAATGAAACACAGTTACAAATTTCGGATGTAAGGACTAGTCATAGTGATGAAACTTCTGATGGCAATTTGTGCAATGATAAAAATGATACAGGCTCTAGTTTAACAATAGATTTGCTCGAGTCATCAGGTGGGAGGGTGCCAACAATATCAAGTGGCACAAGACCTGCAAAACCATCGGAAAAAGCCAATAGGAAGGTAAAAGGCTCACTCATAAAATCAAGGTCTGCTGGATCATCCAGCTCAGAAGTTGTGAAAACTAGCAAGGATGATGTAAGTAGCCAACAGGTTAAAGCTAAAGAGGCTGATGTGCCTGTTTGTAATCCGTTGTCATCAGAGCTGCAGTTAGATACCAATGGTCTTGCTGATCAGCATGTTGATAATATGGTTAAATCTAATCAGATTTGGAAGGTAAGTTCATTAGGTACCAACAAGTCATCCTCTGGAAAGATGAAATTGAGTACCTCTAGGCTAGTTATTTCACAAACTGACAGGGTAGGGTTGATTAATAAATCACACAGATGGGAGAGGTCACATTCTCAAGGTTGCAGGTGATGGTTCTCTCTAGTCTCTCCTTTCTGCATTTATTTTACATTGCAATTTGCTGGTCATCCTTATGTTTCTCTTCTTGCATTTCAGGGGTGAGAGGTTCAATGATAGGTTTCTGAAAGACAGAAGCAATGGTCAAGATCAACCGACTCGAAAACGTGGTTATGGTTTGATGAGCACCAGAAGGGATGGCAACCAAACGAGTGTTTGTGGTCGAGATTCTGGCCCTCGATATTCCCCAAAAGTTAATGATTCAAAAGGTTACAGATTTTTTAGGCCTTGTAGCGACCAAGAGGTTCCCTTGAGAATTGTGGCAGATGCTTCTGTTGGAAGTACTGGTAAGAGCATCAGAAGATTCATGGATGATGAGCAACCACATAGAACTCGTTTTCCATATAGGAGGTGTTCTCCTGGGGCCTGTGATAGAGGTGTTCGAATTTCTGGTCGCCCCTCAAGGGAAATCAGTCCCGGCCGGTCTGCTGGGAGACATGTTCTAGACATTCCCATCAGGTGCTTGCCAAATGAAATGATAGACCCCTTTTTATATTCAGACTCATGTGTGAAATATGAGCAAGCTGAGAATCATTCCATGTGGAGGGAAAGAAGCCTTTCACCTACTCAGAGGAGGGGTCCTCCCATACATTTTCCTCGAATGCACTCTCCTGGTCAGTTTTCTTCACCTCGAAGATCACCTCACATGGGTTATGGGGGACATCCGGAATTGATGCAACACAGGTCACCACCAGTTGTCAGAATTGACCAGATGCGATCACCTCGACGACGTCTTTGTTTACCGGAATATGTGATGGTCAGAAATGATTTGCCTCACTCTTGCCTGCCTAATGACATGAGAGAAATGCAAGAACTGGATTTGGCGAGGCCTGGTAGGGGCTCTCAGAGGAACATCAGAAGGTTTGATTTGAGTGGTCAACAAGAAGTTACAGAGGATTACTTTGGATCTTTGCACTTTGGTGATGAGCTTCTGGATAGGAGGAAGTTTGATGACAATCATTCTTATCATCGGTCTTATGGAGATCACCGCCCCACCCGTGGCGATAGAGAGGATCCTTTTCCCTATCCTGGGGACTGTAGTCCTGCTAGACCTGTGAGGTTTTGCCCCAACAGAGAAGGCTTCTCCGATAGAGTCAGCCTAAGGAGCCCTGTGATGCGAATGAAAGATCAATTGGGAAGCACCACAAACAGATCAAGAAGTATGGCTGAACAAGAAGATTATAGAAACCGAAGCCCACCAGCATGGCGAGACGATAGTTTTAGTGACATTCGGCTAAAGAGGAGAAGAGTCTAACCGTGAGATGTGTCATTTTCAGTGATTAGGCTGCTTACTGGTCATTTAACAACAAATCCTGCTGTACAGTTCTAGAACCACATTGACTTGTATAATTCTCGCTGACAAGATTACTTGGACTTGAAGAAAGCATGCATGGCAGGCCTTGACAAATCTTCCTTGCATGGATGGACAAAGTTGGAAGTTCTACCACACATGGACAACAAAGTTATGTCAGATGTTGAGGTTGAGAGCTAGGGGTCTGTGTCAGCCATTGCTTCTGGCTCAAGCAACACTTCTTGCTAATATTTGATAAAACCATGAAGCGAAGGTTGCCATTTTTATCTCTAAATTATCACAGAGCTGATGCACACATATCTGCTCTGATGATGAGCAATGCCCTGCTTTGTCAATGATGTCTCGAATCTGAAGGATGAGAACAATGCAGGTATATTATATACTGTACATTGGATAATGAACCCGACCATGGCAGTTTCCTTCCACCCCTGCTGCCGTTTTTGGATGGCTTGCTCATCCATCACCTTGGACGGTGGGTTCACGACTGGAAGAAAAAGAAATGGTATGAATCTTCGTTGGTGGTCGAATGGATTGTTGGTTGGCATCGTCTGCCTGGAATTTTAAGCAAATGTCTTCATGCAGTGATGGGCACGGAGGAGATATAGAATGGAAAATAGTAATCATCCAAACATGTTGAGCTTGGTTGGTCTCCTAGTAAAGTTGAATTAAGCAAGTGAATTGACGGGATCATTGCGTTAGCAGCATACATGCCTTTAAATTGCCAATTACTTTGTTAGACTGGCAGTAACAGCCATTCAAGCTGCCTCCTTTGCCGAACACATTGCAACGTTCTTTGCTGTGTATTATGCTCGATGAGAAAAGGATAGCAGGAGAAATGATAGTAACGGTGTGATGGCGTATATACTCTGATCGTCGAAGCTCTTCCACGGTAGAACGACGAAGCAGCAGCGTTATCACACTCTCGTGTTCTTTTTGTTGAACTATTTAAGTCAGCTGGTCGAGCACGATGACATGCGAACAGTTATTTATTGATCATCTTCCCTCATTAAATATACATGAAAAGGAGTAATTAAGGAAAGACGTTTCCTTGCAAATTGTCTCTCTTCTTACGCCTTGCTGACTGTGTGATCTCGAGGCTCATTGGGTGGAACTGCTCCGGCGAGAGGTGGAGCAGCTCATGCACTAATCACAATAAGTGGCTTGCAGTGGTGAGTGTGATTTATGGCCCAGATGGTTATTGCAGCACTCCTCTTTCTCGTCTCATCTCCTTCAACTGGCTAATCTTTACTTCGATTCAGGGTTTTGTTGGCTCAGTTTTCTCTTGACAGATGACTGTAGCAAAGCCAACAACAGTGTGAGGTGTCGATGGCATGCTTGCTTGCCATAGTGCTTACTCTAGTGATGAGTGCACGAATTCGTGGCATGTGAATCTTTCCACCCTTCAGTTTCCCCCAGAGGAATATATATATACATAGAGAGAGAGAGAGAGAGAGAGAGAGAGAGTAGCGCGGTCACACCTAAGAAACACACTGAGAAGAGGCAAACGTTCGCGTGGTGAATGCTTCCTCCTTATCTACCTCTCGTTTGGTTCTCCATCATAGGGAGCCTTCCACTCCGGAGGAGGAGAGGAGGGAGCCATGACCTTCGGGAGCAAGCCTTCTGTGAGCTGCGCAGACGCTCGTTGGCCGGTTAGACCAAGCTACAGGTGGCCGGAGTCCGACGCCGAGTTCGTGAAGTCCATGGCAGGAAGGAGTGAAAGAGGCAGCCATCGCGATAGGAGGAAGAAGTGGAGTCCGAGTCCGATGGTGGTGGATAGCTATTCCTGCCGGCAGATGTACCTGAGGAGCTACACCTTCTCCAAGGAGGAGACCGTCACGGAAAAAGAAACGGCGGTGCCTCATGAAAGTCAAAGTGCGAGCTGCTCTTCTCTTCCCTTTTCTCCAGCATAATTCTGCGAGCGGCAATGAAATGAACAGACGTAACAGCAGGCGGAAGAAGAAGAAGGGTTGTGGAACAGACAGGAAGCTGAGAGAGATCTCCTACTCGGCACTGTTCTCCATTTTCTACCGACTACTCTTGTGCACCGCCGGCGTCGAAGTTGCTGACCGAAGATAAACCAAGGTGTTAATTTTGCTGGATCTCTCTCCATAGAAGAACAAATTTGTTCTATGTATTCTCAGAAGTTGGTGTTTTGTATGTATGTATCGTACTAAAAGATCAGAATTAAGAGTGGAAAAATTACTCTTATACTGTGCAGCTTTTGAAGAACTCGATAAGAACTCCTTGCAGATGTTGTCATACACATCCAAGTCCCAGTTATTTCAAGTTGTTCCAAGAATGAAATATTATACATTCAATTTGTTTCATCCTTTTCAAGTGCTGTTCGTGTAAGCCTCTGAGATAAACATACGTACACACACTCTCTCTCTCTCTGTCTCTCTGTGTCTAAAGCACATCACACCAATTCTGCTTATTTAGTGAGAAGCATGCATGAACATCTCTTTTTGTGTGGCGGCCAACAAAAGTTGTGGAAGATCTCATGCACTGTCTTGTGTGCAGTTTAGAAGATGCTGCTCGCATAGTGCCCACCGGAGATTAAGTTGATGTGCCTCACATGATCATAGAGTGATGCTTCTCTTGGTTACAGTACGTTTGTGAGAGCTGAGAAGGAACACCAAACCTAAGTGAAACTGAGCTTTCCCCTTCAAATATACCCCATTTGGATGGTATCTCACGGTTGGATTGTTTTAAATGTAATTGAATCTGGTTTCGTTAGTTGGATTTGTGGGTGAGATACTGATGATTAAGTTTCGAGTTTCAAAGATGATTCCTGCTGTCCATCAATCATCTCAATCTTTGCTGGTCAGATGGAAAGGATAAAAAATCCAAGTTCAAGAATAGTATGCTGCATATGTTGGCCTTCTCCGATTGCTCAACCTTTTGCTTCAGTCAATATCAGTACATTTTCCACATCTTTTCAGCTCTGGACAGACATCAAAGTAATGACCACTCACAGATACCACAGCAACCATTGTGGAACACCCATGGTGGGTACAGGAAGAACAAAAGCAGAAGCATGCAACTGCTGATTTTTCTCCTACTGTAATTGTCAACTTTCTGTGATCCTGAATCGAAGCCAAACTAATGGTTATGGTTTGCTGAGGACATATGGATTGGTTGGAAGAGATGATGTCACAGTTGAGAGGAGCAGCCACTGCCACGGGGTTCCATTTTCAAGAACCAGCCAAGTGAGCAGAGACCAAAGTTAGAGCAGTCAGATTTTGCTATGAATATATAGGTTGGAAGAGATGATGGGTAGACCCAAAATATATGTTCATATATATTGTTATGAACATATATATAAGCTAATAATGTCAGTTTCTGCAAACCCATTACAAGAGAAGACTAAAGATCATACAGCAACTTCATGTCCCAGCTATTACTTACAAGAAAATGACAAGCTAGCTGAGCTGAAGCAGCCGTTGACTTCAAACAGATCATTTATGTCATTCCACGCGAGTTCTTCCGATTGAGACTGCCTGCCAGATGACTGTTACCTAAAAACAAATCCTGAGTTCGAGCATCTTAAACACAAAAAATGTCCTGCGCTGCTAAAAACAGGAGAAGAAAGAATGGTGAAGCAGACTGATATGTATCTGAACTTTGGAAGACCAGCATAAACTTCGGTTATAGTCCGAAAAAAAAAAAAAAAGGAAGAAAGAATAGTAGCACATACTAAGCTTCCTAATCTCCCTGAGTAAGTCTCCTCGAAAAGGTTTCGATTAAAGGAGGCCGAATCTAACAAGGAATCGTTTGAAGGAATTCTTCAACACCATTCTCCACAACATCGATAATGTTGAATCTTTGTCTCCTATACCGACAACTACAAATAATTTGGCACTTCAGCAAACTGTTAACGCCACTTTGAACCCAACCCTAAAGCCAACGTCAAGATTCGGGTAGATAACATATGAGATCATATGGGATAAGAAATCAGCGGACGAAACGACTGGAACGACGTAGACCGGCGTTGAGATGGGTGCGCAACATAGCGACAAAGGTTGACTAACTTAGACAAGCGCGATGGTTCGTGGAACTTTCGGTGAGGTACGTTAAATATGTCTTGTGGCGCAAGGAAGGTAAAGCCGCCTACCCTAATTGCGTGCGTCGGCGTCATACGCTTGCCTTATGACTGGAAGAAGCTGCGGGGACCACCCCGGGTCCCGCTTTTTAGAACACATGTAGACCGATGGGTCGAAAGCGACAGTTTTCCTGCCTTGCAATATTCTTTTTGCCCGGCTGGTCTTTCACCCGCCGCGACTAATCTCCCATTGCAGTTCCAAAGAGAGAGTGGGCCCGGGCGGGTCCGAGGGGGAGTGAGCGGCGGGTACGTTGTCAAAGGAGTGGCAGTAAGAATTACCTATCTTTTGACGAATCGTGGTTCGTGGGCCTCCAAGACGCGGACTCACGGCCGGCGAAGCCACCTCTTCTCACGGTGAGAGCGATCGGGAGATCGATCCCATCTTTTGAAGCGTCTCTATCTACATCAAAAGCTTGAACGAAACAAGCGAGGGAGTGGAGAGTTTGGGAATCGAAGAACTCCGCACGAAAAGCCTTCTTTGGATCGGGTAACGAAACCGTTTTTCCTTTTCGCCCCCCGTCTCTTCCGCTGGTTTCTTCCTGCGGACGGATCTGTTGCGGGCTTGTTCGATTCGTCGCGGGCTCTTGAACCAGTGAAAGATTGATTCTTTTTCTTCGTGGGAGAAAGCTCTCGCTGGGGTTATTGTATTTGCCTGTTTAGATCGGTTGGGCGTGGGATGGTGGTGTCGGGGAGCGTGGATTTGAGGGTTTTGTAGGAAAGATTTTGGCTTTTGGGATTGCGGTTGGGGCGGAGTGTGGATGGGGAAAGGAGGGCAGGATGAGGGGAAGAAGGGTGGATTGGAGCCGCCGACCTCGAACTTTCCGGCTTGGGCGAGGACCGTCCACGAGTGCGAGGCCGAATTCGTGGTTTCGGCTCACGACGGGCTCCGATCTGAGGAGGCAGTGAAGCGGCGGGAGATTTATGGATTGAACGAGCTTGAGAAGCACTCTGGGCCGTCGATCTGGCAGTTGGTACTTGAGCAGTTCAACGACGCGCTGGTTCGGATCCTCCTTGTGGCCGCCGTCGTCTCTTTCGTGCTCGCGTGGTACGATGGGGACGAAGGTGGTGAGATGGGGATCACTGCCTTTGTGGAGCCCTTGGTGATCTTCCTTATTCTGATCGTGAATGCAATAGTTGGTGTTTGGCAAGAGAACAACGCTGAGAAGGCACTCGAGGCCCTGAAAGAAATCCAGTCTGAGCATGCCTCTGTTAGAAGGAACGGGGAGTTGATTCCAAATCTGCCTGCTAAGGAACTTGTACCGGGTGACATCGTGGAGCTTAAGGTTGGGGACAAGGTTCCAGCGGATATGAGGATTTTGCACCTGATTAGCTCTACTGTGAGGGTAGAGCAAGCATCTCTCACCGGAGAGAACGCTGCGGTGAACAAAACCAACCACCAAGTTGAGTCTGAAGACATAGATATCCAAGGGAAGGAATGCATGGTTTTTGCAGGTACTACAGTGGTGAACGGCAGCTGCATATGCTTGGTTATACAGACCGGTATGAACACTGAAATTGGTAAGATACATTCGCAGATACATGAAGCTTCACAGAGTGAAGATGATACCCCATTGAAGAAGAAATTGAATGAGTTTGGGGAGGTCCTTACAGCAATTATTGGTGTGATTTGTGCTGTGGTTTGGCTTATCAATGTGAAATACTTCCTTACCTGGGAGTATGTTGATGGCTGGCCAAGGAATTTCAAGTTTTCCTTTGAGAAGTGCACTTATTACTTCGAGATTGCCGTTGCCTTGGCTGTTGCGGCAATCCCAGAAGGGTTGCCTGCGGTTATCACTACTTGCTTGGCACTGGGTACACGGAAGATGGCACAAAAGAATGCACTGGTTCGGAAGCTACCAAGTGTCGAGACTTTGGGTTGCACAACTGTGATATGCTCTGATAAGACTGGTACATTGACGACAAACCAGATGTCTGCTGTAAGGCTTGTTGCAATGGGGCGCTGGGCAGATACACTTAGAACATTCAAAGTGGATGGTACCACATACAATCCTCATGATGGGATTATTCATGATTGGCCGACCAATAACATGGACATGAATCTTCAAATGATTGCTAAGATTGCAGCTGTTTGCAATGATGCAAGTGTCAGTCATTCAGCACATCAGTTTGTTACCAGTGGTATGCCAACAGAGGCAGCCCTGAAGGTAAGAACTTGTATGTTTGCTTCTCATTGCAGTTCTTCCTTGCTATCTTTAACTCAATGCTAAATTTCCCATTTCTTCAATTTAATATGGACATAGAGAGTTCTAAATCAGAAATTGATTTGGTCAGTCCTTAATTAGGAAATAATTAATAGACCGAGCCTCATCATGTTTAGTGCATATTGAGGGCATACAGAAATTAATTATAAGGAAATTATACTGTACCTAAATGCCTTCATAACTGTATTTTTGAGTACAACAAACTAGAGAGTAACTCTTTTGTCTATTTTGTTCTTGCTTCTAAGCCTTTTCTCTGATGGTTAGGCTCTGTTTATCTCTAGTTAAGCCATACGTGTAAGCCTATCCCAGATGTGACTTAGGAGGGGTGCATGTAATTTGGCTTTTTGTATTTGATGTTTGCTTCATCTTACTTTGTTGATAAATGATGAATATGTATTTTGTCAGGTTTTGGTTGAAAAAATGGGACTTCCTGGAGGATATGAGACATCATCATTGGACTCGGATGAAATATTAAGTATGTTTCAGGCCTCAAGTTTCAGTTTATAATTCAGTGATTTAGTTAAGATGCTTTATGTGGATCTATGCATGGCAACTTATATATGATTTGACACTATCTAACAATTGAAGGGTGCTGTAATTGGTGGAATGGAATGGCTCAGAGGGTTGCAACTCTTGAGTTTGATCGTTCTCGAAAGTCGATGGGAGTTATTGTGAAATCAAAATCAGGAACCAATTCTTTGCTTGTAAAGGTATTTATATTCCAATCTATCTACTCAGTGTGATTTGCAGTTGACGTAGGAACTTGTCCTACATTTGATGATTAATTTAGGAGCTATGATACTCGTCCCACATCGGTTATTACCTCTCTCACCTCTCTCTTCAACTTATCTTAGAAATTAAAGTCATTTTGAAAATGTATGCAACTGATGGACAAATAACTATTTTGTTTGTGCCTACATTGGGCATGTTGGTGCACCCACATTCACATGTTATTTGATGGTATCTGCAATCAGTACTTGTGAATAAATGGAAAATCTTTGCATTAATATATAATTGAAGTTGCATTATTGCAGGGTGCTGTAGAAAATTTGTTGGAAAGAAGTGCCTACATTCAGCTGCTTGATGGTTCTGTTGTGCTGTTAGATGAGAGATCAAAAAGTCTTATTCTGGATGCCCTTCATGAGATGTCAACAACTGCATTGCGCTGTTTGGGATTTGCCTATAAGGATGATCTAGCAGCATTTGCAACATATGATGGTGAAGACCACCCAGCTCATAAACTTTTACTAGATCCATCAAATTACTCATCCATTGAAACTGGTCTAGTATTTGTTGGATTCGTAGGGCTTAGGGTGAGATATCTTGCTTGATTGACAGTCTTTCACTTGGCTTTTTCTTTTATATTCTCTTTAGCTTTTCCGTTGACACCACTGACTCTTTTATATTCTCGTCTTTGGAATTATTTTTAGGATCCTCCACGGAGTGAGGTCTACAAAGCAATTGAAGATTGTAGAGCAGCTGGTATCCGAGTTATGGTCATAACTGGAGACAACAAGGAAACTGCAGAAGCAATTTGCCGTGATATAGGTGTATTTACGCCCGATGAAGAGATACATTCAAAGAGCCTCACGGGCAAAGGTTTTATGTCTATGCCATCCAGTGATAAAAAGATCCTTTTGAGGCAAAGTGGTGGTCTTCTTTTTTCTAGAGCAGAACCAAAGCATAAACAAGAGATCGTGAGATTACTTAGAGAAGATGGTGAGGTAGTTGCAATGACAGGGGATGGAGTGAACGATGCTCCTGCATTGAAAATGGCAGATATTGGTATAGCAATGGGCATTGCTGGGACAGAGGTATGTGCTGCTTGCTGTTATTTTTCTTCTTGTTCTTTTGTGCATTTGCTCTTTCTTCATCTAGAATCGATATCCATATAAGAAATTGTCCCACGGCACTACCAGTAGATTCATTCCCAGATGAAAAAGTGAACGGTTGCATTAGATCACTAACAGTGTTAAAATTTTTCAAATCTCACCAGCATCAATCTAAAGCATTTTCATTGTAAGGTTAAGTCATCATCCAGAAGCCAAGGAGGTATGTTCATCACCTAGATGCCACTAAGTGCAAAGGGGTTGGGTTAGGTAGCAGCCCAAAAATGTTCCATCACATAGGTGTCAGGATGTAATGCAAAATAGATAATTATTACATTGTTCTGGACAAATTAAAAAGCTAGTTCAAGTTCATTGCATTAGGCTAACAACTGAAAATATAGGAACACTATATTTGTTTACATTGTTCTGGAGAACATCTTAGAAGCTAGTCCAAGATCATAGGATTATACTGACAACTGAAAACAATGGAACACTTTGCAAACTGGAAGACCAGGGTTTGAGTCATGGAAACAGTCACTTTATACTTAGAGGCCCTCCCCGGACCCCACAGTGGTAGAAGTCTTGTGCCTCCATTTTCTGGAAAAGAATTAAAAGTGGTAGATATGAAAATTAGGAGAAACATTATCATAATTTGTTTACACGATACAATGTGGTAAGGGGAAACTGTAGTGATATTTTCTTTTGACAGCTTTCCTTACTGAAAGTTAGACTTCGTTTATTTCTGATTTGCTATTTCTGGGTATATTTTCCTGTTAGCCTTTTTTTTAATTATGTTTATGATCTGCTCTTATGATTGTTTATTACAAGTGTCATTTTTGTCATTAAAGATTGTATTCCTTCTAACATACTACTTCCTGCAAATGCTGTCCGAGTATCAACTAATGTCGTTTTTTTTTATTTCAGGTTGCTAAGGAAGCCTCAGATATGGTGTTGGCAGATGATAATTTCAATACAATAGTTGCAGCAGTTGGTGAAGGAAGATCGATTTACAACAATATGAAAGCTTTTATAAGGTCTTGTTACTTTTTTATGACATATATCATATCTGTGATTATATCTTCATAATAAGTGTATGCCAGTTCGGTTTCTGCACATAAGCTTGGTGCATGCTTTATGTACTCTGGCCAGTTAAGTAACATGAATCAAAATGCTGTATCTGCTTTACTATGTTCTTGTCCATATTCACTAATTGGTTAATGATAATCTATAGGCAAAGTTTACTGCATAATCTTGTTTGATCTGACATTTAAGTCTGTTTGTGATAGTAGTTAATGAGATAATAAATGGGAGGGATCTTAAGTATCACGCAAGAGTAATTCTGAATGGAAATAATCTGAAAGATTTGTAGCTGATGTTTATTGATCTTAATTTTTATATTTCTCATTTTCTAATCGCAGATACATGATTTCCTCAAATATTGGTGAGGTTGCCTCCATTTTTTTAACAGCAGCTTTAGGTATTCCAGAGGGACTGATACCGGTTCAACTTTTGTGGGTCAATCTTGTCACGGATGGCCCTCCTGCAACTGCCCTTGGATTCAACCCACCTGATAAAGATATTATGAAGAAACCACCTCGAAGGGCTGATGACTCGTTGATTACTGCATGGATTTTATTCCGTTATATGGTAAATCATCTTCTTGCTCTTTCTTTGTCATAAGCAATGCATCAACTTATTTTCTTTATTTATGTTTATGTATATCATATGCTCTCCAACTCTGAAAAAACTAAGGCCCTCTTCAGTGTTGCTTTTTTTTCTCTCAGAAAGAAAGCTTGAATATGGACGAAAGAAGCACAGTTTATTACTTTATTTCTATGCTATTGTCTTTGTAGTTCTTTTATGTGACACCAAAGATTTTTGTGACTTTTAAGATTCAGACTTTTGTAATGGCGCTGAGGTTGTTGATGCATATATTTCTAATTTCATCTTTTACTGAATACATATATGCTCATACAATTCATCTGATCATTTCAACTGTTGACCCTTTGAACTCCATATGTAGGTCATTGGGCTTTATGTGGGGATTGCTACCGTCGGTATCTTCATTATATGGTATACTCATGGTTCTTTTATGGGAATCGACTTTAGTGGTGATGGCCACACCCTTGTAACCTATTCACAGCTTTCTAACTGGGGAGAATGCTCCTCATGGGAGGGCTTCAAGGTCTCTCCATTCACTGCTGGAGCACGCCAATTCACCTTTGATGCTAATCCCTGTGACTATTTCCAGACTGGTAAAGTGAAGGCAATGACACTTTCGCTGTCTGTCTTGGTGGCCATCGAGATGTTCAATTCACTTAATGCATTATCTGAAGATGGGAGCCTCCTGAGCATGCCTCCATGGGCCAACCCATGGCTTCTTTTGGCTATGTCCATCTCATTTGGACTGCATTTCCTAATATTATATGTCCCTTTCCTGGCTCAAGTCTTCGGAATAGTGCCTCTCAGTTTCAGCGAGTGGCTCTTGGTGTTGGCGGTTGCATTTCCAGTGATCCTTATCGACGAGGTCCTCAAATTTGTTGGGCGTCACACAAGTTCTTCAGGTGCCAAGAGCTGGCCTGCAAAGCACAAAGATGAGTAGATGCTGACACACTTCAATACAGCAAAAGTTGTGCGGGAGCTGCAATTCTGCAGTTTTGCATGGCCTTCGACAATGGGAGTTGCTCTGGTCCCTCGGCCTTCTCCCCGTCGTGATTAATTTTGAGAATTTGGTAACCAGTGAATATTCAGATTCAGTAGCGAACTTGTTGTCGAGACTAATCGTGATTTTTGAACACATTTTTTATGTTACAAATATCTATTTCATAGTTTTAAAGGTGATCTAGTTCTGCACACATGCGGTACAAGATTATAAATAATTTTTAATGAACTTTGTTTCTCGAAGAGAGACCGATGTTGCATCAAACAGTGCTGTTGTCATTGCAATTCTGTATGGTTATATAGTTAAGCTGGATTTGGTTCTGGGAGAAGCATTCCAGTTCAGGATCAATCAAAAACCTTGTGGATTCTGGTGGTATGCCTGCAATCTGTTTGTCATAAAAGGTTCTTGAAGTGCACACGGTTCATGAAGTTTATGAAAATGTATGAGTTCTATGTGAGTGCATAATTGAACAAATCCTTTTATTGACTCGACTCGAACTGAGTATTAATGGAGACTATTTTTCTTTCATATATAATGCAGACATCATCACTGAGTAGTTTGTAGATAGGACATTGCTAGACTCGCTATGCTCTTCTGACCCCACCATTAGGGTCAACGTGTCGTCGACCTTGATTGGTCACCGACAATTTGGTTGCATTTCAAAGTTCAAAATAAAAATCTATAATTAGATTGGTCGTGGATAAGACCAAGCAGATGGGCTACAATGGTTGACCTCAATTGAGTTTGTCGTTGATTGCTTCCCTCGAACGAATTGGTTCTTCTATTAATCGAGCAATGGTCTTTTTTTTTAATAGGAAGACTTAAGACCCATAAAATTTGACCTTTTTTTTTTTTTATATTCTTGTGATCAAGATTTTACATATCGTCACTATCGATGTATCGATATTTTATTGATATTTGTACGATATCAGTATCGGGCGATATGCACAATGCATATCGTCCGGTATATTAGATATTTTAAAATATTTTTTATAATATAATATAATATAATATTAAATATATATTAAGTATATTAAAAAAATAAAGGGGCGATGTTGCCGAGGTCATGTCACCTCGATCTTCCCCCGCTCAGGGAGAAAAGTAGCCCGTAGTTGCCCGCGAGCCGTGGGCAGCGACGCTCGCGGGCGACAAGAGTGCGCGAGGAGAAAGGTCTCCCACGGGCGACGACGGTGAGGTACTTTTCCTCTTCTTTTTTCTTCTTCTCCTCTTCTTCTTTCTTCTTACTCTTCCCTTTTTCTTCCTCAATTGATCGTCGACGATCGATTTCTCCTTCAATCGACCATCGACGGTCGATTTTATTGATATCGCCCAATAACGATCGGTCCACGTACCGATCGACTGTCGGGCTGATATGTACCTGGCCATCTGAGCCTTACCCGCTCAGTAAGGAAAATCTTGCTTGTGATAGAGATTGTTGGTCTAAGGTTCACGCAATTCTTTTGCTCATTTCAGGCTAACCGCAATGATACTGGAGATGCTCCAACGGGCTAGTTAGTACATTGTCATGGACTTAGCTAGTTTTGCTTAAGTCATATGACACCCTTATAAGTCCGTTCGCAAAGGTCAGCCTCCTCGAAACCTCCTAGGGTCCTTAGGACCTACAAAAGAGAAAACAGGTTAGAGGAAATATTTCTCATAGGATCCACAAGCAACCATTTTAGAAAACACTTTATATTACCAAAACAAATTACAACCATGGACTTTACAAGCTCTAAATGGTTGCATATAAAGGATCAAAGTCCATTACAGATTGAAGTCCCCACAAGTGTCTATATGACATAACTCGGATTTATAAGCCGAAACTGACCACACGGGCTAATAAAACTAGGGCTGCCAAGCCTACTACAAGCCCGCTACTTGTTGTACAAAGAATGTATAAAAACCGAAGGATATAGACAAATATGAGCATTACATCGAACATATTATTTATATTTTTATCTGTGACATTCTTCTCCACTTATTCCTTTGACATCCTCATCGAAGCCACTGTAGACGTTGTATCTCCTCATTTTTTGCTGAATCTTCAATCTTCTACATTGGCTTAACACGCCCCTTGGCTCCCAGCTACTCTCTGTCGTTGTTATTAAGTAGTTGAACTCTGATCCACTTTGCTGCTTAAACTCGTCAATGACTGACTCTTGTGCGGGGTTGGTTGATTCTTGTTGATTTCTATAGATCCTTTTGGTGAAGGAAAAGATCTTCTTTTGTTATACACCAGTATTGCAATAGTCTCATGTTGCTTAAACCAGATCGATGCTTGTTGGAGCTTTAATGAACATCGCTTCGCAGACTTTGATGTTTTTGAGGTCCTTCCTCCACAAGATTCGCTCACACTTTGTTATGCACCAGTATTGCAATAGTCTCACATTTCGCTTGCTCTTTGCACACACTTCCAAAGTACTCAAAGTGTTTGCACTCCTTGCGTTGAGTTAGCTACTGTAATTCGCCTTCTCACTGCCTTCAAACTTTCCAAATGCAAGAAGTTTTGTTCGAAAAGAGCAAAAGTTTAGCCTAACTTGGAGTACCCCAACTTGGAATAACTCTTTGATAGTTTTGCTCATCTTTATGATAGTACTATATTCTCTATCATCTTTATCGCCTACTCCTCTGAGTAGAAAAGGTACAATACCATATACTACCTACTTCGTTTCTTAGTCGAGCACTCCTGCATCAACCTGAAGTCCCTTACTTTCGACTATCTTGATGAGAAGCTCATCGACATTGATTTTATAAAGTTTCTTGATCTACGCCCTTACACCCTGTCTTAGTACTTGGAGTTTACCTTTGTATTCTCCACCTCCTCGGTCCCTTTTACGATAAACGCTCCCCCTCCATGAGAGCAAGAGATCAATGACTTCATAAAAATTCCATCTTTGGGGTACTATGACACTACCAGCCCATGGCCTTACGATCCATTGCCTTGCATCTGTGTCACTTTCTTCGTAATTGGTAGGTCCGCCTCTGTGACATTGTGGCCCTTCTTCGAGTCTATCTCCTTTCTAACCGACACTTTGCTTTTATGTAGCTGAGCCCCTCTAGACTCGTTATCGCTTCCTCGCCCCTTTCGACCACTTGCTTCAACACTTTTGTGTTCTCCTAGCAGTTCTCCTTAGTCGATAAAAAGACAGATTATAACTCTCATGCATGGCCTCCACCATCTTGTTGCAGGGCTTACACTGATTCTGTTCTCTTTAGCTTCCTTGGTAGTGACGTTCGTTTACTCGGCTTTATCCTCTGACTTGTCGGACTCCCTTAAGCAAATATAAACACTGAAGTAGTCCAACTCTCCAGTCGCTCCGATCATACATCTATATGATCAAGTCCCCTCCATTGGACTCACTAGTACTTATAATCTGACTTCTCCCTCGGTGGTACATAACCCCTATATACTGATGATCAAGGTTTTCATCCGATGTAAGATTCGATGCACACACACGGAAGACTCGCTTCTGTGGTACCATGTTATTCACTCTTTGAATCCATAGTCCTTATCGTTATGTTGTTTATTGAACTGAAGCTCTTAGTAGTTCATGATCATACCTCCGTATGATCGTGTCTCTCACGGGACATATCCGCATTTGTTGTATTGACCCAAACTATTCCACCACGATCCGTTGCACTATATCACCTCCTGGTGACATTTCCATTACTTTCAGATTCTTATGTGATGAACTTGGACTACGATCTCTCCATGTATGACCTCTGCCAACACATCATAGAGCCTTCGCCACCTCCGATTGTATTCGCTCCTTTAGCAATTCAACTTCGTCCACTCATTCTCATGTCACCCCTGGACAAAGTATCACTCTAGGACAGTCCGTCACCTAGTAGCTGTCGAAATCCTCATACTTCACTAAAATTAGTGTATCATTGTTTAGATCCTGTGCCTCTATCCCCCACTAGCACAATCTCTACTAGGCATCACTTTCTTCATGATAACTCGAATGAAAGTACTGTGGCATATTCTTCAAGAGTACCCGTATCTGCATCCTTTTGCCCCGTACTAAGGTCTTCTAATCCCAACTTCACCTTCGCAAGTTGAATCACCTTAGTTCCTCTGTCAAATGCTTCTTTGAGATAAGGTGCATGTGCCTCGAAGCTCACTTCATCTTTGACACCATGCATAATTAGTCTGCCTCATCAGAATAAAGAACCCATAGAACGACATAATCCTACTCTTGCCTCTATAAGAGTTCATGTTCTTGACCTCTGTCTAAGGAAAGCTCTGTGCTTCCGCTCTATGTTTTCATCTTCTATGTCGACTCCCTTCATGTGGCTTTGATACTTCACCAAGTTCCACCTAAGTTGCTCTGCCTCTCAATTTGTATTGAGTTGATGATGGCCCTCATGCCTACCATTCCATAGGTCAGTCCTTCATTGAGTTTAATTTTCACAACAACTCTAAGTGTGTCTTCATATGATGTTATCATTGTCGCTCCCCTACTTGATCTAATGCATTACTTCATTCGAGATTATGCAATAACTCCTCGCTGCTCAATCGGTCCATTGAGTTTTATAGATATATTGTCTTGAGGAACTCTTTATCAACATGTGTGGTCCGCTGCACATGACTCTCCTTCTGGAGAACCAGGACCTATCCCTTCTAGATATCTGTCATGTTGGAGTAACTTTCCTCTATGCATTCTTCGCTCTGAAAGTTTCAGAGACTATCATCCCCTTAGACTACTCCGTCTTACTGAACAGTATATGTATTGTTTTGCCCCCATGCAAATGCGCTTGCTAGATTGTAACTCTTAAGTGCTGAACTTATTCCACACTTCAGTTTCCTATGGACGTATCCATTCCATGCCTAAGAGAAAGTTTTAGTACTCTACAGCGTTGAGTTTCGATCGTCTTGGGATGGTCATGAATACTTCGTCGTCCGCATACAAGCCCTTGCATGAGTGCCAAATTCTTCAAGTTAGCAATTTCCCTCACCTCTGTGAGCATTTCCTAACTCTTTCGGTTGTTGAGCAATACATCCCATTTTTTACTATCTCATCTTTTACCAAGCATCCCGCTTGCCTTGAGCACCATCACGTTTGGTTGCCAACGTCGAGCCGTAGCTTAAACTCAGTCATCCCAACCTTTATGCGCTACACTTTCTTCCTACCTTACTTGTCCTCGTGGTGCCTCTCACGCAAAGGGTTGGCTATTCTTCTGAATGCCAATCAAGGATGCTCACTCCTCTGAGCAACTCCTTTACCTATATCTCCATGTTCGTTTCTCCCAAATGATTGTGCGTGCTGGCTGCCCTCCATGTAGTCCAGCTAGGTCCCCCACGTTTGCATAGCAAGTGTTTCTGCGTGTGCTTGTCCTACTTTGATACTAAAATGTCAGACCTAACTAGTTTTGCTTAAGTAGTACGACACCCTTATGAGTCTATCCGTAAAGGTCAGCCTCCTTGAAACCTCATAGGGTTCCTTAGGACCTATAAAAGAGAAAACGGGTTAAAGGAAGCCTTTCCCATTAGATCCACAAGCAACCACTTTAGAAAATATTTTATATTATCAAAACAAATTACAATCATAGACTTTACAAACTCTGAACGTTTGCACACAAAGGATCAAGGTTCATTACAGTCTTAAGTTCCCACAAGTACCTACATGATACAACTCGAATTTATAAACCAAAACCGATCATAAAAGCTAATAAAACTAAAGCTGTCAAACCTATTGCACCGCTACTTATTGTACAAAGAATATACAAATACTGAAGGACATATACAAATATGAGCATTACATCAAACACATTGTTTATACTTTTGTCCATGACAACGTGGCGATAGAGTCCCTGGTCTTGGCATGATGTGAAGAGCCACGTGAAAGAAGCCAAGATTCACCCCAACAATGAACCCTTGGCTTGAAGGGTCACGATAGAAAAGTGGGACAATCTCATAGGACAAGTCCTCCAAACTACGGAAAGGAACTCCATGAAGTAACTAGGACCCTTAGGGAGCGACATAAAAAGTCCAGATAATATTGCTTCCACTGGAAAATTATGGTCACAACACAAACAAATGTCACGACTTCAAACTTCGAATAGAAGAGTTACCTTCAGAGGCGCCTTGGAAAGCGTGGGCTCCTCTATATGAGTAGTGCTCACCCCAGGAGAATATATATATATATATATATATATATATATATATATATATATATATATATATATATATATATATATATATATATATATATATATATATATATATAATCGGTACAACATGACGTTGAGTAATAATTGGACTAATCTGATTTTAAAATAGGTTGGGCTACCATTAAAATTAGCTTATAAGATACTAATAGGTGTATTATTATAAAGTTAAATTATAAAATTGTGGTGGATGTACAATCGTAAAGTTGAGTTTAAGTTTAAAATCAGTGATTTAGATGGCTAGTTATTCCATAAGTTGGATTGTGACAATTGGAAAGCACCAAAATTAGATGAATATACACAGATACATATAGAGAGCTCCTATATCGCAAATGCTTGATACAGACGCTTTAGAAATAGTCCTTTGTTTTTGCTCATCACACGAATGGAAGTGCTTCCTACATCCATCACCAATGCTCATGACGAGATATGGAGACGAAACAGAGGCCAAGGCGACCTTAACACCTGCAGAGACGACCAACATAGGGAGCCGCTGTGGCCTCACCAAACTGGACACCACGAGTCTGCTATGCTTCTCCAGTTGTGTGGCAAAGAGTGGTCATCATCTACTGATCCAAAACAGATCCTGCTTCCACTTATATCTATGGAGTGTTGCAGGTACTGTTTTCTCTCATCTCTTTCGATGACTTCAATAACCCATTTATTTTGATAACTCGTTGGCAAACAGTATCCCAAGTCCATAAATTATATGCAGTCCAAATGTTTAATTGGCAGAAAACAATTCAAGACTCCCAAAATAAAAATATAAAAATGAGAGATTGGGGATTACAACCAGCAATTGGCCTTCAGTGGTTGACCTCCATGCAGTCTGTTGTCGATTGCTTCTCTCGAACTAATTGAAAGACCTGCAGTGTTCATCCACCAACTTTGACTTTTCAGTTTTTTTTTTATGGAGACAATTAGAGGGGAAAGAAATAAACAACACTAAGTCAATGATGCAAATAACTTGTACATAGAGTTGGATGTTTCCAGTTCATGTCCAGATACATGTACAAACACTTTCTTCTGCATTATTTTGGCAGCTGCAGGCCTTCCATCCATGTGCCAGTTCTTAATTCCCTGAGGACTTGGTAAGAAGTCGTAGGCCAAACCAGCAAAAGATGATAAAATATGTTGTTGATTTAGCTGAGGGAAGGAACATAGTTTGAAGGATTCATCACCATCACATTCATGATTGGTAGGCAATTCATCTCAATCAAAGAAACGATCAGAGAATAATAGTAGCAGAACTTGGAAGAGGTCTTACCGTGTCCATTAAAGAGACTTGGAAACCTATATATAAGGAAGGCGTAAGACAAGAATTCATGAAGCATAGGAAACCTCGACATGGCCATCATCAGCTCTTCAACACTTCCCATCCTTATCTCCTTTTCTCTGTTCATATTCATCGCCGGTGCCAATGAAGAACGAAAGGTGAGCAAATACTGTAGACATATCCATGACCGACATGGAATGACTTGATTTTATCTTGCAGGTCTACATTGTGTACATGGGAGATTCACCCTCTTCGGAATACTCAGCACAGCCTCACCATAATCTACTGAATCAAGTGCTTCAGGGCCTGTAATTATTTTTCTCTCCTGAAATATTTCTGCAACTAGACAAGCTTAAAGGATTACACTTGATTTGATGACTTCGTATATGTGATGCAGTTCTTCCAAAAAGTCCTTGATCCATAGCTATAGAAGCTTCAATGGACTGGCAGCAAGACTTACTGCCAAAGAGAAAGAAAAAATAGCTGGTATACACACTTGATATGAGCATACTTACCACCATAATTCTAGCTGGTACTCTCTCTCTCTCTATTTCTCTCCATCTTAAATGACATTCTTGCATGTAGGAATGAAGGGTGTTGTTTCGGTATTCCCAAGCAAAACCTTGCAACCCAGCACAACAAGATCATGGGATTTCTTAAGCTTCCCTGAGAGCGTGAAACGAAACCTGCCACTGGAGAGAGATGTCATCGTTGGTGTGATCGATACTGGTATCTGGCCGGAATCTGAATCTTTTAGTGACGAAGGATTTGGACCTCCACCGAGAAGATGGAAGGGCACCTGCGAGAACTTTAAATGCAATAAGTACACACCTCCTCTGCTCTCATTCATCATCTTTATTATTGCTTGCACGAAGCATTTTTCTGAGACCAGCTAATGTTATGTTAGCAAAATCATTGGAGCACGCTACTTCAACAGTTATAATGACACGACTCATGAAGCTTCTCCACGAGACTACAATGGTCATGGCACCCACACTGCCTCAACCGTTGCAGGAAGAAGCGTACGCAACGTTAGCCTATACGGCCTCGCTGGAGGGATGGCCAGAGGCGCAGTGCCTTCTGCTAGACTTGCGGTATACAAAGTCTGTTGGCTGGCAGGGTGTGCAGGTGAAGACTTGTTGGCTGCCTTCGATCATGCGATCGCAGATGGGGTGGACATCATCTCCATCTCGATTGGTAGCAAACGTGCGAGCGACTACTTTGAGGATCCCATAGCTATCGGTGCATTCCACGCGATGAAGAAGGGGATTCTCACATCAGCCTCTGGTGGCAACGAAGGGCGTAGTGGTCGTGGCACGGTGGGCAATGTTGCTCCATGGATACTAGTGTCAGCTGCAAGTAGCATCGATCGCCGCATCATAGACACATTAGTTATCGAAGATCAAAGGACCATTGTAGTGAGTTACTTCATCTCTCTCTCTCTCTCTCTCTCTCTCTCTCTCTCTCTCTACAATTGATGAAAGTTCTAATTCATTTGTCAGGGAGCTTCGATAAACACATTCCCTACACAAAAGAAATTTTACCCCTTCATATACTTCGGTAATGGGACATTTCCACCGAGGTACCATGTTGAGATTATTATCAGGAGCTTAGTGTGTTGTAATCAATTTGGCGATATTTTATCGATTAGTTCTCATTTGCAGGGATTGCACTCAACTAGACAAGAATTTGGTGAAAGGCAAGATAGTTTTGTGTGGATCTCCTTCTAATGGATCGGGGCTTTTGCTTGCTGGGGCTGAAGGGGCCGTGATGTTGGATAAAAGGATACTTGATAGTTCAAGTTCATTTCCTCTCCCAGCTCTTCTAGTTGGCTATTCTGAAGGCAAGAGGCTGATGGAGTACATAAAAAAGACCAAGTAAGTTCAACTCTCTTTCTAATAAGTTTATATAAACATCATCCACTATGCTTATATCTTGTTGTGGATTCAGGAATCCCATGGCCAATATACACAAGAGTAAAACAGTGTTTGATTCCAAAGCTCCTGTTGTTGCTTCCTTCTCATCCAGAGGGCCCAACATGATCACGCCCAACATCTTAAAGGTAATAATCTACTTGATTCAGATGTCTTATGCTTTATATTCATGATCATATCTAAGTAATCATATTGAGATATATGAATGTAGCCTGATATAAGTGCTCCTGGAGTTGAGATTTTGGCCGCCTGGTCACCCAAAGCCTCCATGTCAAACTACCCAAATGACACCCGCTCTGTAATGTACAACATCATATCAGGAACTTCCATGGCCTGTCCTCATGTGAGTGGCACTGCCGCTTTCCTTAAGTCATTCCACCCCAAGTGGTCTCCTGCTGCCATCATGTCTGCTCTAATGACAACAAGTAATTAATCTGTCAATAAAATTCGATTAATGGAGCTTAATATAACATCACAACTAACAACTGCTAATCGCATCTGCATTTGGGTTTTGGTATTGCAACGCAGCCACACCCATGAATCCTTCCCTGCATCAAGACGCAGAACTCGCATACGGAGCCGGGCAACTCAATCCAATAAAGGCACTTGATCCAGGTTTAGTGTATGATGCTGCAGAGAAGGACTACGTGCAGATGTTGTGTGATGAAGGTTACAATGTATCTACGATAAGGCTTATAACTGGAGATAATAGCAGCTGTTCAGGTGATTCCATAGGAAGCGCAAGTGATCTGAACTACCCTTCTATGGCTTTATATGTCAAACCGGATGAGCAAGTCAAAGGAAAGTTCTCAAGGATAGTTACCAATGTTGGCGATGCAAATTCTACGTACACGGCAGTGATCAAAACAGATCCAAACATTAAAGTGAGTCTGAGTCCTAAGGTATTATCATTTAAGAGAAGATATCAGAAGAAACAATTCGTAGTGAGAATTTATGGAGGACCATTAGTGCTGAATTCTCTTGCCTCAGCTATCATCACTTGGTCGGATGGTAAGCACAGTGTGAGAAGTCCAATCAGCATATTCACAGATTTTAATGTTTAATTTCATCGTAGATTCATGATGCTGGGGGAAGTATTGTTATTGATGTTGTGTAATTGAAATTGACTGAGATACATACTATTTGTTTGATTAATAATTCATGTGATGATTACTAGCAAAATTTGATATTTTAATTAGTGAATCTAGACCCGTACCAATATACACCAGCATATCCATGCACGATATGCTGGTGTATATCATAGTATAGTATGAAGAAAGAAAGAGAAAAAGGAAGACAAGTACCAAACTCGAGCTGACGTAACAACAGCGATGTGAACTGACAGATCGGTGGTGACAGACAGTACGAGCTTTGGCAGTCATAGGTTGCACCAAGAAACAAGTTAATGTTCAAAAAGTAAACATAGAACATCAAGAAACACTACTTAAGAGTTCAAATTTAAGATGAAGATAAACAATCGAAGCAACTAAAACATATAGTGAGGTTTTCTTTTTGGTTTTTGTTCTGAAAAATAAAATATTGAAAAGTGTATCTTGCTCAAGAATTGGAATGAAATAAGGTTTATCATCAAAGACAAATTGCTTTCCTCGCTGTTAGTATAACATGTTTATGACCAGGTTAACATATAGAAAACATCTGATGAAACCAGTGTCCCATTCATCGGGTGTAGGTCCATTTGTTTGGAAAACATGCTGGAATTGCATCATGCACATGGCGGATGCCATTTGATTTTACTACAAACCCACTTAGTGTTTAGGTCAAAGTTTACTTGATCGTTTTTCTTGCCACAGAGGGATCTTAAGATTGGTTCAACACCAAATAAAGGATCAAACATCAATTGGAAGCAAATCGATAAAAGAAACAATTGAATGCAATAAGTTACCGTGGAACATACCGTGTCTTTTAATTTCTAGCTGTCTTTAGTAGCTTCCATCATTAGCTTATATAGAGCATATCCACCACAATGGCAACCAGGCATCTTCACTGCCATTTGTTTCAAATCACCCTGATATTTTTCGTAACTTGTGAGCATTAAATACTGGAAATAAAAGTAACATGGATTGAGATAAAATAAAGAAGCATATAATGTGTGGTCAAAGAAGTGCTAACTCTTAGAACTGTGAAAATCTGAGTGGACTCGTATCCATCTTGAGCACTGGAATATAATTTACAAACTTCTTTTGCCTCCAGATTGCACTTCAAAAAGAAAAAGGCTGTTGGCCTGACATTCATGACCCGACGAGAAATTCCTATAAAGAGAGGATCTGTCTGCACACAAGTCAGACGAGTCACAATAAGGGTAGACCTTAAGATGCCAAAAGCAATTCAAGGTCAATAGGAACTCTATGCCAAAAGTCATTTCACTGCAATGTTCTTTAAATATTTTTTCCTCTTGTCTAGGATGTTAAAAGAAAAATAATGAATTAAATGCATTATGTTAGCATCTAGGAACATCATTCCAAATATAAAATGGCTAAAGCCAACCAGAGTTGTGCCTTGAATTTGAGACCTGTTCAGATATGTCCAACCAGTTAACCTGGAGATAACATGACTACCATGACCTATACAAGTGAAAATTTTCAACTCTAAAGAGCATCCAAATTACAACAAAATTTCAAAGGATACCAAAATAAACTAATTAGATCAGTAACTGAAAGCAAAAAAATGATGAGCAAAATCCTAGTTCAGCTGAAAGTTAATTCCAAAAGGAAACTGTGAGGTACTTTCTTATTTGTCATTAGTAATTTACATTTCACCGCATTCTGAGGATAATAAGATATAGACTAGAGATTATATATTTAGGTATTTATCAACTAATGGTATGATGATCCACATCCGAAATTTTATGGCAATTAATATTGAAATCAATTTTTTTTCTTTTTTTCTGTAAATACTAGTACACTGTATTAAACTATCCAGAATTGAGATGCAGAATCCATGAAAAGTCAAATGAAAAGCTAAAACTAAGATACATGAAAAGAAATCATTGATAAAGTTCTTTCAGGTACTACATAGTCCTTGTTGCTTTGGATCTCAGGTTTTACTGAAAATTTATTTCTGTGTGCAGCATTCTTTTGAGGATATATTATCATCTAGAGTGTCATAGATATGTAAGTGTCTGCCATAGCCTAATGATGCAAGGAAATGAAACTGTTAGATCAAACTACAAGGGCAGAGCATCACATGCTATAGTAAAACCTGGTGATTACTTACCAGCGAGCTTGCAGGAAGACCAATTTCTTCAACCACCTCACGAATGATACCATCAAACATTTCCATGGAAACTTTCTGATTTAGAAGTTCAGATTCTGTCCGGCCTTTGTCAGTCTGATGGGCTGAAATCCCAATTTCTTGGGGCTGAAAAGAAAATATGACATATATCTTAAAAAATTTGCACAATTGTCATATGATTAAAATAAACTAAAGCTTCACACTTCCATCATAAATCAAACATTATTACTTGGTAATCCATTTCACCAAATATGTTCACTGATTATTGTAATGCTTTATTTTCCTATAATATACCATGAGATGATAAACAGATGCATTGACATCGAGCTGATTCATTATTCCTTTAGTTGCATAATCTCCTACTCTTACTTTTGTAAGCTTATACAATATAAAGTTACCTCTGAATGGCCTCCAGGGAAAACAAAATATCCTGGAAACTCACCAACATTATAGCTTCTTTGTAACACAAGAATCTTGCCATCAGATGTTTCCACTATAGCTCCATTACCCAATGGACTTGATGTATGTTGACACCCCAACGAGTCGTCTAAGAAAAATGGATAAAAAAAGGTTTGGCAAGACCAGTATACAGAAATATAATGTACACTCTTAGTTCTGGATACCTGTTGAAGGAACAAGATACCTCTCCCATAGAGGACTCAGGTTTGTGCCCACAAATGTCCTGAATGTAATACAAATTTAAAGAAACATTTTGCATTCCAGCACAAAAATCCAAAACCAACAACTCTGAACAGCTTCTTAGATAGTATGACTCAATGCTTATACACAATCATAATAGTAGAACCAGCACAAACAACCTAATGAGAAAATATATAAACATTCATTGTATAAGATGTACAAATATTGAAAACTTATTACAAAAAGATTTTGGTGGTAAATGAGAAGACAATCATTTCTAGTAAAACTATACATTGATCAAACTGGAATCCTACAAATGTAACAGAAATCTAAATCCACTCAAAATAGTGATAAAGCATATTACCAGACAAACCAAAAATTATGCAATACTTCAACAAGACTACCAACTTGCAGAAACATATCATATACCACATTTCTCCAGATTAAATGCAATGGTTTGCCACGATCTCCATTACAAATTTGTTGTCTGCCTAAAAGACCTTCAAAACGATATCACTTATGTGGTTGTGAACCGAGAAATGAGTTTTTCTTATAAAACAACTACCAATTAGTTGATATACTGAAATCAAAAAACAAACCAACAGGATTTCCTAAACCATTATAAATATAGGAAAATGTGCTACGATCACAAGTATACATATCAACAAGGTTGAATTAATAACATTCTAAATCAATTTCATATTCAGTATGCAGAAAGTTAACTGAAGAAATAAGATGATTATGAAAGCCTCCCAAGTGTGCACAACCACAAGTATTTCACCTCAACCTCCCCAAAGATTTAACAATTATCTACTAATGCTGATGTGTTTACCATAATATACTTTAAGAAAATAGACCTTCACCTTTTAACAGTAAAAGAAAATTGGACAACATGCACAACAACAAATTAGTAAGATCATGTAAAAATTAACTCAGGAAAGTCCTAGGAAAAAAAGAATAAGAATTGAGATTAGTTATAAGATGGAATAGAATATCATGCAATTAAGACTTTGATGAAAAAAGGATATAACCTGTAATCCGTGAGACCCAAGTGAAGGCAGACGGATGAAATTTGGCCTGAGCCATCCACATATTCTATGGCATGACCTCCATACTGAAATACATTAAATCAATCATAGTAGCAATCAATTTAGAAGTATAACTAAAACTGAAAATGTGAAAAAAAATCAATTGAAAAGCAAAGTCTTCTAAAGGAGGCCATGACATATATTGTCCATTTCATATAATTCACTTAAATAGATTGCAATAATAAAAATTTTGTAAGTGGATGTTAGGATGACTCATCCAACACTTCTGATCCTCAACTTCATCTAGATAAGTAGTTTTTATACCTACCTGCTGACAGCCTTTATAATTGATGTCAGATAAATAATCATTCACAAGTAACTTCGATGAAGCCTTTATAATTTTCTAATTGTGCTCTATGACCAGTCCTATTTGGTCAAAGTATATATCATGATGATTAGCATATGCATCATTCACAAATGTAAAGCATGTGTGTCCTGTATCCTACGTCCTTCCCTTTCATATCATGGCTAATCATACGCAGTATTGCAAACTCATCTATTGAAAACTAATATCAGTAAATGATGTTCCAACCAACAGATACTTGTACTACTACTTGAAAATCAAAGATTGACACACTAAACCTATGACTAGCCTCTAAAATTATGTCATCCACACTAAAATTTGTATCTACACATTCCACACAACCAACTGTGCCCAAAATTACAGTTTTCTGAGTTAGTCCATGCACAGAATATTGCAGTAACAGCAACCTATATCTTGATGGAAATTATCTTTTCTAAATGTTTACTTTGTTTAATGCTAATATATTTAGTAATAATAGTTACAAGACAAAAGTTTATTGCAATTCAACAGACAGTTCATTTCTCGAATAAATCAAATCCTAGGAATCCAATTACGGAATAGTGTTAGGCTTCACCTAAAGTGTGGCTCCTCGATAATTTTATGACTCAATTATCCATTGCCAACTTGAACAGATACTAGAAAGAAGTTACTGGAAGGAAAAGAAAAAAGATATCATGCAAGTTAGGCCAAAGGTAACATACTCTGAATTTTATGCCATTATATAGTGATGGATTCTGCTGAATTCGTTGGCTCCATATCTACAGCACATGAAACAAGAATCTCATTAGGCGACATGAATCAAGCTTCAACAAAATTTTCTTTTCCTGCCAAATCCAACTAACCAAACAATGCATTGTTGTAGTCAATGAACCTTAGACTCTGCATGGCGACCAAAAGATGTTGCTGAAACTAGATTTACTAGGAAAACAAATAACCATAGAGGACTAAGACCTTGAACAGTCACATTTCACATGTATGCTTACACGATCAGATGCACATGTAAGCATAACACGTAGACATCAACAATTATAACTAAACATATATAATGTTGTATAATTTTTTTTTAATATGTTATACTTGATTGAAATAATTCAAGAAGGCAAATTCTCTAGGGCAATAGGTGCAGAAACACTTTTTGACAAGCAATCAACTCTTAAAGAAATGTTGTCAGTGTTGCTGATTCAACCCTTATACTTTAAAGACAAGAAAACAAAAGGTTTGCCTTAGGCATCTTCCCGTATAAAACTTCATTCAACAATATAATAAAAACTTGGCATATGAAACAAAATCTTAACAAAAAAAATTGGTACCTCATTTATGGATTCTTCTAAATTAGCATCCGGGTGAGGGATCCGATCGTAGGACGGATCGAATTTGACAAAAACCTTCATTTAACACGTTAATGAATATTAGAATCATACGGATCCATTTGCAATAATACAAGCCTGTGTAGGCGAGATTTTGTTTTCTAGCCCTAGAAACATAAGAGACGCTACCCTTGAAGCGGGGAGACCGGAGGGGCAGGAGAGGAGCAGCTTGAAGGCCGTGCCAGGATCCGTCGGATCGGTGGCTCCTGCAGCGCCTGATCCCGTAGAGACGGACATGATCTTTCGAGGGGGCGGACCGGGAGAAGAGTACGAAGCTTGGGGAAAGAGAAATGGTGGAGGGAATTCACGGACATAGGGGGATGAGAAGGGATCGCTTCCGGTGGTACTCACAGTTCATGCTGCGAAGGTAACTACTCCTCTGTTCGAAGGTCGGAATCGCATTTAAGCATAACAAAGCGCACCGATTACCAGAATCATGAGATCCTTGTTAATAAAAAATAAATATATGTTTTTAAGCTGCCAATAAAAATAGACGAGTATTAGTAGAGTGCATATACAATATAAATTTTGATAAATATCAACAGATTTTTACACCTGAAACCTAAATCAAATTTAACAAAACCTTATCTAATTTTTTATTATTTTTTTCTTAAGAATAAAGATCTTCAATAGTAACATCTTCGAATGATTCATTAGTTCTTTGAAGCATAAATAGTTATCCGCTCTCGATGGATCACATAGTTTTATTCATATGAGATTATCTATTTTGAGATAATCTCATATGATTTTATCTTTTTATATATATGTATATATATATATATATAGCAGTAGATTTCAGGTGCAAGTGCTAATTGCAGGCACAGATTAAAAGCACAAGTACAAATTTATATACACGATGATTTGTTACAGCGATACTCCTTCAATCTAAGTTTTAAGTCTCGTAACTCTTACACATAAGGAGGAAGGAGAATAGAAGAGGGTAGTTAAAGATGTAGTCTATCATCTATATATCTCTCCTTCTTTTTATAGAGAGCCACCCATATAATCCTAATAGATTATACCTTAGTAGGTATAGAATCTCCACACGATGGATTGCTATAGCGATACTCCTCCAATCACAACTTCAAGTCTCGCAACTTTTATGCAGAGGGAGAGAGGAGAATATGAGGGGGCAGTCAAAGGTGCAGCATAGATCGATAGCGCTAGTCATGGCTATGGTAGAAGGCTGAAAGGCACAACTATAGTGGAGTAAGGGAGAAGGGGAATAGTAGGGTGCGGTTGAGGGTGACGTGGATGGGCAACATGAAGCAGCGACGACCTTGTTGTGTATAGGTGGAGAGGAAGGCAACAACAACGATGTGAAGGCTACACGACTGCGTGGGCTGCAAGTGGTAGATGAGCGTGGTGGCAGCAACAACTGCAGGAGGCGACGACAGAAAAAGACTAAAGAAGAGACAGTGACGTCACCATGGGGAGCAATCAACAGTGGCTACAACTATGACTGTTACGACCCAAGGGAAGTGATCATCAGGCTACGAAGCAGTGGCAATGATGATGGCTAGACTATAGCAATTGTGAAACAAAAAGAGACAAGGAGATAGTTTCTGGGTGGCTGCTGTGAGAAGGTGTAGATGGGGTTGACGATAGGTGGGTAAATGTGGGAGATGATAGGGGTGATGGCGACGACAACATAAGGCCGTGGGAGACTAATCTTTCTTGTGGCTTAGGAAAAGGGATAACAGCATGAAGATGGCTACAAGATCTTTACGGTGGAGATATGTAGAATCACAGTAAAAGCGTTGAGGATCGTTGCTATGATACCAATTGATAGGAACCCCTAATATTTTATCGTGAAAAAAGGGGGATAAACGATCACCCTATTTATAGAATTTTATCGAGAGTCACATTGGACCTAGGCTCTTAATTAAATAATAAAAAAAATAAATAAACTTATAACCGACTCTAACTAAGCTCCTAACTGACTGGTACTTGGCTAACCAAATCATATATTACATGACTCTAAAATTTAAAATTTTTAAAGCATTAGGTTATTTTTTTTGCTTTAGTTTATTTTTTATTTTGATAAATTTTATAAAGAAAGTAAAAAAAGAAGATGGTGTAAAACTCAAATTTGATCATTAGGGGCATGAATGTAATAGAATAATATGATCAGAGTATGAATTAACTTGGGACGTGAGGAGGTCATCAATGAGGAATTTACTAAGGAGGATAGTGATGGTATTTATTGCTCCCAAGCATAGTCCAGAACCCTATAAGAAGATTAGGGTCGACAAAAACTTTGAGAGTTATTAGAAACATAAAAAAAATGATTTATCTAAAAGAGAAAGGAGAGAATAATAAAGATTACTTATACCTAACTAAGGTTTGTAATTATAAATGATTATAATCGTTGCGTTGTTGTCGAATGGTGCATTTACTTTACTGCGATGGTGATTGAGATGGCAAAAATATCGTCTCGATAGTGTGATTATCTATCGTAGTGGTAGAGTTACATGATATAACTGTTTGCTGATGTAGCATAATTATGACATCACTTCCTATTTGAGGTGGTGTAATTTTTCCTGAAAATTATTACATGCCACAAATGTTGGTGAGGTGGCCCATTTTTATTTTTTATTTTTGGCTGAGATGAAGGTGTTCATGTAGTTCATTTTATTCTATATCAAATGGGTTGTCAAGTTTTTAGTAAAAAAAATATTGATTATTGTTTTATCGTAATAAAAAAATTGCTTTTCTTTTTATAAGTGATTCCTTATTATTTTATTTTATTTTATTTTATTTTTTTAAAAAATATTGCTAAATATTTTCATTTCTTGCATTTCCATGTACACGAGACATTAATCCACGAAATCACACGTGCAATGCACATGCCACCTAGATCGCCTATTTTGACGCGCTTGCCCTTCTCTCGCGTTCTCTTCGCCTCGGCACTTCCGTTAGATCTCGTCATTCGCAATCTCTCCCCAGTGGCCTGCGGGAATAGTTCTCGGCGGAGCCACCCCGGCAATCCGATCCCGTGATGAAGCAGCTCCACAAACAATCCAGCCTCAATCAGATCCAACTGATCCCCACCTACGCGGCCAAGCCCGCCAAGCCGCAGGCCCGCCCATCCTCTGCTGCTTCCTCCCCTCTACGCGCCGCCGCTGGGTACCTACTCCGCGAGCAGCGCCTCCTCTTCGTCATCGCAGGCGCCGCAATCGCCTCCACCTTCTTCCTTCTGCACCCCTACTACCACTCTCTCTCCCGTCTCCACCCCTACGACCACCTCTCCCATCGCCTTCTCCCCACTTTCCGCCACCCCTCCTCCCCTTCTTTTTCTGCGTCCGATGGCGGTGGAAGCGTCGGTGTAGGTGGCGGTGGGAGGAGGATACCGGTTGGGCTCAAGAAGCCGTCGAAGCGGGTCGTGGTCACGGGGGGCGCCGGCTTCGTTGGAAGTCACCTGGTGGACAAGCTATTGGGTAGGGGGGATAGCGTGATCGTGATCGATAATTTCTTCACGGGGAGGAAGGATAATGTAGTGCATCACTTCGGAAACCCGAGGTTTGAGCTGATCCGCCACGACGTTGTCGAGCCGATCTTGCTGGAGGTCGACGAGATTTACCATCTCGCCTGCCCGGCCTCACCCGTACACTACAAATACAACCCTATCAAGACTATCATATCCTTCTGATTTCATTACGAGTTTTCTTTTTGCAAGATTTGTCCAATATCCATACTTCTATCATGACACATGCCGTCGATCTCCAATGGATTTAAGGTTCTCTGAACTCATTTATTTTAGTATTTGCATGACTGAAGGAGTGGGTTGGTGGAATTAGGATTGTTTTGAATTTTTTTGATTAATTATGGTGAATTGAATAGCTTGTTTTAATTCATAAGAAGAAGAACAAAATTACACTTGGTTAGAGTTCACATGAATTTGGAGATCGTGGTTTGTAGTTTGTCTTTTGTTCTTCTTCTTATGAATTAGTGGTATGTTATTTGATGTTGTAGCAATGGTGATTTCTTTTGTGTAATGGAATTGTTTTAGGTTCTTAACAATTTACTACAAGACAAATGTGATGGGAACGTTGAACATGTTAGGATTGGCAAAGAGAATTGGAGCTAGATTCCTGTTGACGAGTACTAGTGAGGTATATGGTGATCCACTTGAGCATCCACAGAAGGAGACATACTGGGGCCATGTCAATCCTATAGGTTGGCCAATTTATGTTCACTTTTGTTAATGCTTTTTTTAACCATAATATGAACCCTATTAATGCACCCTCCAATGTGGGGGCTAAAGCATCTTCTATTCCCTTTATTCATTATGTTTATTTGTTATCCATTATTATTCATTGGAGCAATGTTTTATCATTAACATTCACTGGTCCTTAGGTGTTAGGAGCTGTTCTGATGAAGGAAAGAGAACAGCAGAAACTTTGACCATGGATTACCATCGTGGTGCTGAAGTTGAGGTGATTTTGAACAATTGTATTCAAAATTAAACATTTTCTTTCTTTTGTTGATCTGTTGTGTTATGTGCTAATCGAGGAGCATGGTAATATGTGCACATGGTGATACAGTTCTGACCGTAAGGTGTCCATTTTCTTACTAACTTGCATATGTTCTGTAAAGTGTTTTCTAGTTAGAAAAGATCAAAAAGTAACTGACATCATCTTTTATTTTTAATCATCATATCAGCATCAAATTTAAGATACTTTTTACCCTTAAACCTGAATCAAATTTTTTGATGACATAGGTACATTCTCATGAGAAAACACTTCTTTTTTCAGTTATATAGCGGGATATATGTCATCATTAGGGAATTGTGTGTGATATAATTACATCCATATATAATTGTAAAAATCTTTTTATTGCTGCAAATATTTATAACGTGTTTGGATATTCTACCAACAAGCAGGCTTCCTTACTATTCTTGGCAATAATGAAAATTTTCATATTATGTTTAATTAGCTTAGTGGGCAACAAGATTTTTCTTAAAACAGGATAACCACATCTGCCAATGACAGATGTCTTAGTCAATGACCAATATGGAAGCAGGCTTCACCAAAATAGTCATCATATCTCATCTTGCTGAGCCATGCCGACACAGTAACCCTGTCAAGGAGGGATGTTATTGTTGCCCCCATGCTGGCCTGAGACCTCTTGGTCATTCCATGTTAGCCACTATAATATTCCCTCTTTCTTATATAGGAGCTTTCTGATATTTTCCAAGTTATTCATATGAATTTAGGAATACTGTGTCTCAATCTGTGAATGAAAGAGTTAGTTTTTGCCTTCATGTATAGAACTTCTTCAGTTGCAACATCTTTTGCACTTAGGGCAACAAAATTGTTGCCTCATTTCGCTAGAGACGAAATCTCCTCAATAAAATTTATTTGTGGCAATGCCTTTTCAGGTCCGTATTGCACGGATATTCAATACATATGGACCTCGCATGTGCCTAGATGATGGCCGTGTTGTTAGCAACTTTGTTGCACAGGTAACTTTTCCTTCAAGTGTAATATGTTCTCTTTTGAAGTTCAACGTGTAATGGAACATAGTTGTCATGAAGATTGAAGGTGCAAAAATATCAGGATTTGATGATATTAGAATCCATACTTTGCAGGCACTTCGTAAAGAACCCATGACAGTTTATGGTGATGGAAAGCAAACCCGAAGTTTCCAATATGTTTCAGATTTGGTACTGAATCATGTTATACCTTTTATATCACAACAGACCTAATCTCTTTCCTGTTGTCGTAAAATGAACCATTGCAGTTTTGCCTCAATTATTGGTTTATGGCTTTATGATTCTAACCTTTTCTTCCTGCACTTTTAATGGTGTGCTTAAGTATTTTACCATCTTTGAAACCCAACAATGATGACATATAGTTGTTGCTGCCTGAGACATCCAATTTAGGAACTGTCCAGAACATGTAACATTTATTTTATGATTTTCATGGTAGTACATTGGGCTTGTTCAGTAAAATAATTCTCCCATATTCTACCTCTCTGAGTTGAACTAATTGGACTTTTTGCTATTTGGAAGCATCAGCAAGAATGAGTTTCTAAATGGCCTAGGCTTCTTGCTGTCGTTGTGATGTTGTACTAGATGGTTCACGTTCCATTAAGGTAGTTGTGTAGCCTTGTTTCGTAAAGTCCATAAATCAGTTGGTCATTGCATAGTTCTTGAACACTAATATTATAAAAATAAGGGATTTGTCTGAGCAGATATACCTTAGTATGATTGCTTTATGCACTTTGGGTTAGTTGCTGCCTGAGCATGACTATATTAGTCCTATATATCACATTACCTCGTGCCATGTTAGTTTCATTATTCATATGCATATATATATTTATGTATCCTAAGATGTAGCTCAGGATTTTTTGAAATGTTGGCATTAGCATGGATGCAAGTATTTTCATATGCTTCAGCATTGTATGATTATGCAAGTTATGGAAAAAGCACTTAACTGATTATGGCCCATAGGATCTTTCACAGCACATGCATGTACAACACTTACTTTTGTATGACTGTTTGTATTGGACTATCAAGAATAAGGGGTAAATGATACATTTTGGCCATGTATATAATAAATTTATCTCATAGTATGTTGAAGCATGCCTATCAGTATGTAGCAATCACTTCGCAAGATCCTTCTGGATGCTTTCTATTGATAGACATTTATTATAGAGGTCCCATAACTTGCATGCTCCATTTTTCATGGAAGTCTTTGTTTAAGAAATAATCATGTTGTTTTATTGTTGTTGTAGTTGTTATTGTTTATGGAGGAATGTTTCTGTTGCTGTTGCTGTTGCTGCTGCCATTACTTTTTATATAAGAAAAAGGGGGAAGAAAGAAATCTCAATATTGTTGTGATTTGAGTCTTTCCTGTGCAACACAATCTATTTCTAGCCATAAAGAATTCAAAGGGTGAGGGAGAGGGATCCGAGGTTCCCTATTTACGTAGGAATTTAGCATCACAAAGTCTTTTCCGATCAAATCATGCACTTGTTGATTGCATTTACCCATAACTGAAATTTTGTTACCCATAATTTTGATATCTCAGGTCACTTATTTTCATGCAGCATTCTCATGCCGGCAGAGTAACATACATGAATCATTAACAGTGTCCTAAAATCCAAACTTGCTAGGTTGATGGATTAGTAGCACTAATGGAAGGCGAGCACATTGGACCTTTCAACTTGGGTAATCCAGGGGAGTTCACCATGCTGGAGCTAGCTGAGGTGCTACCAGAAAATTCAAGGACTTAAGATATCATCCATTCTTTCCACTCTTTATGTTCAAGTAACAAATTTCCAACACCTGTTCAGGTTGTGAAAGAAGTCATTGATTCTTCTGCAACCATTGAATTCAGACCCAACACTGCAGATGATCCTCATATGAGAAAACCTGATATATCAAAGGCAAAGGAACTGCTGAATTGGGAGCCGAAGGTTACATTGCGGCAAGGGTTACCTCTAATGGTGACAGACTTCCAGAAGCGTCTCCTAGGCGCCGACAACTGATACTCAAAACATCAAGTGGAATCTATCATATGGCTTTCTAGCAGTTTTGTTTATTTATCTCTTTGTTGCTGTAATTTCTAAAAATTTTGGCAGTTTTTGATTGCTTGATTTATAGTGTCCTCGATGGCAAGTTAATCATTATTATTCTTTAATATGTGCGATAGGTTTTGAAGGCAAAACTATTCATTGAACAATCATTTATATATGTTAACAGGGAAAAATAACTTCAGCGTTCTTATTTTTTGTTAGAGAAAGAAGAACCATTATTAATTGTTCAGCAATGCGGTTTGAGGTTAAAGTCACTTTGACTGACAGGTGGCTCTCATGTTGACCTGGCCCCCCAAAGTAGACCGATACAAGTCTTTGCTTGTCCCGTGGGGCCCACTTGCGACGATGAACGGGTCCTGATCTCTCGATACATCACGGATCGCATTTGAATTCTCGAGTTCGACGGCTCTGATGTCTGGCATACTCGAAGCGCCGTGTACCCGAATTAACCCATCGCAACCCCTACTCCTAACCGCGGTTAATCTGATCTTCCCTCTACCTCCCTTTTGAACTCTCTCTCTCTCTCTCTCTCTCTGTTCTAGGGTTGAGTCTCGTCTCGCTTTAACTTTTTCTCTCCCTCGATTCGTTGTTAAGCGTCGCCTAGCCTTGTTCTCTGTTCTAGGGTTGAGTCCCGTTTCTCCCCTTTTTTTTTTCCAACTCTCGATTCGTTGTTAAGCGTCGCCTATCCTTGTTGGTACGTGTGAGTTTAACTTTGATTATCTCTCACTTTAATTTGTCTCCTTCTCGAGCTCCATCTTTTGTGGCTATAAATGAAGAAAGGAAAGAATCCAAGTCCATTCTGGTGGGCGATAAACTAAAACTTGATTCTTCCCTTGTTTTTTATGCCCTTGTTTTGTTTTTTGTTTATGTGCTGTGGTGGCTTTTTGGCTTTGGATTGAATAAAAATTGCATCTTGCTGTTGTCTAGGTTTGAGAGGATGCCGATCTGTTGCAGTCGGAGGAGAGGACCGTTGTCGGCGGTGATATAGGGTTTCTTTTCAGGTGTTGATTGAGCGAATTGCGGTGATGGGTGGCGAGCAGGATTCCGCCGGCGTGCCGCTTCCCAGCGGCCGGAGGACCTTTTGGAGGTCGGCTTCTTGGTCTGCTTCCCGGACGTCTGCTCTGGACCACTCAAGAGACTGTGCTTCTGAAGAGGAGAACGCGAGCAATGGCCAGCTACAGCACCGGCCGGGACCTCTTCTTACCCCTCGGTCCCAGAGCCAGAAGGCACGGTCTTGTCTTCCGCCTCTCCAACCGCTCGCCATCGCCCGCCGAAGCTTGGATGAGTGGCCGAAGGCGGGTTCCGATGATATTGGGGAGTGGCCACAGGCCTCCACCCCAGGTGCAAAGGCTGACGTCTGCAAGCTGGGAGATGGTTTAAAGTTGGATCTTTCTTCACTGAGATCCCAAGGTAAGAGAGATCAAATTGCGTTCTTTGACAAGGAGTGTTCCAAGGTCGCAAATCACATCTATCTTGGTGGAGATTATGTTGCTAGGAACCGAGAAATCCTCCGCCAGCATGGGATTACCCATGTCCTGAATTGTGTTGGCTTCGTTTGCCCAGAGTACTTCAAGTCGGATCTCGTTTACAAGACCCTTTGGTTGCAGGATAGCCCGACAGAGGACATCACAAGTATATTGTATGATGTGTTTGATTACTTTGAGGATGTTCGGCAGCAGGAAGGGAGAGTGTTTGTCCATTGCTGCCAGGGTGTGTCAAGGTCAACCTCGCTGGTCATAGCTTACCTGATGTGGAGGGAAGGGCAGAGCTTTGACGATGCCTTCCAGTTTGTAAAGGCAGCAAGAGGAATTGCTAACCCCAACATGGGTTTTGCCTGTCAACTGTTACAGTGCCAGAAGAGGGTGCATGCGATCCCGCCAAGCCCCAAGTCATTGCGTGGGATGTACCGAATGGCACCTCACTCACCTTATGATCCTTTGCACCTTGTCCCCAAGATGTTAAATGATCCTTCGCCATCTGCACTGGATTCAAGGGGTGCATTTATAATTCATGTTCTCTCATCGATATATGTGTGGATTGGTAATAACTGTGAGTCCGTAATGGAGAAGGATGCAAAAGCTGCTGCCTTTCAGGTGGTAAGGTATGAGCAAGTGCAGGGGCCAATTGTATTGATTGAAGAAGGGAAAGAGCCCTTAGATTTTTGGGAGAACTTCCTGAATGCATTGTCTTTGTATGATGGCACAAAGATTGAGAAGGAACAAATTGAAGCAGCTAGGTTTGTAGTAGGTAAAAGGAGAGTGGAAGACTATGATGTAGATTTTGAGCTCTTCTACAAAGCTCTTAGAGGAGGTATTGTGCCACCATTTGCTTCTTCAGGACACGAATGCGAAACACACCTTCCAGCAAGAGAAAGTAGTTGGAGTGTATTGAGGCAAAAGTTTGTATCAGTAACCACTGGTAGGTTTTTTTCAGATGCAGCATTGGTGAGAGATATCGATACTTGTTCTGGTAGGATGCAGGTATTTAATGCGGAGACATCAAATTCCCTGTCATATCCTTCTCCCAGTAGTCTTTCTTCTTCTGATTTAAGCACTTGTTCAAAGTCTAGTTTGGAGTCACCTTCAGTTTCTCTTTCAACGTGGTCCTTTCCTCTTATGCTACCACCTGCATCACATAACATACGCAACCCTTTGCTACAATCAACTGGACTTTCTCAAAAGATTTCTGACACAGTCGAGTCATTGAAATCACCCGTTAGAACAATTCGTTCTCCATCCAAGGGGCTAGCAAAATCTATTGCTGAAAGAAGGGGAGGTTTTTCATCTTTAAAAATGCCTACACTTTCCAAAGATGCGTCACTAATGTCTCGGTCACTAAATGCATCTTCTGCTTGCCAAATTACACATGAAGTCCTAGATAAACTTAATATTGATGAAAATCAAAATCATAATGTTGTAGGCTGTACAAACAGTGCAGGTCTAGAATCAGGTGTTAAGTGCTTAGCTGAAATTGCTATCAGTAGTTCTGAGAACTATAAAAATGTGAAGAGAATTTTTGTACGGAAGGATGATCAATTATTCCATGGTTCAAGTGGTCTTGTTGATGGTAGATTGGAGAAACCGAATCCTGAACTACCCCTTGTATACCGCTGGCCAAGTATGGAAAAGCTAGCAACAATTTCCACAGAGGATCTTGATTCGAGAGCTGTGCTTCTTTTCTTAATTCGTAGTGCTAATAGAAGTGGAGAGGCAGGTGGTTATGTACTATATTTGTGGATAGGGAGTGAATTTGAACAGGCTGATGGGAAAACTCAACCAAAGGGCAGCATAGACAAACAAATTGTTTCAATTGATTGGCAAAAAATTGGATGTGATTTCCTTGATTCAGTTGGTCTTCCAAAGGATATCCCAGTTAAGGTACTTTTGGAATGATATCAATGCATTTTGTATTATTCTCTTTGCAGAAAACAAATTTCTTGCCTGCAAATGTTTGTCAGTTCTAGACCTCTGGTAGATCATTTTATATCGTTTGTCGGTTGTTCTTAAACTTATGCTGTCAAAATATGAATATTGCTTGTATCTTTTTTGATTGCATTATTTGGATTGTTCAATTGCTGTTCTATAGTGATTACTTTTTTAGTGGCAGCAGAAATGCTAAATTTTTGTGTGAAAGTTAGAAATCTGATCATCGATGGACTAGGGAAACCAAAGAATAGACTTCGGAAGATTCTGAGTATCTTTGTAAACATTTCATCTGATCCATGTTTAAATATTTATTGATGCAAATGATGGCATCTTTTTAGAATTAACTACAGATACATGTGCTGTAGACAAGTATCTATATGTCAATTCTGCCAAGCTACTATCCACCAGCTTGGGTTACCTGCTTCAAGGGCTAGTGTACCTTTAACTCTAAAAGCAGCTGCAGAGACATTTTCTCATCAAAAAGTGCATGTATAAATAGAGTTCATCTTTCTTTGGAAGTAGAAGTATCAATTTCACGTAGATGGATAATATCGTGGCCCTGGAATGGCTGAAATTAGGCAAGATAACCAGGGGAATGAACTGACTATAAATATGTACGAGTATTAGAGTAGACAACTGTATAGACACCAGAATGCACTTCGGTAACATTTTACTTAAAGAGCTGTGTGCATCTTTTATCTTTTCCTCATCTGTCATGTTATTGCTGGTTTTGCATACTTTGCCTTTTCTAGAATATACTGTAACTAACCTTCACTAAATCAATTTTCCCACAATTTTTTATGTATCTTTATTGAGGTTACTGGTCAGCTTCATATGCAATGTATCACCACCATTGCCTTCATTGTGGAGCCGCACATTGCGATTTCCTTCACTCCAGCATGGTCCTACAGCTTGTAACTTTCAGTGGTTAGGGTCAGGTTCTGATGTTCACAAAGTGAAGTATTGGTAAATGTTAAACATTCATGTTAATACTGATGCATAATGACCTAAAACAACTTTTTAGAGAAAAAAAAAAGAAGTGTTGGAATATAGGTAATGTTATGTATCTTTTGTCCGGCTTGGTCTTTCATTGAATGTTTTCTCGAGTAATTTAAAGTTCTAGTAAGTAAACATGGTCTAAGGGTTTCTGTGAGGATAAGGCATTGATTTCATGGCATTTAATGTGTCCATTGCCAAAAAAAAAAAGGAAAAAAAAAAGAAGATCATCAGATTGAGTTTTAAAGCAACAACTGATTGTTTAATTGTTAAAAAAGTTTCCTTGTAATTAAGGAGGGTAGTTTCACTTTGTCCTTGGCAAAATATTGATTTTTCTATATGGCAAGTCATTAACCTGATGTTCATATAATTCATGTTGCATTAGGCATATGATCTTTCTTTTTTCTGTTGGACCGAGAAAAATGTTCTGATGTTGAATTCATATCCTGGGGCTGGGCATGATGTAATGACTTTGGCTATACTTTAGAGATGCTGAAAGCTATACGGACAAAAATGACCAGAAAAATACAAGATGGTTTAGAAGAATTGCAAGAAGGGTTGACTAGAATTGTGTTGGCTGAATTGTCTCTGAGAGATAAATTAATTATTGATTTTTGTAGTTATTAGGTGATCCCTGAAAATTTGGGGCATTGTAATGTGGGAACTTGACAATTTTGATTGGGATTTGACTGATAATACAAAGCATGGAACTTGACAATTTTTTGGACTATTTTCTTGTTTCTTTTCCTCTAGTTGGCATGGAATAGTCATTTTTAATCTGAATGATGGTAGGTTGTCAAGGAAGAGGAAACAGCGAAGAAGCTCCTGGAACTGCTGAATTCTTCTTAAGCTTGTCTCTGCAAGAAAATGTTTTAGTGCCTGACAGCATGACCTTGCTCTGGTGCATTTTCCCTGCAAACCCCACACGCAATGGAGTTCATTTTGACATTTTGCATGAATGGCAATAGCAACGCCTGGTAGCTATCAGCGAGGTAATGACAGCCACTCGCATTCTGGAATGCAAATTATTCGTATATGTGTTTTTGATAGAAATTAGTCTTTGTTGCCCTCCAATTAATTTGATCTATTCTAAATAACAGGAGACTGCCCAAACTTCATCTGTTTGGAGTGCAGGTTCTGGCACACTTGGTTGTATATTGCCTGCTCCCCTGTAAGCTCAAACGTTGGGAACAAAGAAAGAAGGCTTTGATTTTTCTTCAGGACACATTTCCTAGTCTTTTATGCTTCCTTGCACAATTTATGTACTAAATTCTACATCTTTATGGGTCAACTCATCTCTTTTGCCGTCACCTTTTGCCAATCTGTTGTTTCTCGAGTTGTGCAAGCTATGAGCTCATTGATAGAGTCTGTTCTTAAATTTTTTAGTTTTATCGACATCTCAGTCGCTGTTTTGCGAGTGAGTATCAGATCATTGGAACCTTTTTCTATCCATGTATTGAGCTGCTACGAATTCAATCAAGTCACTGAACTCGAGAGTTCAAACAAGGGATCTAAATGCTTTGAGATGCACTCTGATGCAGCCACAGCCTGTGTTTGCCTTGCCATTTGTTCTCGTTCACCTTCGTCCTGAGTGAATGTTTCTTGTTTTCTTCACTGTGCACAAACAGGCATACTCTCTGGGAAGCTTTTGACACTAAGGTTTTGGAATCAATCTATCGTACAAAGCTGAATCATGTAATCCAAATGCATCAAGTAATTGGAAGTCCACTACAACAAGTGGTTAGTTGGTATGCTGTGGACTTCACCGTATTAATTGAACTTGGCGCCTCAAGCATCACATATAACGAAAGCACGCGGGGAAACCGGAGAACCTTAACGGGAGAAAGAATCGTGTTCCTCTCAACAACTGGTCAAGCAAACGATCTTGTTTACCCAACAACCACTTGCGGATCTCCTCCCCCTTTTTAATAGTAGAGCGAGCGAGAGAGAGAGCGACGGGTAGAAGACGACGCCGTACGTTTCCGGGGTCTTCCCCCAGTCGATCCCATCGAAACCCTAATTCCGAACAAGAAACCTCCGTAAATCCCTCCTCCGATTGGCCCCCTTTCTCCCCGGCCCATGGATTCCGACGATACCATCACCGATCTGAAACCCCACCACCCCGACCCTTCCCTCGAGGCTCAGCCCGCCACGGTGGAACAGATGGGTTCTCTCACCTTGGGAGAAGCCGGCGACGCCGCGGGCGCAGAGCGGCCGGCCGGCAACGGTTTTCTGCCCGCTGATTTCTATGCGGCCGCGGGTGAGATCGAGGTCATGGAGGAAGGGTCGCCGGTCTCCGGGGATCTGGCCGGGCCTTCGTCTTTTGGTAGCCCTGGTGCCTGTCGGGAGCGCTCGGGCCGCGGGGACGCGCTGCCTAGCCCCAGCAGCAGCGGTTATGCTGGAGAGAGGGGGAGCAGCGGAGGGTCGAGCGAGATCGACGAGGCCGAGGACCGAGAGACGATGCTGGATGATTGGAGCCGCGGGAAGCGGCATCCTGATGAGGTGACTAGTTCTTGGTCTTGTGAATCTCTGGTGGTCTCTGAAGTTTTGCAAGTTTCAAGTTGGTGAATGCAGTGCTAGGATCTTTTATGCCCATTTTGCATGTTAGCATGTATTGCATTCACTAAAATCTGAATTTGTCATGTCAAGTTCATATGTGATTGCTTATCTCCTTGTGTTATTTCATTGTGATATCCGATAACCTTGGAAGTTTTAAGTGCGAGAGTAAAAGATATTTTCCAGCATGTTGATTGTTATCCTTCTTCTAAGCTTTAAGATTTGGCCAGATTGGTTATTTTTTTTCCCATTTATCTGAATTGTAGGATGATGGTTCAGTTTCATGGAGAAAGAGAAAGAAGCACTTCTTTATTCTGAGTAACTCTGGGAAGCCAATATATTCTAGGTATGCCTACATCTATGTGCTTGACTTTTATATACTTGGCACAGTGTTTATCGCCACACCAGCAGTCACATCATGATTAAATAGAATTGGAACCTTTTCACATTTCATCTTACTGCAATTCCAGGTATGGGGATGAGCATAAATTAGCAGGATTTTCAGCAACTTTGCAGGCTATTATTTCTTTTGTAGAAAACAGGTATGATATTTTGCTGATCGGTTTTGTAAATCAGACAATTTCTTGAAATTTTGGTTCCAGTGAACTGATTTGAGACATTCTTCATATATTTTGCTAGTGGAGATTGCCTGAAGTTTATAAGAGCTGGGAACCATCAGGTCAGTTGTGGCCTTTATTTTGTGTTCAACTACTGCCCCTTTGAACTTATATTTGTAAGGGCACATAAACTGTCCTTGCTGTAAATAGGAAGATGGCACACTGTTTGACATTTTATCTGGAAACACTTCATGTTACCAACATGAACATACTCACTAAAGTTCTGGAAGATTTGATTGCTGGAATTTGAGGAAAGGTGATCTTCTTTGTTACATTTATAGATAAGATTAGGTCCCATAAAAGAAAAAACCCAACCTACATTCTTTGAAGATCCTGATTAGTAGAAAATCTGTGCAAAATGAAAAAATAGAACAAAAGCAGCCTGATCAAGATGCAATACCAGTAAATATCTGGATTCTTATAAGTTTTCAGATTTGTTTGGTGAAACTGTCAAATTTGTTTTTTTATTTTTATTTATGAATTATTTAATCTTTCCTCCATTACTCTTCCCTAGTTGTTGGCTTGTTGCAAGAACCTGGTGTGTTAGACTTTTCAATTTGTTGGTAATTGAGGATTTGCAGTCATGTGCTGGGACACTACCGATTCTTAGGCTTGGCAGATTGGCATCATTGTCAATTCACTTTCATGAATCCTGAAATTGGTCCTCCATCTTCTTTCGTCTTAAGTGCTCCTTTGATACAACCTATTTGTCTTACAGCCTTGAAAATTCTTCTGTTTTCCTTCCCTTTTCTTATGATTCCGTCAGTGGTGAAGTTCAGTCCTTTCATTTCATTGCAAACTTTGTAAGAAGATTGTGTTACTTGTTTCCGCAGTTTGTTCTAATTTAAAAATGCATTGTTCTTTTATTGGATACGGTGTAACTTCTTTGGTGTTTCATTCAGTAAGAAATTTGCAATTGATAATTATGATGCATCAGTGACTTTATATGTTGTTGCTCTACATTGCTTGTAACTGTTAAGTATATGTTATTATACAAATTGGTTTGCCGCAATTTATGAGATAGAATGAAGTTCTTTAGTCGTTTCCATCATATGATGAGTTTATGGTTTACACACCCACTATACTTTATTTTAGATTGTGGAGTTGATGTGAAAGGTGTTCAATAATCTACATTTCATATGCCATTTTCACCCTTGTGTATGTTATTTTGCGTTTTTGTTTGCTCAGGTGGTTTTTCTTGTAAAAGTTCCAATTTATTTAGTGTGCATAAGCTGTACAGAAGAGCCATATGAAGCTTTGAAAAGACAATTGGAGCTTATTTATGGTCAGGTACTTCATGCTTAACTTTGTAACACCATGCACTGTTTGAGTGCCCTTACTTTTTTCTTGCATTTAGTGATTTTCCTTGTTATTTAATCAAGTATGTGCTTATGGTTCTGTGAATGGATACATTTTTTCTGTTTAATTTCAAAGCCTTCTTTGTATTATGTTGATCCAGATGCTGCTTATCTTGACAAAATCGGTAAATAGATGTTTCGAGAAGAATCCAAAATATGACATGACCCCGTTGTTGAGAGGAACTGATGCGGTTTTCTCTTCTCTGATTCATGCATTCAGCTGGTTTGTATTTTCTAATCTGAAGCCAAAAGCTTTGGTTATTTGGTACATTAGTTATAGTTGCTCTTTTAAGGCATCAAATTTCATATTTTCTAACAAACAGATCCTTCTGTGCTGATTCTCTTCTAGCTGATGACAAAAATGTGACAGACCAATAAACCTTCACATGGCATTAACATTAGTACACGGTCACTAAAGCTCAAAACATGATACTATAATTATAAGATTTTAAAGGAAATTGTATGCATTCATAAATCATTCATGTTGGTACATTATGGATTTCTTCACTAGCTGTATCATTGTGCTGTAGTTTGGGGTTTCTTGTGTCAACTCTGTCCCTAGACACATGCGAAAGGATTTTTGCTATATATATGTTTGCATATATTTGATACTGGTAGAATTATAATGTTTAACTTGTAAATTGCTTCAACAATGAAAAACAGCTGGATGCCCTTCGTTGTTTAATTTAGAATCAGTCTATCAAGGGTGGACCAGACATTTAGGATCATGTCTTGCAGTGCATTTATTAGTATAACAAATGGCCAACCTATCCTTGAGTTTACCTTATTCCTCCTTAAGAGTGCCACGGGTAACATCATCCCTGTGTGTGTGTGTGTGTGTGTGAGAGAGAGAGAGAGAGAGAGAGAGAGAGAGAGAGAGAGAGAGAGAGTTGCATTGTCATTTTATGATAAGGTAAATAAGAATGTTCTTTGAGGTAGTCATAATACGTAAAATAAGATGTTAATTATCTAGAACATTATGAGGTATGCCATTGACTTCTGTTTTATGTATTTCAGGAATCCTGCTACAATTCTTAATGCATACACATGCCTTCCTCTGGCTTATTCAACAAGACAAGCTGCCAGTGCTATATTGCAAGATGTTGCTGATTCAGGAGTTTTGTTTGCATTATTGATGTGTAAGAACAAGGTTTGTTCAAAGTATACAAAGTTTGCAGATGTTTTTGGTTATGAAGCACATAAAGAGATTAAGCAATAGCTTGTCATCCTTTGCCTGTTTATCATAAATCATTTCTGTAAACATTGGTTAACATAAATTGCACCATGCATATGGATTTATACACTTATGTAAAGCACCAAAATATGCTTCTGTATCAGTCTTATTTGCTGCTTATGGCTTTATACAAAATTGCAGAAACATTGGTTGACAAAATTGCATATGTAAAGCACCAAAACATGCTGGTATATCATTCTTATTTAATGCTTGATATTTCACCCTATTTTTTTGGTTGAAGTAATCATATCCATGTTTGAGATGTAAGATAGAACCTATGTGCTTATGAATGTGTCTGGTTGATTTAGCCATTTTACATCGCTTAAGATGAAACTGATATTTTCTGGCTTTGGCTAATAAAGAATGGTTTCCGTTGTTTGGGTATAGAAATTATGAGAGTAGCTAATTCTATCACATCCATTTGTCTGTTTAGTCTGGTTGAGTCCTTTTTTGTCTCTTCTTGTAAAATCAGTATGACTAATCAAGGATCTGAGTGCAGTTTGCTTTTCTCCTGGAGGCTGATCACTGTCATGGTACATGGCACAGGCCCCTGCTTTGTCATTATAATTGTGTCAGCACTTAAATTTTTTGTGCTAACTCTCGTAATAATTTAGGCTCAATCAACATTCATTTTTCTCATTCTTGAATCCTTCCATATTTTAATGTTTATTTGTACAATATCTTTCAAATATGAAGTTTTCCATTGTGCACCCCTCATATTTTGCTTCTCATTGCTTTTTATCTCTGTAGTATTGTTGTTTCTTTAGGAAAGAGTTGTAAGCCTGATTTTGCCTGCAGACTTAGTGTAGAAAATTAGTAGCATCTTCAAGATCTTCATGATTTTTCTTTTGAAAGACCCTACTATTTTGTCATGTATAGCTTGCTTCTAGGTGTGCAATGCAATTCCTCCAATATTCCTTGTCTGTAATAATCTATTCAACAGTATGGCCTAGGAAGAATTAGTAAAAAAGATAAATAATACAGTATGAAAATTTGATCGCCTCCAAAAGATATTGTGACACTGCCCTTTGTATTGGACATAGATTTTAAACCTCAAATGTTTCCAGTACCAACATAATTATTTTATGTAGAATTCCATCAAATATTTATGGTGTTTGTACTTTTTATACATGTTCTAATTTGAGAAATGCCAACTTTATATTGAGCCTTAATCCTGTGACATACAAGTTATTCATCCTTAGCATGCATCGGGAGGCTGACTTCACTATACTATGCTGCAGGTTGTCAGTCTCGTTGGAACTCAAAAGGCATCTCTGCACCCTGATGACATGCTGTTACTTTCCAATTTTATAATGTCTTCAGAATCATTCAGGTAGTCATCTTACTTGGATTCAAACCCATATTTAGAACAACTACTGTACAGTAATTAGAAATCATGTGAGGACAATGTCTGATATTATCCCATTAGAGGTTGGATCTGGATTTGACCTATCTATATAAATCCTATGTGACAATGGTACCTGAAATTGGTGACCAAATGAAAAAAGCCAAGTGAAAGGATCACTTAGGAGGATAATTGCTGTAAATACTAGTAATTGTATTTTCAGACTGATGTAGGTGTGTGACTTATACGGTTGAACTATATATTCAATTGTGTCTTAAATGATTTTGAAGTTCAGTGGTTTCTAGACATTTTAGTTTCATAATCTTCATCACTTTTTCATACTGTATCAACAATCGTTCTGCAGAAAGACATGTTTTTGCTCTCAGTAATAACTCTATGTTATCTAACTTAATTGTCAAATATTTGTTTCCTATAAGAATAAAAATTTCTGTGTTTTCTTAATACTTAGCTTTTAACATTTTGCATGAGATTATAGCACTGCATGACCTTCTAGAGTGTAAAGATTCTTGAACTTATTGGATGACAACGGTACAAATTTAAATCATAACTATTGGACTTGTTTAGATAACTAGTCTCTTGAATGATTCCATTTGCATTGTGCAGGACTTCTGAGTCTTTCTCACCAATTTGCTTGCCAAGATACAATCCAATGGTGTTCCTTTATGCTTATGTCCATTTTCTTGATGTGAGTGAGACATATCCCTGTAGAATTCATCTTGTATCTTTGATTTTGCGATCTGGATCAAAATATATATTTGACCAAGCTTCATGGTTTTCATTCGAAAGAACTTTGTCCTTTTCATGGATTCGTCAGAGCACTGGCTTAGGTTACAATCTCAGCAACTTATCATTGTTATACAGGTGGATACATATTTGACATTGCTCACTGCCAGTTCAGATTCTTTCTATCATCTCAAGGATTGCAGGTGGGCTGTTACATAAAGAAACAATAAACTTCAACACACACGAGTTGTTTTCTTTCTATTGCTGCTCCACAACATAGGAATAAGTTTTTGCCGTACTGTAACAAATGACATCAGTTCCATTGATGATATCAAGGATTCGTGTTGAGACCGTGCTTGTGAAGTCCAATGTTCTCTCTGAAGTTCAAAGATCAATGCTAGATGGTGGTCTACGTGTTGAGGATCTCCCACTTGATTCTTCTCTTCGGTCTAGGTCTCTGACAACACCTGAACTTTCCTCTTCTCAAACTGGGATCGGTGGCCCCTCTGGACTTTGGCATTTCATGTACAGGAGCATCTACCTTGATCAATATGTATCATCGGAGTTCTCCTCACCCATAAGCAGTTCAAGTCAACAGAAAAGGTGCTATTGCTGGCTTTACACAACGTTTTGTGAGCTTTGCAGCTTTTTGTATCTATTCGATATATCTACCTGGTTCACCCTCATAAATTAATAAATCTAATGAACATGCAGGTTATTTAGGGCTTATGAAAAGTTGTACGCTTCGATGCATGATAATGGAACTGGTCCACATAAAACACAGTTCAGAAGAGATGAAGATTTCGGTGAGTTGTATGTCTAGTAGCAACATGATTTCTACTTTCAAAGTGTTTGTTGTTTTTCATGGGCCTACCCCAGCACCTGTACTTGCAGCAGGTTGTGCACTGGGTTGCCCTTTTGAGTGCCTTGGTTTGTGCCTTTGTGGTTCCCTATTTTTGATCAGTCTAGCATTTTTTTTGAAATCTATACATAATCTTAATTTAGAGTTATAACTGGCAGTTCTGCTGTGCTGGATCACTCAAGATTTTGAACTTTATGCAGCATTTGATCCACTTGCAGATAAGGTTTGATTCTCTTTCTTCTTTTGTGAGTTCTCTTGTTTATTCTATCCCAGTATCAAATTTTTATTTAGGATCATCTTTATTCTTGTTCTGACTCTATGGCTTCACTTTTAACCAGATGGAAAATGGATAAATAGAAAATTAAAATGTTTGTAGGGTCAATTACACCGAAATATCTCCAAAAATTAACATATATTCATGAATGCTAATTACCATATTAGAATCGAGAAGCTGATGTATAACCTTTGATACTATGGGAAACTGACGTTGGTTATGAAAAATTTGCAGGCTCTCGCAATTAAGACATGCAACAGAGTTTGTCAATGGGTAAGAGATTTAGAAAATGAGATATTTTTATTTGGTGCAAGCCCCTTTTCGTGGTGATCTTTCACCAACACAACTTTCTTGCTATTTATTTATATATGACCTTGGAGCACACATCTTTTGCTGTGAACACGATTGGAGCATATCCCCTCTATACGTTGTAGTTATCAGTTATATGTAATATTTCGTTTTTGTTGCTAATAAAAAAGGTTTTTATGTTGCGTTATTATTGAGCAGTGTACAAAATCCTTGAGCTGTCTATTACCATTTTTACAAGTGAATTGTAATTCCAGGGTTTGCACCACGCTATCTGAACAAATAAGCTCTCTCTCTTTTTTTCTTTTTTTTCCCATTTGTTCTTCGTGTATAGGAGCAATAAAAGTTGTAATAAGAGCAGATGCATTCATGACCACGAGGCTTTGTTTAACTGAGGTACTTTGGTGCATCTATAGAAGTGCGAATGAACACAATATTCGTATGCCTATTCATTGAAATTTTGAGATGTTTGACAAACCATTTTCTTATGGGGGTTAAGCGAGTCGAACATAAGCAGCAGATCGAATTGTTGCTACCGGTGACTTGTATCCACCACAATACAGAGGAAAACAGTCAGAAAATGACAATAGGAGAGGGGACAACTTATTTTCTCAGTAAAAGTGATACTGATATATATATATATATATATATATATATATATATATATATATATATATATATTGGAATGTGCTGTATTTTGAGGGGTTATTGCAACATATCACATCCCAATTTCCAACATCAGCGGGTGGGGAAGAAAAGATCCAAAAGCACCGTCCAAGTAACCCCATATGGTCCACCCACCTTCCTTTCAAACCTCATCCATCACGTTTTGAACAGCAATACACCTAAAGACGCCATAGAATGGCCGGTTAGGTGCTGCGACCTTGTGCTCTGTCCTCCTCTCCTGACGTCTCCTACCGACGAAAGAAGAAGAAAACATTACTGGGACAGCACAAGATCCAAAATCCCCGACACGAATTGATTACAGTGACCAATGTAGTCACTATCCCAACACGAATTTACTTGCTCGGTCACTAAATAAACTCGATTGGAGTTCCCGTATCTCATCCGTCCTAACTCTCCCGCATACCATTTTACGGGTATGGCCAAAGTTTATCCACGTCGTCGAGTGGAGTGGGCCACGGTGGCGGCCGATCGCTAAGCGCGTTGGCATCAAACGGACCCCCATGAGTAAACGTGGCGTTCGCGGAACGAGTCGGAGGCCCGCCCCCCGTGACCTCACCGTCTTACCAAAAGGGTGTCGGCTAGTGTCTCCCCTCTCTCACCCGTTTCACCCCTCTATTTAACTGCAGCAGCTCCGAAGAAGGCACCAACAGAGGACCAGCTTGTGATCTCCAATCCAAGTCGATACTCTCTGTTGCAGAAGAAGATGCCGATCCGTAGCATAGCGATCGGAGCGCCTGGAGAGGCGAGCCATCCCGACGCGATCAAAGCCTCCCTCGCTGAGTTCATCTCCACGCTCATCTTCGTCTTCGCCGGCGAGGGCTCCGGGATGGCTTTCAGTAAGCTTCATCTCCTCCCCTCGAACTCTATCGACAGTTTAACGTGTTTGATGATTTAACTGCGTCATGGCAGATAAGCTAACAAATGACGGCTCCACGACGCCAGCAGGCCTGGTGGCGGCGTCCTTGGCCCACGCCTTCGCCCTCTTCGTGGCGGTATCAGTCGGGGCTAACATCTCCGGTGGTCACGTCAACCCGGCCGTCACCTTCGGCGCCTTCCTCGGCGGCAACATCTCTCTGATTCGCGGGATCCTCTACTGGATCGCGCAGCTGCTCGGCTCCGTCGTCGCCTGCCTGCTTCTCAAGCTCGCCACCGGTGGACTGGTCATCTCTCACGAACCCTCGATGGCCATGTCCCCGTTACCATCGACGTGACTGACACATTCCCGTTGTGTCCGCGTGCAGGAGACGTCGGCCTTCTCGCTGTCGTCGGACGTGAGCGTGTGGAACGCCGTGGTGTTCGAGATCGTCATGACCTTTGGGCTGGTGTACACGGTGTACGCGACGGCGGTTGATCCGAGGAAGGGCGACCTGGGAGTCATCGCGCCCATCGCCATCGGCTTCATCGTCGGCGCCAACATCTTGGCGGGCGGAGCGTTCGACGGCGCGTCCATGAACCCGGCGGTCTCATTCGGCCCCGCGGTGGTCAGCTGGACCTGGGACAACCACTGGGTGTACTGGGTCGGCCCGTTGATCGGGGCAGCCATCGCGGCTTTGGTCTACGACGGTGTCTTCATCGGCCAGGCGACCCACCAGCAGCTTCCCACGGATTACTAGGCGTCATTGGGTTGGAATTCCCACTCTGTTCATGCAGTGTTTTGGGAGATGATCGATCTCCCATTGGTCAAATCTGTGTGTAGTCGTGCAACATGAAGTATACATATTATAACTTGTCGTTCATGATGTATTTTAGAAAAATAAACTAAATCATTTTGTTTGTACTTGTTTTTTTTGGTGATTATGAATTTAATTTACCATTAGTTTAATTAAATATTAATTAATAGATAATAGAAATCAATCGAATTTGTCACAACAGTACAACCAGTATGGAATGATTATTTAGTATGGACGTGACAAGGGTCGAAATAGTAAGTCAAAATTGACCTTGCAACAAAAATCTAAGTCAAAGTCAAATAGGAGGCTTATTTTCTAATCCGTGTAAAATAATTTTAGGTTAACGCCTTTGAAGCGGGTGGCGGAAGAAAATAACGGCTTACTTGTAACGGATTGCGATCTTGTCGGGTTGGCCGTTCTATCCCGTCATAAACGGGGCTTTAAAACCTTGCTTGCCCGCTTCTTTCCCTATTGCAATCTCCGTTTCCCATTCCATCACCGACTCACCCACTCCGCGATCAAGATTGGAAACCCTAGCCCTCAGTCTTCCGAATCCTCTGCGAGAGTCGAAACCTCGGTAATCTAGTTAGACTCCAGCCGCTTTATCGGATTGCAGGTGCGGAATGACGATCGAAGGATCCAGTCATGGTATTTGTTCGAGTTCCTTGCGCGTTCCTTCTTGATTGTATTGGTGTATCATGTATTGATGGATTTGAGTGTTTCGATCGACCATAGGGATTCGTGGTATGTTTTATTGGGTTTATTCACAACCCTAAAGGAGAAAGGTAGGGAGCAACACTACCCATTTAAAGATCATAACACCTGACCTTTTGTGTTCGGTGAATCAAAATTCTCATTGCCTCTTGGTAGTTGAAAGGTCTATATGCTTGTTCGTGAGAAACAGCAGCTGACGAGGCATGCAATTCAATTGTTCCATTGGCCATGTTGTCCTTCTAATGCTTTCTCGATCGAAGTTTCTTTTCCTTCTTCGAGTATTCTGTTCACGGTTGGTGTTATTATTTGCTTAAGAAAGACATTCTGTGTTTGATAAAAAAAAGTCGAGAATTTTCATTTTTTTCCCCAAAATGTGGCATTTTTCTTTTCATTTGGAATAAGTCTTTCGGGGAACATTTTTTAACCAGTGCCTTTTATGGTATAATTTAGTGTTTCTTCTTGCTTCAGCTCATCTTGCAGGAGTCTTCAGTTGCTTTAAGTCCATCTATAGGGCTGTTTTTTTCAGTTTCAGATATATATTGTCTTTCTATAAAATCTGGTGGAGTTTTTATCTTTGTCTTGTTGTTACTATGGTCAAGCAATCATTTTAGTTTAGAAGATAAGGCTTTAAGAATTGATTGGCCACCATAATTCTTATAACTCTTCTATCTCAACCAAGAACAAGTCTTTTCTATTATGTCTGATTAAAAATAACTCTTAAAACCTTTTGAGCTACCTCAAAACAAGTTCCACCTGCATTATATTCTGAGAACACTTTAAGACTAGTCTCATACTGACAATTTGATGCAAGATGACTGCAATTACATATCCAAGACTTAAAAAATATTCACTGATGCCATAAATGCGCAACTATACCTCAAGTTAACCTTCAGAGGATGCCACTTAGTTGAACTAGTTGAAAATTGCTTTTTCCGAATTCCAAGTTGTCAAATTTTTTTAAACTAAATTTGTATTTTAGGACACCCACAATGATTATTTGATACCTTATTGTCCCTTTATAATGCCTAAGAATCCAGATTCTGCACCACTCTGATAGTGGCATAACACAGCTGTTAATATGAATTTTATTTCTTTGATCTCTTGGAGACTATATAGATATTGATAGAGACCAGTAAATGATTCATAATTACAGAAAAGAGTATTTATATAATACTACCATCAGTCTTTAAGTCAACTGAGAGGCAGGTGATGATAAAGTTGCACAAAGTGTCAACCTAGAATTCCATATCAAAGTTTAATATGTATCAAATTTTGTGCCCTATCATACTTGTTGAGATATGGAAATTTCTTTCTTTTTCATCTTCTATCCATATTTTGATGCATCAGGACAATGAAAAAGAAAAACTATAAGCTGAAAATCTTGAGTATCTTTAAGAAGAAAATGATTGTATGGACTTAGTCAAAATGAAATTTACCAGATTGAAGATGCATATCGGAGGTTTTTTCATCTTCTATTTTTCCTCTAGTTACTGTGGTTATCATAAATTTCTCCAAATTTACCATCAATGGTAAGGTGGATATCCACTAGTTGGATATCCACTAGTTGACCACAAAACTGATCGACAGACCATACCTCAGTGGAATATCATCTGATAGATTATTCAGACATGTATTGCTTCTATGAGAACAAAAACAGCTTCGATGAATAAACTCATTATTTATCATTTACTGATGCAGTTTGTTGGCAATAACATTAGAAATGTAAAGGTTTCATTAGTTATGAAGTCTGGATTGTATATAAGGAAATAAACATTAAGTGTACGTTCCATGTCCTGTATCTCAACATTGAGGAAATACATTAAATGTACTAAAGATTTTAAATCTCTAGGACTGATGATTCATGTTATTTGTTGCAAGATTTCATTATACTGCACTTTAACTCCCTACATTCTTTTAAGGCGTATACTTTGACCTTTCCACTCTCTGATGGGCATTCTGTAGACATTGAGGAACCTTCTATAACCTGTATTAGGAACTATACTATCTTATCTCCGGGAATTTGTGGTTTTAGTTTAGTTGGTTAATAAAGTATGGATCATGGTATTTGTATCTTACATCAGTGAATATTTTATCATGCTATTATTACATGTATTTCATTCTGACCTGTAAATTTTATTGTCTGCTTGTTTAAGGTCATTCTGCTAGATACAGCCTTATTGTTGCCTAATGTGATTTATAGTATTAGTTTCCAGTAGGAAGATGTCTCATATTGTGAGCTCCATAACTTTAGTGCTCCTGAGAGGTGTTATAAGGCACTTTGAGCCAACAAGTTGTCTTAACCTTAAAACTAACTCCTCCAGGGTACATGCTCACTCATGAAATAAATGTGTTTTCAAAAACTAATTCATTCTTCTCTCCTGTGACTGTCTGTTGCTGTAAAATTAAGTTATTATCTGTTTTCCAATTTTTACTTCGGAAGTATATTTTACTTGATATATTTTACCCCAATCATTTCAACTTTCAGCTCTTTGAACAAGTTGTCTAAGCATAAATTTAGTCACTGAATAGTTTGCTAGAGTGGCTTAGATTAAAAGATTGGACACAGCTACATGTCGACAAGAACATTCCAAAATTTCACATGATATTCTTTTTTAAATCTGTTGAACCTGATTCAGTTGTTGATCGGCGATATTTACTTAAAGCATGATTGGTTTGTAAAGATAGATTATAGGATTAAAAGCATACAATAAATCTCATCACAAATGCTTTCCTCCTACAATTTGCAACGTGAACAACCATGGAAGTTCTGCAATATCAAGATCAGGATCATGATGGTCTTCTGTGTTTTATTGAACTTGATGTATGGTGCCACCATATATTTGATAAAGGTGACCTAGAGTCCTTACAGAGATCTAAGCTGTGTATCCCTCCTATTTTTCTACACTTAATTGTCTGTCATGATTGATAGTTATGAAAATAGTGAGTTCCGCAAGTCCATATATGGTCCAGTAAATTGGTCTTTCTGCCACATCTCAAGTATCAATCATCTTGCAAGATGAAATGACAAATGTTTCCTCAAGTGGGCGACGGCTTTGCCCTTGTCCGATTTGTGGGGGTGGATTGATGCAGTTAAAGCATTAAGTGGCTTGGGTTTATTTGAACTGGCTTGGGTTTTAGCAAAGTGCAAACTATCCACTTTATTAATTTCTCATGTTTTTAATTTTAGATCATTCAACAATGACAAGCCTAATTTGAAATATCCATTTCCATGGCTGCAGCGGCAACTGAGTGTCTCAAAAGCTAACATAAGGAAAATATTTGGAATTTTTAAGTACTAGTGACAAAGAGTTGATTGGTATTTATACTCATTCTATCTGAAATTACTGGAAGGAAGCAACAGCCTTACCTCATAAACATTATGGTATATGCATTGGAATTTCCATCATATTGTTATAATTCACCAAAGAACTTATTCAGAGAATAACAGTCAATGGCGTTAGTAAGGCACTGTTTGGCCAACTCATGTTGGTGCTAAATTGGAATTTCCATCATATTGTTATACTTAAATTCTATGATATATTGGTGCCCATCTATGAGCATAAACCTGCAGAGACAAGTTTCTAGGGATATAAGATAAGCTCTTATGCATAAATTTTATGATATATTGGTCCCCATCTATGAGTACCTGCAGACAAATTTCTATATGGTTTCTTTTTCATGCACTTAGATAAAAGAAATGAAAGGATAATATAGTTATTATGTAACTAGGATTAGAATATATGTATGAAAATAAGGTAACACTAGCTTGGAGTTGGGTTATATATTATGACAGAGTAACTTTAGACTTAATCAGGATAGCCTCTTGTTTGTGTTACAGTAATTTTATTTTTGTTCTCCATCCTTAATAAGTGCTTGTTTGATGACAGTCAAAAACTTCTGCAGAAACAGAGAGATAAAGGAAAGGTATGCATGACATGTTGCATTCCTTACTAGCTAGAAACATAAACTGGATGAGTCTCAAGGTTAGCACACAGTTTTAGTGTTCTTGGTGGCATGGGTTGGTTGGTTTTTAGAAACCATATCCGAAGTTTGATGAAGTGATTTGTTTGTCATGCTTTTAATTTTCCAAGCTTGAATCTTAAACATCTCATTCATGACATAACTGACTAGTTGGCATATTAAACAAGCTTGATATCAAACTAGAATGGTCATTAAGTGTAGTAAGTCTGTACTATTTCATTTGAGATTATTGCATGTGGATTATTACCTTAAGTTCAGTATTGAGGTATGGCTTATACTGCTTCATGTCGTCCACTATGTAGGCCCAAGCTTTTCTCTTTTAATTTTTCCTTTTCTCTGTTAATTGTTGGCATTCACTTGACCACCACCACCTTCTTCAAAAGGAAGGAATATTGGCAAGATTTAAGGACCACCATGTTGATTCCTTTCTTGTTATGTAGCATTGTTTTTTATGTCAATTGGGTATCATGTTCAGTCCAGATTCAGATGTGCTTTCTTAAGGTATTAATTAGTGTGTCATCAAGGAGGCTTCTCTCACACACACATGCGCATGTGCACACACACACAGATTGTAGGGAGCAATTATTTTACACCCAAACTAAAATATGCTGTTTCCATGTTCCTTTACACTTCCAGCCATTTAACTAGATCATGCTGGTTTAAGCGACCAGAATACAAGGACAACCTGTGATCATTCAATTACCATGGTAGTGCTCATTTTGAGTCTGGTATCCTTGTTGATCAACACTTCAGAATGGTTTGGTTCTTCAACCAACCTTCTATTATTTAAACCTTTGTTACGTCAAGCTAATGAACTCAGATACTTATTTGATGCCTTTCACATCCTGTTATATCATTGCATCATGAGCAAGAAGAACTACTAACTCATTAATATTCCTTCTGACTACTGGATTCTTATGCAGTTTTGTAGGTACATTGACTCTGTAGATTGTAATATTTTCATACACATTAGAAGCTTCAAGTACATTAATGTCCTTTTTTCTTAGTTCAGTAGCATTACTGGCACGTACCACCTCTCCACATACTGAGAATCTTCAGAAAAATGATGTTCTTTTCAAAATCCTACTTTGGAAAATACTATATATCAACCACTTAATGAATGCCATGCATCAAACTTCTTCTATTGAGGTGTTATCTTTTATTTTTTTCTTGTAAACATGATTCCATTTCGCCAAAGCCTTAAGAATGTTAAAGTATGCTATGCGATCATGCTATCCTTGAGATAGAACTTTAAGAAGTTACTATATTCAGAATATCTTGTCAAACCATGATGAGCATGCATGATTAATATGACATCACCACAATCATGTAAACTCATCAGGTAAGTTTGTGAAATTAGTGAGAGAAATGTCTTTTACACTACCAAACCAAGGATTTAAATCTTGGTTATACATCAATTTCAGTATATTAAGCAATATATGAATCACATTTCCTGGTATTGTTGGATAAAATAACGTAAAGCAAAAATGAATCATATGATACTGAGACATTTTGATACTGGTATTTGGTTGGAGCAGCAAATATTGACCCATACCAACCTGTATGTTTGACGATTGAGATATTGTGTCAAACATCCACATTTTTATGTGTTTGAATTTCTATTTCGGCATTATTCTTCGATTAGGTTTTGTTTCCATTATTATTCCATAAATTATGGCTTAAGAAAATAAAGCATCATCATATAGTTCTTAATGGATTTCATGGGAGTTTGCCCACGTGGGTGTAGGAAGTAACTTTCTACTCGGTAACTAAATCTTTCAGATTGTTTGGTCATGCATGGGTGCATGGTTTGAGCAGCAACAAGTGTATATTATTATGTATCATGCAAATCAAAGAGCCCATAATGGAATCTGTTGCACTTGCTAGCATTTAGACCTATGTCTTCTGTCATGGTTTCAGTGGAAACAACTAGGTATTCCCTGACCTCCGATAGAGGTTCTACATTTATTGTAGGTCATTTTTTTCATTAGTCCACATGGTAAAATTTTTTCATTACCATAATTGTGCTGACAATGTGGTGTCTAAAAAACTGCACTCATCTTGGATTAGATATCGATCAACTTTAAGTTGTTTGACAGGCTAAATAAATTTTTGTGATGCACAAAAATTATAGTGTTAATTGAAGTTTAATCTTCTATATATCACCTGGGTTAGACTTTGATATGTGACATTGTGAATTATGAAACAGGTATTGTATTTTCCAAATCTGTATCGAATTACGATGCATGTTTAGGGTCTGCTTTCACACTAAGATTCTATTCTGTTCAATGTGCAGTGGAACAACATAATCACTGTGCCAAACAGTATGCTTGAATGCAAGTGAAGTGATGTAATGATTCTGCATTCCAATAGTGGGGCCAATATTATTCAAGGTGAATCAGTGAGCACATCTACAATCTTTCTTACACAACAGATGTTTGACAGGTATGCACTGACGCATTAGCTTTATTTTATTCCCGAAGATAATGCTATGATAATTGGGAGCACCACCACCAAGTAAAAGGTGCAAGGCCAAAAGCTCTTGGAGTAGAACATTTCCTTATCACTACTTTAATTGCCCTGTGGCAGCCACACACACAGTCTCACCATCTTGCATGATCACTATTGCAACTCCATATGTGATAGTTATCATGCCCTTGTTTGGGAGACATCTGATGTTAGATGTTAGATATCATGCATCCACATCTTCAGTAGAAAATAGTTGAAGATTAAAAAAAAAAAAAATTGTGCTGTTCCTACTACCCTTCTCATCTCCTTGTTAAAGGCCTTATCATGTGGCAGCAAAAATTTAAGGTTACATACGTTGATGAAACACACACTTTGGAGAAGATAAAAGTGGTTTCGTTGGAACACTTCGTACTCTTCACAAACCAATATTTTGGGCCATTCTTACTTGTAGGTTTTATGATATAAACCTGTTAGTTATACTTTCTATGATCGATTTGTGTTGGCTTTGACGGGACTATATAATCCAGATCGAAGTATTATTGGTGTTTGCAGTAATTAGTGGTTTTGAGTAAAATCCATGAAATTTAGTTGGTGGTTCCCAACTAAAAAGACATTGTGTACTGAAAGAACACGTTTCCTTATCAACAGCAGATTGTTCAGTAGATTAGGCGATTACTTGCACGAAAAAAATAATTCGGATGAAACTAAGCTCCAAGGCCTTAGTTTCAGTAATTGGTGTGTCAGCTCTCCATCCAAATCTGAAGATTACATAGGTTTCCATACCATCAGCATAAATGTATTGTTCATATCACCTTCATTGATTGATATCCATTACCTGAAGAACCGTGACTGCTGATGAATAATAAGCAACCTTGATGGGAGAGTGATTGTTAGAATAAACATACATCAGAACAAGCTTTTTATATAGATAACAGGAGAACAACTTCCCACATTTCTGTAGTTGTTACAGTAGATACCATGGATTAACAGAGATCGGCCGATCTTTGCCACAGGGACTAGGGACTCGCATGCACGATTTCACTACAATTTACAGAGAAAGACCATGCTGTGTCAACGATTAGAGAGCAAGAGGTCGGTCATGGGACACAAGTCTTCGGCCTCCATCCTCCACAGCGACGCAGAACAGTCTTCCCATATGGGGGAACTCACCGGAGGGGATTCCATGTTGCAAGCCGATCCGCCCTTGTATTCGTCAAAGCTCAGCTTGCTGACGGATTCCGATGCGGCGATCTCATTCCAGATCTGATCCATGGTGTACCCCTTCCCTTCGTTATCGTTCACTTCAAGCCCTGAGATCAACGAGGTTCCCTCTGCAGTGCTGCAACCTTGATGCTTTTCCGTCCTGAGCTCCGAGATGTTACTAGAGGACGAGGAAGACGGCGAGGGAGCTGAGCTCGTCCGCCGCTCCTGTGCCTTCTTCCTCATGTGCGTCCTCCAGTAGTTCTTGATCTCGTTGTCGGTGCGCCCCGGCAGCCGCCGAGCAATGCGAGACCACCTACCGAGCAGACATATTGGAATCACTGGACTTGCAAGCAACAAAGCCATGCTCATAAGCATATGAAGACAAAAAGTGAGGAAGACCTATTGCCCCATTTGGCATGGAGTTCAAGCACAAGGTGTTCTTCCTGGGGCGTCATGCGGCCGCGCTTGAGGCCGGGATGAAGGTAGTTGACCCAGCGCAGCCTGCAGCTCTTGCCGGTCCTGTTGAGACCTGCACACAACGAGGAGGCATACAGAGGTCAAAGCCAGTGCCTTCCCCCGCCACCCTTAGTGCCTTACAGGCCTACATCCCCCGCCACCGCTCAAACCTGACACCTTGGCTAAGAAATCCCAACGACGTTCACCGAACAAGCGCACAAACCATACCAGTAGAAGATCCTCCTGCTCCGTCCACGGCCCCTTCCTTGTGGCCGCCGCTGCTCCCGTTGGCGGCCCATTCGCCATCACTGTACGTCTCTCTCTCTCTCTCTCTCTCCCTTAACGGTTCGATTCTCAATAACTCGGAGGCCTTGGCACGCCAGCCACGGGGTTTTATAGCTACCATAGCCATGGCCAGGTGATGTCATGTCGAACTCACAAAATCCAGCACGCAATTTAGCTTCTTTATGACATCCTAGTAACACCTCTAGCGATTAATGGGTGTGCTGGAGAAGCTTTGGTTGGCCTGTTGCTAATAATGCGAGTAGTGAAAGGGACAAGCGGGAGTCCGATGGCTGGGGCGACTCCATGTCCTCGGAGAGGTCACACGCTCTTTGTTGTGTTGCCTTTCTGAATACAAGTGGCCGTAGACGCTAGGTGATTTACCAAAGGCTGGTTTGAGCCCTTACTATATTATTCGTATGCCACCAAAAGAACAGTGAAAAAGGAAGAGAAGCTTTTAGTGAGTTAGATTCTTCTCTTGCCTCATTGGATGCTACAATTTTTAGTCAAACAAATAAAAGGAGAAGAAACTGTGGGTAGTTATGCCAGGAAGTGTAACCACGAAGAGTGATAACTTAACTCGGGAATGTCCCCGAGTACTTGCTGCTGGAATGTTTTGATGCACAAGTACCATATCTGACCTACTTGCCTTATTTGAGAGCACGTTGTCTTAGCTAAACAAGATATAGATTTTTTTTGGACACGTAAGTGGCGGATTCAATTTCATGATCTTTCTAGTAGCCTAGTCAAGATATTTTTAGTTGACTGACATTTTAAAAATGTATTGGGGGATGATTCAAACACTGAACTTGAGGGTACAGTGTACCACCATCATTCCTCCATAAACTAATGCCTTAAATGTCCGGTAGATCACCACTAGATAACTTACGGATTTCGTTTAGATGATAACCGAAGTATCTCTCTCCCCTGCTCATCCCAGGCATTATTTTTATTATGAATCCGCAGCCGGTGCTGCTTAAATCACAATGTGTTTGTGATAGGGGAGTTGGTGTCTTATCATTAACACAAAGAAGGCAAGTCCTGCAGTGATAAAAAGCCCGTGGGGTTCTGTTGTTTATGTGTAACAATCATCCATCCATCTCTTTGATTCGACTCATATGCCTCCCCCCTTCTCCTCTTCTTCCCCCCCCATCGCGTGATGTGGCCATTTTTAAAAGCAATATATTGGAGCACTAGTGCGTGCGTACTAGGTCAAGGAATCAAGCCAAGTGGTGAGGGGGCTGCGGTGGTGACACTGACCCATTACCCGCACACACGGACACGGTGGTACGGGCCGCAACCGAGCCTTCTCGATGTCCCAAAACCGAACACAGAAGCCATGGAAAAGGGGCGCAGTGTGGCTGAGATCCCAAAGCGGATCCTTTTACACGAGTGCGGAGTTGCTTAAGGCCGAGGCATCGTGACGTGGATGCCACCATCCCTCGGGTTCTCTTTTTCTCTTCCACCCCAACTTGGCCCCTTTTTTTTCTCTCGTCTTCCTCCGCCTGCATCCTTTTGGCCTCCTTCAAGCCTGCCATTATTCTACTCCCACCGATGCATCACAAATCTCATCTTCTTCCGTGATGTGTTGGGAGGGTGTGTAGCAGTTGGCACCGGATGTGGTCGGTGACGGGATATTATTGTTATCATTTCTGTGTAGCAGCAGCTTTGTCTTGTTGCCGGGAGTTGTCGACTGCTTGTTCGATGTATTGCCTCGCCGCATGCGAGATGGAGGGAGGCATGTGGACAAGTGAAGGAAAGAGACGGTCGTATGTATATTTGGTGGAGGGTCTTCTTCTGACCCCTTTCTGTCCCCTTAAGTCCGAACCCTGCTTTGCTAGCTCGAATGGTGTGGCGGCTTTCGGGGATGGTGGAGAGGTGTACCGAGAGTGCAGGAAAGATCAATGCTGTGGCAATTCCGCGGTGCCTCCTCCAAGTGTTACCTTGTGATAACCATAATACATGGATACTTAAGGAACAGCATTCTCACAGCAAAGTGGTAGGGGTAGCGTTGTCTCTGTCGATAATACTTGTCGAGCACACGCCCCATGGCTCGAGCTGGTCGAGGGATTTGTCTAGAAGCACACACACACACACACACGCACGCGGCACAGTGTAAGAAGAAAGGGTGCAAAATGGAAGAAGCCACACACATAGTGGCATAGCCTGCAGCTTTTTGTTCTTCCTCAATTTCCATGGACCCCAGTTGGGTGGTGCAATCAATGGTGAACCATCCATGACGTGTCGTGTCAGGCAAAAAATGCACAAGGATTTACCTGTCGTCAGTGTATGACAAGGATTCACTTAGAGCCCAACTACTTGATTTGCCCAGCCCTCGGCCTCCATGGGCCGACCACATGGGCCTCGGCCTGTGGCCCACAAGGGCGTCCGCAGCCCATAGAGGCCAGGCCCGTAGCACGTCATGAAGCTATTCTAACTTCAAAAAAAAAAAAAAAAAATTCTTTTGATGGTTAGTAGATTTTAATTATTGGAAACTTTTGGTGATACATATACAATCGAACCTCTGCTACACATTGATAACCTTGAAATCGATCGTCGAAGGCAGTATTAGGGGATGATTCAACTTAGTTGGAGATTGAGGTGCAGAAAAGTCGATCTACTCCAAGACGTCAAGAGGTTGTTGAGGATTTAGGTAGTCGATAGAGTTGTCATCAACTCGATCTCGATCTCTTTGATGCTCGGATCAGCGATATATTCGAAGTGTTATGGAATAAGGGATATGGAAGTGACACGTTATTTATGCTTTGAGATATATGACGATGATTGAAGTAATAAGTTGGGTGTAAGATGGGGATTATTTGATTATTTGATATCTCGATGTGGCACAATCGTCTAGGTGGCAATTTTGCTTATTGGAAAGACGTGATACTTGATTTTGAAGAGATAAAATTTTAAATTTATTTGCATAATATTTTAGTTAGTGTTAATTTTCTTTTATGCAAGGCAATGCATATATATTGAATTATTTAGATTAGGCTCTTTCTTAGCTAATGATGAATTATATCAATTAGCATTGCATTATGTGCCAAAAACCCAACTTGTCCTTAAAGCAATGGACATGAGAATGTCTTGAAAAAGGACTTGCTTGAAGAAGTGGATAAAGATCAATCAGTGCTAACTTCCGTCTTTTATTTCCTTGCTAGGATGGCTAAATTATTAACTGACCAAAAAATATCCTTAATTTGTTCCCCCTCACCCAGTCCTTTTCATGTGGTTTCTAATTTTCTACCATATGAAAAGAAAATTTATGCTACTGACAAGAAATAATCCTAAGCATCCCATCGCCAATGCTAAAAAGTCATCCTGATCATAGAAGTTTTTGAGGAAAAATAGCTTCAAAGTCAAGGGAGGTAAAAAAAAAAAAAACTGCAAAAAAGAAAGGCTGAAGAAATATTCCCGATGAATTTATTTTTATATCAAACTAATTAAGGAGGAAAAAGAAATTTTATCTGAAAAGAAAAGAAAAAGTACTAGGTCGAAACAGGAATAAAGAAAAAAAGAATCAAAGGAAATAAATAATTGAATGGAAAACTCCCACTTCAAGCCAGTAGACCTACAAGAACCCTAAGAAACCAACAAATTTAGAGCCAGATTAAAATCCAACACCATATGTAATGTAATTAAGAAATCAAAAGCAAGAAAAAGAAATGAATAAGGTGACGATGGTATGAACAATGGAGCTCCTGAAAGGAATTCATCCGAAATAGACATATAGTCATCGACTCACCATCATGCACTATGCGATGAATAATAGCTGGAGAAATCTCGCGCTGCAGATCCTTCTCCGGTGTATCGGGATCCACCAAGACTTTGGAGCTGCAGTTCGTTCTCCAGCGGCGGCAGGTTCAAGTCCAGCCACCGAAGCTCCCTCGCACCACCTTCCCTCGCGGCATGCGCGTCCGGCGCCGCCGGCTTATGCCGCCGCATGTGGCCGCCGAGAGCCTGGCCCATCGGAAACACCAAGCCGCACACGGGGCAGGCGTGAAGCTTCGGCCTCATCTTCTGCACCGGGTTGCACCCGTCTCCGCGCACCCTCGGCCTTGTGTGGCTCGTCCGGTGGCCTCCGAGCGCCTGGAACGTCGGGAACCGTCGGCTGCAGGTCTTGCACTCGAACTGGCGGCCGACGCCGCCGCGGGGCTTGCTCGTGCCGCCGTCCTCGCCCCCCCGCTGCTTCTCTTCGCACGAGAGCAGCAGTAGCAGACTGGCCATCTCCGTGCCCCCCCGCGTCTCCTGATCTGTTCCTCCCCCAGCAGCAGGGACGGAGGCTTCGCGAGGAATAGTCGCCGAGGTAGTATCTGCTGCTTCCTGCATGGAGTTTGGGCCACGGGATGAGGAAGAAGTGCATGGAGGTGCATGTCTTATAGGGAGAGGCATGACATGAGGAGCTGTTCATGTCACGTTCGCGGGCTGGGACTGGGAATTTAGGGAAGCCAATCACGCAAACACGACTTGCAGTACACGACCGCGTTGTCCTCACATCAGCAACAGTGGCTGCTAGTGCTCAGTTTGCGTGTTGTCGTCGGCCCCCTTCCCCCCTCCCCCCGCTCTCACGAGAAGCTCAATGATGTGAATTAGATAGATTCCACGAGTTCCTCCGAGTGGCCGGCCTACTGACGGTGTGTCTCGCACGCAATAGCCTCTTTATCATTGTTGATGACAGTTTCCTCGCAAGCCCGCCTTTCTCTGCTTCAACCAGTGCAAAAGCCTACCGTTCTTTGCAGGCAATGTTTTAGGTGGTGTCGAGGTAAGAGGACCTCAGGGTTGACTCGGCTCTGCCCTTTTGGGCGTACGACCAAAGGAGGAGTCCTAACCCTCTCGGCCATTTCATACTGCACTTGCTGTCTCTTCTCTCTCACTCACAGCATCAGACGGGTCAAGAAGTCAACCTGGACTAGCGAGATATGAGCTGTGATTTGCTTGGCCCGAGAGGAGGGATACACACGGTTTGCTGCAGATTGCCAGGAACTTGGGACAGTGGGAGCCCAAAGATTCGTTGTCACTTGAACGCCTCTCGCTACGCGTGGAGTGGACCTGGGGAGTTGACTTGTTCTGTCACATTGACGTGTGGGCGGCATACGTGGACATCCCTCGGAGAAGCGACGGCGAAGATATCGCCATTAATCGACTGGAGATATCCGAGCGAGCGATGAATCAGCAGCAGCTGGTGATGGGTTTTTGGTGGATGTTGATTTGACGATTGCGATCGCTAAAGTGGGGAGGAAGAGGACGGGGTTGGGAGGCACGCATTTGGTTGTGTATGTCGACCTCCAACTGGAACAGCGTACGCTTCACTTTCTCCCCACTGTGTCCCCTCCATTTTGGCGTCCATGGTCAAGCCTCTCCTCCAGAACTAAAAATTCCAATTTCCAATTACATATATATGCATATAATATTAGACATTTTCCTTGAACCACACACACCATTTTTTGTTTGCCATCATCTCGATCGTGATGCAGAATCATTTCCGGTTCTTTCTAATTCAAATAAATCTTTTATCGGTTTTGAAATTTTCTTTTATAAGATTATCTTTTTAATTTTATTTCCTAGATTGACCATGAAGACTAGAAAAAAAAAACAATAAAAAAAAAGGAAGCTTAGTTAAGAAGACGAATCTGAAAACTTAGCTTCTCCAAATAAGTTAAGATATAATTTATTTATTATTTTGATTATTATATCTTTTTCTGATACTTGGGTTTTTATAAATAGAAGGAATCAACTAGAGATCATCTCAGGGAGTGAAACGTGTAATTGAGTTCATTTCCTCGTATTATATGTGTGAGTGGTGCAGAGATTCTATCATCCACATAATAGACATTTGGAGGTGAAAAAGATTCATTTTGAGAGTTTTGAATCTGATAAACTTCTTCTTTTTTCTCCTTTCGTCCTCAATTATCATTAAAGAAAAAAAAACACTCCTATATGTGTTCATCCAATATTTAGTATCGAGAGCTTTTGGTTCGAACCAAAAAAATTGTATCATTGCTGCTGTTAATCCATACTTCGATTATATAAATTCAGGATGAATTCCTCGTGAGCAAACAAATAAACAATGAGACTGCGGATTGAACCTTTATTAATCTCTCTCCTCGGAGGACGAAGTCTCAAGAGTGGTCTCTCCTTGGTAACTTGGCCCCTCTTATGTTTTGAATCCTTCGTGCATCAATAGCTTAGTATCATAATAAATATTCACTTTTACTTATCATGTATCATGTTACATGATGAGTGGAGACTTCTATCACGAGGCAATGCCCCCGTATTCACCTTGTTGCTAAATATTATGTCGTGGACGAGTATCAGCATGATATAGTTCAGCTCGCATGTACATGATCGACTCGACGGGATCAGAAGTCTCAAGGAGGTTTGGCGAGGTAGTTGGGATTTGTAAAGAGACGACTCCTCAAGTCGTGGAATCGATGTCGAGCGACGTTTGGGACATGCAAGAAGGCTTTCGTCATAGATGTATTCTCGACAAGGCCCCTCCAACGACTAAATTAGCTTTTATGGGTAGGGATCTCGAACATTTTTTTTAGGAGAAGAGGTCGGGAGTAGAAAAATCCCCCTTCTGTAGGCTACGATACAGAGTATTTTTACCTATCGAGTAGAGGAAGATCATACCACAATGTTTAATGGGTATAACACCTTCAGCTAAACTGTAGGTATGACCCTATGCAGTGTCACGGACAAACTGTGAACAAGATTTTGATAAAATGCTCATGTTTGTTTATGTCATTTGGTTTTTGTAATTCTTTGTACAGCAAGTAATAGGCTCGCAGTAGACTTGACAGCCCTAGTTTGGTTATCTTTTATGACCGATTTCGGCTTGTAAATGTGAGTATGTGTTATGTAGGCACTTATGGGGGACTTCGATCTATAACGGACTGTTATCATTTGTGTGCAACATTTCTTAGTTTGTAATGTCCATAGTGTGATTTGTATTGGCTTTATCAAGTATTTGTTTAAGTAATTGCTTGTAGATCCCATTGGAATTATTTCTTTTAGCTTATTTTCTCTCTTGTAAATCCTAAGGAACCCTAGGAGATCTTGGGGAAGGCTGACCTTTACGGATGGACACGCACGGGTGCCGCATGGCTTAGGCAAAATTAGCTAAGCCCATGATATTTTAGTATCAAAGCGTGATAAGCACACGTAGAAACACTCGCCATTCAAACGTGGAGGACCTAGCTGGGCTGCGTGGAGGACAGCTAGCATGCTTAACCCTTTGGGGGAAACGAACATTGAGATCTAGGGAAAGGAGTCGCTCAGAGGAGCGAGCATCCAGGTTTGGCATTTGGAGAAATGGCTAACCCTTTGCGCAAGAGGCACCATGAGGACAAGCGAAGAAGAATGCATAGCGCACAAAGATTGGGATGGCTGAGTTCGAGCTATGGCTCGATGTTGGCAACCAAACTTGATAGTGCTCAAGGTAAGGGGGCCGCTTGGTGAAAGATGGGACTGTGTAAAGTGGGAGGTGTTGCGCAATGACCGAAAGAGTTATATAATGCTCACAAAGTTGAGGGGAATTGCTAACTCGAAAGATTCGGTACTCATGCAAGGGCTTGTACACTAACGATAGAGTGTTCATAGCCATCTCAAGGTGCGATCAGAACTTGGCGCCATAGAGCATCAGAACTTTCTCTTCGACATGGAAGTGATATGTCCATAGGTGGCTGAAGTGGATAACAAGTTCAGCACATTGCTAGACCTTGAAGGGTGCAGTGAGGACTATATTAGCGAAGAGTCACAATCTAGAAAGTGTATTTGCGAGGGCAGAACAATGCACAAGTTGTTCTGCAAGACGGAGTAGTCCAATGGGGATGGTGGTCTCCGAAACTTCCAATAGAAAGAATGCAAAGAGGAAAGTTACTCCAACATGACAGATATCTAAGAGGGATAAGTCCTAGTTCTCCAGAGGGAGAATCATGTGCAACGGACCTCACATATTGATGAAGAATTCCTCAAGGTAATATCTTTACAAAGCTCAATGGACCAAGCGAATGACGAGGAGTCGTCGCATGATCTCGAATGAGATAATGCATTGGTAGATGCATTTCAAGATCAAGTGGGGGAGCAATCCAAAGCAACATAATATAAAGGCATATTTAGAGTTGATGTGGAAATCGAACTCAACAAAGGGCTGACCCGTGGAGTAGTGGACGCGAGGGCCACTATCAATTCAATGCAAATCGAGGAGCAAAGTGACTGAGGTGGAACTTAGTGAAGTATACAAGCCACATGAAGGGAGTCGACATAGAAGATAAAACATAAAGTGGAGGCATGAAGTTTTCCTTGGATAGAGGTCAAGGGTATGAACTCTTGTAGAGGCAAGAGTGGGATCACGTCGTTCTATGGGTTCTTCATTCTGATAGGCCGGACTTATCTTGCATAGTACCAAAGACGAAAGGAGCTTCGAGCCACATGTGAGAGATACATTTGACAGAGTAACTAAAGGTGATTCAACTTACGAAGGTGAAGTTGGGATCAAGAGACTTTAGCACGAGGCAAGAGGATACAAAGGTAGGTACTCTTGAAGAATATGCCACAATGTTGTCATTCGAGTTGTCATGAACAAGTGGTGCATAGCGGAGTTTGTGCTGATAGGGGATAGAGGCCCAGGATCCAAATAATAGTGTGTCAATCCTAGCGAAGTCAGGGGACTTCGAGAGCTACTAGGCGATGGACTATCCAAGAGTTATGCTTCATCCAAGTATGACCCTAGAATGAATGGGCGAAAGTAAACTGCCAAGGGAGTGAACAAAAATCATGGATCATAGTCCGAGCTCATCATAAGAATCTGAATGCAATGAAGATATTACCAGGAGGTGACATGGTGCAGCGGATCATGATGGAATAGTTCGCGGTAATACAACACATGCGGAGATATCTCGTGAGGGACGCAATCATACAGAGGTATGATCAGGAGCTATTGAAAGCTCCACTTTGATGAACAACATAATGGAAAGAAGAGCTATGAATTCAAGGAGTGAATGTCATGGTACCATAGCGATGGGTCTTTCGTTTGTGTGAAACAAACATTACATCGGATGAAAGCCTTAGTTATCAGCATATGGGAGCTATGTACCACCGAAAGAGAATTCTGAGTACAAGTACCAAAGAGTCCTATAGAGGGGACTTAATCATATAGAGGTATGATCAGAATGGCTGGAGAGTTGGACTGCTTCAGTGCTCACATTTGCTTAACGGAGCTCAGCAAGTCAGAGGACAAGGCCGAGTAAGCGAACTTTGCTACCAAAGAAGCTAAGAAGGACAGAATCGGCGTGAGCCCTGCAACAAGATTGTGGAGGCCATGTACGAAAGTTGTAGTCTGTCTTTCTATCGATCAAGGGGAAATGTTTGGAGAACACAAAGGTGTTGAAGCAGGTGGTCTAAAGGGGTAAGAAAGTGATGACGAGTCTAGTGGGGTTCAGCTACCTAAAATCAAAGCATCCATTAGAAAGGAGATGGACTCAGAGGAGTATTATAGTACCGCAGAGACAGATCTGCCGATGGCTAGAAAGGGATGCATATACGAGATAATAGATAGTAGGGTCATGGGCTTGGTAGCACCATGGTACCGTAGAGGTGGGACTTTCTTAGAGTCATCAATCCCTTGCTCTTATAGAGGAAGCGCATTAGTCGTAAAAGGGTAGAGGAGGTAGAGAATGCAGAGGTAAACTCCAATTACCAAGACATTGCATAAGGGCAGAGGCTAAGAAACTTCATAAGTGGTGTCGATGGCTTCTCATTAAGATAGCTAAAAGCGAGGGACTTTGGGTTGATGCAGGAGTACTCGACCAAGGAACGAAGTAGGCAATACACGGTACTGTACCTTTTCTACTTAGAGTAGGTGACGACAAAGGTGATGGAGAAGACGGTACAATCTCATATGCGACCAGGACTATTAGAGACTTACTCCAAGTTGAGGGACTCTAAGTTGGGGTAAACTTTTTATTTTTTTTTGGGAAAAAAACTTTTTACATTTCAAAAGTTCGATGGCAGTGGGAAGGCGAATCACAGTAGTTAACTCAACATAAGAAGTGTAAACACTTTAAGTGCTTCAGAAGTGTGAGCAAAGAGAGGCGAATATTAGTAACAAGCTCAATGCATTAAGTACAAACTCGAGGAGGCAAGCGAAATCGAGTAACCTTTGCCTTCTCAACTCAAGAGAATTGGTGAAGTCGAGTATTCCACTTCTCTTACTTTTCTAGTAGAGGAGCTCTGCACAAGTCCAGTGATGCTTCGAAAAAAGCTTATGGTAGACAATAGTTATTAAATCCTCACATTTGGTGATTGATACTACTGAGAGTAAATTGTCCTCTTCATTTCCCAATCAAATGTCAATCGAAAGTGGAAGTGATGCGAACCTACTTGGAAGTGACAACTAAAAATGAAATAAGGATCAATGAACAAATATTGTGGAGGAAGGACCTCAAAAACTTCAAAGTCTGTGAGGTGATGCTCGTTAAAGCTCCAATAAGCATCTATCTAGTTTAAGCAACATGAGAACTGAGATATTGGCACATAATAAGGTATGTCTTTTCCTTCATAAGAAGGATACACAGGAGTTAACAAGGATTAGCACAACTTAACTAACCTCACAACAAAGTTAGTTACTAATGAGTTGAAGCAGTATGACATATCAGAGTTCAACTACTCAATAATAATAGCAGAGAGCAGTTGGGAGCCAAGAGGTGTGTTGCAACCAGAGCAGAAGATTGAAGATTCAGCAAAAGGCAATAAGATGCAACGTCTACAATGACTTCGATGAGGACGTCGAAGGAATAAGTGGGGGAAAATGTCATAGACAAAATATAAACAAGATATTCGATGAAATACTCATGTTTGTCTGTGTCCTTTGATTTTTGTACATTCTTTATACATCAAGTAATGGGCTCGCAATAGATTTGGCAGCCCTAGTTTGGTTATCTTTTATGATCGATTTCGGCTTGTAAATGTGAGTATGTGTCATGTAAGTATTTGTGGGGGACTTCGATCTATAATGGACCATTATCCTTTAACTACAACATTTCCGAGTTTATAATGTCCATGGGTGTAATTTGTATTGGCTTTATAAAGTGTTTACTTGAGCAGTTGCTATCTCATTGGAATTGATTCTTCTAGCCCGTTTTCTCTCTTGTAAGTCCTAAGGAACCCTAAGAGATCTCGGGGAAGGCTGACCTTTGTAGACGGACATGTACGGGTGCCGCACGGCTTAGGCAAAATAAGATAAGCCCGTGACAACAGGGCGATACTTTCATTGATTTTCAATGTCTCGATCGACGAGGGCGACGATCGTGAGTACAACACCCAGAGGAACCGGCGTGGTCCTCAGCCTAGCATGTCTGGGTTGTCAAGTTATCGAGGTGGCCGCTACCTAGTCCTCGGACTGACGTGTCAAGGCTGACTAATCAAGATGATCTGGCTACAAATGTGACCCTATCACACCTCTTTGGTTCCGTAGAAACATTGTACATCGAGATGGGTGTAAACCTTTGTTTCTTCATTGCTGAATGATACTGGTGATGGGTGAAGACCAGTGGCACATTGTGTTTCTTTTCTCCACTAAGGATCACACTAATTTTGATGTACAATATTGCTCGAGCAAAGGAAGTGGATATATGGAGCATTGTCTTTTGGGCAAAGGCAGTCTCCACTTACCACAAATATGACCATGACTCCACGAATTTTACAAGATGCTTTGAGGAAGCTTTCTTCAAATATTCATATGGTGTGGATATATATATATATATATATATATATATAGAGAGAGAGAGAGAGAGAGAGAGAGGTAATCGAAGGTGCAATCCCTCGGATTTATTTTCATTTGTCTATCATTTCTTATTTGAATATAATTTCTTTTAAGAGAGTATTTTACGAGTTACTATGTGTTGTCACATAGAGATATAGTGGATTTCAAATTTAATTATAAAGAAAAAAAGCGAGAATGAATCATCTCCAATAATAAAGAACACCTAAAACTTATATTCTCTAAAAAAAAATTCAAAATATAGTTTACTTTTTTATTCACCTACTTCATCCTACATTAAAATACATTTGTATTGCACGATTAAATAAAATCACATATAGCAATATAACCCCTCAAGAAGTAATGAATTAATCCAATACCTAAATTTCTATTAGCTTGCAAACAGTGCTCGCGGTGCTGATTCGAAATCAACGAAGTACTCCAGCGGTCAGCACCAGTGGTTGCCTCCTCACGGGCGCTCAGTTTCTTCAGTAGCTTCTCCCAGCAGTGTCTGCTTTCCAAGTTCTATTATCCTATGGGTCAGTTCATGCTGCTCCCGTTCTCATGCATTTTGCTGACTCAGGGGTTCTTCGAGATAAGCTTTGAGCTGTTGGAAGTCAAGAAGTGACAACATTCCGGTGTCATATATGCTCTTAGGACTTTGAAGTATCAACTCCATTCTTCTACCCCGGTGATGCCTTCCGGTGTCCATGGTTTCAGATGCTTTGGTCAATGGCAGGTGTTTCCTTCCTCGGAAGTCTAAGTCAAACCACCTATGCTGCTCTCTCTTCACATCCGACGACAATAACTGCGTGGTTATTATTTAAGCAGCCGAGCTTCCCTGACTGCGACTTCAGTAGACGGCGGTAACGTCGGCGATGACGCATCTTGAGCAAAGCCTGATATCACAGCACGGAAATCGATGATCTAAAATAATTTATCTTTAGGTATCTGGATCAACCAATTTGTCATTTTCAATCAATCGGATCTGCGAATCTTTATGTTCAGATGTATATACTTCTGTTTTCTCAAGTATAGGAATTCATGTGATGATGGTGTGGAAGTGAAAGAAATGGCTTTGGTAGAACAGAAGAAGCTGATGAGTAGCCTGAAACGCATGGAAAGATACGTCATTTGTGGTTGGAGATGTGGACGAGAAGAGCAGAGGAAGGTGGTGAGCTTTGGAACTCCGTAGTGGTTAGGTTGAAGACCTGGAAGAAGAATCGGAAGGCTGGTGTCAGGTACACTGCATTAACGCATCACCTGCATCGATTTTGCTCAGCTACCACGCCATGGATTCAACACATTTCCTGCGCAGCTCAGCAAAGTCCGTGCTTCCATCTCGTTGGGTTGAGTTGCTGCAAATCCAGTGCAGTGAAACCTCATGTATCTATCCGACACACTTTTGCTGACTCTTCCTCTCTCCCTTTTCAAACTGCATCGGATCGGGACGAATTCACATTTCTAGAAGACAGGACGACGACCAAAGCCTCTCTCTCGTCGTCGTGTTTGCTTCCATCACCACTATCCTTACCTTTCTCCTACGGAACATTGTAGCTGAATTGACTTCCTCCCACAAATTTATTGCCATCACGAAAACGAACGCTTCTTTGCCGCTACAAAAAGTCATGACTGGGAAGTTCTGAGAACCCAAAAAATCCATTTCCTGTGCCTCCCATCCTCCACTGCGTTCGGAGCTCTCACCTACGGTTCGTCCAGCATGAAGAGAACGAGGGTCGAAGGGGAAGGAGAAGTGGGGAGAGTCCACACCATGGCTCATGCACTGATGCTGCTGTCCCATGGCACCGGCGCCGGCGCCGACGCCGACGTGTCGTCGGGGTCGCCACCGGCACGTGTCTTCGAGTGCAAGACGTGCAACCGGCAGTTCCCGTCGTTCCAGGCCCTCGGCGGCCACCGGGCCAGCCACAAGAAGCCGAAGCTCGCCGGGGACAGCCGCGGCGACGGCGAGGGGGCGAAGCCCAGGGTGCACGAGTGCTCCATTTGCGGGCTCGAGTTCGCCATTGGCCAGGCCTTGGGAGGTCACATGCGGCGGCACCGGGCGACCACCGCGGCCTGTGGGCAGGGGCTGCCGGAGACGAAGAGTACCGAGGAAAAGAGAGTGCTAAAGATCTTTGGATTTGAGCTTGTATATGCAAACCCAGTGGCGGTGGATTGCTTGTATTGATCGATATTGACCTCCTCATATACATAACGTAATACTTTTCATTTTCTTACATGTTTTCTTTTTCCGTTTGTTCATTGTATACTTACTACATGAAAAATACTACTACTCCTTCCATGAAGAATTATACCGATAAATTATGAGAATATCTTGATGTCAAAAAACTAATCTAGGCATTAGAAAAAAAAAAGATGTATATGGCTCCAGACTCCCTATCTATGTTAACGTAAAAAAAAAAAAAACATACGAGTAATTTAAAGTGTTTTTTCTCTGTTTCTCATTCTTGGTTTTAAGATAGATATGGGAGTTATACAATAAATAAATTATATATAATTCAGAAAAGATCTTTTTTCATACTTGGATTCTCGATCATCCGAAGAACCTTATTCTCGATTTTAAAGATACTTATCGATCCTAACATGATTTTAAGTATTAATTTTATTAAAAAGAATAAATAGAAAATGGACTGAAAGATGGAAATTATAATTTCAAAAGTGGAAAAGAACTCTTCTCGCTGCTTTTGTCCTGTTTTTACTTTTTGACATTTTCTTCTTCCCCTTCGGAGAAGCTAATGGAAACAGCTGTTATGAGATTGACAGATGCAACTTTTTTTTTTCCTGACAAAAGATTAAAGTGACTCAGAATTGCTCCATAAATGAACACGTAGCTATTTGTGGGTGTTGGTTTGATTTCGTTCTATTAACTCTAATAGTTCATTGGCTTCGACCACACAACCCCTTTCTCTCTCTCGCATCTTTGGTGAGCATTTTATATCTGAATTAGGGAAAATTTACATTGCATGAAATTTGCTGTTACTAGAAGAAAAAAAATATTAGAATATAAGTTTCATAAAATTTTGCAAAAAAAACTTTTACCATACTTAAAAAAAAAAAAAGGCAGGTAGACATCTCATACAAAATATCTATGATAGTTATAGTAAGTTGATGTCGATAATGAAAGCATACTCCGATAAAAGATATTTTGATCGATCGATCATTGGTGTGACTCGTAGATATGCGAGAAATTATCGGTTTTGAACAATGAACGTACGCACATGATTTTACCCTTTATGAAGACTAAGAATCTTAAAAGACGTCTTTAAAAGTAAAAGAGATTAGTGGACTTATGAGCTATTAGTTCTTCTATTTTTTAGCCAATGTGAGACTAAATGACCTTATCAATATCCATAAAGTTTTCACATTTCTAGGATATAAATCTTTGTGGATTGATATTTCATATGGTTTATGAACCTGATGATTTGACACATGTCCTCAAATTCCACACACATTATGATTCAAGCCTTTCAAATTGGCAGTCTATGGGGTTGTGATTGTTTTTTTTTTATATACTTTCTAAAGGAGGATGTATTACCTTAATAATTGACATGGTAAATGGCTTGGTATGTGGAGTTCAGTTTATACTAAAATGATAAAATAAATTATTAAGATTTGCCACATTAGAATTAATATAAAATATACTTTGAATAAAAATAACTCAGTGAATATTTCTTAATTACAAGCTGTAGGGGCTTTTGGAATATTATCTGACTTGTAAAATATGCAATGAAATTTTTTTTATTTTGACTCTTGCTCATCATATTTTATCTTTTTTGCCTTAGCTCATGGCCATGTGTTTTTGTTTTGTATTTTAACAATTACTCCATTGTCGAATTAGCTCTGCAACATTTTATTATTTTTTTTTCTACCTAATTAGTGATCGCATGTGGAGCTCTAATTATAGAAGAATATTTCCTCTACCAATTTAACAGTCATGTTTAGTGAGATTGCTCCTCTTTGTTTCGTATTTTAATAATTATTTCAGTGTTTTATATGCCTTCATACAGCACATTCAACGCTCGATTTGAGTTCCCTCTGTAGAGTTTAGCTTCAATGTTTTAGCTTTTACGGGCATCGCAACATAATCCATTTGTTTTTTCATCAAAATAGTGCTCTCATATGCGTAAGAATTATGTCAACACGAGTACTTGATTATTTGAATGTCATCAGATAGGAGTTATAAACCAAAGTGAGGTTCGTATCGATATAAATGCGAGCTATTATAATATATCGTATGTCGATATATTGGCACATAAAGTGAAATAGTTTGAAGGTGAGGGAAGAATAGGACGAGAAAAAAGATTAGGAAGAGAATGAAGAGAGCGAAGAAGATAAAAAAGAGGCAAAAACCAATATATGACAAATGACGTTGATATTATTGATACAGGTAGACTTACGTGAGTAATCCTGAGCCCTAAGACAATGTTAAACAAAATATATATTTACAACTTGATAGGGTTGATATTGGACAGGCGTAGTCACCTTTCACGTGTTCCATACAAAGCGTCATGTCAGCAGCCCACTTGGCACAAGAGAATCCGACCTCGCATACCCAAGTCCGACCTGGCACAAGAAAGTCCGAGCTGGTAAAGAGAAGCTCGACCTAGACGAAAACGATTGTGGAGTGCGAAGCATAGCAGAGTATGATGCAGACTCGACGCTCGAAGATCTTAGAACCACGTGAGACCGTATGTCAACTCAGTTAAGGATATCGACAACAATAAATATCGAGGTACGACCGACCCACGGACGGTAGGTGTAAAAATTGCCCTTAGGCACAGGTAAAGGGGGGAAAAAAATCTAATGCTCTCTATGTACGCCATTCAAATCTGATCTTGAGCGTCAGAGGAATCACATCGGACATCTCGTCCCGACAATACTTTATGCATGAACCTTCGATAGACCCAAGACGAACCCTCGAGCGAACATCACTGACCCGAGCCGAGTTCCAGAGCGTATCACACTGACCTTTTTTGAGCTCCTCACCCATCCTAACTAGTGCGAAAAATCATAACGTGAAGTTCTACAACACAACTCGAATCTAATCATATGAAATTAGGATAGGTTGTAACCTTACTAGCAATTAGGCTGTTAAATACCGATGGATCATGCACCGTATGATTCAGGTGTGAAGAACAAAGTGACTTCGTCCTATCTTTTTGGGATTTTTCACTCACATATTTACTTTTCTGCATCATCGATTGTGAGTCAACAATCCATTGAAGACCTAAAGCTGATAGATATAATACGAGACGGGATCTCTTCAAAATTTTCTTTCTCATGCTTCTACTTTTATCTCTTTGACTATTCTAACGCATGCATTTGCTACTGTTCATGGAGCACGAATCAAGCAACAAATGTATGCGCTATAAAATGCCCTGGTCAAAATAAGAACATATGCGACGACTCCTTGTAGTAAGAGGCTTGAGCTATCGTCAAATAAGTATCTCTAGATTCACATTTATTTTTGATTGATTCCTGGTTGTTGAATTGTAGCAACATGGACACTTCAAACCTTGGCTAACCTCCTCATAATTCTTTTTCAGTATACATCACTATCCTTCTTCTTCTTTTTTTTTTAATGACTAATCTCTTTACAGGGCCCATACATAATAGACTAGAACCTAAGGATGGTCATCTCAATGGCCCATGATAGTTCAAAGACTACATGGATTACCATCTCGGTAGCCTAACAGCCCGACGTCCCAAACCAAGGATCTCATCGATCATACAGGAAGTCGCGCTCGTGGTTGTCAGTTCCGTCGACGAGGACTATGACAACTGACAGAGACACCGTCCGGTGCATGATCGTATTTAGCTTCAACTGAAGGCCTCGAACCCCTTTAATGCTATGGTATGATCACTCTTTGACCTACAATTATAAGTACCTCCTGCCATGGTCAATACCAGGAGATATTCTGAGAAATTCTGGACCACATTCCTCGAAACTAACTTAGTCATCGAAAAGACTTGATTGGGTATAGACCTTCCGACCTAGGTCTGCCTACAAGTCACTTGCCGGCTAATACTCTTGATATGGAACCCGAGGAACCTCGACATCCTAGCATCCGATCATTTTTTCAGCTTCCTCGAGTCTTTGACTCCCTTAAGTTGGACCAATGCACATAGATAGAGCCACGTAAGATTGACAACTCAGCCGGGACACGAGTTCCAGCAACACGATTAACGGTTGTTGACTTGTAGCAACATAGACACTTCAAAGCTGGGCTGAGCTACTTATAATTTTTTTTTTCAGTATACATCACGACCCCCCTCTTTCTTTAATGGCTCACAGCAAATTCCGTACTACCATTGCCCATACACACCTCCCTTTTTGCCTTAATTTTTCTTTATATGTGGTTGCACGATGAAATTTCGAGTCGCATAAAATTAGTATGTTTGAACTAATGATTCCCAAAACATACCTTTTATATATCCAACGTTAAATAAAGATTATAGACGAAATATTCTTTCATCGAAATCCCAATATATATTGCACATGCGAACGCACCGTCACGTGCCGGGTGCGTGCGATCTCCGTTTTCTCCGGTGGCGGTGCTCCTTGCGGCCTCTCGCAGGCCCGATAACTCGTTGGGGTCCACATGGGACCCGCCGGTTGGGACAAGTCACATGGGCTGCTGCGGGGAACAGAATACGATTCGTTTCTCCTGCTTAAGGGGGGAAGCGTCGCTCCCACGCGATCCGCTCGCCACGTTGATCGGGGCGATACGAACCGTCGGATGTCACCCACGAGCCCAAAGGTAGACGCGTCACAGTCGTCGTTAATCGTGCGCCGTGACGTGCCGGGTAAGCGCACCCTTCCCACATCCAAGAAAGGTCGAGGCGCGTCGGTGGGGCCCGGAGGCACTGTCCGAGGTGCGGTGGCATCGCCAAAGATGCCGATTCCGATACCCGTGGGATCTTATTTTAGGGCTCCTATTTAAGCGGAGAAAGCGCGAACCCAAACACTCATCGCCCATTCTTCTCTCTTCATCCCGTCCTCTGTACCGACTCATATTTACTACGATTTTTCTCGTTTTCTCTTCCTATCTCCGGTTCCGTGAGCGGCTCCAACTCCTCTGTCTGCGTTGCCCTCTACCGATTCCGGTAAACCTCTGTTCTGAACACCTCGGATCTGTCTTTTTGCGTTTTGGTTACTGTTCGAACTCTAATTACATGTAACCTTGTTTGTTGGGATCGGATCATTTGAGTCTCTTTGGGATTCTTTGTTTTAAGTTAAATAATGCTTCTTGCGCTGGATCGGAGCCACAGTTATGGGCCTCGATCGAGGATTATATGCTTCCGTCTCTGTCTGTTTAGTTCTCAGCCGGATCGGATCTTGTTCTGCTATATGACAAGGATTTTACCTGCGCTAGTTGCTTGTGAATCCAGATATAGAAGTTTCAACTTTCATGTACTTATTTTGCTGGATCTAGTATTGGAGTTCAAGAAATGTGTCTTATCTTGCTTCTACCATTTTCTTTCAAATGTCTCTCCAGATTAGGGTTCCAGATTCACTAGTTCTAGCTTCCTCGGAGTAGATCCGCAGGTATGACCCTGGTTTTCTAGAATATAACCAAACTTTCTTTTTCATCTAGACTATAGTATTATTATATATTGCTTTGTTGCGGAAAAGAGTTGGTGTATCAAACGCAGAAGTCCACCATAAGTCCAAGTCAGTTGTGCTGTGTTTGTCCCGCATTTTTCCCACATATGCACAAAGTAAAGTTGGATGAATTTTGGCTGTTTTATTTCTTCGGATCTCATGACTGCCCTTAAGATCCTAGAGATGTGATAACGTTGCTGTTTCATGATCTAATTTTGTCCTTGAAAGTCATTGATCTGCCCAATCTGTTCTGATAGAGCCCTATCTACCAAATTATATCAATAAAATCAAACCTAATAATTTTCGTTAATTTTTTTATGCTGACAACACTGGCATTTTGCATAGGCTTTACAGATTTTGAACCCACATCGTGTGTTCTGAACATATCATATATCTGCCCTTCGCTTATGGATGAGTGATGCCGGCAGGCTACTCATGCCTTTGGGCCTAATTTAATGCTGATGGGGGCAATGACAGTCGCAATAATAGTGATTGTTTTTTTTATTTTCTTTGTAATAAAAAATCTCATTGATGGCTTTTAATGTTCGTAATGCCACGATCACTGTCCCGTTTTTCAATAATGTGGACGACCTGCAGCCTGAATACAAATCCTCGGACATGAACAGTTAGGCATAAGAACTGCAGATTACGTGCTGATTAATTATCTTGTTGATTGACTATTATATTCTATATTTTGTTGACTGTGTATGATACATTATGGATGTAGTTTAAAAATGGGTCATGGTTAATCTAGGGTAGCAAAAGTTAGGCAAAAAGAACATTTCTTTTTGGAAGTTTTTGTCTGAATATATATATTTTGCATTTTACTCATGACCAGCAACTTCTATATTCTTAAATGTTCCAGCAAGTATACATTTAGGATGAGATGTTGAACATTGTTTACAATGAAAATTCATTGTATGTTTATCAGATTCTCATTATGGCTCCACCTCCTGAAGTACCAACCAAGGCTTCTGGCGTGCAGATTTCTCATCCACCACTCAATGAGAGAATAATTTCATCCATGTCTAGAAGGTCCGTCGCAGCACATCCTTGGCATGATCTTGAAATAGGTACTCAATCTCATAATTTTTTTTTCATGTGGTACTCATGATCTATTAATCACTTTCTATGTTAATTCCTTTCTTAACTGAACTTTGGATTTTGCTTGCAGGCCCTGGTGCCCCTACAATATTCAACTGTGTAAGTACACTATACCTTTCAATATTGAGCTGTCCTATCACAGTCTTTGATGCTAATAAATGGACTTCAATGTGGTGCTAGAACATAAAATTTGGCAATTTTGCTTGTTTTGGCATGAAAGTAATTGTGTGTAACCTAGCTAAAATATTCAACTGTTGGTGTCTTTAACAATTAATATGTTAATTCAATAATTCATTTTACAGGATCTTTCGAGCTTATATTTATGTGGATGAAAAGGATACTATATATTTGTACTTAAAACAGGATGCCATACCTAATATTATAAACAAAAAATGGAATTCCTGCAGGTGGTGGAAATAGGAAAGGGAAGCAAAGTGAAATATGAACTTGACAAGAAAACTGGGTTGATAAAGGTATTCATGGTACTTTACCCTGTTGCTTCCTTTCTGTTTCTGTTGTAAACTTCATATTTGTTTTATATATACAGGTAGACCGAGTGCTTTACTCATCTGTGGTGTATCCTCATAACTATGGTTTCATCCCACGCACTCTTTGCGAAGATAGTGATCCTTTGGATGTATTGGTTATCATGCAGGTTTGCAACACTTAACTCTCATGGTCATAATACTCATTACATTTGTGTATGATAGGAAATAGTTTCCGAACAAATGCCATCACATAAGGCTATAAGAAAATTTTCATAATTTTGAAGTCTAAATCTCAAATGGAATTCACATATGATTCAGGATGCGGACATCAATGCTCTTCTAATACAAGTTATTTCCCTTGTATTTTTTTCTTTAACATTTGTAGTTGTTAGTAGTAATTTTTCTGATGCTGAATCAACAGGAACCAGTACTTCCAGGATGTTTTCTTCGAGCTAAAGCCATTGGTCTAATGCCTATGATTGATCAGGTCTGGTTTATGCATTAGTATGTTGGGCCATTTGATTTCAGAATTCAAGACATTTGATTGCTTGACATTGATATAAAAGGTGCTGATGCAATTCATCATATCATAAACAGGGGGAGAAAGATGACAAGATAATTGCTGTCTGTGCTGATGATCCTGAATACAAACATTACAATGATATCAAAGAGCTCCCACCTCATCGTTTAGCTGAGATCAGGCGTTTCTTTGAAGATTGTATCCTTGTATATTTCTCAACATTTTTAACACGTAAAACACTTATCTGTAAAATGTTATCCACAAAACAGAGTAATATGGTCAATTAGATTTCCAGACTTAAGTCCACCCTACACTCTACATCTATAAATGCTTGTCATGTATAATTCATTGATCACTCTCATCTTTCAGGAAAGGATAGACTAGTGTGTAAGACTCCGGGGTAGAATTTAGAGAATTTATATTTGATGCTTTACATTTACCATAAGTGTTTTCATGACTCGAACCCCGATCATTAGTAGGTAGGTATTTTCTGCTACAATTTACTTGTATTTTTTTTACTCGTGCTTCTAGAGCACAAACATGTAAGATATGTTTTCACCCACTCATCGTCTTATGTGCTCTCATCTCCTTCGGTTTTGGTGTATCTTATGTAAAGCAGGAGATAGGTATTGATCTCATAGAGAAACTACTGATGGTTTATCTCATGAAAAGTGCAATATTGTCCTGTATATCTGAAACTCTTCCCAGAAGTATAAATCCACAGGTATTAAACTCATCAAATTTGGTTCTCCTTGACCATCAAAAATCAGATAAGAAAAATGAAAACAAGGATGTTGCTGTAGATGACTTCCTGCCCGCATCTTCAGCTTACAAAGCAATACAGCATTCCATGTAAGTATTATCATGTTTATCATTTCTTTATATCTTTGGCTTGCTACCTACTTACTCTCAATTATATTACAGGACTGGTATATCTTTACAATAAAATACTTAGCTAAAACTTGATGTTGCTATTTCAAAATACATAAGAGATTAATCCATTTAGTGAGTCATTCCTGCCAAATGCATGGGGAGATGTGTGATCGGGGATCAAATTGGGACCATTTTCACAATATGATCCTTGTGGACTTATCTAAGCACAACTGTTTACGACGAAGCATATAACATTTTCCTGCATGTGATAACAATATCAAATTGGACTGCAGTAATATTTTTTTTCTTGTTATGCCTAATCAAATTTGAGGAATGTTATTCTTAGTCTTTAGGTTTTAGAACATTCAGACTGGAACAACTTGGACGGTCTTCATTTCTCATTGCATTCCTATACTTGGATTGTTTGTCTTGTGTAAATCATATTCTTTTATCATAAAAGATATTTGTAGTATTTGCTATTTTCACATAATCTATATCCCCTTTTGATATTTGAACTTAATTACAGGGACCTTTATGCTACTTACATTGTTGAAAGCTTGAGGAGGTAGGAGGCATTTTGAGGGGCGATTGGATCTGTAGCTATATATATATATATAAAGGAGGAAGCTCAACAGAAATCTAAAGGAGGACCATTCAAACAGTCCTTTGTTGAAGCTTCTTACAAAATTTGCCAATTTTGTGATCACTGTTACAACGAAATGGCTAGTTGTTTTGTGTGATTGCAAGCCTGATTACTTTATTAATCGCATAGGGTATATGCTTATTCATGTGATTGTATAGACTAGAAGTTGCTTGTTCATGTGTGTAAACACTTGATGTCTATTTTTGCTCCTAATATCAAAAGCCAAACATGTACTGCATCTCTGGTGATCTTTGCAGAATATGAGAACCTCTGTATGTTTTGGAAAATGCTGGACTGGTTACCTCCATTATTCGAGTCATAGGAAGATCGACTTGTTAAATTATTTTTGACATCAATGCTAAAATGGCTTATAAATCCTTGTTGATGCTCTTGACAAATTCTACTGTATGATATGTCTTGTGCGATCTGCCATCCCAAAGCCATAGTGGGTTCTGTATTAGATATCATGTGAAATCTGACGGTGTGAGAAAACAGATGTCTGAGCTAGTCTCTTTGGTTGTCATGCACATTTAATTTTGACTTGTGTTAGTTATTGACCCGAATGCGGAGTGAACGCTTCAGAGTTGGATTAGGCTTCGTAGTTATTTTATTTGTTCTAGTAAACATTAGTATAGTTATTTTTTAATTAATAGAACAACATGACACAGTACGGCGCCAACGCGGAGCCATCGCGTCAAACGGAATCGGGAACTCGTGGGATCGATTTTAGCGGAGTTGCAGTAAAGCGCCAGATCCCCCTATTTAAGGGGAGGAAGCGGGAAGCCAGAAACCACCTTCTCTTGGTCTCTCTTCTGCCGACCCGATTCCATTTCCAGGGCTTGGTTCTCGTTTTCTCTTCCCTTGCTCTGATCTCCGGCTTCGAGGAGATCCGGAGCGGTTCCAGCTCCTGTTGCGATGTACTGATTCCGGTAAGCCGCTCTTTGGAACACCCACCTCACATCGGTCTTTTTGCGTTTTTATTACTGTTGGAATTTCGATTACATGAAACCTTGTTTGTCGGGATCGGATCATTTGGGTGTCTTTGAGGGTTCTTTGTTCCAAGTTTGATGATGCGTTTTGGGCCAGATCGGAGCCAGAGTTATGGGCCTCGATCGAGGATTATATGCTTCCGTCTCTGTCTGTTTAGTTCTGAGCCGAATCGGATCTTGTTCTGCTATATGACAAGGATTTACCTGAGCTAGTTGCTTGTGATTCCAGATACAGAAGTTTCAACTTTCATGTACTTATTTTGCTGGATCTTAGTATTGGAGTTCAAGAAATATGTCTGATCTTGCTTCTATCATTTTCTTTCAAATGTTTCTCCTGACGAGGATTCCAGATTCACTAGTTCTATCTTCCTCATAGTAGATCTGCAGCAGGGATGACCCCGGTTTTCTAGAATATAACCAAACTTTATTTTTCTTCTAGGCTATAGTATTATTATATGTTACTTTGTTGCAGAATAGTGTTGGTGATTCAGATGCTGAACTCTCCATTATTCCAAGTCAGTTGTGCTGTGTGTTTGTCCCACATATGCACAAAACAATGTTGGATGAGGTTTAACTGTCTTAGGATCTCATGACTGGCTGTAAGATCATAGAGATGTGATAGCGTTGCTGTTTCATGATCTAATTTTGTCGTTGAAAGTCATTGATCTGCACAATCTGTTCTGAAAGAGCCCTATCTACCAAATCATATCAATGGAAAGAAACCTAGTAATTTTCGTTGAAGTTTTTATGCTGACAACAATGGCATTTTGCATAGGCTTTACAGATTTTTAACCCACATCATGTGTTCTGAACATATCATATATCTGCCCTTTGCATGTGGTTGAGTGATGCTAACTACTCATTCCTTTGGGCCTAATTTAATGCAGATGGGGGCAATGACAGTCACAATAATAGTACTAGTTATTTTATTTTCTGTGTAATAATAATTCTTATTGATGGCTTTTAATGTTCCTAGTGCCACAATCCATGTCCCATTTCTCAATAATGTGCATCACGTGCAGCCTGAAAACAAATCCTCGGACATGAATGGCTGGGCTTAGAAGGGGCTCAAATTCTGTGCTGATTAACAGCTTGTTGATTGACAACTATTGTCTTCTATGATATGTTTAACAATGTGCCTTGGTTAAATTAGGGTGGCAAAAGTCTCAAAGTACATTTCTTTTGGAAGTTTTTGTTTTAATACATTTTTTTGCATTTCACTCATGGCTAGTATTTCTACATTCTTCAATGTTCCAAAAACTTTACATTTAGGATGTGACGATGAACATTGTTTATGTTGAAAATTCATAGTATGTTTATCAGATTCTCATTATGGCTTCACCTCCTGAAGTATCAACAAAGGATTCTGACATGCAAATTGCTGATCCACTGCTCAAAGAAAGAATACTTTCATCCATGCCTACAAGGTCTGTTACAGTACATCCTTGGCATCATCTCTGTCTCTGTAAATTCGTTTCTTAATTGGACTGGTGTCCAAATAATATTCAAGTGTTTAAGTACCATATACTTTTCAATAATGAGCTGTCCTATCACATGGTTTGATACTAATAAATGGACTTCAATGTGGTGCTAGAACATTAGCTTTGCAATTTTGCTTGTTTTGGCATTAAAATAATTCTGTGTAACCTAGCTAACATATTCAACTGTTGGGTTCTTTGACAATTTATAATATCTTAATTGATCGATTCATTTATATTTATGTGAATGAGAAGGATACTTTGTATTCGTACTTAAAACAGAATGCCATAACTGATATAGTAAACAAAAAATTTGAATTTCTGCAGGTGATGGAGACACTAACGGTAAGCAAATTTAAATGTGAATTTGACCGAAAAAAAAGTGGTTGATAAAGGTATTTGTCTTACTTTTACCCTATTCTTTTGTTTTGGTAGGACCCTAGGGTTTTATCGTAGAGGAAGAGGGTGGAAAAGGGGGATAAACGATCTCTTCGAGGGGATCGGGCTTCCTAGATCATTTCGAGGGGATCTACCTTCTAGGGTTTTGCCTTTTAGCTAAAACTAATACTTCTCATTGATTGATTTTTATTAAAGAGTTTATAGTCTTATTTATAGGGCTTTGTTAAGAATCCCGTTAATCTTCGACTTTTAACTAACTTGATAAACTCCTAACTAAAAATAATAACTGACTTCATCCTATCGAAGATAAAAATCAACTCTAACCAACTCATAACTGACTCGATTGGGATCACCCGACTCATAACTGACTTCAACTAGACAGACTAACATGACTTAACTCGATTTAATCATGAATGGATGGACCCGATTTAGCTAGGGTCTTAACAGACATGCCCACTTCAAATCAGCCTTGCCCTTAAGATTGAGCAATATCAGATTTCGGGAGCACTTCAATATTTACCATGCATCACGACTCTTTGATCAATTAAGTAGGATCTCCACTTGGTGTAAGCAATGGTTTGGTCTTCTTGTGCAGTTGTCATTGTAGTCTTCTGGAGAACCCTTTTCATCCGATGGCTAGTGGTAGTATCATATCTTTTTTTGGAGATTACTACTTCGAAGTCTTCCTAGGGCATCAAAAAGAAATCAATAAGTAATTGTGTTACCTTTGACCACCTGTTATCACAAATTAGGATTCGCTCATTAGCAATCTTGTCTTCGAATTTGGCACAGCCTTCGAGATCAGACTATATATTATCAATTTTTTATTCCTCCTTAGCTGGTTCAATCGTCAGAAGTTTGTCACGGCCTTCATATTCGAGCTCCACATTGTTAGTTTTTAGTTTCTCCTTAATTGTCTCAACCGTCAAAAGCTGCTCTTGTTTGTGATTGTCTATGTTGACCACCTTGAAGTCCTGTATATTGAAGTTTCTGTTTTGACGAGTGTCCATAATGATTTTTCTTTCATGTACACTAGCAAATGATATGGCTGTTATCATGGTGTGGGGATAGCGAGCTTTAACTTCCACCGAATCTCGGGATTAAGTCCCTCAATAAATTTTCTTACTAATTGTATCTCGGACCAATCTCAGGTTTGGTTCGATAGGTGCTTAAATCTGCTCTGGTACTCCTGTACTGTAGAAGTTTGACGTATTTTAGCAAGCTGTCCATTAATGTTCTTGTACTCTGATGGTCTGAAGCGAATCAGGAGCTCTCTCTTGAATTGTCCCCACGAAGGGACTCCGTGATAGGTCTCGTACAAATCATACCATTGGATTGCGTCTCCTTCAAGTTGAATGGTGGTGATCTCCACCTTAGATCCCTCCGGAGTCCTGTGAAAACGAAAAAAAATTTCAGCATATGAAATCCAACCGATTAGGTCTCCATCTTCCTATCTAGAAAACTCTATCCTTATGTATGTGTATCTTGTGTCCTGCCCGTGGTCATACTTTTCAGATGGACTCCCTTTGAAACTTTCACCATGTTGAGTTTTGTTGGGGCTCTCTGATCGGCTTCTTCTAATTTCACGGAGGAACTCTTGAAATCTGTCTTCCATGTGAGCCTTGCAGGCTTTAAACCTTGCATCAAGTGCATCATCTGTAGTCACTACGTAGGATTGTAGATCAGTGATGTTTAGTTTTCTTTTTTTTTGGCTAAGTGGCAGCAATAGGATGAAGGTGGCTGCGGTAGATGCGATTGTGGCAGAGGGAAGAAGATGGGTTGGCCGGTGGTGAGAACAATGACGGCCGACGAGAGGAGGCAGTGGCCGTGGTCGGCGAGGGATCCGGCTGCGGCTACAGTTTTTTGGAGGAGGAAACGAGGGCAACGGTCGAGGAGTGGGTTGCAGCGGCTGTAACGGCAGGGGAAGCAAGGTGCAGGCGCTGCGGCAGGAAAGGAGGAAAAGAAGATTACGGTAGTGGCAGCAGTGGGTGGAAAAGTCGCAGGAAGTAAAGGAGATTGGAGGAGAGGGCAGCGGCCGCAGGTCGTGGGGAGGAGGCGTAGGAGGAGGACGGTGATAGTGTCGATGATGGGCGCGGGAGGAAGAAGGCAACAGTCGACGGTTAAAGATGGTGGTGTTGTGTGACGGCGATCGCAGCAGAGGAAAGTAAAGCGGCGGTCCGACGAGGGTCATGGGAGGAAGGCAAGCCGTGAGGTGCGACAGAGGAGCGCGCGGTTGGGAGCGATGGGCACGACTGGTGCGGGCAACGAGAGAAGGAGGCAGCGGTGGTCCGGCGAGGGCTGCGACAACGGGGTCCGACGAGGAAGCGAGGGAGGAAGGTGAGGAGGGCACGGCTGGAGAAGTAGCCGAGGAGGGTATGACGGTAGATGAGGAGAGAAAGAAGATGAGGCGGGGTCCGATGATGGTGCTGAGGGCGTCGACAATGGGTTGGTGATGTCGGTTGTTGCAGCGGAGGAGGAAGGAAGAGGCGATGGCGGTTCGACGAGGGCTACGGTAGTGGGAGAGGGAGGAGGTGGTGTCGTGTGAGCACCAGCGGTGGTTGGAGAGCAAGGGAGGCCCGAGGCGTGGCGTGGCGAGCAGTGGAGGAAGAAGGGGGAAGGTGCGGGGACCCCTTCTTCTTCTTCTCTTTTATAACTAATTGAAAATAATAACTGACTCCATCCTACCGAAGATAAAAACCAACTTATAACTGACTCGATTGGGCTCCTCCGACTCATAACTGACTTAAACTGGACAGATTAACATAACTCAACTTAATTTAATCATGAATGGATGAACCCTACTTAGCTAGTGTCCTATTCTTTCTATTGTAAGCTTTGTATTTATGTTATATATACAGGTAAATCATATGCTGTGCTATTATGATATGTATCCTTATAACTATGGTTTCATTCCACGTACGCTTTGTGAAGATAATGATCCTTTGGATGTGTTGGTTATCATGGAGGTTTGTGGTACTTTGCTCTGATGGTCATAATACATATCTACATTTATGTATAGCATAGAGGTTCACCACGAATGCTAGTGCCTTAGCTTCAAATAGAATTCAGATAAAATTCTGGTTGTAACTTTAATGCTCTTCTAAGACAAGTTATTTTCCCTTTTTTTTTTGTTTCTTTATCATTTATAGTTGTTCAGTTACTTAGAGGAGTCTATTAAAATAGTAATTACTGATGCTGAATCAACAGGACCGTGTAACCCTAGGAGGCTTTCTTTGAGTTAAAGCCATAGGTCTAATACCTATGATCAATCAGGTCTGGTTTATGCATTAATATGTTGGACAATTTAATTTCATGATTTAAGGCATATTGATTACTTGGCGTTGGTAGAAGAGGTATTGATATAATTTATCATATCATAACCATGGGAGAAAGATGACAATATAATTGTTGTCTGGGCTGATGATCCTCGTTACAATGATATCAGAGATCTATCATTTTATTATCTAAATAAGATCAAATGTTTCATTAAGTGTTATATCCTTCACTAACAAATAGTCTTAAAACATAATAAAATATTTCATAAAATGTAATCCATTAAACAAATAAATATGACCAATTGAATCTCCAACTTAGATCCAGCCTATACTCTACATCTTTAAATGCTTGTCATGCACAATTGATTGATCATACTCATATTTTAGAAAAGGATACCCGAGTGCATAAGACTCCCACTAGTGTAGAATATAGAGAAAATATTGGGTTAAGGTTCATTTTAGTCCCTGTGATTTTGGCCATGAACCACTTAAGCTTATATGTTTTATTCTTGTCTAAAATAACTAGTATATATTTAAAAATATAATATATAAGCCTCTTTTATTAAATTTTAATTATCAAACGTTTGAGAGTTCTTATGTGTCATTCTGACTTATAATAAATTATTAACTTTAATGATATGTATAATTTAATTTTTTTAAAAAAAAGGTCCATTATTGCTTTTATGGTTTTGGCCATTGATCACTTAAGCTTTTATGATCTTGCTCGTGTTTAAAAGAATCCCTACATTTTTAAAAACATAGCATATAAGGTTTTTCTGTCAAGTCTGAGTTAATAGATGTTAGAGTCTGCTTGCATGGTATATTGACTTATAATAAACCATTGATACAAGAATATATGTAATTTAAGTTAAAAAAATATTCATCTTGTCGAGGAAGGAGGGATGGATGAAAGCGAGAGGGAGACATAGGAGGCGGAGATGAGGGAGAGTTGGATCACCATGTCATAGGCGTAATGAGTAGGGGGCATAGGAGAGGATGAAGTGGGTGGTGGTGGGGGCGAAGACGCCCAAGAGGAGGAAGAGGGACCAAGAGACCTTACGTATCGAGCGTCACATTGGTCGATGCATATCCACTTGATGTAGGACTAGAAGCTCTTGGACTCGTCGTTAGTGTGGGAGAGGTTGTATGTGTATGACATTTTACTAAATAACAGTGGCTAGGTATTATTACTTGTGGTCACTTCCACGATGATACCTCGTCCAACCATTGATGATGGTCTTAATTTTTTTAATTTAAATTTCATATGTTATTATATTGATGATTTATTATGAATCAATATGTTACATAAGTAAACTCTAATGTCTTTTAACTCAGACTTGAAGGGAAGGGTTAATATATTATGTTTTTTATGTAGTAGTTATTTTAGATATTTTAGACGGGAAGGGTTAAATGGTCCATGGTCAGAACCATAGGGACTAAAATAATTTTTTTTAACTTCAATTATAAGTGTTATTATATTAATAGTTTATTATGATTTAACATGCCATGTAAACAGACTCTAATATTTGTTAACTTAGACTTGACGGGAGGTGATTATATGTTATATTTCTAAAAATATAAAGATTGTTTTAGACACGAATAAATCATAATGACTTAAGTGGTCAATGATCAAAACTAAAGAGGTTAAAATGAATATTAACTTGAAAGTATTTGATGCCTTACATTTGCAAATAAGTGTTTTACTTAGATCATTAATATAGGTTGGTAAATTGTGGTAGAGCATACTTCTCTTTTTTTGCTTATACAGCAGAAACAATTAAGATATATTTTCACCCACTCATTGGCTTAGTATGTGTTCTAATCTCCTTTGGTTTTGGTGTATGTTATGCAAAGCAGGAGGGAGGCATTGATCTCATAGAGAAACTACTGATGGTTTCTCTCACGAAAATGTGTAGTGATGTCCAGTTCATCTGAAACTCTTCCCAGAAGTGTAAATCCATGTATTTTCTCCATTAAGATGCTGAGGTTTTCCCTTATCAAATTTGGTTCTCCTTGAACATGGAAAATCAGAGAAGGAAAAGAGTAAAGAGGGAATTTGCTGTAAATGACTACCTGCCTGCATCTTCAGCTCAGAAAGCAATACAGCACTCCATGCAAGTATCATCATTTTTGTCATCATTTCTTTTTATCTTCAGCTTGCTACCTACTTAATCTCGTTCATCTTCCCTTATCAAATACTTTTTATCTATAACTTGGTGTTGCTTTTTCCAAAATATAATCCATGTAGGTGGAGTCATACCTGCCAAATGCTTGGAGAGACATGTACTCCCAGGGTTCAAAAGTGGGATCATTTCTACAGGGTGAAGTCCACTCATCTTAAGCTCAACTGTTTACGGACAAAGCATATAAAATTGTCCTGCTTGTGGTAACGACATCAAATATGACTGCAGAAGGATCTTTTTTTTCATGTGAAATGTTATTCCCAGTTTTAGATATATATCAATTTTAGAACATTGAGATTTAGAATAACATGGGCAGTCTGCATTTCTGGTTACATTTCTGTACCATGGTTGTTTACATTATTTAAGATCATATTCTTTTTATCACAAAAGAGATGTGTAATATTTGCTATTTGCATAGATTCTCTCCTTTTGATCTCTGAACTATGATTGCAGCGGCATTTATGCTACTTTGTTGAGAACTGCGGGTAGTTGGTCTTCGTGCGTTCTCTCCTTTACAAGGTGAAATTATATACGCAGGAAGATTTTTAAATTCTGAAAATTTTGCACTATTTTCTCGAGTAGATACATACACAGGAAATTTTTATGTTGTGAAGGAAGGATCTTCTTCTTATACAAAATATGCCTTTAGATATACACATGCAAATGACAAATATTACACATGACTTGGGCGCGATAGATAGCCAATCAGGGGTATGTCGAAGTGGGTACTCAGTGTTGCTATAGTTTAATGTGATTGTCAGCACTGGCTGCTTTATTAATAGCATATGGAACTTTTCCCCTATCATCAAAGAACCACATATAATAGCAGAGACAACCAAAGGTGATGGACCAGAGATACAACTGTTGAATGTATGGCAGAAGGGCCTCAGTGAGATTCCTAATGTAACATACGACAGATACAGATGTAAAGCGCCATAACACATTTCATTATGTTTGCAGTTCGCCATAACACCTATGACAGATGCAGATGTAAAGCGCCATAACACATTTCATTATGTTTGCAGTTCGCCATAACACTTATGACAGATTCAGATGTAAAGCGCGATAAATCATTTCATGAAGCTGGAGCCTAATGGGTGATATGTTCAGCTGTACCTTCCGTAGCACCTCAGCTATGAGTGAAAAGAGCAGTTCGCCTAATGGTGATATGTTCTGCTTTTCCTTCCGTAGCACCTCAGCTATTAGTGAAAAGACCAGTGACCATGAAGCAGAAACATACAGTATCTACCGTTTCAGGTCGTGTACTCGGCATTTATCTTGACATAGTCGTAACTGAGATCACAACCCCAAGCCTTTCCGCATCCCTGGCCATTCCCTGTTATAAAAAGCATGAACAAAGGTGTCAAACGTTTACACAAAAAGGCACAGGAATAGAAGGGCATGTTCTTCGCATGACATGGGGTAATTGTACTGACTAAGATGCTGCAGTGTGACTAAACTTTTTCTTTCTTTCTTTCAGATAGAGGTAACAAACTAGATTCTAAGCCGATGGTTAACATTATACAGTATACAAGTGCATGTGCTGTACAGCGAACCGAATACTTCAATGAACAAAAGAAAAGTTGCAGCTTAAATTGTTCTATGTTAGTTACCTAAAACTTACCGACAGATACATGAATTTTAACAGTTCCGTGGGATTCGCCAGCCAGCCTTAGATACTTGCTAGCCATAGCCCTGTAACATTTAATAATAAGTATGAATACAAGAGTTACAATATTATACGTATAAAAATGAAAAATAAAATATTTCTTTCCCAGATGGTATGTTGAATAAACGGTAAAAGCCACCTCAGCTGGATGTATATATATGTTCTGTATGTACTAACTATACTGTATGCCTTGCAAATGCTAGACGGCTAAGCATTATAGTTGGAGACATTCAGTAAAAAGCAAGCCGATGATAACATCGAGCTAGAAATTACAAGCAATGGGTGAACAAATGCCAATATAATTATGATCAAGGTTTGCAATTTCGATATTTACCGCCCGACGGTGGTACACCGTCCGCCAGTTGCGGCGGACCGCCGCTACCAGGCGGTTCCGCCAAAAATCGACCGTCGGTCGATTGAAGAAAGAAATCGGCCGCCGACGGTCGATTGAGGGAGAAATTGACGGTCGATTGAGCAAGAAAACGAGAGGAAGAAGAAGAGGAAAATGAAAAAAAAAAGAGGAGAAAAAGGACATCGCCATGCGCCTCGCTGCACCATCGCCGCTCGCGCGCCGTCGCCGCCCACAGGTCGTGAGCGCTCTTTCTCCAACACGGGGAGAAAGATTGAGGCGACATCGTCCATTTTTCTCTTTTTTTATTATTTTAATATTTTAATATTATATTATAAAAAATTATATTATATTTTAATATACCAGACGGTATACACTGTGCGTACCGCCCGGTACCAGTACCATACCGGTACCAAGATGAACTCGGTACACCTGTACAGGCCGGTAAGTCAAACCTTAATCATGATCCCGATAAATGCTTATGGATGGATACAGGATTTCTCTAAGCATCATTTTGTAAAAACTCCTACACTGGTTGGGCTATAAATGCTATTTTGCACTGGAAAAAAGTAGTGTTATCAGAGAGATATAATTATGATTGCAGTAAATCTGTTATGCAATAGAGACGGAAAACGCCTCTTGACCTGTCAAATGGCAGTGGCTGACCATCTCTCATGAGTGGAATATCTCCAAGTGATATGTGAAGTTCATTAGGATTGAAACGAATGCCTGCATAACCAACAGCACATGCAATACGTCCCCAGTTTGGATCTCTTCCATATATAGCAGCCTGCAGGCATCACTAAATCTGAGTTAATTGTTGTGGCAAGTTAAAATAGTAGCAGAATAACCAGTAGAAATTGATGTAACAATGTAGAATTGTTTTTTCTCGTGCTCTATCAACAAGGTGCTCGACATCAAATAATTTGACAAAAAAGACTACCATACTTTGACAAGTGAAGAAGATGCCACGGAGTGGGCTATCTTTGCTGCTTCTGCCTCTTCACCCGCACCAGTAACAGTAACCTAAAATCATGAAAGACAATTCATAGGTATCCAACTATTTCATCCTTTATACTGAAAATGTCATAGAAAGAAAGTTGACATTATAAAATAAAATCCATCAAATTTAAATAACAGCATACGCTAAAACTTTAACTAGCTGAACTTCAGTTGGTTATACAGTAAGTTGAAACCTTATTTCATCTGCTCAGGCTATGTTTAGGATCTCATGCATAAAATACTATTCATTCATGACAAAGGAAGCAAAGAAAATTTTGCGTCAACCTCAATCAAGCATGTTGCGCCCTCCCCATCCCATGCTATGGATTTTGCAAGACCTTGCATGACCTGGAATGAGACAGGAATTCACAATTCATAACTACACGAGTAGATTCCTATATTTCATACAACCAATTTAAATCATCAGCATCCATAAATAAAAGGTATAATGTAGTGGTCATTCCATGTACCATAAGCAGAGAATCTGGGTTTAATATATTGTTCCAACAGCAACATATTTATGTGAAACAATCATAAGAAAACTGTGAATTTTAGAATTTCTTTCAGATTTCTTCATTATTCCCAACAAATTTGCTGCATATGAAGCACAACAAGTTTGTCTCCTCATATTGAGTTAAAAGTACAATCAGCAGATCCGTCTTTTGGGTATCTCATACAGCCCAAAAGAATTTGCAGTAAGAACACTGTAACACTGAAGAAGCTTAACAATTGTACTGATCTTATATCATTACGTCCACAGTTAGATACTATTTCATTTTTTTTTAAGTTCAAATGAGGTTGTTAAAAGAATCATCAATTCAGTGCCCATTTTCTAATACAGCTATACAGGATAAATCAAATAACAACTCTCAATACCAGCTGAATAAATGTAAAACAATAACACAAATGAAAGATGAAAACATAACAGAATCCAAAATGAATACATATTGTTTTAGAATTCAAGTCCAATATCAGTTTCTACAACATATTGAACTGATATGGTACCGGTATGCTAGTCAGTTTACCTACCTGTGACACCTGATATCACTAGAAGAAAAATCCATAAGAAAATAACTATCAGTATTTATCATCCAGTCATCGACCTGTACCGGCAGTATTTTTTTCTTTGAATACTGGATAGCACAGGTCGATATACCATTTAGTATCTAGGTAGTTAGGCACCATATCAATCAGACTGATTATCAAAACCATTGAGATTTAGATTATTGGATAACAGTAGATTACCAAAAGTACAACCACAAATCAAGTTAGTAATTTTCTCCACTTGTTACACAGTAAGTTATTTTCAATTATAACATATCCTTACCATCTTAACAATGTTATATTGCAAAAGTGGTATTGTTCCAGTCCTATTTAATTACTAAGATAAAAAACGATTCCATAAAAATAGACATTCCATGAAACTCTAGCACTCTGTGACTAGAGTACGTCTTCTCAGGTTGTTGGTTGGTGGGGCTTATTTGATGGTAGAAGAAGATCAATGTTGTCAACCAAAAGACTTGGTGCATTATAGCTTCTATAATTATAGTCACAAACTTCCAGCTCATTGAACTTTCAGCAAACTGTGTAATATAATCATTAATAGTGAAATTGGTTAAAGCTATTACACATAGTAACACAAGATCTATGTGAAGTCAATGAAAAACAAATTTATTTTAGCTAGAGATATAGCAGAAGTGTCATGCATAGCACTGCTTTTGGGATTCTCAAGCTTTCATGAGATAGTAGTTACATTGTGACCACAGAGTATTCTACATATACAAAGAACTACAACATAATTCCACAAAACAGGTTATCTTAATGAAATTTTCAGAAAAGAACAAGGTAAATAGGAAAAATGGCATGTCCTATGTTCTGTAATCCAAAATCTGTATCATATAAAAATATATTAATCAACATAGCCAGATAGTTGTGCTGCATATTTAAACAAAACTGAATGTTAGTAGTTTGGTGGTAATCCCCTATCTATAAGAAATACAAACACAAAGTAGAGTCTACATGTCTGATAAAAATGAAAGATTAAAAGCCAGGCCATTAGAAAATTACATACAGCATCCAGACACGCTTGAAGTTGAAGAGCCTCATTGCTATCTAGAGAGGAAATACAATTTGACCTGGATAAACCACTGGCCAAAGCAAGAACACAATCATTTGTACTTGTATCTCCATCGACCTTGAAATATTGAATGTGAAATGATTTAGGCTATAAAGAAAGATCAATACACATAGCATCTCTACGAGATGCCGAGATAACAAGGAAAAGGTAAGTGAAAAATTGCAAATTACTTATTCCAACATGACTTCAGTTCAAGATCTAGAGAATAATTGCATTAAATGGAACAGTTACCAGACATTACCAAGATATTGTACTTACAGTTAATCATTAGTTACATGAGAAACAATTTGTTGCACATAGATTCAAATAACAGAATCATGCAAGGATGCTAGCCCCCAAAGATTTCTCTTAAAGTTGATAAGTAACAAGAAAATAGTAACCTAATCACTTACAGTGATTTGGTTAAAACTTCTATTAACGGATGTGCACACCATGTCTCTCCAAATACCACTAGTAACCACAGCATCAGTTGTTATAACCTAAAATATCACAAAGTAAGCAACAAGAAATGAACGCATTTCTATGATCTGATTGCAGTGTCTACATGTATACTAGTGAGGAGAAATTACATACGCCGAGCATTGTGGCCATGTTTGGGTTAATCATTCCTGAACCTTTCGCCATTCCACCAACTCTTATAGGAACTCCTCCAACCTTATGCATCCAGAAAAGCAAATTGCTAATTACCAACACATTTATCAAACTGAAACTAAGTAAATCAAATCATGGAACTACTTTATATCAAGACAAAATCTAATAACTGAAGCAATCAAAACTTCCAACCTTTGTTTCAACAGCTACACTCTTGCTTACAAGGTCAGTTGTAGTAATGGCAACAGCTGCAGAGTCAGCCCTGCAAAAACAGAGAAATGATAGAGCAATACTAACAAGAAACATAAATTTCTTATAACAGAAATAGACAAAGATCTAAATAAACTTATCATGTAGTAAAACCAACTCATTCCACATTGCAAGATTGATTTCTTACATGCTTGTTTAAACCATTGTCATAATCTTTTAGAATTAAGATCTAAATATCTGCTTATCCTTTATAAGCATGTTTATAGTTCATATGTCCTATAATAATCATTTAAAAGAAAACTTGAGATTCAACAAAATAAAAATTGTATATCCCACTTTCAAAGCAATTGATCAATATCTAGTGCATTTAACATGCCACTTTTAAACCACAGTTTTCAGTACACCCAGGCTGCTTTGACGGATAAAACATTGTAAGAATTTTCAAAGAAATTAGAAAACAAACTTTATTTGAAATTTCTTAGGAAAAAATTATTCATACTTGCATTGAGGAATCTACTTTTACTAAGCATGAGGAAGGATGTTCGTGGTTTTTGGTCATCTAAGTTGACACATCAATACCATGTAGCTAGAACAATATCGACAAACTTCATCATGGTTAGGCTGTCCATTGGCACAAAATCATTGATATAAGAACTTATCTTCATCTTACTATTTACAGGCTTGTACTAAATCAAACATCCATGCATCTGATATGGGAACACGTATCTTTTGAATGAGAAAAGAGAATTCATTATAAAGAGGAAATATAAGAATATAGTGGTTGCTAAACAAGTGCCACAGTTAGAAGTATGTTATTCAATCTAATGCAAAATTTATAACCACAAGTACCCCTCAACAGTTGATGATAATGAAGCGACAAGTCTTGGAAGCGAACTAACAAGAGCTTCCTGCACAAACATAACCAAGTATGAACCAGAAGGAAGAAAGTTTTGCAGAAGAAGATTGTCAGATGACTGTAAAAGAAGGAAATATGTCTCCGCTAGTATTTACAACATGATCTAGGTATCAAACTGCAGGTTATGTTTTACCTTCTTTATCCGCTGACCAATAACACCCGTGGACTGAAGCAAGACATCCTCTGACCTCATGTGAAGGAGCTGGAATAACAGAGTAAGAAAATCAAAGCCATGTATAAACATTTTGGACCAAAAGTCAAAAGTCCAAAAAGCAGAGAGAACCTCAGCAAGAGCATTTGCGCATTCTATGGTGTCCTGGTATCCTGCATCTCCCTGTAATTGACAAAGAATCAGTTAGCATGACAAATCTCATCTGATTAACCAACAATCATATTTACTGAAAAATGCATATTTCGACAAAGCTGATAAATGCACTTACTGTAGCAGCATTTGCTTGACCAGCATTAATTAATACAGCACGTGCCTAAACATAAAATAAAGCTGTATGCTCAAATGACTCCATGTAAGGACTTGTTTGACAAACTCAACAAAGCTATTGAACCTTCATTTAAAAAGAAAAGTATCATAATGAGAAAGGAATTACAGACCGTAGTTGAGGTGTCCAGGACATTTCTGCAATAGACAACTGGCGCTGCTGCAACAATGTTTGTAGTAAAAGCTCCTGGAGATAGAAAAAAAAATGGTTTTCATCATTCTATCATTGGTAAGAGCACATTTTCTTTTAGATATGTTGAATCTTTAAGAGTACACTAAAGCACCTAGGAATAGTGACATCAAAAATATAGCATGGCTGGGAATCATAATAACAGTGAATTCCTTTTACTAAATAATATTTACTGGTTATCTTCAGTCTAATAAAATTTAATGTAAGTACCTATCCTATTATGGAATAAGTAAACTAACCAGCAGCCACTGCATCAACTTCGCATGTCACCAAAGATAAATCAGGTTTATCTCCTTTTGCCCTCAGCCCACCATATATGCCTGCAGCTTTAAACCCTTTTGGTGCTGTAACACCACCTGGTATCTATGAGATAGTGACAGTGACACTGACAGTAAGAAATCTTATGATATGTATCTAAAATATAGCTTTTTTATTTTTACATACTACTATCTCTAAAAATCAAAGCTTAAAAGTAGAAGAAGGTATATGTGATGCTGATGTTAACCAGCAAGCAGCATCTAAGTACCATGAACTTTATTTGTTGAGCTCAACTTATACATAGAGAAACATCGACCTTCTAGGTGCAGACTATTAACAACTACAACTAAAGATATAATTACAGCATACAGGAGAGACGAGTAAGAAACTCTGGAAAATTTTGGAGAAAGCTGCACTAACAAAAAGTTCAGGGGGGGAGCAACCACCATCTTGACAGAAGGTTTTGGATCATGGAGTTTTGTATTTTATTTAATGCAAGGTTTTCCATACCGGTCCGTACCGGCATACCAAGTTTATCTCAGTTTGGTACAGTACCCGATACCGAGTGCATACAACTCGGTATATAATAATATAATATAATATTAATGTAATATAATTATAAATTTAAAAATAAAAAGGCGATGCCACCTCGTTCCTTCTCCCCACGCGGGGAGATGAAAAGCGCGGGGAGAAGGAAGCGCCCGCGGGTGACGGATCGCGCGGGGGAACTAGGGAAGAGCAGCGCGTGACGAAAAAGGTTTCTCCCTCAATCGACCGCCGACGACCGATTTCAATGGTACCACCCGGTAGCGGGTGGTCCACGTGCCGGTCAGCTGGTGGAGTGGCAAGTACTGCCCAGTACAGGGCCTTATCGCTCAGTAAAGCAATCCTTGATTTAATGGCTGATATATTTGGTTTTTTTATTTTCCAAATAAGCATTTTACCATGCTGTTACCATAGTTGATTTTTATTAATATCAATTGGTGTTCATCCTGTCATACAGATGCTTTGAGAGAAATTAGATCGATTGGATAGTCGAGGTAGAAAGGGATGATAAAAAGTTATTCTTGTTATTGGGCTGGTCATTTCCTTCAGAAGAGCCATCCTATTCTACACGAAAAAGGTATCAGGATTGCAAGACAACCCATTAAATATCTATATCTTATCTTCTCCTTTAAATCTTCCCTATATCCCTCCCCTTCAATTCCTTTCTTTTCAACTTTTTCTTTTCTTCGACTATAGCCACCAACCTACTAGACTAGCAGGTCCTCTAATTCAATCTGCATCAACAGAGTGTTGGAATTTTGGAGATTGATGCAGATGCATACAGCCTTTTTCGTGTGTTTTCTGAAGCTATGTGCCCTAAGTCACACGTTGAAAGGCTCAGTTACACCATTCTATCGTGAGCCCTTTTTCTCTTTCATATCATGGCCTCATTATCTACATGGCAGATTCACAACAGAATCTGCGCAAGTCCAATCTCAAAACCCTCAATAACAGTTCATGGAGATCAACTGAGATCAGCTTCATCCAACAATCCATTTGGTCATGCCTATTCCAGATACTCTGAGACCAATCCCAATCAATGTCCATCTGATCATATTAATTCCGAATTGAGATATATCCTCACAAATTACTAGCATTTAAATAAAAATGTTAAAAGAAACTATAACTTAATTTAGCAATCTGCTGATTCATAAGTTCAAAAATCTATATCCTATGATTTATCCAAAACCCGATCGTCAGAATTTTGAATAAATCTCCTCTGGTTTAATTGTAATAGAAATCTTCTGTCTAGTTTACTTATAATAGAAATCATAATGGCGACAAAAGATCCATCTGGTCAATTCCAAATTGATGAGACTTACAGCTTTACTGTTATTGTTGTCCTTGTAATAATAATCAACTCTATTATCCATAGTGACCATGGTCAAGAGAGATTTTACCACTATAGTTGTCTTTAGCATCATATCCGTAATAAAAGATATCTTCTTTTATTCATGTCAGGTGCTCAGAGATAATCTGCTTTTCATATAGCACACGCAGCATAAAATTTTATATGTCCCAAACGGCATTTGTCGACGACAGTCAATACAGGTCACAGCAGACGATAATCGCATTACAGGCATCGAAGCTCAGCTATAAAAAATATTAGGGCAAGAAAAAGGAAATGACCTCCGTCCACGGTCCCTCAGGAAGAAAAATCGGAGCCGCGGGGATATAGCCCGGTGCCGTAACGATCTCTGGAGAGATGGTGGCGGAAACTCGAACCCGATGCCAAGTAGCTGCGTGGGTTCCACAAACCTGTAGGGCCGCACACCCAAACGCTCAAGAAATCGGCGAGAGATGCTGAGGAATCAAGAGAGATGAAATGACCTTAACGCGATGGAAGCGAGACGCCGGCAGCGATAGCGGGTGGTTTAGAGCAAGAGCCATCTCCGGGCGGCGCAAGTGCGTTCTCTTCTCCAAATGGAGTTTGGAGACGGCGAGTGATGAGGGGGTTTCAGAGGGCGCGATTAGGTTTGGGGTCGGTTGGATCATAGGGGACCGAATGATAGTTGTTTCGGATGTAGCAGTTAGCTAAATATTTTAATATTTCATATATATATATATATATATATCAATCATATCAAACATTATTGTTAATTCAAAAAAGGACATTACATATCAATCATATTAGTTTGTCGTATTTTTTATTTATACAACTTCAATAAAGAAAATGTTTGTATTTCGTCACGGATAATTAGATGGGTTTCATAAACATTTTACTGGTACAAAATGAAAGCTTTGCGAGTTTGAAAAAGGTTGCACATAACTAATTTGGTTAAATAAATTGGGTTTCTTGACAAATATGCAGCATAGATTTAAGAAGTATACATATGCATATATACTTATAGGGGTGTTTATACATATATATATATATATATATATATATATATATATCTGTTTGGTCACTGACGTCGCTTCAGAGGAATACGATAAGATAACACTCCGTTAAAAAAAAAGCAGGTATTTACTGCGCGCAACGACGCTGCTTGACGGCGTGGGGGAGGTGGATACGTGGCATAACGTAATTGGACAGACCTTGCTTTGCGTGGGCGCCTCTTGTGACGGCCGTCAATGATCCATCATTCCCCCCGACCAAAAAGGAAGGAATACTATCGCCACCACCACTCTCCTTTCCTCCCCTCCTCTCTCAGCCTCTTCGCCTCCTCCGATCTTCAATCCCCATTTCTTGAGCCTTAATTTTTCCCCACCGATCTCTTCGCTGGGACCGCCGTCGCCCACAAAATGGTACGTTCTTACCCCTCTCGTCGATGCCAGTGTTTTTCCCGTCTCTTCTTGTTTACCGATCAAGAAATTTCCGGTCTTAATGAATCGGCCGGTGGTCGATTGTACAGTAGTTCTGTGTTTCGCGAAATCTGTGTATGGTTTTGTGGAATTCTGTTTGATGGTCAGTTTGTGTGTTTGATTCCGTGAGGCTAGGGTGTGTGCGTGCGTCTGATGTGATGCAAGTCGGATTTGTGTCGATTGGAGTGCTGGAAGTCCGATCGTTGTGTCCGATCTTGGTTATGCGTGGATCATTGTTCTGTTCACTTATTGTCCCATCTCGCGATGTTCTTCGTTGGTTCTGCTTATACCGATGGATAGGTTGGGGCAATTGTGCTTTGGTCTTCGTGACGATCGGTAATGGATGGAGTGGATTCTGTTTTATGGTAGGATTTGATTGCAGTGATGCAAGGCTTGATTTTGTTTACTTGATCTCTCTATTCATATACGCACATATAAATCTGAACTAGTGGGGATCGGGACTGTCTTTTCTATCCTGTTTTAGTTCTTACTTTTGTCATCATAACAGAGATCGATTTATTGGTATGTTTTATTGATCTGACTCGGTGTCAAGAATTTATAATACCTATGCTACTAATATATTGCTTGTGGCATGTTTCCTAGTAAATCTAGTTTCTGTGTATTGTCTCAACCAGATTAAGATTTGCTTGTTGATCATGGTAGCTGCATTTGTGGGTGTAACTTGTTATGTTGTGAAATGACAGGCTAATGCTGCATCAGGAATGGCAGTGAACGATGACTGCAAGTTGAAGTTCTTGGAGTTGAAAGCAAAGCGAACTTACCGTTTCATAGTGTTTAAGATCGATGAGAAGCTGAAGCAGGTCATCGTGGAGAAGCTTGGTGAACCCAATTTGACATACGATGATTTTACCGCCAGTCTTCCTACAAACGAATGCAGATATGCAATTTATGATTTCGACTTTGTGACCGAGGAGAATTGCCAGAAAAGCAAGATCTTTTTTATTGCCTGGTAAAATTACGTTTGCCTCTACTCTACTATTGTTTAAGCTCCATCTAATCCATAGATGATGACTTCTAATTGTTTGGTATGAAGGTCCCCTGACACATCGAGAGTGAGAAGCAAGATGCTCTATGCGAGCTCCAAGGACAGGTTCAAGAGAGAGCTGGATGGCATTCAGGTCGAATTGCAAGCAACTGATCCTACTGAGATGGGCCTTGATGTTATAAGAGGCCGTGCCAATTGAGTGTGTCTATGCACCTCTTGCTTGTGTGGTGGTGGAGTTGTTCTTCTGCGATTGTTCGTTCGCTTTCACTGGAATGTTCATAGTTTCATGGAACAGTCAGTTCCCTAGATATTGTGTGGGCTTATGGTTCAAGTTACCAAATAGAACCTATATGAGGGATCTGCCCTCTTCAGTATCTCTTGTGATTTCATTGATGGGATTAGTTTCTCCTCACTGATGTCTACAAGCTGATGGTATGCAACTATTTGTGGGGTAGTAGGCGATAATTGTAGCTATTTCAATTATCTTCCCATGGATGCTTGACCCCGATTGATGTTCTCTGTCGCGTTGATTGCAGATTAATTATGTTGAAGTTTCCAGTCTTACTGTTTTTATATCTGCATCACCAGTCTTTGTTTCTGTTTATTTAACTTGTGGGATGGTAGATGTACCTTGCAAACATGCCAGGTTGCTAGCAAACTTGTTAACAAGGAGGAGACAACCATCAAGTATTTTGGATCATCTTATCTACAATTCTGTGGATTAATTTCTTGGGGAACTGTAACTTAAGATTTTTCTCAAGCTGATCAAAGCAATGTGCAAATCATCTTGTGACTCATCAACTGGTATCTGCGTTGTTGTATTTAGTATTCTCTTCTGGTATATTTTGGCATTTGAAGGAAGCCCTTTGAGTTAATTCCATAAGCAATAGCTTCTTGTAGTGCAGAAGCACTGCCTCAAGCTGCTCTACAAATGAATCTGGACTTCGCCATGCCCTCAACTTGAAGCAATTTACCTCTAAGGACAGTACTGCCACACGAATACGACAACTAGGATTTGCTCGCTGTCTTTTTGTTAACTCTTCGAGAACTCACTGGTTTTTTATTGATTCGTTGTTGTTAGGAACTTGATGATGACGTGGGCGATACTTCTTGCAGTTCATCGCAGTGGTGCACCAAATATATATAGTTTACCTTTGTAGTTGACCAAAAAAATCATCTTTTAAGGAAAATATAAAGACTAACTAAAACAAAAGAGTTTGTTTGGCGTCGCCCGGACTCGAACCGGAGACCTTCAGTGTGTTAGACTGACGTGATAACCAACTACACCACGACACCGAGACATGTTTTAGCTTTGTAGTCGACATCTTTTAAGGAAACATAAATGGAATACCCGAGACCTTCGGTGTGTTAAATTGACGTGATAACGTTCGTATATATTTATATTATTAAGATTAAGATTTATTTTTGATACGTTTAAATCTTTATAATTTGCTTTTATCTAAAATAACCTTTATATCTTTAAAAACTTAATATATAAGTTTGAATTAATGAATATTAGAATTTTATATGTTAACTCATAATAAATAATTAATATAATAATATATATAATTTAATTTTTTTTAAAAAAATTAATTCATATTGTTTTAATCTCGTATATAAAATAATTCTTATATTTTAAAAAATATAGCATATAAACTCTCTATTAAATCTGAGTTAACAGAATCTATTTACATGATATATTGATTAATACTAAATAATTAATACAATAATATTTATAATTTAAATTAAAACCACCAGTAGTAGTATCGAATTATTGTTATATAACAAGACATCGTATGTATGCAGGGTTTCGATCTTATCTCATATACATGTGAGTTGACAGTTCTCCCTCTTACTCTTAATTTTTTATTTTTTTAATCTCCATCGCCTCCCATTTAATCATATCCCATCCATCGCCCATCTGGCTCTACACAAAATAGAAAGAAACATTTAACCCTATTATTAAATCTTAAACTCTTCTTTCTTAACTCTCCTAGAAACCCTATTCCCCCCATCTGCGCCGCCGCCTCTAATTGATCACAACCATCGCTACGCCCCCAAACCCTTTCGCCCATCCACTCCAAAATTCTCCCGCCCTTCTCCGAGGAGTTCGCCTCACGATCGTTCGGTGATGTCGAGCGCACTGGATATGTCCCTCGACGACATCATTAAGAACAACAAACAATCGGCGGCCGGGGGGCGTGGACGGGGCCGTGGCTCGGGTGCCGGTCCCGCCCGCCGCGTCCCTAACAGATCGGCGAACCGATCCGCCCCTTACTCTGTCGGGAAGGTATGCGATTAGGGTTTCCTCCGGCGCCCCGAACTTGATCCCGGCCGATCCGATCGAATCGCCTCCTCCGGTTTTCTCACTTGATCTCCGATCCCAGGCTCCGGACTCGGCGTGGCAGCACGACATGTTCGCGTCTCAGATGGGCGGTGTTCCTGCTCCAGCGGCTAGGGCGTCTTCCATAGAGACCGGCACCAAGCTGTATATTTCGAACTTGGAATATGGGGTTTCGAACGAGGACATCAAGGTGAGGAGCCGTTCCTCCCTTTTGTCGTTTTGCGCTAATCTGGGTTTCGGTTGTTTGATCACACTTTCGATGTATTATCTTTGGCAACATGGGATCGATAGATGGTCCTTTTTTTCTTTTTGTTTGTCATCTAGAAAGATTTCTATATTTGTCGTGTAATAGATTTCATTATTTTCTAGCAAGGTGTATCAATCTGTTGGTTCTACAACAGAAGTTATATCGTGGTTTGATTGACCTCGTGTTGGTGTGGAGAATCTGTTGATTCTACAGTCTAGGCCTTCTTTTAGACCTATTTAACTAAATTTGTAGGCGATTTAGGGATACCATCTTAGAACCCAAAGGTTGGACTAGGTAGCATCATGTTTAAGAAAAAAAAGTTCAGGTAGAGGTTGACAGAACATGAGGATCGGAAAACTAGATTATTGCATATACATGATTTGTTGAATCACTGAGGCTTAGACCCTGTATGCTCAGACTCTTATTTTTCTATTTGTGTTAACCATAGTCTACCTACACCTTGAGGTTCGTTCCTCCAACCAAAATTACAGTCTTTCTTCCAACAAAATATTCACATGTTTTTGTGTGCATCATCATGCTTGATTGTGATATCTTGGTTTTCAGATGCAATATTCTACGCTTCATAATGTTTTTGGTCCCATTTGCATCATTGTTAGGATGAGGATCTATAATGGTAAGCAAGACAAAAAAAAGGAAATTTGATAATTTGATTGTCTAAGAAGAGTTCTATGTGTATTTCATCTGCAATTCTGATAATATCTTGTTTATTAGTGACCACATACTTTGGACATGTTTACTAGGATATCCTGTTTAGTCTAAGAGCTTGCTCCTTGGAAAATAAACTACTATGTGCATGTCAGCAGAATACATGTCCAATGTTCAGTTGCAAGAATGCTCTATATCTTTAATTTTTCTTATTAAGTTCACTTGCTCCTTTTTCCTGGTTTTACCGTGGTGGTCAATTGGTTATGGACCTTTCTTTATGATGTTATGTTTTATTTGTTCCAGGAGCTTTTTTCAGAGGTGGGTGATCTGAAGCGCTATTCAATAAATTATGATAGAAGCGGAAGATCTAAGGTAGTCCTTCAGCTTGACACTGTGGTTCTTTAGTTTCAACGTGGTAGTCTCTTCTCATGTTTGGAATAAATAATTCAAGGGAACGGCTGAAGTGGTGTTTGCAAGGCGGGCTGATGCTTTAGCAGCTGTAAAGAGATACAACAATGTGCTGCTTGATGGAAAGCCAATGAAAATAGAAATTATTGGAACGAATATCTCAACACCAGCTGCTGTGCCTCAGTTATCTAATGGCGCTTTTGGGAATTCTAATGGTGCTTCAAAAAGGTTTGCTTTGATCTTCAGACACATCTCAGATTTAATTTGATCTCTTATTTGATCAAGCCTTGTTACTTGCAAAAATATATATATATATATATATATATGAAATATGTTTAATCAATTTATTTAAGCCTTGTTACTTGCATTTCTTTCCTAAAAAGTTGTGGATTTTATAGACAAGTTCAGAGCTAATCATGTTAGCACAATCACCAGTATATGATCTTAATACAACAAGATCGCATACACAACCATTGCCATTTTAATATTTTTAGCTTATTGAGTTGTATATACTTCAATACAACCATTGTTGTTTTGTCGTCATCACGTGTGGACTACTCTTTAGGATTCTTGCTCCAATGAAACTCTATGCCATCCCATCCTATCCCTTCCTTTTTCTAGTTTGTAATGAGGAAGGTGTATATTAATGAGTAATTTTAATGCATGATTTAGATAAAACTATGAATGATGAACTTTATTGTTTAATCATCATACATGAAATTTCATGAATCCAAATTGCCATTGTATAGGGCATGTGCTTTCTGACAGATATCGACCGAGTAATCTTTCTAAACTTAAAAATTCAGAAAATGTTTGATCATCTTGAAATTTGCATCTATTTTGCAGTGCCAGAGAAGCTATCTTTCAAAGAAATTATAGCTTAGGATTGTTCACCACACTCCACATAAATATCAGATATAGTGTATTTAACAAATTCTACGCTGATCTGATATTTCCTAATGTTAGTGGTTCCTGTATGAATGCAACACATGTCTGGTGATTTTTTATTTGTAGCAACTCAAGCTAAATTCCTTATTTATCTTCGTATATCTGGGTTTCTATTTTAGTTAGCATGAGTTTTCTTAACTTGCTTTTGGCATTGCAGCACTGGGCCAGGAAGGGGTTCTGCAGGATGGCCACGAGGTGGTGGTCGTGGAAGGGGGAGGGGCCGTAGTCGAGGTAGAGGCCGTGGTGAACCAGTATCTGCTGCAGCACTTGATGCTGAGTTGGACAAATACCATGCAGAATCAATGCAAACCAACTGAGTGGTCCTAATAGGCTTCTTTAGTTTATAATTGTTGCTTGCTTGATAGTGCTTGGTAGTTTTAGTGTTCCGTAAACACGCATAATGTAGGAAGGGAAGATGATACTGTTAATGTACTGATTGGGTTTGAGGGCTTTCATTGTCTTACTATTATCGCACTTGATTTCAACATGCTACTGGATTAAAGTGAACATCTGGTGTCTGAATTGGTGATCATTTTCATTTGGTCGGTCAAACTTGTTTCTCTTCGATCTCATCATGATACAAGCTGGTGGAGTTGGACTTTCTACGGGCAACCCGCATCACAGAAGCTTGTGCCGTCGTGAGTTATGTAGCCTGCACACAACATGAAGGTATCTTCTTTTTCGCATATGCATATTAGTTGCTGAACAAGCTTCCTTTTCTTATTGTACATTCTTGCTTGTTCAATAATGCTCTCTTTTGCTTTTTGGCAGGCTGATCTCATGGATCCTTTCATTGATGAGATAGACTTGTGCCTGCAACTTATTCTGGAATTTTTGTTTCTCTGTTCAAGAAGACAGTCTGTTTGATTTGTTCCTCCTGTTGTTATAATGCTGTTACCATACATGTGCTGCACTGGGCTCTTTGCGAAACATCAGTTAGGAGAAGCTTGCTGTCTTGCGGAAGTGCTCACTTGGTGGTGCCAAGGAGACCAATTATTCTTTATTGTAGGTGTCTAATGTTGATTTAATTTTGCACCAAATACCAAGTGCGGGGAATTTAGCAAACTACTTGTTCGGTTGAAAAGCCAAAACCACCGAGCACTTTCCATGCGTTTGTGGTGGAAATGCTTGGTGGTTAATAGCTCCTGTAGTTCCCATGTTCTTATGATGGCACATGGTCTCCTATCTTTGCCTGAGCGTCAACATTTTGATGACGGTGGTGGTGGTTTTGAGTGGTCTCTGTAGGTCCGTTGATTTCAATTGCATGTCACACTCAAGACACAGGGAAGGTCTTGGACGCACTTGGAATCAATGAAACCCGAGTTGATAGTTACGGGTTTCCTTCATGCTGGGTTCGGCATACCTCAGCCGTCCGATTTGCCGTTAGTTCAACGGAGTCGAGATTGGGCTTGTAATCCGCCTAAACTAAAATATTATGTTTTGGATTCATATCACTTACATAAAGATTTTGCTCCACAAAGTTTTCAATCCCCGACTACCCATGTCATCGGGTTCAAAGCGATCGATCATGCCATTTTTATTGTCACTGCTCAACGACACAGAATGCCGAGAGACGAACAAATCAGCACCAGATCGTGCGGTTCTCGTGTTGCTTTCATTCAATATGAAACTTTTGTCCGTGCCTCCGTGGCATTGGTCGACAAATAAAAATAATAATGAGAGAGCGATCATTGCAGGACGTGAATACTAACTCAAAACAAATACCTTTGGAGCAGAAAAAGAAGTCTTGTTCGTATAGAATAAACAAACACCAACAAATGCACCGTACAACACCAAAATTGGGCTGCTTATAATTTCACACTCGGGCATATAAATTGGTCACCGACCCATCATTGTGTTCGCCTCACCCTATCCGCATTCTATCTGACTTCTGCTGTCTTCTTCAAAGAGAAGAAACCTGTACACCTCCCATTGCCTCTCAAAAGCTGTGTGCCTGCCAATCTCAGCCTGCGCATACCATGGAATGGTGTTGTTTGGACAAGTCAGGTAATGCAGGAGAGGAAGCTGCATTTTTTTGGTTATCGAGAAAATGCGGATTCCGAGCAGTTTCAGTGTGACCGTGACATCGTGAAAGACACGAGGCCTCCCCTTTCCGCACAATTCGACGGGATTAGCTACGAGGAGCTCAGCATCGGGTCCATGATTCGCGATTACAACTCTCAAAGGATGAAGCATTTCTTTCTTCTTCAGCCTTCTTCAGCCTTTTTATGTTTACATCAGTCTTCTTCCTCATAATGTCGTAGAGGAGGCCCTTCTGATCAACACAGTGGATTTGAATTAAAGTGTGGGAGTGGCTCAAAGAATTGTCGATGTTTACATCAGCCTTCTTCAGCCTTTTCATCTCCGGGCTTAGTGTCTGTGAACATAATTCACCACCTGACATCTCCGGCCTAAGTAATTCTTCCAATGCAGCTGGTGGAAGAGAAAAAAATCCCTGTTGAAAATAATTTTTCAGCAAGCTCAATCTCACAGCTATTCACAGACTCTCCTAAAATTGCACTTATCCTCCTACATGTATCATCCCGTCTTGCTTTTGTGTGCAACAACTCCCTAATTACAGGTAAAGAAGTCTTTAGGAAATGACACATGTTAAGCGAAGCTAACTTCAAAATAATGAAGAAGACAGTACATTAATCTTTCATATGCCAGTGGATTTTTACAATCTATTTCCTCGTAACAAAGAAGATTGAGTAAGGTTACAGTCTATGAACTACAAGAATTAAAACAAGACATTCAACACATGTTCTTCTTATTAGTACATCATCATCTGTAACTCAGCAGATTAGTATTTCTTGCAGCAAATCAGCAAGTAGTTCATGGTATGACGAATGAGATTATACAGATACGGTCGAATTACTGGTTTGATAGACATGATATTATCTGTTCAGAAGCAGCAAATATGAAGTTTAATGGACAGATCGACGATATACAGGTATAAAAAGGACACCGCATGGGTGCTCATGGGAGGACTCCTTCATGTTTTTTCTCTCTCTACTTCAATCAAAAAAGAGAATAACCTCCAACATCTGAGCAGGAGACACCAGACTTCACCTTTCGAAACAACCATAACTTTATCATCAAAGGGACCTCCCCGGAAACCAACCACTCGGGAGAAGGTCTTGTCTTACAGGAGTAGCTTGGCGAGGTTAGAAGGACCCACGGCGAAGTGACAACCGAAGCCGAGCATCCGCACACGCCGACCTCGGGACTGCCAGCATGGGGCCCCTCTTGTACTCGCGGCCTGAATCTCGTTGTGCGAACTCCCTGGACACGATAGAGCACCCACAATATTTGGCACTAGAAAGAGGGTCGCTAATGTCACAAGAGCGCTCAACGCCTGTCAATCATAGGGAGGATGTCCCTCCCGTGACACAATCAATCTTGGGGGAGCCCTTCGACCCCCGCTTGCACTCCCTTCATTCAGAGATGGGAACATACCTTCCCACACCCAGGGTCGATACTAGAGTTTACTCAACGACCCTGGGCTAACTCCACCTCTACCGAACCTAAGGACCTCGGTGGTGACTCCCAAGGCTTTTCAGAGGCTTACCAATCAGGTTCAGGCCATGCAGGAATGCTTCAAGCAATTATCCCCCATATCCCGCAGCTCGCCTAACAACTGAGCTCACAACCTCCGGCAACCCCCCTACCTTAGACAAGAGCAATGCTACCACAAAATGACTAACCACCGAGGACCCCATCCACAAACAATCTACTCTGATTTTCCTGGAATCTGAACAGGCCCCCTCGAGCTGGACAGCAAAGCGACTGGGGTCTACACCTAACGTGTCGGCTCATAGCTTTCCGGAGCCTGACACACTCTCCTCAGACTCCACTGGTTTTCTAAGGGAGCAACTACGTCTGATGAATTAGAGGATCGACGATATTCGTAGGAACCTAAGGACGAAAGATGAGCGAGCTGAGGATCCCCTCTGTGGCTTTTCCTTTATCTAGGAAATTCAAGATGCGCCTATCTCATTATACTATCGCCTCTCGATGCTGGAGGCGTATGACTGTAGCTCCGATCCAACAGAGCATATGGCCGCGTTTGATGCGCAGATGACTTTGTATGGCACCTCAAATGCCATAATGTGTTTGGCTTTCCTGATAACTCCCTGAGGGATTGCCCAATTATGGTACAGTCGGTTGCCACGCTCCTTCATTCACTCCTTTGATCAACTTGCAAGGGAGTTCGAGGGCAAATTTCTTTCTAGTTTCCGACTAAAGCCAACCGCGACATCCCTCCTCAAGATGAGGCAGAAGGAGGAGGAACACCTCAGCCAATACCTGCCCCAATTCACAGATGAAGTCAAAGCCATTCCCGATGCGCACCCTTCGTTGGTCATCCATGATTTCATGATCGGGATTAGGCCTTCCTGCCTTTTGTGGTGACTAGTGTACCAAATTCCCATAACTGTACCATAGATGTTGCAAAGGGCGAACCAGTACATCGCCACCGAGACTCTAGTGATGGAGAAATGTGAAGACAAAAAGTGCCCCCGGGCTGAGCCCTCTCAGGGTCCAATCTCTAGGCTCCCAAGGAGGAGGATGAAAAGAGGTGAGCAGACCATTCCCCGATCACCCAATGTTTGGCTCAACTCCACTCGGACAGAAATCTTCCTCCAGATCCGAGAGAAATAACTCTTAAAAACTCCCAATCCGATGAGGTCTTGAGCCGAACACCGGGACTACAGAAGTTATTGTCGCTTCCACCATGACTACAGGCATGATACTGAGCAATGCTATGATTTGAAGAACTAAATTGAGGACCTCATACGTTGCGGCCACCTACCGGTATATAATTAAGTCGTGCGAGTCGTCCCTCCGACCAAAGGGTCATGTGGAAAGGCACATAGAGGTCATTGTGGGTGGCCCAACCGTGGGCGGCGTTAGCTCTTTGAGAGGGAAGGCCTATGCCCACGCGAAAGTTCAGAAGAAGCCTCGACTACAAAGCGATCTTGGGTTTACCTTCGAATCTGAGAGCGAATACTCAAATAACGATGACGCCCTGGTGGTCACGGCTTGTATTGTAAACGTCTGCGTCAGGCACATCATGATATACACTATGAGCTCCGTTGACATATTATACCTTGATGCCTTTCACAAGCTCGGAATGACTAACCGGGATCTCATCTCCAATGATTTCAACTTTGACAGGGTTTATCGGCGACGCGATAACTCCAGTTGGCGTTGCAACTCTCCCTGTAACTTTCGACGATGAGCCAAGAACTAAGATCCTCATGGTTCATTTCATGATGGTGGACCTCCCCTCAGCTTACAACGTGATCATTAGGCAGCCAACCCTCAACAAACTAAGGGCATTCGTTTCCACATACTATTGCAGCATGAAGTTTCTGACCAATGTAAGAACATGATAGATCAAAAAAAATCTACAAAATTTAAGTTGATGCTACCTAGCGGCAACGACCATACCTTAAAAAAGGTTGGATGACCACCGCATCCTCGCTCGCCACCACCATCCCTCCTCCGGCTCTGATCGATCCAGCTCCGACGGTCGCCGTCAGCCCCCCGACCGCATAGAAGGCCGTCCCACTCACCGGAGCCAAACGGTATACTCCCTCCATATCCTCCTCTCTCTCTCTCTGTTTCGTCTCCCACTAAGTCGCCATACCCTCTTCCTATCTCTCCTCTCCTCCCCCGGCGATGCGCTGTCATATGGTGTCGGCCGCCGCTATAGTCTCAGGCCACGTGACTATTGATAGCGTCGGCCACGTGGCATCGCTGAAACGTGGGCCACTGGCGACCCAATTAGCCTGCACATGACGTGGACGTCCTCCTCGGCATCAAGAACACGAAGATGGGCTACGCGTTCCCAGACTTGGGATGCAGTCGGCTTCCATGGCTCGCAAGTTACAGGGGGATGCCGCCGGGACGGCTGGCACAGTTCACTTTCCTTGTTTCTAAGGAAAGTGATGTTCATCGAAGATAATTTCGCAAAGAGCAAGGTTGACTGACTTGTAGCAGAGAATTGTAGTAGGAAATCAGTGATGTTGCTTGCCCTTCAAATGACGACGAAGCAACAACAGGCGCAGTAAGCGACATAAACGCTAGCCTAGAACAGAAGAACAAAAATCTTTGTGCATGGAACTGAAGCACACAGAATACTTCAACATGGAGATCGCCTAACTCGGCCCACCAACATCTGGAAGTGGACTTTGAGTGCTTCATCCTTCTGGATCCATTAACTAGTCAACCAATATAAATGCTCCAGTTTGGAGTTCGTATCTTTCTTCTGCGCCTCCACCAATCATGTTTGAATCAATCCATGGTCAACAAATGCTGCAGATGGTGCATCCACTCTATATAACGTGCTGGGTGGCCGGCCAATGGAGCTCGCAGATCTTAGCCTTATCCGAATGGCTTTGTTTCTGCGTCTCCTCCTCCTCTCTCTCTTGCTTCCGTTATCGGCTGCTGCTGCTGCTGCTGCAGACTCCATCGCTCAGTACTGCAGCAAGAGCTTTAATAGCAAGCAGACCCAGGCCAACATCGACCACGTCCTCGCCGACCTCGTCGCGAGGGCCTCCGTTGGTGGCTTTGCCACCACTTCCTCTGGCATAGGCGCCAGTGTAATCTACGGCCTCGCGCAATGCAGAGGCGACGTCAGCGCGGAGGACTGTTCGACGTGCCTCGCGGACGCGGCGAAAAAGCTCCCCACCACCGCATGCCCGAGCCAAGCCGACGGGCGGATCTGGTACGACTACTGCTTCATGCGCTACGACAACGAGAACTTCGTGGGGCAGTCCGACACCAGCGTGGCCACCATTCTCATCAACGTGGAGAACGCGACCGACCCCGAGAACTTCGACAAGAAGGTGGGGGTGGTGATGCGGCGAGCGAGGGCGGACGCGGTGGCGCCGGGGAACAACGCGCTCGGGAGGGCCAAGCTGCAGTTCACGCCCTACATCACCATCTACGGGCTGGCGCAGTGCACGCGCGATCTGCAGCAGCTGACGTGCGCCCAGTGCTTGTCGTCGGCGGTCGAGAAGTTCCCTGACTACTGCCAATACCGGAAGGGTTGCCAGGTTCTCTACAGCAGCTGCATCGTGCGCTACGAGATCTATCCCTTCTATTTCCCTCTCGACTCCACCAAAACTACTGCCGCAGCTGGTACCTACTACAAGGCCACCTTGCACCCTTAGGCCATCTTGCCTTCTTCTCCTGTTAATGGTGAAGAAAGTGATGATGCTACAGTAACCCATTTGAAGAAGCGAATAAAGAGTTCTTGAACCGACATGTTGTTGGAATCCATATGAGAAGCACCGGTAGCTTCATTTTATTTTTCTTTTGATGGATCTCAAAACAAAACGTATGATATCAACCCAACCATGCAAACTTGGAAACATTCTCTCTCTCATATCATGATTAAAGTCAGCAAAAGATTAAACTATTACATCGGGCATCTCAATGGATGTATCTATTTCTGTGCGTGAGTCTGTTCATCGTGTGGGATGTCCACTGTCTGTAACGCAAGGAAAAATGCAGGGATAAATACAGGAAAAATACATGTTGATGTATTGAACATGCATCTGCAAGAACATATAGTCCACCATTCCACCTTCTCGAACATGGCACTAACAATCTGACAGACTATTTGAAGATGAAATAAAGGAACAATTATCGAGTTCTCTGCCTTCATGGCTTCTAAAATGTATGCCGCTCATCAACATGAAGTACACGACGCCCGTTGAGATTGTCTAGAAGTGGACTTGTTGGTGTCGAATGCCTAAAGTCAACGCGAACGTCGGTCATATTTCCATACCTGCTGGCAAAACCAACTAATAGTCAACAGAGACAGCCAACGGTACATAGTTATTCAGATTGCAACAGATCGCCTTGTTTGACCAAAAATACTGGGAGTCAAAATTAGATCGAGTCCGATTACGTAATTGGCTCAGGATGGCGAAAATACTTGGGTTCCTGCATGTTGATTACTCGCTTCTGTACCTTCCTCTTCATGGGTAGTAATAATGGCCCCGCAGGAGCAAGGAAGAGTAGTGGCGTTCTGAAGCGGCTGGTATAGAATCGGGGGCTGTTTGCAAACCTCCAATTAATGCTTGATTGGTAAAACCTGATGGCGTGGCACGAAAGGCTGCCGGAGCCCACTCGGCCCAGGTTGAGTTCAAACTCGTGATTGTGACTGAGCCAACTCAAATCGCCAGATTCATTTGGGTAGGGTTAGGCTTCATATCGAGTCGATCGGCGCTCGGATTTCTACCTCTCCGTCACTGCCGGTGACAGCACGCTCAAGAAGCCCCCTCCTTCGCCGTCGCCCTCGCCCTCGCCATCGAATTTACCACTGAAGTAAAGTAAATCACTCCTCCTCCTCTTCGTCTCTTCCATTTTAATACTTTTTGTGCCAAACCCTGAAGGCCCGAGCGGCACTCGATCAGAAGAAGTTCAACACTCGCCTCTCAGCCGCCCGGATTATCGCCTGGAGCCTCCTCCCGCCACTGCCTCCTGGGTCGGTAATTACTAGTCCTCTCAGTTCGTCGCCCGCCCGGCGGCCCGACCAACTCAGGATAATTGTTTATCCTCTCTAACAAGACTTATTGATTATTGATCGAGATACTTTGAATTTGTTATAATCACGTTTATCGTGTGGATGTTTGTCGAGTTCATCCAGCTGCATATAGTAAACTGTTGCCTGCATCCTAGATAACTTTATCCATTATACTCTGAGGAGACACTGGAAGAACAACAATAATACTATGGTATTACGATGGTTCATTAACACATTAAGGGAGGTTTCACATAAGAAAGCACCATTTTCTTATGTTGTTAAAGATTATGTCTCCTAAGTTTCAAATTTATTTCAGGTTTTGGAAGAGAAGCCCCGTTGTTTGTTCTTTATTTACCACATTGTGAAGCATTATATATGTTACTGTGATCTCTTGCTTCTTCTAGCCTTATATCCAAGGAGGAAAAAACTTATTTTGGGAGGGTTTTAGTAATTTTTACTGGATTTAAGAAGAATATTAATATAAAGATAATATATCAAAACTATTCTGCAAGAATAGACACACGTCTGACGAAACTACTTGCTTCTCATGATTTAGATTCGATCTTTGTGGGAGATAACAGTTGAATGCTGCTGTGGGTTATTGTTGTTGATGATGACGTTGTTGACATAATTGTACTGAATGCTACTAAAGCCATCTAATGGGCTAGTATTTATTGGTCCAAATGGTAAAAGTTGCAGAACTTGGTTCTGCTTCATGAGATGACGTAAGCAGAACTTTGTAAAATGGTCTGAGATGTATAAAAGAAATATGTGTGGTGTTTGGAAGATCTTCAAGTGATGTCCTCTATAGCTTTTGGAGTAAGGAGTATGTGTTTTGTCCGGAGTAGCAACTTTTTAAGATTACTTTGCATGTTGATTTATTATTATTTCTTGGTCTATGTTTCATTACAATGTTATCTTGCCTCCCAAGACGAATGAAATAGGTGCAGTAGAAAAGCTATGCTGAGTATTTTGCTTTTGCATTGATGTAGGTTCATGTTTTGGATGTTAAATTGAGTTGAGATAGATCACGATGAAGCTGAGGGTGGTATGTAGGAAACTATATGATTATGTTCGCTATGATCTGAAGGAAATTGCTTTTCCTTCCTCTCTGCCTGACCCCCCACATATCAAGAAACAAAGGAAACTCACATGGAGAGAGCGATGGTATGTCTTGAAAGAAGCATCTAGACTTTATGCTGCTAGCTGGGTGCGGGATATTGGTCCTGATCTTAGACCGAATGACTATAAAAAGGTCACAAATGATGATGGTGGACTTTGTCAAGATAAGACTACATCTGAAAGAAGAGAACCATCAACGTTGGAAGATCTTGCAGTGGCAGCTCGAGGTGGAATGGAGACATTAAGGCCTGCTCTGCAGCGTGTGTATATGATGCGTGCCTCAGCATACAGAGATGCACTTAAAAGCTTTATACAAGGGTACCAGGAAGGGATAAAGCAAGTCATGGAAGGGAAGGAAGTTGAGAAGCCTCAGGCGCAAGAGAACGATGCAAAGAAGTCTAGTTGATATCTTTTCACAAAGGAAAGCTCGTCAGGTATTCACCAGCTGGTGCCTAGTCAAAATTTTGTAAGACATCATATAGATTAATTGTTTGAATGCTTTCGAGGATATTATCTTCCTGGATTTTGACAGGCCTAGCCAACTATTTGTCTTTTTTTTACTTCTGGATGAATTGTGGGCTTATCTGAATCTTTCTTTTTCTTGTGATCCTCTTTTTTTTTTAAATGAAAATTTTTAAGATACATTTTACAATTAATTGTTCAAACTTCTGTTAGTTGGATTCCTCTTGTTTGTATCAGTCGGCATCATTTGCCGAGATTTCATGGCTAGATTTGCATGCCACAGATGTGCCAGATACACTGTGGTGTCTCATTCAAGCTCTTCCTACCTTATGCATTCATGATGTCTGTATCATCACTGATAAAAATACGTATCTTTAAGTCTTGCTTAACCCGTGGAACAATCTTATAACCTCTTTTCCACAGTATAGGCTACAACCTTTGCACAATTCAGGTTTGTTTTCCTATAGAGTAGTTGTATGGTCAATGATTACGTCTTCCTCATGTCAAATGTTAATCTCTTCCTCTAGATCTTTGAGTTTGATGTGCTTAGGAACCATTCAAGTACAATGTTACATAGATTACAAGTCTTGGAATGTCACATTTATCTTGTTTCTGCAGATGCTCGATCAAGATGTACACTTGTTGAGAGTTCTGTATCTCCTGCTCGCTCCCTCGCTGTTTCTTGCTGTGGTGCCTTGGCGTCTCCATTGGATGGCATGTCCCTCTGTGATGGATGAAGTGGAGCATCAGGGGAACTTTTTCGTGTTTGAAGGTTACGTGCTGCCGCTTGTTCCGACATTTTACTGAAATTAGATGCAATCTACATGCTCAAAATGATTTATGGCATCTGTTCACGCTTACTTCTGTAGATTTTACCTACACCAGTGTCCCAGACATATGATGTGCAGATGCATACTCCACTGTGTATACGGTGTGTGATGGCTCACATTGGTATTTACCCAATAATATATGGGCATATTATCCATAAAAACTTTCGCTGATTGCTTTTACCTTATAACCTCCATCTATTTTTTTTTTATAAATGGATAAATATATCGTTGAATTTTTAATTTTATTTTTGTGAATTGTGTGAAACCAATAGATTGGTTTGATTCGATCTTCTCTCCTTTCTTCCTGCATCCGTCTCCTCCGTTCCGTAGTGCTTGCATTGTGAAACCAAAAGATTGGTTTGATGCGTTGTTACAGAACTGTCGAAGGCCCAGAAATATCATTTAGCTGTTTGTTTCGATGATTAATAGCAGACAAAACTATACTATTCGGCCACTCTGTGTTGTAAAATAAGAAACACAATTACCCTACTTTGATTTGTTGTGAATACTCTTAGCAGTCAATATACCAACAACTCTCTCTCTCTCTCGTCTCCCACTAACTTGCCATACCCTCTTCCTCTCTCTTCTCCTCCCCCCGGCGTTGCGCTGTCATATGGTGTCGGCCGCCGCTACAGTCTCAGGCCACGTCACTATTGTAGCGACGGCCACGTGGACTCGCTGAAACGTGGGCCACTGACGACCCAATTAGCCTGCACATGACGTGGACGTCCTCCTCGTCATCAATAACGCGAAGAAGATGGGCTACGCGTTCTCAGACTTGGGATGCAGTCGACTTCCATGGCTCGCAAGTTACAGGGGGATGCCGCAGGGACGGCTGGCACAGTTCACTTTCCTTGTTTCTAAGGAGAGTGATGTTCATCGAAGATAATTTCGCATAGAGTTAGGTTGACTGACTTGTAGCAGAGAATTGTAGTAGGAAATCAGTGATGTTGCTTGCCCTTCAAATGACGACGAAGCAACAACAGGCGCAGTAAGCGACATAAACGCTAGCCTAGAACAGAAGAACAAAAATCTTTGTGCATGGAACTGAAGCACACAGAATACTTCAACATGGAGATCGCCTAACTCGGCCCACCAACATCTGGAAGTGGACTTTGAGTGCTTCATCCTTCTGGATCCATTAACTAGTCAACCAATATAAATGCTCCAGTTTGGAGTTCGTATCTTTCTTCTGCGCCTCCACCAATCATGTTTGAATCAATCCATGGTCAACAAATGCTGCAGATGGTGCATCCACTCTATATAACGTGCTGGGTGGCCGGCCAATGGAGCTCGCAGATCTTAGCCTTATCCGAATGGCTTTGTTTCTGCGTCTCCTCCTCCTCTCTCTCTTGCTTCCGTTATCGGCTGCTGCTGCTGCTGCTGCAGACTCCATCGCTCAGTACTGCAGCAAGAGCTTTAATAGCAAGCAGACCCAGGCCAACATCGACCACGTCCTCGCCGACCTCGTCGCGAGGGCCTCCGTTGGTGGCTTTGCCACCACTTCCTCTGGCATAGGCGCCAGTGTAATCTACGGCCTCGCGCAATGCAGAGGCGACGTCAGCGCGGAGGACTGTTCGACGTGCCTCGCGGACGCGGCGAAAAAGCTCCCCACCACCGCATGCCCGAGCCAAGCCGACGGGCGGATCTGGTACGACTACTGCTTCATGCGCTACGACAACGAGAACTTCGTGGGGCAGTCCGACACCAGCGTGGCCACCATTCTCATCAACGTGGAGAACGCGACCGACCCCGAGAACTTCGACAAGAAGGTGGGGGTGGTGATGCGGCGAGCGAGGGCGGACGCGGTGGCGCCGGGGAACAACGCGCTCGGGAGGGCTAAGCTGCAGTTCACGCCCTACATCACCATCTACGGGCTGGCACAGTGCACGCTCGATCTGCAGCAGCTGACGTGCGCCCAGTGCTTGTCGTCGGCGGTCGAGAAGTTCCCTGACTACTGCCAATACCGGAAGGGTTGCCGGGTTCTCTACAGCAGCTGCATCGTGCGCTACGAGATCTATCCCTTCTATTTCCCTCTCGACTCCACCAAAACCACTGCTGCAGCTGGTACCTATTACAAGGCCACCTTGCGTCCTTAGGCCATCTTGCCTTCTTCTCCTGTGAATGGTGAAGAAAGTGACGATGCTGCTGTAATCCATGTGAAGAAGCGAATAAAGAGTTATTGAACCGACATGTTGTTGGAATCCATATGAGATGCACCGGTAGCTTCATTTTATTTTTCTTTTGATGGATCTCAAAACAAAACGTATGATATCAACCCAACCATGCAAACTTGGAAACATTCTCTCTCTCATATCATGATTAAAGTCAGCAAAAGATTAAACTATTACATCGGGCATCTCAATGGATGTGTCTATTTCTCTGCGTGATTCTGTTCATCGTGTGGGACCGAATCTCTTTCACTTGTCCACTGTCTGTAACGCAAGGAAAATGCAGTGATAAATACAGGAAAAATACTTGTTGATGTATTTAACATGCATCTGCAGGAACATATATATAGTCCACCATTTCACCTTCTCGAACATGGCACTAGCAATCTGACAGACTATTTGAAGATGAAATAAAGGTACAATTACCGAGTTCTCTGCCTTCATGTCTGTTAAAATGTATGCTACTCATCAACATGAGGTACACGTACGCCTGTAGAGATTGTCTAGAAGTGGACTTGTTGGTGTCGAATGCCTAAAGTCAACGTGAACGTCGGTCATATTTCCATACCTGCTGGCCAAACCAACCAATAGTCAACAGAGACAGCCAACAGTACATAGTTATTCTGATTGATATAGATCGCCTTGTTTGACCAAAAAGACTGGGAGTCAAAATTAGATCCAGTCCGATTCCGTAATTGGCTCAGGATGGCGATAATACTTCGATACCTGCCTTTTGAACACCCGCTTCTGTACCATACTTTTCATGGCTGGCAATAATGGCCCCGCAGAAGCAAGGAAGAGTAGTCGCGTTATAATTGCGGCTGGTATAGACGCGGGGTCCGCTTGCAAACGTCCAATTAATGCTTGATTGGTTAAACCAGATGTCGTGGCCTGGAAGGCTGCCCGAGCCCACTCGGTCCAGGTTGAGTTCGAACTCGTGATTGTGATTGAGCCAACTCAAATCGCCAGATTCATTTGGGTAGAATTCGGATTCACATCGAGTCGATCGGCGCTCGGATTTCTACCTCTCCGTCACTTCCGGTGACAGCACGCTCAAGAAGCCCCCTCCTTGCCGTCGCCCTCGTCCTCGCCATCGAATTTACCACTGAAGTGAAGTAAATCCCTCCTCCTCCTCGTCTCTTCCATTTTAATACTTTTGCGCCAAACCCTGAAGGCCGAGCGGCACTCGATCAGAAGAAGTTCAACACTCGCCTCTCAGCCGCCCGGATTATCGCCTGGAGCCTCCTCCTGCCACTGCCTCTTGGGTCGGTAATTACTAGTCCTCCCGCCGGCCCGACCAACTCAGTATAATTATTTATCCTCTCTAACAAGACTTATTGATCATTGATCGAGATGCTTTGAATTTGTTATAATCACGTTTATCGTGTGGATGTTTGTCGAGTTCATCCAGCTGCATATAGTAAACTATTGCCTGCATCCTAGATAACTTTATCCATTATACTCTGAGGAGACACTGGAAGAACAACAATAATACTATGGTTTATAAAGACACAGTAAGGGAGGTTTCACATAAGAAAGCACCATTTTCTTCTATTATGTAGATAAAGACTATGTCTCCTAAGTTTCTTATTAGGTTTTGGAAGAGAAGCCCTGTTGTTTGCTCTTTATTTACCAAATTGTGAAGCATTATATGTTACTGTGATCTCTTGCTTCTTCTAGCCTTATATCCAAGGAGGAAAAAACTTAGTTTTGGAGGTTTTAGTAATTTTCACTGGATTTAAGAAGAATATTAATATGAAGATAATATATTAAAACTATTCTGCGCAACTACATGCTTCTCATGATTTAGATTCGATCTTTGTGGGAGATAACAGTTGAATGCTGCTGTGGGTTATTGTTGTTGATGATGATGTTGTTGACATAATTGTACTGAATGCTACCAAAGCCATCTAGTGGGCTAGCATTTATTGGTCCGAATGGTAAAAGTCGCAGAACTTGGTTCTGCTTCGTGAGATTATGTAAGCAGAACTTTGTAAAATGGTCTGATATGTATAAAAGAAATATGTGTGGTGTTTGGAAGATCTTCAACTGATGTCCTCTATACCTTTTGGAACAAGGAGTATATTATTCTTCTGGAGTAGCAACGTTTTAAGATTACTTTGCATGTTGATTTATTATTATTTCTTGGTCTATGTTTCATTACATTGTTATATTGCCTCCTAAGATGAATGCTTTGGAGGATATTATCTTCCTGGATTTTGACAGGCGTAGCTAACTACTTGTCATATTTATTTTCCTTCTGGATGAATTGTGGGCTTGTCTGAATCTTTCTTTTTCTTGTGATCCTCTTTTTTTTTAAAATGAAAATTTTTAAGATACATTTTACAATTAATTGTTCAAACTTCTGTTAGTTGGATTCCCCTTGTTTGTATCAGTCGACATCATTTGCCGAGATTTCATTGCTAGATTTGCATGCTGCAGATGTGCCAGATACACTGGGTTTCTCATTCAAGCTCTTCCTACCTTTTGCATTCATGATGTCTGTATCATCATTGACAAAAATACGTATCTTTAAGTGTTGCTTAACCTGTGGATCAATCTTAGAACCTCTTTTCCACAGTATAGGCTACAACCTTTGCACAATTCAGGTTTGTTTTTAGTTGTATGGTCAATGATTACATGTTCCTCGTGTCAAATGTTTATCTCTACCTCTAGATCTTTGAGTTTGATGTGCTTAGGAACCATTCAAGTACAATGTTACATAGATTACAAGTCTTGGAATGTCACATTTATCTTGTTTCTGCAGATGCTCGATCAAGATGTACACTTGTTGAGAGTTCTGTATCTCCTGCTCGCTCCCTCGCTGTTTCTTGCTGTGGTTCCCTGGCATCTCCATTGGATGGCATGTCCCTCTGTGATGGCTGAAGTAGAGCATCAGGGGAACTGTTTCGTGTTTGAAGGTTACGTCCTGCCGCTTGTTCCGTCATTTTACTGAAATTAGATGCAATCTACATGCTCAAAATGATTTATGGCATCTGTTCATGCTTACTTCTGTAGATTTTACCTACACCAGTGTCGCAGACATATGATGTGCAGATGCATACTCCACTGTGTATACGGTGTGTGATGGCTCACATTGGTCTTTACCATTTAATATATGGGCAAATTATCCAGAAAAATTTTCACTGATTGGTTTTACCGTATGACATCCATCTATTTTTTATAAATGGATAAATATATCTTTGATTTTTTAATTTTATTTTTGTGATTTGTGTCGATCTTCTCTACTTTCTTCTTGCATCCGTCTCCTTCGTCGAGCTTGCATTGCGATCACTTCTTCTATCTCTTGTTCTTTCTTCTCTTATTCCGTCATATGCCTTTTTCTTTCTTCTCTTATTCCGTCACCCCGCTATGATCATCTATCTATCCTCCTCTTCTTTCTTCACATCCTTTGTAGGCGGAGTAGAGAAAAATGTTATTGGTAAAAAAAAATTAATTATTTAAGATTTTTCTAGATAAGCTGCTCCAGATATATCAGTTAATATCTTCATCATGTATTAGTATAAGCCATGCAAAGTATTACCTCTCTTCCTTAGGGTCATAAAGAAAATAATATGTAATATGTTGAGACAATTAGATTAGTTTGTGTATTGTTATGCAAGTGATAAGTCTTTAAGTTCGAGTATATATATAACTATCATATATGTCATTTAATGTAATAAAATTACTCCTTTATTAACAAAAAAAAAACATGTTATGAGGGTGAATTAACTTGCATAGTTTCTTTTTTTTCTATGTGCTAATCACAAGAATATAACTAAAACGGAGACTCCTGAATACATGACCAGATCTACACTGTGATGAACACAAATTCATTACCAAGTGACACCCTAGAAGAATATAACATGCCACAAGGAACTTTCACTCTCAAATGCCTTTGGTTATGATAGATATACAGAAATTTGAAGAGTCTTAGATCTAATTACTACTAAACATTATCGTCGTTTAATCAGAGGATCATGACTTCAGATGGCCACCTTGTGCAAGTGTTCAAGGAATCAACTCCATAATTCCTACTCTTGAAGGTGTCCCTTATGGATCCTGACTCAGTTCAAGCCCCTCACATGAATATAGTAACAAACCAATAACTTGCAGATCGTCAGAGAAGTGATCTTCCACCTCCAAACATTGCAAAGATACCATCATTTCAACAACCAGCAATCCGATTATAACTATGAATCATCTATAATCAAAATCTGGCGAAGCTGGATTGCCCGAATGCTCCGCTAGTGCCTGAGCCTGAGCTTGAGCCACTCTCTTTTGTTCCAAGAACCTGTTCATGCGCATGATCAACTGCGCTGCCTTTCGCTTGCCTCTGTTGGTCCCGTTCTCTGCCATTACCTGCAGTAGACCCGTCAGTCCTTTCTCGTGCGCCTCTGCCAGATGCTGCTGCTGCTGCTCCCCACTGCAGAGGTGCAACAGTGTAGCAGCTGCATTCTCCTTGTTTCTGGGTGACCCACTCTTGATCACCTCCACAAGCGCAGGCAGCGCCTTGGCAGCTGCAATTGCTGCCTTGCCCTCAGGGTGGCTCGAGAGAATTGCAAGTATCGCGAGGGTCTCTTCCATCATGCCTGCTTCTGGATCCATCAGCAGTCCCACCAGTATTGGGACCACTCCAGCCCTCACAGCCTTTCCCTTGTTGCCTTGGTATATGCTCAGGTTGAACAATGCTGTTGCTGCATCTTTCTTGCCTCTTGGGCTGCCCTCACGGAGCAGAGAAACAAGTGGAGGAATTGCACCCAAGTTACCGATTCTTATCTTATAATCATCCACCACTGAGATGCTAAACAGTGTGGCCGCAGCATTCTCTCGTGCTTCCATGCTGCCCCTCCTCAGCACATGCACTATTCCAGGCACAGCTCCTGAGATGATGATCCTTTCCTTGTTGTCCTCGAATATGGAGAGGTTTAGAAGAGCAGTAACAGCATGCTCCTGCGTGAGTACATCATGGGTAGATAATAACTTCACAAGGAGGGGTATGGCACCAGCCTCAGCTATGCAGAGACGGTTCTCAGCACTGCGCCGTGCAAGGAGGCGGAGCTCTGCAGCAGCTGATCGTTGATCATCAGTGCTCCGCGATGACAGCTTGCTAATAAGATCAAGAACCTTAGCATGTTCTTCTGATGAGCAGGTTGGTCGGGACTTGTCTGTCCGAGCAGGGCGCTTGGGGGGATCAATACCATTCGCCTCGCACCATTGCACTATAAGGCTGCGCAGCACATAATTTGGGGTCAAGGATTTGTTGGACAGCCTTTGCTGAGTCTTCGGGCATGTGTCATGTCCTGCCTGAAGCCATTTCTCTATGGACTCCCGTTCATAAGTCTGTGTAAGCAGAAAAAACAGAACTGAGTGCAACTTTTAGAGACACAAACGGAAAGCAGTAACAAAGTTAAAACTCAGAATTTGCATTAAAAAAAAAAAATTGAAATCCAAGCTTATACAGAGACCAGACCTGTCCGGTAGCCACGATCACTGGATCTTTCATTAGCTCCAGGGATATAGGACAGCGGAAATCATCCGGGATAACTGGAGGCTTGGCCCTTTCATTAGAGGGGAGAAGACCTTTATTTGTAGGTGTGCCCATTTCAGGGTTCTGAGTCTGCATGAAATCCTTTACCTTCTTTAGCAGCATTGACATCTTCTCTATGATCTCTCCAGGATCTCCATCACTCGCAACTACCATCTCATGCAATGCTAGTGATTCTTGTTTGAGATCTGATATAGTTAACAGCTGCAACTTTTCAGCCAATCTACGCAGGGTTGATGGGTCCACATTGGCATCAGTGCTCATGTTGTAAGCAGATAAAAGATCTCCGTCTAGATCCATGTCGATCATGTCAACCCGATCTTTGGCTCTTTTGAATTGGGCATGCACAAGTTCAACCTTGGATGCAATTGTACACTTGGTGAGTATTGGATTTTAAAATAAACAACAAGGAGGTAGGGGGATTGCTCCTCTACTGTTACTGATGATAGAGGCGGTAAAGTACAACGGAATTCTTCAAAACAATTGAAATTCCATATAAACAAATACTTTACTATAATATTCTCAAAAAGCTAAATTTCTTGACAAATATTTTTACCTGTTCTCTAACTTCATCTGATATGTTTAGCATATCAAAAGGAACTTCGCTCAGTGCCTGCTCCAATTGAACAGTGACCTCCAGGAACCTCTTTGTAGTTTTCTCCCTTTCCAGAACCTAAATCACATAGGCACCCACAGATATGTACACAATTCTTACATGGGGAGGTCAAATTTAAACAACCCACTATGTTTGCAAAACCAAGAGGAAAACAGAACTTTCAGGGAAAAGATAAGTGCCAGATGCTCCTGCCGGAAAACAACGTTCATGAGCAAGCAACTAAAAAATGACCCCGTAAGCTAAAATGAAAGGCATCAAAATACAAACAACATACCAAGCCCAACCAAAATGCTGTAATAGCGTATGCTTGACACGGGCAGCTTAGATGTCAATCATCAATCTCTTCCAAAGCAAAATAGAACTTATATCCCGGACTACCAACATTGTTTTAGAAACAATAGTGCAATACCTAACACTATGTATCATCCATGCAGTTTGCCTTACACATGGACTCACTGGACGCTCACAAAAGGTTGTATTTTAAAATTGTTTGGTGAGTGTAGGTGTTAGGTAGTAGTATGTCCTAATAATTAAAAATGTAAATCAGGTTATATGTGCAACTCCAGATTATTTATTCCTTGAGACATAGTATCTGAGTATATGGATCTTGTCGATAATTTATTATATATGCTGTAACAAACTTCTTATATGCACAGTAAGAAATCAGCAGCTGAAGAAATCACTCTTAAATTGATTTGTCACAGTTCCCTCAGACATATAGTATGTATGCTTAAATGCCTTATTGAATCTCAATGAACCAAGTGTCAGCATCAACTTGATAACTCTAGGTTTATTTTTACATTTTACATGCTTCTGATGCTTTGTTACAGAACTGTTAAAGACCCAGAAATATCCTTTAGCTGTTTGATTTGATGATTAATAGCAGACAAAACCATACTATTCAACCACTCTGTGTTCTAAAATAAGAAACACAATTACCCTACTTTGATTTGTTATGAATACTCCGAGCAATCAATAGAACTATTATTAACCTTTGACTTCTTATACTCCCTAATTTTCATCAGTGAGATCTGTTTTGCCCAAGGACCTATGGTGCCTTAGTCCCGCTTGATATATTTTTTTTCTTCTGCTGCTTTCATATCTTGTGTATCCTTAATTTCACAAATCAAAGCAAACTTTTCTGACAAATTTGTCCTACGTTGACTTCAAACAACTTCCAATGTTGGTTTTCACTTGTACCATTTTTTTTTTTTCCTGCTTGCATAAAGCATGAGCATTTGGTTGACAAATTTCTTTTCTCTCCAGTCTTAAACATTATTTGGATGCTTCTTGCAGCTCAAGTGCATACCTGTAAGAATCATGTGAATCTCAATTACAACTACCATGCGCTTTTACTTGCTAGGAGTAAAAAGAACTCTAGAACATGTTTTCATATATTTCTAGATCAATGCCGAACATATGTGTAAAATATCTCAGATATAGTTCAATCTCAATTATCATCTCGAATGCTCCTTTCCTAACATAAGTTGAATTTTGATTGATATTTTTATCGTGAAAAGGGAGAAGAAGAAAACTCCAACAAGGTATCAAGATGAATAATTTCCCCTTCGGATCAAAGCTCTAATTTTCATCCTGAAAAGCAGAAGCTTGCATTCGGAAGAAACCTCAAACGTTCCAATTATTAATATGTGAAACCAAAATCCATAATTTTCCTAACCTTTTACTGTTGCAGCCATGAACATAATAAATAGAAAAATTCGATTTACCTGATCAGATCCAAAGATAGAATGTTTCTTGAGCTGAAATTGACTTAGTTCTAAGAGCAGCAGTAAAGAAAGAAGCAACATTTCAGCGGCAGGCTAAACGTACGAGCGGTCAACATACCAGGAATATCTTGCTTCCCTCGTTCCCCAATCGGAGGAGCTCCCTGGCGGAATCGAGCGCCAGTTTGAGCAGAACAAGGGACCGCACCGCCTGCTCCGGGATCGGGTCCTTGCTCTCCTTGAGCTCCTGAAACATGGGCTCCAGCAGCTTCATCCGCCGGGAAAGGTCGCAGAACTGCTTCCTGTACGCGTTCCGGTAGTCAGAGATGGCAGCGATCTCCTCTGCCGCCTCCGCCATCCTCTCCACCAGCGCCCTCCCATCTACTACCGCCGTCGCCTTCTTCTCCTCCGCCATAGACCTCCAATCGACGAATTCCTCGCCCGATCTAAAGATCTGCCGCAGCTCAATAGGGAGACGGGGGCTGGGAATCGACAGGTCCGATCAAATTCCGCGTGGATTCGAAGACATCGCCGCAAGAAATGGCCAAAAGTATCCCCCTTTCGGAACGCAAGAGAGGAAAACTTAAGAGAGCTACTTGAAGCAGTTGATGTTTTATTTATGTCCACATTAGTACTGCGTGCTATGTGGCTCAAATTGACTTGATTTGTATTAAATTAATTATTTAATTTACAAATTGTGTGGTGAGGAAGACCGAATGCCATTGGCAGATGTCGTTATATATCTATCCTTTCAAAAATATTAAATACTTTACATTTATCTACATAAATTTTCATATTTGATGTTATGGAGTTGGACAAGCACATATGTATCTCTAATCGAAAATTTATATATAGGAAATAAATCAATGGTTATTAATCGATAACTTATATTTAAAAGGTAACTCTAAAAAAAAAAAAAACTAATGTTAGTTAGTTAGCACTGAATCATCTCCACTTGCGAACATCAACGACATATATAATTTTTTTATGAATAGTAAACTCATATGGGATGTTAAACACTGGAGATTTATATATGTGACTTTATAATAGGCCAATGGGCGATAACTTTGGGACGGTAAGTTACGAGCTGAGGCGGCGATAGCGACAGGAGCCCAACATTTTGATTGGTTAAGTCTTTGTCAACAATTGTGTTCCCTACACTTGGTTTCGATCTAAGCCATTCTTCTTCTTCTTTTTATTTTACAGAACCCCCACCGACGACTGTTCCTGGTCAACTCTCATTCGGTCGTATATTTTTGACCAAATTCGAATCGAATATTAGCATTTAGGGCAAATACATATGGGAACAAAGCATCACAAACATCCCTGATGATGTATGATCACTAACTCACAACACCCCTTTGGAATAGAATTAGTCTGAGGTTTGATTCCACCATCTGCCATCTTCAATCATCTAAGCTTAACACGTCCTCTATTATATAAATTAACCCAAGTATCGAACAAGAATCACAACACCACGGGATTTGTTCAAAGATCAACGGAGATAACCATGTGTTTTGCCTTTAAGCTTACCTGCATCTCAAGACAAAGTGGCCTAATCCTCTTTGGTCTCCATCTTTTTGGGATTAGATAGGAGCTTATTATAAGCCCAAAGAACTCGATTGCAGCTAAAGGAGACATTTTTAACGCGTTGGTTTGAAGTCATTATAATTTTCTCGACTCTTCTTCTATAAAGCAAGGTATCCAAGTTCCATATGTTTAATATGTTCTTGTAAAGCAAGACGCCACAGACTGTAATTAATATTAAAGGTTGGGCATCATAAATAGATGTCAATAACAAAAATAACATACCTTTTTTATCATTCAATGTGGGTTCAAAGTGCATGACGCAGCTTTCCTTTGGATTAGAGTTGTAGTGGGTAGGTGACCATCCTCTTCCCTGTACCAAAGAGGGGTAAACTTTAGAACAGACACACAAATAGGGGCATCCAATTCCTCTCACCATGTTCTACTCAACAGATCATTCCATTTGCGTGTCAATCAAGCTATTGCTGGTAGTAAATGAGCGAAGGTTTTAGCTTCCCTGTAGCTTCAAAAAAAAAAAAAAAACCTAATTTTCTGATAAAGAACACTATAGAGTCATATGGTAATGAGTCTGAAAAAAATGTTGCTTAAAAAAACACATCCATAAATGTGTATACAGGTCCAGCATCAAGAATTGCATATGATGAATTACCTGGGTAGCCCTACATGAAGTTGCTATGAGAATTAAGGAAAATAAATCATGAAATAATCAAGAGGTCAAACTCAAATACTGAATTATGGCATTAGCTGTCTTGCGTATCTGGCTACTCCACACTTCAGGTGATCCACACGATATGCTGACACAGATAAGCGAACTCGGATGCAATTAAATCATGTCATGTCAAAACTTATGGTGGCCGAAGAAACTACTTCAGCAGTAATTGTCTGATTAAGTAGAAGCTCACAGAACAGAGAAAACAAAAATCATGTCATTGATTCCTAAAAGAATTGGAACCGTAGTGCCTCGTCTATTTCCAATACTGTATAGCTGCAAACCCACTACTTTTTCTTCTCACTCACTCCAGCAGACCTGCATGTTGAACAACCACATTGGTTAGGATTAGTTCAGTATCAGTAAGCATATTGGTTTAGTCAACCACATCCCTGTATACTAAAAAGTATCCAGATATAATGGTTTGGATGTAATGTTTGATCTTGAAATTTACTCGTGGGGACTAGATACAAAAAGAAGCATAAGAGTGAAAAGAGAAAAAAAAACACTAACACGCACCTCATCTTCCTCAGAACATTAGCCATCTCCTCACGCTTCTTCTTGGCCCTCTTGTGTGTCCCCAACTTCCGCTTTGCCACTTTCAGAGCACGCTTGTCCTTTCCAACTTTGAGAAGCTCTGTAATTCTTTTTTCATAAGGAGCAAACCCAGCAACTTCCCTGATCAAGTTTCTGACAAAATGGACCCTCTTGCTGGTTTTCTGGCAAAGACAGATAGTACATCGTTTCAGACATGAAAACACAGTACCATTTGATCCAAGCCATCGCAATGAGTTGATATGGTTCAACTTGTGTCACCTAAGACTCTTATTATATAAGAAATTCCAGCAAGCCAACCCACAAAGAAAGATATAGTTTAATACAAAAAAATAAGGTAGACGAGATATTCTAAAACTCCAAGGCAATCATTTAATGATGAATCATATGATTTAATATTGACATTTTGGAAGAACATTTGCCAGGATAATAGTTCTGGTGATCTCAGGTAGAAATGATTTTTAATTTCCAAACATGGGCAATGTTGATACTCAGTTTAACCAAGTTGCCAAAAGGAACACACTTGTAAACAACAGCACTAGGTAAATGCAACAAAGGACATTGTTGTAATTGTGCTACTAATGCAGTTGTACCTAGTTGTATAAGCTACCAAGTCAAGTTTGAGTTGGACATAAATGTTACAACAAAAAAGTCATTTACCCTACAAAAAAGGGAACAAAATTATCTTAGAAGCCATGGTCTAGGCCATTCATGTAACCATCCTTTTAAAAGTTAATCATGATGGAACTTGATTAAGACTAAACCTAAAAAGGAAGTGCTCCCACACTATGTGGCTCCGTCCCCCATATTCATTCTCCTAAATGAACTACAGAGTACAGAGAAGTAATAATCAAATCTGCATTGATGAAGCTATCTCCAAATCAACTGCAAAGAAACCACAGATGCTCTCCTATATCCATGACTGTAAATATGCAGCAAACAAACATTTGCCAACAAATCTAATCCCAACAAAATAACCTGGTTCAATTATTCATATCAAAACTAAATGTAGATTATGAAGCAATAAATAAACAGGCACAATATTAGATTTAGCCAAGGGAAACAAATGGCCATTCCTTGCATGCTTCTTAAAATAAAACTAAATCCTAAACATTATGCCAATAAACTAGATACTTGTCACAACTTGCATTAGAGATTTAGTTCCCTCAAAGAAACCTTAGCAAGGTTACAAGGTAGGTATCCATTGGCAAAACTAAAAGGACTTGTGATCTAAAAAACTCTTGGGCATACTAAATTTGGAAAAAGAAACACCCATGTTAAAGGAAGCATTGCTTGCAAATGAGTTTTATGTTGAATTAAGTATCTCCTATGTATTTCCCATCAACTTACAATAGCTTAAAACAAATTGATTTAATGATATATCCACATTTAGTAAAAGAATGAACCCCACTGACAAGAAATCACTTTATTACATAGCAAACCATCATTAGATGGATTCTCACCAGAGAAAGGTAATCTTAATAAACAAGTATGGATTCTTGTAAACTTGAGAGGTAACTCAGGCATGAGGTTCATGAACAACATAAAATTTCACATTATGGCTTAAGGTAATTCTAAAATGGCCATGTGAACACATAACTCACCGTTTAAGCCACTATATTGATTCTAAACTTTGATACTGAAGTCTAACAACACGCTAATTTAAACATAAGAGCATGGTATGTCTTCGATATGCACATTTATTTCGTAATAACATCCATGACGGCAAATTCATCAAGATTTTATTTTGGGTATCAGTTTTTTTTTAAAAAAAGGAGGTATGTTCAGTCAGATACTTGCCCCTTTCCGGCTGGAAGGGCGAGGAGGCAACTCCCGCTTGGTGACAATATGCCCCTTGTTCAGCCCGACAAAGAGACCCGTATTCGGCTGTGGAGGTGCCATCGCTTCCTTCGGTGCTCACAAACAGCCTTCAACACAGAAAAGCAAGAATGAGACTCCATCAGCGTTTCCCCGACACATCCCAGACAAACTACAAACACCTAACGTATCAAACAATGGCTACAAAAATCAACGCTCCCCTCAAATATTATTCAACAAGATACAATATTTAAGCTCGCGAAAGTTTAATTGCATGAAAAGAGATGAGATCTTTGAACCGCAAATGCTCGCTTTCGTGATCTGAGAACAGATCATCAACAAAAGAGCAAGAGCAACCAGCACAGAATGAACCAAACAAAAAGAAGGAGAACGAGATGATTCTTACCCTAGCGCGCGTCGGAAGCCTGGAGGTCGGCGAAGAACCCGACTGGCGGAACGTCGAAACCCTAGTAAAAGAGCGCCGAAGGCGCACCGTGAAGTGACTGAAATGGGGCATCAGAAGAAAACATTAACGGAAGTGCCATTCATTCAATCGGAACCGTCCGGTTGCCTGGTTAATAGTTGGACGGTTCCGATCACCTTTCCGTTTCCACGTTCAGTCTAAATTTATTAGGAATGTCAAACTTCTCGAAAAATATTAATATTACAACTCCTGAAATAAACAAATATTTAATTTAACTTTTAAAAGAGAAGATGACGATTAATATTTAGATTCTCTCATGTAAAATTGGGTTACTTGTTACGTTAATTACCCTCAATTAGTGGTGAGTGAAGAATATTCCGGAGCTAATATTGGATAATTTTTGTTATTATGTTTGTCTCAATTTTTTTACGATTGAATCAATTTTTAATAAACCGGATTAAAAATCCTAACTATTCAATTTAAATTAATTTAATCGTAAATTATCCTTTTATTTTCTAAAATAACCCACGTCTCCACCACCACCACTCCTCCTCACCCTCCCCGTCGTAATCCTCCTCACTCTCTCTCCCCTTTTGCTTTCTCCTCCTCCGACTGTATCATCGCCTCCTCCCACTGTCGTCGCCTCTCCTTCTCCCTTGATTTCCTCTTCCACCTCCGCTTTCTCCCACTTCTCTTCCCAATTCACCTTGCCTCCTCCTCCTCTCCCTCCACCTTCATCATCAAATCTTCCTCCCACTCCACCGCGTCCTCTCCCTCCCTCTCTCCCTTCATTTCCTCCACCTCCACTTTCAATTTTTTCTTACTCTTCCCCCACTCCCTGTGCCTCTCTCTTATCCATCTCCCTCCTATTTTTTCCTTCTACTAGTCCTACATTACTCCCTCTCTCTCTGCCTCCTCATCCTCCTCCCACTCAGTCGACACCTCCTTCTCTTCCCTGGGCTCCTCCTTCACCTCCGCCTCCTCCCACTCCGCCACATCCTCTCCCTCCCCTTCCCCATTGACTTCCTCCTCCACCGTCGCTTTCTCCTACTCTTTCCTCACTCCGTTTCCATCTCGCTTATCCACCTCCCCTCACTCCTATTTTTCGTTCTACTCATCCTTACACTACTCTCTCCTCCTCTTCACAGAATATATTTAAAAATATTATTGTTAATAAAATTATATCAAAAAAATTATTATAAAACTAAAAAATTTAAGTTATCATAAAAATATATTATTTTATTATATATAAAATATTATAAATTATTTAAAAAAATCAAGTTACACTCGGATTGTACTCATTTATATAATATATTAAAAATATATTATTTTTATATAAAGTTGTCATAAATTCATCATAAAACTTGAATTATTCTAAAAATATATTTAATTTTTATCCAAAATTATCCTAAATAATTCAGAAAAATCACACTCGAGTTTCACTCATTTTAAAAATATATTGTTCATATATTTTCAATTTTATATTTCCTATATTAGCTTCGTTATGCTCGAAATTAAAACAAATGAATTTGATTACCTAACTTTCTAATAATAATATTTTAAAATATATTTTAAAGATAATTAATTATTAAAACTTTGAGAATTCTACTATAATTTGATTCCAACAAAAAAAATACTTTTTATTTATATAAAAATTAATACATTTTAATAGGTTTTGTGAATATGTGTAAGTCGAGAAGAACTCGATTGTAATCTAAATATTGAATGTAAGTGAGTCAATTCAACCTGACCCAATTTGAAGGGATTGAATCAATTTGATTCGAATCAACTTATCATATTTAAAATAATTCGATTTAAGAGTATTATCAATATTTAAAAAAATAAATCTCTTCATAAAAATTAAATATGAGATCATCATCCGATAAAAGCCAGGTTTTTTTTTTTTGGTTAATTGCACTTGTATCTTTTTAACACACACAATATTCAGAGTTGATGAGGTACTGCGAGCTCCTTACAGCCGTCCGTTTGCTTCCTGATATAATCTGGTACTTACACGTCTCCTGGAGCAGCCGGAAACGCGCTTTATAGCGGACCATTTTGGTTTCGGGGAAGCCAGAAAACGAAAACAGTGGAATGCGGTCAAATGTCGGGGAAAAAGACGAAGCCGGCCAAGAAGTCGGTTGTTTCCTCCTCTTCTGGCAGAGAGGAGAGAGTCCCCTCCTCGCCGTCTTCGCCCTCCTCCTCCTACTCTTCCTCCTCCTCTTTTCATGGACCCCCTTCCTCACCTTCCTCCGCACATGAATCCCCCATCTCCCCGTCCACCGCGGTGGGAACCCCCTTCTTCCCCTCAGACGCCCAGAGAAGCCCGGCCTCCCCCTCCGCCACCCAAGGCTCCCCTACCTTCCCCTCCGCAGCACAGGGAGCTCCCGGATCCTACTCCACTGCCCCCCCTCCCCATTATCCCCGGTCCGCCGTAGGGAGACGAGGAGTTCCACCACCGCCAACAGAAGTGTGGCCCCCTCCACGGCCCAGGAATCCCTTGCCTCCCCCCCTAGCCGCACATGAATCCCTCGACTCCCCCTCTGCTGCACAAGAATCCCTCGCCTCCTTTTTTGCCACCCGGAGCGCCCCCGTCAGCCGTAGGATCATCAGGAGCGCCACGATCGCCAACATGGTCGCGACACGTAGCGCCAGCGAGGCCGGCGGGATTCGGCTGCTCGATGGCCTGGCCAACGAGCAGCTCAAGAAACGGAAGGCCACTCCGGCGAAGAGGCACTCCAGTAGTCGTCGGAAGGGTAAGGACAAGACCACCGACGATAACCAGGAAAGTTTCGCTTGTTTTCAATGCTGAATCAGATCAACCGATCAAAGATTCATGAAATGGTGGCGTCTTATTGTTTCTTTCCGTTCTAAAAGGTGGTTGATTTGATTTCTCGAACCTTCTTAAGATGCTTCCTTTCTGGCAAGAACTACGATCTTTAATGCATCTAAAGAGAACTCATGTCTTCTTTTTTTCTCCTTGGTTTCCTTAACTTTTATTCGCAATTTTGTTCTTGTTTAGCTTCGTTTTTCAGTTTTCCTAACAAAAGGAAAGGACTTTGATTTTGATTTGGGATTTTTGGTTGGAGTCTATCTCTGCTTCAAGTTTCCTGTAAAAAAAAAGTATATGGTAATATTGATACAGAGAGCAGGATATGCTATAGTAGACATGCTGCAAGTAAGGACGAAATAATTCAGATATTTATAGTCTAAGCTATCAAAACTGACTTATACTTCACTGTATGGCAATGATCTGTTTCTGTGCTCTATTGCAGACTCCATTTTTGTAAATTTTTATTACCTTAACACTATGTCAATATAGGTATAGAAATGTGAAGGGAAATTTGCAGTTTTTTCGATTTATTCTCATAATTTTCATTGTTTCTTAGTTGCTCATTATGATGTGCTCTGAACTGCATTATTCTCAATATCTATCTCGATGCTCACATTTGGTAGTCACATAGACATCTTCTCTTTTCCCTGATGATTACCTTCTTTTCACGATAGCACGTGGCCATTTAACATGTATTAACAGTCACAGTATCCTGAGTTGAGAATTTATCCTGGATACCTGATTAGTTCAAGTTCCACATTTTGGTAGAAACAGTCATGCAAATTTGTGCAGAGAAAAATACTTTATTATGCAAAAGAACCGGTGACGAATTGTTCTTTGGTACATTTGTTTGGTTATTACTGAAAAAACTAGCTTTTATGACTGTTATCGTAATGCTCCCGACCCAGCGGAAAGACGGAACGGTATAACTTCGTAATCCTATAGGTTTCCCATAAGAATGCAAGGGCCAGAATCAGAACAAAATAATACAGTATAACTATTGTACAATCTAGTTCATAATTAATCAACCGATAGGATATTAATAACATAAATCAATCCATAATCAATTCACTCATAGGACATTCAATAGATTCAAGGACTCCTTAAAATTCACAGTATTCCAATCCAGATAACATATATACAAAATAATCTCAATGTACAATAGTCTCAATAAATTAATTACATCATTTAATCAGTAATTGATCCACCATGCTTCTGTTTTGAGAGATAATCATATGAGGAGATCACAACCCAGTAAGCAACATGATTCACATATTAGTCAAAACTTATCATAAATAAACATAAAAAAACACATGAATTTTTTATGCATTTAAAACATGTTTTTGAAGTATGCAGGGATATCAAATACTTTTTTCATTTTACATGCATTTCAGAATCATGATGTTATCATAAATTGCTTGATGATTTTTCAGAACAAAATGCATGCATTTCATTTTATGAAAGGAAGATACATTTACATGGATTTTCATAATGGAAGCATAAGTATAGTTAATGTCACATATCAGAGCATAAAACATTGTAGTGCGAAAACTATCATTCATAATAATATAACTAAAGGTTCATAAACATAAATACATTTAAGGTGTACATGTCTGAACAAAAGTTGCATTAGTACTAATAGCTACAACCATGTTATGTTTAACCCTCATGGTATAGATAACACATCTGTTTGTGTTAGGGTCCAGAAGAAACTAGTTTCTGAAACATAATCCAATGTATAACCCTCACTAGCGGACCACATTTGTTTGGTTATTGCTGGAAATGCAAGCTTTTATAACTGTAATGAACTATTCAACATGCTGAGCTGAGACCTTGACAATCGAGTATCAATTGAATGCATCAGCAAGTATATTTTGGTTGCTTGAAAGTTAGCTTTCCAGTGCACTGTTTGAACAAAAGTTTATTGAGTCCTGAGAAGCAGTAAATAGAGGATCTTAGTGGAAACTATATTGTGGTGATTGAATTAGCTTTAGAAGTAGCAGACTGAAAAAAGATTTGGTTTTCTTAAACTCTACTAGTGCCTTTACCGTATCCCACCTCAGTTGTCAGAAGCCTTTAACCTCAAATCCTATATGCAGATGCTACTTTTTTGTCAACTTATGATTAACCACTACAGGTATATCTGTTTTAAGATCTTCTTTGAATAATTCTTGTGGTTAACTACAACTCGTAAGAACACCCAAGAAGGTGCTGTTTGGACACAGTCATGCAGCGCATTCCAATGATTGTTCTCATGTAACTGAATGTATTGACATTCTGTTCAGATTGAAACTTGTCGAGTGATGGAAAATGTGACGCGTGATCAGTGTGTTCTCGCATTATTGTAATGCTGAATGAAATGAGTACCTTTTTTAGGTAACAATTAGAGAAACATATTATAATGATATGTTAAGTATCATTAATCTTTATGTTACGTACAGTCATTCCTTGTTGAGCCTCTCATGTTCTTCATGCAGCAACAAAGATGGCAAGTTCCTGAAAGCAGACAAAAATGTGACATCTGCTTTGAACTCTGCTTTTCCCTCAATATCTACAAAGGTGGTGGTTGAGGTATGTGTTTTCACTTTATATTTTCTACCTATATTAGTTCTTCATAGCATTAGTCTATTATGTGTGGATTAAGTGATGGGAATGAACGTAAAAATTTGTCGTTATCACTTACGATATGCTGTAAGAGGAAACAAGAAATCCTCATACAAGTAAATAATTTCAGGACATAAGCTAAGGCACCTAAAATTGTTAATACGATGATAAACTATTATGTAAATTAACGAACTACTTATGGGCTTCTTCTGATTATGTCTTTTTATAGTTAAACAATAACACTGAGATGTCTTTCCAAACAGGCAAACCCATCAAAAGTCTCAATATGTGCGAGTTAGTGTGTGTATAGACAAGTTGAGGAGGGGGTAGCAAAATTAGAAGACTTGAACAAGGAGCGGTAGAGGATGGGAAAATCTAAAAAAGAAAGAGAAAAAGGAACAATTAATCTGGTCATGTGGAATTTAGAACATTGATTATTTCAGCTGGCTATCATTTCAAGTGTTATCTTTTTATTTCTTTTCAGCCAAGAAAGGGATGCTTCAAGGTTCACGACGAAGAGGGGGAAAATTTTCTCCATCTGGTAATCCTTCTGTGCAAACTCTAAAAGGCTATTGATTTGTGCATCATATGTCTGCTGCACAAATGAAAGAATGGAGTTGTTGTGCAGCCTAAATTTAGCTCTTGGTATCATGTCATGCAGGATTTAGAAGATCCATATACTGAATTGGAGTCGATCGACGTATCCAAAGTTGTCAAGGATGTTGGCAGGAAGATTGGTTGATCTAGAGGCAGAGATATTAACATAGCTGCACCAAGATTCCTCTTTTGACTGCTAATTTTGCTAGCCTTCCAGTGGTTAGGAAGAAGCCTAGGACGGGAGAACACTTATATTCAACCGACACATTCAGATTTGTTGTCTTCTTAACTGGATCTGTAATTTCATGATACCTGTGGTGGTTCTCCTCGAAATGGCTAAAGCCTCGTAGCAGGCTCTGGACCATGTTCATCTTTTCACCATATTTCTTCTTAGCCAAAAACAAAAGAACCTGTACGTTAACAAATAGCTGTTTACTGTGTCGGTGAAGTCTGATGAAAAGTTAAACGATAGAAGATGTGTCTTATTCATTGGACATTTTTTGTGGTACAGCTTATGAAGCAACTCTGATTTCTTCCTAATTTTCTTGCATGTTATCATAATTTCATGTTCCAAAGTGAGAGATTAGGGGAAGAAGTGAGATGGATTTTACGTGAACCATGATGCGTTTATCCAGCAATAATAAGTGCGTTCGTTCGTTCTCTTCCTCTTTTTTGGTTTGAGGGTGAATCGATCTCAGCACATCAGCAGATACCATCAAACACAAAGATGGAAATCGTAGTAATAAAAGATCATGACGATACTCGAATGTCAACTTGAGGACAGCAACGGTTACATGATGATCCAATATTGGCTTTGCTTGTCCTCTTATTTAGATATGTCACCATCCCCTCTCTCTCAAAGTATGATTTGATTCTAACTGACGCTTAAGAAGCAGGGCATGGCGTCTCCTTCCCACGTCTCTCAGTTACAGCCGCAGCAAGAACAGCTGCAGCTGCCGCTGCACTTGCACTTGTTGCAGTTGCAGCCTCCTCCCTCGGACCCAGCTGCCATCTCAAACCCTTCGACGCTCCTGCAACAAAACAGTTCGTACGAGGAAATAGAATCATTTCGATGGGATCTATGTCTTCTTGTATTTTTTGCTTCTCTCTAAAACACTGATGTTTGTCTCGTTAGAATTAGAGTAAGTTTGGGGAGTCACTCTCACCCTGTCATGGCACCGAGGTCGATGACGCTCCCGGTGGTGGCGCCACGCTCTCCGCCCAAGTCGGGGTACATACTGCACCTGCATCCAGAGAAGAGAAGAGAAATGCTTCGTGTCTCGTGATCTTTCGATTCATATGGTTTGAAGAAACATGGAGGAGGAGGAGGAGGAGGAGGTGGTGGTTCCTACCCTCCGCATCCACTGCCGCACTTGCAGCCAGAGGCACACCCGCAGTTTCCGCCGCAGCAAGACATCTTCTGAACTCCTCGGTCGGGTCTTGATGAGAGCTCCTCCTTCTTGTCTGTGGCTTGAGAGATGGTGGAGACGAAGAGCTCCTATTTATAGGCTTGTCCCGAGGAGAGTTGGGTCAATTTACAGTCACTGTTAGCCTCGACAACAGCATCCTCATCCTTCCTTTTAGTCCCTCCCTTTCGAGCGTTTTACATATTGTAACACCTCCGACTTAGATCGTGACAAATAGTCGACAGTAACAATACATAAAAGTCTGAGAATATTATGGCAGTGCACAAAGGGGGACTAATGCTGCATACAGATTAGAGATGAGTCGTCGTTATTCATGTTCTTCCCTCGTCTCTTTTGCATTCACTCAATACCTTTTTTTTTTTTTTTTGTTTATGATATGTCAAGCACAGTCGGATGCTTCCTCGCTGACACCACAAACCAGCACATAAGCTGAAAAGCTTTGATGCAAATCTTGTATGATCATGGCCTGTCTTTTTGTAAAGATGAGAACCTTGAAGTGACACCACCATGAAGAACATGAGACGGAACAACTCCTCCTCACCACCCATGATGAATGAAGGATAAGGAAGAGCTCTCCATCTGCCATTAAAGAACGCCTAGGTCAGGTCAACAGCACAAGCACCGAGGAGGAAGAAGAAGATAAAATGTATGCGAGAAGAAATGGCAAGTAGGGCCAGGGAAGAAGCTCAATGGATGGTTTCGTGCAAAAGAGAGAGAGAGAGAGAGAGAGAGAGAGAGAGGAATCTCATCATTCCTCGAGTCGTAGAGAAGGGGGCAACAAAGAATGGCTGAGGAGAGTTCGTCCCCCACATCGGTGTTATCAAATGGCTCTATTGATGAAGCTTTTTGAGTCATCAAATGATGCTCTTCGCCATTCCCAATCTAAGTGACATCATATCCTGTCGAGGGTAACGTTCCCAACGGGCGTACGCATCGGTGTTATCTACCTCAATAATTTGTGTTATTTTTTATGTACAATTAATTAATTCGCATCATCATCTCCATATCAATCAAACGGAGAGGGTGGGGCAGCATTAAGGGCATCCTGGTCTTTTCGGCCGAGCATCGTACGATAAAAGCCGCGGGGTTAGGGTTTCGCTGGCGCAGAATGCGCGGCCGCATCGCCGTCGGCGGAGCACGTCGCACGCTGCGGTTTTGACTTTTCGTTTTCCTTTCTTGTCTTCTATTGTTGTTTTCGTGGTCAGTTGATCGGGTGGGGGGGGCGGTGATTAGAAAGAGAGAGGGCTGGAGTGGGGTTCGAGGGCCCCGGCGATCCGTTGTGGCGGCGACAGGGGTGGGGGGTGGAGGGGGAGAAGCTAAGGTGCCGCTGTGTTGGCTTGGTATCTTTGCTTCTTCTTCTTCTTCTTCTACCTCCCCCTCATTCCCGCCGTAGATCTCCGGGCGTCCGCCACGATGACGGCTTCTCCACCAAATACACTTGATATGAGCCCCGTGCTTGCCTTGTTTCGGTTCTTCTTTTTCTTGAGACTTTTTTTGCCCCTTTCTTTTACGTTTCTGTGTGAGCAAACTAATCCCTATATTGGTTGACGGTGTTACTTCTCCTCCATCTTGAATACTTGTGATAAAGCCACAAGTCTTTCGAAAGTACTAATTTTTCCACTTAATGTGGAAGAAAAAATTTAATACTGATGTATTAAATTTTTATGGGTAATTATATTGATTGATATCAGAAAGAAACATTTGGGTCATGTTTATAATGGTTTTCTTTAAACTGTTGTCATTCACTCGTAAATATTTTTAAGAATATAAATTAGTAGATCATATTTTATCTACTGATTTTAGGTTTTTAATGTTGTAATTATATTGGTAAAAAATTAAGATCAAATTTCTCCTTTGAGGACAATGACAATTGATTGTGTCAACACAACACAATTCTCCAAAAGGTGGATGTGAGGATGATGTTTCTGTAGCCTCTTCACTATGCTGGCCTCCTACTACTACCATCATGGCTGCAGCCACAACCATGAGAAACAAGTTTTCTTGGCCTCAGACACAAAACAGACAGGAGAAATGACAAGCATGAACAATCACAACTTACATGCATAAATTTATTCTGAAAAAAAATTGTGTAGGGTAAATCTGATAACTGAATTTTGTACAGGCATGTATGTGCTAATTATTAAAAAAAAAGAAGAAAAAAAAAACTCAGACATAGAACATACATGAGAAATGAGCAAGCAAGATGAGCTTGTGTCCATATGGATCAGATACATATACCACCAAATCAGCAGCTGGTAGATCTAAATTTAAATAAGTAATACCAAATAGGAGACTAGTAGAATGGAATGAGTGTTGCTTGCTAACTGCACAGCTGATAACACAGGTCATCCATAGATTGAGTTGCATTTATGAATATTTGGCTTCTCCCACTGTCTTGGCAGGTTATATTCCATTGGTTACCACTTTCAAAAACCTGTAATAAGAACACATATATGAGAGTTATCAAGAGCATGAAAACACACATTTCTGTCATTAGGTTGTGGATGTGTCCAATTGTCCCAAACAATGTGGCCCTTGTCATGGTAACAATGGTAACTGGACCAACCTATTCTCACTAAGTTCATAGACCTCAATCAACTTAAGGAAGTCTGCTTTGCAGTTTCATTTGCCCCTGTCAATGTATATATTATGCTGTCGAAAGAAGAATTTGACAAATGGTGGTGCTGAGCAAAAGTCCAAGTAGCCATAGCCTACGAACTGATTCAAGAGACAACACAATGGCAGAACACCGACCGGCTACCATCCACATTCTTCTAAAAAAGATGGGCATAATAAGACACCCTACCTGGCATGTTTCTGTTCCTTGTTTGCAGCTCCATTTTGAAGTGGGTACGCAGCTTAGATAATGGCACCATGAGCAGTGATCATTTCCATCGAACCCTCTGAACAGCAAAATCAGAGATACAGTCAACCTGCAGATATTATACAGCTTGATTAGAAAACAGTGATTAAATGGTCAGATTCTTTGAATGGGAATTTAGTCTACTGATAAAGCCATTAAACTGGATGGATTATCTTTGGGGACATGTATGTTAGATATAGATAATAACTAATTTGAATCAAAACATACAGAACACAAAGAACAGCATAACTTGATTTAATACAAAACAGAAGCAGCAGAGAAGATGGATTTCTGATTGTTAAACTTCTTTGCTGTTGTCACCCAAATGATGGAACAGGTAGACATAACAAAGCGCATAAAAGTTTTGGAGAATATTAATCAAAGGAATGGACTCCAGGGTTGACTGTAAAAACATGTTTTCGGATACTTACCCTGCAATTAATAAGATGGCACTAGTAACCCATAGCACATATTGGTATATCATGTGTTTGTTCTTCACTGGGCCATTATATCCGAGAGGATTGTACTTTTGGCTTATATATCCATATTGTGGGCGGATTAGAAGGACAAATCCAAGAAGGAACCCTGTAATGAATCCTCCTATGTGAGCAAAGTTGTCGACGTGGGGGAGGATTCCGAGAGCCAAGTTAATCGAAACTATCAGGATGAGGGATATCAATGCGGCAAGCTGACATAAACAAAGGTTTTATTAGATAATTGGTTGTAACAAGGCAACAAATTAAGATCAAAAGAACGTCCTTACTCTCATGCATTGCAACATTTTTAGTTACCTTATTAGCATAAATTGTCCAATTTGTTATAAGTTCTGAAAGCATGGCTCCAAGCAACCCAAAAAGAGCACCAGAAGCACCAACAGAGACACTTGATTGGACAAAAAGAGCAGACAACAAGCTTCCACCAACTCCAGCGATGACATATAGTGGGCCGATTCTCACTGCCAAAGAAGAATTAATTTGGTTCTCAGAGGATGCATCATCACTCAAGTGATTCAAAGTTTCAAACCACAGTAGAGCAGACAAACAAAACAGCCTGACAACCAAGAAATATAATGTTTTATGTGATCAGAGGACCAAAAGATCAGTATCATAACTGCCTGGTGTATACTTAATCAGCTACCACAGGGTATGATGCTAGAACAAAAGATGAATGCAACATAAACATTTTTAGCCTCACATTAAGAAGAAAGTGACCACATGTGTTAGGTAAATTTACCTGTTGCAAACAGCTAAAGGAATGACTAACTGGCTGTTGCTGGTCAAAAAGGAATTACCATACTGTCTGTTAGTAAGAGCTTGTAAAGGAGGCTGATTACTTTTAACACTTACAAGCCCCAACCTTGTCATGCACTGGGCATGAGGCTCTTACTGTTAGTTCAACTGAAACCATTACTTTAAAGTTTAAACTTTAAACTATTAAAATTGATAGTACATAATTACCAAAAGTAGATAAGAAAATTGTGATTTACCTATATCATTGTGGTGTTCTAAAAGACAGGATCAGATGTGTGATCGACAACTCAAATATGTCTGAGATGATGGAAGGTCAATCTGAGAACCAGAGACCGACATATTTGAGGTTTTCTATGCAACCATATGGTGGACGCTGCCATGCCAATCCTACTCTTAGATGATAGGTGTACACTTGATAATATCAACTGCTAAATATACAAGAATGACTTATGGTAGGGGCAACAGAATTGCTTATCTTTCAGGGTTGAGCATAGAGTATAAACCTGAGTTATTGCAATTCATTAGTTGATTAAGTTCTGCGCAACAAGGTATAACTAGGATGACTAGAAAAAGCCATGAATGACAAAACAATTAGTTAATGCAACAAATGTTAATTCTGAGATAACAATCATAAATAAGTGCATATAAAAATGATCCACAATCTGAATTAAGAATAATTCCAATGTATGATTTTGTAGCATACCGAATCCAAATTCTTGTTCAAGTCTAATTCCAATCAATAGGAGGCACAACATGTTAGCAAGTAGATGGACGACTCCAGCGTGTAGCCAAATGCAGCTAATGAGACGCCATCCTTGGTGACCATGAACTACTTTGTCAACTACTAGGCCTCCCATCTTTTGTAGCCTGCATCATTGGAAACAGATGATGTCACTAGAACTGTATCGATCGAGGAACATCATCAACACATGCCAGGAAATATCAGAGGCGATCCACTGATATAAATATGCATAAACTACCACTAGAGATTCAATATTTCTCAATGTTAACATATGAAGTATAATATGGCATAAGCATTACAATGATTCATTTTCAGTTGAACAAGAAAGCAACTTAAAAGGACAATGCCACCTAAAAGGACGAAGCATAAAGAAATGGGTATAATCACACTAGATATGTATTAATCAGCTAAAAGGAAGGACCTCAGGATGCAGAGAAAATAAGCCTTCTGTATAAAGTGAAGAAGGAAGATGGAAACAGGATAACAAGAATGTGAAATCATGACGCAATTGATGCCATCAAATCTTGCAGGAAAAGGATCAAACATTACACACTGACATCAGGCACGGAAACAATTCACCTACAAAAATCCTTTGGATCTACCACCATCATCTAGAAAGCGGATTCCAGACCACATAATAAATCTAAACAAACAAAACCATGTAGATTTGTTCAGCGAAATAAAACGATGAAAAGGGGAGCGGAGATGGGGGACTGACGTTTTGGCGGAAGGGCCGAAGAGAGGGTTTTGCTTGAGGGGCTCGAAGGAGAACCGGCCGAGAAAGGGGAGGACGCAGGAGCGGACGGTGTTGTTCTTGCGGCAGTCGTTGACGTACATCGTGATCACGAACATCGCCACGTTCGCCGCGAAGATCGTGGGCACCAGCCACGGCCACCACCGCTCGTCCCGCTGCCGCTGCGGCAGGCGCGGCGGCTTCCCGCTCGCGGGAGGCGGAGCGGCCACCGGGTGCGGGGTCTCGAGTTCGATCGGGTGGGCGTCTCCGCCGTCCCCCCGCCACGGCTGCAACTTGGCCTCATCCTCCCTCGCCGCCGCCGATGCGCTCTCCTTTCCCATTCCCTCCCCGACCAAGAAGTGGTTGTGGTTGAGAGTCGAGGAAAAAGGATCAGACGACTTGGTGGGAAGAGGGACAGGAGGAGGAGGAGGAGGCGGAGGAGCACGGAGTCGTTCTCAAAGTCAACCGGGGGTGGTTGTGGCTGTCGTCGTCATCAGGCTCTCAAGCAACCTAACCGGACTCGATCAAATCCGTTCAACATCTTCCACCAACTCTCCGACTTGTTTGAAGTAACTGTCCGTTATCTATTTATATATATATATATATATATAAGCAACAATTAAGGATCGTCAATATACCAAAAGGACACGTGGCTCGATTTCAAAGTATCATCGTGATTTGGTCATGCTCTCCTCGGTGATTACAGTAAGCCTTGGCTTAATGACACAGTTTTGGTGAAGAAAATTAAAAGACGTCGCCTGCACACTGTGAGACCTTTTCACATCGACACGTTCGCGTGCCATCCATGAGAATACGTACGTGCGCGCAGTCAAACACGTGTACAGCTTGCTGTGAACCGAGAATTGGCAGATTTGGGCCAACATGGGCCAGAAGAGCATCAATAATGGGCCAACAACGTGGAGCATTATGAATCGTGATTTGGTCTTTGATACGACATCCGTCCGTTCCAGTTAATTATTAGGATAAAGCATCATTTAGCCATTGGCGAAAGGACACGTAATCATTATGAGGATTACTCCGCTGGTCATTACTCCCCATCGCAAGACCTGCGGTCAAGTAGAATCTCCCAGCTCAGACGGGGCGAGCCAAAGCAAACCCTAAGAGTTCGTTGCGGTCTCCCAGAGATCCGATCGCAGCGTACGCTCCTCGCTTGGCAGGCAGCTATCGGATTCGAACATGAAGAAGGTCAAATCAACCAAGCAGCGGCAGCAGAACGGGCACGCCCTCCCCTCTAAGTTCGCCAAATTTCTTGATCCTGAGGCTTCTTGGGATAAGGTACGCACGCGTGCATCCGGTGGGGTGGTTCTGTTCTTACTTCGGTAACTAAACAAGTCGCGCCAGATTTAGGGCTTCTGCTCCGTCGAAATTGATCTCTTCTTCTTCCTCTGCGAGGCGTGTAGATTGGATCTGTTGTCAGTGTGAATCTAGCGTTCTTGTTGTTGTAGGATCAACTGGGGGATGTTCTGCACTGGATCCGGCAGGTGTTGGGCCTCGCGTGTGGATTGTTGTGGGGCGCCATTCCCTTGGTCGGTGCTATCTGGATTGCTTTGTAAGTTCCGCGGCTCACCATCCCAGATGTCATGTTAGACATAGACAGTTTCAGCGATTTGTTCCCAAGTGTATTTCTTTCATCGGTGAATCTATCAAACAGTTTGTATCCGATACCTAATTTTGGTAGCTTAGAAAATGGAGATTCGTATAATGCCACCAAAGTTCGACATGGTATGTTACTCTGATGAAAAACTTAATTTTCAGTTGATATGCAGTAGGGAGGACACGATTTTGTGAGATACGTAATTCTGTATTGTATGGATAGTCAACTAGCAGTGGATTAGCTTGTTCATTGATTGGTCAGGTTTAATCTAAAGCATGTTTGATAACTCAAGATGTTTATTAGTTATAGCAAGCAGCTATGATTCATTCATCCATGTTCTGATGCAGGAACTATGCATTTTTATTTAACATGTTTTAGTTTTTGTACTTGTTAATGAGTTATTAGCAGGTTTAGTTACTCTTTCTACTGAAATTTCTTATTGTCGTTATATGAGGTTACTTTCAAACATATAAGGAAAATAAACTACAATGCTGTGTCTCATTGTTACTAGCTATGCAATTATTTGATGACTGGTCTGAAACAAAGTAACGGCAACTGTACAAATCTTGCTTTTCTTTATACATTGTTGCTTCTTCAATCCACCTATTTGTGCTTGTCATGCTTCATCAATTGATTATGCTAATTTAGAAGACATAAATCCTTTTAGTTTCTTGCCACGTAATTGATTATATGCATGCAAGATACTTTTGGGGTATGTGTTAGATGCATGAAAGATACATTCGAAGCAACTAGTTTTTTAGTCATCATTAAAGAGATCATTGAAGAGGAAACTTCATGCGTACTTCTTTGTATTTCTAGTTCTTGTGGGAATGTGTTCTTACTTGAGAATCCATTTTTTTATTATAGACATTCATTTGTGACTGAATAAATTGTTCATATGTTGTTTGCATTTGGTGTCAATTATTGATGAAATCATTAATTATCTGAGTAATTTATAATTCTCTATGTTCTTGGCATAATATAAAGTTGAAGTAATAGGTTAAAGATGCTAGTTTAATTACTAAGTAGTTACATGAACTATACTATATTAAACTTACTATAGCACTTTAGATGTGTCAAACTTTGTCATATATAATATAATATATTCAAAATATGTTTATTGTTGCATCCATTACATTTCATATCCTTTCTTTTTCCAAGATTTAGTGTATGGGCGGGCATATCTATGTTGTGTGTTTGATTGGTGTGTTTTATGGTATTCACACTTCATAGGTGCTAATACCACTTATCCTAATTCAAAACCTTTTTTAGTCCAGTGTTACATATCTTGAAATAGGGTTTTCTTGCTCAGTCACTTCCCTGTCTACTCCAAGAACCATTCTCACTTCACCTATCTACTCCAAGAACCATGCCCTGTTCTTTTCAAGGGTTGATGTGTTAGAGTATCCACATAGTATCTTATTGACATCCTGAATCTGTATTCATGCTTCAACGCAACTAATTTCCTGTACCCTTGTTTACCCAAATCAAATCTCTTCTTTGCTAGTGCTAGCTTGAAGTTGGGGTTTCTATCCCAATCCCATCATCTGTCTACTCAATGACCTTCATATAGGAAAGTTTGCTGCTTACAGGATGCAACGATGCATTGTTAGGTAAGACCCACGATTTTGGCATTGACTCTGATGTGGGCCTTGGAGTGTTTTGTCTCACAATCGAGAATGGTTGTGTCATATCATAAGGCTGTGGCATCCTTCTGGTACGTTTAGACTGCAATGCTAATGATTGTTCTCTTAATTTACTACTCTTTATTAGATAGTTGATTTTATTATTTTATTGAAGTGGTTGTACCAGCCTAGTTGTGAACTTGTGATAACGTTTTTATTCAGAAAGAGCGAGTTCTCTAATAAATAATTAGCAATCTCAGCTCCTAGCTTTTGTTCATATTTCTCTTTTTATTGTATAATACAAATCTTTTATGACCCTTGCATATGCCATTAATTACCTGACTATAATTAGTGGAACTACAAGAAGGGAATGCTATACATATTCCCACTACTGCTCTTTAGAATTTGATCTCATTAGGCACCGAAATTTAGAAATCAAGATTTGTTCTAATATGGTGATCAAATGACAGATCAGTATAAAATATGCAAACAGCTAATATATGATGCTAACAGCCACTTTTCTATTTAGTGGTCCAGAACTATCTGTATATCATTTCTGTGTGGGGTTTTTATTAGGAGGTATTGATCTTCTATCAGGGGTTGTGTAATCTTCTAACCATGCAGTACATGGTGGTCAATTGTAGCATCTGGATAAAATTGTTTGGAGATGCTTCCACTATCTTGATGTGTGTATATATGACAACCAGATGATTCTAGAAGATATATACTTTTTTCATATTACTGTTCTGCGGTCATTAATTGATATAAGCAGTCGAAACATGTTCATGTAATATTGTTTATAAGATTGAAGTTATAGATTTGTGCTGTCATGCTTTACACTTGCAACAACGCAGACAACATTAGCAGCCATAATGTCCCACGAATTTGGGTATTAGTCATGCTTCGCACTTGTTTTACTTATTTTGTGGATTATTTTTCCTTGGATCTGGCAGTGGGATCTTACTTCCAGGTTAGGGCTTGTTGTTTCTGTATCTGATGTATGTATGTTTGTTTGACTATTATCACATTATTTGTTCTGCTGGTTGAAGTTCCTGCAGTTTGCTAATATTATATGCTTTGATTTGAGAATTCTCTGGTTATACAGTTTAGAACATAGAAAAGAAAAACTTTGTTACAAAGAATCACAAGAGCACCATGAAAAATAAATGATTCATCATGATCATATAATATCGGTGATGCTTTGATTGTTTTCTTGATGTGGCTAATTTTTTCCTAGTATGCACATAAAGAAGAGAAATGAAAATTATCAGTAGGCAGACAATTTCAGTATCTCTTATGACAATTTTTTTTTTTGTCTCTCACTATCTACAGATTTTTGCTGCTATCTTCTGGTATTATATATGGGTATTATACATATGTGCTGAAAATCGATGAAGAAGATTTTGGAGGCCATGGAGCATTGCTTCAGGAGGGGCTTTTTGCTTCATTCAGCCTGTTTTTGGTATAATTCCTTGATCTTGCATCTGTCGTTTCTATTCAAGAATCATCACAATTGCTCGCATTGCTAGGTTATTGTTCTAATAAGATAGGCCACCCACCCACAGTTCATGCGACAATTACATTGCTTGCTTATGACAGCCATTCTTAGCATCATAACTAATGCCGTGTTAAATTTAGCATGATCATAAGAAAGGCCTTGTTGGATGCAGCTCGCTTGGATTCTGGTATACAGTTTGGCACACTTTTGAATTAGTTAGAATGTAATTCCAATTTTATCTGGAACCTGGATACGAAAACTGCTGATAGCTAGCTACAGGGAGCCCCGCCGAATTAGTTAGGAAAAAGCAGCAGATTTATTGATTGGAGGTGTTCTGTGTTATTTGATTTCCACCAGAATGGATGGTAGAAACAGTACGTGTAACTGCACCATTTGGTTTTATTGTACTTAAACAGAACCACGGGGTTCCTGTTAGTTTTCATCTTCCAGTGTTTGACACTGACATTTCAAGCAGTAATAAGGTGCACAAATCGTAGGGGATTCTCTCATGTCACGTTAATTTGTGAGGTCATTATTGATGATCGTCCTTAAATTGGATGAAGGAATCTGTGTTGCCATTGGATATTTTTTTTGTTTTCCCCTCCCAAATAGTTGCGAATTTTGATTTGTTGGTGTGTTTCTAATGTTTTATTTATATATATATTTATATATGCATCGATGTTTATCTATCCTTTTGTCTCTTTTCTCTCTCTTTGGGACGCCTCCCCGATGGAAGGTGGGGCTAACACTTGGTGTGGCGCATGAGAGATCATGGGATTAGGCATTAGGGTTTAATTGGGTTAAGATTCATTTTAGGCAATGCCGTCTTAGTTATATAGATCACTAAAAACTTTCATGATTTATTTATATTTAAATTATTTTTTATATTTTAAAACCATAGTACATGATATGCTAATTCATTATAATATAATATAATATATATATATAATAATTTTAATATTTATAATTTTAATTATGGATCACTTAAGTCTTTACATCACTTAAATTTAAATTTTTTTTTTTTTTTGTTTTGCCATCCGTAGGAGTGATTGATGAGTTTATCGATGATACTCTTATGCGATGGTGACACGATGAAACACGAGAAGAAAAGATGGGATGGGATGCGTCAACAATAACAAAGCTCAACGATACAGGGTTACAGCGGCAGCAAAGAAAGCAGATTGGCAGTCACCGAGTGAAGAACAAACAACAACAGAATCTCAAGGAACAAAAAGGTGAAATCTGAAACATGCAAATGTATATCAATCACACTATGCTGCTAACCCCTGTTGCCAGATTTCGGTGGTCTTAGAACATTCCAGTCCAGCTTTTCACGTTTCTGCTGCTTATGAGAAGCTCTCCTATCATCACTGATCCGCGATTGCCCACCACCTACCTCAGCTGGAGTTTTCGGTAACTTCCGAGGAGTTGTTTTGTCGGTCTCTGATTCTGGTTCCTTCCTCTTAAGGTCTAGGTCGGAAACATTTTTTGAACTACCTGTTCTTGAGTCTGTTGCAGCGGAGGCTTCGTCCATTCTGCATTAACGACGGCTATAATTCTCAGCACGTATGCACAGGAAGCCAACACTGAAACAACACATCCAGGAAGAAAATAACTCGATAGAAGATACCATGGTTTCCTAAGAGATCCATTATATCGGTCAAGAAATATTTTTGCCAACTATTGGCGCTAAATACAATCAATAGATGGAACCTCCTCATTCGTTCAGTGTATCAGGTTGAATGAATATTAATGAGAAACTCTAGATGCTACTTGTACTAATTGAATTATTAACTAACAATCAATTGGGTAATTAATGCTCCCCAGCATGAAAGCATTTTGTCAAATTAACTTGATGCCAAAGTGTGTCAATTCGTCGCAAACAAACTATAACATGATAGGAAATATATTAACGGCCAACCATCGTCCGATAGATAATCGCCACATAGAAACTATCATGGAAGGAAAAAGTCCAGGTCACCTTCCACCCGTCTGCCCACATGAACAAAAATCCAAGGCAGGCGATTCGAGGTTGTCTCCCTCCTACCGCCCACATGGACAAAACGTTAAGAGGGGAATGTTGGGGTGACAACAGATTATCCCCTCCATGGTCAAGTATAAAAGTTGATCTCCGGTGCTATGCAAAGGAGCCTTCTTTCCAAGAAAAAAACCCACACCTACTAAGAGACCTCAGTCACTAACTTAAGAGTCGGACGGACCGGGTCGGGAATTTTCCCCCGACATCGGTCTTAGTGTAGGTGGCGCTTCGGGAGCTCGACACCTCCCATTCAGAGACACCTCGGAGCTACCTCAACCACCACCTCGGACATTTTTACGCCCTCGGGTTGGGACCATGTCGAGTTGACTCATACGTCAACGATGATTTCCCCTAACACAACAGAGGGACAAATTTCAAACTTTCTTTTATATTATATCTTCATTCTACCTTGGTTATTTTAATTTAATCATGGTCCATCTAGATTATGCATATGTCACAAAGTTCATGGCAAAGGAATCTCGATTATACTAAATTGAATAATGATGCAAACATGGTATAGGTCTCCGATTTCAAACTTTTACAAATAAGCTTAGGTAAGAATAAAAGTTAACCACCATGAACAAAATACGACAAAGTCAATCTCGCTCTCGCTTGTTTCCAGTTTTCTCTTCTTTTTTTTTTTCTCTTCACTCTCGCTTGTTTTATCTTCAGAGGCCCTGACAAGTTATGTGCCAGATACATTCCATGAAAATATATTCAAGTGGTTTGGTTCATAGGAAAAGGAAAACTATTTTTCTACTCTTCTTGTATTTAAAATAGAAGGAAAAAATAAGTTACTATGTTTTTGAGAAGAGATCTTTAAAGGGAAATTGAGAAAACAATTTTCTCAATTCTTTTTAGTTCCATCAAACAAACATCGGAGAAAAGATTTTCCAAAGAAAGATAACTATGCACCATATAATTGACAGTGAAGCAACTTAAGTGTCAGCGTAACCAACAAAATACTAAATGCAGAATTCAGATGTACTAAAAAGAAAGGACAAACAATGCACCTTTTAGAAATTCCACCATTATTTGAGGTACCAGATCTATGTTGCTGGTTATTTGCAGCCTCTTCATTTAGTTTCTGCAAGACAATCTTCTTTTTAGGGGTGCAAAGAAAAGGATACAACGTTTTAAACAATTTTTCATGACTCACATCTATGGAAGGATTGAAACTCTGAAACGACATCCGACCTTTAAGGGCTGCTGGATGAGGATCCCCATCCATGATAACAATGCTGCAGAGAGAGATGTGTAAACACAGAATAAAGAGGGGAATGGGTGAAAGAAACAATTGGCAGCCCAATCTCAAAAGTGAAGGCAGAAGTGGCAACACATCCTAAGGAGGAGGGTAGCATTAGAATGAGGAGAAAACAAACACATCATGAACACAACTGCAACGAGAAAATGTGAACTAGATTGAAAATGAAGGATCTTATAAAGCCCAAGGAGGCAAGAACGTTTTCTTCCCTAGTATACTTCATTACCAAGATTGTCTACACTGGGATGAGAAGCTGTTCAGTAACCTAGAAAAAAGTATTGGAAAGTAGTCTGCCATTCCATAGAAACATATATATCTATGGTCATGTTCTGCAGGAACATGATACATACAATTTTCTCCAACTAATGTTGAAAAATACGTTAATTGAAGGTGCATCGATAATCAACAAATTTCCTCAAAAGCAAAAGCAAATGTAGTGAAAAGAAATAATCATTCCAAGTTGCTGGTTAGCCAAGATTTTCAACAAAAACCTCATTTTAGGTCCCCAAAAACCCCTGAAATCTTGTGGATGGGAATAAAGAGAGAATGCACATCAAATGTGAGATAGCTCAAAAGGCTTGAAAAGATCAAGAGTAGGATGATTAAGAATCTTGAAATCCACATCTGACTAACTGCCATGATCCCAAGACATTCTTCTCTTTTCCATCTATAATCAAAGATAAACCTAATTGTAAACATTTTTTATTCTATCTTTTCCAATAATCCCACACATACATCTCAATATCCTCATTTTGACAACACCAATTTCTTAACATGTTTCTAAACCACTCCATTCTGATCAAATTAGCCTTACAACTGTTTTTTATTTCTTTCAATTTAAAGGAACATAGTGATCATGGAGAGCTCCTTATGACTTTCTCCACATTAATCATCCTGCTCCTCTGCGAATAATGTATCCATTACTCTTCCCTTCTCACTCTTTTCTTTTTAAATAAAAGATCTAAGATATACAGAATTTTTTTCTTCTAGGGACTTTTATGAGACATACATATTACAAAAAATTGATTCATAGGATGGTCCCTTTAGTTAATAAACAATATTGACAACGATTGCCAATAATTTCCTCACGTGCATTATGTAAGATCTCCTAGTAAGAGATATAGTATCTCTTACAGAGTGCACTTGAAAAGCTACAAAGCAAATGTCCTTTCTCATCGCTCTGAAAAATGCTGTCACCGAGTGCTTCTACGAAAAATACCATGAGCAACAGAATGTTCAATCAAGTACCAAGATCAACCTAAGACCACCAAACCTACTTGCTAATACACCCTAATGCTACGCCTTGTCAATATATATACATACCAAACTAAGCCCAAAGGGACCACCGACATTCTGAACTCCGTTGTCATCAATGAGGCGAGCTCTCCCAAAACTATGACTATATTATCACCAGATACCCCATTTGAAATAACATAACAGACCAGAAATAAGTTCTTAACCGTGAGAACTGAATTCAATTAAAATAATAAAATATGAGTTAATAAAAAGGAAGTGAAAAAACAGGTTCAAGTAGTTAAATGAATAAACAAAAGATGTGTAGGATTTGTATTGTAGTTAGAAAAGTGGTCCTCCACTCTATAAAATATACAAAAGAAAATTAAGAACCACCAGACCTAGATCTTCTTTGTTTTAGCATCCAACATGATATTGAGGTACAACAGCTGATCTCATGTGGATTTTTCTCTTTCTGACATAAAAGAAACTCAAATCCTTGTCATTACTGTTTCTTCATTATATCTTAACCTCAACATGACAGTTCTACCCAGCAGGCAATACTTGAGTCCGGGCCTGACATCAACAATGGAACAACCAGCATCAATCTCATTATACCCACCGTAACCAAATTTCAACCATGCATGCTGTGGCGCAAATTTCACAAGCAAGCTGACATTTGCCATGCTCGTATCCTATGGACTTCAAACTGAAGACTCTATTCATATGAAGCAATGCAATACCAGTAGCTTCATATACTTGTTTATATGGACACGGTCTACCTCCTGATACCCCAATATTTCGATGCCCTTCCAAACATTGACAAGACAATTTGCTACAAGACGTGTTGATCGCTCTGCAAGGGAACTCCACATCAACTTTGTTTCTACATGGCATATCCGAAGTGACCATGGCAGATAAAACCCAGAGAGAAGCATAAATACACTTGTTTGGAAATTAATTGGTGCGAGATCAGACTCTAATGAGATCAATTTAAAGACACCGATCCATTCCAGGAACAAGAGGGGCAAAACCCTAAAGATAAGCGGAGCGGAGCGAAGCGAAGCGTACCATCTCCTGGCAGGGGAGGGGGAAGCGCCGAAGTCTGCCCCGGGCGTCACCTTCTCGACTTCCTTGGGCTTCTCATCCTTCTGGGCAGCCCTTTGCATGAACTGGAAACCGAGAAGAAAAGGTTACGTTAGTTTGGAGACAAGAGCTGAGAAAGAGAGAGAGAAGGGGGTGGGGGAAGTCCTGCGGATGGCGGAGGATGTCGAGGACTCGCCTTTAGGTTCTTGAGGGTGCTCGAAAGCTCGCGCTTCGCCATGTCCTTCCGTTTCGCGTCCCCGGGGAAGCCGCGGCCGACACGAGAACGAGGAGGACCTCCTTGCTCGGCTCCGATGCCGAGCAACAGAGAGAGCGAGACACACGAGCACGTTAGGTTTTAGTTTCCGACCGGGCTCGGTTTGATGCGGGTTCGGATCATGAGTCAGTGTACCCATCACGACGTAGCACGCATCTGAAGGTATGTGATCTGACGACTCCGCTTGAAAGTGGCACCGAATGGGGCGTCAATTAATCGGGTATTATAAATATCCATGTACAATTAAAATTTCCTGGATAATTTGAGGATTGAGCAGTATCTTAATAGTTAAAATATAGTTGTTCTCGTTTGATAACCTCAAATTTTGGTAAATTATTGGTTTAATTAAACAAAAAATAATTGAATTTGAGGGTTCTTTTCGAGTACTTTGAAGAACACAGAAATCATTGAGTATCTAAATCTTAGATACTGAAAAAAAAAATATAAGTATCTCATATCTCTCGTCTTACTTCCGCTCGATATTGAAATATATTATTATATTTGATAGGGGGTTCATTAAGCAAAATATATCTGATGAAAATATTTATATCTTTATATTCTATAAAACAATACATAAGTTAGTATAATTTCATAAACATCATATGCTTATCGATAGACTATTATTGTGACTAGGTGGGGACACTACACTACTGTTCGTATGGCTTAATGGATCCAAAACAATGAATTCGATGAATCATTCACTATATCATAATACGAATATGTGATGAATGTGGATCCTTATCAAATATGTGGGCCATGCGTTGCTACATGAGCTAATCCACATCCAACCATGCCATGCGTGCAACGAAACCATACATCTTAATTAGAACATTAGCTTGCCGTCGCCGCACGGCAAACCATCGTTGTTATGATTATTGAGTGTCTTTATATATCTAACCTTTCCGTGAATGCCGATAGCATGTCTGTCCCTTTCAATTTCTGATTAAAAAAAAATACCCTTCAAAAAAATATATATTTAGATTTGCATATGTATATATATTATTCAAGTGTATAAATTTCTATCGTCCAGAAATTTAAATTAATGGTGATTACTAACGAGGCCAAAAAAATTAAATTTTATATATCTAAAGCATTTTTTTTATAAATGAACACGGCGGATATCATATGATCGAACTAACTAGCATTTCATGTTCTACATATCATAATTGTAATTAAGTCTAAAAAAAAGGCACACCTAGATATATTTTTGTAAGATTTGACAATATCAAAACCAAATGAATTTAATATCAACAGAGATCAACCTGAGATTCGGATAAAAGAAAGATGAAAAAAAGATTGACTTTTCAATACTGGAAAAAAAATTTGAACCGTAATCCTAATAAATGCCTTGTTTTTTTATCTTCATAATCAAATCAATATTTTATGTATCAAATTAATTAAATATGTTTCAAAACCTCAACTATCTCATCTTCTAGTTTATTTCTCCCTCTCAACTTCGAATTTAATTTTCTAGAGATAAATATGAAAACTAGTAATTAAGGGATACATCAAATAATTTCAAGGGATATCAATGTCGGTGGCATAACTATTAGTCTGAAAATTAATTAACTGATGTCGATGGTAATAGTCTTCTAATAAGGTTTTTGAGTTTGATGATATTATACGTATATAGATATCCCTAAATGCTAAATTAAATCGACAGCGACGCTCAACAGAACACCAACTATTGGGAGGGATATATGTGTAATTTTGCGCTATTATTGTCACCGGTGGACCCAACGGGGAGACAATCCCGCGTGGCATGGCCCCACCAACTTTACTTGCCGGGCCCGGCACGGAGGCCGCCACAAACGTCGTTGCCGCCGGAATCCGTTGCTCACCACCGTCACCCTTAAGTCCACCGCACACGTGTGGCTCACGTCCGGACAAGTGCACCTGTTTGCAGTAGCATACCTCAAGTCAAATATATATATATATATATATATATAACCGTAGGATTGGGTGCGGCTATTGATGATGTGCTCGGCGGACTCGAGCTGACTCGTGTCGTCCATCAGCCGTTCGATCATCGATGAGCATCTGTATCCGTCCGGTCGCGGCTCTTGAAGATATCGATCAAAGGTCAACGCGAATCTCAAAGCACGAGGAATGCGTTGAGCGTGTGTTTGACTGCACATAGACAATTATTTGGGAACAATTTTATCGATGAACAAGGGTCGATATCCAAACATGTTGTAAAATATTATTTATTTTCATTTTTAACAAGTATTAATAAGTTGCTATAAGCGGTAAATAATGAACAGGAGATTCCATACATTTAATATGGGGGATTAATTATTTAAAAGAGAAGTATATCCAATGTGCAAGAAGGGAAGGGGGAAAGCTACGCGGGAGATACCCGTTATCATCCACCACAGCGCTGTTCCGTCTCCAGCTGTTTGACGGACATGCATACATACGCGTTCCCCTTCCCCTTCCTCTGCTCCTCGTCTCTATATATACGCAAGCGCCGCACTTGGCCGCACCATTCATCCACACATAGCCGAGGGCCTCGTACTCCAGCTTTATCGGCGGTATCCTTCCATCCGGTTTTGGTTTGTGACCCCCCAGCGTATGAGTTGTGGGTGAGGCGTAACAGGAGAGAGGGCCTCGATCGGATCTAGTGAATCAGGAGAGGAAGGAGATGGAGCTGTACATGGAGGAGAAGTGGAAGCTGTCCAAGAAAGGGAGCAGGAGCTGCAACGGGAGCAGAAGAGTGAGCGCGAGGGATGGGAGGAGAACGGCCGCACCGGGCTCCTTCTCCAGCCGCTTCGCCAGCCTGGTGAAGGAGCAACGCGCCAGGTTCTACATCATGCGCCGCTGCGTCACCATGCTCATCTGCTGGCGAGACTACCCCTAAGGTTTCCGGCTCCTCCCAACCGATAACAAGGGAAGGAAAGGAAGGCTTATATAGATGGATCAGAGAGTAGAAGTTCTCTATTTTTCTTCCTTCTTCTTCTTCTTCATGTACAAATCGATTACTTGGTTTGTGTTGTTAGATACACCGGGTGAGGTTTTGGATCTCCTGTAGAGGGGGATGAAGGGCAGAGACGCCCCGCTGTAAGCTACGATGGTTCTTGTTGATTATTCCCTTACTGCAGCCGAACAAATGGTTCTTTAAAGATGGGACTGTGTTCCCGCAGGGGGGCTTCTTCTTTTTGGCTTCCATTTGGAGAAGGAATATATTCCGAGTGTCCTGCAACCCACCTTCACCGCTGCTACTTCGTCCTCTCTTGCTCTTTCCCATGGTTTTTTATTCATTTTCCCTCTGCCGTGAATTGATTGATGGATGGAAAGACAGAGAGAGAGAGAGAGAGAGAGAGCTGTGAATGAATGAATGAATGAATGAAGGGAGCAATGGCAGCGACTGACATGCTGAATTATTGCTTTCCCTTTGTATCCTTCGTCTACAAAACGCTGAAAGGTGGTGGCGTCACGTTAGCGTAAAAACGAGGGGGTAAAAATTTAATGAGCATACGAAGCTGGAAGGCTTGGAACCGGCAACGTGAGGAGGCGCCACTGGGCCCGGCAAAGGGGCAGCAGCGTTGGCCGCTTCCCTCTGTCCAAATCTGCCATTAAACTGTTGACGGAGCACCACTGTGTCAAATTTATTATGAGGAAGAAGGACACTGATGGAAGTGGCTTACTAGTTAGTATCTTTTCCACAGAAGGCTGCCCTCTTTCCTTTTCTTCACCCCAAATCCATCAAAATTTCCTTGCATTATTTTTATCTTTCGCAATACTCCAAGGATTCATTCTACTACCAGCTGGCCAGCAGCGACGCTGTTCCTCTACTTAAAAGCCCTTTTGTCCTGCTCTCTTCTCCATCTCTGCCATCACATGCTTTTCACGTGCGAGATACTAGTGCAGCCAACGGGAAGCGATGTGGGCGGTACGATTCCCACTTAGACCACAGAAATCCTCACATGCTGCTGGCTGTTGACTCCCGTGGTGCTCGAGTCCCAATAATAATAGAAAATAATAAAATTATAACCATTAATCACGTAAAATTAAACCTATTATTAGGGCCTCTCTCGGTTCATAATATTTCGTTATCGAGGAAGACGTCAGCACGATGGGACAGGAAACAGGGCTGGAGCTCGGAGATCCATGCTCGACAGGTCACACCCACCGATGTCGCTGTGTCGCGAAACATTTTGTTTGTTGCCAATACTTGTTTTGTCGACAGCCATCCACCTAAAATATCGTATGCGATGGTGTAGAAGATTCAAAACACGAAGAAGGACTCGAGGACACTGCATGTTTCGAATTCGTGACATGGTTAGGGGCTGTCGTGATTCGTGCTGTGGGCATGGTTGATCAATCAAGAACCGGGGGACATTGGGCCATGACCGCATCCGATCGAACCGTGAGGCCGAGACGAAGCCGAAATAATGAACCGGTGAGCTGTTTTGGTCCGATGTGAGTGGGTCGTCGACATGCCATATGGCTTTTACGCGGTACGACAAGATGCCATCACGAGCGACAGACAAAAAAAGTAGCGGATCGTGATCGGGCGAACAGGAGTTCGATGAGAGGAGGCGGGTAAGGAACCGGAGTCCATCCGATTGGAGCAGATGTCATCCACACGTTTGAGATGAGGGGGAGGTGAGTGGGTTGGGCGGGTGGCGAGTCCGACGATTCCAACCCGGACACCCATTGGTGGGGGACACGGACTGGACCGCACGTGGGGCGTGCGACACCCACCCACCCATCATTGCGATTTGACCCGCGCGCACCTGGCCTCACCCGTCACCGCCGTCGGATGCCGATCGGAGGGATCCGATCGCGTCGAGATAGGGCCGGTCAACGGTCACGTCCGCCCGCAGCAGCCTTCGGCCCCGCCGCGGCGCCATCCATCGCCCCTGGACGCGGGCAGGTTCACGTGGTGCGGGCCCCGCGACACGTGGCTGGGATGGGACGCGAGAGGTTAACGTGGGGTTGTTGAGGGGCCCCTATTCACTCACTGTTCCTTGACGGAGTTATTCCCAATCGAACGCGCCGCCCGTTGTCGTTATGCCTTCTCTCACCGCCGTGGATGTATACGCGTACGTATAAATCGTAGGTGCGCCTTTTTAGCTCAAATGCCTCGACATATATTGATTGACACACGTGTCCTTCACTCATCATTTTTTATTATTTGGCACGTCATCATTTCCGAGGCTCTTATGTTATTACCCGTTAATAATAACAATCAACTTTGATACACTGATTTGGATCAAAACCAAAAGCCTACTGTAGTTTTGATGAGTTCGATCATAACTTAAATGTTTCAGAAAGCTACTACTCGAATAGTTTTTGTCTTCAGACAAGTTTTTTTATTTCGATCAATACATCCAATTTATTTGATGCGCTGCTATTTATAATTATCATGATCTCCATCTTGCTATAGTATGTATTGGATGCCGAAATCATGCACTTCTCAAGTGGTGTTCATCTTTTGTTGTTTCCAAACTTATATAATATCATTCTTCAAGTGAGTAAATCCACAGCTTTTATTGGTCATTTACTATGAGTAATTCATGATATCTCAATTACTCGGTATCGACTGCTATATTTTTAACATCATTAAATTATATAAATAATAATAATTTTATTTAATTAAAAATTAAAATTTTTATTTCTAATCTCACACATTTTAAATATATTTTTATTCATACTATTATCTCCAGACATTCACTTCAACGTTCTAATTTGAAAAACATTATTATTGTTACATATGCTTTATCCTTAATCATCCAATATTAAAATTTATAAAGTACCATTTGACCAATAACTATCGTGAAAAAATTTATTGATCACGTAAAAGTGTGATGATAGTATGTATAATTATATTTATATAAAGACACGGGTGTTGGGCCTGTTATATTCATCGGTGAATCATCCTCTTCAATGGATTGCTATTCTTGAGGCTGCCTTATCCACCTCGAAATTTGTGCTTAAGCCATGATGATACCGATTGATCCTGATCACAACGCAGCTTATTTTCTCGTTCACAATATATATATATATATATATATATATATATATATAGGTTCTTTTTTATAGAAAGCTCAGATGATCAATTAAAATTAAGTGATGTATTAATTCATATGACAATACTGATTGATCCTGATATCCTGATCGTGCAGTAGCTTATTTTCTGGTTTATTTCACGAGAATTGAAGCTGAAACAATTTAATGCAGCACTCAAATTGGTAGAAAAATGATAATATTTTGGATCATGTTTGGTCCATCTCAATCTGATCGACAGAAGGGTTCCATGCATAATCCTAAAAATATATTATACCACAAGCATATCCGAGACTGTATTAAGTTATTTAGATAATCTGAGGAGTGGTCTTAAGGTCTTTTTATTGGAATCTCGGATAACCATTAAAGTAAAGAGATATATTAATTCATATGATATGACATATCTCAGCCTACCATTATATGATGGTTGTCAAATTATCATTTGTGGAGTCAGTTGGGCACCCCCAAGTCAACTTCATTCGTGACCTCAAGACAAGTCATCCCTCTAGCTTCGGAGAAGCATGGTAAAGTGTGACGTAACCCAGATGCGTTAGCAGATAGGTCGCCAGTCTATCCCGCCATCCGAGATGCATAATAGGGTGCAACACAACCCATACGACGTCGAGGCACAAAGTATGGTCCACCTCAATTAAGACGAATGCACATATTTAACACACACATACGATGGCACCGATAGCGATTAAATATCCTCGTACGATAATCTCATGACACGAGGTATAAAAGCCTCCAGATGAATAGTATCAAGGGACTCGACTACTACAATATTTCTCATCTAGCTCTAGCTAACTTGACCATCGGAGGAGTTAGTCAAAAAAAACCTCATACAACGACTTGGAAGGAGGAGGTGGCGACGATCATCTTCTGTATTACGGGACGTCGACACAGAGATCTCACGACGAGATATCTCCTAAATCAGTTACGACGTAAAACACATTAACAATATGATAGCTATGCCGAATCATTGATCATTATCATTATCCTTAATATATATATATATATATATATATATGATATAGTTGGGCTGGGCTTCAGAATGAGGCCGTGAAGTAGTGGAAAGCAGCCACGTCCATGGCACCGACACACAGCTGATTTGATGAAGCTCACAAGAGACCACACGGGCGGCCGCAATTGAATTATTAGTTGGTGTTCATTGCGGTATCGCATCACCGACTCGCTTCTTCCCACCTATTATCGTGGCTCACGATCGCGGGCTTCGTAGCCAAACCGAGTTTACCTCGAGCGGGAGCAAAAGGCACGATCGGCGACGATGGCAACGACTAAGACCACGAGTGACGTCAGGAATAAGACTCGATTATTAGCTGCGTCCACGTGGTACGTATATACACGCCTACTATACACAGAGACCCAATGCGCACCTATTTACGCTACGACAAGACGGATCGTTTAACAGTGATCACGGGCTCGCCACACCGAGTTGTCGACTCGCCTGGTCGCACCGCGCGGGCGCGAACCCGACCCGGGCGTTCTCCAGGTCGTACTCCACCCACACGTTCTGCTGGTGATGGTGCCCGATCACGTACGCCGACAGTGGCACCAAGTCCGAGTTCCCGAACGTGAAGCACCACACCGCGTCCGCCCCTCGCACCTCGCCCGGCGCTCGGTACAGCAGCGCCTCCCCCCCCACCGCCACCTCCGCCCCGCCTCGCAGCAGCAGCACCACCGCCGGCAGCCCCGGTGGGGGCTCCTCCCTTTTCGCTGGCACCCGGAAGCAGAGGTCGAACGCCCCCTGGAACACGAAGTCCGGCTCGCCCAGGGGCGCGAGCGCGCCCCTGGTCTGCCGCGAGAACTCCGACTTGAGTGCGTCGTAGGCGGGGCCGAGGAGGAACGTGAACTGGCTGCCGGTGTCGACCATGGTCTGCCCGGCGCCGGTGTGGTCCGGGACGAGCACGGACTTGGGGATCGGGAGGAGGGCGTGGCCGACGCGGATGCCCTCGAGCTGGACAGAGTAGGCGACCCGGTCGAAGTAGGGGAGGGGGAGGGTGATTTGGATCAAAGGAGTGTAATTGAGCGGCAGCGGGAAGGGGGCCTCCGCGTTGCCGAGGAGGAGCAGTCCGGAGGCGTCGTGATCCGGAATGCAGTAGGAGAAACGGCGGATGCCGCTCTGGGTCACGAAGGAGAGGGATCCCCTGTTCATCCCGAGCAGCCCGGCGGCGTCGGTGTCGCCTCCAGCGGAGGAATAGGTGGAGGCCACGCAGGCGAAAACGGTGGGCAGCGAGGGCGAGCTGCCCACGAGGAGGGAGTCGGTGGCTATGGCGCCCTCGGCGGTGGAGGCGTCAGCATAGGAGAGGTAAACATAGCAACGGCCGCCGGGCGAGGAGGCGTCGCAGACGGGCGGCATGGGGAGGTCGCGGCCGCGGTCGCGACAAGTCGGGGAGGAGCAGGGGACAGGGTGGTAGGATGACGACCTGTTGGGGTCGAAGGAGTGCGCAGCGGAGGCGTTGCAGAGGACCCATGAGAGCTCGCTGCCGGTGTCGAGCACCATGGAAACGTTCTGCGGCGGCGTGCCGACGGCGAGTGGGACGGTGAGGCTGATATTATGGTGGAAGAGGAGCTTGTTGGGTGGCTTGCGGAGCGCCAAAGATGGCACCTTTTGGGCTCTAAGCGGCAGTACAAGAGACAAAGATGAGGCCTTTGCACCACCCGCAGTACTCGAGGAACGGGAAGTGAAGGGCTGGAGAAGAAAAAGCAGCAGGAATAGAAGAAAACACTGGGAATCAGAAGCAGAGGAGATCATGCCGTTTGATTTCTTCTGGTTTCTGCTACTCTCTGGATTTGGACGGAGAAGGAAGCTGTGAAGAGAAGCGTCGTGTTAGTGGAACTGGGAATGCCGTAGAATCGAAGTAACCAACAATTAGAACAGTAGTGGTGGGTTGCTAATGGCAGAGGAGAGGGAGGCAAGAACTGGTTGTGAGATATCTGTGTAGTATACGGCTCATAAGCGTCTCTGGTACTGTCCTTCATGGATAATGTTCTGCTTCCCGTGCCCTGCGAGATCAAAGGAGACACCTTTGAGATGACAATGATAAAAGAAGGTTGCAGATTTCCATCTGATTTGACTTGATTTTGATGGTTTGGTAACGATGCGATGATTCAGAAAGGGACGTCGTGGTGTTAGGCATCCAAATTAGGTTTGCTGGTTCTGCATCACCGCCACTTCGTCAAATAAGAACACACCCTACAAGAAAAGCCGCAATACTTAAAGGTTTCTTTATGCCTGTGGAACTAACTACACGGAAAGCATGGCGACGGATTCAAGTAATGGGAACATCATGATTCGTGCACAGCCTTCTTTGACTCCCTGAAAGCTCCAACGTCGATCGTCATCATCATTGATCCACAGCTTTGGCAATAGCTGCCTGCTGTGGTTAGAGAAGATCCCAGAGAAGTTGACTCCATAGATGTGCTGTTGACACCATCCCAACAAGTGGAGGGTTTGTCCAATCTAATTAGAAGAATTCTTTCTTTAGAAATCTAATCACACTTTCCTTCACACTAGTTAGTGTTCCTTTTAGATATTTGGCTATCTGACATATCAAGTGAAAGTGAGAGGCAAGAAATCTTGCAAAATTAACCCCTATAGAGAAAGATGCTATATGTATTCGGCTGTCACTTTGGACTATGGAGTTAAAAAGTCCATAAATCAAAGATGACCACCACAGCAAAACGCCAAACCACATACATGCCGAAGTGACAACTGTTGCACTGCTCCACACGATAAAATCGAGCACTAATAGCTTGCCTCCGTCGACTGCATTGAATGATGAAACAATGCTTCGAAGGCAGTGAGTCGAGCAGTAAACTCTCTTTCCGTCCTCTTCTTGGCATTGGAATGAAGTGGGTAACATAGTTGAAGGAAGGGCTTCTGATGGATTGTGGAGGTCATGCATGACCTACACAAGAAAGCTACAAGCAAGTGAGTTCAGATGCCATGTGATGGCAATGCAGATAGAACCACTGAGCCATTAAAAACTTGCCGGTGACAGGACAAGCACTTTTCTGCAACGAAGCTTTTTTGGCTTCTGTGGTGAAGTAGTGCCAATTTAGCAAGTTAATGGTATCAGAGCTCATCATCAACTGGTCTACTGATGTCTTCTGCAGTGTCTCCTTCATCTTTACATGGATAAAAGTGAATTTTCCAATATGCTGAGGAGCTTCAGAAACCTTTTGTGTGTGATGACAAATCATGTGGAAAAAAAATGAGGGGTTAAGTACAACATCTACTGGGGCTCATGACACTCCTTGGGTAAACTTTTCTTTTATCCCCTCAAACATCATTAATTGCCTCTTCTGTCAGCCATGCTTGATGAGTACTGTTGCACCAAACAGGTGGTTTATATTCTGTTCAGGAATCCCAGGGAAATAAAATAGAGTATTATGCTGCACAGTGCTATAAGAACCAAAAGAGGGGAGGCATTCTGCAGAGCTCACATATTACTGATAGCAGTTGGTCCTCAGGTTCTTCAATCACCTGTCAGCATATCAGAATGTGAAACATTGATTTAGGCCATCATGTTGAATACAAAATCCAGCAGTCCTTGCAAGACAAGGTCATGGGTCAAACATGGAGGAAATCTTGCAAGAACAGACATCATAGGAATCTTTCCTTTTGAACCTCTGTGACTGTGCAGCTTAATATATGTGTTTGTACTATGCTGGAACTTAACATAAAATCCATGCTAATCCCACTTAATGATTTAGATCTATAGTGCCATGCTCGACTCACCTAAGTTGTTTGCATTATTGTCTTGGAACAAGTTTATTGCAAGCAGTAACTCCATGAGTCCCTCTGTCTTTACTGCAGAACTGTTTCAGGTGCTGTTTGAAATCAGTACTGCTTTGCTAGGATAGGCAAACTTATCAGCTGTCCACTTATCTGCGGCAAACTATATACACACACATATATATATATATACATATGTACATATATATATATAACTTATGTCAGTATAAGATGTTTGCTGGGAAAAATTCTTACATGAGCCTAATAGCCCCACTGAGCCCAGCCCACACACTAAAAGCCTCCATTGACAGGATTGATGAACCAAATGGACCCCAGAGACCGACAAAAATCTAATATTTGAGTTATCAATAATGATGCCATATTGCTTGGGCTTCATGTGGGGGTTTATGTGATGAAAAATTCCAATATGGTAAATCCATTATCTAAATTTAGAATTACTAGATTGTAGCACTAACCTGCCATTGTAGACATCAGGATGAAGACAACACGAATTATATCTGCTATATGCATCTTTGTCTTCCTGGTATTGTGGTGCTTGCTGCAGTAGAGACAAATGATCAGCTTTGTCTGCAAGATGCCATGTCCCCTCTTTCTTGTCTATTTGTCCTGCACCTAGTTTCGCATGCCCATGGCAAGCAGGGCAAATTTTTGACGCAGATCTTTTCTGGCTCCATTTGCCTCGCTCGATGCTGCTCCTGCTGGCCTCCATCATATTTAGTATTGATCACCATGAAAGATTCCTTCAACAAATCATTTGAGAAGACAAATCAGGTTGCATGGAGAGATTGAAAACAATATCCTGATGCAGCCAGCTGCATTGATGTCCAACCCGGTGCCCAGCAGCAGTCAGAGACCTGGTCAGAGGAACGCATTTGATACGAACAAGTTCAATGCAATCTGAGTCATCATGCTGGATTGCATTTTTTGAGATTTCAGTCTCCAACAACCTAAATCTTTTGGAGCTGAGCTGCCACCCACCTTGATGGCACCTAAAATGTGTCCCCATGTCTCAGTCAGTGACTCAGTGCCCTTTGAATGATGCACCATGGGAAGTGGGGACAACATGGTTATGGCAGCTTCAGCAAGTATGTAACGTAGTAAATGGGGCAAAGATGATGCTACTCCTTAGAATGCCTGTTGGATGTCCACACTGCAAAGTGGTCCCGTGGACATAAGTGCTGTTTGGACTTTGAATGGGTTTGATGAGAGCCAAACCATCAGATTCTCCCAGTTCCACAATCTGAAAGACAATACCATGCACTGAGCAAGAGTCAGAAATGTATACAGAGACTATGAAGTCAAAGAGTTGGTCTTTTAGGTTCAACTCAGGAATCTGAAATGGCTAATCTTGGCTTGGGTCAACCATTTTTGCTGATCAGAAGAAATGCTCTGAGTTCTTCAAGGAGCCAACAATGGCAAAGTTTGAGCTTTAGGAATGAAGGGTTGTGGATGGTCATTACATCATCACTGCATCAGAGACAAGACAACAAGACATTAGAAAATATTACATGTTGTAACTGCATGCAAAGAATTAAAACCAACATCAGCAAGTAAAACACTAAGGTGGTGTAATGAAAGATGCAACTGAATATTTTGACCAGGTTGAACAAAAGCTAACCCATAAGATATATTTTATAAAGGCATCTAAAGCATGAAGAAACCTCTGAGTCATGGTCCACTGAACATAGGCACTTCTGGTGAAAGGTGGAGCAGAGAATCATATCTTGCCTTGCCTTGTATTTATGGGCATTCCATGGAATCTCTGACAAACTTGTTCAAATATAAGTTCACCTGTACAACAAATTAAGAAAAAAAAGGATCATACAATGTACCATGTCACAGAAAGCACTAAATCCATATGTCACATCCATCTAAGATTACATCCTGACCATGTGAAAGAGAGAGATCTGTTGTGTCTGCTTGTGATTTTTTACTATTGCAGCTGTCCTTCCCAATGCCACTAGCATGTTATCACTGTTTAATCAATTTTGCTTCATTTTTAACAAGGATTCCTACTTACTAGAGCCTTTTAAACACTGATTACATTAACAATGCAATGTGAGAAAAGCTACAACTTCTCAGTTCCCGAACCAATCATCCAAAGTGATGATTATAGGGAGGAATATCTTGGCATCAAGCTTTTTGTTTACCTGAAAATTGATGGAAGACTGTAAAAAAAAGACAGCATGCTTCAGAACACAATGCATGAAAGTATTTAGTATTCCATCACCAAATTAGTAGTTTGGTAGATCTGATTTCATAATTACTTTGAAGAACTATATTATAGTCTGTCTTATGCATCATTAACGGGAATCAACCCATTACAAGAAGAAGACTGATCAAGCATTTAATTTTGAGATCAAGTAAAAACTTGTGTCTGCTTACAGCCTCACAAAAGAATTCCAATTTTAAAAATTTGTGTTACAATTTCTATGGTTCTGTTAGAAAATTGATACATAATAACAGCTAAGAATGATGTACACTGGAAGGAAAAAAGAAGCCTATCACTCTCAAATATAAGACTAGTTCTAAAGCAGCCAAAAACTCCAATTGCAATTCCTGATATAAAGTTAACAGGCAGTAAAATTTCAGTCTACATACACAAATGATCACTAATATAGCTGGAAGAGAGATGGATTTTGGACAGAAAAGAACCAAAAATCCCCTCTTCAATGACCAACAAGAAGACAAATAACAAACAAACAGATTGAGGAAAGCCGACCATCAGATATCTGCCCGTGTAATCAGAGAGAGATTTCAACAATAGCTTTCAAAAAGTCCCACCAAAAAGAAAAAGAATCATAAATTTTTCATGAAGACATACTAGTACAGGTCAACCACCCATGAGAACATGGCATACTGTGCTCTAAACTATACTGATGCTAATGATATGGCAAATGAAAGGCTTTAATGTATAAACATGCACTTGCAAATCTCTTCATGAAGTGTAAAACTAAGAAGGTTACAAACAAAGAAGTTAGAAACACCTTATACAAAATATTAAACTAATGAGTGGAAATAATTCAAAATTTTCTATTGAAGATTGAACAACAGCATAAATAATGATTGTTTAATTTCAAAATAACCACACTACAAGAAGCCATAAATCTTTGTAATATCAGAAAGCTCGCCGACAGAATAAAAGCCACTTATGTGTGGACAAAAGAGCAGAACCGATCAGGAAATCTGAAAGGATATAGAAATCAAAAGATGCCACCTTTTTTTTTTTTTTTATCTTCACTATTCACAGTGGAATTATCTCCAGAAAATTACCAGCCAACAACCATTTGCATTTTTTCCACAGAATCAAGTAACTACAGTTTTGCAGAGGAATTGGATTGAAGAGCAAAAAGTTGAGTTTTTCTACTCAGTTATCATCATCACCATCCTCCGATTACCTACTTGTGCTGTATCCTCGATAGCTCCTACTGAAGAAAGGATATCTCCTGTGTCTAAGAGATGTAGGAGGAGATCGAAGACGCCTGAAGAAGGAGAAGAAATTGCGGAATGCCCGAACAATTCTTCCACTCTCTCTGGATCTATTTCCTCTTGAGGACCATGATATCCTTCTCGGTGTACCAGTAGTACTAATTCCTTCATCCATCTCTGAGTGAACCATCTGAAGCTCTCTTTCCGTGCCTCTCCCGCCGCCAGTGAACCTCCCAACAGCGAACCCACCACCTGGAAGCCTCCATATGGTGAACCCCACCATCTCCTCCTCGTTCTCAGCCACATGAGCCAACTCGTCGTCCTCTATTTCCTGCACATCCGTCGGCATCTCATGGCGACAAAGAGGGCAGGAATTTCTCAGCGAGAGCCAAGGCAGGATGCAATCCTGGTGGTAGATGTGTTTGCAGGGCATCTCACGGACCTCAGTTCCGAGTTCGAAGCGGTCCTTGCAGACGGCACAATGGGACTCCATCGAGATATGGACATCGGCGATCTCGACAGTGGGCATAGACTCGATGGCGACCTTCGAAGTCGGCAGGTGCTCGAAACCATGCGCACCGCCGATTCCGTCAACCTCAGTCTGGGAGAGCTGGTCGAGTATTCTCTCCAATCCCGAGCCCATCAAGAACTCCGACGTGCTTTCCGGCGAGGGGCGGAGACCGGATCGGGTGCCGTCATTGTAGTAGAGATCGAGGCTGCTGGTGGTGGTCCGATCCGCATCGCGAAGTCCGCCTACGGGAGGACTGCGAAGAACAATGACGGGGTTGAAGGGATACCGGTCAACAGTGGACGCACGATTGTTACGGCGGAAAGTAATTTCCGAGGACTGGCGACGACGCCCGAAGGCCGCGGAGCTGTTGTCGACGGCGGAAGGGACGCGGCGGCGACTAGGCTCGGTGGCGGTCTCGGAGGCAAGAGGAAAGCGGGAAGGCGCGTCAAGGAAGCCACCGCCACAGTCTGGGCAGACGACTGCGTCCCAGGGCCAAATGAGAATGAAGCGACAGCAGTGGTGGCACCAGTACGTCGATGCCGTCTCCATGGAAGCCATGTACGACCAAAAGAAGATGGCGATGGCGTAGGCGACGGCGCCGAAGACGAGGAAGCACCGGAGGAAGAGAGGAGGAGTTCGCCTAAAAAGATGCAACCATTGAAGTTTGAACCCAAAGTCGAACCGATCTTGGATGGAAGCTCTGAAAAATCCGAGTTTCCGAGAGATTACAGCACGCACACCGATCAAACCATTCAAGAAATCCGCTTCGATTCAATCTCCAACTTGAAATCCCAAAATATGGCTAGCCAAATTGAGGAGAATCAAGAATCCCTTGCTTAGTTTGCACTCCTATCCCGCAAGGATTCGGGGATTTGGGAGGATAGAGAAGGAGGGGGAGGGGGGAGGGAGGGAGGTTTTAAGCGCTCGAGGAAGCTTCAAAGGCGGAAGCTCGTGCCCGCGGTGGCGTGCTGGGGACGGTCCGTTCGCGTACACACCCGGAGACGCCGTTATAACGATGTCATTCATGAAGCGAGTTCGCTTCGGGGTATGATACCCCGACGGCGTTGGTCAACGTTAGGCAGAGCGGGAAGCGGACCACGTGGGGTCAGAGATGGCGACTGGGGTTGGGCAGAGAAGGCGCAACGACTCGGTCCGGTGTCCGACTACTTTGCAGTCCCGAGTTCAATTACTAAAGTACCCCTGATGTAGATCGGACACTAACCCGGGTTTAGGGCCACTTGTACAATTTTAAGCACAATTATTGGAGCGATAAAAGAAAGAAGAAAGAAAAAGCCAAAGTTTTCCTCTTGGTGGAGAAAAGATGAGGGAGGGGATAGTGCCTGTCCTTGAGAAGACAAACCATGATGTGTTTCGACGTAGCAGGGCAGATGTGAGTTAATAGAGGTTTAGGTTGATGAATGGCCTGTGGGAGGGACTAAATTAGTGCAATTCACTCATCGCCCCCCCTGAGTTGGTCAACCTAACAAGATCTACGACCCGCTCCAAACGGATCTGACAAAGAAGTATAATTTTGGGTCGGGTTGGGTTCATTAGGCCGTGATTTCAAGGGGGACCGGCCCACGTCTTCCCGCCATCTTCTTACCCGCTGCTTGCTATTTCAACTCGCACCATGGTGAGTGATCTCATCAAATCCTGCTAGAGAGTACGTCAGTCATATGGAGATAAAACACATACCAAGAACATGTACAATTAAGAGATCCAAGAACTTGCGAAAGAGAGACATAGAAACTACGTTATATCCACGGTTCTATGGGTTGTTTATCCAAGAGGTGCCAGCATAGTACCAATCATTTCCCGGAGACGACTGCCAGGATAAATGGAGCTTCTTTCAAAGTTATTTTCCAGATCGACTTTGTTCTAAATCTATTTCTGAAACTGGACACTAGAAAATCTAATGAATGCTTTGTGGAGTCAAGCAAGTCACATAAGGAACAGTTGGGTTCTGTTGTTCATTTAGTTCAAAGATCTATAAAGGCATAAAACACCAAAATTTAAACAGCACACTATAATTTGCATGTTGAACATAATATCTTGTAAATATAGGAATGATAATGGAAAAACATGGTTAGATTTATCTTACTGAAGCCTGTAAAATTCCCCTTAAAATCTCTCACCGAACCTAAAGAATACTGCACCGGTACCAGAATTGTGATCCATAGCGTACTCGGCTCTCACCATCCCAAGCTTCACACCGGCACCATAGGAGGAGCCATGCCCAGCTCGGCGGAAAAATTCAGTTGGGTTTCCCTTTACATCCTTTGAACTGCCGAGGTCGTTTCCATGCTCTGCAAATAAATATACATGGGTGTTCTTCACGGGGACCCGCAGCTCAGCAGCAAGCTATAGTTGAACAAAAAGTCATGATTTTGAATTATATTGGATAGCATAATCAAAGAAAGATCCGTTGCTTGTTATATATATAACACCCGAGAAAAATGGAACAATGAATAAACGACAGGGCAGTGTGTCCTGCTTACCTCGAGAATGTTCCTGCAGGCACCCAATTCTCCCATGTTGTAGCCTCTCACTGAGTAGGGACCTCCAAGAGTGAAAGCATCATAGCTTGGGAGGTCTCCAACACAACCACCATAGTGTCCATGTAGGACCAGAACAGGTGGTGGTGATTTACCAATGCCTTCTTCAACTTTCATCAATGGAAGGAATCGAGTTAATGTGAGCTGGTGGCGGTTGAAGAATGGAAAGTTGCTGCCGATTCCGAGACCTTGGTCCAGCTACCATCAAAATTCAATATGATCATTAGATAAGCATGTCATCATGTCTAGATGTTCTACTCCATGTCACTCAGAAATCTTATACCGAATGGAGATGTCAAATATCACCAACCAATGGCAAAAGGGAAAAGCATGAAAGGTCAATAGAAAAGTTTTTGACTCGAGAAAATGAAACTATGATGTCTCCATAGTCACTGGAGTACATGAACTAATACATATCCATAGCTAAAAAACATACAGGACAAATAAGAACTACATAATCAGACATGCATCAATTAGTTGTCCATGTATAAAATGTCTAGGATAACCTAGATTAGCTGCGACTTACAAGCACACTACCATCCAATCAATTATGAACAAATTACTTAGAAAAAATCTGGACGATATGGTGAGGTTGAGGGAAATGAATCTTTATGAATTACGTGGCCATATACTATATATGCTAAATGGTTCAAATATTCAACTCTGAATAAGAAATTATCAACAAGAGTCCAATGGATCATTTTTTCTATCTACAGTAATGTTAAAAATGTAAATCTACCATCATATCGACACCTTTGATTACAGATGCATGCAAAAAACCTTTAGTTGACAGCAAGAACTAGATACCTGGAAGACATCTCTCTCACCAATGATTGCACCATTCAGAAACTTTGTGTTGTCGCGTGTAATATTCGCCTGTGCAAATGCCATGCGATCAATGCCAGTACCACTGAGGGTTGTTGGAGGCCCATCCATGCTTAAACCACCACTAGGTAATACTCGAGCACCATGGGTACAAATGCTAGTAGTTTCATCACGGGTTGTGATTTCTTCCATCACAAGCCCATAAGTAAATTTGCTTTGTCGGTTGAAGCTCTGAAATGTTAACAGTGAGTTCTACAGCAGTGAAGAGATGGGTCATGGAAATAAGATGAATGGCTACGTCAACAATGATACCTCGGTTATATTGGCTTTAAAGCCCACTCTGTCAATCCATACAGGCGGAACTTCATCTACACCCGGACCACCAGTGAAGACAGGACTTAACTTCCGGCTGTTAAAGCAGCTGGTGCGGAAGGTTCGGTTGCGAGGGTTGGTCACACCATCTAGATAAGGGTGCACATATTCAAGCTTGAAAGATAAATCATCCTGAACAAGAGTGAGAATATTACGTAACAAGTCAAACTAACATCATAAATCACTGACAGCTCACAAATACCACACAAGCATATGAAGGTTTGTGTTTATCTCCTAATTCTCTACTCATAGTTCCAACAATAACTAAATTGAAAAAAGGAAAAACAAATCGAAGAATTGCTTTTCTCAAACCAGTTCGATGTCCGAGAAGGAAGCAAACAACCACTGGACACACCAACAGACAAATTTCTGATATGGGCTAAATAACTTAAATCATTATAATCCGCAGAGGAAATGAAAGTCCTAACTCCTGAAAATAAGAATAAATCCACCAGAAAATTGAGAATCCTGACTCTTGATTATAATATAAATAGTATTGCCATCAGTGAACCCTTTAGGGCAACCATGAACAAGCTCCCACTATTGCCAATGTTCTGCTTTACCCCTACATACAGTGATCTCAGTGCAACCTCAAGTTTTTCGTTCAATTTCAGCACTTGAACTAAACAAATTTAAACAAATCTAACAATATGTAATTCTGCAACAAGGAAATTAAGATTTACACACCTGAGGATTGAGAAGATTGCTCGATGTCACCGAACCAACGATTGATCTGTTCAAGCCTTTTATGTTGCGATGTTCAAATGAAACAGTTCCACCAGGTTGAACTGAAGCCTAACAACAATAATGCACACAATGTGAGGAATCGATCTACTTGAAGGAGAATAAGACAGTTTACATCTGAATACCAGCCCATTCTTACAAACTGGAAGTCATGTCAGCATGGACAGAATTACCAGTGTTGGTCGTCCATCACGTCCAGGTACGATACTCCATTCGGTGCTTACTTCAGCTGACTTTTGATCCATTTCTCTGAGTTTGATTTCAACTATTATGCCTCCTTCATTCTTTTCATCTGGTCGTGGGTTCACCTCTATATTGGAGAACAAAGCAAGCGAGTTTATATTCCTCAAAGCTTGCTTTCCTGCTTCTATGTTAAAGACATGCCCTGGTCGAAGCTGCACTAGATCAAACATATTATAATATATTTATAATAATATAAAAACAATATCACAGAAATAATAGAACAGGTAGGAAATAAGAATAGCAAAGTCGAATCTTTTTAAGATTTGATGATATGTCGGAGAACCTGAAATTGGCGGAATATAATGTGCAGAACAAGCAGAAATGTGCTTTACGACATACATGTTTGACAACGATATTAATCTATCAGACTAATTTATGTATAATCTCATCAAAAAAACCCTCTCCAGGACCTCAATGGATATTTAATATGTACAAAACAAACTCCAGGTTCAGAATGACGACTGTTCACAATAGCAAACTTTTGCATATATGTCCCAGGTTGCTCTTGGAATATTTATCTTAATAACACAATAACCAAGCTGGTTGTCAGAAAGTCATTCTGAATAAGTGATGCAGATGCCACCGGCAAAAAAAGTCAGATGTCACAGAGCAAAACCAACATGGTCAATGGCTATCGAAATATTAAAACCTGACAGTTGATCTAAAAAATTGCAGAAGCGTTCTTATTAAAGAAGATATAAAAAAAGAAAGAAATGAAGATGAGAATAGGGTAAAGAGAGAGAAAAAGAGAGAGAGAGAGAGAGAGAGAGAGAGAGAGAGAGAGAGTTGTATTGAATCCTAATGGGTGAATCACTTCCATTTTTGCCTTAGCAAATCATAAGAAGAAGTAACTAGCAAGAAATAGCTACCCAAACTGCCAACATGACAGGTAGTTTTCCAGCCAATACAAGTATCTTATCCCATTACCAATTTCTAAGATCTACTTTCTTGAATTAATAAATATACAACATGACAATGACCATTATGTCTGGCAATCTTTTTTTCATATATTCATTGGAAATGTCAGTTTTTCCATAACCAGCTAGCCATTCATAATCGGCTAACTCATCTTGTATCAGACCAGTGATTATTCGCTTAAGGTTTAATTTTGATGTTTATTTCATTCACTAGTACAATTGGATTTATAAAACTAGTCAAGTTTCATTTTCCATGATTGTGATTGGAGACTGTAAGTTCAGTTAGATCTCTTTTTCAATAACATTAGCTTGCTGGAAAAATATATCTGGTATACATTCCTTACTCTTTTAGTTGTGCGGCAGTTAACATGTCGCGGCAGGGAGCTGAACCACCAAGACACGTATAATTTAGCCTTATTACAATTAAAATGCAACAAAGATGATGCTTTTGAGTATCATGCTGAAATGTACATTATCAATTTTAGACATGCAACCTGTCAGCCTTTCCTAATAAATGAGATCTAATTTATCTTTTAAATACTTTCAAATATTGATGTAGCTTCAGTAGTTTTTTGTTGAAATATGCACTATGTGTGTGCACTAGCTGGTTTAAAGTTGGAGGGGGAAGAAAACCTAATGTAGATTCCGACCTATGACATAGGTTACAACTCTGAAGAGCTTTATCAAAAACCTAGTTCCATATGGTATTTTCATTTGAAAAAAATACAAATTTCTACAAATTAGCCTCATACATAACAAAATGATAGTTAATCCTCATGGGAAACAGAGAAACTAAATCATAGTTAACCTTCATGGAAGACAAAGAAACTAATTTAAGTTTTAGTGAAATGATAAGTCACTCTAAGTCTACACATATTCCATATACCGACCACTTCTTTATATCAACAAAATGCAGTGAAAACTAACAAAGAATAACTAGAATAATCAGACATGTGAACAATCCCCCTAAAGGAAAAACATCGAATAACTTATTGTTGTTTCAATTTAGAGTTGTATTCTAACAGTCCTAGCAAGTCAGTCTCCAGAATCAAACAATTCAGACAGCGCTATGGTTTCCCCACTTAATACTAAAGTTTTACATTCTTTGATATACTCTATCATAGAGCATTTGAGTAGTTACCAATAAATGAGAGCAACAAAGTGACAATTATACCTGTCTGGGCAGCTCCCGACGAAGGACAGCCACTTGAGTATTCCCTTCACATAAATTTCCAAGCTTATCCAGGAACTGGATCTCAAGCCGAGTAATATCACCCTCCACGACCTCACACACCACCTCCTTCGTGTTCAGATTCCCAAAATTGACAACCTGGGCACAAGCATACCCCTCATCCTGGTACCACTTCTGCACCCGGTCCCGAATTCTCTGCAGCAACCTGGCACTCACCTTCCCTTTCTCGCGGAGCATCTGCAGCACCTCCCGCCGCACCGTCACAGGCAGCAAGCATGACCTCGAGCGATCGATCCTCCTCCTGTATTCCCTCTCCTGGCTTCGGAAGTACTCTAACTTCTCCTTGTCCGTCATATCCGGGTCCATCTCCATCGGCTTCGTCTGCGGCAACAACCCGACGTTGATGCAACGAAATGCGTCCGCAGACTGCCACGTGCTCTCGGCGAACGACACTGTGAGGGCCAAGGTGCCATCGGGCTTGGTCTTGGCTTCGAGGTCGACCTTCTCAAACATGCCGGAAGCGGCCAGGTTTTCCACCTCTGAATGGAGCTGGGCCTTGGTGTAGACACCACCGTTGCGCAGGGACACCATCTCGAAGAAGGAGTCCTCCGTGCCGGCGACGGTGGTCGAGCGCCGGCGGTCAAAGAACAGGATGTCGGAGATCTTATACCGCTTGAGGCCGCTCAGCTTGTTGAGCTGGACGACGATGTTAGCGGGTAAGCCATGGGGGTCCCACTCCTGGCCGGCGCCGCCCTCATCCTTCGCAAGCGCCACCATCGGGGAGAACAGGTTAGACCAGAAACCACCCCCATCGCCGCCGCCGCCGCCCCAGTACCAACCTCCGCCACCGCCACCGTCAATGGGGGGAGGAGGGGACGAAGCAAGCAAGATGAACCCGCCACCAGCCGCGGCTGCAAAGGAGACCGCGGAGGTGGAGAAGGCTGCAAGGGATTTCTTGCAGGCGCCAAATATGGAAGGTTTAGGAGCCATGGATCTGTCGGAGGAGGGATGCTTGCGCCTCGGTGGTGCAGCAGAGGAGTGGATCTGGGGCCGGAGGAGCTGCTTTGGGGCGGCGAAGGCCATGGCTGCTTGGAGATAGGGAAGGGAATGCAAGGGGGCAGAGATGCGGCGGTGAGGGTTAGGAAAGCACAAATGCCTCCTCCAAGAAAGCCACGAGGGCTGAGCGGGTGCGGTGCGGGTGACGGAGCCTCGATAATAAAAGGAAAGGGTTTCGCCAGGGTTTATGTGAGACCGGCCTCACTCCTCACGGCCTGGGTTGGGCTCGCTCATTACGGCCATTTCTACTATTATTTTGGATTCTTTTTATTTTAAAAACCATAAGTTTTCCTTTTCAATTTACTTCCACTTTTAAAAGATAAAAAATTATATCTAATCTTTGTCTCATCCATCATCGCCTTCACCTAGTTATCATGTTATGATCGTCTCCATCACTCGTCATCTCTACCTCATCTCCCTCGTACTCCTTCGCTAACGTGATATCGTAATGAGGCTGACGTTAATCATGTCCATAACGAGGCTTAGTATTTTTCCCTTAAAGCTCTTCCTCCACATGCTTATTATCTTCTCCTACTCCAATAACATAATCAATATCAACTCAATTGTTAGTGTCGAGAGTGAAGGGGTCATAAATATCAATGACCTCTTTGATTTAATTGGAAGAAGCAAGACTATCGTAGATGGAGATGAAGATGACTAAGAGTGTCAACATAACGAACGATGTAATAAGATGAGAGGGAGCGACATATGCTATCAAAGCATGCAGAGCAAACAATGAAGACGTGAAGAAAGAGTCTAAAAGAGAAGATGCAAAGTTAATTCATTGCTATGCACACCCTCCGCCCCACTACAAGACCCCACTGACAAACAAGGGTGATACGACAGAGGCTAGAGATAATTTTATATTTTTAAAAATATAAATTAATTTATAAAAAATTAAAATTTTATGTTCTATGAAATAAAAATATTGTTTTTAATTTTAAAAGTTAAAATTAAAAATAGATAATATTATGTTGAATTCCTATTTTTTTCTTTGTGAGCTTTTCCCAAGAGGTGCTCCCCTTTGTCTTCTTCTTTTTTTTTTTTTTTCCCTAGCAATGCCCCTCTTTCCCTCAATTCCCAAAAGGTCCCTAACATTTCCTATGTGATATTATGTTATAATGTTTTCCTATTGAGTTACAGTTTTGTGGTATTAATGAAAATATTATAAGTTATTTTTCAATTGAAATATCTACATATCATTCTTTTGAATCATATAATTCAACAACACTTATCTTCGGTTTACTGTCATCAACTCTGAATTGTTGTTTTAAAAAAATAAAATCAATAATAGCATGGAATATATTAGTTGCAGTGTTTTTCGAGTTATATTTTTCTATTATATTGATACAAAACACTATAACACAATTAAAAAATAATGTAATCAGACATATTATTTAATTAAAATATCTATTTACCAATTTCTTAGCGGTTAGCACATAATATGGATTATGTAATAGTTTTGATGGACTAATTATATATTATCATATAATTAGTTATCTTTAACATCTTCATCTTTATATTTTTTTAAATTGATAACCGTGTTTACAAAAATAAAATATTTAATACTGATTCTTCTGATGTCATCGATTTCATTGGTCGAAACACTATAGATAGATAGACAAGCCAAAGTGAAGCAAAGCCAACAGGTGCTCAATGATCAACTTTGTGATATTTTTAATGATAAATTTTATGATATTTTCATTAACAAAATTGATGATACTATGAAAAACGTGAGTAAATATTTTAATTTTTATAAATATAAAGATCTCAATAATTTTTTAAAAATATAAGAATCTATATATTATATTTAATTAATTATAGAAGTAATAAGTAATTAGCAAAAGTTTTGATTGATTTTTATAAGGTTAAGTTTCATTTTAGTCATTGCATTGACCACTTAAGTCCTTATGATTTAATTGTATCTAAAATAATCTCTATGATTTTAAAAACATAGCGTATAAGCCCTTCTCGTTAAGCCCAAGTTAACAAACGTAAGAGGCTGCTTATGTGATATATTACCTCATAATAAACTATTAATATAATGACACATATAATTTAATTTTTTTAAAAAAATCTATTTTAGCCCTTAATGTTTTGGTCATAGATCATTTAAGCATTTATAGTTTTATTCATGTCTAAAATAATCTTTATATTTTTAAAAACATAGTATATAAGCATCTTTTATCAAGTCTAACAATAAATTATTAAGATAATAATATATATATATATTTAAATTAAAAAATTGAGATCACCATCAATGACGGAAGGAAGCGTCATTGTGGAAGCGACCAGTAGAGCATTATACGTATGTAACATCTCCCACATTGACAACGAGCTAAGGAGCTTATAGTCATATCTTAGGTAGATGTGTATCAACCAATTCGATGTTAGGCACGCAATGATCTTTTAATCTCTCTTCGTCCCCCTTAGTATCTTCATTCTCGTCGCCTCCTACTTTGTCGTCTCTTATGCCTCCACCGATCACGCCTATGACGTGGTGGTCTAGCTCTTCCTCATCTCTACCTTTGGCGTCTCCTGCCTTTGCATCTCTATCTTCGTCTTTTGCTATGGCATCTATCGTTTCCTCTTTCTCGACAAGATAGATTTTTTTTTAAAACTTAAATTACATGTATCATTCATTATATTAATATTTTTTGTGAATCAACATATCACGTAAGCATATTATAACGTCTATTAACTCAGACTTCACGAAAGAGGCTTATATGCTATATTTTTAAAAATATAGATATTATTTTAGACAAACAAAACTATAAGGGTTTAATTGGTTCATGACTAAAATTATTAGGGCTAAAATAGATCTTTTATTTTAAACTTAAATTACATATGTTATTATATTAATAGTTTATTATGAGCAAGCATACCACATAAGCAGACTATAATCTTTGTTAACTCAAATTTTATGAAAGAGACTAATATATATGCTTTTGAAAATATAAGAATTATTTTAGACACGAATAAATTATAAAAATAATAAATGATCAATAACTAAAATAATATAGATTAAAATGAAGCTTAACCCATTATTCGAACCCTTCATCGTCTCAATCCACATCATTCTCTTCAAAACCTTGTTCTTGCCTTGAGCGATCATACTCCTACCGTCGAGGCCAAGGACTTTATACTGCGTCCTTTTACTCAATAAGGAACGACCCCTTGCATCTTATATTAAGCATGTTGGGGTTGCTCCACAACGAGAGATATTGTGTCAGTTGGAGCAACCTTAATCAAGACTGGAGCATCAATTTATCGTATTTATCGTCAATCTTGGCCATCGTTGGTGTCGAGGATGCCCAACATCACCATTGTGGATGACGACGATGGCTCGACGGGGGCGAAGGTGAGCGCAATCTACTAGCGTCGTGAGGCGGCGCAGTTGAAGTTACAACGGGAGGAGCGACGAGTTCAAGACCCCAACTATTTGCATTGGACGGAGATCTCGGCGGTGGGGCTTTGGAAGGTGGTGGTGCGCGGCCACTTTGCCTTCGCCGTCGAGAGTAAGAAGAGCCACATCAACAACGTTCATGCTTACGCACATGAGTACATAGTAAGTATCTATGACCAACAAGCGTGTGAGATGCTAATAAAAATAATGTGTTTTTTTTGGATTTTGAGTCTTTATTTCTCAGTTTATAGTATATTTGTATTAGTTGACATGAATTTTTAGAGGTGTAGAAGAATTTATAATCCTATTAAACCACAAAGTAGAAGTCAAGTTTTTTTACGTGTTCTTATTCATGATCGATAAAAACCACTTATTTGAAACCCAATCAAAGTTGATACGTTAATTTGTGTTGAAGCTTGAGTCCTCCTTATTTGGTGGCCATAATATTTTTTTTATAGACTTACGAGATTTTTATGAATGCATAAAAAAATAACACTACAATCTTATTAAAGAAATATTATAATTGATATAAAAATCATTTTTTATATATTTTTATTCATGAACTAATAAAAATTATCTATTTATAATCCAACTATAGTTGATAAGTTAGTTTGTATTTGATTTCGAGTATTCCTTCTTCAGTTAATGTATTTTTATGAATGTGTCTAAAATATTGTAATTGTATTAAAAAATACTGTATAGAAGTCGAGTTTATTACGTGTTCTTATTATGAAATGAATAAAAATAACTATTTGAAACTCCACAAATAATGATAAATTAATTTGTTAAAGTGTCTAAAACATTTTACATGGCCTTCGTGATCAAAGTGTCTCGTTCTCAACGCAACCTAACTGGGTTATGCATTGGATACATATAATATGATCTTTTTTAGGTCAAAATATTTTTTTCATAATAAATGTGTTTTTCTTGGGTTAGACATTTCATGCATATGGAATGACATTTGCATCAAAATATATGTTAATACTCAATGTAACATGTTGTGGGAATTTATGTCATGGTCGAGGTGTTAGTACGACTCGACCATTCCCGTGTGCGTAAGGCCATCTGCGTCAGTAAGTGTTGGGCTTGGAGCTCAAGTGTTTGGGGTCACCATTCGGGTCTCTACTTCCTGGGGTTTGGCATCTCGGGTTCTCCGTTCGTAAATCCCTCCTCAATTAGCCTACACAAAGACCTCCTTAAGGTAGGACCTCCTTAAGGTAGGGACTCACGAGATGATCCCTCCGGCGATCAAGTCAGTACCTCGATCGAGAAGGTTCTTGAAATGTGAATAACTGGTTCAGAGTTTCAGAGAGAGAGTCCCCCTTTACTATTCCCAAGAGGGGTTTTTATACCTATCGACTAATAATCGCATGTACTTCCGCCTTTACTACCATCGATGTCCTAGAGCAAGGTAGATGTAAGACATCACAAAGTACCGAGGCGTCGTACACCAAGTCGGCAGTTTGTACTGACGTGCATGACACTCTTCATTTATGAGCGCTCTATCTCGATCATTGGCATAGCACCTTGGTTAATACTGTGCCACCTCGATCAATCATTATGCCAGCTCGATCCGTCACATCGTCAGGTCGATAGATGACGTGACTCCTGTTGCTCTCGTGGCCTGCTAAGCTGGATGGGGCCTTGATGAGTTGGGTCGACCCATGACTAGCTCTATCATAACCTAACTAGGTAAACTGTTCATTCACTAAGCAAATTTAACTAAGCAAACTGTCTCAAGCATCCATTACATTAGTTTGATTAAGCAAAATGTCCAAAGCATCCATTAAAGCCTAATGTACTAAATTAGTTTGATAGGAAATTTTTTTGATTTTTTATATGATGAAGAAAATATTATTTGACTATATTCCTTGATAATGAACATGGCTTGTTGAATTGCCAACAAAAAAAAAAATGGTAATGTTTCTTTATAAGATGTAAAACAATTTCAATATCTTCCATAAAGCAATCAATCATAGTATTACAAAACTATCTATCTGGTTCCAAAAATTTTGAAGAAATGCTGTGTTGAGCAAAATATATAAAAATCAATACCTTTTTTTGGTAATTCTTCAGCCAAACCTACCTATGCCAACGTATGAAGTGAAGATGGAATTATAAAGATCATTATGAAGCCATCGTGTTTACACTTCTACAAAGATAAATAGTAGTAAATAAAAATTTTAAAAAGGAAGTATGCCAAAGATAAATCACGATTGAATTATACTCGAAGAGGATTGTTTGAGATAAGAGATGAAACTTTAGTTTAGAATTAATTATCCTACAACTAGGATTTCAGATAAATAAGAGTGGATAGATTAGGAATCCTTGACATTAAAATACAACTAGGATTAGAAATCTTGAACAGATTAGAAATTTTGGAAATGGCTAATAGATTGAAAATTTTGATCGAAGAAGTCTCCACAAGGATTGCATATTTCAATCAACATGTTGAAGTCAACTCATTATACTAATTAAATTACTGTGTAAGCTATGTGATGACATAAATAGCATTCAATGACGATGATATGATGAGGAATGTACTGAATGAAGAAGAAAGGAAGGCGTTAGATTTCTTTCCATCAAACCATACTAAGGATCAGAATATATAAGGAATATAAAATTATGATTTTATATTTATTTCATCTTCTATCAATTTTTTTTTCTTTTCTTTATCGACATGAAGGGTTCCAAGCAGCACTGAAGTTTCACGGACGACGGCCAAAAACAAGACAAAGATGAGGCACTACTGAAACCAAAAGAAGTCATGTAAGAAACTAAGATAGTTTACAAAAACACGAAGACTTCGGAAAGGTGAACAATCATGTCCATTAAACAAAAACTAGAATGAGGTGGCCTCGTTTCTCTCCCCCAAGATGAAGAGAAGTGCCTCCATCCAACCCTGTTTAAAAGCAAGTTAATGAAATGAAACCTTAAGCGACGAAGACGACTTGCGAGGCAAGGCCAAAAAAGTGGGGGAACTGTTTCACGATATGGCGAGCGTCAACATCGACATCGAGGAAGGCAAAGGAAGCAGCGAGAGGAATGGTTTGATAGAAAGAATCAAGCTTGTAACACCTTCCTTCCTTCCTTCCTTCTTTTCCTCGCTTTCTGATTCAGCACATTCCTCTTCCTCATCTTCTACTACTACTACGTTATCGGATGATGACAGACTACAGGGATCATTCTCGATCGCACCAGCCCCCGTGTTCCGGCTTCTCTCGCTGCCATGAAGGACTGTGTCGTTTCCAAACTACAGTGGTGCAAGCAAAACAAGCTACAGATGTGCTTCTACGTTGGGATCATCCTTTACCCTGGTGGTTTATTCGCTGCACAAGGCAGCTACTACCTTCGGATGGTCAACTACGTCGCTCCATGCCTCACTGCTTTGCCCGCTGTAACTCGATTCCATGAACAGTTTAGAAATCTCGAGCCGATCAGAGACATCGGCAACAATTTACAGCGACTGGAACAGTTGATCAGAGATTTATCAGCTTCGCTTGATGGAGGACCGACGACGAGTGTCGGAAGATGCGAAGCGTGCCAAAAAAACCAGCAGTCAGCGTGATACACGTCACTCCAACATTTCAAGTCAACGGATTTATGATGCTATTATGTTTCAGCAGTTCATGGTCATATAATAACAATAGTAAAATATTAACTTCAAGTTTATGATGGGAGTTCCTGTTTGGTTTGATCCCTCCCTCTATGAACAGAAGACTCGTATAGTATAGTGCTCTCTATTTGATAAGCTATCATTTTTAATAAGAATTTTTTAGTTTTGAAGTATTTTTTTATAGCCACCACCTTTTCATGTTATTTTTCAACAAACAAGAGGATTGATAATTTTAGTTTTGTAAGCATTAATACCGAAGGATAAATCTTAGAGACTATCAACTACTTCGACTGACAAAATTAAGATCTTGATCATATTTCTATAGAATAAACTTTAAACAACTTGTACAAACTTATTTTAAAAAAAGTTAAGTTCATTACATGTTCTTATTCTGAAATGAATAAAAATAACTATTTGAAACTCCACCAAGGATGATAAATTAATTTGTATTGTACTTTATTTTTCTGTTCCTCGATTATAGTGTTTTTTTTTCTAATTTTTGATAAATATTATAATTGGTGAATGTATTATTTAATAGAGAAAGACTTAATGTTGTAATGTATCATTAGTTAATGTGATACAATGCTAGGTTTTCAATTGTTTCAGTTAGGTATATTTTTCAGATTGTGATACAATTTGAGTCTATAAGATACTGTATTATAGTAATTGCTTATCAATTACGTTTTGATCAAATATTTTATTTTATAAGATGTTACTGTGTGTTTTTGCCCCCACTGCATTATGTTATGATTTATGATTTTATAGGGCGGTACTAATTATGTTTTGATTTTATTTCTCTATCAATTGTGACTCAACTCGATTATATTATTTTTACACTAAGTTAAAAGTACTCCTATCGAGAAAATATTATAACTAAATGAGAAAATACCGAGTTATCTCGTAGTCATTTGAAATATTCTTATTCAACACCAAATCAAAGCTAATGCACTATGGTAGATGCCAGTGCATCAAAAAATTGAATGGTGGATATACTAACCAAGTTACAGTATTTTTATAAAAGAAAATATTACAACCATCTTATTTAATGGTAATTTTGAATATATATATTTTTTCAATAGTCTATTAGTAAATCAAAGTTGTGCCAATCAATCTGCCAATGAATTATTACATGGTTCAAAAAAATGACAAGTAAAAAATTTAATTTAAAAATAATTCTCTTATATTCATAAAAAATTGAAGTATTTTTATAAAAAATATTATAACCATCTTATTTAATGCTAATTTTGAATATTTTTTTCTTCAATAGTCTATTAGTAAATCAAAGTTGTGCCAATCAATCTGCCAATGAATTGTTACATGGTTCAAAAAAATGACAAGTAAAAAATTTAATTAAAAAATAATTCTCTTATAATATTTTATTAATTAATATTATAAAACACTATAACTTAATGAAAAAAAATACTGTAATTGGTCTATAGCACTGAGTGAGTTCAAATGTTTTCATTAATGTCAAAAAACATTATAATTCAATAAGAAACATATAGTAATAGGTTCTCTATAAGAAAAGATTGGTTCACCCGTAAATTTAATACACTTGGAGGTATTGTGGGGATCGAGAGAAAAAGGTACCATCAAGGAAGAGCAAAAAAAAAAAGAAAAAAAAGGAGGATATCTTTTGTTAAAAATAAAAAATTCTTTTGAAGATGTTAATTAATTTTACTTGTAAAATCTTTGATGGCTTACCGTAAAGTCCTTAACTCAAATTCCGTTTTTTTTTTTCATTTAACCTCTTATAAAAATATATATAATATGTTTTTATTATAATATATATGTATATATATATGTATTTTTATTTTTTAATAAAAATATATAATATTATTTTTGGGTCAAATTTTTTGATAAGGGCTATGACTGTATATTCTTTGTGGCTATCACAACTAAGCGATAGCCCAAAATAAAATTATTTTTATTTTTTAAAAAGAAACTAAATCCTCGTTCATTGCGGTACCAAAAGCAACAGCGAACAAGCGACCCGAGAGGGGGAGAGCAATACCCGTCGGCGACAAATGGGAGACGCGGGGCGCAGCAGCGGCGGCCATGCGACCACGAGATGGTCTCTCCGAGGAATGACGGCCCTCGTCACTGGCGGAACCAGAGGAATCGGGTCCGTCGCCTTCTTCTCATCCTCCTCCTGCACCTTCCTTTTTCCTTCCCCCTTCTTAACCCTTGGTCTCCTCAAATTCCAACTCCCAAAGGCACGCGGTGGTGGAGGAATTGGCGGGGTTGGGCGCGTCGGTCCACACCTGCGCCCGCAAAGAGGCAGACCTCACCGAGTGCTTGAGGAAATGGGCGGCCGAAGGGTTTCGCGTCACCGGCTCCGTCTGTGACATCTCCTCCAGGGAGCAAAGAGATCAGTTGATGCGGGAAGTCTCTGCGACCTTCAATGGAAAGCTCAACATACTTGTACGTCCCGGCTTTGTCTCACCGTTGCACCTAAGGAATCTGCAACTAAACTGTGTTACCTAATTTTCTACAGGTAAACAATGTTGCGACAAATATAAGGAAGCCGACTGTTGAATTTAGCGCCGAAGAGTACTCATTCCTCATGGCCACAAATCTGGAATCTGCTTACCATTTGTGCCAACTTGCTCATCCTCTTCTTAAAGCATCGGGAATGGGAAGCATCGTGTTCATTTCTTCTGTTGGTGGGGTGGTAGCTCTAAGTACTGGTTCCATTTATGGAGCAACCAAAGGTATTGCTTAGTGATGGCTGGTATTCGTATGCATTGATTACCTTTAGTAGCAGCGCAGCAAATTGTCATGGTTTTCATCTGTAAAACACTTGTTAACAAAGTGCTCCTTTCAGCTGCAGTGAACCAAATGACGAAGAACTTGGCATGTGAGTGGGCCAAAGACAATATTAGGATCAACAGTGTTGCACCATGGTACATCAAGACTAAACTAGTGGAACATGTATGTTCCTCCTTGCCTATTCATTTGAAGTTATGATACTTACTAAGTCGCATGATTCTGAAAATTTTGCATTATTATTGTATAATCAACAGATGCATTGTATGGTGACTACAAACTTACACAGTGAATTTTGACAATGTATAATTTACTTTAACTTGAGTGCTTTGGAGTTCCCCCTACCCTTAGATCATCCATTAGGGCCTTGGATTGCATTTCAAATTAGTTCTTACTACGCAAGTAAGAATTTACAAACTAGAAAAGATGCTGGTATCAAATGCAAGAATAGCAATATATGAGAATTTGTGATAAGGACATAAGTTATTCTTAACATTGAATATTTTGGCTACTGGAGATTGTGGGCATGTAAGTTCCTTTGTTAAGTTTGTGAATTAACTTAATATTTGTTTTAGAAGTGGTAATACATAATAACTTTTTTGCAAACTTAAATATTCCCCAAGAAGGGAAAGGAAGAACCCCCTTTTCATGCAAGCATTTATTATGTTCGCACACCGTAATACGTTTGTGCATGCATATGCCTGTGCTAGCATGTCCCTACATGCATCTTGCACATTCTTTGATTTCACATCGCCTAATGTGCATTAAACTCCTTTCATGGGAAAATATTCATTAAGATTTATATGGCTATTGCAACTAGCTATTGGAGAGACATTTTGCAGTTTTTAGCCGGGAGCACTTTGTCAAAGCTCAATGACTGGAAAAGATTCATGTAACCAACTCCAAATAGTTGGAACATTATAGCCTGTTGTTGTTGTTGTTGTAAGTTGTAACTGGGAGCACTGCATAACATGGAATTTGACTTACGGGATAAGTCACATAGGTGAAATTTAAGAGTTTGCTAAGAGGATGGAAACAAATGCTCCTATATTGTCATTTTTTAGAATATAGTTTGTCGCATTGGTTGACTAGAGAGTTATGAGTTTTTAAAATGTTGAGAAAAATTGTGTCCATTGGCCAAGGAAATGAATGAAGCAAAATACACAAGGAACTGTCATAGACGACCAATAACATCAGAACAGAGAGCGAAAGACATAAATTGAGGTTTGAAAAAGTAAAGAGGGTCGGCAGGCGATTTCTTTGCAAAAGAATGATTTGAATCTGTCGTGTATTCATTGAATGGTCATACAGTTACTTCAAAGGAATCACATTTTCTGTTGCTTACAACTAGATGGATGGTCATCTTTATGGTTATTTAATGGTGTTACACCTTCTGATGCTTCCATCTAAATCATTTTTGGCCTTCCCTTAGATAGATAGCTATTTAACTTCTAGAACATCCTATTTGCTCAACCCCTTCGCTTTTCTCTCTTTTTTTTTCCATTTTTAATTTGATTTCCTATGGTTGAGTAATATTTTTCTAAGAGTGGGACACAAGCTACACTAAAATGCTATCTTCTTTGGGTATTTTTGAAGCATAACTTTGTCGGCATTTGTTTTGTGAATTAGTTAGGGAAATGTTCCTTTTTGGTATTTTATACTATATTGTTCTAACTAAAATGAAGCAAACACAAATGCTTCTTTTTATTTTTTTACAATAGATTAACGATTTCAAGCATTGCTGTTAAATCACATGTTGAGGCTATGTTAAGTGACAGTAGATTTTGCCAGAAACTCAATTGCATCTTTGATGACAATTTGATTGGTTAAGTTGGGTATATAAGTTGTTAGTAAGCAGGAGCTAAAATTTTGGTAGCAAATCCATGCATTTTTTATTTGAATTGAGTTGTCAGAAAAGAACTTGCATGCATGTTGCATTTAATACAGAATATACTCATATGCTTTAGTTACTAAAGTAATATGCATGATTTTTGTGGTCACTCTATCTAATATACACCAGAAAGAAATTAATCCTGTAATAGATGGTTTTTTGGTACTTGTTTTAGAAATGGGTTTTAACTAATAGGTTATGCAACTCTGGTGATGGAACATTAAGGGAGTGGAACAAAATAAAAATTCCTCATCTGTATAGTAAAAAATGTTCAATTACTGTTTTCTTTATTGTAATAATTAAGTACTGCATCATATATTCATGAATTTATATCTTTGTGCCCAGTGAAACTCATTCTCATGCAACTTGTTTAGGTTTTTTAAAACCTTACCATTTTTTTTGTCATACAGAGATGTAGTTATGACATGTAGTGAATGTACTGGGAGATCTAATGTGCCATTACAGGACGAGAAAAGACCGCATTTAGCTGCTTATTTCATAACAATTGTTTTGATGAATTCACTATTGCTGCTTAATTGGGACATTATATTACTGTTGCTGTTCTGTTGCCTATTCTGCTTGAACCAAGATAGATCTACGCCTCCCTCCTAGGCTTCAATAACATCTCCTTTCTCACAGCTGCTCGATGACAAAGATTTTCTGCAAAGAGTAATTGATCGAACGCCCCTCCGCCGAGTTGGAGAGCCGGAAGAAGTGTCATCTCTGGTCGGATATCTGTGCCTACCTGCTGCTTCTTACATAACTGGGCAGATAATTTCAGTTGATGGTGGAATGACTGTAAACGGCTTTTATCCAAGCGGGTAACAATGGCTTTGGCTGTCTTTACTTAAATCTGCAAATGTCGAATCTCTTAGATCATTAGAAGCAAGTAGCTCTAGTATCAAGATGAATCCATGTCTAAGTGCAAGACATGGTGCCAGTTTCTAACCTGCAATCCTTTGTAATAACTCTAGCTGGTTAGACATCTCCAGCAGCACTTGATGGCGAAGTAAACTTTGAGTTATCTTTGTTCTGCTTCTGTTTTTTCAGTATAATTGTGTACATGCGGCTGCGTGCTAAGGTGAGACAATGGAATGGCATTAGAAACTGCATAATGTATAAATTATTAGATATCTTGTAGTTAATACCAAATATTTACGACATTATTGCTTGTTGTTGTCCTAATTCAAATACAGAGTTTAACTGGAATTTAGATCATATAGACTTAATCAGGTTATTAAATTGGTTTCATATTAACAATTCAAATATATGACTTCAATATTTCTTTACGACAATGACGATTACAGTTGGTCATGGAAGTGTACTCTGTTGGGACGGTAAGGCGGTGGATTATATATATTGATCTTATATTGGATTGGCAAATGCATTTATACCAAACACAAACGTTTCCGCCATAAACGTGCATAGAATGGATTTTGGGTTTTTTTGTTTTTTTAATGGAGTCGAAGAATGGTAAATATTTTGGACGGCTCTTGATGGACTTGCTCGATGGTTGGGATGAGTCAGGGCTCCTCACATTTATGCTTCCCAATCTCTCTCTTGGAATCGTGTGTAAAGCTAGATAGCTACGAACAATCGTCGAGCTCGGCCTTGGCTTTTAGATCTGGTAAGGAAGGCTTCCGATTCCCCGCTTACAGGTCGCTTTCTCTTCTCTCGATCCTCCCTAGGTCTCGGTCGTCACTGCTCTTGGATCTGGTTTCTTTTGCTCGACGCTTCACATTGTCGATTTCGATTGCTCGCCTGGCACATTGGATCCGCAGCGGATTTGGCTTCTTGCGATCGCGTTTAGGTTCTGGCCAGCTCTGTGCAAGTCCGTAGATCCTTCCCCTTGCTTCTGGGGATGGAATTCTTTATTTGTTTAGGGATTTTGCGCCTATAATTTTGGGCTTGTTCGATCTAAAAATGTGTGTGCTCCGCTCATGTTCTGCGAACTGTGTGAGATTGATCTGACGATTTCTTTTTCCATCATAGTTTTTGATCAGGCTTGCGGGATTGAAAGAACGGAAGTATGGCGTCCAGGCGAGCGATTAATCCATCTCGACGCGTCGCTGATAGCGGAAGCATTCCGCTCGTCAGCTCACTACATCAAAAGTCACGGAATTCGCCCCTGTTATCTGTTGCACTTGTTATTTTGGTACGTCTTCTCTCATTTCAGAGTGTAATTGCTATCTTAAGGAATATAGGTGCACCATCCGCGGCGGATGGTTGATGGAGAATTTAGAGTTTGATGGGTACCCTTTCTGAAATTTTAGGGTGCTTTTCTTCTCATTGGTTACTCATTTAGAGGCTCAGGTACGTGTGACTCTCCTATCAAAAATTTGAGGGAGAATTGGGCATTTGATCCATTGTTAAGGAGAACCAATTGTCTATAGATATTGAATCTTTGTAGTCCTCTTATCTATTTTCATTTGTTGTCTAAACTATCATGATTGAACGAACTACTTTTCCTACTTCGAGAAACAGGTGGATTTGCTGGTAACAAGGAAGCTATAAATATTGGTCAAGGTACATAATCTTTTTTTTTTTGTGTCATCTCTGTAGTCTTTCTTGAATTAAGGTAAATTTCTTGTCTGATTACATGGTTTTCTACGCATGTTCCTCTCAAGCTGGCCTAAGTTCACTTTTCATTTAAAATTTTTATACAATTTGTTGATTTTGAGAAAAACTCCATGGGTTGTAAATATGGTACTTAGTTCCTTCTTTTTCTAAGTTTTAACATGTGTCTTATCTTTATGTCAAACTTTTTGAACCACAGACTCTCTACTAAACTTCACAAGGTCAATCTCAGGGAATTGCAAGAAGATTGTAAGTCGAAAATTAATATGCTTAGTTACATGAAGTTAAAACATTTGTCCCACAAGTAAGTATTTGAGTGTGTTGTATATCACTGAATATGGGTTTATCTCTCAAGCCTTGTTTGATAGATTTAGGATTACCTATACTGCACGACAAAAACTGAGAAGATTACATCGTTGAAGTCTAATCAAACATTAGTGTCATCAACACTCTAAAATTGGATTAAGATTTATTGTTAAAGCAAGTTTAAAGCAGCAGGCCTTGTTTCAAAATCTAAAATGCTAGCTCAAGCAAACAAGGGGTTTCACCTGGAACTGTAGAGGATTTAAAAAAATGGCTATTTCACATTTTCTTTTATGACATAGATCTTCATATCAAAACATAAATAAGCCAGTGGAGTCTATAAACATGAACTGTATGTTATCATGCATAACCGCACTGTTTGGTGAAAAAAATCCTGGTGAACTAAGATTTCTTCCTCCAGTTTCCATATTTCATGGTCACTGTGTGGAACAATCATTAGTTAACTACCATGGTCCAATTACCAATGACATTTGTGATAGAATTTGTTGCATGTGGGTGTTTGATGCTATAGCTAATTTTACCTTGCCAAACTATATACACATCCATATGGTTTGCTCTTTCTCTTAAAGTTCGACTTGTTTTTCTCACATTAACAGGTGTTTCCTGCACATCAGATGTTCTACAAGCTATACCTTTTCTAAAGAAAGCTTATGGAGATAGCATGCGAAAGGTTTTGCATGTAGGTCCTGACTCTTGTGCAGTGGTTTCTAAACTGTTGAAAGAAGAAGATACTGAAGCATGGGGTGTGGAACCATATGATTTGGAAGATGCTGATAGCAGCTGCAAAAGCCTTGTGCGCAAAAGCTTTGTGCGTGTAGCTGATATCAAGTTCCCACTACCATACAGGCCAAAATCATTCTCCCTTGTCATTGTCTCAGATTCATTAGATTATTTATCTCCAAAGTACCTTAACAAGACCCTTCCAGACATCGCAAGGGTTTCAGCAGATGGTCTTGTTATATTCACTGGTAATTCTTCATACTAAAGTAAAATCTTTGCACGATGTAGCATAGGTTTTGAAGTTATTTTGCTGTAGAAAGCACATAATAATGAATCCTACTGGTGTTTTTTTGCACAGAACTGAGATTTTTGGTAATAATAAGATTTTGTTTTATGGACTTTGTCATGTACTCAATGAGGGTTAAGTCAGATCTGTAGTTACAGGGACATATGAATGTAAAGGTCCAAACTTTTAACTTTATTTTACTAGAATTCGTAACTTTTTAGCTCATCTTTCGTTTACTTCGTATTTAAGTAAGCTTAATAAAATTTTATGGATCACTATCTTAATAAAATTGTTTGATTGCCATTGTTTCTTGCTATTTAGAAATCTATAGTCTAAAATGACACTGGTGATTGAAGTTTTGCCTTTAATAAGGTTCTATCCAATGGGAATTCAGATAAAGATATAATAGATGATTCAGAATATGTATTTACTTATGTATGGTTTACCATTGGCATGAGCCCTGGTGTGTTCAGTTCTCTTCTGCTTATGATTTTATTTGTGCAGCATTAATTTAACTAATTATATTGAGAATAATGAGCTCTTCTTCAGTTCTTCCACATGTAATAGAAGATTTTCTACATGACCAATGGCTCAAAGGACTAAGAAAAAGGAACACATTCTTTTTTTTGCATTTAAATTGAGCCATGGATCTAGCTGAAAATTGTTGTTAATGTTCCCAATATTTATATTCTTGTCCTTATTCATGTGGTAATGTGAAGTTTTGATGGCAGTACTCATTTCAATATACTGTTAAGACACTTTTAAGGTGACTTGCACATATGTATTTGTAATTATTAGCTAGGGAATATTTTTGTGAACTTATGCCATAAAATAAGAAAAGAATGGACAGCAAGCATACTTTGAAGATCCTGGTGCTTGTTCTTTTTTAATTTAGTAATTATATGTTTCATTTTGAGTTTGATAGCAGATCTTGTTTTTGTATTTTCAAGTGGAAAAGCTTGCTCATTCAAGTTTATGATTTTTTTTTACAAGTTAATAAATTTTGTCTGGTATATTTTAGCCATATAATCTCAGAATTGTATATAAATTTTTATAGATACTTATGGCTTAGGTAAATGTTAAACTACTTACAAAGCTGTGTGTGAAAGAACCTTTAGTATTTAAGTATCTTCATATTTCTCATTTCATCATATAAATTTTGTAGGTTATCCAGGTCAGCAGAGGGCCAAAGTTTCTGAGCTAGCAAAATTTGGAAGGCCGGTATGATCTGCAATTATTATATATATGTTGGCATTATAATTTTGTAGGAAGTTACAATTCACATGATATGTGGTTTTCTTGGATTTACTGATGGTTGTTCATGCTTTCTATACTTTATGCATGTGCTAACTTCACATTTTGTTTGTTTTCCTTTTCATTTTACCTTTTTTTTTTACCATCAATCATTTCCCTCTGAAATGCATCATTAATTGGAGGTGGTGAATAGTAAAGTTTAAAAAGGAATGACATTTGCTGGCCCGGGTTTGGTCATAGTTGTTTAAATATATTCACAAATGATTTTTTCAATATCATGTATTGACCCAGTATTGGCTTTGTTTGAAGGCCAATTGTTCTACCATACAACTTATAGATAAAGGATAGATTCTAATTCTGTATAATCTCTTATTGTTTAGTATGTGCATCTAAGTCTCAGGAAAAGTCAACAATGACCAATAATACCGAGCCATAATATCAAATTCTGTAGACTCCCTGGCAATTGCAATTGGGTTTTGTTGAGTAACCATAAATTATATTTAAAGGGAAACTCCAATTGGTTTTCTAGAATCAACACTTTCACAGCATCACAGTGACTGTTCCTTTTACTCCTTTAACATGATCATATAGGATTGTATTGGGAAATGCACATCTCTACTAGTTTTTAGGATGAGACCTTGGAGCCAACAATGAAGAGCAATAGAGAACCAACATAGTTGTAACTGCAAAGCTCAAGTTAAAAATTGAAAGATATACATGGTGGAGATTGATCTCATTTTTGGGAAAGAAAGGTTGGCGGTTGACCGCTCATCTTTCTCATATGTCAATACCACTAAGCAGATTCCAGAAAGCCCCTGATTTGCCTGCATTTCCACTGGCATTTCACCTTTTTATCTGTAAAAATATTTTTCAACCTTAGGTTCACTCTTTGATCTACCTTAAATTTATTTCCCCTGCAAATATTTACACTGATTGTCCATTAGCCTGGTACACTAATGACACCTAGAACAATCATACTAGTTTACATCAAGTTCCCGACAAATATAGGATTGTTTCTCTTCGTACAACCCATCACATTTTCATGTCTTCCAATCATAGGTGTTTATGGTCCAAAGCAACTATCAGGTGATGGTTCAACATTTCTGCTTCTGTCACATAAAATATATGTTTGTCGTCATTCTAACAATAGATCAATTTGTTTAGGTGGCTAGATCTGGTCATTGTTCCATTGCAGTTTAAGCTGATTACAATTTTGTCATTTCACTTCGTGGGCAGGCCAAATTAAGGAGTTCATCTTGGTGGGTAAGATATTTCGTTCAGACTGGCTTGGAAGAGAATGAAACTGTTATGAAGAAGTTTGAGGAAGCTTCAAGCAAGAGTTCTTATAAACCAAGCTGCCAAATTTTTCATGTCAGCTCATAGAAAGCATCAAATTTTGGGAGGCCTCCTTTACTAGAACCGATTACTACGGTGTAGATCTCATTTATGATGGACTGTTGCTGGCTATTAAATTTGGTTATGTTAATTGACACTACTTCCTCCAATTGTAGATCTTCTATTTTTTGTTATAATTAAAATGATGGAGTGCTATAATTGACTTATTTCTGATGCGTACAATTTACATGAAATCACTTATGTTAAGTGTCATTGTGTCGGTTGACGAGGCAAAAAGCATTCTACAAGAGAGGGTTTTTTTTTTGTCAGTTCTGCAGCGTCTGCGTCAACGGTGAGTGTATAGTAGTTACTCGGTTTGCCTCTGCTTCACTGGTTCTCCTTTAGATGCTCGCTAAACCTCTTGTGCTCTGCCTTCGTATGTAGATGTTACGATCTCGAGCAACAACAAATCCCATCACGCGCCTTTGATCGCAGGGAACGCTGATTACTGTTTGGATTCATTCTTTGCGTCACCCATCTCGTGAGGTATGGAGTGACACCAATCAGTGTCGTGGTTGACATGGACACCATTAATTAGTGTAGCCCATTGGTTGGCTCCGGCGGCTATGGCGGTATACAACCTCCTCCTCTTGCTTATGTAATGTGTGATTTGACGTACGAACAAATGGCCATGGCACAGCGGTGCTCGTGGCCGGCCGTGGCGGCCTTCCTGCTCTACCGCCGGAAGCGCCGCCTTGACAAGGCCCGCACGGCTGGCGAAGGAGCGACAGGACATCCTTAACCCCCATCACTCCTGCGGCCGCTTAGCCAAGCACTTCACCGGCAGGGAGATCAAGAAAGCTACGTCAACCTCCTTGGCTACGGCGAGGTCTACAAGGGCATGCTTGCCGACGGTACCCCCGTCGCCGTCAAGTGCGCCAAGCTCGGCAACACCAAGTCCACCGATCAGATGCTCAACGAGGTCCGCGTCCTCTACGAGGTCAACCACCGCTCGCTCGTCCGTCTACGAGTTCATTCCCGACGGCACGCTCTCCGACCACCTCCACGTTTGGAGCTGCTTACCTCCCAGAAGGCCATCGACTTCAATCGGGGCCCCGACGACGTGCAGCGCATGGTGGAGGAGAGGCTCATGGACGCGGTCGACGGGGCTCTCCAGGAGGGAGCGGGACACCATGAACGCTGTGGGGTATCTGGCGATGGGATGCATCGAGGAGTGGAGGCACAACCGGCGGCCCATGAAGGAGGTGGTGGAGGAGACCGAGTACGCAACTGGCATTCTCGAGGCGGCTGGTGTGGAGCGGCAGAACAGAGCTAGTTGAACTCTGATGCATCAGATTTGATGTGCAGCTCAACCAGGCTATTAAGAGTAATGAATCGGTCAGTACTTTTATGTCTTTTTACCGAATGAGCTACATCTACATACAGTTTTCCATCGATTCAGGTCGTTTTCTCGTCTCGATTGCATCTCCTTTTCCTTTGGATGGAAAACCCTAAGAAACATTGCAATAGCCTAAGGAAACTACCAGTACAGACAGGCTTTCTAAGATACGTAACATTACAAGAGAAGCTCGCCACTCCAATTGGCATATAAGATTCGAGCTTCTAAGACAGAGTAACATACATGATCAGACCCAAATTACAAGCTCCGGTACATACAGTGGTGTGCTGGCGTCTGCGCTAACTGGTGGTCGACAAACCTGAGGTACTAGGTGGCGGCTATCCATGTTTGGGTGATCGGTGCATCTGCAAGGCCGGAACTGGTTGATGATTAGGAGATCTTGGCGCGAGTCTGTGATTCTAGCGGTGGGCAACCATGACGAGGAGGCCGTCTGTTATGGCAATGCGGGTGGTGCCAGTGATGATGTGGTTCTTCTTCATGAGTTGGTTTCGCGTGAGAGGGTGGTGCGTGGCCACAAGGCGGTGGCGGTGGCTGGGAGCGATCTGGAGGCGGGTGTTTGCAGTGAGAGGGTGGTGGCGGTGCTCGTCCGTGCTGTGGTGGCTGTGGTTTGTGATGAGTGGGTGGCACATATCCACGATGAGGCGGAGGAGGTAGCTGCCCGCATGGTGGAGGAAGGTATTCATAACAAGGCGGCGCTTTCTTCGGCGAGCCGTGTGGTTCTCGTCTTTCATGGGGCAGCGGTCGGTGGCTCCGCTGCTGCGGTAGAGGTAATTGTGGTGTGGTGACGTGGGGTTCCTCTGCACTGCTACTGCCAAGGGTTAGGGTGGTTTCCCATAGAACTCCTACCAGTGCAGCTAATACGCAGAAGCATAAAGCTTCATCGACCTTCCTCCTCATCTTGCCTGTCCTCCCCCTTTCAACGTGATGGCGTTGTTACAGGAGCTCGTGCTACTAAAACTTCCGGTACTGTTCCACTCCGAGGAAGACGGCTGAAGCATGGAGCGCAGTAAGCCACGCCTTCGTCCCTATCCTCTGGACTTGTCCTTGCAGACGGATAGCTGTAACGCATGCAAAGAGCAGAGAGAGGTGGCACCTTCTCCGGTGGACACGAACGGGATGCAGCCCTCTTCCACAGACAAACACAGGCCCCAATCTCTCTTCTCCAGTACTGCATGTGTGGCATGCTCGATTCCCAACATGGTGTGGGTGGCTCATATCAATCAGAGAGACTGTAACACTCTAATTTAGTCTCTCACATCGAAAGCAAACTAAAATCCAATACTCCTAAGACTGTTTTCACTCCCAATTCCAGCCACTGTAGTTTACTATGAGAGTTCATTGAACAGATTCGACATCTTATTGCATTCATATGATTCATCAACAAGCACTCACGAGCTACAAATCACACCAGCTTGCAGTTCGAATTCCATTCCTTGGGATCGCCGAGCTCTCTCTCTCTCCACCTCTCCCCTCCTCACGGCAATGTGTAATCTGCAGCAAATTGCCATATCAAATCGTTAGCAGGAGTGCACCAGTAGAAGAGACCGAAGAAGGATTCCGATGACACACGCTCTCTCTATCTCTCCACCGACTGACCTCCACATTTGTAGCCCACCGGCCTGTCCGCGAGGTTGCAGCGCTTGGGGATGGCGACGGCGATCTCGGGCTCGACTCCGGCATTCTTCGACGTGGTCGACAGCATTATAGCACAGAGGCAGATGGGGTTACGGCCGAATCTCTGCACCGCCGCGCAGCACCTCCCGGCACGACCACCTTGGCGTCCCTTGTCGCCGCCCCGCACGGAGTCACCACCTCGAACGCCACCCTATCCACCAGCACCCGGCCGCACTCCCCCGCGCCGTCAGCCCTCTCCATCCCCGCGATGCCCGCCACCGCCAGCAACGCGAGGAGGCAGAGACGCTTCATCGCGGTGTTCATCTCTTCCTGCTCTCCACGGTTCTGCACGCTCCACGGCGAGCTGGTGCAGGTCTTTGTATGGAAAGCGAAGCTCGCAGTGGAGGGCCGCCCGATGCACCGAGCGCAAGTGGAGGCGGCCATTACATCATTGACTGTACCAGAAATGACTCGGAAACTTAGCGGATGCTTCACGCTTGGAACGCCGAGTCCCATCGTTGACTTCAGATTCATCGAGGCTACAGAGGTCAAGCTTCCCTACTTCATATTCCAAACTGGGAACCGCAAAGCATCACCTTCTTCTCCGTTTCATGGAACCTCGCGTTTTACTTCCGAACTAGCAGAAAGAGCAGATCTGATACTACGAATTCGAGGAGAACATCTTCTACCTTGATCAATCGATCAGAGATACCGAATAGACGAGGGCTAAAAAAATTGAGACACAGAAGCAAGCACCCAAGATTTCCAATAAGGCATAACTTTGCCTTGAGAACTTGTGATACACACCATAGACCCAACACACGAATTATGTGCACAAGATGCATAGACTGAGGTGTGACTCAGCGAACGTGCAAGTCACTTGAGCAATAATCCATGCATGTAGAGCATGCGCAAAATACACTCACATGATCGTGACAGCCAATCTCCAGGCTCACGTAATCGGATCATGTGAGCAATGATACAAATGACCCGTAGAAGAGAAACCCAAAGGCATGGCTCAAGTCGAGTCTCTAGCTCAACTATCTTCAGTCCAATTGTGTCCGAGTTACATATATCAGCACTATCATTTCAATTGTGCCTGAGTTATGTATCTTAACACAATCATTCCAATTGTGCTCGAGTTGCCTATCTCGACACCTTCAGTCCAATTGTGTCTGAGTTGCTTAGCTTGGCACCAACAAGTTCTGAAGCGCTCATCTCGGTCGCAACAAGACTAGAGCGCCCGAGTCATTAAGCGTAACCATAATCTTTTTTGGACGCGCAAGACTGCTGCTCGACTTTACGAACCTGTGAGTGAGGATCATCAATCGAGACCCAATTATAAGCCAAGTTAGATCATGCAAACGAATGGCCATAGTGATAGCACCCACCGAAGTGAGGTAAGCAAATCTCTTTCCAGCAATACTCCCTTAGGATACTAACGGAAAGGATTTCTTGGGGGGCGGGGGGGGGGAGGGGAAGGAGTGATAGGGCCAATAATGGTCGGCCCATCAGCACCATAACACGATACTCCCTTTCTAGCCACGTCACCCAGCCACATCACGATGCTACTATGTCGGACGCATGTCGGATACTGACCTGGCCTCGATAAGGACAACTAGGAATCCCGACGCGCCGACCCACCCACAATACAATTGATGACGGGCGGCTAGCGACGTGCAATGCCATCAGAGGACCTAGGAACCCCGCTGAATGCCATGCTCGGGGCTACGAGATATTGTAGCAACGACAACAATTTCGTATAACAACTTCCTACTTCGCATGTATAAAAACCCTCAAGCGGCCACTGATGAGGAGATTCTGTAACTCCAAAGACCTATTTCATTATATCAAACCTACTCTATGACTTGTGTGTCGGAGGGATTCGATCGAGCACCAACAGCTCGGTCAAGGTCTTTGTGTAGGAGAGCCAAGCCGACCTGCCTCACACGGATCCGACTCGAGCAAAACAAAACAGATTCGAGGTTGGAATTGAATGCCCTCCCCACCATTCCACGAAATCAATCTTGCACACGTGAACATCCTTTTAGGGCTGGGTGACTCATCAATCAACATTACAGAATTACCCCAACAATTTTGTTTCGTCGCCTACTTAAATTTGAGTTATCATCAACCCATTGCTATTAATAAAGTTGTGAAGAGAGGATTAGAAAGGGATGAAAACACTTTATGAGTAGATTGAGTGTGTAAGTGTTCGAATCACATAAATTTTTATAATTTTATTTTAATTAATTTTTAAATAAAATTTATTTTACATATGATAACACAGTCAGCCAAAAAAAAAAAAAAAGCCGAGCGTAGGTTAATAATTGAGCCATATGAATAATATTTTATCAATATCTTAAAATATATTATAAATTAGATCATTATAAAAATCTCACAAGGCTATGATGAACTCAAAATTTTTATTTTTTGTCCTGTGTCTATCGCTTTCAATCTCGATTTTTTCACAGATAAATCTTCGAGCAAACGTTCGAGTCTCCCAATTTGACTATATTGAATAGGATAGATGTATCACCAACCGAATAGTATATATTCATGAAGAGACATCATGATATCATCTCAATCAATTTTTCTATTAATTTGAAGTCTTATTCTCCTCACATATTAAAAGTCAAAAATGAAAGGAAGCTTCAACGACGAAACGAAAGCAAAATTAAAAGCCCCAAACATGATGTGGGGAACGATAATAAAAAATGAGCATGAAAAATTAGTGGCGTGTGGGTCGACGTCAAGTCTCAATGCAAATTGTGAGATGTGGGTTCTCGTCACATCGATGTTTTAATGTTCATTCGCATCACATTACATATATCACGGAATTGTGCACTTCACACCTTTCGACCACGATATCATGTGCATGCGATTATGTTTCAACCCACTCGGAGGAAGATTTCCGACGCACTGAAATGAAGATTAGGAGCGCTCATATTTCATCTAATAAACATTATAATATTTCAATTACTATTGTTGGATTTGGTCCGTTTGTGCAGGATCGTTCGAGTTAGATCAGGAGACTCAGGAGGCTTGGTGGACTCGTCGGGTTTCGCTCAACTGCGGCCCCTCGAGTCGGGGAGTTTGCTGGGTTGGCTTCAGGAAGCGATCAAAAGTTGCAAAAAGGTCTTCGTCGAGGGGTGTTTGTGTATGCTCGATGAGGCCCCATTCGATGGCTAAGTTAGCTATTCGGGAATGGGAATTCGAAGTCAAGATTCAGAAGACCTCGAAGGTTTTGGGAAGAAGTTGTCCGGAAAAAAGTCTCTCTTGTTGTGGGCTACAATGGGGGTATTTATATATATGGAGCGGAGGGAGATCGTACCGAGGTATTTAATGGGTGCGACACCTTCGGCAATCTTACGAGTACGGCTCTACGTGAGACATTGTTTGAAATTCTTGAAGTCTCATTCGGCGGGGCTGCCGACTATCAGTACGACCTCCTGAGCAAACGTCGTTACGTAAAGGTCGAGTGCGCTTGTCGAGATGGTTGCCTACGTGGCCCGAGTTCCCCGAAGAACCGACGTGATCCTCGAGCTTACATGGTTAGGCCGGGCCAATAATCCCAATATTTACCCATCAGTTAGAAAATGATATATGAAATGGAGTGAGAGCATTATATGCAACACCTCGAGCAAAACGATGAGCTTTACACTCAATACTATGTGATCTATGTTGATTGTGATGATAGATAATATCAAAACATATCTACGAGGGATCTAAGTACAATGAATGCGATCAAAACTATCATTAGGGTTCTCCGATTGTGGTGTTAGTAACATTTTGAGTTACAATTAGATGTTCATAAGGATATGATGATAAATTGATACATCTAATATTATTAATTGAAACTCGTGATTATTGAAATGTTTCATCAGGATAACACATTACCACACCACAAATTTTTCGTGTAGGATAAGCTTAGCTTAGCTATCTCTAAATCCTTGTGGATGGAGGTGTTGAACTTTAGCACATTTCCATTTGCTATCCCTTTCTATTATATAGTGTATTCACAATTGATGAACAAAATTATCTTTATCGTTAGAGGTATGTTTTTCAAAGTGCATGTAAATTAGAATGAACAAAAAATATACAAAAGCTCTCTGAAGCATACAATTTATAATGGACTATGCACGTAGAATTGAAAAAAACACATTCGATGGCATATCATATAACATATGTTGTGCGATCAAAATATCTCAAATTCTCTATTAGGTTACGAGCATTGCAATCAGCTTCTCATAATGAGTTCATAAGACATGGAAGGAATATAATTATATGAGAGCTTCCCGAAAAGAATAATTTCTTGTGGCTCATATACCTCTACCAAATGGATAAACGATGACTCATGAATCTTTAAATTTTTAACCTAAAAAATATTTATATATTTTATAGTTTTCTCCTTATCTCTCTCTCTCTCTCTCTCTCTCAATGTATCCCAATCGAATTCTTAATCTAAAGAACCGTCGGTTGAGTCATCATGCAAGATGTGTAGGTGTGTCTCCTCATGCCAAAACTCATGGAGTTTGAATGTGCAGCCATTAGAAGCTTACTCTTCCCTATGGGACAACAACTAAGGCAAAGTTTGCCCCCAACACATAGGGAAGGAAACATGTTGTGAGTACAATGTTTACATAATGCCTTTGGGCGATTAATTTCATGCAATTGATACATGCTCTAGGAGTAAAAAATGGTTGTAAGATGAAAAATATATATGCATTAAAAACTATATATATAAAATATCGATAGAGATTATATCGTCAGTCGATCATCATCCGACACGTAACTGTCACATGATAATTTTGGTAGAAAGAAAAGATAAGATGCTACTCTCCACCCACGCGGGCAATGGTATATCGTAAACGATTATGAATTGTCATCTTTTTATCATCCGCATGGATAAGAGGTCAAGGAAAAAAATTGTTGGAGGTCGTTAAAGGCTCTTTCCCCATATAATAATACTTCATTATGTCACTTTAGTTATAAAGACTCATCTTAAATATAATAAAAAATAAAAATCATCTTTTTGACAACTCATGTCCATATCGAGTCGAAAAATCTCTTTCAATCTTGATCTACATATAAGTGACACATCAAGAGCTCGATATTTTTTATCATGAAGGCACCTCGAACAATCCTATGCATACAGGTTCGAACCACGTCAAACTGATCATGATGTCAACGACTTCTTCTCGTACTAAATATAATAAAAAATTGAGTATATATTTACAAATCCATCTTGGGTAAAGTCAATTGCTTTTATTCTCGATAGTTTGTTAAAATAATTTTCTTCATTGCTTTGAGATATCTTTCTAGATTGTTCGACACGGATAGCTTTGTTCATGTTGATTCGAGCAAAACTAGAAGAATGTCGTCTTACATGAGCTACAATCTCTTTTATATAAATGGTGTCTCATGGCATGAACATAGCTTGTGACAAGAAATGTGCACCACGCTTGGTCCATAAGCGGTTCTATTGTCATTTCATGATACGTTATTCTTTTGAGTTGATATGAGAGTATCAACATGATGAGCATCGATGTATCGTTACATTGATTGTAATATAATATTTTAGCGCTATAAGAGAGTGTTGTGTAGGAGAGCCAAAGTTGATAAAAAAAATTATAAGATAAAAGTATAATTGTTGATAGGAGAAGAAGTCATTTACATCCTGATCAGATCGACGTGATCCGAACCTATATGCTCAATGTTGTTTGAGGTACTTCTAAGGTGAAAACACAAAACTCTCAAGAAGTCAACTACACAAAAGACCAAGATAAAAAGAGGTTTTATGATCATATCTCTCTAACACTCAAGCTATTAACTCGAAGTATCTGAGTATGAACATGAGTGATTATAAAAGTTAACTTTTTTTTTTTAATATGTTGATGATAAGCTTTTATATTTAGTTGTAAAAGGATAAAATATTTTATGAAATATTATGTGAGTAGACAACCTTCACTATCTCCAACAAACTTCTCTTGATATATTGTCCAACACGAGCGATAGGGGGGAGGGGGGATAACTCATGATCGCTTACCTTATTGTCAAATTGGTAAAAAAATGACCTATATTATTTTCTTCCACTCGGAACATCACGTGATGATCACATTTCGAATAAATATTGAGTAAAATTATACTCCCAGTAAAGATCAACTAAAATTGTGATATTTCTTATACCCAATTTATGATTGGACTAATATTTTCTTTTTTTTAAAAAAAGCATAAACTATTAAAAAGTTGGTCGCCTCTATGTTCTTAAACAATTCATTTTTTACAACTCTTCCTCAGTAGAGAGAAATATTCTTCGTCCCAAACACTGACGCGGTTGAGTTACGACCAAAACAATTGCGGTAGGTATGTCGACATGGTTGCGTTCCTCATGGCAGTCACTTGCAAGCACGTTAGGGTTCTCCTTCTCCCCATCCCAACCTTGGCTTGTTTATGAGAATCCATTGGAGTAATGCATCATCGTACTGTGTGCACCAAAACCTGCATGTGATCTCCTCTGCTCCATCTCGATAGACAATGGCGGCCGGATAAAGAAGAAGTCTGCGTGTGTGTAAATTATTTGCTGTCATGTCTGCTACATGTCATCGACCATGTTCAGATGTGATTGCATCTCCGAAGGAGGCTTCCTCCTCGAAGCAGAGGCTCGGAGAGAAGATCCAAAGATCAAAAAAAGTCTTTGGATCTGCGATGCTTACTGCATGAGATGAGCTTGACTCCTTTTTTTTTCTTTTTCCTTTCAGGAAAAGAAGAGCTGTTAATGATGATGTTCGATCTCCTTTGATGGATTGAGCCTCCGCTGTCATCAGGAAAAGCATGGAGCGGAGGGATCACCCAACGACGCGAGCACTTCCACAGTGGTCATTACGGGATTTACTCGGAACGCTCCCCCCTCGTCGGGTGGCCGACCCGAGGAAGAAGACACAGAACTGTCACGACGCACCTGCGATGCCTGTTCCTTCGCCAACATAGTCAGGCCGACCACCGTACGCTCGGTGGGGAGACAGCGCCCGGAGCTGCCACTGCCACCTTCTCTTGCGGAGAGAACGCACATGACGCCTGACGCACACCACCTGCACCCTTGCAGGCGTGCCGTCGCTCGTCTTCCTCTCCACTGTTCCTTCTCCTTCGGCGTTTCGCTCTCCGAGGGAGAGGTTGACGTTTCAAACACGCAGATCGCGGAGGTCAATGCGGAAAAAAAGTCTTAGCCGCGTTCTTCCGTAGGTACTGATAATAAATAAATGACAGCCTTCTTCCTCCGCCGTTGCAGCCTCGCCCGCTGCAGGTAGTCGTCTAACGGCAGCAGCAGGCCGCGGCCTCTCCTCGCGTGTGAGAGAGAGAAGCGAAAGAGACGCCCGCTGCTGACATCACGTATCACAAGTAAAGCGAAGCGCGCAGAGTTCGTGAGAGGGAAGAGTGGTGGAGTTAGGGGCGGCTGTCCGTAACGCATATTAACATTTAAAATAAATAAATTGTTTTCAGGTAAATATATTTAAAAAATTAATATAAATATGAGTGAATTCTCGAATTTTTTTTTCTAAATTTCATAATTTTTTATATAGAAAACCCAAAGTTTTAAAATTTTCTACATAACATAGCATGCTTCTCTCACTCCAGTCTTATGCCTCCGCCTTACCCTTCTCCCAGCCCTCAGGGTGAGCTACTCCTCTTCATTCCTTGTTTGTAGTCGACAATGAGGAGAGTGTGTGAGGAGATCACGCGTAACAAGAAAGTGTGCACCAGGAGATTTATGCAGGTTTTGTTGGATCCCCAATTCTCAGTGTCTTCGTTGGTCGTGAAGATCGTCTATGCCTTTGCTTACGCGAGGAAGATGTGGGCCATTATTAATTATGGAAGTGACACACAAGCTTGTTTGCCTAGCTACGAGGGACGACTGGTGAGGCGATGACATGGCTAGGGATTAGGCGGAGGATGATGGTCAACGACGATAAGACGATGATTTAAAATAAAAAAATTATGAAAATTTCTTAGACTTGAGGTTGTATTTAAAAAAATTCTAAAATTTATGACTCTTCTTCGATAAGGTATCTTAGAGTTATTTTCTATCCATAAAAACACTGATTGTTAATTTTATATACTAAAATATTATTATAAATATTTGTCAATTGGACTAATCGATATCTAAAAAAATGTACTTGAATAATTAATCCTCATTTTAAGGGGAAAAAAAAAGGCCACCCTAATCTTTTGATTTGAAGAATAGGTAAACAGGTGGGAATGGGAAGGAGGACTGCATCTTTTCTGCCCCCACCACCCCCCTCCTCTTCCTATTAATTCTTTTACAGTTCTACATAGTTCGGAGCGTTCCATTTTTCTCCTCTCGGGTGCCCCTTTCTCTAGCCGGACTTCTCCATCGGCGGTGGTGGCGGCTGCCGAGTGAGGAGACGGCCGCGGAGGATCGCCTTCTCTAACAAGAAGGGGAGGCGAGAAGGCGGAGCCCACGAAACCCAACTGTCTTACTCACTGACGTTAGCAGTCTCGAGCGTATTCTTCTTTGTTCCCGACAACAGAGTCGTCTCTCTCCATTTGTACATGCGCTCTTGTGAAGGGCGATCTCTGTTTCCTTCTTTGCTGGGGTTACTTTCTGGTCTTGGATCGAATTCCCCTCCGTGATCGGGACAAATCTGATCTGCGTCCCGTCGATCGGGTTATGTGGAGAACAGGTTGTTGGACCGTCGGTTGCTCGTCATGACGCTCTACATTACTCGCGAGGCTTCCAAGGTCCTTCCTTCACATGATCCATCTGTTTTGCTCGTCTTTTCCTTCTTCGCAACATTTCTGAAACCCTTTCTCCTTCTGCAGCTGTGGAGGAAGGTTTACGTGGAGACATCCGTAGAGCTTCAACTTCTCGCGGAGAAGTGGAAGCTTCTGCTCGCCGGACTCGTATTTCAGGTATTAATTCGATTCTTTTTCTTGGGTGCATCAAATTGATTGCTGAACAACTAACTGTTCGGATGGAATTCTTTTGGAATTCAAATTTTAGCGAAGTTCTTTCTTTTGTTTTGGATCGGACACTCTGTTTGAGGGAATCCCTAAATTAGGGGTTTCTTTTGTTGTGAGTACTGACCAGGGAATCCAGGTCGTGTCTTGGTACGCCAAAAAGTCATTACGTCTGCTACTAAGAACTTTACTGATTGCTCGATGTGGCAAGTTAGAGTCTAGAACAGATGCAGCCTTTCACGGTCAAAAAGTAATTTGCTGCACTTTTTGTTTTTTTCGTGTTTAAATGCGGTTGGTTTGAAAACCTAGTGTTACCTTGTCTTGAAAGAAGTCTGGGGGTGCTTTTCTTCAATAAAATTTTGCCTTATTGATTCTTCTAGATAATCTACTTTCTTTTCTTTTTGTATCTACGATGTTGTTCTTAGAGTTCTCTTTTGGTGGTCTTAGTGATAAAATAGGGCAACCTTGGCACTGATCTCTCAGATTTTTTACCTGATGTTTTTTTTGCCGTTATAATCATATGCCTCTTCTTTATCTCTGTTATTGTAATCAATTGTGGGACAATGTGATTATCTACTGAAATTACTTGTTCCAATTACGTTCATCGTATATGGTTGGTGTATGAATAGCTGTACAAGTGAAACATTATGGATTAGATTAGGGAACTATTAATTTTTTTTTCCTTTTGTTAGTATATCCATGGGCTGTCTGCTCGAGGAGTTCATTATCTACATCAACCTGGACCAACTCTTCAAGATCTTGGGTTTATGATCCTTCCGGTGTGTACCAGTGCCACATTCAATTGATTACAATTCAACAAAAATAGTGTCAGTGCTGTTTTGAAGTGACATGCCAGTTATACCAATGCTTTTGCAATTTCAGGAACTTGGAAAAGAAAGAGGCTATATCAGTGAAAGTCTATTCACCTTCGTCTTTTTGTCCTTTGTACTGGTATGCATTATCCTTGTCTAATGTGTTCTCTTATAAGTTTCTGCACATATAATTCTGTTAGAATTAAGGAAGAGGTCTAAAATTACAAGGTACGCTTGCTTATTGAAGCAATGCCAATATCAGCATAACTCCAATATGAAACATGTTGGAGCTTTATCAAATAAAATTATCATCATGCAGATAATTCAAGTTCATACTATATTTGATAGCCTTTTTCTATTTATGTTGCTGCATATTCCCTTCTATTGTCGTGCTCTTATCTTGCTGTGACGTTTTTGATTTTTCAATTGCCTTTTTTTTAAAGTTTTTGCATTGTTACCTCTGGTGTTTCAGATTATATTTGTTATATAAGCAGGATATATTCTTTAAAGGCATCGCGGTTTCACTCAGTACCATGATGCAGCCATCTCTTTTCTCTCTTGTGCATGTGTGTGCATATCTTTATGGATACACATATGCCATCATGTGCCATGTCATAGAGTATAGCCATGTCTTCCGTGAAGCTCTTAGTCTTACATTATATTTCTTAAATTTACTGCTGCAGTAGGCACCATATCTTTGTTGAGTGCGAGATAGATGATTATGGAATGTTGTTGTTACTGTTGCAGTGGACATTTTATCCTTTTGTTTATCATAGCAAGCGCTTCTACACTGTTCTGCTTTGGCGGAGAGTTTTGGCATTTCTAGTTGTAAGTTTTTCATCTATTATTTCCTTTCTCCTTGGTCATTCTGTTGTCCGACACCTTCGGAATTGTAAGATTGTGTTTCTCTGTTTGTTACCTTTCCTTCATTGTTCTGTATTCTCCTCGCCCTCAGGCTTGTCAAGTGTTGCGGATCATTACATTCTACTCTACCCAGCTTCCTGGTCCTAACTATCATTGTCGTGAGGTATTATCTGCATGAATATCTTGCCAATTCTTAATACTATTCTTAATACTCTTATCTGCATGAATATCTTGCCAATTCTACTCTACCCAGCTTCCTGGTCCTAACTATCATTGTCGTTAGGTAATCTTTTGTTTTTCTTGTCATTTAGGGATCAAAGCTTGCCAGACTGCCCCCACCAGAGAGTGTAACTGAAGTGCTTCTAATTAACTGTATGATCCTTTATCTGATATTATCTCATGGTAGTTAAATGACATAAATTCCAGTTGGTTCCATTGAGGTATCTCTTTTGATCTTCTTGCTTGCAGTTCCTCGTGGAGTCATATATGGCTGTGGTGATCTTATTTTTTCATCCCACATGATATTTACACTGGTGTTTGTGCGTACATACCATAAATATGGTTCTAAAAGGTACATCTGTGATATTCAATTATGCTCGTGAATTTGATGTTCTGGGAGTCCACAACTATGCAACTATGGTTGCTTGTTATTTTATCAAAGTTAACCTAATTTCAATAACTTAACTGCAGATTCATTAAGCTTCTTGCTTGGGTTATTGCTATCATTCAGAGTCTGCTCATAGTAGCATCCCGCAAGCATTACACAGTAGACATAGTCGTTGCATGGTGGGTTGAATTTGTATTATCATATTTTCTTTTATTTTTTTAAAATTTTCTTTTGTGGCTACTCGACTATATTTTGATTTTTATGTTTGTAGGTATACCGTGAATTTAGTGGTATTCTTCATTGACAAAAAACTAGCAGGTGTGTATCTGGTAGCTTGTGTTTTTCATTGTCACTATTTATTTTGCTTGTCTTGTAGATCTGATTAAATGAAAAATTTCATATTGTTTGACAGAAATGCCCGATCGTTCTAGTGGATCACAACCGTTGCTACCGTTGAGTGTTAAAGAGAAAGAAGGAAAATCTAGAGAAGAGAACCTCAAGTTATTAAATGGAAATTCAGTGGATACTGCTGATTGGGTATAACACTTTAACTGATATGTTGCTTTTTTTTTATCTGACATTGTTAGTTCCTATTATGTTATGTGGTCAACTGGTGATGTACATTCATACATCTCCCCGTGGCTTTATCAGCCAAGCTCATGAGGATCAGGATGCTTTCAAACATAAGTTAGATCTACCCTTTTTGTTTCTGTACGTGGATATCAAATACCAATCACTTGCATCCGTATGAAATCGAAGAACCTTACTTTTGTTTGCATGACAATCAGAAGTAGACATATGGATCCAGTATTACCTTCTGCAAGTTGTCTCTGCATGGTGTCTGCTGACATCGAAATAGTTTATGGAACTAAACATTATACATTGATTTTAACATCTAGTGTTGTCTGCACACGGCAGATTCAATAAGTTTATTGTATTTTTATATTATTGGGAAATTGTTATTTGCCAATGACTTCCTTTTCTTGTTCCCTAAGACAACTGAAGGGTATAGATAACATTATGCATACATCAACCGATTAGAGTTTTAGAACATAAGCTATTTCATCCACAGAACATACTGTCTTTTCTTTTACATAATTACAATCTGATTCATTCCCATCTCTTATGACTGCACATTTGTGATTTGTTTCCAACCAGAGGCAGAGAATGCAAACGAATGGCAATCATGGAGAAGAATCCATCCACATCCGTTCTGAATCTGCAGCTAATGGTAAATAGATGATCTCTGACATCGCTGTTTTGGCTTCATATTCCAGAGAGGGGATTCCAAACTGGCTGGTGCCCCTCTCGAGTCTCTTCAAATCAAAGGCCTACTTGGAAGTGGCACATCATATCGATGATCATACAAGCAATTGAAATTGTGCCTGGGCACACAAGCATTTTGCTCTTACATCATAAAATGTTCATATGCATTATTTCCTTCAACAATTGCTTATTAAGCAGTAAAAAAGAATTATCTCCATCCGTATATGGTGTTCTCACTCTTGATGGGCTGTGTACCCTGTGCTTTATTACCCTCCTTGTTACTTTTGCAATTAGCAAGGTTTGTGTTCACAGGAAAAGCTGGAAGGAATATGTACCCCATAAAAGGAAAAGATATATTGGAAATGGTAGCTAGCTATGAAGTTGTTGCTTTAGGGTTATTATTTCTAGGGTTTCTTTTGTTCTGATGCTTGTTATGTAGCTCCCAGTGATGCTTCCATGTGAAGCAGAAAGCATAGTGAATACTTCTCATCCACTTTGAATGATGATTGTTGTGTTCGTTTGCTCATTTTGCTTAACAAAAAAAAAAAAGAAAAGAATTCTTTCCTCAATATTAGGAATTCAACCTTTCTGATCAAAATTGTCACCTGGAAGATGATAATACACTTTCGAGCCCTTAATTTCCTCAATTCTGATCTTTTTGTGGCCTTCCCCTCTCTGAATTCCCAAAATAATAAGAATATATAATGATAAAAGATTTTGATTGAGGTATCACTGATCCTAAAACAGGAGAGATGGTATGATGTTTTATTATACGGACGAAAAGAAAAGTAGTTGCAGGCTCCCCCGCATGCAAGACGTTGTTATCTGCAACAAGGAAGAAGAGGGACGAAGGACAGATGCCACGCCCTCGTTCTCAGGTGGAAACAGGAGGAGGAGCCACCGGCCCCGGTGCCGCTCCAGAGCTGAGAAACTCCGCCATGGCGCGGCGGGGGTCCGCTCGCTGAGCCTCGCACAGATCCGGCAGGAAAACACCTGTAAGTAACATTGCCAAATAAATAACCACGGTATCAGAACCGCACAGGCTTCTTACTTGTATTCCTTCTCTCCTCCCTCACTAATTTTATTAGCTAAGCTTTTGATCGATGTATAAGCCGACTTTTTCCAATCAATCAACATATCTCTACTAATCTAATCAATCACTTAGCTATGATGTGTGTATCCATCCGAGTCCTTCGCTTCGATTCTTCATGGTGATCTATCGATCAATCGATCCTATGTGGGTGTAATGAGGCTAAGTAGCATCCGAGAACAAAAGATGGAATTATAGACTAATCTCGCATGTTGCCGAATAATATAATTACTTCTTTTTAAGATCCTTTGGCCCACTGGGCCGCCAAAGCCGCTGATCCGTGTCAGAAATCTCAAAAAAAGTTGATGTCCTCTTCCTGCTTTCCTTGGAACGCTTCCTTGGAGGCTAATTAACGTAAGATTCTGAGCCTTGGCATGGGTTCGGTCATACCTTCTCCGTTAGCGAGATTGAAGAAGAGGTCGACGATGTTGGGGCAGTTGCTGTAGCAGTCGGCGGAGCAGAGCGCCTGCACGAAGTCAGGCTCCATGAGGGAGTCGGAGGAGATGCCGACGTTGCCGCGGGCGACGCCGCACGCCCGCACGCACTCGTCCGTCTCTATCCAGTCCGAAATCCCCTCCGCCACCGCCTCCGACGTCTTGCACTGGTAATCGGTGCGCCCCCCGCCGAGCTGCGTGTTCTCCAGCAGGCACCGTTTCGACGCGGACGACACCGCGAACGAGCACAGGTCCTGCGGCAGGTCCTCGCAGATCACCCCCGCTGAGACACACCGAGGCGTCAGGTTGACACGAGGGAGAAGATAACAAGTAAGACGAGGCGCATTACAGCGATTCACGTACCTGAGGCGGACGGGAGGAGGAGGAGGAGGAACTGAGACAGGAGGAGGACCAAGGCCGTCGCGGAAGAAGATGCCCGGAAGGCCATTGCTCAGACGAGGTAGGACGGGCTGGTGGCGTTTGAAGAGACCAGGATCGAATGGGGGGTGGTGTGCATGGCCAGGGAAGAGGAGGTCGCCCCGTTATATAAAGAAGAAAGAGAGAGAGAGAGAGAGAGAGAGAGAGAGAGAGAGGGCTATTGGGGGGGGGGGGAATGACTTGACGGCCGTTATCGTAGCATTATTCCTTCATCCTGCGTTCGCGGGGGTGCGGCAGCGGACGGCGTACAGCGTTCAGCGGCCTCCGTGGAATACGAGCGTTCACAGGTTGTAATATAGTGAAGAATGCCATAATCCAACGTCACACAAGTAATATTCCTGTAATTTGGATTAACGACCATTTAATAGAAATGATTAAACAATATTCCATCTCATATTAATTGTCACCCATAAAATGACTTCATATCCTAAAATTAACAGTAGATGTTATATTCCATCATATGTTTACTTTCATTCTTCTTCTCATAGTTCCATATAACTTCCACTCTTCAATACCTGCCTGCAATGAAGAACTCAAAAGTAATGAACACAAGATTTAAGTACAAGCATCTAACCACAAATCATTGCCTCTCTAATTGCCATTAGAAGACTATAGTGATGAAAATTATTTTGGTGTTATAAGCTCTTTCATGAGTTACAGCTGAATAAAAGCAGACTTATAACAAGAACAAAATTAAAATTAAAATGAGAAACATTCCACAGATATTGATAGCAGATAAACCCTAAGTAGCATTGCTGAAAGTGTAAAACCATGCATTAGTCCGCCCGAAAACATTATTAGCTCTTCAAAAGCTTTCAACCCCCTCTTCATTTCATAGGTTTTCCGACAACCCTGTTGAATAGGCTCTCAAATGCCCAACGTTGAATTGAAGATATTTCCACTTAAAAGATTTGGAAGCGTCTCTTTTGTTTGCCATGTTTCTCTGATGCACAATGTAAATTGCAGCTTTGGGCTGAGGTATGAGAAGGATGCAACAAAGAGCAGAATGTTGCATCTAGCTGTGTTCCTAAATTATCAGCCAACTTCTCAATTCTTGTTGATCAAAGCTGGAGGCATTTTTGTGATTGATTCGATCAGTATTTCCCATATCTACACAGAGCAGGTTACGTTTTCGAGTTGAAATCACCAGTAGTCTTTGCATGAGCATATGCCATTAAAGAAATGATGGAAACGACTGGAGTCTCTGACAATTATCTCACGATTAGCTATCTCCGACACAAATTTAAACACGGTGTGGCAGTCTCCACAAACACGGAGGTTCTTTACGATCTGGATAGTCATACCGGGTTCTGTGCTTAAAAGGGCAAAGCATATGGCTAACCTTTCACTGTGACTAGAGAGGAAGGATTCTTTCTCCTCTTCTTCAACATTATGCATCACTGAACTTGTGTCAGGAACATAACCCATCTTCTCCATTTTCTCACGCAAATCGTTCCAAATATCACGCATCTTGTCATACTGTGGGTGAGATTGATCACCAACACTAAATGCATGGATAGAGTTCCTGATATCGACCCAACTGCAACCGGGAGTTTTATTCACGCCTATGTGATTAATTGCCGATCTCATCCTTCTAACATCGGTCCATCTTCCGACCTGTGCATATATATTTGAGAGAACCACATAATGAGCAACATTCTGAGGTTCCAGTTTGACTAAATGATCCAGTGCAATTTCCCCCATTGCTACATCAGAATGCATTCTACAAGCACCCAACAGCGCTCCCCATACACCAGCATCAGGAGTCATTGGCATTCTTTGAATCAAGGACCAAGCATCACCTAATTGACCAGCACGACCTAGCAAATCTACCATGCATGCATAGTGCTCTAGGTTTGGTCCCAAATGGTGTTCTGTCATCATAGATTCAAAGAACTTTTTTCCTTCTGCAACTAAGCCTGCATGTCTACAAGCAGACAGTACACCAAGAAAGGACACAGAATCTGGCTTGACGAAGCTATCCTTCATCTGCAGAAACAAAGAGATGGCGCTTTCACCATGTCCATGAATGGCATATCCAGCAAGCAGTACATTCCACGATACTGTATCTTTTTGATCCATTTGGTTGAAGAAGTCTCTAGCATTATCAAGCCTTCCACATTTTGTGTACATGTCAATTAGACAGTTCCCAACAAGCACTTGAGACACAAAGCCGATCTTGATTATGTAGGAATGAAGAGCAGAGCCTTCTCTTAATGCAGCTAGGAATGCTGCTGCTGGTAATATGCTGATTAGCGAAATCAAATTAGGCTTCATATTCTCAGCTCTCATCAGGCGAAAGGCAGATATAGCTTCATTAGCACGGCCATTGTGCATGTATCCTGCAAACATGGTATTCCATGATATCACATCCTCATGAGACTTGGTCTCTAAGAACAAAATCTCAGCAGATGAAAGGTCCCCACACTTGGCATACATATCAATGGTTGCATTTTTCACATAAAGATCTGAATTAAAACTGTTTTTGATAACCAGGCCATGAAGACAAGCACCAAGCTCAAGAGCATTCAAGAGAGCACAGGATGGAAGGGCACCTACCATGGTACCAGGATCTGGGCAGTGTCCCGCCAATCGCAGTCGATTAAAAAACTCCAAAGCTTTTCCTGCCTCGCCAACTTGTGCATATCCAGTGATCAATGCATTCCAGGTCACAATATCTTTGTGTTCCATGTTGTCAAACAAAGAATGTGCAGAAGTGAAGGATCCACACTGAGTGTACATTGCCACCAGAGCAGTCCCCACCGAAACATCCAGATGAATGTTTGACTTCAGGGCATGACAATGGATGCTCTTTCCTAACTTCAATTCTGACAAGTCTGCACAAGCTGGAAGTAGACTCACAATGGTTACTTGATTTGGCATTAGACCTGCCATTTGCATTTCCTGGTAAAGAACTAATGCATCTGTAGGGTGATTGGCCTGGACAAAGGCCGAAATCATTGCTGACCAAGCAACAACATCTCTCTCTTTTATCCCATTAAACAGCGACTTTGCCTTCTCCAAGTCTCCACACTTTGCATACATTGTGACGAGCATTGTTTTGACTGAAATATCTGAATCCACTCCTTCCTCAGTTGCATAATTATGGATGCTCGCTCCCTTCTCTAGATCTCCAGTCTCAGATGCAGCAGAGAGGGCACTCACAACCGCTACCTGATTCAACTTTATATCTTCACTTTTCAAGTTATCAAAAAGCACCAGAGCATCTGCATAATAGCCATTAAAAACATAGCCACATATCATCGTTCCCCAAGTTACATCATCTTTCCCGCTTGACATTCTGTCAAAAATCTTACGAGCAATGCCAGTACTCCCACATTTGCAGTAGGTATCAATCAACCCATTAGATACGGCAGGCAGATGGCATCTTCTAGTGAGGAAACCATGAATAGCCCTGCACAAAATAAGAGCAGAGATTTCACACACTGCCGGAAACAAGTTAAGAAATGTGACCGAATTGGGGACTTCACCGGCCACCTGCATCCTCGTAAAAAGTGCCAAAGCTTCTCGAGGACGGCCATTCTGGGAGAAACCCGCGATCATGGCATTCCATGAAACCGCATCCGTCTCAGCCATTGACTCGAACAGCTCGTAGGCAGTCGTGACCATACCCAATTTACTATACATGTCGACGAGGCCGGTGGCAATGAAGACGTCGCCTGAGAGCCCTCTCCTTGCAACCTCCTTGCGTATCATATCACCAGTTTCCAAGTCAAAAGCGCCGGCGCAGGCCTTGGATGCAAATGTGAAGGTGTACTTGTCGGGCTCAAGCCCTCGCCGCAGCATGCGGTAGTAAAATTCGACTGCTTTCTTGTGCTCGCCGGTCCTGGTGTAGCACCGGATCATGGAGTTCCACAAGGCCATGGACGGATTGAGAGAGGTGCTGAAGACGGTGAGGGCGAAGTCGGATCGGTGGAAGGAGGAGTAGGAGTTGAGGAGCAGGATGCAGGTGGCGTCGTCCGTGAGGGACCCGAGGACCAGGAGGCGGGAGTGGAGTTGGAGGAGGGAACGGACATCTCTGCAGGAGCGGAGGAGGTGATTGAGATGCTTGGACGGAGACGTTGGATTCGCAGGAGGCGCTGCGACGGGAAGCAACGCGTGGAAGGGCCGGCGCCGGCACCGCCACCCACGCATAAACATGTGAGTTATGTGCTCTCTTGACAGCACGGGGGGTCCAAATCTGAGGCTGGTCGGAAAAAGTAACACGGCAGCAGTAAACAATTCCGAATTTTCTTGGAGAAGATGAGTCGTCTTCTCGTGCAAGACGAGCTCCGCCCAGAGATTCGACCAGGTCTCTCTCCCTCGCCGTCTGCTCCTGTGCGCAGAAGCACAAGAGTAAAGAGACGGAGGCAGCACACAGCGGGGAAGAAGAAAGGCGGCAAGTCCCCCGGCCCGCGACCAACGAGACACGAGAATGACGGATTCGCTTTTTGACGATTTGGGTTACGAACAAATTGGCTTCGGTTAGATGAATTCGTGTCGCATGAGAGTCATATAAATGAGGTTAAACCATGTCATTATTGGATTTAATATACAGTGTATATTGCCAAGTTCTAACACACACAGTATGCACGTCCATCATGAAATGCCAACACCATTAACCACTCCATTTAATTAACACCATAAGATTTATAAGGTGAATCCAATAAAAAAAAATATACCCAACAACGAATTGAACTCCTAAACATGTGAGTTATGTTTTATAAATGCTAACATGGTTTTCTGATTCCATTCTTCTACTTGAATTATATGCATTCAGACAGAACAATCTTTGTTTGGTATCCTGAGACCAAAGTGTGAAATAAAAAAGTTATAAATTCATTCAAAATGGACCAATTTGCTAATCATTTAAACAATTAAAAAGATACTTGATATTGCAATTCATGGAGGCTTGTAATTGCATGAGTTGAATCCCCAAAATAAAAGTATCTAAACACCAGTGTGGTTCAAATGATTTTAAGAGAGAACTTTTGGTGCATTTTCAATTATGACATAGAGAACTTGGAGCACATGGATAAATATATGGTGATTTGAAGAATGATCCGAGCATCTATCCATAAATACCTATTAACCTAGAAAAAAAAACCATTTGTTGAAAATTTGGATGATCAACATTTCTGCTCAAGAGAAGTTAATTTGGCAGGGACAACCATCATGTATATCAACCCTTGATAGATAGGATCTTCTGACATTTGACTTTGATCCATTTTGCAGTTGTCTCTGTTTGTTTGTATTCTGCATCATTTACAAGGAAGAAACATGAACATGTAGACATACTATATGTACAGAACAAAATATAAAGTATACGAAAAGATAATGGCAAAAAGATCGGAAAAATCAAAAGACAAGCAAAAAGATTATATGCCTAGGATGGGTGTGTGTACTGGAATGTTTCCAGTGTTTGAGGATGCCACAGCTCCTTGCTAGGCGCTGAAGTAAAAGAAATTTTCAACCATCACAACATCCTCCACTGATTCAGTGATCTTCACATACAAGGAAATGAATGCAAGTTTACAATGATGAAACTGGCAGTTGATTTATCTTTCGGACGGTTTTGTAGATGGTAAATGTGCAAAATGTGTCTTCCGGGATTTAGTTATATTGAATGATCATGACTCTTCTATCCTACTAAAACAAAGCCAGGGCAAGTAGTCACAGTTGACATAATATGTAAAATGATTTGCTTTAAAGGAAAATTTGACTAACTTATTGTCTAGCTAATTCAATAAGCCAATCCAACTGATTCGCATGAAAGGAAAACGTTGACGGAATCATGAAATACTAAAGCAACAAAAGACGCCAATAAAGGATTCAAATAATATAATCAGATAATAGTAACACGAAGGATAAGTCTACAAAATTTGTAGTAAATTTCATCAAATATTACCAATTCTTTGATTCTTCTTCATTCAAATAGTCGATACTTTTGAATCGTATGATTGTCCAACCATAACATGTCTTCTTGATCTGAGATTATGGTGTGGAAAGGACAGATTCCTCAAGAGAAGCAGAAGCAAGACCCCCCTGATCCTCCCACTTGAGATTTATTGGCTGACATACAATATTCCTTCCAGGAATATTCTAGCACCTATTTGACACAGCTGCTGTCCCACAACTTCACTGGCAATCATACTCTCTAATTTTGCTGTCACATACAGAATCTAAGGTTTACCACATCGATGGAACATAGACTTGCTCTTTCAAATTTTGAGTTGCACTCTCAGTTGGAAACCCTCTCACAGCACCAATTGTCCATTGTGAAATGATTCCTGCAGCAACAGCAAACCGGAGCTGCCTTTCTAACATGTCCTGATCCTCAAACATCTCTGGATGTATTGTTAGCTTCCTCATGATCGCGGCCACTACAGCATCACCGGAGCCAGTCCGATCACATGTGAACGGAGTAATGAGGACATCCTCTGTGCCAACGACTGCCCCATCAAACTTGGGGGTGTAATAATGGATCCGAAGTGTACCATCCGTTACAAATAAGATCTTTATCCCATCATGCCACAGAGGTGCTATTTCTTTGCGCGTATAATGGTAATAGTCCCTTTGGTTTTTGGTTTGTTCATAGGATTCGGAGTAGTACTGGGGCCGGTAGTTTCGCTTTCTCTCATAGTGCTCTTCATCCAGAAGGAATTCCATCTCCTGTCTGGAAACCTCAATAAGGTCAGAATTGCTCCATGCCTTATTGATCACTTCTCGGGTCTCATCTCGTGATCTCCAAAGAGACAACGGCAGATTCAGATCGAAGAACACATTGCTGTTGTACTTCTTGGATAATTTGATGGCCCGAAATAGAGCCGGCTGCATTGCTGGAGACAGGAGGACTTCTGAGTTGAAATGAAAGATCCTAGCCTGCATATTTAGATTAAATTCCAAGTCAAGTTTCAACATGTTTAACTTGCTTGTCATTTGTTTCAGGAAAATTGACAAGCACATGGTGCACTGAAACTAATTTGGCACCAGGTTCGCTTACACATTTCCACATTAGTATAACAAGATGGAACAATATGATCAAAGACAATAAGAAGATTCTTAAAACTGTAGCAGAAAGAACACGTTAAGACATACCTCCTTCAGGACGGCAACATCGATCTCAGACTTCAAGAGGGAATCCTCGGCGCAATGTTTGACGGTCTTGGCGAGCAGCCTCTTCCCACTGCCATCGCCCCTGTCCTCGAGTTCTATCTTCATGTGGGAGGCTGCAGTTCTGACCGCGGGGTCGATCTTGACTGCCCGAGTCTGAACCTTCTCCAAGTTCATGCGGTAGACCAGGTCGTTGCCGAAGTCGTCGTCGCCGACCTTCCCCATGAAGGCGGCACGGCCGCCGAGGCGGGCGTGGGAGATGGCGACGTTGGAAGGGGGGCCGCCGGGGGCCCTGACGAACTCGGGCGGGCTCCACTGGAGCTGCTTCCAGGAGGAGTACTGGTCCGGGTGCATCTGGCGCTCGGAGACGCGGACGGTCGGCACGAACTCCCTCCGCGCCGCGCCGAAGCAGCACACCAGGGGTGGGGACTCGTAGGGGAAGTCCATCCCATCGTCAAAGTCCTCTTCCTCCTCTTCTTCTCCTGGTGCTGCTACCGTTGGCGCCTTCGCTTCTTCCGGCAGCCGGGGCCCTTCTGCCGCTGCTTCATCTTCCGGGGTTTTTTTCTGGGACCGGCGCCTCGTCCTCTTGACGGGCGTGGCAGGAGAGGAATCGGTGGGTTTCTTCTTCCGGCCTCTGCGAGTGGGTTTGGGGGCTTCCACGGCTCCATTTCCAGCGTCGTCAACGAGGGAGGCTCTCCAGCTTGTCGTCTCCCTTTGAAGCGGTTTAGGAACGCCGGCTGGGGAGAGAATGGGGAGGGAAAAGGGATCCCTCTTTGGGAACTCGTGGAAGAGTTTGCGATCCATATCGAATCTCCGACGCCCTAACGATGACGGGATGGTGAATGTGTTGCTGCTTAACAAGTGAAATGAGGCGGCCATGGCGGATGGACTCCCCCTTTCCTCGGCTTCCAGGCTCGTCTGCCTCTATCCTTTCCAGGCTCGTCTGCCTGCCTACCGTAGAGATAAACTCGAGACTCGAGAGAAGGGTTTTTGACACCAGAGGACAACTTTGCCCTTGTAAAGTTGGAGTCATCAAATAAAATGTAAATTCTAAAATAAATTGGAGTCATCATAACAAACAGCTCATCGGACTATAAAATAATCCCAAGGATACTCCAAAATAAATTGGCTTTTAACTCTTCAACTTCGATCATTTTTAATGAATCATATGAATCCCATATTGGTTTATCAATGAAATCTTAATATAGCATATGTTGCCCATGTAATTTTTGCATGATTTCGGCTTGAATTTTTTAATTTCTCAATATCTTAATTTGAGACGAACTGGAAAATAAATCGAAGCATCGAAGGATACTTTTCCACGACATAGCCATCAATTTGTCTTGTCCGGTGCCGATCGGAACGCAATGGGCCGAAGTTGATACACATTGGACCAACCCAACAACGCAACCCAAAACCCCTCTTCGAAGACCGAATTGGACCCAAACCAAGAACAGCGGTCGGGTTTTGTGCTTGGGATGATCCTTCCACGGCGCATCGGGGCGTTGTTCTCCGTCTGCTATCGTCGGTTAGGTCTCGCATTCGTCGTCGTCTGAGGGTGGGAGATGAGCCGATCCCGCTTCCCATCGCTCTCCAAAGCATCACCTGATCCATAGTAGAACTCGCCTTTTTTCTTCCTCTCTCTCCTTTTCTTATACGCCCTTAATTTCTGCGGTTAGGGTTTCTCTCTCCCCTCCGGGCAGAAGGTAGGAGAAGTCGTGGATCCGATGAGGCTCCCCGCAGGAGTTCTCATCCTCGTGCTCCTAATCTCTGCACCGAGGTCTATCGCGGGTGATGGCGCATCCCCCTCCAACCATACCAACAAATTCCGCGACCGCGAAGCAAGTGACGATATGCTCGGCTATCCCCATTTGTAAGCTCCCTCTTATCGTTTATGTCACTCGTTCCTCCTCTTTTACCTTTATAATGATTTTGTAGAAATAGTTGCTCTTGATCCTCCTGTACGATCGTTCTCGTCGTTCGTGACCCACGACTGCGGATTGGAGATCAGAATTTGGTTCAACGTATTTATCATCGAAGCCATAGCTTGATCTTTCCATGTGAAATTTGTTAATAGTTTGTTTCTTACTCTTAGCGAAAAGTGGTTTCATCACACTCTTCACGTATACGTAGTATTGTAGTGAAGTGCCAACAGTTATTGCTCTCTTAGTCTAGGAATGATTCAGTTTTACCTTGTCCTTGGTGCACCTTTCAAAATCGGTTTCTCTCTTTACATGAGTTGATGATTAGGAATCATGATGCTTTCATATCTTTCTGACAGCCAATTACCAGTCTCTTGCTTAGCAGGCCGCGATATATGATTTATCACTCTGAAACTGTTGGTGTTCAATGAGCTTATTAGTGGCTTCTATGATTTTGACATTCCTTCCAATACCACTGTCAGTGCCAATGCCAGTCTAAGGCAGAGCATGGGTAGCACATAAGTGATCTTAACATCTTTTGGCATTTTGCCCCATTACAGCACAAAATTAGACCTTTGCTACGAGTATAAACATTTGATGATAAGCATGCTATGTTATACTTCTGGGGTTTTTGGGCCGAGAAGATATTTTATTAGTACTAATTATTGTATGGAATTAGCTAATACTTCAAAATACTCTACCCAGCATTTTTCCAACTTCATTTACTGTGCTCAATTTATTCTGGGTATGCTCCAATAAGCAAGAAATGGTTGTCCGAGTAATTTTAGTTTCTTCTTTGAGCACATCGAAACTTGACATTATTAAATAATTACCTATATAATTTATTAATATAAATTTTTATGATGGAATCAACTCGGCAACAAAAATTGCAACTATTTTCTATTGTGCCATGTATTTTTGCTAACTACATTTCTGTGTTCAGTATGCAGGAAATCGGTTCTCAAAGTACTTTTAGTTTCTGTTTTGAGAACAGCAGTACTCGATGGTTTCAAAAGAATCACTCATATAGTATTTCTTTTCTTTGATAAATTCTACCCCCGTAGTGAAAATTTACAACTATTTTTACTACATGTTTTGTATCCAATTTATTAGTTTCGTAAGCCTACTATAGTCTGGCCATACTCCAATGTGCTCAAGATTGGTCTTTCAAGTAATTTTAGTTCCTGCTTTGAGCACGTGGGTTTTTGATGTTATCCAAAGAATCACTTGTATAATTATTTTCTTTGACTAAATCTATGCAGTAATCATGGCCAAATAAAGTGCTATATGTCCAAGATGTACTAATTGATAGTCACTTTTTGTTTCTTTCTCATAGAGATGAAGATTCTTTGTTGAATACAAAGTGTCCAAAGCATCTAGAATTGAGATGGCAAACTGAGGTTAGCTCCAGCATTTATGCAACTCCATTGATAGCTGATATCAACAGGTAAGGGTCCTCCAATTATGTAATCTTATATGCAAGATTTATAATATGACTAAATTAATTTAATCATAAATTATTAGTGAATCTGCTTTGTGACTGTTGTTTTTAAGTGAAAAATTTTCCATACCTTTTTTTGGTAAAATAGTTGCTGTAGAAATCAATGTTGAGTCATCTTTATATGTTCTGGGAGTTGAAATAACTCTATTGATGTAGATCAAAGTGGTATATGTAGTTTTTCTATACTTGGCTGCTATATGCATCTATGTTTGAAGTACATAAGCTAAAATTTGATTGGCAACAGTTGTACTGGATGCCTTAATTTATTCTTTCATCCTAGCTAGCTTAGCTGGCGAAGATGACTTTATTATCACAAGAAGATCAAAATCCACCATCATCACCTAATCTTTGATTTACCCTTCCTCCATGAGCATGACTTTAGGAGTCCAGTGAACAAACATGACGTGAACCAGCAGGCAGCACATTTGGCTGGATTTGAATGGTAGATTCACAAGTTCACAGTTTGAGCTGAAGTTTCTGGAAAAGCATGTTGACTTCTTGATTTTGTTCCAAGGAAGTGACTAGGACTATATGCACTTTAGTGACTTTAATTGTTTGTTGTGATGACTGATGTGAATAATTTGTAGTCTAAGTATATGATTGGCTTGATTGTGTCAAGCCCACTGGCATTTTTAAGTTGTATTGGCAATGGTATGGGAGAATAGGTTGGATTGATTTGGGGTTGATCTAGCATAATTAGATTATATTTAGTTCTAGACCAAGATAGGTAGATATGGTTTAACATAACTAAGTCAAAGCATAAAAATAACACTAGATAACTTGCATGATTCCTTTAAACTTGACTTTGGATCCTAACTATATCCAAAAGGAGCCTGTCAAATAGCAGCAATGGCAATTGCATTTCTATTGTCAAATCAGACATTTGGGAATGATTTAAGTTTTGGTCAAATTGTAATTTGGTCTCTAACCTACTCTGAAATTAATATAACATACCATATATGTGTATCTGTTGGGTATTGTTTCTTGCTTCTTGATGTGTTAAGTGTAGAGACTCCTTTTTGTTCTTATTTTTCTTAATTCTGGTAAGAGAGAGAGGATGCTTTCATGAGGCTCCTGCCACTGCAAGGTTTGGGAAGGTCAATGTTTGCTAGTCAGGAGACTGTTCCCATGATTTGAGTGGATTACTAAAGAGACACCTTATTGTAACACCAAAGCTTATCTTGTCTCATTGAAAGTTGTACTGACATTTTGTTGCTGTTTATTTTTCAACTAGTGATGGCAAGCTAGAGATAGTGGTACCATCATTTGTTCATTACCTGGAAGTATTGGAAGGTTCTGATGGTGATAAACTGCCAGGTATTTATTCATATACTTTTTTTATTTTGTTTATCTTTGAAAATTTCCTTTAACAAAGGCTGACTGCAGCACCAACTCTGTACGTGAAACTGCGAGTTATCTGCTAGAGATTCTGGACTTCATTAATGCTAGTATATACATTGATGCTCGGCAACAATATTTATCAAAAGATTTAGTATCTTATAGATGGCTCTTCTTCTTGCTTTTATCGGTATAGGATGAATAATTTGTATAATCTCAGTTGTCATTGATGATAAAGTTGCAAATTTTTTCAGGATGGCCAGCTTTCCACCAATCAACTGTTCATTCAAGCCCCCTTTTATTTGATATAGACAAGGATGGCACAAGAGAAATAGGTCTAGCTACGTACAATGGAGTGATAAATTTTTTCAGGTAAGTTTTTTCAGCTTCTGCACGGTGGATTTGTGCATGTCAGCATTAATTGATGGTTTTATAGGGTCTCTGGCTATATGATGATGGATAAATTAGAGGTACCTCGTAGAAGAGTTCGTAAAAACTGGTATGTGGGGTTGCATCCAGACCCAGTGGATCGTTCACATCCTGATGTTCATGATGATCTACTGGTTGAGGAGGCTTCTGCTATGAATTCAATGTCTCGTATGTGATCAAAACACCACTGTGATTTTCTATTTTTCCATGTTCTAATTCCAATAATGCAAATCTTTTTTACATTTGACCACAGAATGTTGGCTTGTATTGTATGCTTTTTTTCCACTGATAATTAAATGTCTCTTCTCATAGTAAACTTTCTGCACACTCTTTTTTGTGTGTGATGTATATGTGAAATGCAATGTTTTTCATATTTGATAAGCATGTATATATCTTGAATGACTTCTTTCTGTGTGATAAATTAATGGATTGAGATTTTTCACTTCACTTCTGGCTTCATCTTATGAAGTTAGGATGGGCTCTGTCTGAGAATTTTACTGTGTGGATCCTAGAATAATATGTTAATATATCACTATTTTTCAGTCCATCTTTTTTAAGATTATATATATATATATATATATATATATATATATATATATATATATATATATATATATATATATATATATATATATATATATATCTAATTGGTGATTATGTTTGCTATTGTCCAGATGTGAATGGAAGCATGCCTGAGACAAATACTTCTATTTCCTCAGATAACTCAGTCAATACATCTAAGCTGGAGGATGAAGGAAAACTTGATTCTATCCAAAGTGATCAATATAATGGGTCATCAATTAATCTCAATAATAACACCAAGCATGACATTTCAATGGGAAATGTTATAACAGACAATACAACACATATCCAGCGGAGGCTTCTTGAAGAAACTGATGGTAAAGGTGCTCAAGATGGACATTCTGAAACTACAACTAGTGCTGGAGCAACTGTGGAGAATGATCAAGATCTGGAAGAAGAGGCTGATTCATCTTTTGATTTATTTCGAGATCCCGAAGAGTTAGCTGATGAGTATAATTATGACTATGATGATTATGTTGATGAATCCATGTGGGGGGATGAGAATTGGACAGAAGAGAATCATGAGAAACTGGAAGATTATGTGAGCATAGATTCACACATACTATGCACTCCAGTAAGTTTAGCATGCTGATAAGTTTATGTATTTTATACTTGTGTTTAAGCTACAAAATAAAAAATTATCCACATTTTCATGTTCTCTCAAGGTAATTGCCGACATAGACAATGATGGCATCCAAGAAATGATAGTGGCTGTATCATACTTCTTTGATCGGGAGTAAGAACTTCCCACTTTTTTATCTGTTATGCTCTTTGTATAAGCAAATTGTACAGAATGTTCTGGAAAAAAAAGTTAAAAGTGATAGGTGGAGTTCTTTTTATTGCATGTGGTCTTTGGTATATGGAAATTTGTGCAATCTTGTGTTTCTCTTATTATGTTAGTTTAACAAGTGTTTGCTGACACAATTATGACAATTTCTTAGTCACTCCTTAATGTCGTTGAATGTTGGGAAATTATCTTTTTAATAAAGCTATCAACCATTTTGTTCACCATGCTATCTTAATGTTGTGTTAGCCTATATCTTTTTACTTGGATAGGCCTTATTTCTGTTTTGTTGGATATCATCTATATACTTGACCTAAACCTTATTGTCATATTGTTGAATCTCATCTTGACATCTTTATAAAGATTTTCTTTTTCCTTCTATGTGTTCAGTTATCACCTTTGAAGTATTAGGCTGTCATATAAATGTTCCTAGAATGAAAAAATGAAGTGAACAACAAACAATATCTTGATGTTTTCTTCATACAACAGAGTATTTACTCGCTGTACTTAAGTAGGTTCCGATGTCATAATAACAGCAGCCAACACATAGTTAGTGGAATTTAGATCAACCATTTAGCTACTTTATATTGTTCACACATGTTTAATGTTTCATTTCAGGAAATGAGTTACAGTTTTTAGGTCATTTTTTATCTTCTTTTAAATGCTTGCCAATAATTTGTTGTCCTTTAAATGCTTGTAATAATTGGTGGTTGACAAGTGAACAGGTATTATGATAATCCACAGCATTTGGCAGATTTGGGTGGCATCAACATTGAAAAGTATGTAGCAAGTGGTATTGTAGTTTTCAATCTTGATACAAAACAAGTCAAATGGACTGCAGACCTTGATTTGAGTGTTGATTCTGGAAATTTCCGTGCCTATATATATTCTTCTCCCACTGTTGTTGACTTGGATGGTGATGGAAATATGGACATTCTTGTTGGAACTTCCTATGGCTTGTTTTATATTTTGGATCATCATGGTAACTTTTGCCTTCTGTTGTAATTAATTGTTCTCCATGCTCAATAACTACCTCTTGTAATTTCCTTTTTTTTCCCTAGTGAATTGTTATATGCTCATCTTTCACATGCTGCAATTTGTGGATATTTTAACAACATTAACCTGCTTGGGTATATTTCCATTACTCACCAGAACTTCATTAATTCTCATCAGAAAAGCTGAAAAAGAAATCTGGAGACTGGTTAGTCAAAATATAGAAGTTATTTGAACCAGCATGTAGGAATGTTCACATGCTTTAGCTGGAATGTAGTCATTGTCTGCTCTGGTTAGGGCGTTTGCTTCAATGACAGAGCTAATGACAGTTGGGGGTGGGTAATAGAGATATTCTCATGTAGGTTAAGTGTTACAAATATTCTACAGAATCTATCCTTTACTTTGTTCAGTCACATTTACCAAAATGAGGCAATAATATAATGCAATAGCTTTTACAAGTTGCACTTTCTATCATAATCCAACCACAAGAACGGAGATCATATGTTGATTAAACAATGTTTTGTACATGTGGTTCTCTTATTTTTGTATCTTGCAAATATTATATCTACAACTAGAGGAACTTAGAAAAATCTTTGTACTGTTGACTCTATTCTGATATGATTTTCATATGTAGGCAAAGTGAGGAACAAATTTCCACTTGAGATGGCTGAGATTCAAGCACCAGTAGTGGCTGCTGATATCAATGATGATGGTAAAATCGAAATAGTGACAACTGACACACATGGAAATGTTGCAGCATGGACTGCAAAAGGAGAAGAAATCTGGGAAGTGCATCTTAAGAGTCTAATTCCTCAGGCAAGTAAATTTCCAGTTATCTATCTGGATAAAATTTTAATTTGAATTAGGAATTTTCACACTGCCTTACTGGATCTTTGTTCTTGGACATACGTATTCTCCTATGATGCTAAATTTGCCCATATACAACCCAAAATTTTGGTGTTCACATGTATACTTTAGGGCACATAAGAATGACCTCTGAAACTTTTGCATGATGAACTAATTACACAAATATAATATTTTTTACATATATGCATGAAACCATTTTATTTGTTTATGCAAGGATTTTTTATGACAAAGTTCAAAATTGTAATTAATTAAATTAAATCATATTTTTAAATATTTAATTAGACTCATCCCAGTACCTGTATCTTGAATTTGACTAATATCCCTGTGTCTGGAATTAGAATAATTATGATGCTGGAAGCTAGCATCCATCTTTCACCCAGCAGCACTCCACATCCAAGTCAGGCTCAGGAACAAAGGATGCAACTATCTCTTGAAATATCATGGTTCTAAAACACAAACTGAACAAGCCAAAATGTACTAATCTTGTAAGGTGTTACCAACTTGTTTGACTTTGTGTATCAGCTGATGTTATGTTTGCCTTTGCGAAAGGAAAATCAGATCATGTCAAAGGCTAGGCACCTGTAAAAGTTTGTCGGGAATTCTCAAAATCTAACAAAATTGCTGAAAGAAGACTTCATATTAGTCACAACTCACTTCAACAGCGATATTGATGTCTACCCACAAGTGATAATGAGATTTCAAATTTTCACAAACCTTTGGGGAATAAAATTCAATAGGATAAATGTTTCTTTGTTGCTGATCTTTTCATTGCCTTTTCATGGTTTAGGGAGACTATATCATTGTAGTGGTTCCTCCTAGCAACATGTGAATTATGAAATACAATTTTAGCTACATCAGCAAAAACTGCAAGCATGTCTCTTCAAGACCTGACATGCATCATAGTGCCAGCAACCGTTTCGTTAAGTATTAGTTGAATATGGTGTTACCTTTTGACTTATTTGGTCTTTGATTTTCTTGTTGATGCTTATTTCAGGTTTTTAATTCTTTCTGACTGATTTAGTGATGTTCTCTATTTGTTACCATTGATCTTAGATTGCATTTGTATGTACATGTTTGTGATGTTTCTTTGTGCTAAGACACACAGTTGGACTAATTACAGGCATAGAAAATCATCAAAATCACATCTATCTTATTCTATGAACAGGTAGTTATCTAACTTTGAGATTTGATGCCAGGGTCCAACCGTTGGTGATGTTGATGGGGATGGTCATACAGATATAGTAATCCCAACGGTATCAGGGAACATCTATGTTCTAAGTGGACAGGATGGTTCACATGTACGACCTTTCCCATTCCGAACTCATGGGAGGGTGATGAATCAGATCCTACTAGTTGATTTAAACAAACGCAATGAGAAATTGAAGGGGCTAACCCTAGTCACCACTTCATTCGATGGCTATTTGTACTTGATCGATGGATCTACAGCCTGTACAGATGTTGTTGACATCGGCGAGACGTCGTATGTTACATCCTATGAGGCATTGTGATTAAAATTAGTACCATTTTCTTTTAATTGCTATTTTTCTTTCCTTTAATCAAGGTTCTTGTATCCACAGGTACACCATGGTCTTGGCTGATAATGTTGACGGTGGAGATGACCTTGATCTTGTTGTCACGACCATGAATGGCAATGTCTTCTGCTTTTCCACCACGTCGCCACATCATCCTCTAAAGGTGCTTGGGAGTTTTTTTTTACTTTTAGTCAAGTGGAAGACTCTTATACTTGTCTTAAAACTTTTTGTTTATTTAATCAGAAAGTGGACTGTTTTAAATTGAACTAGTTATAAAATAACATATTCAACCCTTCTTAGATGAACGTATGCATGCATGCACACATGTCCAGAGACATTTACTTTTGTCTACCAATTGCATCCATTTTAACTATGTTTCTCTTATAAGACAACTTGCATATATGGTGTCCATGAAATTTATCTGTCTGGTTTTCCATTTCAGGAATGGAGATCACCAAACCAGGGTAGAAACAATGTTGCAGTTCGCAATAACCGTGAAGGAATTTATATTTCACATGCATCCAGAGCTTTCCGTGATGAGGAAGGAAAACATTTCTGGGTGGAGATGGAGATTGTCGACAAATACAGAGTGCCCTCAGGGTTTCAAGGACCTTATAATGTTACGGTACAACTTCTCATAAGCAGTTTTTTTTTTTTTAAAAAACTTTCGGCCACCTGGATTGTTAATGGTTCTTGTCATCTGTTTCTATATCTTTTTATATTTGTTGTTGAACACAGACAACTCTGCTAGTTCCTGGAAATTACCAAGGAGAGAGACGTATAGTGGTAAATCAGGTCTATGATCGTCCAGGGAAGCAACGGCTCAAGCTTCCAACAGTGCCTGTGCGGACAACAGGAACTGTCATTGTTGAGATGGTTGACAAGAATGGGCTCTACTTCTCTGATGAATTTTCTCTTACTTTCCATATGTATTACTATAAGCTGCTGAAGTGGCTTTTAGTCTTGCCAATGCTAGGGATGTTTGGTATCCTAGTTATTCTCGGGCCTCAAGAACGTGCTCCTTTGCCATCCTTCTCTCGGAACATAGACTAATTGACTCCTGAGTGGTATGATTGGGGACAGCCAGGGGAAAGATTTTGAAAATTTAACTACTCAAAAAGAGTCATCAGTGGATTCAAATTCAAGTATGAGGTTACTCTTCAGCCACCAGCTTAGTTGAATTATGAGTTCCAAAAAGAAAAAAAAAACTTGGCTGTTAATTGTTGTGTTTTATGGACTTGCTCAGCATTTTATCAGATCAGCATTTTTTTTTTTGTTCTTTGGAGAACAAAATCTAGTCGTTTGCCTTAAATTCCCCTCCCGTCCTTCAGGAAATATAATTGGAGCTGAATTAAGTTGTAGTTGTCTCTATATTTTCTAGTTCTATACGATGATCAACCTTGGTGTGGGCGTATGCAACAAAGATTACTGTTCTGGGTTGTATATATTTATAATCACCAATGTCAGGGCATACTGTTGTGATGACTTGTATACGGAGATGCGGATGCTGAAACAAGCTCATGGAATCCTCTGGGTTTATTTCCATGTTAACATCTGCGATGCTTGAAGACTTTTTCTTGTTTTCTGTATAGCTGATCTTTTTGATGAAATGGCACCATGGGAAAGAAAAAAAAATCTACAATGATAAAATCAAATTCACAACTTTGTGAATTTTTCATAGAATCTACAATTAATTTTGAGAAATTTCTGCATAGCACATCTGGTTGCATGAAAAGGATCATTTTTTATCCTTTTATTATCGTCATTTTCTTCTTGCATCTTTGTCTTTGTGTTACTTTTGCAACTATGCTTGTGCTCGCATCGGACCCTAATAGATGCCTCCCCAACTTTTTGCCTCGTAGAATTTGTTGCTCATATCTTTTGCGAGGAATGAGAGGGTGAGTTTGGTGATTTATTAGGGTTGCGGGCTTGTCAATGGGGTGATGGGTGCTCGTGTGAGGATTGTAAGCAACATCAAGGAGGGTTGTAGGCGATGGCCTCTCACATGATATTTGCATGAGGGTTGCGAGCAAGGGCCTTATACGAGGGTTGTTTCAAAATTTTTTAAAATAGAAACACTGAGCAACAAACTTAAAAAATGTTGGCAAAAAAAAAAAAATCTATTGATATAAACAATAATTCAATAGGAACACTGAGCAGCAAACTTCAAAAAAAAATCTATTGATTTATTTTCAAGAATTCACCCTAAAATCTATTGATATAAACAATTAAATGGCCAAAAACAAAAAAAATGATGGCATAGTTTTTCCTTTGCTTCCCTGAATACAGTTTGAGAATGTATGCATTAGAAAGGAACAACAACAACAAAAAAAATATATATATAAAGTCTACAAGAGGTGACAGACATATCACAGACAAATCACAGACAATACACGTACGTACAAAGGACCTGTGTCCGCCCATATGACCATTTCTGGTCGCTCTCTAAGGATTTCTAACAGGTCTTTGCCATTTTATACCTGCTCAAGTATTATAATCATATTAAATTAGAATCCACCACCATACTAATAATACCACCCAAGTTTTCGAGTGCTATGGTATATAATCATATAAATATAAAAAACCTGATAACTTTGACTCAAACTTATAAATATAATATTCGATTTCTAACCAAGGAAGTTTCAATCGAGAAACTTATAGCCAATCTAGGATTTGTGATTTGTCATGCACTCAATAATACGGATCTAAGAGTATGGTTTCGTAGGTTCTTCCAAGGAAAAATTGTTGATCAGAATGAAAGTGTATAAAATACATACCCCAACCATCAACCCTTTTAGACTGTTTTGACCAGCTAAATATATAGGTAAAAGTTAATAAATCTAAAAGAACTTTTTAACCCTTTTTATCTTTTTAATCCTGTATAGTGGTCTTAATGTTTCACACTTTCATAAATATAAGGATCGAAATGCTAAATGGTGCTAATTATAAGGGGTATTATATACTTGGGCCTAAATATTATATTAGTCAAGAACTATAATATAACTTATTCAATCTTATTTTCAATTACAAATTATAAAAGTATAACTTAAAGTTTGCTATGACATTTGGTGCTTGAGATGATTTGTTTTTTTTTCTCCATTGCCCGCTCGTTAAATTTTTGAAAAATATGGAACAACTTACACAGTGTCCAAGCAGAGACAAATATAAGGATATGAACATTATGATTGTAATTGATCTGTAAATATTTTCATGGTTTCGAGAGGAGTCAAGCTTTATGATCAAGGTTTTAAATAGGAAAAGAAGTCCTTAGTGAATTATGATTACTGTTATAAATAATACCTCTTGCATCTGTAGATGGGAAACAAGATGTGAAGAAATATTTAAATGCTTCTAGATTTCTTCTTTTCAGTGTAGAGAGGTGATAGAAAATATATGAATTTTTTTTTTTTTGGAGTTTATGTAAGAGAATGTATAAAGAGACTTGTGATTAAGTTAGGATCGATTCAAGGATTTTGTAATCGATGTCACATGATGAAAATTATAGTTGTTTTCATGAATACAAAGAGAGTGTCTAACCATGTTAATCTTATTATCTTTTGTTTATCGTTTCTAAGATCTCTTTTTGTTTGAAAGATCTTTTCAAACTACGAACAAATCTTACTATTGTTTCAGTCTCAATAAGCAAAATTTACCTTGGTATTCATAATCACAATTACTTTTACTTACATGAATCGCTATTACTGATAACAATATGTTTCTTCTAAACTATTAGCTCAAATGAAGCTTTAGATCACAACATCATGATCCAAATTGTATTAACAACAATGGCGAGAGAATAATAAATGGAAAGAAGAACATCTTCAACATAACCTTTTGGTGGTGCTATGTAGAGAGAGAATCAAGGAAAGAATTGTCATAGAATGGAAGCTTAGAGACGATGTCATCGAGTGGGCCTTACAATGCTTTGCAGCAATAGATCTTCCCCCCTCCAATCTTACCAGAAATAGCCTTCCCATCTTCCCAACCGGTGATATCAAAATGGAGTGAAATAGGAAGAGCACTATAACACACTTGTGAAGAATTATTCCCTAATATAATTGTGTTACATGACAATGCACTTTTATAGATATCAAAATCAATAATATAAAGTAAAACCTGTTGAAAAGTGATAGGCCAAATCATGGAACTAAACCCCATGGCATCAAAACCTCAATCGCATCATTATCGACATGACATCTGGGGCTCACGCAAAGCAACAAGTCTTACTCAGGCTTCCCAGGATTGTTTGAGACAGTGTCACACAACATGCAGCCACCCGAGAACTCACCGAGCGGCATCGCATGGTACAAGACCCTGTTGGTTGGTCGCATCGTGCACGACTCAACCGCTCTAGGCACCAATGACCATTAATTGACCGTGTACGGTGGACTCTCAATAGCAAGTATAAAACCTGACATCTTGGCTAACTCCAAAAGTCAGACTTCTGACACTCATCATCCTCCTTAACTACTTCACATATTGACTCAATCATCGAAGGGGCCACATCGAGCACACACCCCTTGACATAGACCTTCATGCAACAACGAAACCAAGGAGAGGACGAAGCTCATCGCGAGATGACCGATCTGACCAGGTGACAACCACCTGACGACCCATGTGAATGACCTTGCGCACTCGAACTGAATCGAACCGTGTTGATGCCTTGACCTTGACACAAGGTTCACCAATAAAAAGTTTAATGTATGGTACATGATAATGATATATATGGTATGGTATCATCAAGAATATATGTAAATAATACCCTGTAATATTAAGAAAAAAATATTTTTGATATTCGTGATCTCTTTGAATATGATATGATATTTATGATTAATTTATGTGATCTTTATGGATATGATTTTATATTCATGATCTATGTGATCTCTATAAATTTGATTTAATTAAGATGATATTTACTTGAGAGATACAAACCTTTTGGGCTTTCGTAAATATTTTGATAGAGATTCTATGAGAATATGAGTGAGCTTGATCTTGAAGCTCAACTTTATACTTTGTCCCGGATGAAATGATAGTTAAAAACTATATGCTTCATATGAGAATAATTTTTATTTTCATATTTGTGTATAAATAGGTGACACGACTAAATCATCGACGAAGGAATTAACAATATATATATTTCAAATTAAAATTATATGATCCATGAAGGCATAGCTCTTGATATCTGCTTTAGTTGAGGTTCATAATACAATTATCTACTTCTTTGGATATCAAAAAAAATAGGATCACCATTGCACTATATAATGTTGGTTGTGATTTAAGTGAAATAATCTTTGTTACCAACCTAATCTACATTAGAGAAGGTATGCAAACCGAGAGGTTGATTAGGATTTATTATATATATATATATATATATATATATATCACATATATACATAAAAGATTATATCTTAAAATAAACAACGAAAGAGATTATTAAGACTAATAAGTATCTTAAAATTTTAAGATAAAGAAGATTAGGATTTATTTTTTATATATATCACATGTATCTCGAGGTTTTGAATGAGAAGAAATATAAATCTATGGGATTAACAAGTGTTCAGAAAGATGTTCTCTAAAATTTATAAAGAGGAAGAGAAAAAAAAAAAATATAAATCTCTATGAATAAGTAAAGAGGAAGATGTTTAAAGTTTATTCGCACAATGTGAATGTGTAATCCTGCAAACTTATTTTTATCGCAATCTCATATTCACTTTGGATTCACAAACACCCTTAAAACCGCGAGTATAATTTGATATATAACAGTGTCATTAAGGTTATCAGATTCTTCCTTCCTGACATAATAAAAAGGTCAACGAACAGCACCATCAGTTTAAAATGGTAAGCACAGACATATTATAGTCTCAATCTAAATACCCATTCATTCTTTCCATGTTTTATCTCTTCTATTCGGGAAAAAAAAAATGAAACCTCAATTAATAAATTCTGAGCCACAGAGTTGATTTGAATTTTAAATTGCAAGATTTTCTGAGGCAAAGGTGTTTATAAGGATCATGCAGGCATAAACACAAACAGCTGACGAGCATAAAATATGGCAACACTACAAACAATAATAACCCTAACTACAAGATGCAATTACTTGTCCATCATGATTGACTGTGTTGCCATGAGTATGAGCTGCGAAGGCACAGCTGCAGTTCATATGAGACATGAAGCAGAGAGTGGAGTATTTGGGAACAAAATTGGGATAGTTAAAAGTTCATCCTAATCATAATCACCTCTAAGTTGCAATCTCATTGAATTATCTGAATCACACCATGTTCATCCTTAAACCAGCGCAGCCAGCCAGTCAAGCGTTCTCTCGGTTTTGAAACCAAACTTTAGAGAGAGTAATGTTGCCTGCAATGTCACCACCGTTTTACCACCTCGGAGTTCCTGCCAAATACATTGGGCATCATGAAGAACCGCAACGAACTCCAGCAATCTTATGTGCTGTATAATTAATCCTATGTTTCAACCTTTGAATGTGGTCAAGAATGAGAAGCCTAGGCCCAGGGGGAATATTGACATCTCTGAGGGCACTGGAACATAAACCAAAAGGAAAAAAGGATTACAGAAGTTCTCATGCAATCCAGGGACTTGTTGTAGAAACTTTAGAATGCGGAGAGGTGGATCGTGCTTACCTATCTGTAAGAAGAGGAAGAGTAGCATCACTGAGCAAGCCTTTCTTAAAATTCTTCTCATAACTCTGAAGGCCAAGGCTCGTCAGCATTCTTTTTGTGTGGGAGTATAACACATCATCAGCTGGTGGCTGCGAGAATTTCTCACCTATCTGCAATATTAACAGAAAGGCAAAACATTAAGGTGGAAATGTTATGCAAACATGTTTAAATAGGTCACAATAATCTAATATTACATCACTGGTCGCAGATGTTAAATTTCAATTTTGTTTTCCTACCTTGAAAAGTCCTCCTTGAACAAGTGCAAAAAACAGTCCTGATGTAACTGCATTAAGAGCCTGGTTTGGGCCGCCCATGCCACTAACCAATGAAAACAATGCTCCAGAACCAAAAGCTGCTACCATGCTGAAAGACCAATTACGAGTGTATAAATCTGTAAGCAGTCCATCTTATACTTCAAGACGTATAATTAGAATAAGACATATTCCATCTATAATCAGATGTCATGTAAGCAAATTTACAATACCTGGACAGTGCTGGTAAAAGTCAGAGAGCAGACTAGGCCATAAAGCACAAGACCTAAAAGCCAGGATGTTCTTTCTGACCACGGAAAGCTCCTAAGAGAGCCATCATAATCCAGTTCGATAACTTTAATCAAGCAAGACAGTGCTAGGACTAGCACAGTCATCACTTTTTTGTGAGGTCAGATGACTTTCAGAATCTGATTTCTAAACAACATATGTTTCTTCAAAGTTCGCAAGACGAGAAATCAAAGTCCTACAGTTACCACTTCATCTATGAAAAGAAGATAAAGCATATAAGCTAAATATCTCATCGACTCATTTAGGCACCTTTTTGTTAATACCCTCCACCAACATCATGTGGTTAACATCGACATTTAACCACATTTAATTCACTATTTTCTTGCTTTCTCACAGATTGACTAATTTCCAAATTTGTATGAAAAACACTGCTATAACTTTGTTGGACTTGTACACCTTACTTGTGGCAGTTAATGAAGGTCAAGTCAACCATGTCATGTTGTGGCTGCGATCAATAATAGAGTTTATGCTAAGCACAGTAGCCACACAACACTTGATAACTTCAGTGGTAACAGTGATGGGACATCAATGTCATACATATATCATAGGCACTAGTGTCTCTTAACTTAAAATTAATTTTATGAATGTCATCAATCTTTTATATCAAAAAAGCTTCCTTACCTTGTGGCAGTTTATGCAGGTCAAGTCAACCATGTCATGTTGTGGCTGAGATCAATAGTAGAGTTTATGCTAAACCTAGTAGCCATAACACTTGATAATTTCCATGGTAACAGTGAAAGGACATCAAGGTCATATATTGTAGACATTAGTGTGTCTTAATTTAAAATTAATTTTATGAAAGTCATTAATATCTTATATCAAAAAAGCATCCTCACACTCATGTGATAGAATTTATGTAAGACCTTAAAGCCAATTGATAAGCTATGTATTGCACACTACATCTATGAGGATAAGGAATTTTTGAAGATTCAAAAGCTTCTTAGATGATATCAAGTTTGCTTCTTTTACTCATAAGTTTCTGACCTTCATTTTCTTTTTCGTTTTCTTCTTTCCATCAGCTTTATTATTTTTCATTTTGTTCCCTCAAACCCCCTCCTAGATTGCAAGGTTTTTCATACCACCCTGTACCACACGGTACGGGTGGTTTGTACCGGTCCGATGGGTTACCGGTACATGGACAACCCAATACCGGGCGGTACCACAATTTGTGGCCCGTATCATCCAGGTAAGTATCTAACCTTATCTTAGCTTGGTTTGTCATTTGTAGTGATGGATATGCTAGCTCCCTTATATGCAATATAGTTTCCTATGTCTTATTCCTTGTGCTAATTTTGTTGATCTAATAGTTTATTTTGATTTTATTAGATCATTGAATAGACACATATATGTATAATTCAAATGCCAAGTTGTTTTGTCTCTTTATTTGTTGATTATACACAAACTTCATATTTTCGAATGATATTTTATCAATATTAGATCAATTCAACATATTTATAACTTATGTAATTTAAATATAATAGGAACATGACACTAAAGAAAGTACCACAAGGTGATGTATGGGTTCATGCCCCAAAGTTGGATGGGAACCGCCATCATTGGCAATGTATCTATTGTGACTACATTGGCAAGGATGGAGGAATAACTCGGGTGAAAATGCATTTAGCCGGCAGGTATCCCAATATAACAAAATGCAAGAAAGTTCCTACAAAAATCTGTAAAATATTTCAACGCAACCTTTAAGAAGCAAAAGAAGAAACATTATAAAAGAAGGCAATAGCTAAGGAAGAAGATAGTAGGGCTGTGCAACAACTAGTTATGATCAGTTTGAGGGTCGTAGCGATGATGTCGACCCAGATCTCACAATTGGAATTCGTGCATCTTTAGAGGATCAGTTTATGACCGATGAAGCAATAAGGCATCGACAACCTCACTCACAATGGGAACGTGACGGTGGCAGTGGAATACAAAGGTCGGCTAGCATGAGGCAACCAATATCTCCTTCTCAGTTAAGCAGAACTAGTAGCATGCGACATGGTGGACTTCGTGGTTTGATCAGAGGTCTTGGCAGGAGATCTGCACAAGATGTTGTTGATATCGATCTGCAAGCCTATCCACCACAAACAGCGAAACAAACACGGATTGATGATGTATATACAAAAAAAAAAAAAGATATTGGGAAGGCAATTTTGAAATGGTTCAACTTTCACAGAATTCCAGCAAACACAGTAAAAGGTTCATATTATCAGAGTATGATGTCCTCCATTCAAAAGTCAAGTCCATGGATCCAACCTCCAACACCAAAGGAGATTCACGATGTATCTTTAGACGAAGAGGTGGCAGAACTAAAGGATTGGATAAAATCCTTCAAGAGACAATGAGATGAATATGGGGTGACATTGATGTGCGACAGTTGTACAGGGCAGCAAGAATGAGTATCATCAACTTTCTAATTTATTGCAATAGAAGGGTAGTGTTTCACAAGTCAGTCAATGCTTCCGACAAGATCCAAGATGTAAACTATATTGAGAGTTTGATGGATAGTGTTATATACAAGATTAGACAACAGTATGTTGTGCAAATAATAACCGTGGAACAAATTTCAAGAAAGCTGGTATGCAATTAATTGAAAAAAGACACATTGTTTTGGACTCCATGTACAACTCATTACATAAATCTAATGCTGAAAGATATTGGTGAGTTGGATATGATCAAGAGGTATGTAGCTCGAGCACAATCAATAACAAAGTTTGTATATAATCATCATTGGGTCCATGGTTTAATGCAAAAGTACGTAAATTGTGAAATACTTCGACCCGAAATCACTCGGTTTGCTTCTAATTTCATTGCATTAAAGTCACTACAGCAAAAGAGGAATGACTTGAAAGCAATGGTCACCTCACAAGAGTGGTCCTATTCTAGATATTCGAAATCCAACGATGGAAAGAAGATAGAAAAAGTCATTCTTTCATCTAGATTTTGGAAGACTGTGGCTGAAATCATAAAAGGTGTTGAACCACTTTGTATTGTTCTCCGTAAGGTTGATATGGGAAAGCGCCCACAAATGTCGTATCTTAAATATATGTTGATTTCAGCAAGAGAGGAGGCCAGAAAAGCATTTACAAATGATTTTAAGGCTGACCAATATGTACGAATAATTGATCGTCGCACTGAAGCTCATATAAATAAAGATATCCATAATGAAGGTAAATTCGTGTTCAAAATAATTTAATTTATATTTTTTTATATAATTAAAAATTATACTAACAAAATTATGTCATGCAGCGTATTATCTAAACCCGGCAATTCAATATCAGTATGCTCTTAAAATACATAATGATTCATTAATGGCACTAAGAAATGTTGTATATCGAATCTTGCCAAACGTTACCGATGCAGCCAAGGCTCTTACGGAGAGTCGATATCTCCGAGACACAATTGGTTCATTCTTCGACATTGTAGCTGTATCAAGTCGGTACACTATGGATCCTGGTAAGAATAAATTACACATATTGATTGTCAATTATATTTGATGTTACTTATTTGTTATACTAATAAAGTCTTATTTATATCTTTTTGCAGTCGAGTGGTGGATACAATTTGGAAGCGACACACCACATTTAAGCAAAGTTGCCATTTGTGTACTTTCACAAACGACAATGTCTCGTGGTTGCGAATGTATTGGTCAACATTCACATTGATTCACACGAAGGTCTGCAACAGACTCTCATACAGACGGTTAGAGAGGTATATGTTCATTATAACCTATGGCTAAGGTTGCGATGTGCTGAGCTAGATAAGGAGCCAAAGGAACCAGATATTGAACCCATTGACCTCCAGCTCTACAACGAAGATTCAGAGACGATGTCAGAGTGGGTCGAAGCGGTGGAGAACCAAGAGGATCCTCTACTTGATGAGGCAGGAGATCCTCAACGCCCTTCATATTTTATCATCGAGGCAATAGAAGAAGAGGAAGCACATCCCCAATAAGTGGAAAAGATCCCCCTCAATCAGAACAAGGTGGAAGGAGTCAATCAACATCAGCCACCCAATTGTCGTAGTCGACGGCTCAGCATGCAAAGACAAAAGAAAAGGGGAAGGCAGTAGCATTTGCCACACCGTTGGAAAGAATATATCAGGCGATGAAATAGCTTCACAATCGATCCAGGGACATGATACAAACACGGATATTAGTTCCTCAACTGATAATGGCGGTGATGTCGGGGAGTCATACTTATCGACTACACAAGTTGAGGGTGGTGCGTGGATTTAGGAGCAGTATTTTACACATGCCACACAAGACACAGATCACAGAGCTCGACAAGGTATTGGTCATGTTTATACGAGGAAGGGAAAAGGGAAAGAGAAGGAGAAGGTAGTGTATGAATTTGAGCATATGCGATAGAGCCTACAAGGTATCTACACAGAACAAAGCTCATCGTATTCACAACCGTCGTATTATGGAGAATCTTACGGTCGACAATAGTACAGTGATAGTTGGTCATTCTTCTCTCATCAACAATATGATATAGAACAACAGGTCAGTAGCGAAAGTAGAAGCTCCGACATTCACTAATATATGCCTTAGGAACCACCTCGAACACGTATAATTCATGACGATCAACCTACAATCATCACCACATTGATACACTAATGACATACAATGTATCAATACACTATGTCGTGGGATCAATTTCAAGATTAGGTCCGACAAACATATCATATTGATATGCAAATACATAGGATTGAGGATCCCAATCCACCACCAGTGGAGGCCCGTCGTTCGTTTTGGTGGTAGAATCAACAATTAGGTATATCTATATATGTGATTATTTAATTCATTTGAATCTTAAATTTTATGTTGTAAAACAATAATCTAACAATTCAAATAATTCAATATCAACAAAACGACGTTTTGTAATGTATACAAAACTGTTCCTCAAAGCTCGAAAAAGATATATAACATTATTTTTTGCCTAATTTACATTGATTTTGTTGAATCTATACCAAATATAAATCTAAAATTTTTATCTTAAAAACCCTAACCCAATTTTTTCTCATTTTTCAGGTATTAAAAAATATTTTAATCATTAAAATATTATTTTTTTTTTGTACCACTTGGTATGCCCAGGCAAACCGAGTGGTATCGGTGTACCGTACCATACCGACCAAATCTCGGTATGCCGGTATGGACTGGTATGGCGAACCTTACTAGATTGCGATGCTAACTCTTGCTGCCTATTTGTATCCATTCCCCTCTAAGTTTATGTCATCTTTCTTCTCCTACTCATTTCCTTGGTTATTACCTTTTTCCCCAATTTGTCTCTCATTTGCTAAACTCTCCAAACTTCAAACTCTTTATTTCTTTTTACTTTTGGCTCTTATACCTGTTTGTCTATCAATACCCACCCAAATTACGAGGATTTCACAACAATTAAGTATTTGCTTCCAAATTTTGTCGAACACTTCACTGATAATGCACTCTACATCAATTAATGTTCTCAACAAAATAAACTTTTTTGATAAGAAAGGCGAAAAGTTGCATAAGACCATTGCTACTCAACAAATGCTGCTTCTTTCAACTGATCATTTTATTTTAGTGGTGCTTTCAAGATTATGCATCCATGCATAGCTGTAATATCTCTAATCAACACTGATAATTTACTAACAAACCTCTTTGATCCACAAGTAGTTCTTTGTGTGGCCCTAATCGAAGAAACATGAGGCTCACAAGAAAAAAGCAACAGATGAGACCTTATTTTTCATCCAACCACGTTTGAGTTATTTCACAGAGTTAAAACATTATGAACTTAAAGTTGATCGACCAATAAGCATGAAAAGGATCGACCAATAAGCATGAAAGGTGCCAGTGAACTCACCTACTTTGCATATCCTCCACCCCTCTTATTCTTCTCATCACGCATGATATGCCTGCATTAGTACCTGTCATGACTGCAAAATTACGAGCTTGCACCAAGGGGCCACCTGCAAACGCCTGCAGTTCATGCCACAGTCCTGTTATTGGCATCATCTGTAGGTATCTATACACTATGGGTGTGACAAAGCAACAATGCTAATGTGCTAGGATGGAAAGGGTTAAGAATCAGCATAAGTAAAATCTAAGACAGTGCAGAAATAGAGACCCTAAATGCTGTCAAATGCGCAATGCTAAAATTGAGCACAATATCAAGTTCCAACCATGACACAAAAGATCTATCTGAAGTACCCAATACCTCGATAAGGAAAAGTATATTCGATTACCCATTACCCATTACAATCACTCTAGTGTGAAGCATACTGATTTCGCATATGTTTTAGCTAGAAATCTAGCGGGGTGTCATCACTATCCGAGAAATCAGTAGATGAGACCATAAATTCGCATCACATCCGTAATATCTAAAGATGGAAGGGGAAACGTGGAACTAGGAGAAACCTGCGCTTGCTTGAGGGAGGCCATGGCTTCGGGGTTGAGGCCGGGGGCGTTGGAAGGTGGTGTGGGGATGGCCGACGAGGCGTCGGAAGTGAGAGATCCCATAAGGGCGCCGATGAAGGCGCCCTGGGCGGCGCTGGTGGCGGTGACGATGGCGGCCTCCATGGCAGTGGGCTGCTTCGCCAGCCAGGCCCGGAACCCGATTTCCAGCTCCTTGACTCGCGCCTGCAGCTGCGCAACGGGGTTCGCCGGAGGAGGGCTCGGTGGAGCCAGCACCGCCGCCGTGCCCTGTTTCCCTTCCATGGGCCGTGCGAACGACCGCCTCTCTATCTCTTGCCTTGTCAATCTCGGAGACGCACCGCGGATAAGACCACGCGATATGTCGATAGGAAAGATGGCATGTATATATGGCGACGAGTCGCATGACCATTTCTCTTCGTGATGCTATGGGTTGGTTTCATGAAGTATACAGTAAATGCGCGTTGTATTCGGCTTAATCTACATTATTTTATGTTATATGTCCCATTAATTTATGATCCTAATTGGATCGAATTTATAATTAATGTTACGACTCGCGTGACGATGGCAATTGTTCCAACTAGATATTAACTCCATCCTAATTGTGATTTTAATGTTGATTAGGGATTTTAGCTGGTCGTGCCTAATTGCATCCCTTTAATTTATTAGAACATTACATTAATTGAGAGGGTTTGGTTCGCTGAGCGACATTAGGACCAATTAGGAGAATGGTTCGACTAGATTGGATCGCACTTGAGTTTGGGTTCAATTGGGCCGGCTGAAACATTTGGGTCGCATAAGGAAATCGGCGGTCGAAGGACTCGGCGTGGGTGCGTTTGGTTGCTCCGATTCGTCCTCCACTGCGCCTCGTCCACGTTTATCTTCCGGCAACGATGGCTTCGCTCGCTCCTCGTCCTTCTTGGACAGCCAATGGAGTCACGAGGGTTCTCGGGGCCGCTTACCGAGTTCGGCCGCCTCCGAATTCGTTCCTCGCCGTGCCCCACGGAAGACGTGGCGCAACTCTCGTCGCTCGGCGCCCGCGGTTTCGTTTCAAGGGACCGGGAGCTTCCCTCTCCGCCCGGTGCTTCTCCGGTGAGGCCTCGTTCCTTCCCTCGCCCCATAGCCTGTCGGTTCAATCGATTTGCGTGTTGATAGATAATTTCTTCTAACCCTAGGACAAATGTAGCCAGCCATCAGTTCCAATCTTTTGTTGATCTTGGAGGTCGTCTGTCGAATTACCTATTTGATTTTGCTTCAGCGTTGAGTCCGGAGATGAAATCGACGATCGATAAGGTTGTTCAGTCGCAAAAGGTGGCGCTTTTCATTCAAGGAACCAAGATTTTTGCCCCAATGTGGCTTCTCCAACTCCCGCGGCGGCGCAGATATTGAAGTCGCTGAATGAACCCTTCCGAGACTCCGAACATACCCGAGAACGAAATGCTTTGCGTCAGGGGATGAAGGAGTACTCGAGCTGCCCTACTTTTCCGCAACTCTACATTGAAATGCTGCGTCAAAAGTTTTCACATAAAGGTTGTAGTTTTGGTTTCATGCATGGCGACCAGTAGAAGTACTCCTAACAGGAACATGAGCTGGGATTTGAAGATGCCTCATCAATACATCAGATTACTGATACAGACATGTGCAGCTGTGGATCCAGAGAAGGGAAGGGAAGGGTTATCTTCTTGGAGCTGTATAAAGTGGCATTGCATCCCCACAAACGCGGCAATGGTGGCATTCATCTCTTCTTCTATGTCTTGAGTATTAATTAGGGCCATTTGGACCACCTCAATCCTTTAATGTCAAAGCATCCTTACCTAACACAGTGGCCCAGGTGTTTGATTCCAAGGGTAGGGCTGGGCTTGGCTGGGCTGGGTTTTGATCTCACCACTGTAATTTGACTGGATAAATCTGAATTAAAATAATCCATTATTAGTGATGTTTATTAGGGAACCCAAGCCCTAATTTAAGCCCTGGTCCATATGCTTATTGGAGGAATCCAAATTGATTTAAGAATTGGGGATGTGTCTCAGCCCTAATTCCTAATTGGTCCTTGAGACTTCTTGGGTCACTTGAATTTAATTTAGTCTTGAAACATACGCCAGTGCTTTAATACAGCTCTTGTACTTTACATGACATAACTTGCTTGCTATACATGTGTTTGTACTTGACATAATTCATGACAATACATTTCCTCTCTCTAACACTGTGGCCCCATGTCCTTGTACTACATTTCATTCCATAGGGTGTATAAGCAAAGACCCATCTTTTTGATGACAATATGTGCAGATACTAAATATTTTGTGACACATATAAACTATGGACATTTCTTTTCCATTGTTTTATTTTTTTTGCTTCTTCTTCCACCCATCCTAACTTCTGTTATATACAGATTGGGTCATCAAGCAAGCAAAAATATGTTACCCACGTCAGTAATCAATCTCACCATTGATAAGAAAACATTCAAGTCAAAAAACTATCAGCTTTTACCATCTGATATATATCTGACAGATCGCTAACCCTAAACTTAGCTTCTGCCAAAAAGTGAATCGAGGCATTTGGTCACCTGAATGCTGATATGTTTGGTTAACTACATTTCCAGTTAAACTATGGATCGGCAAGAGATATGTCACCCACAGAAAGTTGAACGTCGGTCACCGGAAGGTTAGTGGCAATCACTGTCGTCTTTTCTAGGTTGGACATTGAAAGATAGGGCCGGCCGCCACTGTGAAGTCCCACCCATCCTTCCTCTGAGCTGTTAGGGTGCCATGCTTTTTGCGCAGAGGGAGGGGTCTCCTCCACCCAGGGAGGCCATGCATGTGACGGTAATAACACGCCATTAATGGCTAACGCAAGACTCCGCTACTTCCCAACCAACAAATCCCTCGTCGCATCAGACTGCTTTCGCTTTCCCTCTCTGGTCTCGTGGGTTGGTGGCTCCAAGTTAATGCTTGGGGGTGGGGGAGCGGGTGGCTTGGCCCGCTGCGGCCGAAGGGCGAAGCCGACGGATGATACGCGTGCCGCTGGAGGTCGACGGCCAGTGGTGACAACAAAAGAATTCTGATGCTGACATCCATGCTTTCAGACGCTGGTGAGAAAACGGAGAGCAGCCGCACCTGCCTTTCCATGACGGCCACCTCCGCATACGTCCGTCCTTTTTGTTGTTGGTGACTCGCGTAGATGAAACCAGTGAGTGACATTGGAGCAAGTGGGCTTCTCACGCAGCGTGGCCTACCGATCGCCCCATTTATACCCCCCCTCTCCCCTGTCCCCGGGTGATCCATCAGGCAAACTCCTCGATCCCAAGACCACCGGCGATGGGTTGTCCCAGGTTCAAGAACATCGACCAGTGTAGCTCCGATGGAAGGCTGGGGCAGACTGTGGCGGCGGATCTCGACGGCACGCTTCTCATATCTAGCAGCGCCTTCCCTTACTTCATGCTCATGGCCATCGAAGCCGGCAGCCTCCTGAGGGGACTCCTCCTCCTGTTGTCGGTGCCGGTGGTGTACGTCATCTACTTGTTCTTCTCGGAGTCGCTGGCCGTACAAATTCTGGTGTTCATCTCCTTCGCGAGGATAAAGGTGAGGGACATCGAGATGGTGGCGCGCTCCGTTTTGCCGAGGTTCTACGCGGAGGACGTCCACCCCGAGACGTGGAGGGTGTTCAGCTCCTTCGGCAGGAGGTACGTGGTGACGGCCAACCCCACGGTCATGGTGGAGCCCTTCGTGAAGAGCTTCCTCGGCGCCGACAAGGTGCTGGGGACGGAGCTGGAGGTGACCAAGTCGGGGCGAGCCACCGGGTTCGTCAAGAAGCCCGGAGTGCTCGTCGGGGACCTGAAGAAGAAGGCCGTCGAGATGGAGTTCGGCGCGAGCTCGCCTGACGTGGGTATTGGCGACAGGGAGACCGATCACGACTTCATGTCCATTTGCAAGGTTTGCTCCCCAACTCACTCCTCGACATAGATTACGAAGCTAGATTTAGGTAATTGGATTGAACTGAGGCTCTTCTTGCGGCATGAACACATTATTCTTTTTACACATAATTATGTCTTAGTACTTTTATGTAAAAAGCATGTAATAGATATGCATGAGGGAAATAGTAACCCATCGAAGTTAGTAGTGGTATTAGGTAACTTAATTGTTTAATAATGTATTGCATATTTTTTTTATCTTCGTCATTTATTTTTTATAAAAAAATATATCATCATAATTCTTGAGATATATTTATTACTGAACAAGAACCACATGGCAAGAGTCGTGAATGATTCGAGTGAGGCAATAAATTGGCATTCAAAAGTAGGTCAGGAATGGTTCAAGAAATAAATCGATCCCTCACGTCCGTATTATAATTAGCTGTATGTAATTGACTCGATCTTATTACTATCCGACAAGGCGGCATCTGTGCTCTGATGGATTTGGATGCAGGAAGCGTACGTGGCGCCGCACACCGAATGCACTTCGGTGCCGAAGATGCAGCTCCTGAACCGGGTGGTCCTCCACGACGGCCGCCTGGTGCAGCGGCCGACGCCCCTGGTGGCGCTGCTCACCTACCTGTGGCTGCCACTGGGCTTCGCCCTGTCGCTCCTCCGGGTGTACATCAACCTCCCCCTCCCCGAGCGCATCGTGTTCCACAACTACCGGATCATGGGCATCCGCCTGGTGGTGAAGGGCACGCCGCCGCCGCCGCCCAAGAAGGGCCACCCGGGCGTGCTCTTCGTGTGCAACCACCGCACGGTGCTGGACCCCATCGTCACCGCCGTCGCCCTCCGCCGCAAGATCAGCTGCGTCACCTACAGCATCAGCAGGTTCTCGGAGCTCATCTCCCCCATCAAGGCCGTGGCGCTGACGCGGGAGAGGGACAAGGACGCGGAGCACATCAAGCGCCTGCTGGAGGAAGGCGACCTGGTGATCTGCCCCGAGGGGACGACGTGCAGGGAGCCGTTCCTGCTGAGGTTTAGCGCCCTGTTCGCGGAGCTCACCGACCGGATCGTGCCGGTGGCCATCAACACGACCCAGAGCATGTTCCACGGCACGAGCGCCAGGGGGTGGAAGCTCTTCGACCCCTACTTCTTCTTCATGAACCCCCGGCCCACCTACGAGATCACCTTCCTGAACCAGCTGCCCAAGGAGCTCACCTGCGCCGGCGGCAAGTCCCCCATCGAGGTCGCCAACTACATACAGCGCGTGCTCGCCAGCACGCTGGGCTTCGAGTGCACCAACTTCACAAGGAAGGACAAGTACGGCCTACTCGCCGGCACCGATGGCCGAGTCCGCCCCAAGAAGAAGGAGGAGGAGGAGGAGGAGGAGGAGGCCAAAGAGAAGAAGAAGGCGTAGCAGCAGCACGCGCCACTCCCAACCCAAACAACAGATTGTTCTGCTGAGCGTTCTCTAAGACGACGTGATTGCATTGGGTTGACTTGGAACAAAACTCATCAGCAGCCACTGGCGCATGACACCTAGGATTTATATTTTATCAGCAATCAATCTCAATCTCCTTGCTTGCTGTGGAGGGAGGTTGGGTCTTGTCCACTATTGTTGAGGTAAGGAAGTCTTATGTTTCTATATGACGTTTCTGGGATCAGCAGTAAGCTTCTCGTTTTCTAAGAGCAAAAGAAATATTAAGTCAGAGCCAATCCAAAATCTACTCCCTGCCTACTCTTGTACATGTAAATGCAGGAAGACAAACAACCTAATAGATCTAACAAATAAACACAAGAGTTAGATACGAAAGAATCCAAGCATGGAAAGTTGCAAGAAATGGAGAAGAGCTGGAGTTATAAAATGAAGCACAAAAGTCTCATGAGAAGTAACATCTTAAAAAAACACAAAAACCGCATCCATCAAGTAACAAAAGCATAGCAATGACTGAAGAAACCATGGAAACCATATATTGGGCTTGGCAGTGTTCCAAGGAGATAAAAGAACAAAAAGTCATTCAAAAACCAGACATGGTCATCTAGTATAGTTCTTCTCCTCGAGAAAGACCATGAATAATAGAAAAAGAGACAATCTCCAGATGCCTTGATAATCTAGATCAAAAGTTTAGAAAAGTAAAGGCAAAAGAGAGTAACTTTCCATCTTCTCGTTAACACTCGATAGACAACAAGGGATCTGTTCCCTTGAGAGCAATACTTTCGGAAAACTTGCGAGCAAATATTCATCCACAAAATCAGAATAAAAAGCCTATATGAACCTAAAAGAATGATGATCAAAGCCAAAGAAAATCTTTTTTCACACAATTTGCAACCCGACATGCATGACTATACCCAAGTAAAATGGAAGATTAGAGGCAAAAGAAAACACTAGGGAAAGGTTTGGTGATATTATTCATGGCTTCGGAGCCTATAAGTAAATTGTTACATTAACCAACGAATGATACATACAACTCGAACTATTCTAAACATTGCTGCAACCAGCACAGAGCTGTCTGGTCTTCTCCTTTTAACATGTTATCATGCATATTGTCATTTCTTCTTCCAAAACTACCACACTATTTCTTTTGGACCATAAGCATTTCTCACCGAATGCCATCTGCGTGTCTCATTTCTTCTTTGTAATGTTTATTTGACAATAGGCTTATTAAGTGCCAACAAAAATAGGATTAATGGTGTGAAAGGACCTTGAGGAAGACCTGAGAAAACTATATCAGAAACAACAAAAGGATAATTGAATACTCTTTCTTGGACAAGTAATATTGCTTTCAAATTCCAATGGCAAAAAAGATACTAGTCAACCAACCAAATTGTTGGCTTGTCAAGAGCCTAACAACTGTGGTTGATCTCCTTGACATCAAACTACATTTTCAGGTATACATATCTTATATTGTAATCTTTGTTCAATCATACACTAAAAACATCATTATATGGCTCATAAATTTGATAAGCACAGTTGCCAAACTCAAAATAACTCTTTCAATCCCTTGATCAAGTAAAAGGGTTTTAAGTTCATATGGCACCCTTGGTTCCAATATGTAGACCAATATGTAGACTAACAATCTTCTTAAAGGTGATCGCGGTGTTCTGGTAGTCAAAGTATCTCACATAGCAAACTTGAGGTGTACAGAGAAATGTGCACTTAATTTATCTTATAAGTAAAACATACATATGCACAACAAGCACAATACTATTGGACCAGTATGATCATGCCAACTAAGAACTCTAAGCATGAGTTTATATTTATACAGATCAAAATGATAAAAATTTGGTGGTATAGTCCATTTATATATTTTTATATATATAAACCCTCTGTTTTGTAACACAACCATATGGGCATGCAGTGGCTCTACAACCTCAAAATTCCATGGCCTACTACAGAATGCACAAAAAGACAACCACATCTGCATATATTGGCTCCATTAGCAACCTCATGAATGACAGGTCACTACACTGCTCAATAAATATAATAAGCCACGTCTGTTAGTCATAAACACCTCCATGCCTTAGATTGGAAACCCTTACGATTACACAATTCTTGTGAGACCCTTCTCCTCAGCCCAGGGCATCAAACTTTATCCGCAATCTTCCCCTAAAACGGTTATCTACCTTGATTCCTATTAAAAAGAAATATCCAAAATCACATTATTAAGATAATATACCTATCTTCACACCGTATTGGTATAAGATAATATGCCAAGAGAAATATTGTTTGTGTGCATTTCTTGTATGATTTAACCATAATCTTGAAGAAAACCACCTTTTTACAGAAACAAACTAAATAGCTTTTCTGAAGCTGACTTCATTATACCTCAAAGTAAAAAAAAACAAAAAAACAAAATCTCCTCCGCATGCACTATAGATCAACTCAAAATCATGAACAAGCATTCCCCTAATCGCCGTTCAACGAAGTCTAACATGCTTCAGAAAGAAGTATAGTTATTTTCTATGGACACTTCAGATTATCAGACCTCAAAGTTGCATGATCTGAAATCAAAATGTACCATAAGATTGAATTATCTTCACTTCTACAATATTTCTTGACTAGCAACTAATAGATGACATTTGCTGACTTACACCAGAATCTATATAATCAAAACTTGACAAAAATAATAAAGACACAAGAAAACAAAAGTCAAATTAATGTCAAGGCATATATATGACAGAAGAACGGTGGAAAAGCTAATATTATGAAGGAAATGACAAACAAAAAAGAATAACCAGAGATCCAACAACAACAAAACAATAACAATGACTGAGATATATATATTAGACAAGCACAGTATCATAATCTCCATTCTACTAAAAGCATGAGAACTTCACAATAACACACCTTAGTCCGTTGATCACTGAGATGGACTGCAAAGACAACAAACATATGATAGTCAGAGATAAGAAACCAACAGCACTGAAATCGGCATCATTTATTCATCTTCGCCTCTTTCAACTCCAAGTCCTGTCTGGTAAACAGAAAGCAGCTATTTTAATAGTCTGCACGATAGTCACTGTAATCATCTCTTGCACAGACATCGCTCTCCACCCTTTCAGCGATCTTCTCCTCCTCATATTTCAGTCCTTCCTCAAGCGCCAACCCTCCTAACGCTCCAGCCACCGCCCCTACCGCCAAGCCTGTAGCCGCTCCCATTCTGCCCCCTTTTGGCTTATGATCATAAGCAGAAAAGCCTGATGTGTAGCCCGTGGGAGCTGATGGCCCCCCGTAGCCGGACGTCTGGTCATAGTATGTATGGGTCTGGGCAGGGACAGGGGCAGGAGCCGGAGCCGGAGCCGGAGCCGGAGCCGTAGGTGCTGAGTAGTAAGGAGCAGGGGAATAGTATCCAGAAGTGTAGGGATCAGAGTAGTTCCCGTAGGGGTACTGCGAGGAATAGGGCTGGGGCCGAGGCGGCACAGGGTGGCCGTAAGGAGGAATAGGAGGGGACGGGGGAGTAAAGGTGCGGTAATCTCTAGCCGGGTGAGGAGGAGGAGGGGGCGAAGGAGAAGGGAAGGGGGGAGCGTTGGAGGAGTAATAATAGCTGGAAGAGGGAGGGGGAGGGGGGAAGTGGTGATGGGGATGGGGATGGGGATGGAGGTCGGGCGGGGGGCAGGGCCGCTCTCGGATGGCGAGCTTGATGCGGATCTTGCCGTGGGGACGGCCGGAAGGGCGGCGGAGCTCGAGGGTTCGGATGGGAGAGACCGGGCCGTCGACGCCGCCGCCGACTGTGAAGGTGTCGGGGTCGACGAGGTCCTTGAGGGGGGATCGGGCTGTGCCTACGAGGGGCTTGGGGGTCTCGGAGGGCTTGGAATGGAAGACGTCGAGGGTGAGGAAAAGAAGGGTTTCGGAGGAGGGGAGGGGGAGGGGAAGAGCGAGGCGCTCGTTCCAGACGGGGCGAGTGGAACCGGCGTCGTCGGGCTTGGTGGCGACGCGGCAATCGGGATCGAGGTAGGCCACAACGTAGGGCTTGAGGTCGCCGTTTCGCCAATTGACGTTCTTGAGGTGCTTCGCGGAGACGACGGTGACCTCGAGGTCGAAGGGCCTCGGCGATGGCGATGGAGGAGGATGGCGCTGCGGGGAGTCCATGGATTCCGATGGGTTGACCACCTGCGATGGATTGGGCGTGCCGAGATGATCGATGAAACCCACCAACAGAGGCGTTTTGGGGGCCGGAAACAGTGGACGCGCACAAAGCCAATCAAGGTGGTTCCGCGACGTTGACCCGTGCTTTGTTTTGCATTATTATTTATTTATTTTTACTATTTTATTTTATTTATATTATTTAGATTATTTATAATTTAAGTGATTATTATTATATTAAAATCGGCTACGCTTAATTCAATACGTAATTTCGACTAAATTAATTTTGGCCAGCTAATTCTGTTGGCAATTTGTTTGGACTAATTATGTTTAAAAAACTTGATTCAACAACTAGCGAGCAAATTATATATTATCTTTATATAATTTTTATAATTATAAAAGTAAAATATTTAATATCATTTATTCTACCATTATTGATTTTACCAACATAAGATATAACTCGTGAAAACGTATATAGGAATGACATGAAAATAATAAGTAAAGAGATAATTTTAACGTGCAAGATGAGTCATTTGTCTCAATGTTACTCTCCAACTAGATTGACGTAAAGTGAGTCAAAAGCCTTATATCCCACCAATGCAGATATAGAGTGACGTGGTGCCAATATAAATGCTTCACCTCCCATTGACGTAGATGTAAAACGACGCCAGAGGAGAAAGATGAGGGAGAGCAATAACAAGAGATAAGACAAATGAAGATGAGAAAATTGATAAGGATGATGGCCACACTGATGTAAATGCAGAGCAACGTCGATGCATATGCAAAACGTTGGCATATGTGACTTTTGCTCTGTATCACCCTGTATTTACGTTAGTATCGATGTAAATATAAAGTATTAATTGTTGGTTATATGTATCCTATAAGCCAATCACATGAGTCATGACACATGTGATATGTTACGCGATCTTTTTGCTTATTATTATTAGAATATTCTCATTTTATGTTACCTACATACATTTTGATATCCTTGAATTTGTGTAATGAGAATCAGATTATAATGAGATCATGATAATAAGATCGATTCACGTTTAAACATAGACCATAAATAATCATGATCATATGTTACTTGAGAGGGGCATTGATATAACCGGACATAATGGTATACTGTATACATGTCCATATAACGGAGGCGGCTAGTCTAACCGCTCATGTGGGGGCACTGAGGGTATAGTACAGGTACTCATTAGATAATAAGTTTACTAATTGATAAGCTTAGAGAATATTAGATGGTTAACGATACTTGATATTAGATAATAATTATGTCTTATCCATAGACTTAAGATACCAAGGATGTTTTGTTTGAGTACGTCTTTCTTTGACACCAGACTTATAGGTTTGAAAGTTTCAAATCTGACATAACCTGGATTGGTAGCCAATCTTACGAAGACAATTGAGTGTCAATAAAGAGTTGTTCACTCTTGGTATCACGAGAGGAATATCATGTATGCTCTTGCTCAGGCAAATCCCTGACCAGGGTTGTTTGAATTGGGAGAGAATGAGTTCTTCAGGAGAATCTGATTAGAATGAGACTCAAATAGATTCCATGTGATTCTTGATAGTATTATGCTTGATATATGATCTCTTAAATATTAAATGGATGAGGGACTATAGATACATAATAACTAAAGACAGACATATCCAATGGATTAGATATCCCTATACCTTCTAGGGACTTTGGCGTAGTGGCCTAGTATAACTATAGTCGATGAGTTGAGTGAATTTTTATAGGATGGCAATTCACTGAGTCAGAAGGAGTTCTAATGGGTATAACTCACAGCTAGCTCGGTATTGAGCCTATAGGGTTACACACATATAATGGATATTGTGATGAGTAGAATATTAAATATGAGTTATCCAATAAACCCTTGTTACATTAGATGAAACCCAACATTAATAGATTCCTTGTATGAGACCCATTTAGAGGTGAATTGAGATTATTGTATAGAGATCTAATAATCTAAGAGGTGAGAGTAATTAGATATAGATACAGTACCCACTAAGGCAAGATCCATCAGGTTTAAAGAGGCTCTTTATAAATAAGAGGTAGGGATGACCAGAAAAGGGATAAGCTGCACCTTTGGTTGCCCCCTCCTATTCTCCTCTCTCCCTCTTCTTCTCAACCGACTACCCCTCTTCTTGGTGTGTAAGAATAGTGAAAAATAAATGAGTTCTTCCATATTTGTTGTAATGTGGTGCGCAAAAGCTACGTAGAAGGTGTGTAAAAGCTACAAGTTTTTGCGCTATGATTGGAGGAGCATCATTGTGTAGATCCACCATGTGGATACTGCTAGATAGAATGACATCTGATCTCCTTCATCTACGCCTATGGATTTTATTTTTTAAGGATATACGATCTCCCTATATAAAACATATAACATATGCTGCATAGAAAATTTTGGCTTTGTGATTTTTTACACGCCAATCATCATACGACGATTTGACTAAGGTGAGAGACCTTTTTGTTTTATTTTTCCATCGCGTATGTGATGCTTCTAATAAGATTTCCCAATATTTACATCTGTGTCGATATGTGTGACTTATGCTTTGCATCGCATACATCTATGTTGATATCGACATAGATATAGAGTAGTGTCGACACAAATATAGAACGATAAAAGGGGGAAGATGGATAAGGGATTAGGGGAGGGGAGAAGAAGGATGAGCATCACTCTGCATCTATGTCGGTGATGATTCAAATACAAGGCAATGCAATGCGGACATAACCATCATCCTTATCTTCTTACTTCTCTCTCTTTGCCTCACCTCTCACAATCATTCTCCCTCCTCTTACCCCTCTTAAGAATTTGTAAGAGTCCCTAAACTCCACCTCAGGACTCCACTTGGTCCTCCAAGGTTATACTCGCATCATTCCTTATTTTAATCATGTTCAAACTTATTCAAGTTTTGATCGTTATTAAGATCGAATATAATTTAATCATCATTAATAGTCATGATATGTATGTTTATTATCATAAATTAATTTCATATTTAAATTCACTAGCATACTTTGACTTTGGCTTGTTGCATCATGCTTAAAGTAAATATTAATGCTTATATATGCTCAACCAAGAACACTATATTTTTTGAATGCATGTACTTAAATATTAAAAATGAAAAGACATAACATATCATTTATCATATTTATGAAAACATAGATATCACAGATCATATAATTAATATATATATATATATATATATATATATATATATATTTCTATTGACATGTTAGTTATAGTTTAATATAAGTCATATTTAGTAACATTACTTTATTTATATAATTCTAGTTGTGAATTATTGTTCAAAATCTTCTTACAAGTTATAATTATAGAATTTAATTTTGATAAAAAATACAGAGAGTTTGATGATAGAACATTTCATAACTCTTTTTTTACCATAAAATAATATAATCTGATACTAATACAAAAAAAAAGATAATAAAAGCATAAAATTATACTAAAATCACATTGTATAAAAAAACATGGTATTCACAACAAAATAAATAATATTACATAATATAGTAAATAAATAAATAATATATATATATATATATATATATATATATAAATAAACAACAAGGAGCTTTAAAAATATATCACAATAAAACTAATCAAAATAATAGATACCGTTGGTAACAATATTGAGCATCAAATGAATTAGTCAATTCTTATTCTTTGACTTTGAGAGTTTTATCCTTTGGTTTTGATTGCTACCAAACTGCTTCACCACTTGAGGGCTCTCTTGAGAGAGAGGAAGGATTCTTTCTCATCATGGTTGAAGCTCGAATCTTAGTTAAAAGCGTTTGAAGGGCTGCAAAACTAAATCCCTCCAACATCCATGTCGAAACCGATTCACTTGAATTAATCTATTTTGTTAAGGGAATCATTAGCAATTCCTTGGTTTCTTAAAAATATTTTGGATGACATCTTCCTCCTTTAATTATGTTTTTATGTTGTCAGTGTTCTCGGATCACAAATGGCATGGTTCCATGAAGATAAATGTAATAGTGGGTTCCACATTTATCACAAATGTATTTTACTTTAACTAAAATACACAGATCACATTGCTGAATTGATAAAATTAGAGTGCAAATTCAAATATCCCTTGGATGTCACATCACCCACCAAAAAATGCTTATTCAATGTATTTGGACGCGCCACTGTAACGGATGGCGCCTTGACTGGTCCTTCCGCGTGCTCTGCTACTGGGCGTAGTAGTAGGGCAGCAGCCATTACCTCCACCTCCCGAGCACGCGTGCCGGAGTTCCGCAAGCGACAACGCGCGCCACTGCCTGCGTCCCGTTCCACATGTTTCTTCTATCCACAGAGACGGAGATTGTTGCAGCAGGCCAAGCGTTTCTTCCGTCCAATACTTCTTCTTCCTCCTCCTCCTCGGCGTGAATCTTCGAGCTGGCTAGCTGTCGCATGTTCAGGTAGAAACAGGAATGATTCTTCTCTCTCTTCTGCTATAAAAACCGCTCAATTTGATGCAGTTCGAGTTGTTGGGTATCAGCCTGAAATGGAATGTGAGTTGTTGCTTCCAGTAAATGGAGATATTTGGCAGAAGATAAAAGGCAAGTGTACAGCTCATACTTTCCGGACCTCCTCCTCTACTCTGCTCTCTACAAAATCGATCGCCCCTGCCGTCATCTTCTCCTCTCTGCTGTAGATCTCGGAGAATCGATTTGAGGGTGAGACAGAAGACTCCTCGCTCTGTCTCCCTCTTCTTCTTCCGGTTCAGATCACCAGGCTTGATTGATCTCACGTGGTAAGTCATCGATCGAAGCCTTTTGAGTTCCTCTGTTATCGTCGTTTCACTTTGATGTTGAAGATTTCGTAGATTTCTGTATGCTGGTCTTTACTTGGAGATTGATCGATAACGCTGATCCCGATTCCCAAATATCGTTCGTGAGATTTGAATTTGAATTTGAATACATCATCATTATCTCGTAATCCGGGTCTAAGAGAAAGCGTCACCGTAGGGGAGACAATGATACCGAGATGATCTGACTCACCTCAAAGCACAACCCTCAGTCGGCAAGTTGTTTTCATTTTATTTTGGTTATCGAATTTTGGTAGATTGTGCTGTGAAATTTCTCAGTGTTTACTCAATCTTGTTTTGGAACCATTCGCTCTGGTGATCGCCCCTTTGCTTGTCCACTCAATTAACTGCTGCTTTTTGCTCCTTGTTTCTTTGGCCTTGGCATGCTGCCTCAATCCTTGTTATTGCTATTGCTAGTATTGCAAGTAGTGCATCCATCATTCAATGAATCCATCCGTGGGACCTTCTAAACTGTTTCTCCTTCCTTGTTCCTCTACATTAGACTATTACATCAAATCTAAGATTACTGATAAAAGAGGAAGTAGGATCACGAATCTTTTCTAATCAAATATTTATTCATTTCTGTATTTATGATAGATAAATGATTCTGCAACTCATTTTGTAAATAAATTTTATGCTTATTAATGTTTTTTTCCGTTTTTCATAAATTTGTTCCCTATTTGTCTTGATAATAATGTGGCAAACATAGTAAACGTATAAATAATATTGTTGCCAGTTGCCACTCTTTCCTCTATTTAGTTGCCACTTCTAATCCTTCATCTCATATATTTGTCTTTTAATACACATGGTCTACATATATGAAAAGACTAATAAATACATTCTTGCTAAGTTTTATACATTTGTGTTGTTCAAGGGATTCCGCATGCTTGTGGATGTAGACGGCAATTCTTTTCATGCAGAGATGAACCACATTCTGGCTTGAATAATTAAGAAAAGTAAATAAGAAGTAGGATCTCAATTTCACTACAGTATCATATTTTTTTTATAGCAACTATTCAATTAGTAATACAGTGAAATTACTGTATTAATGCACGAGGTGGCTTTGTTTGAATTTATTTATCCCCTCGATTATAGTATACCACTGTACAAAAAGTGTGCAGTGAGATTGAACAGGGTAAGTCTAATGTTGTTCCTTCCTGATCTGAAAAGCATCTGATAAATTTATAGATAAGACTATGTACAGCGAGTTGGAAGTAAATTGTTCAAATATCAGGTTAATTTTAGGGAAAAAAATGATTGCATCGAGGATCATTGCATCATGAGAAAAAAAAGATATTAAATATCTATAAAAAGATAAGATAAATTGAATATTGATTCTCGAAAGGATTTGTTGAAAGAGAGTGATTCATTTTTAGGGACTATATAAATCTCATATTTTGGGTCGTGAAACATATAAAGTTTTTGAAATTTGTAAAGAGTTTTGAGAGAAATATAGAAGATCAAGTCTTGTTATATTATTTCTTTGCGTAATAACTATATCCATTATTCCTATCAAGTTCAACAATTGATATCAGAGCCAAGTTAAGCTATGACATTTTTCCTAAGCATCATCTAACTCTAGATCGCGAGATTGACAAAAGAAAATTATAGCATATAGTGCATCAAATGAATATTCTTTTAGGTTCCAAGATGTATAGGAGTTTGTAGAAGATTAATTTATTTAACTGAGTCCAGTAGAAGAAAGTGTAATGAACGCAGAAGGAAAAAAACAACTCAAAGATGATATAATATTCGAGAAAAATATCTTATTAACAATCTACTAGGGGCTTGATGATATAATATTCGAGATTATCGCTCCAACAAATAGTTCAAAGAAGGTTTTGGAAATACTTCAAAAAGCATTTGGTGGTGTTGAAAAGATAAAAAAACTTACGAGACGAGTTTTAAAAATTATGGTAAGGTACTTTTGAAACTATTTATGATTACTTCTCAAAAATCATTTCTATTATTCATCAAATAAGATGAAATAATGAACAAATAAGTGATCAAAGAGTAATAAAAAGAAAATAAGATCTCTAGATCCAAAATTTGATTTTATTGCTGTTGCGATGAAGAATCTAAAGATTTCAAAAAAAATACTTTTAGAGCAACTCATGGGTTTCCTTCAAGTTTATAAACAAAGGATTATAAAATGAGGAGAAAACAAAACTATGAAGCAAGCACTACAAACTTAGCTTACTCTTGAAAATAAAAGTGAATCAAATTTTCAAAAAGGAAGAGATCTTGGACAAAAAGGAAGAGGTGGCAGAAATTAGGCCAATAAAGAATCTTTAACCAATGAGTGTTGGAGAGAATTCTAGACAAAGAGGTCGAGGTTATAGTCAGAGACGTAGCTGAGGCGATGAACATGAAAGAAATTATAAAAGGTCTGAAATATAATGATATGTTTGTAAAAGGTATAAACATTACTCCTTTGAATGTTACTATGATCCTAACAGTCAAGGTGATAAGAAAAAAATTTATAAAAAAGAATAAAAATTAAGTTTTGCTAATGACTTATACTAATTTAAAGGAAGATCAGTTTATGATATGATATCTAGATACATGAGCTTCAAATCACATATACAATATTAAATAATTATTTTTGAATGGATATAAGTTATTCTGGGAACATTACATTTGGTGATTTATCTCAAAGACCAGTAAGAGGCAAATGTAAAATTTTTTTTGGACTAAATAATGGCAAAGAATTATGCAATTCAGATGTTTATTATGTTCCTGATATGAAAAATAATATTTTGAGCTTGGACAATTACTTGAAAAAGGTTATAATATTGAGATGAAAGATCTGGCTCTTTTAATTTATGATAATAATAAAATATTAATCTCAAATATGAAAATGGTGAAGAACAAAATGTTTCCTCTATATTTATTCATTTTTTATCGATCAAATTATTTTAAGATTGATAGGAAGGATATTTCTACGTTATGACATCTTAGATATGCTCACTTAAATTTTAAGGCTTTAAAACTTCTAGAGAAATTTAATATGGTGACATGAATGCTAAGAATTGATTGCTCATCAAAATTATGTGAAGTATGTGTCATGGGCCAAAAAGAAATTATTTCAATGTTAGAAGACCAAAAAGAGCATGATATCAACTTGATCTAGTGTACTTATATGTTTGTGATCCTATTAGTCCAGTATCACTTAGAGGAAGTATATTTTCTTACCTTCACTGGTGATCATGATAGCAAAACTTGGGCCTACATGTTAAAGGTAAAGAAATAAGTTTTTAACAAATTCAAAGAATTTTAAGATTTAGTTAAAAGATAAAGTGATTATAGGATTAATTATCTAAAAATAGATAGAGATGGTGAATATATATTAAATAAATTTGAAAGTTTTTATAGAAATAATAAAATTTTATATCAATTTTCACTATGTTATACACATCTCGACAAAATGATGTCTTAGAAAGAAAAATAGAGTTATACTTAATATGATCTGATGCATGTTAAAGTTATTCTTAGATAAATGCTTATTTTATTCAAAATAATTTTTCTAAATATCCACATGAACATGCTCTCTATACAAAATCTAACTCCATGGAGATATCTTGTTTGTATACCTATATGTAGATGATTTAATATTTATAGACAGTAGTGACTCTATGATTAAAGATTTTAAGCACTCTATGAAAAATGAGTTTGAGATGATTAACTTGGGCCTAATGACTTATTTTCTTGGTATCGAAGTTATATAAGATAATGAAAAAAAAATTATCTCACAAGAAAATTATCCAAAGGAGATTCTAAAGAAGTTTTCCATGAAAGATTATCACCCTATATATACATTAAGTTGACTAAGGAAGGTAGAGATAAATACATTAATCTAATTTATTATAAATGGTTTAGTTGGATGTCTAAAGTATTTGACATGATCTCGACTTGACATACTATATAGAATAAGTATGATGATCGAAAGAGTACAACTGGATTTGTATTTTATTTTGATCAAGCTATATTCACATGGTCTTAAAAAAACATCATATCGTTACTCTATCAAGTTATGAAGCAGAATATATAGTAGCATCTTTTTATGTTTGTCATGCAATATAGCTAAAAATATTACTCTATGAACTTCATATGTCACAGGAGAAGTCAATCAAGATTTATGTTGGTAACAAATTAACTATTATCTTAGCCAATAATTCAGTCTAATGTAAAAAATTGAAGCATACTGACACAAGATTTTATTTTATAAGAGATCATACAAAAAAAATAAGTTGAGCTATATTATGTCAAGATAAGTGAACAAGTGGCTGATATATTTATAAAACCTCTCAAATTTGAAATATTTCAATAACTTTGAAAGAAACTTGACATGCTAGATGAAATAAGTTTAAGGGGGGAGAATGTTGAAATTAAACTTGTTCAAGTATCATGAAGAGGTTAATTTCATCAAAAAAAGATTCATTGTATCAAGAGAAAGGTTTATTGCATCAAGAGAAAAAAATAGATTAAATATTTATGGAAGAACAAATCAAATTGATTATTCATTTCCGAAAGGGTTTCTTTAAAGAGAGTGATTCATTTTGAGTATATTAATGTAATATATCTTTGGAGACTATACAAACCCTATGTAAAGGGTCATGAAATATAAAAAATTTCTAAAATTTGTGAAGAGTTTTGAGAGAAATATATAAGATCAAGCAATGTCCTACTCTTCATTTGTATAATAACTCTATCCCTTCTTATTATCAAGTTCCACACAACAACTCTCCTATGTTAGTGAGATTATTATGCACTCAGTATCATATTATACTACTATAAGTGAAATAATTAACCATACAAGTATTATAGTTCACTTAACATGTCATTGTGGTTGTCTATGTTAGAATTTTTTATTAGCATGTAACTTGCAGAATCCATTTTCTTTACTCTAAGTTTGGATAGTTGTTTGTCTCTCTATGAACAAATCTATAGTTTTGTTCTTTGGTGGCTTTTTTTATTCCAGAGACAATTTATAGTTATTAGTGAGGTATAAATATATCATGTGCAGCTATGTTTTTTAGAAGAAGATATTACATATATATATCTACCAATTTAGCCAGATTAATCATAATTGATAAATAGTTCTCTATAATGTCTAATCACCTAGGTTATAATAATGTTTGCCAAATCATATCATACCGGCATACCGAGCTCAGCTCAGTACGATATGATACGTTAGTACGCGGTACACTTAGACAAACCACTTAATATATATATATATATAATAAAATTAAAAGATAAGAAAAAGGGTGACATCACCTCATTCCTTCTCCTTACAAGGGGAGACTTTTATTCTCCTCGCGTAAGGAGACGTTTCTTCTCTCCACACGGGGAGATGTTTCTTTTGCCCGTGCGAAGAGAAGAAATCAATCTCGGGCGATGGATCGTGTGAGTGAAGAAATCGTCCATGGGCGACAGATCGTGCAGGTGAAGGGATCGAGAGAATAGCACCAACTCCAGGTTTTCCCTTTTCTTCTCCTTCTTCTTCTTTCTCCCTCCTCGAAATCAACCAATGACGGTCGAAATCGATCGTTACCGATCGATTTCGGGTGATAATATAGTGGAAACAACCACAATCGATGATACCACCCGGTAGCGAGCAGTTTGCATTTCAATCAGTGGGTGGACCGACACGTACTGCTCGGTACGGGCAGTATCCATCGGTATTACAGTCCTTGAATTGCAATGACGTATGATTTTTTTCCTTTGTCACAATAAAAATTACCAAAATTAATATTTTAATTTAATTGAATTATTATTCTTTGGTTCAACATAATTAAAATGAGTCTCCTTCATACGGACCAACTATAATTAAATAATTAATAAATTAATCAAAAATTAAAGAATTATAAGATTGTTAATTGATTTATTTCTCAATGTGTGGTGTGATTTTTAGAAAATAATTAATTATGATTTTATTTTATGTGTGAACCAAAACAAATGAATATATTAATTTTATTTTTGTATGTGAAAACAAAAAAAAATAAATATTATTTACGCTCCTCCTAGATAATAGGGGCTTCACCTCCCTCGTTCTTGATTGAGTTTGATAGAAGGATTTAGGGGAATATCCCTGAAGAGAGATAGTATTCTCTACTCTTTTATTAACAATTCTGCTAATTTATTTCAATATTGTGTTAGGATTTTACTCATCCTGTAGTGGCATAATATTCTAATTAAGAATAGACACTCGAGATCTCGAAGATCTTATTGGTCTGACAATAACTTAGCTTGCTTTGAATTTATCAGTAAAATGGGAGATTTGCCATCAGTATTTATATGTTTTGATCACTGTTAATGGCACACAGGAATATGTCAGCATGTGATAAACCATTTAGATTAAAACTGCCAGTGCTTTACATTTGTTCTTGGTGATCATACGATAAAAGGTAGATTCGTTCATCTCTAATGTGTTTTGGTATTTGGTTGTGCACCGATAAGTCGATTTTATATTGTTTTAATATGAAACAATGGTGCCATTTATTCGACTATTGTCTTCGATGGCGCTGAAGCGTGGATCAAATCTCAGATTCCGAGTGTTCCTGAGGACTGTCAGACAACCATGGAGGCAACCGAAGAGAGGTACACTAAAGACGGGACAACAGATATCCATGGAAGGCCAGCTGTGCGGAAGGACACTGGCAATTGGAGAGCTTGCCCCTACATCCTCGGTATCATATCCTCAAGAATGAAAATTTATATGCTGTGTTGTGATCTAACCATCAGACTTTTGCATCTCATCGCAGGAAATGAATGCTGTGAAAGGTTAGCATACTATGGGATGAGCACCAACTTAGTGAACTATATGAAAGACCGTCTGAACCAAGGGAATGCAAGAGCAGCAAATAATGTGACTAACTGGTCAGGAACATGCTATATCACGCCACTTCTCGGGGCTTTCATCGCCGATGCTTACTGGGGAAGATATCGGACGATTGCTAGTTTCATGATCGTTTACATCATTGTAAGACCAGCATTTTATCCTTTCTAGATTTGAAACTTGGAGATTCCTAAACGACTTTGATCTCGTTTACAGGGTTTGGTATTGCTAACGATGACAGCATCCGTCAAGGGTCTGAAGGCTCCTTGTAGCCACGGCGTCTGTGATCCAACAACCGCACAAACAGCAGTGGTCTTTGTGGCTCTTTATCTCATTGCGCTGGGAACCGGAGGGATAAAGCCTTGTGTCTCTTCTTTCGGTGCCGACCAGTTTGATGAGTCGGATGAATCGGAGAAAAAGAGGAAGAGCTCCTTCTTCAATTGGTTCTATTTCTCCATCAACATTGGGGCTTTAATTGCTTCTTCCGTGCTGGTGTGGATACAGAATAATGTAGGGTGGGGTTGGGGCTTTGGAATACCAGCGGTGGTGATGGCTATCGCCGTTGTGAGCTTCTTCCTGGGAACCCCATTGTATAGGCACCAGAAACCCGGAGGTAGTCCTATAACACGAGTTGCGCAGGTTGTTGTAGCGGCACTGACGAAGTCTGGAATGGACGTGCCTGACGACAAGTCTCTTCTGTATGAGGTGGCAGACAAGCAGTCTGTCATACATGGTAGCCGAAAGCTTGGACACACTCACGGATTCAAGTTAAGTTCATTAAAACTCTTCGTACGTACTATCTTTTTTTTTTTGTGTGTTTCTATCTATCTCTTGGTAAGAGGGGATAGAAAAACACAGTGGACTCGTATGCTCCTGAGATGAATGATTGATAGATAGATATATGGGAACATGATTCATATGCTACTACTCTATGAGTTCGTTTCAGGTTCCTTGACAAGGCTGCAATTGTCACTCAGGAGGACAGGAACGCCGTGAGCCCCTGGAAGCTTTGCACGGTCACCCAGGTAGAGGAGCTGAAGAGCGTCGTGAGGCTACTTCCGATATGGGCGACCGGCATCGTCTTCTCCACGGTGTATGGGCAGATGGGAACCATGTTTGTACTGCAAGGCAACACTCTGGATCCCTACATGGGTCCTCACTTCAAGATTCCTGCGGCTTCGCTCTCCATATTCGACACCATCAGTGTGATCGTTTGGGTCCCCATCTACGACCGCATCATCGTCCCGTTGGCTCGGAGGTGCACCGGCGGGGAGCGCGGGTTCACGCAGCTGACCCGCATGGGCATTGGCCTCGTCATCTCCATCTTCTCCATGGTGGCTGCTGGAATTCTGGAGGTTGTGAGGCTGCGCGTCGTGGCAAGTCACAACATGTATGACTCCGATGCCTACCTGCCCGTCTCCATCTTCTGGCAGATCCCTCAGTACTTCATCGTGGGAGCAGCTGAGGTCTTCACCTTCATCGGGCAACTGGAGTTCTTCTACGACCAGGCGCCGGACGCCATGAGGAGCTTGTGCTCCGCGCTCTCCCTCACCACCGTGGCACTGGGCAATTACCTGAGCACCGTGCTCGTCACGGTGGTCACAGGCATTACGGCGAGGAACGGGAAGCTGGGTTGGATCCCGGACAACCTCAACCGAGGCCACCTCGATTACTTCTTCTGGCTCCTGGCACTTCTTAGCTTGGCTAACTTCGTGGCGTACCTTGTCATTGCCAAGTGGTACACCTACAAGAAGACGACAGATGAGGGGTTCAATTATATATAGCAGTTCATCGGAGTCGGGGACACAACAAGGTTGAGGATGCTCCTCCTTTTGCTTGATGCAGATATAGTGCTTATAATTTAGCCTTCTTGCAGAAGACTAATAATAGAATTGCAGCATGTGGAACTCGTTCTTTTCTCATGATGTTAGTACAAAACAAACATATCTCTAGCGGTCGTTTGCTAAGATAAATTTATGTGCATGAGTTATATGACAACACCACCTGCTAACTTTGCCTCGACTTCGCTAAATGTTGTTGGTGGCACATATTGCTTACAGGAACATGATCACGTAGAAAGTGTTTATTTGAACCAAAAAGGAAGAGGTGTGTGCATGCAAAGAAAGCCATGATCACAGGAGCTGCTGCTCTTTTCTTCTTTTAGCAGAAGGGCAAATAGCACAGTGGTGTTGTGGTGATTGTTATTTCTTTCAATTCTTTTTATCCTTCACCAACCGAGCAGACTCCCTCCTTTTACTTTTGCTAGCTTTGGCAGCAGGAATATATGGTAGCTGCTCATCAGGCATGCCACTTGCCTGTCACAGAGGAAAAAAAGCATCAAAAGCAGGGTTGCTCATTGCCCATTTTTCCAAACCCAAGTGCCTTTGGATGATTTCCATGCAACCCAATCAAGCTTTATCAGCAGCCTCTCAGGCAATGGGGAGGGGGCCCTTTCCTTTGTGAACTCCAAGGAGGAGCAGCATCACCACTGAGCCATGCAGGGTCCTCCAGCAACCAGCAGTGCCCCTCCCAGGCTTAAAGATCTCATTGGAATATTGTGAATCCCCAAGAAGGTTTGGCCTAGGAGCTGTCCCTCTCTTGAGGGTGAGCTCTGCCATGCTTTGTTCCCTCAAAGCACCATGCAAAGGATGCACTGGTGCAGGTGTGAGAAAGCTCACCAGTAGGATCAACAACACCCTGAGGTATCTCTCTCTGTCTATCACATGGTGCGGTGTTCATGAGCTTATCTTTCCCCTTCCCCTCCCTCTCTCTCTCTCTCTCTCTCTCTCTCTCTCTCTCTCTCTGCATGTCGAGTTGTGTCCTACCAGCTTGCACTGTCTGCCTTTTGCGTTGCTTGACCTGCAAAAGCTTGGCAAAAATGTCAAAATTAGCAGCCTCATTAGCACATGTTCTTGGTAAATCCCGAGGATCTTTTCAATTTGTTCCAATCTGTGATGCCAATTGTAGTGTTCTTACACTCGATCATTCAGCTTCTTACCAATATATATATATATACACATACATAACACAAGTGCTACAGGAGCTGAAAGTATCATTTCAGAAGAGCAACAACAATGCCACAGAAGAGAAGAGCACAAAAATAGCAGAAACAATAAAGAAATGGATCCCCGAAGGGAAACTTCCAACAACACGTCAAACGGCTTCCATATGAGAACAAAATCCAACCCACTGCTAATGCAAACAGGCCTTCTCCTCAAAGAAAAAGCTTAAAAAGAAACAGGAAGAACTGACACTATTATACTGCCCACGGAAACCCCACAAGCGTCTCTGTGAGACAGCACCCCTTCTTAATAATATGCATAAAGATACATGCAACGTGATGTACGACGACGAGCCTACTAAGTCTTCATTACCATCCCAAGCATCATCATCACCATCATAAATAGTTTATGGACATTTGAATGTCCATGGAGTAAATACTCCACCCTATACTTGTACTGATCCATCTTAAACCTGTCGCACACCAGCCGTGTTGAAGCCTACACAGGACTTTGAGACGCGTATATGATGTTCTCCTACACCATTATACCTAAGTTTGGGCTCTTGTTGTTGAAGCCTAAAAAAAATACAGGAATAATCTTGCTCTTGTTTTGTTTCCGAAACCAAAATGAAGTCAAATGTGATTGCAAAATGTGAGTATCCAACACTGGTTTGTGTAATCCAACTTCGATTAATCCTAAGCTCGAACAAAAGCAAATCCTATAACATTAAGCTTAACCATAAAAGCAAGATTGTTTGCCGTAAAATATTCTGAGTATGTTTAAGATGAGAAATAGATAGCTTAAGTTTTAAGATTACGAAATAATTTCTAATGTCCAAAAGAATTTTTATTTTGTTTCTATTCATTGGAACCCATTTATATTTCTTCTCCTATTAGTATCATTATTATTACTACTACTATTATTATTATCGTTATTTCTTTCTACCCTTGTCATATCAACAAACCTCCCTCCTTATGTATGATTTCAAGATAATAGAGGGATGGACAAGAAGATGTTTATTTCTTTTAATATAAAGGGACACAAATTTTTATATTTTATGATATATTTGTGATTGTAATCCAAGATATCCAACTATCGTACAAACTAGATTAGAGGTTTAAATTTTTAACGTGGTTTGATAACCTTTGCCTAGAAAAATTAAAAATTTCTCTATATAAGAGAAATTAGAAGATCTGTATTAACTTAAGAAAAATTTCTCTTAACCTCTCTAAAAATTCTAGAGAAAAATCCAGAAGTAAAAAAAAAAATATTATTTACATTTTTCTCGGGATACATAAGATATTTATAAAAAAAACTAAATTTTATTTTTCATGATTTTTTTACCAAAAAATTCTTATTCTAATGGGACATTAGATTCAGAAATTCTAAAAAACTTAGATAATCCAAAAATTTCAAATTAATAATAATTAATCTAAACTGCAACAACTTTGGGCCGGTCCATAAAATATTTAGTGTAATTGGAATCTATCCCTCCCTCTTTATATGATATTTATATAAAAAAAATATAAAATGATATTAAGTAGTCTAGGAAAAAAAAAGTAAAAAAATAACCGAGGAGGAATAATGAGGAAGTGGCGGTATGCTAAGCTAACAAGTAGGAAGAAGCACAGAAGTAGAGCTTTAAGAGGGGGGCGAGAGAGAGAGAGAGAGAGAGAGAGAGACGTCAAAGAGGGCTTCATTGATTGCAGGGGACAGGACGAGACGCGACGCTATTCCATGACGGTCGAGATCGAGAGCCAGCACCATCACCACCACCACCACCACCACCACCACCATCAACAGCATCTCCCTCCGCCGCTGCAACCCCAGCGTCGTCCCCCTTCGTCTACCTGCGATCTCCACCCGGGCGAAAATGTCACCGGCTTCTGCGCATCCTGCCTCCGCGAGCGCCTCGCTGGCCTAGAGACCCCCGCCGCCACGTCCGGCCGTAAGTCCACCTCCGCCCTCCGATCCGTCTTCCACAAGGTCTCATCCAGTACCGCCCCCGCCGCGGGGCCCTCCTTCCTCCGCCGTTCCAAGTCCTTCTCCTTCAGCCGTGGCGGAAGCGGCGGCGACGGCTTATCCGCTCAGCGGCCCCCCGCCTCCGCCTTGGAACCCCAGCGGAAGTCCTGCGACGTCCGCGGCCGCAGCACTCTGTGGTCCCTCTTCCACCAGGACGACCGCCATAGGGTGGCTCAGAACCCCTTCGTTCCGCCCCCCGCCTCAGCCTCCACTACGGAGGCGGCGGCTGCAGCGTCGACGGGTGGGACAATCGACCTAGAGTGCGGGAAGCTAGGGCATCCGGGCCCCTCCGTCGCCCTTCCTGTCCCGGAAACCCGTAAAGAGGAGGGAGACAGCAGCGACGAGATTAGGCCTGTCGTCGCGGTGGTCGGAACCTCGGGAGAGATAAATGAGGAGACACAGGAGGAGGAGGCGAAGGAGGACGAAGCGGAACTGAAGACAATGAAGGACCACATAGATCTCGACTCCCAGCAGCAGGCGAAGAAGCCTCCGTCCAAGGACCTCAAGGAGATCGCCAGCAACTTCTGGCTCGCGGCCTCCGTGTTCAGCAAAAAGCTCCAGAAGTGGCGAAGAAGGCAGAAGCTGAAGAAGCAGGGCGGCGAAACCGCAATGCCGGCGGATAAGCCACCTAAGACGTCCCGTCGGTTCCGCGAAACACAGTCGGAGGTGGCCGTGGATGCCTCCGGCCGGAGATCCTGCGACACCGACCCGCGCTTCTCTTTGGACGCCGGTCGGATGTCCTTCGACGACCCCAGGTTCTCGTGGGACGAGCCGAGGGCGTCTTGGGACGGCTACCTTATCGGAAGCCGATCGGTGTTCCCTCGGCTCCCTCCCATGCTCTCTGTCGTCGAGGACGCCCCTGCTCCCGCCGTCCCGCGATCGGACTACCTGATCCCCGTCGAGGAGGACACCGCCATCCCGGGGGGGTCAATGCAGACCCGGGACTACTACTTGGACTCGTCCAGCCGGCGGAGGCGAAGCCTCGACCGATCGAGCTCCTTGCGCGAGCAGCCTGTAGAGGTCAATGAGCTCAAGCCGGTCCCCAACGGGAAAGTATCCCCAGCAAACGGTATGGACTTCTTGCACTTCCACAACGGGACGCTGCTGGACCGGGATATAAAGGACTGGAGTTCCAACTCTCTGAGAGACGATTACTCGGGGAGCTTCGAGTCGGCTTTCAGGGACCCTCACAGAGGGGCTGCTGCTAAGAAGACCAGGAGATGGAGCAAAGCATGGAGCATATGGGGGTTTATTCAGCGAAGAAACGGTGGCAGAGGAGAAGACAATGCAGTCGACAACTCTCTGTCGGAGTCTTGGCCAGAGCTACAGTCGAGGGGCTTCGACAGCAGGATGCTTCGGAGTAACAGCTCTAGGAGTTCTTTCAGCGGCAATGCAGGGTATTGGGGCATGAGGAAGAACAGTGTGAAGTCCAATGGTAACCATCAGAAGAGGGGAGACGATTTTGTTTTGGAGAGAAACAGAAGTGCCAGGTACTCTCCGAGCCATGGAGATGGTGGTGGTGGTGGTGGTGGTGGTATGCTGCGGTTTTACTTGACGCCGATGAGGAATAGCCGGAGGAATGGAGTCTCAGCGAGCAGCGGAAGACAGATAGCTTCCCGCCACTTCACAAGGAGCATGCTTGGACTGCATTGAGTTGATTCCTGCATTGGATCAGGTTCCTCTCTTCTTCTTCCTTGTGTCATTCTCAATGCTCTTTATGGTTACTCCAATAACAATTGCCTTTCCCCTTAGCCACACTGTTAGCCGAAAACAACTTACAGATTGCTGGGGATAGCATATCTTATCGTATGGAACCTAACAGTAGGTGAAGGAGATCAGGTTATTAGCATAGACATTTGGTTACACACTTTTTTTTTTTTAAAATCTAAATTTCTTGCTTTGCATCTTTTAGATATGCATGATAGTAGGTTCACCATGGATACCATACTTGTAGATTATTCTGTCCATGCTTTTTAATTCAGAATCTGAGTAAGTTGCTTGCCATTTGTTTTGTCTGTATGCTTCTTATCCAAGATGGCTTTTTATCGATAAATTCATTTATGTTTTGTGGTTCTTGGAAGGCTACATGTCCCCTGACTCTGGTAGGGTGTTTTTGTTACCAATGCATTGAGATCTTCCTCGCTAGATGATCTTGAATTAGCTTGGGCTGGACATTATCGACATCTCGACTCTTCTTAACTGAAGGGGTAGTATTATTATACATGCAGCAGCACTAGGAGGGATTGCTGCTGCCAAATTCTCCGACCATGTAGAAGTTGGTTGTTGGGGGAGGGGATCCCACTTTTGGCGTCTAATTAGGGGAGGGGGGTCTTTTCATACATCCAAAAATTGTGTTGTGAGCAATTATTTGTTGGGATGGATGTTATCAAAGAAAGGGAGATGAAAACACTTTTGCTTTGTCCAATTGTGGTTGGGGGCATTCAGGAAACGAACATTATACTCGATATTTGGTTGCAAAGATTCTCCTTTGACCTTTACTGCTGGCCCCCATACTCCCAATTCTTTTTCAGTCTACTCTGCCATTTCTCGCCAGCATGTAACTCGCTTTGGTCATTGTCTTTGGATGCCCTTCAAACCGGTCCACCTAAAAGATTGACAAAGACAGTTGGAAAGAGGCATCTGACTGATGGGTGTTTAAATCTTGGATTGGAGCCACAGCAATAGAAGGGGGATCAAAATCATGTCTCTAGTGCTAATCTTATTTTTCACTTGGTGTACTGTCGACTTACTTTACGTCATCCGTGGATATATATATATATATATATATGTATATACGCTCTCGTATTAATGTAGTTGTTAGTAATAAGAGGACTTTACATGTTGCTGACACCTGCAAAAGGTAATTTTGGTAGGACTTCAGACAGAGATGCCTAACACCACCCACGGTTCTGTGCTTCCACTTTTGTTGTTGCAGGTGGTCATGCGGTCATCAATCGCTGCAATAGTATGATGACATTTTTTGTTGGATAAATTACAAGTCAGCGTGACGCGGAAGGGGCCTTGTGGCATATGCATGGGTGGGTGGGAAACGAGTCGATGATGAATCCAGGGATTCGACACTGCGTTTCCCTGCAGTTGGTGATGTCACCTTAACTCCAGCTGTAAAGGATTGGGGAGTTCATCCTAAGCAAACTTATGACAAGTTCTTTCCTCCCTTGCAATTACTTGCATGTGGGAACTTTTGGACTCCGACTCTTTCCATCTTTTTTATTTTTATTTTTATTTTTTGTTTGTTTTGTCTCCGTGTCAGCTGCACTGCATGGAACCACCATACCTTTTTTTTTTTTTTTCTGAACTATGCCTTACGACTCTGATCACGACTATCACAATCCTATGGGTCTATCTGTTAACTAATCCAGTCCGAATCAATGATTCAAGTATGAAATATTTCTATCCATCAGACTATCATAAATCAATCTAAACCTTTATTCATTTTAGATATTTCCGTTTATTCAACACGTAACACACACAAAACAGGTGATGAATTGACGATAGGTTCGGCTATCGTTCAAAGATGGCGTGTATATATTTATTTCCTGAGCACGGAAGGAATACTATATAAAAATGAACTTTAATTAACGCCAAGGTCTTATACAAAAGCAAGCCAACAATTTTACCAGCATGATCTACACACAAATCGCTGAATACCAGTTGCCCGAAGAGAAGGCAAAACGAAAAAAATAAAAAAAAAAATAGTGAAGCTCGTCGAAGGACTCACAGGCAGTGCATAAGTAGAGATTCTGATGATGCAGCCTACTAATGGAAGTCAAACCGGATCACAGAAAACTTTCTTCGACAACACTCAATGGCGCATGGAATTCTTGTATCGTACTTCATCAAGAGGAACTGACGTAGAGAACTGGAACCAATCCACCCATTCTCCCGTCTCTTCCGGGTCGCTTTTTCTTCACCTGTGCCAAGACAATAAGAGAGGTAATGTTACGCCAGACCATCATCGTTGTTCCAAGTCAGTCTTCTAGGGAAGGACCTCGAACTTACATAGTACCAACCATCAACCTCATAATCGATCTCAACCTCCTCTCCCGCTGTTAAGCTTAGCTGTAAACAAGATATCCAGATTAAGTAGTTCCAGTCTTCTTTCAGGATAGACGTAATTAACTATTTCCACTCAGGAATCATGGTGCATCAATAACAAGTGGAGAATCAGAGATCAATGAAACAGTAATTTCATGTAAAAAGCTGCAGCATACCTCATCGTCGCCACCAGCAGTGAAGTCATACAGTGCTTTCCCAAACTGTGGTTTCTGGGAACCTGCGTCTTCATCCTGTGAGCCAAAACTATGTCCCCCACGGCCTGCTAGAGGATTTTCGAAAGATTCGAACCTCTGAAGAACAGATGAGGAGTATGATGGTGGCTCTTCCCTGACCTAGACATACAAAATGGAAAATAAGGATATTTTGTTATAATAAAAAACTGAGTGCTGTATCTTTGCAGTATGGCTAACCGGAGATCCTATCCCCTCAAAAGTAGGACCACCAGTGGATGTGTTGCTGAACCTCCTACCGTTGTTTCCTGACCTGCTCTCCTGCTTGGTCCAATAAAGTTTTGCTTGACATTATTTTTGAATTCAACTCCAACAAGGAAAATGACTTCTAAAGTTCACAAGGCATGAAATCCAAGTATGAAGTAAATATAAAAAAGAATGTATTTTCTTTTATTGAGTTAATTTTCCTATATATTATTAAATCCTATAAATACATCAACCATTGGAAGAGCAGGTATATGTTAAGGAAAAAAAAGTTCAAAATGCATCTGCAATAGTACATACAGTGCATAGGAAATGAAAATTTTTCAAAGATGAGATGTCACACATGTAATCCAAGAACATAGATTCAAAAGACATGCAATTTCACCAACATAACAGAGAAAGAAAAAGGTGCCTATTTTCCTATTAACTGAAGTTTAAGATATATACCGAATTCTGTGACACTCCATAACCTGATGGACGTGAACTGAACAAGGATGGATAGCTCATACCACCAAAATGGGAGGATATGGAAGTTTCAACAGAACCAGTTGACTCAGGAGATGATGTCCCCGACGACCTTGCATCATCTTCCTGGAATAAATAGAATATACATAAAGATCCAAAGTTGAAACAAAGATATAAAGAACAGTTATGGTACCTCTGCTTCATAAGTTTCTAGAATAGACTTGGCCCATAAATCATCATAAGTAACTGATGGCCGAGATGTTATGTTCTCTTCCTCTTCAACATCAGGAGCATCAGTTCCAGCACCGGCAAGAAATTCATTTACCTGGATTGGAGAACAGGCAACAAATACTCAATACCCACAGCAACATAATTGGAGACAGTAGCAAAATGGAAAGACTTGTGTAACTTAGTAAATTAAATAGCAGTGTAATCAGCAGATTAGAAGTCATAGTTGCAATAACTAAAGAAACCCTTGTGAATGGCAATTATTACTTTAGATAATAGGTTTCTCCCTTTCAGTTTCATACTGCAGTCATGTCTCCTACATCTTTCAGCATTCGTAATGCAGTAGTTGACTCGATGACTGTTAAATTGAGACTAAGAAGAAACTATCCTTGTCGAAACAAGATAGAGATCTTACTTTTTCCATTGCAGGCGCATTCTTTCCCCATAGGCCATCTTCTAAACCTGCTGCCCAAGCCATTGCCAATTCAGGATCAATGGCATCAGATTCCTTTTCAGCTTCCTTAGATTCATATACCAGTTCAGAAATCCCATATACCAGATCAGAAATCCCCGTAGCAACAGCTGGATCATTCAGCCCAGTTGATGTGCTAATGTTATGCCGGTTACGGTAGATTTCAATGAGTTTGGCACTAAATCACAGTCCAAGAAAATATAAGACGAGACAAATGAGATATAAAATAATTACAAATTTTCATAGATAAAGAACGTTAAGCAAACAAAAAAATATCATGTGACTCAAGCCATATATCAAACTTGTGACCTTAAGCAACCAAACCAATAAATACAACTGAGCCACTCATTCTTTATTTGTAGGTAAAAAATGGAAAAAGGTTATTTCAAATGCAATTTTCTGCATCATTGGTAGACATCTGCCTTTTTTTAACACTGTATAAATATTTATATTTAAATTCAAAGTTCCAAGTTGAAAGTTTATTGCCATGCGGGACATTTTTTTATCATTACATTGGAGTGCTTAGTAGGGCTTATGCAGATTGTTTTGAGATTTTCTTTGAATAATGAATATATAGTAGTTAATTACAACATTAGCGTATCCGTTTAAAATGATTAATAATTATTTGTTCATAAATATTTTTTACTATATTTAATGAAGTACTCATGATTATTCTTCATCATATTCTTTTATGTTTTCTCATCTTTTACATTTTAGTTCCTTATTTTAAAAAAGTTCAATATTTTATGACATAGAGGTAAAAGAAGTTTTCAGAATATGCACTTTCTATTTTCTAAAAACCAATTTGATATTTTTCTAATTTTTGGCCGATCCAGATCATGTGGTGCCAAACCTGACTGATCCAATCCTTAATCTTTATATTGTGCTCACCATTCCCTGACAAGTTCTTAACTCCCAAATTGTTACATAAGGCCATACTAAATCAAATTTTATAAGATGTTCATAAGAGAATAATGCAGTTGGCTTGTAATGTATATTAAAATCACAACTAGTTCATGTTGATCAAAGCTGGTTATCGGCAGCAGATAATTACCTGGTAGGACCTAGAGGAAGATACTTTGCTCTTGGAACATAGCAGAACAATGAAACTAAATTAAGAAGTTTCTCATGAGTCTCATAGAGTTTCTTCAGCTCCTCGTCTGTCCATTCTTGCTTGTTGTTATCATGATTGCGCATATCCCTGGAAGCCAACACAGTTAACAAGAACAGAGGGAGAAAGATATATAACTTCAAATGTAATGGATCTTTTTCATAGATTACCTAATTAGATCATCTTGTGCCCTGTACATCTCATCAAGGACCTTTAGCATAGGACTGATTAAAGATCCAAGACCAGTACCACTCGCACCTTGATCTTCCCCATTACTAATTTGTGACTCTGAAAACTGGGATTGCACACCCCCTAGAGATAAAGCATGCAAGAATTCATATATCTGTAGTCGGTAAGGCTCTCCTGACCTAATTGCAATAGTAATCAAGGCTTGAGCAGCAATGATGCGAACCTGAGAAGGATCAACAGATAGAATTTAATAAATGAAAGCTTAAAACTACAAGGAATCTTATATGTCAAAAAATTACCTCCCAGCTTCCACTAAAGGCACACCTCTGAAGCCGTGTCAGAGCTCCAGCAAGGGTAGGATTACGAGAACTTGCAGCAGCCACCATTTTATCAGCATCTAACATCATAAGTGCAGTGCCAGGAGGTGTTGCTGACTCCCAAGCATATTCGGAGGCAGCATAATTTGCATTTTCACCAAGAAACCACACCTGTATTGATCATTAGAGATAAAAAAATATTTTTTTACATACTCATAATATAACCCAAACACACAAAGAGAAAACACAAATATCTACACACACACATATATAATTGGGAAGCAAAAGTTGTCCTTACTGCAGCCTGCACCAGTCTCTGCAAAGCCAAAGCAGACTTCGGATCTGATGCAGAGACTCTATCAACAGATGTAAGTCCCGACATGGACCCGGGGTGAGGAGGTGGTAGATCAAGGACAATGGTGACTGCTTCCAATGCTGTATGCTTCCCTTCTGGACCAGCTCCAACAAGGCAAGTCTGACAAGGAAACAATGAAACAGGATGGCATTGAGTTCAAGAACAGTTCAAACGACATATATCATGCTTACATATAACAAATTGCCTGCTTGTATTTGAAGAGAGGGGTACAGAAATTAAAAGGAGTGATGTTTTGGTAACATAATTTTAGATGGACAATTCACCAAAAAATCAGGATTAAACAAATTAATATCCATCTCAGGAACATATCCCGGCATGGTGTTTAAGGATTGAGAGTGTCAACGATTTATAAATTAGCAAACCAAACAAAGGAATAATAATAGAAAAGAAAAATTGTCTACCACACAAGTGATATGAGGCACCAAAGTTGAAAATCCTCTGCAGTGCCCTTATTCTTTAATATAAGTTTTTTACATAGTCTTCAATAACTTATATTAGCATACGTCATAATAAATTAGCAAACCAAACAAAGAATAATAATCGAAAAGAAAAATTGTCTACAACACAAGTGATATGAGGCACCAAAGTTGAAAATCCTCTGCAGTGCCCTTATTCTTTAATATAAGTTTTTTACATAGTCTTCAGTAACTTGTGTTAGCATACTTCATGATAAGACCATAAACTTTACTAAGCAAGAGAATAATTTATTCCTACATCCAGCTGAATATTTCCCTAAGGCTGCCAAATTCTACCTATTAAGAGAGCAAAGTAACAGACTTTCCAATAGCAAATGAAAAATGAAGGTTTGCAGCTCTTACAAAATGATCCAGGAATCTTTTGTAAACTAATTTCATGGAATCCCATGTGCCTTAACTGATTAAAATGAAGTTACCCAAATAGTTGCAAGCAATAATCAACACATTGCCAAACTCATATATGCCACAAATGTGAACCTACTTTCCAGAGCAGTTGCAACACATCAGCATCGATCTTCCCAGGGACTTTGGTGGCAAATATTCTTGCAATCTCAAGTAGTGTCACTGCCATATCTGGAGTTGCCTGGTGGATCAATAAATAATCAAAGTTATATGACAGGCATCTCACTTAAAATAAGAACACCACCTATTGAAGATGGCGTTTATGTAGTTGAAAGAAAGGAAATCACGACAAAATAAAAAAGCCAAATATCATAAAGCAGTATTCCAGAAATAATATAGAGAGGATACATATTATGAAGCTAGTTCTCTAAAATTTTGAACTCCAAAAATGACAGTACAACATTTACCACTGTCCTATTATATTCCAAACTGGTACATTCTCCACCGAGAAGAGCCTCTTGTATCAATCATGAACAGATAAACTACCTTAGTATTTGAAAGTGCAAATAGTATTCAACGAGGTTGTAACTATCGGATTTGGGAATGCACAGGTAGACAGTTCATGTGACATAAATATGATGTACTTGTATACAATTACAAAACTTGTTTATTAAGATAATCTAAATCATAATTGTTCAAAATATTATATCAGGATGTACCCAACACAGGTTTCCAAGGTTAATCATGCCAATTAGCATAGGTCAACACGTGTGGTGCCAGAAAGCTATTGGTAGGTGGTGCCGATACATAGCTAGGCCATTTTTTGGTCTGTGCCAGCTTGCACAAGTGTGTCATGCCAAAAAGGTATTGGGACAATCCCATGCCACAAAACAGCAATCCTTGCAAGCATCCTAGGTCAAATAAAAATGTAAAGGCATTCAGAAATTCTAAAGATGCAGTTTGGAGCAAAGCAGTGAAGAAATTATCCTCCACTAGAAGCAGAATGTGTTCTGACATATATCCATGTCTACAAAGAGTGGGAATAACATATCAGACAAGAACTCCAACTGTAAATTGGTAACTTAAATTGCTAGTGCATGAATCTCCCACCAATGCAGTGTGTAATAATAAAAAACTATTATGTGTGTAACTAAAAATAAGCATATAAGTCAAAAAATGACATGGGTCATTTATTGTGATTATGCAACATGAAATTTGGTTTCAGCTGATAGGCAAAGGAAAGATCAGAAAGAGCAAGTCCTCATATGTATACACAACAAATACGAAAAATTTAAAGAATATAGAAGTACCTTAAACCGAGCATGCAAAGTCAGCAAGATATCATTCAAGAGAGCTGAAGGCCAGGCTGGATCAGACAACTCGCATGCAATGATAGATTGCAGTTCCTCAAGTGATTCGTGTGGGTTTTGCATCCATATTAAAGCCTTTATTACCATTGCACGAACATAAACACATTCACATGCTACAGTTGTGCGCACTACTTCCAATAGCGAAGCCAATAAACCTGCAATAGTATCCATACCACCTGGGCCATTTGACACAGGTACTGTCTTACGTGTTCCTGCAAGAGAAGACTATCAGCAAATTGAAAAGGTAACACTTCAATTTGATAAATAGATCTTGAAAGAATCATTGCAGATACCGCAATGATAAGTCGAAGCTTGATAGATGACAATGAATAATAGAGATAATAGATATGGGCCCTCAGATTTCCACATCACCCCAGTGCTTGGCACTTTTGGATGTGGGCCTTTGGTGAGTTTTGTACCAAAAGCCCACATATTTTAATAGGTAGCCCCTTCACAGGATTGTGAAGGAATAAGGAAACAAAAATTGAAACTATTCATGTTACCATTTATTGGACAATGTTACATATACAAATGTGTTTTCAATAACAATATGGTGGAACAATAGTGATAGCAAATGCATTGGTTTGTTTAATATTCCTTTTGATGCCTGTTCTTTGGTCATCATGTATAAAAGTATTTTAATTGCTTTATTGCATTTTAATAATTATACCATAAGAGCCTCATCCTGAAGTTACTGCAAACCATGGCACCATATGTAGAAGTCATTAGAGTAATAAGATTAGATGATACCAAACCTGATCCTGAATCATGACAACTCTCAGTTAGCTTGCCAAAGCATCAGCATGCACATTAATACGTAATTTTACTTCAAATCACAGAAATCACATGACATGCCATTTTACTAAATAAGATACCCTTACACTCCTCATTATCAGTAAATTATTATACACTTGATAATAATAACTCATATATCGCTGATAATGTCAGCTAATCAATGGTGTGCACCTCCTTTCTATAGGTAATTGAAGTATAGGGATAAAGCAAGATTCGTCATATCAATCCGTACTGGCACACCAAGCTCAACTCGGTATGGTACGATATGTCGGTATCAAGGGGTACACACAAGAATACTGCTCGATATATATATAATATACTATAATATAAGTTAAAAAATAAAAAAAAGGGACGATGTCGTCTCATTCTTTCTCCCTATGCTGTCACGAACAAAAACATAAAGTAATGCTCATGTATGTCCGTGCCTTTCAGTTTTTATATATGCTTTGTACAACAAGTAGCGGGTTAACAGTAGGCTTGATAGCCCTAGTTTTGTTAGCTTTCATGACCGTTTTCGGCTTGTAAATGAGAATTGTGTCATGTGGACACTTGTGGATTTCGGTTTGTAATGGACCATGATCCTTTGTGTGTGACTGTTCAGAATTTATGAAGTCCATGTTTGTAATTTGTATTGGCTATAAAGTGTTTGCTGAAATGGTTGCTTGTGGATCCCGTGTGAAACGCTTTTTCTAACTCATTTTCTCTTTTGTAGGTCTTAAGGGACTATAGGAGGTTTCAGGGAGGCTGACCTTTGCGGATAGACACGCAAGGGTGCCACACGACTTAGACAAAACCAGTTAAGTTCGTGACAGTTGGTACCAAAACGGGACAAGCACACATAGAAACACTTGGCATGCAAACGTGAGGGACCTAGCTAGGCTGCATGGAGGGGAGCCAGCACGCACCACCGTTTGGGGGAAACATACATTAAGATGTAGGGAAAGGAGTCGCTCAGAGGAGCGGGCATCCAAGAATGGCCAACCCTTTGTGCGAGAGGCACCATGAGGACAAGCAAGCTAGGAAGAATGTGTAGCGTACAAAGGTTGGGATGGCTGAGTTCGAGCTATGGCTCGACAATGGCAACTAAACTTGACGATGCTCATGGCAAGCAAGGCGCTTGGTAAATGATGAAACCGTGCAAAGTGGGATGGGTTGCACAACAACTGAAAAGAGTTGTGCAAAGCTCACAAAGGTGAGGGGAATTGCTAACTCGAAGAATTTGGTACTCATGCAAGGACTTGTACATGGACGATGGAATATCTATGGCCATCTCGATCGAAACTTGACGCCATGGAGCATTGGAATAATCTCTTCAGCATAGGAAGATACGTCCGTAGGAGGCGAAAACATACAACAAGTTCAGCATGTTACTAGGCCTTGAAGGTTGCAGCGAGAAGCTATATTGGCGAAGAGTCACAATCTAGCAAGTGCATTTGCGGGGGCAGAACAATACACAGTTTGTTCAGCAAGGCGAAGTAGTCCAAGGGGGTGGTGGTCTCTAAAACTTCCAAAGGGAACAATGCAAAAAGAAAAATTGCTCCAACATGACAGATATCCAGGAGGGATAAGTCCTGGTTCTCCACAGGGAGAATCATGTGCACCGGACCACATATGTTAAGCAGGATTACCTCAAGACAACATCTTCACAAAGTTCAATAGACTGAGCGAGCGGCAAAGAGTCGTCGCATGATCTCGCATGAGGTACTATATTGGTGGATGCGTTGCGAGATCAAGTGGGGAGGCAACCCATGGTAGCATCAAACGAAGGCACACATAGAGCCGATGTGAAAATCGACTCAACGAAGGGCTGGCCCATGGAATGGTGGGTGCGAGGGCCACTATCAACTCAATGCAAATCGAGGAGCAGAGTAACTTCGATGGAATTTGGTGAAGTATCCAAGCCGCATAAAGGGAGTCGACATAGAAGATGGAATATGGCGTGGAGGCACAGAGTTTTCCTTGGATAGAGGTCAAAGCATGAACTCTGGCAGAGGCAAGAGTGGGATCATGTCGTTCCATGAGTTCATCATTCTGATGGAGCAAGCTCATCCTGCAAAGTGCCAAAGATGAAGTGACCTTCGAGGTACATGCACCTTATCTCAAAGAAGCATTTGATGGAGGAACTAAGGCGACTCAACTGGCTGAGACGAAGTTGGGATCATAAGGCCTTGGCATGGGACAAGAGGATGCAGAGGCAGACACTCTTGAAGAATATGTCATAGTGATGTCATTCGAGTTATTATGAAGAAAGTGATGCGGCGCGGAGATTGTGCTAGTGGGGGATGGAGGCCCAAGATCCAGACAATGGTGCACCAATTTTAGCGAAGTCTGTGGACTTCGAGAACTACTGGGCTACGGACTGTCCTAGAGCGATGCTTCATCCGGGTGTGACTTAAGAATGGGTGAATGAAGGTTAATTGTCAAAGGAGCGAACACAATCAGAGGTGTTGGAGGCCCTACAATGTGCTGGCAGAGGCCACACATTGAGAGATTGCAGTCTGAGTTCATCCCATAAGAATTTGAATGCAATGGAGATGTCACCAGGAGGCGACATGGTGCAACGGATCATGGTGGAACAGTTTGAGGCAATACAACACACACGGGAAAAGTCCTGTGAGGGACTTGATCATGCGGAGGTATGATTAGGAGCTCCACTACGGTGAACAACACGACGACAAGAAGGGTTATGGATTCAAGAAGTGAATTTCATAGTACCGCAAAGGCGGGTCTTTCGTGCGTATATCGAATTTTGCATCAGATGAAAGCCTTGGTTATCAGCATATGAGGGCTGTGTACCATCGAAGGAGAATTCCATGAGCAAGCACCAGTGAGCCCCATAGGGGGACTTGAACATATAAAGGTATAATCAGAGCGACTGGAGAGTTTGACTGCTCTAATGCTCATATTCGCTTAAGGGAGCCCGGCAAGTCAGAAGACAATGGAGTAAGCAAACGCTGCTACCAAGGACCTAAGGAGAACAGAATCGGCATGAGCCTTGCAATAGAATGGCAGAGGCCATGTATGGAGTTGTCGTATGTCTTTCCATCGACCAATGGGAACTACTCGGAGAACACAGAGGTGTTGAAATAGGTGGTCGAAAGAGGCAAGGAAACGACGAGTCCAGAGGGGCTCAACTACCCAAAAGCTAAGCATCGATCAGAATGGAGGTGGCCTCGGAAGAGTGTCACAGTGCCGCAGAGGTGGATCTACCGATCGCGAAGAAAGGGACGTAGATGCGAGGTAATGGATAATAGTGTCATGGGCTTAGCAACGCAATGGTACCGTAGAAGCAGGACTTCCGTGGAGTCATCAATCCCTTGCTCTCATGGAGGGAGAGTGTTGATTTTGAAAAAGACCAAGGAGGTGGAGAATGCAGAAGCAAACTCTAAGTACCAAGACAAGGCTAAAGGGCAGAGGCCAAGGAACTTTATAAGACCAATGTCATGGGCTTCTCATCAAGAAAACAGAAAGTGAGGGACTTCGGGTTGATGCAAGAGGGCTCGACCAAGGAATGAAGTATGCAGTACATGGTGTTGTACCTTTTCTACTCAGAGTAGGCGACAAAGATGATGAAAAAGACGGTATAATCCCAGAGGCGACCAAAACTATTAAATACCTACTCCAACTTATGGTGAAATTTTCTCTTTTCGAGCAGAACTTATTGCATTCCGAAAGTTCGATGGCGATGAGAAGGCGAATCACAGTAGCTAACTCAATGCAAGGAGTGTAAACACTTCGGGTGCCTCGAAAGTGTGCACAAAAAGCGGGCGAAGACTAGTAACCAGCTCGATGCATGAACTACAACCTCGAGGAGGCGGGTGAAGTCAAGTAACCTTTACCTTCTCAACTCTTAAAAGAATGGGCAAAACCGAGTACCTCAATTCTCTTATTTATCCAACAGAGGAGCTCTACATAAGTTCAAAGGCCCTTCAAAGAAATCTAATGGAATAAGAGTTGTCAAATCTTCACCAACGGTGATCGGTGCTACTGAGAGTAGATTGTCTACCTCATTTCTCAATAGAATGTCAATCAAAAGCGAAAGTGATATGAACTTACTTGAAAGCGACAATTAAGTTGAAGAAGCATCGATGGGCAAATTTTATGAAGGAATGACCTCAAAAACTTCAAAGTTTGGGAGGCAATACTCGTTAAAGCTCCAACAAGCATCCACCCAGTTTAAGCAGCATAAGATGTTTGAGATACTGGTGCAAAATAAGGAATGTCTTTTCCTTTATCAAAAGGATCCAAAAATCAACCAGGACCATCACAACTCAGCCGACCCCACACCAGAGTCAGTCATTGGCGAGTTAAAGCAACATAATAGATCAAAGTTCGACTACTCAACAACAACGGTGGAGAGCAATTGGGAGCCAAGAGGCGTGTTGCAACCATAGTAGAAAATTGAAGATTCAGCAAAAGGCGAGGAGATGCAGCGTCTGTAGCTGCTTCGACAAGGACGTCAAAGGAATAAGTGGGCGAGAATGTCACGGACAAAACCATAAAGAAGGTACTCAATATAATGCTCATGTATGTTTGTGTCTTTCGATTTTTGTACAAGCTTTGTACATCAAGTAACGGGCTAGCAGTAGGCTTGGCAGCCCTTGTTTGGTTAGCTTTCGTGACTGTTTTTGGCTTGTAAATAAGAGTTGTGTCATGTGGACACTTGTGGGAACTTCGGTCTGTAATGGATCATGATCCTTTATGTGTGACCGTTCAGAATTTGTGAAGTCCATGTTTATAATTTACATTAAAAAGTTCACTGAAATGGTTGCTTGTGGATCCCGCGTGAAACACTTTCTTTAATCTGTTTTATCTTTTGTAGGTCCTAAGGGACCATAGGAGGTTACGGGGAGGCTGACATTTGCGGACGGACATACATGAGTGTCGCACGACTTAGGCAAAACCAGCTAAGCTCGTGACAACGCGGAGAGACGTTTTTTCTCCCCGCGCCCACGAGCAAAGAGCAACGTCGGACTCGAGGTTTTTCTTGTCCATCTCCCTCTTCTTCTTTCTCCCTCCCTTAGCTAATATCATTTGAAATCGACTGACGATGGCCGAAATCGACTATTATCACCCGATAGCATTCGATGACGATCGAAATCGACCACTATAGATCGATTTCGGGTGGTAACGGGGCGAAAACAACCCCAATCGACGGTACTGCCTGGTAACAGGTGGTCCGCGTATGGGTCAACTAGCGGACCGATATGTAAGATCAATATTGCATTCCTTGGGATAGACTACACCTTTGTTTTGCGTTTGTACATGTTGCCACAACTTTTGTGCTCTTACTGTAGTGTTCAATAGCCTAACCAAGGTTTTAAGTACCAGTCGGACTGATACATACCAACCGATACATTCTGGTCCAACCAAGTATCGATATTGAAATGCATAGCTCAATATCTACATATACAGTTTATGTATTTGTGATTTTATTCAATGATATTGGATGGTATAGATTAATACACCATCTAATATACCAATACCATATTGACCAATAGGGCAATAGGTAACCGAGACTAGCACTAGACCAGTATTAAAAAATCTTGATCTTGACTATATCAATTATTCATTTTTTCTTTGTGCGATCAAATAATCTAACTTCAAGTTGAAAGGTAAACCTAACCCTTCAAAATCCAAAAGGTACAAAGAACTATACTACCTCTGCAAATGATTTCTACATGCATGTGGATCCAGGAATCATCAAGAACAACAATATTTCCAACAACAAAAAACAAGAAAGTTTATGGTGGCATATATCATATTAGATACATAAGGTTTTTGCAAACTAATACTTTAAAAAAGCAAAAGTAGTTAGCATGGAAATTAGCTTCAATATCTCCATAAGATGCAAACATTTTCAGAGAGAAAAAACGTCAGTTCCTAAGTTGACTGATCAAGTGAACACTTTATCACAAACAAATGCACTAGCATCATGACAAACTAATCAGTGTCATAGCACTTCAATCTTATGGTATATTGAATGAATTATAATGAAAAATAGCAGTTAAAAATAGGACTATAAAAGGTTAAAACAGTGCATCAGTTCACTACATGCTTCTGCATACCAAGAAGATGGCCTTTTCAAACCCAAAAGTTAACAAGCATAGAGACACCCTCATCTTGAAATCAAATGAGATAAAATCTAGCATTTAAGCTTTAGGCCTACCATTGTTAACTTTTAGTTTTCTTTTCAATTGCAGTGATGAAATATACAACCCGGATGGCATGAACATGCGATGCAGTTGTCGAAAAGAATAAGATCTTGGCAAAAGCATATGATGGTTAATCATCCTAAAAGTCACAAAAAAATGAAAAGAATTTCAACATTCCAAGAAATGGTAGACGTATTACTCTGTGAATATGATTATAACCATGCTCTTCCGATAGATGCATGAACAATTATTTATAACTTACCCTCAGATTGTGAGCTGCTATTAAACTCTGAGTCAAGGGACTCAGCATTCTCAGAATATGCATGAAGTTGAATTCCCTCATCAACATCATACAGACCCAATGCATATGCAGCTGCCCTGCTTTTTCCCATTTCCTGAACAACTCTTGCAGCAGCGTGAAGCACAGGGCGGGAGAAACTTCGGAAAGAGGACTCCAATCTGAGTAATTTAAACAAAAGAATGTCTGAATACCAACATTGCTGCCTAATTTAGAGTTCTACTAACAGCAAAATAGAGAGACAAGAAAAACTGAAAAGATCCATAAACCTTCTCATTACAAGTTTTATAAGGGGCTGAGGACGCTTTGCTTTAGAAGAAGGCTTCACAGTATTCACTTTTGCCGTAGGGTTATCGGAGTCTTTTAATGTAACAGATGGTGCCTCAGGCAATTTAAGAATTTCTCTGGTTAATCTAATCCATCCAGCAGCACGCTCTTCAGTTCTACAACAGAGCAATAAAAGATAAACTTCTATAATTGTCTTGGAGAATCAAATCCATAAGAGTGCATGATTTTATAGAACATTCTTATCTAATATATTGCAAGGACATTAGCAATCACCTCTCTGTATTGTCAAACTTCCCCAAAACACAAAGTATTGCCTCAAAGCAAACTCTGTCACTGGGATCCAGAAGCAGTTGATAAAGAAGGGAACTGAACTGAGACGTTATGTCAGGCCTCTCTGGACAATAATGATCAAACAAGACATTCAACTCCAGTGTACGAGTAAGAAATAAATCAACATAAAGATATTAAATTAAACATAAAAAATTAATGAGCCAACAAAACATGCATACCATCCAGTGCACGGGCTCTAGATAATGAATGGCACAACCTAGCAAGGGAAACCCGTGCAAGAACATCATGCAAATGAAGTATGTCATGCAAAGCACCTGCTCATCCAACAACTGTATTTTATTAGAAAAATTGAATATATAAAATAATATATTGTATGAAAATACCATTAACCTGAGTATACTACCATAAAGCACAGTGACAACAATTTTGAATTATACCTAACCACCTGATAAAAAAACCAGTAACCGCTGTCATGTCATAAAAAAATAAGGTTTTACTTACCGATCTATACTGGTGTACCGACATATTGTCGGTACCGGTACGGGACCCGTACCAAGCGTTATGCACAGTGCATACCGCCCGGCATTAAAATATAATATAATATTTTTATAATATAATATTATATAATATAATATTAAAATATTAGAAAAAAAAGCAACGTCGCCTCGATCTATCTCCCTGAGCGGAGAGACACTCCGTCTCCTCGCGCGGGAGAAAAAGCGGCCGCGGGCGGCGACAGTACGCGACCACGGGCAAGGTATTCTTTCTTCCCCTCTTCTTTTTTTTTTTTTTCTTTTCCTCTTCTTCTTCCCCCTTTCTTCCTCAATCGACCGTCGACGGTTGATTTATCTCTCAATCGACAGCTGACGATGGATTTCTTCTTCAATCGACCGCCGATGGTCGAAATCAACCGCCGACTGTCGATTTTTGACGGAACCGTTGGTAGCGAGCGGTCCGCGTAGAACGCGGACGGTATGTACCCATACCAAGCAGTCAAAATTGCAAACCTTGTAAAAAAATAAGCGGCCAAATTCAGTTGAGATCACAATAACATCAATCTTCTATATACTATGGGAGGCCTAGATATCACTGAAAAACAGAGCAAAACCCATAAGCATATCGAGCTCAACAGGATTTTCATCTCCAACATATTCAGGTTCTGAAGAGTAATAGCTGTAACATCAGAATCTTCTTGAATCCATGGGTAATTGAGCTCTGAGAAGTGAGGTCTCAATTTAGTATGCCTGAACCAGCCATTTTGACCTTGGACTTGACCAGCTAAGTATTTAAGCCATCAGGGTTTTGGGATTTAGAGTTGGGTCCATGAAAGTGATTTAGAACAAATCAATTCAATAGGCACAAACTAGCAATGTTGGCCTTGAATTGGACCAGACAAGTATTTAAACAATCAGGCCTTTGGTTGGGTACATGCGCCTCAGAGCTCACACCCATTTGCAATCCCCTGCTACCAAGGAGACACCAGAGGCAACGTTATCATAGGCATGCCAGGGGCACACTGGTGCATTTATTGTTGAGGCTCAATATCAAATCTCACCTTAGACAAAGCGTAAGTTCATGGACTATGATATATATGTGATGCAAGAAGTATATTGCATTATTACTCATATCCATAAAAGTGTTAAAAATTGAACTCTTGTACAAGTAATATGCTACAAAGATGTTCTTAATAATGCAAGAAAAAACTTTAAAATTCAAAAATATACAAAATTTCAACAAATTGAAATATTGGAAACAAAAAAGAATCAAGCACAAAAGATGGGTCTGGTAGAAAGACAATATTGAGTAGAGAACTTATGGACCTCAAGTAGCATGACTATGATGCAGGGCCAGTTTGATTTACTTTTCCTTGGACAAATTTTATTAGATAAAGATTTTTACAAATATTACAAGTTGTCACATGGCAGCATCTTGTACTTTTCATTTTAATTTTCTAAATTAATCAGGGAGAAAAAAAATTAAGTCAAAACATGGAAGAAGTCAAATTTTGATATTTGATTAAAGTTTCTTGGGTTTGATTAAAGATTTCATTCTTGTAAAGAATTTTATGTTTGATTGAAGATATATACATAAGAAAGTCCATAACAGTCAAATATTCTGTACAAGGGTATCTCACAAAAAATAAACTTTGATATAAATCATCCTCAATGAAAGAAAGTAGGTTGACAAGTCTTGATTAAAGAGATGTATTTTTCTTGATTGCAATTTGTTAAATGAATCATGTAGAATGGATAAATAGTTGAAATTTTTTTTTACAACATTATGTGAGCAGTGTGAGGCCATATCCTAGGACTGATTCCTATAACTAAAACAAATTGATATTTATCGTTAATGGTGTAATGCTCTCATCCACCACATGTGAGACATGCACAAATGTGAGACCTCCATCCTTGTTAGTTAATCCTTAAATCAAAGTTTGGCATATATTAATTGTTTTTTTAATCTAAATCATTTAGTAGTTTTTCTGTAGTCGTTTCTCTTCCTCAATTATCATCCACAGAAAAAAAATATATGTTGTTTGTTCCAAGAGCCCTCCATGCATCTGTATAAAACTGAATAGAAGCACTAACAGAGGAACAAAGCTGATGGCTGAGAAGAAATAGCAAAAAGAAGAGAAACAAACCCTAAATCCCAAATTAACATGAAGAGAAATTTCAGAAAAAAAAAACATTGAGCAAACTGCAAAGTCCATGTGAACTGTAACAGTAACAATTTGAAAAGATCCAGCCAGACAAATAGATGTTGATGGCTATTAGCTTACATAACATCTTTGCAAAATAGATAATCTGCATTCCCTTTTCTATTCACACAAAAGATCCATTCTTTAATATATGTGCTTATTAGAGAACATAGTTTATCATCAGACCCGTGTTTCAAAATTTTCCTCCATCTTCTGATCAATAAAGAAATATAATATGCCATGGGACATCTTTTAAATATCGGATGTAAATTCACATGTGACAACTGAAGATAGAAAAATATTAGTTCAGCCCTTCGAGGGCTTTTTTTTCCTTTAAAATAGGTCAATGTCACAGTGTCATTTATGCATAACTTAATATTTGGTTAAATGACAATCAGAGGATATCCAGATGTTTAAAGCTGTGGCCTCGAATGACAATTCATACATCCATTATCAATAGAAATGTGAAAATCTTGGAATAAGAGAATCAAATTTTAACTGTACGGATCAGCACAACCTAGATGTACTAATCCAACCAAGGAATGGTAACGGACCATAGAGGCTAGTACCAATTGATATTTATTTTAAATTATTTTTCTAATGATACCAAGTGGTATGAACCAATATATACCACTCAATATATATGTACCATACTGGTCCGACCTATTGCTAAAACCAGTATTGACACAACGACACCTATCATATAAGGTCTCCTTTTCATATATTTAGTTAATTTAAGCACATCTTTCATTTATTCCGGTCTTAGAATGAACGTATCAAACTAATTTAGTTTAGTAACTTTAGTTCATAGTCCACTCTAGACTTGCTCGAAACTGAATAATGAAAAGGAGAACAAATTATCACATAATGCTGAAAGACATTAATTACTGTTGATTGATAAAGCATGATTTCCACTACTTCAAAGGCACGCTTCCAGATTATAAAACGAAGATAAAGAAGATAAAGAAATGCACCTCCATGTTCGATGTGTTTTTCTGCATAAGAAGAAAAAAGAAAAGAATTAGTACGCAGATATTGTACCTACTATAGACACCTCAGACAAAGTTAGCTTTATGGCAAAACTGCAGAAATAAGAGAACTTTAATGGTGTGCAATCAGAAATGATTGTAACAGCAATAAATATTTAAAACAGACCAAGAGCCATTGCAACAGAATAAGGATCTCTTGTGGCTACATCAGAAATAATCGCCAAGGCATGCCTCACGGCCACTGGATCAGCAAATGAAATCCTACATTCATATAGAGCTCGCGGAGTTAACAGCCAGTGAATAACTCAGAGTGATAAGTATACATATGACAAATTTCTAGGAGCACTAAATTAATACAAGATAACAGAATCATATATATGATAAGCCAACTAGTAAAAGAAATACTCCTGTTATTGGTGTTCTGGTACTAAAAGTATTCAAAATGATCGACAAAAACGTTAGCCAGCACCAGGATCAACAACTAGCATCTAAAAGTAGATGAGACTTACCACGTGAACACCTAGAAGAAAGTTGACTGAACAACCTATGCTTTGTTGGGACTTCAAAGTGAATCATATAGATAAATTCTTATAGAAAAGGTATGCCAATGAAAGACAGTTTCACCATGAATATGATGGATGTACAGCTCATGAGCTCACTGTTAAAACTGAGATAAGATAGGTAGGCTCAAAACAACAGCAAGGAGAACTAGAGGAAACAGACACCACTGTTTTGTGAGTATAACAAACAGATATTATGGAATTCAGGGAAGCATATCAAACAAATTTCATTATAAAGCTCCCTTAGCTTCCTACTAAGTCAACTACGACAATCAATCTCCATAGATATACAAAAGAAGCAAACTGACCAATGACCAGAAAGCACAATGAAGTATTTTAAACAACATTTTGCAGCCAGGAACCTCCAAGCTTTCCGTATATAATGTTTAAACATCATAGTTGCTAGTGAATATCTGAAGATGATAAGCATTGACATTAGTGCTCTCAGCATATATGATCTTCTGAACTTCAAACAGCTAGGATGTTTTGCAATGGAGAGAAGTCTTTATGTATCAGTTATGAATTATTTTAATCCACATTAAAAACATTGGTACTAGATAACCTTTAACAACATACTCAGTTTTGGCTGTCTGCAATGTTTACATGTACTAGTAATGCCTTCAAGTCAAGGATGAGATCATCATTTCGATGACAAGGTTGATTACAAGAAGATATAGTATACACAAATAGAACGAGCATAAAATGGTCCTTGGAGCAGTACAACTAAACCAACATAAAATCACAAATCACATGCAAATACATTACAAAGGAGGTATACTGTGCATGTATTTTGTCATTTTACAAACATTATTTTTACTGCTTCATAGAAAAAAAAATCAATGAGACTTGCAGAATATCGTTTATAATTAAAAATCTAAGATCAGTTCATCATTCTCCTACCTTATGTCTATTATGTCTTCAATAACCAACATTTATCTAGTAACAGTATCATTCCATTTTACAGATTAGATATGGAAGAGACAGTGAGACGCATAAAAAAAAAAATCTGATCAACTGACCCTTGTATGGCTCGATGGAGGAACGCTGGGTTTCCAGGATCCAGAGGAAGTCTTCTGAGAGCACTAAGAGCAGCATATTGCAGATTGCTACGAGTATTTGACTACAGATATGAAAACAAGACATCAACCACAGCAATCTCATGATTACATCAACTTTATGTTAGGTTTCATTGCACTGCAATTCTGATGGCAGATCTTCATAATGTATGAACAGAATCAAATGAGTATTCACAATTCTATATATGCAACATAAGTACTTGGACCTTCTTTCTAAAAGGTTATCACCAATGGTTAATTTCTTGAAAACCCCATCAACTGTGAACAAAAATGCCACCGGTGACTGAATAACTCTCTCTTTCGTGGAAGTTAATTGAATATGCCATTAAACATGAACTTTGGTTAATTTACTGATTAAGTATCTCATATCTGCAACTGGTAGCAACAAAGAAACAAGGTAATATAACCCACATGAATATATGACATTTTGTTATATCCTATGAAGCATGGATACAAGACGTGAGATGAACCACAGGAAACAGACGCAATAATATTACATACATGTAGATATGACAAATCTTTCGAAAATGGAACACCAGCCAACCCACCATTGAAAATATTATGCTTTCCTTCTAATAACAGAGGTTTTTTTATAGTTAATTTTGTCTGTGGAAAGGACTATTTAGCCACCTGAGAACCAGCTGGAAGTTAATGACGTTGATTAGGCAAAATTGAATATTAATAAGTCTTCTTCTGTCCAAAGTCTGAGGGTAGAATAGTGTCTGTATAAAGATCTGGTTTAGGCCTTATTGTAATGACTCATGCTCGGATATCTATGTTGGTCTTAGAACTGGAATCTGAACACTCATATAACTGTTTCAAGCCAATAAAAGTGACACAGAATTTTGAAGAATGAAGTTGAGCCATCAAATTTGTGAAAATGATTAAGAACAAGAATGCTCCATCTCAACTAGGAAATATCTCCAACAATATTTTTTTATTAAACAAATATTACTTGTACACAGGAAGCCAATCAGGATGCTAGCTGGCCAGCTAACTATGCTAGCAACACAATGCAGAATTGTATATTGGACCAACATGGTGCCGACTGATCTGTTTTTGCTTTTGGGGGCTTTAATGGTCTTGAATCTTTGTATGGTCATAGCACTTTTTGAAAAAAAAAGTTCTCTTTTTTGCAAGAAAAAGAACATAATCCAAATTGACTATTTATTGGCCAGTAAAGTTTTTATGTAGAATTTATAATGAGAGTTTCAGAAATTAATTTTTGGCACTTAATCTTGCATCTCAGCTGAGGTTGACAGGATGACAGGTATGCATCTTACACAATGCAGAGGTTGCCAGTTATGCACATGTAATCTACATTTGTCCCTACATACACAAGTACGCATAAGAACATACACACACATCATAAGTTCACATAAGTATTTATAGATGATACAAATGTTCAACATGTTTAGATAAATCTGATGTGCCAGGAAGTGTTCGACAAGAATTGGTGATGAACAAGGACACCACAGAATTCTGGTGTCTGTCCATCAGAGCATATAGCAATGTTTTCTATAAGAAAGACGCTGAAGCAAGCCAATATAGTTTGTGTGGTCAACAAAAAGCAAGTAAATGTTTAGTTCCAAATGTTTAGCACATAACAAGGAACAAAGCTCATTGCTACATTATGCCTATGAGAAACTACCTCCTTATCACCACCTTGCTTTCCAAATAAACCTTTACGACGCTTTTGTTTTGCATCTCCAACCTGAAAGATTAAAAGCATGTGAGTACAGATAGTACAATGCTAGCTAGAAATACAATTTGCCATAATAGGACAGAATTACTAAAGTAAGGTGAGAAGAGGTTCAAGATTCAAGGAACACTTGAAAGAGGACCATTAGCAGAAGGTGCACATAAATTATTTCAAGGAACTGGGACTACAGAGAGGGACACACCAACATCAGAATAAAAAAATTGAAGTTTAAATCTCAAATAGTACTCAAGAGGCATCGTAATGAAGCTTTTTCAAAAATGTTAAGGAGATAAGACAACTGTAGCCATCATATACACTATACAGGCATTCATCAAGGAAATGGGGGAAACCTTTTCTAGTATGCCAAACACAATTTCATACAACTTCTCCAGAATCTCAGAACTGCTTGCTGATGTAGAAGTAAGGGCCTTTAGAGCTGCAAGCCTTCGTGCATGGACTTCAAAACACCAATAAACAAGTCATTCAAATGAATAAAAAAAATTAACTTAATGCACTAGTTATAATCTTGAGGCAAAAGCAGATTTTGGCTTGCTGGTACAATAGAATAGACGAAATAAACATGGCACATTTTCTCCACCAGCAAATTTGACAGGTAAAGATGATTAGATCAGATGATAGGAGATCAATTTAAACTAAAAGAGCACCAAGACTAATTCATAATTAGCTTTCCAATGATAACATCTACAATATTTCCATCCCCTGCTCATAAGAAAGACATCTTTATGTCAACAAGCCAGGAGTTTCATAAACAAGTAGCAAATGGTATGTCTGTGGAACCAGAAAGGGAAATCTGAGACTTCATTGCTTTATTCACTAAGAAAATCTTACACATCTGTAAATTGTTAATTTTTGAAACCCACAAACTCATAACAGTGGTAATCATGCCAAATTGTTCCTTAAATTTCTGCATGACTCAAGGTGATGCAATAAAAAAATTTCAAAAGCCAGGTCAAGTATTTTTCTATTTTTTGAGCTATTGCTGCTCAAATTGAATTTATTATTAACTGCATATTTCATAAAAACAAGATATACCGATGAAAAATCAAAATAAAATGAACATAGGAAATTAGGGAATGTTTTAACTCCAAATTTTAATATGGAACAATAACATAGCCTAAGACATAAATAAAATTAAGAAAGGAGTTACATTCAGGATCAGCATTTGTGGCATCAGCGGTAAGTTGATTTACTATTCGAGGTATCACATCTGCTCGTGTGACCCCTCCAACAGCATCAATATCAGCAAGTGCATCCCAGTTCGGTGTAGGAATTCCACCACCTGGACTTAAACCTTGTGAACCACTGTCAGACAAAATTCTGGCCAAGTAGTAGTAAACATATCGTAGAACATTCCTGTCTTCACATTGCTGGTGAAGCTGTCAGAAGGTAAAACATCATGAGTTTGTTTCATTCTGGCATACATGAGCTTGTAATGAATAATGTATGTGATGTGTGCAGTTATATTAAAAATTTTAACGTGTGGTTATAGAATCATGTCACTAGAAAGAATACTTGTAACAAAATCTAGACCACAAAACCTGAAACAAGCCAATAGAACTCAACTACAAATAGATGGGATAAAAACCAATGTCAAAGTCGAGGCATACAGAATTTGTAATTTGTATTTTCTCCTATAAATATGGTACCTTCTCTTCAGTGTTGCCTCTTCCCTGCATTTCCTTTGCACCATTTTTATACTCATTAAGGACCTTATAAAATGGCTATTTATAAAGTTCTTGATCCTGTAAAAACTAAAATGATCTCTTCATGAGTACTTTGAAATTGGAGGTCCCCCACCACCACCCTAAGTTGTGTCATTTTCACCAGATCCTAGGATCCAAGCAAAACACCTTGATTGGTCAGGACCAGATCCATACCACCACCATGCCAGCTGTGTTGTTTTTTGTCAAAATTCTTGGATCTAATAACAATGCCATGATTATTCAGGACCGGAGCAATCCAAGTCCTATAATGAATATGCTCTCTGGAGCACCTATACTTTATGGCCCCTATCTCAAGCATTCATGGTTTCTATTTCTTTTTTTGTAGTTGTAGTTACAGAAACAACCAAAACTGTCACCCTATCATTGTGTTAAAATTTGCAAATAAATTGTGTCATAAATATGCCAGATTGCAAGTGGCTTGAGAAAGTCAATGTGCCTCACATGCAACAAAGTTAATTTAATCAATAGATACACTTATAAGTACAGTGATACACTTGACCAACTAACAGTTTGCCTCAAACTTAAATAAAGATGTATAATTTGTAAAACGCAAGCCAATTTACTATAGTAACTAGAAATAAAGTGTTTTGAATTATTCCCTATTGGCAACGAAGAAAACTACGTGTATGATTAATGAAAAATATACACTGCATAACGCACTGTAGAGACTTAAGAAAGTAGTTTATGTAGAGACTTCCGTATGAGGAGTTCCACAAAATCATGGAGAATTTCTGTTGCTTATTTTGAACTGAGTTATCACACGTTTTAGTTTTTTTATTATCTTACGTAAAAATGATCGACCAACCTACTTACTCAACCCGAGGGCCTCTTTCTTTCTGCATCTCCCCTTCCCCCCCCGGAACCTCACTCCCTCTCAGGAAAAGAAGATTGAAATGGCACCTCATCTAAGACGCTCCAACTCTTTGGCAGCTCCAAGCACATGCAGAGACGTAGATATGAGTCCAGCATGGGAGCAATACATTTACTATATTTATTACAGAATCCTACCTCCCTTTTTGAATTATGTAATTTCTTTGAGATCCACAACCAAAGGTATGCTATGTTGTCTAGCATTCACAAGTGTGTCTAAGAAGCAACATGATCGTCAACAAAGATGCTTGACAAAACACAAAAACATTTGAGAAATTGGAATACCATGAGAAGTGATGGAGCAACTGAAGGATCAACCGAGTTGTACACGGCAAGTTTTGGGAACACATGCTGCACCAGCTGCTTCTGGGAGCTTTTCTATACAGAACAGCATGGACAATCAGAGATTAGTTCCCCCTTCAAGCAATTTAAGCAACAACAGAGATAAATAATGACGCAATTAACAGAGACCTGATCGGATGTGGCGGCGAGTTCATGAATACTCCTCACCAGCTGAGCATATGAGACCGGCTGCTCAGATACGAGAAGTCAGGGGGGTATTAGGCATTGTCAGAGACGCCGTAAAGAGATCAAGAAGGTCGTACGCAGTTCTTAAGACCAAAGAAAAGGATTTTCAAATGGAAGAATAGAAAGATCTGAAGGGAATCAATTGGACCTTCTTCTTCTGCCGCTGTGGGATGGCTCTGACGGGATTGAGGGCCTTGGCAGCAGCGATGGTATCGTTCTGGATCTGCGTCAGGGTGACCCTCTTGGACTTCCGATCCGTGGCCACCGGCTTTCCGAGCGTAGAGGGGGCAGCAGAAGGGGCGGGGCTGTGGGCAGCGGAGGCCGCCGTCGCCGGATCGGAGGTGATGAGGTCCATGAGCGTGGTTCCGGAGGACTCCTGGCCGGAGGCCATGCTTTCGGAGGAGGCTTAGGGTTTGGGGAAGCGGCGATGAGGGAGATCGCGCACGCCTCAACTCGGACGCATCTTCTCCTCAACGACGGCGAGAAGGGAGAAACGATGGCTACCAGCCGCCCGACGAACGGCCGCTTCTTAATCGCTTGTCTTCGTTCGAAGTTTCCAAATCCAAGAACCCGATACACTAATAAGGCAAGACTAACCCACAACTCAACTATAACCATACATGTAAAATTACATTTAACAATGTCATTTACAGTGTTTGTTATTTATCATTTTTATATTAAATCTTCATATTTCTTTACTTCATTTCTTTTTTTATATATTAAAATATTAGTAAAAAAATATTAGAACAACAATAACACAATCAACTGTTAGGATCAACTAAATCAACCTTTAATCTTTTTAAAATTTATAAAAAATATATATTTAATTTAAATTAAAAATATTTAAATTATATATATAATTTTTATTGATGTCTATTAATTCATCTATCTCTCCTCACACCACTAACAACACCAATAATAATAATCAATTTACTTTTTTAACTATTACATTCATGGATCTCGTAAACATATTTTTACCTTTTTTAAATAAATTTTATTATTTTTATTCTTTATCAAGATGATATCAGATTATTTATCCGAATGTACTAGTATATTGTCATGGTTGTTGTATTTATATATATTTTAAAAATATTTCGGATAATTAGATCTGAATATTATTTTTAGTGTTAAAAAAGATTGCATATTTGATTTGTTGAACTAAACTCAATCTATCCAATTTTTTTATATTTTAATGTCTTTTCAATCCAAATTCGTATTGCTAACTCTTACTCATCCCCATATGAACTTTGAAGAGTCTTTGGTTAACATCTCATGAAGTAGTGAGTTTCTCTGAATCAAAATGATGATTTAACCTTCTAACTCAGATTTCTAAACATAATAATGACTTGAAATGGTTTTTGGTAAAGACTCTTAACGGGATATGCTGGAGGAGCTTCCTATTTAGAGTCTTATGTTTTATTTTTTATATTTTTATCTTTTAAATATCTTTAAATTTCTTTTTGTAAATAGAAATATACCCTTATTTTATAATCCGATGCCAATAAATTTTTCCACTCCTTTCGTACCATCATTTTTGTTATCTCCTTCTCCTTCTTATCTTTATCGTTAGAGGTGATCTAAAATGATGAAAAAAAAAAGATAGATGATAAAATGGAATGATAGTGATTTAATATTTTTAAGTTATGTACATTTTATGAAAGCACATAAGAAAACACGTCATGTTGCCGCCAATTAAATTAACCTACGAGATGACATATTTAAGATGTCTATTAAGTATCGAAAGTATTATTACTTAGGTATTTAAAAAATACTCTGTGTATCAATTCCTTATGTTGTGATCGATATGTTAGTATGGCTAGGTTTCTACCCGAGTGTACAAGATTGTCAACATTACTTTCGAGCTAGAATGGTTGGTGCAAGATCTAGTTGGGAGGTTATCTGACCAACTTCTTATGATATCGTTAGGGGTCACTCCTTCCACCTGGATACCAGATCCTTACACTAGAGTTGAGCGGAGGGTCTCCTGACTTGACCCATTTGATGCTAAGTCAATAAAAATTTAGGTTGTTAGAATTATAATGTGAGTGCAAAAGGATTGACCTCCGATATTGTTATTGGGAGTGGATTTTATATATGATACATTGTGCCGATATAAGTAGCTGTTTAATTATCGTTAACGTCAGCGTATGCATATATTTAATACTCATCAGCACCTTAGACGATCGGCTTGTATGTTGGGCGCAAACGTCGTCTGGATTGTTTGGTGCTGCTCTTCGCTTCCCGAGTAACCATATAGGAGGCTAAGTCACCCCCATACATTTTAGAGTAAAATTTACCTTAGAATGAATGACAGGTGGACATGTTATCTCATATTTATGATGCTAAGTTGGCTCGATACGCCAAAGTGGCTTTGTCGTGGCAACCAAGAGGTCATGTGATGTGGAAGCGAGAATATCTCAATATATTATTTTTTATAGAAAAATTAAAAAAATACACAAGATATATTGTCTTATTATAAGATAATAAAATGTTGATATTCTAGATCTTAACATCCATAAGTATAATATTAACTATTTTCTCTCATTCATGTATTAATAAAAATTAATAATAAGAAATATTTAACCATAATGTTGTTACATTTATATGATTATATGTTCTGTGATAATCTAGAAGACATCATCTTTTGGGTCAGTTGTATTTACCCTAAAGATGTCATATTTTGGACTCTTATAAATTGTAAGACTATCTATCATATTATAAATATTCGTAAAATAATTTGTATTTGATGTTTTTCTGGGCGATTCAAAAAAACATAGAATACATGATCTTCCGGGTGGTGGGGCAGTATTGGTATCAAGTGGGATCGTAGGATAGGGAAAAAAAAAAGAAGAAAAAAGAGGAGGGTAAAAATAAAAAATAGAGGATTCGTGAATATTAAATTATTTATTATTTTTAAAAATATAATAACAAAAATATATGAATACTAAATAGAGATTTTAAATAGTAACCTTATAGACCTAACGAAACTTCCAATGCTCGATTGACTTGATCCGTTGCTAACCTCGAATCCTGATATGGAATCATGGCTTAAGCGTTTATCGTGAAACTTGTGTTGATGCTCAAATCAATACAAGCTTGAGGTAAGAGGAATATTCTCAGGTTCATATTTGGTGACATATTTAGTGTCACGACAATATATTCATTGATTTGTTTTAATTTTATCTGACCGACTAAGATTCACATACTGAGTCTTGATTGAATATATATCTTATAAAATATAAATGCAAATATGTGATATATATATATATATATATGTTTGTGTAAAACTCTTGTGCCTGTCCAGTAGGTGCGGTCTGCCTCCGTGTCTGCTAAGCGGGCACGGCTAGTTCAAGCCCGTATACACTAGCTCGCCCGCAGTCGTCTCGGTGGAGAGGAGATGGAGCACAGTTGAATAGAAGGGGCTCTTGGGTTCGGCTCGGCAAGTCGGAGGTCGTCTCGTCAGATCTCGGGTCGGGAAGAAATGCCTCAACTCGAGTCGGCTGTCGGTTCCTGCAAGGAGGTCGGGTCGGGTGGGGTTCCCGACGAGACCACTCCGATGATTAAGTTAGTTTGGTTGTTGATTTTACGATCCCCTGCTCCGTAGAGATGCAGGAGCTTTTATAGTAAATGTTACGGGTCGTTCGTACCTGAGATCCTTACTGTCCCTATGGCTTACCATGCCATCGTACTTCACCACACCCTTCGTGGTCCTTGCAACGAGACGTGCGTCTTGCTTCCCGTGTGTCGACCTTGCCCATCTTACTCGTGTTAGGTCGGCCGTACAATTGCTGACCCCTCCATGCCTATGTCAGGTCGGCTCCCCTGTGTCGAGTCGACTACGCTGACGGTCTAATTGTCCGAGGGCACGAGGACGTGATAGCCAAATCAATATTTACCATACCAATATATATAAACATACAAATCGACCAAAAACACGAAAGAGGCTGATCGAATACTTTTAAGGTGTCGTTCAATTACAAAGTCTACACATTAGATCGCGCAATTAGTGGACCGGACCAAAGTTGGTTTAACGCATAAGGTCTCAGGCTTGGTTGAGTACTGCCATAGCATATTTGAGAGTGGTCACAGCAGAAGTATTCCATCATGCATTATGCGAGTCTGAAATGGGTTGGGGTCGTCCTGTTTCAGCTCAACCGAAGCTGATGTGGTTGGACCAGATTTTGTGCAGTTTACCCCAACTCAAAATTTGTGCAGGGTTGAGCGGCCAAAACGTAGCAAGTAATTAGAACACAGAAGGAAGAAAACATCGACATGGAAAAAGATATCAGCACGCAAAAACATTGGCATTATTTGAGATGGGGAAAAGAACTGTCTCTTCCCCCATCCAAATGGGAGGCTCCCCCAAACAATTGCATCAGCAGCCTACAAGAAAATAAAATAAAAGATTTCGTCCACCACATCCTTCAATTCAATCAGAGAAGCTCTCTATACTGGCGAGACTAAAGCTAAGAACAAACCATCCGGAGCACAATAGCCTCATAATTAGGCATAAGTGGAATGTCAAGACAAAGAACATACCAAGAATCAAATGGTAAAGCGGAGTCCAGTAGAAATTCAAATCTCTACCAAAACCACTGCATCCAATCCATTCTACTTGACCTCGGACAAGTATAATCGTTGACTTTTCTTGTTTACACCTTAAATGTTCCTAGTTTCATTTGACAATACAAGTGTTCATTTGATGCTCCAATTAAACGAGCAATAGGAGGAGAATGCAAAGCATATGCTGATAAGTTTACATGACACCAGTGGAGTCACCTTAACAAGCCAACAACAGCACACCACTTGTATGCAAGTGCTCATGTATGCAATAGCATCCCAAGTGCTGGAGAATGTGTTACATCCAAGCTAATTCTCACTCCTCTTAGGCTTGTTTGAATTTGGGATAACCTGGAATGAGACGATCAGATCATTCGTTATATATAAGATATAAGGATGTAGTCATCATTCTATTAGAGAAGACAGTCTGCAATTGTCATACTATATCAGCAGATGGAATCCATTCGTTTGTAGCCGGATTCCCCTTGCAAGATGCCTGGTAGCTAGATGCATCAGATACTGGTCCTAGGACAAAGCTACTTCCACTGGACTTTTCCACCTTGATGAAACCAGTTCCGGTCTAGAGAGCCGATTCATAGAAACAAAACATGAAAGGGGTAACTTTCGAGGTATTTAGCTAACAAACAAGATATTGGGAGAAAAACAATGTTTAAGCACACAGGTAAACTGACAATACAATTGTGGTTGTTCCATTTCAAGATAAAACTAGGATTTAAAAGAGTTACATAAGGCAAATTACAACATTGGAGGAAGATGGTCTATTAATATTAGGAAATAGAAACTATATATTCTGCAGGGACACCTATGGTTGTCACCTTACAACTCTGTGAAAGAGAAGGCAGGGAAATTATCCATATTAATAACGAAATTAAGGTCGACGGAAACATCCTGCAACTACATGTCTCCAACAGCGGCAGCCACCTCAACCAAGATGATAGGACTACTAAGTTTCGATAACCAAAACATCTGTGTTGAATTTAATTGAACACGTAAAATACAAGAGAACAAATCAAAAGGTGATCAAGATAGTCCACAACATATTGCACGTTTGATGCATACAAATTGGTAGTTTAAGAGCATCAATGAGATCAAAGATGCCTGTGCAAGTTTGGCAGTTTGCAGTGCAACACTATAAAAAAGAACACACAAAAACACATGCAGTATAGTTTGGAATATGGTAGAATATTTACTGAAGTACAACATAATGTTTGCCCTCCTGGTCAAAGAAAAAGAGTAGATCCATAGCTCACAAGATTTTTCCTAAGATTTCCATCAAATCATATGGCCAATTGAATTTATGCAGTAGTCAGGGATTAAAGAAGATATCCAAAGATCTACATCAACAAGAGTAAACACAATAAAATGTTTGCCCTTTTGGTCAAAAGAAAAAAATAGATCAATTAACTCACAAGATGTTCATAAGATTTACATCAAATCATATGACCAAATAGAGCTGTGCAGTAATTGGGGATTAGAGGACAGCTAAAGATGGTACCGTATGATGCTGCTTGTCGATGCAGTGGAGATCCTTGTAATACTCTGTCTCGACGTATTCTTCTAACACTTCATGACCATCGCAAGCTAGTTTCTGCCAAGAATCCCAAGGACCAGAGCAGCGATCATTGAACAGAGGATACAGAATCGAGGTAACAGATGAAGAAAATGCAACATCCGAATCAAAAGAGAGGGCAATTAATGAAATCGGATTGACAACAAACCTGGCGACGGGCCTCGAGATGCCGGAGCTTATCGAGCTCGGGGATGGAGTCAGGATCGACCGGCTGGAGGGCGTCCAAGTAGACAGCCGAGTACTCGCTCCGGGAGGGTTTGGTATGGCGCTTGGGGGCGATCTCCTCGAAGTACTCCCTCGTAGCCGCCTCCACCCTCGCCGCCTCTTCCGGCGGCAGATGAGCGTCGCTGCGATCCGGCCTCGACATCGCTCTCTCTCTCCCTCCCTCTCGCCCTTGGCCGAGGTCGATCGTTGTCGATGGAGACTTCTGGAATACGATGGGTTTGATACGAAGAACACACTTGCTGCATCGAGTATAGCCAACTCTCACCAAGAGTTGGGTCCACGTCATCCATGATTATGTCTGTGTCATGCGTGATATATGGTTGTATGTGATGTATGGCCTGTGATGTTGGCTTACATGGATACACATAGAAACGACATACATCATAAAATATACTGTTATGTGTTAAGAGTTGGCGGGACAATGTTGACCGGACCCATGGTGGATCTTAATAGGACAGCTGCAGCATGGGGCATCGAGCCAATTAATGTTAATGGCCACCTGTGCAGTTTCCCGAGGAGGAGGATAGGGGGGGGCCCCATTGCTCCTGTCTTGGCCACACCGAGAAGAACCCACCACCATCAGATTCCTTCTACGACCGACGGGCAGAACATGTGAGGCACTCTGCTCACTGTCTCATTAATAGTGTTATCAGTACCCCCGTTCCCTGTTTCTTATGCCACCGAGTGAAGGTTCATAGTGACTTTAACAGCCACAAGTTGCAACGTTACAGCAAACCGTCACCAGTTCTTGCGGGTAATGGATCTAAGCCGTCAGATCGGATGATGGTCCGGACGGGACGACAGTGAGCGGGACAGTGGTACTTCAGACAAGATCTCGTGACCTCCTGATGAGAAATCATCTCCGCTGCTTCCATACCACTTGAACGCATCTTTTTGAGATGCACGAGGACAAGCAGCTTTAATCCATCCATCGGACCCTTTTCGTCCAGGTAAGAGAGGGCTTTACTCCTCCTTGATGATGCATCTGCTGTCATCTCTATTCCTGTGATTGCAGACGGAGCGTTCTTTTCCATTGGGTTGATTGCAAATGGATATGTAGTGGCAGTAGTGAACTGATTGGGGCTTGTCGTGGACTTATACTTCTCTGGTTGTCGCTATTATTGCTGCAGGAAGAAGACATGGCGAACAAAGTGACAGCCATCTCCGATCTGCTTCAACGAGTCGCCTCCTCCTGTCTCACACATCGCCTTCCCGGAGGCCACGCGCTCGAAGACCACGACTGCGATGAGGGGGAAACTGATCGGGCCGAGGAAGAAAAGGCACAACCCAACGAAGAGGAGGAGGGGGAGGAGGAGGAGGGTCTTAGGATCTGGGAAGAGGACGGTCAAAGGGCATCCACTGTCCCTGGATTTTCCCACAAGGTCAAGATCAGGGAGATGGAGGGCTTCATGTACGAGGTGTTCGATGCGGTCTCCGCGGTGAAGCGGGCGTATGTGGGCCTTCAGGAGGCGCACAACCCATGGGACCCGGAGAAGTTGCGGGTGGCCGACGCCGCGGTGGTGGCTGAGCTCCGGAAGTTGGGGATGCTGAGGGATCGGTTCCGGCGGGGGTGCGTCAGTCCCTCCCCCGCTGGGCCGACGGCGGTGCCGCTGAGGGATGCGGTGGCGCCTTACGAGGCGACGATCGATGATCTCAAGAGACAGCTGAGGGCGAAGGAAGTGGAGGCGGAGAGCCTCAAGGAGAAAGTGCGGAGCTCCACGCTCGGCAGCTCGGGAAGGAGAGGGCGGCTATATTCCAGCAAGAGGTTCGGATGCGTCACCGTCCCCGGTAAGTAGAAGTAGTCTACCTTCCTCTGTTTCTTCCAGTAAGCAAGGTTTCTTGAAATGGCATTTCGGTCGCTCGAATAGGTGCGCCGGGCATGGCGACGCCGGAGCTGTTCGAGGCGTACATGGAGAAAGTGAAGTCTGCGTCCAAGTCCTTCACCGCCCACCTCCTCTCCCTCATGCGCTCCGCCCGCTGGGACATCCTCGCCGCCGTCAGGACCATCATCGATGCAGGCGGCGGCGACGACGCCGAAGACCGTCCGCTGGCCATCCCCGACCTGGAGCCCCGCGCCGCCAAGTACGCCCTGGAGTCGTACGTGAACCGCAAGCTGTTCCAGGGGTTTGAGAACGAGACATTCTACCTGGAGGGGTCTCTGAGTTCGCTGATCAACCCGGCGGAGTTCCGGCGCGACTGCTTCACCCAGTTCCGGGACATGCGGGGGATGGACCCGGAGCAGCTGCTGGGCATCCTCCCCAGGTGCCCGTTCGGGCGATTCGCGGCCAGCAAGTACCTGGCCGTCGTGCACGCGAAGTTGGAGGAGTCGCTGTTCGGCTGCGGGTCGGAGCAGCGGCGGCAAGTGCTGGCGGGGGCGCATCCGCGGACGGGGTTCTACAGTGAGTTCCTTCGGCTAGCCAAGGCGATGTGGCTGCTCCACCTGCTGGCCTTCGCGCTGGACCCGGCGCCGTCCCACTTCGAGGCTAGCAACGGGGCTGACTTCCATCCTCGCTTCATGGAGAGCGTGGTCCGGTTCGCAGGAGGGCGCGTGCCGCCCGGCTCGGTTGTTGGGTTTCCGGTCGGACCGGGCTTCAAGCTAGGTGACGGATCGGTGATCCGGGCCAGGGTCTACCTCGTCCCGCGGGCCCCTCCCTCGCCCTCAGTGATGCGGAATTAATTAACCACGCGTAATTCGCGGGTTGGGTAATCTGAGTTGCTATTCCCATCGATTACATTTGTAACATGTTGATCCAATTAGTTTAAACTGAGCACATCCTAGCGTTTTGGTCAACGTTTTGCTTCGTCATTTCCTTTCTAACCCATCGAGTGTGTTGCTTTTCAAATATATTATTCGATATTGTAAATTTTGAAACTATAATTATGAAATAATAAAAATATTCCTCCGATATATTATAGTTTATAAAGACGTGTGTGTTTAACATAAGTGACTTGCCATCGACAACAATTCTATAAATAAAAGTCAAACAAGGATTCCGCTCGTCGGCTCGCTGTCTCCGCGTCCTCAGCGTCTGGACTTATTAGACTTCAACGTTAGCGTCACTCACTCTTTTATGCACCTACACCACCAATGAGTCCGTCCACATACGTGCAGTTCATGAAACAAAGGGTACGAAGTTGGAGTAGGTATAGCAGGGGCTCTTTGACCTTTACACGTGTACATAAAACAAGCGGAGTTGGACCGACTCCAACTAAAAAGCTGGTAAAGCGCGAATGAGTTGGTGCACTTGTCGGACCCAAGGACCCCCATGGGGTACGTGTCGCGACGTTGGGGGTCCGTCTAACTGAAATCGAGGACTCGGCCAAAGATAGGATCCCATGCCCTCATGGGCGATAAGAGTTTTCATCTCTATTCACGTTCGTCGGCATCGTCACCATCGCTTACGCCCTTTCCATCTCGTGCCCCCTTTGGATATATCCTCTGCGGCCGCGGCAACCAGCAGCGGCATCCCGATTCATTTCTTGCCGATTTGGGTGGGGAATCGATCGGTCGGCTTAGAAGGAGGGAAGGAACTGAAGGGATAAGGAAAGAGACGAGATGGCCTTCAACTTCACGGGCACGCAGCAGAAATGCAAGGCCTGCGACAAGACGGTCTACCTGATGGATCAGCTGACCGCCGATGGCATCGTCTTCCACAAGTCCTGCTTTAAGTGCAACCACTGCAAAGGAACCCTCACGGTATCCTCTCTTTCCCTTTCCCTTTTCTTTTCCTGGATTTTTTTTTTCTGGTGAGTATTTCTATAATATACATGAATAATGGTTGGCATCGATATTAAGGAGTTTGATCGTGCCGGCCTCGTACGATTTGTTCCGACAATGGAAAGATCGGCACTGGTCGTCATCGATCGATCTTCCAGCTTTGATATTCGTGGGAGGTCTTCTAAAAGGCTTAGCTGAATTCACTCCGATGGCCGAGAACTCCATGCTGCTGTTGCTGCTGCGGCTGCCTTTTGTTCATATAATGCCAAGATAGCAAATTTACCTCCATATCTTTAGCTGATTACCATCTTAATGTATCCCAGATCACCAAGTCCATTTTAAATATCTTTCTGCAAATTATTGGTTTTTAATCCTGAATCTGTCTGTAGGAAAGCATTCTTGGTATGGTTGATTATTTTTAGTCAATTTGTTTCTGAGATACAAGAGCCACATAGGACTCATTTGAGGTGTAGCTAATAATCTGGAAAGGTTTTTTGACCGAACATAGTGGCAAGATTATTGTTAAAGGATTACCTAGAGCTTTGGTTGAATTATCTATGATTCAACAGAAGACAAAGAACATATATTGTGATGACCATCAAAGAGTTCGTAAATGCAGATTGGGTGATTATTAAGATCATGGAACTTCTTGCCTTTTCGGCTTTTTCTTGGGTTTTCTCATTGATTCATGTGGATAAGAGAAAGTGTCATCCACACAATTGATTAATAGAATAAATGCAATACGATGTTGATCATCATATTTCATAGTTACAAATAGAAACATATATTTTGCATACCAGCTTCCTAACCAAACTCTGAGATGTGAGTTCATTTTTGTTTCAAGTGGATACTACATATAGAAGTGCCTTTGGTTCCTAACCATATGCAGTAAGAGAAGTCAACCTTTCAATCCTGAATCAAAGGACAGGGCAGGCATAACAACCTAGGGGCAAGCCTTCTAATTCAGAAATAAATTTTCTGAAGTACTTGGAATTTTAACCTAAATACTCTTTCGACATGAATTTAGAGCAGAGACAAGTTGTTTATGTTTCTAATTTATTGTTCTTTCTTGTCAGCTAAGTACGTATTCTTCAATGGAAGGTGTTTTGTATTGTAAGCCTCATTTTGAACAGCTCTTCAAAGAATCTGGCAACTTCAACAAGAATTTTCAGTCACGTGAGGGTTCGACAAAGCCACTTAGAGATAGTTGTGTCATTCTCTCATAATGCTTTAACTTATGAACATATTTCCTGTTTTGCAGCTGCAAAATCAGCCGAAAAAGCCCCAGAATTGGTAAGTTCAGTGTTTCCACCACCACTTTCTGCCCCGTTTGTCTCCAAGTCAATTATCCTTAATTGCTTATTTTAGAAACATTTTCAAATTAACCATAATTGTGGATTGCTATGTAAAATCGCTAACATATCTTGACTTCAGACTAGGTCTACCAGCAAAGCTGCCAGTATGTTTTCAGGAACACAAGAAAAATGTGCCACTTGCGCGAAAACAGCATATCCGCTTGAAAAGGTTTGACCACATTGATAGTTTCTAGTTATTCCTCTAGTCTTATGTTAGTCATATAGTTAAGTATTCTACATGTTTTCAATCTAGCAAAGTTTAGTTTACTCTGAATCTAATATGGACAGGACTCGCCAAACATTTTTGCTATTAATAGCATGTCATGCTGCTGTAAGTGCATAATCTACTTTTAAGTTGTTCCATTGAGTAGATCTAGTTATAAAATCATATGGTCATCTCTTTCTTGTATACTGTGCACCACCTTCAAACTATCTTACCTGATTTACGAATTTCTGAAACCAAGCATTATGGTAGAGGTTACTGACTATACTCAATGTAGAGTTGTCAATTGGCGTCATCTTTTCATGTCTAGGCCTATATCTCTTAGTTTTCTTTATTTCTGGAGCAATACTACACCTATTATTTGGATATCAGTTCTTGTTTCTTTTCACTTCCTAATTCATACTGAAGAACTTGTAGGATTGAGTTCTGAAAATAAGTAAACCTGATGTTATGTTTCTGGATGAGTTGGTCTGTTTCTAAAAATTATTGGCAGTTGTCATTGATTCTTCTAAAACATATTTGTTCACATTTGGACTGGTTGTATGCATTAGCAAAAGCCTGAGAAAATATTATATCATCTTTATAACAAAAGTCTTAAAATTCTCTCCATTACAAGGTTAGACGTGGGAAACCTAACCTTGTTGCTATGTGGTGATTTATCTTGGAAAAAAAATTCTTTTCACCATCCTCTAGTTGTTTTAGGGGACACTTGGTGTATTTTTAAGTTATTCTAACTAGCTTGACTAAGGGCCTTTCTGAAGAATACAGTTACTTGCATTAGACATGCTGTTGAAACTTTTTAAGCATGAGACAGTGTACCTGTCAGCTTTCAGTGAAGAATCGAGTATCATTTTTCATTTTGTTATCTTTGTCATCCTTTCTGTTATTTGCTGCAAAGCTTGTGTTCTTTATTAAGATAAAATCTGACAGAAGAAACTAAACCGGGAAAACTTGGCAGATTTTTTTGTTAATACTAGATTCAATTGTCTGCCAATTGGTTGATTTTTGGGCCACCTTAGTGATGGATGCTGCAGTAATCCAAATCGTTCTAATGCTAAAAACTAGGAACAGGGTTGATGCAACATTCCATGAAAGTTTCTGTTTTGTAAAATGAAGCACATGTGTATATACTGACCCAATTATTCATGTGCTCTGCTTGTTTCATTTTTAACATAGAACAAGCATAATCTGGTTCCCTTTTGCTGTATCCACATTATTTTGTCTCCATATTTCTAGCTCTGATTTTATACATTGCAAGACATGGGACCATATTTCAACTAGGTACCAGTACCTTTTTTTTTCTAATTTTAATATATTTCTTTCTAAGGTTTTAGCTGATCCTAGCAACAGTTGAGTTGTTTAAGGGCTGTACGTTCTGTAGGTACAGATGTGGATGCATAAACAATTTGATCCAATATATGCAATAAATGAAAATGGACCATATGTATGTTTTTAAGGTCATAATAATTTTTTTGGTCCTGGAAGTGATTTCTGGTGACTTTACAATTTATGTTGTTGCTTTTTTCTTTCATATTTTTGGGATTTCTCATTTATGGAAGGTCTAATGTTGTCAACTCAAGATATTTATGCCACCTTAGCTAAAAGAATTCTCTTCTTCTACTAAGGCCATGAACAGCTGATTTGACTCTAATTTAGTTGGTATAAGAGTTCCTTGGGCAAGATTATCCCTGCTTCCATGTTTAAAATCTCCAAATTACACCACCTGGAATGATGTTATGAAGAAAAAGTAAAATGTGATAACACATCCAACTATTATGTCCTGAAGTAAAATTTTCTAGAGAAGGACAACACATCCAACTTTCTTAAGCATGCATCATAGTTGTTCCTTTCTTATGGTCAGTATTTTTTTTAATAGTCCTGAAGTAAAATTTTCTAGAGAAGGACAACACATCCAACTTTCTTAAGCATGCATCATAGTTGTTCCTTTCTTATGATCAGTATTTTTTTGCAACAATGAACTTCTCTTTCAAACAGATACACTTCATATTCTGCTTTGGCTGATACCGGTGTTATTCTTGTCAGGTGACTGTTGAAGGACAGGCATATCACAAGTCCTGTTTCAGATGTTCTCATGGAGGCTGCTCGATTACCCCTTCAAACTATGCAGCTCTCGAAGGGATCCTCTATTGCAAGCACCATTTCTCCCAGCTTTTCAAGGAAAAGGGGAGTTACAACCATCTAATCAAGTCTGCTTCGATTAAGCGTGCAGCAGCAACCGCCCCAGATCTCTAGCTCTGGTGGATCTCACAGCTATTTACCATCTCAGTGGCAACTAATTCTGTATTCTATGCTTCCGCCTTTGCCGCTTGATCTGTTAAGACATTTGCAATCTTGTTTCTCCTTGTTGATTTACCTTGCATTCATCATGTGGAATCTGTGGCAGAACTTATCCAAGAGAAACTGGTCTTCTATTTAATTTATACCCTACTTGTCTTGCCAGGAAAGTTCCCTTGTTCATCTGTTTTTAAAGGAACTAAATTGTTATTGCCTACTGTGGATTATCAAATCAAGTCACTTATTTGAGCAAGTTGTGCATGCTTTTGTGCTTGTGATGCTATGCTGGCCATCATGATATTTCCATATGTTTACCATTTCGTGCGATGCAATTGTGTTCCAATGCCTCTCATCAGACAGGCATTTTAAGTTTCCCACGTCCCTAAAAGTAACCTGCGTTTCCACCTTCGTGTGATGATCATCTGCAGTTGTACTCTGAATTGGAATCCTTCAATTCCAACATCTTAATCTATATCATAACGTGAGAGGATCCACAAGCCTTCCTCTTTCAACCCGTAGAGCTGCGGACCTCTGTTTCTGAGATGAGTAAGAATAAACCAATTAGACCACTCTTCTAAATTTGGAATCCTCATAAATGTTGTTGATGTTAATTAATGTTGTTTCAGGGATAGATATGGCTCGTTCGTTTTAGTTAATTCCAAGATTTCTTATTGGTTAACGATTACTCCTTTTTCTATATCAGGAAAAAAATTCTGTAGTTAAATTGGTGGTAGATTTAGAGATGCTTTTGTTTGGTCTGAGGGTAATTTTGTTAATATACGTCCTTTCCTGTAGGTTCGAATTTGCGAGAGGGTATTTATGTCAATTCGCCACCCGCTGGAACTTTTCCGGAGAAAAGACCGCCAACCAAGTGCAAATGGAGGGAAAGCGGCTGCTTTTCCCGCCAAAATTGCCCTATTTCCTCTTCCTCTCGTCCCCGACTCATCCCCATCACTCGCGACCCTCTCCACCCGGAAACGATACCCCCTCTCCTCGGCCAGCGACATCGCCTAAACAGCGAAGAAGGAGAAGATGTTGGAGTTGCGGTTGGTTCAAGGCAGCCTCCTGAAGAAGGTGCTGGAATCTATCAGGGAGTTGGTCACCGATGCCAACTTCGACTGCTCCGCCACCGGCTTCTCCCTCCAGGCCATGGACTCCAGCCACGTCGCCCTCGTCGCTCTCCTCCTCCGATCCGAGGGCTTCGAACACTACCGCTGCGATCGCAACCTCTCCATGGGCATGAACCTCAACAACGTGTCCAAGATGCTCCGCTGCGCCGGCAACGACGACATCATCACCGTCAAGGCCGATGACGGCAGCGACACCGTCACTTTCATGTTCGAAAGCCCCAGTACGACGATCGACCCCTATCTCACCCTAATCATCCGTTTCTCGTAGTAGGATCCTTATCTCGCATGATGCTCGCAAAAACCGCTCATGTTCTCGTGTCTGGGGATCTATTGCCTTCTGTCTTCCCTACGCCCATTTCTCCCGATTTTGTGCAGATCAAGACAAGATCGCAGATTTCGAGATGAAGCTGATGGACATCGACAGCGAGCATCTGGGCATTCCGGACGCAGAGTACCAAGCTATTGTTCGGATGCCGTCTTCAGAATTTGCAAGGATATGCAAGGATCTGAGCAGCATTGGGGATACTGGTACTGTAGTTGTCCCAGTTAAACTCTCTTTCGAATCTTTGTTGTGTTGCTCATGTAGTTTATCTGTTGTGGTCTGGAACTGGCAGTGATCATTTCAGTGACGAAGGAAGGTGTGAAGTTTTCGACCGCAGGGGACATTGGAACTGCAAACATCGTTTGTAGGCAGAACAAGACTGTGGACAAGGTACCTTGTTCTTGCTTTGTCTCAGGAAGCCATTGATCTATTGGCTGTCGTCTCTGTTCTTAAACAGGCCGCGGACTAACATCAAACTCTACTCATTTGCATTTATTATAATCTTTGGATGCACCCAAAAATGAAAAAGAAGATGAATTGTTTGGAATGAGTTTTCCCTACTGGTAACCATTTCTATTTTATGGTGCAGCCTGAGGAAGCTACCATCATAGAGATGCAAGAGCCTGTTTCGTTGACTTTTGCTCTGAGGTACTTGAACTCCTTCACCAAGGCAACGCCACTCTCTGAGACCGTGGCCATCAGTCTCTCGTCTGATCTGCCTGTGGTGGTCGAGTACAAGATTGCAGAGATGGGATACATTAGGTTTTACCTGGCACCCAAGATTGAGGAGGAGGATGACATGAAGCCATGAGCTAACCTCGCCTTCTTTTTTTGTTTTTTGTTTTTTTTTGTTATGATCATGAATGATGTGCTTCATGTCTGCGGACCAAAGATTATTTTGGTCTATTTCTTATCACTGTAACCAGTTTATGAATTCTCGGAGGCCGATGGACAAGTTGATTGCTCTTTCTTTATATCTTTAGCTGCTGCCAATAATGCATATATAAGTTTAGTCTAAAGAACAAAACCATTACATGATTCGAAAATTATATTAAAATCTCATCATTCATGTTTTCTAAGTTTACCATTCTATGTCAAAGCATTCACCTAATGTAGAATTCATGTAACGCAACTTGTGATATATGGATTATTATTTAGTAGCAGTATGCATAATCAAATGTATCGATTCAAACTAATTTATTATAGATTTAAAGGTTAAGATCTATTTTAGGTTATATGGTTTTGATGTTAGAGTTTATAATAAATTATTAATATAATAATATGTATAATTTAAGTTTGAAGATTCATCTTAACTTATATATATTATTAATATAATAATATTATGTATAAGTTAAGATAAGGCTCTAACTAAAATTTTGCAATAGTAAATCTTTTATTTAATGAAAAGGAATTAAATACTTTAGGGGTATGTGCATATACGAAAGATACTAAAGTCGATATCGATTTCTTAACGTGTGGTGGGTGTATAGGTCGTTTGTGTATCATGATAGACCCATACAGTGATTCTTGATGTCAATAGATCGAGCATATGGTGTGCAGACACAAGACTTGCGTTATGTGCCGCGGACCTAATGCGACGAAACCCGGTCGGCTAGGGTTAGTTTGGTTCAACACGGACTTGGTGAGCCCAACCGGTTGTTTATGAGAAGCCCTAAAAGATGATGGCTAACGCCAAAGTGCAGTAAAGCATCCATCGCCGGCTGTGCTGTGCGTTCTACGATCGTAAGGCTTTCGCTCTAGTTCTTCCGTTCTGTTTGTGGCAGGAAACCAAATTTTGCGCTTTCTTGAGCAAGAATGACCTCTCTTTGTTTGATCGTTTTCGAGACAATCTCGGTGCGCTACTTCTACGAAGTAACTTGGTCCTTGTGATTCTTTGTTCGTTTAACATGATTAGTAGTGTATGAGGATATCGTCTTCGGTCTGGATCTGTTTTCTGGCCGTGTATGCATGCAGCATGCACCCCTTTCTTTCTTGATAGTTCACTTGGGCCTTTTTCCCTTTCTCATCTTGTTTAGTTTCGCTGGAAGATTTACGGCATAACATTCGTTGTGATATATCCATCAGGATCTTTGATAAGCTCCACAATGGCTGCTAAAAATGGCGCAAGCAGCATCGAGAAAGAGCAGGTACATAAACCTTCTTGTGTCACGCAATCTTTCCTTAGCTTGTATCAGTGAAATGGATGATGCTTGTCATTGGATATGGGCCTTGGAAGCTCTATTCTTTGCGTGCTTGATCTATTATTTCCCGGAAGTATTTGCTTTGCTTTCTGCAAATTTGTTAGAGCTTCTAAAAATTGATCTTTTTGTAGAAGAAACATAGCCTTATTGTTTCAGTAGAGGGCACTTCTTTGTTCCTATGAAATTATCTGACAGACTTTGATTTTAATTGAGCAGATTTTTGGAATGGCAGAGAAAGAAATGGAGTACAGGGTGGATCTCTTCAACAGGTAAGCAGCCTTTGTGTATTACTTGGCTAGCAGTGTCTTTGCTTCGATATGCTGTTGATGTTTGTCATGCTCCAATAATTCGTGTAAATCATGTGGCTAGGTTCCTTGCTTTGTATTCTCTTAATCTTCACCTTTCTAACTAGGGCATGAAACGTATGAGAAATTGAACTATGGTGAGAACAAAATAACCAAGAGTCAGACTTCTTTGGAGCTTGTGTGCACCCTTATTTATTTACAGGAAACTATATGCTACAATGATAACTTATTATGGGAAAAGGCCTCTTTGAATTGCCATGCTTATTCCCTGCCTTCACCTGCCCCATAATTGGTTTTTGGAGCCAGTGCCTGTTGTAAGGTTAGCTGGCCCTGTGCTGATGGGTACGCGCGGCTGGTTGGTCACTTGCCCAGGATGGCTTGATCCATTTGCTCTGTGGTTCAGGCTGATAACAATTCTTTCAGCTTAGATTCCTGCCGCAGTCGATCTGCTAATGACTTTGGGAGTTTTCTGAGTCTCTTTTGCTTTGTAGACTTTTCAAGCTCATTTCTCTGCTTTCTCAGAGAAGTGCATCGCAGTTGCCTCGGGCTTTATCTGGCTTGTATGGGTTCCCACAGGAGCTGGCCCAGACCCTGCATTACTATCACAGCCTGGCCAACTGCTGGTGGGGGCCAAACAGCACTGATGCTGCGCAGCCCGGTTTGGTACTAGGTCATGCCTCTCACATCATGGCCCTTGGAATTGTATTGCTAATTGCAACATCGTTGTTCTCTTTCCATTGTTTTGTTAAACAAATCACACACCTTCTCTTCTTAGACAACATGTTATGGTTTATATGAGAGGACAGTTTTTAGTTACCTTTAGGGTAAACATTATGCATAATTTCAACTTTAACGTTACCGTTCACTTGAATCTGAATTTTACTCATTACCGTATTTTATCTACTTGGAAGAAGTGGAAGGTTCCTGCAAATGATTTATGAGTAGTGCAATATCAACTAACGTGCAGGTTTGTTTACTGCTAGTTATATGATTTATCTTGTATCATAAGTAGAACCATCTGAGTAGTTTCTCTTTATTCTTGAAACAGGCTCACACAGACATGTTTCGATAAATGTATCGAGAAAAGGTATGCTATGGTTCAACCATTTCTTCTGGTGGAATGTCGTAGCTTTTATTTTGATGGTATTGATATTTTGATTATAGATTGATGTATTTTGATCTTAAGAATTATTTGGAAGATTTTTTTTTTCGAGTGTGGAAATCTATTCTGTTTTTCCTTTAAAGAATTAAAATTTCAAATATTGATGTCTGTACTGAGCATCTGATTGGCTAACAAGTACTCTCAATATATTCCTTCAGGTACAAGGAATCTGAGCTCAACATGGGTGAAAACAGTTGCATTGATCGATGCGTTTCAAAATATTGGCAGGTAATATACTTGGGAGTTGCAGATCCTTGTGTTTGACTTGATTGGTCATTCTTAAAGTTCAGTGATCTTAGTCTCCGGCATTGTGGTATTTCAGGTGACAAATATAGTTGGGCAACTGCTTGGTTCAAACAGGCCTCCAATGTGAAGCATCCGATATGCTTTTTGTCCACCGTCAGCAACATACATCAAATGCTTATGCAATCACATTCCGCATGACTTTTGAGATATATGCGACCTCTATGATAAACTTGTTTTGAGGAACAAACGTGTCCGACCTCTAAGATTATTTTTGAGATATTCCGCATGACTTTCTTGGCATCAAATAAACTTGCAGCTGCTAATCGAAAGCCTTTGGAATGTAAAATCGGTATGATTGTGTTCAACTTGCAGCTGGTAATTGCCAGCCTTTTGAATTAATCAGTATTGACTGTGTTATTATTCACATGGTCGAAAAATTGTACTGGAATTCTGCAGATGATTAGTGCGCATTGCGCGCAGATGAGAAATTGGGATTTTAAACCTTGTTGTTGTCACCTCGGGAGTTTATGCATATGTTAATTATTGAATAATGCTGCTTAACATGGCTGGTCCTGAGTGATTGATAGGTGGCAGGTAATTGAGGTTCTATTAGATGACAATGTATCATGTTTCTTAGCAAAACATAGCTTCCTCATATGTATTACTGAAGAACTCAGGCTCTCTTTACACATTACATAGCTTCCTCATAGGTGATTGATAGGGGGGGCACAGATCCATGATGCTTTTTTTTATCACTTCCATCCACCACGGTGAGTAGCTAACAGCACAAGAAACATCTGCACAGGCACAGATGGGATCAAGAAGAAGACAATTAAGCTCTCCCAACAGGTGACAGAGGTGGATGATTTGGTACATAGCTATTAGGATCACCACCTTGGGCTCCAGTAGGAGCTTTACCTAACTGATCATTCACAATGTGTTCCTGCAAGATTTTTGACTCTGTTGAAGGACTGTTGTTGGTCTTCCTGCCATGGAGGACTGCCATGCATATTGCCAGAGACTGGAGCATTGAAATGGATGATAGGAATTCAACAGTGTACAGCCCCTCTCTGAAAGATACAATGCTGAAGGCAAGTCTCTTTTCTTGTGATCCACCCTGAAACAGTTCGATTACTAGTGTCAACTACTGAAACACCAATCAATGCTGCTAGCAAAAGCAACAGACAGTATTCATACCTGAATGAACAGTTCAGATCTATGAGTTCCATCTGTAGTTTGACAATCTTGGTCTGAACCAAAGGTATTGCACTTTTGGGACTCGTCGGCAAGAACAGTCAGCGAGCAACCCTCGTCCCAACCTCCGCAATCGCATGCTCCTCCTGATCTCCATCTCTCTATCAGAGGTGAGGGCTCGCCCTCAGTCGACACTCCATGAACTCCGCATGGAAGCATGACGGAGATGCCAGATCGACATAGATCATTTGAAGCACTTACATTTCTTGTTGATAAGTTTTCTCCGCAACTACTGTGGCCTGCTCGGGTGGGGGTATCGGACTTATCCACAGGTGGTGGCACCTTAACAACAATGGCAGCCAGCTCGCTCATAGCAGAAGAGTCGACAGTTGCTTGTTCACCACCAAGCAAAACAAACTCTCTCATAACATGAGAACTGTCACCATCGTGGCTCCTCGAGTTGCCAAGTGAAACCTTCAACTGGCCAACAACAACATTGGAGATCAACTGATGCTTCTTGCCCTTTTTTCCGGGGCTGCTCCAGAACATGCTTTTCTTCTTTGAACCATTTACAGAGAATATCTTATATATGCACTCTAGGTCATTATAATTGCTAATAATACTTCTCATTGTTATTGCTGCAGCAAATACTTCACTGTCACGGGATGAGAGCATAAACAACGGAAGGCCGTTCTTCCAAGCAACTTGAAGAAGAGATTGCTTCATCGGTGCAACATGCTTTTTATCATTGTTGGATAATTGATTCGAAGTAATCATATTGCCCCTCACCTGGCGTGTAAAGTCAACACTTGATGGCTTGTGCTCCCCATGGTTTGATTTGTCGGTTCTACTTAGTTCGCGAGAACGGTGACTACCCGATAAGGCTGCAATTGGACCAGTCGAATGAAGGTTGTTCTTTGGCTTCATTATAGGATCTAGCATTCTCCTCAATGGGCTTTGCCTACCTTTATTCTTTCTGGTTGCTTGATCTCCATGGGAATTAAACAGATGAGAAACTGAATTGATTTGTTCTTCAGATGAACCTTCCCTCAAGCTAGAACGCTTGGCCATGCTTTTTATATCAGCACTCAATGGACGGTCAGATGATTCCCTTCCTGCTGCAGACACCAATTTTTTTTCTGATTTTGTTGATCCTTCGGTCATATTGACTTCAAGTTGCTCGCAAGTACCTTTAGGAAATAGATCATTTTCCCTGTTTCTGCATACCAATTTATAAGTTGGTTCTTCTACACCTTCTGACAGAACAGTGCAAGATATATCAGGTTCATCATTTTGAATGGTACAAGGGAGAGGACGTGCGCGAGGAACAGGAAGATACTGATGGATGATCTCGACATCTTCAGCTAAATTACGTGAATAGTTGTAGCTATTTCCCTCAGCGAGCCAGTCGTCAGCAGTTAATGGGGAATCAGAAGCAACGCATCCACTGTCCACGTTCTCTTGAAGAAAATCTGATGTTCCTTTGCAATCCTGGGAAAATTGTGGAAAATTGCTGGCCATGGATTGACCATGGCCGATGTCTAGGCACTTTTCTGCTTTCATCGAGCTTCCATTTTGGTCTTCAGCCACTCCAGTTGAAGTGGCAGTGGCAGTAGCAGTAGCAGTGTCAATATATCTTGACGGTGAAGCTGCAGAATGTTGAGGTAGGCATGCTTCGCCTGATATGGCTTTCAAATCTAAATCTTTACTGTTACCTTTATCATGTTTATTCCCTAACAGTTTAGCACTTGGAACAAAATCTCCATTATCATTCTGTGTAGGAAACATCCTAGAAGAGATACTTGAATTACGGACGCCTTCTATATGTCCAGAATCTTCTCCTTCATCCATCTCTGATCGGCTGCCTGTAACAGGGCTTCTCTTATGAGGAAAAACCGGAGATTTCTTCCCTCGAGAAAGAGGACTACAAATGGTCTTTCTAGGTTGGTTAAAGGAACCAAATGTAGCAAATGCCGATGACTGAGTACTATTACATGCCGAGTCTCCACTTCCCACATCTGTGACACATTTCTGGTGGTGCGTCCATCTCTCAAGACGCCCCCAGTCCAGAACTCCAAAATTCAGCGCCTTTCCATGAATATTATCTCCTTCCTCCAGCCGCTGAAGATAAAAGGGTACATTTGACATGTTCATAACTGGTTCGTCAAACCCTGGTCCCTTCCTACTGGGCCATGGCTTTTGAGAATTTCCCAAAGGTGATGAAACTGAGTTTTTCTTCACCCCCTGCCGATCTTTGGCTGTTTGTCTAGGAAGCTTTTCAGTTTTGAGGGCCCCAACCTTCTCTAAGAGGTCGATATTCTTGATTCCGCTCGGGAATAAAAATCTCTCATTGGACAATCTTGAGGAGTTATTTTGCGGTGAGCACCTTTTCTCATGTTGGCTGAAGAGCATATGTATCATTCTATCATCCTTTGCTTGAGCTGCTGGTGTTTCAGAAGGCATTGTTTGGCTACTTTTCTTTCATAAGTTCTATCAGCTTCATTGCTTTAAGTACAACTTGTTTCTTGTTACAGCACAGCAAGCGATCAACTGTCAACAAGATTTTGCAAGTTCATGATTTCCTTTTCTCATGTTAAGGGAGACAGAACCTTCAGATTTAAATTTCTTCTAATATCACAGTGCACAATGCTGTATGCATGAAAACGAGTGTTATCTCTAAGTGCAGATACCAAATACAGTGCAATCTACAACAGAAGCATCGTATCTCATCTCACCGACCTTTATCTAACTCGAGACTAAAAGAAAAGATTCTTCACACTGATCACTACAATTTCACTTTGTATAACATAAGGATTTCATTTCATCTACAAACCAAACAAGAAAAAAGAAAGAGACAGAAAGAGAGGCAACACAAAACCAGACGAGAAGAACATGGCGTCTCCGCCACACAATTTCGCAGGTTTGCGAAACAATACGCGAACTTGATGCGTTCGTATGAAGAATTTCTTTGATTTGAGTCCCCACAACGCATCAAAGAAAGGCGCACGAACAAGAAAACAAAAGTGTCCAAAAACCCTAACCCGTTCACCGCCCCCACTAGAAGTGAGCAGTGGATCTACAGCAATCCGGCCGAGTATCAAAACCCGGAAGTGCCTACACTTTTCGTGGATCCCAAGAAATGAAAGCGTAACATGTGCAAGCAAGCGATCAGAGAAAAGAGACGATGAAAAGAGAAAGAATCTTAATCAAAACAGTGAGCATATACTAGGCGGAGGAAACAGAGCGACGCCGTACCAGAAAGGAGAATATAACTCGAGATGTAGATCTGCTCGGCCCCTTCTTCGCCGGTTTTCTTCAAGGTAGTTTTGGGAGACCGAAGGAAGAGCAAGGAGCACGACCGAACCAGAGAGGGAAGGGAGGAGGGGTCAGTTCCTCTGCCGCCACCGACCAACGAACTAAAGTAGACGACCGTGCGATGGCATTCTTTAAGTGCGGGGGAGGGGCAGAGCGAGCGGCGGGGCTGCCTTTTCCGAGAAGCGGGAGGAGGAATCGGCCAAAAGCGACGGCGGTGGGCTGCGAGTCCGCGGGGTGGGAACGGGTCGGTGCGAGGTTGGCGATGAGGCCAGCTGGTGGTGGAGGGAAAGAAATGGACGGAGAAGGGGGGCGTTGAGATGCGAGGCAGAGCCGCGGGCCCCGCGCCGCTTCAGCTCCGCGTCGCTTAAATTTAAACGCCTTTCCCACCCATTCGTACACCCACCCAATCGTATGCTCACGGGTGGGGTCTCACCGTGCAGATAATTCTTTCGCTACGCGCTGTCAGCCACACATACCCCGTACCGACCACAGGTTGGCTGCAACGTCAATGCGGTGGGCCCCTCGTTCAGCGTGATTTCGTGTCTGTCGGCCCACCGAGTGACTAATATATCTGCCTCCTACCCCGAGAGGACCACAGCGCATACATATACTAATGCCTCTCGGTGTTCCATCCATTGTAGATAATCCAAAGTGCACTGATTTGAACTCTCCCATCATGATAGGTTGTGAGTGCGAAGGCACTCAGTGAAGGAAGTAATAATAATGGCCACGCAAGACATGATGTTGATGACGATGACGATACCGGCGACCGACTGTTAGCTTGATTTGATGCACGGCGAACTCCGAATCGTTATCATCTTTGGGTGTCTTTTGGGAGTGGTGGAAGCCGAGAGGAGGGGAATAAGCTACCAGTAAAGACGTCGACTTTGATGGAAGCAGTCTTCGTGTTAAAGCAAAGGAGGGGGTAAACAAAAGTCTGTGACCGCTTTCTCCTTCAGAAGACTCGGAAAGGTAGGAGGGAATGTGTTGTGTTGGGGTGGCAAAGATCAAGTCTTTATCACTTTGACTGCACATATAATATGTTCATGTCGCAGAGAGTTGAGTTGTTCTCATCAGTTTTAAATAGTAGATTCGTCTTGGAAACTTCATCGTATGTTTCTTTATATGATACATTTGAGTTTATTATCTCTAATGTTTTAAAGACTTCACAGTAAGTTTCATTCAGTGTGCGGTGACCGCACTGCGATGGGCATATGATGCGGCCGTGCTTTTTTTACTTGGGATATCGCAATTGGATCTTCCACTGCAATCCTTTCTTACTACGTTTGCATATATTTTTGGACGATTTCATTGGGAAAAAAAGAAGAAAAAAAATCCCTTTTTCGTTACTTTCAAAAAAAATATTTCTCACCAATCCTCATATTATTTTTCGTACCTGTTCTAATATTTTGTTGTGTTATAGTGTTTTAACCTGCTATGGTTTTTTAGTTATCATAATGAAAAAAATACTATTAGGCATACTTAAAAAAATATTATAAATGATATAAATAAATTTATAATTTTAATCAAATCAACTTCAAGGTTAAAAATTTAGTGGTACGAGCAATGATAAATAAGTTTTAACAAAAATATTACAACATTGTTTATAAGCACTATAAATAAGTTAGATAAAACTACAAGACACTAGAAATCTTCTGAGTTATCATACTAGAGTTCAACTTGATATTTATAACAATTTTAAAACATCACCCAAACAGAAATAAATAATTGATCTGCTTTAATGTTTTGATCATCATAATAAAAAATATTATAAAAGCTATTTGAAAACCTTATTAATAACTCAAATAGACTCCTAACCTTAATCATACTAATTATAATATCTTAATAGTTTATGAGTAATGACAATCAAAGAGTCAAAATATGATGTTACTTATAATATTTTTAGCATCTTAATTATCAAATTCTTCTAAAAATATTGGCCAAACGACACACACCTTACTACTTAATTGATTTGATCAGCAAAGAACAGTCTGCTTTCATCACTTGTATATATGTTAATTTTCTAATAGCTCAAGAGACTATTTACAAAAGGAAAGAAAAAAAAAACACTCTAGTCTTGAATAAACTGGACCTTGAAAAGCTTTTTTAACAGGCATTCTTGAGATGTTATTTTTTAGTTTCCCTCCTTAATGAAATTTTCTTTTAAATTCATTCATTGGATCAAGGCTTGTGTTTGTATATCTATTTTTTTTTTCTTGCTTACTAAATGATAAAATATCATCCTCCTTTTCCGGTCATAGAGGGATCAAACAAGTTGACCTCCTTTCACTGTACCTATACATCTTTGTTTCACAATTTTAACTCAGCTTTTTAATGATATAACAATATCTGGGAAACTTACTCCTCTAAGTTTTGGACTTCACTGCAAAGTTGGTCATCTAATATTTGTAGATGATAAACTTCTTTGTTGTATAGCCAACACAAAATCCTACCATACCATTAAGAAAATTTTTGAATTCATATAAACATTTCACTAATCAAAGTGTAAGTGCTTCTAAATCTGAAATTTTTCTTTCCAAAACATACCCCAAGGTTCCATCAAATAGAATGTTTGCTCCATGTTGTGTTAGGCTTCAAAGAAGGTTGTTTCCTTTCAAATATCTTGGAGTAACAATAGTTCCTAGATGGATCTCACCTTTGCCCATGAAGATATTCTGAAAAATAAAATAAAATAAAGCTTGCCACTTTGAAGTATAACCAATAGTTTTCATTAACTCAATTCTAAATTCTATCTCTTTATACACTTCAAACTCTAAAACTTATAAGGATCTTCATTTAATTAAATAGGATACTCTCATTTCCCCCCAAAAAAAATAAGATTAGTGGCCTTAACACCTTTCAAATCTACCTTCTAATCATCTCATATCAGTAAATGCTTAAATAATATAAGTTATGTTTGGAATTCTATTGTTACCGTCAAGTATAACCAAATACATTTTTGGAATATCCTTAAACAAGATAATACAAGCTAAAGTTTGCGTCTAGTTACCCATGTCTTATCTGGTCTTAGAAAAGGTTTTTTAAAGAAATTAGTAATGGTCAGCATACTAATTTCATTAGTGATCCTTGAATTTTTAATTTGGCATTGAACAAAATATCTACATATATATATAAGTATATATTTGTTGGTTATAGGGCTGAAGGTTGATGCGTTAACTAAGATTCATAATCTCGTATCATACCAATATATCAATTAAATGTCGATACAATACGTATCGAGCTATACTGAGTGTACCGATATATGGTACACTAAGGTACCGAGCCGTACTGAGTATATCTGTCCTCTATTGGACCGATACGTATCGAGCGCTACGATATGATATTGTAAACATTGACGCTAATACCCAATTGATGTTAGATATATATATATATATACGACAGTTAGTAGTTTAAACCATAAAGTCTAATGATATTGTCCAACACCGTTGTGATGATAAATGAAAATATAAGGGGCTTATTGTTGAAATCAGCTATTTAAGTTGAATTCTAATAGTTAATCTTTTCTGCAAGAAGGAATCTGTGAGGAAAAATTATCCTTCGTTGTGAAGCCTCGGCAAAAATAGGACTGCAATATGCTTTTGACAAAGCACCACACAAAGTTCTTCTAGAAATGGATTCTACTACAATTGTTGAGCTGCTCACATCAAATAAGGAGCCCCCAAAATAATATGCTATTGACAAGCATTACAGACAAGTTCTTCTAAAGATGGATTCTGCAACCATTGTCGAGCAGCTCACATCTTCTCTCTCACACACAATTCAAGACATGATGGAGTTGCTGTCGAAACTATCATGACACAATTATCATGTTGCGAAAGTTCTTTCTCCCACTATACTCTCCACATTTATCGTTATGTACAACTCTAATAGTCTAATATAATCTTAGCTTTTTTAAAAAAAATATATTATGATGATTCAACACTAGTAAAAAAAAAAAATTGATCAAAAAATTATCATTAGGATTGGTGACAAGTACTTTCGGTATCGTTCGAATTATGGATACAATTTGAGAGAAATTTAAAATTGAAGTGTCGTTTGTGAGAAAATAAAAAAGAAAAACTTTTTTTTAAAAAAAATCATATATAAAATTTTATTTAATTATATATATGCTTCATTTTCACAGTGCATGATGCGTAGATCCAACACAGCTGCTGTTGTGATGTATGGAGAGCAATGCATCAGTACGTCCACTCCTGGGGGAGTCTCGTCTCACGGATCGCAGGAGGAGTTGGGTGGAGAGGGCGGTGGTTCCTTTTCTGATGCGAGAGCACTGCGTCTCGTCGGCTCATGAGAGCATCTGTCGACGTGCGTTTAGGAGGAGAATAGGATTTGGCCAACTGGTGCAATCTTTTGGGAGTGAGTGTGGAATGAACAGAGAGCAACTTGGCATGATCGAGGACCGAGTATGGCTTCCCCCCCGTCTCCTCCAGATTTAGATTCAGCGCCTGGACCACTCTTTCCGGCACAAGCACAGTGGAGTAAGCTGCTGCAACCACCCATAGCAAAGAGGAGCTGTGAGAGCTGAGCGATGCAGGTCATTTACATCCGTCCAAAATCTAATGGATGAATAGAAACAACGATCTCTGATCAGAGCAGCAGCAGAGCATACACCAACACCGCGCGCGAGACATCCCAAGATTCGACGAAGGAGGAGGAAGCTAGAGAGGTCCGTACCTGATTTCTTTGGCGGCTCGGACTTGTCGCCGCCGATGCGTGGCAGGAAGACGCCGGTTCCGGCGGCTTCTCTCTTCGCGCTGGGGCTGCTGAGGAACACAGCCCTCATCCCAGATCCAGCCTGCGGTTGCTGCTGCTGCTGCTGCTGTATTTGGCGAGGACGGCGTGCGGAAGGAGACAGTCCCACGGGGTGGCCACGGTTGTGGGAATTCACGCCTCCTCTCGCTTCACTCTGCCTCGCGAACAACTGTTGTCTCATCGGCTGCAGCTGCTTCGGCTGGTGGAACCAATTGAGTGCAGAAGAAATCGAAGAAGATCGAGAGACCATACGAAGTCCGACTATAAAATCCTTTGGACTGAAACGAAGGGCTACCTGAGTTGCCTGAAAGCGCTGCAGGTGGATGGAGACGGGGGACGTGCGGTGGCCGCTGTCGGCGGTCTCGCAATGATCTGAGAAAGACAGCGCAGGCGGCAGGGCAACTAACGAAGAAGCGTCGAGGCTTCCCTTCTTCTCCGAAGAGATGAACCGACCGCGGATGCACGTTAAAGGAATCATCAGCGGATGCACGTTAAAGGAATCGAAGGGAAGAACGCTTCGTTTGGGGCAGGGGGCCGTAAGCAGCATACTCGAGTGTCGCCGAGGAAGGAGCCAGGCATCTGCCAAGCTAGCCCGGTCATGCAGAGGCATTCGTCCTCCGCCGGCCAGTCGAGATTCATGGCGAACTCCTCCGGGAGGAAATGATCGTCGCAAAGGAAGTCGGAAGGGAGGCAGGCCTCCCCGTCTCGCCGCTCCTTGGCCATCGCTTAAGAAGAGCAAGCTGGGGAAGCCTTGCTGGTTACAGAAGAAACAATAATGAGCTTCCACTTGGGCAGCTTCTCCTCTCTGTTTCCCACTCACTCGGGACCTCTGATAAATATATATTTGATTTTAGGATCGGATCTTATATCACTTTGCCGTCGTAGTTGATTGGAGAAGACAATTAACGCCATCCGCCATCTATTTGATTTGGGATTCCTATCAACTTGTTATGTGTTGTGTTGATTCCGCCATTACCATCTTCTTGATGGAACAGCCGCATGTCTCCGTGATGCCGGTCGCCTGACCCTTCCATCAAAGAAAGCATGGCAGAACAACGTCGTCTCTTGTCCATCTCCGGCGATCCATGGATCAGTTAGTCGAGGATAGAGATCTGTAACTTTTGTCGTTAACAACATATATGCTCTCTGCTAATGTTCTTAAATGTTTGGCAAATTTTCCAAATTACATTTTTTTTTTTTTTGTTTTGAACTTCTTTGTTGCACACAATGTGAACATATATGTGAAAGAAAACATATATAATAACAAAATTAATACTACACTTGAGATATAAGGTTATCGTGTTATTTACATGAGCATTTAATGTTCGTTCATTAGATAGTGACAAGCATTATATCATTTTTTCAAAAAAAAAATATTATACTTTATTAAATTATCCTAATCGTATATTATACTTTAAATTTGTTAATTAAAGTATCGGAGATGAGTTACAAAACAATAAATTAAAAATTAAAAATATTATTGTAAAAGCAGGTATGAGTTTTATGTTTCAGACTTTCTGATTGTATTATATTTCAGAGTGTTTGTAGTATGAGTTAGACCGACTCGGCTGACTCAATTGGAAAAAGAAGGCAGGCGAGCAATAACGAGCGATGAGGCCGTGTCGTGGGTTGTAAAGGACCGGTCTGCGAAAACCTTTCTTCACTTGGGAAGCCTTTTCCCAGTCTACCACATACCACCAGTCTACTTGCTCTCTCCACTGGAGTTGGCTCAAAGCTGCACGCTGACCATTCTTTTTTCTTTTCCTTCCCCGAAGTGGTTGGTATCTTATCTTAATCGTTACGCTTCGTGGAGTTCCTTCTTCTTCCAGTCGTCTCTGGGGACGACAAATTAGCCGCTTTCGGTGGGTGCTTTGACGCTTTGCTTCGAGTCGGATGTGCCTAACTGTCCTTCCGCCATTGAACTCTTTGTTTCTTCTACGGAAGTCACCAACAGTTGTTTAGCGGATGATTCCTCCCGTGGATCAGATAAAGGATTGCTGGTATTCCGGAATGAACTAAAAAAGAAACACGCACGCATTGATGAGGGTGTGACGCACTCTCTTTAAAGCCTGACAGAATCTTGGAGTGGTCCTGAAGCTGGTGACACGAACTGATCAGCCCAACTGACGGTGTTTCATGATTCCTGACGTCTTTGGTTTTAGAGAAATCTTGGGAAGGGATGTCACTGGTGGAAATATTGACATGGAAGTTTTGGACCGATGGTGGAGTTAGTGCTTCCAAGTAAATAATTATTCTTGATATTGGTGTAGGCTATCAGGCATTAGGTCAGTAGAAATAGGGACATGAGCACCATTAACTAAAGCGGACGTTGACTCGAAATCTTGGTGAGTGGGCTTATTGTTGTTGGCACCCCCCCCCCCCCCCCTCCCCGTAATTTCCTATTAATCGGCATAGTCACATGGGTGGGGTGCAGCGACCATGTGACCAGCTCTGCTACGTTTTCAAAATCGTACCGTGTACATCGTCACTTCGACATCTAGGATTAGACAGGTAGGTATATTTTGCTTTGAATAAAAAATTTACATCATTCAACAAATAATAAGTCAACTCGGGGACAGGTCAATAATTTTCCGGATCTTGGAACTTGGATCTTATAACAGTGTGAGACTGGCTTCTTGTATGGATTCTAGTCTTTCTATGCTTTTGCATCCATGAGGAAAGATCATTGCAGTAGCTCCTCCATCCATTTCCACCTCCTGTGTCGCTTCCTGTTCGCCTTCTCTGTGCTCTCATCAGTATCATTGATCTACTGGTCTCAGTCCTCTGCGTCCTGCACTGGCGAAGCCGCTCTCAGCCCGGAGAAGCGGAACGAGTCCTTCCATCTCCTAGCATTTCCCTCTGCGCTGAACCAGCTTTCCTTCTCCGCTAAACCTCCGCGGAGGCTCCTCAAGGTCGCTCTCTTCGTGAAGCGATGGCCGCACGGCAATCTCGCCGGCGGACTCGAAAGGCATGCCTTGACCCTGCACCTTGCGCTCGCGCGAAGAGGCCACGAGATACACGTCTTCACCACCAAGTCAAACGCCACCTTCCCCCGCCACAACGACGCCGCCGCCATTAGCTTCCACCTGACCCCGCCCTCCCCTGCTGGTTACCTCAACCAGGCGCTGGCGTGGGAGCAGTTTCGGACCGAGAACGCCACCGGCAGGCCCTTCGACGTGATTCACTCCGAGAGCGTCGGCCTCCTCCACGGCCGCGCCCGGAACATCAGCAACCTCGCTGCTTCTTGGCACGGGATCGCCTACGAGACCATACATTCCGACGTCGTCCAGGATCTGCTCCGCGGCCCCAACGAACCCCGGCGGCCTACAATAACAGAAAGGCTCTCCAAAGTGATCGAAGAGGTTAAATTCTTCCCCCACTACGCCCACCACGTCGCGACGAGCGATCACGTCGGCGACGTCCTCAAGAGGATTTACATGATCCCGGAAGAACGAGTTCACATCATCGTGAACGGCGTGGACGAGAGCATCTACAGGCCAGACCCAAAGATGAGAGAGGAGTTTAGGAGGAAGGTCGGGGTACCTGACCGTGCGAGCTTGGTGATAGGACTAGCAGGAAGGCTGGTGAAGGACAAAGGACACCCTCTCATGTTCGAGGCACTGAAGCAGGTCTTTGGCGAGGAAGAGAGATTCCAGCGGGAGGTATTTGTCCTGGTTGCTGGGGATGGACCGTGGGGCAACAGGTACAAGGAGCTCGGACGAAACATCATCGTTCTTGGTCCTCTGGAGCAAAGCGAGCTTGCAAAGTTGTACAACTCACTCGACGTTTACTTCAATCCGACCCTCAGAGCACAGGGACTGGATCATACCTTCATCGAAGCAATGCTGTCAGGGGTGGCCATCGCCGGCACACGGTTCGCGAGCATTACAGGCTCTCTGATAGTAGGATCGGACGTCGGTTACACGTTCTTGCCAACGGTCGAGTCACTGAAGGAGTCCCTGTACAAGATTATGAAGGACGGGAAGCAGGTTCTGTCGAAGAAAGGGGAGGTCGCCAGGAGCAGAGCGCTGCGTCTGTTTACGGCCACGAAGATGGCCGCTGCTTACGAGAGACTCTTCCAGTGCATCTCCAAGGAACCTGCAGTGAAGGACAACATCGATTACTGCCGATACCCTCTTCCATGGGATTCACGTAATAAACTTTAAGTAAGATGGTACGAGATGTATTGAAGCGTTTACAGTGGCAGTTTTCACAGGGGGTTGGGTTGATGCAGCTGAGAAATTTGGGAGGATGTACATATAAAACAGCCTTCAGATTGATCTATAAGCATCACCATTTATATAGCTGCCAATGAGATGTGGATCCACCTGGATTGCTACGACGATCCAAAGGCGCACAATTTTGCGGACTGCTGGGGATGCAGAGTGAGGAAACTGGTGGAATATTGGTGCTTTAATTCATGCATGTATTAACTGGTAGCCTCCCTTTTCTATGATCAACCATGAAAAACTCACTGTCCTGAACACCTCCAGCATTCCTAGTAATTAATTAGTTGACAACTACGAGATAAAAAGTTTCAAACTTAGTTGAGCACTTAGCATATAGAAGCTTCCAACCTTCGCAACATCCTCACCTGCAATGCCGTGTCATGATGAAGTTAATTATGGTCTTCAAAACAAACAAAAGATTAACCAACATCTGAAGTGTGAAGATAGTTAGCAGCCATCATCAACTCCAAAGCAGTATTGCTTTTCCTCTGCCAAGAACAACATCCAAGTGAGTGGAAAACCTATACTTAGATGTTACAAGCAAACCTACAGGAAGAAAATGGCTGTCGGATCCAACAAGAATTTTCATCTTATGGTGGTATTGACTGCAAGTATAGATTGTCAGGCAACCATGATAGTCAAACTTATATATAGTAACTGCTCAAACCATCTCTTTCAAGTGATATGAAAAAATTTGGGTAAAGAAAGCTAAGCAAAACTGCTAAAAGAGGACATGATCAATATTTATTAACATGTCAAACACTGGTCGCGAACCTGGCCTGACACTACGGATCCAGTAATTTTTGTTGAGCCTAAAACCATATGATCTAAATTGCTTGACCCTAGAAACCAACCAAATCCTCCTCCCAAATTTAATTCTATTCAGATTTCGCTTCAGCTTATTTTTCCTATGTTATTCGCAACACGTTTGTTCTTTCTTCAATCTCCAACCAGGTCTTACGACAAGTGACACTAATCAAATAGATGAAAAATAAGAAAGCACAACATATCAACAACCATACGCATATATAGTTACCCATGACATCTAAGATATTGGTCCTTTGGTGTTAGACGCTGCAAAAATAACATAATAAAAATAGAAATACGAGCATGGCTATTTACTTACAGCATATACATGACCGAAGCATTTGATTTGTTTCTAGCAACAGACCTTTAGTTTGTTTCTGGGTGCAACAAGTTAATATGCTGATATTAAAAGTTTGAGAACTTAAACTAATCCTCAGAGAAGTCAGAATTTAGACAATAAAACAGAGGAATATGAAAGCTAAAGACTAAAACAAAATTTGACTAGACAATTTTGAAATGATCAAATTTTTCAATGAAGAAAATTGCCTATGATATCATTAGTTGAGTCTCTTATGGTTTGTTTGTTATCTCACTATATAAAGTTGAGAGAAACTATAGAGGTCTTCTCCAATATCTGATGATACTCAGAAAAATGGCATCATAAACAATGAATGGTACTCTACTATTTGTACCAGATCTAATGCCAAATGTTCTCAGATATCTGGTTATTCTCAAGCCATGGGACATACCATCTTTTTTCCTTTGAACCCATATGAAGTAAACATTATGGGTTACATATGAAAGGGCATGTCCATCCATAGTCTATCTTGGACGGTCAAATATTGTGCTGCATGACTACAGAAGAACAATCAAACTCATGTCAATTGATTCAAGTATCAAGCATCCACGAAAAAGAATTGATACCACAAAAACCATATCTAATTTCAAGACTATGATCACATTTCTCCCAATAAAAAAAGAGCAAGCACATAAAATTCCAATTAAAGAAAAACTACTAGGTCTATAAGACGGCTCCCTGCTTTAGCAGCCTAACCATTTGGCCTGTAGTAAACTCAATCTCTATGTGACGTTGGGAGGCAGCTGACAAGGGATAATTAAAGGTGATAATCTTAGAAGCAGAAACTTAGAACAGATGAGGCGAGCAATCCCATCGAATCATAGAAGACCACTGCGGTTAGCAAGCAGCAGCAAATCTCCTCGCCAACACTAATCCATACAGTGATCGAACAACTAGCAATTCAACAAGCACATGGCATTGTTCTCAAGTAAAGTAAATCTAACTTGAATTGTCATTTTCAAGCCCTTAAAAGTTGATGGTTTCCATTAACATCAAAAAGAAAAGAAAAGAAGTATAATAGCAATCACCAGCAAGAATGCGAGATGGAAGTGAAGGATGGCAACTTAGGCTATTCGAGGGGCCAGTAGAAGCATCGGCGTCGAGGATAGGAGTGCTGGTCTCTGGAAAAATCACCTGCCGCGCTGCGTCCCCGCGAAGCCGTCTGCGCGCCCACAAATGGAAGAAAAACTTTCGTAATCGCAATTGACATCAACATCAGACAATGGGGAAAGAAGAAGGGAAGGAGGAGGATGAGGAAGAAAGGAAGGAGAAGAAGGGGGAGACGAGCATGTTGCGGATGGTCTGGGAGACCACAACGGCCTTCTTGTTGACCACGGACTCGAAACCCTCGGCGGTTATCCGCTTCACCGTCTCCTCTTTCCCTTCGTGTTCTCCTCCTCCTCCACTCCCTTCATCGCCACCAACACATTTAGGAGTGTAAAACGGATCGGGTATATTCTATTCGGGTACGGATCATTACGATTGAAGGGCACATATATTAAGCAGAATAAAAGCTTTAAACTAAAGGCGTACAGTAAAGCTATTTAACTACCTTAAACTTTATACTATTTTTTACCATAATTAATTACGACGAGTAAAGAGGTTGCAGTCTCGTCTATATAAGCAGTCTTTTCATGCAACTTTCTTAAAGCACCAGCTGGACCCAGCGAGCCACACTTGGCACCCTCTGGTTCACCGCGAACGCCATGTAGTACCCCGGCGGCGCCACCCTTCCGTCCGGCGGTGCCTTGCACCCAAACCTGTAGCGGTAGGGCGTCCCGTCCCCCCCGCCGTCCGCCACCGTCACCGACGGTGAAACGGCCAGCTTCACCATCCTCTGCCCCTGCGAGAAGGAATGCGTGGCGAAGGGCGCGCTCAGCAGGTTCACCTCCATCTGTCCCACCAGCGGCAACGGCACCTCCACCTCCATCACGAACTCGTCCCCGTACCACACCCTCTCCGGAGCCGCCTTGATCTCCGGCAGGAGACTGGCCTTGTCTGCCGCCAGGTACTCGGGCGAAAAGGCTTCGACACGGAGCTCCGTGGGGAAGTCCCCTGCGAAGCGGTAGAAGTAGTGTGGGTTGCTCCCGGCCACCAGGACGCGGCCATCCGGGAGGAGGTTGGCAGTGGAGTGGTACATCCGAGGAATGGTTGTCGGAGTCAGCGTCATGAACCGCAGGCCGGCGGGTTGGTCGGGCCGGTACAGCACGGGGTTCAGGCACGGGTTGGAGCCCATCTCGTATCCCTGCGACCCTGCCTGCGCGCCGTTGATGATGAGCACCTCTCCCGTTGGGAGCATCACCATGTCGCCCATGACCCTCGGGAACGGCATCTCCTCCAAGGCCCAGGCCCCGTCCGGGTCTGTCGCCGAGATCCGGCCGCAGGTTGTGGCGGCAGGCGTGTCGGTCTGCCGGTGGAGGAAGACCCCGTACTGAGCCCCACCGCAGACGACCACCTCGGCCCTCGCGTAGCCGTCGGCCGGATCGAGAGGGAGCATAGTGGAGGAGCCACCGGACGGGTAGTTCCGGGGTCCACCGTCGAGCTCCGGGTACTCCTGGACGACGTCGCCGGAGTCGACGTCGTACAGGATGGAGCGGGCGTTGGCAAAGACGAAGAGGCGGCCGTCGGGGAGGAGGTGGACGAAGGGATATAGGTTGTCCATCTGGGCGTCCTCGGCTGTGGCGAGGAAGGGGAAGGCGCGGAGGGGGCGCGACGGCGGGTAGAACTCGACAGATGGGGCGGCGCGGCCTCCGACGATGACGACAGAGCCGTCGGGTAAGATCTGGTTGGTGGCGTACCATCGACCGTCGGCGAGGAGCGGTGAGTCGAGCTCCAGCCAGTCGCAGGAGCCGGCCAAGGGGCACGGGGAGAAGGCGCGGAGCTTGCGGAGGCCGTCGAGGTCGCCGCCGGACTGGAGGAGGGTGCCATTGGGGAGGAACTGACCGGAGGAGCACCAGGTGTCAGTGAGGACGGAGAGGGGGCGGAGGCGGCGGGAGGAGGGGTCGAAGAGGGCAGAATGGGCTGAGCAGTCCTTGCCGCCGGGGGGGAGGAAGCTGTCGCCGGGGTCAATGCGGCAACGGCCGCGAGGGAGGCGTAGGCGGGAGGCCCCGATTCCCGTGCGATCGAGGAGGACCACGGTGCCGAACCGGGTCACAGCAGTGTGCATGGAAGCGATTCCCGCGTCCTCCAGCACCACCTCCCAAGTGCCCGGGAGCTGCTGCGCACGTAACGACCGGCACGCCCACGTAAAGAAGAGGCCAACGAGGAAGAAGAGGCCGGGAATTCCTTCGGACTTCATCGAAGCGAAAGCAGAGGCCACTGTCATGGTCGCAGGGATGAGAATTTGGGACGCTTACCTCTGTACACACAAAAGAGATATCCTCGGTCAGAAGTGGGAGTGTTACTGTAGTTGCAAACAAGCCGTAGGATGGATAACGATGGATGACGGAAGGTAATTGATGAGGAAAAGGAAGAAGACTTGAATCAAGTGGGGGGTGTTGATGGTGAAGCTGGTGATTGGCACTTGCCTCTCAAAAGCCTCCGACACTGGAAGGGAATCTGATGATGTGGGCCGTAGATTTGGAGGGATCAAACACGCACCGTCAAGAAAGCAAGGTTGGAAAGGGAGAGGCAGCCTACCGTTTTGGCACTTGCGGCAGCGTGTCCCTCGTCGGCGGATGAGTCCGACCGCGAGCCACCGAGGGGGCGGCCCGCTACGTGCGAGTGAGGGGGGCGGTGGCACCCAAAGTACTTCCGCGTGTCGCACCGGTGCAGGATTAGCATTCTCGGAGGCACAGTAGTTTCTCACGCTTTGAGATCCCCTGTGGACGTGATTAGGACAGCTTCAGTGACACCCATTCTGGGCTGCAAGTAGGGTGGGATTGTGTCTCCATCTTAGGGCGTAAGTCCATCAGTGGATCCGATACACCTCTTTAGTTCGTTCTGTGCCCATAATTACAAAGACCTAAGGCCGGCCTCCGTCCTTCCATGTTTCCTCCGGGAGTAGCGGCAACGATCTCATGAGCGTATAAGAACTCCTCACTTGGTCAGCTCCGTCACATCCATCGTGATCGCGGTCTGCTCCGGCGAGTCTGACGCCGACGGCATCGCCCACCACCAACAACGGCACCCCACTACTGCACGTCTAACAAGATCTGGACAACACGTCATTAGTGAGAATGCATAGCATCAGCCAAATGTTGACGTGTAACGACATACGTTGACCGGGTGCTACGGTTCCTTTCGCCAAATGTTGACATGTAACGATATACGTTGACCGGGTACTACGGTTCCTTTCGTTATGGATATATCTTAACAACTCGTTATTGTGCAATTTTATGTCATATCGAGTAACCAGCACTTCTCGTTTTGGTCAAGTAAGTAAGATCGTCAATGAGCCTTTTGTGCTGGGTCAGCTCACGGTCAGGTTGACATTAGATACTGGTCAAAGTCCAGAGATAAAATTTTTCAACTTGATCCTTTCAATGCTTAAGTTAGTAAAAATTTGAGTTAGGAGGATTATAATATATGCATATGAGAGGTTCTACCCCTGGTAATATTTACGGATGATGACTTTTATACATGTTGTCATATATCACCATACACAATTATTTAATGGTTGTCGACGTCATCTTACGTTGAGGCTTAATCGTCGTCACCGCCACAAATGGTCAACTCGTACTTTTGGGTGCAAGCAAGGTCTCACTTGCTTGCCCCTATATCATTTAGCATGATTTTACGTCTCCCTAGTAGTTTAATATAAGGTTACGTCATTCCATACAAGTTCAAACGGTGTTGGTGCAATGAACAAATGGTGTGGATGACAAGCGTATGTCTTGTTCTAGACTCAAGGTGCTGAGTTGACTCGATGCACCATGTCAGCTTCAAAATGCCACGTTGGATCGATCGTGACAACCGTCGAGTCCTATCAAATCAATACCAAAATATGTTATATCACTTCTAACTTAATACTTTAGTTGAGAAACGTGAAGGGTTGGTATGACATCTGAACGAAAGTTAGGAGTTTTAAAATTAAACTAAAAATTAGAATTGAATTAAAATCAAATTTAAATAAAATCTATCCCCAATCAGTTTGGATTGACTTGATTCTTCAATTTTAAAGATTATAAATAGTTTTAGTTTAAATAATTTTTTTCAATTTAGTTAACTGATTCAAACTGAATCAAATCGATTTTAATTTTAAAAATATTAACTCAATTGAGTTCATCATCCTAAACCCTTAATTGATTCAAACTAGTTAATCAAATGGGTCCAAAGATCCAATTTCACAAATGTTGTTCTCTTGGTCCAATTAGACTAAGATTTTGGTTAGATTCAATTAATTAAATTAGATCGAATCATTTGAAAAAAATAAAAAATATTTAAAATTATAAATTAGTAAATCAATTTATTGAATCAGATTAATTGGTTTTGAATCAGTTAAATTCAATTATGTAGGTTTAAATTGGTCCTAGTTAAAACCTACTTTACAATCTAATCTAAAAAAATGATTTTATGCAATGCTAAAAAAAATCATATTTTGGAATGTCTAACGTATACTGTAAATTCATGTTAGATTAATATATTAGGAAGGAACACTGCTTGAACCACAACTCGAGGGGTTAGGTTCAGACCTCACCACCTACCCCCTTGCAAGATTACTTTCTGTATGTCTTCTACACGGGAAGAGGATATATTTTCAACTCAGACAACTCAGGAAAATATCGTGGCTACTATAGATATACAATAAAAGCAACCAGTGTCGCAACGGGACAGGATAAATAAGTCAGGGTTTAGCTACCGACCAGCATACGACGCAGATCTACTATCTATGTGCTTTAACCCCCTTTTGTACGATTTTTGCCTTCCCATGTAGTATAAAATGTACCCAATTAATAATGCTAGGGGGATACTTCTTACACAAAAGAAAGAGAGATAACATAAGGCGATTCATAACTAACTTAACCATCGGAGGGTTTGCGTCGGGGCATCACACCCCCGACCACGACCTTAATGCATGTATCAACGACTGAAGAACCAGTCAAGGAATGGACGGACTAACTCGAAAAAGTAGGAAGCTCAGTCCTTAGTGGCCAATCGAATGAGGTCTCTTGACTAAGGGTAAGCAACCCCCCACCCCAAAACACCACAGCAGACCCCAGTTGCAGCTCCGTCATGGACTGAAAGTCGACCCCGACGTGAGGCGGTTGCCTAGGTTTCTGACCTATCAACTGACATCTCAAGGAGCTTACACATCTCTCGGACATCAACAAAGAATCATCAAGTGCCAATGTGTAACACTTCGACCTTGATATGTGAAATGTATAACATTCTTTAGTGCTAGAAGAAAGGCCTCGAGTTATGCACCTCGATCGACCGGTACTCTCGAGTTATGCACCTCGATCATGAGCCCTTAGCTCCCTTGTGGAGAAAGCAATGATAAGGCTATTTACTCCCACATTGATTGAGAAGTAGGAGAGCTAAGAGCTCATAAATTTGTCTACAGGTGATTCTAATGATCGATCTACCAAAATATCCCTTATCAATACCAACCTACTATTTTCTGTGTAAGAAGATATTAATTATCATTTCTTAGAAACAAGTTTTTGATCATTAAAATCAAATGAAAAAAATAAAAAATAATGATTAACAATACGCTACTTGAGTTATCTTCGCTCCGACGACTCCTTTCTAAATTATCTTATGTAAATTATTTCTCATAATTTTATATATTTACCGAAGAAGAAAGCCATGATATTTTCTTTTACTCGATGTTCCATGAATCGCTTATGATTACTTGATCTATTGGTGGGATGCGTTTTGCCTGTTTTCTTTCCTAATGGGAATTGAAGACGCAAAGCAGGCGAGTAGCTTCCTGCTACGAACAAGGCTGCTGCTATTCCTTCTCGTTAGTACAGAATCACATGAACCTGTGGAAGCCTTCTTTGATGTTGTCTTGCTCTAAATGCTCGGCATATCGCAGGGCCTTTGGTTTGCGCTCGGTCCTGCAAAGCCGTGACACGTCTTCTTCTTCTTTCTCCTAGGAGATTCTGCCTTTCCAAGATCTTCTATGCATCTGACATCAGCCAAGGATCTAAAAAAAAAGACTGGGACTTCCCTTCAAAGTTCTTGGAGAGCCCTCGTCTGCAGGTTTCAAACTTCGTAAGCAGCTAAACGATGAAGAATCAGTATCCATTAATCTCTGTTAGATGTCAACTTCTAGGAGTTGCTGAAGTGAAAGGAGTTGACAAATCTAAGGACTTGTGTTACTGGCTTGAAGCGAAGCTTGTGATTCCCACCATAGGAATCATACAAAGGGAATGATGACAGCTATTATAACCTATCGATCGCTCTTTGCCTTTCCATCATTTGGTAGAGAAAAAAACATGATATACATGGAGACGATTTGGAACTCACTTGATTGGCAGCTCGGCCATGATCGACGATAAGTCGAAAAGAGATCCAATAAAATCTGACAGTGACGATGAGCTAGGAGACGATGCGATGACATCATCGAATGATCAGAATCACCACAGCCAGAAGCCGATTCACACAGCTCTTCGTTATCTCCATTTACACCCTGTGATCTTTCACCCACGCTTGTTAGTTTGTGAATGGAGAAACAAGGTTTACGGAAGTCTGGAAGAGATGAGGCAGCGAATGTTACTTGAATCCTCACACAAACAGCAAATATATATAATCCAAGGAATCAATGCGTAGGTATGGTTTGCAGTATCTGCTTTTTCTCATGCTGCATCTTCTTCCTCGTGCTTGCCGTGGCTTAGAACAACTTGTTTCAACCGACGGCCACCATTACGGCAGTAGAAGGAGTCTATGGATAGGGTGAGGGATATGGATAAAGGCCACGTCGTTCATCCATATCCTATATGGCATGGCCACGTCTACCAGTACTGTGAACTCACTATTACATTTCCTACCCGCTTTTTAGTGCCTCACAGTCGACACACTTCGTTTCCTACCCGCTGTTGTCGTTTCCTGTTACAGGTCCATGGAGTCGGTTGCAGGGCTCTTGCCATCCTCCAATCACATGGCAGGTGGTCAAGCGGGTGACGGTTGGAGGGCGTATCGCTCTTCCGCATTTGGGCCGGTCTGGCGAAACCGGACCAGTTGCGGGCCAAACCCGAGCCCAATATGATCCAACCGTTTCGAACTGATTCAAAGAAAACGGGGGGCCCCGTCGGGTGATCAAAAGCGTCACGTGCCTCCCGATCGGAAGATCCAACGGTCAGAATCGATTTCCCGTTTCAACTATAATCCAATTGTGCATGATGGTGAGCGGCCGGCCTGCGTCGCGCGATCCTATACGTCCGGTACTGTGTGATCCGACGGTCGACATCGTTTTCCCACGTCAACCACTAGAATCGGGTAATTAGAGAGGGAAGTTGAGGAACGGTGATGCCCTTCTCCATGATTCGAGGACGGGGAGACGGGAGGAGAGAAAGACGTCGCGGAGTCGAGGATGTCTTCGCCCGATGAGTAAGCCTCGAATCTTCTCGATATGTCTTTGTCAAACCCTAATCCTTTTTGTATAAGGTATAGATTTAAGATAATGCTAGTTGTCGATTAGGATTTAAGTCGCAAACTACTTGATTTTTGTCATTCTTTATGATTATATTGTCTTTGGTTTTGGTTTGTGAGCAGAATTGATATGTTCGGTCGCTATATTGCGTACGAAATTAGTGGGATTTCGTAATTGAGCTGCTGCTTATATATTTTCTTTTCCTGAATTGCGTTACGTATTTGTGATAGTGATTTGGTACATCATAATGAGAGATTGATCCGATTTACGTCTACATTTGTAGATTGATCCGATTTACGGCTACATTTGTCATGGAATTTCTAGAAAATACTCCAACCTTTTGTCAAATAGATGGATCGTTGATTTTTTTAATATAAAATGATTAACATTGGAAATTCATCAGTAACACAATAAATAGAATTGGTTATAATCTTTCACAAATAAATCTTCATTCCTTGATAGTGTCGTGAGATCAATTTATTGTTGATACTGTTAAAAATATTTCTCATTGCAAGTAGACACGAAGTTATTAATCGTATTTAAGTGCTGTCCAACTTTATTCTTGTTTCATGTACCCATGCACTATGAAGGGTTTTTAATACTCGTTGCATTACTCAGTAATGGACAAAATCCAAAGAAAAAAAAAAGAAAAAAACCAATTTTGAAGCAGTGGAGGATATAAACTATATTTTGAATTGGGTTGCTAAAGATAAAGTTCATTCAGGAGTGGATTTTTATTTACAAATGTGGCAATATATGAGACAGACTAAGAATTTTTACTACATGCCCATGGAGAAATTCAGAATTCAAATCTTCTTGAGCTCGGATCATGACAACATTGTGTTGGGGAACCTATGTGCACATTTTTGTATGATGGGCTGAGATGCCATGGCTTATCTCAATAACATCAAATCATTCCCTGTCAGCCTTAATCGCTATAGGCAATCGATCACAAGTTTAGTTTATGAGCGTCATGTAGCTTATTTTTTCTCTGTATGCTTTTACGTAAATGATGTAATTTGGTTATGTTGTACATGAACTACTTTAACATTAGTTTGCTGTTAAACAGCAATATTCAGTTACCTCCTCGTTTTCTTTCAGATTCTACAATTCTCTCCCACCAGTGACCAAAGCCTATGATATTCAATGCTTGTTGACCACTGTGGGTTTGTTTGATATTAGGAGCATTACATTAATATATCAGTTGGTATTTGCTCATTTTCAGGTGTCAATAAACTTCTATGTCTTTCTTGAATTTATTTGATACAATTTGTATCGGTTAGTTAATATACTTCTATGGATGCATAAAACAATTGTAGAAAGTCAAGGGCTTTGCAAGACCACATCAGACACTCAACAGAGTTGTTTTACATTTTGCGTCTTCTTTGTTGTTGGTGATTGGTTTGGTTCTCTAGGCTGAAACTATTATAAATGCCTAATGCCTGTTGCTGTGGCTATTTCTGTTTAGTTTCTGAACATGCATATTGTTTTGTTAATTTGCTGCACTTATTATTGACAGGAAACTATATATTTTGTGGTTCACATGCAGCTCTCTGTCTACACTAATCATGAATTCTCAAACAGCACAGTCTTACTTTTTGTTGATCATGTTGAACATTGTTATAGTTGAGTAGAAGTGCCTTTTTCTTATCTGCATGAAGATTTATATTAACTTTATACAATTTACAAAGCCTTTTAAAGTTTTTCTTTAAAGCTTTCAATCACATTTTGGGTTGTGACAAGATTTGAGTAAATGACTGAATGACCTCCTTTGGAGGATCCTTTCCATTAAATAAGAATTGTTGTACAATCTATTTTAGGTAAGAATATATATATATATATAGCTAATATACTAATTATGGTAGATAGCTAATACACTAATTATGGTAGCATAATCTTTTGATTTCAGTCATAATTTATACCATTAATTATGGTAGAATAAATCTTTTGATTTTTGCCATGATTTTTGCCATTAATAAACACTAATTATGATAGAATAAATCTCTTGATCTCAATTATAATTTTTGCCATAATATTTGCCATTGACATCCCCCCTCAAATTGATGCTGGATGATTAAAAAGCATCAATTTGGCATCAAGAAAGTGATGTTGGTGTTAGAGAGAGCCTTAGTAAACATATCAGCAGTCTAGAGATTGGTGGTGATATGCAGAAGAGAGATGATGCCAACATCATATACTTCATAAATAGAGTGACAATCCACTTCAATGTGCTTGGTGCGCTCATGAAATACTGGGTTAGCAACAATTTGAATAGCACTAGTATTATCCACATGGAGCAGAGTAGGCTCAATTTGGGGAAACCCAAGCTTTCCCAACAATCCTCGAAGCCAAACAATTTCAGAGCATGCAAATGACATAGCGCGATACTCAAACTCAGTAAAGGACTTAGACACCCGATCTTGCTTCCTGTTTTTCCAAGAAATGAGAGAGATGCCAAGAAACATGCACCAACCAGTAATTGAATGTTAAGTATCAAAACAATCATCCCAATCAACATCACTATACGCAACCAAACAAATAGGAGAGTCAATTGGGAAGAAAAGACCTCGGGCATAAGTACCTTGCAAATAGCGAACAATGCGACGGACAACAGCCAGGTGGAGGTGCCTAGGCACCTACATAAATTGACTAACTTGTTAAACTGCAAAAGAAATATCAGGCCAAGTAATAGTCATATAGTTCAGGCTCCCAACCAATTATCTATATAAAGAGGGATTTGAGAGAAAATCACCCTCATCATAACTATATTTAACATTCACTTCCAAGGGGGTACAAACAAAACAACCATCTTGAAGGCCAACCAAAGCAATTAACTCTCGGATGTATTTATGCTGGTGTAAGAAAATACCAACCGAGGTAGAATACACCTCAAGACCTAAAAAATACCGTAAAGGACCCAAGTCTTTCATATGAAAAGAACCTTGAAGGCGCTCCTAAAGTTAAGAAATAAATTCAGAGTCAGTTTTTGTAATAACAATATCATCAACATATACCAAGAGCAAGACGATTCACTTAGCAGTCTTGTAAAAAAACAACGAGGGATTATACCGACTCTAGACAAAGGAAAAACTAATAATCGTAGAGCGAAACTTATCACACCAAGCACATGGGGCATGTTTTAAACCATAAAGTGATCGTTTTAGCTTACAAACATTAAAAGAGGGTGTAGTAAATAACCTGATGGTGGAGTCATATAAATTTCTTCCTTAAGATCTCCATGTAAAAAGACATTCTTAACATCCATTTGTCACAATGACCACCCCTTGGAAGCAACAATAGCTAGAACAAGTCGTATCGTCGTCATCTTTGCTACAGGTGCAAATATCTCCTCATAATCTACCCTATACTCTTGTCGATTATCGAGCGCCACCAACCTTGCTTTATATCTGTCAAGTGAGCCATCAGACTGCAGCTTAATGGAATATACTCATTTACAACTAATGGGCTTAACATGAGTAGGACAGGGAATAATATCCCAAGTATGATTCTCCTGAAGAGCCTAAAGTTCTTTTTGTATTTCTTTCACCCAGCATGTATGTTTACTTGCTTGAGCATAAGAGGTAGGAACTAAAGTATTAGCTAACATGGTAGAGAATCCATACATATTAGAAGGAGGACTGATATGAGTGGTTCTCTGAAGAGCCATCGGAGCAGGCACTGGATCAGGGTCAAGAAGGATTTGTGATGATGGGGGCTGTCATCATTGATAGACAATACCAAGTTTAAAACGCTCAATTGGTGGAGACATATCATCAAAGCTAGGAAAGAGGACACGATTGGAAGGGAATACATGTTGCTGAAAATAATACTCATGTTCAAAGAAAATCATATTTCTAGAAATACGTAGACGATTAGCAACAACATCATAACACAAGAACCCCTTTTGAGCAATGCTATAACCCATAAAGGCACACAGTACTGACTGAGCTGTAAGCTTGTGGCGCTCATGAGGAGGCAAGTGAATAAAGCAAACACATCCAAATGTGTGTAGCATATGATAATCAGGATGCATTATCAAAAAATCGATAGTAAGTAAAATTAGAATTCAATTATTGAGAAGGCAGACGATTAATCAAATAAACTACTGTGGATAAAGCTTCCACCCAAAATTTGGGTGGAACTGAAGACTTTAAGAGTAATGTTCGAACCATATCCAACAATTGACAATTTTTACGTTCAGCCACTCTATTTTGTTAAAGGGTATAAGGACATGATCGTCGAGATATAATACCTCTCTGGAGCAAAAAGACTGAAAAGTCATGTGACATATATTCGCTGCCATTATCAGACCGTAAAACCTTAATGCAGGTGGAAAATTGTGTCCCAATATAAGCCATAAAAATTTGAAAAACAGTGAATATCTCAGCTTTGGTGCGTAGAAAATATATCCATGTGAAACGAATTTAGTCATCAATGAACGTCAAAAAATATTTATACTGTGCATGTGAAATGACAGGAGTAATACCCCAAACATTACTGTATTTAATCTCAAAACATGTATTAGCATGAGCACCATAAGTAGGGAAAGGTAAAGTTTTATTTTTCCCTAATTTACAAGTAGAGTAGTCAAGAGGCAATCTATAAGTAGAACGCTGATCTTTGTTACCAAGGAAACCACGCTTTATTAAATTAGATAAAATCACATTGTTTGGATGGCCCAATTGTCTATGTCAAACTTTATAGCCTTATTTTTAGCAATAATAGAAGCCAAAGATAAACTTCTAGGAATAATAAATTGCAACAAAAATAATCTTCCCACTTTAGGTCCCCTTGCAATCACCTTCCCCGACCTTGATCGTGCATAGCACAACCACCATGAGAGAAATGTACTTCACAATTATTATCCACCATTTGACAAACAGAATTTAAACTAGTAGACAACTCAGGAGAGACAAATACATTACGAAAAGAAGGTCCAATATCACCAATGGCTATAATTGGAAGATTACTACCATTAACAATATGAATATCTTGTATACCGGTATGTACCAAATCAGGTGAGCCGGTCATATGATTATATGCTCTAGAATCAATAAACCAAGGAGAAGAAATTGTTTTACCTTGGCGCTGAAGTCCAAGGGCAGAGAATGTTGTGAGAATAATTTGTTGGACCATTTCTGGAGTAACAACATATTGATTGGTGCTAGTGGTTGTAGATGTAGGACTAATAATGTTTGGATCTGAAACATCAACTTGAAAAGCTTGAGCTCGTCGATTTTCTGGGCGTGTAGGACATTCCTTGATAATATGTCTATTCTGCTTACAGTAATTACAGAATTTCTTACCACAATTGCGAGCAATATGTCCGTACTCCTTGCAGTTGTAACACTGCATTTGTCCCTTCCCTCGGTTCCTCTCTTGAGCAATATAAGCAACATTGACAACCTTAGATATCTCCTTGGACGCACTTATAACACCCTATATGACCATTCTTTGTTCTTCATGCAATAATTCACCAAGACATTAATCCAAAGAAGGAACCAGATTTCTATTCAACAATCCAGCCCGAATAACTACAAATTCTGGTCTCAGTTTCATCAAAAATTGATCATGCTTATTAAAGAGGACAAAGGCGGCCTCTTTAGGTACCTTAGAATAGATAATATCAGAATATTCGCTCTATAAATTAATAAATCCAGAATAATATTGCTCATAGAGAGATTACTCTGACTGAAGTTACTAATCTTGAGTTCTAGTTGAAATCGTCTCGCACTATTATCTTGATGGTATATGTGCTTTAGATAATCCCACATCTCTTTAGCTCTACCAAAGGAGCATAAATTGTTCATCATATGGGATTCAATAGATGCTAAAATCCAAGAGATAATTCGAGCATCCTTTGTCTCCCATTATCTAAGTTCCTTATCATCATCAGGAGTAGTAGAAGACTTGTTAATGTGACTCAAACTCCTTTCCTTTTAAAAACATTTTGAATTGAAATTCCCATGCTACATAATTATTTCTTGTAAATTAGATTGCCAAGATCTCTATAAATATTCTTCCAAAAAGATTCTCAGTAGTCATTCTTCAAAAATATTCAAATGGAAATATCTTAATGCAAGACCGTTAACCACAAGTTGATCGACCAAAAAAATCTCAAAGCGAAATTGTTAATTATAAATTAATCAACCCAACATAAGAAAAACGAATGCAGACTAGAAAACTTTGAAAGACATGCAAAGTAATTCGAGTATTCAGTTGTGGATTCGAGAACCTGGGACTTATGGCTCTGATACCATAACAAAATTTGAGTAAATGGTTGAATGACCTCATCGTTTCCATTAAATAAGAATTATTTTACAATCTATTTTAGGTAAGAATATATATACATATCTAATACACTAATTTTGGTAGATAACTAATACACTAATTATGGTAACATAATATCTTGATTTTAGTCATAATTTTTACCATTAATTATGGTAGAATAAATTTCTTGATTTTAGTCATGATATCTGCCATTAATAAACACTAATTGTGGTAGAACAAATTAATAAACATTAATTTCTGCCATAATCTTTACCATTGACAGTCAACCATGTTTCATATCACATGGGGAGTCAACTCATTTTAACATAGCAATGCTACTTAATTTGATATTAGCTTGATGTTTTCCAACAGAAATATTGGTTAGTGGAGAAAAATCTTGACTAACTTCTGCTGGAAAGTGTTTTTGCTTCTTTTATATGCATAATGCGACTTCTAATTGTTATCAAGACAATGCTCCAGAATTTGTTCTCCCATTATTGATACAATGTTTATTGCTAAAATATATTTTTTTGGTAATTTTTGATTTATTCATTTTATGTGGCTTTGATAACTCCACTTGATTCTTGCCCCCTCATTCAATTTACGCTCCTGAAAATTCTCAATCTGAATTTTCAGATATGGAGTCTGTTTACCTTTTTTTTTTCCTTCCTAAGTAAATTTCCGATCAACTTTGGATTTTACCTTCTTGTGATGTATGTGTTTCTTATGGTGTTTCTGCCAATCTTTTTCTGACTAATACTTTTTATCCATTTTCTAATCTGATGACCAAATCAATTTGTCATTATAATCAAGCAGGATTTAAAGCTCCTTGTCTTCTTTTATCCGATAACAAGGGGAGAAAAACAGTCTATTATTTCTTTTGCTAATCAGTTGGCATACAGCTTCAAGATCTCTGTTTTGTTGTGCAAGGTTTTGATCCAATCACAATCGACATTTGAATACTACTGTTATTCATTCCCTGTTTGGATTTCCATATTACATAGGAATCAGTCATCTGTCTACCATCTCTTTTATCATGCTAAACATATTAAAATTCTTGATTGATCCTCGGGTCTATGCTTGATCCTGTGGATGCCTCCTGATGAAGTGTGCCCACCTATAGATATATGTTTGTGGTACAAAAATAAAGAAAAATTAGGAATACTTTTACAGAAATTGGCCCATGTCTTTTTGAAGGAAGCCATACTCATGAAGCATGGGTTATGATAGCTAAGTTCCAATCACTGGCACTAAACTTTTAGGTGGGTCACAAATTTGTGGAGAGATGCTGCAGGGCACAGTCTGGATTCCATTGCTGCTGCTTTCATCCACACCCACTTGAAGTTCCAAGGTAACTATTAGGATATCCCTGTCTTTCATAATTTGCAAGCCAGGTTGTTTTGATGGACTGCCTGTTTCTTTATGATTGCTTTGTTAAGAGTTATATCCTGCACTACACTAGTCTTATTGCAATCAATGTGTCACCACTCAAAGGTCTTATATCCCTCTCATAGAAGGAGAGAACATGAGCCTAGAATTGCTTTTCCAGACAACATCACTGTTGTTCAAAGCAACTTGGTGAGACTTCCCCTTCATCTGCTGTCAACTTTTATCTTTGTCGCCTTAGCAGGACCTAATTCTCTTTGCTAGATCTCCATCCTGAACCCCTACATGGCTTGCACTTCTCCTGTGCAATGAGGACAAAGTGGAAGGTTTTTATTAGCATTAGATATCCCTCTTCTGAAATTTTAGGTTTTGTTGACAACGTATTGTGTTATCGAAAATATTACTTTTGCATTTACACCCTCCTGTGAGATATTATTTTATACCACCCCCACCAATTCGTTCGCGCCTATAAATACATGAGCAGGGTTAGCCTCCCGTTGCTCAGACCCATCTCATCAGTGGTTCCTCACGCGAACTGAAGAAGAGGGAAGGCGATGTCGTGGCAAACGTACGTCGACGACCATTTGATGTGCGACATTGACGACCAGCGCCTCACGGCCGCTGCCATCGTCGGCCTCGACGGCAGCGTCTGGGCCCAGAGCGAGCTCTTCCCTCAGGTATCCTCCCTTCTCCTTTCGGTTTGCCTCTTGGCTATGCCTATCGATTAGTTTGATCTGCTTGTGTTCTTTGGATCTGATGGATGATCGCTACAGCGGGAGATCTGCTTGTGTTTTTTCTCTTGTTAACTGTGGTTTTCTTCATCTGACGCTGGATCGGAGTTGGTCTTACCCAGACTTTCCGTTCTTGATGGGCTCTAACCTAGGATCACCTTTGTGTATGTCGGTAGATGTGGGTTCATGCTTGCCGTCGAATCCTTGCCCTGTGGAACAATGAGCAATTCGCGGTGAAGGGCTTGGATGGTGGATCGCATCGTGTGACGATCTTGTATTGAGTCCTGGATGTGCAATTACACGGGGATTGCCAATGATCAACGGAGAGGGGATCTGGTTGTTGATTCTCGTGCTCCAGCATGTGCCCCCATTTTTTTGAGCAGGCATGAGTGATTGCGTTCATGATTGTGAGAGAATAAACTTTCGCGATCGGAAGAGATGATAAGATCTGACACAATGTGTTCAACATAATTGTTTATTTGTTACACTCATCGACTAATTTAAATGATGAGAGCTATACAAAATGTTTGACCTAATAAAGCCCTCGGGTTAAGTCATTCTAGTAGATATTTTCTTATTTCTAGTCATGATAAGTTCATACAATTTATTTGATTTACAATTTTAATCAGTGAAAATAATGTATTTGACTTAGAATCTCTTCATCTGATGGGCTGCCAATTAGTGTATTAATACAAGAAACTTAAATGTTGACACTAAATTCTAGCTGATGCTGCTGCAGAACCCTTTTCTTGGGCCCTCTTTTCTACATTTGAATATCTAGTCATTTAGTTATATTCATATAAATTTTGCAGTACAAGCCGGAAGAGATTTCTGCAATTATGAAAGACTTTGATGAACCTGGATCGCTTGCTCCAACTGGGTTGTACCTTGGAGGGACAAAATACATGGTCATCCAAGGCGAGCCAGGAGCTGTTATTCGAGGGAAGAAGGTCAGACTCTATACCCTACTTATTGACTAATCTATTCTGTGCTTTGTTTAACGGGAAGTCCAATATTCATTTGGCCTAGAAGTTCATTCCGTTGTTATTGCACAGAATGCCACTTTGATGATACTCGAGTTTATATTTCCAAATACTAAATGTTTTATAGAATGCATAAGACACATCATGAATTGTTTAATATTTTTTTGGCAATTCAAGCAATAATTAAATTTGGCCTTAATAAAAAGGAAGTGATATCATGAAGATGATCAAAACTGTATCTGTATATTTAATGGAGGAGAATCATATTATTTCTGTTTTAAATTGTCGATTCATGATGAAGTCAACTGGAGCTTGTAGTTTCTATGCTTAAAGTTTGTTGATAAATTAAGGCATTTTGCTTGAAAATTTTATAAATGATCATCTGGCATATGCAATTAAGATAGTATGCAGGTTACGCCATCCAATCTATTAACCACAACATGTATGAGTGACCCTCAATTCTGAATCTATTTGCCTCTAATTGTATCCCATGATCCATATAGCTCATTAGTTAATGGTGATCATAAATAATTTAGATGGTACTATAACCATAGATTTTCTTCTTTCAGTTTGTAGGAGAACAGTTTGCAGTATAATATATGGTCTAATTTTGTAACAGACCTTATACATGAGAGATACATGAAGATAGTATGGTCCACATTGGCAGCAAGTGACTTTTCGTAGGCCTAAAAATAATTAGCTAGAATTTGTTTTTCATTTACTTGTTGACTTTAAGCAAGTGGCTTTTCCTTCTAAGAGAACTTAAGCATGGCCTAAATTAGTCTTTCCGGTCCTCTATTTTTTAAAAAAAAATTTAAGTAACAAGTGAATGTTTTTGTTGATGTGGAAGACTTCAGATCAATAAAGTGAGAGACACAGTGGTTAGCTAATGTGGATCCATCAAACTGACAAACTACTAATTGTCTAAATCAACATAAGTTATTGTGCTCTCTTCAAGGGTGCCCTGAACTGGATTCCTCAATTAATTACAGAAAGAAAAAAAATATTAATTAGCAATTATCTGGCAGCTTATTGATCTACCTGCACCATGTAAAATATCTTTTGGTAGACGTTTTAGTCTTGAAACCATGCCAGAACAGCTTAGTCTCACCATCGTTGGAAGTTAACCTAACTCACTAGTTTATCAAATAGGATTACTACCTATTGCCGTAATTGCAAATCTACTCCTAGATGGCTTAGGAAAATTTTGTCATTTCCTTCATTTGTTATTTTCATCAAATTGTTCCTGAAATATGATTACGCTCTGCCTGAGGCATCTTCGATGAGAATACCTAATATGCACAAAGGTAGAAGAACTAATGTCAAGTACTATGGTAAGTTTTGGTTGGTCATTCTTCATGTAGTTTTTATCTTGTAGGGTCATATTTTTGCCATTTCCTGGATGGTATTTATATACATGGAAGTAAAACAGATTTATCTAAAGGATGAAAATGAGACATGCCATGCATGCTCAGAGGTAAAAATAGGTTCAACCTGACTTTTGATGTTGGGCCATCCTCAAACACCATATCTGCCACCCCAATTTTCATATAAACTCATAACCATAAATGGGATATCAGTAGCAGAACAACGAACCATACTTATTACTAAATTAGTCTTTAGCTAATTGTTGGATATTTAAACTTTTTGTTCTTTCATCAACCAGTAGCATTGATTTTTTGTTTTTTTTCTCAGAGATGTATGTTTCAGTGGCAGATAAACATAAATACACTCAAATGTGACTTCCTTTCACTATTGACTTGTAGGGTTCTGGTGGTGTTACTATCAAGAAAACCAATCTGGCTTTGATATTTGGGATGTATGTGGAGCCAATGACCCCTGGTCAATGCAACATGGTAGTAGAGAGGCTCGGTGATTATCTCTTTGATCAAGGTTTTTGAATTAGTATTCCGAACTTGAATCCTTTTTCATTTGTTTTTGGTCTTAAAATCTTATAATATGGGCCTGCCGTCTACCTGAACTTGCAAGGTGTGTTACCAACAATGAGCTTGAAGTATTGTTGGAAGTTATGTTGAGAAAGATTGTTGTTATTTATCTGTTTGTGTGGATTATAGTGATTACTTTGTTTTGTATCATTTAACATTCTGTGATCAACATTTCACATTTCATTGTGGAATATTCTATTTAATTATATATATATATATATATATATATATAGTGAAGCTGCAATGAATGTTTAACTGTTCTCTTAAGCTCAAGTCAGACTCCTGGAATGGAGTAAGTAGTGAAGAGAAAGATCAAATCTTCATATCCGTTCTTTATAGTTGATCATCCCTAATTGTCAAGGTAATATTTTCTACGTACAGAAAGTATTTCGAATATTTTCTATCGGGATTTCGGTGGACATAGCAGATTTGGATGTCTGTGTTTTGTCTTTTTATTCTGATCAAGATGCTACAAATCGAGTCTTGATTGGAAACGAATCACATAGGGGAACATGGGCCCGAAATAAGCATGCATCCGTTGTAAAATATAAAACAAGAATAGAAAGGCAAATGAAATGATTAAAAATTATTTCTCGCATTGCTACTTGAGATAGTTAATAAAACCAACCTATCTAATGTACAAAATTAGGCCGTGAGCAAAGTTTATGAATCTTACTTACCATGAACCACACGATGGGCAGTCTAGAATAGACGCACTAAAATTTCAAATGGATTCGGCTAGATTAGATCTACGATATATTAATTAATAGTTCAATTATAGAGCTCAAATGGATTATTTCTAGGTGAATTCTGGATGGACTCGACCTTCATTGCTCAAAGATTGCCTTCACTAACCAACCAACCCATCGTGGTCATGAGGCGATGTGCACCGCATAGAACTTAAAATCTCAGTTCACAGTTACCATATTATTATCAACAAATATTATACAAAAGTAGTTCCACTTTACACCGCCCCATGTGCCACTCCTACCTTCATATGAGTTATGTACATTATGGGCCATGCATACATGTACTATAAATATAATATAGGTCGTGCGAACATGTTGTGCGTGTCTTTATGTCCCAAGGAATCATTCCTTTATAGATGTAATTACGAAGGTCTTTGGAGATCATTTATTTGTGGATCCCAATATGCTCCATCATCCCCAAAATGTAAGTCATACTATGCCCATCCCCCATCCCAAGTTTAGCCATAACTTAATTAATATTAAGATTAATTTATAAATATCCGATAAATATATATTGAGTCAATGGTTAAGACTTCGACTATATTAACGAGGGTAAAATTATTCCTCCACTAGTTAACGAAATTAACGAGCTAAATTATTCGTTCAGATTAGATTGTGACAAGTATAATGTTGATTGATTTGGATTCCTGAAACAACAGCAAACCCCCCATTATACTTTTGACCCAGTGGGAATTCCGTTCGCTACCATCAGAGGTGGTGGGTAATAAACTGGCCTCAACATCGTTGGGTTAGGTTAGGCCCCACGTAGCAGCAGACAATTGTACCTACTCAGTAGCCATCCGGTATGTGCTCCGCTCTCATCAATGCACGCGTCGTTGATACACCCCCATGCAAGTCAGCGTCGGCCCGAGTCATTTGCGCGAACACTTTGTGGCCATCAATGTGCTCCTTGCCGCACACCACTTTCTTTTAAGTTTTAAGTGCATTGAATCGCGACTTTACAAGCAGAATCATCCATCGGAATTTGGTGGATCTCTTCCGATCAATAGATGGTTGCCTCGATCATGATAGATAGCCAACCAATGCCTTGCTGTCGTTCGACGCTTTGCCCCAACAGGCAAGCCACTACTCCATCCATCTCATTTAATGAAAGAGTGCCAACTCCCTCTTCATCCATCAGCCAGTGTTTTCCAGGTATTTCGAGCAGGTAAAGTCCCTTTCTTCCACCAGTCACGCAGCGAGGCCTGAGCATTCGACAAGTGCAAGCAACGGAGGGCGAGAACAAATGAATGGGGGGAGGGGCGTTCAGGGCCCAACTGTGACCTCTCGACATGTGCCTTTCATTTCGAGTGTGGGTCATGTCTCACAGATTCCTGCCGCAGTAGCAATTCAAATGCCCTGTCGATCACTGGAGCTTAGTCTCGGTGAAGGGGTCAAGCGTGCAGGTTTTGTCTTTCCAGCAAAACTGCATCAGATTGGATGAATCTTGTTTGGATTGTTTATGTACATGATGATCACTAATCAACTAAGTTCACCGTGCAGGAGGTGGAGCTCGAGAACCGAGGACGAGGAGGACCACCACCGGCCCGCTCCCGGGCCGTGAGAGAGGATAAAGCATCCGGTCGATCCATCCACAACAGGGGGTGGGGGAGAGGAGGGGTCATGTGATGCATGTACGAGCGACTCCCGACACCGGCGCAGGTTACCTGACATGGTGACCCCGAAAGATCCGTATCACACACAAGGAATTCCAAGGACGGCTCCTGTAAGCAGTACCTCACCCTGCACCAGCATTCGCATTCACCCTAAAACACTTGCCATTTGCTTCGCTGATGATCCAGCAGATGATGATGATGATGATCTCAAGAGAGAGAGAGAGAGAGAGAGAGAGAGACAGAGACCTCAGCTTGGTACTCGTGAGTGTGGGAGCACTTGAATGTGCAGTTTGCAGAGAAGGTGTTGAATGTTCACCAGGTAAGCATGTCCTTTTTGAGCTAAGGGTAATTGGGATTATTGAGCCCTGACATTGTTGGTAGGATGCATGGCCATCAACCTTGAGCCAACCTCACCGGAGGATGATGATGATGACATGGGCGCACACCCTTTTCAATAATTCAAAACTATACAACTCCTGTATCTAAACAGTGACCTTAAACTAATCTAAACACTCAGTCAGTCAGTCCATCTCAACTTCAAAGATTATAAGCCTCGTGGTCGGAGCTGAGAGTAAAGAAAGGTTGATCAGAGTGAGGGAAGAAGGACAAGTGATTTATCAGTCGTTTCTCTTGTCGTTTGACAGACGTATCATTTCCAAAGTTGTTCAGTATGTTCAATCAATGCTTCCTTAGTATTTCCATTAGTGTTCATGTGGTTGTTGGATTGGACCGATTCTGTAGATTATAGCTCGATGTGACTGTCTTTTGTTGCTGTTCTCACTCATTCATAGCTTCTCTCTTACAGGAAATCTTAAAAAAAATGAAGTGTGGGTAACCTTCCAAAGACTTGTCGATTGCTGTTTGATCGAATGAGTAGGTGATCGATTGTGTTCATCCACTGCCTCAGATTTGGGTAATCATGTGCTCGAAAGCAGAAGAAGAGCAGGCAGATGGATCCCACGAGGTGTTCATCTTTCACGATCACTCACTGTTCTTTCTTTCAACTTTTTTTGTAGCTTTTCCGAAGCGCAAGCTTTTCTCCACCTTGGAATCGCACTAAGTGTGAGAGTGGAGGCCGAGTGCTACAGCAAATACGATCGTTCATGAACTGATCCATTCGATCTTCCATCTTCTTCGGCTCCGGTTGCGAGAAACTATACGTGTATGACCGGTGCATGTTGGGTGTGGAAGATTCCTGGGTACGGGGGGGGGGGAGTTCCGGAAGCGACATCATGAACGTGATTCCTCCATGGAGACCGAGTACGGGCCGAGATCAGATGACACCCATGAGTTTGACCGGACGGTGCGAGCGAGCCCGTTCTGCCGTTTTCGCCGTGGACGCCGAGGCGGAGATGCTGCAGCAACAGCCGTTGCACGTCGATCCTATCGTCTTCGAAGGAGCGAACAGGACATGGGCTGATCGATGCGACAAGAGGATCATGGAGGGAGAAGGAATGGCATCACACGTCATGGAGAAAGCTGTGGCACGCCTCGGTGGACTTGGCAGTGTACGCGGACAAGGAGATGGCGGTGAGAGGCGCAGGTACCCAAATGTGCCCTAGGGAGGAGCATTTCGGTTAGGGAGATGAGGCAGGGTGATGCAAGCATTGTGCCTCCTTCGTTCGGATGAAGAGATAGTGCAGTGCAGTGCAGTGCAGTGCATAGTTTTGAGCTCGTGATGGAGTTGTGTTGCACAGCCTCCCAAACCCTCTCATCAATCAAATCAAACTCTAATGATTACTGCAAATGAGGTAGAGAGAGAGAGAGAGAGAGAGAGAGAGAGAGACTAAACAGTGTTAGCATCAGTATTCGATGGCCTGGCTGCATGAGAGCTTTTGGCTGTTCGTCTATTGCATCAGCAGCTTGTGGAGCTCAGAAGCAATAAGTAATGATCTGAAAACCCAAGCCGAGTAGCGTTGCAGAGGTCACCGAAGGATTCGGCGCACCAGAAAATGGAAGACGGTCCAAAAGAATTCTGCGTCACGGACTGTGCAGGGAAGATTTTGACTGAAGGGAAGAAACGAGCTCTGACGGCAACCTCAGGGAGTCGTCGTGAGTGATGATATCTTTTGCTTTCCCACCAACGTTATCACCATCACATCAAATCTAAGATTGCGAGGCCAAGTCAGGGTTGTCTGTTCATGTCCCTCCGTTTCGAGGTTTGAAGAAGTTGCAGGTCTTATTAAGAGAATAAGACGAAGCAAGAGCTGCTCATCTGGCACCATCGTCACTGATAACACCTTGCTGCTGCCCTGCAAAAGCCACGAGTTTATGGCCGCCACAGTGGTCTGTCTCCGGCAGACCTCACTCTGATGCACATGCATCCAGCCATGAGACAGCGAGGAAACCATGCACTATCTCTAACATCAACGAGCATCGAGGGAGGAAGAACAAGGATTTGTTAGAGACAGTCTTAAGAATTTACATGGATTCTATGGAGGAAAAGAGACGATCAAGAGAGGAAGGTGGCGCAGATCTCTTCCTCTTATTCTTGTGATCTCAGGAACTCTATCGCATCAGATCTTCCTCTGCAAGTATGACTCCCTGTCGAGCCTCCCAACAACAGCGGTCTTGAAGTTGAAGGCCTCCTGCACGCGGGTGCAGGACCTCTGCATCATGGCTCCGCTCAAACTGGCCCGGGACTCCACCATCGCTTCGCTCAGAGGCAGCCTCTTCCGCATCCCCGCCGGCTCAGGACGCTGCTTCGGTGCGCTCTGCGACCTCGCCTTCGCTTCGAAGGACTGCGTGCTCGCCATGTAGTTAGGGCAGTCGGGGACGTTCATGAAGCGGCGGAGAACCCCGTCGGCGCCGCACACGCTCTTCGTCGGCGTGACAGGCGCGTTACCGGATGAGTTCACGAAGCGGGGAGTGCTCTGTGCGGTGTGCGACAGCCGGCACTTGTCGCCTGCGAGGCACCAGTCGTATTCTTGGAAGTTGCGGCAGTCGGGGATGAAGATCCTGGCCGGAATCTGGCATGGCAGCGGAGAGGAGATGGAACTCGAGTGCAGGTCGTCGGCGGGGTCCAAAACCGACGGGTTCGTCCGACGGGAAGATCTCGACGACTTCGGGCGGCAGGTGTCGATCTCCACGATCTTTGGGCTCCTGTCGAAGCCATTGGAAACGTTGTCGAGGCTGGCGGAGAGCCTCCTGCTATGGAACGACGACATGTTCTCGCACCTCACCTCCTCGAACCTCTCCTGCAATCAAGGAAGAAGAAGAAGAAGAAGAAGGAGAACAGGAAACGCTGAGTAATAATATACCGGTTACTAAGATCATATCGAGGACGTAATCAGCACTCGAGACATACAAAAGGTGGGTGATGGCGGAACTCTAGCTGAAGTCTCCGGTCGTCCCGAAGAAGATTGCTAGCTCTCCGAGCTCGCACTGTGGCCTGAGCTCTGATGAGAGCCTGCATGCTATGAAGAGTCGCGGCGGCTTGCTTGCGCACAAGATAGCCTCTGACCAAAGCTTGTAGCTTGACGAGTGCTTTCAGAGCTCTGAGAGCTTTCTTTGCCTGCATAACTCACGCCAATGGGATTCGATATCATTAGAACCAGTGAGAGGAAGGTTAAACTCAATGGGATTCAACATGATTCGATTCCGAAAGCAAAAGATTGTGCGAAATTGAAAGGATGAGGAAGGGGACAAAAAGAAATTATGAAATAACCAGAGATCCATTCCAAAGTAGCAATAAAAGCTCGTCATTACTAAGAAGCTATCAGAATCGATAGGAAATGGACCGAAAACAGCATCTAATACTAATGGAAAAGAGTCGCAGAAAGGAAATGGAGCATCCAAAGAAGAAACGAAGAGGAGGTTGATTCCAATACCAAATATGCCCGGAATGCAGACTGGATCTTGACGGCCGCTAGACGCTCGATGCTGCGGCCGAACATGGCACCGTTCCCCTGGTTCGTAAGCCGCACGACCGCGACCGCGGCCTGCGCTGCAGCGACGGCTGCGTCGGCAGCTGCAGCAGTGGCCGCGGCCACCGCAATGGCGTGCTTGCTCTGCTCCTTTTCACTCTCCGAGTAGAACGACCTGAACCACGCGGCTTCTACCGCCGCCGCGGTCGAAGCATTCTGGCCCAGCACCACGTCGTCGCCGGAGCCCCTGACCGACTTCGTGAAGCTCCACCTTTTCTTCTCCCTCCTGTCCTCATCCCCACGGTAGCCGGAGTAGTCCTTCCTCTCCCTGTTCTCCTTCTTCCCACCCCAAAGACTCCGCAGCCAACGCTTCGCCCGACCCATTCTCCGGCTGCAGGAGCAGAGCGAAGAAGAAGACGCTTACTGTCTGGAAGTCCTACGACGCAAACAAGAGCGAAAGGGATGTGAATGCAACGGTCTCACATGATACGAACTACAAACAAAAAAGCAGGGAATCTTATCGACATGGTAAAAGCCCAAAAGGAGAGGCGACGCAGTGATGAAACGTCGAAAGACGCAAGGGGAAAATGTGGAGAATTAGGCCAAAAGCGACGCAAAAATGGGATCTTTTTCAAAAGAAAAAGCATTACAAGACAAATGGGTGTTGCAGAGAGAACCAGAGATCGGATGGCGTTCTCCACCATGCCCCCAAAACCATTGAACAAACCGGCGATCACTGCTAAAACCCTTTGCGGATAGCCATTACACAACAAAAGCAGAGCGCAGATATATCACATATATATATATATATATATATATATATATAGAGAGAGAGAGAGAGAGAGAGAGAGAGAGAGAGAGAGATGGAAGTGCTGCAGATTCAAAAGTGGAAGACTAAGGAGGAGGCTTTCGCTGCGGATGTTTAAGCTGATATAGGAGTTCAGGCGCAGGAGAGGAAACAACAAACCCTTCCAGATATTCTCTGCCTTCCAAAAATTCAGCAGAAAAGACACGAAGGGGATAGCTATCCTAATTCTTAAACATGGAGAAAGATTGGATTTTTCCTCTCTCTCTCTCTCTCTCTCTCTCTCTCTCTCTCTCTCCGTCAAACTTAGGACTATATAATGCCCATAAAAAAGGAGCTCAACCACCCTCACCACCTATCCATATCGAAACCACGTAACCAGTAGCCACTTGGTCACCCAAGGGTGAAGATGACACACCCAAAGGTCCGGGCTTCCACTCTCACCTCTCGCTTTGCTTAGTACCTGTACATATCTAGTTTTTAAAAAAAATCGGATTTTTTTTTCCTTTTATTCTGTTGCTACCTGCTTTTTCCTGTGACTATTCTGATCTTTGATCATCAGGACAGAAGGAAGAAAGAAAAGCGTCCAGAAAACGTTTTAGAACAGAACTCAACAGTAGCAACTCGCGCCTCTGGCTCCGCAAAAGCTATGTTCTTCTCTCTTTCTTGCTCTCTAATCACATTGCCGCCATCAATCCTGAGCTGCTTTGATGCACCATCACACACTCTCTCTCTCTCTCTCTCGTATATGCTATCGAAACTACTCTGCCCACAAAAAGAACTACAGCCAAAGGACGAGGCCTCTTGAAAGAGCAGGAAAAAGAGATCACTGATCATTCCTCTCTATCTATCTGGCAAGAAGACATTACATAGACGTACTCATCAAAGAAACAGAATGGGCTCTCTCCCTCTCTCCACTTCTCTGACCCAGGGAACGCCACAGAGCAATCAATGGGGCACGAATCAAAACACGTAAAGCTTACTCTTTTCTCGCTAGTCGCCTCTGCGGTGCGCTCGCTCTCTCTCTCTTCCGCCGTTGGAAACCGTGGGAGCGACGGTGCACGGGGTGGAGAGCAAATGCGGGGGCCTTTACTGGGTTTTATGAGGAAAGATGGCACCTTTGAGCACGGTCTCCACTCCGCTATGGAAGCTGGCTGGAACCGATCACTGCCGTTGAGAGGGCGAGCAGGGGTTTTTGAATGCCGAATCCATCGATGTTTCTGGGATTAAAAACGGGGCGTTTTTATGAAAGCAAAAAGCTTTTGGTCGTTCTCCACACGGCTGACGAGACGAGACGCGACGTTGCTGCCCTCCATTGACGACGCAATCGAACGCGTCCTCCTGTCTCCATCAATGCCCCAAACATGATTAGCTATTCACTTATTTACCAACCGCGCAAACGGACGGAATAGGGTCGTTTCAGTCATTTACTTGAGTTAGAGCCGACGGCCGTCAAACCCTAACCGAGTGTTTTACATAAAACTCCTCGCGTCATAGGAATTCCCAAAGTCGGGCCTGTAAAGCATCGATGCGCCTCTTTCTTTCACGAAGGTCCTTTTCGCAAATAAACATTAACATAAAAATAAAATTACCTAGCGGTCCTCAACCGCTGGCTTACATGACCCTACCTCACGGCCGTCGTGGACTAACCGGTGAACCTTTGACCTCCGTGCCGGAGGATATTACGACGACGGAGGGGCCCTATTTGAATTTTCCCGCTAAGATACCGAATCTGTTTAAATTTAGAAGAACGGTACGCCTCAATCTACCATTAGATTCCGAGAAGATCCCAAACCGCCCGCCGCCGATGACCAGGTTGCCCTCGCCGGGGCCGGGCTCACACGCCCGTGATCCGAGGGTGTTTCGGTCACTTCCGCACAGTCCCAACGTGCGGCGAGTAGAATACTTTTCCTGCGACCGGGACGCCTCGGTCGCATGATGTCCATCGAGGTCGTGGGGCCCAGTCCTTTCGGACCCGTGGACGACGCGGTTGTTGGACTCGGACCTGCGCCGCCCTGCGACATCATCATGACCTTTCGCTCCTTCATGATTCGGGAAAAGCGTATCCGACGGCGCTCGGTCTTCGTCTGGAGCCGTGTTTGACTCGTTGGCTCCCGATGCCTCACCGACGACGAAGTCTTCTCGGGTTGTGGTGTTCCGAAATGTGTACTGTTGTCGTCTTTTCGTAGACGGCATGCGTCGGTGTCTATAATTAGAGTTGCTCCGTTGTGGCCTCCGGAGATGTACGGTAAGGATGGCGTCTGCTACCACGCAAGCCATCATCATCACTAATCATATATATATATGTCGAGCATTTGACGGTTCGGCCCACGAAAGCCCAAAATCGAAAATAAAGCCCGACTAGAAGAATCTTCGACGGGGCTACAGTTGGCACCAATTCGACAGACCTAAGGATAAATTTGCGGTGCATCTAATAAAGATGATGATGTTGGATGGTTTGGGCAAATGGAAGAATGTGAGGATAAGATGTGATATATTGAAAGATCATAGTGGAACGGATGTTGGAATGGCATGATTAGGTTATCATGGAAGGCGTGCGGGTCCAATGAACCGGTCGGACTTCTAATTATGGGTGGTCAGAAGCCAATTTTGACTTTTTAAGTCCAAGTGAGTGGGTCTGTGGTAGAATGAGAAAGCCATCAAAATAACACACTCAAAAGACACGCTTTTCCTCAACATCCACCGACCGTCCACGATAGGAAATGACGCGTTCATTGCGAAGCCGCATGATTTTTGCAAACCATGTTGTATTTTTCTATACCATTTGTGTTAACCTTAAACAGATGCCTTTATTCCATCTCGTAAATTTTTGTTTTGCCTATTGGAAGAAATCGTTGAATTATATATACGACGGCTAATCATAATTGTACATCAAACACATCAGGACCGTCGACTTGCGTATTTTTGCCGTATCCGGCGCCGAATGTCTCCTCCGTGATTATTTCGTTCCTTCCGCCACCAAATCCGACCAAAAAAAGGGACAACATTGTTGATGTATAGAGATATTTTGGTATCCTTCCTCTTCGAGAGACACCACCACCAAACCAAACCAAACCAAACGACGCCTCCCCTCGCCTTCGCCTCCCTGCCCTTCCTCCCCTCCCCTCCCCTCCCCTGCCGACCTCAACACCCCGCTCGATCGCCGCGGAAGACACCTCGTGGTGGTGGATCCGTCCCCTCTTTCCCCCTCCCCCCACCCGCGTGCGCTTTGGTTCCTCCTCGCTTCTCCCCTCGCGTCGAATCGGCGCCGCTGCCACCGCCGCCACAATCATCCCGAGTAGCTGCCACGGGATCCGCGTTTAGGGTTTCGCCGCCTCGACCCCCACGTTGTGGATTAGAGTAATTTCCGCGGAATTGGCTGATTCGCGGGTCTCGATCCAACTTTTAGGTTTCCTTTCTTTGCCTTGCTTTCCTTCCTTGATCCCGTCCCGAATTCGATCTCCGTGGTGGCGGTGGGGTTAAAAGATTCCCCTTTCTTAGCTAGTGCCCGCCGTTCTGCGTTTTCCGATTTGGTTTTAGGGTTCCTCTCAAATAGATAGACGTTCTTGCTACATGCCAAAAAAACTAAGATACTTCTTTTTCCCCTTCCATCTGGGTGGATCCTTCTTTCCTGACTGAAGTGCGCCCGTGAACAATTGCTGGAATTCTTAGATCTTGTCGTGGTTCCTGTACCAAGCCATCGAGGTACCCATTTACTTCTGAAATCCTTGTTCTATCTGTTGTGTAGGCGATGTCTTTAGGGCTTCTTCATTTGGTTTTGCCCCGACTGATTCCGCTTCCTCCGTGATCCGACTCGAAGAGCGATCTTTTCCTATTTATCTCCTCGTTTGTTATTCAAATACGTTTCATCTGTGCCTGGAGATTGGGGTTATTGATTATTGCTGTACTGAAGATCTCTAGTCATCCTCCTATCTCTGCATCTTATCTTGTCAGCTATTTCCTTGAAGCTCCTCTAGGACCGTTAATAAAACCCGGAAAGTTTCGTAGTTTCACATCTGAGATCGTGCGATGGGTAGTTCTGATCAAGAGTTTAGCACACCTCCGCCTGCTTCAAGACAGTATGGTATAACAAAGCCGATCTCAACAGCTGGACCTACCGAGACTGATCTCAAGAGGACGATTGAACTTGAAGAAGTACATTTGTTGCCTTCTCTTTTGTTCTTTCCTTCGCTTCACTTTCAACCAAACTTCTTCACATTCTAATTTCACTTATGTTGTCTCTCTTGATCTGGCATTTACATTTGGTCTTGTCCTCAAAGTTCCTGGTTGATGTCGGGCTCCATGAGAGCAACGAAGAAGCTACCAAGAGAGAGGAGGTTTTAGGAGAAATAGATAAGGTAATTGCCTTTCTTTAATTATGATCTTATTTATTATATGAATTATACAAATCATCTCCCATGAAAATCTTCAGTCAAATTATTTTAATAAAGGAACCATATTGTAAAATTTATATATGTAAATTATCTTTGTGTAGTTCTGGGTTTGACATGATATATTGGATCTTGAAGTTGGCTGGTGCTTTTTTTGTCTTTGCTTGGGTTTCCTGTAATTGAGTATCTATCAATGGGGTAGTTGGTGACGCTGTTAGAGATTGTCGTGTGATAATTTGTCTTCTTGGGATCTATTTCCACCATTTTACAATATAGACCAGTTCCATCTACTATTTGATTTTGCCTTTGTTGGTAATGTGGCACTAACTGGCATGAGCTTACTTTTTGGTTCTCAACTTGTCATAAGCATTTGTAACCTCTTAAGCACCATCTTTAGATTTTACTTGGTTTCCATATACGTTGTTTAATTTTAGCAAAGAGATTAATTTATATTGTGATGAGAATGGTTTTAATGATTGATTAATATAGGATGATCATGGATCATCCAAGTCATGCCATCTCCTAGTTTATAATGATTTTTTATATTGTCACGAACTTAGTTGGTTTTGTCAATGTAAATTACACCATGGACTTCATAAGCTTTGAACGGTCACAGACAAAGGATAATGGCTCATTATAAATCAAAATTTTCATAAGTGTTCACATGATACAATTTTTATAAACTACGGTTGTCAAGTTTACTGCTAATCCACTACTTGCTGTACAAAGCATGAACAAAGACCAAAAGACACAAACATACATGAGCGTTACATCGAACACCATGTTATATTTTTGCCCATGATATTCTTTCTAACTTATTTCTTTGACGTCCTTGTCAAAGCCGTTGCAGTCGTTGCATCTCTTCGTCTTTTGTTGAGTCTTTAATTTTCTGCTCTAGCTGTGACACGCCTCTTGGCTCCTAGTTGGTTTTCATCGTTGTTATCGAGTAGTCGAACTTTGATCCAATGCTGCTTCAACTCGTTAATGACTAACTATGGTTTGGGGTCGGCTAAGTTGTGCTGATCCTTGTTGATTTCTATGAATTCTTTTGATGAAAGAAAAGACCTTCCTTATCATGCCCAAATATCTTGATCATATCATTCCGCTTAAACTGCGGTGGATGCTTGTTGGAGTTTTAACGAGCATCGCCTCACAGACTTTGAAGTTTTTAAGGTTCTTTTTTTATAAAATTTGCCCATCGATTTTTTTTCAACTTAGTTGCGCTTCCAGGTAGGTTCTTATCACTTTCGCTTTTGATTGATATTATGTTGATAAATAAAGAAGACAATCTACTATAAGTAACATCGATCATCATTAGTGAGGATTTGATAACTCTTGTGTTTCATTAGATTTTTTAGAAGGGTCTTTTAACCTGTACAGAGTTACTCTGCTAGATAAATAAGAGAATTAGAGTACTCGGTTTCGTCCATTCTCTTAAGAGTTGAAAAGACAAAGGTTACTCGACTTCGTTCGCATTCTCGAGGTTGTACTTCATGCATCGAGTTGGTTATTAGTCTTTACTCGCTCTTTGTTCACACTTCCGAATCACTCAAAGTGTTTGCACTCCTTGCATTGAGTTAGCTATTGTGATTTACTCACTGCCATTGAACTTTCAGAATACAAGAAGTTTTGCTCGAAAAGAGCAAATTTTCACCTTAACTCGGAGCAAGTCTTTAATAGTTTTGATCGCCTCTGAGATACTATCGTCTTTTTTATTATCTTTGTCACATACTCCTCTGAGTAAAAAAGGTACAAATCACATGTTGCATACTTTGTTTCTTTATCGAGCACTCTTGTATCAACCCGAAGTCCCCTACTTTTGGCTATCTTGATAAGAAGTCTGTTGACATCGGTCTTATGGAGTTCCCTAGGCTTTGCCCTTCAGCCTTGCTTTGATACTTGGAGTTTGCCTTTGTATTCTCCACCTTTTTGGCCTCTTTTATGACCAATGCTCTCTCTCCACAAGAGCAAGGGATTGATGACTCCACGAAAGTCTTACTTTTGCGGTACCATGGCGTTGCTAAGCCCATGACACTATTTTTCGTTGCCTCGCATCTGTGTCTCTTTTTTTGCGATCGGTAGATTCACCTATATGGCACTCCTCTGAGTCCACCTCCATTCTGATCAACGCTTGGCTTTTGGTTAGCTAATCCCTTCTGGACTCGTCGCTTCCTCGCCCCTTTCGACCACCTGCTTCAACACCTCTGTGATCTTCAAGCAATTTCCCTTAGTCGATGGAAAAACAGATTGTAACTCTTTTCGCCATCCTGTTGTAGGGCTTGCGTTGATTATGTTCTTCTTAGTTTCCTTGGTAGCCATGTTCGCTTACTTGGCCTTGTCCTGGGACTTGTCGGGTTAAACGAATATTAGCACTGGAGTAGTCCAACTCTTTAATCGTTTTGTTCATACCTCTGTATGATCAATTCCCTTATTGGACTTCTCCCGTGTGTATTGTATTGCCTTGAACTGTTCCATCACGATCCACTGCACCATGTTGCCTCTTGGTGACAAGTGCCCCGCTTGCATTGAGCACCATCAGGTTTGGTTGCCAACATCGAGCCGTAGCTCGAACTCAGCCATCTCAACCTTTGTGCGCTTCGTATTTTTCTTAGCTTGCTTGTCCTCGTGAGGCCTTTCGTGCAAAGGGTTCGTCATTCCTCTGAATGCCAATCTTGGATGCTCGTTCCTCTGAGCGACTCCTTCCCCTATATCTTAATGTCTGTTTCCCCTAAATGGTTCCGCGTGTTGGCTGCCCTCCATGCAGCCCAGTGCATGCCAAGTGTTTTTATGTGTGCATGTCTCGCTCTGATACCAAATGTCATGAACTTAGTTGGTTTTGCCTAAGTTGTGCCTCACCCTCGCGTGTCCATCCGCAAAGGTTAACCTCCCTGAAACCTCTTATGGTCCCTTAGGACCTACAAAAGAGAAAACAAATTAGAGAAAATGTTTCACACGGGATTCACAAATAATCATTTCAGCAAACATTTTATAGCCAATGCAAATTACAACCATGGACTTCACAAGCATTAAACAATCACACACAAAGGATCATGGTTCATTATAGATCGAAATCCCCACAAATGTCCACATGATACAATTCTCATTTACAAGCTAAAGATGACCACGAAAGCTAACCAAACTAGGGCTGCCAAGCCTACTGATAACCCACTACTTGTTGTACAAAGCATGAACAAAGATCGAAAGAGACGAACATACATGAGCATTACATCGAACACCATATTTATATTTTTGTCTGTGACAATATGACACACCAATATTTATTTTTTTAGGTTGTAGTTGTTGATGATGGTGTTGATTATCATGATATTCATTTTTTACAATCTAAACAGTTAGTTTATGTAACATAGATCTCAGTCAATTACTTTTTCGTTAAGGTGTGCTTCTAAATCTATCTTCTGTTTTTTGGCAAATTCGTATTGGCAACATAGTCTTGTAAGTTGTTTTTTAGGCTATTATTATTGTAATAAGCAAATGTAGTTTCCAAAGTTGCCCATGTGCAATTGAAGGTGATAACCTTTCATTTAAGTAAAAGTGAGATTCTGAAATTAGATTATTGATCTGAAAATCAAAGATTTTACACCTTGGTAATACATCTATTTGGTCTAGGATGTGCTTCTAGGAGAAGACACTCTCATGGTTTTATATTTAACAAATAATAGTTTTATGTGGTAATCTTAGTGGATGCTGCTTATCATGGTTCATTTTGATGATATTTTCCAAGTTTGAAAATCAGGTTCTTTGAGGAGCTAAGTTTAGGAACTGAAGTAGTTTCAAGACTAATTTTTGAACAGGATATGGATGTTTGAATTTTTTGAGAGAAAATTTTGGTCAGGATCTATGAAGTTTTCCTCAACTATATTTATCGAGTGAGAACTGTGATGATAATTGGGCCTCTCCATGGGCTAAAGTATCCCTTAAGCTTGACGTGCTTGTCCTTTAAATGATCTGCCTTTTCTGACTTCCGAAGAAAAGCTTGTTGTCGTTTTGTGTTTTGTTTTTCTTTTTAGAGACATAAAAGGAGAATATTTTCTTTTATGAAGTTTTTCTCAACTATATTTATACTTCTGTTCTATGTGTTTTTTTTGGGTCTCCTTGGCATTATTCTGCTGATTGTTTAAACAGGATGTCATGCTGATATTGAGAATTTTTTATTATTTCAATTGTGCTTTAGACTCAATAACCATGGTTACTGCTTTTATTTCTGAAGCTGACTGGTCAGCATTTTTTTCTCAGTTTGTATGATCCAATTATTGTTTAGATACCATTACATCCACTTTTCAATTTATATTTGGCACTCCCAGATTGTCAAAAGTTGGGTGAAGCAGTTAACTCGTCAGAGGGGTTACTCCGATCAAATGGTTGAAGAGGCGAATGCTGTCATTTTTACATTTGGTTCTTATCGCTTGGGGGTAAGTTATATTTAAGCTTTGTGAGGCAATATTTTTTAACATTTTGAATTTAATTCTAGGGCATGAGATATAAGTTGGCTGGTCTTAGTTAAGCCTTTCTTGACTATATATTTGTTCAAGAACATCTTCCAAATTGAGAATAAGATCCTCAGTGATTGAATATACTTAATACTAAACATATCAATTTTTTACAATCCTGTCTTGATTGGAAATATGTTGCTTATTCTAATTTTCTCTATACTGTGAGCTTTTTAATTTTAAAATCATGAATATACTCAAACATGGGAAGGCCCAGAACGGTTTGAGAGGCATCTACTCTATTTTGACTGCTTCATTTTCCAACTTCTGCAGATTTAGTCAGTTTCAGCCATCTCAATGATGTTGGGAGATCACTAATAGTTATTAGGACTTGCAAATCTTAGTTTTGATGGCAATTTTTGAATCACCTCTGCAAGATTTATATCAGCGTTGAATTTGTTTACAGAAGAAATTAAATGGTAACAGTAAGGTAATATGTTTTGTTTGGATATTCTAGGCAAGATGCAATTCTTTGATTGAATTTGGTGTTAGATCTTTGTAGGACACAACATGATTTCCCACATTGGCTTTTTGGCTAAAAGGAATGTTGAAATGAGCCAAATTGATATTGGTTGGTCATATTTGTCCTTTATCTTTGCTGATTTGACCGGGGATTGTATAAAATGGCATATATATATGTCAAGGTTCTCTGTTTCAATCTATACCGCCCGATACGGGCAGTATGTACCGGTCCAACAGGATATCGATACGTGGACCACTCGCTATTGGGCGGTATTGTGCATCTCTCCCGTGCGAGAAGGAGGTGATGCCTCGTCTCCCTGCGTAGGGACTAGGTGCCGCCTCATCTTCCAGCTAGGAGATGAGGCGTCGTTCTCTTGGAAAGCGACCGGTATATATATATGTTTAATTTTTATACAATTAAAAACTTGTATGTTTTAATTTTTACCGGTATGGACCGGTAAGGCGAACCTTGATGTATATATATATGTTTTAATTTTTTATACAATTGTTTATTATGTATGTATCAGAAACTTGTCAATTTTTTTCAGTCTTAGAGGATGCCATTTGTGTTGCTGCCTTAATCGCTCCTCTGACATCAAAATTTGATTCAGGAGTGGAGAATCTGTAAGCACTTTAAAATTTAATCCATCTTAGTTCTCCATTTTGTCAAGATGGAAGATTGAGCTGATTGGGGATAAAAGGGAGATTTTAGTTTGGGAGGCCTTGATCTGTCTTTATATTAGTACATATATTTCTCTGTATTCCCACAGAACGTTAATTTTTTTGAAATTATGCAAATTAAGAATTATGTTCATTTTTCAATTTTTGTAAAATGCACACCAGTTATTAAACTCAATTGACAGAGTTAGGATAATAATCATTCGCACATATGTCAGAAATGACATATCCTCAACTTGTATTTTGGATGTCTTCCATGATAGTGTGGATAAGAAGCCAGATATACAGCTCTAAGGATACACTTCTATAGTTCTATGTAACAACCATATTTGGCTTGAAATAAATGCAGAAGTTGATTAGGATCATTGTTGCCTAGAGCGTCTTCGTTCATACTTAAACACCATCCATCAGATTGAATGTGAAATTGTTTAAATTGTTTGGAATAATAAATTACATTTATATCTTTTTTCTCCTCTCCCAAAATAAAGAGGGTTCTCGAGTGCCCTTTGACATACAATTGTGTTTGCTTGGACTAGTATGGAATGGGTGATACGTATCGGTTTGGGCATAAATCAGTATGTGAGCTGCTGCCGTTTTGGGTGGTCCAATTCAACCAATACAAAAAGAAAAGAAAAAACAGCAGAAGATCTATAGACCTACTTCTTCAACATGCACCCGCGAGCCGTTACTGTCGCCCATCTATCACTTATCGTTCACCGGCATTTTTGTGTATGTTTCCTCTTCTATTCTTTCTCTTCTTTCTCCTCTTCATTTAGGGTATCCTCTTCTCCTGTCCTCTTCCTTCATCGCCTTATCGTCTTCCTTCCTCTTCCTTCTTCCTCCTTTCCTTCACTGCCTGCCCTTCTTTCTTTCCCTTCTCTTTCTCCGCCACTATCTGTTTTATCGGTAGCTGCATATGCCTGTTTGGTACAAGACGACAAACCTTGGTGTTTTCTAGTAATAAGAATTCTATTTCTATTGGTAGAAAATTGAGATGTGAATTTTCCTTAGAATCATATTTGTGCCATAGGTCTGCCTTTCGGAATTCCATACCCTTATTTTATCACTAGTTATTTAATAATGTACATTGCACATAATGTTAGGCAAAGTCTGTAAATATTGGTTGGTTTCAATTTCGATCACCACTTGGGACTGATATGATACCGATCATTATACCAACCTGTATCAATCCAATAGCACTAAAAGTAACTACAACACTGAATGATTTACTGAGTGGTACTGGGCTTACGGTGTTAATCAGACCAACATTTGAAACCATGATTGTAGTTACAATTACATGGTTGAAGTTTAATGCAAGTTGTTGATGGTTGAAATTTATGTGAACATTGTTTTCTTATGCAGTGTTTCTTTTGTAATTATTAAGCTACACAGGGCTTTATTTTGCTCATGTTCCTTTCTCATGTTTTTGTTCTCGTTTACAGCTTTCTTCTCCTTAAGAAGTTCATGTTTTTTCTTTTCTTATTTCTAACCTTATTAAATTTAGTATATTTTGGAATAATATAACTCTTACTAAACTTGAAATGCAGGTTCATGGACCTGGGGCTGACATTGATACTTTATGCGTTGGACCTTCCTATGTTAACCGGGAGGTTGAATTTGTTTCTTGATTTTTGTTATGAATGATAGACCTTGTTCACCAATGGTACTTGTTTTGTGGTTTTTGCAGGAGGACTTTTTCATTATCTTGCATGACATTTTGGCTGAAAAGGAGGAAGTTTCTGAACTTCAGCCAGTGCCTGATGCTCATGTTCCTGTTATGAAATTTAAATTTCATGGAATCTCTATTGATCTCCTATATGCCAGTATATCGCGGTTGGTTGTTCCTCAGGTAGGTACATAATGTGAAAGATGGTTTCTTCCTTGGTCTTGAAAAACTAACCCTCTTCCTTTTTCCCTAGTTGATCTAGTTGAATTTTCTATAACTCCACAAATTTAATTCTTCTCTAATTATTTGCAACTATCCAGCTTGCTCACTTTCCAAATTTCCCCAATAGATGCTTTTCAATGGTCTATGAATCGGCATAGGAGACTTTGTTATTATTATGCTTTTTTCTCTCATAAAATCTGTGGCATTTGATTGGATTTTATGCCTGCATTTTTTTATATGTCTAATGCAAGCTGGTCTTATTGCATGCTTGGGTGTGATATTGTTGCTTTACTGTAGCTCTTTCCTTGAATTTTTTTAGGAGCCGTACTTATGCTAGTATTGCTGTTTATATGATAATTTGTGATAACTTTTTGTTTGGATGCTTATTAGAGTACATAAATAGACATGAATACTCACAAGTCACAATGTGTATATATATATATATATATCCATTTTGTGTGTGACTTTAGGTTGAACCAATAAACTTTTGGTTACCAATTTGTCCTATATGGCCTTCCGTCTAATGGACTCTGGATTCATCTGTTTTACTTCTAGTGGAGTATTCACTAGCTTCTTTCCTTTTAGTTTATTTTCTACTGTTGCTTTTATCTTTTGATGTTACCTAAGAGGCTAAGACTATTTGTTCGTTTCTTTCATGCTTACCTAATCCACTGCAGTATGCTTTTTTTTTCTAAGTACTTGCAGTGCTACTTAGTTCCTACCCATTATTGTTTTCTTCCATTGTTATATGATTTATGCTGGAAAAGTATCTATATCCCTTGACCCAACGATAAGTGATTATGGATTATATGAAGCCAATGTTCATTTCTGTCTTCTTTGGTCTAGGGTTGCACTGGTCACAGAATTGTGCAAGGGAAAATTAAAAGTATACTTTATCCACTGTCAGCTAGGTGACTATGGTTCAATTCATGAAAGTAACATCTTTGCTAGCAAGGAAAGTATGTTTATCCTCCCCAAAGGTGCATTATTGGTGAATATTCACACTGATACAAAATCATCTGTAGAGGGTTTAAAGGTTGCTTATTTTATCCCCCTGACCTAGAGTTTCTAGGGCTTATGAGGGTAAGACTGAACCTCCTCAAACGTGCATTGATGGGAGCTTCAGTCGCCATGCTTTTTGCTCTTCATTGTGGTTGTTTGTTTGTTATGCGTGTTCTCTCGATGCTTTCATTGAAAATAAAAGTATATGGAGAGTATATGCTTTCAAATAAAATATATTCTTTCTTACATATATACTGAGATATTCCTGTTAGCCCTTAGGGTACATTGCAACACAGTTCGCTTGATGCTAAATATTAGCATACGACTATTGGGAAAATTTATGAGTTTTGGCCACAAAGTTTGATGATCAACAGTAGTATTTCAGGTTGTATTTGGAAGTTGATGTAAGCTGGTTATAGATAATTTGTCCTTTAACATATTTATAACTTACAGATTGCAGTGGGGTAGTGACATGTGGAGCTTTTTCTTCTGTCAACATGTGGTGCTTTGTCTTTTGTGGAATTAATATTTTTGCATCTTTTGTGGAATTAATATTTTTGCATCTGCTTTTTAGATGATAATGGCTTTGAAGTTAGTTTAATCAAATATAGGGTTCTCCATATCACCTTAAGTTTGCTTCTTGTTTTGTCTATTATTCTCAACTACCTGTCTCTCTTCTACTGATTTGAATTTTAGAGATGTCTTAAAGCTTTTGAATGTGTATTGACCATATCTTATTATTTCTTGTTGGATTTTTTTTGTATCTCAAATCACCATAATCGGTTGTAGAACACAGGAAGTTTTTTTACATGAAAAATTGCAAGTCTAGGGCTCAAACTTTTACTGGGTGTCTGTTGAAATTTTTAGATCCTCGCTGTTCCTTCTTATTTTTATTCTCAGATGCATGTTTAAAAGGCTATTCTATTGTTCATGTTGGTCTTTCTGCTGTTCGATTACAGGAAGTTTGCTACGGCATTTTAGTGCTTCGTCTTTCTATATCCAGATTTTCATTTTGATGGCTTGCCTAAATTGTGCTAGTGGAGTTCATCTATCTGTTATTTGCTTTTAAGTTCTACAGCAAGACAAGTATTATGATTCAAAAATGGTTTGCCCTTATGATCTCTCTGCAACAATGACTAGTCAGTTTAGATTGGTGTTGAACACAATTAATTTTGATTTTGTTTAAGTTAGATGCTTGTTTGGTTTATTTGGTATTATAAGATTAATAATGAATTTATAATGAACCATCCAATCATTGGTGCACTCAGAGCACCTTATTATATTGCTTTTAGCACTTTTTTGGATGTATTTGTATGATCATGTAGCCTTCTTGCATTGGTTAAATGCTGTGCACCAACTTTCTGTGACTAATTTTCATACAGGATCTGGACATATCCCATGGATCTGTGCTTTATGATATTGATGAGGCAACTGTTAGAAGTCTTAATGGCTGCAGAGTAGCAGACCAAATTCTTCGGCTGGTGCCAAATATTGAGGTTATCATCCTGATTTTTGCACTACACCTATACATGCTTGTAATCTTCTGAATCAATTATTTTTCCTGTAGAATTTTCGAACAGCTCTCAGATGTTTGAAGTTTTGGGCTAAGAGGCGTGGAGTTTATTCAAATGTAAGGCTTTTTTTCGTCTTTCTTTAAAGATTTTTTCATACTCATTTATTACCTTTCTTTGCTCAGGTGACTGGATTTCTTGGGGGTGTTAATTGGGCTCTATTGGTTGCTCGTGTCTGCCAGCTTTATCCTAACGCTGTGCCGAGTATGCTAGTTTCACGATTCTTCAGAGTTTATACACAGTGGCGCTGGCCAAATCCAGTAATGTTGTGTGCTATTGAGGAAGATGAACTTGGGTTCCCTGTGTGGGATCCACGTAAGAACCCACGAGATCGAACTCATCATATGCCTATTATTACTCCGGCATATCCATGCATGAATTCTAGTTACAATGTATCAACAAGCACACTGAGAGTCATGATGGAACAATTTCAAATTGGGAACAAGATCTGTGAAGTCTGTACTCCGTGCCTTTGTGATATTGCTTGATGTTTGACTTCAGTTTCATTTAATTTATTTTTCTCTTGCAGGATATTGAGTTGAACAAGGCAGGTTGGGGGGCTCTGTTTGAGCCCTATCTTTTCTTTGAGACATACAAAAATTATCTTCAGGTTGACATTGTCGCTGTTGATGCTGAGGATCTACGGTTATGGAAGGGATGGGTTGAATCTCGGTTGAGGCAGTTGACTCTGAAGGTGAGTTCCAATTTTTTCAGGTCAGTGCATTTTTGATACCATGCATCTTGTTTCATTTATGGCTTTTTGCATTTAAAAGGGGGACTGGATTTGCTATTTTCTTTCCATCTTTGTGAACAACTTGCTTTCTTGGTAACCCTTTCCATTTTTATTCTCAAACAGATAGAGCGGGACACTTATGGCATGCTGCAGTGTCATCCCTACCCCAATGAGTATGAGGATCCCTCAAAGCAGTGTTCGCATTGTGCTTTCTTTATGGGTTTGCAAAGGAAACAAGGTGTGAAGATACAAGAAGGCCAACAGTTTGATATACGTGGAACTGTTGATGAGTTCAGGCATGAAGTGAACATGTATATGTTCTGGAAACCTGGGATGGAATTATATGTTTCTCATGTTCGTAGAAAGCAAATACCCTCTTATGTGTTTCCAGAAGGTTACAAGAGACCTCGTCCAGCAAGACCCATCTGCCAGCAGCTCGTCGATAGAACTTCTGGTGAGGATATAGGGGAGGAATGTGAAGGGGGATCCTCAGAGCGACGTCTTAAGCGGAAAGGTGATGCTGATTGCTCAGGTGCTAGACCAAATAAACCTGAGAAACGGGCATCGATTAGCCCAAGTCATGAGAAACTTGCAACTACTGATCAACAAGATCATGAAGGTATGTATTCATTCTCTTGTAACACCAGTATCATATAATGTACGTTTCGCAGTTAAGCTTTGGATAAGGATGTCACACTGGAGAAAAATGGGCCCCTTGATGAAAATGCTAATGTCTCATTGTCAGAGGTGATATTCAATGACTCGGTGGATGTTGGAGCTAATAGTCTGAAGGAGTCGATGGCAGTTGAGGGCACAGACGATTGTGTGGAAGCATCTTGTGGAAACGACAAAGATGAGAACGCTAGGAAGCTTACAAATGGGTCTTCTTTTTTGGAGTGTGGTGAAGCTTCGGCAGGAGACTTGTTTTGCAATTCAGAGATGATAAAGGTGGATCTGGAGCAGTTTGCTGGCAGTAATTGTACCATTGTGGGTGGCAGCCAAGAACTATTGGACGATGACAAACAAGGGACCATCCCAGGGACGGAACATTTGAAGAATGGATCAGCACAAAATGGTGTGGCTGATGTGTCGGAGGTCTTGCTTCTGGTGCATGCTTTCCTTCTGCAACTGTCTATAAACAATTATAGATATTATTCACTGAATTTATTTTGTATTGTTTTCTCTGTTGTACTATTGTTTTTCTAAAGCCAAACCTGGCACTTGGAGTGGCCCTCGAAGCTCGTGGAGGTGTGACTGCTGATGCGCCGCAGAAGCCTGCTTTGAGGCATGTCTCGGTGAACACCAAGTTTTTGTACTTTGCGGACATTGATGTTCTGTTTTCTTTATCTACTCCTGCTTTGTTGTTTTCTTTTTCTATACTTGTGGCAGGTGGAGTCTGACTTCAACAGCATAAACTTTTGTGGATGGATGGTCAGTCAAAAATGTAATGGAAGCGGCAAATGAAGTCACCATCTGAATTGCCATTTTTGTAAAATCCCGATCTGCACTTGGTGGGGGTAAGTTTTACTGGACTCATCGCAGTTGATGTCATGCATGCTGCTAACTGTTGTCACAAAGAGGGGAGACTGCAAGGGAGGAGCAGTTAAAGCGAGCTTCTGTAACGAACTTTGGCCCGAGGTGTTTAGTATTATGTTTGATCCACGAGACGATTTGAGCTTCAAAACTCTTCTTCTTGGTGGAAAAGATATTCAGATTTCAGGCTCTATGACAAGCCATGGCTATGCCTGCTGTCTGGAATGGTGTAATTTAAAAGTTTCTAAAGTGCCAGATCCTGGACAATTTAGGGTTCTTTATCTAGGTTTTAGATCAAGTTAGCCTTTTATTTTATTCTGTTTTATGTTAGTAGAGAACCCTGTGTACTTACTTGGTCACCTTGTAAAATAATAGTTGCATGTATGAGTTTATTCTGTATCACACGACCGTCTCGTCTAAATCAGATTGATGCATCAGCATGCGAAAGTGTAAAGCTTTATTACCTCTCGCTTCTTCTACCGCATTCCATGTTATATATATATATATATATAATAAATCCTTGATCACCTTCCAAGTATGGAACATTCGAGAGCTTTCAATGGCTTTTGATAATGGAATCTTGAGGTTGTGGGGTGATCGTGTCGTCTTCATCAACCTCTTTACCCTTCCTTCCCATAGCTTTTGCTCCGCCAAATTAGCTCTTCCCATACGCATCATTCTGTCAAAGTTTCATAAAAATTCTTCATGAAATTATTTAACACCCAGTATGCTAAAAAAAATTATTGGCACCTGTAATCCCAACTTGAGATTTGACTCGGAACCCATCGGGTGCGTTCATGCACTTAACGTGAGGAAGTGCGACGTCTCGAGGGATGGTGTCCACCCGACTGCTGTTTTTTGTTTCCACCTGCGGAGGAAGCGAGAGGGGATGCATCTAATAAATGACGTTTGGAGGGTTGCAGCTGTGGATAAGAGAACCCCAACATGGGGAACATCATCTCACTTTTTGAATGACTTTTGATAGTTTCTGCCTCTTATTCTCCTCATTTTATTCCTTTCTGTTGTTCCAGCACAAGAGAATTCCCTCAACGTGTTTAGTCGACTTTAACTGAGAGACTTCGATGTATGATTTTTTTTTTCTTTTCCCCTTAAAGGATGATTTGATGCTTCCCCAGAAGCATGAAGTAGGCGTGAAACATAAAGATTCCTTTTGTTGCCGACAACATGACTGATATCGGATGATGGTAACAAAAATAAGTTGCTGCCGACGACGAAGGAACTATTGGAGTCTTTGATACGCATCGATCAGTTTACGACCAGCAGACTCGTTGGCTTCTCCTGAACGTTCCTTCCAAGGGTGCCTGCCTTAGGCAATTAATTAGCTCTTTCAACTTCCCCCTTACTATTATAGAGACGGGTCTTGTGAGCATTCATAACTAGAAGAAGGTTATCGACTTAAGGTTGTAGTTGCCTGGCGTTAACTTTTCCTGTACGTTCCTTCGAAGGTGTCATCGGCATTTAGCTCTTTCAAGTGTGTGCTCATCTTCCACTGACGACGCCAACTCATCATGGTGCTAAAGAAACACACACCGCACGTGAAGATTTTGCATGGGTGTGGGGCTTCTCATCGCCATTGTCAGACGTCACCCTCATCTCGGACACACACACACACCCACCCATTGTCTATTAATATTTTTTTATAGAGATTTGACTATGCGAGCATGTCTACATGTTTACTTCATTCCATGACCAGCTCACCCCTTACTATAGAGACGGGTCGTGTGAGCATTAAAAATTGAAACGTTATCGACTCAAGAGATTGAAGTTGATAACTATGGATATGGCTTTTTTTTTTTAAAAAATTTCACTTCGTTTAAAATATATGTTTCTTTTCTTTTTGTAATTTGTATATGCTGGTTATGTAGGTATATCGAGTGCTCATTCCTCTTCCATTTAGGAGAAGAATCAGATCTTTGATTCGACAATTCATTTTATTGAATGTGAAAAGTCTGGCATCAGATCCGGGAATGGATGGTTTTCTCCCCCTAAGTCAACGACGATGGATATATATTCGACTCTCTGAAGAGGGATAAGCGGATAGAATACTTCGCTTTTGGTGTATTTGGAGTGTGATATTTCATTTATATAAATCAAAAATTTATATAAGATCCATTAAGATAATTGTCACCTCATACATAGACAAAGTTCATATTTTCAAAGATCATCTGGGGTTGTACTATCAGATGTGCATAGGCTATATGGGATAAAAAGTTATCGACCTTTAAAACACAATTCATATTTATTTAGGAAAATGATTACCTATTGTACATACGATAATACAGCTCTATTGTACATCATTCAATCAACCCTTCTTTCGATGCTTAGCACCTGCAGAAGCTAAGACAATTCTGAATGAGATCCATAAGGATATCTATAGAGAGCACATCGGCATCGGCGGCTGAACTCTAACATTCAAAATCCTCAGGAAAGCTATTTATTACATACCTATAATGCCAAAAGCATGCTTGAGTACAACATTAGTTTGCGATTTTCTTAACTTCGATTGACTGCAGTGGGTAATGGACCTCCTCGGTCCTTTTCCCTCTTCCTTGGGATAACAAAGATTCTTGATAATCGAGGTAAACCATTTTACCAAATGGGTTGAAGCCGAGCCCTTGGCATCCATCACTAAGAGACAAGTTGAATAGTTCGTCTAGAGGAACGTTATCACAAGATTCAACTCATCCTATCAAAACTACAAAATTTAACTAAGATTTATCTCAATAGCATACCCCCAAACTAATGGCCTGACTGATATAACTAACCGAGCAATACTCGAAGGCCTTAAAAAAAGGATTGTTGGAACCCTCGGTGCATTAGTCGAGGAACTCTCAAGCATCTTATGGGCGTCCTAAACTACACCAAAGACCACCACAAATGAATCACCCGTCAGTCTGGCTTTCAAGACCAATGTAGTACTATCACCCGAAGTTATTTTTCCAACTCTTTAGGTTGAGAATTTCAAAGAACATACATCAGAGGAGGCTTCGAGCTAAATTAGACATTCTCTTGAAGTAGAGAACCGAGTCACACCTCCGAACCTCAACATATAAAAGAGTCATGGCAAAGCTTTACAACCGAAGAGTGCACCCTTAACAAATCAGGGTCGATGATTTAGTCTTTCAGAAGATCGAGATCAATGACCCAACTCACGCTCGAGGCAAGCTTGCACCAAACTAGGAGGGTCCCTACATAGTAATCGACATCATTCGAGATGGAACTTACTAACTTGCCACACACAAATGGAACCCACTGCTAAGGACCCGACATATATCAAGCCTAAAAATGTTCTACGCTTGAAGATTGGGTCCTCACTGATACAACCACACCCATGCCACCAAATATCCTCTGGTTGGGTTAGGGAGAAATGGTTGATCCAATCAAGAAACCACATCAAGTTAGGAAGAAACATACAATTCAACTATCAAAGAATGATGCATGCGATTTCTTAATTCTAAATAAGTAATAACATTCATTGGTAAAAAATGCATTATTCGATTGATCGGAACCTTGCAGCCCAAAAAATAAAATTAAATCAACCACAAAAGAGAAAAAGTTACATTGAGGTGTTCAGGCCTCCAGAGGGGCAAGACTATCATCAAACGACACCTCCTCTTCCATTGAGATGGCATCATCCTCTGTTAATCTTGTGAATGGATTTTTCTCAACTTTCAGGTCAGGGTATTTGGCTTGGAACCGAGCCAAGGTGACCCAGTACCCATACTCAAAGGACATGTGACTCGAACTCTGGAGTCTTAGTTTAAAACTAGATGACTCGTTATATTTAGCAATCACCTACTATGCCTTTTTGTATACTGAATGAAGCTTAGTGCATAAAGCATCTTCAGCCTCCTACATTATCGAGTGAGCTGCTTCCATATCTCGAGACATATTCAGCAACTCATCCTCCATTATATGGACCCTGGCCAGGACCTCCTTCAATTAACGTTGTGAATCTCCAAGGCGTCGATGGAGGCCATCCACATCTTGTTATAGCTTCTAATGTTATTGCTCAGCCTCCTTGAGGTCAGACTTCAACTGATCAACCTCAGTGTGAAGGCCAACGGCTTGTTGCTAGGCTGCCACAATCGCCGCTGGACAAGGTCCAACCTTTAACTCTCGGATCTCATTTCAAATGTCGATGATCTTGTCACCCATACAACTAATCACTTGCCTCGCATTATATACCTAGTCGATCAGGGCCATCATGTAGTGATGATTCTACCAAAAGAACAAAATAATCATAACTCTAAGGCGATGTCATAAAAAAAAGATAAAGGTATGACCCAAACCAATGACCTTGTCGCCCGATCAATTAGCACCTTGGACGATGCCCCATAAAGCTGCTTCGCCGCGAACTGGCTAAGCACCCCTAAGGCGTACTCCGTAGCTATCGCCCCATTAGTCCAGAAGCGACTCTTGATCACCATAGTTGATTAATGGGTCTCAAGCGTAGCACCTAGCTCCCTGTCAGGTAGATCAGCCATGTGAAGTGCAAGGAATAGCTCATCATCTGATCAAGCTCGCGTCTAGCACAAGTCTTTCATCAACCTTAGACGAGGGGCCTTCCTCATAGTTGGATCAGCTCCGGCCGACGTGATGTGCTCCTTACCTCGAGGGCTTCGGGCTCCTGATTCATCATTGTTGAGACCTTACTTGGTGTTGTAGCCTATCGCGTGGCAACTTTCCAGGCTGTAGTGCTCTTCAACAACTTTCGCAATCCTAGCTTGGGGCTCTTCATGGGATGAGTGTCCCCATTTTTAGGGTGACATGCCTCGGAAGCTTCCACAGTTACCTCCTAGGACAGCGACAAAGCAGCACAAGCGACAGCCAACACACGGGGCATCCCCCTAAGGGCTTTGAGATTCACTATGTCTATTAAAACAAATTACTAGTCAGTGACAAACAGTCAAGGTACGAAAGATGAAGCAAGGATGAAACTATCTATACCCCAAGGGGCCATGTTGAGCTCTGCCTTGACCAACCAGAACTCGATCATGTCCCTAATAGCCCAAGAAGAAGATAAGATACCCCACAGCCTCCCAACATGCTCTCATCTTCATAAGACAAGAAAAAATAATGGGCTTTCCACCCCTTACTATTAGAGGGTGCCCCACTGACCCTAAAGCTGCCCGGAGTAGTGAGATAGTAGCCCCTTGCAGAAGCGAAAACATGTCAAAAACAACATTCAGGTGGGGATGATCGCTGCCCCCTAAGCATTCCCTAAGAAACACCATAATATAGCACCAAGAGTTGGGCACCATTTGCAATAACGAGATACACCACTACTAGAGGCAAGCCTTAATAACTGAATGAAGCGGCAACTAGAGTCTCACCTCAAGCGCATCGATGGACAACCCAAATCCATTTGAAAATGGATCATAAGGGCATTGCCCAAGCTGCGATGCTTGCAAGATATTATTACTCAAGATGCTATAGAGCTCCCAGATTTGCCCCAAAAGCTCATCGATCATGATCGAATTAGAGCTATGTTATTGGTAAGGCCCAATAGGCCTTCGCATCCATCAAGGTCATATACTTGGGCTATAGAGCATGCAACTCGTAATTGCCCGGGATGCTATAGAGCTCCCAGATCGGCCCCAAAGCTTCTCAATCATGATCGAATCAGAGCTATGACAACTTCATTACTTATAAGGCCCGATAGGCCTTTGGAACCATTAGGGTCATACCACTCGAGGATGAGCTCACTACCTCCACCTCGGGACTACCCGAGGATAACTATACGACTTGAGGAGACTGAGGGCTTGAGGAGAAAGAAGAAGAAGACATCCCAACCTGGTGGCTAGGGACCGATAAGAGGAAAATCTCGAAGCAGAGGAGAAAGAATATCAAATTAATAAAATGAAGCCTCTTAGGAAGAATAGGAGGGGTGCATAAAGAGCTCTTATCGCCTGACATGACCCTTCGTCTCCCCGAGAAAGGAATGGTTAATCACATTCGAAGCAAGCAAAACCCCACCAAAGTAAAGCGCATAAAACCCACAGTTTCTCGGTAGCCACTTAGTCACCCAAACCTAAAAAATTTCAAAATTTTTTTACCAAACTTTTAAACACATATCCCAAGGGTTGCCGTCAGGTTTCATCTAATCCCAAAGTTTGCCATCAGGTTTCATCACAATGCCATCATATTTCATAACAATGTAAGGCCTATCTCAACTAGTCGAATGCCTGAGTTGTGCTGCTTGGTTAGTCAACCGTGTGAGTTGCGTTGCTCAACCAATCAGGTGCTTGAGTTGTGTTGCTCGACCAGTCAGGTGTCCAAGTTGTGTTTCTCACCTAATTAGTTGCCCGAGTTATATTGCTCGGCCAGCCAGGTGTCTGAATTATGTTGCTCGGCCAGCCAGGTGTCTGAGTTATGTTGCTCGGCCACTTAGGTGGCTGAGTTGTGTTGCTCGACCAGTCATGTGCCCAAGTTATGTTGTTTGGCCAGTCAGGTGCCCGAGTTGCATTGCTCGACTAATTAGGTGCTCGAGTTATGCTGCTCGGCTAGTTAGGTGCTCGAGATATGTTACTCGGCCAGTCAGATGCCCAAGTTGTGTTGTTCGCCAGCCAAACACCCCAATTATACTTCTCTCCCAATTATAAGCACAAGTCGCTCCTCCCGGTAGATCATAAACTTGAGGGGAACCTACCGCGAGAGGACCCACAAAGTTGTAGACTCAACTGATATAGTATATTACGGTACTACCCCCGTGCCAACGGTCAGCAAGCCACGCCAGCATTGACGCGATGTTGACAACTCATGCAGAACAACAAAATTATACCCGAGGCTACACGAGATGGTGCTGCACCACACGAGCCGCTTGGGATTACGCTAGACGATAACACATCACATGAGCCGCCCGGGGACGCACGGAATGGTAACACATGGTATGGAGTCAAACGGGATGCCCAGCGTCACACGAAATGTACGAGCAAGCCGCTCGAAGCATAGGAGACCATTAAGAGATTGCGTACAATTGAACCTACATGATAAGGTATAAAAGTCGATATGGGCCAACACCAGGGGTGGGATCTCAAACATTAGAAAAAAAATACTTCCTCGACTCTACCACATACTGATTTAATTGAGGAGGAGTCAAGTCGGAAAGACACTCCTCGACTTTCACTTGTGTGTAGGAATAAGCTCGTTGTCATCCACCCCGAAGTGATTCAATAGGCGACGATTCAATACGAACAAGTGCTGACCACTCGATGACCTACACGGGCGACCTTGTGCACTTAAACCGAAATAAATCGTAATGAAACTTCAACCACAACATAAAATTACATAATAAAATCTTTCATGATGGAATCAAGGAATCTAAGGTTTTGTATAGTAGAAGCACTATTTCTTTTCTGCTCCCCTTTCATCGTCGACACGTTTGGTGTACTGCTCTCAACCCTACTTCACTTCATTGTCTTCATATATATCAAGTCATGAGGCAGTGATGTTGTATATGGTGCTTTCGGGAAGCAATCGGATAAGCTCTTCGAAGCTTTCAGGTTGATGGCTTTTCCTCGACATCGATCCTACGGTGGAGAATGCAAGTGCATCAGACATACACACGTCGTAACCTAATCAACCATTTCTGCTTACTTTTGTTGGTGCACGAGTCAGGTTCGTCAACGCAATCGCAGATGATGCCGTCATCCACATCCAAATCTATCGTCAGCCACAGCCCGGTCCAAATCTTTGTAGTCATCTTCGGCTGGACTCGGTCAACCGTACATGCCGAATTATTTGGAACAGATCAATGTGTGCGTGCAAGTGTACGCTTGCGAGACTCTCTCTCTCTCTCTCTCTCTCGCTCTCGCTCTCGCTCTCTCCTTCATGTCTCTCCTTACCCATTTGAGGACGTGAAAGTTGACTCCTCTCGTACAGAGTGAACGGAATGCGCCACTCTTCTTTGAAAGCGTGTATGAACGGCTTGCCATTTGAGCCTTTCGAGGTCCAAAGTTAGGGTTTGAAGAAAGAAGGCGAAAGGAGGACAGAGAAATAATTAGCGGTCAAATCTGTCATCAATGGTACGTGACGTCTTCATGCTGACAAGATCGAAGTTCAAAGAATCCGAATACGGTGACAAGACGTGATCAAATGGAAGTAGAAAGATAACAGTTGCATGTATTGTCTGAATCATGTGTTCAATATAAAAAATCAAGCTGAAGTACTACACACATTAATTCACCTTGTGATGTAGGACTAAATCAACGATGTTATACTTCCAATAATTCGTTCACCTCTTTTTTACTTTGATAACACCATCTATTTGGAGGTACTTCGATCACTATGAGAGGTATTAGAGGTAAATTTTGAAAAATAGATTAGTTTAGGAAGAATAGATTACCAAATAGATTAGAGGGCATAAAATATTAGAGGTAAATGGTGAAAATTTTATTTACTCAAGTCAATATAAAGCACTTTGAGAATTCGAAAAGTACAAATTAACAAATGTGATTATTTGGTTGTATTTATAATATAATTAGTTTGATTACATTTACTAATCTATTTCATTTTATAGATTTACGAGAAGATGGACGATGATGAAGAAGGGGCTATTGACCGAGTCTTGGTCAGTCCTATCTAGTTCATTGCTAACCTAATCTTAATCAGTCCGTTATCGACCTAATCTTAATCAATCCATTTCGATGAGTTTGATTTGAGTCGATCAATCGAATTTGCTAGACTAACCCGGTTCAAGTCAAATTTGATCGACCAACTTGGGAAGGACTCACTTGGACCTATGTCTAACGGCGACAGCTCGAGTAAGTCAAGCCCGAGACAAAACTCTATGCATGGAGGCTTGTCGGATCATAGAAGAATTATAAGCATATTTTGATCGTATATCTTATAATTCACGGTAGTTGATGAGTGCGGAACACCATGATATGATATGATCATGCATTATTGGTTTGCAGGTCTTTTCTTGGTGGAACCAATGAATCTAAGGTTTTGTGTCGTAGAAGCACTGTTTCTTTTCTCCTCCCCTTTTCATCGTCCACACGTTTGGTCTACTGCTCTCCACCCCCACTTCACTTCATTGTCTTTATATATATCAAGTTATGAGGCAGTGACGTTGTTATATGGTGCTTTCCGGAAGAGACGCAGAAGAACATTGATTGCTTCCGAAGCAATCGGATAAGCTCTTCGAAGCTTTCAGGTTGATGGCTTTTCCTCGACATCGATGCTACGGTGGAGAATTCAAGTGCATGAGACATACACACGTAGTAACCTAATCAACCATTTCTGCTACTTTTGTTGGTGCACGAGTTAGGTTGGTCGACCCAAGCGCAGATGATGCCGTCATCCACATCCAAATCTCTCGTCAGCCACAGCCCGACCCAAATCTTTGTAGTCTTCGGTTGGACTCGGTCAACCGTACACGCCGAATTCTTTGGCATGTTCACATCAACGCGTGCGTGCAAGTATAAGCATGCGAGACACTCTCTCTCTCTCTCTCTTCCTCTATGAACGGCTTGACATTTGAGACTTTCGATGTCAAAAGTTATTTGAAATAATTTATTAACTGATTTTAGTCCTGGATAATAAATTATTAAAATTTTTATAGTTTATTAGTATCTAAAATAATTTATATATTTTTAAAAATATAATATATAATCAACTCCCGTCAAGTCTGAGTTAACAAATATCAGAGTCTACATATATGACATACTACTCATAATAAATAATTAATATAATAATATATAATTTAAATTAAAAAATAGAACCACCAAAAATGAAGAGAGAATGCACCATCGTAAAATCGATCACTAGCAGTAGCACGGAGTCGCTGTTGCTTCGTAGGGAATCGTACCACGCAACCTCTCCCATACTAGTGATAAGCTTAGGAGTTTCTAGTCCTACCTCAAGTGGATGTGTGTCGATTAAATCTAACGTTAGACACACAATGATCTCCTAATCCTTCTTTTTTCTAGACGTTTTTGTCCTCGCCTCCTCTCACTTCATCCTCTCCTATGCTCTTACCCATCGTGCCTATGACATAATGGTATAACTTTTGCATACCTTTACCTCTTTGCATTAGTTCTTGAATGTGGCTTTCGTCAATTCCTCTTCCTAGACAAGATAAATTTTTTTAAGTTTAAATTACACACATCATTATATTAATAATTTATTATTAGTCAACATATCACATAAAGCATACTTTAATGTTTGAAAACTCATACCCGATATAATGGGTTTATATATTATGTTAAAAACTATTTTAGACATAATTAAAATCATAAAAATCTAAATAGTTTATGATAAAAATTATAATAATTAAAATAATTTTTAATTTAAATTATATATCATTATATTAAATAATTTATTATTATATAAATAGATTTTAATATTTATTAATTTTAAATTTGATAGAAGAAACATATATATTATATTTTAAAATATAAAAATTATAATAAAAGTCTGACTGATTCATTGCTAAAATGGAGGTTAAAATTAAATCTTTTTAACTCTTTAAGAAAGAATTGACGGGAAAGGGAGTCAGAGAAATAATTGACGGTCAAATCCGTCATATCAGTGGTACGGGACGTCTGCATGCTGACAAGATCTAAGTCCAAATAATGCGAAAACGGTGACAAGATGTGATCTAATCGAAGTAGAATCGTGATGTGCTGGCAAACCGTGGGGAAAGCAGTATCAGAAACTTCTACGTTTGGAAATCAATTGGGTCTCTAAAACCACGTAGAGAGCAGTATCAGCCTTCTGATTTATTGAGAGATTAGCATACGAGGAGTGCTTCATGTGTCACCCACCCTACTACTCGGCACAGCAAGTGGCAAGGATGTCAGAAGCATATCTACAATCATATTGATTTGAATGCACAATTCATTCATATTTATCAAGTGTCAGTGGGAGCGGATTATGCAGCCAATGGAAGAGCAGTCAATGAATGTGTCCACGATCTCAAGCACTCGAAGAGATTAAAGAAGAAAGAAGAAGGATTCGTCATCACCTTCTCAACTTCCCACTTGGGTGACAGAGGTTGGATTAGCAGCACATGATTCACGAAGCAGGAAAAGAAAGATGGTGACTGACCTTTTCAAAGGGAAAAGTACAGTGTATCGCATCTCGCTTGGACCTTGACGAGTGATTTAATATGTATCTGTAGGCAACTGGGAGAAAGATGTATCTTTTACGCGGTGGACAACAACAAGAGGGAAGAAGAACATGTTGTGGTTTGATCGAGACGACGATGGTAAGGCAATCGAACCGTGGTGATATCAACTGCTCCAACATGATCTCTCTGATAACAGCCCAGTTTTACATGTCAATCGTGTACTATGTAAATACATGTATGCGTCATGTTCGCAGTGTGTAATACTTACTATATGAGTAGGGACAGTCCCATACTGCTATGGCACTTTGACCGCCATTGATAGTGGGGCGATGGAGGAAGAAGGTCGAACAGGAATTGCTTTGATTTTTATCTGCAACCACCACGACACGCAGTGGAGAGGAAGCAGGTCAAAGTTGAACTCCATGGCCCGTAGCTTACACACCCATCCATCAACTACATGGACGACAAAGGAGGCATAAAGATGCAGATCATGACAACCACAACGAAGCTGGCATTGTCATCCTCTCTCCATGCTTCCCTCGTTTTGGCCGGGCAAAATCCAATCACTCGAAGCACAGCATGCACTGTGTTACTCACAGGCAATGCCTATCCACAAGCTTATCCTGATTCGAGGGCCAGGATCCTCCCACCGCGACACGTTGAATTGAGCACTCGCAGATCACCTCCTCCTCCTCCTCCTCCTCTCTCTCTTTATTGCCATTGCTTTCTACCCTCTCCGACTGCGACAGGCCTCGCCAATGGCAAACAACACTGGTGTCGGGAGCTCCTGACGCCATTGATTGCACACTTCTAGAGCACTGTCTCGGACGTCAAAGTGCTGAGCCTGTGGTGGTGTAGAGACGTGGAGGGGGTGTGCATGCCAAGTCCTTGCCATTTACGCAGCACGATAAAGCACGTACATCAATAACAGTTCACGGTCATATTACTTTTTAAGTATTATGAGGAGGTGAGAGTTGTTTCCTTCTCGCAGACATGTATACCAACCCTAATAAGGCTAGGAGATTAGTGTTACCTGTCTATGGAGCTCTTTTAAATCTTGAATATATTTGTTTGATTCTTCTCATTGCCCTACAGTGCGATCCTTCCAAGGACGAAGAACAGAGCGCCATGGACTGTACCATTCAGATCGACTTATTATATATACTCTCTGCCGACTGTTACACGATCAATTATGATTCCCACCACTTGCTGTTTTTAGGGTTCTTTTTGCCTCTTGAGACGAAGAAGTTTGGTTGTGATCCGTGCACATAAAACAACACCACATGCCATGACTGTGCATCACTGCAACTCCCGGTTCTATGGTTCCCAAAAGAAAACTAAAATTAAAGATTGCCAATAAGGATTTACCAAGAACATGGAATATGTATTTTCAGAAATGGTTTACAAACGTCCCCACGAGCTTCATCTCTCTCTCTCTCTCTCTCTTAGAGAAGAATAAGAAGAAGAAACACCGTAGCATCTACGATAGAGCTTGGAGCCGATTTCTGCAAACACTCACCGCAGCGTTCGTTCGGCCTCTGCAAGAACTGAACGTATACCATGCAGCAAACTTTTCTTCCCACCATTGTTTTCGATCCCGCCGAGAGTACCAGACACGTGATTGGGAGTTGTGCGGGACCCGTTCAGTAACGACACGCGAACACACGGGTATATCAGAAGCACAAGAGTACTCGTTGGTTTTAATATGGGGGATAAACTCCAGCCGTCCAGCGAGGTGAGGAAGGGCCCACCGCACCGCCAGGCTGTGCGCCTCCCATCCAACGGTGACACAGCCCAAGCACAAGGCACAAGCTCAAGCGTGTCAGCACACCCGTGTGCGCGCCTCGCCACGCCACCAGCCATCACTCCCTCGGCTCCATCCACCTGCCGGAGGACCTCGACCTAGCCAAGGAACCACGGAGCACGAGAGAACAAACGCGAAGCTACCTTCGCGCTCTACATATGACTCCTCCTCCCCGCCTCATTCCCTCTTCCTTAGCCCCGTTACTATCATCGCTCGCACGTGCTCCTTCTCCCTGTAGCACGGCATGCCTGCGTTAGGGTTTCACGCAGTGGTTCCCACTGAGGGAACTTTCACGAGTCTCGTATGGCATTCGAGATTGGATCCTAAACTCGAACGACGAGGTGTTTATGGGAGGTGGAGAGCGGACTGCTCCGGTTGGGTTCAACCTGGAAAGAAAGGGTGATTGATGAAGAGGAGGAGGCTCCACCTGAGGTGACGAGGAGACTGCGCATGGAGGAGAGACCAGAGATGTATGGTTTACGTTCTTGTAGCAAACTGAGAGATCATTGTGCCATTGTCTCCGGAAACAAAATTAGATAGATGGGAATAGGAAGATGGAAACAGGATGGGAAACAGTTCGGGCGAGATGGAGAACAGGTGTGTATCTGTCCTTTGTCAAGTAAATGACTACTGATTGAGGGTTGTCAGACTGATGGCCCATAAATTGATGACTTGCAGGTTGTCCGATTCATGGCCAACATGGTTGGTGTTGGAAGACTCATACGGAAGCAGGCTTCGCCATGAGCGAGCTTGGTCGGTCTCGTCTCGGCCTGCATGACTGCTTGACCTCATTTCAGGTACATATGGCCTCTCTCAGAAATCTCATATATGGCAGCACTTTCTCGCCGACTGTTCCAAAAAAAAAAAGACAGCTCTCTGGTTGCAGAAAGCGAGTTGATTTTGTCTTCCTGGTGAAGTCCAGATTAAAGGGATCCTGTCATAGGTTTGAATTGAAATGATCCAACAAAATGAAGCTTATATATAAGGATCACCGATGGAAACCCAAACCAAGAGGAAAAGAATACGAGGATGACCAATGAGGAGGAGGAGGTCCGTTTAGGGGGGTGGAAGCCACATCTCAGAGTTGGGAGGGTAGAGAGAAGGGAAACGGCTAATTTAATCGCAAGAATTGACCCCTCTCTCTCTCCCACCCCCCCCGTCCCCGCCCGCTATATTAATAGACCCCATACTGGAAACGCAAGCATTGAGCCTTCCCCCCCCTTGGCTTCCAACCCTCCTCTCCTCTCCGCATACGAAACGGAAGAGAGCAGAGCAGACGTCTTTGTTGGCTTCGCTAAAACAATCCAACTCTCTCTTCTGTGCTCTGTTTTCTTATCGTTCACCTTCTTCCGATAGCTAGAGCTCGGGGTAGAGCCTCTGAATTCCGGTGGCTGACGCCTCCGCGATGTGCAACACGACAACCACAGCCGCCGCCGTCTCCATGGCCTCCCCCCACGAAAAGAATCCCCTGCTCCCTCCGGGCCATATTTATCTCACCCTCGTTCCTGTCTCCAAACCATCCGGTAATAGCAATAAAAGCCAGGCTTCCAAGTCACCTGCTCTCGAGCCCCCACAGAAGCCAACCACCACCACCACCACCCAGAAGTCGCTGCTTCCTTTGCCGTCGCCGTCGGAGACGCTGCAGGAGGCCGGCTCCCTCTTCCGCCTCTCCTTCCCCATTGCGCTGATGGCGCTACTCATCTACTCCCGCTCCGTCCTGTCCATGCTCTTCCTCGGGTCCCTGGGCGACCTTCCCCTCGCCGCCGGCTCCCTCGCCATCGCCTTCGCCAACATCACTGGCTACTCGGTGCTCTCCGGTCTGTCCCTCGGCATGGAGCCACTCTGCTCCCAGGCCTTCGGCGCCAACCAGCCCCACCTCCTCGCGCTCACTTTCCACCGCTCCGTGCTCTTCCTCCTTTGCTCCTCCGTGCCCATCGCGTTGCTTTGGCTTCACATGTCCCGGATTCTCTTATTCCTCGGCCAGGATCCCGAGATCACTGCCCTCGCCCATGCTTATCTCCTCTTCGCCCTTCCGGACCTCCTCTCCTTCTCCCTCATCCACCCCATCCGGATCTACCTGCGGTCCCAGGGCGTCACTCAGCCGCTCACGACCGCCGCAGCCTTCGCAGCTGCTGTCCACCTCCCCGCCAATTACCTCCTCGTCACCCGCTTCCGCCTCGGCGCTCCCGGCGTCGCCGCCGCCGCCGCCGCCTCCAACCTCGCTCTCCTCCTCTGCCTCATCCCCCACGCGCCCCGCGGGCCCACCGCCGAGTGCCTGACCGGGTGGGGCCCGCTCGCCCGCCTCGCCGCGCCCAGCTGCGTCTCCGTGTGCCTCGAGTGGTGGTGGTACGAGCTCATGATCCTCCTCTGCGGCCTCCTCCCCGAGCCCAGGCCCGCCGTCGCCTCCATGGGCGTCCTCATCCAGACCACCGCCTTCGTCTACGTCTTTCCTTCCTCGCTCGGCTTCGGAGTCTCCACGCGCGTCGGCAACGAGCTGGGCGCCAACCGGCCAGAGCGGGCGCGAGTGTCCGCCGCCGTGTCCGTACTCCTCGCCGCGGTCATGGGCCTCGCCGCCATGTTCTTCACCGCTGGCGTGAGGGAGCGTTGGGGACGGATGTTCACTGACGACAGCGAGATCCTGCGGCTGACGGCGGCGGCGCTGCCGGTGGTGGGGCTGTGCGAGCTCGGCAACTGCCCGCAGACGGTGGGATGCGGAGTCCTGCGCGGGAGCGCGCGGCCAACCCGGGCGGCCCACGTGAACCTGGGAGCGTTCTACCTGGTCGGGATGCCCGTGGCGATCGGGCTGGGCTTCTGGCTCGGGTTAGGCTTCGTCGGTCTATGGATGGGTCTTCTCGCGGCCCAAGTCTGCTGCGCGGGGCTCATGCTGCACGCGGTGGGCACCACCGACTGGGAGTCGCAGGCCCGGCGGGCCCAGATGCTGACGTGCGCCGTGGCCGCCCCGCCACCGGTGCTGGAGGAGGTGAAGGTCGAGCCGGCGGCGGCGAAGCTGGTGGTGGAGGAGGAAGAGGAGGTGGGCGCGAAGGGTGTGGTGTGTTGCTATGAGCCGCTGATATCGATCAAGGTGTGCGATCTCGAGAGATAATGGTGTGTGGGTTGGAAATGACGATTTTTGTCTGGAATTCGGAAGGTGGAGAGAAATTGATGGACTAAATCTATTTTTAATCTCTAACTTTATGACCGAAGAGAAGAACACAGTATTATTTTTATTTTTTCATCATCTTCTTCCTCGACATCTCGATGAGAAATCTTATGTCGATCTTTGTTCAATGGCGATTGTACTATTAATTCCATCGGGGTGTAAAGTGGGTATGAAAAATGTACATTTATCACCTCATGTTCAACATATTATTTCTTTGCTTACATTATGAGCCTCCTCTCTCAGTTCCAGACTGTGTTATATATTATAAGACAGCAGATATAAGCTTGGAGAGCGGTGCAGAACCATCTGCGTCCAGAAGGGAGAGGGGAGGACAAGATCAAGTTCACTGTCATGGCTAGTAGCTATAATGCTATCAAACATGGAAGAGACCATGGATCTCCTCCTCATTCGAGGTTTTCGGGACATGGCTGGGTGCGCGTCATTAGCAAGCCATTATGGATGATGATGGTCCAGCTCGCAAGGGTGTTAGGATGGCACTATCGTTTGCTCCCCATTAAAAGTGTTGGGAGAATCAAAAGTCAAATTTTCCCGGGAGCATCTCTGGTCTCTCTCTCTCTCTCTCCCTCTTTATCCGCCGACGTAAACGTTATCGCCTGCTACTCTTGCTTGTCATCATCCCTCAGAACTGTTATCGACTGCTGCCACTGATCTTTTACAGGACGGGAGGGGCATGAGTCATGTCAACTGTGCGGGTGTTTTGGTTGCGTCCTAAGAAGAGAACCGCTCGAAAGGGAACAGGACACCCCATGTCTGATGCCAGGAAGCGGCTGGTCCACGGCGGGGGGGAGGAGGACATGGAACGCGGGGAGGGGCACGAGGGCGGTGGAGCAGCCTGTTTGCTCGTGTGGACGACGGAAGCTCCCACGTCCAATTTACGGAAGGGGATGGCTGCCTCTTGGCCTCAGGTTGGAGAGTGATGGGTGCACGTGATTGCCTCCCTCCTTCCCCACCCCCTCTCTCCCCCGGCCGTGGCCCCGTCGCACTTCAATGCACAGTCATTTCGTCAAACGACAAGTAGATCGATCGATGCACGGATCTTTTACCCTTAGATCTCATGAACACAGGACCCTTGGGATGATACTGACATGGCATCTGCTATTTAGTGGGTCTTCAAGAAGGCCGAGCATTTTTTTGGGACCATGCAGCATGCAACTCTCTGAATCTATCTACCCCCATCATTGATCGGGAAGTACGTTTCACTCTGATTTAACTCCATAAGAATAGAGAAACAGGGTGAAGTTGTGGACGAACGACACAAGAGTTGCAATGCACTGACTCCAAGTACATCTTCTTTTTAATCCCTCTCTCCAAAGTTGAGGCAGCACGGCCAAAGTGCCCTCTCAGGTCCTACACGGCCACTGCAGTGGAGAGAGAGAGAGAGAGAGTGAAGAGTTTGTCACGTAGGAAAAGGTTTGAGGCACCACCGGGTTCCCATGCAGGAGGCGACAAACCTAAACCTTGCAGGAATCATCATTTTTGAGAGCCCCTCCTGCCCTCCGGCATTATATTATATGACACGGAGAGAAGAAAACTGCGAGTGTGGCTGTGCAAGGAGGGGCGTTTGGACCCACTGTTTGGTTTCCACCCAATCCTCCCAAAGCATGTCAGGGCCTCAGACCAGATGGGGGTGGGACACCCTAGGCCAGGTGCCACTGTTCTCCCATCGAACCCTAGCTAGCTCACCTGTTCCTTCCTCCTGTGCTCCTTGTCACTTTTGCTTGACACAGATAGAAGCAACAGAGCACCTCCTCGCAGCAAAGTTCAAAGGAACCACAAAGCCGAAAGATGAATCCTACAGAGCCTAACCATGTCACTGGTTGTTGTAGCAGCAGTAGGAGGAGGAGGAGGTTAGGTTTGTACCAGTGGTGACTGAGGTGAGAGGGGGGGGGGAGATGGATCTGAGTCACCTGGACATGGCAATTAAAAAGAAGCTACATGTTTTGGTGCCCTGCACTTGCACTGAGAAAAAGGCTTATTTTAACTTAGGCCATGCATCAAACCATAGGTTTGGACAACAAAGATGCGTAAGTGTTTCTATAAATAAAGGGTGCATACGAGATTTCCCTGACTTTTGAGTTGGATCAGTGTAGATTATTGAAGCCTTTTTTTTTTTTTTTTTGTCTCGAAACACAGGAGTTGACAGATTCCAAAGCCTATAAGCGTAAGGGTGTATGACAATTACTCATATGGCGATCGATAATAAGGTGTGGAGTAGTGTTTGAGAATGAATAAGATTGGCGTGAATTCTTCATCCAGTGGCAATAGTGGAAGAATAGAATTATTCGTCATACGTCACTATGCATTAAATGAATGCAAATTTTGTTTGCCACTCCACTAGTGACTTGATGTCTTTGATACGAAATATTTAGGATGATACAAATGCTGTAAAGTTATTTGGTTGTAGTCGTTGTTCATGGAGACACGCATCATCACCTTTATTTGATATGACTCCTCGAGAATGACCTTCACTGATGATGCATCGCTTTAACCCAAAAAGTATCTGATCCTTTTTGATTTATTCGATGGGGTAACAAGTTCTAATCGATTGCACCAGGATGTTACATTATTATTATTATTATTATTTTATATATATATATATATACACACAATATAATAGAATCCGGCAAACCATGTCATATGTCCTGTTTTCATGGAAGGAGTTATAATCATAACAAATAAAATAGAGAAACAAAAAGGCAGAAAAGAGAAAGAAAACAATCTATCACCCCAGCTAGAGTCATAGGGGTGGCATATGACTGCCATTCCTAGATGTTGGCATAGCAGAGAAGCTAGATGGAGAAGAGAGGAGAGGAGAGGACAGCATCATCCCTCGCCATTATGCATCTCACATGCAACCTATGCATTGGGTTGTATTTCTGAGGTAGATCTTTGAATTTTTTTTTTTTTTCTTTTGCTGCTTCTTCTTCTTCTTCTTATTCTTGGGCTTTGCTCACGTCTGGTCCTTGGGACATCATACCTCATGCTGGTGGATGTGTCTGGAGTGGGTTAGACATCAAGCGTCAGTAAAGGCATTAGCTTTTTGAACAGTTCAGCAAGGAATCAAGCAGAGAGAGAACACAATCTCCTGCCACTTGAAGTTATCTGCTGCGCGTGTGGGTGGTGGTGGTGGTGGTGGTGGTGGTGGCCATGGAGAGGGAGGGGGAAGGAAAGGGGGGCCAAGCATATACTGTATGTGCGCACAGTTCCTTTTCCTCAAATTGGCATAATCTGTCTCCCCCACACATGCTATCTGCCCTCCTATCGTGTTTTCCTGTTGAGCTCATGTACTCCAGCCCCATGATGGCTACTCGCCTCCTAGGTTGACAGAGGGGCCGGTGCCAAAGTGCCATGGTCAAGAGGGGGAGGGGTGAAACCTTGAGGGCAGGGGCAGCAGCAAGTACCCCAGGATAAGAGGTGAAGTACCAGAACCTCATGATATCTCGACATGACCAAACCCAAATACCCAAAAACAACCCAAACCCCTTGGTAGTAGTACCTGTGAAGAAGACAGATGAAAAAGCATCAACTCAGACGTGAAAACGAGTCCTTGGAACTTGGAATGGGTCCAAAACCACGTCCGGGAGCACCAAAAAGAGATGAGTCAGATAAGTATTTTTCCCTGATGTGGATACTGGCAGCTAGTCCTCTATGGGAGTACTTGAGGTGAGGAGCATCCGGATCATTTAGATTGCACAATCAACTCTGCATCTTTTAAAATCTTTAACTGATGTGACCAGCTCAGAAAAGATGCAACCAAATTGTTTGTTGGAATGCATGCACGAGTTCAGCCGATGACAGTGCGGGGAGGCCCAGGAGATGGACTGCCCAGCAGAGGAGAGGAGAAGGGGGGGGGGGGGGGGGTGGGTAACAGTGCCTGGCGTCAAACAAACAGGTGGTGGGCGAGAGGGCCGAGGAAGGGAAGGCGGGGTACATAGTAACATGACCAAAGGGGGGGGCAAAGAGAGTGACGCCTGACGAAGACACACACATACGTTTCCTTCTAAATGGGCCCGATCCAATGGCCTGGTCCGGACCAATTAATGGCAGTAATGAATCGAGGCCCAGATCTGGTGGTCCATTTCCCCGATACTTTGGCTCGCCGCTCACATGGGGGAGAAGAGGGACCACCCCCATCCATCCATCCTCCTCCTCTACGGACGCCGGTTGGCATTGCCTCCACAAAGCATGGGAGGCTTCCCATTGGGTTTCGCCTCCTCAAATTACACAGCTCCGTCAAAAAACAAAAAACAAAAAACTACCCATCCCAACACGCGCCGATGATGATTATTACGTCGACAATGCGAACTCGAGTGACGCACGCCTAACATTTGCCCGCATGGGTCGGCCATGTGGTACCGTCCTCCTTACCTTGCTGTCGACAGTGTGACAATCTAACGCACGGATATGGTCCCGAGTTGGATAGGTTGGCATAGACTCGATGAGGGTGACGTCCAGCCCCAATGGTTAGCTCCGCTTTTGGATCCACGAGACCCGCCGAGGCATGGATGGCACTTGAGCTGTTACGGTAAGTCTTGTTTCTCTCGGTTGCATTGATTTGGTCAACGATGTCGCCATTTCTTCCTGTCATTATGGATCGGGTTAGAATCGTGACCAATTGACACGAAGGCCACTGCTCACAGTTTGGAGGCCCATGAAGGAACCTTTGGTTTCGATAGGCCCATCTTCTCCAGCAGCAACAACTTTTAATTGACAAACTAAAACTTGATACAGATTTGTCGAATTCGATGAGGATGAGGATGAACAGTCACATTCTTGAGAACAAACTCGATGTCTTCTCTAAGGATAGCTCCAGTTTACCGTACAACCTCGGGTCGGCATGTACGCCTTTGTATCTCTGGAACGGGTATGCTGGACGAGCCATTTGCAGGCAACCTGATCGACAGCATACAATTCATGTCACGCACTATATATAATTTACTTTGCTACGTAAATAAACTGTATATTAAATATGCATCGATATAAGCATTATTTGGTAAGATTATATTTCAAACATTCAAATAGATTTACCCTTCTAATAATGTTTTAACATTTATTCAAGACTGAATACATATTTTTTTATTTAAATTAATAAGTAAATAAATAAATTAGATAAATAAATGTCTGTATGTAAGTTTAAACAAAATTATATGGCCCATATATATAATAAATAAATAAATTCTATCTTCTAGAAGATAAATCATGTCAGTCATTTTAAATAATGTTGTAGGGTAATTTTAAGAATTTTAAAAATTTTATTCGCATCCAGCTAACCTGAGATAGTGCCAACATTTGAATATTTGTAATATAACATCCATACCAAATATGATTTGAAAAAAAAAATTATAAAACACTAATTGATATTTGAAATGTGCATTAGACCCTCAATGCATATTTTAAATGTGTTCCCAAACACACCCTAATCCTCGCTCACACGCAATTATTAGAATTGGAGATCCTAATCAGACCTCATGGAGTCGAAATGATACCTGAACATTTAAAGTATGGCACTTACTATTGACTTTAAGAATATGACTGTTGTATTACTATAATAATATTATTGCTAAAGTAAATACTATTTCATTTTATTTAAAATGTAAGTCCACAGCGCACATAGTAGTGGAACTGCTTGAAAATGAAATCTCGCAGCTGACAGGGAAAACATTGCACTTCGAAAGGTTATAATTAAAAACACGAAAACATTATATTCTAACAATGTTGGATTGAGCAAAAGTACTTACAACACCTCCTCGTGATACAGCTTCATTATTTCCCTCCATCCAGGTAATAGATCTTCTGAAAGAAAACATGATATTAGATTGAAAGTTTCGATACCACTATCAAATTGATTCGAACCAAATAAAATCAATTCTGTTTATAAAAGTAACTTTTTGGAGTAAAATTGCCAAGAGAGTAAATTTTAAGTGCATCAAGCATAAAATTTTTGAAGATATCATAAAGCAAATGGAGCATGTTGATGCACCATCTATTTGGACTCTGTACCAATAATTTTTAATAGCCAGAACAAACTTAGACATTTGTCAAGCCATGTGGACGCTCTTAACTCGTATGGCAATTGTCAGATGAAGTAATAAAATCATGAATCATTAGAAGTAGTCTCAGTGAAAAACTTGAGACAAATACATAAGACCTCTAATTTTAAAAACAATCAGAGGATTACAACTTTTAAGCACGTAATATCCCATGGCTCCTTGAATCTCTAACTTACATGATCTGGCCAACAGCCAGAAGACAGGAATGGTTTCTCTGCTTGAGAATCATCTTCAGGTACTTCGATGCCAATAAGATATACTTCCTTATAATCACCTAGAAACCAAAGAGCAATAAGCGCAGATCTAGATAAAAACATGCTTATTAAAATGAAACAGACTAAAAATAAACAATTTGCAAGAGTTCCAATTTCAGTTGTCAAGCTATTTGCATATTACAAAGACAGTTAATGATTGCTTTCTATATTCCTTCTTCTATATAAATAAATGTATATACTAGTACACTAGGCGGAAACTGCACGAAAAACCAGTTAAATAATTATTACTTAATGGATTTTTGAGTAATGCAATTCCACTTGAATACTCTATCATCCAGGAACAGATAAAAGAATGTATCACTAATTGCAACAGACTAGAAATTGCAATATCTTGATGTGTCTGTTAGCAGGTAGAAAAGTCATTTAAAGAGAGAGAAGCAATACTGCAATAGGCACACAGATTACAAATATGTTTAAAAAATATAAAATTTAGAAAGAAGAATGTAAGTTTTATAAGAGATGGGAGAGATATTACCTATGTATCACATATTATGGAGTGAAATAGAACAAGCGATGATCCACATGAGGTCTGAAATTCTTATATAAAGCTTTTCCGTTGTGACAATCACTGAAAAATGGACTGGGAAATTTATCCTGATTTCCAACCAGTTGCATCCCTCACTAATCTAGAAGCCCCTTTCTCTACAGAGAAATTTAAGTCGGCGATCTTCTCTTTCAGCAGAGACAAGTCCCTTGACCATAATGGTTTCCCATGGCATTCTTCTATTAACTCCTGGTAGTTGACTCATTCTAATCTCCTTTTGTTCCTCCAAGAGTTCTCTAGCTCAAACTCTACCAATTAATCCAATCAAGTTGCAGTTTCCCTTATTGGTAACTGGAAGGATTATCCTGTAAGGTTGTCTATCAGGTACTCTTTCAGATTGTAAACCCTACCTAGTAAACTTTCTCACAGGGATTATCAATTGCTGACTAATATATCCATCATTAAATATGAGTAATAGCACCAAACACTTAAAGAGTATTTCTCAGGCAGACTGATGACAAATACATCATTACATATTGCAGGTTTTAGAAACTATTCCAAAGGTTCAGTAAATTCTGATTCTCATATATTTAGCAGATGATGACATAAAAACAGGCCTAAGAAGGTGAATGGTGAAAAATGAACAAGAGAAGAATTAACACTCGCCATTTATTTGATTCTCTGGATCTGAAATCTGATCTAGAAGAGGTGTGTAACCTGGATGTTTCTTGTTTCGAAGCAGCTTCATTTCTCGTCAATAGGAAGATTAAAAAATTTCTTATGTTGAGAGAAAACTTCATCCATTAACTCTTGCCTAATTCCATGTTCAATCACATAAAAGGATCCAGAATCTAGGCATGCCTGACAATCAATAACAAAAGCAAAGGAAACGGGAAGGGGAAACAAACAGAAAAAAAAAAAAAAAAGTTGTCATATTTATCTCATCCTGCAAGAAAAATCTTAGCTAACAGTTGAATAATTGAATTCATTGTCAGTATCTTACTAATTCTAAAAAGAGATAATCATGTTATGAGAATAATCATTTTATTGTCAGTGGTCCAATAATGTAGCATTTAATTTACAGGATTTACTCACTAAAACTGGAATCAGAATTCGCAAATGCCAATTCCTATCATTTGGTTGGAAAAATCATATGTCAAATCTCATTCTTAAAGGAATCAAATTCCCCTTTTGAAAAGTTCTGATATCTTACCTAGTGGAATGGGATTTTAATCACTTCCCAAGGACTTAGATAAAGAGCCTTTAAATGAAAAGGAAAAAAATGTTCTGTAACAATAATCTGCAACCGAAAACAGAATAATTGATAATATTGTTTATTTTTTAAATGGACCACAATGCCCAAGTAGGGGACATGACATAATTCACTCGAGTCAGTTTAATCCCAAAAAGATAATGGAGATGCATCATCTTCTATAACAATGAGGAACCGTACAACTTGAACATGATGAGGATTAAAACCCGAATTCACCGGTTGTGGGTGATGCTCTAGACAAGGGATAAACGCTTAGGCTTGAGCTTAGCTTGATTTAAAATATGGCCATAGTTAGGCCACATTTAAGTGAGTAACGAGCCAAAATTGATCATTCATCTGGGCTTCATACTAAAATTTAAAGTCTACTTCGAACATGGTAGCCTAGACCCAAATTGGCTCGATTACAACCTTAACCATGACCGTTACGGATCGCAGTATTTATTTATTCACTGCCAATTTTTCGTAGTACCGGTTTACAATGAAATAAGACCGGCGAAAATTGAGGCACGTTGAAAGAAGCAAATTAAATTTAAGGTAAAGCATAAACCGAGAAATACCCCAACTCCCGTCAAAATCTTAACATAAACCACAAGAAATGAACAAGGACGAGAGTTGGTGTAATCAAATGGAAGGCACCTGCTTGAGAAGGGCAACGGACAGGGCTGATGCAATTCAGAGATTTGGCGTTTAAAGCCAATGTACAACTCGCCATCTTTGCCGACGCTACTACTTTACGGATCTCTCTTCTTCCGCTTGTCCTCGTCTCCTCACTGAGATATATTTGCGAGAGGGCGGGCAATGTGATGATAATAAAGAGGATAATAATATCATGTGGATGATATCATTCTCTTTGTCCGGTCCGCTTTTGTTACCCTGGAAAAATAAAAAGAAAGAGTGAGTTTATGAACCAACCACTAGTTTCTATCTCATAAGACAAAAAGTATGGAGCAAAATAGTAATATAATAGCGCACGCAAATAATCGAATAAATCTCCACAAACCAACAGTAACTTTAGGGCATTTCCACAAACCAACAGTAATCGAATCAATCTCTATACCAAGACACTAAAATATTATGATGCGCACTAATTTATCAAGGTGTAACCGCGTCAATGTCTCATTCCGAATAAAATCTGACGTGGCACTGCTCACGGTCCAGAACGATCAGCCTAATTTATCCGACGATTAGCAAGCATCACGCGCAGTTACCATAGCAAGCATACATGTTGCTCGAGATCCATGCGCGAAATGATGCCTTCAAATCTGGAGGATCCCAATGGTGCACCAGCGGTCGCATATTGGAATTGAAATCATAATCAGGAATTGAAACCGAAATCAGAATTGCCGATTTTGAATCTGGTGTCAGAATTAACTCTTAGATGGTTGGATTTCGATTTTTGAAATAAAAAAAATTAAGATCGCCCATTTCAAAGCCAAGATAAAATCTGACATAAATGTATAATTCATAACAGACTACGCGTGGCAGGTGGTGGGTTCATTAAGGGAGGTCAAACATAGGCACGATGGCCCGGGGAATGGTTGTTCCACCGACCAGACCTCATGAAACATTGATTTGGAATGTTTGGTTCGGAGGGCCACTCATCGTCCATCTGGAGTCCCAAGCACCTATTCGCTCGCTAAACATGATTTCGAAAATGTTTGGTTCGGAGGGCCACCCCTCGTCCATCTTGGAATCCAAAACACCTACCCGCCACCAACTAATTGCCTCCACAAACCGATCCCACATCTCACATTCTTACCCTCCATTCTGATTCACTCAGGCGCACGATGTGTGCAGGTGCAAACATATGATGCGCCCTTTGTCTTACCGGTTATATACCTCAACAGAACAAAAGGAAAAGGAACACAGCTCAGCCATGGCTTTGGAACTGCATCATCCGAAGTCCCGCGAGGAGCTGATGCGGGAGATCGAGTCACAACGTTGTAGCCTCTGCAGGTCAGTGGTTAGTTTTCGTTCACATTAAGTTTATTTACATACGCCTAGCTAGTTGAAGCGTAGGTACAAGCAAAGGTAGGTGTTATGTTGATGCTATTAAGAGACTGAAAGGATATATTGCTTGCAAAGTCTAGACATTATTCCGGTCTGCAGCGTCCGATGTACATAGCTGAAGGCAATATGTAATAGTTGAATGTTTCGTTGCTAGCGATCCAAATCCATCTGCATGAATCAAATTGGCTTCATTCGTAGTCTACTAGTGTCCGGGGCTAATAATCTCATTTTGTTCTAACATAGCTCATGAGGTTTTCCGGCCTTAGAATGCCATCATTAAGGACGATAGAGGAATTGCAAAGAAGCGCTAACAAACCATCATAGCAGGTTTACCCAAGAACAAACACATCAGCATCACGCTCGGCCCCTCAGTCCATTTTTAACCTCAACTTGATAACCCATCTATTTTGGTTTTTCTCTCTTCTTGTTTTTCGCTTTTCTTTCTTCTTTTTCGTTGTTCTTTTGCGTGTAGAAGCAACAGTGGTTTCATTTTGCCGTTCCATTAGACCATCCAAGAAGCTTTTAATTTTGGTCGACAATGTGGCAGTACAAAACTCGATACGTCCTACGTCCCACTGTTTAAGTGCACATCTCTCTCTACATCTCTAGAGGACCGTACTCAATTTTGGTCTGGGAGGTGGATCTTGAGTCCTGCTCCAAGAACAATCCAACTACCAACTGGGAATATTGCTGCCATTTAGTTTAGTGTGGCATCGGTTAAGAGAAACTAGCAAGTCAAGAAACTACTACTTCTCTAACACAATTTCAGATCGAATATAAAAAAATCAAACCAAACCGGAATAGAACCGATTCAAAACTGACTCAGTCTAAATCAATTCATCAATAGTTCAATTCTTTGATTCGGCTAGTTAGTTCCAATTTAACCAAATCGAATTAATTTTAATTTAAAAATTATCAATTCAATTAAATTCAGTATCCTAAACCTTTAACCAACTCAAGAATTCAATTTGGCGAATAACCTAAGCTCAATTTTACAAATCTTGTTATGTCATCCAATTGGATCAAGATTCTAATTCGATTCAATTGAATTAACTCAGTTCATTTAATATATATTTTAAATTAATTAAAACTATAAATCGATTAATTGATTAATGAAACCGGATTAACAGATTTTAAATCAATTCGATTAGATAACTTTGAATCGGTTTTGGTTAGAACTATCTTATTTTAATCAAATTAAATTAAACAAATAATTCGAGAGCACCTCTATACCAAATTACGAAACTATGAGTTAGTTGGACTTAAGTCATAGTCAATCAAAGTGGTTGGATCTGACTACTAAATCCAATATACATTGTCAAAATCCAAGTAACAAGTTGTTTTGGAAGCTCTTGTGCCCACCATATTCTGTACTAACAAACATGATAACCAGATAAGATGTTATGACCACTAATCTCCTTCCTGAAATATAATGATCACATATGACATTATAACTTCTATTGGGCAACACTGGTAAACCAACTGTGTTAGTGTGGCATTTTTTAGAGACTCTAACTACCAGTCAGACCAAACCAAACAGTCTATAGGCCAGAATAGAACTGGTGTTCCCAAATGGGTGCATATTAACTTGGTTTTCAATGTTGGTTGCAGACCAAAACGAACAACCAAATTGGTTTCAAAACAGAGCATCACAGATGTGATGGGCCATGGACTTCGTCAAGACCTGGGCTAGTAATGCTTCAATGCTCATAAGTCTTCTAAGAGGATTTGTTTTAGCAAAGGCAACCATCGCTAAAGGTGCAAAAACCCTGCACAAAATCTATATAGAGTTGGCTGCTCCAGCCATTACAGACCCGTTGCCACTAGGTCTGGCGGGTAAAACCTTGTGCAGCTGCTGCTATAGACATACACAATGCTTTCTTGGGTCACTGTTTGGTCCAGTCCTAATAACTATGATTTAAGATGGTTATTAACAATAAATGATTCAACTTGAACTCAAATGTAAATCTAATTATATTACATGTATCTCATAAAAGCATAAACAAGTATATGCACAAATGACATAAGCACATGACAAAGTGGAGATTATCTTAGAGAAATAATTGCAAGAATAACAAATATAGAAAAAAAGGGTATATATTCCCCATTAAATCATAATCAATAAATGAAGGAAATGCGCGCAAAAGATTTTTTAGATACCACTGGTCGGAAACTTCTTCTCTTTAACTGTTAGACACAACAAAAACCATAAGAATTAAGAAATATATCCAGTAGGTGCTTCTGACCAACAAGCTTTACTTGAGATGACAATCATATGTTTTATATTTCACTTTGGGCTTCAAAATGTTTGTTCAGTTGGTCAATCAGGATATAACCTTCACTAGCCATATCAACTACACTTTGTAAGGGTTTCTAAAATTAGTCTTATGAAACAGGCTTGTATTTATCTACTATATAGGTCAGAAATTGAAGAGAGATATAAGTCACCATTCAAAAACTTTGTGTTTCTCTTCTAAAGGCTTCAGTTGTTTCAGTGCTTGACATATGTATCATACCTGCATAAAACAGAGTGCAAAAATAAGCCAGCATGATAACAACTTGTAGAATGATAAGACTGGAACTACTTTACTAGAATATCCCAATGATCTATTGGCACTTTGTCTCCGTTTGGACTTCAAATCTGTTAGAAACTGAGAGGCTTGAGGAAAGAAAGTTTGGTGAAGCTACACAGCAGGAAGAAAGAATGCAATGAGTAAATCATAGTTAGGTGATGACCAAAGCTACACTGACGAATTACTTCGGTTCCCCATAGGTTATGCATTATCATTTGAGCTACAACATATGAAGTTAGCGGTAGACCAGATCAATACACACATTTAGATACCCATCCAACTATTCCTGTAGGATAGGGAACGGATCAGATCAGATCAGATAATATAAAGCAACATGATGATGACACAAGAAGGATAATGTTAGGCAGCCTCTATGTGCCAGAAGCCATTTTATTAGCATTATTGACCCAAAAGCAATTCCTGACTTGAATCTAGATAATCCTGATACATGTTATATTAGATTCATCCCGACACTTACAACCTTAATCAACTAGCCATATCCTTTATCAATGATTAGTCTGAGAATTCTCGAGAAGAATTGACACCATACATGATATGTATGCTTCCTGACTTCTTTTATATTATCTTACTCTCTTCAACACGTATCTCAAATCATGCCCCAGAACATATGCTCTACAGAACAACACGTCTTTAGCATGTCTTCAACCTACCACCATCCCGTTGTCCACTGCTTTGATATCCACCTACCACAAAAATTCAAACCTAAACCCATTTTAAGAAACATGGATACAAACTTTGGATTATAGATCTATATTCTCGCCCACATGAAAATATAGATAAATGTGTAGAAACGCCAATATCTAATCTGCTATGCAGGAGATAAATGCTTAACTAAGCTACCAAAGAACCATTACAGAGAATGAGTACCACCATTAAGAATTTCTTCATCAGTCCATAAATAAATATTTACATCACCTAAATCAAGAATGGACACTAATAACTTCCAGCATAATGTAATGAATAATGTGAGAAAACCAAACAGACCTTAAAAAATTGCTATCATAAAGAGGATAGACATCAGAAAGTCTTCCCAGAACAAACAAAAACTAGCCACAACCCTCGTTTCGACTCCGAACGACAAAGGAATCGAACTGAGCTCAAGATCTAAAGGCACATGGAATGGGGCAAAGAAAGAAAACCGCCTTAATCACGGGGAAAAAGAACTAGGCATTGGAGCGGAGGGAGACGATCTCCGAGATCAGAGGAGATGGTGGCATCGGTGGCGGAGATCGGTTGAGAAGGCGGAGGCAACGGTGACGGTAGTTATAAAGTAGACGAAGGAGATCGGAAGAGAGGGAGAAAGGGTTTTTGGAGAGACGGGAGAGCGCGCGGGGTTGAGGGCTCCCATAAATAGCCCGCGGGCGACGCGGCTTGATTAGGGAGCTGTTTTGAGGAAGCTAATCCAACGGCTGAGGAAGCCTTCATCGTTAGATCTAAACCTTGCGCAGCATCGTGTGATTTAAGTTATTATACTGTAGAATACGTGCATGATCATCATAAGGTCATCTCCTCTCGATTCCTTTATTTTTCTTAGTTGCAGTTTACGAGGTTTTTGCTCTCTCTCTTCCTCCAAATTTTTTATCTACAATAATGAAAGTTTCTATTATGAGTCGAATATATTCGTTTAATGACCAATTTCTTCAATGTGTGCAATGAATATGCTGATTTGTCTATTTCTTTTATTGTGCAATTGTTCCATTCTCCCAAGGTCAAAGTTAAATAGATTAGTCAACATGTATAAGTTCTATTGCAACAACGATACGGTGCATTGACAAGATAAACTTCAGATGTGTCATCGATGAATCATCACATACTAATGGGATCAAAGAAACTAATAGGTTATTTCCTAAATGTTACATAGTTCAATACATGCTGACTTGCAAGTGATACTTGACTAATTAACGTTTCTGTAAGTTTCATATCTCTTAAATATATGGCCTTCTCGTTCATCCCTTTTTTTTTTCTAGTGATCTGATGAAACAAAATATTTTCAGAAGATAACCAACCAACTCTGCATTGATAGTAGAGATTATGTGTCATAAACTAATCGAACAATTTGATCTTAGTTGTTTGCAAGATCTAGAGAAGAAAAGGAATATTGCATTAATCTTTTTTTCTTTACAAGGGGTGATTTATAACATGGCTCAGCTTTATTTATGAACAACAATAATAAAATCATAATTTTTAAATATTTGAGGTCTTTTAAATAGATTTTGTATCATCCAAAATATATAAATAGTCATATACTTAGTTAAATTCAGAATATTTAACCTCTCATCGTATTATTAATATTAATTATTATATATTTTTTTAATTATCATATTCAGATATCTCCTTAGTACATGTTAAAATATATTAATGATTTAGATTTAGAGAAAATAAATATAAAATAATATGGTCATAAATGTATATACTTGATGCATCTAAATAAAAAAATAATATTATGATGATGGGTGAGTAGCATGATATAAAATCATGATAGAAGCACATATAAATAACATTTATGCATTTCTTATATTCTTAACCAATTTGATGAATAATTATGGATTTGAGTAATTGATCTAATTACGTGATATTAGTGTATGATTGAGAAAAATCTTTTCCTCAAAACCTGTATAAATACTAAACAACTCAATGAATTAAACTCATTCATTTCATAAATATATTTATTAATTCTACATGTTTTCAAAGCTATTCTTGCCTCGAGCAAGACTTTCCCTTCCTTACTATATGACAATAGTAATCCCTTTTCTCGATGGTCCTTCTCCTGTGTTAATATTGCTCATAGATCTACAACCATCAACATTGCTCTTAGATCTGATCTGACCCTAGCAATTGCCTTTCTTCCTCTCTGACAATCATGGTGTCCTACTCATAGATCTGACTCCTATATGAAGTGATAATCCTCCAACCCCTTCTTTATTGGTTCTCATCGTACACCTCCTTCCACTTCGATCACTGGATCGTCGTTATCGTCACCACCTACCTACTGACTCTCTCTTCTTTCTCTGAAGCGTTGGTGACACCACTGCCCTACTCTACCTTGACAAGACCCATTTTGCTTTCTCTGATGACAATGATGACATTTTCTACTTCCAAATCTCGTGGAGCTCTGGCAAATTGCTCTTTGCCTTTGCTCGCCCCTCGACTTGAAGTAACACCCGCTACATCTTGCCACTCTCTACCCCGAATACTATTTGCTTTGAGCGCTCTCTTCTCTATTGTGGTTGCCCCTTTGCCTTCGCTTGCACCCATGTTGTGGATGCCCTTCTCAAGTGGTTACTCCGTTCCTCCAACTCTTAAGGGTGTCACTATCATCTATTAGTTCTTCTTAAGACATACACTCTCTTATCACTCTAGTTCATTAACACCTCACCTCTTATGTAACTTCTCCACCTACTTCTCTATAAATTTATGCTGCAATGCCCATGAAGCAACACCCTTGATACTACAAATGATGTCTTTATCCTCTCATTGGTCAAGTGATATCGAAGTGCATCAGCTTGATAAGGTATATGTCAATAATTCTCTATCAATTCTCATACCTTTAACACAATCCAATAATACAACATTCAGTCCAATTATTAAATTGATAATAATTAAGCTTAATCTTAAGAGTGGCTATAATTCAAGGCTGGTACATACGCCAACTAAATATTAATAACACTTTATTATATGAGACCTTCAATGAAGATATTTTTATGCAATAACCTCCAACTTCATCCACCCTCAATTTCTAACCAGTCTTTGTAAATCAAGAAAAGCTATTTATGAAATTTACTAAGCTCCAAAAGTTTGGTATACTGAACTTGACTCATTTTTGGCGTCAACTTACTTTGTCAACTCCAATTTTGGCTCCTCGTTATATATCTATTGGTATATGTAGATGATAATATCATTATGGATAATAGTCCTATGGAGATTAAGCAATTCCTTAAACAAATGATATATTGATTCTAGATCAAAGATCTATGAATCTTAAGCTACTTTTTGGGAGTGGAAGCAACACTTACATCTTCATAACTTTTCTATCTCAAAAGAATTACATTCAAAATCTAATATCAAACACAAGTATGCAGAATGTTAATGAAGTCGTCATCCCATTCTCCACTATTAAATCACTTAAATTATATGATGATAACTCTAGTACAGATCTTACATAGTACTTACAAGTACTTGACTTTTGATAGTACTTATCTCTTACATATCTAGACATCGCATTTTCAGTCAATAAATTATCATAATATATATATCGATCTTCCACTACGCATTGGTTTATACTAAAACAAGTATTTCATTATCTAAAAGGAATTCTCAATTATGGAATTCTTCTTCATAAACGCTCATCACTTCTTCTTCATGCCTTTGTCGATGCTGATTGTGCAAGTAACATTGATGATAGAATGTCCACATTAGCTTATATAATATTCTTTGGATTGTAAGATCCACCACTGAAGTTGAATACCGAGCCATCGCCACTACCGCTACAAAACTCAACTAGGTCACTGATCTAATATAAGAACTTGACATAACCTCCTAATATACTCCTATAATATAATATGTGTTAATACAATATTTCACTTATGCATGAAATATATTGTCATTAACTTTCACTTCGTAATAGATCAAATTGTTAAACGTGTTTCTCACGTACATACTTCTGATCAACTAGTAAGCTTCCTCACAAAGCCACACATTTTAGTTACATCGGTCCAAGGTTGATATCTTTGACATAATCTTAATTTTGTAGAGGCATTATAGAAGGTTATGATAGAGACACATATGGAATGATATCTCTGCATTCCTTACTCTTCAATCAATCTATGATTTAATAATCAATTGGCTACTCTAATTATATGATTTGAGTGTATGATTAAGAAAATTCTATTCTTTAAAGCCTATATAAATACTCATCACCTTAATAAATGAAATTTATCATTTTCATAACATATTCCTGACAAACATGAAGGCAGAAGAAGATGCATCCAGTGTTAAACGAAGCAGCTGTGAGGTTGTTGAATGGCATTAGCTACTCTTTTGATCAATTGAGTTAATACAACAAATTATTTTGCATAAAAAGATTTAGAACTTGAAGCATCATTACAAACTTTGGTAAACATAAGATTACATCCTCCACGCTAGCTATTCATGATCAGAGCTGAACAAGACACTGCAAACCCATATTTTTGTTCAAGTTCTTATTTACACAACACAAATATAGCTTGGAAATCTACCAACCAAGTAAAATTTACTTGCCTGTATGATCTGCAAACTGCTCATGAACATCTTCGTCCAAACCAATCTGAGCCACAAAGTCTGCTTCCCAAAAGGTTTCAAATCCACACACAGGACCTGATGGCGCAGTAGAGATGCGTGCTGGTTGCATTTCTTGGTTATTCCCATTACTGCTATTGTTGTTGTTGATGGTGTTGTCGAGAATAAGGTTATCTTCGTTGTTACTAACATTTTGCTGCTGGTGGAAGGCATCCTCATTGATCAACGAGTCAAGGAAGGAGGAGAAGATATCATCAGTGTAACAGTCGATCCCAATCCTTCCATCTTCGCTGGTACCGTAATCGCCTCCTTCTTGGTTTCCTGTAGCACCATCATGTAGCTCGTTGTTCCGCCATCCTTCATCGTCGTCGTCGTCATCATGCTGCAGGTTCTGTCTGTCCGAAAAGCTTCTCTCGTTATCTTGAACAATGATGTCTCTGTGATGAGTACCCTCTTCATGAAGGACGCTGGCATCGATGTTAAGGACTCTACTAGGGTTAGGGTTAGCGTAGGACGGTGGTGCAAGAGGCTGTTGGATCGCATCAGGAGTGGAGGAGGCCAAGGGCTTGTGGGTGCGCGGATCTATGCCTTGGCTGATGAGCTTCTTGCTGAGGTGGGTGTTCCAGTAGTTCTTGATCTCGTTATCAGTACGCCCAGGAATCCTCCCAGCTATCAAAGACCACCTGCAGTCGTCGAAACAACAAGATCGGGTCAGAAACATGAAGAGGGAACCCTAAGGAGCTGATCCCAAAGAAGAAGAGATCGAAGGGGGCGATGATGTCTAATGACCGGTTGCCGAGGAGGCGGTGGAGGCGGAGGATGAGATCTTCCTCATCGGGTGCGATGGGGCCATGCTTGATGGAGGGGCGGAGGTAGTTCATCCATCGGAGACGGCAGCTCTTGCCGCAGCGGCGGAGCCCAGCGCGCTTGGGCAGCGTCCGCCACCGCCCCTCCCCCTCCCGCCGCACGAAGCTCGCCAGCACCTCGTCCTCCTCCGGCGTCCACGGGCCCCGCTTCAGACCCACTTTGCTGCAGCACGGCGTCGGCCCTCCATGCCGCATGCCCTCCACCGCTGCCGTCGATGACGAGCCTGGAGCTGATGACTGTGAGGGGTTCCTCATCTCTCTCTCTATCTCTCTCTCTACCTTGTGCTCTGTCGTCTAGATTTTTCTACTTACTCTCTTATCTCTCGCTCACTCGCTCGCTCTATCCTTTTTCTTTCTTTTGTCTTTGAGCTTTCTTTGGGCCAAAGTATTAGATTCAGGTGCATGCCGACCATAATGGTGGGAGCCACGATCCGTGCGGTCACCTGTAACAGCTAAGACAGGAAGTGTAGTTGGCGACGAAGACCACTGGCTCAAAGGGTGTGGGTCCCCTTGTCCCGGAACGAACCACTTGTGCCCACGGGGCCAAATCATGACTATGTGAAAACACCTGATGCTGAAACCTCGTCCCAACCAGTCCTTCTGGTCTCCGTCGCCATTCTTCTCAGGAACACAGGGGCATCAGAAGTCTTCGCCGTCAGGCAATTTATCGAACACTCCGCAGGCAGAAAGACATTGAATATTTCCGGCGGGCTTTCCTTCATGACCCTGGGCCAAAGCATTCTACAGGCAGCCGTTCTTGGCATCAGCAACATCAACCCTTTGAGGCCCATCCATTCTGGACTTAAGATAGTGAAGTGCTGAGGCAGACGATTTGGACTCAACACCTACTGTTGTCTGGTGTCTATCGTCATTGTCAATGGAACCATTCAATGAAGTTGGAAACGCCAAGACGACCGACTTCCTTCTGTGGTTGATATGCATCGTTTTGGCCACGTTTCCAGAGAATCTATGTGGATGTCCATGGATCCTGCGTGCATCGGCGGCGCCACATTTGCTCGGCTGAGCTATCTGGACATGAAGGTGAAGCCATAGTTCGGCCACATTAGTTGTTCTTGGAAGCCTATCGTGGTCATCGTGCCAATACAAATTGCACGCCTGTTAACGTAGAGGGGAGCGGCTCTCCTTCACTCTTGTTGGCAACGTTATCTACGCCGAAGAACAAAGCACCCGCAGATGCACAAACGTTGATGAGCTCCAAAATATATGTGAGCTACATTATCTATCTAAGACATCAAAAACGGTCTTCTTTTTTTTTTTTCTCAATATTATAAGATTATTCATTCGATAAATATTTATAACTCAATTAAAAAAATTCTATTAGTTCCTACCTCGTATTACTGGTGGTGAGAAAAGAAAAATACAGAAATATATTTGAAATCGACAGAATGAATGAGCTTGCAAAAGACAAAGCACCTTATCTCATCCACAAATCTATTTGCAGCTGACAGAAAAAGCTTGGAAAAGACAAAGCACCTTATCTCATGATGTGCAGTGAGAGAGGATAGGGTGGATTAAGCACAGAGATAAGAGAAGGAAGGATAAATAAGTCCTTTTCACTATGATTTAGACCCGATTCGCAGATCTATTTTTGTTCATAAAAATATCTATTTAAATGGATAATATATTCGATACCTAAATTATCTCGTTATATCGCATTAAGAATGACAATGGAACGCGTAGTAAAAGGTATCGAAATAGCATTTTAATGGACGGAGGAGCGGAGAGGCTGCAAAAGGAGTTGCACTTGCAGTGACAGTGGATAAGATAATAAAGTGGCAAAGGGGATTCCATTCGCTCTCCCACCTACTATATGGACCGTCCCTTTCCATCCTGAAACCCAAAGCCTCAGTATCTTCTTTATCTTTGAGGCAACTACGATTGATGTTACTAACGATGGCTACAATGATCTATCTCCATAGATAATTCCATGATATTATGAAGCATGCACAATAGATTTTTTATATATTTTTTCTTTGTTCTATGACTATATACTTCAAAAACATTAGAGGATGCAAGGGAGCTTATAAAAGCATCCCTTGTTAGAATGGGATCCATGCATATGCAAAAGCTAGCTCTATTAGATGCCATCTTTCAGGGTGTCATGCATGTTCCATATCACTTCATTCTCTTGTCCCACTTTTGTCGAAATATCTCTCACAAACATGGTTCCTGAAGTCACCATGATTTTGAGCACAGAAGGATGATATTAATTGGCTACATGAAAGGCATTAACTGCAACTTGGACTGCAAAATATGTCCTTCTATCTGTAGCATTAAAGCTTTTGAGAGACATCAAACAGATTGAATCCAATGCCTTTGTTTGCTGCAAACCCAAGTTAAAGCAACCTACAACTCCCTTCGCTGGGAAGTAATCTGCATCACCTCTCCAGTTCGAAGACTGTGAGTGATTAGGTTTCTGTCTCTTCTTTTTCACGTGGAAAATACCTAAAGCACTTGGCATGCGAGGACTGGGTTTCGCAAGAAAGGGTTCTTGGGGGACTGGATTCTTATGCCTCCCCCCTGCCACTTGAAGATATTGGATTATTTCCACCCACAAGAGTAGACTGGCCTCGAGAGCCTGGAAGAATGCAAAACAAATAAGCCAAAGGATGGGTGGAGTAAATCTGTAACCAGTAGTATAGCAGTATGAGTTGCGAGGCAAAAAAAAAAAGGAAAAAAAAAATGGAGAAGAGAGAGGAGGGTGAAGCATGAAGACCCCCACTTGGGATCGCACATGGTTGGGTTATCACACCAAGGTGATCCACCCCGCTGCTGCCAAGTCCTTTTTCAAAAGACAGGATAATCTTTTTGCATGATTCCTTGTACCCGTCTCTTGGGTGTCCATTTTGTGTCTACCCATGGAAGGTTCAAGCCATTCAAGTGTAGGCAGCACTGTGTTAGCCACCGGTTATGTGTGGTGGGAAGCAGCATGTACTTGTCAGTCAATATTTTAAGGAAAGGACATGGATGGCTGTGAGGTGTTCATTTGACCTACTCGCTCGCTCGCCATTCTCTTCGGGGTTAAGAAACCTGTTCTTGCCTCAACGGGGACTAAAACTTGACAGGTAAGTGGGGGCTGTTCTTGTGGGTGCGCCACCTTCTGATCATGCTGATTTCTCCACCATTATTTTGCTGTATTCTTTTCTAGATATATTTTTATCCGAATGATATAGAATTCTTTCCGTTCAATCACTAGAGAGAGAGAGAGAGAGAGAGAGAGAACGAGGAAGGGAGGGAGAAGGAGAAGTCTTTTACGGCAAAAAAGTTGCGATGGTGGCGAGCAACCTTGTTCTTCTGCCTCAACAATGGCGGACAAGGAGCTCCCCCGCCTCAGCGTAATGGTACAGACGACGACGTATGAGTTGGATCGACATCTCACCCTTATCTTTGAGATGCGTGGAGTGTTCGATTTATCATCCTAAAGAAGAGGTGGATAAAAATATCCTACAAAGATTAATTAATAGATAAAGAACGAAAATGAGATGCCAACTTTTAATCCATTAATTCCTACCACCCCATAATTCTAGCCAATTAATATGGAATGAGCTACTTACCCTGTCAACATTGCAGAGACCAAGTCATCTGTTCCTCGTCGATTTCGGCTCTCCCTACTCTGTCACGTTCCTAATCGAATCAGCCGCACGTCCCAATTCTATTAACGTGCATTTCATGACATTTATTTCATGTGGCTAAGAGGGAGCCTTGCAGGATAACGTAAGCGTATCATCATCATCATCATCATCATCATCGTCGTGGGTTCATACTGGTTTGTACGGTGGTGATGGCGCGGGACATGGACGGTCGAGCTCTGTCGGGTTTTTCTCGTAATTAAGGGTGAAGAGTTGGGGGAGTTATAAAGGTGAGTTTGCGCTTGCCTTCCTTTTTTGATGCTTCGCGAGACTAAAATAGCGTTTACCGAGACGCAGCGGACTCGCGGAGGTCTTGCTTGCTTGTCCTCGCGCTCGCGGTGCGCACGTGAGGAGCGAGTCGTGGAGACGCGGCCTCGACGGACTCCGGCCGGCGAGCGGTTGGGGAGGCGGGCGGAGATGACGAGGAGGTGCTCGCACTGCAGCAACAACGGCCACAACTCGCGAACGTGCCCAGCGCGCGGGGGCGGTGTGCGGCTCTTCGGGGTGCGCCTGACGGATGGGGTGGGGGCGATGAAGAAGAGCGCCAGCATGGGGTGCCTCTCCTCCGCGGCCGCGCTTTCGATGGCAGGTGCCTCTCCCTCCGCCGATCCGGCAGGCGACCACCCCGATGCCGCCGCCGCCGCGTCCGGGTACGCCTCCGATGAGCCTGCCCATGCGTCCAGCTCATCCATTTGCCGAAAGAAAGGTCCGACTTTCCCCTTAAACCTTTGATGTATCTTTATCGTTTCTACTCGTTTATACCTAAAAAGGTCGGTTTTTTTTTTTTCTTCCTCTTTCTCCTTCCGTTGTCGAACCCGTTGCTGGCAACTGCATGTCTCAGTTCGTACGAGATATCTATACATTTCATCAATAATTATTTTTTCTTTCAGATTTTTCTTCTTAAAATCCGATCTTTTTACGATACCTCTCGTCTTTATGCTAGTCTACCACATAGAACATCTTACGTCGATCTGGTATATTCGAGGCTGGTAATTTGTTTAAGGATGTAAATTGTTCTCCTTGTTCATCTTATTCTGTAATTATGAGATGCGTGTTTTAGCTTGACGGATACTGCTTTTCCACTGTAGAAGGTTGACAGATATTGTTTATTGCCGGTATTCAGTGATCTGGATTTCCATGTTTGCACTGGTGGTGGTGAACCGTCCAATCTGGGCAAACACCCTTAGAGGTGGCCCCTTATGAAGGGATCCCCTGAGTTCGCCACCGACTTTTGGGGGAACATTGTGCAAGATAAGGGCTGATCGAATGTGGTCCGCCGAATATGATTACCTGATTTGCATATGGCAGTAGTGTTGATTTCTTATTGAGTCAGGTTGGCCCATCTACAGAAGAGACCTAATTATTGGACCAATAGTTTTATATATGATGGAATGGGTGTAAAATTAGTCAAATTGTTAACGTCCAGAGCTTGTGACTCACATGATCCTCCTTTATATTCTTTACTGTCTTATCTTGAGAATTATCAGTTATTCTTTATTTTTTTTCTTGCTATTTTCATTTTGAGGTTGATACTGTGCTTCATTTCGCAGACCTCTCCTTCATTGAAAAAGTATAAACAAATTTTCTCAAATTGAACATGCTTTTTGTACTTAGCATTCAAATTTTTTCACATCTTTCATGATGTGCTTCATTTACTTAGCATTGCAACTTTATTTTTACATTTTTTGTTTATTTGACTGTGCATCGTCCGTCTAGTTTATCAGATGGCTTTCTTCTGAAAATGCAAAGAATTCATAACTGAAAAAATCACAGTTACCGGAAAACAATTTTCTATTGTCTTTGCAAAGATTGTAGTATCCCTTGAACTATTAATAAATAATACATTTTTTAGGTAGTAAAAGGCCATTGACTACTACTTGAAGTCTAAGGTGGCATGCTTAAAGAACTAGCATATATATTATTTGACTTGGGTAGGAATAATTTCATTTTAAAATGTGATACAACCCAATTGTATATGTGTCCTGTAGTTGTTGTTAAATGTAAGGATTTGTATATAACAAAAATCTACCAGGTCATCTGCTATCGAACTTTTATATAGGTCATCTGCTCACGAACTTTTATATAGCCAGCAAAATCTTCTCTTGATAAAGTATTATGCATTCTAAAATCTTAAAGTGCTAAAGTAGAGATGCAGCAGTGGAGGCCTTGTGATTTATGGTAGAAGATATTAGTACTGACATGAAGTTCGCCATTTGTCCAGTTCAAATGGATTGTAACGTGTTTCTTCTTTTCTTAAATGTTATCCTCTGAATCTTTGAGCCCTATGTGAAGAATGCTATAATTCGTTATTCATTTGCTTTAGAAGAAGTGAAGAACTTAAAAGGGTTGCTCGTTATTGAGCATATATTTTATCTCTCGGTGAATAACAAAAAGGAATCGTTAACTGCATTTTCTTAAACTTTTTTAACACAGGCATTCCAGTAGTGAATCCAATGATTCTACATGTGGTTTGTGTTTGAAAGATAATTCTGTGACAAATAGCTGTTCTGAAGATCTTTGATACGAAATCATACAGATCATTAGTTTTATCCATCTTCCAAGTCAAAATTAGCATGCTTGGATGGTCTGTGCGCCTTTGGCATTATTTTGTAAAATATTTGCATGTTTTCATTCAATGGAGATCATCACAATCTTAGCTTTGTCTAATGTCATCATCTTTTCCCACAAATGTTTCATTTTCTATGAGTAGGTGAAAATACCAATCAAGAAACTGGTTCCGGTAATGCTAATTTGTGATCTCAGTTAACATACTCTTTTTTATATGATCTTCTTCAGCGTACTCCTCTTTTTATGATATTATTTATTCCTTGTCCTATAAATGCCTAGTCGATTAGTCTTGTCACTCGTCTAGATATTCTTGGAACTTCTATTGTCAATTAGTCTTGTAGCTTATTTTAGACTTGATGATATGTGAAAGATGGCTGCACATTTGTCTAGATAAATTAGGAAATTTTAGTTAATTTTCTCAGATCAAAAGCATTGTTTCGGGGAGGTAGCAATATCTTGCACTTGGTGGTTTAGATCAGTTATGGTTTGATTTATTTGATATGCTGATGGCCATGAACTTAGACTTGTAGTTCACTGACAATTGATCATTTTTCTTTATTAGGTATTATATTTTTTGCCAACGGTATGAATCTTTACATCTAAATTCAGTATATTACCCTCATACGATCATTGCATTGGGTTGCAGGTGTTCCATGGACTGAAGAAGAGCATCGGATGTTCTTGGTGGGTCTTCAGAAACTGGGAAAAGGTGATTGGCGTGGAATAGCTCGAAACTTTGTAATATCTAGGACTCCGACACAGGTTGCGAGCCATGCCCAAAAGTATTTCATTCGACAGAGTAATTCATCAAGAAGGAAGAGACGCTCAAGCTTATTTGACATGGTTCCAGAAATTCTCTGCCTTAAATTGCACTCATTCTCAATTCTCTAGGCTACAACAAATTTTTCTTGGTTGTTTACAATATTTTCTGTTTCTACTATGCAGCCAATCGACCAGATCTCGGCCAGTGAAGAACGGTTGATGTCCAATTCTCCTCCTAGTGAGATCGAGAACACAAACTACTTGCCAACTTTGCATCTCAACGAACAAGGAGCTGAGCTTTTGGAAACTAATCCGGAACAAAGAGAAACCATTCTGCAGAGTCAAAACTCGGTCACGATGATACCAACATATTACCCTGCTTTCGTTCCAGTGCCTTTGCCATATTGGCCTCTGAACCTGACTACTGTTGCAAAAGAGGAAGAGATGAGGGAGGCTCACGAGATATTAAAGCCGATCCCCGTTGTCCCAAAGGAAGCACTGAACGTCGAGGAGGTTGTCGGCATATCTAAACTCAGCATTGGTGATGGCATCAACAGCTGCATCGACCCATCCGTGCTCTCCCTCAAACTGGTAGGATCCTCTTCGGCGAGGCAATCTGCTTTCCATGTGAACTCTTCTGTTGCCCTGCCTGATCTGAACCAGAGCAATAGCAGCCCTATTCATGCAGTCTAAGACACACATGTATTGTGAAGTCGCCTAAATCCTCACCATGCATATTCTTTCTCTGTTGTCAACTGTTGATCTGCTCTCTGCATTGAACCCTGGAACATCCATTCTTGTAACAAGCTAGTTGGACAATCTCTTAGTTTGATGCATCTTGTTGGTAGCTGAACTAAAATTCTTACCATGAGAAGGCATCTGTTGCTGATCTTAAGCAAATTCATACGGATCAGCACACAAATCCCATCTCATTTTGGATTCAGGACATAATGCTATTGAAGAGTTGGTGTTTATGGGATGGCGTTCGAGAAACAGGTCAGCTAAGAAAACCGGTCGTACATTGAAACAGTAAGATGTGTGTTTAAAATGTGACAACTGCAAATGCTCATTATTCTTTGTCATATTTGTGAAGACAGATGTGGAATATATTAATACATCATAAAATTGTATTTTCAACATCACACACACACATATATATATATATATATATATAGACTTGGACCCACACATCAAATATGTGAGAGGCCGCTTCAGCGGGACGCCAGAAGGTGTCGCGTCGTGCGTAACAGCGGTTTTGGCGAGGGTTGAGGTGACGCGTTAGGGTTTGTTCCACGGGAAGATAGGATTGGATCGGATCCAAGGTCCGACGTAAAGCTCGGATGATGTCAGTGTCGTCAACCTCGATAAGACCGTTGTTTTCTCCATCGCTACAGTGGATTCCTCCCGTTCCTTTCGATTTCTTCTTCGTCGAGTAATACCACGGTGAGCGATCCTTTTCGGCTTTGTTTCATTTGAAGCAAACTGTGGATTGGCAATTTAATGAAAAAATTGTTGCTTTGTGATTCGAAAATTCATCTGTGATTTGGTGCTTATACTGCTTCGTAACGTTATCATGTTAGTTCCAGGTCAGATTTGCCTAGATAAATGCAAAGTACTAAATCCATGTCGATGTTTGATAACTATAGAATTTCGAATTGGGTATCCAATTATAATGAACATCATTTCTAATGCCTTTCTGAAAATGCATGTTATGGCCAATTCTGATTATATTTGTATTCAATAGAAAAATCAGTTATGAAATAAATTGTAAATGTATACAGTTCCTGCAAACTTTACAACCTTGATCATAAATCAGGAAAGAGCAGTAGAACAGAGTGCGGCAAAAAGCATCAGCATTTGCGGTCGATGATATTATATTATATATATATAAAGAGAGAGAGAGATTAGCTAATGTCGTATTGAGAGTCATCCATCGCATGAATGGGTTATTAAACCATTCTGATATAATTCTAACATGATTGAGTCTTAAACTTTCTAGAAATAGTTTTCGTTAAATATAATAAAATTATTTTTATCTTATAAATAAGTATGATTAGGGTTTAGATTAACCCTTAGGGCCTAGTGGTCGCTGCCCCCTTACTGAGTTGGTTGGCAAAGGTTTTCCTTGCTTAGGTCGGTTATAGAGCCAACCTAGTCGCCCCCTGTTCCTATTAAGGTAGGTTGATTATAAGTGGGACAAAAGGGTAATTTTACTTAGACAAGCACCCCCTTCGGTTAGAGTTTGATCCCTATATAATGATTTAGCCGCCCCCTCTCTTGAATTAAACAATATATAATTTTAATTGAGTCTTGTGCCGAGTCTTTGAGGGAGGAACCCATACAGCGTTCCAAGAATTGATCCCCCTCAAGGATCAAAATCTATAGAGCTCCTTTTGGGGTTCTATCATCTGGTATCAGAGCAACGATCTTGCTGCCCCTATAGCCATCTCAGCTGCCTCCACCTTCCCAAGCAATTCCCACAATTGCTGCGACACACACCTCCACCTTCCACCCCAGCCGTAGATCAAATTAATTAACCGTTGCCCCCTGCTTTTCATCTGGAAATCTGGTATATTTTTATCATCCACGTCTCTTTAATACTACAAGATTCCTTACTTTACATGTTGAAGATTTTTTTCAAATTCTATCCGTTGCAAATTTCATTCGTCGCAAACGTTATCATCGTTGCAAAGGTGAAACGCTACAGAAATTTTTAGCCGATTGTTGATTCTTGAAACTGAACTTTTAATCGTCATTTTTTGCTAAAAAATTTATACAATTTCATAAATCGTCTTAGTTTTCATCTAAGACTGATCTCATGAAAAAACTCCTTCTGGATCTGGACTTATAGCGCTGCCTCCTCAGCTGCCTCCACCTTCCCAAGCAATTATCACAATTGTTGCGACACACGCCTCCACCTTCCACCTCAGCCGTAGATCAAATCAATCTGCCACTGCCCCCTACGTTTGATATGGAAATCTGGTATATTTTTATCATCCATGCCTCTTCAATACTGCAAAATTCCTTACTTTACATGTTGAAGATTTTTTTCAAATTTTATCCGCTGCAAATTTCGTTCGTCACAAACGTTATCATCGTTGCAAAGATGAAACGCTGCAGAAATTTTTAGCTGATTGTTACTTCTTGAAACTGAACTTTTAATCATCCTTTTTGGCTGAAACTTTTATACAATTTCATAGATCGTCTTAGCTTTCATCTAAGACTGATCTCGTAAAAAAACTCCTTCTGGATGTGGACTTATAGCGCTGCGATTATTCATTGCACAGTATTGAAATTTTACAATGCAGAATCTGCCTTCCGTTTATTGGCCTCTTGAAACCGAACTTTTTTCATCTTTTTTGGTCGAAATTTTTATACAATTCCAAAGATCAACTTAGCTTTCATCTGAGATTGATTTCTGGAAAAAATTCAACTTAGCAATCTTTCACCATCACGCAGTTCTGGAATTTTTACGACGAAGGATCTACCTTCCGCCTTTTGCCCTATTTCCCTATTGTTATGTTGTCAAAATTTCGTCAAATTTTTTACTGGTGTTACCAACATCTGGACCAAGTATTTCTGCATAAATTCCTTGAACTTTCCTATAGAATTTACATCAAGAAGTCATCGTTTCTTTGACTTAAAATCTATTCGGCAAGACGGCACATCGTAGTACCTTTTTTCATCAAATTCTATCAGATTTAAGTGTTGTTTTTTGTGGGATTTAAGACTCTCTTTTCCTCATCTCTAATCCCTACCATCCTCACTAAAAACTCCTCCAAATCTTATCCTAAATTGAACCAAAACAGCCACCCAAATCAGCCCTAATCGCAACCTACTTTCTTATCGATCCATTTATCTTTTCAACCAACTTTCCTTACCGATACACCTACCTTTGCTGCCACCTATCCCAAATCTAAAATCTATTTTCCTAACCTTCATCTACTGCTATCACAGCCCTAAAACCACACCAATTCATAGCCTAAACTCCATAAAATCGCAGCTCCAAATCGCACCCAAAACAGCCACAAACCGTACTAAAAAACTGCAGCCTTTGGTCCACCAACTTTTCAGCCGCCCAATCTCCCTTATCCCTTCAATCGCAACACGCATCTTTCATTGCCCAACATTGCTAATAGTGATCTCTTGCTGTCATCCTCCTTGGTCGCAGCCAACAGCGATCCTTGCGGCAAAAAGCTACCAGCAGCGATCTTTCGCTGTAATCTGTTTACATCGCAGTCGCAACAATCGTTCGCTGTCAACTATCTTGATCGTAGCCAACAACAAATTGAACACAACAGTAGTTGTCTCTCGCTTCATACCATTGTTGCCCTCCTCCGCAATAGCCGTGTACATCGCTGCCTTGTCTTCCTCCTATTGCAGCCGCACCCTTGTTGCCACCTATGCCACTTGTAGCCACGAAGTCGCACCGCAGCCACAGCCAACGTTGCTGCTGCCCTATTCTTCCTCCATCGTCGTTGTTTGCCTTCCGACTCAGATCTCTTGGCTGTCATCTTCCGACAAATTTCAGCCACCAAAAAAATCGCAGCCTCGACGACATTGCAGCGTCAATATTGTAGCATCACCGAATGACCGCAGCCGACGTTACTGCTGTCATTGTCTTTCTCCATCGTTGCTACTACCCTTGGATGCCATCCTCCACTTGGAGACTTCACCATCGCAGCCCCGACATTGCTGCCATTGCTGCCTTCAACCTGAAGATTGCAGCTACACTCTTTAATCGATTTGATTTGACAGGTTGAAGATCCTTACGTCATGACATCAGTGGACTTATTCGAAGCTAAATTAGAGGCTCTTGAGAAGCGCATGGATGTTAAATTACGCGCTCTCTTTGAGGAGTTTAGATTGGGCCGATCACCAAGCCCAATAAAATCACAACGTGGTGCAAATTTGGATTGTAAAAAGAACCTTAGCGAAGAACTAACGATGATCCGTCAAACCTCCACCATCCAAGAGTACCAAACCAGGTTTGAAAGGTTATCTAATCAAACTTATGATTAGTTTGAAAAACATATATTGAGGACTTTTATTGAGGGCTTGAAGTCGAAGATTCAGGAAGAAGTTAAAGCGTGACAGCCATACACACTTAAGGCAGTCATCTCCTTTGCCCGACATCAAGAGGAACGATTGAACTATGAAGTTCGGAAGACTAGAGTTGCTCCTCGACCAGCGGCACCAAAGCTTTCACCTCCTCCTACTATCAGCCGACCCCCTCAGCCACAGAAATTAACAAGAAAAAATTGTGGAGCTTAGAACACAAATGTAGAAAGGAGATACCATTGATGATTACACCCACTGAAGAACCTAGACTCAAAGATACGACTTTTGAGTCCGATGAGAAGGATATGAAGGAAAAACCACAATCGGTCGCCCGCACCTTTTATGCTCCACCACAGATATTGGACATTGATGGCTTCATCAAGCATCAGCCCGTCACCATCCTTGCCGACACCAGGAGCTCCAACGACCTTATGAATGATAAAAGAAAACAAGTGACATTATGTGGGAAAGGAGAGAACGAAGAAAAGATTATCTCGACATAGTGCTTGGAGAAGCTCGCTAAAATCTCAGGTGCCTCTGTTGAACCAAGTTGATTCCTTCCTACCAGACTACACGAACCTCGTATGTTGGTCTTACAAGGGGAACCACTGGCATATATTCGGTCATATTGTTGTCCACATCTTTAGAGGACCGTCTTAGCATAGATCGTCTTAGCCATCAATTTACATCAAGAAGTCATCGTTTCTCCGAAGTAAAATTTGTTCGGCAGGACAGTACATCGTAGCACATTTTTTCGCCGAATTCTATCAGATTTAAGTGCTGTTTTTTATGGGATTTCAGACTCTCTTTTCCTCATCTCTAAATCCTACCATCCTCACCAAAAACTCCTCCAAATCTTACCCTAAACTGAACCCAAACAACCACACAAATCAGCCCTAATCGCAACCTACTTCCTTATCAATCCACTTACCTTTTCAGCTAACTTTCTTTACTGATACGCCTACCTTTGCTGTCATCTATCCCAGATCTAAAATTTATGTCCTTAACCTTCATCTACTGTTATCACAGCCCTAAAACCACACAAATTCGCAGCCTAAACTCCATAAAACCGTAGCCCCAAATCGCACCCAAAACAGCCACAAATCGCACCCAAAAACTGCAGCCTTCGGTCCACCAACTTTTCAGTCGCTCAATCTCCCTTATTCCTTCAATCGCAGCACGCATCTTTCGCTGCCCAACACTGCTGATAGCGACCTCTTACTGCCATCCTCCTTGGTCATAGCCAACAGCGATCCTTACGGCAAAAAGCCACCAGCAGCGATCTTTCGCTGCAATCTATTTACATCGTAGCCCGCAATAATCGTTCGCTGCCAACTATCTTGATCGCGGCCAACAACAAATTGAACACAACAGTAGCCGTCTCTCGCTCCATACCGCTGCTACTCTCCTCCGCAATAGTCGTGTACATCGCTACCCTGTCTTCCTCCTATTGCAATCGCACCCTTGCTGCAACCGACGCCACTTGCAGTCACGAAGTCGCACTGCAACCGCAGCCAACGTTGCTGCTGCCCTATTCTTCCTCCATCGTCGTTGTCGCCTTTCGACTCAGATCTCTTGGTTGCCATCTTCCGACAAATATCAGCCACCAAAAAATCATAGCCTCGACGACATTGCAGCGTCAACATTGCAGCATCACCAAAGGACTGCAGCCGACATTATTGTTGCCATTGTCTTCCTCCACCATTGCTGCTACCATGGGCTGTCATTCTCCACTTGGAGACTTCACCATCGCAGCCCCGACATCACTGCCATTGCTACCTTCAACTTGAAGATTGCAGCTACACTCTTTAATCAGTTTGATTTGACAGGTTGGAGATCCTTACGTCATGACATCGGTGGACTTATTCGAAGCCAAATTAGAGACTCTTGAGACGTGTATGGATGTTAAATTGCACGCTCTCTTTGAGGAGTTTAGATTGGGCCGATCACCAAGCCCAATAAGATCACAGCGTGGTGCAAATTTGGATTGTAAAAAGAACCTTAGCGAAAAACTAGCGATGATCCGTCAAACCTCCACCATCTAAGAGTACCAAACCAGGTTTGAAAGGTTATCTAATCAAACTTATGATTAGTTTGAAAAACATATATTAAGGACTTTTAGTGAGGGTTTGAAGCCGAAGATTCAGGAAGAAGTTAAAGTGCGACAGTCGTACACACTTAAGGCAGTCATCTCCTTTGCGCGACATCAAGAGGAGTGATTTAACTATGAAGCTCGGAAGATTAGAGTTGCTCCCTGACCAGCGGCACCAAAGCTTTCACCTCCTCCTACTGTCAATTGACTCCCTTAGCCACAGAAAGTAACAAGAGAAAACCTTTATGACGGATCGACAAAGGGCCTATGTGGGTGTTGTGATAAACCGTGGAGCCTAGAACACAAATGTAGAAAGGAGATACCACTGATGATTACGCCCACTGAAGAACCTAAACTCAAAGATACGACTTTTGAGTCTGAGGAGAAGGATATGAAGGAAAAACCACAATTGGTTGCCCGAACCTTTTAGGCTCCACCACAGATATTAGACATTGATGGTTTCATCAAGCATCAGCTCGTCACCATCCTCGTCGACACCAGGAGCTCTAACGACCTTATGAATGACAAAAGAAAATAAGTGACCTTATGTGGGAAAAGAGAGAACGAAGAAAAGATGATCTCGACTCAGTGCTTGGAGAAGCTCGTTGAAATCTCAGGTGCCTCTGCTGAACCGAGCCGACTCCTTCCTACCAGACTATACAACCCTCGTATGTTAGTCTTACAAGGGGAACCACTGGCATATATTCGGCCATATTGTTGTCCACATATTCAGAGGACCGAAGCTAAAGAGATCATCCAGGAGACGCGGGAAATACAGATCATTCAACCACAATGTTCCCTTGCAATGACACTTTATCTCCAAAAACTTTGTCTCTTTGTCTGCAGAGATAAACTCTTCCTGAAGTGTTATATTCAGTTGAACCAGCTATGGTTTTTGATGCAGTGCTCCCTCATCTCGGGCTACTTCCACGACTTCACCGAGGAGCGGACCTCGGATCCACGGCCCACGATCGCAAGAATGAATAGGAGAAAGGCATCCACAAGACCTTCACGGCCATGATGCCATCTATATCGATGTTGGCATTACCTGAACGTGGCAATGTGTTCATACTTGGAGCAGACATATCCAGAGTTGGGATCGGCGTCACCCTTTTGCAAGATGGTCCATGGCATGAAAGAGGAGTAAGCCCAAAAGAATTACAATCCATGCTCACGCCAGCACATGCAAAGAAGAAATGGCCTCCCGACAAACTTCAGAATGGACGAAAAATCGAAGATCGAGTTTTCTTACACCTCCAGCCCGATCAGCAGGAAACTCGAGCCTTAAGGAAGTGGTCTCCCTATTTCTTTGGGCCTTGCAAAATTGGGGACCACATTGGGGCCCTAACCTGGAGATTATATCCGCGCACCAGATTAAGATTACAGTTGATCCGGCGGGTATCCCACCTCAAATGAAAATTTAAAGATGACGACTCAGCTCAAGTTCTTCCAACTGATACCAAGCTTATGAGGAGCTGAAGACCCGGTTCCCTGAGTTCATGGAACTTCAGCCTTGAGAACATGGTTGATTTTAAGAGGACGGATTTGATAGGACTCCAGCAGGGTTGAGTCATAATCTCCCTAGAACTAGTCAATAAAACCCTGCTAGATTGTAATAAAATCATTCTTATCTTATAAAGGAGTATAGCTAGGGTTTAAATTAGCCCTTAGGGCTTAGTGGCCGTCGCCCCCCCTTACTGGGTTGGTTGGTCAGGGTTTCCCTTGCTTAGATCGGCTATAGAGCCAACCTAGTCGTCCCCTCTTCCTATTAAGACAGATTGGCTATAAGAGGGGCAAAGATGTTATTTTACTTAGGTAAGCACCCCCTTAGGTTAGGGTTTGATCCCTATATAATGATATAGTCGCCCCCTCTCTCTTGAATTAAGCAATCTATAATTTTAATTCAGCCTTGTACCTAGTCTAGGAGGGAGGAACCTCTACAGCGTTCCACGGATTGATCCCCTCAAGGATCAAAATCTATAGAACTTCTTATGAGGTTGTATCACATTCTTACATTGAGCTATGATATATATGATAATTCATTTTATGACTGAAACAAGTGAAGAATTGATTAGGTGAATACATGTGTTTGTAACTCCTATTTCAGAACTTTGATGTTATTTTATCAAAGCAAAGTGATTTTATGTCGATAAAGTCCATTGGATCATTTTAGGAAGGATTACTGGTTCATTTAATACGTATGATTTCTTTTAATGATATGATGTTTTCTACCCTGTTCAGTATCATGGGGGGCTGCGCTAGTTGAGTAATGGGTGCATGTAATATGCAAGAGCTGTCACTAGGTTCTGCTTTGAATGATGTTCGAGAAATATGTGGCCATGAGAACAATCAACGATATGTGAAGATTCCTTAGGAAAACCCGCGAAGCTACTTACTAACTATAATGTTAAATTCTGGATGTACCAATCATTTATTCTACAGAAGAAGTATATTATATGTGTGGATTTGACCTTTCCTTATTGCTGAAGAGAGTTGGGATTAGATCCAGGATATGTCCATGTCCACTCAGCTCAGTATCTATCTCGCCCTATCTTAGGCCTAGTCATCAATGTTATCATCCTCCTTCCATTTGTAGAAATTTCTTGTGCGTATCTGTTGGTTTTTGTGCTGTAAGGTGGATCCTCTAATGTTGACTATCAGAAGTGAAAGCAAATTAAATAAGAACAAAATTGAGGTTATGATGTGATAGCTAGGCTGATGACTCAGATACAAAGTGAATCTTATTTGCACTTCTATAGTATGCAAAAAAAAGTTGATAATTCTCATATTGTAAAACTGTACTACAGAAAATTTGAGCATTTATCTTTTTTCATCAATTTAGAATGAATCAGAGTGACATGATTCATTAGGATGATGCTATGTAGTTCTTCACTAAGAAAAGAAACCCACAATACAACTTAAGCTTGTTGAGCATATTATCATTTTACTGAATTGTGAAAGACATGGCTAAGATTGCCTTTTAGTCCCCATCATATTTTGGTCTGTATGCTTTATCATTCATTATTGGAGACTTTAAATATTTTTTATCGTGGGATCTTTGATTTTAAAGGATTTCTACTTTTAAGAATTGAAGTTTAATGTTTCCAGCTTTTTCTACAATATACTCTGTGGACATACCTTTAAGTGTAAAGTCAACTTTGTAATGCTTGGTTTCCTTTTTTTATGAGATTTACTTCACACTGTTTATATTTATCTAGTAAAAGTTCTGATGATATATGAATATACAGAAGGGATTCTTCTTTATGTTTATGTTGTGGTGGAAGTACTTGTATCCTTTAGATGCATCACAATACATGACTACTCTTATTTTCTTATTTTAGACTGAATATTCCTGGAGCTACCATAGATATTTTGGTAACATGCAGTTTTTTGGGTCATTCATAATCTTGTGGATTCCTTACCAGTACATGAACCATTAAGGTGAATGAAATTTGCCATTGATCTTTCATATAAAGATAGACGCAAACTTTGTTTTTTCCTTTTTTGCATGTAATCTGATAAATGCATACATTTATTTGTAGACAGAATGGTTAGGACAGGGTTTGATGGCTTATTAAATATGAATATGTATTAGAATATTTTACCTTTTAATATGATGATTTTTTTGCCCTTTACTGTTTATTACTTATTTATGTTGCTCCATAATTGACAATTGGTGACAAAAAAAGAGCAGCCTAATGCATGAGTTTCCTATCAATGCAGGGTCAGAAAAGGACAATGTTTGCAACCATCCTTCTACAAATAGAGAGTTTGATGCTGTGACTCAAACTTTTGATCACCCATCACAAAGAAGCAATCTTTCCATGATGCCTCTCGATGCATTTTGTAGTCTGTCATTTAAAACTCGGTGAGGACATATGTCTTACATATTGAAAATAGATGTATTGTCATTGCGAACAAATTAACTCATAGAACAACAATGATACATGCTATTTGTGTGAGCAACACCTGAATTCTGTTATTAAACCATGAAAAAAGTATCATCTCTATGAAATCTTATCTACCCTTTAAATCTTTTATGATTGTTGACACTCTTTAGGTGTAGAAAAGCTTTCATTTGCTTATTTGATCAGTGAAATTTTCAGTCAGACCATGGCAGTTGTAATTTTTGCTATGGTTTAAGTAGGAAATACTTATAATTTCTATAATAAAAAAAAAGTTATCTGATATTTAATGTTTTTGGTGACTTCATGAACATCACCAGTAACTTTGCCTTCAATAGAGCTCAGTAGCAGGAAGAGATCCATTCGCTGATCCCAACTAATTGGGACCTTATAGTTCCTTCTCATCGGCGGTAGCTTTCTGGAACTGAATGTTATAATTCTCAATTTCTTAATTTTTTTTGGATTAATAAAAATGTTCTTAGCTGTTGTTCTACAACATTTATTATGCCTATATTTATGACATTATCTTTGAACACCCAACATGAAGTTTTATGCACATGCCTGAGTTTTCTCTGTATGTTCTTTGGGACTTTTAGAATTAGTCATCCATTGTGATAACCTAGCTGTGTAAATTTAGTATAAAGACTTTCATGGTTACTTTGGATAATAAATTGACCATTTAGTCTGTATTCCACATTGTGCCATTAGTGGTGATATAGAAATTTTCTGTTATCATATTTAGAATGTATTCCATGATATCTTTTGTAATGTTAAATGTTGGCAGAAGAGAGAACGTCTTGCATGTTGTGCTTGTCCATTGAATGGATCCTCCGAGGAAAAAAAAAATTTTAGGAGCTGATCTTTCCATCTTTCGACAACTAAGATTATTCAATGGCTGTACTTTAGAATTGTTTCTAATCATTATGATTCTCCAGGCAGAGAGTTTTTTTTTTTTAAAACTTTCTGTAACACTGTTCATAACAGAATTGACATTTGAGTATGTCCTTGCAGGTCAAGATTCTGTTTTCAGAATCGGACAATGATGTTGGGGAAGAATCATGATCATCGAGCCAATCATTCATCCTACAACTTGTTCTCCTTTAGCAAAGTGGTGCATGGGACCAAGCACACCCTAAAGAAACCAAATCCGAAAACCAGGGGAGAGGGCTACTGGAATCGTTGCTGCATCCTACTCATATTGGGTATGGAATAAAGATAGCATATCAAGAGTCTATTCTAATTCCCATCTTTTCTTTGCTTTTCCAAGTGCTTCTCAGATGATAGAAACACAAAGACAATGACCAAAATGCATTGGACTTCTTTCATATTTAGCTCTAAACAGTCTTTTTGGTAGTACACTTTCAAAAAAAAAAAAAGAGGGGAAACTTGTGCGGTTGATACAAATTATGCACATGAAGCTAGCAGCTACTTGTTGGCAGCAAGACATATCTAAATAGTTACATGCAAGTATTCCCTCAGTGATTATAAGCAGCAGTATTCATGGAATTTTTCTTTACAAGGCAGATTTTTGAACTCAAACTTGTCATCACAATTTTTTTTTTTTTTTGGCGGAGACGCCGTTGCCACGTCTGCTACTTCTCAGCACTCATCAGAATTTATCAATCAGCATATACTTACAAATGATTGAGAGAGTATCAAGGGGAAAAAGTATGATACGGGCTCTCCTTATCAGATCCTACGAACCTAGTCCCGTAGTCGGCAAGGATAGAATTCGCATTGGTTTATGTTCTTTTAATCATTGGTGTTTGTAATGTCAGCCTCCGGGTTTTGATTCCAAGAGGTTGACAGGACAGGTATATCCATCCTTAAGCCAGTGGGGTGACAAGAAAAAGAAGGTGATGATTGGTGGTATGTAGCAGGATATCTGATGGTAATCATCTACATATTCCAATCCTTTCTCTCTCTCGAAACAAAATAACTTGCATGATTTATGCACCAGTAATTTAATGAAGCGATCACATGCATGCTTGTCCTATGTCATAATCTTTTGCTCTCTTAGTTTTTCTTCCATGCCTTGTCGAGTTATGCTTTCTTTCTAGGGTAAGTGTAGAGGTAAAAAAAAAAAAAAGATGGAACTATTCAGAGTTTGTTTATGCTGTCTAAGGGCAATCTAAGATGGTAACTGATGAACTAGTCGGACTTTTGTTTGGATGCAAAGAACACTCATTTGTTTCAGTTGTTGTTTAGCTGTTGAGTTGCAGACTAATTATAAAAAGTTTTCTTGAAAATGCTATGGCTTGTGCTTTCAACATGCATGTGTTTGAACTGACCCAAATTAATTGAATGCAGTTTTGGCCGCTGTCCATCTTTTGGATTTCAAGCCGATCCTGACCCACCTGAGTGCTGCTAGCTTTCCTCCTGGTGGGTGGGTTATATGCCCTTCTCCTGCCTCTATAAATAGAGCAACCTACCATGGCTCTTGCGTCTCATCGGCATATCTCTTGTCTTTGCTCCTATCCATTCTTCTCTTTGTTACTCTACTCGGCCAGAGATGGAGAGGTCTAGCTTGCAGCGCCAGCTTGCCAACCTGAAGAAGACCCTCTTTGATCAGGTTGGATTTCCTCACTCGGTGTGCAAAGAAGCTGTGGCTTTGGTTTGTAGCAGCAACTAAGTTTGACAGTAATCCACCATGATCTGTTACTATGTGACCCCCACAAGCTTAAAATCTATTGTCGTCAAGTCACCGGTAAAGCAGAATAAAGAATATATATATATATATATATATGTATCCTTCTCTTTAGGTTATGCAATAGCCATTACGTTTATGCTGTACTCTGTTCTAAGTTTCCCGAGTGCACTTTTGAGTTCCTGGTAAGGTGATGGCAGTGGTGGATGACGCCGACGTTGCCTCATGAAAAAGATGATTTGATGTTGATCTTAATCGTTATCTGGAACATGGCTAAGCCAGAATAACGGTATCATAATCCTAAATTGCAGTATTTTTCTTTTTGTCATATATAAATAAATACTTGGCTGTCGTTGTTTATTGCAGGGTAACCTAGACGAACAATTTGATCAGCTAGAAGAGCTGCAAGATGATGCTAGCCCTAATTTTGTGGAAGAGGTCGTCACCTTGTTCTTCAGGGACTCCTCCAGATTGGTGGCTAACATTGAGCAGGCCATGTAAGCACACTTCTCCCTCCGTGTATACTGTCTACTGTATACTGTATACTGTCTACTGTATACTGAGATAGTGTTCACGTATAATAAATGTCATGAGCTTCCTATCCATGCAGTGAGAAGAGTCCTCGAGATTATGGAAGTCTGGACGCATTGGTGCACCAATTAAAGGACAGTGCTTCCAGGTAAGGCTTGCCGTTCTCACATTGACTTACCAGGTCTTGAGATGGTCGATCGATCACAAGCTTTTCTTAGACGCTACTCTCTTCATTCCTTTTTTTTTTTTCCTTTCCTTATTCCCTCAACTTGTACTTGGCCATCTAGTTTTTATGATGTTCTTCGCGTTGGCTAATGTAAGCTTATGCGATTGGTGTAGCATCGGCGCCGCAAAGATGATGAACGAGTGCACCGTCTTCAGAGAATACTGTGACAAACGAAACTTAGAAGGGTGCCAAACTCGTCTCTTTTCCTCCACAATCTTCCCCTTGAATAAATACCTTTCATTCCATGCATCGTCGTCTTCTCCGTGGCTACTGTTTGATCGCACTGTTCATTCGCATTCTTTCAGGTGCCTACGATCGTTTCAGAAGGTGAAGAAGGAGCACTCGACCCTGAGGCTGAAGCTGGAGAACTACTTCCAGGTTCCATTTTTTCTGACCCTTTAAAAACTCTTCTCTCTCAGCCTTCCTCTATGCATTTGATGCCCCCTCACCCCCCCCTGTCGTCATGGCAGCTGTTACGGCAAGTTGGTCCTGCTGAGAAAGCCACTCGCTCCGGCAACTGACCGGAGATCGTCGATCGTTCATGACGTCAGTCGAAGCTTGATGCGTGTTTAAGCAGATATATATAGCGTAGGTTGGTGGTGTGAGAATAAGCAATGTTATTGCTGCAGTATGTGGACTTCAAATATATTTGACCGTGGAGTCTAAATAAATATTAACTCCACATATATCCTACCTATCAAACTTCCATGTCCAATCTGTGTGACCTACAAACGAGCCACCACATCAACACAACAAATTCAATTAAGCTGAACATAGAATCTAAACGTTGGAGACACAAAATTCTAATATTTTCGGAATATATCCAACCCTACAATTGTACATTTAATCAGAATATATATATATATATATGATATATAATGAACATAGCGGTTCACTAAGAAAACTAGCTCAACTCTGTACCGCAGGAGCATATGTGAAGGAAGCTTCGAGATAGGAAGTCATCACCATCAGCCAATTACGCATCAACTGAATCATGGGCATGCATCCATAGTACTTTTTTCCTTTTTTTTTTTCTTTAATCTCTCAACAAAACTCATGCAATCTCTCATTCGATAAGTTTAAAAATATTATTCTGATAATTATATATTAGAACTCATTTACCGTAAGTTCCACGCTCATCGAATATTGAAGTTTCAAGATCTCATTCGATAATTTTTTGAAAAATAAAAAAGTACATTAGTGTGAATGTCGAGGACCAAAATTTCATCAAACAGTTATCGTATAAGAAAGACTAACTTAACAACGGTTGATGGTTTAAGATCTCATCCAGTTTTTTTTTCTTTTCTTTTTTCTTGTTTTTTTTACATCTAAAACAATGACTTGATGGCAGTGTCCCAGATTTAGTTACTAAAACGAAGATAAAAACTGGTTTGAGGATTCAAAGCTAGAATTCGTAGTAAGGTTTTGAAATTAAATCATGTCTTTATGATTTATCCTTTTAGAAAAACTAATTAATGCCTGTGGTCATCATTTTTTGTTTTTTTTTTTTGCAAAAGCAAGAAATTTAACTTTACTAATTGGACTGAAAATAAACACGATCGTTTGCATCATAGCAAACCAAAAAATGGAGCTCCAAAGATATATCTGCTCCAATTGAGGTGTTGCAATCAGGCTCGCTAAAAGCTTGGTCGAGTATAATACATGCCATAACCAAACACATCGTTCATCATTAACAATAATTAAACCATATTAAACATCTTGAACGTTATCATTAACAATGAAGCTTGAAAATAATACATGGCAAGATCAGACACCCCATCATCTCTCTCGACTCTTATGCGAAGATGATGATGATGATGATGATCGGTATAGGGAAGCATTGACCAAAGAGAAAAGAAGAAAAAAAAAATCTCAATCATGTGTTCGATGACCATGCATAGAAAAAAGAAAAAACACACTTGGCCTTCATACATCTGCTTAATTTTATGGTTCATGATGAAACTAATTTTTATAGGATGAAATAGTCATTCTTCTTCTTCTTCTTCTTCTTTCCGTCTTCAAATCCATTCTTTTTTTTATTCTAAAAGAAAAAACATGCGAAAAAGCTTAGCAAAGTGACGATGGCGTTACAGAAACGAATGTTTGGATTCTTTACTTTCCAAGGGGGAGGGTATGATTAATAGTGGGGTGGGGTGGAGGAAGCTAGAAAAGCAAGCGCGAGAGACACGTCCTTGTCCGACACAGCCGCAGCCGCCGCCGCCGCCACCACCACTACCAAGGTTGAAAGCCACCTTTGGTGGTGTCGCTTTCCCCTAAGCTTTCCTCGAGTTCAGCACTAAGCCTTCAGTTCATAACCATGACAAGTACGCAACTTCAGTTGCATGCTGGCACAGTATAACTTCATTCATTGTCGAGTTTGAGTTAAATCAGTCAAAATACGCTACATTCTAATACAGATCGATCGATGTGATCCAAAAACATTAAACTTTTCATCTGAATTTCTTGCTTTAACTTCAAGCATTTCAGTAATATTATGTTAGATTTTTAATTATCAAATTAGGAATTAAGATTATCTTTGTAGATGACGATTTAGTCTTAATCAGGAATCGAACAAATCAAAATCGAAATCGATCGATAATTCTATGATTGCGAACCAAATCGAAACCAATGGAGTAATTCAGTTCTGTCCCATCTCTGACGAAACCAATAGTTTTAGTTCGATTCCAAATTAGTTTAGAAATAAATAAAATTATTAAAATAAAAAATATTAAAAATTACTTGAGTTTGAGTTAAATGAGATTTTTTATTTTTTATTTTTATCTTAATATTATTTAAATGATTACGATTTCAAAATCCTAATTATATATATATATGATCTTCTCTCTCTCGATCTTAGTAAATCAAATTGATATATTGCATGACGCTTTTAGATTATGATTATTTATCATAATTTTATAGGTTTATTTTAATATTTGGTATGGAGAACATAACATCCATGTAGATAACACTTAAAATTTGTGTACTATTTAGACATTGTCTCAACTCTAAAGCAAATCAAAGTATTAGAGTTCCCCTTAGTCGATTTTGTCGAAGAATAACTTAATTCTACCAAAATAGTCGAATAAATTACTCTCTTAATCTATAACTTCAGTTATTAACATGAGTAATTTTTTTAAAAAATCTTTCTTTTTTGAGTTTTCTTAAATAATTTTCATATCTTTAATTTTTTTCATTTGATACCTTCTTTTTTAATAATATAAATAATCTTCTATGACCAATAGTGTTCGCCTCCACCTCTACACTACCGTGAGGTCTCGCCACCTTCATCTTCTATGACAACCTCTCTATTGTGTGCTTTTTAAAGACCACAACAATGCTCAAGTGTGACTTCGCCTTCATGTATCATTATTATTGCACAAACCTTCGTTGCTATGTCATCACTATCAGTATCAATTCCATCGACTTATGTAAGACCCTTGCACTCCTTGATAACTCCACTAGTTCCTATCCATCTACTTTGGCGAACACAATAAGGTGACGTGTCGTTGATCATTGCCCTCCTCCATAATGATCCCTCTATCAAGTTGTAGGTGTGGCGAAGATGACTAAAGCAAAGTAGATGCAACGAGCAATGGGTGATGGTGAGGGACATTTAGGATATTAAAAGAAAATGAGGCTCCAAATAAAATTGAGATTACTATTTAGATCCCTCTTTCTTAATTCATAATTTCTTTAAAAAATTAATAAAATAGTATTTTACTATTTAAAGCTCTCTTTTTTTTTTTCCTTTCTCATAGCCATCGTCTAAGCACACTACTACCATAGGCTCTCCCCACCATCTACTCACCCTAGTGTGTAAATTTGCATTTTCTAGATTAATACAATTGACCTAGAAGATGATATCTTCTGGGCTCCTACAAAATATACATAACCCTAAAATTGATAAATCGTCATAACAAATGTTAAAAAGACTATTTCACCTCCTCTTAGATCTTCAATTTGTCTCATTCTATATTTTTCATCATTTTTTGTCATCTCTTGAGATTAATAAGAGAAGGAAGAGGAGAAAAAGAAGAAGAGGGAAAATAAAAAGGAAGAAAAGGGGTTGTAGATAGGGACTGAAAAGATTTTATTAGAATTAAGTTATAAATTAAGGACATATATACGTTATTTACAAATGAATAACTTAGAAATAATCAAAATTCTTAATGTGAAATTATAAACAATTTTAAAAATTATAGATAGTAATATTCAATAAAAAAATAAAAAATGAGGAAATCATCCGGAAAAAATCCTGGATTTTTTTAAGCAAATCGTCCATTTAAATTTACCTTGCTATTTTATAGAGAATAAATATATCAAACAAGATAAAATTTATTAACTTACATATGATTGTCAAATAATTTTCATTTTTCACGCTTGATGCCTATATTTATTAGACCGTAATAATTTGTTGTTGCACATCATGACAACAAAAACAAACCTTACTGTTGAATAGCTTCCATGTTATTACCATGGAGACCAATCGATACGGCCATCAATAACCTTTTTTTTGTATTTATATTTCTTTATATATATATATATATATATATATATATATAAAGAAAGAGAGAGAGAGACAGAGAGAACGAGTCCTCCATCTCTTTCATCAGGTGGCCTAGCGTCCCCACCACCGTTGGATGTGGAAGAAGACACGGTGCAATCCGTCGGACCGTCGCTGATACCACGATAGGTCATGTCTGTATCACCACCCCACGGTAGGAGATAATGTTATCATGTCGTCGTCCTCCTTCTAAGGCGCCTCGTATTCATCTCGAGACTGCAGTAGTGGAAGACACAACCAACCTGCAGTAGAGTTTGCAGGTCCCCTGTGGCACCCATCTCCAAGGTTCTTCTATCCCAACCAATGGCCAAGGCATACATCAAATCAAAGGCACACCATTCCAACTTTCTTTTGCCAAATTTGGTGAACCGAAGAGCTCAAGAAACCACTTGCACACACTGCTTTCATCGTCTCATCCGGTTCTTCCAACGCCAAATCCTACCCACAATATGATCCATATTCGAAACTTGCAATCACTGTCTGGAAATATTGACATGAAACTTGCAATCTCATCCATTTGGATTGTCCAATACTTCGACAATCCAAATAGGGAAAGCTTGTCATAAAGCTGGAGAATCTTGCCGTGAAAACACGAGAATTCGTCCCCGACACACCTGCAAACTGACAACAACATGTCGACTCCGTAAGCTGCAATCTTCTAGCGTTGCTGAGCAACTTACGGTTGTAGTTTTGGTTCTTACCGCATCTCTGTCCGATACTAGACAACCGGCAACGAAGGCCGGCCAGGCTGCGTTCGTTACTGCGCCAGCCCTCTTATCTGGGCTTTTACGAGGAGCTGCTGGCGTTCGATCCGGCGGAGCGAAGTTTCAGGTACAAGGTGGCCGACAACAATGTATACGTGGCAACGTTCAAGGTCGTTCTGCCGCCGCTTCACGGCGGGCCGGTGGCTGCGAGCTCGAGTGGCAACGCCTCAGCCAAAGCCCCCAACACAAGGGACGATGAAGCCTTGTCCTTCCTCTGCAACTTGTGCAGCCTCCACCTGTGGCTCCCAGCGATGGGCACATGCCGGCTGATCGCTGGCGTCAAAGGGCAACCAGGCTGCGTGCGGTACTGCGCCACCGCCCCCGGCGACAGTGGCGAGCAGGTCTACTGGGAGAACGAGGAACTGCTGGACCTCGATCCCGTGAACCGATGGTACAGCTACAAGGTGGCCGAGAACACAACATGGGGCTCCGGCGGTACGCCGCGAGGTTGAAGGTCCTGCCGCTGCGGGACGACGGGCGTGGGGAAGGCTTCGACTAAAGACCCACTACAGGCTTCGACTAAAGACGGCTTCGTTGCTTATCTGCAGACTGGCTTGGAAGGCATGGCGGAAGCCGTGCGAACGAATGAGAAAAACCTGAAGCAGTAGAACAGTAACTGTTCGTCATCTAAGTTAGGATGTCATTACTGTTTCATGATTTCGACTGCCGAATAAAGAGAAAGGAATGACTCCATTTCCGGGACAGCTTTTCTTGTAATTAACATCGTCTCAATTGCTTGGAGAGCCAACATACATACATAGACGATTTGCCATGGATCTTCTCAGCAAACGCTCAAATCATAATGGAAGGAGTTTAAAAATTAAAAAATACAAAAACTCCACTCCATTCAGAATAAAATATATCACTTATCCAATAATATACTAATCTATCTAAAAACCTTTTCATAATATATTGATCAAACTAGAAATATCACAAAGACGCACCTAACTGAACAAGGATACTATGCATGTGACATAGGAGACAGACTCATGAAAAATAAAGAAAACTCAGAAAGAAAGAGTGAAGATAATAAAAAAAAAGGAAACTAGACAATTATATTCACATGTATATGTGGATGACGTAATTATATCATTAGAAATATAAATATATAATGGGAAATAAATAAATTTATTAACACATTCTTTTAAAGTTCAGATTGGAATTTGATAAAAGGAAATCCTACATTAACAATTACATTTTTAATAAAATAGAAGCTCAACAGGTTTCCTGTTCTTGACACAATGAGAGCAGGACAGATTGTCTATTTCTACTTTCACCCACCACTTCAAAAAATGGCATAACATTTGCCACCTTTGTTCTCTTGCAACTTGCTGTGGTACCCTATTCGTTGCCACGGAGGAGATTGCTTCTAATAAACCAAGTCGATACAAAGGTTTGCTCTGCAGAAAGTGTTGGAGAATCAAAACTAAGACTTGTATGTTAGAAATGCATCATAATTCTAAATGCTCCCAAATTCCACCAGTACACGAGTGAGGATGAAAATCACCAGATGGATGATTAATAACTGGTCAGGTTATAAGGACAATTTAAGTAGGTGAAGATTGAGCAGCTTGTACCATGAAATATGATTCCAAATTCCATTTCTCACGTAATTACTGATCATATTCAGCAACATGCAAGATTATCCGATCCCTCACATAAAAATATCTGAATCTATCTGATGAAGGTTTGGGAATATCTGGCTCAAAGTGGTAGAATAATCTGGCGAGCTAGCCTGCAACACATTTTTAACAGAGTGAAATAGATTAGCACATTCAAAATTCATTCATCACTTATTTTTTTTCTAATTTTGCGAGCTTAAGGAACGAAATCCATAATAGTGACCTACGCAAGCTTTTCTAAAGCTTGTGTTAAGCACATTAAATGGGGCCAATCAAAAACTAAATAATTACTCCTTGAAATTTCAAAAAACGTACACATGGATTGCGCTCAAGATAAATGGTTGTAAGCCGTTCCCTTGAACCAGATACAGCAAGATCAATGCCTTCTAGTGAAGCTATGTGGTTATCATTAAGCCACAGGTCTTCTAATCTGCAACGTATTATTGACAAATGCATAAATCAAAAAGATGACCATTGAGCCAGAGAGACAAAGAAGTTATTCATACCTTGTCAGTTTGTCAATATCACTAATCATGGTAAGTTTATTGGATGAAATGTCCAGTACACGTAGGTTCTCTAAGGTGGACAACCCTTCCATCTTTTGGATACCATTATGACTCAGATACAATTCTTCTAGTGCGATGCATTCCTAGAATAAGAATAATATTAATTCATCATCTATTATACGTAATGAAACACGACGGTTAGCAAAACCTTTTTTGTTTCTTTTACCTGAAACCCCATCATGGATGTCAAACGGTTGCTCTGTAAACTTATTTTTCTGATACATTTCAGCCCACATAAGTTGACCATCCGAATACGGTTTTGTCCAAGCCACAGCTCCTGTAAGTTTGTCAATGTTTGCAAGTTCTCCATAACCTCGCATGAGGATCGGGAAAAAAGATTAGCATGAACTATATCATCACAGAAGTACCAAAGATTATCATGGTGACATAGTTTTTAAGGAAAACAAATTCAGTTTCTGGAACTGCTTTTTACCAATCTATTAAAGCCTTTGATAAAAGTTACAAGATATAAAACCTCACCCTTAATCTATTTGAACCAAGTTCAAGGATCTGCAACGAATGCAAGTGTTCAAGTTCCTCGATCTTGTTGACTTCATTCTTTGAAACATAAAGCTCTTTGAGTGTGTCTGAGACCTTGGACAAGCCATGCAAGGAAGATATCTCATTGAAAGAGACATCAAAGACAAGGAGACTTTTGAAAATGCTAACATCAGGTATATTTCTCAGCTTGTTATCCCGGAGTACCAGCTCCTGCACAATAAAGCAACCACCAGTGGATAACAGATAGCAACAAAGGCGACTTGGATTTAGTCGAACAAAAGAAACCAAAAACCATGCCGCTCCATATTTAAACAAGAACAAAAATTAATTATCTATATGATAGTAAATGGAAGACAGACCTCGCTCTTAATCTGCTTCATTGTTAAAGTTGTTTTTTCATAAAACTTCTCCACTGAAATGTGTAGGTTAACCAAGGCATGTCCCTCAGGCTCCACAGTATAGACATCAACCAAAGATTTGTGATCGGAACCATCAAACGAATTAAGATTGAAAATGAAAAGGTTGAATCAAAATTTTAAAAATCACAAAATATTAGAAAATCCTAAGTTGTTCACAAGATTAATATTTCCAATAGCAGTGAAAATTTTTCTTCCAGAATACTCTTTAACCTTTCACTAAGACAAGCCCATTCACTTCTCACATATAAATTGGCTATTTGTTTTGTTTGTCGGCCGCATGTCCAACAACTTCTTCTGCCTTCCCTAATCATAGCACTTTGTTCATTAACCACAGGTTGCAAGAAAGAGACGCTTGAGAGCTCCATAATGGCAGCCACCAGGGCTTCAAACAATTCATATTGGAACCCTCATAACGAGGCCACTTTCTCTGTTTCTAGATTCCCTTCTCGCCACCAAATTCTGCATTATCCCCATTGGAAGCAACGCCCTCTCTTATAAACTGTGATCCAGTGCATAATTCTCCACCTTCTTTTACATTTTCGTCCATCTATTCAAGTCAATCCATTACCACCTACTTTGTTCGACTTGCATCATATAACAATGCTTCATTATCGTCTTAGATGACAATTCAATTCAGTCATAGAAGAAAGAATGCTTGCGCCGTTTTGAACTAAGCGTACTAAATCACAGACATCTGCGAAGGTAAAACATTACTCTTCTTGGAATTAATAAAAAGAGCAGGAGAATTCAAACGAATTATTTATCAAGAAAGAGAAAACGGGAAGCATTACAAGCAAACCGGCGATGGCTTTCCACTGGGAGATGGGCTCGACGCCCTTGTCGTCGAAAAGGTTCTGCCGAAGCGAGAGCTTCCGCAGCTGCGGGAGGAGACGGATGCGCGGGTCCAACTCGGAGAGCCTGTTGGCGGTGAGATCCAACTCGACGAGGTCGTCCGGGATCTCGACCTCGCGCAGGTCATGGAGCTGAAAGCTCGTGAGGTCGAGACATCGCCCCTGCGGATCCCCCTCCACCTCTTCTCCTGCCGCCGCACACCCTCCGATCCCGGGCGCTTCATCGGCGTCGAGACAAGGGCGCCCCTCCATCGGCGGTGGCCGTGCAGATCGACGACGCCGGACAAAGAAACCGATCAAAACCCTAACAGCCGTGCAAAGAGGGCGAGAAACCCATCGAGATTATGTTCTCGATGCCTTTTCTAAAAGCGAAGAACAACGTAGAAAAGTGGTCGAATGGAATCGAGCCGGAAAATAACTGTTGCATTTTTACGGACGAAAAAAGAATATTAAGCAAAAAAGATATAAAATAAAAAAGAAAAGTCGAATATAATGTTGTGCACTGCGCAGTTCAAACCGGATTCTATTTGGTCCAACCTGACCACATCGTAGGCCGACACGGATCGATCGGTCTAAACCCGATTCTATGAACTCGACGATCCTTTTCCACGGATCGACCATGTGACTCGTAATACATGTGTCGACAAGGTCGTAATGTCTTATATCTATCTGGCCCAATGAGAACTCCGGACGCATTAAAACCAGCCCACGAAGCCCATTGACGTGGATCGGTCTCCTCTCTTCGTATAGCACAGTAAGAAATGTTTCAAGGTTAATGTTATGCCATGTGTAGCGCTCACTATACACGAATGACAAGTAGGGCATATCTTTGAATTCGACTATTCAAATAACACAGTGTATTATTATGTATTGTCTTAGGTCAACAAATTCATAGACGTTTATTTGTCACCATATTCTGGCGTTCATATCAACTCATGGCCCATAAAATTGTTCTGATACGATCAAGTCAATTCTTGGGGAATAGGAGGCACTTTAAAGCTTCGGAATTCGACTGCGATGGATTGCCAATCGATTTAGATTTCTCTGTTACGTCGCAGATCGATCGACTCGGGCGCGTGCGGGTCCCCCGGAGCCGTAGGCACGCCCTCCTCTCGTCGTTTGCAGAGGGCGTGAGACGTGTCGAGCGATGGCAAGGCCGACAGTCGCATTCGTCGGCCGTGGAGGGTGGGGCCCGGACTTTGTTCGGCTTGGGCCGGCCGCATCATTGCCGCAGTCCAAGCCATGGTGAGACTTCGCGGAAGCTTCGAAACCTGATGACTACGAGTCACTTTGATCGCAATCAGATCGCATGCAGATCTTTATTGATGGATCACATGCAAATGATTAATATATTTGATTCTAAGTGATCGATATGATGAATGATATATATATATATATATATTTTTTAATCATTTATTTCTTTTAGATACTCGATATAATTTTCACAACAACATCGACGGTGAAGTTTTGATCTTTGTGTGCGCTGATCCCTCGAGCATTGGGAGTCGGTCAACATTGCTGGGAACGACAAGCAGAAGAACCAAAGCTGGCGCATTTAGGACGGACGCGCACAACTCGACGTTGTGTGCGTGTTGGACGACACGGGTTTGGAACAGCGGTCTTTCTCCGATCTCCTCCTCGAGCCGTACCGTCGGCCACGGAGCGGCGACGTCAAATCCAGAAAAGCTGGCGGCAGCGTCGCCCACGCGGATCCAGCGAACGTGGTTTGCCGAACTGCGATGGGATTGGGATTGATGGCCAGTTCCACTGTTCTACTTTAGGCCAACTTTTAACTCGTTTCCCATCTGCTCTTTCACTTGTTGAGCAGCTTCTGAATTAACGGCAGAGACAGTATATTGAGTAAGGATTTACGAATGGTGTTTTGAGTCCGAACATGTGGATGATCTCGCTCCTCCTCTCATCTTGTCGGCACTGAGATAAAAATCGAAGGTATCCAGGCATGGCCCAGAGATTTATCTCGATGTACAACTGGGGCGAAGAGGGAGGAGGGGCGGCCGTAATCTTTGAAGTACCACCAACCACGTTGACGGTCGCCGGCGTGAGATGTGTGCCATATGACACTGTGAAATCCAACCACCACCACTTGCATGCACTGCATGCAAAACCTGTACTTTCATGTGGTGGGGGGACCGGTCGTCGGCGGTGTTGGTGGTAAGAGTGAGAGGGAATGCATGCATATGGATCCTCTCCAAACTGTAGGGAGAAATGGTGGTAAGAAGCAGACGGACGTCAAAAGGTTAAATGTTGTTTATGGGGCAGTGATCGCAGAACCAACCGCGGAAAGGGGGACCTCCTCCGGGGAGACACCCGCAAGGACACACGTCCTATCATTCTGTCTGGAAAAAGTAGGGCAACGCTGTTGTCACACAGAGTACTTCCCCCTCCACCCATCTTATCCCAATCTTATCTTACCGCAATCAATCGCTTGTCTTCTCCTCAGTTTTAATGCGAAGAAGGCGGTGGGCGAGAGATCTCCTTGCTGAGGTCATTTCCTGGTCGCAAGCATCGTCGTCGACGTCGTCGGTGAGTTTTTAGCAGTTCATATTTGTCATGGAATTAGCTACGTAATAAAAGAGTTGGGGTCATCGTTCCTGCTTTTGAGACCACGAGACGCGTGGCTGAACCCGGGTCGTGTTTAGCTCAAGGGGAAGAGGAAGGGTCGTCACATCAGATCCAGGGACCAAAGTTGGGTATTGGGAGGTTGGGGATTAGCTCAGGGAGGCCACGCGTTGCGCGTGACCCGCAAATTGTTTGCGGAAATGCTTCTGAGAGACATACGTGCACCGCATGGTGGGCAAAAATATCTGCTTAAAATAAGGTAAAAAAAAATACAGTAAACCTGCAGATCACTATCGCTCAGACAAGAGTGAAAATAATAATAATAATAATAAAAGGACGGGAAGACACTTTTTATATGCTTTCTGGACTAACAAACAGAGAGAGCGCAGTGGGTTGTGATGGCAGCTGGTTTTCCAATGTCCAGCGTGCGTGAAAGAAGACTGTTGCTTTCTCTCCCCTTTTTTTTTTTAATTCGAGGAGGAGACCGTAGATACCTTTGAAACCACATGTGCCCGTTCCTTCTCTCTCTCGTAGTATCTTATAAACAGCAACCTTCAGTGACGCGATACGTCGAGCAACTCGCGGGTGTGCCGCGTTGAAAGGCGACCCGCTACCGGCCCGCGCAACGCAGGATGACTGCAAGCTTCGACAGCCGCTAAGGCTGCGAGCCTCTGCGCCGGCCAGCCATCCTTTTCTTATCAGTTCATTATAATAAAGAGTACGATTATTAAGAACAAACAGCGGATCAGCGGCCATCGTTTTCACTGTGCGTTGTAGCACACAGAATGGCTACCGATCCTTCACTGCTAAAGCGGACGTCCTTTGGGTGATGTGATTTGATAGAGCTATCACGCTGCTAATGACATGATGCTAATTTATTCTTCACCTAAGTTTGGGCAAGTTGGGTGATGACAACGTCTTGGTCTTTGAATAGGCTCCAAACCACACTTTTAATTGGATAGAGCTCGGTGGATGATGCTGACATGAGGAAAGGATTTGAAAAAGGAGAGCTTCGTTAATAATCATTAATAATTGGCTCACATACTTCAAAATGTAGAGCTCCTCCTCTTCGGCAGAATCATTAATAATTGCTCTAAGTTGCATGAGTTGAAACATCGATCACAAAGCTTGAGTTTTTTTTTTTATATTCCCTGTCAACTATTTTTTTTTGGACTTTTATGTACCTTTCCTTTTTTTTTTTAATTTTGTCTTCCGCAGGGACTAGCATTAGAAAAAGTTGAGTCATTGTTAATAATTTATTTGAGACTGAGATGCCACAAGAATAATTGGAATTAGGAATATTGTGTGGTGTATGGCTGCCATGAAACTGAAATCAGATCTAAGATCATAAAGTTGGGAAAAGGAAACAAATAAAATAGAGCTGGGTCTGAAGGATAGAGAAAAGTTCCAAGGCTGGTGGTTCAAACTGGTCATTCACACAAAATAGTGATCACAATTTATTCTTCCACTCATTTTGAGAACTATACAAATCGATTTTTTAACACACAAAAACTCAGGAAGAAAACACACACAAAAGAAAAGACATGCTTGGATTGGAAAACAAAAGGAAGAAGAAAGAGAAACCCTTCGGCTTGGATGAAAAATTAGAGGGCATTAGTGAGCATGGTGAGAGAGAGAGAGAGAGAGAGAGAGGTTGGGCAGCCTTAATAGTCCCATAGAAGAGCTCCGAAGGTGGTCGGATCCCACATCTGATCTGGCTCGAGCCCGAACTCGGTCTCCACCCACGGCGCCCACGAGTCGACCGCGTCGTGGTACACGAACTCGCCCCCGGAATTGGCCGAGTCGAGGAGGCACCCGTCCAGGCGCGGCAGCTCCAAGATCTCCCCGAGCTCGTCGGAGGCGTCGGGATCGTCGGGGGAAGCCGGAGACGGCGCCGGGACCATGGCGGCGGCCTTGGCGGCGGCGGCCTGGACGTCGCGGGGAGAGGGTGGCCGGGCGCGGCAGGGTGGCGGCGAGCTCGGGGAAGTTGAGGACCGCGGTGGCGCCCTTGATGCTGAGTGCGGCCACGTCGTGTGCCCGCGCCGCCATCTCCGCCGTGGGGAACGTCCCCAGCCAGATGCGCGACTTCTTGCGCGGCTCCCGGATCTCCGAGACCCACTTGCCCCACGCCCGCATCCGGACGCCGCGGTACGCCGGCAGCGTACCCCCGTCCCGCGTGCGCTTCGTTCCGGCGCCGCTCTTTCTCTCCCCGGCAGAGGTAGCCGTCGTCTGGTTCGACGCGTCAATCGCCTGAAGGGCTCGGGAAGGTGAAGAGGAGGTAGTGGTGGAGGACGGGGAGGAGAGGGAAGAAGACATCGAATTGGCGCTGCTCTCCGGCTCAGAGGAGTTGCGGGTGTCCGCCATTGATGTGTCAAACGGACTGATCCTTTTGGTTGCGGATGCCGTGTGATGTCCCTCTCCGATACTGTTCACTCCAAAAAGCAAGCTTCTTGATGGCGTTATCACGTTGCCCCGCGCGATGCAGGCTTCGGAAAGTAATAGTTGGTGGAAGGTGGCGCGTTCGAGAGCAGTGTTCTTTTAGCTTAGGCTCGGAAAGGTGAGTTTAGAAACTCGCGGCCTTGTTTATTTAGGTGGACGAACGACTTGCTGGCGAACACGAGAAACCGGCATTGGCATCGGAGGCTTGAGTGGAGGAGATGGACATGTATAGCTTCTGGAACCGATGGATGTGATTCAAAGGATAGGGTGATTTGGTTGGAGTAGCTACAGGGCTTCCTCTACAAGTGCCTTGAATGAGTAGAAGATGAAGATTCAAGCTTTTCTTGAAGAAGAAGAAGAAGAAGAAGAAGAAGAAGAAGAAACCTTGAGCTGCTACCATCGAGTTGACACCATGGAAGCAAACACGTTTAGCAGAGACAAGAGGGAGGGAAGGAAGGAGGGAGAGAGCGAGAGAAGAAGAAGAAGGGAGAGTTGGGAGGCCGAGGAGCAGGGCAGGGAGGGGTTTTAATTGAGGGGAAGCGTGCGGTCTTAAAGCGACACCCCACCGACCTCGCATTCCCCATCATTTCCCAATGACGCTTGCGCCCACTACTCCCTGTGGGATGATGGAGCAGTAACCTGAGCCTCTCCCGTTTTATCTGTTACTTCCTTCATCCTCCCAACACTCAATGCTCCAGTTTGCCATTCTCTGCACCACCTTCTGGACCACTCTCTCTCACCCCCCCATTTACTACCCCCCCGCCCCCAAGACCCATGATCAATTATTTGCTGCACAACCTAGCCAGATCTTTCTTCCTTCCTTCCTTCCTACACCACCCCCCTACGACAACTTAGCTATTCTACTCCTCCTACTCTTCTTTTAGACATCGCGTAGGTCTTCTTCCCATGACTTTGTTGTCATAGCTCCTCAGTCATCTTCTTTTGACGGTTGTGTTGTACATACATATAGCCCGGAAGGGACCGAGAGACGGGTGAATCTTCTCTGTCGGTAACATTCTGGCGACTGAAGCCGCGCGCTACATCGGTAACAAACGCCTTCTGCAGTCGAATGAAGAAGCTTCTCTTTTGCCATCTTACCATTTTTGATCCACCAACAAGCCAAGAAGAATCCGTTCAACTGTTCAGGTGTACACAACCCCGAACAGATCCACTGGGTGGCACTGTAAAGAACAACAGCAAATCGAGGTGAATTACTCTGGTGGAGGCCAACGGGCATTGATGACAACCGCCGAGTTGTTGTGCCTCCATGAACACCAGTCGTCAAGAGAATCCGGTCCGAGTACAGTCGAGGGAGGGGAGAGGAGAGGAGATACGGGCAATTCATGTAGAGATTTGGGTGGGTGGAGCGGATGATGCCAAAGGGTGTGTGTTGTCATGGGTAGGTGAGGCGATGGGCGAGTGCAGAGCGCAGCGTTAATGGCCTTCGACATAAACGTGTCCGAAGCCGACCCATCCCCCGATCCATCTCCGGCTGCCGAGTGGCAGCAGGCCGGGGAGGGTGTACATGAACGTGGAACGCAGCGACCACACCTGATGGTACAAGTGCGCATCAACATAACCTTGGCCTTCTGCTGCATCACCGTGCTCTGCTACAGCAACGTGAAAGGAATTGCTCGGTACCCATGGTGGTGGTGTAGATGTGTAGTAGATATTTATTGAACCACTCCCAATTCAATAAGATCGTTTATCTTATTGAGGTTGAATCATCGACTCCAAATATAAATTTTATTTTTTTCTTTTTTTGACTTGCAAATTAAATCAGGGATATAACATCTTAATTTTTTTTTATAGTCTTATGGATAGTCATGGAAATGGAGCCATGTGAGAGACGTGCATACGCATATAGGTGAAACATACCTCGATGCTCCCTAGACTGCAACTTCAACGCACTCCAGGGCCCCACGTTAAATAAGTGACAGTTTACTCATGTGTAAAAGCCAATATTTTACTTCATGTGTTGGAAAAGTATGATCTTTACGCATTGGAGTCTTCTTCGAATCCACCAAGCAAATTCTATTATCTTCGAGAATAGCACAGAGAGTGCATGCAAAGTGAAAGCTACTGTGGAATCATGCCGACCTCAATACCTTATTATTTCAGAATATAAAAGTGCACAGTAGAAAGATTATTGGGATGTTCTGAATGATACATACTATGGGAATAGTATTCCTTGTTAGATTAAGTAAAACTAAAAAAATAATAATACTTTCATGTGCAGTGTAATAAACAAAGAATTTGTCTCTTCCTCCTGAAAAGAAACACAATGGATAGAGAAATATAAAATATAAACAGTGGAATCTATTGTTGCTAATATAGTCAAAAGATGACGGTGAACTTTATATCTATTATAGTAGTCGAGATGCATTAGAGGAGTCATGCTCTCCATTTTAAGATCCACCATGAGACTGGAGCTTCTAAATTTATGTGTTGAGCCCAACTTGAACAACTATTCACCTCAAAATAATAAGAAAATCTATGGTTTTATCTGAATTTTTTTTTATCGTGATCGTTTTCCTAACACTCAGGTGTGTTGAAATTTAGGGGAACTCATGCCAAGTATTTTTATCCTTATGGATCAACGCATTGCTATTATCCCGATAGAAGATTTCTTCGTGAATCGTTGAAATCGGCAAGTTTTATCTGCTTCATTTAAGGAGCCAAAACCATTAATGCCTTGACATCATTTTGTAATATCTTGATTTAATCCACAGTGGATAAAAATTCAGATTGACTTATAGGATTTTAATGAGTCTATTATTAGCTTAGATTATAATATTTCTAGTAACTTGAACAGCATCTTGGTACTCAAACTGGTTTAATATTGGGGAGCCATCACTGGATTTTACCATACATGTATCATTGTGGTACTAAAACCGGCTTAATATACATCACTGGGCATTACCACACATGCATCGTGGTAGGTGATCATACCATCCAAACATCTCAAAAGGACCTTCCAGTGATCAGGTTGATCATCTATTAAACACGACAAAGTACATCGCAATTCTTCACAAACAGAGACCAAGAACACAAGAAGGTTTGCTGAGCAACCTGATTGTGATGCTAAGATCCGTCTGCGGTAAAACAATAATAAAATTCAAAGTAAAATCTCACAATCATCTGCTCGAAACTCAAAACCCGAAGAAAAATGAGACTGAAACATACACCATAGTATTTACTGTTGTCATATTCTAATCACTCATCAAAGCGGCTAATGAAGACATTCTGCGGTTCTTCGTGAATCATTCTGGGAGAGAATGGCTAAGACGAGAGCCAAATAAAACGCCAAGGTCATATATCTGGTTGCAGTTGTCAAAAAATTCGAGTTGTACCATCAGATACTGCTCTTGGAAAGAACCGCTGGATGGTTGGAAGACGAGGAAATGGAAGACATAGGCAATGCCTTTTAGCAGCTTACAGAGCTTTTGTCTACTGAGTTCTTCCCGTATCGCACTGCCATCAGCTGACATGACTGCTCTTTGATCAACTTATCTACAGAAGGTCTCTCCCCTGGCACGATCCCGTAATCATCATTGTAATCCTCCATTCCCTGAACCAATAGTTGCCATATCAAGGCACCTGCTCCAGCTCCATTTTGTCTCGCAGACTCGTAGATTTTGTTGAAGATAGACTTGTAGAATATTATTCGGTGCGAGTATTCGAAGTTCTTTGACTTTCTGGAGAGGCCAAACTCAGTGAACATGATCGGCTTATTTAGGGTTTTCTCACCATCTTCAATGTGAGATGTGATCCATTTGGAGATGTATTCGACTTTCTCATTGAGATCTGCCTCCACCAACCTACAAAGAACAAAAGTTACTCTTTTCAGCCGTTCGTGATATTTGATTGAATGGCATTCAGGCATTGCAGAAGAAAGGTTCAGCCATTATAGCAAATCCTCACACATTTCTTTCGCTGATGTCCTGTGCATGCAATTCTATCTAGTTCTGTGCATAATAAATTACAAACGAGAGGAGTCATTGATGGAAGTACCATTGATCAGGATATATATGAGCGGAAGCAAAGTCGACATAGGGGACTTTGGAGTTGCGAATGAAGTCCGATCCTAGAGTGCTATACCACTTTCCTGGATTGATGTTTTGCTTCTCTTCGGGACTTACTGATCCGTAGAACCCCTCAAGTCCAATTGTCAAGAGGTGCTTCTTGTCAATCGTTTTCACAAATTCTGTCATTTCTTCGATCCATTCCTGCAATTGTTTATAACCAAATGATAACTCGAACCTTCGAAATCTTGTATGTAAATCACAAGGTTATAGGATCGAAAACTTTGAGAACAATGAGGCTGCCATGATTTTTCTCGAGCACTCCTAATTTATCACAATCGTCAACAAAATGATGCAGTAGGACATCAGTTAGAAATCAATGCATTCGGTGGAAAAAAAACTGTCTGATGGTATACAAGAAACTTTCAGAGAACAAAGACAACTTATTGTTATAGCAATCAGCGGTTCCTAATCGAAGAAAATAAGCATTAAAGGTCTTACATTAGTTTTCTTTTTCCTTTTTCTTTTGGGAAAAAAGGGATTTACAGTTAGTTGCTACAATTTAGATTGATCTATATTTTCTGGAAAGTAGTAAAGCTATTCATCATTCTTTTTGATGTCATGTATGCACAGACAGAACAAAATTTTGAGTAACAACTGGCAACATACTTGGAGAGTGTCACCAGAAGCATCCGATGCACATTGTGGTTCATTCATCAACTCCCAAGCGAAGATTGTCGGATCATCCCTGTACTCGATTCCAGTTAAATGGTTCTTCCTTGTCAGTATGGTCTGTAAATAAGCCAAATTAGATTAAGAAATCACTCCTATAATTCGATCAGAATTCTTTTAAGGGCATGAACTGAAGAACATACATGATTTCTAAGCCAATATATCGGCTCAAAAATGAACGATAACTCAGTTTCAACGTAGACAGTGTCGATGATCAAATTGCTTGATAGGTTAAGGGCTCTTGCAACAATTGATAGAGAAGGAATCGCTTCTTCGAATCCATCCCCTAGTTTATGAAACGGTTCGAATAGTTTCTGGTTAGATCTAAGGGATTTATGGTCAATGGTTCATGAAATGGCTACAGATTGCTCACAGACTCGGTGGCCTGGGTTGCCGGAGATCAAGATTGCTCAAAGTGTGGGACGACCAACAGAGGAGCTGCTTACAGAAACCAAACAGGAAAGAATGTATTACCTTCAAGTAAATCTTGAAGTAACTACGGATCGAAGGATCGAAGAAGAAGGAATCATTTGAAGAACTCAGCCCAAAACCCTCGTCCCATGCCCATTTGACGTATTGAGTCTTCCCACCGTAGTGCTGCAAATTGTTAACCAAGCTCAGCAGCAGCCTGATCCCATGTCTTCGTGCTTCCACGATAACCCAGTCCAATGCCTGCCATAGCTCCAGTTATTAACGGAGAACACCATATCTGCGTTGCTTTCTGAACATAACGTGTTCGATGAAATGCCTCTGGGTCGTTGAACAAACACATAGACAGATAGATCTGCTCATAAACAGATCGATGATCATTAGACCGATCCATAGGAAACCCACGAAATCTGGTCACAATGATCCCAACAAGTTCTTGTTCCATCACCCTTTTAGGATACAGAGCAAGCCCATGACGCCAAGAACCCTAAAAGAAAGAGAAGGGAAGAAGCCGTCGTACCTTGAAGACCCGCTCATCGAAGATGCCGAGTGAGACCTGGAGAGCATGGTAGGCACCATCATTGAAGGCCCAAGTCCTGCAGACGGTCATTCCCATCTTCGCACCCGTCTGGAAGATTTCACTGACCCTCTGCCTGCTGGACTCCTCCACAGATTGATCCATCAGCCAGTAGGAGTTCCATCCGTTCACAAAGAACGCCCTCCCATCCACCACGAACCGGGTGCCGTTCCTCTGCACAAAGCTCAGCTCCGGCTTCCCGGGAGAGAACTTGAAGTCCCCAAGCATCAGGTATATCAAGGCTACACACACAGCAATTCCCAGAACTGGGTATACGATCCCGTTCCCTGCTCTCGCCCTACTGTGACCTGCAGAAGGCTTAAGCCAGCTGCCGGGTCTTCCCGGAAGGATGCTCATTCCGATCCGAACAAGCTCGACGACGACCGATCGATCACACGCATCCGCCAACGATGCCTGCGATGTTTTGCTTCCCACCCCTCCGGACCAGCGGTCGTGCAGCTCGAACAGATGGCAAAGCCTACGGAGGATACAGCGGAAGGAAGAAGGAGAACCCACGAAGAGACCGGTGGGCAGGGGATTTGGTGAACTGTTAGCATCACGATCGTCTTCGGCCCCATAAATTAGTCATGTGAGACCGCATCAAAGCAATCGGCCGCATTATAATACTTGTAGGACAAGTATTAGCAAGTCGTCGTGCCAACCTCCTACATCTTGCATGGATACGAATAAGATTGCGGTTACGAACAATTACTCTTTTTAGATTCTCGTCAGATCTAATTGTTTTCTTCCCACATCATGTGAGCATACAGCTGGAATCTGCTAACAGAACCCTATAAAAATAAAACCAGTATAATAATAAATACGTCGACGGGAGAAGAATTTGGTATCCTCGTAAAGCTTCTGCTCTCTTTTACCAGAGAAGACCTAATCCAAGCTGGTGACCATTAATTAGATTGGGTTTGCAACAGAGGCGTCCCCATACCGAAATGTTTGGGGATGACAACCTACCTTCCTCCATGACAGGACCTCGCGGATTTAGGGCAACTCAAATGAATTATATATAATTCGTGGTAATGGGTTGTGCACAGCACTGGAAGTTGCAACACTTTGCTTGGATCCGAAAGGAGTGGTAGGTTTGGTGGGCAGGTGAGAGAGAGGTTGATAATGGAATCGGGTGTGATGCCACGGTCAGCCAGATCATGACGAAGGAACAGCGCAACTACGAAGAGGGCATCGCTCGCTCACCGACAGGGGTTCGTACCACCGACAGCCGCAGCAGCGGCCTTCACCGCTAGATTTCTACCGGTCAATCCATCCACAAACGTTCTTTGGAGAGGGTAATAGGAGTGTTAGTTTGCTCCTCCTTTTTTTTTTTTGGTCTCTGTAATTACTACTTATCATATGGTTAAGCAAAATGATTAGTCTCACTTGATTCAAATTCGATCTATATTATGAGGCTTAATGTGTCAATAATCGACAATGACTTTTCTCGATTCAATCTCTAAGTTATTAACCCAAAAATAAATGAAGGATGAGACAACATAGCAAGTTAACAACTAAATTCTTCGTTCTTTAGGTAAAAATTAAGTACCCAACGACTCGACAATCCATTCGATGTGGTTCGAATGTTTGGAAAAAGATGGGCCATTTGGGGCTTTGCATGGACGAAGGCCTATGATGGCACTAACATGGATCGACAATAATGAGAAATATGATGAGGTCAATAAGCTAAATATAACGTACGGGAATCGGTGAAGTTTGCACTGCCTCCTCCTCGACGAGCGCTTTCGTCGCTATAAATCATGAACTAAGCTTTGATCATATTTCCCAAATAAACAAAGCTGAAATTTTCATTTCAAAAAATCCGAATCGCACGAGCTAAGCTAATCGAATACTGATAAATCCCATGCTGCTACTCTCCCATATTCTTCTTCGTTGGATCTCGCACTCCTTTAACAGGAGATTGCTTCTTTTTCTTGAATGGATCAATCGAGCAGGACACATGCATAAGAGAGGAGGAAAATATGCAATGACAAAATAACATCGTCGAATCCGTTTATTGGATCGAAACAAATTGATAAAGTATATCTCGATTTTCCACTAGACTTAGGCCCTAGATCGTTATGGCAAAATCAACTTGACGTATCAAAGCCGACTCAGTACCGTAAACGAAGGATGAGACGGTCGTCTATCACCTGCTTTGGTGGTCGCTTGACACCCGCTATGACGGTCTCCTACGCTAAATTCTCTCAATTATGTATGGGGCGTCGTAGCATTGCATACGATCACGTATAAAATGAGGAGTAACGTCGAACAATCTAAGTAATATTTACGCCCAATACATGCACAGGCAAATCACCTGAGACACTATCAAACTTTAAACACCTATGGGCATTGATGTCGTCGATCGTAAACCACCTCGTACGTCAACCCCCAGATAATAGGTATAAAACCCACCCTTAATAGTAATATTAAGGGGGGTGAAAAATTATATTCACGTTTTTAAAACGATCGTGTAGGACGCAATCGATCGAGAGACAAAAACGATCGTTGGCTATGTCTCGAAAGGTCAACATGAGATCACGTGATTGGATCTCCTATCAATCCTCTCTAGTTGACTAGATGTAAATATTAATGACCTTACAAACTCTAATTCGATCAAATCGTGCGGAATGACTCTACCATGACTCTCCTTCTTCTTCTTCTTCCCTATGTCGAATAATGTAAGGACGCATAAATCGATCGATTAATCCAATTTATACCTAATCTTGGTTCGGGAACTGATGGTTTAAAAAATTGGATCTCGAATCCCATAGGATCGGTTTTAGTTTCGATCAATCGATTTCTCTTTTTTACTTATGAATTTTAATTTAAAATGATTTCAAATAATAAAAATCATACTTTTTTTTTAACTTACTTTTAAGTTTTGATCATAATATCTCATCGCTTTGAAAAGTGAACGTACTTCAATAGAGCTTAATGGCGTATTTTTTTTAAAAAAAATATATTTGGTTGACATGTCAAATAAATATTTATTATCTTAGTAAATAATGATATCTTATATTTGGTTAATCACCTTGATCCAATCTTCGTCTTTGATCGATATCTCTCTTTCTTAAAAAAAAATAATCATCGATTTCGATTCTCAAAAATCAAAAATTAAAATCGAACCGTCCTTCCAGCTCGGTTTGATTTCGATCGAGCTTAGGTTCGAACCGAACCGACGTGTGCGGCATCGCGTTTCGTCGATTCGCGTCTTGATTTGGAGTCGGGATGGTCAACGTGATCCCGACCAAGTCAATCCAAGGCTTCCTCTCGATCCGTGGATGCGTCAAATCCGGGCTCGAGTCCTCCGTAATAGATTGCGGTCTTTGTTTCCGTTGACCTCACCCGCTCTGTTCGCGTGTTAGGTGAGTTGTTTTCGACGTGCGTTGGAATGGGCCCCACGCAATTCATTGGCGTCCGACAACTGCACCGTCCACAGAAGTCTAAGATCGGTTCCATCACACATGGCTACGTTCTGATATCACCGGCAGCCTAAGCGTCGCACACTGTTGTTGTTGTTGGCGTGAATCCAAAGAACGCTTCCTAACGTTCGGTCGACAGGATTTGGATTTCGCCCGATCCAATGTTTTGGAAGATCATTCGGATGTTAGGAATCAATTCAAGTCGTTAATATTATTATTTGACAATATAAATATATATATATATATACACTCGATTCCAATCAATTTCGGTGTTCTAATATATTAATGTTTTTTAACTGTATTAAAAATTCATAAATTTTAGTCAAACGTATAAAGATTAATATACACGAGACAATTTTATTTACTCTTTTGATCTTTAGTAACACATGGTATTATTTTTGGGACATCTTTTTTTTATCTCTCTTACAAATGATTTTTTTTTTCTAACACATCAAAATCGATCAAACAAAAAAATATTTATTATTATATAAAATAAATATGTAGGGTTGACCAAACTTAAACCCTTGTTATGAAAGAAATATATAAGTTTACTCTCGAACCTATGTTACAAGAGTTGAGTTGATTGACTTGGGCAACAATCTTCATTTCAAGAGTAGATGGACATATAATACATATATATTTTTGTTATAGATAAAAGAGAAATATGCATCTAAAGATCATCAATACATGTCTTTTCTAGTACTAAAGCACTATTGATAGGATAAATATTGGGCTCATCTAGTCATGTTGGACACGTCAATCCCAGAATACCACATCGACACTCGAGGTATAGGTCACCTTAGCTAAGTCGACTTTTTCAAGTACCTAAGGATCACCGATCCACGTTGGTGCTTGACATGGCTTTACCAACTTGGTACAATGTCAGTTGAATTGACACAGTGCCAGACTATGGAGCAAGGGTCATACTAATCGAGGCCTCGGGAACCGACGACGATAGCACTTAGCGTGGGGTCATACCTTCAAGCCGATCGTGAGCATCATTAACATTAATGGATTCAGTATAGCCTCCTCTCGACCCACAAAAATAAATACCCCTATTGTAGCCACCAACAAAGTAGACTCTCTCTCTAAATCTCTTAACTCTCACATCTTGATAGCTAACTTAGTCATCAGATGAGTTTCGCCGAGCACGCACCACCTCGATTTAAGTTCTAACCCGAGGTACCACCATAGAATACTTCTCTAAGCCTAACTTAGCTCCATGTCCACTCAATCTGACGCAGATGATCTTACGCACGTAGGCCCGAATTAAACCAATTTCTTGACTACGACGTAAACTCCAACTACAACTCTAAATATCAAGATATGTTTGTGAATTTTAACTACCAGTTGATTCTTTTCTTATATTTAACCAGAATAGTTGTGTTAAATATCGAAATGGTTATGATTGCATGTAGAAATATATTAAAAAAAGCATAACCAAGCAAAAAAGAAAAAAAGGGAATGAATTAGAATGTGAAAAGTCTCTCTCATGTTTTGCCCATACTGATCCACCTATTATTTGTTGGTAAGCCAAAACCTATATATGAAAACCCCAAGAAGGAACAAATAGCAGATACTGTTTGTTCATGGAGATAATTGTGTCTGCAGTGCTGCGGAGGAGATGAACTCTTCTCTTGCACAGGATGTGACTGTTCTCTCTGGTTGTGCCACCCTAACGTGCAACAGATGAGGAAGATGACAACCGGCCATAATGACAAGGTCCTGCGGCATTGACAGACGATAAGAGCATCTACGAGAACAAGGAAGCACCACTCTTTACCCTCCTCCTCCTCCTCCTCCTCCCCCTCCCCAAACTTTCTTCTCGTTGGCTGGCATGCATGCAGCCGAAACATGGAGGATCCAATTACGACTTATTTATCACGGTAAAATGCTTCCAAAGTTACTCTCCCCGGCAGTACTCCTAACAGTGATGTTTCAGAGGGAGTAGTAGTACAAGGTGGTGATGGCCAACCACAAGAGTGAGAGTGCAGTAGCTCCAGCTCTACTATATCTTCTCTCTCTCTCTCTTGGGGTTGAGGTCTCCAAGGTCAAACAAACAGCGGGGAACGATGGCGGAACACGTGAACATTGGGTTGCTGTAAGAGACAAAAAGGAACTGCACCGGAATCCGCCATTGATCACCCGCCAGTATCCTTGTGCTGCTGTAAAGCGTTCTCTTCCCTTTTGGAACAGATAAAGAGGAGCCTTTCTTTTCTTCCTTTCCTCATATTTGGAGCTTGCACTGAGAAACAAGGAGAAGAAACTTGGTGGGAAGAACCACCATGGATCGATCACACCTTCGTTTACTCGGTTGTCATTGTCACCCTCCCCCCACCCACGACACAACAAGACGATGGTGCTGCAGACCCCACGGATATAAGTGGGGGAGTCGTATCCATGGTGCAACACTGTTCCTGTTTCTTTCTGCAGCTACATGATCCTTTGAGCAAGGAGCTGAGATCAAGTTTGGAAGAACTACTGGCCAATCCATGGCTGTTAAAAGTAAAAGCTCTTGCAGTTGCTGTTGCATGTCTCAGACAAAATAAAGAGGAATAACCACAGCAGACAATGGCCAGATCCATTTCTTTTGTCTCACAGTATATATATATATATATATATATCTTTTCTGGATGATTAATTATTCCGGAGTAAATATATGTACGTACGACATGTTGATTCATTCTGTAGCTTTTGTGGAGTCTTTTTAGCTTTTGGTAATCGTGACTTTTTGGTTCTGCAGTTTGTGCTTTATGAACCCATCAATGAATTCATTAGCAGTATATGCGTGCAACATGTAATTTACAGTTGCACTAATATATATTTCCATAACGCTAATAGATTTTACATTAATCAGTAATGAATTGTTGTGACGATTTATATCAAGACATGTTTAAATTGATAAGTGCAATAACAAATAATAATAATAATAATAATAATAACAATAGGTCCTTCCCCTTATATAACCCAATATTACATGTATGTCATTTCATATATTAGTAATTTAATATATTAGGATGAATTCATGTGTATTTCTATTTAAGTGTTTGAAGCTTATAAATTAATTTTAATCTTAACTGTAAGACTATATCAAAATATTACATAATTAATATTAATCAACAAAATATAATAAATTTAAATTTAAAATAAAAAAAATATATCTGTCTAATATTTAAAGAATACAAGGATGGTTGCATATTTATGAAAAATACGAGCGCACTCTATGCTGCGAAATTACTGTAATTTTTAAGGAAATTCAACACATAAATGTGAAAACTGACTTCTAAGTTTTAGTAGATATATGATGAAGGTAATAAGGTTGCTAATAAGTCGACAAATTTTACTACATCTAATAGGGGATCACTGCTTGTTAGAATAATATTTTTGCCATCAAAATTTTCTCATGTATTTAAGATGCGATAATTTTGCAAGTACGTGTATTGGGTTTTTGAACTGATATATTAATTTATAAAAAAAAATAGAAGATAAATACGGCAATCACCGACTGCATAGGGATATAGTTGTAATTTTGGCTAAATAAAAACATGAGTTGTGCCGAGTGATCACAAGAATCAATAATGATCAACGCAAGCAAAATGCTAGAAAAGATTCTTCTTTTCTTTTCTCTTCTTTTGCAATGTAGCGTCACTTCTTCGCTCGCCCGCTCGTCCGTGCCCTAACAAAACAACATTGCCCGAGAGGGAGCAGAGCTGAGCAGAGCAGAGCAGCGCCAAATCGATCCCCACCTCCAAAGAATCCAAAGAAGACCCGATCAGGAAACCCTAGAAGAAACCCACACCCCGGTCCTGCGGCTGACCCTTGCCGAGCCGATCGATCGTCCCCCACGGCTTCGGCGTCGCTCTTGACTTCCCTTCCGATGGGAGTCGACGAGGAGGAGGTGGCCGCGGCGCTGATCGGGCGGCGGTGAGCCAGCCTGTGGTGGATCTTCCCTTCGAGCCCATGGGTTGCGCCTGTGGCAAGCCATTCGTCATCGAGGACAGCAGAGGGAGCCCTCGCCAGAGGCTGCCCGCTTCGCGGCTGACCGCCGCGGCGGATGCGCCGGCGAAGAGGATGGCGGCGGCGGTGTCTTCGTTGAGGCGCGAGGAAGTGGTCGGGGTTAGGGTGGACGCGGTTGCACAGGTAGTGGCGGTGGAGAAGAGAGTGGGAAGCGGGCCGATTCGTGCTAATGGAATGGACGCCGATAGGAGGAGAGTGATGGAGAGGCCCGCACACCGGAACCACCCTATGCAGGTCATTGGCAGTGTCCCAAAGGCTGTGGAGGGGGAGCAAGTGGCAGCTGGGTGGCCTCCTTGGCTTGCTGCGGTCGCGGGGGAAGCTATTAGGGGCTGGGTTCCCCGACGTGCTGATTCCTTTGAGAAGCTTGACAAAGTAAGCGCCTCTTTTTAGGCCCTGGTATTATTGCCAAATATTGTTGCTATTTTTCTGTACTTTGGATTTTAAATTATAGCCAGCTTTATTTGATATACTATTTCTTCATACTGTTCTTTGAGAAACATTTAGTTGTTCTAAGCCTCTTTTGAACAACAATGCCATTGACTAATTGATGAGGAGCCGAGAGAGCTTAATTAGTTTGACTTGTGGACTATGTTGCTCATGAAGTTATAAGATTTAATGGAAATTGAAAATTTGTCAAGTCGTCTAGGTACTCGTAGGCCTACATAGGTGTTAATTCCTTCAAAGGTTTAGATGCACTGGTGGGTGCCTAGGAATAAATACCATAAACATAATGTATGATATGCAAGTAAAAAATTTAATATAAAAAATAGATAATTTGTAAGATAAAAAGCATATAACATAACCTACGCAATCCTTTGCCATTAGCTTCTGAATGGGGATCACATTAACATTCACTATTTCATATCGGCGATTCCGATCGTATCCACAAGACTTGTTAAATTTCTATCCAATGTCTCTTCCACAGGTGTTTTGATGAAAAACACTACTTAAAATGCCCACATAAATAGAAGTCAAAGGAAAATAAATTAAAATTACTATAATAAATTAAAATTTTTGGCAAGCATCAAGGACAATAATGAAGATGTATTAAACCAACAAATGCATTAATCAATTGTAACAAGCAGGCCCTTAAGAGAACATGCAAGCTTTATGGGCCTGGGCAGCTTGCTAATTCTCATCTAGGCATCCAAGCATCATTTGGTCTAAAACTCAAAAGCACTTGGCATTTGGGCGGTGGTGCAGCTACATGGCCTAGTCCTTGCTCAATATTGGTAGCTTCAAATTTCGGTGCATGATGCTGACTACCTTGGTGGTTCCACTTATTAGAGGGGATTAAGTATTGCTTTTATGATATGAACCCTTTTGCAATGAATTGGATTTTATGATCTTAATTTAGTGGTTTTGTTGTTGATACAGCATCATAATTTAAAAAATAGCATAAATGACTCTAGAAATTAATATTTGGTCATATGCTGGCAAAGTTGCTTGGATTTGGAAGTGGATGGTAAAGATAGTATTTTGATTTCGATATCTGAGGTTAGTGTTGCTTTTTACAAAAAAAAGTAGTGTGATGTCCCAGTTATGTTGTTTTAGTTATTGGAAGTTCTAGTAAGATTCCTTGGTTTTGGAAGTGGGTGGTAAAGATAGTATTCCCTATTTTGCTATTCGAGGTTGATGTCACTTTTCATGAGCAGGTGTGATACCCCAATTAAGTTTATATTGTTTTAACTACTGGAGGTTCAGCTCATGTTTTGGTGGCTTGTTGAAGGATGGTGCATCCATCTTGAATCATATATGTTTTTTTAACTGAATTTAATAGCAATGTCAAGATCCTAAGTAATACTTGAGGTTTGAAGTTGCTACTGCCACTTTACTGGAGGCAATTTATTGTTGATGTAGGAATGGTGGTTTCATGGGTAACTCCTTTGTGATTAGGATCTCTCACATTGATCAATGAAGCATTGATGCCAAGGTTTAACAAGTTATGATCTATTGTTAAAAGAAAAAGAGATTCGAATCTCTCACATTGGTTAATATGGATTGAATTTTGGCAAAAGGGTTTTAAAAATTGCGATGTTCCCATATCTATACTGCTTGTACACATGATAAGATTCTTTTGTAGTAATTTAGTTGCAAAACAAATTTGAATATTTTGGTCCTCCAGACCTTGTGTAATTAACATGGGCACAACCTGACAATTTCACTTTGATCTGAAGCTAGCTGCTTTGGAAATCATTTGGAACCTGTTCATCTTGTTTTAGATTTTTGCTTGCAGTTCATCTTGTTGTCATTAGTAGATTCTTTCCTGTCTTGCATTGCACTTGATTAGCGGGTTTATTCTTTTTTTTTAATTAGTTGCAAAGTGTGTAATAGACTTTTGACTGCTAGCAATAGATGTGTGGAGTTATGCTTTTTACATAGAAATTAACACCACTATAAATTTATTGCTGATGCTAATTATTAATATTGTAACTCCTAAAGTTGTACTCTTTATTATCGTATTTAGATTAAAAAATCCTAAATCCTAATATATTTAATTTAGATAGTTCATCTTGCAATTTCATCATGTTTGTAATGTGATGAAGATTTATGATTTTTGCAGATTGGCCAAGGAACATACAGCAATGTATACAGAGCTCGTGATCTTGACAATAAAAAGATTGTTGCTCTAAAAAAAGTTCGGTTTGACAATCTGGAGCCTGAAAGTGTGAAGTTTATGGCTAGGGAAATTCTCATTTTGCGGAGACTTGATCATCCAAATATAGTAAAGTTGGAAGGTTTAGTAACATCACGTATGTCTTGCAGTTTATACCTTGTTTTTGAGTATATGGAACACGATCTTGCTGGTCTAGCTTCTTTCCCTGGATTGAAGTTCAGTGAACCCCAGGTGACTTGGAATTTGTAATATATTCTTTCTGTTATATACTTGAGTATTATTCTTTTATTTTCATGGGGGAAAAAGAATCAATGTTTGGACATGACATGATCACTACATGTTTTAAGCTCACTGATCGTTTGAGCAAGCTTAAAATAGCTATATAACCTATCTTCAATTTTAGAAGATGATGATCTTGTGGCTATTTGTATCTTATCTACATGGTTTATAATTGTCTTACAGGTTAAATGTTACATGCAACAACTTCTACGTGGCCTTGACCATTGTCATTGTCGTGGAATTCTGCATCGGGATATTAAGGGCTCTAATCTCTTGATAGACAACAGTGGCATTTTAAAAATTGCAGATTTTGGTTTGGCAAGTTTCTTTGATCCTGATCAGAGACTGCCATTAACTAGTCGTGTAGTTACCCTTTGGTATAGACCTCCAGAGCTTTTGCTAGGAGCTACTAATTATGGAGTGGCTGTGGACTTATGGAGCGCCGGATGCATCCTTGCAGAATTATATGCAGGCAAACCTATAATGCCTGGAAGAACAGAGGCAAGTTACTTTGTGACTAGCGCAGATTTATTATCTGTTTATTTGTTGGGGATCTTATCCCATTATTTAAAAACTACAGTGGGCTTTCAGTTTCGTCATAATTTTGTTCCTCTCATCTATACTTCACACTGTGATTTTACATATTGTTATTATGCTGTTCGGTAAACTTAAACCCAAACCTTCCTATGTGTGCTTTTATCCTCACAATATGGGTATGTACTCTTCAAAGCTCGACAAAATTGTACTTGTTCTACCTTTTCTTATCTTGAAACTTTAGGGAAGTTAGATGTGGCAGGAAAATTTGAAAAGGGTTAATGGGCTGACTGCTGAGAATGGTTTATTACCAGCACAAGTTAAAGTCATGAAACTAAAATCAAACATGTATATTTATTTGGATAAGTGAAATAAGGTTCATGATTGAATACTTCGGCTATAACATGAAAAATCATCAGAAACTCGATCAGGATTTGCTAAATGCTAACCATGAAGGAATTGGCTAATTCTGACCTTCATTTGTAGGTGGAACAAGTATAAGAAAATGGAGGAAAGAAAAAAAATAGTAGTAGGAGGAAGAAGTGAAGACCAAGTCTATGCCATTTTATTCTCGTTTAGAATCAAACTTTTGTTCTACCATATCATACCAAATGTAACATCAAAGGTATCAAAAGGACCACTGATGTTCTTGAGTGCCCCACATTTGTTGACCAGTAGGTATTTTCCTTTAGTACTGGCTATATATTTTGATTAATGAGAGCCTTACTTAAGTTGTTACCAAACTTTAACTTGCGTTTTAGTATTCATATTGTTAAGTGATCGTAATTTTTTTAAGATAAAATCTCTATTATCATCATCAAAATGGTTAATCATACTATATAGAAAACAAAATATTTTGGCATATTTATTTATTTTTGTTAAATTTCAAGTGTAATTTTTTTATTTTCTGCACACGTTTGAATTTTCTGTATTTTATTTTATTTATTTTTTGACTGATCTATTCCTGCTGACCTAGTCCAACATATACAGATCAAAACCTTAGGCTTGATCCCGAGCCCGGTTCCAGTCCAGTCTTGTATACTTGACTTGGAAGTTAGTTACCTTAGGACTTCTTAATGCCTATGAATCTAGTTGCTTTGTGTGCAAACATATGACTGGATATATGTAAATGTAATATGGCTATATGATCTCTCAAGTGTAATGCTTGTTTTCGTTGCCCCTTGAGCAACTTGAAGTGTTGCATTCATTTGTTGAGATTAAAGAACATATATTTTTATCTCTACTGGGACTTTTCAAGATACTTCTCCCATATTAATGAATTAGAGGGAAAATTTTATTTTCTGAATTTTGAATTGACTGTAGCTACAAGGTAGATGATTTTTTTACATCTGAGGTGGACCTGGCTTAGGTACTTTAGGTTCCTCAAAGTCGAATTTTGAAGCCAAACTTTGTACTGTCAAAATTGGTGCAGCGCAAAATAGTGTAGGAGACAAGTGCATCAAATATCCAAACCATTTAACGAGAATGTGCCATTGTGCTGTTCTTAAAAAACATTTATATATAGGTTTGTCCCTATTGTCATGAGAATTTGCAGGGTTCGTGGTGCAAAAATTTGTTTTCAAGTTTTAGTCAGTGTATGTTGATGTTTTCAGTGGGCCTCTGCAGGTAGAACAGTTGCACAAAATATTTAAGCTTTGTGGTTCACCGTCTGAGGATTATTGGAAGAAATCTAGATTGCCCCATGCAACCATATTTAAACCACAACAACCTTATGGACGATGTGTTGCAGACACGTTTAAGGACTTTCCGTCTGCAGCTTTAGCACTAATCGAAGTCCTTCTCTCAGTGGACCCTGCAGACCGTGGAACTGCTGCCTCTGCCCTAAAAAATGAGGTACTTGTTTTTCCATATTTAAGCATTACTAGTTGAGATAGTAATCTTGATGCTGCTTTTAATTTATGGATCATTTTTTAAGTTATTTGTTTTACATCATTTGGTTATATTATTTTCAACAATAACTTAAATAGGATTGTATGACATTTATGGTGATAGTGTTCTTTTCTATGAATTAGTTTTGAACTATTTTTGGCTTACTTTGCTTCTCTAAATGTGCTCCCAAAGGCTTTGTTATCATGGCATGCACTAATTTTCGTGGCAAGTGCTGCAGCATAGATGCTTTCTTTGCGTAATTATTTCTTGATGTATATGTTGTTACACTGCAGATACAGTGATGGGGCAGTGTCAATATTCATCTGTTGTTTGAGCTTTTTTCCATATAGATGCTCTATTGAGGCATGTTTTCCCTTTATTACATCTTTAGTGCTTTGAAATAATATAGAAATATTCAATTTCTTAACGTGGAGAGATTCTCCACTATACCAAAATAACATAAACTTTCTTAGTGCTTAATGATAGTTTTGAGTTTTAGAGGGCCATATCTAATTATTCGGAGGGATAACTCCAGATTTACCTATTCTTCAAGGAAGTCATGTGATTTTTTTGTTATGACGGGATTACATACATATGCATGTGTTTCCTAATAAATGAAACAATGCTCAGAAATATTTTTCCTTTTTGGGAGATATAGGACCAAAACAGTCAATTTATTGATATTGGAAGATCAAAAGGATTCTTCAAATGTCTCTTTATTCGTTCAGTCCATATGACAAAAGAAATGTGGATCCTCTATTTGGGGTGGTTAGATCTTGCTCCTCGTCACCATTTTCATGGAGAATGGATGACTTCATCTCTCCACTCGGCAGGTTAGAATTTGGACTAACAGTGCTTAAACTTGTAACTTCCGCCATGACCAGGAGGTTAAAGATTTGTATCATTAAGCTGAACTTGTCATGTCTTTGAGTAAAATGGTGACCAAGCAACCTTTTCTTAGCTTCTAGACATGTCCAGCTGTTGCCCTTTACATTTTTCACGATATCCTGAAGTAACAATTGGTAAGAGTGTTTTTTATATAGCGTCTTTTCCACTTGCATATGTTTTTTTATTATCATTTTAAAAAGCTACTGCTTGTTTTGCAGTTCTTTACAACAAAGCCTCTTGCTTGTGACCCTTCAAGCTTGCCTAAATATCCTCCCAGTAAAGAGTTTGATGCAAAAAGACGTGATGAGGAAGCTCGAAGGTCTGTACCTCCTGCTGAATGTAGCTCTTTCGTGCCATCCTTTTTTAGTAAAATTTACACCTAAGTTAATGATACTATTTAATGTCTAGATGTGGTGCTTTTGTGTTGTTATTGAATATTCAAGCCTGAAAGCATAATTTTTTTAAAAATTTAAACCCTTGGTCGTGGTTGTTGGATTTTTACCGTCAGCCCTTGCATGCTGCTCCATAATTATGTTAGGAATTTATAGTGATGCATAGTTGATTAATAGCTATGATTAAGCTTCAAACTCTTTTCAAATGTGCGTTCTTATAGGGATATGTATGCAACTTCCTGGTTCCACCCAGTGGTTCAAGTTCTTGTAGGTATATGAATGTTATGACAATGCTGTGTATGATAGCATGCATTTTCTTATCGATTTACTTCTTGAGTGATATGTATTAATTAATACTTTTCTTAGAAGTAGCACTTTGATAGTTATTTAGTTCCCAACAGGTACCCTGGAACTAGTGAAAGCCTTAAGGGATTTTGTTTATTATAATTGATTGGTTAGTAGAAAGGTTTTAAGGGGAGAATAGATGCACATTCGATGTTTGTACAGCTGATCATGAAGTAGCTTTCTATTGTTTGAGCAAAGGTGGATATAAATACAAGATGCTTAAAAGCTACATACAAGTATAGCTTATATTATCAATCATATGTTTCTGTAGCTAAAACCTATGGTTCCATATCATTGCAAAACTGCTTGAATTCAATTTTTTAATTGTAAATATTATACACTAGATGTACAGTTTTGTGGTTACAATAAATTCATGCTTTAGTGTATTGTTGTTACTGTGACATCGACATCCCATTGATGTTCTTCACAGGCAAGGTGCTGTAGGGGGTAAAGTACATCGTCCGGATATTGAAAAGAGAGGACAAAGAGACTCTAGAGCTATTCCAGCACCTGATGCCAATGCTGAGTTAGCATCATCAATGCAGGTTCTTCTTTATCTTTTCAATTGTATTGCTTAGTACATGTTCTGCATAGCCCCTTTGGCACTAATTAATTATTAGACACCAGACATCTCGTTCCCTTTTTGTAGCAATTTATGGCACTTTGTTAATCCTCCTTTCTCTTTTTCTTCCCATCTTCTTTACCTTTTCTTTTCCTTTGTCTTCTTTTTTTTTCTTGTTCATTTCTTTATATCAATGTACAGGCAGATGTGTATTTGTATGTGTGTACTCGTCACTTAATAGTATTTGCTGAATTGTTGTTGACAAGTGTGTGCATGTGCGCATGCACGCTTCTGTTTAATAATATGCAAAAAATTTCACATGATTGTTATCCACTTATGAAAAGAAATGTGATCAGTTGCTCCAAGACAATGTTCTAACCTGTTGTAGTATTTCAAATATCCTTTTACAAGACATCCAGTTATTTTAGATGAATGCCATAGCATGTGTTCGATGGAGGTTCACAACTGTCAATTCAACATCGTGAACATTCTTGGGATTCGGACACATTGTTATGAAGCTACAATTTTGTAATCAAGCATTGATAGAGCATGGATCTCTTAGCCTAAATTAAAACCCATGTTTTGCTGCATCTTGTTTAATAGAGCAAAGTCTCATCAGTAAGGAATTGTTGCCTTTTAATTTGACCTGACTTAAATTCCAATTAACTTGTGTGTCGATTACTGTTTAACTTACTCATCTCCTATTCTACAAGATTTTAGTTCAGTTCTGAGAGTATGATTCTTTCTTTAGTAGTCACAGCATTATCTATCATTTTATTTAGAGTCATAGCTTTATCTATCATTATATTTAGATTCAGCAGCAAATTTTCTTGTTTTCTCAACTAGAGGAATTTCCATTGTGCTACTTATTTTTTCTTGAAAGGAGTATATCACAAGATGAGCTGCTAAAGTGTCTTGGATGCATTGCTGAGCTCTGAGGGGCAACGCGTTACGTCGCTACATGTATCTTTGAGTAGCAAGGCATCTAGAAATATTTTGCCCATTCAGTGCAGTCCTTATACATTCCACATCTTGCTTCTCTAGTTCAGTCTGAAATTAATCATAAATCATAATAAGCATCTTTTTGGAAAATGTTTTTGAATTTGTCCTTCATTACATTTAGTCTCATATGAATTATTTTTATATTTCAGAGGAGGCAAAGCCAGGCTAATTCCAGAAGCAGGAGTGAGAAGTTTAGTTCACAACATGAGGAAGTTGCTTCTGGGTTTCCAATTGAACCACCTCGAGTAACCCCAGTGCTTGAAGTATCTGAAGAGCCCCAGAATCAATTTTCTAATAGGTCCTTCCATTCTGGACCTTTGGTTCATCGAAGTCAATTGCCAAAAGCTTGGAAAAATGAAGATCTACCCAAGGTTTCTGCGATAGCAGATTCATCAGGATTGCCTGGACCAGCCACTGCAAGGAGGAAAGTTGTATCAAATGATGGAAATGAAGATTTCATCGCCCAATTAGGAGGTCATCCATCTGGTAGGTTATCTGAGTCTGGGAATGAGTCAGATGGCAAAAAGTGTGATCAACTGTGTCATCAGAGAGAAGATGAGAGGAGCAACATAGGTCAACCAACTGTAAGTATTCAAAATCCTGATCGTTAAGCTTCGGCAATTATATTATCTGTTTATCTATTATTCCAAATTAGAGTTTGTTAACATGTCTTCACTATTCATAGGGTTGTAGAAATATGTTGAGCGAAATAAGGAAGTAATGACCTTCTTATATCATTCTGTGTGAAACTATGGAATACAGCAGTCTCTGGTTACAATATGATCACTAAACCTGTATCTACTTGTCTACTTGCTTGCTCCAATTAGCATATATCATCACCAAATTAATGGTTCATTTCTGCAGTTTATCATTTTTTTATTAGGAGTTGTATATGTTTCTTAGATTTTATGGAAGATTATAAATATTTTATTTGTCATCCTCAACAATACAATGTAATGCACACCTCGGTGATGCTCAAAGTGCATTAATGGAAAACACCAATTTTATCTGATGTTATAAATCTTCTTTGCTGATGGAATTTGGTGTGGGGAGAGATAGAGGAAGGGTTAAGAAAACTTTTCTAGTAACCACTAGAAGCTATTTGATTGCTTTTGATCAGGTAATTGTTAGAAAATGATCCATATAGCAGATCCCAAGTAGTTGGGATGACATGACATGTTTTTGTGGTTGTTGAAATTTAGTTAGCTGGCAATGGAGATTCTTGACCTCCAAGAAATGATTCAGTAACCTGAAGTATGGAAAATACTCACCAAGAATATTCTGCTTTATCAACATAAGAAATTGTCTAGTCTATCTAGTGTAAAACTATTTTATTTTTACAATCTCAAACAATGTGCCGCAGCAATAGAAATTCCTTCTGTTTCCTATTTCATTTTTTTTATATTTGATAGTATTAATATATTTTATAAATTTGTTCTATATCTGCACTACCTCGATGGGAGTTGGCAGCCATTTCTCTGATATGGAGTTGGCTTACTCGCCGCATGCCAATGTACTAACAGCCTTTTAATTTTGCTTTGTACTATGCAAGTGTTAGATTTTGATTATAAGAATCTTACTGCGAACTTCAATGTTTGTTCGGCTCTGATCTGAACATTTAAAAAACCATATGTGCAGGATCATGGACCGAAAGGAAACAAGATCCATTATTCTGGACCCCTGCTACGCCCATCTGGAAATGTAGATCAGATGCTCAAGGAACATGACCGTCAAATCCAAGAGGTATTCCGACGGGCTCGAATCAACAAGTCAAAGATCAGAAAAGTTCAAGGTGATGGAAACCAGCTGGGTGTCAAGCCTAGTGACTTCATTGCCATGCCGGTGTATCCTTCTAGTCGTGGTTCATCTGTTCCGGTTTTCACATCAAGTCGTGGACCTGCACAGTGAAACCTGAAGAGAAGCACTGGAACCGAGCGGTTGGGTAGCAAGTTGTGTCAGCAGACCCCTATCCAGTATTGTTGATTTCTATCGGATATAGTGTAGTACTTTTGTTTTGGGTGGTGGTGAGGTAAGGTAATGTACAGATTTCTTTGTATTTGCTTGTTAGTGAGACAAGAAACTGTTAATTAATTGAGCGGAGGTAGCCATTTGAGCCATAGTCAACTGGTGCCGTTGTAGTGCAAGCTCTTATAAACTTACGAGCTTCGGTGTACCGACATTTTGGTTGTTGATATCTCCATCTGTTTAGCGCAATGTGTTGAACTAAAAATCTGACCTCGCTCGTGCAAGTCTTCTACGATCCTCTTTGTCAACAATCTACTTGAGATGATTCTTCATAAACTTTTTTTTAATGGGTCAAAAACATAAATTGCACATAGTTTCTCTCCAGCTTCTTGGAGTTTGTCCCGCAAAAAAAAAAAAAAAAAAAAAAAAAAAACAGGTGATGCTCAAGTTCGTTTTGCTGTTGGGTCGATTCTTGTGAATGCAATGTTTGAAATGTTTGTACTCATTTGTCAATTCCAGCAAATGAAGTGGCCAGTTCACTTATAAAACAATCCTCGTTACTATATATATGTATCCATATAGTTCAGCTATGTTGTATAATCTGTTTATACCGTCAGAGAAAATAGTGTTGTAGTGGGCGCATCTGCAGCGGCTTCCATGGCTTCTCGGTAGCAATTTATGCGTCTGAGACAGTAGTGAAGCTGTACGTCATTTGTTCATTTAAACGGCCGTCTCCATCATCGATCCTGTTGGAACTTTGGAGAGTATCGATCCACTGCAAGTGAACTGAACTTGGATTTGTCAGGCAACCACTTTAAAAAAAGTCAGATTTCACGTGATGGCATCATCAGTTGTCATGGCAGTTTTGTCCTCGGACTCACCGATTGTGTCAACTTAGTCGGGTCCCACTTCTTGTTTGTGTGCCTACGAACAAAAATTTCTCCTCAAATGGATGATTAATTAGTGAACCGCTGCTATGTGGCACTGTGACGAAATAAGGGTGTAAGCTCGGGTTAAGGCTTTCGAGAAGAACACAGGAGTGGCATACTCACACTCCTCTCTCTCTCTCTCTCTCGCGATCGTGGTGGCCTCTGCGACGTTGGGTGCTCGAGACAAATCAAATCCTCTCTCTTTCGATAACATTGCTCTCCCTTGCAGACGCTTTAACGACGAATCCATTAGCCTCTGGTACTTGATCTTCTCCCTCGAGTCTGCATCTGCAATGTTCTTCTTCCGAACGTGGTTCATCATCCGCATGATTCCTCTCCCACCACCATCACTGCCCCTGAGGAATCATTCTCCACCAAGAGAGTGTGGAACAGTGGGAGAACACAAGCGCCTCGGTTAGATCTTGTTCCGAGCGCCAAAGACAACGATGACCCAAGGAGCAGATGATAAGAAGTTGATCGAAATACTCGATACATCGACTCTGCTGTCGGGCTTTCAATCACATCCGCGAGAGCAAAAGAGAAGCAATCATTTTACTTAGATAAAGCCACGGCGGCCGATTTTTACAGTTGAAATGGTAATAAAAGAGCAGGTCGTAGCCACCAACAGTCAATGGAGTCGAACCATCTCAATTGCAATTGGCAGGATACGAGTTGGAGGCGGCCTTTGGGGAGGTCACCGGAAACAGCGGCAGCAGCCGCGGTGGCTGGCCGTCTCTCCTCGCTGTCCTCGGCGACGGATGAAGGTAAAATCCCTTCTCGGCGATCGCCCGGTCCTCGGCCCTGACCGGCGGCCGCTCGAAGGGGTCCGGGATCAGAGGAGTGACAGGGCTCAGTGACAGGGAAGGGAAGTCCAGCGTGCTGGGCGAGGGAACCTCCGGCTGCTTGCGAGGAGAGAAGGCGGCGCCGCCGACGGGGGAGTTGAGGTTGGAGTCCAAGAAGGCCGGTATCAGGGGGCCGATCATCTTGAGGTTCTTGACTCTGCTTCGTCGCTCGTGGAGCTTGAAAGCGGCCTTCTTGGGGCCGGTGACCTTGGCGGCTGCAGCTACCGAGCTTTTCTCGGCTGTCGAGCTGGCGGCGGCGCTCTCGGGGGAGCCCGTGAGCATCTGGACCACTTGCTTGAACGAGGAAGCGTCGGCATGAACGAAGGTCGTCGGGCACGGATTCGCTTCGCAGGCCCTCGGAATGGGCTGTGGAGTCAAAGGCGGTAGAGCTGCTGGCGACGACGGAGGTGGTTCTGCTGCCGGTGCTCCTCCTTTGGTGCTACTGTAGTTGCTGCTACTCCCGGTGATGGCTGCGTCCCGTGGTGTTGGATTGATTTCCATCGACGGAGATGAACAGGGACAAGGAAAGAACAAACAGTTTACGGTAAAGAAGAGAGGGAGAGGGAGAGGGAGAGGGAGTGAAAGAATAGAGTAGTAGTTCGTGTGGGCAACATAAGGTTCCTACAACAAGAAGAAAAAGAAAAAGGAGAACTCTGGGTCGGCTTCTTCTTCTTTCCCAGAACAAAAGTGATGGGCGCAGCATGATATCATTCTTTCTTGGTCTCTCTCTCTTATTCAGATTGGATCTTTTGCTCCACCTCAATTACCCTTAGAGAAGAGCCAACCAATAGATTTGGAGAGAGAAAGATCACTAATTTTACATCATCTTTGCTGAAGTGTTTCTAATGCTGCACTAAACAGGAGCTCAGGCAGCCTCTAACTAAGATCATGGTTGGCTCTTCCTTTGAGAAGACGAAGGAAGCGCACAGTTTCGACAGAGACGGTGAATTAGTCACGTCAAAATGGCGCGCATGCGAACACACGAGAGAGTTCATTAGCTGTTGCGTGATTTCTTGTTGCAGCTTTTGTTGACGAAGCGAAGCAGCGGTCAGAGGTTGAGTGTCGCCGAGCAGAGCAATTAAGCTCTGCGCCAACCTTCTCTTCTTTCCTGCAGTGCTGTCTCTGTTCTTGTCGAGTTAGCAGCGCCTCCTCCGTCGTTTTCGCCGGCCATTTGCCAGTGCATTCCAGAGTTGAGCTGAGCCTATTTGTGTCATTCTATTGTGTGTTTTGAGATATTCAACATTATTAATTAATTTAAATTAACAGAGACGATCACATTTGAGATTAATATTATTTATATATTCCGATTTAATCCCCATCGAATTTACTGAACTAAACCTGTCTCACACGACAGATTTTATGTAAAGTCGTAAATACGTAATATTTGTAGATATGTATATGGTTTAATCGTAACATGGCGAACCGATACAAATTTGATGAACCGGCGAACGCGATTCCGGTCAGGCCGACGCTGCTCGGCTCGGCCCAATATGACCTCGACCCGTCGAAATTTAATTTAAACGGATCAAATGTAGGTGGATATCCGAAAAAAGAAGATCCGAATTGATTAGTTCGGCCGGCCCTCCCTATAAAGAGTCCCAAAACCCTCGATCCCCGGATGAACGTTATCCGGTGCGGTGAGGGGGGGGGGGGGGCCGCCAAGAAGCGGGTGGAAAGGGTAGCACACACGAGGAGGAAGAATGGGGCGGGGGACGGAGAAGATGCTGAAGGCGGTGAAGCAGTTCGCGGAGGTGCAGTACAAGGTTTTCACGGTTCGCTACGGCCAGCAGATGATCGACCTCCTCGAGCTCCCCATCCGCCTCGTTCTCTCGCCCTTCACCCTCGCATTCGACGTTGCGGGCTCCGCCCCTCGCGGATTTGGCCTGCCTGAGCTCGCCTCCAAGCTCTCCTTCTCCGCCATCTTTGTACGCGCTCCATTCAATTCTTTCGTTCTTGAAACCCATATTTGTTGCGACTTCTTGACCACAGGTGACTGGTTTCTTGAATTGGCTGGTTGTAGTTCGTCGCCACACTGGGGACATACGACCTTACCTTGGAATTGGCGAAGAAGGTGGTCTGCCAGCGGTAATTTTGGTCCTTGTTAGTTTAGGTTCTGGTTGTCATTTTCTGACATCCATCGGTGGAACCCTACTGCTAGTTTAGTTCACCTCACCTTTATTGTTCTGATCGTTTTGGCAAAAATTCATCGATACAACAGTAATGCTATCTTGGATCACCTCGTCTTTCTTGTTGTGATCTTATTGGCTAATGGATGAAACCCTACTGCTATCTTGGAACACCTCTCTGGTTGTGATCTTTAAAGTGAGGTCGAAAAGGTGCTCGTTTTAAACCAATTAAAGAATGCAAATTAAGGGGTTTCATAATATTTGGTTCTGATAGGATGACACACCTTTGGTCAGACACGTTACAATGTTCATTTAAATCTTTTGCACCGGTAAATGATCACGGATTCTTGCTTTCCTTCGTTTCAGAAATTGCTCTACTTGCAATGGCTGGCAAGCTTTGAGGTGTACTATGTGCAAGGGTACAGGCAAAGTGCACTATCAGGTGAAGAATTATAACCCCAGAAGGTAAGTAATGTCTCTTTTTCATCATGTTTTCGGTTTTGGAGATTATTGTTGGTGCTTTCATCCGGTACCTTGATAAACAGTTTTTTGCTGAAAAAAGGAATGTCATAGAGTTTTGTATATACAGCTCCCAACGATGTGCTTCATCCATCTGCTTCATGTATTGCCACCTAATCTTATATCTCTAGGCTCGATCACTTCGACTCGTATTCCTAAGTTTTTCTATGCTTGACGCTAGTTAAAACAAGATGTTCTCCATGCTTTGATGGATATGTAGATGATGCCACAAGGGTCAAAATTCAGCACCCTAATCCAACTAGTGGAATTTAGGGGTGGTTAATCATGCTAGTGAATTTGACTTAGGACTGGCTTGATCAACCAGTGTTTGTCAGATGTGTCCTTTAGCCATCTTGTTTGTTCATTATTAGAGGCAGGAAGTTAAATAGCTTCCTATTAAGCATCTTACTAGGCTAAATGATTTTCTGCATCATATGCATCCAAATTAGAAGCCCAAGTCCGACACGCCCCATCACCGACGGAAGCATTAATTGACCAGGTGTTTGTAGTTTTACCAGAATGTCAACTAGCCAAGTTAATGTGCTGAATTCCTTACCGTGATGGAGTTATTGTGGATTTATGATCACAGGTCAAGATCGAAATTTAACTTGTGTACCATGTTTTATATGTTTTATGCTTTATAGTTTATGCATCCAAAATCACAAAACTTGATGATTTTTATACTGTAATTATAAACCTAGCAGTGAGCTAGAAAAAAGATTTGTTAACCTAAAGGATGGAAGTCTGAGCTCCATATGGTGAACACCTGATAAACCCTGGAATAAACAGAAGTAAAATCGTTGTTGGTAATTCCACAATTATTCAAAATAAATGTGACAGGTTATAATCTTGAGAACTTAAGGTGGATACTAGAAGTAGAAACCCCTGTTCTTCTTGAATCTACTTTTCGTATTCTTACTAATGGCACACTTTCATGCCTTTGTTTGATGCTACTAGCTTTAGGTGCTTCTTTTAGGTTTTTCCCTCATGTTGCAGTCATGCTTGATTGGCTGCAGATAATTGTGTACTGAACTACCATTTAATCAAGTTTAAGATATGATTATTTATTCTGTCATCTGTGTCACTGTTATAAGAATTTTTCATGGACTTATTGTTGTTGGAAACCTCTTATTTCCTAGTACAACTTTGTCTCACCTTTTTTTCACTTTGGACCATCTTAGTTTCTTTCACATAGCAGTTTCCAATTAATCTAACTTGCCAGATACTGCTATAATCATTATTTCTTGATTGGATATATATTTATATAAAATTATAAATGAATCTTACTCTTGGTGTATCCTAAATTTGCATTTTGATCTATAATTAGGACTATCAGGGACTATGCGGTGAGGATTGGCATTTAACAATTTCATGATGTTTATTAAATTTCAACTATTAATTGATGCTTGCAACTGTATCAACTCAGGTTATTAATATGTGTAGCAGTAGTTGCATTATTCAAGTGAATTTAGTGGCTACTATAATCTCTTTGCTTTGGGTATCCTATGAATTCGTATCTGGTCTGCCCAAGAGATGCATTGTAGTCTGTTTTCTAGATTCATGCATTCAACCTCTTTAAATCATGTCCGATGGATATCTTCTTAGTGGATATGCGTCCATGTTGTTTAACACTTATCAAATTTCATATATATATATATATATATATATATATACACACACACACACACACTGATGGCAATCAAAAGTTGAATTCGTCAAAGTTTGGATGATAAGCACAACCTAGTACATTGCCATTACAAGTGGCCTTTCTGGTTCCTTTGAGCTCTTTTATCTTATTTCTACTATTCATTTTCTCAAAACTTTGGAGTGTCCTATATACATACTTTTCTTCTATTCATACTGATGTTCTATTGTTTTTCCATAGTTAATTTTACATCAGGACATGTGTTGAAGTCTGATCCATGTAGCCAACCCCAAATGATTAAGATTTTACGGCTTTGTTGTCATTATTGTTGTTGTTGAAGCTCTTAGACACTCTCATGGATACGATGTCTGTGTGCTTTTATATTTTTCTTGTTTGTAGTGCTGCATGAGAATGGGGGCAACTAGTGCAGTCCATGAATTATTACTAGATTATTAATATTTCAATGTAACAATTGAACCTGGTTTATTGGTATTTTGGATTTATGAGCTTTCTGTTGCAGTGGAGAAAGGGCAACAGCTGATTGTGTTGCAGAGGCCATCTTTGAGAACCGTGCTGAGTTGGTGCATCTTCCTGCTGCCATTAATCTTTCTGTACCACTACCCTCTAAAGATTGTCCAACCTGTGATGGGACAGTAAGATACATCATACTGTATCTACTCAATTGTGAACCTCATTTATTCTTTTTTATTATCTTTAAAGTTCAGTTTCTCTGTGACATAAGCAGGTCTAGTCAGTAGGCTAGTGCAGTCTAAATATAGTCCATGTTACCTTTTACTAGCAAGTCTAATTGCATAGTTTTGATTAAAACCTAAGTTGCACCGTATAGGAACCCTTATATTTTGTATGTATATCATTGGCCATGATACATATATTAGTGATTCTTTTGCTGGAACTTAAAATCTTGATTTAATGCTACATGAATTTTTTTTTTCTATTTGTTCAAGAGATATTTTTTTCCTCTTTTTTTTAACCTAATAGAGAATAGGTTTTTTTGTTGATGGGTACTGTTAAAATGCAAGTTACGGTTGAGAAGATGGATCGTAAATTTTAAAGTTCCATAAGTGATTTTTGATAGTAGGTGTGATACTTCATTAATACCAGAAGAATACTACCCCAAATCTTCTACTCAATTACATATATGGGAAAAGTAGATTCTACTTCTCTTGCAATATGTTTGTATAAAAAGAAGCACATTTAGGATAGTGGCCTTCTTCTCCTACTATTGCTACATCAAAACATTGGTGTTTTATGGAAGTATGACAGCATCATAATGTCATGTAATGTGATGGAGGGATTACGTACCTTCTCCTTATGCAATTGTTTTCTTTGTGTTTGTGAGTTCATACTTCCTGGTGGATCTTAGTTTCTTGGTTGAAAATGTACTACATGTACCCCCTATCCTGTTGTGCATGTTTTCCCAATCTAATGCATACATGTACCAGTTTGCTTTTTTTCCCAGCAAAGTTTTACAAAGATTATATAAGCCAATATTGTTCCCATGTCAGATAACTGGCATGATCTTTCCCCTTCAGATGCTTTTCCTAACCTAATTATGTTGTTGTTTATGAGTTCATTTGTTCTTCCATGTTTGTTCTGTCGACTATAAGTTCTGCAGGTGAAGTTCTTTTAATTGTATGCAGTTTTCTGTACTTGTGTATTTAAAATTTTAAAATTATTTGAACTTTAAATCATGCTTTACCATTTGCACTTGTGTGGAATGCCGATATATATATATATATATATATATTTGTATGTGTGTATAGTCTGACACTTGTCAGTTTTTCATGGTACACATTTGTTCATCTTGTTTGATGTCCAAGAATTATAGCACTTTCGTTAGTTCATTTCAATATTAATTGTACAACATTTGATTACATTTTTTTAAAAAATGCTTGAGGCATTGCCTATCATTTCTGCAGGGTGTAATGGGCTGCCCTGAGTGCAAACACAAGTTGCAAGTTAGGATCTCAGCAGATGATGTGAGTAGAATTATGAATTGTCCTTTTGGGTTTGTTCTCTTAATATTTTGTCCCAATCTTCTGTGGTTCATTTATAATCAATATACAATATTTCTTGCCTGCTTGGTGTCATAATTTGGCAGAAGCATGGTTATTCTGATCTTCTTATGCAATAATAAGACGTTACAAATTAAACAAATTAAAAGTTCTAAATATCTAATCATAAATTAGGAGTTATTGAGGAATTTTTTTGACACATTCCAGTCATCTGGTTGGTTGATTTGTTTTCTTCATCGAGAAGGTCTCAAATCTCAATATCCAGCTATGATAGAAAAGAATGTAAGAAAAGCTAGAAGAGTAACAAAAAGTACCTGCAAATGGAGAAAACTATAGGAGTGTATTCTTCTTGAAGTAATGGTAATCCACCATCTAATTCTTGGTAATGAATTTCACAGAATCTTTGATGTGGAAACTGGCTGGGATATTCACTTGAAAAAGTGAACTATTGTGATCAAGGTTTGACTTACCGGTCCGTACCGATGTACCGAGTTCATCTCGGTACCAGTACGGTACTAGTATCGGGCAGTACGCACAGTATGTACCATCAGGTATATTAAAATATAATATAAATATATTTTATAATATAATATAAATATAATATTAATATATTAAAATATAAAGAAAAATGAGAAAAAGGGGCGACTCACCTCGATCTTTCTCCCCGCGCGAGCGGCGATGGTACACGGGCGAGGACCGCGCGCGGGCGATAGGTATTCTTTCTTCTCCTCTTTTCGTTTTTTTCTTCTTTTTCCTCTTCTTCTTCTTCCCTTTTTCTCGCTCAATTGATCGCCGACGGTCGATTTCTCCCTCAATCGACTATCGACGGTCGATTTCTCCCTTCAATCGACCGCTGATAGTCGATTTTGCCACACAGTAGCGGGCGGTCCGCGTATCGGCAACCTGACGGATTGCGTCGGCAACTGACGGACTGGTATGTACCACCCGTACCGGGCGGTAAATGTCAAAATTGCAAACCTTGACTGTGATAATTTATGAAGGTGAAATCATTAAGAAATTAAGAAGAATAGGGAGAGCAAAGTATTAGAAAGGGCCTAGAAAGATGTTTGTCCCTATGCTGTCATTAATATACATCAATATGCACACAATTTAATGTTTATCAAGATACAACTAAGATCTCCACATCCTTACATCTTTCTCAACAGTGGACTACTGTTCTCTCATTCCATTTATCATCCAGAAAATCTATATTTAGAATAGCTCGGTTAGGTACAATTATTAGTTGATACTTGCAGCCTCTCAGAATTGATAGGCGATTGACTATTTGATTGGCAAAACATCTCCTATGAGATGTTTATTTTTTTGAAAATGACAAACAGGAGCGCACACATGCTCAATGGTTGGCCTGTTGGAAAGTAATATCTAAGTCATATTTGAGACGTTCAAACTTTCTTTGAGCCATTATGAAAATTCTTCTATTGAGGGATATTTCCCTTGTGTTAGTATATCCATGATTTTCTTGGATGTTAAATTATTCAGTTGTGTTAGAATATCCATTATGAGAGAATTCTTCTAATGAGGGATGTTTTCCTTAGAATATCATTAAAGAAACTTCTCCATGCTGTTTACATGAATAGCCTTCTTCTAATTAAGATTTGTCATACAATTGCATCATTGAGTCAGACATTTACATGTCATTGTATTGTTATATCTATTTGGTCAATGAGTAGTTTTGTTTATATCACATTATGTCAGTCATGTGTAACATGCATCCTCACTGGTTCTTATCAGCATCACCTCTTAATTTTAATTCAATTTTTTTATTTTAGATTATGGAACCTCCATGGAAAGCATATAATGTTATGAGGAAGATGGACTACCCGTATGAGGTAAGTAACATGGTACTCTAATTCTTTCAGATCCAGGAGTAAAATGTCATCCAGACTCATTTTGGAATATGATTATTCTTGGCTAAATTTTGGAGTGGGACTTTGTTTTAATATATATCGGTCAGGTTACAGTAGGTGCTATATGTTTTTTTCTTTCTGAACTTACTTTTTATACTTTAACAAGCTTTGAATAATGGTTATAATTTAGAACTGAAGTAATAACCTAGTTCCTATTCAGTAATTCTCCAATCTAAGAGTGTAGGTCTGTGTCTGTGTTTTCAGCAGCTAAGTATTGTTCAGTATTAATTCTACCACTTTTTCCACTGTAGTGTTACTACCTTCTTCCATATGCTTTTTACAACCTAGCTTATGTTTAGTAGTTATGCTCATTGTGATCGTAATTCCTGGTTTCTAAATACAATCTAGATTAATTTTTTTTCCCTTTAGACAAGGCTATGAACCTTAGCAAAAGCTTTGAACAATGATTATAATTTAGAACTGAAGTAATAACCTAGTTCCTATTCGATAATTCTCCAATCTAAGAGTGTAGGTCTGTGTCTGTGTTTTCAGCAGCCAAGTATAATTCAATATTAATTCTACCACTTTTTCCACTGTAGTGCTACTACCTTCTTCCATATGCTTTTTACAACCTAGCTTATGTTTAGTAGTTATGCTCATTGTGATCTTAATTTTCCTGGTTTCTAAATACAATCTAGATTAACTTTTTTCCCTTTAGACAAGGCTATGAACCTTAACAGAAGGGGATAAATAATACTTATTGTTGGAGAGTCCAATAATTGAATCAAATTGTGACAATCTTGAATGGCAGTCAATCAGATTTTAACCTTTAGGATGGCTGATCTAGTTCAAACAGCACAAAAAGGTTGATGCAAGGCAAGAGAAGTGCATAAAGCAGATCTATGATGTAGGACAAGCAACGACAAATTATAGAAGAATAGAAAAAGAGAAGAGAAAGATAATAAACAAAAGATAATAGGAAAAGGGACAACTAACATACTTTGGCTTAAAGAGAATACTCCTAGGATGATGGTCTTGCATCTCACTAACATGTGGACGATGAAATCATTCTATTGGGAAAATAATTGTGGCCTCACACCACTCACAAGGTGGGAAAGAACTCAATTCATTGATTCATATCGATGCATTATTTTGATCTAGCCCCTTTTTATAGGTTTAAGTACAAAATAAAAAGAATGATACAGAAAATAACAAAAATATAATCACATTAAATCAAATATATGATATCCTCTTTCCTTTGAAGAAGGTAATATTTCTGACTTGATTTGAAAAATAATCTTCCTCTCTTGGTAGTATTCTTAGTTGATAAACTTTCATCTTTAAAAAGATGAATCTTTAAGATATTCAGTCAAGATTTGTAATTTTTAATAATATGATTTCTTCTTTTTTTCCATATTTTCTTTTATTTTTTCTCCTTGTTGAGTAGGTGTTGACATGCGACAACGTAGTACGTATGCCAAAAATTCCTAAGCAAATCAAATTTATTTTATTGATAAATTAACTAAATTGCTGTTGCATCAATCTAGTTAGTGGTTTGCAGGCCAGAAAAGCCCCAATTTCTTTGATTGAAGCATATATATGTCTTTATACATATATGATGTGTGTGTGTGTGTATATTACATACATACATATGTATGACATATTTTACTTCTGTCTTAACTCAGTTTGTGAATAGATAAGTGAAGATTTTAGATAACTCTACTTATGTATTATGCTAAATTTAGGCACTTTGGGTTCCACACAAGCAATGTGCTTTGGTTTTTCTTGATAGAATATATAACCTTTCACATGCTTAATGATTTCTCAGAACATTGTTCATAGCATGAGGGATCCAAAGATTGCTGCATTTTGGCTGATCACCATGCCTCAGATTTTGGGAGGATTCAACTATGACGAGGATGTTAAGCAGAAAATTTGGTGGTCTTACAAGGTTAGCTAATTTTCAATTCTCCATGCATCTTTCTTTTTCAAGGATTGTGAGGCTTTTAATTTATACCAATTCATTTGTTTCTTCAAGTGTTAATTCTGCAATTTATATATTAATTAAGTTTTTTTATCATGTAAACTCTATATCAGTCCATCGATTGTTTCATCTCTTTTCTATTGACCTCAGCATGCTAAAAGCATGTGGATCTTGCTTGTGATGCTTGGTCTCAAGTGTTCGAAAACTTATTCATAGAAGTGGACAATTGAAGCCCGGTACATTTTCTAGTGTGTTGAACATCACTTCAGCCGCAAATCATGCATGCATTTAACTATGCATCAAAGCCAGTGTATTGCTGAAGTACATATTTCTATGTCCTATCAAAGGGTTTATTTGTTCATTCTTGGAAAATCTACTACATTCTTTAAACCATTTAACTGCCTGAGATCAGGTACCATATGCACCATTAATCATCCCCAAAACAATGCAAGGATTTTAGTTCTGGCTATCGATATGATATTGGCCCTTGGGCAGATTTGAACAGATTAATCATGCCAAATAGTGGTCTAAGCAGCCACGTATATAGTTGCATAAACATTTGCTGTTATAAAACCCCATTGCATATGGTCTAATCCTCCATATGTGATATTACTTCATATGTATAATATATGGTAGCATTCACCTGTGTTGGTACATATGCTGTCCTTGTAAATAAGAAAACAACACCTCATATGGCGCCATATATTTTTGTGCAACGTACATAATCATGGAAATACTGTGGCATATATACTTCGTGTTTGTTCTTGTTACTATTATTTCTACCATTATTAATATAAATTACAGTCCAAGATTATATAACTGAGAATCCTTGTCCCCTGAACCTTATACCTATACCTTTATCGAACATAGTCACTTCGGTGCATTACCTTGGGATCTAGGTGTAACATGTAATAGATATTGTTTGGAGATTAAAGCAGTTATTTTAGATGGTTCGGGCTATATTTTGCTAGAACCTGTGCAATTTGGATAAAAAATTATGGGGAAACTTCAGAAACTCACATAGCAGATATCATCATGTTACAAATTCCAGATAAAAGTTTTTAAGGTGTCTCTCTCTTTTCCCCAGAAATATACCACCTGGGTTTCAGGTTAAAACTTGCAAGCATATTATGCTTTGCTGATTTGCTTTCACAATTTTAATGTAACTCTAGTTTCGACCATGTATTTTATTCAGCTGTGATAACTGTTTTGTATTATGTTTTATATAATCTTGGCTTATCTTGAGCTCGTGAAAATATGATGATTTATGAATATTTTTAAGGAATCTATGCGGTATGATCAACTCCGGGACCTGGTTGGCGAGCGAAAACCTGGTTGGGAGCACCTGCAGAAGGTGAGTAGCAATGTGATTTATAAATGTTATAGACATAACTGGGTCCATAATTGATATCAATTTGATTTTTTTTTTTTTTTGCATTACATTGTAGTACGAGGATACCATGAATTTATTATATTATGGTTCAGTTTAAATATAATCATACAGATACTTGAAATTCTGCAGGTAAAAAGGTACAATTTAACCATGAAACAATGTATATACTATATAGTTTTCTGTTCTATATTTGGGGTCTCTTGAATATTAGAATGCCTATTATTCCATTGGATATATGCCGTTGCAAAATGGAAAAATATGATTCAAAATATTAGAAAGAATTGCTTTTCTATTCCTTCGTTTTCAAATGAAAAATACTCTTTGAATTCTTGCATAGATGGCTAAAATTATGTTGCCATAGGGGCAATAGTAAGTCACAAGCGAACACATCTCATTGGTGAAACTGCAATGCCTCGGTAAGTTCTTGTGTAAAAATTGGTTATTGCCATCTGTCTTTTTGTAGATTTTTACAGCAACACTATGGCTTGTGTTGTTGACTTTTTGTAGGCTGCAGGTTGTCTTTCTTTTTTTCACTTTAGAATCATATATTATAATCGAAGTGTTACATCTCAATTTAGTCTTCAGCTTGCTTATTCAGATTGTCAGATGTTCATTATTGTACATAATGGTTGGTAAAACAATGTATTTTTGAGGTTACGATTCTTAAGAAACATACAACAACAATGACAAAGCCGTAAATCCCAACTATTTGTGGTCGGTTACATGGATCTTTTGCTGTAAGTCCTAACTATTCTTAAGAAACATAAACTTTTGATTTGGTGGTACGACAGTCCTTTAAATCTTTGTTTCTGATCTTAGGCCCTTATCTCGCTGGATCCTGTCCGTGCAAGGGATGATCCGGTAATTGTTAAAAATGTTCCTTATTACAAGGCAAAGAAAGCACTAGAGGCGGAAGTATTGAATCTTGATGTCCCATCTAGACCTCAGAACTGGGGGGTAAGAACCAATTACAAGTTATTTTATGTCATGTTTGTGCTATTTTTTTGAAGACAAAAGGCAAATTAAACATACCTGTGGGCAAATTATATAGCACGTGGGGCCTATTTCAGTTAGAAATATTTCTGATTTTGGGGTTTTTAATTTCAAATATCAATACATGTCTTCCTAGAGAAGAACCTTCTTTTTATCATGCACTGTACAAAAAAATTCAAGTCCTTACACTTTTCTTCATTGTATTGACTGCAGATTCAAGTTAATCTACTGTCAACTAGATTTGATATAATATATATTTCATGGTAGGTAAACATTTTATATATGAAACTGAAATTGAATAATTCAAGGAGTAGTCCTGTATGGACCAGCTTCTTTCGTCATATGCTTCTGTTTCCGCTTTGTTCTAGAAATAATGTTGTTTCAGCTTCACTTCAATTCTTCAAATCTTTCCATGGAGTTTTGCTTCTGCTTCTTTGTCATTCTATGTAATGCTGGAATGCTTGTTGAGGGGGCATTAGTTTACCTGATTGCAAACGATGTAAGAGTCCATGTTCCTTTCCTTTTTCATTTCCATTGCAAGGATTTGATGTACGTATGGCACATAATCCATCTTCATGTGCATTATGTCAGTGATGGATTTCTCACAGGAGCAAGGAAGAAGTTCCTAAATTGACACATGCTAATGATTGATTATCAGATTGATCATGTTACCAGACTGATAAGAATTTCTGCAGGAGATAGATCTTCCGCTTAAGGCATCTTCATGGACTGAGGAGGAGCTGAAAGATCCAGCAAAGGTACTAGAGATGACGTCTCTACTTACTGCCCAAAGAGAAATAGCAGACAAAATATTGGATGCACAGTGGGAAGCAAAATGGCGCCAAGATAAGGTATGCTCTAATCCAAGTTTGCGTTTGTTTAAAGATATTGTACTACATCTTTTTTGGTTACCTTCAATTCAAGATAGAGAGGTCACAAATGGACTATAACATTCATGGGGCAAATATTCTGTAGATTTCGATGTGAATCATAACTTAATGATCTGATAAATTAAGCACTATTCCTATTTTCTGTTTCTCTCTGTGGGGGAAAAATAGAAGAGGAAGTGGAAGGACAGAGAAAGGGGTGGAGGGGTGAGAATTGTGCAGTAAAGCTATGCTGCAATAATGCCAATGTGTCCTCTGTCAGTTTATAAAAAGATGACTTCATCTTTTCCCCAGTGAAAGATCTTTATGAGCTTTTCAGTCCAGAGTTCCTTATCTCAATGATTCTTCTCTTAGTCAAAGTTGATTTTGACTTGTAACCAAATTCACAAAATAAATTATAGATACAGTTGTTATGTTCACTAGTTAAGGAGATTAATACATTAAATCAGTGATCACTAACTCTCATCTTATTTTATCATTCTAGCATGTTTTGGGGTACTCGTAAATGTTGTTCAATGTTACACTTGATGTCAACTTTACTTCCTGGATATCAGTACCTTATAGGAAAATGAAAGGTATTCTTTAGGTTCTAATATCTTTTTTTTTTAATCTATTTGTGCATTTCTCCGCATGAAAGTTATTTCTCACGGGATTAGAGTTGCTCATTCATGAAAGTCTAGTCTTATGTTTATCTAGAAGCTGCATTTTTTTTATTAAAAAAATTACTCCTTCCATAAAGTATTACATAACCATCCATATTAGGTGCTCACTGTGGCACTTGAACTTTAGTGTATTTAATTGAAAATACAATGTGCTAACCGCTGGGTTGTCCCTGGAGAGATGAGACTGCTAATTCATTTATGTACATTTGCTGTATATGTATACATTAATGGGTTCATCTTGGTTTGACAGTAGCTGCTTCACCTGTCTCACAGATGAATTCAGACGGTCCTGTTCCCGTCTTTTCTAACCCCCTCACTCCCTCACTGTGTACATAAACCATATATGATCTATATGTGAATCTAATCTCCCTTAATACAAATAAGTTAGATACTAAATGGTGAGCTTACATTCATTTTATTCGGTGCCTTTTCAGTTAAATGATCTATTGAAAGAAAAGTTACAACCATATTTAAGGAGCGTCGACAAAGCTGGTCTTCCCCAGTCTATAGTCATGAGATCACATGACCAAGAAAACAAGGTTAGTCTATGTTTATATTTTGTTTGGACATATCATTGTCTATCTGCAATCCATCTGTACTACCAAGTCTTCTTGGTTTTCTTTTTCTGTAAGTCCTGCTTTCATGTCTATTTTCAGAATTATAAATGCTTGTTAGGTATCGTGTTTAGATTTTTGTTCCCGTTATCAAAGTTGGATGTTGTATCATAGATCTTAGTGGGAAAAGTAATGTCTTCAGTTGTACTATTAGTTGTCTGAAGTTTCGGTTGTTTATTTGATAAGCATGCCCATCTGGAGTTTTCTTTGCATTATGTTTAAGATTCTCTAGGTAATGAGAGTTTTACAGATGAGACATTTAGTTCAATATACTTTATAGCAAGGTTCAACATACCGGCGTACCTAGTTTACTGGTGTATTGCTCCTCCAGTACAAAGTCTGATAAATAAGTTATACGCCAAGAAGCCTGCAATGTAGCTTTGAGTTTTTATAATTTGAATGTATCTCTCTTTCAATTCAGAAGAAGACCACCCGAAGAAGATGGTTTTTCTTTTGATGGAAGCGGACACGTGGTAAATAGGGGAGCTGTTGTGCTTTTTTGTTGTTCTGACCATTGAGTTCCCATGTGTAAGAGCTGAGCTCTGTAGCTACTGATTTCCCAGTCGAAGTCAGATCGTCAGTGTTAGGCAACGTTGACGACCACTCACAACAGCTGTAAGTTATTGATTTTGGAGTCGCTTTTTTATGTTGTGTCGCAAATTGATTTTTGGGATTTGTTTGTTATTCTCTTTTGTTTCATATGAATTTTCCGTCGATTGAATCATAATGATGTTGTGAAGAAGTGTGCGTCATTAGATTTATCTTTGTATACTGCAAGTAGGGTAACATTATGATATCAGGCATAAAATGTTGTTTACCTTTTATTTTTGTTTTTATTTTTTAATCCTCCTTTATAGACTCGACGGACGGACTCGGGGATCGGACCCCGAGCCGTTGGGAAAACAAACCAATTTTTGGACTGGATCTTTGCAGGTGCTGCTTTAAGATTGCATTTAGAAGAGATGTCAGGGTTGCTGGGGCAATCCAAAAGATTGGCCTTTTTTTATTAGTTTTTTGGTGTGGGGGGAGATGGGAAGTTTGTCTTGCTGGATAATGTTCTACAAAATAAGACCATATAGCTTCCTTCGTCTGTCGTCCATATGTGCTTGCTTCCAATATCAGAAATCCAGACTTGATGGTGAAGGCTAGAGTTCGATTACCCGTCCGTCACCCATAAAAAAAAAAAGAAAAGGATTCTTGTCGTATCTATCATGTCCATTTTAGGCAAATGCAACATTTAATCGGAGGGAGGGGGTTGTCACGTTCCACGAAGGATCTTTTAGTGCAAGGATTCGATTTTATCATCGATAGCTATTCAATGTATGGACAGCTGTGCAATCGAGGAGGGGGTTGGATGACTAGTCATAATAGATCCAATAACTTTGACGATAGGCATATTATTAGTTCCCCGTCTCAGCCTAATTATAAGATCGGTGGTGAGTTGCTTGGAATGCTCGAAAGGATAGATTGGATTGGATATTTCTATTAATACAAGACTTTAAATTTCTATTAGCTCTGAAACGAAAAGGCTGACTATCGTCAACATATAAAAGGTGGCAGCATGATTTATTATTATTATTATTTTTTTGCTGATGCAAAACATGGCCCTGATTTGGAAGCGAATCCTACGAAGATTGATTGGGTAACTCAAATACATATAATCCCGATTCTCTATCAATGTCACCGTCAAAACAACAAAAGACTTTTTCCGATGGCATTTCCAAGAAATACCTCTCAACATCAATTTTAATCACGATACATACGCAAATTCTTCTTCTTCTTCTTCTTCTTCTTCTTCTTCTTCTTTAGTGTGTGTCAATTATGGAGTTGAATCAGATCGTCAACATGTAGTTTGTATGCGGGTTTGCATCCACCACATCAGGCTAACGGCGACAAGTTTGGATGGGAACTCCCAAGTCTAAACCCACAAACGAAGCAGTAAAATGACCATTGACCAACAACTTCAATACGAGATTGCATGCACGCATCACGTCGGCACAGTATTCTGGAAATGACAAGTTAATAATTCTGGGATTACAACCAAAAATGGCAGAGCAACAAAACAAACAGGATCGGTAGATTTCATCCACCGAGTCAAATTAGAAGCGCCATGGCCGCCATTGCTCCGAGGTACACTCCAGAAACGGCCAAACCCGATGCAGAGGAGGCTGGTCTGATAGCCAACACGACCACGATGAGCTTCTGGCCTCGCTTGCAGTGGTCGTCGGCGCCGCTGATGAAGAAGAAGGGGCCCGAGCGGTCAAACTTGAAGACGGAGTTGCCGTCGGTGTAGCTTTGGATGGGGTTGGTCACGTCGCATGACTTGTAGGCAGCTTCCGTCACCACCAAAACAGAGTCTTTCCCTGGCTTGTACTTGAACACTACACAGCAAAGCAAAGCAAAGCATACACGTCGAACACAGATTCACGGAAGACCAAAAAAAAAAAAAAAAAGAGATGTGAGAGTACTTACGGAGCGTGTCATTGACTTGGAACCGATTCCTCTCAGCCCAGCTGTTGTATTTCTCGTGAGGGTGTTCCACCCATCCATGGCTTCCACCGACGTGGAATTCGTAAGCCCAGCCTGAGGAAACCAAACCCAGCAGAACCCCCACCAAAACCATAGCTGTTGACGCCATCTGATCACCCCGGAGAAGATGAGGACCACACTATACAGAGAGGAAATGAGTGTCGAGAGGGGGCATATATATAGAGAGAGATAGAGAGAGAGAGAGAGAGAGAGAGAGAGGATGAGGAGGGTGGGGCGATGAGGTTAACTAACACTGGGGAGGAAGAACGAGAGCAGGTGAGGAGGACAGGGAGTGTGTGTGTGGCGCGCAATGCATACGAATTAGACGTTTCGGTTCGGGTTCATTGCACCCCCGGATTTTGCTTGCATGATGACAGCCCAAACGGTTAACCCTCGCCTCCCTCTCTTTCCTATCTCGCCTCTCAAAAAAAAAAAAAAAACACACTTCTTTTCTTTTCATTTTGTTGTTGTTTATTTGTTAGGGATTGTGTATGTGTTTTGAGATGATAAAAAAAAAAATGCTTCTCATGTTCCGTACGATTTTTACTTTTAAGAATATATATATATATATATATAATTACTTTTTATTAATTATTTTTTATTTCAATATATTTTAAATCGCATTTAAAGCTTAAGTATAAAAGAAACTTGCACGCTAGATGACAGCTTATATATTCCGGAACATTCTTTTCTTTCACTTAGCACCAAACAAGCATGTATTTATCATATATTATCCTAGACTCGATCGCATCTAACCGATACGGTGTTAGATTAGATTAATATAAGTCGTTTTAAGAGCATTAATTGTTCCTAGCAGCATGCCACTCTCCTGATCTGTAGATTGTGCCATCAATATTTTTATACAATAAAAATGCTTGGATCCGTTGTAGAAAGCTGTGATGAAATTATGCATACATAGTTCATGTTACATGTCAGAATTAATATAAATAAGGTCCGAGTCTAATGTAGATCGACGATCATATTAGGTCCTACCCAACGTGGGCCATACATTTAAGTTGAGACTCTTATTAACATCTATAAGAAATCATAAACCCTAATCTATAAAAAAATAGCATGTTATAATCAAATCTTTTTAGGTCTTTTTCAAGAAAGATGCTCATGTTTTTATTTTTTTTATAATACCTGATAATGTCTTTCGTCACACGTCGTTGTTTTTACCCTTGCCCTCGTTCATTACTTATCAGGGGAAAATATTATCAACACAAAATGGTCTAGACCCATGTGCATCGAATTATCTAAAGTATCTTTGAGGTGGATAAAATGTGACTCCAAGATAAAGGTGTTAAGCTCTCGAGGTACCACTTGCATTAAGACTAAAGTATCTCTTTATGTCTTTTTATACATTAATGGATGAAAAAGAAGTTTGTAATTATCTTTCTAATCATAAAGCACGAGAAAAAAATTTGTAATTGTCTTCCTTATTATAATGGATGGGAATGAAAGTTATGATTATCTTTCTGGTAACCACAAAAAGTTTTAGATTATCTTTATTTTCAAAATGAATGAGAAGAAAAGTTGAATTTAATGATTTCAATTGTGGATATTACATGATAATGTGGTGGTTACGTGGTTATTGGTAGTAAATTTTATATCACTGTTGTTGGGACATCACCCTTCTCTCCTTGATGCCCCTGTTGGTTGCTTCACTCTTTCATTGCCATTGATAGCAATAGCATTAAGAACGAGGATAAGGGTACATGCAAATGATGAACAAAGATGCAGAGATGATGGAAAAAAAAAAAAAGTAGGCATCATCCGATTAAAATAAAAAAGAACAGAAAATACCTTTTAGAATAAAAAAAACCCAAGAAAAACTGAAAAATCGCCTATAGAAATATACATTTTCTAATTATTCTATACCTTATGAAAATGCACTTTCTGTTGTATACTTCCTCAAATACTTAAATCAAACATATTTAGACACTAAAATAGATGATAGTATTCTCTGATATGATATTTATATATGTAAGCACACATATATTACTGATTACTAAGAGGTTCTTGACAAAACTAATTTGACAACATCCGTAAATTAATTGGCAATGTAACTATTTCGCCGAGTGTTTTCTATAATTATTTCCAGCTCTTTTATATATATATATATATATATATATATATATATATATATATATATATATATATATATATATATATATATATAGTCACTCACTATTTAATTATTTAGAGATCCGACCATGTAACGCATTCGTTATTACAAAGCCCAATCCTCCGGAATAAGATACGCGGTGGTTGACGAAAATTTTAAACTTATGGAAGATAAAAAATAGTGCAACCTCGACCAAAGCCACAGGCATCACGAGGAAGCCGTGGACTCTGCCAACAACTGGACTTCTCTCAGAACGAGCATCCGCGGGGAGCGGCTTGACTCTGCCCAAAGATGGCACCTCGGGAAGGGGAACACGGCTAAAACAATTTGGTAAAATGTTGTCAGGTTCCTCACCTCTCCGAACGCACGGGCAACTCATGCCAACACGAGAGCACAAAAGAGGGGAAAAAAATATATACACCCCCTCCTCACTTGTCTGGCCTTCTGCTCTGCTTTCCACGCACCAGCAGTTTCTACTGAGCATTTCAACAACCAAGATGCGGGCATGGGCCGTGCCGCAGTTAAAAGTTGTAGAGATACCCTCCCTGCCGTGCTGCGTTCCACTTACCGGAGGTGCGTGGCCGCCTCTGCGCCGTCGATAGCACACCTACCCGCCTGACGAAGGGCTGGCCGTTTGGTGGTAGGTAGGGGGAGCATCCGAGTTAACACAGAAGCAACTGACTCACGTGCGTTCCGCCTTAGCCACGAACGAGCTGTTTGATGTAATGCCTCTTCGATCGTTTTAAATACCTCGGGCGCGGTGAATACTCTGCGCAAATTGACACGCCAACCGAGTTGAAAATAAATGGGATCATAAATAAATGAAAAATTAAAAGAATTATTTGTCTTTGGTAATGAAATGGATGGATGCATGACAGATTGATGGGATGTTCCATGATTTGGAGATAATGCAAAAAATTTAAAACCCAATTGGGATAGGATTTTGAAGGTTTTTAGTTGAAAAGGCATTGGCCAAAACTACTAATTAGTTTGATATCCCAATCTGTGGGATTTGGTTTATTTTAAATTTTTTTTCCTAATATTTTATATATGTAATATTTATTTATTTATTTATTACTTCCTCCCCAGCCCCAACAATGTATATAATTCCGCTATATAAACCCATCAATTGCCACTCCTCTTTCCCACCGCCCTTTTGTGACCTCCTCATCCCTCGGCTTCATCTGCTGTCGTTCTTCTCCGGATCAAGTCCTCCGCTTTCGGCGAGTTCTCTTTCCACTCTTTTCTTCTTCGCTTCCTTCGCATTTGGGCAGGAGATCGAGCGGATCCGTTGGCAGATCCTTATCGATCCGGTCTTTCGGAGATGTCTTTCTGATCTCCCGCGATTTGCGATCATGATGATGCCGCCGGAATATTGCTTGTGTTTCGTTTCGCTTCCTGCTTCTGCTGCTGCTCCTGCAGATTTTGGATCCCCATCTTGATGACGCGTTTCCATTTCTGCAGCTTGGGTCCTTCCGAGGAAGGCCGCAAGGGAAGGAACTCGAATGGCGAGCTACACCCCCAAGAACATCCTTATCACCGGGGCGGCGGGCTTCATCGCGTCCCACGTCGCCAACCGCCTGATCCGCAACTACCCTGACTACAAGGTGGTGGTGCTCGACAAGCTTGACTACTGCTCTAACCTCAAGAACCTTCACCCCTCCCTCTGCTCCCCCAACTTCAAGTTCGTCAAGGGCGACATCGCGAGCGCCGACCTCGTCCACTTCCTCCTCCTCACCGAATCCATCGACACCATCATGCACTTCGCCGCCCAGACCCACGTCGACAACTCCTTCGGTAACTCCTTCGAGTTCACTAAGAACAACATCTACGGCACCCACGTCCTCCTCGAGGCCTGCAAGGTCACCGGCCAGGTCCGCCGATTCATCCACGTCAGCACCGACGAGGTGTACGGAGAGACCGATGAGGATGCCGTCGTCGGCAATCACGAGGCGTCGCAGTTGCTGCCGACTAACCCCTACTCCGCCACCAAAGCCGGGGCCGAGATGCTCGTCATGGCCTACGGCCGCTCCTACGGCCTGCCCGTCATCACGACGCGGGGGAACAACGTCTACGGGCCCAATCAGTTCCCCGAGAAGCTCATTCCCAAGTTCATCCTCCTCGCCATGCGGGGGCTGCAGCTCCCCATCCACGGAGATGGATCCAACGTCAGAAGCTATCTCTACTGCGAGGATGTTGCGGAGGCCTTCGAGGTTGTGCTTCATCGAGGCGAAGTCGGCCATGTCTACAACATTGGGACGAAGAAAGAAAGGAGGGTGATCGATGTGGCCAAGGATATCTGCGGGCTCTTCAATCTGGATCCCGACTCTGTCATCAAGCTTGTGGACAACAGGCCCTTCAATGACCAGAGGTACTTCCTGGATGATCAAAAGCTGCAGAACCTCGGGTGGTCGGAGCGGACAACTTGGGAGGAGGGACTGAGGAAGACGATGGAGTGGTACACCAGCAATCCTGGTTGGTGGGGCGATGTCTCCGGTGCGTTGGTTCCTCATCCACGGATGCTGATGATGCCTGGAATCGAGAGGCACTTTGATGCGTCTGAAGCCACAAAGGACATGGCTTCTCATGTCACCAACAACTCGAGTCAGGCAAGAATGGTGGTTCCTGCTCCGAGAAATGCCGCTGCTTCCCAAAAGCCTCCTCCTCTCAAGTTCTTGATCTATGGTAGGACTGGGTGGATTGGCGGTCTCCTTGGGAAGATATGCACAAAGCAGGGCATACCTTTTGAGTATGGAAAGGGTCGTCTGGAAGAGCGTTCACAACTCATATTGGATATCCAGTCAGTGAAGCCAACGCATGTTTTCAATGCTGCCGGTGTGACTGGTAGGCCTAATGTCGATTGGTGCGAGTCTCACAAGACGGAGACAATTCGCACCAATGTTGTGGGTACTCTTACTCTGGCAGATGTCTGCAGGGAGCATGGGCTGTTGATGATGAACTATGCTACCGGGTGTATATTTGAGTACGACGATGCACATCCAGAAGGTTCAGGCATTGGTTTCAAGGAGGAAGACAAGCCAAATTTTACTGGCTCATACTACTCGAGGACAAAGGCAATGGTAACTACAAACTACTCATGTCAATTTTGTACCCTCGTTCATTTTCCTCAGAAGCATGGTAAGAGTTCATGAACAAGCAACAATTTCTTAGCTGCTGAATCTTTATAAGTTTTCCATTATTGGCAATGCAGGTTGAAGAACTTGTGAGGGAATATGATAATGTATGCACTCTGAGGGTTCGAATGCCAATATCCTCTGACCTGAACAACCCGCGGAACTTCATCACTAAGATCAGTCGGTATAATAAAGTGGTAAACATTCCCAACAGCATGACTATCTTAGATGAGCTTCTGCCAATATCTATTGAGATGGCCAAAAGGAACTGCAGGGGAATATGGAATTTCACAAATCCTGGGGTCGTTAGTCACAACGAGATATTGGAGATGTACAAGAAATATATTGATCCCAGCTTTAATTGGGTTAATTTTACACTTGAAGAGCAGGCTAAGGTCATTGTTGCTCCTCGCAGCAACAATGAGATGGATGCTTCAAAGTTGAAGAAAGAGTTCCCCGAGTTGCATTCTATAAAGGAATCCCTTATCAAGTATGTCTTCGAACCAAATAGGAAGGTCCCGCGTGGTGGAGAAACTAAGTGAAACGAGATAACGTAGAAATTAGATCTAATTTCTCAACCTGTGTTACCTATGTTGAACCTTGCTCTCTGCCTTACTTTAGATGTTCTATTTGTTATATGTCTGATCTTGTTCAATTAGTGTTCTTCGCTTAATGCATCGTACCGAGGACAATGTCTACTTTGCTGTTTACCGAGAATCATTATTTTTAAAAGGTCTAGAATTCGAATGGTCCTGTCCAATATTAATATTGTAGAGTATCTATTGAATTTTACATACCCGAATTGTTGTTTCTCTATGAACAGAAGAACTCTGTGAGACATCAAACCTCTATCTTTACCATCATTAGTGTTGGTTCTATGGTGTTTTTTTTTTTCTTCCTTTTTTTCGTCTGAGTGATATCTTTTATTACCACCCGTTGGTTGTTTATAGAGCGAGGACGGGTTGCCTCATCTCGTCACGTATTATGCGTCAATACGTGAGATGAGATGTTGTTAATGGTGGGCAGTTCAATCGCTCATCTGATTTAAATCAGAATTAAGACTTGATTAAATTAATTATTAATAAATTATGACTCATTTAGTTTGATTAAACCAAATAGCATAATATAAATAAATATTCTTTGTCTATAATCATCAAGAATTCTAAGTCCTTATGTTTCAAGATAAAAGATCGATAAGAGGAAAATCTAAGTTACGTTTTATCACGGATAAAAATATAAAAGAATGCTCGATTTAATGCTCATGTATGTTCGTGTCTTTCGATTTTTGTACATGCTTTGTACAACAAGTAGCGGGTTAGTTTTCGTGATCGATTTTGATTTGTAAATAAGAGTAGTGTCATGTTGATACTTGTAGAGACTTTGGTCTGTAATGGATTTTGATTCTTTGTTTGTAATCGTTCAGAGTTTGTAAAATCTATAATTTTAATTTATATTGGCTATATAAATTGTTTGCTAAAGTGATTATTTGTAAATTATATTTTTTCTAACCTATTTTCTCTTTTGTAGGTCCTAAGAGATCCTAGGAAGTTTCGGAAAGGCTGACATTTACGGATAGACACATAAGAGTGCCACTTGACTTAGATAAAATCGACTAAATTTGTGATAATAATCATCAAGAATTTTGAGACTTTTATGTTTCAAGATAAAGGTCAGCTAAGAGGAAAACCTAGCTACCCTTGCAACAAGATTGATTAAGATAATAATCAAAACAAGTATGACCAAAAGCAAGAAGACTCGGCAGCGCTAGCAAAAAGTCAAAGGCTAACAAAATCAAGAACACCACGTCGAAAATTACTTAACGGTCTTGTAAGAACTTGGAAGTAATAAGGCGCATGGTTAGTCCACGCAACAAAGAGGAAACGCTGGTATCAAAGTCAGCCAACATTACACACTTATCAGATTAGTATAAATAGAGAGTCGAGAGCAATCATTCATATTAGGAGTTCTGGATGTTACTCACCACGAGATCCTCTCCGGCATTAAGCTGCATGTCTTTACGGAATCATTTGCAGAAGCACTGCATAGACCTTGCAATTTCATCTACAAAGAGATCGAATGATCAATTTACCAGTCGGAGGAAAGTTCATAGCATATTTGTTTACGATGATTTGTCAGTGTTCCAGTAAAGTTTCGTAACATACCCCAGTTGGAGGGCTGTCCGCTGCGGGTGCGAGTAATCTTGACTAGGCTGTAGAACTTGGAGGAAGTTCCTTGAATCAAATGGAGTCAAGATCTCGTAGTCGCTTGTTGAAGGCAGCATGTTGATCTGTTGTTGGGCTCTCTCATTCTCTGTTATCTGGCAATAGAGGCAAAATTTTCAGCTTGTGCAGCTAAGAAAATGTGTGCACATGAGAGAGATCCGGAGAGAACCTTGTTCCTTAGATACATGTTGTCATTTTGCAGATCCATCTCCTGACCAAAGAATTCAGAAGGGATTTGATTGAAAGATCTCAACAAATATGCCATAAGAAAGAACGGGAATTCTTCCATTACCCTTTTCTGCATGTACTCGATTTCAGCATGCAACAGCTCGTTCTAACATGATCAAGGACATTTGTTAAGAAAATATATATACATTCCAGATAAATAGCATTGGAGGGTTTCTATGGCAAACAAGTTGATAGAGAGGTCAGGAAAAATGACACCTTTTTAGTTCTTATCTTGCTTATGCCTTTCTCCAATTTATTCTCAAGTTGCTTCAGATCTCTGAGGCTCATGGAGCTGAGAGCCTCACCCATCAAGTTCCTAAGAAACAGGGATCACACTGCAGCTACCAATGCCAAGCAAGACAAGAGGGGCTATGCTTGAAATTTACCTGTTTGTACTTTGTATATTGTTGATTTGCTGTCGGAGTTTTGCTGATTCTAGCTGGTAGTGCTAAGAACAAAAAGAAATAGTGAAGTCACAAGGTGTTAGCTTTCAACACATAGTAAAAAATAGGACTTTTGGCTTTAAATTCATGACCTAATCACCATGAACCTGGGAATCATAGCAGGTAAAAGAAGTGGTGATTGTGTAATTGCTATTCTATGAATGCACTTGGAGAATCCATTCTGGAAATGGAGCTCAATGTGATGGAAATGTACCTGTATAGTCTCACTAAAAAAGACTTGTCACAAATTAGTTTCCCTATGTATTTATAAAGTACTGTAAATCACGTCTCTAAACACTATACTTCCAAAGGATATATATGTGATGCCAAAAAAACTAGTGTTTTTATCTCATCAAGATATTCTCAAACCCACAAGTTATTTTTGCTTACATTTTATGTTTCTAATATTCTCAAGCTTATTTTTATTTACACCAATATATGATTAGGTTCGTGAGTGCACCTTAATCATCAGGAGCTAAATCTAATCTAAGAATGGTGTGTCAAATGTGCCCTTAAGCGTTTTTAGGCCTTCAATATCTTTATTCTCATAAATCTGAGCTATGTACTTCAAGACCTGCAAGAAACAATTAAGTCACAAGAGTAATATATTTCGAGGTATAGAGAAACCTGCAGGGCATGACATAGCAAGGCCAGCATAGGCTCGGTCATCTTTGTAGACGACTTAACATGAAGGTTATAAATGAAGTGTGAGGTTTGAAGAATACAATGGAAATCTTTCTAGATGACTTTTTGGATCCAAGCGTACAGTATAGTGATACAGAAAAGTGAATGTACGGGTAGAAAAGAAGTCACGATATATGCAAGATGAAGAATGGCAAAAAGATATAATAGACTCAGCGCTTCTGCCTTGGAAAAAAGATCTTAACATCTGAATTATTGAAACTGTCATTAAATAGATAAAAAGCAGCCTACACAAGAATAGTGTAGATGAGATAATCGTGGATTCACGAAAACCTTCTTCCAACTTTTTGTTTGGAACCACAAAAATTATACATTTGGAAGAAAGTATCGAAAATGAAGGATGTGAGTACATTCATTACTTTTGGACACGGGTCTCTCAATAAATCTAAGATTTCAGTAGCCAAACATAAGTACAGCCAGAATTAAGAGGAGCGGAGAGGCCTCTTGGTAGGACATATTTAGTATTAAGAAGAAAGGTGACTGGGAAACAAACAATTAAGTTTCACAAAAGTTTTAGAAGGAATATGCTTGTCGAGCTACCTTCAAGGAAAAAGATGCAAGAGAAGCAGAAGTCCTTGTATACAACTGGCAACTCTTTGTTAAGTGATGCAGGGCACATGGAATTTCTAAAGTGCTTATATATTTATTTTAAGAGAGGATGTACTGATAAGCAAGGAATTTTAAAATTTTCAGTGTAGGTGTTAAAATTTGTCTTTGGGTTGAAAGTAAAATTAAAATCATGCCATGGTTTCTTACTCCGTTTTCATGATTTCCTAGCAAAAAGTAGAATTCCAAAAAGGATACTTGATGAAACATGAGAATAAGGAAAGGCATAACATTAAAATGAAAGAAAGATAAAATGGTAGCAGGTAAAATAGCCTATCTATATGCAGGTAGTGTCTGGGGTGAGTCTTGCAGTGGCAAAAGAGGTGTGAGATTGAAGTAATTACTTATGGCTTTGCAGCTTTAGGAACAAGAAAATAGATTGCTTGAATTTGCATTAGAAGCTAAGCTAGATGACATTCTTAGGAAATTATTAAAGATGATGACAAGGTTGTTCTGCGAGGTTCAATAAGGAAAACGAGCCAAGATAGAGAATATGGAAAGCAGCATTCTCTTTTTTTCCTTTTAACTTAGAAATGAAATCCTTTTCTTTTGATCATCCAATTCTGCTAGAATAACTATAGAACGCCGCAAGCCTCTTTGGACTCGGAGCAAGAGAGGCCAGTCAATAAAAGTGGGGGAATGCAACTGTTCGTGATAAGTCTAACAATGCAGGTGACGATGAAAAAGAATAGAAGAATAAAGCAGCAGCAGAACAGGGTGGATATTTCTAGACATCACAATTTAAACAATTTTGAAGTTGCTAATATTACCACTAATGTTGCCGTCAAGTAAAAAATATCAGCAAGTTGTACTTAATTTTGTGTCCATATATCTGGTGTAACTAAAGATGATTGATATTATTATGTATAGTTGTGACTTAAAACTAATCAAATGTATATCTAAATCAGGTTGTAACCAACCTAACTAGTATGATTGAGCTGAATAAATAAATTGATTATTTTACCATGATAATGTCTACCAAATCTCCACAATATTAATTCAAAGTCTATATATAATCAATTTCATTAGATTCGAAAGAGAGTTTAATTTGGTTGAATTTCTTGTTATTGACCTCTTAATTCAATTAAGTCATTAAAGATCAAACAATTTGAATTAATCATGGATTATATCAAGGATCAACAACAATTCTAGCTTCTAATAGGATCCATTGACCATTTGATCGGCTACTTATACTGATCATGTCCAAATCGAATCAAGTCCAGATTTAATAGAAACTTTTGATCCCAGTTACCACCATACACTAATCCGAATCTAGATTACTTTAGTGGACCACAATTAGATATCTTTTGAATTTGCTTACTTATCAGATTTTCATATATTCCATCCAAACCCTTACTAAAGCCAATAGTTAATTGAACACAAATTCAAGAGAGAAAGTTAATTGCTTGTATTGATATCTGCTACCACTAACCACTCAAGTCTAGGCATACTTCTCTCTACCAATGTTTTAAATAAGATCAATCTTCCCACTCTTTCTTTTTCATCTCTCACTCTTCCTTGTGGAAACAGGCCATTTAAATTCAGATCCATGAATTAGTCATCAAATCTAAGCTCAAAAGTCTCCGCATGTTCAAACTTAAGGAGATTGCTCTTAAATTGAAAGTGGTGCAACAATCAAAGTGAGTGAAACTTGAGAGATTTGGTGAGATGCAAGAAGAAGCCTTAATATCTGATAAAACTACAAAATTTCCTTGCTCTTGCGGGTTATCCAATCCTAACTACCTAAATTTGACATCTACCATGGGTTTTACTTTAAAGATGTATTTCAATTTTCTAGTTTTTGTTTATTTTTTGTAGGATTTATGTTGATCTTGATGTGGTTATAATTGGCTTGCAGTTTCTTTGTTCTTCTCAACTTCTGTTCGTGCAAATTCAATTCAAACCTGAATTTTCATATAAAATAATTGCTTAAATCTTTCAATGTATATCTTGTTTGAACCCTTTTCAATTCTATTTGGTGTGTGTTTAATTACTTCAAGATGTAATATTGATATTTTTTTTATTATCGATTTAATCGAATCCAAGTAACTTTGGGGATTGGCGTAGAGATGACTCCAATTGAGACTAAAAGGAGGTAAGAAAAGAAGGTTCCGTTGGTGACTCTATGAATATACCATACAGATAGATCTTGATGCAATACATTAGACCTAAAACACTGCATGGATTGTCAATCAGGATGCTAACTCATATGGCATATTTATTAAAAGTAGGTTGGGCACAGCTTTGAGCACAGAAACTTCTGTAGGTTCACTATGAAGAACTACTCAGGTGTGGAACTGTGAATGGAAGAAGACCATGATAGGGAACTGATAAAACTTGAAGAGTCCAAACTTCTCATGCTTGAAACCTTTCATGCATAATTTCAGAAAAATGAAGGAAAATCAAATACTACAAGTCAAATCAATTGTAATAATCATTTTTCAGTTTCAGATAAATTCATAATTTTATTTGTTTTCTTGCCTTGTTGATCTTTAGTTATATGCATAGTACTTGAGTGTCCGGCTCATTTTGCACAAACATATTCTGAATATGTCACAATATAGTATTGTAGGATACTTCATGGCATGACAACAAAGCAAGCATATTGTTGCATGCATCTTGGTCATGCCAGAAGCATCAAAAGAAACATGTAATGCTATTTTATATAACATCTTCCTGGGTCTTGCTCCAATAATGTGAAAGAACCAGAATACAAACCATGAAACATGATAAAGTGCTTCATATAAGGATACTGTAAATTAGATAAAAACTTATTTTACAGTGTAAATCTACATATTGTGGTCTCCCTATAGTTGAAAGCGAAAGAACTTGCTGTGACTGAACCTAAATTATTGTGGAACGAGATTTTTAAGGTTGACAATGGTTGGATACTAATGCAGTATGACTTCCACCGAAGAACATGAAGTATTGCTAGTGGATATTTGCTTTTTGGTGCTGACATATGTGATCATCACTAGTAAATTGTGAATAGAACAAGACAATTATGAATAGCATGCAACTACATAGAGGTTACCTGAGCATTCGCTACTGTGAGAGATCCCGTGCCAGTGGTATCACTACATGCCTTCTTATACCTTTCAATAGTTGCTTTCACGCTGCATAGAAAATGATAAATCATTTTTGTTATCAACATAAGCTCATGTCTGAGAACAGCCCCGTCAGTGACATTTATGGGAGAAGGTATTATTATATAGAAGGCTACAGAAATTTAATAGTAACAAGTATTTACTCCATTTTACTTGCATCTGAATTTTTTGCTGTGATTGATAATTAGAAACAACCTTGCTACTCTAATGAAGGCATCACAAATGAAAATTGTTCATTTATTCTTTAATATAGAGTATCTAATAGTTAAAATTGCCCATCATCTATTTCATATGGGCTGCACGATATGCTATAGATTGAGAGAGAAAAAAAACATTTTTTGGGATCATGTGTTTGCCTAACCTAACTTTAAGAGATTAAAAAATAAAATTTCTATATTCTTTATTTTTTTCTTTTAATATTATTATAAAACAGGTTATACATGGCTAGTCTTTCTAATGTATAATATATTTTATAATGTTAACTTTCAAGGTGTCAACTAGCTTAGCCGATGAGGACCTCGGTAGTACATCATAAGATTTTAGAATCAAATCTAATCTTCATCATTTATCCATCATAAAAAAAAAAGACAAATTGTTTTCTATGGAATGAAAAGGTTCTTAAGATCTTTCTGCTGGATTTAATTCTCTAGACATGTATTACTTGTAATCCATAAAGGTGATTCTGACCCACAAAGTATTCAAAGATAAAGATCAACACACGCTGAACATACCATTTTGGCTTCATGATATGTTATTGGCAAGGAAACGTTTAAGGAAAGATTTATTACTTTAGCATTCTAGAAAAGATAGGAGGACCCTAAACAGGAGACAAATGTTTGCAAACATGTTAGAATAAAATAAGTCCTTTTACTAATGTTTACCCAGACCAAAAACCTTGCCTCAGATTTCGAGGGGATTGCCAGAAGCCATGCCTTGAATTCCTAGCTTTTACCTAAAACAAGAACCAATAAATTTACTCCCGTCTTCAGCAACCACGACCATGGCCTACACTTAAAAATACTGTATTCCAGACGGATGTCAGCCCTCCCCATTCCCAAAGCCCTCTTCCGACCTCTCTCGCTCTTCTCCCCGACCTTAGTTTCCTCGAGGATCCGATTGGTCCCTGTCTGCCACGTCGGCGCGCGATCCGACGACATGATTGGCTGCGCTCCCGCCCCCCGCTCGATGGGCCCGGGTGGCGTCCTCGGTCCGTTTTATCCACAAGACAATGGCCGAAGCACCCCGTCACCCTTCTGTCCATAGCTCGATGGACCAAACCCTGCAGTCCTTCTCTCGGGAGCCTTCGCCCTGACCGCCTTGGTTGCCTTTCCCATGCGTAAACCTGTGCCAGTACATTCATCCCATTGGCTTCTCAGTCCTCTCGCTGTACTCTACACACCCTCTCTCCGTCTCTCGGAATACGATACTTCCCAAAGGTCGCTTGACAGCTAAATCCATCGTGGTATATGGTACAAAGACCGTGTGAGGCGGGAGGGAGAGAGAAAGAAAGGAGTCGGGGCAGAGTAAGACAAAAACCCTAACGCACTCAAGAGATATCAAGAGAGAGATGTGACATGTGGTAAGGTCACCGGCACTTCGATTACGAGGAATGGGCTAATGAGAACGTGACAGCTCGAGAGGAGGCTTTCTCACCCTCATGGGTGACGTGAAGAGAGAGAAAGAGAGGGTGGGGGGGAGGGGGGGAGAGGGAAGATGAGAGGGAGGAAGGGAAGGGGTAGGAGGAGGAATGGTGGGAGGAATAAAGGAGGGGGAAAGAGAGAGAAAATGGCAAAGCTTAGATGCAAAAGGTGTTGTTAGAGGAGAGGTCATATGGCCCAGGGCGACCACTGCCCGTCCAATACCAATACCTCACTCTTTGCCATTCCTACTACTCTCAACCACTGCTGTGGAAGACGCTGATCCGTGCTTCCACTCAACAAAGCAATGAAAGGAAGAGAAAGGAGTTGTGCGAGCAGGAGTTCTCGCACACAGAAACATCATCCGAAGACAAAGAAAGGAAAGAATATAAAAAGAGAAGGAAAAGAGGGGGAATACCAGGCAATCACATATCAGCTCCGCAGTACCAAATCTATGTAAACATCCAACCCACCCATGACACGGGCTTACACCCGCTAGATCTGCCCCTCACAAGCTCAGATCTCTATCTTCAGGAACCAGAACAAGAACAAACAAAGAAATCGAACACCCCCCGCCCCACAAAGAAAATCTCAAGTCCAAAGTAGCTCTCCTCCTTTCAATAAAGTAGAAGCGAACCCTGATTTGGCCGGCCCTCATAAGAGACCAGAAACATAACCATCCCATACCTTAGCTAGTTTAGCTGATAGCTATAATATATATCTTCCAATGTGTTACCGAGAAAGAGTAGAATCAAAGCGGCAGTGGAAAGGGAAACATAAGTTGTAGATCGAAGAAGGGAAGGGAAGCCGACCTGCTGTTGGCGTACTCGTAGAGGCGGCCACGGCTGGAGAAGACGACGAGGGCAACCTCTGCGTCGCACAAGATGGACAATTCGTAGGCCTTCTTGAGGAGGCCGTTGCGGCGCTTGCAGAAGGTCACCTGCCGGTTGGTCGTGTTTTCGATCCGCTTGATCTCGATCTTGCCACGGCCCATCTTCCCCGCTGGCTCCAGCGTTTCCGATCCTTCAATTCCTTAATTAACCAACCTGAAACAGTGGAAAGATGATGAGTGGACTCTTTGATCCTATTCCTTGAACACGGGGAGTCGACGGAAGGAAGAACAAAGCATCAGATCGAACCGACCTTTCCTTCCTCTCGATCTATGGCACTCCTACTGGGTGTAGCAGCAAATGCAAGGGGAGGAGTGGTTATTATGTGAGGCGTCGCTTGCCATCAGATTCATGGAGGGTATGAAGGGTGGGGACTGGGGATGGGGGGAGGAAGTGACTTCTTGAAAGCGATTGCGAGTGGGGTGTGAATGAGACATCGTGTTGAGATGCACTCAAACAAACAATTAGATTGTTGTTTAAGTAAATGCTAACCAGTATAATTTGAATACAGTGATCGGTGTATATAGCATCTTATACGTTATTTAATATGATATAAATAAATAAATAACTAGAATTACTGATCACTAAATAAACTCTTAAAATTTCATGCTTCAAATATTACCATATACTTCCCAAAGTGGTCTTTTGGGGTTAATTTTAGGTCTTGCTATTGCAGATCAAATCATTTGGTTTTATTTTGTATAAACACTGTCAAATGATCCAAATTCTTTGCTCTTATACATATTTCTTGAGATATCGGATCACTGTTTCCAGAGAAAAAAATATGAATTAATAGCAAATAATACAAACTGAAAAATATCCATCTAAATCAAGAATGAATCCAAGTTTCTATTCGAACTTGTTTCTCAAGTTTGGGGCAACAAATGGGAATAGGAAAAGATTTCTTCCCGCGATGATATCCATATCATCATGTGCATAACTTAATTGCACAACTCCAAGATAATATGTCGCATGTAAGTTAAGACAATAAAGTTTCATAAATAATATATTTTAATTTGATCATTATTATTATGTTAATTTTTGATTGCCCGAGTTGGATGATGATTCAAAGCCAATTAGGATCTTTTTCCATTGCAATCTCAATTTGATGTTGATCAAATCTTTGTCGCTCGATCGCGTGGATATCAAAGCATGTATTCTCAACAAATACCTCTCAAAATGCCTAGGTTAGTAAGACGTTCATACGTTTTCTCAAATTTTGTTTAGGGGTATCTAAAAATAAACCTAGAGATCCTTTTTTTTTATAATAGTAGGTTCTTAAGACCTTCACTCTCATGATTGACATCGATTACGAGGAACAAGTGCACGCCAGGTTTAATTGTGATCGTGATATTGTGGCACGCCAAATCTAGGATACAATAACGATATGACTAACTTGACTCCAAGACATGGCATCTTTATAGTGCTAATGTTTCGACTACAAGATCTCGATCTTGAGCACGTATCGATCGCGTGACATGAAGGTATCAGCCATGAAATAACTACATCTAAATATGCTATCATTCTTTTTTTTTTTTTACAAAGAAGTAAAGTTTAATATCTAAATATGGTCATAAAAGTAAGGTACTTCAAAAAGCTGTATAATTTTACAAGGAAATACAGCAATAAATACTGTGGAAAGCGAGATTGTTCTATCATTTGCCAAGCTATAATCCAATGTCCAATAAAATCTATCTCTTTTACGATTGGACTGCATAAAACAAAAACACACATTGAGTTGAGTGAAAGCTAAACAGTGCTGCCGGCGAAGCAGGCAAATTGGATGGTCAAAATCTCCATGGTTTCCAAATTAGTTGCAGAACTTGCATGTGCTTCTTCCTGCAGATTGTCCATAGAACTCACAAGTGGTAGTAACAGTGATCCGAGGACTGTGTATAGGGAAGAGAAGATGGAGATAGCATTTGGTATCTCTCTAAAGCAAAGGCTTTATTTTATTGTTCGGCCAACGTCAATCTTCATTTTGTGTGAAGAAACTTAGAGGAAATTTCATCTTTTTGTTTGTAGTGATAACTTAGATTCGAGATCTTTTCTTCCATTGTACTCTTTATGTTAGTTAGGCTTTCTAGAAGAAAAAAAAAATTATTATTTTTTGCCTAAATAGATTTCTAAAACAGTGATCGATGTATCATATGATATAAAAATATATATATACATATCTAATAGGGCAGAAGTTGTGTACATCTCATCTACTATACGTATAATAAGCACAGAGAAGCACTTATCACTAATGCAAAGGTAACTATCCTTCCTGTGATAGTTAGTGTAAGATGACGATGGCACGAGGAAGAAGGCGAGGAACAAAAGGCAAACAAAGACGTGGGAAAGAGACTGAGATGTGTGAGATCAAACGTCGTCTTTGTCTTGCTTTGGTTCTCAACGTCAACATGGGGCATTGATTAGCGAGTACTACTGCTGGTATCATTTTTCTTCACAGTGATTAAAGAGCCATCACCACTTGTTTATTACCATCCTTCCTTCTCAAGTGTGAAGAGAGAAGAGAGAGCCAGCCACAGAGATTTATACGAAACCTGAACTAGAATGACGCATGACATCGTATCTGATGGGGTATTCTCCCACTGTTTTGCGTACAAGCAATAATACATATCATAAATAAATAGAACTTTTGATTGAACTCATACTATATTTAGTCTTTTTAAGTTGCATGTTTTGATCATCTTCTCCGTTACTTAGAAGAATCGAGTCATCGACTTTTCAAGTACACCATATTATCATTATCATCTGTAATCACAATAATATATATACACACATCTAGTAGCATATTTTGTCTATAGAATTTTTTTTTCCTTAGTTTTTGAAAATTTTCTTGTTACACCTAGAGTGGATACTCTTTTATTAAACCAATAATTACAAAAATATCAACCTAAATTGAATTCGGAATGTTAAGTAATTGCTTACGATATTAATATAATATATTCCTCTCGTTCTTCCCAATCTTACTATAATAGAATCCTCCTAATGTTAAGAAATTCCTTCTTATTTTGAAGAATTACATTAATTCTTTAATTATATATTTTCTTTTCATGCAGTAATATAATTGTAAATATGTTAGTATATTTGGAGGAATATATTATATTAAGATTTATAATAGTAACTATGTTATTTTCTAATTGTATAGAATGTAAACTCCATAAGGAAAGCTTTCCTTTTTTTATTTTTTAATTAATCGAATAAGAGAATATTATCGATCAATTATCAATTGACATCCACAAGGTAATCAAACTGACACAAGAGAGTGAAGACCTGACACCCTTGGTCTACTAGCGTGGACATAAGTCTAAAGCAGACAATTGTATGTTGCCTCCTCCCTTATCGCATACATAAACAAAAGAAACGAGGTTGGCTGTTAGAGGGTTAAGGGCTACATCTTCACGTACTGTTTTGTCACTCTATGATGAAGTGTAAAACCTTAATTTTAGCATGATTACTAAAGGGGGAGGGGGAGTAGGGACTCCACCTTTTATTGCTAATCACCACACTCACCTTCATCAGATTATTAACTTGATTATCGTAGAAATCAAGCTATAAAATCTCTCCCGACCTTGATTTTCATACAAGTAGTACCTTAGGAGATCGTCATTTCTACCTTAGAGGTACCTCGAACAACCTTAGGCATATGAGTCAAAACTATATCGAGATGGGCAGGACATCTGCGACATGTTCTTATAATATTTTTTGTACTTAAAGGAGGGCCCAATGCTATAAGAATCTCATCAATCCCCTCAATGAATAAGCGAAAAGGCTTTGCCCCTGACCCAAAATACTTTCACCCGAGGAGGCAGGAACTACCATTTCGGTATACTGGTTGATCCATCTTGACTGATTATTCCTTGTGACTAAAACTATATTAGATAGATTAACATTTAGAGGAGATGTGATGAGAGTTCCAAAAGTCAAAAGGAGAAGAGTTGGTCAACCCCTCCTCGGGTTAGTTGGCATTAAGAGACCAAACACAAGAAATACATTTGCCTAAAGCCACTTTTTGTTTCCTCTTTTGCCCAACTAATGAGAGAGTTCGAGCTTCACTCTCTTGAAAATGTATGCCCTTAGTTTTCAACGACAACAATCTCAAATAGGGAGAGTAAGAGATGCTCGTAGACTTCATTGCTCAATTCGTAAATGAGATCCGAGGCATCGTAGATACTCATCCATCACTTATAATATAGATATTCATGATTGGGCATAGACCCTCTTATCCTTTTTGATAATTGATAGAGAGACCATCGATGACTATACCTAATATGCTTCAAAGGACTAATCAATATATTATTATCAAGGCAATGGCCTCGGGTAAGGTGTGAGGAGTCACATAAGAGGTTAACCATCCCCCATTCCCAAGATTACCTCAACGAATGAGAAATAAATGACCTAAGTTATCTCATCCGAGATCCAAGCTAAAAGAGAAAAGGCTATTATAGGATCCAACCCAACGAATATCTTATTAACAAAAAGTGATAAGAAGATTACATCGGAATCACCTCGAGCAGTTCATTCAAAAGCACTAGGAATTGTTAACCCAATCTTAGGGGTTAGTGGAAAAGGCATATTAATATCATCAATGGACCTACTTGTTTCAAGGGGATCCAACTTCTTGGCTTGTAAAACTTATATTCTAGATATCATTGAAATACACTCGAGAATAGAGGATAAACATACTCATCACATTCGGAGACAAACTCTACTCACAAATAATATTGACTAAATTTATGGTAGTTAATATCCTCTTGATATACTATATAATCATAGACCAATACAAGCTGGACAAATTGAGGACGATGGTATCAACTTACCATATGATAATGAATTTCTCGATAAGGAACAACATTAGAGAGCTGAAAAATAACCCAAAAGAGTCACACTTGTGCTACCTTACAATAGTCTCTCTACCAAAGAAAATTTGACTCGAGGCACCACCTATGCACCCCTAAGACTTGACCAAATCCTTCCCATATCTCAAGCTAGTATAGCCAATGATCGAGGCCCCCCTAAATAAAGTCTAATCTAATTAAACAATCAAGGTCAAAACGACCCTTCCTAGGAAGAGGCAAATATAGTTTATTAACTCCCTCTAGGAAAATTTCAATGTGTTTATATGATTGTCATAAGATATATTAGAAATCAACTCCAACGTAGCTTAGTATCACCTAAGCATTTCCCCCAAGGGCACAATTAGTGAAGCAAGACAGTATCCCCCATAGCTCGGTAACATTATTTTCGTAAATTTACCCCTGAGCATATCATGATATAATTGAATCAAAATAGTTATACAGAATCGAGAATATATTTCATTTATCATAAACCGAGACACATATTACTATCAAGTCATGTCCTTTGATTAACAAATACAAGAGTAATATTCCAAAGGATGATGAACAATATATTTAAGCATTAAATCAAGAAAAATATTGGAGGTCACATGAATGATATGATAATGAAGACCAAGACGATCAACTCGCACCTAATAGATTTGACCGAGACATTAAAGTTCTGAAAACGTTCAACATATGTCTTAAGCCAACTAAGTGTGCCTTTGGAATTAATTTGGGAAAGTTCATGGGATTCATTATGCATCGAAGATAAATATATAAAAGCCCGAAGAAGATACGAGTTATATTAGAGATACACCCTTCGTAGTTGATAATAAAAGTTAATAGGTTGGTTAGCAACACTTAATTGATTTTTATCATAATTCTATATAGGTGTTTAACGAGTATTCAAGAAGTTGAAGAGATTCTCGTAAATTAAGGAGTATTAAGAAGCATTCAATAATTTGAAGTACCATCTCACCAAGCTATTGTAGCTCATTTTCTTTACCTCCCCGCAAAATATTATTTTCCTCCTCAAAAACTCACTTTTAGTATAATTACTAAATGGAGAGAACAATTTTATCTCTTATCACTATATTCATCTTTTTAGATTTACTAGTTTGCACATTGAAAGATCGATCGAATAATCTCTTCTTATTTTAGTCTATAGGTGCACGTAATAACTTAAAACGATTATTATTTTTACATCAGAGATATTTTACATAATCCTATGCATATGTTCTCATAACATAATTTATTAAAAAAAACTCTAATTAATCTGACGACAAGAGCTTCAGCGAACCACCGGGAAGTCATTACATTTAGAACTTACCGGCACGCTACTGCCATCTGTCAGTGCCATCGTCTCATGATTTGTGTTTGGATAACTATAACTAAATGGGTACGAATTATTGGATTAATCTTATTTATACGGATACAAGTCGCGAAAGGTTGCAATCGCCATCGGTTGCTTCCCTTCCCCTTGCCCTTCGTCGATCGTGATCTCTGTCGAGGACGCTAGGGTTTCGATCCCACTGACTCTTTCACAGGGAAGATGGAATCCAGATCCGATCCTTCGGCTCTGGCTCGCGGCCGGCTCGCTGTCCTCTCCGCCCACCTCGCCGCAAACCGATCTTTTGGCGGTTTCTCGTCGGTCTTGGAGAGATCAGCCACCCTCTCTCAAGAGGACACGAGGCCGCCGGGGAACCTTGGGGGTTCGTTGACCGTGATCGATGAGAGAACCGGGAAGAAGTACGCACTGCCGGTCTCGGCCGAAGGAACTGTCAAGGCCACCGATCTCAAAAAGGTACATGATTTCTCTCTTTTTTGGTTTCGATTTCGTTGATCCCTTTGCTCAATTTTATTTTTTCTGTATAAGTCCTTGTATTATATGCCAGTTTTTAAAATTGAGTTGCTGTTATGCAAGTTGATTTTGTTCCGGAGTATTGTTACTATCTAATTGGGGATTGAAGTCTATGGTTGCTTGTAATTTCTGGATGTGAAAGAGTTCAATGTAGTGCGACCGACGGAAAGTTTCTTTTTCAGCTAGAATTAGTTTAGACCACCGTTAACGATTTTGCTATGCTTATAGCTTTTATTGTCGTTTTTAGTTTTATTATTAAAAAACCTTTTAATTTGTTCTAATTGATTGGTGAGTTTGTTTGTCTAATAATCTTGTAAAGGCTAGTTTACTGGTGACTTGGGTTTTTTTTTCAGATTACTGCTGGCAAAAATGACAAGGGACTCAAAATTTATGATCCGGGTTACCTTAATACCGCTCCAGTCCGTTCCTCCATCTGTTTTATTGATGGAGATGAAGGGATACTTCGTTACAGAGGGTACCCAATTGAGGAGCTAGCTGAAAACAGCACGTTTCTTGAGGTGGCCTATCTTCTAAGTAAGTCTCCTATGAGATGAACTTATTGTTCTGATGTTCGATTAATTTCCTGAGTCTCTGTCCCTAATCCAATTGTTTTTCAGTGTACGGGAATTTACCTACCAAAAGTCAACTGGAAGACTGGGAGTTTGCAATATCTCAGCATTCTGCTGTGCCGCAGGGCATCCTGGTTAGTCTTCGTTATCAATGTTATTCCAATTGGTTTTTGACTGAATTCGACAAAGTCAACATTCTGCTATTTGTAATTCTAGTTGAGTCTAGAATCAAGTTTTTGGAAGTCAAAGTCTTGGCAGCACTTGCAAGGTTGTCTCTTAATGACTTGGGTGCAAGGGTTCGTGTAATAAATAATTATTCTTTTGCATACAAGGGGTAAGGATGATTATATCGACCTTCACCCTATCTACATATGCACGAACCATGTGAAATAGGCACCCTCTTTTATTGTAGAGATAAATCTATTATGTGATCAATTGTACAGTAGTATACAGTTCTGACACATTGTACTTCTGTCTTATTTTTATAGGATATCATACAAGCAATGCCACATGATGCTCATCCAATGGGCGTACTTGTCAGTGCATTGAGTACCATTTCTGTATTCCATCCAGACGCAAATCCTGCACTTAGAGTAAGTCTATTATAAAGATATCAAGTCTATAAAGATACATCAAGAAATGTCAATCTGAGTGTTCTTGCTTGCATGTACGTGGTTCTAACCAACAATTTAAACTTTATTAGATGCATTTTTTTTTTCACACAATTCATTCTGAACCTTGAGTTGAATATAGTTTGTGGAAATGAGTTATGTATTGTTATCCAAATTTATATCTTAATGTTTGTCTTACCTTGAGTTAAATATAATTCTTGGACATGCATGATCTATTGTCATTTGAAGTGCATAATTCAATGTTTCTTGCAGTTAAGACAAATAACTGCATTTATTTAGATATCCCTCTCTTACGTAGGGTCAAGATCTTTATCACTCAAAGCAAGTTAGAGACAAGCAAATTGTGCGAGTACTTGGAAAGGTATGTCCTAATCTGTTCTTTTTTTTTTTAATTTTCCATTTCAAAGGGCATTTCGTTACTGAAATGCTCTGTTCATCTGATATGTAAAAGCATGGTGATGAAATACTATAAGCTTTGGTTACATGTCTCTTTTATGTTTAGGAAGCTTATGTTCGAACAGTTATAATCTCTTTGTTTTTGCTACAGAACATCTATAGCTTCATGATAAATCTTTACTTGTCCACTAAATGGTTAATTTGGCTTCTCTAGGTACCAACAATTGCAGCTGCAGCCTATTTACGGTTAGCAGGAAGGCCTCCCGTTCTTCCTTCCAGCAATCTGTCATATTCAGAGAATTTCTTATATATGCTGGACTCTTTGTAAGTTTAGTTTCATGTTTCTTACATTCTATTTTCAGGGGTCACTTTATCTGCAGTTTTCCTTTACTTTAAGTGAAGACCAAGTACATAACTTCAGTTATTGCTCAAGTAGGATAAAAGCAACTTCATTTTCCATGTAATCCTCAACTATCCTAGCTAATAACATTTCTATTATATTGCAGGGGCAACCGGTCATATACACCTAACCCTCGACTTGCTAGGGCTCTCGATATTCTTTTCATACTGCATGCAGAACATGAAATGAATTGCTCCACGGCTGCTGCTAGGCATCTTGCTTCAAGGCATGTAACTTGCTTTAAGCTCTAAAATTTGAGGTATTTGCTTCTCAAGTTTGTTGCTTTGTTTGCAGCGGTGTTGATGTTTTTACTGCTCTTGCTGGAGCTGTTGGCGCTCTGTATGGTCCTCTCCATGGTGGGGCAAATGAGGTACAAAATTAGTTCTGAAGTATTGTGATCTATATATATATGTGCTCAACAATTTTGTATATCATCTAATGCTAGAACATTTAAGCTTAGGAAATTCATTGACTCAATCGAGTTGCGAGATTCTTCATTACCCTAGATTTCTGCAATTTAATGGATTTGGAATTTTGAGAACTAAATAGAAGCACCTGGAAGGTTATGCTCCATTTATCTTGTACTTGGCAGGCTGTCCTTAAAATGCTGAATGAAATTGGACAAGTTGAGAATATTCCGGAGTTCATTGAAGGTGTCAAGAACAGGTAAGGCATGTTATCATATGTTTTGTTAACATTAACACTTGCTAGAGTAATTGACAATTCCATTGAGTGATACATAATATTCAATTTAATTTGCTGGAAATTTACAGAAAGCGGAAGATGTCAGGTTTTGGACATCGTGTCTACAAAAACTATGATCCTCGTGCTAAGGTCATCCGCAAGTTGGCTGAGGAAGTTTTCTCAATTGTTGGGCGGGATCCTTTGATTGAGGTTCTGTTATTTGTTCCTTTTTTCTACTTCTAAGAACATCAATTGTTTCCTTTCTCAGAAATCAGCTACTTTTAGTTGGTAACTCAATTATACATATGTTAGTAATAAAAACAGATTATCCAGCATGGAGATGTTAGAAGGTATATGATGCATGAAATTTAACTTGAACCTTCTGGTTTTTGTGACTCATGATTGGTTTTTTCCCTCTTGATAATCTATGCAGAAGAACTTGTTAAGTATGTCTCAATGGTGAAACTTATTGTTGCATTTTTGTGTAGTACTTGTGACTTCTTAAAGTGTTTTGTGTGTTCACAGGTAGCAGTGGCACTGGAGAAAGCTGCTCTATCTGATGATTATTTTATAAAGAGGAAGCTTTATCCAAATGTTGATTTTTATTCAGGCTTAATCTATAGGTATGCCAAGGCATCCATTGAAGTTTCCTTATAGTATTTTGCACAAAAAAATAATTAGATGCAATTTTCTTTCTCAGGGCAGTGGGATTTCCGACAGAGTTCTTTCCTGTTCTGTTTGCAATCCCTCGTATGGCTGGTTACCTAGCACACTGGCGGGAATCACTTGATGATCCCGATACAAAGATTATGAGACCTCAACAGGTTATAAAATACGAACAAAGCCTTAATCTATTGTTTTATTGCCAATAGCAATCCCAACTTTTTTACTGTGTTTGAGAGCATTGTTCTAAAGAAATGAAATTTTAGATTTTCACATGAGCTATCTTTCGGGGCCATTCTATTAAGTGCATGTATCTATGTGCTCGTGGTAGGGAGCATTGTCAGTGATTATAACAGAGCTAACTTTTTGTAACTAGTGCACACACTTATATAGTTACTACATTCAACACAGTACACAAGCAGGGTTGGGTCATTAAATTTTTGTTTTAGTCAAAACAATTTTTCTTTTTGAGGTTGAAATATCCTGATATATTTTGTCATCAAGAAACAAAATTGTTAAAATTGAGAACATGTCTATATATGAAAATTCCAGCACCAAAAGAGCATTGTTTAGTCATCGTTATGGGGTGTTTATAATATTATCTTATCCAGTTATTTACTCTGCTTTATCTACTTGTATGTCTGTTCATGTCTAGTTTCTAAAATTCCACCTCGATGTCATATAAAATGTGTTCCATTATGATTACATCGACTGACTCGTTCTCGATGACACTACACTGTTCATGGCTTATATACCAAGGTTTCAAAAACCGGTCCACATGGTGCATGTCGACATATGGTATTTGGACTGGTGTTGGGTCGTATCAGTATTTAATTTTCTGAATATATTTTTGATTAATATTAAATCGCTTGACACATTAGGTATGGTACCAATCAGATATGGAGCCATAACCGATACCGAACTGAAATCCAAAACCTTGATTTGTTTTATTTTGGATTATGCGAGAGTTAACAGTTTATTGTTTGGCAAACCTCATTTTTTTCATCCTTTATAGAGTTAAAACAGCTTCTGTAGAAGCTGTTTGTGTTACGATAGGATGACATTCATGACTGCAATAATTTGGCAATAATTTGTTGTTCCTCTGTTTGATCTTCTAGGTTTACACCGGCGTATGGCTTCGTCATTATACTCCAGTCAGAGAGCGGCTGGTATCAGAAGCGACCGATAGGCTTGGTCAGGTGGCGGTTTCAAATGCAAGCAAGAGACGGCTCGCGGGTTCCCCAGCGTAAATCCTGGTTTTCCTAATAAATCAGACTAGTAATTGTGCGTGGAACAAATAAGTATAGTAATGTGTTGGTGACAGAAGCATGCACCTGGAGGTCACATGCGTTTTCCACTGGGGTGGTAAGAAACCAATAAGTTAGTGTTGAGCATCATATCTATACGATGATGATGCCTTTTTGAGATAAATAAAAAATATTGCACCATTTCCTCCGCGTAAATTGCTACGTATTAATGTTCGTTTAGCATCTGCTTCCACTGCTACCTAACTGCAGCGAAGTGTTTTGTGTCATGCCATGTCAATAGGGCATTCGCAAAGTACTAGCTGATGCGATACGTTCAATGTTCTTCTTGAAGTATTTGCTGATTTGTCCTTCTGTAAGGAGAAATAACATCATCTCCAAAAGATGATGAATGAGGACGAGTTGTTTCCATGAATGAGGACGAGATTAAGTAAGTACGACTTGCAAGATGACGATGCAGTCTGATGCCAGAAGTGTTCTAATGGGCGGTTGATGTCACAGCCACGGCCGTGATCACACCCCTATGAACCGATTGATGTTTTGGTTGGTGTTGTTAGATAGCATGATATGATGATTCCTCCGGTGGGGATGGATAAGGTTCTCTACTAAATAGGTAGCTGTTGTCGATTGCTTTGATGGGTTCCTTCACAATGTAGCTTTTCTGATCGACAACACTAAGATCCACATAATAATATAAATCTACGTGAAAGTTAGAATCCATCTGCTTGCTACATAATATATTGCAAAGTCTCAGAGGATTTAGTGTAGACTCTAATTGGTAGGTATCTCAAGATCAGGATGAAGGGAGATGTCTCATTGATGTGGACAAATCCTTTCGTTTTCTGCCACATATTTCCACCCTCAATTCCTCATCCCCTGAAGCTCTAACTTTGACAGACATCACCGAGTCAGTCTTCTCCTCCCCCGCTTTTTTTGTTTTTTTTCCAGACTTGACAGCATGCATCTGCAGTCTTCCTTTGCAGGCGGCTTTGACTCCTAAACTTTGTCATTGGTTGACCAAACCGACTCAACCACAACAACAAGAAGAAGAAGAGTAGCGGAGAAGGAAATAAGGCGGAAAGATCGAATAAGGTGAAAGAGGCACAGCGAGAGGGACTGTTTTGAACGAACAGAAACACACGAAACACTTCTCCCTTAAATTGGGGAAAAGTCGTCGTCCACGCTCAAACAACTCCCGGAGTGTGTGTCTTCGGAAACACTAGCTATAGACTCGGCGCAAGGCATGAGAAGTTATGAGGTGGGACTTCCTTGTAAGGAAGAAGAAGAACTAGCCATTGTTGCTCCGAGCACTCTCCCTCTGCTCTCAGAACATGTCAGGTGTTGTGTCTGCGGCTTGTTATATGAATGTGCGAATTTTGGTGCATTAATTTCCCAAGTTTCTACCGCTTAAAATGAGATATGAGAAACGAGAGGCCAAAGTAATATGCCCAATGCGCTTTCAATGTCGGGGGACCAGATGGAACCCGTATGGGAAGACCGAGCAAAACGTCGGCAGAGTTCTTCTAAGGAAGGTGGCGTTGTCCCAGACAAGGAGGACTCTTGAGAACGAACTGTTGACGGGGGGCGGTGGGCGGTGGGGGGGGGAGGGGAAGATGCGAGGAAAGGAGGCCGGCGGCATATCTGAGACCTTTATCTTGCACTGAGGTATACCAACCAAAGATGACACCGGCGCTGTGTGTGAGACAAAAAGTCCATGCCATGGTACGCACATGAGAAGGAAACATGTGTCACGGACTCGTATTAATTTTAGGCCAATCAGCTTTCCGCCATGCGTCTCAGTCTCTCATTCTTGTCCACCACCTTCCAATATATGGTCGCCCAGACTCTCCCACCCCCTCCCCGCTCTGCCCTTGGTACAGCCATCCACGTACTTTCCCCATGGAGTACTCACACGGCAAAGGAGTCGCACTTTTCTTCATCCTCTTCATCTCCTTTGCGCCGTCTCTACGTGCCAGGAAGCTCCTCGGCGAGGCGGAGGAGAGGGTTATTAGACCCATGGAAGCTGGTCTAGTGTTGAACATCCTCCCGAGGGGGAGCACGCCTCCGTCTTCTCCCAGCAAAGGCGGTAATGGCGTGGGTACCTCACGAATCAACACCGAGAGGATGCTGGGGTCGGTCCCCAGCCCGGGGATCGGCCATTAATGGCTTCTCCGCTCGATCATTCGTTCTTGTTATTAGGAAGTTTTGGAGGTCAGGTCCATATACTACGTTTTTTCATTGTTCGAGCTGCCTTTTCTTTCTCTTCTTTTGGTTCCATAGCTGGATTGATTTGGTGTCCTGAGCGACGCCATGGAGGGAGTTCATCGCTACTGTTCACTCGTCTCCCCTCCATGAACTACGTGACAGACCGGTAGTGTACTGTGTCCATCGAAAGCGCGTCGGTCGTATTGTACATGCTGAGATATACTGTCAAGTTCTGTGTCCTCTCTTTTTGTCTATCTCTCTCTGTGATGATCTGTGGATGAACAACTTAAAGGAAGAGAAGCATGAATACGAACATACGTATATTTCTACGTGTGTATATACGCACACGTCATGAGCCGCCGTGTTGCATGATTGATATATGCGTTCTCGATGGACGGAAGGCCGTACGCCCGAGAACGGTGGAATCAGGATGAGTAAAGGAACCGCGTTGACTTTAACAAGCTTTTTCGATTGATTTGATCCATCGATTGGATTGCAGCAGGTTTGTAGCGATCACTTGCTGGCACGGCCATAAATAGCTGCGAACTCGTCAAAGATCCTAATTATATACATTAATCAAAGGTAACATTTAAACCCCTCTTGTCTGTCACTAAACTACATGACGAAGAAGATGTGAACAAAACTCATAATTTATGCATGTGATGATTCCGTTCCGTTCCTTTTCTAGATTATATGAACAAACCGTAAGACCACCACCACCACTAGATTCTCTACTGCTAAATATAGCGGTTAGAAGTTTGGTGGGTTAATCCATCCTAACCATCCCGTTCAGTTCTTAGTTCTGACACTGTGTTTGCTACTTCAAATATTTAAAAATAACGATCAGAAATGCAGAATCAATTCAGATCCCCGAAAAGGGGCAAAGTAAAAAAATATTAACTCACTGTTGGAGAAAGAAAAATAAGTTTATTCGTAGTCTTTTGGCTCAAAAGAGATTTATCTTCAATCGACTTTAATTACTTTCCATCGGATATCCAGTAATATAGGGTATTAAAACTTGCATCAACGCTGCAAAATGTACATGCGTCACCGAGCACGACTCCTAGGAGAAAAAGAAGGTTGAAAAAGATGACAAGACAATCGAGGAATTGTGTGCTAACAAGCAAGCTTATCGGTTGCGGTAAAAATGTATAAAAACTCAAAAGGTGTTGATAGCATCCAAAAGAAAACGTGTGTGCACACAGAATTAACCCTCCCAAAACGGTGACAAGGAATTTATTGTGCTTTTCTTCTTCTTCTTTTCAGTAAAGAGCTTATCGACGTGTTGAAAAGGCACACGATCATGTTGGGGATGCGAAATTAAAAAGCACATGAGACGTATGATGGTGGTGGTGAGAAGAAGAAGAAGAAGAAGAAGAAGCAGCTTGAAGCTGGTCTCATGTCTGCTGCACTCGGTTCTCGTGACACGCGGTGCTCCACCAAAAATGCAGGCTGGTGGAGCAAGTCCACAATGTTGGCCGCATTGAATACGGAAGCCCTGTCGTCAAACATAATGCACCTCCAAATGTCACCCCAAGAAACAAAAGGAGGAGATGCTGCAAGTCAAGTTCTCGAGCACCGGCTTCGTCGACCAAGACGGGGACACGGGGAGCGTAAACCATGCGAATTCTGCAGCCAAACACGCCGACCACGCTTCGCTTCCATCACAACCCTTTGTCTGCTTCTCCCCTAACTCGCACACGTTTCCCACTCCCTGCGTTCGAGATCTGTGGCGGACTCGTGTAAGCTGGTCGGCGTTCTCTTTTCCTGGTTGACTAAGTATGCAAGAGAGAATTCCAAGGGGATGCAGTTTATCTTTGTGGTTTACCAGCAAGTATATTGATTGGCACACGGTCGGGAACGTATTCTACTTCGGATCGAGCATGAGAGAAGAATGGAGCAGTGATATGGTTTGAGTCAACGTGGATGAGGTTGGTCGGACCACAAGTCAGATCACTGATTACATGGCAGAGAACGTCGTTTCCTTCGATGAGAATTATTAGAGAACACCACCCTGATTTGATCTAATCAATCTCATGTTGATAGATTTGATTAGTATACGAGCAATATATACTTCTTCGTCGTCTTATGGGTACATTCTTTATAGTTCTGGGCGCAGTTTTCTTGTTTGTTCCTTACCTTAGCAAATTTTTTCTGTTTTTTGAGTAAATAAGTAGAAATTAGAAAATATGGAGATCACGAGTGATGGAAAAAAAAACATGTTTGTCAAAAAAAATCATGCGGTTGATACGATAATAAGATGCAATATAATTCAGCGTCGTCATCATTTCAGGTAGTAGTCGATCATCAATCACGATCCATTTCAAAAGCCTTCTTTGTGATACTCACTGTGCTAGCGTAGTGCTTTGTGCACCATAAAGCAAAAGAGGAAAACAAAGCTTAGTTTGTCATTGTTTCTTTCTTTGTTACCCCCATGAATGAACTGTCTATTGCAGTGGTGGGGATTATTGGCCAAACCTCCCAAAACTTCAAGCTATCAGTACATATAGTCTGCGAACTTACATATTTAATTAGCTGCTATCGTAGGATGCTATATAGTTTTGCAAAAGTTCTCTTAGCAAGGTGTTCTTTCGATCATTATACTTTTGATAGATCTGCTCCCTCTTACAAAGCACTACTTTCATGCATGAGATCAAATGATACATGCTTTAGAAGAGAATTCTCTTTTAAGTATATGTAAATAAGGAGTTCATGAATCAGACTATATGATGGCCATGGCAACAGAGTTGTGTGGTGTTCACCAAAGGCAACAATTGTTGTCGCGCACATTTATCCTCTCGCCTCGTTTGACTTTTCTCTATCATCCTCGCGTTTTACATCTTAAGACCTCAATAAATGAAATGGATGATTGATTGGATAGAAAAGGCCATGTGAATGTTATTAAATCTCGTGAGATTTTTAAAATAGAAAAATTATGGTTGTCTTCTTCGTATTCGAGTTCGGGTAATGGATGATTGGATTCCTAAAATTTCTTCACAAGGAAAAAGTGGCCACAGTCATCTCTTCTATCTATATGGAATCCAACTTTTTCTTCCGAAGATACAAATCAACTGCTTCGGAACAAAACGTACACTTTTGATTTCAACGATTGCTTCCACAGCTTTCACCCGTGCGAAAAAAAATTTCTCGTTGGGTAAATAATTCGTTCATAGTTTCATCGGCTATAATCTCGATCCAAAGGCATGCTGCAGGAGAACAAATAGCACCCCATCTACGGTGAGTTCCAGGCTACTATAGACGCGATTAAACCAATGATGAAACATGTATTGAGTGCAAAACCCAACGTGTACATGGAACCACAAATCTCTCCGCCAAGAAAAAATCAACATGGCGAGGAAGAAGACAAGTACTCGACGCCCGCATGAATACAGGATAGCTAAAACCTTACATGAACAGGGAAATAAATCGAAAATTATTCTGTCGGCTTATATATCTATCTATCGCTCTCTTCAGACGCGATCATGGCCGGAGCGCAGGTGCAGCAGATGCCGAGTGGAGCGCGGGTCGCTGTGCCCTCTGTTGCTGGGACCGGACGGAGGGATGCGCTTCCCCAGAAGCACACGGAAGGCCTTCCACTCCTTCGTGGCTAATGGCGAGCTCGTTGCGGCCTTGAGAGCTTCTTCGAGGGATACCGAGGGCGGGTGTGGCCTTGCTGAGGACGCCCCGATGGTAATGAGGAGGAGGAGGAGGGCCGACACCAGTTTGGTGGAGAATGCCAGAGGTTGGACAGGATTGGTAGCCATGTCATGGGTGGTGGTAGCACCCTACGGGGACTTGGAACCATTTGCAGGCGGTGATAAGCATGTAGGTGGAGGAGATTTAAATACGAGGAGGGAGATTGACTTTGATAAGTGAAGGACAAGATTTTGAGTGTATTTACTCGATAGTCCCAACCACTATGGTCAATGGGTCTTGTCGTAGATTAATTGCTAATGTGGGGTACTAGGAATCAGTATGATTCTAAACTGGTTTACTCGTACACACACATCCGAATTCGAGGACAGCATGACACAGATCCACTTCGCCAAACCTGCATTAATTACTATATGAAAGGAATTTATGAAACGAAAAAACTACCATCTGTCATGGGCATTTGAGACAGCGTCCCCATGGAGAAGTGGTCAAGTGGGAGTTTGTGATGCTGATCTGATGCACCAACCCACTCAAAGTGGTGGGCTTCACCCATGGATATTGACTTTGGAGAAAGATCGCCGTGCGTGCAAGAACAGGCGATCAATCCCATTCATTTCGTTCAGGCCCTCTTCTTCTTCTTCTTCTTCTTCTTCTTCTTCTTCTTCTTCTTCTTCTTCTTCTTCTTCTTCTTCTTCGAGCAAGACATGGTTTTTCTTGTTCTCACTGAGAGATGGAACTCTGTGATCTTGTGCTGGTACAGAAGAGGGGGGGGGGGAGGGGGGTTGTGTTGGATAAAGGAATCATTGTTACTGGTTTTCTCACGCATGTTCTCAATCAACGCGGGACCAGATCTCTATCCTTGGAAAGGAAGACGGAGACAGAATAAAGGGAATAAAGTTGTTCTGTCATCCATCGACATGGGCCGACGGATGCACAAGTCTCCGCGGCTGACGCAGCTGCTCACATATCACCATACTGCTCCGCCAACGACGTCGACGCCGACGCCGACTCCCCATGCTTTACGACTGCAAGATAACCCGTCCTCCATCAATCGCCCCATCCAAACAACTGGTCCACATCATCACTACTCACACATATCTTAACTCTCAGATCTTCCACTAGAAAACAAGTGGTGAAGGAGCCGAGAAATCACAGGCTGCTCCGCTCATGGCGTTTCCAGGGGTCCAGCGTTGAGAGAGTGTCAAATAAGGCGGTGTGCCGAAACCACTGAACTTATCTTCTGGGAGATCATGATAAGAACACTGTTGTCGCGTGGAGGAGTCCAAAACTCGCCAAACTTTTGTGGACAAAGACCGAGCTACGAAAACTACGTCCTCAAAGTTGCATGGAATAATAGAGTGCATGGTGTGATAGCTCTGCTCCACCGCTGCACATATTGGATCAGACTTATTCACTTCTTCTTCTGATCCAACATTCCAGACGAGTACCGCGCATAGACAAAGATCTTCACGTTGACTTGTGTACACGGTTCTGATCTTATCTTCGCTACGGAAACTGATAAGCCATCTTAATTCGTCTTCATTAATGCAAGTTAACTAAATCAAGTTTTTTTTACTCGGCTGTTCTCTCGTCATCCTCCAGCAGCAAGTTGATGGATTTCTTTTCCTTTCTGTCCCTTTTTTTTTTTTTTTTTTGTTGCTTCCATCGTCTTTTAAAAGTTGGTGTCATAGATAAAGGAGATCGGAATACTTTCTTATCACTTGCAATTGATGGAATGGACAGCCCACTTTTTGCATAGTTGAAGACGGGCCCCTCATTCACGGGACAGCAAACCACATTGGCAGGTGAGAAGCTAAAGCTAAACCTGCCTATACATATATATGATAGGAAGCTTACTATTCGGATCACCTTTTTTACTATTGATTATTACAATGCCAAACCTTTCGAAAATAATAATAATTTTTTTTTTAATTTATGTTTTAGTATTATCGATTTTATCCTATCTTTTTTTTCCTTCCCCGCAATCCCATGCTACCCAATGACACTCTCATCGTCCCATATTTTTTTGTCGATGTCAAGGCTCCTCTTACTTTTTAATGATACCATCAATCATATTAGTTACAGACTCTATCGATATTTGTAATCGATGTCGCTGTATATTATCTCATCACCCTATCGATATCGTACTTCGAGAGAAGAAGAAGAATAAATTATTTATGTCTATTTGCACTATATATATATTAAAAAATTTAAAATATATAATAATTATAAATAGTAAAGTGATTATAAAAAGGAATATCGTTATAGCTTCAGGCGGAAAATTGGTTTTCTCATACGAAAAACCCTAATTGTTGAGAATAGGTTTCATAACTGTCTTCCACTTGCATTGATTGAACTCAATTTTGATAATTTTCGACTCTTTAGAATTTTATTTCAAGTTCTATATTATTTAGTTACCTAAGCTTCTAAAAGTTAATTAATGACACTTGAGCGGATTTGATAATTAATCATCGACGGCAATAGAAATCTATCTCTACAGGGTCTTAATTGAGTTTTATATCGTGTCCTCTGCTGCTGCTGGTATTGCCACCACTAACTCACACATCACGATGACGATCGTCCATTTCATCACAGCCGTCCAATAAAAAGTAAACGCAAACAAAACCTGCACACATTAAATTAGCAGCCCGTACGAATATATTCTTTAACGTAGAGCAGTCACAATGCCTTTGCAGTTATTATTCTTCATTGCAAGCGGATCGGGCTGGTCCATGGTGAGGGTTGGTCCAATTTCCTGTTACCAACCCGGTTTAATAGGCTTCCTAAACAAATTTCGCATGATAGTTCATGACAGATGAGTTTAATGAAACTTAAACGACTACAACCCACAATTCTAAACATAACAAAAGCTAATGGGGTGGTTCAGTCAACCTAAGTAGCACTTTTGCTGACGAGGTCCTGTGTGCTGAATTTTAACTGACCGTTGAGCTCTTTGTTGAGAGTCGTTGGCTACGCGGCTACAATTCCAACCACATCTAACTGCCGGCGAGCTGAACTAACTGCAGCACCTCTCTTCCTCGCTCCTGTAACCGCAGTAACCGAAGGAAGTCATAAAACCCAACAACACGACTCCATTTCTTCCTCATTTCACTTCGTCCTGTTTCTTTTACGCCTTCCTGGGACAGAGTTGGGGAGCAGAGCCTCGGTCGTGGTGGTGTGCTCAGAGAGCAGCGACGGCTTCCGATATATCTCTCGAGTTTCCAAGCAAAAACTCGTCGTCTTCGTTCGAGGTTTGATGATCCCTTCCCCCCATGAATGTTCGTCTTCGGATCCTTTTCTTTGATCGGAAGCTTCTTGGCTTCTCACCTTCGGGTCCTGTTTGGTTCGATCGACTCGTTCTTGATCGATGGAAGCTGTTGCGTTGGAATTCTCATGAGATGTAGCCTTTAACTTCTCTTTGTGTTGTGGAGTGCGATCAAAGCTCCGGTGATGGACTGAGTCGTTAGTGTTTGAATGATGCGTGCGCGCGATAGAATGCGATGGACATGCAGGAAACAATTCCATGAAGGGCGTTCGCTTAGGAGTAGCTTCCATGCCGCTCCTGACGGAGAGTTCTAATTCTTACTGCTGCGTGACAGGAACGAAGTCGCCATCGGCAATGGGGAACGACCAATCGGTCGTGGCACCATTGCTGATGGAGGAGATGGCGAAGCTGGGCGTGCAGGAACAACGGTCTGACACCGCCACGGACTCCAAGTCGGGTTCGGTGCAAGGGCAGCGGGTGCGGCTGGTCATGGTGATGAACCAGCTTCCAGTCCGCGCCACCAAGGACCCCTCGGTCCCAGGGAAGTGGATCTTTAACGAGGACGAGGACTCTCCCATCGCCCACCTCATCGGGAGCTCACCGGCCAACGCAGAACTCGTCTTGGTAGGCACCCTCCCTTCCGCCACCGATCTTCCCCCGAATCTGCGTATCAGCCTCACCACCCACGGCCTCCGCCTCCATAACTTCCTCTTCTTTCCTGTCTTCCTCCTGCCACAAACGGAGGCCACCGTCTCCGGCGTCTGCAACAAATACCTCAACCGCGCCCTCCATTCCGTTCTCCCTTTCACCATCGACGAACCCTGCTACGACCATGACACCACCACGGCCTGGTACGGAGCCATGTCCCTCTTTGCGGAAGCGGTCTCCAGAACCCTCACCTCTGGAGAGGACCTCGTCTGGGTGCAGGACTACCATCTCTTCCTCCTTCCCTCTGTCCTCCGTTGGCGCCACCCGTTCGTCCGCCTCGGCTTCTCCCTCCATGCCCCCTTTCCCGCCCCGGAGTTCTTCCTTCCCCTTCCCCTCGCCGTCCGAATCCTCCAGTCCCTTGTCTGCTGCGACCTGCTCGGCTTTCACGCGCTGGACCAGGTTCGCCACTTCCTTGCCTGCTGCCACCGCGCCCTCGGCCTCCGCCAGTGCACCCGCCGCTCTCCGTCCCCCGACGGCTTTCTCGGCATCAACCAACTCGGCCGCACCATCGGGATCCACGTTCTCTTCCCTGGCATGGCCCGCTTCCAGATGGCAAACTACTACTCCGCCGCCCAGTCCACACCTGTCCAACAAGATCTTTCCCGTCTCCGCGACCGATTCAGTGGCAATATCGTTCTCCTCGGCATGGACGATTTGGACGTCTTCAATTCCATCAATCTCAAGCTGCTTGCGGTCGAGCGGCTTCTCCAGAGGCACGCCCACTACCTGGGACGTATCGTCCTGGTCCAGGTGATCACCGGAATGAACCCCGAAGACGAGCGCAGCACCTTGGTCCTCCAGGATATCCGCGATACCTGCTTGAGAATAAACTGCATGTACGGTTCGGATCTTTACAAGCCGATAGTGTTAAAGATACCGGCGATCAGCTCAGAATTCAAGGCCGCACACTACATGCTCGCCGACTGCCTTGTGATCACGGCCATGAAGTGCGGAGTGAACCTTATCCCCTACGAGTACGTCGTTTCGCGTCAGGCCGACCCCTCAACCCCTTCCGCGCCGAAGAAGAGCAGGCTTGTCCTATCAGAGTTCATGGGGTGCTCGCAGGCGCTATGCAGGGCGGCCACGGTCAACCCACTGAACATCGACGACACAGCGGAAGCGTTGGCCAAAGCAATCGACATGAGCGAGGAGGAGCAGCAGGAGCAGCATGAGAAGCACTACACCTTCATCCAAAGCCACGATGTGGCCTTCTGGTCCAGGAGCTTCACCCAGGATCTGAGAAGCTGCACCGAGGACCACCTCAAGAACAGCGTGAGAATGGATGGTTCGATCGTGACGATGGGTAATGAGAGCTTCGTAGAGCTCCAAAAACAAATGGTAACCGTGGCTTACTTGAACACTGCGACCAGGGTCTTGCTGTTGGACTATGATGGGACTCTGGAATCCGTGTTGGACACACCACAAACATGGGTGATGGAAACCCTGAACGCCCTGTGTGCTATGCCCAAGAATACGGTCTTCATCGTCAGCGGGAGAACGAAGACGGAATTACAAGCGTATTTTGGGGCGTGCAGAGGTCTTGGGATAGCTGCCGAACATGGCTACTACATAAGGTACAATCAATGCCCATCATCTGTGGATCTCATGAATCCTCGGTCTAAGTAGGAAGAAACAATTGCTCAACAGGTGGAACTACATTAGTGACAATCATAAACCCTGAAACATTCCGATGTTTCCTTTTAGGTGGCCCGGACAAAATGAATGGATAACCACAGATGACAGCGACGACCTTGATTGGGTCCGTGTCGCTCGGCCGGTGATGAAACTGTACACCCAGGCCACGAAGCATTCCAGAATGGAGATCAAAGACAGTGCACTTGTGTGGCAGTGCCAGCATTCAGACGCGATCTATGCATCTGAGCAGACAAAGGAGATGGCGGACCATTTAAAGGAGCTGCTGATGAACGAGCCGGTAGCCGTCAAGACCCGATACCGTGGAGTGGAAGTCCATCCAAAGGTATGTTATGCGTACGTTCACGACAAGAGAACCGATCCATGCCTGTTGTTAACGTTGTTCCATCTGCGTTCCTTCTCACAGGGAGTTAACAAAGGCTCATCCGCCAAGAAGATCCTCTCGGCAATGGCAGACCACCAGCAACGAGCGGACTTTGTGCTGTGCGTCGGTGATGACTCCTCGGACGACGAAATGTTCGAACTTTTCGCCTCCGATAAGCACAAGGATGTCGTTGCCGCCAGCGCCACCGTGTTCACCTGCAATGTTGGCAGGAAGCCCAGCAGGGCCAAATATTTTCTGGGAAACATGGACGAGGTCAAAGGTTTGCTTGTAGCTCTTAGAAATGCCGTGGGACCGGCATTCCACCGCCCGCACTGACGATATCTGCGGTGAAGTTGGACGTGTCGTCAGGGATAGGTTGAGATTGATTCGGTGGACCCAAACGACCAATTCGTGTGCTGTCTCTGCTTCTCATAATTGCTTCGATTCTGGGCACATATTATATGCACGTGACCTCACTCCGATCACGTCTCCGATGCCTTGAAACGGTCAAGGATTAAGCGGGATTTTATAGTCGATCTTCGACTTACAAACCTTTAATTTTATATTAACACATTATTAATATTTTAGCTGTAATGAAAACATAAGATCCAATTGTATCAACATCATATATATATATATATATATATATATAAAAACATAAGATCAAGCATATCAACACTATATATCTACATAATTAACTAACTTCGGTAACACAACACGGTCGATATTACATAGTATCAATCGATCTGATATTATATTAATCGATCTAACACAGTTTCAATCGATCGAGACCTCGAAAATCAATAAAAACATTAATCGATGTGACATCATAAAGTCGAGTCAGTCGAGAATGTCGTCAACATTAAGGAACTCGATACGATTATCCTCAGGCCTATCGGTATAAAAGCCAAGAATAGTTTAGAGGCTCTTTTTAAAACACACTCTCTTTCTCTATATATCGAACTATTAAGATAATCTTGGTTGAGATACTGACTTGATCATCGAAGGGATCACATCGAGTATCCCCATCCTAACAAAGTCTTCATGCATGATTCCTCGATAAACCATGAGAAGTAGGAGCCCAAAGCGTACTCTCGAGTAGACACAACAGAGATGTATTCCTGATCAGACCCGTCCGATCTCTCCCGAGCTTCTAAGTCTCTTCTCGATCAACATGAATAAGCTTACACATATAAGCGGAATAAAACCATACTGACCACTTGATCTGAATATAAAAGTTCCCTAATAATTTAAACTTTAAGCACAGCCATGCCGGAACAGACCCCCACCCTCTTGGGCAGTTTTATGGGACAGGATTGGGTTTAAACGTCAATCGCAACTAGATATATGCAATATGGTCAAATTATAAAAAATCAACTAAAGTTTTTGGTCACGAGGTTCACTTGTCCCCCACTCAAATTACTTTAATGTGAGCTACGTATGTGTGGTTCAAAGGCGTACAGCAGTGACTTCACACATCACCTGCATCTAACATCGTACACAAGCAACTCAAATCAACACTATTTGATGTACTCATGCATATTATACGCGATGGTCATCTCCAATCATACCTTGAAGTTGATTGATACATCCAAATTCAACATCACGACCTTGAAAACAAATGCTGGGATCAGATGCCTCGCCGATTCGTACAGGAAACTGGAGGATTTATTAAATCTGAGCCGTCCATCGGTCCCCCACCTTGCATCCCAACCATTCACTAACGCATCAGCCATCTTGCACGAATTGAAGAGCCCCTGTGCTTACCATGCCTTCCTCGAGAGAAGGCAGGGGGAAGGGCCGGGGGGGGGGGGGCGTGCGTCCCATTTGAAGGCACAAAGCTCGGCATCTTGAACTGAAAAGGACACCGCCTTTTTTATTTCCTTCTCTTTTGTTGCGACACAAACCGAGCGGGCGTTGGAATCACGCCAACGGCTTCCCCCCTCGTTATCCTTATTCCTTTCTCGTCCTCCAGCATCCGTGGATCCATCCCCTGGATCCAGTTGCAAGGAGATTCCGCCAAGCACCTCTTCGCTCTCGTTCTCCTCTTCTTGCGGTGATCGAGATCCAAGAGCCTATCTCGTCGGGTCCGTTTCTTGCTTCCCCCCACTTTCTTGGATCGGTATCTTTCGAACCCCAGAAGATTTGAAAGGTTCGAGATCGATAATTGCCTCGAGAACCGATGGCCGGGAGCGATCACGCTGCGCAGAAGGACGTCGAGGCAACGGGAACAAAGGTCGATGAGGATCGGAACATGAGCGAGGAGCAGCGGCTCCCCGAGGACCCAGAGACGCCAAGCTGCTCGGTTGATGGATCTTGCGATGGCGGCACATCAGAAGAGGCCGAGAACGTCGAGTCGTCATTGATCCGTGGGGAAGGGTTGGGCAGAGATGTCGCTACCGAGCCGGAGAGCCAGAGATCTCCCTACTTTCGCCAGAGGAGTGCCGTCCCTGGTGCCGAGGGCAAGTCGATTGGTAAGAAGTACGTTCCATTCGACGTGGTGAATGGTTTGCACACAACCCAGTCGATGTTGAAGCTCGGAGAAGTAGAAAGGGCTGCGGAGAGCTCCGTTTCCAAGGCCGTTGTGCTCAAGACATTGTTTTATATTTTGGTCTGGTACACATTCAGCACTTGCTTGACACTGTGAGTGTTTAGATATTTCGAGTTGTACGTTCTTTATATGACTGCCATAATTAATTGTGATCGCTAATCATGTATAGTTTATTTTTGGTTTGCTTTCTCCCGATATAGGTACAATAAGACGCTTTTAGGCCATAAATTGGGGAAGTTTCCAGCACCATTATTGATGAATGCATTTCATTTCACACTTCAGGCTGTTTTATCAAAAATTGTTGGGTGCATCCAGTCTCGGAGAGCTGATGTTGGCGTTACGATGACATGGAAGGATTACTTCATTAGAGGTAGCTGTCTCACCATTAATCTCTTGTATCCTGTCAGTGAAGCTTTACTTTTCTAGAAATAGGTTGATACGAGCCATCATCGTGAGAACTTTGAATTGGAAATACTTGTACAGATCTCGTACTGATGTTTGGAATCCAATTCTTGCCTAGTAAAGGTTATTTATGATCCAGTGGGTTTTAGGGGGCACCAATAATGATTCATTATGTGTACCCATGTAAGAGTTTATTATATAGATTATCTCAATTAATTTCAATTGAACTGGGACTTTCTAAACAACTTCCTCCAATATATTGGCAATTTTTGTTTCTAGAATTTAAAATTCTGTGAAATGTCTCGTGTACTTGCTCAATCATAGTTAAATGAGTTTATTATATTGCAGTAGTTAGCTAGTTATGTATGATGGAGTTGCAACATAACGACAGAAGTTAACAAGTTAAATGAGTTTCCAATCACTGTTTGCACTAGCAATAAATGAACTACTAGACATTGTTAAAGATAGAACCTCACCATGTGTTACTTAGAACTTCATTCTACTATTGTCTGACAAGGTAGAAGATCAAAGAAAACTTGTTTAGAAAAGTTAATATTACAATGCCCATTGACAAATCAATATAATCGTAAGTAGTGCTTCATGGAGGGAAATCATCTGAGTTGGTTAGAACTTGAAACAAAATCTTGTTATTGTTGTTGTGTGATGTAGTAAGGATTTAAATTGATAAAAGGGCAATGTTGAGTAAATCAAAGACAAATATATTAATAGAATTAATATTAGATGAAAATGTAATAATAGAATAATTATAGTGACTGGTAGATCCTTTCCTTTATGGTTACCGTAGGGCTACATAACTCATTTAACAGTGCATGCCTGAGCGTGCATGCTGAGCTACATCTTCATTTTAGAAAATTCTGTGTACTAATGCTAGATAAGGATTTTAGCTACATCTTCATTTTGGAAAATTGTGTACTAATGCTGGATAAGGGTTATTTTTCTGCAGTTGTGCCAACAGCTCTTGGAACTGCTCTTGACATAAACTTGAGCAATGCTTCTCTTGTTTTCATATCCGTGACATTTGCTACAATGGTCTGTTCCTTCCAAGAGAAACTTGTCGATTCTATTGTTTTCTGGTACTGGCTTTTAGAGCTCCTGAGATTTTGACATTGTTCTGCTTGTGATGATTTCATGCAGTGTAAATCTGCCTCTCCAGTATTTCTTCTACTGTTTGCTTTTGCATTCAGGTAATTCTTAATATTCTATAATACTTGAGTAGTTTTTTGGTCCCCCTTTTCTCTGTTCCTATATCAATATTTGTGCATATATGATGCATAGATGTATTTTTTTAGAATTTTTATTTCTCACTTCAAAATATGTAGCTATATGACTTTTGTAATCAAGAAACTACTACCATTTGTCCGGCAATATTTTGTATATTTAACTTATTCCGAGAAATGGAGTGCAGGCTGACTTTACAGGTTCTAGTGATGCATATGTGATATTGGCCATCAACTTAAGTCCAATTATAGAAAAGCCTCATGATGAAATATTGTGGTATTAGAATCAGAAACAAGTAAAATGTTTTTTTAAAAATAAAATTGACAAATCTTTTTATTTGTATTTTTGGTGTAAGATTAGATACATTCAATATTCTTTGGCTTTATCTTGATATGTAACAAAGTGATTTTTCATTAAGTAGAATGGCATTCACCTACTATAGTGACATTTATGTGTTGCTGACCCTTTTTTACTGCATACTTGCTTAATATCTTTCTAAATATTCCATTTACTGAAGGTTGGAGACTCCTAGTTACAAGCTTTTGGGCATCATATTGATCATTTCCTTTGGAGTTCTGTTAACAGGTATATTTAACTTTAATCTATGTCGTCGTCATCATCTTGTGTCAGAAAATTAGCTATTATCTGAGCTCTATTTTAATTGCAAAGATGAGAAGAGCTTATATACTCAACAAGTTTCTGCAAATATATAATTCACTAGTGTTAGCAGTACCTATAATTATCGAACATGGTTGTTCATGTGTTCTTGCATAATGCTACATGAGGAAAACATTTGCTAAATTGTTATTCAGTTAATCACATTTTGAATTCCTTATGTTGTCCAGACTCCAAAGTTTGCTGATTGTTAAAGAAAATGTATGATATCTCATTGTTGAAGGCCAAAGCTATACAAATAAGTATGACAAATATGAGAAGTCAAACCAATAGCTACAAATTGTAGTCAAAAGAAGGTGTCAGCTAGCTTAGTTGCTAAAGACCTTGACAATTTATTGCAAGGTCCTGGTCACGAATCCCACCTTCATCACTTACCCTTAACTCAAAAGCATAACTTATGGAATGATTTGTAATTCATGTAGTGTCAATAATTATGCAGATGCGTTTTCATTCTTGTGCAGATCGTAAGCAGCAACATAGTTATATGTGGCTTCATAATGTTATTTCATTGCTTAAACATAATGTTAATGTTTAAGCAATGTTTGGAGCATTCCTCACTGAATAATATCGAAATCTGACCCCAGAAATACAGAAAGATATGACCTAATGTTGTTTCATTTCTGATGCATACATTATTCCTTACTATTAGAAATTTAAATAGTTACACACCCTTTTGATTTTGCTGTGTTCTATAGGTTTTAAGATCTTTACATGAAGATCAATATCTGTTGAACTCTGTAGATGTCACCAAGCATATAACTGTACATTTGAGCTTGGATTTTGATAATTGAGCCTCAAGTTCCATACTTCAATTACTAAGGAGTAGCTAGCATTGATATTTCATATTGAGAAGGCGGAGCCATTTTCTTTTCTTTTTTTAGCTTTGTCATTTAATATCAGCAATGACACTTGATTACTTCATGCATCAAGTCAACCATGCTAAAGCATTTTTTTAATATTTTAAAAAGATAAATGATAAGAAAGTTTTCGAAAAAGATGGAAAATAAGTGGTTTGCTATACTTGGTAATTCAGCTATATATCTAGAAAGATTGTGCAATCAACCTACACTACGTGTTCTCTTTTTTTTCCCAGATCCCCTAGAGCTTAAATTGTTGAATGGCAGCTTTTACCAGCCAAAGCTTGTGATTTGAGTCCAGAGACAACATCGTGCTAAAATTAATACACTCTAATGCTCTTGTTTTCCTTTCTTGATTCAGAACAGTTAATATACTGGGCACTCTCCATAAAAATGTCAAGAATTATAGCTTTGTATTCAAAAGAGATACCAGTTTCATTTTTAGAGGACCAATAAAAGCTCCTAGACAACTGATTGATACGCAAGATATGGCTGTCAGTACAAAGAATTTAGTTTGGGCAACTACAGAGAAACCCGTTTATTTGAAAAGGAGTATGCTGCTGGGTCAAATAGTGATCGTGTTCATCCTCGAATGGATCTAATGTTGATAGCATCATAGTCAGACATAATCCTTATTAGACATGGAAAGCTAGATTATTCATGACAGTGACAAAACTATGGGCATTAATACTCAGATTCTCTATTCACTGTTTTAGTTATTCTTACCCATCCAACAAATTTCTTAAACAAGGCTTGGTCATTTCATGTGATTCCATTGTAATGATGTCTATCTGCCTCCAAATGGAATGTTCTGATCTGTGGATTTCAGTTGTGCCATTAAAGAGACCCTATAGTCATCTATACTCAAATTACTGTTTGACCCCATCTAGTACCTGTGAACTGCTCCTAGTAAACCATCTTCTTAAGTTACTTTTAGATTTATAAGCTACGTTTAGTTCCACTTGAATGTATATCAGATATGTCAAAACGAAGTGGCGCTTATGTCATTTGATGTTATCAAGCTCTATAATGTGATTGACTAATATGATTGTTTCCAGTTGCCAAGGAGACACAGTTTGATTTTTGGGGATTTGTCTTTGTTATGTTTGCTGCTGTTATGAGTGGTTTCCGCTGGTCCATGACTCAGATTCTTTTGCAGGTGTGTATATGAATACTTGCTTCAAAATGGTATAAGCTTCTTTATCTATTGTAAATCTTAACTTTAAAAACACAGTTAAAGTTCCAGAATTACTAATGATTTTTTTTTAGGCTAAATTCAGTTCTTCTCTTATTCTAACATACATCACATTTTTTGCATGTCATTTCTGAACTCATCACGAAGAAAGAAGCTTATGGTAAGTAACCTAGCCTGCTTCTTTTAAATGATTCTAAGAGACCTATTAGAACAATATAGAATGCTATAAACCATGCACTCACCATGGATCCTGTTTGCCTGCCATAGAATGCTTTAACGAACACACTCTCCCTTTGGACTGTGCCTAATCATAGTGGGTTTTACTTTGACTGAACTGTCTTTTGTTGAGTTGACCATAGCGAGATTATAGCTGTTACATAGTTGATACTTTGAAAAACCCTTTCTTAGATCAATAAAGTTCATGTGGTTATTTTGGTCTTACATAGGTCTAAAGAATCCAATCACTCTGATGAGTTATGTTACTCCTACCATGGCTGTAGCAACTTTAGTCCTCTCCCTATTGATGGATCCTTGGCATGATCTTGACACAAATGCATACTTTGATAGTCCATGGCATGTTATGCTCAGCTGTCTCTTAATGTTTACTGGAGGAGCATTGGCTTTCTTTATGGTATGTGTTGAATATCCCTCATCATTGTTATGTGTTATTCTCAGTGATGGTATCTTGAAATTATCTTATTAGCATTAGTACTCATTACGAACAAAAGTAAAAGCAGTTAAATGTTGTAACTTGCAGGTATTAACTGAATATATTCTTGTTTCAGCAACCAGTGCTGTAACTGTTTCTATAGCTGGTGTTGTCAAGGAAGCTGTTACTATTATGGTGAGACTTGATACTTAAAACACTGCTAATATTGTTTAATTTTGTAAATCTGTCAGTATATTAGCATATTTGTTATATGTTTTCCTTTCTATTTTACCTTTCTACTTGCCTTCTGCTATATAGAGTAGCAAATCATGATGATTATAAATTGGATATTATTCTTCAATCTATGAGGAAGATAAAATGAAACAAGTAGCAAATAGTGTTGACAATAAATTGGCTATTATTAACAATGAAATATTTTAAATTAGAATTCCTGATAAGAAAAAGTGGAAAGCAAGGAGCCAATTTTGGCAACTGGTCTGATTGGTACGACAATGAAATACGAGGTGATATATTAACATGTATCAATCACCTAATATCACTGAGAAATAATAAATAATGGCTGGTCATTGGCCGTGTAGGTCGGTGCCAATCTTTATTGGGGCTGATAAGTATCAGTTAATGTGTACCATTCTGATCTTTATCTCTCAAGTAAGAGTTGTTTTCTACTTTTTATGCTTACATTAGTTTTTCATACTTGTGTTTCTCTCATTTGAAACTTATGTCATGATTTTGTGTCATCTAATTATCCATCTAAACTTGTAATGTCTACAAGGAGATGTCTCTTCAGATCCTTGAAATCACATCAAAAAAGTCAATTTATTCTAAAAAAGGAGATGAAATTAGAAAAATAATTATTACTTGAAAAGAAAGTTGCATTTTTATTTCCACTGAATTGTGAAGAACCATTGGACAACTTAGGTTTGTAGTTGGTATATAGAGTTAGGAGAGAGATTCAGATAACTTGTTGTGCAGAATTTTGGCTACGGAGAAGGGTAAACATACCAAAGTGCTGCATATAATTTATGACTTTACTAAAGTAATTCTTTGGTAGTCAAGGATTTTGCACTTGGTGGTATCACCTGTTGCTGTTTGGTCCATTTGAAGCAAAGTAGTATGTCTGTGGTACAGTGTTGTCATACTGCAAGTCATAGTTTGCTATAAGAATTGAAAGATCAATTCAGAAACAATTTATAAATAACAAAAGTTAGTAACCTTTGCCTGGGGCAAGACAAGACAAAGTAGTCTTAAAATAATAATTTGCATGGGGCAAGACAGACAGAGTGGATATTAACATATCAAATGTAGTTCAAATCCTCATGGGATATTAAAATAAATTGGCATATTTTTGGTCAAGCTTTGCCAAAATCATACACAATTCAAAATAAAAAATTTGGGAAAATTTCACTTTAAAAAACATCTGATTAGAGTAGTAGAACATAAAAATATAATAGCAACCAAGTGCATTAATAGCATCAGATCTGCAGGATCATGTTTGAAAAGTATGCAAACACCACAAAAGTACCATCTTAGGCCTAAAACAATATAGATCACCTCCATAATGTTTTTCTAGGACCCCCTTGTTGAATTTGAGAAAGGGTGCAAATTATTCCTTTATGGTCCATCAACAGCATCTCTTTCTTCATGATTAAAGGAGCATGATGTTAGTGAATTACAAAATTACCACAGTAATAACACGATAGTATGTCATTATATGGTGGTTCAATGTTTTCTTGTTTAGTTTTACTTTGCTTTCACTACCATGCTGAAGTTTAGTTATTTATAAATTTTGTTATTCATAATTTAATGAAAATTGTCATGTACTAGAGAAGAAAAAACATTGTAAGATTTAAGTGCCCAACTTATATGGTTTATCATGCTGCTGGCCTTATAATAGCATAGCACTCAAGCAGGTATACCCATCTTTTTCAGGTTTACTTATTCCAACCTCCTAGGTCGCTTCAGTGACTTTCTTTGCTAATCAACATTGCACACTTTTTCTCAGTTAACTAACATTTTTCCAATATTCTCATATGGCTTCTGATTTTGCTTATATGTAGCTTAGGAGACTTTATATCAGTTATAAGAAGATAAATGATGTTGTTTATTTAAACTAAAACAATTATTGATTTTAAAAAATCTGTCCAGGTTGCAGTGTTTTACTTCCATGACCAGTTTACATTGTTAAAGGGGATTGGACTTCTTATAATCATTACTGGTGTCAGTTTATTCAACTGCTATAAGTAAGTAAACAATCTTATTTTTGGTTTGTGGAAATATGCATTTTTTGGATGTTGCTTATAATTCATAGTGCTAGTTGATAATTTAGTGCAATCATCTATGGCCATGATGATTATTAGCTGAACTTGGATCTGCTTTATTCATTCTTTTCCTGCTTAGCATTCCAAACCTGAGCCTGAAACTCTGACAACTATTGTCATTCATTTTTGAGCTAATTGTAGTCTTTCTAGCTCTCCAGTTCTGTATGTGTATACATATTTTTACTAATGCTAACTACTGTATCGTCCTTTAAGTCGATGAATTTAGTGACTACCAAATACAGGAATTGGTATATCAGTATATGTAATACTTGAAGGTGGATCAGTATCACATATGAGAATCATTGATCTTGATCTTAAACCCAACCAACAATCGGTCCTAAAGCATCACTGCCGAGTATGGATGCCTGTGTTGCTGTTATTGCTCGAGCTTGAAGGATCAGGATACTGATTATGGGCTGCTGAAACCTCAATGTGAAATGGGGCTTTGTCCCAGTTACCCTAAAAGAAGTTAAATGTGTAACTAACTAAAAGAATCATTTCTATCGAAGAAGTGAATGTGTAACTTGTAACTAATTAAAAGATCATTCTATCAAATTGTAAGAACTTTTGGCACTGGTTCAAAGTCATAGATACTCTCATCATAGTGGCATTAACACTTCATTTCCATATGGAAGAGAATCCTAGCGGATTCCTTCAATGTGCCAATTACTAAATAGACTACTTTTAAATCAGTCACATGGACTTTATGCATCTTAATTTGTTGTAAAAGCTTACACCAAGTTTCAATCCATTAAATTGTTTAAATTTATCACTACCTTGATGTTTCAGATATGAAAAACTGAAGAAGGATCGGCCAAGGGAAAACGTAGAAACCATACCTTCGAGTCCCCGTAGAGCAGCGAAATATGTCATCCTTGACAACATGGAACTTCTACATGATAAAAATTGAATCACACAGTACAATCAGATGTCCAATTTGAAACTGGTGAGGACCGTTGCACGTATCTAAAGCAGCAATTTTTTCATGCTTGAAATCTTTCTTGCTTTGCAGTTTCAGGTTAACCATTTCTTTATGCGGTTCATTAATTTGTTTGATTCAATTTTTAGGCTTCCTTTCCCTGTAGTATCTGTGGATCTTGACTTGCATTAAATTGTACCTTTATTTTTTCTACATGTAACAGTTATGTTGGGGGGCAAAGGAACAGATTTTTCACCTTTTTCTTCTGGGCCAAGGATATCTATATAGAGATGCTGATGTAGACCTGAAACCTGCTCTTGACTAACTTTGATTTTCCTGTTTGAAGTTTAGATGGAATTCATACTGCTTGATACCAGAATATTCATTAATTCCACACCAGAAGGCAGTATGACCTAAATGCTAATAGTATTTATCTCAATTTTTATGCCATATGATCTTTACCCATATAGAATGGAATGATCTGTTTCCTCTTCCCAGTTGCATCTTCATCCTAAAGATATTTCTTTCAAGATTTTTAAAGTATACTTGTATCTTTTAGGAAGTAGCTTGCAATTGTCTAAACTTCCTCCCGTGTAGGTGCATATACAAAGATACAATTATTGGGTAAGTGTTCTGAAGCTACAATCAGTTTTGTTGTGCAGCATAATCAATATAATTTGCAAGAAGCCTATACCAATGTTAAATTTTCATTATGATCTAAAATGTTGTTTGCACTTTGTAACACTGTTGATTAGACCATTCTTCATCAATCAGTATACGGCATTTTGTATGATTGAATAAAATATGTTGCTTGATGGATTCTTAGAAAAGAGCAAATCACTTTGGTAGGCTATACATGATTATGACATGGTGAACATGATGTATTATAATGACTAGTTTTTATGACCTGAATGGATTTTGGACAAGGTCTTGCTGAATTGTTTTTGCTGTCGCCACATCAGAAATTTTGTGCTCAGTGATTCATTGGAGGCCAATACCGAATGTCATTTTGATGTTACAAGAGTTTTCACTTCCTACCTGGTAATAAAAATAAAAATAACATCATAATACAACTTGCTGTTAGTTGAACTGCTACTATTATTTTTGGTGCTATCTCATGCCAGGTTTGCCATAGTTGAGTCTCTGGACTATCTAGCTGACTGGAGTTTTATTTTTTTTGCTCGGTAATAGTATCATCTGTAAGGGAAGGATTGCCACTGATCTTATATTATATCATCTTTTGCTAGAACTTCTGAACTTCGTTACCATATATCTTTCTAATTTACACATTTCATTGCCAAGTAGAGTTGTTTGTTTGGACCAACTTGCCCAGCACAATAAAAACACTTTTATTTCTTAAGCACCTAACTTCGTTTGGAAAGTCACATTCTGGACAAAAGGATTTTGTGATGGTTTAGCTGATTCAAGTTTTGCTATAATGAATGTTCCATCTGCCAGATAATGATTATCCACAAAACATGGTGTCCAGAGGCATCCATGCTCTTCCAGGTTCTTTAGGATGTGCCGGCCTGCAAGTTTGCTGATCGTCTCATCAAATTGTTTGCACCATGGAAGTCGTAGACAGCACATGGAACTCCCGCGCTGTTGATTGGTCTGAGTCGGTCTTTTTCTAACATATTATTGTGTCATTTGGTGCCTTCTTATCTTTGTTCAACTCTTCTAGAGCAAGAAGCTTTGTATCCTGGTATCGTCGTCTCTTTTATCGAGTACCTACATCCCAACCAACAGGAAGGTGAAGAAAACGCAACATGGGGTCGAACAAAAGGACAGTCTGTTTTGGCCGGTTTTATGTATCATACATAACACGTGTGGGAGACACTGCTTCTTACTGTAAGAAAAATTCTCTTAACACGATTCATTTCATTATATTATTATTAAAGCCCCATTGGCTTGCATAAATTGAATAGATTGATGGACCAAAAATGTCATGTAAGTTCTTTTTAGTTCTCTAGGGTCGAATATTTTCAGGAAAACATTGAGTATGATCAGTATTTTATTTACTTTGTATTATCAGAAAATATGTTTTTTTCACTTATTTATTGGTTAAAAACTCAAGTAAAACATGCCTTTTCGTTCTCTTTTCCGACGAAATAACTTTTTTCTTTGCACTGAAAACAAAGTTGTCCTCTGAATCAATTTAGAATTAAGATAATTATATATATCAAGATTCTGTTTCGATGCGTACTATTCGATATGGATGGTATGTATCGATCTGCCAATTGATTGATATATGGATCATCCATTATCAGATGGTACTATTAGGTAATTATTGTTTTCATCTATTATCATGCAAATTTGAATGGTAATGATCGATTTCGACCATCACCGATCGTTGTCGGTCGATAGTTATAGATTTCAATCGTCATTTCGAGCGCTATTAGTCGAAGGAAGAAGAAAGAAGAAAAGTGAGAAGAAAAACTTATAGTCTTCTTCGCCCTTGTGATCCATCGCCTATGGGCGATGTCTTCTCCTCACGTGGGGAGAAGAAATATCACCCTGCGTGGGGAGAAGGAAGAAAGTGATGTCGCCTCTTTTTTATTTTTTTATATTATATTATATTATATCGAATAGTATGCTTTGTGTATAATGCTTGGTACCGGGTATCGTATCATACTAAGCTCATACCGATACGTTGATATCGATCGGAATGACAATCCTTTATATATATATATATATATATATATATATATATATATATATATATATATATATATATATATATATATATATATATATATAACTCTCATCTTTTGGTAAAAAATTATAAATGCATCATACAACCCTTTAAATATTTTTTGTCTAGCTTTGTTTAATTATGTACGAAAGAATTCACGATATATTTTAGAATCACTGATCTTGTTACCTGTAATATAATTTTTCTAATGAGTATCTAATTGATTGAGAGGTGCAGGATGTATGTAAGTATACCTCCTCACTAGATAGAACATTGGGAGAGAAAGCTCCTCCTCTGTCAAATTATAGAAGCCCAATTTGATGGTAAAGACTATTAAACTGGGATCTGGTCAAACCCAAGTATGTGCCTACTTGTGCATGTTTGACATTGCACCGTGACGATAAAGCGGTTTAATCCCACAGCTTCGGTTTTGCTGAGATTATTATACGGGGCGTTATACTGATGATGTGGACGGCGCACGCGAAAGGCAGGTGCCATAAAACCCTATTATGTCCATACTGGGGAGTGTACTATATATAAAAGCCTCTTCTGTGAAAGCCGCCCTTCGCCGGTCCACTTCTTCCGCGCCGTCTCCGTGTCTCCAAACCCTAACCCCGGAGAGACGAAATGGTACGCTAATATCTCTCTCGATACCATCTCCTCCCGAGAATTCGATTTTTCTAGCTGCTTTGTTTGCAAATGATTTATAGTTCTACGTTGTTGGATCACGAAATAGCCGTTGATGCCTCTTCTTGTCCTGCAGCAAAAGTCCTCCTTTTATGAAGAATCTTAGATTTTTTGGGTGTTGTGTTTCCGATCTTACCTGTTTTGCATTCTTTAGTTATTTGTTAACCATTTCACGCGTGGAGTTTTCTCTTCCAGGCCCCAAAAAAAGGTGGGAAGGCACCGGTTCCGGCCAAGAAGAAGCCGGTAATGTCATTCTTCTTCTTTTTCTTTTTCTTATTTTATTATTATATAATGTCTTCCCTCGAGTAATTGTTTCCTATTACTGATTGCTGGTGTTTGGATTTCAGGAGAAGGTTGTGAACCCTTTGTTCGAGAAGCGCCCAAAGCAGTTTGGAATCGGAGGGGCATTGCCACCGAAGAGGGATCTGCATCGGTTTGTCAAATGGCCAAAGGTTGTCCGGATTCAGAGGCAAAAGAGGATCTTGAAGCAGCGGTTGAAGGTCCCTCCTGCTTTGAACCAGTTCACTCGGACTTTGGACAAGAACCTTGGTGATTGAAAAATCTCTATTCTTTATCTTCTTTTTTTCGCAGTTTTAATTTGATTGATCGAATCTAGCTAATAAAACCAGTTTTGACATCATTTGTTCGAGAAAAAAAGAAATATATCTTCATTTGGTTGGTTTTTATCCTGCTTAATTACTGACTTAGGGGCTGCCAAACAGTAAGGTGGTTGTTTTGTTTGGTTGTTGGTGCTACGGTCACTTGCTGGACTGCTGGTTGGTCCAATTGCTTATGCATTTAACGGGGTAATCAAATTTGTGTTATTTCATCATCCATATTTTTTCTCTCAGCTTGATGTTCATTGTGAATATGCTGATCAAGCTTTGTTTTATTTCAGGAACGATGTTCTTGTTTGCAACATGTTGTCTCAACTCTCAACTCTTAATCATCCATGTATATGTTTCATTAAACAAAATCACGTTTCTCTTCCTGCATCATTCCTTTTATCATTTTTAACATAATCTATATTGAGCTACCTGCAATTCTGCATCATTTATTTAACAGCTTTATAGAACTGCATCAGATCTTTCTGGGTGTAGGTGGTTTAGTTGAAAATAGACACACTTGTAAGGTTGAGAACTAGCATGTGAAGTACAATATAGATAACCACAGAGGAAGGTTCATTTTGGGTGTCAATAAATAGCACAGGCTTTCTTAGCTTGGTGGATTGAGTAATCATGGAAGGAAGGAGAGACAGCTTCGAGCTGGAAAGTACATCTAGGATTTATTAATTCTGAATTGTGCAAGTATAACCAAGTTTTCAATAATTCTCATAATGAAATTAACATCTGATCTGTGCTTCATTGATGCAATAAGGTATGAATACTTTTACATGGTTCAAGTTTAGTTGTTCTGCAGTCAGTCTAGAAGTGTTTTTATTATGCTAGGACATTTAATAATTTTAAAGATGGTGGCCAATTGGCACACTTGTAATCAGTGTTCATCTGTGTGTGTGTGTGTGTGTTTTTTTTTTTTTGAGTGATAACATTGTAAGTAACAAAAAGGGAAACAACTGATAAGACTAAGGGGGTATATCATGCTCTTCCCTGTATTGTTTGATGTGCCCTGATTTGAGTAAAGCCAATTTATATATCGTGGCATATTATTTTAAAATGCTAGATTTTGATGGGATCAGTTGGATTTTGTTAGACACAATTGGATCCAGAATTCCAACCCAGAGCAGTTGCTTCCAGCCAGTTTGGCCAATATTCATAATTGCAGTCGTTGAGATTGATTTCTGCAATTTTTAATCATGTTGACCTGTCATCTTCAGAGTTCTGGTTGCTTTTTTTCTGATCCTGTATAGCTTCAATAAATTTTTAATATGGTTCCACATGATTTCCAGTTAGTTGTCACTGTATTCTCAACAACACTGACCAATTTTGGCATTTTTTAGCCAACACCTGGTCTATGTAAGAGGAAAAGAAAACTTCTCCTGCAATCAGAGGTGTTGGATCCTGATGTTAAATCCTATGGCAAAATCATAATATGTTCTGATTTTAATTCAAATTTTTGTATGATAGTTCAGTTTTAGGAACAGATTACAAACATGTTTTAATAATAAATGGTTGTAGCATGTGTTTACCCAACCCCTGAGTATATATTTTTATGTGTAATGGAAGATGAAAAGTTCTATACCGGGCCTTGGTATTTGTAACTTGTCCTTATTTTTAGGCCCAAATTATTGCTATTTTAATCATATTCTGATTTTCTACAACATCATAATGTTAGGAATCATATGCATTTGTCTTTGTTTTGATTTGTCATTGTGGACAAGGAGATGCTTTGAATTTTTACATAATTTGAGCCTAGAGTGTCATCTTTCTTTCTTTGGCATGTTTCTTGACTTGTGACACTTCGTTGTGGTAGATCTGATTGTTGCAACACAAGGTTTCATGCTTAAATGAGATTGCAATATCTGGTCTGTATATATCGTCACATATTACTGATGAGACTGTCTTTAAACCTTTCTGCAGCTACAAATCTCTTCAAGATGCTACTCAAGTACAGGCCTGAAGACCGAGTTGCAAAGAAGGAAAGGCTTCTGAAGAGGGCACAAGCTGAGGCTGAAGGGAAGACTGTTGAGGTTAAGAAGCCTATTGTCGTCAAGTATGGGCTCAATCATGTCACCTATCTTATTGAGCAGGTTTTTGTCAATTTTCCCTTCTCTGTAGGATTTACCGTTGCAGATTTATGTTTGGTCTATCTCGCCTAATCATCTAGATAAACAAAGTTCAGGTATAGTAGAGAAAGAAAGTAGAACATGTCGAGAGTGTGAACTTAACTTCTTGACGCCCCTGATTGTAGAACAAGGCACAGTTGGTGGTCATCGCTCATGATGTGGACCCAATCGAGCTTGTGGTTTGGCTTCCTGCATTGTGCAGGAAGATGGAGATCCCCTACTGTATTGTCAAAGGGAAAGCCCGTTTGGGAGCGGTTGGTGCCTTTGCCTTTGCTGTTGAAATTCTGCGAAAACACTATAGAGCGAACCAACACATCCTCATGTGCTGGCACAGATTTAATTCGTTTAAATTGTTTCTTTTAGATCGTACACAAGAAAACCTCGTCAGTCCTGTGTCTGACCACCGTGAAGAACGAGGACAAATTGGAATTCAGCAAGATTCTGGAGGCCATAAAGGTGAATTGATGACCCAACAATCATGCAACTTCAGTTGCTTGCTGTTTGTAGTGTTCTTTTCCATACTGATTCTACTTCTCCTTTCAGGCCAACTTCAATGATAAGTTTGATGAGATCAGGAGGAAGTGGGGTGGTGGAATAATGGGTTCCAAATCTCAGGCAAAAAGCAAGGCCAAGGAGAAGTTGCTAGCCAAGGAAGCTGCCCAGAGGCTGACCTAGGTCTCATTGTGGTGTCCTCCATGGTGCTGTCAGATTCCCAGTCCTGTTTAGATTTTGCTTAAATTCTTTGACTGAAATCACTGAAAGAGTATTCTGGATCATTAGATGGTGGATAATGTTTTTGTTTACTTGGACTTTTATTCATCTTTTATCAACTTCGAATGTCTTTTTTCTAATTCAAACTCTTCATAAATCCTACTACTTTCTTTTGCGTGGTAATTTTTGGTGCTTTGCTTATCGATGAGCTACTGCTGAATAAGTTCATAGTGTCGACCATTTTGGTTGCATGCATATTTTTTCACCTCTCTGTGGTTCTCACGTGAGGCAGCTTTTTTCATATTGTAGAAATTATCTACAACAGTGTGCACTATATTCCCTTACAGAATGTCTAATTAATCATGCATTTACCGAATGATCTCATTTTTCTTATGTCTACCGACAAATCATGCATATAATAGCCACCAAATAGAGCCATTAATTGAATCATTTCCCATAATAATCCCCCATTCTATGTGGTGCAGGATCTCGAGTTATATAGAGCGATCCAACTTTCCCCAATTTGGGTTCACCATAAGCTCGCTCTCATTGATCTCAACGCATAACAAAGCCTCGGAAGAATGCAAAGCCAAGTCGATCGTGAAGAAAGTACCTCATTTATTTGTATTCATTCCTATCAAGTTTCCTACCGTCGTCGGATCTAATGAATGAAGACCGTCGGATCCAGGTCATTTTTTTAGGCGCGACCGCTCCTTTTAGATAGATGGCTCTCCGAACGGCGAGGTGGGTTTGGCTGGGTTTCGGTCGCCTTGAGAGCAAAGGCGGCGGGCGGAGGGAGATCGTGAAGCGAGATGGTGCAACGATTAACCTACAGGAAAAGGCACGGCTATGCCACCAAATCGAATCAGACTAGGGTCGTCAAAACCCCAGGTAAAGATCCTGTCTTGCTATCGATAGTCTTTTTTAGGTTCGTCGATGGGCTGCTTATTAGTTGGCTGTTGTGAAATCGTTGGCTTTCGTTTTCTATGGTCATGTTTGGCTTGGATCCTGATGATACGCGACTAGGGTTTATGGATCCTTTCCACGGGAAGATCTGGCTTGTTAACTCGGTTTGATTCGGAAATGTAGGTGGGAGGCTTGTGTATCAGTACACGAACAAGCGAGCTAGTGGACCGCAATGCCCTGTGACTGGGAAGAGGATCCAAGGGGTATGCAATTCCGTTGTTTTCAACTCTCATGACTAAACTTAGTGCGGAGGAATAGTCTCGCGAACACTCAACTTATTATCGTTTTTCTTTATCTGCCAAATAATAAACAATTGGAGTCCAAATGCCCTGTATTCTTATTGTTGAAATGTACCATACCGGCATTTCTTTTCCGTGTGTGTGTGTGTGTCTGTGTTTATACTAAGTGCTTACTTTTGTGTCTGCATCAGGATATCTTAGTTTGTTGCCTCGTAAATGAACAAATATTTCTCACATGTTTTCTAATTTTATTTTTGTGCCAGTACATTCTTTGACTTTGGATGAGTTATTTATTTCTTTTTCATTTCCTTTGGTAATTCTATAACTCAAAATGAGAAGATGAATGAATTCCAACATAAACAAACATAAAATGAGACATTTCTGGTGTGCATTTACTTTCTCGAAGAACAAAATCAGCATGCCTATTTTATTTCATGATCTTTAGCATGTGTTACATTACAATTTTGATGTTTAAGTATATTACCTGAGCATATTGTTTATTTCTTTCTCTTCCTCTATCTTGAGGTGCAATGTCATGTCAAAAGTGTAATGGCACAATGTGAAATGCTTTCACATGGCATATTCTTGGAAGTTCAGAGTTTGGTGGTGAAGTTCTTGTTTCATTTAAATCATCATTTTTTGTTAGTCAGAGTGTTACATCTCTACCATTTATCAAAGTTATTTTTCTTAACGAGATTTAAATTTTTTTTTCTGTTTTATAAAAGGGTGACTGGTTGTTTCTTTCTTTCAGATTCCTCACCTAAGACCAGCGGAGTATAAGAGATCTAGATTGTCCCGAAACCGGAGGACCGTGAACCGTGCTTATGGTGGGGTGTTATCTGGATGTGCTGTCAGGGAAAGGTCGGTGATCATCACTTAAAAGCTAAGCCTCTGAATCCTGATCCTGATTGCTCTTTCTTATTTCTCATATTTATGTTATTTCTTTGTCGATTTTGTAGGATCATTCGGGCATTCTTGGTCGAAGAACAGAAGATTGTCAAAAAGGTTTTGAAGATCCAGAAGGCTAAAGAGAAGCAAACCTCAAAGAGCTAAGGCATGAAAGCAGGCTTCAAATATTTAAGAGTTTTGTTTTAATTTGAAAATTTTGTTCCGATTCATTAAGTGCTATTGCTCTGTCCACTAGAATTTTTTGTCTGTTCCATTGTTTGCATACTCACGGTTGTACTTCATGCTTGAACCAGTTAAACTTTTTCTTGAATCTACGTTCGTTAGTGTTTTACGAAACATCATTATGATTTTTGTTTTTGCTTGGTCAGGTCATGACTGTTTGTTTTGTTGATCATTGCTTACTTCATTTTTCACTGATTGATGGGCCATTTTTTTTTATATTGAAATTTACTTTGGCAGCCGTTTGTTCAAGCTGAGCTGATACGCAGATCAGTAGAGTGTATACTGATTATTGCTTGCCTTGATTTTGTTTCAAATTTGTTATCGTTGTAGTTAATTGAGGCAGTGACAAGTCCATCCATCCATCCATCCATTTCTGGCTTGTTACATTGAGGAGGGGGGGGGGGGGGGGACGCTGTTTTGGGGCTATCACTAACCACTATACAGACACCTCCAACATATGTTGGCATTATTGAAGGTCTGTTTTGCCTCTTCTATTTGTGTCACATCCTCCTTCATGTCTTACTAATAACAATCATATTAGGATCTACTGAGACAGTGGCATCTGCATGGATGATACCAAGGGCATGTATCATCTGCATTTGATTTATTTCTAAGGTATTTACTTTGGTGCTTGATGTGGTGTCCTCGTGATGTGGCCGATGAGTCAAGCCGGTCAAGTTTTCCTGCGTGTGTAGGTTCGTCCTCGTTCGGTCGTAGTTAGTGAGCCTCCTTCTTTGCGCTCGCTTCGAGTTCCTGCAACAAGACCTTGGCAAGTTGTGGGAGCTTGATCGAGTTCCTTGCTGAAGTCAGGGTCTTGGTTGACTTTTTGAGGAGTGAGGCAGGAAAAGAGTCTTCATTTTTGGCGGTTCCCTTGGAGAGTCTTTTATACCTGCAGTCGAGGGAGTCGTCGTATCGAGTCATTTATTACACTTCTCAACTGTGTTGAGTACGATTTTACGGGATTCTCAGGTCCTTATGTGACGTCGTGTGGCACCTGCTACTTCATGTCCCGATCGGTGCGTCGGGTTTCTAGGTTGTACTTGCGAATGGTTGGTCGGCCTTTGATGTGGACACTATGTCAGGTAGGTTGATGTGGTCTCAGGAGATGACGTGTGTTGAAGAGCGGTTTGGGCTGGGCCATTTATTGTTCTATCGGTACTGTTTAAACTAAGTTGGGTTGTATGTTTTAGATAGTTCTTAAGATATTTGAGGGTTCAAAACATCTGACATATATTTTTACGTGTATATTTCTCCCTCAAAAAGCAACAAAGCATGTATGTAGGCGGGCAGTAGGGCAATCAATGTTTAGATTGAATTCGACTACTGATGTGGGGAATGTGGTAACACTTAGATTAGGCCGACTTAGCTCGAGCTCATGTCCCTAAGAAACATAAGTGAAGCCTACATAAAGATTAAGGTCGGATAGAGCACTAGAACGGAAAGCAAGATGTGATCTTTCCGACGTTCTAATCAACCTTCAGAATAAAACGAAAAAATATATATATTCGAGTAAACAATAACTCATCTTGATTACGAAGATCTTATAGATTTTTATAATAATTGTAATCAAAATAAATAGTTTATAATATAAATAAAATATTTTTAAATATTTTATATTGGATTAATATCTATGTACCTCAATTGTTGATTGGGCCTGTCTTTTTTTTTTCTTTTTTAATTATTGATCATGGCAATGATTCGAGTATCAATTATAAACATATAGTCAACAAACTATATAATTTTTTAATAGAAAAAAATAATTTAGAAGGATTAGATGAATAATGAAATAAATAAAAAAATTGTTGCGTATGCCAAAGGTCGTGAAGTGGCAGCACATGGAATGTTGGCAGAGGTGCAACACAAATTGACCTTCTTTTCTTTTATAACAACGCCTGATGGAGCGCTCACAATTGGGCACGGAAGAAGCGTGTCTTGCGCGAAAGATTTGCCTATAGAATATAGAGAGATCACATGCAATCTATCGACCCTACAATTTTAAGATTGTATAGTATATTTTTTCCACCGACAACGGATTCGGAGCTTGAAAAAGGAATCCATGGCCTTCGTTCGGTTCAATGTACGTTCCCGACTTCCCACCAAATGTTGACACCACGTGTATAATAATAATACACTCGCCCTTTGAAACTTACACGTTGTTTCATCCATTTTTAAAACTTATTTTTTTATTCATTATTGATAGAAAAAAAATATTAATAACACGATCAACGAAGAGAATGTAAAATTCGATCAACGATCGGATCACTTAGATGCCAATCTAAGGAAATAGTCTAAAAAAATCCCAAAAATGATGGGATAGGAAATATATTCTGCAAGTGGTAAAATATTTTCTTGATTGACTCGCTGCACAAAAAAAGAAAAAAAAACTTAAACATGGTAATCGAAATCATTTACTATTTTTATCAAAATTATTTTATCTTAATCATCATAGGAATCATATCCAAAATCTCGTTTGAACTCGACCTTCGAATAGATCAATCATAAGATGAACATTTTGAGTCTTTGTCAATCTCAATCATATCAAACTTTTTACGCACATAAATTTATACCGAGTCGAGTTGAATATATCTCACTAATGTTATCATCATCAATTATACTAGATAGATCCTACCAATGATGCGATCCGGTTACACCCTAATGCACCGATGAATTTCGGTGAATTTTGTGTGTGCACACCTACCAACCTTAAATCATTGAGACAGAGGACGTGGCAAATTTGTCGGATTTGCACATGGAAGGAAGAAACAGCAGGAGCGTGGCTCGTCGCAGTTGACCAATGAGTTGGACTCCTCCATTGACACCCATCGAACTAGTTGGCTTCTCATGCTGTGTGCCACATTAAATTGGATCCTCGATGTTCCCTATAACGGCTTGCGAGAAAACGAAGCCTTCACTTTCACAAGCGATAGTCCGCATGTGGCACGCCTACCACCGATGGACGTGATGGGCACACCTCTTAATCAATTGGATTTCTATTTCTATTGGTTATTTTGAGTTTTGGATTCAGTTGTCACCTGTCGTAGATCCTAACCCGATTTCGATAAATGGTAAGACGCTGCACGTGTGGATTTTACCCAATTCTTTTACCATGTTGGATCCTAAACCATGATAGCACATTCGACTTGGGCCCCAATCACTATTGGTTTATGACCCATGTAACGAGTCATCGATATGTATGCATAGATTATTTGATATGTCTTTGAGATAAAAATTTCGAGCTCTCGAGATAAAAACTTGGTCTTGGAGGGAGGGAAGACAATCTCTAAATACCCTTACGTACTCTTATTGATGTACTGATCGATGATAAGAAAGAGACAACCTCAAATTATTTATCCTAGACTCTTGTCCATCTCAAATTATTTATCATACACTCTTGTCCATCTGAACAGATAAGTGTAAGGTGACCTCCCACCAAGGATATTACATGACAAATACATATATGATAGTAATTGACTTTTACTATATTCCATATCAGACATATTCAGTAAGTAGTTGATTGGAAAAAAATAATTGTAACTCCAAATTTTAAACCCATACCCAACTCACTACGATTATACACTGATTAAAACATTAAACTAAAATAAACCATTCTATACCATTTCCAACATCACTGTTTCCCCAAGAACGATAGGTGTTATAGTCTATATGATCAAGCTAGTTTGGATTAATATATACGTTAGATTCGATATCGATTCAATTTAAAAGTCTAAGTTGATTAAGATGCGAGTCGATCTCAATGATTATTATCGGTTATTTTAAATATTATCGTTTAGGACTATTCCATAGTCCTTTTTTTTGGTTCTATGTTCGTACATCCAAGGCATCAAAATTCATGCATCATGAATAATATGGTCCAACGTCGATCGCCATCTTCCAGTGTGAGACTCGCGAGCTAACACCTCCTTCCGTTGACCACTTTCACTTCCATTCCTATTACGATTTTGATCTCCATTTTTGCCCTTTTTCTTTCTCGAAGTGAACCTTTCCATTGGCTCTGTAAACCGTGGGACTACGCCGCCGTAACCCCATCGCAGTGACACTTGCAGTTTCCAAGTCCAAATGGACCGACCGCTGCTGTGTCTGGTTGTGCACGTAATGGGATACAAAACGCCGAGAAGAAAGCTGTGGTGACAGCTCCGTTGCACCTACCGAGGTTGAAGCGACGACGATCCTCTCTAAAAAGCTGGACCATCTGCTACTCCAAGCAAGCGTCCTTTGGACTGCTCCCCCCAGTCTCAATTTAGCCTTGGTTAGGCCTCATCAACGTGGTGAATTGGCCACAAATGATTCCAATTAGCGGTGCTTAATTCCCCCAAAAGAGACACTTGGGGAACGCTCACGTAGCTTAGCTCATCCCATGTTACTCCCATCACCGAATCAAGGATCGTACACGCTTACTTGTTGCCCTCGTTGATTGTTATGCTGGTCCTGCTTGCATCACCCGAGGTCTAAAGATAACACGCCTCACTGCTGTCCCATGGACAACACGAGAACGAAAGAGACACACATCTCCAAGAATCTTCTCCAGTGCTTGGCTAGCTGGATTACATGCACACAGCTCTTTTATCTCGCCCACATCTGAACCATGTGGCAGTGTATGATCCAAAACTGGCTTCTGTCTGGCCAGCTTTACATGCGGAGATTGGAGAAGAAGGTCTACCACTTTCCATCCATCTATCTGTCTATAAATATATACCAAGCGGCAGACTGTTGTCTTACACTTCCTTCTTCAGCCATGGCTTCCTTCCCCAATGGTTTCCTCGCGGTCGCCATCCTTTCACTGCTGGCGATCGCCGCCCGCGCGCAGCTGTCGCCGGCCTTCTACGCGACGACGTGCCCCAACCTCGAGAGCATCGGGCGGTCGGTCATGGCCCAGGTCGTCGCCCAGGATCCTCGGATGGGCGCCTCCATGATTCGCCTCTTCTTCCATGACTGCTTTGTGAATGTAAGTTCACTTCCCTAATTCCTCTCCCTCCTCCTCCTCCTCCTCCTCCTCTTCTTGCTCACTAGAAAAAACTTTGCTTGGCCCTGTGAGTTCAGAAGCGGTGCACCGTAACCACCACCACCACCACCACCACCTGTCCCTCTATTCTCCTGATCACATCCCAGACATCACTTCCAGCTAACACGCGGTAGGCCGATGAGCACGCGGTTTTGGCACGCGTGCAGCTTAGATCGAATGTTGAGGGCAAACATCGTGTTAATCTTGTAATGTCTGTGTTCAATATCGACAAGACTATTCAACCACACAGATTACGCCGCCAGGACGGAGATGTGAACTCTAGATCGGCTTTAAGATGCACTCACGCACCATTGATCCTTTTGTGTCGGTTAATTTGATCGGCTAACTTAATTTGGAACGTTCCGGAGTCGAGTTTCCGATCTATATCATTGGACCGGTCGTCTTCTTCGTCGTTATTAGGCTATCGAGCTGTGCAACGGAGTCGCATCGATAAGGCGCCCCTACGTTGGGCTCGCGGGGGAGCAGAAGCAAAGATGTACTTTTGAGTAGGTTGATAACAACGTGTCGTCTGATGATGGGGAGATCCACCCCACACACCGTTCATTATTATTTCGCAATCAATAGTGTACGATCGACTCCTTCAAATCGACCCATGCAGTTATCCAGCTATATTCTAACATGAATCCTGATTGAACACGCAAGTGGGTGGTTACGTGGCGTCAACCGGGACGCTCTGTCCATGTATAGTTGACTACGGTTTGACTGCCACAGAATGCTGGATTCACGCACCGCCGTCGTCGTTTCTTGGGACGATCGGGGTTGCTGATGAAGCAAGATGTGTTTGCACTCCTCAGGGCTGCGATGCGTCCGTCCTCCTGGACGACACACCGACGATGGCCGGCGAGAAGAACGCGATGGGGAACATGAACTCCCTCCGCGGCTACGAAGTCGTCGACGCCATTAAATCCAGAGTGGAGGCGGCATGCCGGGCGACGGTGTCCTGCGCCGACGTCGTCGCCCTCGCCGCGAGGGATTCAGTGAGCCTGGTGAGCGCCCTCCGTATATTTATTTCCTTGGGGATTTCAGCTTCGACTGCCACTTCAAAACTGACGCCTGCCGGACGCCATGCAGCTCGGGGGGCCGTCCTGGACGGTGATGCTGGGCCGCCGCGACGCGAGGATAGCGAGCAAGGACGCCGCCAACGCCAACCTCCCGCCGGCCTCCGACAACCTCAGCAGCCTCATCAGTAAGTTCGCAGCAAAGGGCCTCGACCTGCGGGACCTGACGGCGCTCTCCGGCGCGCACACCGTGGGCGTGGCCAAGTGCAGCAGCTTCCGGCCCCACGTGTACAGCGACGCCAACGTCGACCCCGGGTTCGCCATGTTCCGGAAGCGGCTCTGCCCGGCCGTCGGCGGCGACGTCAACCTGGCGCCACTGGACCCCACCAGCCCGAACCGGTTCGACGTCAGCTACTACCGCGACCTGATGGCTCGAAGGGCGCTGCTGCACTCCGACCAGGAGCTGTTCAACGACGGGCCGGCGGATGAGCTGGTGCGGCTGTACAGCTCCAACGGCGGGGCCTTCAACAGGGACTTCGCGGCGGCCATGGTGAAGCTGGGCAACATTAGCCCCTTGACAGGGTCTGCCGGGGAGATCAGATTGAATTGCCGGAAGGCGAACTGACGATATTGCTCGAATTCTTTACTGCAAGAAGTCATACAACTTATTTTTACGTGTACGTATGCAGAAAGAATTTGTGAAGACTACCCATTCGAGAGTCGGATTTTAATTATTTCTTGATTCATGTGATGACCGTCGTGGTCGTGCTTTAATTGTTTACACATCCCAAAGGTCTAAAGATAACAGGCGTCATTGCCGTCCGTCCCAATGCACACACGAGAACGAAGAGACACATATCTTCTTCTTCTTCTTCTTCTTCTTCTTCTTCCAGTGTTTGGCTAGCTGGATGACACACATCTCGCCCACATCTGAACCATGTGATGACAAGTTGGTTTCCCAGCAAAATATTCACCGCCACCCCAAATCCTAACTCGACAAATGGTTGGTAATATCCGTGGCAACACTGTGAGTCCCGTTCAATAATCTAAAAATAATGATCCAAAAAACATGTTGTGTCTGCATCCAGAAATGATAGGTAATCAAGATTAATTATTATTTACTAAATTTATTTCACTCTCTAGGTTAATGACATGAGTGTTAGAGCGAGAATTCATTCAATCTGTATCTTAGTGTAGGTTGATCATCGAGCATGTATTAGTGTTCACCTCAACTCCCGAGGAACATCCGAGACACCTTTTGGCAATCTCATATTTCTTATATATATAAGCCTAAATCGAGTCAACCTGATTAAGTCATCACCAATTTTATCCATATCATTTTGCTGCTAAAAGGATGGCCCACTAATAGTATAGGAGATTTTGGTTTATTATTAGGAATTTTAGGTTTTTATTAGATAACAGGTAGTTTCGAATTTTGGGATTTGTTCGAAATAACTAATAACTTGATCCATAATAGTGGGCTCAGTTCTCTATTTGCTACTTTGTGTGCCTCTTTATTATTCATTGGTGCAGTTGCTAAATCCACACAATTCCCCCTTCATGCATGGTTTACCCGATGCGATGGAAGGACCCACCCCTATCTCGGCTCTTATACACGTTGCTAATATGGTAGCAACATGAATTTTTGTTATAGCTCGACTTCTTCCTATTTTCATAACCATATCTTACATAATGAATTTAATATCTTTAATATGTGTAATAATAGTACGACTAGAAACTATATCACGTCGTAAGTGTGTCAACATGTTAATCCGCTCAACAAACGCTCAAGTTATAGTGCTTTGCCATCGACTCATAGCACCTTTACCTATGAGGGGTAGTAACAAACATTCCGAACCTTCGTCACTACCATCTCGACACAAACGATAATGCAGTACTTGCGTATGTTCAATTATCTTGACATTTCTCAACGGATAGGAACCATCACCATATTGTGGTCACAATCAAGGTCTTTCTAAAGTTGAAGCAATATGTTCAAGATGATATAGTTCATCATCCCTTTTTACCTCAACCGCCTTAATTGATGACGGCCCCAACCCCTTAGCATCTTGCAATCTTGATGAGGTCCTTTGATTTGACCTAACATAAATTCTCAAGAGTGTCCAAGGTCAATCTAACATCCAAGGGATGAAGGACTTCATTCCCCCACCGTCGAGTTCAGCGAACCTCATCATCCTTGGTCTACCATGCCCTAGTCTAAGTCTTAATATATTGGAGGATTTCACGTCATACACCCTTTGGGCAATTACATTAGATGGATTAACACATAGATGACATACGTCGCGAGTTCCACTAAAGTGGTGTAGGTCACCCATCAAGAGGAATTGATTCTGGTAGGCTTTTGATTGTTAACCCTAGAAGCGTTCGACATAGGTGCAAACCCGACGGAGCATGTTATAGCTTTCCATCCTCAGATGATGTTGTATAACATGTCGAATGCCACATTCTCCACAACACTATGAGGCATGACTTGAGAAAGGTATACGCCTCAAGCCACTCTCAATGAGCTTCATTGCACAAGTGGCCAAGGAGATTAAGTAATACTTCGTTGGAAAACATACACCCCAAGTGTTCAAGCATCACCCTCTTAGCACTTTGCTAGGGATAGGATGAGGCACTGGCAGAGTTCATTGTCAAATTCACAAATGAGACCCAAGACATCACATATGCCTACCTCAAGAGTTCATTATGGTACTTAAGCTCTCTTGACTCTTTTGGTCTCTAATAGAGACATAACTAACTACAACATTTAAGATGATCCAATAAGCCAATCAATACCAAAATGATGATCTTAGGAAAGCACAATGAGTAATACAAATGATTTAAGCAGGAGTAGCCAACCCCAACTCCAACTTTGCATTATCTCGATAAAGGAGACCTAATCAACTTGGACCATCTTACTTGCTAACCCCTTCAACATGTTGCAGACCAAGGTATTACATCAGATTAAGGAGGAGCTATTGCAAGACCATTGCCCGATGAGGTCACTGCTAGTTAGAAGAGAAATCGAAGTACTATAGATTCTATCGAGTTTATGATCACAACATTGAAGATTGCCTTTATTTGAAGGAGCATATCAAAGAGCTTATCCATCGAGGATACCTTAAGTGCTTCATGCATAGGTGTCAAGAGCCCTTGTTTTGACTAGAGGGACCAATAAAAAGATATATCAATGTTATAGTTGACGGATTGACCTTAAGAGGGGACATTTTATTGGCTCACAAAACTTATGCAATGCGAACATCGAGAAGTGCCAAAAGATAGAGGGAGACTCGAGAAAATATTTGAGGAACTATAGCAATGCCCTGATGGTCTCCTTGATGATGATTGATACACTAGTGAAGATGATCACACATGTAGCTATAGTGATATCCTCTATTATGATATTTTTTAAAAAATTAGATCTAATGACCAATGATCGGACCTCGATGTCCTCTTTTATAATATGATTCACTAATTACTCTATCTCTCCCCTCAATACCATCAATCTACATGTCACGTTCGAGCCGAAGCCCAACTCCAAAATGATATCGGCCAAGTTGATAGTGATGGATATCCCTTCGATAAATGACGTGATCATTGGTCGATCAACATTGAGCATGCTTTGAGTAGTGGTGTCGAGCTATAACATATCAATGAAGTTTCCAGCATGACCAAACGTTGGGGAGCTAATGAGCAATGCAAAGGAGCTGCACCAATGTTATTTCACAACGATCTTTCTTTTCAACAAGACTTATTCTGAGATACTTCCAATAGGCTCGTGGGCCACTACAAAATTTGCACCTCATCTAGAGCCACCCACTTTGGGATATTAAAAGTAATAATCATTGACAATGAAACTTAATTGAATAATACCAAGTTCAAAGAATTATTTTAGACCTATGATATGGATTGAAGTTTCGCTTGATGATTCATATATAGACCAATGTGCTAGATAAAGTAATGATCAACACAATCCTGAAAGAGTTAAAAGAAGTTAGTCTTCACGATGAAGGGAGTCCTAGTCTAGTCATTGGTACCATGGTAGTTGTATTGCTTGAGATCATCTTCATGATCTCTTGTGTTGAGCGACTCGTGAAAGCAACTTCCACGGCATGACTCTAAGCTGACCTCGATCTCATCAGTAAAGCCAAAGCTTAAGCGCACTTGAAGATACCAAAACCAGCCATTGAGTTAAAATCCTCTTTTATGCTCTTATCGTATTACTTCAATTTGATTCGTTCAACCATAAGACAATAAGTTGGTTATCATTGTAAAAATTGAAGTTTATAACGAAATCCGAATGTACGGTGTAAACTCAAATGAAAAATAAGTAATGCCCACATGATATATCAAATATTAACCTGGTTGTCACCTCCTCGCACCCTTGGATGACTAGGTCTCCGGTATGACCGACCTAACACAGACATGATGGAGTCAACGATTGTTTGACCGATCTGACATAGGTAAGGACGACCAGCCACAATCGTAGTAAGTATACACCACACTGCTAGGACTACGGACGACATAGAGGAGTACGACAGCATGGTAAGCTACAAGGGTATTAAAGATTTCAGGTACGAATTACCTTTAACGCCCACTATAAAAGCTCCTGCACCTCTATGGAGCAGGGAGATCGCAAATCCACAATCAACCTAACTAAATCATCGGAAGGGTTATGTCGTGAACCCCACCCGACTCGACCTTCTTGCAGGAATCTACGATCGACCCAAGCTACAGGCGTAAATTCCCGACCTGAGCTCCCAGGTATCAGTCGCCGACCTCCCAAGTTGAACCCCAAGGCTCTTGCCACCCAACTAAGCTCCACCTCCTCTCTACTAAGACGATCGCGGGCGAGCTAATACATACGGGCCAGAACCAACCATGCCTACTCAATAGACATAGAGGCACAGACTGTGTCTACTGGGCAGACACGAAGATTTTTCATAAACACCATGGGAATGAATTTGATATTTAAGGTGTTACATGACACAACTCGGATTATCAGATATTTTATTGGTTAATCACAAGATCTCGTAACTTAATTTATTATGAAAGGGTGGAATGTTCATGTTTAAACAATTTTGGTAGAAGGAATATAAATAAATGTAAATGTAAATACTATAAGAAAAAATATTTGGACGAGTGAAAGTTATTTATTTGGTGAATTCATCATTATTTTTTAGCAAATGTCCAACGTTAAACGAAATAGAGAAAAAGAGCGCTTCTCTTCGAGGATGAGAGAAGAACCAAATGAGACGATGAATCCAAAGTTAGTTCTACGATTTGAAATAGTAACTATGGGACTACTAATCGCTCAACTTCCAAGGATAGCACAACACCTAACTAAATCTAACATGCAGCTAAACTCAAAGGGAGAAGTCTCAAGAGTGAGTTTAGCTGATCTCGCCGAAGTGTCCTACGAGATTTGCTTTGTAGACCAAAAATTTATCGAGGATTTGCTTTGTAAACAATGACCTATGGCTTAATAAAATCATATGTTAGCAGGTAAATAGTTTTGGACTAATTACATAATTACTTCTTATAGTTAACTATCCTAGCATATTGATTCGTACATGTTAACAAGTTATACTATAATTATAAAAGTGAAATAGCTAATTCATTTATCTTAACACTATCAGTTTTACTAACAAAAATATGAAAATAAAATACAAGAAGGTAATTTTAATATTTTATTTGATAGTGGCGGATGACGATGTTGCAAGGGCCCACGGGCGAGTGTTGTAGATAAGGAGAGTGATGATAAAAGATGAGAATTACTCTTCATTTACGTTAGTGACTCTTTCGTTGCTTAGTAACTTCGTCGACACAAACACAGAACTACCATCATCTCTCGTCATAACTCTCATCATTCATAATAGTCATTCACGACCCATAGTGATATCGCCGACCTTCATCATAAATTGAAATGTTAATTTTTTTTTAATCTTTTATTTTCGTGTTTCTTTTAGTAAAACAGATAATATTAGAATAAATAGACCTAGATGTTTCATTCTCATAATCATAGAAATGGAATGTAATTGTTTATAATATAAAGATCTAAATACTAAAAATAACAAACTGTAATAATTAATTTAATAATTTTTGAAGTCAAAATCATGAAATCATTACTACTCAAATTCTCATAGATATAAATCAAAAGGAAACTGGAGTTGATCGATGGATATCTCTCACCCAAACATCCATGAAACTACCAAAAATGGTTCATATAGTGTTCTAGTAGCCGGAAATAGTCAAAAAAAAAAGAAAAAAAGAAAAAAAAGAGGCAATTTGTAGTAGTAATTCAAGTGTCATAAGCCAGTGGACTGAGTCAGACCAATTGGTTCGGTCTGGCTGTAATTAATAACAGTGCAAATGCAGTGATCGAAGCAGTATATATAGCAAGCAGTTCGCCGCATGTCACTCCTCTCATCCTCGGCACAGAGCACCAGGAAGCCGTAGTGAGCTCCATCGTCTTTCTCGCCGAGATTTATAGATCGTTTTGGCAGCCATGGGATTCTGTCATGCAAACACTGCTCGCTCTCTCGATCCTTGTCTCCGCGGTCCACGGGCAACTGTCGCCGACTGGCACATGCCCCAACTCACTGCAGATCGTGCGCTCCACCATGGCGCTCGCCGTCAACATGGATCCACCGGCGGCCACCTTCGTCCTCCGGCTTTTCTTCCATGATTGCTTCGTAAATGCGCGATGCGAATTCTACCTTTCCTTCTTATCTCACCTAAACATCAACTAGTGGTGTAGGTCTTCGATCGAAACTAATGGGCTTTGCTTTCGATAACAGGGCTGCGATGCGTCCATCCTACTGTATGATTCCACCGGCAAGAAGAGGAACTCTGCTCGCGGATTCGAGGTCGTCGACGCCATCAAATCTAATGTCGAAGTAGCTTGCCCAGCAACCGTATCGTGCGCCGACATCCTTGCGCTCGCCGCACGCGACCTTCAGACACCCAACCGGTTCGACAACAGCTACTACCGGAATCTCGTGGACAAGAAGGGGCTGCTTCACTCGGACCAGGAGCTGTTCAGCGGCGGCTCTCAGGAAAGGCTATACAGTACCGACGGTGCGGCGGTCGCTCGGGACTTTGCAGCGGCAATGGTGAAGATGGGAGCTCTCAGCCCGCTGACCGGAACCATGGGAGATATCAGATTGATACTGCAGAAGAAGAGCGAACTGATTTGTCCGTGGAAAGTTCGCGACTTTAAATTGGGATAAGGATCATTGTGTATATGTTCACTTTGTTCGGGACTCTCATCCGGTTAACACAGATCAATACTGTTGATGAGATTATTGAACCAATTGTTCCAAGTGAAACAATGAATAGCCAGAGCCATGTCGAAGATGCCGACGCCATCTTCGCCTCCTTGCGATGCCGCTTTGTTTGATTCGTTAAGCTGTGATGTCTCGCTATCGCTGGGTGATACCGCGACGTTTACCGGTGAGAATAATGCTTGCCCAACCGCAACGTTTCAACACCACGTTTTTTTGTGTTGGGCTTCCATTTTTTTTTCATTTAAATAGAGAAAAGTACCTGCTTTTGACTGGATCCAGAGTGGTGGGTCCGACACAGAGGCCCGTCGGCTCTCCCTTCCACAGGGAAGGTAGGCGGCGGGTCTATGGTTAACAAGTAATAAACGCCACGGATCTGGCTCGAACGCAGGCGGTCAAATCTGCTTTGGCCCATCAACTGTTTTGTGGGCCAAAAGCGAAGGGAGAGTGGACTAACATAAAGACCTCTCGTCTAGGTTTCCACTCGTCCCCGACGGTTCGGTCCCTCTCTTTGGCTGTCGCCCCTTGGCCGCCCGCGATCTCGTTGATTCGTCGAGTGGAGATGGCGGAGGGGAAGCCCAAGATCCAGTCCGGAGTCTGGAGCACCATCAAGCCCTTTGTCAATGGCGGCGCCTCCGGCATGCTTGCCACCTGCGTCATCCAGCCCATCGATATGGTCAAGGTATGCCGCAGATCTTCGTTCCCCTCATCCGTTCTTTGGTTCGATGCTCTTTTGCTGTTATTCATCGAAATAGGATCATGATAAATGTTGTGTTTTCTGGGGAATCTGAGAGCTTGAATCTTTTTGGGAAACGGTGTTCTTCTTTCCGTGCTAGAAAAAGCTCGTATTTTTTACGAGATTTAGCGATGGCCTCTCGGTGGATCTGTGATCTATTCTAGCTTGGTCTTTTTTGAGTTACGATCCGGTGGTTTGATGAATATTGTATGAATTTCAGGTGAGGATCCAGCTGGGTCAGGGGTCAGCTGTCCAAGTTACGAAGAACATGCTTGCCAATGAAGGATTTGGCTCCTTTTACAAGGTTCGCTTAACGTGATTTGTTTTCTGCCACAATATAAATGCCAACTCGCTGTTTATTGGAGTCATGTCTTCATGTTTTGGATCATTTTTCATCATTCTGGTGTGTTGTTCTGAGACAGGGACTATCAGCTGGTTTACTAAGGCAAGCTACTTATACGACTGCACGATTGGGTTCCTTTAGGTAATTTTGTTTCTTCATTTTTTCTTGAAATTGTCTTATTGCACAATTAGTTAAACCTGCATACTGGATTTTTTTTCCGAGGATTTGACATTTATTGGCATTGTTTATAAATCAAAACTGATCCAAATTGCTTAACCTGTGCTTGAGGTTTGCAATGGCGTAGATAATTTGCAGAACTGGTAGAATGTATTAGATTTGCACAAATGTTGTCGATTCTATATATTGGATGGTGTTTTAAGGTTACCAGTTAAAAGATGAGTTCAAGGTGGTTGCACCTTTTTTGGTATTCATGTTGGATTCTTATTCAGGTTGAATGACTTCAATTTTGACTCTAAGCAAAATGGTCAACTGGACAAGATTGATCCTTGACAATCTTATTTGGAAATCTTTGGAAACAAGCTGAGATTGCAAATGAAGCTATACTATTGTGGTCGCATCATATTTCTTTTAAGAAATTTCTTCTACTTTCTATCGACTTTCCATGGAGTCTCCTCTCGGACGAAGATAGTATGGTGTGGATTAACTTGATTGTGTTTGTGTGCCTACATTCCATGTTGATGATTAGTTAGCAAATTTTTAAAATTCAACCTAATCTCAAAAGGATTTCATAAAATTAAATGACTATAGTGTACAAGGATCCCACCAATGTGGATTTTGAGGAGAATCAACATGCATAATCTTTTGCAAATGAAGAGGTGGTTTCGGTGACTCAAATCTTGCTCACCGTCATCACCGTAGAGCAACCTTGTTGTTGCACCAAGACTTACCCTATATCGGATTTGGCAACCGGATATTCTTCTTTTAGTTTAAATTGAAATGGATATACTCGATTACTAATGTCACAAAGTTTGGCACTGTATATAAATACAAGTCATTATTCTTTTTGATTATTTTCAATCACCTGTTGACCCCTTTTTTTGTTTAGGGTGCTGACAAACAAAGCTGTCGAGGCTAATGATGGCAAACCACTGCCTTTGCTTCAGAAAGCTGCTATTGGTCTTACAGCTGGAGCAATTGGAGCAAGTGTTGGAAGTCCAGCTGATTTAGCACTCATCAGGATGCAAGCTGATGCAACTTTACCTGCAGCACAACGAAGAAACTACAAAAATGCTTTCCATGCACTCTATCGTATCATTGCTGATGAAGGGGTTTTGGCTCTATGGAAAGGTGCAGGTCCTACAGTAGTACGAGCGATGTCGTTAAATATGGGTATGCTTGCATCATATGATCAGAGCATTGAGCTATTCAGGGATTCTCTTGGTTTTGGTGAAGTTAGCACTATACTTGGTAAGATGCAAAGCAATAATGCCATCTGGTCTATTGATCTTTCTTTATGGAATACTGATTACTTTTGCAAGTGATAGTCCTCCTAGCATCTCAATATATGGTTCTTGATTTGGTGGATATCCTTTGTATTATGAAATCTGCTTTACGGATGATGCCTTGAGTCTCTAAATTGAATATAGCTTCCTACACCAGAGGTTTTCTAGAATTGTATTCAGCTAAGAATATTTCAGGATGTCTCACCCAATAGTTTTCGATCATTCTAAAATTTTAGATCTTGGTTACAAGATATTAGTCTTTGAGGTCTCATAGAAAGCACCTCTGCTATAAAATCAATGATAACCTAGAGTAGCCCCTAGAAGATTGTTGTGACCTTTGGAGCAATTCAAATTGTCTTTTAAACTTGAAAAGCTTGCTCTTTAGCCAAACATTAATTGTCTGAAAGACTTTGGTGTTGATAATGGTTTATTTTCATAACATTTGCTTTTGATTTTAATGTGGTTATACTTGTTTGCTCTGCATCGGTTTCATGAATAATCTTGTATGTGTTGTGTAAGTTTAATTTTTCTTGCAGATGTTTTCACTATATTCGTGTAGGTGTGATCATTCTTTTTTCGAAATGGCTTAGTAGCTCTTGCAGATAGCAGGGTATATCCTGAATATCTATTGTTTTGGTAATTCTTTTTTCTGGCATATCTTCTCATGTTTATTTGTCAAGTATGGTTATGGTATTCAGCTTATGCATTTAATTGGCAGAAGTTACAATAGTTTAAGTAGGACTTTGATCTGGATTATGTCTCTGTGGGCTTGTTAAACTATGCATATTTAACACCTATACCAAGTTTTATCTTTCTGTAATATAATTATGAATTTTAAAATGTGCCCATCTGGCACTTCTGCTGCAGATTGTTCTGATGCTACTGTATTTTCATTTCAGGAGCAAGTGCTGTTTCAGGGTTCTTTGCATCTGCTTGCAGTTTACCATTTGATTATGTGAAGACGCAAATACAGAAGATGCAGCCTGATGCCACTGGGAAGTTTCCTTACACTGGTTCTTTGGACTGTGTGATGAAGACCTTAAAGTCTGGCGGGCCTTTCAAATTCTACACTGGATTTCCCGTCTACTGTGTCCGAATTGCTCCACACGTCATGGTAAAAGCTTTTGTTGCTTCTAGGCAAAATTCGCTGCTCTTGTTTTGTGAACACATTGAATGGACTATTTTTCTGGATTCTTAAAAGAGGTTGTTTTGCAGATGACTTGGATATTCTTGAATCAAATTCAGAAGGCTGAGCAGGCTGTGGGCTTATAGAAATTCACTTAATCGGGAATCGGAATAAGTCTGAATTTATTTGTTTCGGAATAATATATCATTGAACACAGGCTGGTTTTGATCCCATGACAGCCTTTGGTTTGGCACCATGTAGATCGTGATTCCACCATGCGTGTGATTGTTGTTGTGTTCTGGACGTAGCTCCATACATTTTTTTTCTTTAGGTCGATACTCGAGTCGATTGGCAGGCAGTACAAGATACTCGCCTTGTTGTATTTCCATTAAAAGGATCTCAGATCTGTCATTTTCTCAATATCATAATGACTGTTCGTTATCAGTTCTTTCTCTTAGAATCACTGCTGAAGGTAATTATGATGATGTGCAGCTTGTAACTACTGTTGGCTGTTTTATGCGTCGCTTCACACAGGACGGAACCATATAGGTATATGTATGCGGCAGATAACGGAGATACGCGACCCTATGTTTGCTGTGAATCGCGATGTATTCAAATGAAGCGTTGCATTCTTTGTTTTAGTGCCTGCCATAGAGATTATGATTGGTAAATCAATGTCAAATCAAATTAAACGTGAAGCAATTGGAGACTACAAATCTATAATAAGTTGTCTCCATATGCTGTTTTAGGTGAATATTCGAGTTAATCCAAGCCGGGTTCCGGATGTCTGGTGTTGTCGGTCCGGATCTGGTTCGGGACTTCCTAAACCGGGTTCGGTCCATCTGGGTTGACGGTTTTACATCGTTTGATTCGAGCCTGATCTGTTTCCAAATCCATGGGCTGCCCTCTTAAGCCAGTCCAATAGGCCCATTTACATGCGCATCATTTAGGGCGTGGGCGCGCCCCGTGACGAGAGACGGAGCGCTACCCGACGTGATCGCCATGGTTCAGGGGGAAGTCGGCACCAAGCTCGTCCGGTTGTTATACTTTGTCGGCGCCGGAAGTATCTCCCTTCTCCCTCTCCCTCTCTACTTTCGCCTCCTATGTTCTTCCTTCTACCTCGTCACTAGCCTTTCTAATCGCGTAAATAATGCTCTATTCGATCTCTTGCGCCTCAGTTATCTGCACCAAGGGGATCAACCTTTGGCGTGATTACGAACGGAAGGCCGCCGCCACAAATAGGGCCGAGATGGCACCTCAGACGCCAGCGAAGATGGTCAATGGACCAGACGCAGCTGTCTAAAATTCTTGATTCCGGGTTAGGGTTTCTTATTTCTGGCTGTAGTGGTTCTTGCAATGCGAGGGTTTCACGCTTGCTGTTTATTGGATGCTTGATGCAACCAATCATTATCATCTTGAATTAATTATGGATCTGTATATATGCTTTCTCTTGAAAAGGCCTACACGAATAAGACATGATTGTACCGTGGATTGTTGTTCTTTCTGTATACTTGAATAGTGGAGCATGCTCTACGTATTTCCTTTTCACTTGTTCACCTTAGTCGGTACCTGAACTGTTAACTATGGAAATATTTGAGTGTGTTTGCTGCAGTAGAATGTTGTTTCTTGTTGGCAGCGAAGAGCCATAGTCGGCGAAAGGAACTCTGCCATCAATTTGAGTTTGATAGTTATTGTAATCTTCGTCAGTTTGCTATGATGCTAGGCCGTATTAACGGAGAGAATGCGTAAGATGAGTACAACAGAAGGCACGGCATATTACCTTGGATAGTTTGAGGCTGTATATCTTATGCCAAATGATACTTAGAGCACTTTGGAGGTTGTGCCAAAAGGATCTATGATGGTGATGACGAATGGATTTTGATATGTTCATGTCATGGAAATGTAGAGTTTCAGGTCAGAGAGACATTTATCTTTCTTTTTTGGCTGTTGAGAAGGAAAATGGGATGATACATACTTGATGGCTAATTTGTAGTTCTAGTTTAAGTCACAATGTAATGTTAATTCATCGTGATATGTTGTCTTACAATGTGAACTTGTGTTACTGTGTCAAACGAGCGTTGCTTAAGCTGGACAGAAACTGGTTTATTAAGTTTTTCATAGGTCGATTAGTGTATTAGAAATTGGAGAAGATGTTTTCCTTGAATTAATTCTAGATCTGTATATATACTTTCTCTTGAAAAAAGGCTTACATAAACAAGACATGATTGCAATGATTTTAAAAGCGTTAGGCGCGAAGGTCCCAAAACATCCAAGACGCTAGGCGCTCGCCTAAGCGAAGCGAGGAGCTCTGAAATATTAAAATATAATAAATATATTAATATAATTAATAAATATGATTATTTAAATAAAAATCATATTAATTTAAAAATCTATTGTTAATAGTTGTTAGAGAGGGAGAAAGAATTGTTAACAATAACATAGGAGGATAAAAGGGTCACTAACGGTGGGCGGTAACAGTTGAGAAGCGGAAGTGAGAAGTTGGCGGCAGCGAAGGATTAGTTTAAGACGGCCAGCATGCGACGATGGCAGCGGTAGCTCTAGAGGGCATCTGTCGCTGGCATAAGAACATGTGGTCCTCTCCCTTGACAGTGGTAGGGATTGGACATGGAGAAGCTACGAGCTCTTGCTAGGTCGTCGGACTCGTCCGTCGACGACAGACGAAGTCTCAGTCCACTGCGTCTGCGGCGGAGGTGGCAGCAGAAAGCATCGGTGGCAGAGACAGAAGCAGTGCTAGGGTTGGCTCGGGGTCGTGCCAGCGTGAAGGCTGGCTTTTGAGGCTAAGAAACTAGGTTAGTTGGTTCAATCGAACCAACTAACTATTGTTGAAGCCTTATTTGAATCGTGCGCTCACCCGAAGCACTCGACGCCTGGGCTCGAGCGAGCGCCCAGGCGGTGCCTCATCGAAGCGCACCGCATGGTCCATACATGAGGCGCTCCGACCTTGCCTCACCTTGCTCTCTCGCCTACTGGATCATTGCATGATTGTTCTGTAGATTGCTTTTCTTTCCATATATGTGAATAGTGGATCATGCTTTATGTATTTCCTTTCACTTGTCCACCTTAATCGGTACCTGAACTGTTAACTATGGAAATATTTGGGTGAGTTTGCTGCAGTAGAATGTTGTTTCTTGTTGGCAGCGAAGAGCCAAAGTCGGCGAAAGGAACTCTGCCATCAATTTGAGTTTGATAATTATTCACCAGTTTGCTAAGAGTAAGATGCTAGGCCGTACTAGCGGAGAGTATCCATATATGTGAATAGTGGATCATGCTCTGTGTATTTCCTTTCACTTGTTCACCTTAATCGGTACCTGAACTGTTAACTATGGAAATATTTGGCTGAGTTTGCTGCAGTAGAATGTTGTTTCTTGTTGGCAGCAAAGAGCCAAAGTTGGCGAAAGGAACTCTGCTTTCAATTTGAGTTTGATAATTATTATAATCTTTCACCAGTTTGCTATGATGCTAGGCAGTACTAGCGGAGAGTATGCATAAGATGAGTACAACAGAAGGCATGACATGTTACCTTGAATGGTTCGAGGCTGTATGGATTATGCGAAATGATACTTAGACCACTTTGGAGGATGAGCCAAAAGGTAAATGATGGAGATGATGAATGGATTTTGATTTGTTCATGTCATGGTAATGTAGAGTTTCAGGTCGGAGGGACATCTTTCCTTCTTTTTTGGCTGTTGAGGAGGAAAATGGTATGATACCTACTTGATGGCTAATTTGTAGTTCAAGTGACAATGCAATGTTAATTCATTGTGATATGCTGTCTTACAATGTGAACTTGTGTTCCTGGGTCAGAATGACCGTTGCTTAAGCTGGACAGGAACTGGTTTATTAAGTTTTTCATAGGTCGATTAGGGTATTAGAAGTTGGAGAAGATGCTTTCCTTCTAAATTTCGTGAAGAACCTGTTCCATGCTATATATTTATATATGAGCTTCTAATCACATGGAACAAGCTGTCTCGGAGTTGGAAGAATTTATTCTCAGGACCAATTCTAATTGTTTTTGGTTAAGGTTGAAACTGGAATAGTGAGAAAGCAAAATGTATTGCGATTTCTATGGTAAAGGTGATTTACTATAGGCATGATGATAGGAAAGGGAGATGATAGAAAAAGAATATGGGGAAACAAAAAGGAATATATAGAAGTGAAGCATAAGTGGTTAGCAGGGCTACACAACTCAAATGTTTCATTCTCTGAGACATCTGTGATTATGACTATTGCTGCCTTGTTTCATTTACTTGATTGTATGATCTAAGAGCATTTTATAGTTGACAAAGTTGTCAGCGTCACCTTCACCTTGTGACTTTACTAACAGAATTTTTATGCATTGGTGTATTGTTCTTTTTCTATTGGTATTAATCTAGAATCAATGATCAAAGGTTCTAGCCTCTTCTTGGCAACTCAATATTGCTTATTAGGTAAACCGTTTCTCGTCTTGAGAAGCAGACATTAAGCAGGCATATTTCTAATAGCAGAAAGCAGAATAGAGCACAAGATACTGCAACAAGATAATATTAGGACATTAGATTGTGCTTGGTGATGAAGTATTTTCCTGTTTTGGGTGCAAGATGTATGTACATTTTTTAAAAGGTTGTTTCCGATGGTACCAAGTTGATAAATATACACACTGAAGGTCTCCTCCGGTTGTTGGATACACATCTGTTTCTTTGATCGATGCACAAATTTGCTGTCTGGAGAAGAAGATGCATAATTTTCAATTATTGTTGGTGTCCAAGGAATTATCCCATGAGTAGATCTTGGTTTTGAGTTATCCAGATGTGATGCCATATTATGATGAGGTTACTGGCTGAGGAGGTTTGATTGGGCAAATAATTGATTCACCACCCAGGAAAAACATTGGTTTGTAGTTCCTTGTGTCTTTCATCTTTTGATTGGGAGCATATCCCTGAATTGCATGTCAACTGGAACACAGTTTGACTTAAAAATACATCTCGATCTGTTGGTGAATTTATTGAAGCAAACCAAACAGAGGTCTTGCAAAAGAAAGTGTTGAAGAAGAAATTGATATCAGATCCTCTTTTTTTTTTTAAATCTTATAAGCCATGGTTGCAAGCAATTGCAATCTACAGTCATGAACCTCTTGTGTTGTTGGTATTGCATGGTCACTAGTGTTTCTGAAACTAGATGGGGGAGTCAACGACAATTTTGGTCGCACAGGGAATTCTGGTGACCTACTTGCCCAACAAGCAACGTCGAATCACATCGATGACCCAACTGAGACCTCAGTTTCAACCTACCCATGTTGACTTGGCTCAGGTTCAGGTAATTCCAAGATGGAACGAGACACATGAAGGATTTCAGATGCAAGCTCGGCTGGAAACCATCAGTGGCATTCTTATTAATTGGGTGACAGTTTCCCGCAAGGCTCCATAATTGGGGTTTGGCAATTTGAGTTGGTGAGCGAGAAGATGGCGTCGTTGTTGCATCTCTCTGCCGCGATGGCCTCTCCGTGATGATTAGACTGACCGAGAAGGATGGTTGATCGATCGATCCAAAGGGAGGAGGGAACGAGGAGGAGGTAAAATACGAACTTTACAGAGAAGGGACTCCATTTCCAGCTCAAGCTTCACCTTGACACTGACATGATTGACTGTAGCGACTCCTTTCGGTATGACTACGGCGGGGGTGGTCAAAGGAGAATCCTTCAGCAACCGGACAAAGAGAGATGTTTTCATTCAAAGGCATAATAAACAAGGTCGGCAGTGTGGACGCATGCCTTTTTTTTTTTATTTTTTACATTGACCAGAAGACGGATCAATTAGTCTCGACACTGGAATTGGTGCCGTAGGAGCTTTTTGCTCCGTGACAACACATCCGTTCCGATTAAACTTTGTTGGTCTGACGCTGATCCGCTCTTACTACAGCAGAAGCAGACGGAGAAGACCGAGCTCAGCCCACATGTTGATGCCAAGCATAGACGACCGGAGGGAAGGCGGAGGAGCTCTCAGTTCTGCAAACGCATACGGAGGGGAGGAGTGAGAGTGACTGGCACCGGATGACGTTTAAAAATTATTCCAACGTTCGCGGCGGGTCTCAAGGCAAAGAAGGGCAGCAGTAGTTATCGACGATCCACCGTCAGGCGGAAGAAAAAGAGGAGAGCATCCATCCAAGCAGCAGTAGCACAGAGTCCACAAATAACACAACTGGTCGCCCGGTCAGATCTACCTAACACTCACTATTTCTATATATATATATATTTTTTTTTAAAGAGGTTGATGAAGCATTCTTTATAACGCCATCTACGGAGGATGGATGTTCTCCGACACCCACCAAAGGTTCTGCGTGAGTCAGCTTCAAGAGGGGATCTCATCCACGTTTCGATCCATCATCGACTTCATCGTCTGCATGTACGCATAAAATAATTAACAAAAAAAAAAAAAAAAAAGATGCATGAGAAGCAGTAGAAAGAGCGAGGGAAGGGAATGGACAACACGGCAGTAGTGATTCCTGTGGGAAGGGAATAGGGGGCGTGACCACCTACCTGCATTGGAGATTCTCCAACCCCCCAATAAACAAATGTCGATGTCAACTCCCATGCAGAAAGGGGACAAAGCTTCACGAGATCCCCAACGGTTGCCATACCAATTTTTTTTTAAATGCCATGCTCTTCCCTCCATCATCATACTCTTACCCTCAGGACCACTGCGTCCTAATATTTGCTTATGCTGTGGAATATTTGTACTTTATGCCAATTTGGTGTCTTCATCCTGGGAAGATGGATACGAATATTCGTATGAATAATAATTATATATATATAAATTTATGAAAAAATCTCGAGCATTTTAATTTTAATTTTATTTTCTTCTAATCACATAAAATCATTATTTTATTTTTATCTCCGTCTAGATCATATCTCTTTTGGCCATCGACTACAGTCTCTGTTGTTAGTGGCGGAGGGGCACAGTCTTCTCCCGTCGCTCCCTCTTGTCGTCAATCGTTGATTAGAAAGAGGAAGCATGTCCTCATCGTCTCATTCCATAGCCTTTTCTCACCGTCAATCGTGAACGAGGATCGGGGGGGTGTGGTTTGCCCTCGCCTACGACCTTCGTTGCTGGCTAAGTTGTTTTATGTCATGTTTAGTTCTTCGATCAATTTATGTGTTGACTTAGATTCAATACCTTTTCATGTGACCCCAAGATTCTACCGAGGGTAGCCCACAGAGAAAACTTATTTTGTCTTCTCAAAATAGTTCATCTGATTTGATTAAATTATCATTAATAATTTATTTAAAGTAGACGAGAAATTAAGATTTAAAGGAATATGATCAATTTGAGGTCACCCTCTATGAAATTAGCATTGTTTTCGGGAGATATTTGTTGGTGTCACGATAAAATTGCGCATGTGGTCTTCTGACGTACATATCCATGTTACCTATGAACTGTGGCTAATTAGGGGAGGGTTATATATTAGATATAAGCAACATATTGACTAGCCAATCTCCCAAGTCCAACCAAGTCATGCTAATGATACCTTAAACAAATTAATGTTTATGCAGCATTCCTTGATTAAAGACATTAAGTATGTTAAATCCATATACAAGTCATGAGCCCATCAATGCCAGACAAGAAGTACGTATCAGTGTTCGTATAGAATGAGTCAAACGCTCTTGTCGGAGGAAAAGTATGCATGAGATTGCATGCACAGACGCCAAAGTTGAATAAGTTGTAGGGGATGCTATTCCTTTGCAATAGAAACAAACCGAGGTCAAACACCAACGCCTAATCATGGATGTTGCTGTTGAAATGGGAAGGAGAGAGAGAGAGAGAGAGAGAGAGAGAGTTGAGTCCAACATACCAGTCGCGGTATTCGAAGGGGAGGAATTGGGATTTCCAAGCTTGAAGAGATCATTCATTCATTTGTTTATATGTCCACATCATTTGTTCCTAATCCCAACTCCTTCCGTGACCATGTCTACTTAAAAATATGATATGGTTTTTAGCTGCAGTGTTCTATGTATACGTTGTTCGATACATCATTAAAAATCTCGAATTTAATGTGGGTCCAGCTGTTCATCACAAATCCTATTTCGGATCGACGGAGGCTTCAAAATCTCATAACAATTATCAAAGGAGAAAAAAAAAAAATTCTTGTGAGGATGTGATTATGAGACTACTATTATCAATTTTAGTTTAAATATTTTGGCCAATGAAATTAGAATTGAGTCAAATGATTCGTCTCGGGACTATACCTCACATGTCCTATGTTAAAATTATATAAGACCTATAACATGCCTTAACTTTTCTTATTCGGATTCCATCCCTTTTTTTTTTGTCTTGATGTATTATATTAAAACTTAAAAAAAATAAGAATTTTATTTCTCTAAAAATTTAAATTTAAAATCATGATTTCGGATTGTATATTGGGATGACATTCTCGATTTTAATTCTAGAATCGAGAAACAGTCTCAGGACAGCGTATAATGCTCATCCATCCAGGTTTAACTCACATACTTTTCTTTTAGCTTTTTTATTTTAGTTATGTTAGATTTTTATTTTCTGCTCTGACATATTAAGCATGATTTAAATTAAACAGACAGCAGTAGAAAATATAAAAATGGTGCACAATTCGCTACCATTTTTAAAACACCTATATCAACAAGAACACACGCAGGGGTCAGATCTGTAGCTCTCACAGTGAAAGTTGTGGATTCCAGCAAATAATTTTCTTGGATCTACTGGACAAGACCACACACACACACACACACAAAAAAAAAAAAAACACTGTTTTGGTATTTTTCTAGCATCACCAAGTTGACCCAATCAAAAGAGGAGGCTGTTCAACCAGCAGCGTTCTTAGCCACTCCATCATGTGCGATATTATTCTGTAGTTTGTGAGGATCTCAATATGATTCCTAAGAACACAATCACCGTAGTAATTTGTGGGTTTCACTCTCCATATAAATATTGCTGCCAAATAACCCTCATCCATCTGCACAGCCAAGATTCCATTTCCTCGTCCATTTTTGTATCTGAGGCGATTTTATATTCTTATTTTTTTACATATTTACTTACCTATAATTTGTGGAATCCAATTGAATAGAGATATGGGTTAAGGAGAGAGAAGATAGATTAGGAGGTTTTTATTTGGGGCTATCATTGTCACTATATTGTGGTAATTATAAAAATTAAAGAATAAAATTCTATTCTAGAATAAATTTTTTTTATGTTTATAAATTTTTATATGGCTATTGCGTTGGTGTTAGGCTAAGGGCGAGATCATATAAGTGTGGTGTAGATAAACTTAATTATGATGGGTTCTACAAGAAGATTGAGTCATAGGCTTAAGATTTACTTTAATAAGTGATACTAGACTTAAGGTGTAAAAAAAAAAAAATCTTGTTTGTTTAGTATAAGTGTGTAAACAAAAAATCTTTAATATGAAGCTAAGATTGTGTGGAATAGACTTAAGGTTGTCTTCTAGTTTGTCTCTTCTCCTTAGGTATTTAGAAATTTGATTGAGAATACTTGATATATATTGAAGTTTTTTTATTTCTTTTTAATCACTTATGTATATTAAAAAATAAAATAAATAAATAATCAATGATAACCCCAATGCCTTGTGGTGATTATGGAGGGTAAAAAATGACATTCTATTTTAAAAATAACATTATTTTTGTATTTGAGATTTTTTATAACATTATTTTAAAATAACATGACTAAGTAACTTGATGACTATAAGTAAGGGCAACATTTAAATAAGTATTTTTGTGTACACCACAAAAGATTTAATTGTGATAGATCACATAAGGAGATTGAGTTAGGTGATTTATGATTTTTTTTAACAAGTGGTATTGATTATGGCTTGTTTATATAAGTGTGTGAAAAAAAAAAAGGAGAATATCCTATAATGGGAAACTATGACTATATGGGATTGACTCAAGGTGATGTTAAATTAATTCATGTGGAGTCAAATTATGATATAATAGTTTGAATTCTCTCTTAATCACAAGATGTCTGTTCTTGCGCCTTGGGCATTATAAAATTTGATTGAGGATATTTCACATGTGATGAAGGTTTTGATTCCTTCTTAATCACTTAGTATATAAATAATAAAATAAATTTATTAAATAGTTAGCTAATTATGTTACATTATCTATGACTATTTTTTAAGAAAGGAGTAGCCCTCTGAATCCGGCATGTTTTTTATTTTTATTTTTTTTATCTACATATCTCTTTTGTACATCAACTATTCGATTAATATATTCTACTTCTCTTTTTGAAGGAAAAAAAAAACTTAATTTTCCTTTTTGTTCAATTAATAGAAAGAACAAATGAATTCAGCAGAAAATGGCAAGAAGAGCACAGATTGAGATTGAAATCGAAATGGATGAAACAGAGCACTCGCACATACTAAAATTTCCTTTTAGTTTTGCTACTTCCTCTAAGAAAAGAAAGGAAAATATAAATAAGTCCACACAGCAGCAGCAGCAGCAGCAACCCTATCTCCTCCCATCACAACCCAACAAAAAGGACAACATGCACACATCCACCAGCCACCAATAGCTTCTCCAATCCTCACATCCGAATGCACTCAACCACTTATTCCCTCCCTCCCAATACAAAGATAAATCCAAATACAGAATCATAAATTTAGCACAAGCTCTCAGGTCTATTATCTGAAAAAAAAATAATCTCAATCTGATATCTTTTTAGAGTTTCTCTGCATAACAACCAATGCCCCCCCCTCAGAGCAACTTTTGCTTGACATCGAAAACTTTCTTTCCTTCTTTTCGTTTTCTGTCTCTCAAAGACGACATGGGATTTTAGAAATCAGCGGTCGTACACCCTTGCAACTGAGAAGAGAAGCAGCTGAGAGAACGTGATGGTGTGGGAGACGAGAGGCGTATTCTCCGGTGGAAGCATCTCTTGTTTTGCGGAACCCACAGCAGGTGGAAGCATCCCCCCTGACGACATGACTCTCTGCACAACACACTGCTCACCCACAACATGCAAATACTACAACGTATGTATGCAGCAGTGATGTACTACTACTACTACTTACTACCTACCATGTTTGCCTTGTACAGTTGCACTGTTACCATCTCCCAAACAGCTAAGCTATGTATCTCCTCTGTGTGTTTCCTTGAGACGAGCATCACAAAGATGCCCATATCAGTCTCGTTAGGATCTTTGAGATATTAGGCTTAGCAGCAGTCTAAGGAGAAACATACGCCGCGATCCGTTTCCTTTTGTATAATCCATGACGACGAGTTAAATGGGTGTATATATCTTCCTACTTTTTCTATCTCTCATAATACATTATATTTCTGAGTTCTTTTATATGTAAATTATTTTCTTTTTTAGATGGTTGTGGTCAACACATAGATAGCTCTTAGTTATTTTCTATTTTTAACTCATTATATATATATATATATTTGAATATTTACACTGATGCATGTTATGATTTCTAAATCAATAATGTTGGGGTCAATCTAGTCAGTACAAAAAAACATCAAGTTTGACATCAGTTCAGTCCAAAAACTTAATTAGTTTAGTAAACTATACACCAAACTCAACATACATCATTCAACTCTTTCTATCTTTATCGATATTAATATTATTCCTCGGTCATCTTTCAATACGAATAGAGTGAGTTGCTGTTGAATTCTGAAAGCTTGACCTACAAATCTGGAACTACAAGAAGTCGTCATGGGAAAAGAATTATCTATGGCTCAAATTTCTCTATAATATTATTATCTGTCTAAAAAATGCATATTAGAGTTTTTCCTATCTAAGTCGTGTTGTTAGATCTATGTAAACTTGAAAAAAATTGCAATTTTATATGCCAACAACTGATTATTGCTTTTTTTTTAAAATAAATCAACTTCTTCTAAATACCAAAACTTTCTAACAATTTTTCGTTGTTTAATGTTCCCCTGGATTCACTAAGCAAATTAAGTTTTCCTCAGATTTAAGTAAAGTCACATTATTTCATGTCTATAAAAATTACACTAATAAATGTTTAATTTGTTTTTTTATTAATGTTTCCAATACTCTATAGCACCGTTAATTGGTGGCTATATGCATGCATCTCTATCGTATACGACACCCACAATATATAAATATATATATAGTGATCCACATTATTATACTACGCTAACGATGGCATAAGACAGAATAGTCTAAATAAGGACAAGTCCAATCAAACCAGTCCTCGAAAGTGTACCATCTCATCCAACTCAACAAACTTGCGAAGTGACCTAATAAAAAGGGTCCGTCAATTTTTCTTGAAACAATATGAATCTTGATATATAATTAAGTAAAAAAGAATAAATAGCGCCGTCAAATCGTGACGTTCTAACAGATGCTTGTTCATGAAAGTAGACCCACACGACCTAACTCTTAAATGGCACCCAACCATGAATGAACATGTTCCGAAGACTTTTAAAGTGTCGCGCTGCAAATTGCTTTGATCCAAATCTGCAAACATTGTTGTAAGCTAATCGTATATACTTGCGGATTTGGTCGAGAAAACCTCGATCGACATACATACACTGCTTGGCATCTCTCAGGTTCGAGTCCATGCGTAAACGTTAGAAAGAAATTTTTTTTTGATGCTTTGTTGTTCTTAATTCCTCCATTAAATCCTGCGAAAGACACCTTCATTTACCGTGAAGGTTATTTAATGCGGTGCTCGAGAGAATGCAGATAGCATTTCAATTAATAGGCTGAGATGGAACGACATGGAGCGGAAGAGGGGAGTAAAGGGCTCGAATGGAGGAAACTTCGCAGGTTGGAAAACGTTGCCGTCAAGAGGGAGGCAAGTGTCAACGCTGATACCTCCTTTCTATCACATTGTAAGAGTGTTAGAACTGTTGACTGATAACCCCTTCTGTACGCTCCCATCACAATTCATACTCCTTTTTCTTTCGTGATACTGTTCCTTTATCCCCACACAGCGGAGGGGGGGAGGGTGGGGAATTATAAAAGATGATCAGTGAATGCGGGGAATACTTGATGAAGTCTCCCCTTCTACAATCATTGTTCTTTATTGTTTCCGCTACTTATCCTTCCACCCTTGTTATTAATAATGTTATTACTCTTCCCGGTCTTCTCTTTCAGTCTTTCTTCTTCCCTCATCTCCTAGGCCCCAATGGTTGTGTAGAAAGGAAGGGAGGGGGAGGGGGGAGGGGAGAGGGCCGGACATGGGGGAAGAGAAGGACAAGGAGGTGGTGGGTGGACACGAAGATGACAACGAGAGGAGCGTAGGGAGCAGCCGATCCCCAAGCCGAAAGAGGCCGCTGGAAGTCCTTGATCTCAACGAGGATGTGACGATCGACAGCAGCGAGGGCGGCGAGGAGGTGGTGGCGGACGGTGACGACGATGGTGAAGGTGGGAGTTGGACAGAGGTGGCGAGAGGAGGGAACTCTAGCAACAATAGCAGCACAGACAACAACTGCAACAACAAGAGCGGCGACACCACTGAAGGGAGCAGCGGAAGAGCCCCCACCGTGAGACAGTACGTACGTTCCAAATTGCCGAGGTTGCGGTGGACACCTGATCTCCACCTTGCCTTCGTCCATGCCGTGGAGAGGCTCGGTGGGCAAGAGAGTAAGGCTCCTCTCTCTACCTTCACTCACCCGGTCTCCTTCCCAATTCTCCTCATCCTATCTTACTTAAGACTTGGTATCTAATTTCAAGAAAAGTAGTAACTTGACGATCATGAGCTGCAGGGACAGTTCCTCTTTATTCTGTTCGCCTATTAGATCTGCATGCATCTATCATCCGGTTACCTTTTTTGTGCCTGTATTCACTTCTTTGGATGGAACGGATGGTGCAGGAGCCACACCAAAGTTGGTTCTTCAGCTGATGAATGTGAGGGGGTTAAGCATAGCTCATGTAAAGAGTCACCTGCAGGTGAGGGAAAAGGACCGGTGATGGGGCAGCCACCACAACAGTGTCTGTGGTGCATGCATGCCGAGATGATGGGGTTGTTTCCATGTTATGGTGTTTGTGGCTCTCGATTAATTCGTTTTTTTCTCTTCGCCTGTTTAGATGTACCGAAGCAAGAAGCTCGATGGATCGGGCCAAGAAAACTCCGCCATTTCTTCAGGTTTGGCTTTTATCACCTCTTCCAATCTATCAAACAACATCTGTGGTGCCATATCTAAGATTACATTTAAGACATATCCTTTGAGAAATCACAATAATTGTTTCCTCTTGTCGACTTCTGCCGAAAAAATCTGACATCCTTCCGTCATCACGAACTATCGCAGTTATGACACCCATGGATTTGCACCTGAGGGAACATCATCGCCTTCACGAGATGTTTTACCGAAGAACAGATTCATTCCAGCCCTTCAGATTGGGCAGTGGGGGTTTCTTCTCGTCCAGGAGCATCCATGAGCCGGATCAGTTCCACAACGCTTTCCGTGGATCGCAGTTTCTGCAGGCGTCGGTTCTTAGAAGCAGCAACTTTGGGTACCGTCTTTTGGATCTCTAAACCTCGCAAACCCTAAATTCTTGACTTTTGTCTTTGGTTTCGCCTCCTCTCAGCAGACACCGAGAATGGGAGTTCGATCGGCAAGCAGCAGCATGGGACAGTTGTTTACAAGATCAAGGTCCTTCCAAGGGATTGATACATGACATGATCTTTACCCAAAACAGGAAGCCATCAACATCCCGTCTGTTCGATGTGCGGGATGCCATCAGCGGCAACGGGAATCCCGGCACTGTGCACCAATTCCTCGAGGGAAGAAGATGGTCACCTGCAGACATGATCGAAGCTCGTAAAAGGGAAGGAAACCGAACTGGAAACTTTGATTGGATCGGTAGCAGCGGATATCCCCTTGCGAAGGCTGTTCCCGTGGATCCGGCCTCCCGTAATGCCCTATTTGGATGGAAAGGCAACAGCAACATCTGCATCCACGATGAGGTTCCCCCAAACTCTCAAGAACATTTCCAAGTTGATGAGGTATCACGTTCAACGCTGTTTGATGGAATCATCGTCTTTATTTTGGAATTCTTACCTCCTTTGGGCTGGTCATCTTGGTGGTGCAGTCGCATCGGCGTCAGGATAAACCACTGCGCAACTCTGAAGATATGCATGCAAAAACAGAAACGCCAACGAAAGATGCGAAGAAGATGAGGATGGCGACGACCACCAAGGATCTGACCCCCGACCTGCAGCTAAGCTTGAGATCGAGCTTGATCAATGATGGAGGATATGAGAAGAAGAGTCTTGAAACTGAAGAAGTAAATAGTGTGCTCTCACTTTCACTCCCTCCCCCTACTCCAATGCAACGAGAAAAACATATCAAAGCTGAGATGCAGTTCTTAGGGATAGGTAGCAGCAAGAAGGCCGCTCTGGGGCTGAGTACTTTAGATCTGACCATGTCGATTAGAGCATCGGAGTGAGATCTTTCAAGTACTTGTTCCAAGGCCTTTAGGAACTTATAGCTTCCTTCCTGTTCATGAAAAATAAGGTAAAGACCAATGATTTAGTCCGAGTCCATTTAGTTAGCTGTATGAAGTTTTTTACATACATTTGGTGAGTGCAATGGCAATCTGAAATTGATATGTTACCATTCAAACCATTGACAACTATGGTACAGTCTCAATCATGTTTATGCCTTGTAAATCCTCCATTGCTTGCCTTTTTCCATCATAGTTTTGTTCTCTTCTTTCATCTTCTTGTTTCGCTTGGAAACAGTACGCATAATATCTCTGAGTAAAATGTATCATAATGCTTCTTCGATATTGCCGTAGGAACTGTTTCCACAGTAACTTGTTTAACTGTGTCAGCAGTTCTCTCTCTTGAAGAAATTTCTACTCAACCTAACATTACCTCAGGAGAGATGAAACTTCAAGAATGATTCATGTGTACCTCTACTAGCTGCTTGACCCCAAAGACTAGTCAAAATTCAACAGTGTTAAATAAATAAAGAAAGCTACAGAAATAATGGCTTTTATCTTGTTCGATTGAGAATATAATTTCACAATATAGCAAATGTGCTGGTCTGGGGATTTCATGGTGACCATAGTTTTACCTATGTTTCGCTGTGTTGCTTCAGATGCTTCCTTCTTTTCAGGATCTTCACCACTGAGCTTCTTTACATTCTCATTCTCTTATGCAAATATTAGATAAGAACAATCACATTTTTCATAATATTTAAAGCTGTCATCTGCTTATTTCTAAACTTCAGTTTGATGTTTTCCTTTTCTTGCATTTTTTGAGAAGTTATTTTTTTTTGTACATGTTTTAGATCTTTGCATTTCTCAAGAAAGATTTTAAATGTATTGTATAAACTGTCAAAGAAAGTTCTCAGAGTGTATGTGTCACAGTCCAACAAGCGGACGAAAAAGAAGTCAATTAAAATCAAATGACACAACAGGATAGAGTGACCCGTTATACAAGTAATAGATTCATAGTTTAAGATCATCACCTTCTTAGGATTTTAAGGAGTTCAGAAATGTTCAAGAAAATTATGTAGGTAGCAATACTGCGAAGCCTATTAAAAGAAGCAGAGTACTTCCATTTTCCCCCTAGCAGTATTGCCAGGCTGCCCACATCGCTTTGATTTCTTAATTACAATGTGATTTATTGTTCGTGAGTTCTACATCCAGTCATAGTTGGGTTCAAGCTCTAGTAAGAGATTCTTCTTCTACAGGTTCAGAGAAGAATAGATGCTCTTAGTGAAGTCATGGAAAAGGTCCAGTGAGGATTGTTGATGCCATATCATTATTACTGATGGTGAAACCTGAAGGGTTATACATCCAGTCATAGTTGGATTGAAGCTCAAGTAAGAGATCCTTCTTGTACAGGTTCATAGAAGAACAGATGCTGTTAGTGAAGTAATGGGAAAAGTCCAGTGAAACCTTAGTGATTCCATGCCATTAATTACTGATAGTGAAAACTTACAGGGTTAGAATCCTAATCCTAATCCTAACTAAACAGATGCATTACTCTCTCCTTCTCTTTTTATTACTGTTCAATGACCAAAGTGGTTTTCAACTACTTGTTTCTGTACTCATTTATAATAAACTGAGAGATATCAATCAAGCCAAAGCATGTAAAGGGCAGCCAGAATTAACTCATTTGACGGCATAGAGATAAGGTGCAACGATCCGGTTATCCTAGATGCTTACAGGAATGTTACAGACAATTTGGTTGACTGCTCGAACAAAAATGAAAAAAAACGATCAAAGTCATTTGGAGTTTGGGTAAATATAATTTTGGTTCCACTGTTGAAAAAATTCCCACATATAGTATAACTTACACCACTATAAACTATCCAAGTAATTTGAAATCACTTGTGGAAAGCCAGCCTTTCAGCACAAGTTACAATCTATCAAACTCTGTTTCGGGAAATCTAAATTGAGATCAATTTTGATTTTGTCAAACCAGACAAAGCTACTAATGAATCCAGGTCTTTTAATTAATTGCTAATGAATCAGCGTAGGTTATTGCGGGCCACGAACAGAGTCAATCGGATGAATAGTACAGGGGGATTTCAAACAGATCAGGTAAGAAAAGGTTTCAGTACCTCATATTTGACTTGCCTAGAAAATTTCTGTACCTCATAGCTAACTTTGTCTAAAATTTGCATCTTTGAGTAGTTGTATCATCACATTGGCTGACACTTAAGGATCCTATTCAACTAGTATCATCTTTGAAAGAAAATAAAATGGCCAAGAAAACATCTGGATACTATATTGATATGAACTTGAAAGAGACATAGTCCACATCAAGAGACTACTTAAACTAGTAAAAGTCCCATATAATTGTCTTCCTGTGATGCAGTTGCTCTGCAGATGCAGAAACAAGAGTTCTGTAACTTAAAAGATGTGGAAAGACACAAGAAGCGCTTGCGGGCTTTGGGATTTAGGCTGCAAAGAGAACCAACTGATACGAAAGAATCTGTAAAGAAACAATGATTGTTGATTTTGATCTAGTGGTTCTCATATGATTGGTTCCTGAGATACCATCTTATAGATCACTGAAAGTTGTGTGTCGATCTCCAACAGCAAGAAAAAAGCAAATAAAGTAATATAACAAATATGACGAATTCTTGCACAAGTAATATACACACACATATCGAAGATGAGATATCCAGTTCAGACACACTAGAAACGCAGTGCCTTTGAACTTAAATACGAGTTTTTTCCCATCTGTTGGAAGCAGCTAATGGCAAAACGAATGCCGAGACATTCACAAAGAATGATTCATATACTCGATGAATTTATGCAATGTTGACATGTGAAGCGTAATAGATAGAAACAGCAGATAAATTGAAAGGAAAGGAAGGGACAGTACTATTACCTCCCTCCGCTGTCACGCCGCCGCCGCCGCCGCTGTGCGAGGTTTCCAATAGTCGGCTCCGCCACTTCGTGGACGAGGGAAAACGAAGCAGTTAAATCATCGACGGGCAACACCAGAGGTAAAAAGGACGCCCCATGGACCTCCGCTGACAGAGCCTTGTGTCGCCGCAGGTCGTAGTAAGTAGACTTCAGACTGAGACCCAACTCATGCCCCGTATCAGCCGCTCATTCTTTAAGCTCTCTAGGTAACTATCAGAAATGGAGATAATGCCGAATTAACATCGTATTTATCATCCATGCCACAAAACACAAAAGGCAAAAAGCAACAAACACGACTGAATCTGTCGATATAAAAAGATTTTGGAATGATTTGGTCCACCAAATACCATTTTTGAATGACATGACTTTCCAACCTAACGATAGAAATCCATCCATGCGAGCAAGCAAAGTAATTAACATGTTACCTTGCACAGCACCTCACAGTCATGACAAGTTTGTGCTGGACCCTCCTCGACATGACCATTAAATGCACCGGTGACATCGCTGCCGATCTTTTCCCCGGAGTGGACGGTGGTACGATACATGATCTGAACCCTTCAAACGCATTTGTCTTGTATCTCCTGACTCCTCTCCTCAAACTTATCGATGACCATATCCCTTGTCAATAGCAAAACTAGTCAGACAGCATAAATTGTTTTTTTACCGATAAGAAAATGCAACGTAAATTATTGAATTTAAGATCCTCCTCCCAAGTGGCCGTACCATATACTCCTGTCAAGATAATAATGCCATATCAAAAGCCATGGTATAAGATGATCCCTCCAAAACCGGCCATCACATGGTCTCGTATCATCGTAGCCGTCTGCCTGATTAGATCTCAATCACATGAACGGTTATGATGACAGAGAGCATATGATGGACGGCATTGGAGGGGTCATTCATACCCTTCGGTATGCACGGAATCCCAAGGATCCCGGGACGACCCCGCTGGACCCCAACAGCTCCATTGTATCAGATCCGCCAATCAACAAGGTCGCTTGGGATGCCTCAACTATCCCCTCCAACTCATCATCGACCGGCACTCCCCCCCAACAAATGGTCCGCATCCATAAGTCCGGCCAGCATATTGCTGTTGAATCTTCCTCGTACCTAATGGCAGCGACGTCTCCGCTTCTCCTCCGCCTCCTCTTTCTTTCCCTAACCTTCCACTTTAGTATATCTGGCGCCCATCCCCACAGATCCAGACTCACCGCTTCAGAGGATGAGCAGATCTCTGCAGCGACGACGGCGGCTGCGGGGCTCCCGCCCTTCTCCCCCACCACTTTCTTCGAGGTCACTAAGCCCATCCCTCTCCCGCAAGGCGACGAACCAGCCTGCTCCACCCTCCTCCTCCAGCACGACTTTGGCTACACGTACGGTAAGCCACCCGTCACCGCCTCCTACCGCCCCCCTTGCGCCCGCCTCCGCCGCGGCGGCGTCCCTTCGCGCGCTGTCCTCGAGTGGTCCGCCACCTGCCAGGGCCGCCAGTTCGACCGCATCTTCGGCGTCTGGCTCGGCGGAGTCGAGCTCCTCCGCAGCTGCACCGCTGAGCCCCGGGCCACCGGCATAGTCTGGACCGTCCGCAAGGACGTCACCCGCTACGCCGCCCTCTTCGCCCGCCCACAGACCCTCGCTATCTACCTCGGCAACCTGGTCGACCAAACCTACACGGGCGTCTACCACGTCAACGTCTCCCTTCACTTTTTCTTCGACTCCTCCCGCCGCCAGCATCATCCCCGCGCCTCCGCCGCCGCCAAACGAGTGCCTGGGTTCGCATCCCCCGCGAATCTGGTCCTTCCGATCTCCCGGAGCCTACCGCTGAACGACGGATTGTGGTTCTTGGTTCAGAACTCCAGCGACATCCAGTCGACAAAGCTCGCCATTCCGACGAACAGCTACCGTGCGGTGCTCGAGGTCTACGTCTCCTTCCACTCAGCAGATGAGTTCTGGTACACCAATCCCCCCGATATCTACATATCCGAGAACAACCTCACCGATTTGCCGGGGAACGGGCCATTCAGGGAGGTCACCGCCAGGCTAGACGGCGAGATCGTCGGCGCCATTTGGCCGTTCACCGTGATCTATACCGGCGGAGTAAACCCCCTGCTGTGGAGGCCCATTTCCGGCATCGGATCGTTCGATCTTCCATCTTACAGTATCGAGATTACCCCCTTCCTGGGGAAGATTTTGGATGGGAAGCCTCACGAATTCGGATTCGGGGTGACGGACGCGTTGAATGTCTGGTTCGTCGATGCCAATTTGCATCTCTGGTTGGATGACAAGAGCTCGTACACCGTGGGAAGTCTGATCAAGCACGAAGCACCAGAGTATGCTCCGTCTCTGGATTCTCAGTTTAAGGGCCTCGACGGGCGATTCAAGACGAGCGCGAGCAGGTACATATCTTCGACCGGATGGGTGAGGTCGTCGTACGGGAAGATCACCACCCGTTTCTTCCAAAAGCTGCAATATGAGAACCTGATGGTCTTCTCCGGGAATGGAAGCATTCAGGTGGTCAATCAGACTGTAGATTTCGACTACGGTACTTATGCCAAGCATCCATCCTCCGTCTTGTACTCGGAGCATGTCCACCGGAGCTTTCCGCTCTATCTGTACACGGGGAGCGTCGACCAAGCGAACGACACCTACACTCAGGTCGCAAATGTATCGCTGGGATTCAACGAGAAGAAGCTATCGGGAGAGAAATTTGGGTTAAGGTATAGCTCTTTGAAGAATCTGCAGACCGGAAGTGGTGACATGAGAGTGAAGGGGAATTTGGTGCAGAGTGGTATAGCCAGCACTCAGCAAGTGTACAAGTACGAGAGCACCGTCGGTTGCTACTTTAGGAACGTGAGAAGCAGTAATTACACTATTCTCTACGACAAATCAGAGGAATTTTGCACCAAGAACTCACCTTCAGATGTAGAGTACATTTTTTGACCTGATTCAGCCTTTGCTTTCTAAAGTCAGCAGCAAGTTTCTGGCATCTGAATTGTATTGTATAGGTTGATGAGGAACGGTGATCGAAATGTTTAATCTATCTTGCTGATCCTTGGAATTTATGTTCAATAAAAGGAAACCGAGGCCACACTGCCTTGGTTTCTGGATTTCCTGATGCTGCTGGTGCGTCTATCATGCCTGTATGTTTGTTTGGAGCCTAAACTTTTATGCAACCATTCTTGTGTTCTGATTTCTTTACCTTCTACGATGCAGCAGTGTGTAGCAGACACTATATCCCTTTTTCAGATAAAATAGCAGTTATTTCTAAACTTCAGCTATATAAAAACTTCGATTCGTGAGATCGTGAGAAGAATTGTATTCGACTTGGAATGTTTTTTTTTATATTTTGTTTCTTGGTTGGTTCTCTGTAAAATGAGTATTCTAAGTGTTAGGCCAATTGGAATATTCTTCGTCAATATATATATATATATATATATATATATATATATATATATATATATAGTGTATGTAATATGACAATTGGAACCAAAAGCTGATCTCGTTTTATATGTATCGGAACCAAAACCAGTCATAAAAAGTCAGAATTTTTAGCGTTCAAATCGAGGCTTCTTTAGTGTCTTTTAGAGTTAATCCATGGCATCCTCGTTGCTCTACAAGAAAAGGAAGGTAGGAAAAGCTGGCAGTAATGTAGATGCCGATGGTATTAATTGGAGGTCCGAGAAATACAACTAGATTTCCATGTTGTGACAAGAATTACGAGAGCAAAGCTGATCGCGTTGTGGGTCGGTGACGAGCTGTTCTTCTTCTGCTTCCCTTCATGCCACGAGTCGTCGGCTTTTCATCACGAGGGCCAGAGGTCAAGAGGAATGCCGGAGGCGTTGGTGTCACGGGGAGACCCGCCAGATGTGGACCAGCTTGTCCCCCCCAGTGCTCGTGATCAGGTCCTCGATGTGCACGCTCATGTCGATCCCGTAGACGGCACTGTGGTGGAGGTCGTACCTCGCGATGAGGGCCTGCGCCTCGATATCCCACGTACGCACGGTGTTGTCGAGGGAGCAGGAGAGGAGCATGTTGGCCCGATGGGGAGAGAAGCAAATGCGGGAAACATAGCGGTCGTGGCTGATGAAGTCGACCAGGGGCACCAGGGTCGTCCGGATGTCCCAGACGTCGATGGAACGGCCGGAGGCGGTGGCTACGAGGAACTCGCTGTGCTTATTCCAGTTGCAGGAGACGATTCCGAAAGGGTGGTAGTCAGAGATGCGGGTGAGAGACCTGTTGTCGCGGACGTCCCAGAGGCCGACGGTGCGGTCGTAGGAGACAGAGGCGAAGACGTGAGGTTGGATGGCGTTCCAGGCGACGGCGTTAACCTTATCGGTGTGCCCTTCGAAGGTGTAGTAGCTGTTGTCGAGGCCAGGGATCCAGAGCTTGATTTTAGCGTCATTTGAGGCGGAGAGGAAGTAGTTGACGGCGGGGTTCCAGTCCACGGAGCGGACTTCGTCACAGTGCTCGCGAAAGATGCTCACCGGCTGAGATGCAGGTGGCAATGATGTGTCCCACAGCTTCACGGTGCCATCGGTCAGTCCGGACACGGCGAGGGAGTGGTGCGACTCGGACCAGCAGCAGTCGTTGACGCCTTCCTCGCTGTCGAAGGCGGCCACCTCGTTGACGATGTTGCCGCCCCACGGGGTGGGGTAGACTTGGAGGACGTGGAGGCCAAGGCTCCCGGCGATGCGATCGCGGGTGCTGACAAGGAGGCGAAAAGCGTCGAAGCTGCTGAACCGCACCGCGCTCCCTTTGTATGGCGTCTGAATCCTAATCGCTGCCATTGCCGTCTCTCTCCCTACAAAAGAAGAGAATGGATTTATCTATTTCTTTGAATCTTTCATCTTTTCGTTTCCAACGGATCGGAATATAGAAGGTTCGTTGAGTTGGCTATCTTTTTCTACTTAAAATCCTTCCTCGTTTTTTTTTTTCCCCCAAGATTTAAAAACCGAACCCTCTCTTTCTTGCTTTTGTCATCTCACGGTCGGTTTAGTATTAGTTATTACAGTTAGATCGCGGATGTCTGTCGACAACTAAGAGGAAGTCTCGTGTACTTCTGGTAGGAAGAGAAATAGAAAACAAACAGAATTGCTTCCTCTCCAGACAAGTGGTTTCATATGTCTGCATCAAAATGAAGACAAAATGTAGCAATACACTTTGTAGAAAGACGCGAAATTATCTGATGAGAAGAACACAGTTGCTGGTCTTTTTATCGGCACAAAACAACATAGCATGATCTAAATCTGTGTCAGCACAGACGTTTCCGTCGCATCACAACTAAGCAATCGATCACAACTTGGTATCTGTATTCTGACTATTACTTGACATCCAGTGACAAAAATCACCATCCTTACCTCTGTTTCTTCGTCTTGCATCAGCTTTTAACTTTTCCTCGTGAGTAAATGATATAAGATAAGATTTAGTTAGTATTTAAATATAATTTTTTTAACTAAATATGAAAATCTTATATGTTAGTTGAGGAAAATCCTCCTATCTACACATATATAAATTGATGATGAAACAATTAAGTCAATGGGTATTTCATTACTACTTTATATTTCCAACATGGTATTAGAGCTCCTCTCTCTATAAGAGATATTACCTATCTTTATTCGTTGTCCAACGATAGCTTCTATCACCGCTTGTCGGTCACCTTGGTTTCTTTCTCCTCTAAGCGGCAACACCGACGTCTTCTTTCACGACAATCGGCTTCTTTGCCTCTTCTATAAGCGATTGATCCCCCTGACATTACCATCGCTGTAGCGGTCACTTCCCTCAACCGCTTGTGACCCTTCGACGTCGCCAGCATTTTCTTCCGCAAGAGAGGCGCCAATCCCGCTCTCTGCCGCCGGCGCCGACTCCAGTGCACTCTCCTCCCGCTCGTAGCCATCGAAACAGAGCAATTGTTGCTCTGTTTCTTCTATTGTTGAGACCGACCTAGCAATCTTGCTAAGGGCCACCACCCATCGTCACCCTCCTCTGACTCGTCATCGCTCTCCTTCTCCTGCGGGGTGCCCTCGTGGCGCATGACCGCATGGCACTACCCCGACGACTGCGGCCTCTGCACCAGTGGCCTCTCTCGGTCATTGTATCCATCGAGACCTCCTGGTCCTGATCTCCAAGTACTAAGGGTCATCGCCCATCATCGCTTGCGAAACCACATATGTGCGGATCCGGCCACGATTTCTCTAGTCTTCGCTGGAATTTGCCGACTCCTATAGGAATCATTCCTCAAGCTGTAGTGGTGGTGAGCCCCATCTATGCTTCATCTACTATGAAGGTAGGTATGAGAAAAGTGGCGCCCACCGTGGGGCCCGCTCTTCTCCTCTACTAGTGATGATCTTTCTGAGGTCAACTGATTGCTGCTCCACCGACTCCTGCTACCTCTCCTCCGCCGGTGGTAGCCCTCTGCGGTCCAACGATAGCTTCTTATATATTCTTTCGGCGTCACCAATGTATTCTTCTGTAGTGTAACAACTTCCTCTGCTACAGCCGCCAGACCTACTCTTTCTGCCATCGAAGTCCCCTCGCTTCCAGTATTTACACCCAACAATCGAAGACCAATCATCTGCTGTTGAACAGCTACCAAAATCCTCTTTCATTCTATCATTGTGTCTATTGCATCTTCGTCATCACCGCTGTGAAAGATGCAGTCAACAGCCCTCCTCCCCCTTCTACTGTCCACCAACATCACACTCTCTCCGTTGAACAGATATATTGATCTGATTAATTCTCCAGTGATGACTACGAAAGGATAATTGATGTCGCTCATCTCCGGCAACAGAGGATGATCTCTTGATATCACCATCATCTCTTCAGCGTGATTGACAACACAACGGTTTATATGCTTGCTTTTGTTGTCCAACTATAGTTTCGCTTCTGTTCCACCCACTTATGTGCCTGCCTCGTGCCACATCAACTTTTGCTCCATCGTTCTTTTGAATACAAGATGTCACCGTTCACTGTTTGCTTGCACTTGATTATTTTGTCAGCAAGCAAAGACCTACCATCCAGAGAAGCTAAGATGAAGCTTGAATCTGTGTGTCATACATAATAATATCGATGTATATATACAGATCATTGGCCTTCTCATATGGTATTATTCTTCGATAAACTGACAGAAATGACAAGATTGGAACATATGAGTTGTGATACATTCTCCAAGCAGAGCATTCGTAATCAAGAAACAAATTTCGCTCTTTTATGTTCATGAATTGTAGTGTATGTAATACGACAATCAGAACCAAAAGCTGATATCGTATAATATGTATTGACTTTCTCAAGTGAAACCAGTCACAAAAAAGTCAGAATTTAGTGTCTCGTCCATCTATCTTCCATTCCACGCTTTCAGTGTTCAACCCGAAGCTGTAAACTCATCTATCTTCCTGACAAATGGAAAGTTGCGCTAGGAAAACCTTAGAGTTAATCCATGTCATCCTCATTGCTCTACAAGAAAAGGAAGGGTAGGAGGAAAAGCTGTATTAATTGGAGGTCCGAGAAATACAACTAGATGTCCATGTTGTGACAAGAATTACGATAGCCAAGCCGATCCCATTTTGGGTCGGCGACGAGCTGTTCTTCTTCTGCTTCCCTTCCCTTCATGCCACGAGTCCTCCTCAGCTTTTCATCACGAGGGCCAGAGGTCAAGAGGAATGCTGGAGGCGTTGGTGTCAAGTGGAGGCCCGCCAGATGTGGACCAGCTGATCCCGCCCGGTGCTCGCGATCAGGTCCTCGATGTGCACGCTCATGTCGATCCCGTAGACGGCACTGCGGTGGAGTTCGTACCTCGCGATGAGGACCTGCTCCTGGATATCCCACGTACGCACGGTGTCGTCGAGGGAGCAGGAGAGGAGTATTTGGCACTTATGGGGAGAGAAGCAAACGCGGCAAACATTGCGGTCGTGGCTGATGAAGTCGAACATGGGCACCCGGGTCCTCCGGATGTCCCAGACGTTGATGGAACGGCCGGAGGCGGTGGCTATGAGGAACTCGTGGCGCTTATTCCAGTTGCAGGAGACGACTCCGAAAGGGTGGTGGTCAAAGATGCGGGTGATAGACCTGTTGTCGCGGACGTCCCAGAGGCCGACGGTGCGGTCGTAGGAGGCAGAGACGAAGACGTGAGGTTGGCTGGGGTTCCAGGAGACGGCGTTAACCTTCTCGGTGTGCCCTTCGAAGGTGTGGTAGCTGTTGTCGCGGCCAGGGATCCAGAGCTTGATTTCAGCGTCATTTGAGGCGGAGAGGAAGTTGTTGACGGCGGGGTTCCAGTCCACGGAGCGGACTTCGTCACGGTGCTCGCGAAAGATGCCCACCGGCTGAGATGCAGGTGGCAGTGATGTGTCCCACAGCTTCACGGTTCCATCGGTCAATGCGGACACGGCGAGGGAGTGGTGCGACGCCGACCAGCAGCAGTCGTTGACGCCTTCCTCGCTGTCGAAGGCGGCCACCTCGTTGATGATGTTGCCGCCCCACGGGGTGGGGAAGATTTGGAGGACGTGGAGGCCAAGGCTCCCGGCGTAGCGATCGCGGGTGCTGACAAGGAGGCGAAAAGCGTCGAAGCGGCTGAACCGCACCGCGCTCCCTTTGTATGGCGACTGAATCCTAATCGCTGCCATTGCCGACTCTCTCTCTCTCTCTCTCTCTCTCTCTCTCTCTCCCTACAAAAGAAGAGAATGGATTTATCTATTTCTTTGAATCTTTTATCTTTTAGTTTCTAACGGATCGGAAAATAGAAGGTTCGTTGAGTTGGCTATCTTTTTCTACTTAAGATTTAAAAACCGAACCCTCTTCTCTTTCTTGCTTTTGTCACCTCAAGAAACAAGAAACACTCACCGCAACGATGAGGAACGGTAGGTTTATTAGTTATTATAGTTAGATCGCGGATGTCTATTGACAACTAAGAGGAAGCCTCATGTACTTGTGATAGGAAGAGAAATAGAAAACAAACAGAATTGCTTCCTCCTCCATTGGACCAGACAATTGGTTTCATATGTCTGCATCAGAAAGAAGTAAAAAATGTAGCCATACACTTTGTAGAAAGACGACGCGAAACTATCTGATGAGAAGAACATAATTGCTGGGTTTATTATACTTTTTGTCTTTTTATCGGCACAAAACAACATAGCATGATCTAAATCTGTGTCAGCACAGACGTTTCCGTCGCATCACAACTAAGCAATCGATCACAACTTGGTATCTGTATTCTGACTATTACTTGACATCCAGTGACAAAAATCACCATCCTTGAGCTCTGTTTCTTCCTCAGCTGCTTCTCCTTGTGCCATCAGTCTTTCAAATTTTCCTCGCACGGAGGACCAGAGGTCAAGGAGGAGACGCTGAAAGCGTGGCCGTGGCCGTGACCGGGCGGTCCGGCCAGATATGGACGAGATTGTCCCACCCAGCGCTCGCGATCAAGCCCTCGATATGCACGCTCATGTCGATCCCGTAGACGCGATCGGTGTGGAGGTCGTACCTCGCGATGTAGGCCTCCTCCCGCCAATCCCACATACGGACGGTGTTGTCGACGGAGCAGGAGAGGAGCATGCTGGGCTGGTGGGGGGAAAAGCGAATGCGGCAAACATTGTCGTCGTGGCCGCTGAAGTCGACCAGGGGACCCCGGGTGGTCCGGATATCCCAGACGTGGATGGAACTGCCGTAGGCGGTGGCTAAGTGGAACTGGCTGTACGTGTTCCAGCCGCAGGAGACGAGTCCACGAGTTTTGTTGTCATGGATGACGGTGAAACACCTGTTGTCGCGGACGTCCCACAGGCCGGCGGTGCGGTCGCCGGAGGCGGAGGCGAAGACGTGGGGGTCGATGGCGTTCCAGGCGACGGAGTAAACGCTGTCGTAGTGCCGTTGGAAGGTGTAGCTGCTGTTGGAGCGGTCAGGGGTCCAAAGCTTGATTTGAGAGTCCAAGGAGGCGGAGAGGAAGCAGTCGCTGACGGGGTTCCAGTCCACGGAGCGGGCTTCGTCATAGTGCTCGCAAAAGTAGCTCACCGGATTAAGGGCGGGCGGCAGTGATACGTCCCACAGCTTCACGGTGCCATCGGTCAGCGCGGAGACGGCCAGGGACTGGTGCGACTCGGACCAGCAGCAGTCGTTGACTCCGTAAACGGTGTCGAAGGCGGCCACCTCGTTGACGACGTCGCCGCGCCGGGTGGCGTAGAGGTCGAGGACGTGGAGGCGGCCACGGCGACCGCCGAAGCGACCGCAGGTGCCGACAAGGAAGCGACAAATGTCGAAGCGGCTGAACCGCACTGCCTTCCCTTTGAAGCGCGTCCTAAACGACGGCATTGCGTCTCTCTACAGAGAAGAAAAGAGATTGCTTTTAACAGATTGTAAAACCCGCAAAATAGAAGTTCGTCGAGCAAGTCATCTTTATCCTATTTACTCTCCCCTTCCTCTTTCAAGATTTGTAACCGAAGCTTCCTTCTTCGTCTTCTCCTTCCTCGACTTGTCGAGAAACAAGAAACACTGCCCGCATCCGTTAGATTCTTTTGGTAATTAGTTAGTATCCGTAACTATGGGCTGATGGGGGCGCGTCGTTAAATGATGACAGATTTGCATCCGATTTTTAATCCACGAATACGAATTTAATAGCAATCAATTAAATAGTTTGAATTAGTGCAGTAGTTATTAGATTTTTGTTTTTGTTTTTATTTTGATGAATCGATCGGATACCACCGAATACTGGAATCAGATTTCTTATTCTGACCTCAAGACAATTTGAGTTCATACACGAGCTCTGCTCCAGCTGGCTGCCAATGCATCGGCGAGGAATATAACAGTTGCATAACTCGAGCAGAATCACTCTTCCACTCGTATCAAAAGCAAAAGATCAATATACTGTACATTTCATATCAAACACTGTTTTATCTAACTCAATAGGCATATCAAAGGAAATAAGCCATACATCCAACAAACAAACCAAAAAAAAAAATCATGACCTGTATCCTAGAAAGCAAGACTCTTAATTCTCATTCCAAAAAGATGATGACGATGATAAATGTAGGGTTACATAACATTTCCATTCAGCAGTGACATTAGTCGTCGCCGTCGCTTGTTCCTTCACCCCGTAAACTATGCATAAGAAAGAATCTTGAATCAACAGTATGATCCTTACAGTAGGCAAAACACAAGGCTTCCATCGTCATGCCTGATCTCCCCCCACAGACTGCAAATCAGATCATTTCAAGCATCAATAATGCCTAAGGCATAAAATGTCAAGAACAAATGTGGAGAAAAGGTGAAAAAAACAGAATAGCTTGCTGTGAAGTCGCGGATTGAGAATACATGTTTCTGGCATTTAACAGGGAAACTTTTCCAAAATCCAAGTGCTATTCAGCTATATACAGATTTGCTCATACCCGTCGTACCATGATAAAAGGAATACATGAGACATCATGTCATATTTTTTAACCATATGAAGATGTCTTGTTTCCGAGCAATTTCTACATGCATGCCGTGTCTTCTTTTAAATAATAGGTTCTGAAACGCGAAAAGGAATTGTGATGATAGCATAATGAGCCTAGATTTCAGCAAACTAACATAAGTGTATATGACAAAAATAAAACTGCAATTGTCAAATAAATTCATTATCCCTATCATGCGATGACACTGTTATGATGTAATAAACAATGTTGTCGAACAGTATGATACTGAATTCAAGATAGTGTTTTGATTGATTAATAGAAAACAGAAATAACATTGGTCAACCTGCAATATCAGCAGCACCAACAAATGAGGCAACCAAGAATCACATTTTGACCAGAGAGGTTATTAGCCAGCCTTCTCCACACAAATACAACATTTAGGAAGCTTATCATGTAAGCCATGACTATATTTTACAGGATTAGGTCAACTAGCATCAGCTAGCAAACAGAGGGAAACAAGTTAGAAGCATCATTTTTGCTTTACATCTTCAATCTCAGAATTCGCGGGCAATATGATATGGTCATGGTTTCACATCAATAAGTTGTATACATTTCTGCATATTATACTTAAAATAACTTATAACCAAAAACCATGCATTTAAAAGTAAGCATTAGAAGACATGGTATCAACTACAGATTGCATACTAAACTCTTTAAGGATGTCGTACAACATCTGATAAACCAGCTTCAAATTTTTTTTTTTTTTTTTTGCAGAAAATTATTGGTCTATATTGTGCCACAACTACAAAGCTCTGATATATTATTTGCAGTAAATTGAAAGTTTCTGATAGCAACATATGAAAAATGAGCCACATGACACCAATTAACGAAATTGAGACCAGTTTGTGCAAGAAATAAACCAACATATAAATATACTTAACTCAATTCCTCCCATAAGACTAGATATCATCATCAGTACACATGCATCCAGCTTATGAGCAGAACAGTCTTCCTTGTCAACCAATCAGAATAAAAGTTATCACGGCAAGGTTTGGAGTGGTTCTTTATCAAACGAAAAGAAACTGACACGTCCATGGTCTACGTAACAGAACTTCAAGGGTAAACCATCACATTTTTTCTCAAGGTTTTCTACTTTGGATCTTGACGGTGGATTCCCACTGCAAAAAGGATAGGTAAAAGAAATTATGTAACATTTACAGATACTGAAGAAGAAACCATAGAAAAAATTATAAAACAAGAAATAGCAGATGAAGAAACTATATGATGAAAATAATACAATTGCTTCCTTGTCCATCAGGAACAGATAAGTGATTACAGATTAGACATGCATCCATATGTATATACCAAATAGAAGAGAGAAAATAGCAAAACACTTGGTAGCAAAAATAAACAAAATTTTGAATGTACTGGTAAAAGATTGTTTCAGAGGTTTTATGTTTTTAGGGAAAAAAATGATACAGTGCCCGTTGAACTTTCGAAACCAACAAAGGTTGGAAAGCCGACTTCAAAAGTCAACAATGTAAAGAGGCAACGTAGTTAGCAAAGCCTAATCACAATGTCAATGACTAATTAAACTTCATTGTCAGAACAGACTAAGATTGCAAATGCATGCTAGATCCAAAATTTAAAAATTCACATTCACCAAAATGCATCTTATGAAAAACATCAATGAACGTCTAATAACACTAAAGATGGTTGAATAACAGTAGGCATACAAGTGACAGAAATTTGAAACATATAAATGGCTCCTATCAATATGAGGAAACATAAACTCATTCATATTTATAGATCAGCATGTAGCATGTCATTGACAATGTCAAAGAAGTAACAAAAGGCAGATGGCATGTATTTGGAAAATAGATAGTTTCTAGCAATCACCAGATTATTCACAGACAACTTTAAAAACACAATTTTTCTTTTTAAATGAAAAGAGATGGGATTTTGATAGTCAGCAATTTGTTCAGCAAAAGAAATACGTTGGCCTAAAAGTATACATTATATTTGGATACCTTAATAAACACAGAAGAAAACTTGGATCACCAGGAGAAGATTTTCTAAACTTGCTATTAGGCAGATATACTTTAAATGTCGGCTTCAACTCACTGATGTGCATATCTTGTAATAAGTTCAAAATTTCAAAACATCTTGCATTATTTTCTGATGGCGAATTGGAGCTGCAGCAGGTAATATCATTCTTCAATGTCCAAGGTATGCCATATCGCTGAACTATGTAGCCAAGTGATTTTAAGTGCGTATACACCTGGAAAGACTCCCAGGAACTCCCAAACTTTGATCCTAGAATCATCTTGTATATATCTCCAACACTAATTGTCTTACCGTCAGCACTTGTGAGAATCACTGCCCCTCTTTCAGCCAAAAACCTACAAGCAAACAAGTCAGCTTTAACAAGGGACGGGTGTAAAATAACCATGTAGATCTTGTTAAGCTATTTGGGAAACAAGAGGCACAGTAATTAGCATAAAAGCGGCCAACTACAAGAAATCATCCAATTTACCCGAAATCTTGTTAAAGCTTAGGCATGTAATCATCGGACAAAATCATGTAAGACTATAATACAACTATGTGACTCTGTGGAGCTTCTATCATCCAAAGTATATCAAACCTTGAGGAATTGCATTGCACAAGAAGTCTTCAATGATCTTGCCGTTGTGGCAATAGAGAGACAGAGACAGAGAGACAGAGAGAGAGAGAGAGTAATCCTCACAGGATTTCTTCAATGTGACAATATAGCTTGCCGTTCCGAATGATTCCGGTAGTGGCCCACATGCTTCCCTTCTTTTCAATGATCTCTCCCATGCCCATCTCCTCATCCCAACAAGCCTTGGATACTTCACTCCTATCGTTCGAATAATTAAGCACATGTTATCAATATATCGTTTCTTGATGAAAAAAATAAAAAAATAAAAAACAATACATTTAGCACTGTTTGAAGGATTTTTACCTGAACTGAGTTTTGGATGTCCAAGGCTTGTTGATGCTATTAGAAAGGAAGGGGTTTCGGTGATGTTCCTCTTCTTCTTCGCCTTCCTTTGCTCCTCGGCCTCCACTTCTTGCCATGAGGAGAAGGGAGTGTGCGACGGCGAAGGAGGAACAGGAGGAGAAAGACGGAGAGATACCGGGAGAGGACCAAGACGCCGCCGTTCGCCGAGGAAAACGCCGCAACGAAGATAGCTTGCCACAGCTGCTGCCGCCGTTCACCGATGGAGACGAAGTCAGCCACCGCGTACCGAGGATACGCCGCAGTCGCTGGGGAGAAAGGGTGACTGCGTTTAGGGCACGTGTGCGCGCCGGGGTGGCCGGGTGGGTATGGTTTGAGACCATCTGGTTCGATCGGGCGCTCGGACGAGTCGACTGACTCCACCGAGTCGACTCGCTAGTCAACCCGAGCCCGCGCGGTATCCTTTTGATCTTGGTCGTATGATCTAGCGATCGCGAGGTGGATGACATCGGCTCTCAGCCACCATAAACAATTAATGGCTCACTTATGTACAATTGAAGGTGGAAAACTTCGGCATAAGCTAAGAATTCGGCTAAATCACCACGTCCTATATACAATGAGTGGGATATAGAAGATGATTAAATGAGAGGTGACATGGATGAAATCAAAAGAAAAAAAATCAAGAGATCATTATGTGCCTAACGTTGGATTGACCGATGCATATCCACTTAAGATAGGACCAAGAGTTTCTGGGTTTGTCACTAGCATGAGAGAGATTACGTGCGTATGACACATTATGCCAAATAATAATAACTTGGTGCTTAGACGAGTAAAACTAGAAAGACTTAAGTGATCACATGACCTCAATCACAAATGCCAATTCAAAACGAGGCATGCCTAATGATCTCTTATATGCCCAAAGCTTACACAATTAATCTCTGTGTTTCTTGTTCTAAAAACTTAACTAACATGCCAAACTATTGTGTTACAAGCTCAAACTAGAAAACTCCCATATTACTTAGGACTCTCAGTGCCTAACAGTAGACAAGTAACAATCCATATGTTGCCTTCAAAGTTAAAGAAGAAGATACCAGCTCTATGGAAAGATCATTAACCAGATAGTTTAAAAGTACTAGGACGAAAGGAACATTAATGGCGACAATGTGTAGCTTGTTTATCCCTTGGCTAAGAACCGTAACTTTCTTCAATACAAAAAAAAAAAAAACACGTAATTTGCACTGAGAAAAGATACAATGAAGATAATCATAGACAGAGAAATGAGGTAGTACTAAAACTTCACGTAATTTGATAGATTATCCAAGTAAGTTCAGCTAAAGGAACAGGCAAATGAGATCAGATACAGAGACCAAATCTGTTGCCTACAAAGGTTATTTGACCACCATGATACAAGGAACAAATAAAAGAAAGAAAGCCGGTTATACAGCAGAAAATACTCCCAACATTAAAAGCCTGTTTGAAAGGAAATTGCAGGAATTTTTTTCTTTGTTCTGCCAATAATAATTGTAAATCCAATAGAGCCCTTAGGAAACAGAAGGATTAGGTGAGAACTGCAATGAGTTCAGCTGATGATAAGCCCAAGTCAGTTCGATGCAGCTCGTGGTGCACGAGGCCTCACTGGTGTTTTTGAAGGACTCACTCTGAAACCACAAATCTTGGGTTATTCCAGAATAGAGCACACTGATTGCGGGGGAATTAGGATGATACCTGATCGGTAGTGCTCCCAAAACCATGCCAGTACAATTCAGGGCTAGTATAGCACTTTCTGCCTGCCATTCATAGGGAAGAGGAATAAAAATCATGCAGAAACCAGCATACATCACAACAAAAGACACAGTAACCCACTTAAAAGGTATACTTGCAAGTTCAAATTTTCAGTCTTTGACTGCTATGCTTAGCAGAAGACTCATGTGAATGTATTACTTTAAAAGGGTGTCTAGCAAGAAAGAAATTAAGACATCCGAGAAAACAGCATACAACAGATTAATAGACACAATAATTACTAAGACATATCCAAGATTCAAGAGTTCACTTCTTCTGCCTTTGACTATCATGTTAAGCAAAAGATCAATTCGTATGTCTAACTTTTAACTGACAAGAACAAATCAAGACAAGAACATGCTAGGTTTACTTTCGATATCCAAAGGCTTCTAGATTCAAACAGAGGCCCTTGTCAGGAATTAACAGACTTTGCAACCTCACAAGAGATCTAACATCAAACAAAAAGATTACATCCAAACTTAAGACTAACATGAAGAGGGTCATGAGGACAAATGCCAGAATACCTTTTGATGTTTAAACTTAAAATAAGGTTGTGGCTATTAACATGACCAGACTGCAGAACAGTATCAGATTTTGATATTCAATGATACTTACAAACAGAAGTCAGAATCACTAAATAGCATTATATTCAATTATATATCAGTATATTCTTCAGGCTTTCTGAAAGAGTAAAAAAAAATATGTATATATTATAACCTGCATATTCAGTGAATCAACTAAACAACAAAAAAGAGAATGCTTAGAGAACAAAAAATAGCTCACGAACAAAAAAAAAAAACAACAACAACAAGCAGGATCTCCCTAATTTTTAGGGTCAGCTACCCTCTTTTCCAGCATTATATAAGACAATATTTTTTGTTATCTAAAGAGCATTCAAATCACTAATTGTAGATTCTTATGAAATCTTCCTAAATCTCCCTCTGCCTCTCCCAGCAACACTAGCACTAATTGACTCACTTCAATTAAATACAATATCTATAATTCTCCTTTGAAAATGATCATACCATCTTGCACAATTATCCTTCTTTTTTATTATCTATCAGGATTACACCTAGTTGCTGAAAGATGAATTTCTAATCCTTTCTTTTCTAACAACTCTGTACATCCATCTGAACATTCTTATTTTAACGAACCAAACTTCTTTATATATGTTTTCTTTTAACCATAAGCAGAGCTCAGAAACAAAATACTGTTAGAAAAGATTCTGCAATTATAATGAATTTGCAGACTATTAGTAGTTAATGAACAGCTAACGTTTTCTAAAATGAATCCCAATGCGTCAATGATTAAACTCAATTCTGAAGAAGCAAATTCACTAACGATTACCCGTACAAACTCGACAAATGCAATACGTGTTGAATGCATATTATCACCAAGAAGCCTCAAACGAGAGACCTGTAGAACACAAAAATAATCTGATAAGTACCCATATAAAACAATTAACCAAAAACATATTATCTCGTGGATAATTAGCTGACCTCACCACAACAATGCTCAAAGATAGCTTTTAATTCTGTTTGTGTGACCTGCATGAATGATAACTTGTAAAGTAACAAAAGGGCAATTCATCTAGTCCTATAATCAATAATACAAAACTGCATGTACATCCATTTACAACTAATAATTGCAACAATAGACTCAGTTTTTTCTAAGTTATCTTTGTACACAATTTCTCTAAATGTAGCATTTGCAAAAAGTAGATAACATAAGAGGAAGTCAATCTACCTTCCTATCAATATTCGTGCAGTATACTGTCCGTACAACCATTTCCTTTTCATTGTCAGACTGCATTGACATCTTTACAGTGAGAAACAATTCAACCAAACTGAAGTGATCATGCGGAAGTACAATAATCTATATCTTCTTATTAATGTCAATAGATAAATAATAATATTCATAGCTACACTTAAGATCTAGTCAAGAATTCACCCTAGGAAGAAATTTTGGGTTCACAGGCAGAATTGCAGTCTTTGAAGGTAAGACTCTGACTGGATAGTACCCTAGCATGGTCCCACCAAGATTTAGGGCTGCTCTAGCACCATCTATCAACAAAAAAGCCCACAATTTTAGTTAGAAGATGCATGATGCCCCAGAATAAGAAACTATGTGAAATTACCCTCATCAGAAAACTCTATGAATGCAAATCGGAGAACTGAGTTGGGATCACCACAGATTCGGCAATCAACTACCTTCAGAATAGAAGGTGAAAAATAATCAGGTAAATAACATTGAAAAATAAGTAGAAAATCAGCATCACCATCTTAAGCACTTCAACAGTAACCTAGAAATGAAAAACAAGGCACGTCTACCATCAAGACTTGAATAGCACATATAAATAAGAAATATGTACTGAGGAAAAATCCACCCAGTCCTACACCAGGCAATTCTTTTCCTTGTCATTCAACAAGATGTGCATCCCACCTTCCCTTCTCATTCTCACCATAGAGTGGATCATTGTGATTTGCTTGATAAGATAGCATAGTCACTGAAATGGTTCTTTACATCGATTATAGCAAATATGTTAAAGACATAGTAAATCATGTGTCATAAAACATGTTTACCAAAGTGCTACTTTACTGGGTATTTAAGAAAACTCAAGGCAAGGATTCAAGAAACAGCATAAATTTTCTTATCTGCATAAAAGTGCATCTCATCGTACAAGCAGCATAATGTATCATACATCGGAGATAGATTATTTTTGGCAGGTTCTTCAAGATGGTGTCATCCAAGCCTCCCCACAAACAAGAATATCCATGGTAATAGCATATAAAAAGACCATTACCATATTGGTTATGCCATTTGTGGGTATCAAATCAACCAGAAAACTGTTGAATACAAAGCACAAACCATGTTGCAATGTCTGCCATAACTTTTTAAATGACCATATTAACTCACTTATAACAACTAAAGTTGAAGAAGTAGAACAAAGACCTTGGCTTGTATGGTATTTGTAGCTGGCATGTGGTTCATAAGTTATTTGTAGCTGGAATGTCATGAACAACATCATTAAATGCTACCAAAGAAAAACAGCACCCATTTATAAAAAGCAAACTATCGAGTCAAAAGTTCCCTTGACTGGGAAAAAAAAAAGACTCCGGTGCACATACTATATGCCCCACAGGACATCATTATTTTGAATGTGAGAGCTAGAAAATGAAAGAGATATTAATCAGAAAAAATATCCCAGGAAATCAGCTACTACTAATAAGTACTGCTATTTCCTCACTACTTATACTTGATAAGGTTGACTTTGGTTTTGTCATGATGGAGACCTATATATTGTCAAGGATGTACATCAGAAATTGCAACAGAAAAACCTGTATTACAGCACAGCAACTATCATATCATATCATGTCAATGATCTGGCAGAGAAAACTAAATACTCTCAGAAATGGTAGAAAACCAAAGCTGAAGATGATTGTTAAATTCCTAAAATGTGTTTGATAACGTATTTGCAAACAACTTTATCCAGTCAACATGTTCAGATATTGGCCGGCTGAAGAATACAAGACCAAAGGTTCAGCATAAGTGATCAACATGATTAGCTAGATTGCAGACTCTCTTTTCCATTAAATCAGATATGTTAGATACAAATTGCAGCAATATATGAGTAGAAGAAAGAAGTGTGATAATTTGTAAATGGACAAATTGCAGCAATACTCAATCAATTTGCACAATCATGATATGTTCTATAGGATATTCCACATACTTACTAGGTGCAGTTAAAGAAAACTTACTTGACCACAGGTAGCAAATATTTCAGCAAGCTTCTCTTCAGTCACCTGATATATTGCATATTAATGGAAAACAACGATTGTCAGAAGAAAGAAGAAGAACAATAAGGGATAAAATGTACGAACTAAAAGGTTTGTATGATTGGCTTACATGTTGATCAATATCAGAAACATACACAGTTCGCCTAATGCTTTCCTCAGTCTGAGCTTTTCGAACTCTTTCTTTCGTCTTCCTCCATCCCTGGTTATAACCACTTCCCCTCTGCCAAATAAAAAACAGCTCATTCTAAATCACATGATAGACCATCAAAAAGAAACCAAAAAGGAAAATTAAGAAGAAAAACATTCCAACGTAGTTGCCCCCAAATGCCGATAGAATAACAACAGATTGAAGAATGCTCCATCCAAAATATCCCATTTCCTCCAATTTGTTCCTTTTCCTCGGAAATGAACAAACAAATTCCAAAAAAAAATAATTCCTTTTTTTTTTGCGCAAAATTAAGATATAGTCCTTAAACCCCAAAACCCATGTACAATCTAACATGATTTAGATATTATACGGAAACAGATAAAAAGGCAAGAAGGATCAAATTCAGTACTCTGCGATTTGGCTGGCTATTGGATGAACCATCGCTGCTCGAATCTTTATTACCACCATTGCCAATCACTTCGTTACCGTAATAACCAGTCGACGCCACAAAAATGGGCGCATCGGCAGACAGCCGGCCATCGTATTTTCGGCCGTCGCGAGCGGTGTGCAAAGAAGGGAAGAACTCCTTGGCGGAGGGGTTCAATTTCGACAGAAAATTCACCAGATTCCTCACGTCTCTCTGGTAGTCGGTCTCAACTTCCGCCGGCGTCGGCGCCGGGGACTGGCAGCGGATGAACTGATCGTCCGACCCGATCGCGTTCTCCGTCACCGCAGCCATTTCTTTTTCCTCAAACAGCGCCGAATACCAACAATAAAAAGAAGATAACAACAATAACAGTCGTTCGAAAGCGATCAAGATATGGCAAATTCGATGGAGATAAAGAAGCGCCTAAATAAATAAAAAATAATTCAGCGAAAAGCGATCTTTTGCGCCATTGCAAAAGTTTCCCCCTCCATATCTCACTACGCTCGCAGTTGCTCTTCTCCACTCTTTTGTGGGCTTTATTTGGATTCTTGGGAACGAGATGGGATTTGATATGATAGCGAGAGGGGGGAGAGAGAGAGAGAGAGATGGAGAAGGAATGGCGTGATGAATCGAAAAAGACGGCGAGGTGATGTCTCGCTATTTATAGTCTGTTATATTCCCCAGAATACTTGTGCATTTAATTTGTTTCGCAAACCCAAATTCGTCTTTCCACTTTACACGTCTTGTTAAGACTTTAGAAGACGTAAAACATGTAACTTAGATTTTATTTATTATTATTATTTTATGGAATCATTGGTTGGTTAAAAATATGATTTTTATTATTATTTTATGGAATCGTTATATTAGACATATAGTTTTGGTCAAACATATTAGATATGTAACTTGGGAGGATTAGGAAGTTGTGTGGCATTTGAAACTATATTCCATCGAGTTTTGTTTATTTTGTTGGCTGTTGCGGTACAATTATGGATGCATAGGTTGGATTAAGGTGGAGGAAGTTTTGTGTTGTGGTATTATTAGAACTCATTTTCGACGGAACTCCTTTTACTTTAATTGTCTTCTGTCGGCACCGTTGGTGGTTGCACCACCGTCAAGTATCTGTGGATTGAAGCTTATACGAACAACAGAATAGAGAATTATTTGGTTGGTTGAAAAGAAAGAGTGGTTTGAGTTTGAGGAAGTCACGGAGCTATCCTTTTTGTGGCGTCTGTTTACTTTTTCGTTTCTTTTGACTTCCTTTTAGGCTGTGGTGGAGTTTGACGAACAGACAAGTGAGAAGCAGGGGAAGGAAGGATGCGTAAGCTGGGAACGCAGGAGGAGGAGGACGCACCGAATTGATTGATGACCGTGTATGTGCCCGGATATTGGACTGGGGAATTAAGCGGCTTCCGGGTTGGGTTTGAATGGGGATTGGAAGTCCAATGCGTTTTTGCCCATTCAACGGGCGGCGGCCGGCTGCTCCATAGGGTAGGGTTGTTGCCTTCGAATGAACCTTTCCCGACCTCGGACCGAAGCAAGACAACCTAAATAGGGTTTTCCAAACAATATAAGGTGATAAGTCAATGATGGCATCCTAAATACGATGCTTCCAATCAGCGGTCGGATGTTAGTAGCTACCTCAATGGTTGCTGCAACTTTTCACAAGTAGATGTTAAGGAAAGATGATATGATGCAACTTTTCGAAGTAGTAGGCATAGCACCTGCAATATCCATCTACGGGTCAGTTTCCACTGATTTAATAATCTGCAGCCGAAAGCATTCAAGTTTATTTATTCTACATGTCATCTACAAAAGTCTACATGATGCCGAGACAAAAGGTTGCTGATGCTCTCAGAAAAGCAACTCCGTCTAGATCCATACCACCAAGTTATCTTCGAGGCTAGTTGTTCCAGTGTATTCCTGCATGATAGAGAAGCTAGCTCATCAGGAATCCAGGCCATAGATGCTGCTAAGGTGAATAATGAGATTGAAAGGCAATTAAACTCCTCAAGCACCCCAATCATCAAGACCAAGCGCACATCACCACCTTTGCAACAATAACCTACTCCCTGGGTACAGCGATTGTAATAATCAATCATGGGGTGAGGTCAGTGAAAGAGAAGTACCTGTCCCGTTGCTTCAATGAAAGATCAATTGAGTGGTACAATGATGCCCTCAAAACCAAAGAAGGAAGGAACTCTTGCAAATCCTAGCAACACCACCCATATATCTATACTTTGATCCAGGAATAAAGCTCTTTAGAACCCCAAAGAATATCGTATCCATTGGTTCTGTTTTGCCAGGATATGTTATTGGCGACGGATGCTCAGATTTCATTTGTTAATGCAAACTGAGTTCTCAGCCAAATTTCTTACTTTTGATAAGATTTGGTCACCTTTGGCAAAATCAACTGTGCTGAGACCACAAGCAGGAGAAATCAGCTGACTTGAGTGCAAGAACTTTCTGCCACTTAATGCAATTCTAGGAGAATCATTCATCTCAAGACGATCATAATTGTGGCCGATGTTCGTCTCCCAGAAGAACTACATATTAGTATACCCATGAAGATCAAACTTAAAACCAGAACCTGCATCTTGAACAATAGCATTTACATCATTATAGAGGTTTTAGCATGCTGACTTTTGCAACAAGCATGACAAGAATGTCTAACTCCAGCTACATTTGAAGCGAGATGCAAAAGTTGCCAAACCTTGAAAGGTTTAGAAGTGGTGGGTATAGGTCATCAGGAACTCCGGGATGTAAAAGTTGAACTAGCTAGAGCAGAAAATGCTGATAACCAAGAACCCTTCACACATAAATCAATTTGGTTATGAGCATAAAAGTGCACACAGCTAAAAGAATACTGCCCTCCCAGAATTTCTGAGGGCTTCAACAAGGAAACTAACTACTCTTTAACATGGGAAATGACTAACAATACTCTGTGCATCCTTAACCGTGATGGTTCATACAGGGTTAAGTCTCCAATTGCAGGAGCTGGCTTCATCCTTAAGCCATAAGGCAAGCAGCCCAATCAGAGCTGAATGCTGGACCATTAAAGAGGGGCTTCTCAAAGCCTACCAGGAAGGCTTCTCGCACATATGAGTCCAATCAGATTCTCATAATCTTGTCGACATAATCCATGGAACTTATACCAAGATACCTTTTACCCATGCAAAAGCTGTTGAGGTCACTGGATGGAATTTTGTTCCTAGAAACACTAACCACACTGCACATAAGTTGATGTTTTTGGGGAGGTAATTCACCTCCTGATGTTTTGCATGAACTGATATTAAGCGAATCTACCATTTTTCTTTCTCTCAAAAAAAAAAAGTAGTTAAAAGAACAGAAAATAGTTCAATCACAAAACTCATTAAAGACTAACCATGAGTAACAGAACACCAAATATCACAAAGATCAAAGCTACAAAGTTGATTCACATAAACAAAACTACTTGCTACCAATAGAAAGCTGCAAGAATTATACTTCAATCAACCAGGACAAAATCAGGGAATTAAAATATTAGAAGATTAGAAGGAAACGGTATATACGTAGACATGCGCATACAAACATTTGGATATCTAGAGTGTTAAGCTTGAAGTCCATCAAGGGTATTAAAGCCTCAATCTCATCATCCAAAATCAGTAATGGAGGCTTCAAATTGAATATCAAGATTGTTAAATGTTATCTGCAACATTTGAAAGCGTAGAAATGAAATATATATACATATATATATGAAACATTCTAACATACCCATGAAAAAAAATGTCACGATTTGATCTAATGAGATAATTGGTCTACAAACTTCGTTTGACTTAAATGATCAAAATGCATAAGCTGAAATTGATAATAAGATACCTATTAGACCCTTATAAATCAATTTAAGTTTTACCCACTTCCAGTATGCGAATAACTGGGGTGTTAGAAAAATAATATGTCAAACTTCTCCACACTTTCATCTAAAGATTTCGAAATTATGTCCGGTTATTTAAATCGATGAAACACTATAATATCATCAATTTTATTAGTTTCACAAATAATCAATTTTATTTTTTAAAATGTTGAATTACTACCGTAACTTGCACATATCTATAATAAAAATACCTATAGCATGCCAAATACTCATCTCCACTTCCATCAATAAACTAATTCCAGGAAACGTAGATGACAAAACATGCGTATATAAATAAAAATGTGTTACCTTGTGAGTACAGAAAAAAAAGCAAGAGAGACATACCCGCACCCTCAACCAGAAAAGAAAATCCCAAACGATGAGGCAAAAAGGGCATCCGCCGTTCGCCGCAGCCGCCGGCCACAATGAAGTACAACCAGCGTGTGTCAGGCTCCTGGCGGAAGTGCCGGAAGGAGCACTTCGCTGATCCTTCGAACGTCCGGAGCGTGCTGATGAGCGCACCTCTCTCGGCCGACCACCGCAACAAGTACAACGCGCGGTCGGTCCCGGTGCGCAAGGACGAAGAGGTGCAGGTGGTGGCGGGGACCCACAAGGGCCGAGACGGCAAGATCGAACAGGTGTATCGCCGGAAGTGGGTCATCCACGTCGAGCGCATTACCCGGGAGAAGGTGAACAGCACCACCGTCAAGGTCAACATCAACCTCTGCAAGGTCGTCATCACCAAGCTTAAACTCGACAAGTACCGCAAGGCCTATGGCAACTTCTCGGCCGAGGAGGTCGCTGCCGGTGTGTCGTCTCTACAGAAGGACAACTGATCTCATCGATACGATCAAGGATCGGCCGATGAGACGTTCTTGTTGTTGAGATCCTGCAAAGAAGTCTAAAAGACCAATGCAGCAAAAAAACGAAAAAAAACACCTCAAACGATCCCAAAGAAAACGAAACGAGAAACCGCGGAAGAAGGTCCGGTGAAGGGTTCCCCGAATTCACATCGAGACAAACCTTGGAAAAATAATTCGCGAACAAACGGAAGGGAACCATTATTCCAACAGAAAGAAGAGAGAAAAAGAGAGGAGGGTTTGGAGTCCACGGAAGGACGTGACCTTTTTTGGGGTTCTCCTTCCCGCTTTCGACACTTGTTTCCGGGGGGAATCCGAAGGGTTCAGCCACTGTGACCACTGCCCATGAGTGACCATCGATTTCAGTTTATAACTCGTATTCCTTTGACAAAATTACACACATATCCCCCACTCATTTTTTCTTATTTATCTGTCCAATATTATATATATAATTAATCTTTAATATTTTATTAGAAAAATCAACGTCAACATTTGGTTTGAATCAACCCAAACAAAGCAAATGATTGATGTCGAGATATATATATATATATTTTTATCCGATCTCTCTGATACTATAAATTTCTTATGACGTTAGAGAGTATCTTTTTATGCCTAATTTTAAAGGAATAAATTTATAATTATTTCACCATATCCCTCTTAACATTGTATCCACGTGAGTGTCAAAAGAGTGAGACAACCACAAACTAATTGTTTTGAACTTTTGTCCGCAAACTACTTACAGGTTGATTTGGATATTTTCCTATCACATAATGTTTATGTATTGGATGATAATTAGTTATTAATATATTCTCTATCAAGATTATTATTTTTTATATTTTAATTGACATTGATCTCTGTGCCTATTTGATATTATGAATATAAAAAATATAAAGGGGAGGAGATATATATCAAGGATCTTAGTGCCTATTATAAGGCCCAATGGATGGTTTCAGAAGCCCAACATAGAAGGCCTAGTAAGAGTTATACACGTGTTTCTTGATGTCTGAGTCACCGTCCCTCCACATCTTCTTTGCTACACACTGTGCCCTGAGACGTGAGCAGCAGAGAGCAGAGTCATACCTTACTCGCGGTCTCAGCAAAAGGACACCACTGATACGATCGCTTGCTAAAAGACTCGAGAAGAAGCGTCTAACAACTGTTGGAAATAAAAAAAATAATAAAAATACCCAATTATTCATTGATTCATCGTTTATTTATACATAATGAAAAGGAGGATTTCCCTCAACTAACATACGAGATTTTCTCATTCAGTTTGGGAAATCATATCTAAATCCTAACTAAATCATATCTTTTATCATGCCCCCGCAAGATCGAGCTCCTGGGACGCCGATCTTGAACTAAGATGTCAATCTTGAATCAATGTCAATGGCGAAGGAAGGAAGGCTGTGTTGTCAACCGCGTAAAGACGATGATTGACATTAATGAGTTGACTTTGACGGTGATGTCCGCAAAGAGCAAGGGTTGTAGCAAAGGACGCGAACGCCACGTGCATGAGTGGCGGCGAGAGAAGCGCTAAGATCGTAGATTTACTATCGTTTGACGAGAAAGAACTTGTTGTGCCCTCAGAGCACCGAGATAAGCGACGACCCGCTGGTACTCTCGAAAGAGACGAGCAATAGAGGCTGCAGGAGGGATGGCGCCGTGACGGTGTAGAAGCCATCGTCTACTGCAGATGAGGTAGGCAAGGTGCTGTTGCTTGTTGGAGCTTATGCGATAGTAGTGGTGCACAAGGAAGATGACCTCGTGCAGAAGAATGCCTCGATTGAGAAAGTCAACAAGGTCCAACGGAGGAAGAGAAAGCCGATGCACTAGAAATCTCCCGACATTGACGAGACTGCGTTGACAAGAAGAGATAGATCTGCACCGATGAGGAGAAAGTTACCTTCGGAGCAAAGGAAGCAAAGGATGTCCGAGAGAATGGCGGTGGATGACCGTTGAGTATCTGTGGTTTCACAGCGAAGTTGTCCACGAACAAATGATAATAGAAGCTGTCGTTTGACAGTGAATAAAAAAAAAGAAAGTTAATCTCTCTTATAGAGAGAGGGGCTCTGATACCATGTTGGAAATAAAAAAGAAGTAATAAAAATACCCAATTGATTCATTGATTCATCGTTTATTTATACATAATGAAAAGGAGGATTTCACTCAAATAACATACGAGATTTTCTCATTCAGTTGGGGAAATCATATCTAAATCCTAACTAAATCATATCTTTTATCAACAACAACTAATCGTTATTTCTTCAGCCTCCGTGCCGCCCTCATTATTCCATTCAAAACGCCAGGCTGCCTTCCCTTCCACCCTACGAGCAACCTTGCACCGCTTGGCCACCTCAGCTTTCCCCGGCATTGTAGGGTATCTTGCTCCTATGCTCAGCCGCCGCGGCCGCCGACGCCGGAAAAAGACAAAGGCAGAAAAGGCCGCGCTGGAGGACGGAAATGGCCGAGGGCTGCGGCGGTTGGCGCAGCTTTCGTCGTCGCTTGCGCCTTGGGTTCTGTCTGCTTGACGCGCCCTGCACCTGACGCTGCGGTGGAGTGGTGCACGTCATGGACAGCGCACAACGAAGGACCGTCAAGAGGCGGCGGAAAGGGCACGATGAACACTGAAGGCAACAGACTCGGTAATCAAGCTCAGTCGGAGAAAACCAACTCGAAGAATTCGCGCGACGCGGTGCAGCAAATTCTATTCGGGAAGAAGGTCGAGTCTCTTCCTCCGAGAGGAAGGCCATCGATGTTGTTACTTTCATGGCTATGCTTGGATTCGTCGACTCAACCTGATGCAGTCCGTATGCATACAAACCAGCGCCTTCTTCCTCTCTGTCTCTCGTATAACCTAAGCTAGCTGACACCTTCCATTAATTTGGACTTGATCAGAAGCACTCAAACCTGTCCCGAGTGACATCTCTTTACTGTAATATATTATGCGACGTAACTGGCCAAATCATGTTGATTAGCATACTATGTCAAACTTTGAGGGGACAAATATGCTACATGCAAATTCCCTTATGGATTATCTAAAATTTTGATGTACATGTATAGTCTCGTTCCACCACCGATGGAAATGGTTTCATGTCACTGGTTGCAGGATCTCTCTTCCATGGAGAAAGGACAAAGAAAATCTCGTTTGTTCTCCAAAGATTGGTTCCAAGAACTGGAAAAGTACGAAGCAGGAATCTTGTCAGTGGAAATGCTCATGGATATGGTAACCAGTTCTCTACACATTTTGCCAAAGCTTATAATCATTTGTTGTTCCTTCGTTTTCAAGCGATCGAGGGTTCGTAACAAAAGAGACAGCTCAGTTTAAATCCATGAGATAGCAAGGAACAGAGCTTCTACCGATTAAGCTGGTGGCTCGGCTGTTTCGATTTTAGTTTGACTGAAGCCGACATTTCTCGTCTCTGAGGTCCTCTCGACAAATATTTGATCTAATGATATATTGGAGAAATAAAAGCACAAAACTTACTCTCTTAGGAGTGTGAATCTAGGGTTTTTGCTGTGAATGCAACTCACAGCACACATCATGGCACTCGATCAGCTTCCACATCCTCGTTGAAGTCTTTATTTTAATGTCAGAAACGATGCTACCGGTACACTTCTAACGTCGACGAATTCATTGCAGAAACTAGAGGTCTGCCGGTACGTCTCCGAGGCTGCCGTTGAGCATGACCCGAGGCCTCCTTTTCTCATCGACGAACTCACTTATCGTCTTACATGAGACATTGATCAATTGAAAGTACCAGCATTTTGCAGTAACCATCACCTATTCTGCTCTGTGGCTACATGATATTATCTACTTCACGCTGACGGCGGAGAAGATGACATCAACAGCCAGGACGATGATGACGACGACGACGGAGTTGAAAGAATCGATGGAGGACTTGATCACTAGGGCGAAGGGGTCGTGGAACACGTACAACGAGTTAGAAGAAGGCTTCGGGGAGATGCCAAAAATACTGATGAGAAAGATACACCGAAGCAGCAGCCGAGTACACGTTCGGCTAATCGTGCTTCATGAACAGCTTGTGATCAACGCATGCACTTCCCTCTCGTCGTTCCGCCTTCTTTTCCCTACTGCTTAGGAAACCTCGTTGCTTATTGTCCTGAGGAAACTACGTGTTTGTTTCTTCTGCTTCTTTACCTACAGATCAATTCTGAACTATGTGCTCGATGTTCTTCTTGTTCGACTGTCTTATCTGTTGTTGCTGCTGCTGCAATATAGGTGTCTTTTGCATTCCATCATCATTTATTAAGTCCTTTTCCTATAAGAATTGAAATAAATAAATTCTATTGTCACGATAAAGTTGCTCGGATAGCGGACAACGTGAACTAATCCAAAAAGGAGAAGCATCCGATCAAATATCCTTCAGTAAACTATTGCTTAACATTATTAAAAGGAACCACATTTGCTAGTGTCTCAGTTTTAATCATCATTTTTCGCAATTCTAATGATTTAATTAGAATAATAATCTTGATCCAAATATCATTTCCGTTGTCGATAATGTTAAGCAACAGTTTACTGAAGGATTACACTTATTCTTTTAAATAAGCGGTAAGTTGTAATCACCAAAATTATTTATGAAAATAATCCTAATTAAATTTAAAACTATAGGCATACGAAGAAAATTTTCTTTCTAATTGAGTTCAAGTAGTTTTTCTCCTGTTCATTTTTTCTACAAAGTATCTTAGGACGATTTAACAAAAGGTTTTATTGTATATAGTGCTTACAAAATATGTGTCGGATGAGGTTTGAAACCGACAAGTAAGTTTAGTGCATCATAAGGCCAATGTTTTAAATGAAAAAAATTATGAAATAATAATATACATTTTATTGAGATTAATTATTTGTATGCTATTTATTGTGATATATATAGTATTATGTGTACTATATCATTTTTATATATTTTAATATAATGTTTAAGAAATTATATATTATAAACTCACTGCATTTTATTCTTATTTATAATAAGAAACTCATTATGGAGCTCTTTATCTCCGTAAACTACAGTGGCCATCCTGAGCTCACTTACCATCAACATCACCATACTACTCTTTCTGCTCCTCTTCCTCTTCCTCTTCTTCTTGGAAGGCTGAAACTGGGAACGATCTCGAGAGTCCCGCCGGTGTCTTGAAGACGATCTTTTTCGACTCCGGCCCGTGGATGGACATCTCGGAGATGGAGACCCAGACGAGGAGCTCCTTGCTCTTCACCCCGGTCATGCGGCTCATCCGCCGGTCCTCCACGAACGCCGTCACCTCCGCCGCATAGGACACCGCCTTTTCGATCGTCTTGAACACGTGGTTGGTCGCCTTCCTCTGCTTAAGCCACACGAACCCCGTCGCCCGGTTGTACCCGACCTCCTCCATCCCCTCGAGCGGAAGCAGGCCTTTGGGCAGGTGGAGCAGCGTCAGCAGCTCCACGGACTTCTTCTTGCAGAGCTCTGCTCCGTGGTACACTTCCGCACCTTCGCGGTGGCTCTCGATGGCGACCCGGGTCGACATGTTCGTGGAAATGCCACTGTGATGAAGCAGGATAGATTTGGGTGGGCTTCTAAAAGTATTGGCCCTTGCTTGAGAGCACATCCGATCAAACCACGTTACGTTTGCATGGCAATCAAACGTCGGCAACGCCCATGTTTGTTGTGTTGTTCCGAACGGCGAGCACGTCGATGGCCCTGACGTAGCATGTTTTGACCACCCATGCAAAACTGGAAACGAGTGCAGTTGTGGGCATTAAAGAGCAACGTCCATATGCGTGAAATCACAGATCGTCGACGTGGTCGTCATGCATGCAACCAGCGAGGCTCATCTTTTGCCCTCCGAGAATGTATGCCAGTTTATAGATTGCATGCATCAAAACATTGGAGAGGAAAACAACTAGTAGAAAACGCCAGTAGATATATAGGAGTTTAAAGGGTCCCTTTTGGATCCAATGCCTTCTGTACATAATTCTTGTAACGTTGAATTGATGGCATATTATTTGCAGTGCTTAGTCTTGTTTAATGATCAACATCTCATAAACTTTTAGCACCAAATTATAGAACTAATAGCTCATCGATTCTCTACTCCTATCCCTGTGGCCCGTTTTTTATAATATTTAACTTCTAATAATTTGATAGTAGACTGGTCATCATATATATTAATGTCATGTAAAACGCTAACAACGTGAAATGTGCGCATGTAAAACGCTAACAACGTGAAATGCGTGCTAAAATCCTGCATCTTTTATCTGAAGCATTGGGGTAGACTCGTTGGTTCTCGATGTGAACGTATTCCAACGCCATAATATTGGTCAACGCCTCGATTGAAGGCACGGCTCACCTCCGAACACATGGTGTTGGCTAACGTCGACAAAACCGCGCCACTTCGTCGTGACGCGCAGACAAACCTGTCGAGGGTAAAGTCGTGGAACGAGTCGCATCTTAACAGCACATAAACAAATTTACTCGTGCAAAACGTTACGCTTTGTTTCCTATACCCGATTTCTGAATGGATGCAGCAGTGGACCCCAGAATCGCAAACTCTGATCACACGGCAGTGTTGGCGGATCGGCGTCCAATAGGATGGTTGGCCACGAGCACCGTACCCGAATCGAGATCGACGAGGCCCCCTTCCCCCCACTCCAACGCACGTCCACGGTCATCCCCATTTCTCCGCTTCTTGCTGCTCTCTTCTGCCTCCTCTTTCCTCTCCCTCGTTGTCGCCATCGGAGAGGCAATAAGTCAGATTGAACCCTAATCGAGCTCCGCCTGTTAAGCCATCTAGAACTTTGCCTCACTCCATGCAAGATATTCACTACGACAACGCCAAGTTCCGCCGCCGATCCCCTTTCAAGGTGCTTCGCCGCATAAGATCGTCTGTTTTCGTTTGATCTCATTATATTAGGTTCTTTTTTTCCTGCGAGCTGGTGGCTCAGATAATGATATTTGGCCTATGCAATTTACCAATTTAGCTTCGAATCAGACTTTCCTTTTGTTGGATTTCTAGTAGGATTTGGGCTTGAGAATTTGTTACATTGCTGAGATCACATCGTAGTTTCCGGAACTTTTAGTTGCTCGTTATGCTATTAAGCTAGGGGTTTAAGAGAGTACTGAAACTGATCGCTACAGTTACTTAACATATCTATTACTGAATTGAAAATCGAATTTGCAATTTTTCCATGCTTTATTCAATTCGGTTTCTTCGTCTCAGATGTTGATCTAGGCTAGGTTAGAGCAAACTTCATCCCACTCAAATTTTCTGAATCGGTTGTTTGGTGAAAATACCGAATCTTTCATCAGAGTAGTTCTGTGTAATATAAGAACCTGAAGGAATAACTTTTGGTTTAGGTCCTCGTTTCTTACTATGTTGTAGACTCTGTGTATTAGTTAATAGTTTGCCTTGTTTCCCTCCCATTATCTGTGCATATGATTTCAACGATCACTCGTTCATGCTACTAAACCAAATGCATGAATGTGATGTTGAACTTTTATCGTGCTCAAAAGTTTGTACTACATAATAATCGTTAATGTTGCGGCTAGTTTATAAGATGATGTTGATAAGCATTGACCAAGAGTATATACCATTATTTTTCTTTCTGTGTAGGTGATTACTCAAGTACTGGTCACTAGCCGGATCAGATATTGCTGCGGAGGCTGTAGCACAGGAAAACTTTTAATGCTGTTGATGATCCTTGGTTTGACATACTTGATAACACATAAAAGTTCTGACCATTCTGCATCTAACATACATTTGAATAGTGCCGCAAATGTAGGACATAAATATGTCAAGGAAGGTGTTAGTAGAATAGACAGAATTTGGAGAAAACCTTCAAGGCTTCCTCCACAACTTCCTCCTGATGAAGCCCAAAATGTTAGATCTAGTCTTGAAGATCAGAGGCTACATTGGTTTTCCAGGAAACAAAAAGTCAAAGAGGCATTTGTTCATGCTTGGTCTGGCTACAAAAACTACGCAATGGGTTATGATGAACTTATGCCATTGAGTCAAAGAGGCACTGATGGTTTGGGAGGTCTAGGTGCCACCATAGTAGATTCCTTGGATACAGCCATTATAATGGGTGCTGATGAAATTGTTTATGAAGCAGTACCATGGATAGAAAAACAACTTGTGGAAAGAATTGAAAAGAAAGGGCAGGTTAACTTGTTTGAGACAACAATACGTGTATTAGGTGGGCTTCTCAGTGCTTATCATTTAAGTGGGGGAGATAAAGGGACCATAAGTGATAGTGGAATACCTATGACTCTTAAAGGTGTTAAATCAGAAATCTTTCTGGAGATAGCAAAGAACTTAGCTGACAGGCTGTTATCTGCCTTCTCTTCAAGTCCAACATCAATTCCTTTCAGTGATGTTGTTCTCCGTGATCATTCTGCTCATCCAGCACCCGATGGTTTAAGCAGTACTTCTGAAGTTTCGACCTTGCAACTTGAGTTTAACTACCTAAGTGAAATTTCTGGTGATCCCAAGTATCGTTCAGAGGCGATGAAGGTGTTGGAACATATTAGGTCTCTTCCCAAGGTGGAAGGACTGGTGCCCATCTATATCAGGTACAAACAGCTGTCTTTTGAGCTTGGCGGTTTCCTTTCGGTTTATTTTCTTTGTCAGAAGTATTATTTGATATTTCTCATTTTGACAAGCCACACTATTGTTTAGAACTTATTCAGATATGTATGTTATATATGCTACTCCTTTTTACTTTCTTTTTAAGAATAAAACTAAGTTGACACAACTATTAGCAACATTTAGAATCCATTTACTAGCTTGTGCTGCTTGCTTAGGGGTGAATGGTGGATCAGATTCTATTACTCCGAATTCATTTTTGTATCCCAGTGAAATGATGTGTGAGCACCAAAAATGATTATTTTTAGTTATTAAGAAGTCCTACAACTGTTGTTTTTTTTTTAGTTCTTTACACTTTCTTTTCGGACTACTAAATTTATATAGGCAACTTTGATGCATGGCTTGCTTGTCTTTCTTTTTTATATCCACGTTAGTTATTCTGCTTTTTTATGCACTCATTGACTTTTGAACTGCATTTGCAATTTTTACTCCATTATTGGATGGTCCAAACAAGAAGATAATGTTTGAAATATTCTTACTCCATTGTTGTGTTGATCATCTTTGACATTTTCCACAAGATTTTCTGCTTCATGATGCAAGGATAATTATTAATTATAAACTGACAAAATATTTTAGATGACTTCTGGAAATGTATGTAATTTATGAGAGAACATCACTATTCATTCTTGTGACCACAGCCCTCACTCAGGTCAGTTTAATGGAGAAAACATTCGGCTGGGATCTCGTGGTGATAGCTACTACGAATACTTGATTAAAGTTTGGATTCAGCAAAAGAATAGTGGCAATCAGCTAAACTATTTGTATCAGATGTATGAAGAAGCAATGAGAGGGGTGAGGCACCTTCTTGTTCGGAAGTCCATTCCCAAAGGATTGGTTTTTGTTGGGGAGCTGCCTCATGGATCTAAGGGTTCTTTCAGTCCTAAAATGGATCACCTGGTATGAAGATGTATTTGCATGTTCTCGCCTCGACATTGATACTAAACTCATCTTTCTTCAAGCACGTGTGATGCATTGTTTGACTTGATTATATTGGTACAGTTTTGCAGGTACATCGTAGTTTGAATATAAACCATTTGGAAAAACGTATTAAAAGATTAAGTATTAAACTTTAATTAATTTCCTTAGGGTATATATTTTTGTTACTGCAACAAGCTTGTCTCCATATTAAAAGCTTTAATGCTACTTTTTATAAATTTCAGGATGAAAATATTATTAAAAAGAAAAAATATTTTGCAAGATATTCTGCCACACCTATCGGTATTTCTTAAGTCAATTTTTACTGGATGTTGGATGGTTAGACATGATTCTGGGCATTGATGAAAAAGTTTAAATTCCTAACTTTTTTGTTACTCTCGTCTCCCAACAAAAAAAATATAGATAAACCTGATATATTTTTTCAATATTATATTTTCTAGATAAGGTAGATGAGTGGTGTAATCTTCTTTATATACATGTAATCCTGCGAAGGAAACTTTCCTGACATCTGACTCCAGATGGTCCTTTAACAACCATTAGTGTCTGATGGATTAGATGACAGGCTCTATACACAAAATGTTTGTTGCTTTCAATCAAGATTTTCTTTTGGCTATACTATGATCAAATTTGATAAACATAGACATATGATGATCAGATATATTTCTGGATGTGGCAGAAGAAAATGAAGATAGTCACATGGTTACAGAGATGTTTTTTAAAAGGCTTCTTGTTATACAATGTAGAACATTAAGGTATTAGGCAACTAGGTGTTGGGTGGAAGATCCACTTGAGATCCTGTTGCTGGAGCTCTTGTGCTTTAATCATTGATATTGGACCTGTTAAATCTCTTGAGAATTTATTCTATGATGTGGATGTGCAATAGAAAGTCATTTTATAATGATTTAGAAAGGCCCAAATCCTTTTGTAATTGTTAAGCTCTCCTATGTTTGTTTAGGGTGTTTGTGTAAATGCTGAATGGAAAAAGAATTTTGTCTTCCATGAAGCTCATGTGTGACTGAAAAATCAAGCATAATAGCCTGATTCAGCTACATTTGTCCTTCATTAACTGAGAAAGTCAGAAAATGCTGTTCTGGCAAAAAAACGAATCACTAAAATGATATTCATTAAGCTACCCGATATGTAACTTATTGAGAAAAAAATGGACCACCATGGGTTTCTTTTAACAAGCAACAATTTAGCAGATTGTTATACACCACTTTAGAAAGTGCAGATTAGCAGATTGTTGTATGCCTTTTTAGTCTTTAGAAACGGTGCATGTTAAACCAATTTACTATCAATTGTCCATATCATTATTTGTGGTCATATATTGGTTTAGTTGATTGATTTTAACTGGAAGATACGAAATAAAAAATGTTTAAACAAATGAGTGGAACTACCTGAAATAGCATATCTGAATTTATGTGTGATGTATGGTAGCTTTTCATATTTATGTGTAATTGTGCATAACATTGGAATACACAACCAGTCATCTTTTTCGTCTTAAAGGTAACAAACTTTCTAGTCATCTGTGCCACTTCTTCCAAATGATCATGTCTTTAGCAGATTGATAAAATATCTTTTATATTAAGATATTGGTATGAAAAGCTATGATCTACTTGTTTTACATGGTTCTTGCGTACACATTGGAGCAGCACAGAAATGCTCTAGCTGTTGCACTTGTTTGTTCATATTAAATTCTGCTTGATATGAATTCTAAGAAATGAAGAATCTCATGTCTCTATTTTTGAATTCTTATAGCTTTCTTTTGGCCTTTTTATATGATTTCCTTGCCCGTTACTTTTCAAATCAGGAAAATGCTTAGCTAATAATTTTTTATGAAAGTCCATTTTACATTCTATTCCAGTCACATATCTTGATCTGTGATGTATTGTTCTTCCTTTTGAAGGTCTGTTTCCTACCGGGAACCCTAGCTCTTGGTGCAACAAAAGGTATCACAAAGAAGGCAGCAATTGAAAGAAACTTGTTGACCCCGGATGACCTGGAGAATTTGAAGCTTGCTGAAGATCTAGCACAAACATGCGTTGAAATGTACGCTGTCGCCTCTACAGGTCTTGCTCCTGAAATTGCTTATTTCCATATTGAGGTGAGCTACTTGTTAAACGTGCATCTTTATCATTCTCCTTTCTGGAACTGCATTTGTTGACTGAATTTTATTTTTGAATCAGGGTGACTATGAAGGGGGTCTTGATGGTGGTAACAAAAGCTCTGACTATATAGATGACATAATAATCAAACACAATGATCGCCACAATCTTTTGCGCCCTGAAACAGTGGAATCATTGTTTGTGTTGCATCGTGTAACCGAAGATCCGAAGTAAGGTTCACAGGTTTTGGGTTGTCACTTGCTTTCAGATGTTTTTTAAGTTCATATTTCTTTATCTCAAACATGGCTTTGACATCTGTGACATTGACAGATACCGAGAATGGGGTTGGCAGATCTTTGAGGCCTTCGAAAAATATACGAAGGTAGATTCTGGTGGGTACACGTCTCTCGATGATGTCACAATAATTCCTCCTCCTAGACGAGACAAAATGGAGACGTTCTTCTTAGGTGAAACCTTGAAGTATCTATATTTGTTGTTTGGAGACGAGAATATTGTTCCTTTAGATAAATTCGTATTCAACACAGAGGCCCATCCTCTTCCGATTATGTGGTCAAAAGATTCAGCCTAGAACTCCGGCAACTGATTACAATTTGAGAACATATGCTTGAGGAACCTCCATTTACTGGGGCTTGAAGAAACCCAAATGCTACCTTTGTGCATTCCCAAGATGAACAACTTTGGAGAGCAGGGTTTATGCAACTTGTGGCACTGTAAAGATGTAGCTGTAGAGATGTAGAATGAGTTCCAACACGAAGTATCAACTGAAGGAGGGTTCTGAGGCCAAAATTGCTCTCTGTAAATTGTTCAGAATTGTCCTGTTAGAAATTGTTTTGTTTTTAGATGTTCATGAACAACCACACGTCAGATGCTATTGATTTATGGTTATTGTTCGAGGTGAAGACATAATTTAATTGGAAAATACACCATGTAATGAATGTTCTTCAGCAAAGTGAGTTTCCCTTTTGGCTATATGTTGATACATTGGGGTTACTCTGGTGAATAAGAGAAACGATGCTTGATTTTAATAATAGAAGGGTCTTTCTTAGCTCATGCACGCAATAGAGTTACCATTGCTTATGAATTTATGATATGAAACATATTTACATTGATGGTAATAAAATATTGGATTTTTTTTTTGTCGAATTGGGTATATGGCCGGTGTTGTCTTTTTGTTCTTTTCTTTGCCCTTTTGAGCCGAATCTTTAACGGATGCGGATCTTTATATGCAAATCGCCTGTCTCACGAATATCCAAGTTATAGCGAGCTCCTCTCGAGTCTCGACCCTTCTCCGGCGGCGAAAGCGAGTCGGTTTCTGTCTCCATGGCTTCATCCCCGGCGGCCGTCAGGGAACTCCAGCGGGATCTCGACGACCAGGCCAACGCCCTCAGCAAGATCCAAATAAGCACTCACTATATCTGTCTCTGTTTTCTCCCTTTTTGATCCCTTCTCTCGCGTTCTACGCCTCACCGGTGCTTCCATTATCCGCTGCAGACATCGCCAAGAATCACCAAGTCAGGAAGCAGTACACTATCCAGCTCGGCGAGAACGAGCTTGTCCTCAAGGCCTGCATTCCCCTTTCCCAATCGTATTTTGTTTTATTTCGGTCATCTGAGGGTTTCGTTTTTGTTCGTTTCGCTTAAACATCGAATTGGTGATGGTGTAAGGAATTGGGAACTATTGAATGAGACTTCCAACGTGTACAAGCTGATCGAGCCTGTGCTCGTGAAGCAGGATCCGGCGGAGGCTAACGCCAACGTGCTAAAAGGATCGAATATGATAGGGCAAATATTGGGCTCGCCTAGTCACTTCGGCCGAGTCGGCACCGAGGGCCACGTCGGCTCCTGAGATCCCGGTCACCTCAGCCACGTCAGCGCATCGGGTGACCAGCCCACGTCGGCACCGTGACGGGCTGTCGACTACGGATCCCGCTGACCGAGGCCCCACTAACCGACAAAGGCGGCACCCGACGCGGGGCTGTACCGCCAAGCCGGGCGAAGGCGACGTCCACATTAATGATCTCGTTACGGCCTTCCTCCGACCCACAAGTATAAATACCCTACTGTAGCCAACAGTGGGGAGAGCTCTTCGACTCTCAACTCTCTCAAAACCTCACAACGTCTCGGTTACTGATTCGTATATCTTGAGAGTCAATTTAGTCACCACATCGGGCACACACTATCCCGACCAAGGCCATCTTGCAGGACCCTTTCGAGGGCGCAAGAGGCACTCTAGCGGATTTCCCGACCGAGGCTCCGTCCCCGAATGTTGCTCCAAACCCCAACCAAGCCTCACCAGTCCTCCAATCCTACGCGAACAACCTTGCGCACATGGGCTGAGTCGAGTCGTGCTGACTCCTCGGCCACGACATAAAATCCAACAACAAAATACATTTCGGCTGAACTGTGAGTTACGCTCTTTTTTACCGAGTTTTTTTCAATATCGTTAGGGTTGGACTTGCTTAATTTTTGTTGTTCGTGTCTGCCACATTACAGTAAGCGACTCGATGGGACACTTCAGGAGTCAGAAGACAAGCAGAACAGCAAGAAGGAATTGGTTAGAGACAATTCCCTCTAAATCTTTTGTTTTGTTAGTGCTTGTAGTTGATTTACATTAACAAATATACTTTCTCTACTTGGAGGAGGTTGTTGATTTAATTGTTGCTTCTGCTTGACAAAATATTACTCGCTTCAGAATAACTTAATACCCCATAGAAAATGAGCACCTAAGAATATTGTAAATTATGAGCTCATTCTAATTGTAGAAGCGAAGCTTACAATGATTCAGGAGTTAGTGTGATGCAATAGTTCAGAAGTAAGCATCGGCACATTCTATTGCTGCGTGTCTGCTTCTCTTGTTTGATTTAGTCTTCCATGTTCCATTTCACACATAATCTAGATGATTATGTTGCCTTGATTGCCAAACAGTGAGACCATAAAAACATAAAAATTGAGGTTACGTTTTTTTTTTCTATTTGATTAGTCATTCAAATTATGGATAAAACATACTAGCAAAGGACTGTATTTAGCAATAGAATGTTTATAAATAAAAGTAATGACCGGAGAGGCCATCCATGGGCAGATTTTAGGAACTTCTGCCTCTTGCAAGTTCAATGTGTTATATCATTAATGTGTGCTATCGGCATAATAGCAATTTCTTATCGTTGGCCTAGAAGGGTAAAGGATGGGCATTATGTAATATGCTACAGATAATCTTTTTAATCCAAGAATATAGTAGTAAATTTAGGTATCAGGCTTGTGATTACATTAAGACAAATATCAAATAATTAAATTTTGAGTGCAACTCATAAGAGCAACAAATGCCACTTTGGAATTTAATGTTGGTATACATCCCACATTGTATATTCTGAATCTCTATGTACAAGTTTGTTTAAGGTTTGTATGCTGGGTTTTGATTGGAAGATATATGGAGGTATGATATTTTTAAGATCAGATAATTAAATTTTATAAAGAGGACTTACGGAGTTATGAGATTCAGAGGATAGATCAGGGGCATGCACTCAGTTAGGTTAAAGAAAGCTTTAGGGTTATGAGTGTATATTTAATGCAGCCTTCTTAAAACCATGCAGCCAGGTCCAAATGCTTTTAGATGATTGTAATTAGGTGGGCAAAAGTCGAGCTTAATGTTATCTTCATTGTTGTCTGAAACATATTTTTTCATTCATCATCCATTTTCTTGAGAAAAAGCTTGAGAACTACAGCCTACAGTGGTAAAGGTGATGGCAAAGAATGACAGTGAAGAATTTGGGTTGGCATATCCAAGGTTATGTAGCTTGAAGCGAGCCTAGGAGGCTTCAACAAACATATGCAATCGGTAGCTTATATGAGAAGCAGAAAAGTTTTGAATTCTTTCTGTAGGATACAGAGAAATGAATTGGTGCTGCACTTCATAGAAATTGCCATTCTAATATTAGGAGTCCCATTCTAATATTAGGAGTCATGATTCCAATTGTCAGAACTAATGATTCCTGCAAAGCTTCTGAACCACAAATTCTGAAGTTGGGTACCTTTGGGCATATTGAAGTTACCTTCTAACTAGATCTTGCATGTGTTCTAAGACGATCCGTTGGATGAAGGTACCTTGTTTCTTGGTGTATAATTTTGCTGGATAAGCAAGGAACTCAGATCTGCTGCTGGAAACATACTTGTTCATAATTAGTAACAAGATGACGCCTTTGATCATTGATATATAATTACTATATACTATGCAAATGCCTGGTAGTATAAGTTTTCAATGCAGGTTTTTGTTTGGCATTTGCAATTAACCTTCTTCTCAATGAAAGAGGGCTTCGACTTTGAAGTCAGCTTCTTATGCTTCCAGAAGAAAATGGTTCCTGCAAGTTTACTTGAACTGTTTCATAAGCAAGTCTTAGTCATTCCTAGATACTGAACGGTCGGGATCTCAGACGTGTCAATTGAATTGTGAGGCAGGTCAAGAAACTCATGTGAAAATAGCACCCTTGTGAGGCATAGTCTTTAAGTCATAGTTCATTAGGCCGAACCAATGATGGTGTTTGCTTTCTCAGAATTGCCGTCGATCTCAGATTATTTATGACTTTTGTATCATCTGAAGCTTCTAGATAGCTTACTTTCCTTCTTAACATCGTTTCAATTTATTTTTGCAGGTCGTAAAGTTACAACAGAAGATTCAAACTCTGCAGGCTGGAAAAAAAATCCAGATCCTAGCCTCCTTTTGTCAGTAGGACCATGCAGTCATACTACTAGTTTTCATCCAGTGGTATTCCTCGATGCTTTTCCCAGTGAAAATTTTCTTGTCATGTTAATGAAAAAATTTTCAGGATGGAGTTGATAAGGTGTTTGTGTGATTATTTGTGTTGTGATGTTTGTCTCCTAGAAGTTGATAAGATGCCCAAAAGTGAACTGTAGCACATTCGGTAAATATTTGCCGAGAGTTCTCATTTTATTGGAGCATGGGTTCGGAAGATGATAATTGAACTCGGGGAAGGAAGCAGTGAAAGTGAAGAGGAGCTCGATCTCGGACACGGCTGATCATGTTTATCATCATTTGCATATTTATGATCTGCCTTCATCAAATACAATTTAGTGTTTATTAAATTTGCTTGGCTTATAATTAATCATTTGATGCTTTCTCTTCAGATAAGATTCACATATTTCACTGATATAGTCTTTTGATGCTGTAGCCATCAACTGATAGTCATTTGTGGGGAATGGGGGCAGCCAACTTGTCTAATCATCCATCTAACTTTGACCTGACCCCTTAGAACATTTTCCACTGATTAAATATTTAGCTTACGTGGTGGAATCTATAAAGCTTTTGTGCCATTGTTTATTGTGTTAGCCAGCGAGGTTGCTTAATTTGTCACGAAGTCTTCTTGTAATGCCAGAGTGCAGCAGGTGTTGCACAATTGTGAGATAGATCAGTTGCCGGTGCCGGAGGAGGAGCATTGACTTGCTGTAAACCCAATTATTGTTTCCTATCAACCAAGCCAAGCCATCGATGATGCACCCGAATAAAAGTACCATGATTGCCATCATCTAACTAAGGGTTTGACCTTTGTTTATGAAAGTGTCGTGGACATTTCATCTATTTTTTTAGCTTTGCTTTGCTGGCCCTGTTTGTTTATGTATTATTATTATTATTATTATTATGTTGATTCCTTTTATTATTTGTGACAAAGTCGTCATTGATGGCCCCCAAGCGTTTCTATCTATGTATGTATCCCTGGCAAGGCAAGAAGGGGACGAGAGGCACGCGAAGAACAGCATTAGGATTGGCTTCTGTACCCTTTTCATTCTTATTCTTGTGTTTTCAACCAAGACAGTCTATTTCGCATCTAAATTGCCGTAAGCACGATACTGTTATTTGTTGTCATATTGTCGTTAATTAGCTCCTCCATCCATCACCAGGCTTTGCTGACTGGATGAAGATGATATACTTATTGAATGACGACCGATTTGTACGTAAGAAGAACATTAAGAAAAAAAATAAAGGGGGAAAAAAACAGGTGCAGACAAAGGAATTGGGAAGAAGAGAGAAAGAGAGAGATAAGAAGAAGGGAAATGATTGATCTTGCTGGCAGTTCTCCGTCACTTCCAAACATGCACGCGAGGAAAAGATCATTGGGTCTTCCGGCGCTCGTCTCTCTTCCCCTCTGCACTCTTCTCTTTCTACCTGCGGCTTTAAAATATGATGGCAGCCCCCTCTAAATGCGCGCGCAGATTCCATCCACCATACTTCCACCCCCTCCGACGACAAGCGTTGGTTCGTGGCAGACATGAGGTCCTCCGGGTGGTTGGGTTTGGATGGCGCGAGCATTAGCAGCGCGGTGGCCGCCGCCGGGCCTTACCTTCTCTCCGCCGTAGCCCTGGTGGTGCTACTGGAGCAGCTCTCGTACCTCCGCAAGAAGGGGCCCCTTCCTGGCCCCACCTTCGTGGTGCCCTTCCTCGGCAGCGCGCTTCCCATGATCGTGAACCCCACCCGCTTCTGGGACCGGCAGGCCGCCCTCGCCCGAGCCTCCGGCCTCGGCGTCTCCGCCAACTTCCTCGTCGGCCGCTTCATCGTCTTCATCCGCTCCACCGAGCTGTCCCACAAGGTCTTCGCCAACGTACGCCCCGACGCCTTCCACCTCATCGGCCACCCCTTCGGCAAGAGGCTCTTCGGCGACCACAACCTCATTTACATGTTCGACGAGCAGCACAAGGACCTCCGCCGCCGCATCGCCCCCAACTTCACTCCCCGCGCCCTGTCCACCTACGTCGCCGTCCAGCAGCGCGTCATCATCAATCACCTGCAGAAATGGCTCGACCAGGCGTCAGCGTCGACTTCGCAGCCCATCGCGCTTCGGCTCCTCTGCCGTGACCTCAACCTGGAGACCTCGCAGACCGTGTTTGCGGGGCCGTACCTCACCGCGTCCGCCCGCCAGCAGTTCAACCGGGACTATAACCTCTTCAACGTGGGTCTGATGGCCATCCCCTTCGACCTCCCGGGCTTCGCCTTCCGCCGCGCCCGTCTCGCCGTCTCCCGCCTCGTCCGCACCCTCTCCGGCTGCGTCGCCCAGAGCAAGGAGCGGATGCGCACCGGCGCCGAGCCCACCTGCCTCGTCGACTTCTGGATGCAGGACACACTGCGCGAGATCGAGGAGGCCGCGGCCTCCGGGGCCCAGCCGCCGCCAGAGTCCGGCGAAGTCGAGATCGGAGGCCACCTCTTCGACTTCCTCTTCGCCGCGCAGGACGCGTCGACGTCGTCGCTCCTCTGGGCCGTGACGCTCCTCGACGCGCACCCAGACGTGCTGGCCCGGGTTCGTGCGGAGGTGGCGGCCGTGCTAGGAACACCGGGTTGGTCCGGGCAGCCCATCACCGCGGAGCAGCTGCGGGAGATGCGGTACACGGAGGCGGTGGCGCGGGAGGTGGTGCGGTTCCGGCCACCGGCGACGATGGTGCCCCACATCGCGGGGGAGGCGTTCCCTCTGACGGACTGGTACACGGTGCCCAAGGGGGCTATCGTGTTCCCGTCGGCATACGAGTCGTCGTTCCAGGGGTTCACGGCGGCTGAGCTGTTCGATCCGGACCGGTTCTTCTCGGAGGACCGGGAGGTGCAGAAGCGCCACTTCCTGGCCTTCGGCGCCGGGCCCCACCAGTGCGTGGGCCAGCGCTACGCCATCAACCACCTCGTCCTCTTCGTCGCCCTCTTCACCTCCCTCGTCGACTTCCGCCGCCACCGAACCCCGGGCTGCGACGACATCGCCTACGTCCCCACCATCGTCCCCAAGGACGACTGCCTCCTCCACCTCGCCAAGCGCACCTGCGATCGCATCTCCCCTTCGTCCTCCTCGTCCGGGTGAGCTGGCTTTCACAGTTTCCTCACGTGCTGGTCTCCTCGTTCCTCGTGCTCGTCGTGGGCAGTCCGTTCTCCATTTATTTATATTCTTCTTCCCCTCCTCCTCCTCCTCCTCCGTCTACATTTCTTCTTCTCGATATCTCAAATCCAAACGGAAAGTAAAATTGTTCGTTGCAACGGCGTCTCGTCTGTTCGTTATTGATTGGGCTTTAGATTTCTCTTTCTGTTTGGTCAACGCTCGTATATATCCATGTATGGTAGTTGGCAAATAAAAATGAGTGCAATATATATATATATATATATATATATATGATGCATACGTTTGTGTTCGACATTGCCAGGCTATGGAACAGTTGGTTTGCTGCGAATCACAATCCGAAGCCCAAACAACGTCGGGGTTAGCACATTTCTTCTTCAACGTAGTTCTCTAAGCTAAATAATAGCATTTGCTTGGCTTAACGTCGACAGTTGCAGTTCGAGTGGGCAGTTGCAATTTTTGGCTTGTAATAATTGAAGTAATAGTAAAAGTTTTTTTATATTTATTATTGATTTAGAGAAATTGAATGGTTGAGATGAAACGTCACAGTGGAATAGATGATTATGGAAGGACTCTGTATAGAGGATCATAGAATATGCATTAGACTTGGGAGTAGACCTTTTGTTCATGGATGAGACATACGAAGCCTACATCCAATTCTTCTTTTTCCGCAAGTTGAAATAATTTTTTAGTATCCCCGCATTCTCTTACTCAAAAGATAATTGATAATTTTAATATATATTCTTTTCGGAGATTTAATAATTGGATTATTAAAGAAAATTGAATCGTGAATACCCACTAGCTAGTAGTATCGATCTATGGTTTCTATGATTCTACTTGCATGCCTCAAAAGACTCATGATGCACCAATCTAATTTGTAAATTTTTATGCTTAAATATGAAACGTTTATGAAAATTTATAAACTATTAGTTCATCGATATTAAACATTCCCTATTTAAGATTAGGTACATTGATATCCATCCTTAGGAGAGTCTCGCGTTTTGAGTTAACTTAAGTTTGTTCATCCTTTTCGATTACGCTGAATCTTTTTGTCCGATCAATATAATATTTAAAAATGTGCATTCTTTTATTTTGAAAAGAAAATTATTTTCTATTAAGAAATTAGATGATTACATCATCAGCACTCAAAAAACAAAGAAAGAAAGAAAGAAATGGATCAGATCATTGATCCATCCACAAAAAAAAAAAAAAAAAAGAGAAAGACTTCTTTAAAAACACAAACTTAGTCAACCAGTCCGCATATCGATTGCCTTCAGAAAAGTATAAAAAAATGAAAGTTCGAAAAAGACTTCGATAACTCAAATATCTGATGGGTAAGGTTGAGGAAATTCTAAGAAGTATCTTTCTTTTGCTTTAAAAATATTCATAATAAGCTCGTCATCAACCTCAACATGGATACGATTAAGATTAAGAACCCCACTCGACCGCTAACGGTTCAAAAAAAAAAAAAAAAAAAGTGAGTATGAGTGCATTGTGGGTATGTTTAGTTTAATCGTGACCCGCGCGCTCCCTTAGAAGGCTCATTAGAACATAATAAATTATATTATTATAATCGAAATGATGTTTGGTTGCCCTTTTTTATGTGGTAACGATTACTCCTCTTTTTTTTTTTTTTTTCTTCGGTTGAGTGCATCGAGATACGTCTTTCGTTTTCGTTAGATCTACATTTCAACTTGTGAATTGTTTAGCTAAGAGAACAAAGTTGCCATTTCGAATGAGTACAATATGCACTTCCAAGTAAGTCATTATAAATGTGACCAATCAATCTTGTTTGACCTTTTGTTCCTTCTTTTAGCGAAGTGTACGACCAAATTATGTGCATGCATCTTCATGATCAAGGATGATGGTTTGAGAAGATTCGACTAATCTTGTAATGTATCTCGGCAAGAACAAATCTTAAAGAGACGTGCGTGGAAGTCAGCATGGGGTGGGGTGAAGATAGGCTGGCTTTCTCATGCCACCTCAAATCTTCCACCACAAACAACTCCTTCGGATCCATTGTTGCTTTTAAGACCATCACATATCCTTTGATCGTAAGATAAGGAAAGGATATCTTGAATGTTTATTGCATTCGAAGCTTCTTATACCAATTATCTTTCTCATGTGGGTTCGACTTATCATTATCATTGTGTATTGTCTGCAATATACCATTATCATTGTGTATTGAAAAAAAAATGGAGGTTTAAGGCACCATTATCATTGTGTATTGTCTGCAAGTTTGGATGTAGTTTTTTATCGTGATTCCCTAAGTTTGAGGGGTTCATTGGAGGAACTCTTCATAGTGATCATCCAATTTGATTGAGGCACAACGATAGCTACGCGTAGGTCTGCCATTTGATAATTATAATGGCTAGCTAATAAACATCTATGCTGATTCAATGGCTCATCCAGCAACCCAATCGTCTTACGCCCCATCCGACTAAATAATATAGCAACTTATCTACTTCAAATGATGTATTAAGTTAATTTTTTTATTGTTAGAGGAGGATGCTGATTTAGAGCTAATCAGATTCTTCTTCACCACGTGTCTGAAGCTTCATTTTAGTTGACATTGTCCTTGCCCGACTTTGATTTACTAAACATACAAAATTATGGCGAGCATATCTCGATAATATTCCTATAATATTTGAGTTAGTACGGATTCGGAGCATTCAACTTATATTTTCGAGAAAGAGGTCAATCTCATGAGACGCATCTTAGGAGCCCTTTTATGATGAGCTCTTAGTTAAGGTACTTTCGTAATAGATATTGGTTATGGGAAAATTGGTATGTCTCTTTCGGACTTACTACGATCATGGTATATCGAATTTGAGTTATGATAACATCCTGCCTTCTTAATTTCATGTTGAGATGTCGATCATGTTATGCAAAGGTATGATGTTGTAATACTAAGTGTCAATCATATAACATTGAGGTGTCAGACACATGTCTATCCTTATATTACTTGCTTCCCATTTATTAGCTTGTTGAGTGTAGTGTGGTCAAATTGGAAAGTGGCCCTTATTCACCTATTGATGCTTATGCAAATCATGAGTTAATGTATGTTTGATTATTTTTGTTGTGTTTACCTTTGCACTGAATCTTAGGCAAGATTAAGTTGCACATGTCATCAAAATAAAACTATGGGTCAATTATATCTTGCACATCATTGAGATGTACTTTAGGTCAATTCTTTTCATCTATCCATGTTGTTGAGATGTGCAATGGACCAATTCTATTGGAAGTATCATTGTGAAATATTTTGGGCCAACTGCACCACATGTGTTATCGAGACATGCTTTAGGTTGATTTGATCGTTTGTGTTATCGATATGTGCTTTGTGCTTATTCGAAATTAAAAGCGACTATGACACCTCGAGAGGAAAATTATGTCACACAAAGAGCCACATGTGTGATCAAATCAACCATCTAAAGTAAGCAACACATGCGATTCGACACATCTCAACAACACACATGATCGAATTAGCTTGTAGTGCATTTCGATTCAATTACCTCACTGTCACATGGTCGATATCTCATCGTCATTGAGCTAACATCTTAGTATCACATGATTGATATCTCATCATCATATGACTGACACCTCAATACCACATAGCTAACACCTCAACATTGCATGAATGACACCTCAGCATAAGGTTGAGTGGGCCTGATGATATCATATTATGAATCAATGCACTACCTACCATAGTTAAATCCAAAAGAGATGCACCACATTCCCCATAATTAGTTTCTATTATGAAAGTAATATAAAATGGCTTCTCATATGCATTTTATGATATAAGATGTTTCTCAATAAAGAATTATTATTATTAATAATTATTAATTATTATTATTAACTACTGATAAAGGAACAGAAATTGGGTAGACATTACATGGCTTCTTAGGAATGATTGAATATGAATCGACCTTAGGCCATTCAGAGATTCATCTCGGAGTGATTATTTCATGCAGCTAAGTGTTACGTGACAATATTATTTGGATACAACCATATTTGTCGAAGACATTTTGACTCAAAACTTTTAATTTATAGTATAAAGTGCACCAAATATCTCTGAAACAAACTTTTTACGTGACAAGACACCCAATTTGCTCTTAACAGAATCGAGTAGCATCCAACAATGATTTAGCCACAGCAATGATTCGAGCAAATAGGCGTAATTTAGGTCGATGGGAATCCCACCACCGTCCCTAACATTTGATTTGATTTGATTTGATTTGATTTGATTCCAACCACGAACATTATTGAGTTGATGTCTGAGAACTTACGGCCGCACAAAGGTCAACACAAACACAAAACAATATTGTTTGTTGGATTTATAAGCAGAGAGAGAGAGAGAGAGAGAGCTTTGGATCTGCGTTCATCTTTATCTACCTTTTTGGATTCAAATCCAAGTCGGAGGCCCACACGGGCGGGCGGGCACTCACCAACATGGCCATGTGCGCCATGGCCCTCTCTTCAAGTCAGAAAGAACATGGCCAACCACACAAACCCAAGTCCTCAATGCCTCCCAACACTAACTAACCTTCCACCATCCGCCCTCCTTTAATGCCCACATCCTGTTTTGTCTAATGCCTCTCCCTCCTCCATGTGTGACGACTGCTCCTTTGGTCAATCATGCACTATTATCCATGGCTTCTCTTGCCCGCTGCTTTGCCTCGCATGTGCTCGGCTCCCAACCCCGATCCCACCGCTGCCACTCTGGTGGCTTCAACCAATCCTTCTTCCACCTTTTCCGTAGAGGAATATTAGGTGCAAATGAGCAGAAAAAAAGTGTGGCGGTGAAGCTATGTACTGCGATGTATAAAGCCAGCAGCAGCATGACTCGATCGTCACAACGAGTTCCAACCTCCGTGTGCTTCTGCTTCTGCCTTCTTCTTCCTGGTGGTTAGCACGATATGATGGGTTCGGTTCCAAGCGAGAGCCGGAAGTGCACCGCGCAGGAACTCGACGTCGAGGGGGTCGACGTCCCTGACATCGACGACGCGCTTCTCATGGAGATGCTGGAGTCGTCCTGCTGCGCCGACGAGGACCAGCTCTACGGCGTGATTCGATCTCTGGAAGCGGAGATCGGCCACGGCGACGTGGTCATGATCGACGACGGGGAATCGACCACCGGGCCCAGTGACGGGGGTCTGGAGGACATCATACTATCCGATCTGGAGAGCCACGAGGGGTTGAGGTCGGGGGTGCATCGAGTTAAAGAGGACCCATTCGATTGGGTCGAGATGGATGCGGCGGCCAACTCGGCCTGCCACGACCTGCTGCCGGACTGGTATTGCATGGAGGCAGAGGATACGCGTTGCTACGGAGAGGGGAGAGATTACGCCGGTTTCTACTGCTGCGGGGAGAGCTTAACGGAGCAAGTGTACGGTCCATTGTGGCAATGAACACGGCTTCATCATACACTAATAATATGCTTAGGAAAAGAATGACTGCAAATGTACGACTGCTGCTTCTCCAGTCCTGAGGGATGACTCGGGGTCAGCCTATGCTGGTTGATAGTTCGGGGGAGGAGCTCGTTTTGAGAATCTCTTGCACCATATGATAGATTTTAGTAGGTTTTGAAAGCCTGATGATGTGAGAATGATCGTTTCGACAAAATTTGTTTCTTCTTTCCTCCTCTCTAACCTGAGCAATTATTCAATTGATCGAGGGATTGGTGACTTTTCATTTTTGTGAAAGCTATCCTTAATACCTCGAATTAAGAGACATCGCCTGTGGGGAGGAAGAAGTTTTCCAACATATACATATATTGTGCATCGATGCACGAAATTTTGTGGGTATAATAACCAAATCGAGCTCATGAACTTCGAATTGATTGCATATTTTGATTTGTGCTACAAAAATACCTTTATGAGCTGTCAAAATTATTTTTCAAAAATAAACATCCACGGTCCCGTAGCTCAGTTGGTTAGCAGCATCGGTCTTATGAGCCGAAGGTCGCGGGTTCGAGCCCCGCTGGGACCAAATTTTTCTTTTTATAATTTATTTTAATAATAAACGGATTGTCCAAATCATAGGAACGACAGAACCCACTTTTTTTTAGTATCATTATAATTTTTTTTAGTATCATTATAATTTTTTAGTTGCTTGTGAACAAAAAAATCCATTGGAATTTATATTTTATATCGAAATAAACTAGTTATTCATTAAGACGAGGATATACATCTCAGAGTTGTCAATAAAAATTAGTTTATTTGAATCAACATTTTAGTAGAGCTCATTCAAGGAAAATTTTTATCATCTTTATTTTAAAAATAGTTAAAAATAATTTTATCTATGTCTTTATTATATCAATTGCTACCGCTAACCCTATATGCCCCCATATGTGCCTTCTCACCTTTCGTTACCCTCGTGCCCCCCCGAGCTATCTTGGTCCTTATACCTCATTGGCCCCCACCTCTTCTCTCCGGTGACATAATGTTGTCTCATCATAGCACGATGATATTATATAGCAAAAGTGTGTCAAGGCTTTCTTTCTTGATCATTGTGTCTACAACGATCGAAGAGGGCAGAAAAGGGTTGTCGAGGCTTCTTTTTCTTGTTGTCCTATTTGTGACAACCAAACAGGGTGGAGTAGGTAACGAGGGAAGAAAGAGGAGGAGGAGAGCGAATGGTGAGCGATGGGGACGAAGACATAAGCAAGGCCAGGAGCATAGGTAATAAAATGATCGATGTGACGAAAGAAGATGCAAAATCATCATTTAAAAAAGAGATACTATGCAAAAGATTTTAAAAATCGGAGCACTCCAAAAGGAAATTTTTTTATAAAAAAAATTATCCTTTTATAATTAAAATTTTGTTATCAACAATTTCACCTTAATATTATAAAGGCCAAAAATCTTATTGACCCTCCGTATTATGCCTTAAGATCAAAATCATTCCCGTATTTTAAAATTCATCTAAGTGACTCTTGTACTATATCTTAAAATCAAATTCACCTCATATACTTTAAAACTCATCGAAGTAATCCCTCGTACTATGTCTCAAAATCAAATTTATTCTCCGTACATTAAAACTCGTCTAAGTGACTCCCATAACTATGATTTCGTATTAAAATGACCCCCTATATTAGAAATAAGATTATGTCATTAGTAAAATAATTTAAAAGATTATTTTTATTCGAATATTACAACTAAATAGTCTCAAAGCCCTAATCCATTTTTTCCTCTCTCTTTTTCTTCTCTAACCTTTATCAGCATTCTTTTCTACAACTCTGATCTCTTTCTTTATCAACTTTTGTCACCATTAGTTTGTTCTCCTTTTTGCTATCTTTCAACCTTTCTTATTTTTTTCTTCGATGTTAGTTTGTTCGTCTTTCCGCTGTCATTTTGCCTTTCTATTTTTTGTTTACTTGAGATTTGTGATTTCTATAATTTTATTGATAAATAAATTAAAGATAAAAATATATTTTGTTTATTTTAAATTATTTTATTAATAAATAAATCTCTTAAATTATTTTAACTAATGACGTAACATTATTTTTAATAGAGGGAGTCACTTTAATATAAAATCGTAGTACGGGGGGTCACTTAGATGGGCTTTAAAATATGGAGGGTAACTTTGATTTTGAGGCATAGTACGAGGATTCACTTAGACGAGTTTTAAATTAAGAGGAGTGACTTTGATTCTTAGACATAGTAATAGGGTCACTTAGACAAGTTTTAAAGTATGATGGTGTCTTTGATGTGAAATCATAGTACGTAAGTTTACTTAGGCTAGTTTTAAAATATGGAATGTGACTTTAATTTTGAGTAATAGCTCAAGGGATCAATAAGAATTTTGGCCTATTATCAAATATGAATCTTAGAATTATTTTATCTCATCTAACCTTCATATTTATAGATATTTTCATAACACATTCATACCATGTTTTTGGAATAATTAGCATATCTATGCGATCATTACTTAATTCATTATGTAGTGTATGAAAAATTGACTTAGTACTAGATCATTTATTGTCTGTATTATGTTATATGACAGCAGATTGGTTATACTAACGATCAGACAAGAAAATTTAAACTTTTGTAGGAGGATTAAATAAGCTATTTATAGATTTGTTATATTTTGGGTCTAAATTTTTTTATGAAGTTGGAAATAATCTTTGTGATGTTGATATAGTTTAACAAAATATGAAAGAGAAAATTATTGATAGCAGTTAGATACTTTTTGGCGATTCAACGATATCCATCAGTAAATATTTGTAAGTTTGATCATATCCCATGTTCATTTGGCTTATTACATCTTTACCTTATTTTGCCAACCTATTTTTTTTACCGTAGAATTTTTTTGAGCTCGTCCATTACATGTCATCTCTAATTATTAGACTTGAATTAGCTAGTTTTGCCTGATAAAAACATTGACAGTATAATCTAAAATTATGGGTTTGAATCTCACTTTCCTCACGTATTCTTTATACAATCTTAAACTAAGAAAAAGATCTATTGGCAATACAATAGTTCAAATAGATTGAAAATTAGTTTCATATTAAAATAGCACAATCTAATTTAAAGTGGTCAAACATAATTTTTTTACCATCCCTAATCCATTAATATATACGAAATTAACGTTGTTAAAAGAAAAGAAGTATCTGCACATAACACGTTCATCACACATTTGACACCCAAAGAGCCTGTAGCCTACGGTCAATAGCATTACGTGCGTAGCTGTGGGGTCGCAGCACGAACCTCAAAGTCGACAATTGCATTTGGTAGGTTTGGGATGGATGCTCCAATGTACTGCCATCTTCCTTTTGGATTTGTGCAGACACAGTAGCTTACAGAGAGAGAGGATAAATGGTGCAATGTCGAAGTACAGAATCCACCGCATCGGAATCTGCAATCTTAACTCCACAGCTAGTGATTTGATGCAAATCAACGAAGTGATATGTCCACTGATGAAGGGCACAAGATATGTCAAGAAAGTTCCATATGTCAGGTTTGTGGGAGAGATGCCGAACTCATCTATGGAAACCAAATTGAGGGTATGAGGTGACGCTTTGTCTTGCAAGGAAGTGAGCTTGATGATAGTATGGTAGCTTAGCTATGGGCAGATAATGTTCGAATTAAGATGTACCTTTTCTGATACATATGTCTGGGTTTTAGCTTCTTGAGTACAAAAGAGGAAGGATCCTATCAAGGATGTGATTCTGATTCTTTAGAGAAGACGATGCACTAAGGTTCCTCACGGCGCAGCAGCAGTTCAAAGAAGATATAAAACAAGGAAGAGAGAGAGAGAGAGAGAGAGAGAGAGTACCAGCTTCCCGAAAAGAGAAGAAAAAAACCATAAAAAATCCACAAAGCAGCTGTGTGCAAGTTACAGTGATCGACTGTCAGTCGTGCAATCTCTCCTACCAACTTCGATATAGATTCTTCCCTAATGTGACCGCGAGCACCAAGATGAGCATTATAACAAAAGTGGCTGAAGCAAAAGACTGCTACTGTTCAGAGAAAGAGACCTATCCTCAGTATCCTCAAATGCTATAGAGATGGGCAATCATGAATTCGTTTATAAATCCATCTCTTTTAGCTGTTCGAGGATGCTGCCATGTCTATTCCTCCTACACTTCCAAGCACAGTAGTGCTGCTTCCTTTCACCAGCTTGTCTGCGTTAGAACTGCGTTACTTCCAAGCACAGTAGGGCAGCAGCTTCCTTTCACCTCCTCGGCTGCGTTAAAGCTGCATCAGACTTCAACGTTAACTGCCTTCTAAGTTTTCCCCTAATTCTTGAGTACTTTGACAGAACAAATCTCTCGGTCATTCGCGGATGACAGCAACGCAAATGCAGCAGCAGTTTTCGCCGTATCGAGAAGGAAACCACGTCACAACAAGAAGCAACTCCAATGACAACTACGATTACAACAACAACCGAGGCTAACCATGGCAAAACAATCAATGGCCTGGATGCCTATCTGAAGCAAAACCAAGGGACAGAGAGAAGAGAGGATCCGACATGGATTTCCTAGTCTTCGCTCCCACCCCCACCCAAACATAAACCAAGCAGTCCTACGAGTAACGATGACACACAAATTTTGAGGGTGGAACAAGTGAAAGTAATCGGAGGTGGTTTTTACTCTTCTGCTTCCACTCCATCAATGACGAGAAGCAGAGGGCAGCTTGTTGGAGATGCTGCCGTGCTCCTCGTCGCCCTGTATACGTGCCGGGATGCCCAAACCAGAGAAGCCGGCTTCCGACGCGAACCCAGTGGAAGAAACCGACGGATGGAACACAGGGTGCATCTGGAGCTCACCGGCGGGCGTAATGGCTTCTGCCCAACCATGGACTGAAGCCGAGTTACTGGACTGAAGGGGTTCCCTCTGAGAGAAATACTGGCTCAGGCCAAGCACCGAGTGCAGCGGCAAAGCCTGCGGTGTTGGAGTGCTGAAAGCAAATCCTCCGAAGCCGCCGCTTCTGTTCGTCTCCGCCACGTTCCATGGAATCGTTCGGCGGTTCGGCTCGGCCCAGCCGGCCGAGGCGATGTCAAAGCCCAAGTGGGCGGAGCCAGCGAGTAGAGAATTGTGAGAGGAAGAAGTTGGACTCTGGTGTTGGTGTTGGTAATGGTGGTGGTGGCTGGACTTGACATGGTGAAAGATCGGATCTTGGAAGGATTGGAGGGAGAGGCGGAGGTCTTGGTTTTGGATACCGGTTAGACCGAGAAAGTCAGGCCGGTAGTTCTGGAAGCCAATCGGAGGGCTAGAGGCCGGCGAAGTAGAGGTGGCACCAGCAGCCATCGGGAGGAAGGACTTGATGGTATTGGCAATGGCATCGGAGTCCAATGAAGGCGGGAGGAAACTATTACCCCCAGCACCGCCGACGCTATCGCCGAAGCTGAAGGCAGTAGTGACATCTGGTTCAGCAACCGGAACTGGTTTCTTGCCGGACTGCCCAGAAGGCTGCTCTGCGGCCGGGGATCGGCTGGCTGTTGGAGGATCATGGAAAGTAGATTTGCTGGTGGCGGTGACTGTGGCAGTGGGAGTCCAGGCTGGGAGCTCCTCGAGCTGGTCGATGGCGACCTTGGCGTTCTTGATGAGCCAATCGACGGCTTTGCTTGGACGATCGTAGCCAAGGCGGTCCTGGACGTCGTAGAACTGAATGGCGGTGTGGGCTGAGAGGCGGACGCGGCGGTCTCGGGGGCCCTTGGCCGTGCACACCTTGCTGTGGCGGTCCTTCCGGCCGGTGGACCGCAAAATGTGACCACCTTGTACCTCCACAATCTCCCCGCCGACGCCCCTCAGCCTTCTAAACCTCGAGTGGACCTGCGCCTGCTGCTGTGGCTGCTGCTGCTGGTGAGCGAGCTGGTGGAAACCGAGGCCTCCACGGTGGCTTTGGCTCTCCCCCATCCTCTCCGAACGATGGGCATACTCGGAAGACGAAGCCGTGGCAGCCGAAACGGAGGAAGACACGGTGGTGGAAGATGTTAGAAACCTTCGGAAGCTTGCTTGCTCTTCCGCCGCTACCGCAGGCAGCTGATTCTTAGTGCACTTGTTGTTCTCCTCCTCTTTCGCTTTCTCTCGAACGACGTTGCAATTGATGGTATCGACTCCTCCGGGCATCCAAATCCTTGTCCCTCTTCCGCTCCACTTCCGACTTGAGATTGCTCAATCTGTAGTCATCAGTGGGTGCAATCTCTATTGGCCTCTTGCTCCCACTGCTGCTGCTCCTCCTGTTGGTGTTGGGCTGGTAGCACGTGGTGGTACTGGTGCTGATGACAGTGATCGTGCCTCGCCTGCTTCCTCTTCGGAAAGGCTTGGCCGTCCAAGTCCCAGAATTCCATCACCTACGCCACAACTCCAGCTCTCAGTCCACCCCAACCACACACCACTGTCGACAGTGAATCAGGGACAAGATCCAACGAAGGGACGGATATAGATAGAGGGAGGGAGGGAAGGTAAATGCCACTTACCTTCGCTCGCAAGGTAATCCGAAGACACCCAAGTCGATCCTTTCCTTGGGCTAAAAACCCTAAAAGGAGGAGCCAGATCTAAACCATCACACTTTCCCAAGAAGAGGATAAGCACAGGACGGGAGCAGGCCGGAAGCAGAACAAGGACAAGGAGTCATAGATGGGCAAAGAGAGCTTAAGTTTTAGTTGGAAAGAAAGAAGAGACAGCGAGAAGAGAAAGATGAGGTACTCTTTGTTTTGGGCATGGCCCTACCGGGAACTACTGTGGGAGAGGGGTTCGAAGGGAAGAAAGAAAGGGAGAGTCACTGAAGTGAGGGCTCCTCGGCAAGGACACTAAAGCGTCGAGTCAGAGATTAAAAGATCACGGTGAACTCAGCGGCCCACTCCGACACCGGCATCAACAGCAGCAGCTCCTGTGGGAAAGACGAGCAAAGCCACAAAACCTTCTCGCCATGCTTTCCAGCCTCGACAGCGACGCAGCTTTTGGTTTTTCTCACTCCTTTATTGCTTTGCCAAAAGACACATGACCTCTCCCACCCCACCCATGCTGTTACTTCTCTCTCCTTCCTTCTTCAACCTCGAGTCAGTACCGTAACCAAGTGTAAAATTGCTGCGGACTTTAGTTATATAGCCAGGCAGCGACGTTCCAGGAACAAACATCATTTATACTCACTCCCATGACGCCATTATTTTAATCACACACCCCTTGGAATGGCTTGCAGCAGACGAGGGCATCTTGGGCACCTCCTCAGGACGGTGACACGAGGCCATGGACAGGCTGATGATGATGGGCCTCTCTGAAGGTTGACGATAGAGCCCTTCTTTTCTCCTTCCTTTTTCTTCTCCCCCCCCTCTGCTTTACAAATCTATATTTTTGTTCGTGAAATCTAGCGATCATCAAAGATTCCTTGCAGCTTCCCAGACGTGCAGCCTTTTAGTTGTCATCTCACGCGACATTTTTGCATAGATCTCAACTCAAGAAATCAACCGATTCTTTTTCTTGGTCGGTAACCTCAAGAAATCCCAACGAGCTTTGCAATGGTCAGAGATGAGTTGCCACAGATTACATGACTCGAAAGCGTACCCTCTCGCTTTCTTTGCCTCGCCGCCCGATACATCTTAAGACTTGAAAGGCAGGGTGGCGTCCTCACTGTAATCATATCATTCATCACTTAATCGATACGTGGCATTTAAACAAACACGCGAAGGATAACATCTTTGAGACGTCGAGTTCGAATGGTCTGAAATGGGTGCCACCTTCTCTTTGGCATCTCCGATGCGTACATCACGCTCGATGTCAAAAGTTAGAGCAACAGTAACAATCATGGAACCAGATTCCCACGGCTACAGCAGCAGCAGCAGCAGCAGCCATGGCTACTAAAATTTATTGGATCATTCTTTTTGGCCAGCTTCCTTTTTACCCTATGCGCTGCTTCATCACAGGCCTACTACGTCGGTACGGCTCTCATCCCCACATTTCCACATCAAAATTCTTCCCCCCGACGCCATTACCCCGTCTCTCTCTCTCTCTCTCTCGCTCTCGCTCTCGTAAAAAAGCGTAGGACGGCCATATTGAATCACATGGGCAATGAGTACACGCAGCAGAGGGCGGTGGGTTGAGCTGTCCGTCTCCGGAAGAGGGACGGAGAGATCAGAAAGAGGCATGCATGTGAAGTTGTTTGGCGTGGGGCGTTCCGGCTGAGGCGAAGCTGCGTGAGGCGTCAACACCACCACCTCCACCACCACCACCGACGGCAACCGAGAGGGACAATGAGGGAGATGAGAAGATAACAGCACATCAAACAGGAGGGAAGGGGAAAGTTTGATGATCGCTAAAGGCGACTGGGATCTTTGTCCCCTTCCGGTTGCAGTGCTGCGGCGTCCCTTGTCTGCTGTAGGTAGAGATAGCAATGGCCATGCGTCCGACAGCATTATTGTGAATCTTACCACCTAAATTTGTCCCGATCATACACTTTTGCCTAGCCGTATGCATCCCGATTTCAATTAAATTAAATGTACCATCTTTTTCCAATTTAAGTAGGCCAAATAGCGTGGTTAAATATCTAAAAGAATTCTCAATCTCATCTCATGGAGCCCAAGGAACGGTACTCCATAGAATATTTGCATTAATTTATTATATACTTATTTCGAAGCCAAGTGACCACCCAAGTATGCAAATTTGAGATCAAATACTTAATATTTCTGGTGATAATGATTTCCACAAGTATCCTACTCTAATTTGGAGCCTAAGACTCTTCCACAACAACACAACATGAATCACATTGGGTATCCCTCCCTCGTCGGCATACAAACTTAAAGTGACTCTTCTTAGCTACATGCAATGATTCCTTATTATTTTTACTGCATTTATCTCTGTGCAAGAAGAGAAGAAAGGGATAGATAACATATTAACTCTTTTAAAGGAATTCATCGTCGCAAAAGGGACTATAGGGAAGACTTCCCGTTTTTTTTTTTCTTTTCTTAACGCTACTATGATAATTTTTTTTAATTTTTATTTCGTTGAAGAACATGTGATTTGAACGAGCGATCATAGGCTATAAATCACTTTAGCCACTTTGGTTTTGGTAATAGAACCACAAATTAAGTGGATCTGATCAATTCTACGAAATAAACTATATTTGACAAAACATATATAGAGTTTTTATAGTTTAACTAATTTTCTCAATACCCAACATATTTCAAAAAAAAAAATCAAGAATTCTCCCCTTTTTTTTTTTTTTGTCAAGTCGAGAATCCGATTGATGTAAAAGAATTCACATGTAAAAAGAAAAAGAAAAAAGAAAGAAGAGAGACATGCCACAATAAACATTTCGAAATGAACAAACCCCTATGTAAAAGCTCAAAATTAGAGCTTTTTTTTTTCTGATAAATCGTTAAAAATAAAACAAGAAATTTAACTCGGTCCGAGACAAAAAACACACAATTCAACGAATCCTTTCATACCCTATATACATAACAAGTCATCATAACCCATACAGAATGCACAAAGGAAACGTTCACATAGACACTAAAAATTTGATTATTTTTACTGGACACACAATTATATATCTTCTAACCGTGTAAGACTTGGTCAAAGTGGAACCAAAAAATAAGCTGAAAATTACTCTAATGAACTTGCCCTTTCTTTTTTTCTTTATCTATAGATGTATAACTTTATTAGATTACGTAGGAGCCCTTCAACATGCATCTTATGCCAATGTCCAGAAAATTTTCAACAAGAACATGCACAAGAGAGACACAGAGATCTCATTGATGCCTATGTAGAATTTGGCCCAATCTCAGCCCCTTAAGTGTTATCTTCGGCGTCCATCATGCTTTGGAATAATTTTAGAACCGGTCTATTATGATGGTCATAATAGATTGTATGCAGCCCATTCTATTATTTTTAAATAATTTTTTCAAAAAAAATTATATCGAATAACGTATGTCATGTATTCAAATCTGAGCCGTATCAACAATATATATAGTGACCAAATAGCTCACTCATTGCTATAATTGCAAGTGTCTAATCTTCATATATAATCTTCAGTTGCAAGTGGGTTGAGTCCACTTGCATTCGGAGATAACATACAAAACAAAACAAGTCGGCGCTAGGCTTGCCTCTACACGTATATAAATACTTCGGGGTGCAAGCTCGCACTCTCCAGGTCGAATTAATGAGCAGAGATGAGTGGAGTTGCGGTGCACAGGCTTCGGCTGTGGATCCTTGTACTATTGTTCACCTCCGTCGGGAGCTCAGAAGCTCGCTTAATTCAGCGGAGTGCATTGGGGAGCGCAGTCGTGTCGTTGCGGATCACTACCGCAGCAGTTGCAGGAGGAGAAAGGGATCGGTCGGCAGAGATGGTGTACGAAGGATCGAAGCGGCGGATTCCCGGAGGTCCGGACCCCCAGCATCATTGAATGCGTCCTTCAATTCGACGAGGCCTTGTAAAAAGCTTCCAAGTGTGAGCTGTGGTCTCCGTTTTTTCTCCAGGAATAGGATTTGCTTTCCCCTTTCTATTATTGAGCGGGTGGCGCTGTGGGATGTTTGGCTGTGCAATCTGGCGATGAAGGTGGGTGGCTATGAATAAAATGGCTCCTTGTGTTTTATGTGAAGCATCTGTCTTCCGTCTCATTGAGATCTTGATATATCCATATAAATCTCGGCAGCCGCCACGTAAATCGCGAAAGCGACTCTCGATAACACGAGATCAGGAAACGGGTGATGGTGCTGTTTAAAATAGGCAAATCTCGTCGGTTCTTTTACGTTGTTTTGTCGGCACGGAAATGATTATGATGCCATTTTGCCAAGGAAGACGTGCTCGTCATCGCTTGTCTGAAAACAGAGCAATTACTCGCAATTCACCAACCACCCCAAACACAAATGAACAACAGTAAGGGAAGCAAGTACGAAAATAAATCCATTGTTTTAAGCTACATTTAAAGGGCATCTATAGAAAATCTACTTTGGACCTTGTAAGAACACTGGAACTGATGAGGAACGCTCTCCACCTGCAGTTGGATTCTTCAATGATAATAAATGAAGCCACCGGCTGCGGACCTTCTTCGCTTCTAACCTCAGAGGTCAGGTCTGTTCATTGAAGCGTTCCCTTTACTGCGAATCAAAGTAAGGCTTTACGATCGTCTGATGTTTCAGTCCATTCATCCCTTGACGGCTAAAGAGAGTAGCTAACTTACTTTTCAATCATGGAATAGACTTGGAGAGGCTTATTCTCTCTTTCAGCCGATGGTGCAACCTTGGTACAAGAACATGCATCTCTGCACCGAAGACACCTTGTTAAGATGTATTCAAATGTGAGCATAGATTGAAATAACCCTGATCAGGTTAAGGGATACTAGAGACTTGCAAAGGCTTAGCAACTATGCTTTGACATTTATGCTGGAGACCATAATATGAAGGGACTATTCGCAAGTCAGCCTCTTAGAATTTGCCTTCTGTGAACATAACCCAACCTCTTGTCGGTGGGGAGACTTGGTATTGTTGGTGACAGTGTACGAGTGCTCGCTTTAGTACTTGAAGAAGGAGATCTTTCCTTATTCGCTGGACATGAGTGGGAGTACCACAGCACAGAGAAGACAGAATGTGATGGTGATGTGCATGATTGCACAATGATCTCTTTTTTTTTTTTGCTTGTAGAAATGGAGGACCAGATTCAACTGTGTAAGGCAATAGTGTTTGCAGACTGCATGCTCATGAAGAAGAACTTACGGTTGGAGAGGCTATCAATAGCACGGATTCTAAGATAATGGCATCCCAACATGTAGATTGCATCTTTGCCAGTGCAGCGCATGATCTAATATTGATATGGTTTAGTCTTTGGAGTCTTGCATCTTTGGTCCCCCTTGCAAGGGATGCTTTAGGTAGATATGCCCGACCTACTGCTTAAAGTATCCTCCTCAATGTTAAGGGACAGCTTGATATCAAATATAATCAGTGAACTTCCAATGGATTTCCAACTTGCTAACGTCCAACGGAGTTCTATGTTATCTGTTCTAGCAGTGGGCATGGAAGGTGTGTGTGTACAGATCAATTCCAACCTATCAAACTTTCTCTCTGTGGCCTTATGCATCACTTGCAGCCAGCCATAAGGATGATAAAGCCGATGATGACAAGGTTTTGTGAATAACACGTACGTACCCATAAGTATGAGATCAGTCATGAATCCCTTAGGCAAACTGAAGAGGCAACATAGGATCCCTTCAACACCCGTGAGGTTAAGACCATTATATTTGTGACTAATATTAGGTGAGCCACAAGAGGGCTGCAAATTTATATAAATAACAAAACAATTTGATTAAGGTCTGTGGACTTGGTTCATCACAACTCCAGAAGACCGGGTCTAGCCATGACTGCTTCACCATATGAGCAGCCCATCCCCAGTGGCTGGAAAAAGTTCTCTTCCAATGGGTTCCTGGACGACGACTGCATAAACCTTTGTCTCCTGTAGCTAAGAAAGCAATTAAGTCACTAACGTAGACGTGAAACAGCTGACTAAGGTAAAAGAGCAAAGACGACGACAGCGACAACGACGGTAAACATAGGCGATCGGGAAACATATTCCCAATGGCACAGTAGCCAACACCGAGCACTCCCTGCCTATATCTCTACCACCTTTTGTCCTTCGTCTTTCTCTTGCTTTTCCCTAAAGTTCATCTTCTTTCCCCTCCGACTTCCTCTTCGCCAGTGGTGGACCCAAGCGGGCGTTGGCGATGGCGGAGAGTGTTGCCGTGTCTGTGTGGTGGTCTCAGGTCGAGCGGTGTAGCTGAGGAGAGGAACTGCACATGAAGCTTGAGATAGGCAAGGCTTATCAGTATTATTGCTGCTCTCTGATTCCTTGGTTGTTTGCATATTGTATAGGTTTAGTCAACTATCATCGTTGTCTTGGGAACGATTCATTACACCCCCAGGAAGAACAGGATTAAAAGATGGCCCTCAAACTCGGTCAACTCCCAACAGTCATTGGCCTGTCTCTCGAATTCCATTTATTTTATTACGGATGTAGTGCATCTGACGAACTGTTATTGAAGCCAAATGCTCTCCAGTCTATCCCCGTGGCCTTCCGCAGACTTGTCAGACCTGATGTGACCTGCTCGTACGATACGTCAGCCGTGATGGTTTTCATGGGTGATCTGGTCCAACGATCATGCCTGCATACCGGCCACGATGACAAGATATTTTAGTAGTAGATGGGAAAGAAAGAAAATAAAAAGATGCTGTCAGCTGGTCAGGAATTAATACAAGGAAGAGTTCTCGAGAAACGAGGGAATCGTCAACGCATCGGCGCCTTCCCTCTTCCTCCTCCGCTCCGGCAATGAAGCTCTCCATCTTCATCTGCTTTTTCCTCTTCTTCCTCCGTCCATCCGTCTGTCATCGCTATAATGCGTTGTTCAACTTCGGGGACTCCATGTCCGACACTGGCAACGTCCGCATCGGCAGGCTCCCTTACGGCATGACCTTCTTCGGCCGGGCCACCGGACGATGCTCCGACGGACGCCTGGTTATCGACTTTATAGGTGCGTACGGACGCCGAATAAACTCCTACGGATCCTTTCACCTGTTTAAGTTTGCTTGTCGAGCATGTCGTGGCAATCATGGCCAACTGCAGACCGACCAAACACTAGCTGTTCACGGGAGTTTCTGCGCATGTTTGCAGCTCAAGACCTCGGGTTTCCGTTGCTTCCGCCGTCTTCAGAGTTCTTGGATCACGACTTCAAGCAGGGTGCAAACTTCGCGGTGGTGGCCGCCACCACACTCGGCTTCGACTTCTTCAACGAGAGAGGGCTTAGCAAAGGTCTATGGGTCAACGCCTCCGTTTACATCCAGGTGGAGCGGTTCGAGAAGCTGTTGCCGACGATCTGCGGCGCGCCACAAGGTGATCGACCATATTCTCTGTACTTCAATTTGTTCTTGCTACTAAAGAATTGTTCGAACTGGTGGCAGACTGCAAGGACTTCCTGAGCAAATCCCTCTTTATCGTGGGCGAGTTCGGAGGAAACGATTACAGCACCGCTCTCTTCTTTGGGAGACGAATCGATGAAGTGAGCACCTTTGTGCCGCCTGTCGTCAATGCTATCTCAGATGGTGTTGAGGTAAGCTTCGGACATATCTATCCGACCATACTGCCCCCGAGTTCTTTGATCCCACTACTCGCCATGGCTCAACAAGATCATACAAATTCTCATATATACGCAGAGGTTGATCGGCCTCGGCGCCGTCGACATCGTGGTGCCAGGATTGCTGCCGGTGGGGTGCTTCCCCTTGTACCTGACGAACTACCACACGCCTGACCCCGAAGACTACGGCCCCAAGACTGGATGCGGAAGGAAGTACAACGCTCTGTCATGGCTGCACAACGCGATGCTCCGGAAGGCTCTCGACCATCTCCGGCGCAAGTACCCGTCCGCATCCATCAGATACGCGGATTATTACTCGCAGATCATCGATTTCGCCCTCAACCCGTTGAAATATGGTCAGTCTTTATCTTCCTTTTGTTCGCATACAGTCTCCGTAATGCATGGGTTGCCGATCACGGATAGCTCCACGTTTTCGAGTAATAGTATATTAACCTCATCTCCTCAAGACATGACCTTTGATTAGTAGTAGAAGAGTGTCTCGTATTTTTCCCATCCTTGCCAGCTTTAGGTTGAACCACCTTGTCAGTGACTAATTAATTATCTACGTGATCGGAAGGGTAACGTGTCCTCCTGTTCGATCTCTATTTCTTCATTGATTCTTTTAGTACAGGAAAGCCGGTCTCGAGAAGTTCTAAGCACGCATCTTACGAAGTAAAATTTGGAGTCCTCTCCTTTGGTGACGGAACAAAAGTAGTGGGTCATATCTATCTGTATACGTGGGGTAGTTTAACTTGTCGGCTCCCCTTTGTTTAGACACGGTGTAGCGGAGAATCTTTTTTAACTATTATTGGTTTATGATGATGAGATCTAATTAGGAGGGGGAGATACTTGTTAGCAGCAAAAACAAGATAATTTTTTATAAAGAAAGTGGACAAAGAGAAGGCTGCCTTTCCCAAGAATTAGTGTCACACAAGTGGCTTCAAGTACGATTTGACAAAGTCTACTAAACATTAGCATTACTTGAGCGTGAATCCAATTTAATGTCTATGATCTCTTCTTATTCAAAATAAACTTACATTTTATAAACGATCGTACGGGTAGATGGTGGTGGTTGGAATGAGTGATGGGTGATGGTAAAGTGATGTCCATGATGATGATGGGCGGCGTTACGCCCTCCCACTATCAAATGAACGGTAGGCGACCCCACCGAGTGTTAACTCGAGCCAATCGGGGCCACGAGGCCGGCGTGGGGCTTACGAGAGCAAGGATTGGAATCGTGACTCTTATTACTTTGGTTTTTTTTTCTTATGTCATCGAGTACATAATTTATGTAAGGGTGGTTGGTCGAGTGTCGCATCTACGTAATGTGTGTCTCTCTGGAAGAAAGATTAGGGAACATGGCATAGAAGAAGGAAGCTGGTGATATGTGCCCACGAGTTGTTCTTAGGTGCCGGTGGAGCGCGCGCATTTGGAAGTGGACATGCACGGCTGACAATTCTCGTCAGTAACGTGTGGACTCTTAAGAACGTGTTTGAAGATTCAATAAAGCTAAGGGTGGTTGATTGTAGGCAACTTCAACAGGTCTACCATTAATCGTCATCGACAGTGGCAATTAAATTGAATATAATCGATTGCCCAGCAGTTCAACCGTGACCGGTTGATTTAGATGCAAGTAATAGAGAAAGGAGAAATCGACAATGGCGTGATCACTCGTTTTGTCTCCTCCTTTGAAAGGTCTAATAGCTTGATCATAGCAACTACAATGATGGAGCAAGGTCTTCTTTTTACCTGTTCATGATACCAACAACGATATCTTGGACCGATTCTTTCATATCTAAATGACATAAGAGCATACTGAGAAAAGAACAAGGTTGGCGAATTTAGTAGTTCATTTGCGTATAGGAATGAAAGAAGACAAGTTTTATGTGCAGAAATCTTCATCGTCCTCACCCATCTCGTGAAACTTGTCAGGGTTCACTGCGGGAGCTCTACGAACGTGTTGCGGGAACGGCGGCGGCGTCTACAACTACGATCAAGGCCGGAGGTGCAACGACAAGGGCTACACCGTGTGCGAGAATGTGTCGACGCATGTGAGCTGGGACGGCATCCACATGACGGAGGCGGCCCACCGTGTCATCGCCACCGGCTGGCTGCACGGCCCCTACGTCGACCCCCCCATCCTGAGCTCCTCCTCCTCCTCCCAGAGCTGACACTATCATCACGTATACCTGCTACATTTCTGCAAGTTTCAGGTGCAAGACTTGGCGTCATTGCTCATCGGACACCGGTGCAGATTCTTGTGTCTTGTATGAAGGAATTGTTACAGGACTGCAACCCTTTAACGTCTGCATTCCATTATTTAATCATTCATCCCATAAGCTTGTCATTGTTATCCAAGTGCAGGAACGCGAAGGCAAAATATACATCTCTTGATTTGGTTTCGTTAATTGTCCATCTGATACCTTCTCTCCCAAATGAGAGCTCTCAGGTTTACGATTCTTTTCGTAGATCTTACACTGATTAGAATGATGTTGTGAATCTTCAGTCCACCCTAGAAATATAAGCTCTCAGGTTCCATTCTATCTATTAATAAGGTTTCCATTTGATGGGGGCAGGGCGAGAGATCATAGTTCTCAAGTATTTTGATTGAAACTAATACTAAAAATATTCACCCCAATCATGGTTATAAAATATCAACTCTTAAACCACTATTAGGGTCAACAAAATAAAATATCAGAAAAACATTTCATTCATATCGTAAATATTTATTCCAATTAAGCTCGCTAGATCATATTAAGAGCATGTGAATATCAACTCAATATAAATTATTAAAAAATATTTAATCCATAACGTAGAATATTCTCTTAAGTTCATAGGACCACATAAATATAGGGGAATTAATGCTTACTCAAAAACTTATAAGATCATCATAATGACCGTGTTAAGAACTCACTCGACCTCGATCTTTATGTAAGTCAACCATCGATCAAGCATACAAATATTTCTCAATTACTAAAAATATATTCGAGTCTTACTTTTAGTAACATTCATTATACTTCTAGTACATGCATGCAACTAAGTTGGATCAATCTTATGCATCCACCACATGTTATATTCTTAATTAAGCAACTCAAAAAATCATAAATATAATAAAATATAATAAAATTAATTTAACATAAACAAGGAATCGTTAATTCAGCTTGATAATATTATAAAACAACATTTAGAATGATAAACTTATTTCTCTCTCATCATGGTTTAGAAAAAGAAACGTTAGTCATTCTATAGAGGTTTCGTGGCCGACATCTCAAACCACAATTGTGAGTAATACAGTGGCACAATTGTGATTTAAAATGCGGTTGACATCGCTCACAAAAAAGGCATTTCTTACTCCTCTCTCTCTCTCTCTCTCTTTCACTTATCCTACTTAAAAGACTGCAATGACCGGTCAAACAAGAAACACGTCGGTAATAGTAAAGAGTACTATGACCTGTCACGAGTGCTGCATTTATAGATTTATATGAGATGTAAAGAGTCATATAATCAAAAAAAATTTATTACTTCAAATTCCCTTGTGGTTCAAACCTGTGCCATATTTTTTTTGTGCATAAGATGTTAATGGCAATTCTACAATCCATCACCATCGTTATATTACTAATGTCCATCAAGAAAAGTCTTAGACTGCAATATCCAAACAATAATAATAATAATAAAAGAACTGAGTCAATTTAACCGTGGAAAAGCATATAATACAAGCCAAGAATTATAGAATTAGATAATTACGACTTCTAAGTTTGACAATTCTGCCTATAGCCAGAAGAACGAAAAATGATTTGAGTTGCAGATCTACCTGTCCTTTGAAAGACGAGGCACAGCATTCTTGTTGTGTTGGTAAGCATGGCGACATTTTTTTTTTTTAATACAAAAACTCAAAGTTATATGTAATTTTATCTGACTTATCCCAGTATCAGTATCTACTACCCTTGGCAAGTCGGCTTTGTCCTTCAATCGCATTCTTTGCCTCGTAATAATGGTGACACGTACGAAATAATATGGATCACTGATGACTTATGCTAGAGGGTGAGTTTGACATCTTTGGTTTTTGTAGCTAAATCCTTCGTGATGCTGATTAATAGTATGTGTTTAAAGAAAAGATTCTTTGTCGTAAGATCGTGCAAAATACTTGCAGACGGACAGTAAGGCTTACATGGCACATAAGATAGATTACCGGAGGAAAACGGATGAAGCTGTTCCAGAGATCAAATGGTAATAAATAGATGAGATCCGAGTTGCCGATGCAACTGGTTATTGGATAGGTTCATCGCGTTAATCCTTCATTAGGCTCGTGATGGGCGGGTGCGCGTAGGGCCCGTGCAACCAAGAGGCTGCGATTTGTCGATAGGAAGCTTCGGTGGCGTGCCAACCATCCCAGTTCATGGCGGCCGAGGGACTGGCACAGGCGCTCGATCCCGGTAGGCCGCACAAGGCTTGGATGTTGAAGTTGTACGGCCCACCTCCGCCACAGCAAGCTTTTAGAGGCGGATAGGTAAATCCTGCATGTGGAAGAGTTGCGTAGGTAGGCGATGAACAAGTCGCTGACTCTTCATCGGAATGCATGGGTAAATGGTAGAACTCACCGAACTTGCCGGGGGAGCGAGCAAAACGGATGATGGGCTTGTAGAAATCCGCGTAGCTAATCCTTACATGAGGGTACTTCCTCCTGAGCCTTACCACTTCCTCGCGGAGCAATCGGTTGTGATACTTGAGGAGATCGTTAGCTTTCTTCAAGCATCCGGTGTCGTGCTCCAAGTCCCCCTTGCTGGTGCCGTTCAACAAGGCGAGGATGCCCGAGAAGCACCCGCTCGGTGGGTTCCCCGGCACCACCAGGTTCACGGCCCCGCGCTCGATCAATCTCTGGAAGTGCCATGGAGGAGGAGGAGGTGGTGGTCAGTCGAGGTACGCTGCATGCAAAGTCGTGGCAGTACGGCCCTTCCTACCTCGGTGGCATTGTTGATTGCTTCGACGACCGCGGGCACGTACGCGGTCACCTGCTCCAGGGTTAGGCGGTGAGAGGTCAAAGGAACCAGGTAGTCGTTGCCCCCGATCTCCCCAACCAGGAAGAGAGATTTGCCGAAGAGCTTCCTGCAGCCTGCGCCCATCTCATCTCATGTGGTTATCACGGCCTCCTTCTCGGGGACCGACGACGGTAACAAAAAGTAAGCTGCCGGAGACCTTCAGTCGTGTTGCAGAGGGAAGGAATCAACTGCTCGAACCACCCAAGCTGGACGTTCAGTGACAAGTTCGTCCCAAGCATCCCTCCGAGTCCTCTCTGTTCGAAGAAGGACACGTCGAGTGCCGTGGCACCAGTGACAGCGAAGTTTACTCCTCTGGCGAAGCTCTGGTTTCGCGACAGGAACGGCGGAAGCAGCGGAAGTCCGAAAGCCTCGGCTGCATCAGAACAGAGTGCAGTATAGACTTTATTGTGGCCAGAAAGAAAGAGAAGTTGAAGGTGGTGGTACCAAAGAAATCGATGATTAGGCGGCCGTCGGAGCAGCGGCCCGTCGGGTGGCCGAAGAAGGTCATGCCATAAGGAGTATTGCCGATATTTGGAGCGGGGAAGGCATTGGCGTTAGCAATAAGAAAATTGCCGGTGTCGGAGAGCGAGTCTCCGAAGTTGAATATGGCATCAAAAGTACGGGTGGAGGAGGAGAGATGGAAGAAGCACGAGATCAAAAGGAACAAGATGCAGACGGGAGGCTGCATGGTAAGCACCTGAAGGACCTTAACGAAGCTTTACGGCCGCCAACCGGCACTCTGCTCTGCCCTGCTCGCTCTTGCATCAAATCTATAGCTGAACCAGTCGAAGACCGTGCTGCTTAGTTGAACAGGTAATAGTCATTTGTTTTTTGGCATTTGGAAATGAATTCAGTGGGCGATTGAGCTTTGTATATGATCAATTTCGTTGACTTTTCCACATTACTTATTGCTTACGTTGTCCCTTACGTTTCTTATCATTTGTAGATGGTGGTATACGGTTCAATGCCCATCTTCCACGAATGCATCGCCCACACCAATTACCGTTGACTTTCTAGATTTTTTATTTTTGTTAATATTCAGTGGATCACGAGCCGCAAATTTAGTTTCCTTATGGTATGGATTATACAATCTTCCATCGAGGATAACCTGTATAAATAGTTAATGACCTTTCTCTCTCTCCCCTTAAGAGAGATTAACTTCTCTAATTTCACTATCCAACGATAGTTTCTCATTGATCTCTTCTACTTTAGAGAAGGTCCACGATATAGAAGGTAATAACATTGACAAGATAGACCGCTTCTTCTCGCCAAACCCTCCCTTCCTTATCCAAGTGGCAGCACCGACGTCCTCTTCCATAGCAGCTATACCCTCATTCTCCTCAGTGCCAATGGGACCATCCGATCAATTCCTCACCGACTGCATAGGCTTCCTTCGCCTCCACCATGGCAGCCACCCTCTCCTAATCCTCGAGACGGAGCATCCGCCATTTCTAACGTCATCCCAAGTAGCAACAATTTGGGTGCATGACTCGCCGATATCATTCAAAGAATGCTATGATAAGTTAACTGACTATGAGACATATTTGAAACGCGAGGACAAGATGCCCGGACTGACCATCACACTCAAGTAAGTAAAAAATTTAACAGAATGAGCTACCAAAATATCAAGAACATCAATAAATGATCAACCAAAATGCCTCTTAGACATATAGGTAACACCCAAACATATCCCCATCAAGTTTTCAATCCAAACTTCAGCAACTATTAGAGTGGCAACCTCAATATCCATAAGTAGTCTCAGCATCCCGACTATCCAAACCAACAAAGAGTTGTTTGTTATTTGTGTGATAAAGTAGAACATTCCACCAAAGTTTATCGATTTCAACCCAGCCTTCCTGCTACATCCAATTGCCTCAAGCGACTACCATGATTACTTCGACTGCTTATCCAACTAATTAGATCATGGACTATGGCATTTCTCATTATATTACTTCTGATCTCTAGAATTTATCCATCCATAATGACTATGGATGCAATGATGGCATCATCATCGGTGATGGTAACGAAATTCTCATTGTTCATACTGGTTCTATAACATTTAGTTCACACACTATCACTTTTATCCTCGATGATATTATGTGTGCACCTCACATTAAAAGGAACTCATTTTTATTTTTCAATTCTGCAAACAAAATAATATATCAATTGAATTCTTTCTGGACTCTTTTATTATAAAGGATTTGAGCATAGGAGCATCCTAAATCTCAAAGCCTAAATAAAGATAATATTTACTATTGGTAGCCCTTCCTAAATCACTCAGTTTATTGTTCACTCTTCAATTGCAGCTTCAAATGGTGTGTGGCATCACCGTTTTGGTCATCCCTTATATCTTATCTAACAAAAACTATTTTCTCATTATTCTCTTCCAATTATGAAAATCAATAACATTATAATACATTGTAATGCTTGACTTAATAATAAAGTTATAGACTACCTTTTGGAATATCTCATATATCTTGCTATGTGTCATTTGAAATTATTTATATAGATTTTTGAGATCCTTCCCCGACCAATTATTTTGATAATTTTTAGATTTTATATTATTTTTATAAATTAATTTACTAAATATACATAGTTATATCATCTTAAACATAAATATAATGTTTATATAATCTTTACTCATTTTAGAAAACTTCTTTCAGTCTATAATTAAAATAATTACTTTGATGGTGAAGGTGAATATCAAGCCCTAACATCTTGTCTCTCAGCTTGTGGTATACAATACCTCAAGTCACTACCACATACTCTAATAGTTGACTATGTCGAATACCAACATTGGCATGTATTTGAAACTGGTATTATTCTCCAACATCAAACCTCCATGCCATCAACTTTTTATTCAGTAGTCTTTCAAACTATTATCTACCTTCTTATTAACCGTATGCTCACTCCAGTCCTTCAATTTCAATCATCATTTGAAAAACTATTTTATCAACTCACAAATCTTCAAAAACTCAAAGTATTTGATTGTCTATATTATCCATGGCTACGACCATATATCTCTTATAAGTTAACACTAGGAGCTAAGTCTTGTATCTTCATAGGATATTCTCTTGAACATAATGTTTTTCGATATTACAATCCCTAAACTCAAAAAATCCTTATATCACGTGATGTCGTTTTTGTGGAATCTATCTTTTTCTTCCAAAAATATAGGGTCTCTAACCATGCGAGCCGCTTTAACAAACATACATCACTGGAGTATTCCTTCAACCACATCAAACGAGCTTCTCATGATACCATCCAGTCATTCTCATCAGGATATACACTTTATTATTCCTCCGATTCAATAATTTCTCGCTCCCTCCACTACTCATTTACAAATTAACCTTATCAATGAAACATTATCCTTAAGGATACAACCAATATCGTTAATTTTTTTTGGACATAGTGATTATGAAGTATCTCGGTTTGGAGAGTTCGGGCAAGACTAAGTGGAGAGTTCGGTGATCTACTTTATTCAATTGTTTTTAATTAAAAAGAAGAGGAGGTTAAGCCGTAAGCAGCACAAAGCAAGCTGCGTAAGCTGTTGAAAAGAGGAAAGAAATAAGGGTTAAGGGAAATTGGAAGTAAGCTCCAAATATGTAAGCTAATCCACTTATTTGACTATGTTCGCAACATCTTATTTGTCACAGCCTGCTTAAAAGGCTCACTTCACTGCTCTGTAAATACTACCTTCGCCGGCGGCTCACCTTTTACTGCTCCGCACCTTTGGCTTGGCTCACTAATAAAGACTTTTAAGTGTTCAACTTTAGAAGATGGATAGGGAATATTAAAAACTCTTCTTCTTAATCTCAATGCACTATGGGTGAAGGTGTTACGTAGTAAATACATGACAATTTGTATTATATGATAAAACATCAGAGTATTTATTATATGATAAAACATAGATATTTTTTGATACCAAGGTTAACTCATTTTGTTCCTACTAGGAGTTCAGTGTGCCAAGCCGTTTTTAAGCATTATAGCAAGCACATTACTTGTAAACATTGATATGGTACTCTTGACCGATACATATACCAATTATATAACCCAACAACATAATTGCACCGGGTCTATATGCTCCAAAAGTGATATTTATAAATCATATCAAGTATTTTAACTTTATGTTATAACAAAATTTTCTTCATAGCCCATTTAACCCACTATCATCGCTAAATCCCAAAAATCTTTCTACTAGCGTAAAATCATATGTGAAGAATATGACACCTTACTCCATAATTCTACATGGACCCTTACACTCTTTCTTCACACATAAAATATCATCGGGTATAAATGAGTCTCCAAATTAAGTGAAACCCAGATGGATCTATTGCTAAATATAGAACACATTAAGCAGTCAAATGATTTCATCAACGACCTGGTCTTGACTTCACAGAGACATTCAGTCTCGTTGTTAAATCGACAATGATCCAACTTAACTTGAGTTTAGCCGATACCAAAGGCTAGCAATTACAATAATTGGATGTTAATAATGCTTTCTCCTAAGAGATTTTTATCGAAGATGTCTTTATGGAGCAACCTTCAGGCTTCATCCATTCTCAGTATCCAAAATATATTTGTAAATTATAAAAAGCTATTTATGGACTTTGTTAAGCTCTAAGAGCCTGGTACACTAAACTTGGCTCATTTTTGACATTAATTGACTTCATCAACTCTAAGTCGGATACTTTATTATTTCTACGAAAATAAAATGAATGTGGAATATATCTAATGGTGTATATATATGACTTTATTGTCACAGGTAATAATCCTATGAAGATCAAGAGATTCCTCAAACAATCGATACATTGATTCTCCATCAAAGATCTAGAAATCTTGAGCTACTTTCTACGAATAGAACATACATACATATTATCATGACTCTTTCTACTTTAAAGAAAGTATATTCAAGATCTATCATCAAAGACAAACATGTAAAACATCAAAGAGGTTGTCACTCCACTCTCTGCTACTGAATCAGTTAAGTTATATGATGACAGCGCTACTATGGATCCTACATAATATCGTCAAATAGTTGGGTCCTTATTGTATTTATTTTTCACACGTCTAGACATCCAATTTGCGGTCAACATATTATCTCGATTCATACATCACTGATTTATTATCTATTAGTCTATAGTAAAATGAGTCTTGTGAAATCTCAAAGGGACTCTCCATCATAGACTCCTTCTCTGGAAACACTCATCACTTCATCTCAATGTCTTTATCGATATTGATTGGGCAGTAAACATTGATGACAAAACTTCTACATCAGAATATTTTATCTTTTTTGATGCAAATTCAATCAGTTGGAGTTCAAGGAATCAGAAGACAATCATAATGTCTACAATTAAAGCTATACACAGAGCCATTGTCACCGCTACTATAGAACTCAATTGGACCATGAAACTGATGAAGAAATTGGACATCAACTCTACCATAACTATGTCAGAATTCTTGGATCGGCATCACTTGTATAGCGAAAATAAAAACAAATTCCAGATTCTCGAAATTGATCATTTTGTCATTGTCCGATGATTTATGTACGAAAAATCTACATAACCTTAAAAAAACTACATCAAACAAACTAATGTGTTACCTGAAGAGATCGTATTTCTGAAACCTCTAGATCCGACAGAGATGTTGAAGGAACACTCGCGTGATCCTTTCTAGCAGTATCCACATAGCAGATGCAATGATAGCACCTCAACAACGGGATCAACCTCTCCACACTCTCAACAAGGAGGAGAAGAACTCATTGAGGAGAAATAGGAAGCTAAACCTATGATATTCTAGCCTATGAACATAGGGGTGCCTCTTATTTATAAAGGTAAATAGCATATTCCTGATGCCGATCTGATGTCATTCATTTGGATATTATCTAGAGTGGATTTCATCCAATCTTATCAACATCAAGATCCCTGTGAATATCTCATATCTACACCTTTACTTGTCGCAACGTCTATTAGATGTGTGTGACCATTTAGGCCCGATACCGAGCTAGCCGTGAGTCACACCCATTAGAACTCCTTCTGATCTAGTGAATTATTATCTCTACAATAATTCACTCGACTCATCGACTATGGTCATACTAGGTCACTACGCCATAATCCTAGATGGAACGAGGGGATCAAAACCATCGAACCTTTTTATTCGTAATTGTCGTGTACCTATAGTCCTTCATCCAACTAATATCCCAAAGACTTTATATTGGGTATGGATACTGTCAGGCTATATATAGAATCCCTCTATGTCTTGTTCTAATCGGATTCTCAATCTGAATGACCCTGGCCAGAGATTTTGTCTAAGCAAGCACATGGGATATTCTTCTCATGATACTAGAGAGTGAATGATCTTTTGTTGGCACACAATTACCTTCGTATGGTTGACTACTAATCCCGATAACTAGTTGTACCAGATCTGGACCCTTTCTAAACCTATAAGACTGGCATCAAAGAAAGGAGTACTCATAAAGATATCTTTGGTGTCTCAAGTCTAAGGATCAGGTACATAACTAGGACTATGAAATCGCTATCTGACATTAGTTATCATTATCCATACAGTATTTTATAAGTGGATCAATCAGTGAACTCATTCTCCAATGAGCACCTGTACTGTACCTCTAGTGTCTCCACATAAGCGACTATGAGACCAGCCACCTCCATTATATGGATGAGTATATAATACACCAGTTTATCCAATTATCTCGATGTCTCTCTTGAGTAACCTGTGATCAGGATAATTTAGGATCTATGTTTAAAGGTGAATCAGTCTCATTATCATGATCTAATTCCCATTGCATAGAACTAGGGATATCATAATATATAAAAATATATAATATGAGAATATATGAATAATAAGCAAAAAGATTACTACAACGTATTATAGGTAACGTCACTCACTTGATTGGCTTATATAACACCTATAATTATCAAACTCCTATAATATATTGTGATAATGACGAAACCACCTATTTATGTGTCAATCCAATGTTATACTTGTGCATAAAACACATTGTCATAAACTTTAATTTCATCAGAAATCAAGGTGTGAGACATAAACTACGTGTTTCTCATATATGTACTATCAATCAACTAGCAGACTCGCTCATAAAATCGCTTGCCCGAAAAATATTTTCATTACACCAATTTAAGATCGACGTCTTTGATAGGAGCTTAATCTTGCAGAGACATAATAGAAGATATGATCTCAAACCAGCTGGAGATTTAGACGATGATTCTACCTAATCTTGATCGAGGAAATCTCCTCCTCTAACTTGTATAAAGAGAGCTATATTAATGAAACAATCAATCTTTTATTAATATATTTTAATCTATCACATATCAAGAATCAAATGAAACAATCAATCTAAGCCATGATAATTTTTAATAACAATTAATCTTTTCTCAATATGTTTTAATGTATCACATATCAAGCAATCAGATGACAGTAGCAAAATAACCAGAGACTTGTTACCGTAGTTCATCATGTTCACATATAGAGCTGTTTTACATACGAGCAACCCCAATACAACATACGACTCACGAACAACGGAGATCATACATCAATCGAACAAAACCAGCTTCTTCTTATAAGGGAAGCTCTACTAGTTCAAAGCAACAGAAACCTGCTGCAGCTACGGTGGATACAACGCTTCCCTAACAAGCATTCGGAAGTTTATTTATTACAGGACATCAGAAAGAAAGCATCACACAGGTAGGCACACCAAAGTAGCATCTGCAATAGCGTAGTCGCAAGCATCGACTCCTCAGTATAAAAGTGATGAAGAGGAGCTTGAGGACTCGAACGGTGAGATCCTTCGCCTCTTGCTAGAAAATGAGGTCCTTGGCAGAAAGTCCAACTGCGAGTTGACTCTGTCAAGTATGGACTTGAGTCCCTGGTGAACAGTAGCCACAAAAACATGCTTGTCGATGGCGCCGGAGCTTCCATCAGATGTCATCACAAGAACATTCTTTACTCGGCCACCTAAAGTTGATATCTCAGCCCTGATTATTTTCAGATGTAGGCTCTGAAGTGTTTGTCTTAGATCTGTCAGGATTTCCGGCCCTTCCTCACAACATAGAGATGCTTTGACTATAAAACTGCCACTCTTCATTGCATCTCCTTCAACTTCGACCCTCACCTCATCGACATCGGATGCTATAGTGTAGCCTTCGCTGATTTCTGCGGCATTCTTCTTGAGTTTCTTTACGTGGTCGATCACTTGCGCGAGCAACGCAGCTTTCTCCAACTGCAACAAGTAACCATTACCTCTTAAGACGCGAAGTATCAATTAATCTAACATCATTCATTCAATCGATAATATTTCGACGAAGCAAATGCTATAAAGATTGACAGTGAGGACGAAGGATATCGGTTCCCAAAACTCATTACAGATGAATCATGGGTTCGTCCTAATAATAAAATACAAATGGCTTTTTTTTTTCTCGCGTGCAACGCTTCCGTGTCAGTCACGGGGGTGCTGTACCATCAGGAGCATGCTGATGACATAGTTTAATAAAATAATAAAACGAGCAAAAAATATAATTGACATTATGGTTTGGAGGGCGTTGATGCAAATAATAACATCGGAGGGGATAATTGATACGCATAGTCAAAAAAGACGAACCGCGACTCGAAGCGCGAGTTTTAGGTACACGGTGCTGCGGAGGTGGCAACCATCGAGAAAGCCAGAGGTGGTGGGGTGTGTCTCCGAATGTGCACCATTACCGTGGCTCGTTCCTAAAGTCGCGCCCCGCATCGCAGTAGGTAGTGACTTAACGGCGGTGAAGATGCAGATGCACCGCCATGTGAGACTCAGATGCACCGGTCAACGGCGGCGCAGCAGCCGTCCATGACAAATGGTGATCGAGATTCTCGGTGTTGAAGATGCAGCCTCTCGACACACGAGAAGGCAGGCAAGCGTATAAGCACAGCACAAGAACAGAGAGAGAGAGAGAGAGAGAAGGGGGGGGGGAGCTACCACTAACCTTGTCGGCGCAGGGGATCATGCTTCTCAGCACGGCCAGGTGGTGGTTTATCCTCTCCCTCCGCCGCCTCTCGGCCTCGCTATGGCTCTTCAGCGCCAACGCCGTCTTCGCATCCACCACCCCACGGCCCTCCTTCTTGCCCCCCAGCCTCGAAGGCGCCTTCACAAACTCCCTTCTTTCCAGGTCCAACACTGTCGATGATGACGACGACGAATCCGATCCGTAACCGAACACCAGTCCATTCGGAAACCCTCTAAAGAACCCCAAATCCCCAACAGGAACAGAACCCATCGGGTGTAGAAACGACCCAGGAGCAGAGCCAGAATCCAAAGGCAAAGAGCTTGAAGAAGAAGAAGAAGAAGAGGAGGAGGAGGAAAAGGAAGAAGAAATTTCTTTGTCGGGAAGTCAGGAACCGGGAGGGCGGTTTGGGGGGCAGGACCAGAAGGAGAGTCGCAGGCGCCGCAGCTTCCTCACTTCGCCCTCTACCCACTCACCAAAGATGGATCCATGTTTCGCTCTTCTTCTTAGAATCCAATCGATTGCTTCCATTACCATTACGATACAAGGAGAGATTTGGAGGCAGGAGCTACTGGGATAAGGGTTTCATCTTCGATCTTCTGCTGAATTCGATCATCTCTCTTGGATCGTCGCTGATCACGAGCGGAGTAGAATGGACTCGTCACAAAGGCGAAACCTTCTTCTCAGAAGAGGGAAGAAGCACAACTCCAAAGACGAGAGAGTGAACTCTCGGAAGAAGAGAAGAGAAAGGAGGAACTGTGGATGGACGGAACAGAGCAAGTGGCGCTGAGTTTTATACATGACTAATTCGGATAAATAAGTAGTGTAAGACAATTGTTGATGCCCCTTTTTTTTATATTTAAACTCAATGTTGATCTGTATGATTCCAGACATCAAGAAGCACGGCGTGGAATCTGCGGAATATTCCGATGGAGATGCCGTGGCTTCGAATTAGTTGGGCTAAACATTATCCCAACTACCCAATAACAAAGCGTTCGTTTTCTCGGAGATGCGTTCTCAAAGAGTTATTTATCGCGTCTCAAAAAGCATGGTGTAGAATCTATATTAATTTACTATTATTAAAAATAATTAATATTTATCCGTGACTTTATTTTTTTTTTGTTATTTCAGCACTAACTTGAACGTCATCCCTTTCGATACCGGTCGATTCCTCGATGAAAAATCAAATCATATTCTCAATCCAATTTTGAACTCTTGTGCGCACGAAACAAATCAAATAAATCCATCACTATTTTTGTCACCTGATCATTTTAAAAAAATGGTCACAGCGGACCTACGGCTTCGCCATTAAAAGTCCACCTCAAGAAGCTAACAAGTCACGAGATGATCGCCTGTCATCTCATCTGGCATCTTTTTTATAATACCTTATCACCAATGTGCTTTTGGTATTTTTAGCATTCAATAACAGCAGCTCCCTGTGATTTCATAATGGCAAAATAGTGGTTCAGCTCAGGACATCTCATCTTTGGCCAATGAGTTGCTCCCAGCGACCCATTGACCTACTGAGAACATATATACTGACTTGAGGTACTCCATTTTTATATCGACTCTCGTTTGCATCTTCCACCGATCGTCGATTAAAATAATATACGGACAATGGAGTCTATGCCGATTTGATCGTAGATAAGGTGGAGATTACTTAAACAAACATTGGAGATTAGGTTCTTTGGTTTAATTATTCGTATATGTGCAGAAGGCTTTCGATACGTGGTGTCACAGCGGGGGGGCGGTGGGTTGGTCCACCACCTCGATCGCCGGCGGGAGGGATCGATCACCTAACGACGGCATTGGCAGCCGAGAGGAGATCCCTAAGAAGCATCGGAGAGATGACAACAGATTACTACAAGTGTTCTCGGAGGTACAGCGAGAACTGAGAATAAATCTTCGCTTATTGGTCCTTCTTCGTTCTCGGTAGCTCATCATCATAAGTTGCTTTTTCCACACGTAAGTGGGCTGTCGTGGAACGACGAGACAACAACCCGAATGGCTCTCAGTAGCTCATTATAAGTCGCTTTTTCCACACGTAAGTGGCTGTCATGGAACGACAACCTGAATGGCTCTTCTCATGCTTGCAGAAACAAAATAGGAGAAACATGACATGATTGATGGGTTAGGGCAGGAAGAAGGCCGGAGGAGGTAGTTTAAGGGTGGTGGTGTGGGACATGTAAGGAAGACTTGCTGTTGATATGCATGCATGAGGAAGAGGAGACTTCTTGGCAACTTATATAAGCGGACAATAAGAACGTCGTCTTATGAGAATTAACATTTAGATTTGGCCCAAAAAGTCTCACCCCTCGCATCAGAGGTTGGGAATCTATCACATCTGTGTGAGTTTCTAATGCAAAGTTGTAGCTGAGAACTTCGCATGTAATGTCATCTCGAAAGCCTTAGCTCAACAAAAACATGAAGGAAGATGTGATGTCTTTGTCAAACAAATTGAAGAAACTTGAGTTGTAAGAGATGGCATGCCATGATGCAGTACTGTGGAGAGAGGATTGACTCGTCCGGCATTTCCGGATCCACATGTTTTCTAGCTCACAGCTCTCTTCCATGAGGAAGGAAAGGCTGCATGGTTCACTCCCGTGGCCAAACAAGGGACGGATTGGAGAATCCGTGAGCCTTTCCCACCAACCAAAATGCATGCAAACCTCATAATAATGTGTTCTTGTGTTTCTTTTGCCTTCTTTAAACACTTGCAATGTTGCTCGAATGTAAAGGGGAAGAAGCTAAGGCGAGCATCCAACAGAGACAAATAAACCACTCCATTAATAATACAAGAACATGTAATATCTATTTAAAGACAAAAGTATTTTATTATATTTTTTGTTGCTACTAGTAGTTGTGAACGGAAAGGACTGTTTAATCATAGGGACAAACTGCTTACACTAATAATTTCTACATATATCCGATGTTTGTACATTTGGTTATCATTTTTGTTAGTATATCATAGACTGACCGATGAATCCACATGGTTTGATTCCCCATGTGTGTATAAGTTTATCCATGTTAGTGTATCATAGATCGGATGGATTTACTTGGGAGCACGTCTCGAGTCGATGGACATGAGATTCTTCTTCGATCCTGAAGTTATTTCGCGTTCTATCTGCACTAAAATCTCCTTGGGATAAGGACTCCCGAGATGATTCCTCCGACGATCAAGTTAGTGCCCCGACCCAAAAAGAGTCTTGTCTTCGATTTGAGAGTGAGAGAGAGGGAAAAAGGAGTTCAGGAAGAGAGAGACCCCTTTTCATGTTCTCGGGAGGATTTTTATACTCGTCGATTGGTTATAATTCGTACTCCCACCCTTATCCTTGTCGACATACTAGAGTGAGATAGATGTATAATGTTATCGAGTGTCGAGGAATCATACATTTTAACGTAGAAATATTCTTTTATAAGCTTACTATTATTAAGAAATAGTAACTAAAATAAAATTTTTAAAAAATTCTCTTTTCCTTCGATAAAAACATCTTTCAATGAAGAAATATTCTTTTATAAGCTTACTATTCATAGCTTATTTTTATTATTGATAATCATTTACTATTTATAACTTTTTATAAAATAATAAAATATTTATTTTATTATTTATAGTCCTCGGGTTATCGATTTTATCTCTCTCTTTTTTTTTTTTTATCACAATCTCTTATTCCATCCTCGTCACTGATACTGCTCCCTCCAACACTAACAAATACCTAATTAGATCACAACAATAATAATAATCCAAGAACATACCTAATTCGACCAGCATGATAACCAAAATTACTTATGTGATGTAAATTCCTATCATTTTATTGTTATTGTTGTTATTTTTTTTCTTTCTTGAAACATAGAGTAAGACTATTGTATTAAGCTAGCTGAGTCAAAAGGTGATCGAAGAACATGAGAATTAGGATAATTTGAGTTTCTAGAGAGTGGTGACCTCATTGATTCAAGTATCGGGGTTATAGTTATTCTAAATTTATTTTGGTTCATCAAATTTAGAATCGGATTTGAAACAATCAATTTAATTCTGATTTTGATCTAGACTACTAATTTTAATTAAAAAAATATTCGATTCAAAATCATCAAATCGTTGACCACCGGAGTCGATTTCGTTTTCTGACTCTAATTTTGAATCGAATAATAATCACCCCTATGCAAGCGTAGGTAGTCAGTCACATTAAATTGTCCACTGTAATAATAATAATAATAATAATAATAATAATAATAATAAACCTACTCAAGTACATTAAAAAAAAATCCCTCAATATATTCTTCATATATTCCAAAGTAAAATTGTGGAGTCTGTAAAAAGTAGGAGCTCAGGAGTCACTGATGATTCACATTTCCAAGAATTTTACTTTTGAACATGCTTGAAACATGATTCAAGCTTAAGCCAAATATGAAGAAACTGTAATCTAGAATTAATATTAGCATATGTCACTCGTATGATTTGTTGTTAGCTAAGCTAAGTCGTTCTAAACTCATCTTTTATTGGACTTCGAGATTAGGCTCGTTCATCAATCTCCGAGTTTAATTTCCCTCGGAGTGGACGGGCTCAATCCACTCCACCATTCCTATATTTTTCATGGGGAATCCAATTTTTATATCATAAAACGATATAATTATAGATCTAAGGACCTAATTTTCAAGATCAAAAGTACATATAAGTCGACTTCATCAATAAAGTCACTTTATCAATACTTTGTCTCGAGGACCATTAGTTAGTCAACCGTTGCATAATTACAAGACCTCATGTGCGTTGTTTAATATAATAAATAAAAATTAAATTTTAAAAAAATCATAGTTGATCGGATCTAAGAAGAATTTAATTGTTGTAGCTGCAAAATTTTTCACCCTCTTAAAGATTACTGTATGGTATCATCACCTATTCGATAACCTAATGGTCCATCGATCATTAGACTTCCTTCGTGCTCGTCACTTGATCTGATTTGAAATTGAAATCCAATTACTATTATTATAATAATTATTATTATTATTTTGATATTAGATTCTTCTTCCCCTACATCATTTTGGTAAATAATAATACGATGGATAGCGATGGCATTATGATTGACAATTTGTATTGTCAACGAAGTTCGTAATAAATAAGTTCATCACTGAAATATCATTACCGAAATCGGCAAATCCCATTGAGTTTATCAAGAAATTTCTGAGATAGAAAGCATAAATCCATATTTTTAGAGAGAGACGAATACCAAATGAGACCACAAACACAAAGCGAGCTCACTACACATGGCTTCGGATCCACCGCCGACACTTCGGTCAGAGAATAAAGTGCAGCGGGACGAGACCCGCCGTATCCCGTCCCTTCTTACAATTAAGTTCACCGAATCGAGTTGCCGTCAACTATAATTTAGCTTATCTCAAGACCAGCTTTAAGCAGAAGCCAAAGGCCGCAAAGTGGGAAACGGAAGTCCCACCTTGGCTGCCTGTCGTCTGAGAGAGCCCGTCCCATTCCTTGTATCCTCGAGAATCTATGGACTTTCTTCTTGAGTCACTGGCCATGCAAAGAAGAATCCTCCAAAGGGAACTTAGTGCTCTCGGAAAGGTAGGATATGGTACAGTGGTCATGGCTTGGTTTGGTACATCTCCTTTGGGCACGGAAATTTCCTGAGTCTTTCCGAGATCACAGCAATGGATGCTGCAAAATTTCCTGGGTCCTTGTGAAAGAGAACCAGCAATGGCAATCCGCCTTTGTTAGAATGCTTTTCTCATCAAAGCTTGGATGGTCAGAGATAGTATCAAGGTCCCCCATTGCCAGAAGCTGCCCATCTCCTTACTTTCCTGCATCAGATGTACCTATATCATGTTATTGTAAATACATAGATGCGTTTGACGAATAATAATAGTGGCAACCCTCTTTCCTTTCATCTTCTTCCTTTAGCATGTAATGGAAGCGGGAATAATATGTTGTTTGTGCATGTCTACCTTTTGTAGTTCTCATGAGTTTTGTATATTCCTAAATGGTTCATATTCTTGCTTTGCATCAACGAACCTCACTCGTATTAATGAGAAAGAAACAAAGATCACTTGCGGTATATCTTTTATGTTAGCATGATGATGGAGTATGAGACAAATCAGAACAGAGTTGCAGCTTACCCTTGTGGCAGAGGATGTGAGAGAAACGGAAGCAGCAGCAGCAGCAGCAGAAGAAGAAGAAGAAGAAGAAGAAGAAGAAGCAGGCAGTGCAGTCAACCCCATGTTGTAGGCCACGGTGCCGTCCGGCTGGAACAGACCGTAGTTCCTCTCCGACGTTGGCCCGGGCTTCAAATCCTCGTTGAACAGTGCGAACAAGTACACCTCCAGTCGCCGGTGAGGCACCAGTGGAGTCCCCTCGTTTCCCAGCTGCCTCAGCAACAGGTTCCTGTTGTAGACCCTGGCATTCTCTGGACTCGCACCGATCTCGTCGGGGTCGCCTTTCGATGGCCAGCCGGTCTCCGACACCCTCACCTCCACGCCGCCGTACCCCAACCGACCCATGGCGAAGATCACGGCGTCGACTTGGGCGTACAGCATGTTGTCGTAGTGCAGACTTGTGGAAGGGTCCTTCATCCCCGAATTGGGGTTGAACAGGACGTAGTCCAAGGGAACCCTCTCGGGGTCGTCCTTGTAAGCGAAGTAAGGGTATGCGTTGATCCAAAACGGGGACTTGGTCGCGGCCAAGAACTGGAGGAATGGAGCCATCAGGTTCACGAGGTCCGGCCGGAATGACCCGAAGGAAGGGGGGTACGAGTTCTCGAGCACGGCCAGGGAATTGGCGCTCGAGGTGTGGATGTACGAGTCGAGGCCGAGTTGGACGAGCGCCGCGTGGATGCTGACCATGGCCGGGACGAGGTTCGACGTCAACGTCGGGTCGTCGCTCGTGAACACCTCGTTCCCCACCGCGATGCCGGTGATCTTTGTGGCAGGGAAGTAAGGCTTCACGTTAGTCGCCACCCATTGCAGAGCTTGTCGAGGGTCGGCGAGCAGGCCGACGGATTCATTGGGAACCGTGACGATGAGTTCGATGCCCGTGTTTGCAAACGCTGCCAGGACTTCGGGGTTGGCGTCGTAGATCCTTGTGTTCGTGATCTCGAGGGATGTCAACATGGTGAGAACCTGTTCTGGAGTGGGAAGATTGTTGGCTACTTGGCCATAGTTGATGCCTAATGCGAAGCCAAGACGAAGGAAGCCGAATTCTGTCCCAAGAACAAGAAAAGGAGTCATGCTAAGTTTCTATCAGACCTCAACTACAACCTCATCGACATGGATAAGAACAGCGTACCTGAGCAGAAAAGGACGAACAGAACGAAGACGGGAGTCATTCTTGATTTGATGACCATCAAATGACCCCTTGTACGCACACACACACACAGAAAGAGAGAGAGAAAGGAAGGCACTTCCCTCTTAGCTTGCTTGCGTGAAAGTTAGCAGGAAGTTTTCTTCTCTGTTGCCGATATTGCCATGGAAGAGGGGATTTATACGTCGTCTCTCCGAGTTTGTAGTGCATCACACGTGGTTATACTGCGTTCTACTTCGACCCGGGTGGCGGGTAGGCCACAGCTGCTTGCTTTAGACCACGAAAACGAGGACGAGGAGAAGGTCTAAAGGGGAAGAAGGAGACAGCACGATGCTGATTCCGCTTCCATCAATTTCTGAGCCCTGATGATCCACTGACTGCGTGCAACCAAAGATGGGAAGCTTCTCCGTTCTTCATCTCGATGTTGTTTGAGCAGAGCAGAGCAGCTCAAAATGGGCAAAGAATACATGACAGGAGCTTTCCACTTTGATGAAGTTATGCACTCACCAATGGAAGTCTGAGGTCGCTGACTGACATCCAAGATTCTAGTGCTGTATTAGGTGATTGACTGAAGAGACCCAAAGTTGTCTCAATACGCTTAAGCGTACTCTATGGTCAGACATCAAAGAGAAAGAGGATCATCCTTCATAATCGATGACTGTGTCCACTGAGATGAATCAGTTTCCTCGAAGTAGTCTATGCTATATAACCTTTGGTGAAGGATGATACATATGGATCAGATAATGATGCATACTCTGCACCATCTTTTGGCGACTGAAACGTGACAAGAAAAAGGGGAAAGGCCGTCAGGACAAGGATTTAGTAAGATTTTGAGTCTGAATCATCTCATCTGTCACTGATATGAAAAGGCTGCCTCTCCCGTTTGACTCGATTTACTTATCATCTATCTACACACCCTTCGCGTATCCTCACGGCAAGATTCGGGTCATAGGCGACTGAGGGTTGGTGTATTTAACTTTGGTGCATGCATTGATGATCTTATAAAATTCTAACAGTTGGTCGAATTGTAGTGCTGCTTTTGCAAGGACCAACATATTGATGTGGGTAGACTGGCCCAGACAATATGCTGAAAATAAACAATGTTCATCGAGTCCTAATCCAGTGAGGCTTAGTGGCAACTATAAACTGCTGAGCAGCCGAAAGTTGCATGAAACATGGTTTTCGTGGCTCTATGCCATCAACACTATGCACTACCTAAGCTCTTCCTGCTGATGAACCAAACTCTGTTATCACTTCATGTTCGACGGATTGGATCGCGCAGACATATGCCTTGTTTTCACTGACAATATGTCTAAAGCAGATGTTTGGTATGCAACAGAGAAGAACGACTTTGGTTTGGTGGGTTGGGAAAGATAAGTATGACCATCCATGGACCTGAGACAACCCAGCAACCAATCGCATGTTTCATGTCCGATGAGCACTGTTGCAGGTGACTCGGAGTAGGGCAAAAGCATGCATCGGACTGCGTAATGGATAATGGTTTTGTTACGTGGAGATTGCAACACAGCCTGCTTTGGCACTCCCCCTTTATGGAATTTGCATCAGAAAGGGCCAAAGGAAAAGAAAAAGTTGACTTGTGAGTTGCACTGTCTTGTCGAAGGTTTTGCATGGAGGATCATGGACTCTTTTGCATGGAAGATGAGCTGCTTTTCCCATTGTCCAAGTTAGGCCTGTGAGTGTATTTTGAAATGATCAATCTGCACCAGAGTGGAAAGGAAGCTTTTTATCCATTTGCTTTGTTCTGTGCTACGGATGGGCAGGAAGTCAAAAACGTAAAGATTATATAGAGTCAGCTTAGTCGAATCTTCATGATCCGTTGGATGAAGAGAGAGTAGACTAGATAAGAACATGTAAAGGTTTCGGTGGATCTTGTATCTTCTAAACAAATCAATACTTTTCTACTGCTACCATGTAACTTTTAAATAAATCACCACAAGAGTAATCTTTATCGGCATAATAAGGTTTGATTCAACAATAAAAATGTGAAGCTTTCTCTAATGTCATCGTCAAGGGCGAGTTTTTTTCTCCTCTTTTTATGTGATAGATACATCTTTGTTAAGATATCTGAATTGATTAGTGTATTATTACAAAAATGACTGATTCCAACGAAAAGAGTAATAAATATTATTCGTACATTATTAGTTCATAAAATATTAACACCTCCAAAAAATATAATTAAATGAATGAATCTTCTCATTTGTTTCTGCACCTGCAAGATTAAAAAAAAAAAAAACTTAATATCCCAACAACTCAAATAACTCATCCATCGTAGCCAGCAACTAAACTCCTCCCTCCTCCTCCGATTGCACCACATCGTCTCCCAGTATCACCCGCTTTCCTTCTCCCCTGCGGCAGCTTCGATCGACCACATGGCTCTTCTCGCTAGACCGTTCCAGCTCTCCGGCGCCTCAGCAACGACGGAATCCTTGCTGGTGAGGCATTGCACCACGGACTTGAATTGCCTGGCATCGACTTGCACGAACTTGGTGACGATGACTCGCACCTTCGTCGGTACTCTCTTCACCTGGTTGTAAGACATGGGACCGGTAGGAGAGCTCTGCAGATCGTGGTGGACCTCTGCTGTAAGGTTATTTTCTGGTGTCATTCCGGTGGCTCAGTATCCTCGACGAGGTGTTCAAATCCAAGTCTCCATCCAAACTGGTGATCGAATTCGTTGAATATTGTGTTTAAGATCCAAAACGATAGAATGTTATTTATTGGTGATCGAATTCGATAGAAATTTTCTTTTCTGATAAAACTCGGTTGACTTGTAGCCCGATTCTATCTTATTTTTCAATCATTAATGATGATTTCAATGCTTTTGTTGTGAAATTTTGTGTCGTGCTATTGAGTCAACACAATTAGGTTCGACCACGTACGTAAACTTGTTCACGTCCGTCTCTGAGGGGGTGGAGCTCGAGGAAATCGACTATCTATGCCTTGACCCTGGTTGAATGGATATTGCCTGCTCCAAGGCTCGCCTCAGGTCAGTGCTGCTTGAGCCTCTGATCGACAAAGGATTCCTATATAAAGGCCACATTGGAGTGGGGGTGTCTGATATGGCCCCTGTGATAATTAAGTCAGCGCCCTGACTGTGGTGGTCACAGAAATCTTGTCTTTAGAAGATTCTTCCCGCGATAGTAAAAAGGCCAGAAGTCCCCCTCCAAAAGGTCTCTAGGGGAACCTTTATATCTACCTGTCAGAAGTCGTCCATACCAGGTTCTTTAATATTATCAAAGTCCTCTGCTATGGTGTCGTACGACCCCGTATGGTCTCTAGTCCCTCACCAATCCTGCGTTTGTACTCAACGATATCATATGCGAGGATCAATTGTTGTTATTGTGACAGGTCCGCCATCTCTACTCTAGGTTGGCCATTATTGTACCAGGGTAGCCATGCCTACTCCAAGTTGAATGTACCTATGTCAGGTTAGTCATACCTGTGCCAGGGCAATCATGATATGCCAAGTCGAATGTACCTACGTCAGGACGATTGTACCTATGTGAGGTTGATCGTACATGTGTCAGGTGACAATTGAAACTATATTGAATCAATTGGAACGTGACGTGTGATGGGTATGTCTATTATTTATCCTATCTTACGCTATCTTCTTTTATAATTAATTGTATATGATAATGAGACTGATGGGTGCCGTTCAACACCAAAAGAAAGAGATTAAAAGATGAAATAACTACACTGATTGTGTTTGGGATTATCTAAGTATAGAACTTATAAGACGTCGAGAGGACTGAACTCCGCATGAACTGACCTAAGCTTAAGTTTCCTGGTGAGGCCATCACACCCGTTACAATCCTAATCAACCTCTTCGTTCTCTCACCGAGCCATAACCCCAAATAGTAGAGTTATGATACCTCGACATGATCACACGATATATGACGAAAGAGTGGTCATACAAACTAGCCCACTACTAGATGCCTCAAACGATATATATATATATATATATATATATATATATATATATATGGGGACAATCATCCTATTATTTGATTTACTGCCTAATACAAAAATTGAGGAGAAGCAATGACGTGGAGATGGTGTTGCAGAAGCAGTAAAGACTATCTTCTGACTGTGAATGTAGCAATACATCAGACTCGAATGTAGCCGGTGGCACACTGCATGCACAGAACAGCGTGCTCCCATATGGGACAAGGCATGGAAAGAAATCAAGGAAAGAGGTAGGGAGAAGGAAGTCATCGCCACCCTTTCCAAGGGACGAGAGGGGGAGACACAGCACAGAAATGTAGGCGAAGAAGAAGGAAGGTCAGAGACTTGCATGTAACCTCTCGACTTCTCTTACTTCCCCTCTTCCCTCTCACCCATCGAGGTTGAAACATTAAAGTTCCCCCTCCTCTCCTATTTCCGTGCTCCCATACACATTAAGGCAGTCACAAGCCTTTTTAGCCATTGACCACAATATATATATCTATATATATATAAGCACATTATGACAGTGATGCACCGAGACTGTATAGTTAGTAATGATATTATATATATGTTTTGAGATCGGATCTGGATTCTCATTTGTCTCAGTGCATAAATGCTCATCTACAGATGAAATAACAAGGGAAGAACCGATAGAATGTGATATCCTCAAAACCTTTTAAGTTGAGAACTTATAAAGATTGCATCGGATATAAAATGTCGAAGCAGTTAATTCAGTCTAAAGAGGAACCGCATCATCCCTCAATCTATCATCATTAATCGGAATAATCCAACAATACAAAGGAAATATGTTATTGAAAATTTTGCTGTTTGTTTGTCTGTCATCTTATCGTTCCCACAATTCACATGCAAATCAGGTAGTCAATTAATTGTCCATGGCAGCAAGAGAGCAAGTCTATCTACCACAAAACGATGGACCCATAACCACACTGCTAGTCTGTCTTCCTCCTCCTCTATCCATCATAATAATAATAATACTAACAATAGATAATAATTGATAACAAATGTTGCTATTGTAATCTAATCTAATCGCCTCCGTGTTTGACCGGGCGTGGGATGGAGAGGAGAGAGGAGATGGCGTAAGAATCCCCCTGTCAGCAATTAGAGGCCCACGTGCCACAACAACGATCACTCGCTTCGCATAGCAATCACAATTCTTTTTGTTTTGGTTGGATTCGAGGCCGCCTCGAAGGCAGAGCCGCGGTGGCGTGCGGTTGCGGGATCCTCGCATTGTGCCAGCCCCTCTCCTGCCACACCCGCTTGGACGATCCTACCCTTTTGGTCACCCACGCCACCTCAGGTGCACCGCCGTAGTAAGGCGACCGCCGAAGAGAGGGCAAACTAGTCATCATGGCGTGCCGTTGTGGCTGAACCCTGCGCTGGTCAAGTGGGCACATCTGCGAATTTACGCCAATCCGTCTCTGGGAAGAAGAGAAATAAACTAAGGGGAGAAACGTCAGAGCTGCATGAGGAAGAATTAAAATAGGTTTGATCGGTGGGGGAATAGAAGGAGGAGGCAGGAATGGAAGCAGAATATGGAATGAGAGTTGTGATTCCTTTCATTCCCTCTGACCCGCTGTCACAGTCTGATGAAAAGGCCACTGCAACAATTGACAATCTGCGAACACTTCCATGCTTCTTATGAGGCGATTTTTGGGGAGGTCTCCTGTTCAACGGACAGCTCCCCTTCTTCTCATCCGACTCTTTTGAGAATCATCCAAAAAACCACGCCTAAGCCTAGATATATAAATATATTATGTACCGCTTTCATGGCTGTGTGTGAGCTTTTCTCTCGCTTCCCTTCTCTCCCTTAAAGCCCATCTCTTTCTGGAACAAGCCAAGAGCTGCCCTTGCCTCTTGGCTCACCTTGTCGTCCTTTGCTGCAGCTGCTCAGAGGGGATCGGGCAACCCAAGTTCCGTCAAGGTGGGTTTCAGTGTTCTTCGTATGGTAGGTAGGTAGTAACTTATGGGAGCTCAAATTGCTTTCGGTGCTGGTTTTTATACATGAGCCAAGACACAAGTTTAACACACACTTCCTTTTCTGTTTCCTCGTCAAATCTTGATTGGTTTCCTCAGTTTCCTTTGCTCTCCCATCGTCTCTTTCTCAGAGCAAAGGCAAACGAGTCTGATGCCGAGCAACGGGCAGATATCGGTGCCCCCCGGTTTCCGGTTTCACCCAACGGATGAAGAGCTACTCCATTATTACCTGAGGAAGAAAGTAGCCTATGAAGCCATCGATCTTGATATTATAAGAGACGTCGACGTCAACAAATTGGAGCCATGGGATCTCAAAGGTTTTCCGCTTATAGATTATGAATCTATCGCAGGCAGGTCGTATGTGTGTGTGATCACGATCATGATATGAATGAATCTAACTTGCAGTCTGAATTCTTGCAGATAAGTGCAGAATTGGATCCGGGCCTCAAAACGAGTGGTACTTCTTCAGCCACAAGGACAAGAAGTATCCCACCGGAACTCGGACCAACCGAGCAACTACTGCTGGCTTCTGGAAGGCCACGGGGAGGGACAAGACTATCCACCTTAGCAACTCAAAGAGGATTGGCATGAGGAAAACCCTAGTCTTCTACACCGGCAGAGCCCCTCATGGCCAGAAGACTGATTGGATCATGCATGAGTATCGCCTTGACGACGAAAGCTCAGACATTCAGGTATCGTGAATACAGCAAACGACCCTCTCCTGTTGTTGGTACCCTTTTGGCGGAAAAGTTCATTCTTGTTGCTCTTCTTTCTTTTTATGCAGTTTGACAAAAGCTTGCAATAATCGACAGTTTAAACCATTCTAAGAGAAACCTTCTGTTGGTTATGTAGGAAGACGGATGGGTTGTCTGCAGGGTATTCAAGAAGAAGAATCATCAAAGTGGACTTCCACCGGAAGCAATCCTCGAAGAAGACCAGTTCAATTCGTCCAAGGCACATAGGTCTGTTCCAGTGGATCAGAAGCTGCACTGCCAAAACCCATCTGATTTCTCATTTAATCGCTCCTTCCACCTGCCTCAGCTTTTGAGCTCTGAACCCACCATTCCACCTTTCGTGCCTCCACTCCCCATCAACTCGCTCGACCTCGAGTGTTCTCAGAACCTTATGAAACTGACATCAAGTGGAGCTGGTATTCTCCCGCAGGAGAGGTTTACTGGGGATTGGTCCATCTTAGACAAGCTTCTAGCATCTCACAAAAACCTGGACCAGCTTTTTCAGAGCAAATGCAACCCACCTTCCCTACTCATGGACATGGGATCATCAGTCCGGAGGAACCCTTTGCTCTTCCTCGGTAGTGAGATTGACCTCCTGAGGTTTTCTAATTAGGGTTACTACTCTGCCCCATTTCTTTTGAATGGATCTCTACCTACGCTTGCAGGGTTTGTGGTTGTAAATGTATATAGATTCATTGCTGTTTGGACCATGATCATCTAGTGTTTTTCTTTGGTTTAGATGGTGCAATTATCTAAGTTGATTCAGATGTAGGGTTTGTCAGCGAAAACATGACGAACCTTATTTTCTTATACCTCATGCTATTATTTCTTGAGATCAACTAAATTTTCGTTCGGTTTAAATGGTGCAATTATCTAGTTGATTCAGATGTAGGGTTTCTTTTTTCTAAATCATTTGCTCGAAAGTAGAGTGGTTGCATGCTGATGAAGCACCGGTTTCTTCTCTTCTGGCTGAGCTTCTCGAGCTACCATGGATATATATTTCCCGCATGCGACTAAGGTTCACTCTTGTTAAGCGGTGCGTGCGTGGAGTCTCTCCGTAGAGACGTACATGGTGCGGGTCCCAATGAGTAATAAGTAGCAGGGCGACACGCTTGTAGGATTAGTTGACGTAGAAACCATCTCAAACCGAATCAGGGCAATACTTTTTTCTACGTGTTTCACGGGTACCCATTCGACCACCTGGCTGGCCGTCGTAGGAGACATCCGGTTGTTGGACCCACAAAAAAGCATATTCGAACTTTTGAAATGACTTGCAACGGGAGCTCTTTCGCGCGCCTATAAATGCAGGGAGGGAGTGAGAGGGAGGGAGAGGGCTGTGGTGATTTCGTTGCTCGCTTAGAACTCCAATGGGTTCCGAGGAGGGAGAGGAGTTGAGGAAAGGAGAGGGCCGAGGAGGACAAGCGTTGCAGCTGTCAAGGAGGGGGACGAGAGCAAGCGGAGGCGGACTGATCCAGCGATCAAGGAAGCGACAAAGAAGCATCTCTTCTTGTAACTCGCCTCGCTCCACCTTCCTCTCTCGCCATTCTAGCTTCAACTGGTGCTCTCTCTCTCTCTCTCTCTCTGTGTGTGTTATATTTCACAATGACGCTTAGATCAGATTATCCTCTTCTTTTCGTGGCTAATTCAATTTATCTCTTTAGATCCGAAGAGTTTTCAACTTGAAATTTGATCATAACTTCCTTCAGATATGGAATTGTAATCGTTTCCCTTGGCTCACTGGGCCTATCGAAATTAAGAAGTCCAGTTTTTATTTCCGACATCAGTTCTACCAGAATTTACCGCTTCAGGATGCTCTTAGGTCGGAACTTTTGGGGTTTGATCTTTCTGTTTTCCGATCATATTGCCGATCTCAAAGAATTACCAACTCCCAAGGACTCTGCTTAAATTCCTGATTCTACTTATCAATACTCCAATCTGGTTACACAGTTGGTGAACTTTAAAATTCTGCCAAAAGATGAATCATCGCTTTTGATTCATTTACCCATTCGATCATAACCGTGCAATTTATCGAGTCCAAAATTGATATATATACAATCACATACATCACCGACTGGGTTCTCCCTGCTTTTGTTTAATACAGTTTACCAGGTCGCCACGATGAGGGAAATCTCATCAATTAACGCCCTAATTTATGGTTTAATCTAAGAGCTAACTCATTTTGTCTGGTCATGAGTTAGTAACAAAGAAAATTGTCCTTTTTTATTTTTGAAATTAAAACAATTTAAATTAAAGGTACGACGCGGACTTGTGGACGGAGATAGCCAAGTACTTGAACGGCAGCGATCTGATGCGTCTGAGCCTGGCCAACCGCTGGTTCAACCATCTGATCGCAGAGGAGAGCATCTGGATGCATGCCTGTCTCCGCGACCTCCACGTCCCCCCTTCCGTTGATGTTTCCTTTCCCTGGAAGCATATCTACTCCTCAGCCTTTGGTACACATTCCATACATCTCGCCTCCCGGCTATTACACACTCCCCATTCGCCCGCCTAACTGACACCTCACCCTTTCTCCCTCCAGATGGCAGCCACTCTTACAACTATCGGCAGCAGGAAAAGCACATTGGTGAGAAGCACCTGTTTTCTTCAATTGTTGCCATTCTCTCATTTATTCTTGGTGATGCTAATGCCGTTGCATGGTCGTTAGACTGGATTCGAATAGGTGCGTTCTTACTTGATTCGCCCGTCGTGCTGCTGACGGAAAACCTGACGCTGCCCAAAATGCTGCCGCGGCCGGAAGACGACCCGGCGAAGACGATTCAGACCACCGGCACGTGCCTGTTAGCTGGCGCCCGGACTGGAATTTGGATCGCCGGTAATCCAGTTGGCTACCGCTGATCCCGACCGTTCGAATCTCGAGTGGTTCTCTTTTTTTTACATCCTAACGTGATTGATTAATGGACGTTTCAGATCTGCAACTGGTTCGATGCCCAGTGTGCAACCTCAACACGTGTGAAGGTACAACCGGACGACGCTGAGAACCAAACTTGTCGTTCTTTGGAATGGACGGCTCAAGATGCAGTTACGGGTGTCTGCTCAGGGACGATGCAGGTGCTGGATGCGAGACACGTGGAGCTGTTCTTGGAGGAGGGTTTCAAGGACGGGAGCTGGGAGTACGAAGACATCGGGTCCCACCGGATCGCGAAGCAGTCCGGCGCTGCCGCTGGGGCCATCTTCGACTCCAAGCACCTGCCTGATCCTTCCACCGCCGGTAACGCCCGTGTAGCCTCAGTCCCATTGCTTTTCTTCCTAGGTTTAGATTGACACGGCGGCGGCGGTGCCGGTGGTGGAAGGGGTCCTGGATACAAAGGCGTGGATTGGGCAGCAGGATGACTGGCAGCCGAAGGCGAGGCTGTCGCTCCACGCCGTCGCTGTCAATACCAATCTACAGCCGAACGAGGGTGAGATTGCACTCGTAATAAGAGTGATAAGAATCCAGTCTTTAAATTTATTACTCTGGGATACAACCAACGATGCAGGGCTTCAAGTGCGGTTCCAGGCGATGCGGAGCACAGGGGCGGACCGAAAGGTAGTTTCTATTAGAATCTCGCAGCAGCTCGTTTAGGACTATTGCCACTTCGTAGAACAAGATAAAGAGTAATTTTCCACAAAATAAGATCTCGCTTCACAGACTTAACTCTTCTACTAGCATTTACGTTGTGTAGTCTTTTTCTTTTTTTTCTTTATTTTTCTGAGTACTGTGAGCATTCTGTTTTTTATGTGCAAACTAATGTAGACTTTAGCAGCGACCACGTAGTGGTATCTCGGTATAGATCGATTGTATGGTTGGAATCGACGCAAACATTCTCAGATATGGCATGACTCAAATCTCAGGGAACTAGTAACTGGCTTTTGTATTTATATGGACTATTGGCCCATATCATTAGAAGCGGCCCTCGTGTTGACATAGAATTGGGATCATCAACCAAACGCTCTTTCATGGGAAGCAGTTGATGTCTGCAATCCACCAAAAATAAAAGAAAAAAAATTGATGAACTTCCTTGAATAAGTAGGAGAAGTTTTAAATCATGAACACGACAAAACCCATCACAAGTTGGTTTAAAGCCTTGTTTCTATTATCTCTTAGATTGTCGAAAAGTACGGAATCATAATCGATGGATGGCTAGGATCTCTCACCACATGTTTATCAAAATACATAAATCAGTCAGTTCCAGAACTTAGCTGTAAGTGCAAAAACCAGACAAGTAGAGGTCACGGGGTCCAATAATTCGTCTGTATTTTATGGTTTTCTATGACCTACGACCCACATGATCCAATTATGCCCGAGTCATGCCCACAGACGTCATGAATCAACATAACACTGTCGATAAATCACAAGTTCTTAAAACATTATTATTATTATTATTATTATTATTATTATTTTAAATAAGATTTTATCTTTTATTTTTTAAAATAATTTGATTAAATAAAAATTAAAAAATTAATATAACAATTCTTAAACTTTGGTCTTGATTTCTTCTTTCTTTATTTGATTTGATATTGTATTAATAATATCTTATTACTCTGACAAAGGACCATTTTTTTTTATATCTGATCTCTTTTTCTTCTTTATTTACAAAAAAAAAGAAAGAATTACACCTACATGTCATCTCTTTTTTCTTCACAATCTTGCTTGACGTCCTTGGTTTTCGAAGTCAACTTAACCAAGAAGAAACTACATGTTCTGAATCCTCTGCTTACCCAGCTTCGTAGGCACAGAAGAAAGCTCTTTAAAGCACATGATGAAGGAATCGTCGGAGTAAAAGGCGGTAGTCACAAGGAAGCAGAACTATGAGGACATGTGCGTCGGAGGCCACGGCAGGTTGACCGCGAAGACCGTGAGGAAGCTTGAAAGGTGGAGGCTGCAAAGTCGAATTCGATCGAGATGCCAGATAGCGTATCCCTGACGAGTAAGTAATTGTCGAGAAGAGGAGAAAGAGAGACATTTAAATAGCAAGCAGCAGTCTGTTGATTGATGCTTCCCTACTAAGTACATTTAAATAGCGTATCACTGTTTTGTATGGGTGATTCTTTCTGCCTTTTAAAATTTGCTAGTTATTTTTTGAAATATTTGTTGTGAGGGTAAAACTTAACACAAGTCTCAGCTTCTTCTACACCAAATGAGAGTTCGATTAGCTCGGAAATGGATAGCGAGAACCTAGCGGTGTTGGTCGATTGCATGGTTGAAGCCCTGGTTACAGTAAGTTAACGAGACCACCTACCCACTTCAACAACACCGGATTTGTGGTTGGTGATGGATGGATCACACGCCAGCAACTCTGCATGTCTCAACAAACCCCGGTAAACAGATACTCCCATCCTCTGGCCTTTGCATACAGCAGCACTAATTCTTCGATCCGTTTGATGATTCTTGAAGGAATCCGATATGGCTGCAAGTGTGAGTTGCTCCTCCGAAGGATTACACACTGGTAAGATGATCACGCCAGTTTGCAGCAAGCTCCCAGCGGACTTTGGGCTCCAACCATCTCATCGGGTGGATTGGCTGTGTCTAAGCTTCACCTACTACGTGGGCAGAACGTTCTCACGTATAATTTAATAAAGACAGGCCAAGTGTAGAACAATAAGATGCACGATGAACTTGCAATAGGTTACATCTTTTGCCCCGGGGCATATGACATAAAACACCATTTAAAAGAACACTAATATAATAGCTGATAACTTCTGTTTTATATATGTACTCAAGAACAAAGCATCGATGTGATTTCCAGATCTGCCTCTCTCTCTCTCGTTGACATAAACGTTCCGAAACCGTACTTTGACGGGCAGATGTTTCAGTGAACTGCACATGGAAACAGTGGCAACACCAGTCGTCATTGCTGATAGAGGAAGAGGAAGATGGAAGGAACCTACCACTCTGAATCTTGGAATGATCACAAACGAGGATCACAGACCAAATCACGAAATATTGATTAAAACTGAGACTCTCCACTCTAGATCAGTAACTCATCGTTGGGACATCACAAGTATTTACAAGCACTCCATATCATGCACCCCGACACGAGAAAGATTAATCTCTCCCACTCCACTCCATTGATGATGGAGGCACAGAGAAATCTCTAGTTGTATTTGGCTTCTCGAAGCAGCCATAAACAACAGAGACAAAAAGGATGTCTTGGAGATCAGTCGGTGCCGGAGAAGAAGAAGAAGAAGAAGAAGAAAAAAAAAAAAACTCATACGACCTCCTCATCTCGAGTCTCCGGGATCTCCACTATGCTCTCCAAGGTGGGCTTCCACCCTTTGGCTTTTCCTCTCCCTTTCTCCATCTCTCGACCCATCTCCACCAACACGTCTTCCAGCCTCTGCTCCCGCTTCTCCTTCAAGCGAAGCACCAACCATTGCAGCTCCTTTCTCGTCAGCAAGATCTTCACCTTGCAGCCGCCTGCCTGGTCGGTAGTAACACCTCCATCTCCTTTCTCCGCCTCCGTCTCTTCTCCCGGTTTCCTCGTAGCGCGTCTCTCCATGCAGTTGCCCATGGATCCCTTCAGGCACCAAGTGGAACCAGAGAGAGGAGGAGATAGATAGATATCCGCAACCAGCGGTGGCAGGAACCCTCTCCCAGTAGCAAAAGCAGGAGTGATCCAAGCAAGGGATTTAACAAGCCAAAGCAAAAAAGCAGCACATGGTGGGGTCCAATGGAAACATGCATTTGGTGACTTCAAGCACACCCCCGATTAAACAATGGATTCCCCCTTCTGTCGACAACGACATCGTAGTGTGCGGTCGTCTTATACGCGGAAGCGGTGAGACGTTGGGTTAAGCAGCTGTCGTTGCTTCACCTCCAGCTTTCTTTTGGCCCAGCCTCCTCCCACTGCGTTGTATGCGTAAAAAAATTATAATTAAATAATAACAAATACTTTTGATATCTTATTTAAATTTTTTTATTTATCTACAAACGTAGAGGTTTCAGATAAAAAATTATTAATTAATAATTGTGGTTAAAAAATTTAATAAAAAATAATATATTTAATATAATTTGAAAGTATCATGTAATCTATCTAAGATATGCCGTCCTGTGTTAAAAAGTCTTCAGCGTTGGATATAATTTGACTGGTTTTGTGCGGACTTTAGTGCCGAGCACTCGAACACTGGTATCTGTCACTGGAGACTTTTCTGTGCCCGGCTGTGTTCTTCGCTTTCCTTAGTTCATTTGGGTCCTCATTGGTTTGACGCTTTACCTTTTTCTTTTACCAAGCTTGAGGAGGGGATGACCGAGTAGCTTCCACCACTCGGCGCATTGTATGACTCGAGTCTTCCACAGGGCATCTACTGCTACTACTACTCTCGGTTTCTGCGAAGGACCAGTCGTCTTTGTCATGATCCGGAGAAATATAAGCTATGCTACATGCATCACGCAACAAAACAAGGGAGGAACCACTCTCCACTTCTATCAAGTGACCACTTCCGGCCGCCTCTCCAATTTTTATCGCCGACGGGTGGCTGCAGATGAGTAGTGATCATAAAAGACAAGCGGGATGTGAGAGAAACCAAACTGAAAACAAAAAGGTGGGAGGGAGATGGCAAAGAACAAGCATCCGATTTTTATTAGCAAGAAAACAAGGAGGAGGCCGACAAGGCACGAGAGGAAAAGGAAGACCCGTTCCGCCGGCATGTGGACTATTTCCGAACGCAGCAGGTCTGAATCAGTCGGCGTTGAATGTTACGTAGGTTAGATTGGATTCAAAGATTTCCAACCCTAAGATGGACGGATGTCCCTACGAGGGGAAGACCGCTTGCATAATAAGGCATTAATTCGCCGGGATTTCTTAACGCTGCGCCCGACCGCTCGTCTTCCTCATCCCCTCCTCGGGAGCTCTAATGACCAGATGGTCGCCACCACTGTTTACAGGTCATGCAATCAATCACGACGCCGATAGCTGTTTCAAGCTGTCTTGACATGGCCACAGGCTTCCCGGGCGGTCGTTTTCGGAGGTTGGGACGCACTGTTGACTCTCCTCCTGACGCTCGTTCCCGCTGAGATGAGCATGACATGACGATCGCGTCACCGAGGTCATGGTGATCCTTGGCGCTGTGATGGATTCGACCAATTTGGTCCACACTCACCCGAACTCAATTTGATTTTTCGACTGTGGATTCTTGGTTTATTATAAATTTGGGTTTGGTTCAATTGGATCCACATTTCCAATACACATCTCAAACGATAACACTATTGGTGTCCAGAATTGATTGCAGAACGCAGTGGAATCGACCTGATCCACCTTCCTGAGATGCTCGTGTCTTGAGAACCGGACATTACTATGAATCTCTCATGATACGTGCAAAACTAACATTATTAGATATATCATTTTGATCAGATCCCATGTTGAATTTTAATTGATCCAAAATATTGACCCTATCAAATAGTTACAGGCATCAATTGTTGTTGGGTAGAAGACTTGAATTAAAATTTCCAGGTTGTCAGGTCTCCTCATATTTTGCATGAATAATTTACTATTATTTTTGATCCAGTCATCATCTCACTGCATGTATGTGTTTTTTCTGTTTTTTTTTTGCTACACGTCCAAATTTTGATATTTCTCTCAGGTAATATCTGTGGAGCTGCGTGTGGAATTCAATCTCAAATCATATTTCCTGTGATTGTAGTATTTTTATTAAAAAATATTAACAAAATATTCTTTTATAACATTAAATATTGTATAAGACATTCAAATGATTCCAACATCAAACTTGTTATTTGCGCAACAATACAGTCATCACGATAGCGTTTTACAACAGTATCCAAAGGTTCCGAAAAAACAGTATCCAAAGTTTCCGAAATGGTGCAAGTGTTCATCACCACAAGATGGTCCAGACACACAAGAATGATGGCCAGCTTGGCTGATGATACACATTTTGAATTTCTACATGATCAACAATGTTTCGCCAATTTGTTAAAAATACTTTGCAGATTGTAACATGTACCATTGTACCGAGTATAACAAAGACAAATTAATACAACACTTTAGGGGAACAACACTAGCAAGACACTGGATTTCCTTTCTCTGTTGTAACTTGGAAAATTACAAAAGCAAGAAAAGGAAAAAAGAAAAATATTTTCGAATATGACACCAGCTCCTCGTACCAACCAAACTGATCACACCATTGGCTCTGTCATGCACCCATGTTGAAAGTAACTGGATTTGAAGCGGTATGGCAGGATCAGTCCATTGAGCCATTTGATCATTGAGTTGCTAACAAATGCTTCAATTGACCAGTTACGCTCTTTCTTATGGGTTCAAATGGAATGCGCGATATCACTTCCGATCCAAAGGAGAAGATAAGTGCCTGTCTTGCTGTCGTTAAGTCGATGCCTCTAGCCTGGAAGTAGAAGAGCTGGTCTTCTTCAAGGTCACTGATGGCAGCCCCATGGGAGCATTTGACATCATCAGCAACGATTTGCAAGTTAGGTTTTACATTGGCTGTAGCACGAGGTGCCAACAGAAGTGTTCTCGTCAGCTGCCCAGCATCAGTCTGCTGTGCGAATCTGTGAAACCCCGAACCTGATCAGATCATATAATGGAACCACGAAACATTGCTTTACGAAGTTTCTGCACCAATCTAATTACTTGGTGAGAGAGGAATAAAGTACCTGTTGACCCTGATGTTTCCATCAAATACAGCGTGTCCTGAGGAATGGGATACAATGCACTTGTGAAGCTGACGAGAATACCCTCTAGGGTGATCCAAGATCAATGTGCTGTGCAAATCTTGTGTCTGGTTATTTTGACATACATGAAATGCTGATAGCTCGGTCACAGTATCAGGGCCTAACTGCTGAATATGGAGATTGTGTCTGCTCAATCTTCCACCAGTACTGACCTCGATGAGCTCATATACACTGGATGTCTCCTGAAAATAACAACACAGAACACTTATGATCCTTTAGGGGCAGCATGACCGAGCTTTTAGTTATTGAAATTTAAAAAAGTCATACTAGCATAACTGGAGAACCTTGAATCATCCAAAATTCAGAAAATTAATGGCACCTGTTTCTCGATTGATAAAATCCACCAGTTTTTTTCCATTGTGACCAAAATTATGAACCGGAAAACAACATTTTGTACCTACAAGTCTGGCGTCCGATGAGCCCTACCTTCTGATGCAGTTCATACCAAGTATTTGCAAAATATCCAACAATCACGAATCCTTTAGAACTATTCTGAATTTAAAGTCCTAAAATTTATGTTCTGCTAATCTTATGCAGGAAGGCAATACAAAACATTTAGAAGAATCAAACATATAAAGCACAACTTGGTTTAACACAATAATTAAGGATTTTTAAAAGAACACTGTAAAACATAATTTGTCAAATCGCATATGCAACTTAGCATGAATCTTGAACACACGTTATTTCTTCTAAAAAGAAGTTTCAAAAGTATGGATGGATAGAAAATGTGAGCAAATGTTTTAATCTTTTCTTTTTTGTTATCAAAAGTCATTTAAACATCACTTCTAACATTATTATCTAAGGAGAATCAATGAAGCAAAAGAATCTGTACTATGTATGTTTTGTCACTGCTTGGCATTAGAAGAGTCAGATAATGATTAGAACCCCATTCACATTCAAGCATAAGCGCAAATTGCCACTAGATCTACTTCTCATACAAAGGAAACTCTTTTTGTGGACTGTGAGAAGGGAAATGTTTTATATGATATTTTCAACGTAGTGTCATGAACGGTCATTGCACACCCGCAACATCTTCCTCAATGAATTGTTCGTCACTTTTGTGTGCTTGTACAGATGCTTGGCAGTGTGTTTTGCGTTGGTTTTGTATGTTTTTGCTTGAAAACTATAAGCAAGAACAGATCGCAGTGCTGCAGAGCGACCACTCACCACAATGAGCAAAACTGCCCCAAAATGGCCTCGTTTTCGTGTGCCACGGCTTGTTTTTTTAAGACTGCGGTGTGACGTGAAACGACAGCCATCTTAGCACCCTAGAACCCCGCGGGTGGCACCCGGTTGGGTAGGGGTTTGGGGTGGTGGTGGGCGTTTATTAGATTTCACAAGTTCACACGTTAAGTCTATGGGCACTAACTATCACAGCCGACACCCGATGACCAATTGTTTGTGGACTTGTGACCGTTCATTTGCCTTCTAAAATCCTTATTTTATCCTTCCTCTCTTGCACACCGATGTCTCCTTATAAAGTTCCCCTCTTTGCGAGATGTCAGGACCTATCCGTCATTCGTTTTTCGAACTAATAAATTTGCTCTTTTATAGGTCCTACGAACCTGAGCAAGGTTGTAACTAGGTTGACCCTTTGCGGACGGATAACTCAAGGGTGCCTTACGACCTAGGCAATTCCAGTTAAGTCCGTGACAATAGTTCAACAATAAAGTGTAACACAAATCTATGAATAACTTACAAAATATCAAACCAAGGACTACCTTTAATGGCATGTTCCTAAGCTGACTAGCAACTGGTGTGATACACAATGTGGCTAGCAACAAAGGATGGATATGTTTATTTCAAAAAAATTGTTTACAGTGTGAATACTGTAGATATATCATGTTGCCTATCTACCTTCTCTGTAGAATATATATATATATATCAATTCTGAGTTTCCAGTTAAACAGGTATTATCCATAGCAGTGGTAGTAGGCTTATGAAAGGTAGAACAGAGAATGAAAGGTGAAATAGAGTTTTCAAAAAAGAAAAGTAAGCCTAGATCTGTACTGTATCCCCATAGTAAAGTCCCTTCTCTTAGCAGTGTTTTCAATAGTAGTCAAATTCTTGCTAGTATGGGTTCCATTCCTTATAGTAAGCAGTTCAAAGCTGATGCTCACTATTATTATTCCTTATCGCTAGTTCGATTCTTGTTAGTATATATATATATATATATATATATATATATATATATATATATATATATAGATAGATAGATACACACACAGACACACTTATATGTAGACCTACATAACTATAATCCGATCATGAAAATAACGTTCAATTAATCACCTTGATCATCTCTAATCTGCATTTCAAAATTCTCTTCGACAGGATTGTTAGGAAATGGATTAAAACAGAAATTACTTGTTAATTTGCAAACATTGAAGACAAAGCTGTTGCAAACCCTGTAATGAACTAACCTGCCGAGCAAATGTCCACTTGATGTGGGCAGCATTCACCGATTGCCTCTGCACATAGGAGTGCACCACCTTGCCGCCCTCCCCGATCAGAATCTCCATCACAGAGTTGGCCCAGTAGCACCTCTCCGCACTCTCCCCGATCCCCAGGTGCTCCTCCACGATTGCGACCTCTGCTCCCTTCTCAACCACAACCAAGACCCTCGGGCTCGAAACGGGAAGCCGCTCCGACCCGACCTCGCCCCCCTCGGAATAGCATATTTTCACGTGAACCGGCTCATCGACGAGAACCCCGGCAGGCACAAAGATCACCGCCATATCGGGGGCGCCAACCCCGTTCAAATCCCAGAACAGGTCCCCATCTCCGAACCCTTCGGCAAGGGCGGTGAGCACCCGATCGAGGGTGGGGCCGGGCGGGAGGGCGGAGACGCTGCCAGCGAAGACGCCGGAGGGGAGGGCGGCAAGGCGGGAGAGGGAGGGAGCGACGTGGCCATCGACGATGGCGAGGAGGTGAGGGGAGGGGGAATCGAGGGCAGGATCGAGGGGAATGGTCGGGGAGGGGACGGGGAGGAGCAGGGAGCTCCTGAGGAAGGAGAGGTTGGTGAAGCGGAAGGGCTCGTCTTTGGTGGAGGGCCAGCGCTTGGATAGGAGGGATTGGGAGGCGGAATCGCGCAGCTTCTGGAGAGGGAGAGGAGAGGCGGCGGCATCAGAGGAGGAGAGGGAGTCCTCGAGCTTTTCGGCGATCTCAAGGACGAAAGGGTCGGAAAGGGCCGCGCGGGCGGCCGCGGAGCGGGGTGCTCTGGCGGTGGTAGGGAGGGTGAGGGCGGCCGCGCGGCAACGACGGCGGAGAGGGGGCAGCGTCGGGGGAGGGGCGAACGGGACGGAAGAGGAGCAGCAGGACATGGGTGGCTGCTTGGCTTAAAGACCGGTAGATTTGGAATTTTTGGGTGCGCACGGTGAGACAGTCGTGGCTGTGGATTTCAAGCTGAGATAATAATAATAATAATAATAATAATAATGACCACTTCATCGAGTTGGGTCCATCGAGTTCCCGCACCCAATCCCAATGTTCGACCACGGGACCGCATCTTAAACAGCCCTACACGACAAACAATATTACTATATAATGTGAATAATCTATACTGGATCAAATGAACGGATTACTGAACAATTAATTTGGACGAACAGAAGAAAACAACAACATTATGTGATACACACATATCAATTAACCTGATTGATAAAGACCTTAATAGCTTATCTGAGGATTCTAAATTCGAATTCTGTATTAATCACTTGATCTTTATATATATATATATATATATATTTAAATTGATGGAGCCATCAGAGGAGGTTAAATTGTGCCAAGAACATGATGCAGTTGGCTCCATGGGGGGGTTAAATGGGAGTCTGCCGCCATGAAAGAAGCTGTATCTCTTCATGACATGTTTAGATCATGTAAATTGGTGAGAATTGCTGCTCCAGTAAATTCCTGCATGATTTATTTAGATCTTTCATCTATCTTATAAGATGCAAAAAATTTGAATACTCCCAAAAAAAAAATGCAAACAATTGGTTTTAGAAAGTTGACCTTAAGTTTACCCCTTTAAATATGTTGCTGATGAGTCAAAAAAAAAAAAAGAAAAGAAAAATCCTATTGATGATGTTCCAAAAAGTAGCAACAAGTTTATACAGTCAAAGAACACAGACAGTTAGCAAGAAGCTCGCCCCATCAATCTCCATTACTACGATTCCTGTAGCATATCAGATCTCGCGAAGGCACAAAGGAACATGAAAACTTCGACATAAGCGCAAGACTTGACGTATCCATATACATACATATAAAAGAGACTGCACACTGAAGCTTTTGTACAGCTACACTTGAACAGCATTAACATGAAACCATTCCCCACCGTTCTCAGGTAACCTGAAACCCGTTAAGGGTAAATATAAAGGTCACCCTTGTGGAATCTATCAATGCAAATGAGGAATTATTCAGCAGCGACGGCCACCCTGGAAGTCCTCAGCTCCACCACCACCACACTAACATTGTCGAAGCTGCCTCGAGAAATTGCAAGCCTGGCCAACACAGCTGCTGCATCTCGGGCAGCAGAACCAGCCATTCCACTTGGATAATTGTTGGATGTTGGACTCGCCATGCATTTTCTTATCACTCTGCATGCCATCTCACTCGACATTACATCCCATAACCCATCGCTTGCCAGAATGAGAAACTCATCTTCCTCCGAACGATCAGTCACCATAAATTCAGGGTCCGCGCTGACGTATGGCTTGAGAAGGTAGTCTCCTGCACAGGTTCAGGATTGAAGAAACAGGACTCTGAAGACAAACTATACAGGCTTTGATGAATCATAAGATAGTAAATGAAGATATGCAAGACAAAAGGCAGGATTAAAAATGAATTGGAGTTGCAGTAGAAAGCTCACAACCAAGTTAAGTAGCATTCAAGCTTCAAGTGGATAGCTATTCATAGCTAGAGGAAGCACAACTTTTGTTTAGGAGTCATTTTATCATAATCTACTCAATTGGCACTTTCTAAGGTTTTGATATGCAAGTAATTATAGGTCAATCATCACGATGCACCTTGTTAATGTTGAAACCTAAAGTAGAAAAAACTTGATTTCCCTTTTAGTCCCACAACACCAAGAAATTTCTCACTCTACTCTCGCCTATATATTAACCAAATCACATAAGCTATGGTAGAGGGTTGAAGAGAACTTTATTATCTCTTTCCCTTCAAAGCTGAAATTTTATTTCTTGTTGATGCGTGGATTGTCAGGAGGATGGCTCACACTTTTGGGTTTTATTCATAAACTTTCTTTTAGCCTTTTTATTTTACTTATGTTGGTTTTTTTGAGTTCTGCTCTAATAGTTAAATGCATCAAACAAACAAAAAAGCAGCAAAGAGCATAAACCAATCCTTGTTGAGGAAGTGTAGAAATAAGATGAGGGTAAAAAATTTGTGTTTCTACAAGCTTATAAGATGAAGAAGAGGTCAAAGAAGATAAATGATAGGCTCAGCTTGGTTTACTGAAGTTGACTATAACAAAAACAATATCCTGAGTATTTTTAACTAGCCTGCTCATGAGATTCAGAGTTCAGAGTTCTAGAATCTTTAATGCCCGGTTTCGCTTTGTAGACTCTCCTCACTCAATATCAAAAGAAAGAAGAGTTTTACCCTGTGTCTTCTTTGTGAAGGAATGACCGCGATCAATTGGAGCTCATTTGTCAATTGTTGTCATGTTGAACATTAGATTTTGTCTTCCAACATTAACTGATTGAATGAATGTATTTATCATTGTCATGTATTAAGCATAAATATGCACGTACCAAATGACCTAGAAGTGGCCAGTACTCCTAAGACACGAGGACAGTCCCAACAAAGGATTCTCCCTCCAAGAGCTTCCACTCTTCGTCGTTCATCTGGTCTGTCAGGCTGTTTAGGAAGAAGCTAACCATTAGTATTCACTTTCTCTTTTTTCTGATAAATTCATTAGTATTGACTCAAGGGCATATGCGCTGAGAACAAACAACAACTCTCTAGTTATAGGTTAATAAATGAAAAAAAAAATACTTAATGACAAGTGCAAAACAGCATACATCATCTTGATAGATGTTAAATATATATGCTAAAGGAAAACCAAAAATTAACCGAGAAAATTACATGAATTTCCCCCACCTAGTCATTCCGATCATACATAATGATTTGAGCAGACAAGTGGTGATACTACTATCTACAGGTGTCACATACAAGTTCATATATACATAATACATATTAGTGTGCATAAATATTTCTTGGCTTGTATCATTATGGAACTTATACAGCCATCTCTCCGACTTAAGTTGCCTAACCTATAGTACTGACATATATTGTGAATTATACTAGGATAGTACCAACATATATTGTGAATTATACTAGGGATGGCAATCCGAAATGATACCTAGGAAATATTGAGCAATGAATGAGGTGATAAAATCAATCCTTCAGTTCTTTGTGGTCAACAATTTTTTCAATAGACTATTGAAAAATTTTTCAATAGACTACAACTAATCTGATCGTGCAGCCCAGTGTTGGAGATAAATATACTTGGTTGGCACAACATGGCTAATGCATTAATCGTGAAAGTGAATACCTGCTACATCCTCATAACAGCAACAGGAACATAAATTTGCTATGCGATTAGTAACTGTAAGTGTGGAAATGTAAGCAGATTGAACCCATAAAAAAACCAAACTATGATGAAAACAGCAAGACTAACTAGATAACTGCAGAGAATAGTCAAGTGATTGAAGAAAAGTTACATGATAGCCTAAAGACAAATGATCCAAGTTGGTTGACTAAGAAAATCAAAAATAGTCGGTGGATTTATCTGATAATATCTGATAATAAACGAACAAATATAATGCAATGACAGTGAGAGGCATCAAATCGGTGACTTAAGTTTGAATAATTGACCAAAAAACCCGCAAAATTGTAGTAAAACAACTTTATGCCAAGATGTTTCAAAGCATGTAATGAAGACAACTTCACGTATCTGTATAAACTAGGTAAGTATCAAAGACTTTGTGCATATATAGACACACAGCATCTGCGCATGCCATGTGCTGCATAGCTCAAAATTAACTATGACAGTACAACATGAATGGCCAAAGGCAATCCTTGGATCAATACATGACAATCATACATTTTATTCACCTATCACATGCCCAGATTCAACCTGAATGAATCTTTTGTGTTAAAATTTATCAAATGATCCTAACAACAAATATGGAAGAACAATCTTAATGTCATACATGACAAATAACTTTATCTAATGCCTCGTTTCAAACATTCATTAATCAATCAGAGTTCATGCAATAAACTAAATGAAGTTCTTTGGCATACTTTCTTAATTTAGTGTTGAATTTATCTGCCGTCATGTCCTAAGGTCATGTGAATCACTTTAATAAGTTTTCTGTCCATTTCCTCTTTAATTCTAGAATTTAACAGCTCTGCTTCCATGTTCTTGGTGTTTTCTGGTCAATTAGATTGCATGCTAGTGCTTTTAACTAAATTTTTGTTGAACTTCCTGTTTACTTTATGAGAATTTAATCATCGATTGCCATGTTTTGATTGTTTATTACTTGATTATATAGCAAGCAAACACTTAAAACTAATATTTCTTTTTCCTGAAGTTCTTTCTTATTGACATTTCGTCTTACAAAATGAAACAAATCAATTTACCAGTCTTGGCTCACACAACAGAAGGACGGTGATGTGAAGACTTATAATACTTTTTAGCATCATCTTCTCTTTTCCTTTTTGAGTTTTTTTGTGTGTACATATAAGGTTGATGGCACTTATGGAGGATGTAACCTACCAGCAAACTGGTCAGGGTTGCATGCCAAAATGCTGAGCACTAAAAACATATATTATTTGATTAATGAATTAGCCTTTTTTATTTTACTTACAAGTATGACAACTTTTTGCTATATAGTGTGGGATCTCAAAGTGCTAGCTGTTCATCCCCTTTCTCTTCCATGAATTTGCATCAGCAGTCTGCCTTCCCAGCACTTCTTAAGAGCCACAATCTACCTCTTTACAGGACTAGAGGAACAAGCGCTTGCTGGAATCTATGTCATGCAAGGGCATTTCAGGAATAAAAATATCTTTTCCTAAGAATAACAAAAAGGAAGTGGCATCATGACATGCCCACAGAATTCTTTATAGCAACATAAAACTTGGAAAGCTTACCACAATATATGTTTGCAGATTTGAGTCAGACCCAACATACCGATCTATATGAGAAAATGAGGAGCATTTTGGGAATGAACATGCAGAAGCATAAAATAACACATGAAGAAGTTTGTCTACTATTCTCATATACTCACAATTTTAAAAGAATAAAATAATAGGTTAGCCTAAAATTTCATTTTTTTCCCCCTCCTAGAGAAAGAGAGAAAGGAATAGGAAGGAAGAAGTAGACCTTGTGATCGATGGAGAGGGGCACGGCCAATCCGCCACGTGAGAGCACAGCCCTGGAGTCACCGCAGTTGGCCACCATTATCCACTTCTCGGCCACCACCGCCACCACCGCTGTCGACCCCACCATCCCCTGTTGCAGCTCCCTTGTCTCCTCCATCACCTCGGCATCCACCCGAGCGAACCCCGCTACCAACGCCCGCCTCCACATGTCCACCCCCTCCCCCTCCCCCGCTGCCCTCCGCCGCCTCACCTCCTCTGCAACCACCACGTGCAGCCTGTCTCGGCACGCCTGCGCTACCGTTGCTCCTCCGTGCCCATCGTACACCGCGAAGTATCCGTACCCGCCCGCCGCGAATCCCGTCAGCTCGACCACTGCGTCCTCCATGTTCCTCCGCCTTCCCACTAGGGATACAGATCCGTGCGACGGGCATTGCGCGTCCCGCACGCGCCTCGACGGGACGGGCTCGGCGAGGAGGATCACGAAACCGTCGGCCGCGCCTTCCGCCTCGGTCTCCCCGCCGCTGTCGTCCTCGGATGGCTGGCGGACGGGGATGGGCGCAGGGGAGATGCTGGAGGCGGAACCAGAGCTCTCGCCCTCTGCGCGGATGCGCTTATGGGGGTTACGGTTCTGGGGGCGGGAGCGGCGGTCCCGGCAGCGGCGGTGGTGGTTGCTTGTGTTGGTGTTGCTTGAGGGAGTCCCCTCCATTTTGGAAACTTATGTGACGTGGCCCTTCCGACTCAGGCTGCGTCCGCGGCTCCGACGTTTGCTGTGCTGCGGCGCACACCATGCCGATTTATATTGATATGAGAGTCGCCGGCCGTTACGCTGGGGGGGTTTGATGTGCCGAGCGTACGCCGCAGCTGTGACGCGTTTATATTATAATATAACACCTGGAAGGCGCAGGGACAGGAGCCACGCCGGGCCGTCGGATAGCCGGGGGTTCACCGGATGCCCTCCGCGTGTGCAGGGCCGACAGTGGGCTGCCAGAGCCCGAGCCCTCAATATGGATCGCTAGGCAGGGGGGCGTGGACGGTGGGGATCCAAGGACCCGGACACGTCGCGCCGATCTCCGGTCATCGGGGTCCCTTTTAAGGCCACGGGGGTGCTCAGACATTAGCTCTCAAGGTTTGGCGTTAGGGAGAGTGGTCCGGAGGGCTCTGGCACCGCTGCGGAGGGGGGACGCGTGGTGGTGGGGAACCGGGGCGGGCGGCGCGTGCACCAACGCGGCCCGTCTCCTTTCGAGGGAGAGACATGAACAAGTTGTTTTGCTGCCGTTACGTACAGCGCGGCTTCTCATGCAAGTCAGGGGAAGCGTAGTCAGTAAACAAGAGAAAGGAAGCGAGCGAGCGAGAGAGAGAGAGAGAGAGAGAGAGAGAGCTCAGGTGGTATTAACTACTCCGAGAGGATACTGGGAGCGTCGGTGCTTCGGTTCAAAATCGCGATTCAAGATCATGGAGGAAGACTAATTCAAGAAACACAAGAATGTAATGTACGACGACGTTCGCATTATCCCAGAGTGAGTAAAAAACTTGCGGAGGGCGGCACCGATGTCCGCTTCATCGTCCAAGACCATCAAGATGTCCATCTCGTCGCTCAGAATCGCTTCCACCTTCCCATGGACTCCGGCGAATCAAGGTGCTGCAAGTTTCTTCTCGGACGACGAAAGAGCCGGAACTAGGACAGAATCAAGCTGGGCCGGAGGTGAAGCAGAGGAAGGAGAAGACGGTGGGGAGAGAGCACGGGCAGCTGCTGGTCGTTGTGTTCATCTTCTGCTGCTACTTGGAGCTCACGCGTTTGCGACGGCAACGAATACACCATTGCTGATGGTGTTAGTGGAGTTAGCTGAAGCGGGGTGATAGATCGAGATGGGCTTGAGAGGATTATTCGAAAATAAGTCATCAAGTGAGAAGATATATATTTTAATTTTTATTACTATCATCAATAGAAGTACAACAAAAATTAGATAATCTTAATATTAAAATATATTAATTTACTAAACAAAATGATAAGATTTTCCTTGATTATAGTATTTTTGACACTTGTATATTATTGTAAAATCTAACTAAGTAAAAAAAAAATATATATATATAACATATCAAAAATTTTTCGTTTATATCTACGTTGTTATAAGGTTGCACGTGCTCACTTTTCTACCTAATCACTTGAATAGGATATTAGTATATTTACCTATAAAATAAGATCTATAATGAGTAATAGCTTAATAAGTTTAAGTCTTAGAGTCTTATTTAGGTAAGCATATATCATGTTTATGTATATAATACTTTAAAATTATCACATAAGACATTTAACAATAAACACTTAATCCTATAACTTATTTAGCAAGTATAACCATATAATATAATATATTCAAAAATAAAAGAGAGAAATTTTATGTCAAAATAATTTAAATAGTTTATATACACATATAGGAAATAAAGCAAATTTATAAGCTTTCACTTCCTATATCATAATATATATATATACTCACATATCACACGTCATTTTAAAATATACGTGCACTCCTATACTACATGTTAGAATATATGTGTACTCTTATACCGTACTTCATAATACATACATGTAGTCTCACACTATATATTATAACATATATAACATTATTCTCATACAACATGTCATCATATATACACGCATATAATATTTTTTTATCAACATTATATATATATATATTTATAAAATATATATTTATACATTTAGTTCATGCATAGCTCATGATCATGTCATTCGAAAAATACTTCTCAAAATATATTATGAATACAATAATTTATATAATCATTATTTTATAAATTAAATTTATACTTATTTGATTGAGCTAAGATATAAAGATGCTAATGAAAGATCGCATTCCTTAATGACCGAGTGCACTAGGTAATGGTACGCTTGTCAAATTATTAATTTACAATAATTTATAAAAAAGTTTGATAAAAATTCTCATAAAAATCTATACTTAACCTAAAAAATTATTTAAATTCTACTATCAATTTCTAATAATTCATTCTATAATCGAATAAATAGTTAACGTTATTCAAATCATCACATAATTTTATGAAAAATTTTACTTCACTCTTCTAGTTGACCGAATCTATTGAATTATCATAAAATATTATAAAAATATAAAATATAAAATTAAATGTATATTAATTTGATCTTAAAATAAACTTATTTCGAGGCTAAACTATTCTTCTAATTTACTATTAACATTTATTCTATTCTACCGAAATTGGGCTGGGACTGATTAAACTTATAAACCTCATACCTTGATATATAAATGTAGTATTTACTCAATTTCAATCTCATAAATCCTATTAGAATTTATAAAATATATCTAAAGAATATAACATAATCATATCGGGTCAATTCAGCTTAAGATATACTCTTCTTAGAAAAACAGAGAATTCTAAGTACCATTGATTAAGACAGGAACAATAATATGCATCAATCTCTAACTAAAGTTATACCAAAGATCTTAAAATCATAAGAGACTAATACAAAATATATCTAAAAATCAAAAATAAATTTGAAGTATAATAAAAAGCAATTAAAATGATTAATCTAAAATCTATAAATCCCAAATCTATTTATAGTAAGGGAAAAATTTAGGTTTCTTTCTTTGTCTCTATGGAAAAAGACTAAGAGAATTCCAAAGAAGACAAGAGTCATGGGTTATTAGGTTGATAAAAAGGATATAGCCAAAATAAGGTAGAAGTACTTGAGAGATTATCTTGAGGTCTAAAGTCCAATTTTATTTTTACCTTATTTTAAGTTTTTTATTAATGTAATTATAAGATTTTAATAACTTTTATTGAGTCTAACTTGATTTGAAAAAGATGATATTCTTGATCTAAACTCATCACATGATCTTACTTATGCATCACAATATTTTTAGTATAATATTTCTTTAGATTTATATTTTGATATAATATATTTTTTACTTCATCCATGCTTGAGTAATTTATTATCCTTCACATTCAGGATGTTTAAAATTTAAATTTTTTTTATTTTAATCATATTTAAACTCATTCAAGCATCGAGATTCGCTTAGGTCGATCAAAATTTAAGCATAAATTTTAGACACTATATGCATACTTATTATCATAACTTAATCTCAGACCTAAATCCACTAATGCTTGTTGCATCAAAGTATTATATTTTTTCACTGTAAAATATGTTTTAGGTAAACATTGATTCTTATGCATGCAATTTCATAGAAATCGAGAATAATATTATTGAAAAATATATATTTTGTAACTTATATTATATTAAAATATATTTTTGAAGAATCATTCCATATAGTTAGGGGAAAGACATTGAAAATTATATTAAAAAAAATTGCTAACTTAAGTATCGAAGCTTCTATCCTGGCGCAGTTTTGCATGAGCCAAGTGAACTCTCTCTCTCTCTCTCTCTCTCTCTCCCTCCTTTTTGTTAGGTGTTCTAAGCCGGCAAATGCAAGAAAGACCGCAGGCAGCTGTCATGATTCTAATAATCGACACCACAATTTATTAGGTTTCCATGGTGACTGGAAGCCAAAGAGAGGAAGAACATTAGGAGAAGAAATATAGCAAATTGATGACAGAGAGATCGAGAGAACGAAAAAGAAAGAAATTAAGAACAAGAGGTTTTGATCAATGCCTCCTCTCTATCCTCCTGTCTCTACACAAGTAGATATTTAGAACAGGGAAGGGGAAATGTTTTACATGACCCAAGTGATCAAATTCGATATTTACGGTGCAGCTTTACATGAGCAAAGCGATCAAATTTGATGTTACAGCCAGTTTTGCCAGTGACATCCTTTAGAAAAACCACCACTATTGAATCAATTCATTTCACAGGACAGCTATACATTCAAGATTTTCCAAAATGAATAATCTAGGCAAATGCGAATAATAACCTTTCATATGGATTTACACCGTCCTAAACGTAAATAACATCCATCTCGCTTTCTACTGTTTCCAACATCCTATGAAATCAAGCCCTATAAGTTGATGTTCTTAGAGGCTTCATGAATACATAATGGGGCAGTCTTTTTGGGGATCACAACGCCCGCATCATCACATCTCGGCTGTTATTTGTAACGTTTTCATCTTTCTCCAAATGCATCTGTTTTATATTAAAATGTCAAGAATCACGCTTCCTGATGGGTGCCATTTCCAATTAATCCAATTAAATGAGGAGAATATTATTTTATTTAATGATATTAATCTTTCTCTCTCTCTAAAAATATTATTCAATATTACATGTCATGAGAACGTACCAATGAATAATTGTTCAATGAAGCTACATTTAGAAAATCTAGTAGATGTGGATGTCCCAAAAGTTTATTAAGCATATATACTTAAAAAAAAAAATTTAATACGTGATCTTTGGCATCTTGATTGAACTATAATTTGATCCCCCATATTATATTTCCAATTCATATATATATATATGCCCGTCCCAGTGCCCGACCACATTAGCCCATAAACCATGTCAATGCTCGGCCACATCGCCCCGAGGACTACATTGGTGCCTCGGGGTCACTGATCTATGACAACATACACCTCGACGATCCTCGATGGCACCTGACGTAGTACTACCGAGCTATTATATGGGGCCATACCATTAGTCGCTGATCCCGCCAGTCGAGGTTCCCGAAATCGATGAGGGTAGCGCTCGGCACTGTCACAGACAAAAATATAAACAAGATGTTCGATATAATGCTCATGTTTATCTGTGTCCTTCAAATTTTGTACATACTTTGTACAACAAGTAGTGGGCTTGCAGTAGACTTGATAGCCTCAGTTTGGTTATCTTTTATGGCTAGTTTAGGCTTATAAATGGAAGTTATGTCGTATAGACACTTGTGGGGACTTCAGTTTGTAATAGGCTATTATTCTTTATGTGCAACCATTCAGAGTTTGTAAAGTCCTTGGTTGTAATTTGTATTAGTTCTATAAAGTATTTGCTAGAGCAGTTTTATGTAGTTCTCATGGGAAAGGCTTCATCTGACCCGTTTTCTCTTTTATAGGTCCTAAGGGACCCTAGGAGGTTTCAGGGGAGACTGACATTTGTGAATGGATACGCAAGGATATCGCACAGCTTAGGCAAAACCAACTAAGCCTGTGACATTATGATATCAGACCAGGACAAGCACATGCAGAAACACTTATCATGCAAACGTAAGAGACATAGTTGGGCTGCATAGAGGGCAACTATCTCGTACAATCGTTTGGGAGAAACAGACATTGAGATGTAAGGAAAGGAGTCGATCAAAGGAACGAACATCCATAATTGGCATTCAGAGGAATGACCAACTCTTTACGCAAGAGGTACCACAAGGGCAAGCAAACTAGGAAGAATATGTAGCGTACAAAGGCTGAGATGACTAAGTTCAAGCTACGACTTAATGTTGGCAACCAAACTTGATGGTGCTCAAGATAAGCGGGGTGCTTGGTAAAAGATAAGACTGTGTAAAGTGGAATGTGTTGCACAACGACCGAGAGAGTTATGCATGCTCACAGAGGTAAGAGAAATTGCTAACTCGAAGAATTCAGTACTCATGCAAGGGCTTGTATGCGAACGATAGAGCGTTCAGGACCATCCCAAGGCAATTGGGACTTGAAGCCATAGAACATTAAGACTTCTTCTTCGGCATGAAAAATATACGTCTGTAGAAGACTGAAGTGTGTAATAAGTTCAACACATTGTTAGGCTTTGAAGGGTGCAACAGGGGCTATATTGGCGAAGAGTCATAATCTAGCAAGTACATTTATGGGGGCAGAACAATCCACCGACTATTTAGTAAGATGTAGTAGTTCAAAAAAATGGTGGTCTCCGAAACTTTCAAGGGGAAGAATGCAAAGAGGAAAGTTGCGCTAACAGGACATATATCCTAGGAGGGATATGTCCTACTTCTCTAGAGGAAAAATCATATGCAATGGACCTCACATGTTGAGAGAAATTACCTCAAGATAATATTTTCACTAAGCTCAATAGACCGAGCAAGTGATGAGGAATCATTGCACGATCTCAAATGAAGTAATGCACTAGGGGATGCATTGTGAGAAAAAGTGGGGAAGTGACAATGACAATATCATATGAAGGCACACTTAGAGTTGATATAGAAATTAAACTCAATGGAGGGTTGACTAGTGAAATGGTGGGTGCGAGAGCTACCATCAACTTAATGCAAATTGAGGAACAGAGTAACTTGATGGAACTTGGTGAAGTATCCAAGCTACATGAAAGAAGTCAACATAAAAGATAAAACATGGAGCAGAGGCATGAAGCTTTCCTTGACAAAGACCAAGGACATGAGCATTTGTAGAGGCAAGAGGGAGATCATGTTGTTCTATGGGTTCTTCATTCTGATAGGCAGACTCATCTTGCATGGTATCAAAGATGAAGGGAGCTTTGAGGAACATGTACCTTATCTCATAAATGCATTTGATGAAGAAACTAAGGTGATTCAACTTGCGGAGGCAAAGTTGGGATCAGAAGGCCTTAGCATAGGGCAAGAGGATGCAGAGGTAAATACTTTTGAAGAATATGCCACAGTGCTGCCATTCGAGTTGTCATGAAAAAGTGGCGGGTAGTAGAGATTGTGCTGGTAAGGGATAGAGGCCCAGGATCTAGACAATGGTGCATCAATTCTAACAAAGTTAGGGGACTTCGAGAGCTACTAAGCAACAAACTATCCTAGAGCTATACTTTGTCTGGGTATGACCCGAGAATGGATGGGCAAAGGTGAATTGATAAGGGAACAAACAAAAATCAGAGATAATGAAGGCCCTATGATGTGTTGGCAGATGCCACACATGGAGAAGTCATAGTTCGAGTTCATCACACAAGAATCTATATGCAATGAAGATATCATCAGGAGGCGACATGGTATAGTGGATCTTGGTAGAACAATTCAAGGTAATACAACACACACGAGAGACGTCACGTGAGAGACATGATCATGCGGTGATATAATCAAGAGCTGCGCTCCACTTCGGTGAACAACACAATAGTAAGAATAGTTATGGATTCAAGGAGTGAATATCATGGTACTACAGAGATGAGTCTTTCCGTGTATGCGCATCAAATCTTACATCAAATGAAAGTCCTGATCATTAGCATATGAGGGTCTGTCTACCACCGAGGGAGAATTCAGATTGTAAGTACTAATAAGTCTCATGGAGGGACTTGATCATACAGAGGTATGATTGAAGTGACTAGAGAGTTGTACTACTTCAGTGCTCACATTCGCTTAAGGGAGTCTGACAAGTCAGAGGACAAGGTCTAGTAAGCGAACATTACTACCAAGGAAGTTAAGGAGAATGGAATCGGCATAAGCCCTATAACAAGATGGCAGAGGCCATACACAGGAGTTGCAGTCTATCTTTCCATTTACCAAGGGGAACTGCTTAAAGAATACAGAGGTAATAAAGCAGGTGGTTGAAAGGGGCAAGGAAATAATAACGAGTCTGAAGAGCTATACAAAAGCAAAAGCATCGGTCAGGAAGGAGGTAAACTCGGAAGAGTGCTATACTATCGCAGAGGCAGATTTACCGATTACGAAAAAATATACACATATGCAAGACAACGGATAGTAGGGCCATGGGCTCGACAGCGCCATGGTATCGCATAGGCAGGACTTCCGTGGAGCCATCAATCCCTTGCTCTCATGGAGGGAGAGTGTTGGTCGTAAAAGGGGCTGAGGAGGTGAAGAATACAGAGGCAAACTCTAAGTACCACGATAGGGTAGATGAGCAAAGGCCAAACAACTTTATAAGACTGGTGTCGACGATCTTCTCATCAAGATAACCATAAGTAAGGAACTTCTGGTTGATATAAGGGTGCTTGACCAAGAAACGAAGTAGGCAGTACGTGGTACTATACCTTTTATACTTAGAGGAGAAGGCGACAAAAATGATGGAGAAGACGATACAATCTCAGATGCGACCAGAACTATCAAAGACTTATTCTAAGTTAGGATAAACTTTTTGCTCTTTTCAGATAAAACTTCTTGCATTTTAGAAGTTCGATGGTAGTGGGAAGACGAATCACAGTAGCTAACTCAATGTAAAGAGTGCAAACACTTCAAATGCTTTTAAAGTATGAGCAAAGAGCATACGAAATACTAGTAACCAACTCGATGCATGAACTACAACCTCGAGGAGGTGGGTAAAATCAAGTAATCTTTGTCTTCTCAACTCAAGAGAGTGGGTAAACTCGAGTACCCCAGTTCTCGTACCTCGAGGAGGCATGTGAAATCAAGTAAATTTTATCTTCACAACTCAAAGAGAATGAGCGAAACTTAGTACCTTGATTCTCTTATTTATCTAGTAGATGAGCTCTACACAAATTTAGTGATCCTTCGAGAAAATCTTATGGAAGACAATAGTTGTTAAATCCTTATCATTGGTGATCGATACTATTGAGAGTAGATTGTCCGTTTCATTTTCTAATGGAATGCCAAACGAAAGAGAGAGTGATGCGAACCTACTTGAAAGTAATAATTAAAGTTGAAGAAAGATCAATGAGCGAATATTAGAGAGGAAGGACCTCAAAAACTTTAAAGTTTATGAAGCGATACTTATTAAAGCTCCAACAAGCATCTATCCAGTTTAAGCAACCTGAGACTATTACAATAATGACACATAACAAGGAAGGTCTTTTCTTTCACTAGAATGATTTGCAGAAATCAATAAGGATCAGCACTACTCAACCAACCCCACACGAAGAGTCAATCATTGAAGAGTTAAAACAATATAGCTTATCAAAGTTTGACTAGTTAAATACAACGACAGAGAGCAGTTGGGGAGCCAAGAGGAATATTGCAGCCAAAGCAGAAGATTAAAGATCCAGGAAAAGGTGAGGAGATGCAGCGTCTATAGTAGCTTCGACAAGGACATCGAAGGAATAAGTGAAGGAGAATGTCACGAACAAAAATATAAACAAGGTGTTTAATAGAATGCTCATGTTTGTCCGTATCTTTCGAATTTTGTATATACTTTGTACAACAAGTAGCAGACTTGCAATAGACTTGGCAGCCCGAGTTTGGTTATCTTTTGTGGCCGGTTTTGGCTTGTAAATGAGACTTGTATCGTATAGGCACTTGTGGATATTTCAGTCTATAATTGATCATTATCCTTTGTGTGCAATCGTTCAGAGCTTGTAAAGTTTGTTATTGTAATTTATATTAGTTTTATAAAGTGTTTGCTAGAGTAGTTGCTTGTGGATCCCATGAGAAATGCTTCTTCTGACCCATTTTCTCTTTTATAGGTCTTAAGGGACCCTAGGAGATTTCGAGAAAGGCTGACCTTTACGGATGGACACGCAAGGGTGTCGCACGACTTAGGCAAAATTAGTTAAGCCCGTGATAGTGTGAAATCATACTTTCGAGCCGACCAAGGGCACCACCCACATTAATGACCTCGGTACGACTAAAGTAGGGAGGGCTTCTCCCCGACTCTCAATGCACTCTACCACAGTCTCCTACAATTCGAGTGTTAACTTAGTCGTTGAATAGGCCACGTCGAGCACACACCACGTTGGCCTTCTTGTAGGAACCGACCAAAGTCCCGAGCTCTCTACCAATAGATCTCTTGGCCTGAGGCTTTATCGGTAACTTCCTCTCCTGACTCTATTGAGCTGCTCTAGTCCTCCAATCTGACTCAAACTATATTGGGCACGCTAACTAAATCGTGTCATAATGACTCACTGATCCACGATACAGAATCCAACATATTGAATTTAAACATTATCAAGAAAATGAAAAAATATATGGACTCCATTAGAAATCAAATGTAGATGATTATTTTGACACTAGATGTCCTTTTAGTATATATATATATATATATATATATATATACATATATATATATAAAAGACCAACAAAACTTCTCATGCATCTCATACAAAGACTTCTCTTGGGATAAGCCAAAAGTGTATATAGCATGTGGTGTTCTCCGCTTAAAACGATCAAGAGCTTGATGATGACGAGGTCGACATCCCGATGGTGAAGCAGAGGTTGCCTTCTCGACGGAAGCCCCATATCTCGACCTCATCACCCGCCTTCAAGGCACTCCATAGGAAGAAGATCTTCATCTCCTCGCCCTTGATGACGGGGTCTCCGTTGTAGTCACAGCGCGTGAGCACCAAGTAGCAGCGGAACCTGCACTTCGGGAACACCGTAACCAGCAGCCCCCCGTGCTCCGTCCCTACCACGGATTTGCCCGTCTGCGCAACTTCATCGTTGGGCGTGCTCCTCATTCTGCCGTCCTCCAAGAGGCTTGCAGCGCCCCTTTCGAATTCCGATAGCATGGGTATGAGATTCGCGTTGACGGAGTCCTTGGGAAGGTGGAAGCAATTCTGGTGCGAGACGAGTTCAGAAATCGTGATGGTCTTGGTCGCGATGAAGCGGAGATCGGTGCCGCCCTCCCCCCTTATCAAGTTGATCACCCACTCTGGCACGGCACGAAAGCCGAATCCGTTGTCGTCGTAGTCGTCGGCGGCGGCGGCGGCACTCTCGTGTTTATTGCTTAAGTCTCTCTCCATGATCTTGAACGCATCCACTTCAAGCAGCCACCTTCCTTTGTCAAAACAAACGGAGAGTAAGAGTGGACCAGACTAGGTAGTGTTACCTATTTCACGTCAAAAACTACTATTAAAAATGAGAATCTAGATGAAGATTTTAATTATATATTACTTTTGTTGATATAATTTTTTTTAAAAAAAATTTATCTTCTTCTACCTTGATTGATGAAGATATTACTTTAGATTGCCCAATGATGCTTAATGACTGTTTATGAGTGAGTATACATCATCATTGAATCTAAATTGGGTCATAAAGTAGACTACATCTATTTTATCCTCTATAATTAAATTTTATAATCACTAGCATATATAACAACGGCGATAAGACTATATAGATATCATCTTGAGAAGCGTCACTGGTTTCCCCTTAGTATTATCATTTTGTTTGCATGAAATAGTTCTAGATATATCGCTTGTTATATTTTATTAGATCATGAATACGAGGCAAAAATATTTTTCTTATTTTTAATAAATTATTTTAGAAAGATTATCATTATCTCGATACAAGAAATCACTCTACTTTATATCTGAACAATATATATATATATATATATATATATATATATATATATATATATATATATATATATATATATATATATATATATAATATAATAATACTTTTGTTATGCAAAAAAAAAAATAATGTTAGAATTGAAATCAAATAACAATGAATCAAGATCAAGTTTGTATATCTTTCGATGTTATTCAGAAAATCGTTATCTAATTTAAAAATACACCGTTATTGAATCTAGTTTACAAGATGAGCTAGAATTACCTTTTTCTTTTTTCTTATCTTTCACTGGACCGGTAATGAAATAGGGACCTAAAGCGATTGATAATATATCTATAATCTAACAGAGACCTCATCGCTATAAGGTCCTATCCTTATATAGGCGAGAATAAATAGTTTAATATAATAATTTAAAAAGCCCTTACGATTAAGATAATGCTGTCATAAAAACTTTCCTTTTATTTGACAATAACAATCCAATTAGATTTATAATATATTTTACCTAATCTAAATTAGATCACATAATCTAATATATTATACAAAATCAAAATTAGAATAAATAAAATAAAAATTATATGAAAATATTTTTTTACCTAATGAATTTATAAAAATAAAAAAGTTTATATATGATCATTAATTTTAAAATAAATTAATAAGTCTAATAAATATAATAATATTATATTACATATCACACTACCCGTGGAGTTGCCGATGGTCTATGGTTGTGATGAAGCTAACATCGGTGTCACCCTTCACCCACATCAAAGTTGCTCACTCTCTCTAGCATAGCATAGCATGTCATCGTTGCTAGCCCTCTCGTGTTTCTTGGACCATGATCTTGAACCATCTCAAATCCTCCACCTTTGTCGAAACAAATAGAGAGGAATAGAGTGGAACAAAAGATAGTGAGGATTCGACGAAGAGATCCCTTCCCATTCCATGTCAAGATCTACTTTTTGAAATAAGAATCCAAATGAATATTCAAATGAGTAGGCATTATCTTTTCTTGAAATAAGATTCTTTTAAGATATCTTCTTCTACATTCATTACTGATGGTTTTCAAATTATCCAACGATAATTTTTGTTTGTTTATGAGTACGTATACACTACCATTCAAACCAAATTGGGTTATAAAAGTAGACGGCATCTATGTTATCCTTTATGATTCTACTTTATGGTCATTTGTAGTGATCGATTCTTACACATTTTAAATAATAATTAATATAATATATATATATATATATAGTGATATGATTTGTGATGTTTATACTTCATAAATATGATAAATGATATGTTTATATTTTTTAACTTTTAAAATTAAAGTACATGCTTGTCAAAAATATTATTCTTAATTTTTATGGATATTGGTTGAGCATGATAAAAATTAATATTTATTTTAAATATATTTTATATGCAATATAGATATGGTTTTCCGATGTAATAAAACAAAGTGTACCAGGGGACTTGAATATTAGGTTATGTTATGATAATCAATATACATATAGTGACTAGAAGTGGTGACTAGAAGTGATGATTGAATTACAATCAATGTTAAGTAAATCTCAAAGATTTAATGAGTTTGAACATGATTAAAGTAAGAAAATTGAAAGTCTAAACCTAAGGATAATAAGCTATTTAAGCATGGATAGAGTAATAAAAATTAAATAAAATATAAATAAAAAATATTATGTTAACAATATTAAGATACATAAGTGAGATTTAAGGATGGGTTTAAATAAAAGAATATTATATTTATCAAACTAAATTAGACTTAATTATAGTTACTATGACCTTATAATTATATTAGTAAAAAACTTAAAATAAGATTTAATAGAATTGAAGCATATCTCTCAAGACAACTTATTAAGCATCTTTCCCTTATTTATGCTTCATCCACTTTTCCAACCTAATAATCCACAATCATTTCTCTTCTTTGATAATCATTCTCTCAACTTCTTTCATTGAAGCTAAAAAATCCCAGCTCTATGGAAGTTTGAGGTAAAAAAAACTTAATTCTTCCATTACTATACCTAAGGTTTTAGTTTTACATATTATAAACTAATTTTTTAAACTATTTTTGAGTAACGTAAATTTCAAATTTATAATGCTGGAGTCTTTGAACTATAACTAGTATTTCAATAAAGCTCAAATAATATATATATGTTACCCTCACTTACTGATATAATTTGTGATATTTATGTTTCATAAATATAATAAATGACATACTTATGTTTTTTTGGCTTCTAAAGTTGAAGAATATATTTTTTAAAAATATTATTATTATTATTTTATGAAATATTGGTCGACATGTATAAACATGAATATTTACTTTAAGCATAATGCAATAAGCTAAAGTATACTAGCAAACTTGAATACGAGATTAAACTATGATAATAAGTATATATATATATAGTCTAGAAGTGATGATTGAATTTTAATTGGTTTAAGTGAGTCTTAAAGCTTGAATTAGTTTAATTATAATTAATATATGAAAGTTTTAAGTTTTAAACATTATGTACGTGGAGGATAATGAGTTACCTCAGCATGGAATATAGTAATAAAAAATTTAAAAATATATAAATCAAAGATGAGTGTTATACTAAATGTTAAGATACATAAGTGAGATTAAAAAAATAAGTTTAGACTAAAAATGTTATTTGTCAAACCAAATTAAATTCATATGAAATTGCTAATGAGAAAAAAAAACTTAAAATAAGGTCTAATGAGATTGGCTTCCATAACCTCTTAAACACCTTCATCTTATCTTATCTTGGACTCATCCTTTTTACTAACCTAATAACTCATAATTTTTTCTCTCATTCTTCAGTTACTCTCCTAGGCTAGACAACCCCAAAGCTAAGGAAGATTGAGGTAAGAAAAACTCAATCCTTCCCTTGCTATACTTAGGATTTTTATTTTATATATTATAGGTTGATTTTTTAGTTACTTTTCAATATCATAGACTTCAAATTAATATTATTTGTATGTATCTTTTGTAATTCTAAAGCTGTTTGTATAACTTTAATTTGTTATTGGTTTAATTGATAATAACTAGTTCATTTAGTTTTAATGTTAATTGTTAGAAAATTGATAATGGAATCTAGAGAAATTTTTAGGTTAAGAATAGTTTGTTTTATGAGAGATTTTATTAATTTTTGTATGAATTATTATAACTCAATTTATTAATTTTCTCTTAATTAAGGTATTTCATGACCCTATGCTCCATAGCATATTGATAATTAAGGAACATGATTTTTCATTAGAATCTTTATTTATTAATTTAATCAAATAAAAATAAAATTAATTCATAATAAAATAGTAGTCATATAAATTATCGTATGTATAATATATTTTGGAAAGCATATTTCGAATGATATGAATATCATGAGCTAAATGTGAATGCATATGTTTTATAACCATAAAAATACATAAATTACGATAAAAATATCTCATAATCAAGTATATATGATGATCTATAGTTTGAAAGTGCATGTATTTTGTATGATATATGATGTGAGAATACATAAATATGTTAAAGCATATTATACATATATATACTATGATGTATTGTGTAGCATATGTATATATTATGATGTACCATATATGAGTGCACATATATATTATGACATATAACATGAGAGTACACACATATTATAATATGTGGTGTATATGTGCATGCATATATTATGATGTGTAGTATTAAGAGTGCACATATATATTATAATATATAATGTAGGAGTACATATGTATATTATGAAGTATGATGTAGGATTATATGTATATATTATAATAATCTATACATGAGAGTGCATGTATATGTTATGATATGAGGCATTCAAGTTCATGAATGTATTATGCTCTCTACATGTGCATATAAGTATTTCAAATTATTTCACCGTAAAATTTTAATTATTTATTTTGCATATACTGTATTATTAGATTATGCTTGCTAAAGAAGTCACAAGATGAGTTGTTTATTGTTAATTATCTTATGTTAATGATTTTAAAATATGATATATATGACAGGATACATGCTCACCCGAATAAATTTATAAAGGTTTATACTTACCGAGTAATTACTCACTTTAGATCCTATTTATAGGTAAGAATATTAGTATCACTCTTGAGTGACTAGGTAAGGAAGTGAGAACGTGCAAGCTCATGTCAGCATAGATATAAACAATGACCTATATGCATTTTGCTTGTATAAATTTTAGATATATTATATTTATATTTTTTGTTAAATGTTATAATCATATATATGTATCAAAAATACTATGTATAGGAGAAATCATATCATTTTATTTAATAAATTATTATATTTTAATATTAAAATTATCTACTTTCCATTACAATCTTATCGATAGTAGTAACAAAAATAGAAATGTGATATCATACTTTAGTCATGCATATAGAGTATGGGTGATACTAGGATCAGGGTGTTATAGAATTTATCTATGATTTTTGGATATATTTTCAGTGAATATTTCATTATACTAAGACCTTTGGTATGACCTTGATATGAGATTGATGCATGAAATTATTCTTGTCCTAATTTAAGGTACTAAGAATCCCTTATTTTTAAAGCTGAATTAACCCTCTTAGATTTATGATTATGCTATATGTTCTTTTGATATAGTTTAAAAGATTTTCTTAAGGTTATGTGAGATTTATAATTAAGCAAATATCACTTATGTGCGTCAAGATATGGTGTTTATAAGTTCAGACAATCTTAACTAAGTTTCAACAGAATAGAATACGTATTGGTAGTAAATTAGGATGGTAGATTAGTCTCCAAATGATTTTATTTTAAACTAAAACTTAGTGTATATTTATTTTATTTGTCTCTTAAGTTTCATGATAATTCAAGATTATTTGGTCAGTTATAATAATGAAATCTAGTTTAGAGTGAATTATTAAAAAAATTGATGGTAGAATCTAGATATATTTTCAAGTTAAGCATAATTTATTTTATAAGAATTTTGATCAATTTTTAATAAATTATTATAAAATCAATAATTTAAGAGGTAAAATTCTTGATTGGAGTATCTCATTACCTTATACTCTCAATTTGACTATTGTATCATATCTAGCATACTTGATCATTTAAGAATGTAGTCTTTCATTAATATTTTCAGTATAAATTTAATTTACTATAAAATAGTATAGTATAAATTATCATATTCATAATATTTTTTAGACTTTCAAATGATATATTTGTTATGAGCTAGGCATGAGCTGAATGTGTGTGTGTGTATATATATATATATATATATATATATAGAGCATATGAGTGCAGGAAGATATTATATATACTATAAAATAAGTGCACTCTATATAATGATATATAGTATATAAGTATATATATATATATTATAATATACAGTGTGAAAATACAGATTATGATGTGTAATGTGTGAGTAAACGTATATGTCATGATATAAAGTATAGAAGCTCGTGAATTTGCTTTGTTTACTTCAATTGTATATAATTATTTTTAATTATTTTAACATAAGATTTTACCTTTTTATTTTGCATATGTTATATTGTAGGGTTATGCTTGATAAAGAAATTATATGATGAGGTGTTCACTTTAATTTTTGAAATATGATATATATTATATGATAAATTCTCATTAAACTAAAATTATAAAGGTTTATACTTACTAAGTCATTACATATTATATATCTTATTTTATAAATAAGGATATTAATATCTCACCCAAGTATTTGAGTAGGAAAATAAACACATACAAGCTCATGCCATAGTAGATATGGATAATGACCAATGGACATGTATAAATTTTGGATTTATTATATTTATATATATTTTAGTTAAATATTATAATTATGTATAAGTGTTAAAAACACTATGTACAGGGAACTCTATAATTTTGTTTAGTAAGTCAGCATATTTTAATTTTAAAATTACTTATTTTTATTATACATCTAATAATAATAATAATAATAACAATAACAACAACAACAACAACAACAACAACAACAATAATAATAATAATAATAATAATAATAATAATAATAAATAAATAATAATACATGTAGAGTAAGGATTAAAATATGAGTAGGTTGTTAAATCACTAGCATATATAACAAAAGTAAAACTATTATATGATACATGGCAATGTTGATAAGGCTATATAGATCATCTTGAAATATCAAATCCTTTATTTGAAAAAAAGTATTTTAGAAATATTATCATTATGTCTGTTTATATCTTGGATTAGAATCAAATCACCATAAGCAATGGCAATAAGACTCTGTAGATGGACTCGAAATAACAAATATTTTATTTAAAAAAATTCTATTTTAGAAAATTCTATTTTAGAAAATTATCATTATCTATGTTTATCTCTTGGATTAGAATGAATCACTATACTTGATGGATTAGCAAATATTTTTTATACCTAAACAAAGCTAAATGGTTGTGCTTAACAATTTGTCAGTGAAGATAATAATCACTCAAAAACTTCAATATCACAATTCTAATATCGTAACAATTATGTACAGTCTGCATATCACAGTACCGTGATCACATGTTTATAACGGTTTTCACGACATAGCGATCCGATTTAATGAAGGCACCGTGCTTTCAACTGACGGTCGCCCTCAGCCCCCATTCGCACCCACTCGAAGAGGGTGAACATTGGGAACCCATTCGAACCTCCCATCCCAAGAGGGGCGTGGCGAGGAGAGTGCGGGAGGGTGGAGTTTAAAAATTGAGTATGTAGCTTCATATATCATCTGGTGATTGGTATATACAAGTTTTCGGGGAAGGAGATCAAGCATGGAGGACTACTATGATGTAGAAGTATCTGATATCAATGAGCAAACTGTTAGCCTCTTTGGAAGATCCGATGGTTTGAGATTTTCTGCTCTCTTCTTCAATTTTTCTTATGTGCAAAATATGTGTTCTATGGACATATTAATACCTTAGGTCATGGTGAATCACATGCCGCTGAATATTTGAATAAGCACTTATTTGACAACCTTATGAACCATCCACAGTTTGTGACAGACACAAGGCTCGCAATTAGTATGTCTAAATTATCTAGATCTGGTTCTATATATTGGTAATTAATTGTTGAAATGGCTTACGATACGTTCCTGCTTTGTTTTCTATGTTTGGCCATGCTACAGGTAAAACATGTCAAAGAAACTGATTCGGATTTCCTGGAAACTGAAAGAAATACTTTTAGAGATGATAGTTCTATGGTTTTGACTGCTATTCTGATTGGAAACTGCTTATGTGTTGCCAATGTTGCGGATTCACGGACTGTGATGTCAAAGGAAGGTGAAGGTACAATTGATCTTAATATGTTCTTAATCGGTTAATTAAAGCGAAAACTTATTTTTCTGCATGTTCTGGACAATCACATTTAGGCTGGAGAGTAAATTTTGCCTGGCTGACTGATTAACTATTGATGTGCGCTATCGTTTGGTTGTATCACTTATTATCCATATTAATGCTTCAAGTTCTTGTATATGAAATTTCTCTTGTTCTTTTGCGTATATGTTGATGAACACAAATCCAGCATAATCCTAGATGTGCACTTAAGAATATGATCCATCACATGTAAGGAGCTCCATGTAGTATCTTCAACTTGATTGTCCAAGCTGTAATTATTGTTAAAGATTCTGTATTTTTTCATAATCGTTAATGTTATTTATCATAAGTTTAAGGTAAGCTATCAGCAACATTATCATAGAAACAAAAGTTATAAATATTTTGTAGCGCAGATTGATGATAGTTTACTTGGTGCAGATAAAGCGGATGGGGGGCATTTGGAGCTTATTGTCATGTATCTTTTAAATTAAGAAAGATAACTATTAGGTCAATTGTGCTTTATTCATTAGAATTATTTAACTAGGACTGTATGAAAAAATTGATGTAATGGAGATGTGGATGGTGAGATGGACATGTGAGATTACTTGAAAGGATAAAAAAAAGTACTTTGGACATGTCCGTTGGAGACCAATAGATCTATGGATTAGACAAGGTGAGTCAATTAGGATAGTGATACAAGATGAGGTAGATGGATACCTAAGGAAACTTTATTAGAAATGATACAAAGGAATCTGGTTCCTCTTCTTTTGACTAGTGATATTGCTCTCGATAGATAGTTGGTACATTTATGGCTTGTTGTCGATGTTGTCGCAAAGACAGTATTATTGGAAAACTTCAGTCGCTATTCATTAAAAAACAAGTTACATTGTCTTGTTCACCTCCCCTGTTACTCCCTAGGGATCTGACAAACATGCCTTTGGAAGATTATTTGGCATTTTAAGGACCATATTATGTGGTCTATTTTATAATTCTCAAGATGCTGATGATGGTAGCATCGTTTGTACTTTGTACTTTGATAGTGAAAACCTGCTAGATTTTATAAAGGTAAAATCTATTTCCTTTTATGTGAATGTTAATTTACATGGATCTAGGATTCTTATTGTCTTCCACTGCCTACATGCTGCAATTCATGAGCAAGGGCTAAATTAACTTTTATGTTCTTATTGAAAGCAGTCCCTCTAGCTGATGATCACAAACCAAACAGAAGTGATGAGCGCAAGAGAATTGGAAATGCTGGAGGATTTCTTATGTGGGCTGGTAAGTCTTTGTTCTAGAACTTACTACTGTCAGCTGTCATTCTGATTAATGGGAATCTGAAGTATACCAAAGGACTGTTGGTGCCTTGTTTTTACTTATTGGTTCTGTTTTATATTCTCCCAAGAGCTTACTATGAGTTCAAGCCCAGATCAGATTTTTCTAGTTGGATATATATTTTATGATTACAAGTTTATAACTATCCGAACCCCATGAACTGTGGCCTACAACCTAGATTACCAAATTTGGAAGATCTATGAGTGATAAAAAATATCTTTTACATTTTTTTATTTCGTAGCTTATAATATCTTAGATTATTGCAGATGCTTGTAGATTGTAAACATTTTGAGTTTGCTGGTACGTAGAAGGTTAGGGTTGTTCTGGCAATGTCACGTGCATTTGACGAAGCAGTGCGTAGCAGCAGAACCTGATATATGGGTAATCCACTACATGAGGAACTCTACTACATCAGCAACTCAACTCCTGTAATTGTGTGTACTACTGGAAGGGCTGCATAACCCAAATGTCATGTTCCATATGTTATCCTTTGCTGTATCTTACCATTCTCCAAGGGTGGTGCTCTTTTAGTTATCAGTACTTGTATGGCCTCAGCAAAATATTATGGTAGCTGTATTTAGGTTGTCATATTGCATCATTTATCATAGGACATATATGCAAAGACAAGCTGCATTCTATGACAAGTTTTATGTGTTCATTTTGAAGTACATCAGTTTGTTAATCCTGTTTTAGAAGGAATTTAAGTTCTGTACAATTTTTTTGACTGTTTAGGCAATTATGCAATACAATTATAGCTAACAATCCGCACTCTTTCTGTGTCCTCATTGGAACTTGACGTGTTGCTAGTCTGACTCTAGGGGACATTAAAAATATTTATTTCTCAAATCTCTGAGTTAGTATATTGTGTCCATAAGAACAGTTAGGCTATCTATGCAAGCCTAAAATGATCTGAACATTTTGCTGCACGGGTTAGAAGTGTTTGCTGAATATACACATTAGCAACAGCAACCATTATTTCTTGAGGCTTTTCCAGAGCTGCAGCTCAGTATTTTAATTGGTGTCAAGATTACACCAAAGCCTAACGATCTCATGAAACAGATTAATGAAACGTACATAATGTCACTTCATTTTTAATTGGACAAATATATGAAACTCCAACTTTAATAATTGATGATAGTTCAAAATTTTCTTTATTAGCCATTATCATAATATGCCTGCCTCAATGTGACCATCATAATAATCATTAAGATTTTCTTGCCTAAACAGATCTTAAATTTGTTTAACAGTGATTCCAGACTTTAAAGATTATCTAGTGTCCAGTACTTTGACTCTTATAGTTGTACACTTTGTATAAATGAATCAGGTAACCGAGCAGCGTTATTTTAAGGAAATTTATGTTCTCTTTCACACTGCTTTGACATCTAACCTGAAGACTAATAAACTGAGAAGAATCGTTCTGATGGGGTTTGTGTCTAACATCAGCGGAAGTTCAGACAGCCTCCCCTGTAGGTGTTATCTTTGCTTACCTGTTTGGTTGATAGATCAATAGGGCCGAGTCCAAGTCAGACTGCACTGAAGATTTCTTTCTTTAATGTTTATTGGGTTCTTTTTATCTTGCAATTTGTGCTCCATTTTGATACAACAACAACATCAAAGTCATAAGTCCTAACTATTCGTGCTCTGCTTCGATGCAAACTGAAAAAAAAAGGAATGGCAAATCAATTTTAATTTTGTTTTAAATCAGAACCAAAGTGAATCTATAATAACCTTATTTATCAGATAAGAACTGGGCTCTAACATAGCTGTCTACTGTCAGTCTCTGTAATGTGGTTTATGGTGGCAATGATTACTTTGATATTCCTGTCACTATATTATGTTAAATATATTATTTAACTGGAATTGTATATGAAGCAGAAGTTGAGGATCTTATATTTATGTTTCTGCTACCTGATGTAACTTTTTTCTGTATGTACATAACTTTATCTTGTACGCTTTAGAGTCCTAAACCATCTGTTTGAATACTGCCAGCAAAATAGCACTCCTATGAATTCAATTCATCTTGGACTTGAAAACATATTAGATGTCAAATGAAATTACATTAAGAGGTGTCACATGCTTCATAGAACCTTCATGTTAATTGAGACTCCTCAGGAAAATTGGTCACAATTTAGAAGAAGCACAACGGACTCACAATCAGAATTGCATAACTGTTCTGTAACCTTGTTCGGTTACCACTATTGTTGTAGATCTGTCTTTACCACAAGTTAATATCTTGTAAAAGATATCTTGTAGAATTTTTACTACTGGAAATTTTGTTTTGTTTGTTGCAGGAGGAAGAGGTTGATGAGCACTTGGAGTTGCTGGTTCTTGCAAGCAACAGGCTGTGGGATGTTGCCGCAAACGAGGTTAGCTCTTCCACTCACTGTAACATTTGCTTGTGTAGAGACCTGTGAGCTTACCATGTAGTTTGATGCATCACATAAGCAGGGAGAGCAATTTGTAGATGATACCAGAAATCTATCTGAAGTTATACAATTTTCTTGCTTTGTACCACAGAATTCTTTTGTGTTGTAGAACAATCAATTGTGCTTTTGTAGTCATACAAGCAACATTTTGCTTCATAATAGACTGGACTAATGTCGATATATGACCCTGTCATTTGACCTGAAAAATTTCTGCAACCTCATGAAATTGAAAGGGATTTTGTCACCATCTGGTCTACTAAAATAAATAGGTCCCAATGCTCTCTCTGAGACATTCATCAATCAACTCGCACCCTTCCTGCTACTTGTAGCTATATCATTGTTCCAAGTGCCTTGCTGATCATATCCATATGACTTGTCCAAATAGGATGCCGTTTCCCTTGCAAGAGTGGAGGAAGAACCAGAGGCTGCTGCTCGGCTGTTGACGTCGACATCACCTGTCTCATGGTAAGGTTCCATCACAAGAAGCTCGATGCAGATTCCATTATCTTCCAGCGGCTGTTGACCATTTAGTTTCATTTCTTCAAGCTTATATCGACCTTTTAACAAACACCCTATGCCGGAAATAATTTATAGAACTTGAATGTGACGAGTGATGCATTGGGAAAGAGACGAACCCCATTAGATGTAGTGCTTCTGAAAGATTCAAGTCAAATATTGCCACAGACGGAAGCTTCATGTCGCTGTGAGCAGTGTGTCAAGTGAGAAGCTTAATATCCTTTTCTTGAGTCATATCAAATGAGAAAATAGATAAAAGGTGATGTTGCATCTGCCTTTGCGACAACAGCCACATCCACATATATCTAAAAGTCATACTATAGTTTGTCAAAGTTTAGTACACAATCAACGTTATTGAGAAGCATTGCCGAATTGGTCAATCTTGTTGAAAACAAGATGGAGCTCTGATCGATGAGAATAAACAATGGTGTAAAAAAAAAAAAAAATACCACATGCAATTTGTCTTTTCTAGGCCACAGGTGGCCCTTCTGTTCACTTGTCTCGCCTAAATTGGTCGCCCCTACCGCCAGTTTTCTCACTCTGCTTTCCAGGCTGAGCCACCATGAAAGGCTTTGCTGCTTTCGTTCAGCCTTGCAGAGTCCATGCTTTGCGTGCAGGAGGTGGACCCTCGCGCTCATCCCTGCGCAGCCGTACGCCGGAGACGATCTTTAGGCATTGCTTACCAATGACTGTTTCTTGCACTTTGCCGAGTCCATTTTAATACATTATCTTCGGTAAGATGGTGGCAACTGCTGTGCCTTTGTGCAGCAAGGCTGCGCGTGTGTTGACGTGGAATCCCATTGCGTCTTGCCTGGGTCCTCCACCCCCGCCCCCACACACGTTCTTCTCGTCCTGTCGCCCGTACATCTCCGAGCTCAGGACCGCGAGGGGTGGCACCGGAGATGCAGTAGCTGCTTCAGGCGGCCATGCTCCTGGTGGTGATGGCGATGATGAGCGGCGAACGAGAACGGTTTTTTTTTCTCCAAGCGCGGGGCGATGACACGGCGTTAAGAGTAGCATGCAGAGGCGCATGGAGGGCACCCCCCGGCCAGCATCCAGTCTCTGACGGCCAACATCTGGCCGGATCTGGTCCAAACGGGCATGCAAACTGTAGCACCGGATGACGAAGCCCCCCATCGCAGCTTTCGCCTTGCTTTGGCCGGAATGGGAATGGAAATGGAAATCATAATTCTACATCAATTGCTCTTTTGCTTTTTGTTGCCCCTCTGCATTTACAGCGAGCTACTTTGTCTACATGTTGCAACCATCAAAACATACTTATTATTGATTTTTATTTAATATATTTGATATAGCATATTTTGTTCCGTCCAACATATATTTTTATGTCGCATTCCAAAAAATTAAGTAGACACGATTGACTCAGCTCTTTTTCGGATCACTGTTTGATGGACTAGGCTTAGGTCACATCCTTTGCCTCCACCATAATGTTTCATTTCGTACGTCTCGTCTCATACACAGTAGGAGGATTTGTATCAACTCAAATAACAACATATCAAAGGATCATGCATAGTGAGATATGTAATAAAAGTAATCAATACAATAGTCGAAATTGGCAAATAGGTCAGAAGATCAGTCACCGACTAGCATATGACGTCAACTTACCATCTATGCACATTAATCTACTTTCTTAAGACTTACGCCTCCCTAAATAATATAAAAGATACCTAAGTAAATAAGCAAAGAAACTTTTCTTCAACACTAGATATACTATACATAACAATTCATATACTTGACTTAATCGTCAGAGGAGCCGAGTCGGGGGAAAACCTTTCTCCGCCCTCCCCCCAACGATCACGACCTTGGCGTAGGCGTCGATAATCGGAGGCCAGTCAAGAAGCGAAAGGATACACTCACAAAAAATGAAGCTTTGCACACAGACACCAACCAAATAAGATTACCAACCAAAGATGAGTAACTCATCTCGAAACATTATAATGGACTCCTAGTAGCTACAACTCAACCAACGATCAGAAGATGACTCCAGTACAATACGACCACCCGAGTTTTCAATCTATTGGTCGATATCTTGCTAAATACGGATCTCGATATGTAAAATGTACCATCATATTAATATTAGAATATTTTTTAATCGTTTTCATATGCATGCTTCCAAAGGTTGGGCGCACGTGCGACAGACCGTGTTTCGATAGACTTCCGGAAAGCGCTCAACACGAGGCCTAATTTTTCTTCTTAAATAAAATAAAATAATTCGGTATTTTTCCTGTGGTAGAGACCAAAAAATAGCACGCCGGATGACGCCAGTGGCCTGTTCCACTTGCGCTCCGCTAATCTCATGATCGACGGTCACTGATGGTTTGACGTACAGATCCGACGGTGATCATCAACGAGTGGCTCTACCGCGACCTCAGAAGCCAAACCTCATTGTTAAATAGAAGTGACCCTCCGAGATAAATACCACGGAGATTAGCCAGAAATTACTGCCGAGCCACCGCCGACGGTGTCCATCCAGTGAACCGCTCGTGATGGATGTCTGCGTCGGGATCGCCCGCAGATCGAGCACGCTCAGACAGCGACGAAAGGGGGGGTAAGGATACCGGAGGTGAGGGACCACTTGGGTCACTGAGATCGGATGGAACCGCAGCGGCATTTCTGCAATATTAGTCTGTTGGCGAGGGTATATTTAGAGGGCGTGGGTCAGGTGAAGATAACGCAGAGCCTGAGCGGTGGGCCCTGCCAACCCGGAAATTGCTTATTTATTTTCCTTTTGTCTTCCTTGTATTGTGTTTAGAAGGACGAGGAGACGACGACGGAGACGGCGAGAGAGACAGAGAGGGGGGGGATCGATAAAAGACGTGCTGCTGGAATTTAGACGTAGCGAGTGAAAGAGGGAGAAAGGAATCGGAGGCTTTTAGGTGGTAAAGCGGAGCGATTCGGGAGGAGAGTCGGGTTGTCGCAGCTGCTTCCTTTACGGATTCGATCGGGTGAGATTTGGGGAGCAGGAGGAGGAGAAGGATGGTGGGATTGAACGGGGTAGGAGGCGGAGGGGCGGGGGTGAAGGTACCGGGGATGTGGCGGCTCGCTGACGAGATGAATCCTCCGGGGATCGGGTGCCGGGGAATGGAGGCAGAGTACGTCCGGAGGTTCCACCTGCATGAGCCCAAGGAGAACCAGTGCAGCTCCGCCGTCTTCAAGCATATCAAAGCCCCCGTCCACCTCGTATGAATCCTCTCTCTCTCTCTCTCTCTCTCTCTCCCCAAGATGGGATAACCTCGAGATAGTGAGGTGCTTTGTTTGATTTTTCTCGAACCAACGATGCTTGATATAAAATCTCACAAGCACACCTTAAAAATCATGCGAAAAATGCAATTTTTTTCCCCTTTGCAAAAGCTGGATTTACGAAAGGGGTTGTGTGTGTGTGTGTGTCTCTCTCTCTCTCTCTCTCGTCTTTTGTCTGTTTGGCTTTCCCTTTATCTTCTCATATAACTTTGCTTGTGAATAACGAGTTTCCCGATTGGGGAGTGTTGCATAAAAAGATCATTTTGCATGTTGGATAACAGTGAACGAACGAGGATGACAATATGATTTGATTCCCTATCACCAGAACAGCTCTATCATCAAAACTTGGATTTTTCATGAGAAATCATATATCTCGAATGCCGAGTGAATGATGATTGTTACTGTGTACACATCGAGTGATGTTCTTCCTTCCTTTGGCGGTTGATAGGTGTGGTCTCTTGTCAGGAGGTTTGATCAGCCGCAGAACTACAAGCCCTTTGTGAGCAGGTGCATTGTGCAGGGGGGTGTTGGGGTTGGGAGCCTGAGGGAGGTCAATATCAAATCTGGGCTCCCTGCAACCACCAGCTTCGAGAGGCTGGAGCACCTCGATGACAACGAACACATTCTTAGCATTAAGATTGTGGGTGGGGATCACAGACTCAAGGTATCGATATCCTCAACCCGTTTCTGTTTCATCCCTGCTTCCTTCTCTTTGTCCATGCTTTCCTTCCGCTTGTTTCTTGTTCACTCACACACAAGTATTAAACTATTTTGTAAGGTAAATATACCGGATAACCATAAACCAATCTCCTATTTTTATTTAATGTGCTATCATTCTATCAATGTCACATTGGTTGGTTCTGAAATCATGTACTTGAAATTTACATAAACCTATTGAAGCTTCATGGTTTTTCTTGCTCCTGATGATATGCTATCATGAGGGTGTGGTCATATAATTATGACCCCCTGTAAATGGATCCTCATGTTCTGGTTTGAGCTTGTAATTGTTGTATTTTAGGATATATGCATTCTTATTGCAGTTATATTATTGTGCTTGTGTTTTCCTTACATACAGCTGATTACTTGTATAGTTTTCTGTTTGGTCTAGATTTGATTTAGATGAATTTATTCTCTTCTTAGTAATTTTTAAGTTAAAGTCAGAAAAAATGTTATCCAGCCATAACTTTTTGAAGGAAGAGTATGCAAAATTTTAGATCCAAGTGTTCAATATAACCAGTTATGGGAGATCTGCATAACTGGGAAGGGTGCTTTATATTATGCAGAAAGAAATGAAAGAATCAGATGATATATATATATATATTGAACAATGACCATGTTTAATCTATGTCTTGTTGCATTCCCTGTTACTGGACTATGGCTCATCAATTGTGATGCGGAACCGCAGAACTACTCATCCATCATCACTGCCCACCCTGAGACGATAGATGGTCGACCAGGGACTATTGTGATAGAGTCGTTCGTGGTGGATGTGCCTGATGGGAACACCAAAGACGAGACCTGCTACTTTGTGGAGGCATTGATCAAATGCAACCTGAAGTCATTGGCAGACATTTCAGAGCGCTTGGCAGTTCAGGATCACACGGAGCCCATCGATGGCTAAAAGTCATCGGGAGGACAATGCTCATAGCTGTGAGTCATGATGCTTACAGGGCTTCGGACATGGAAGTGTTTTTGAGATGGCCTGGTAGTCTCTCATTCTAGCTCCTCTCCCTCCCATGTTTCTTCCCTCTCTGGGTTGATCGATCGAATTGAGCTCCATCCATTTGCATGGACATTTGCTTATCCCCATATTAAATATAGGGTGTTACCGTGTGTGAAGAATACCTACCTACCATTGGTTTGTTCTTCCTGTGGTTTTCGTGTTTGAGTCCATTTGCCCAGCTGCTATATAGCACGAAAGTTCGACGGTCTCTGGAGATAAAGATTTGATGCTTAGTGGACTTTGGCCTTTACCTACCGGCCGGTGGACATCAAGTTTATGGTGTGACCTGAGTCGACTTTCTGTGGCGTGTTATCGGTTTCTTGCTTTCCCTGCAATCCATCGTCTCTTTCAAGACCGGAAGGTTAAGGTGCTCGGTTTGGTGGACGTTGGCATGTTCATGCATCTTCTGTGAGACCTCTTGTGGATCCCTCCAAACCCCATTCGCGGGGGAACGGAGATAAACCGCCGTGTTACATACAGTCTCTTTTTGTTTGGGCCCTGAACGGAAAAGATTTGTTGTTGGCCATTGCATTCGGGCGAATGAACACACAGTTGCGACGACGAGAAACACAGGGATGTGTAGCTGCTTTTGGTCAGCTTTCTCTTCCTTTTTTTTTTGTGGACGGCTGAATGGTGGCAGCACTGTCGTTGATGGTGGTCTCCTCTCCTCTCTTTGTTCGCCTTTGATTGCTCGGGATACGTCGCACCAGGCGTCCAGGTGCATGTACCGGGGAGACTGCTTGGATCAACATCGTACGAACGCTTGTCGGACATGAGATGTGGGGTCTCCCTACACCTTATCCGTGTCGGAAGCTGTGATGGGACAGATCCAGAGGATTCCTCAGATAAAAAAAAATCTTAGTTTTTCCCGGTTGTCGTAGCGGCTGCAGTATCCGTTGATTCTTGAACGATGAATACTGTCGTCGCGCACAAGGTTTTGTTGTCTTGCGCGAGGGACAAGTGAGGCAATTGGAGCGGCATGCGACTCCATCGCTGCAGTTTCTAGATTTGCCTGCGAGTTCAGGGAACTTGGACTATGATGTTGAAGGATGTTGCTCTGCTTTAGAGGATGAAAAGATCCGAGAGAAGAATGTAAGGCGATAAAAAAAAAGGTAGATGCATCGATTGCTCCATAAATTGTTCGTAGAAGGAAGCGTCTGATGCTTCCAAATTCTGAGTCCATGCCCAAATTCTGAGCTCTAAGATAGTAAGTAATATTACCATAATCTCAGAGAAAACAGGGGGGGAGTCCACAGGCGTATTCAATTTTGAGTTGCTTCTTGACCCATGAAGAGCTTACTGCAGAGTTGACCACCTAAAATAAAATTATGGCCCTGAATTTATATAGATCATAATATGCTTAACTTTTGAAGTATCGGATCGAACACGAAATCCCGTGTAAAAGCTACAAATATATTCTCATTTTGAAATAACCATATAAACAATTAGACCCTTTTCGTGATGAATCGTACCTCACAAGCATGATTTATGTGGGGTCCACGCTTGAGGCTGGTGGAGCCTCACGCGTGGAACCACTTGATGGGTCCTGCCGGAGAGAGAGATTTGTTTTGGGACGGAACTTGATGACCCAAAACATTACCCTGGTTTGTTTGTTTGGTTCAACTTTAGCCAAACCCAGGCGAGTGTCGCTGTCGATCCTCGTCGTTCACTTTGCCGCGGCGATAGCGCAGACCGGAGCCGACCATCGTCCGTCAATGTTACGCCATCTCAGCTATAATATCGGGGAATCTTCCTCCCTCTACCCTCTCTAAAACCCTTCTTCTTCTTCCCTCTTCCTTGATTCCTCCTCTCTGTCTCACTCTCTGATTTATTTCTCTACATGTTTTCTTGTCATTGCGTGTTTTTAGCTTCTTGGATGACTTTTATGAATACAGTGGAGGAGGAAAGGAAGAAGAAGAAGAAGTAGAGAAATCGATTGGGGGAGCGAGGGAAAAGTCAGCAGAAATGCCTCCGTACGACTGTCTGCTGTCGGTGAAGCCCCAGGTGCGGAAGGAGGCGCTGACGGAGCTGGTGGCGCGCGTGGGGATGCGAGTCTACCAGCGGAACGGCGTAATCACCGACGTCGAGTCCTTCGGGATCGTCCAGCTTGGTTGGGCATCAAGAAGCTCGACGGCCGCCACTACCAGGTAAATTTTTGCGCTATTGCCCCATTTCTCTGATTCGAGTCCAATCTTCTTGGGCTTCTCTTTCTTTGTATTTGGAGGTAGGTAATGCGGTCGTAGTGTTTGACAAAATGACAAGTACCTTTTTACTATATACTTTTAATTGCCACGAAAAGGAACAAGATCTTGAGGTCTATCATGGTTTCCTCTGTTCTTCTTGTTTGCATCGTTGTTTTTATCGAGCTTGGTGTCTGTTCTAATGATCTCACATCTGTTTGAATCTTTTATTAGCTTCTTACGTTTATTTTTTCGCCCGATACTTCTGAGGTGATCTTCTTCTTGCTTACATAGGCTGATTAGTATTCAAGCATTCTTTGCAGTCTCCTTATTATTCGGAGGATCAAATAGGTTCTTATGCATGATTCCGTTACTTAAGACTTGCATGGTTAGGTTTTTTTTGTCAGCCTTGAAATTTGAGCTTCTATTTGTCACACATTTGAACATTATTTCAATTTTCAAAAACATTAGTTCTGCTTCTTACTCGTATATAACATAGTTGCTTAAGGAAATTCCTAGGTTAGACTTCAGTTTGATTCATCTACCATGAGGGAACCTGCAAGCATACTTGACAATACTAATGGACAAGTGGGAGGTGCTTCTGTGATGACATATTATGCTCAGATGGCCTTGTTGAATTATGAGATTCAGCCATGGATGCTTTTGTGCTAGTCTAATATTTGAAACAGTTTAGGGACTGTTACACCCACGGGAACAAGTCTAAAGTGTTTGAAAGTTTCACGCAAGAATCAATTGAAGCTAGTGAGGATATGAAGGTATTGACCACACATGAAACTGATTGAGAAGCTCATTAACTTGTTATTCCATGTAAGAGGACCTTGACTTAATTAATTTAATTGGTTTCATATTAAGTTATACACTTGGTGGATATAATATTTGGTATGAAGCGCATATACACCGGACGGGCAGAATTCTGCTGTCTTTTCTTGTGATCTTTGAGATCCTTGGACATAGGGCCCCCTTATGGTATATCAACTCATCATGGAAGGCTCAGAAGACCCATACATGGAGAATTGGCGCCTGTTGAAACTTAAGGAAAAAAATGAACCCTTAAATCTTGATTGTTTTACATGAAGTAAACTTAAATCTTGGAATTGTAGTGTAAAGAGAAGCATTATCCAAGGTCAATAAGATTTGGGGAAATGAAGCCTAATGTGACTGAATCAAAATTACAAGAAGAATTGCAACTAAAAACGGCTTGTAGGGAAAAATATTTACACAAGTATATACTTATTTGGTTTCTTTTGGTGGTTTAAGTTTCCAAATGTAAGAGGAAATTAGCTAACTTGTTATGAATTACCATAAGTTTTTATCTCGTGCCTAGAAAATTTTGAGCAGCTTGGCATACAGCTATGTAGAGCACGATCCGCAAGTTTTTCCAATAAGCATGTCAATTAAGTAATGTTGATTTAAAAATGATAGAGGCTTTTCTTTCAATGGCTAAACAATTCTCTTGGCAACACAAATAATCAATAAAGAGGCTATCTTATAATCCATAAAACTGACCTGATATTTTGTCTTAGATCTACTTTCTTATTGCATTAAATATTCCTTTTAGAACTGATTCACAAGTCAGAGAGCGTTACTTTTTTGTTATGTTCCGATACATACATGCAGTAACTGGATAAACTATATATTGTTTATCAAATAATAAATGAAATCAACTAGAAAATCAGTATTCTGGATAAGTTATAATTTGCTTGTAACAAAAGGCGCACACAATTATATTACAGCCATGCATTTTTTTTCAACCTTGGTGTTGCAAGTAATTTCCAGAATTATACAGTGTGGTCAAAGGGGGTTAGCTTTGTTTCCACAGAAGTAAATCTTCACTTGTGAAATGCACGTTCATAACTATGTGATTGTCTCCATGTTATGGGTGTTTAGAAGAGGTTGTTGTTTTTTTTTCTTTTTCTTCATTTCTCTATGTAATGAAGCTATTATTGTAAAGTCATGATTATTTAATTCATCTGAAATATCTCATAGAAGAATCATGCTGGTAACTACAATAAAAAGTCATACCGTCTTCTTTTCTGTTTTTGACAATCATCTCAAACAAATGGTGCTTTGTCCAGCGATGCAGTTGACATCCGACAAGGAACTTCACTCCCTAAATACGGAAGATCGTCTACTGCGATGGCTTGTTGTGAAACACCGGAATGCTATATGGATTGGAGTTTATTGACGAGGACGAAGGGAAAGATGAGCTGAGCCTGTTCCGAAGTGGTCGCTTCTACAATTTAAGGGAGATGACGAGGGTGATGAAGAATATGATGTGGAATAGACAGCATGTTTTGTTGAACAATCTTATGTGGTTGAAAGGTTAATGCTTGAGGCCCCAGTCACGTTTGTTACATTGAGAACTTGAAATCTCTACCATCAGGATGGGTAAACTGGGTTGCGAACATGTACAGCGTTATAATGCTAGGAGACATTATTTAGTCATCGACAGTGGAATTGGGGTTCATATAAAAGGCTGGCTGGTTGATATCCGCGGGGGAGGAGGCCGTACAAGAAACGTTGTGAGGCTGAACAACCTTCCTTGCTAAGGCGGAACAGATAAGAGGGCATCAAAAACTCTCGATATGAATGTGTGGAGTTGTCCAGTTACCAATTCAACGTGAGTTTGCAGTCGAATATGATATATATATTTGGTATGAAACGAAGATGGTACGTATGCAGTCGTAGTACCACACTAACATACTGTACGAGCAGGAGAGATTGCGGTACGCGCAACGACGGCCAGAAAAATTGGACCCCGACATGTTTACAATTTGTTTGACATCAAAATGTAGCTAAACCTGTCTTTTACGAAATTCCAAACAATTCCTATCCTCCCAAATTACGATCCACCACCACGGCGTCATCTTATCTAATCTTCACTCCACATGGCAAGCAGCCATTTGCCATGTCCTCCCTCCGTCGGAAACCCCACAAGGGGAGTCGGACAAACTTACCCCGTCCTTCCTTCCCTCGGGAAACTTCCCTGCGTCTGACTGCGCCCAGGCTTGGCCACAAGATCCTCCCCCCACCCCCATGGAATGATGGCATCTCGACTGTTTTGCTAGTCTCCGCTTGCTGTTCCCTCTTCAGGCGCCTGGGAGACCCGAGAGAATTATGCCATGCAAGTCCTCAATGCAGCCGGCCTGGCACCAGTGGCCACTCCCTCCCTCGAGAAGAGACCCAAGCCTAGGCGGCTCCTCCAATTCAGGCTCCCCAAGCTTGCGGCCCTTTCCTCGATTCTTGGTGCCGGTGGCCTCGCCAAGGCCTTGACCTACGAGGATGCTCTCGACCAGAGCGTCGGCGGCTCCTCCCTCGATTTCGATGTGGGAGGTCTCCTCGATGGGATTGTGAATTTTGGGACCGAGAATCCCCTGCTCCTCGGCGGGGGCGCCCTGGCACTAGCGGTGCCCCTCATTCTCTCGCAGATCTTGAAGAAGCCCAAGAACTGGGGTGTGGCGTCCCCCAAGAGTGCCTATGCTAAGTTGTCCGAGGACGGGAACGCGCAGCTGTTGGATATAAGGGAAGGGAAGGATTTCAAGGAGGTGGGCGGACCGGATTTGAGGGGATTGAAGAAGAAGGCGGTGGCGATCGCGTATAGAGGAGAAGACAAGCCGGGGTTCCTGAAGAAGCTCGAATTGAAGTTTAAGGACCCTACCAATACCACCTTGTTCATTCTCGACAAGTAAGGTTTCCACATGCTTCCCCTATATTTTATTACTGATCTCATCTTTAGCTTTTCTTTTTTATTTCTGTCATCGTCTGATGAATGGAAGACATTTCTTTTTTACGTCTCCACTGATAGATCTAACGCATGACTTGGTACTATGTCTATCTGTAGTTCAACATCATTGGTCCATTGAATTGGTTACGTAGAAACTTTCAAGCCGTTTGATGATGCCTTAATTTAGGTATTCAAGTTACCGTATTCAACAAGGGCTGCTCGTGCTCAGTTACAAGTCAGAATTTTTGACAAAGTGAAGTGCATTAGCATGCCAGCCATTTTGTTTCTTACATCCATGCCTTTCTGTTCCTGCAAGATTTCGAGGAATAGACAAGAAAGATATTGTGAATGAATTAGCATGCAAGCCATCCTGCTGAACATGAGACTCCATCTTAGTTGAGGAGATGCTATGATTTTGTACTGCCAGGCTCAGCTTCTAATGGGACAATAGAAAACTTATTTGTATGTTGGCTTTCCTGTAAAGTGGGAATTGCTAATTTTGCTTGGAGTTATTAAGATACGCAACTTGCATCCCCACAAATATTTTAGATTATTAGGGGTGAAATGTGGATAATTCAGGGTTATTCAGAGCAAGGTTTGCAATACCAAATGGTATCACCTGCCCATACCGGGCGATACGTACCGGTCTGCTCGATATCCCTTTCCCACAACCAGGAAAGGGGGCTGTGACAAAGCGGGGGGTGGTGCTGGTGTGTGGGTTTCGCGGGGGTTGGGGTTGGGTGCGCTGCGATCAGCGGGGAGGAGGAGGGAGGAGAAGGGATTGTGCGACGGCGAAGGAGGAAGAGGAGGAGGAGTAAGAGAGAGATACCATGCACTATCACCATTCGCTAATGAACAGGAAGTCGCAGCATCCAATGTTCGCCAACGAAGAGGAAGTCGCAGCACCCACCATTTGCCAACGAAGAGGAGGAGGCCTCAACGACGTCACCTCCTTTTTTTTCTTTAATTTTTTATGTTATATATATATATATATATATATATATATATATATATAAGTGTACCATTTGATACATCCTGGTGTACCATTCGGTACGCCCGTATCATACCATACCGAGCAGAGCTCGATACACAGTAGGTACGAAATTGCGAACCTTGATTCAAAGAATTTTTTGAGATTTCAGAAGGGTGTGAAAAGAAAGGAGTTGTCTGTGGTGTTTTTAGTTCAATATGTACACCATGTGTACACATTATACAGGAACTATTAATACCAATATAAATTTCGCTTCACTGGTCACTTTTATAGACCTCAGCAACAAGTTGCAATATATTTAATCTACTATTTTGCTGATACTTGAAAAGTTGTGTGGTATAACAATTATGATGAGAATTTGGAGGTACATACAACTTAATTGCTGCTTGATGCTCTTACTGCCTAGGTAGAATTAAGGCTGACAACATTAATGTTCTTATGGAAGCCAGATTTGATGGTAAATCTGAATTGGTTGCGGAACTGGTCACTGTCAATGGTTTTAAAGCAGCTTATGCGATAAAAGATGGTGCAGAAGGAACTCGGGGATGGATGGTCCTTGTTTTCTGAACTTTGTAATTGTTTAGTGTCATTTTCAAGTACCAGCTGATGAGTTTCTCAATTTAACAATTATACTAGTTTGTTTCCTGTACTGCAGAAAAGTGGTCTTCCATGGCTGGAACCAAAGAAGACTTTAACTCTTGATTTTGGTGATCTAAAGGATGCAGTTACTAGTGGATTTGGAGTAAGTTAGCCAACTTGCATCATGATGATTTCTTTTGAGTTCTAAACTGACTATGAATTAAAATTTTCTTGACTCATTAGGTTGACTAATTTCTATACATGTATGTTCTACCTTATCATATTGTTTTTAAATGGTTAGTTGAAGCTCAAAAATTGCAGATGTTTATATTAATTTGCAATATTAGTACTTTCAGCAATTTACTTTATTGATGATCTATATACAGGATGGTTCAGATGGTCTTCCAATTACTCTTGGACTTGCAGCTGCTGCTGGCTTAGGTATATTTGCTTTTACAGAGGTAAATCACATTGTTCTGCTCATTGTGCTTTATTTATTGGAGAAATGCACTCGAGGAGGCTGTTTATGCTTATAATATCTGCCTTCTGCTGCAGATAGAAACTCTGCTTCAGGTTTTGGGGTCTGCTGCTCTTGTTCAGTTATTCACCAAGAGATTCTTGTTTGCAAAAGTTAGTATCTAGCAAATTTTCTTCTGCAGCATGTAATATGAAATTATCCAGAATCCTTACTTACATTTACTCATTAACAGGACAGGAAGGTTACTCTTCGACAGCTTGATGAGTTCTTGAACACCAAGGTCGCTCCTAAAGAACTAGTTGATGAGATTAAGGTAGATCCCAAACCTCTAGAAATTTATTACTGAACCATGTCGTGAAATCCTACAAACATGTGACAGAGACCAGAATAATGCTTGAAATCCTACAAACATGTGTGTCTGAGCCTCAAGTTTTACCCAGCAAGATTAATGCAATTTGAATAATTTGTCTAGTCATGTAATTTCTTATTACTTGGGATTGTCGTTACAGAAGGCATACTTAAAGATCTTTAGCTTTATGGATATGCATGCAAATTGAACAGTTAAGGGATGAATATTCTGCATAGCTAACCGTGCATTTTGCCTAATGTAGTCTAGAGATTTAGCTATGAACTGATCTGTATAATGCAGCACATTGTAGAAATCACCATTAACAGTTATCTATGCTCATCATTCTCATTGTCATGTAAATTCATCTGTAATTGGGAAGTCAGGTTAATTAAGGCATCATGTTATTTGCAGCTAGGGTAGAAAACTCTTCCGCTAATAAGTGATTAAAAGTACATGTGATGCTTAGTAGAATACAAACCTAGTTCGGTTCAGTATTGTGTACTTCAATCAAAATTATATCTAGCACTGAATATAAGCACACAACAAGGATGTAGATCACTTGGTTGGTTGGATTTTTCATGACACAGTTACTTTCAAATAAGATACATGGCTTATATTATTTTTTGTTGCAGAGTACTCTAAGTGAAGTTACTTGATTGTAAATATTATATATAACTAGTATTTTATAAATCCAAGAAAGAAATAAGTTCACTTGAAATTTCTGGCCTGCTTTATCTTTTGATATTGGCTTTCTTGGTTATTGCATTCATCATCTTCAACAACTGTACAAATTTTTGAAAGCAAATATGCTTATTTTCCATGGTAAATAATAGATGTTTCTATATGAATACTAGATGATTGGCAAGGCTCTCCTACCAGCAGATACTAATGGGAAGGCTAGTCTACCAGCTCCAACAGATGCTTCGGCAGCTCCTGCTCCAACTCAAAAAACTGATGCTGTAACCTCAACTGAACCTCTCCCGGCAGTCAACTCAGTTCCCATAGCTGAAGTCAAGGAAGAGTTGCCTCCTGTGACACCGAGACCTCTTTCACCTTACCCATATGTAACTCCCAATCCTTTCATATAACTTGTTCTTCTACGCTTTTTCCATTATTCATCATGACCGCTTTTTCCACATCGTTTCTTAGGAACCATATTATCAAGGAACTAAAATTGACATGTAGATCATAATTGCTCAGAAGATGCAAAGTTAATTCTCGGAATGAAAGAAAGAAAGTACATCTCACACTAACATCTTTGGGATTAATAGATGATTATAGCCGAGAAATTATATTGAATTATGTTGTCTATGTTCAAGCAGATACTTTATACGATAGGATTCAGCAAATGTAATGACATGATTTCAGCTTTCTCAATTTTCCTTTTAAATGATTTATCAATGAAAAACTTATGCCGTATACATCTGAATTATGTACAGTATCCGGATCTCAAACCCCCATCTTCACCTTCTCCGACGCAGCCATAGAGGATCTGCTTCATTATGCTGGTTTCATGGGATCACTCTTTTCAAATGTATGGTTGGATGACAGCGCATTCAGTAGGAAAAGATGTTTGGAAGGCCAGGTATCCTCAAATTGGTTGATTTAAGATATAGTTCTGAAAAGGGTAATTACATATGGAAATTGTTCATCAATAATAACTATTACATGCATTTTCTTCCCTTGGTTTTCTTCATGGAAAGCAGAAAACAGTTCATGTTCTTGTTACTTGAGATACCTCTTCAAGTTTTGAGTTCTGATTAAAAAAGGATCAAATATGAGTTATCGGGAGTGTGTCATGGAACATTTTATGAAGCATGGATAGTAACTTTCAGGAATCTACTCGTCCATTTAAATTTGTTCCAAAATCGCAAGTGGTCTTTTTATTCTTCTCTTTCTGGAACAGTAATTTTCTTTCACAGGCACTTCATATGAACCACTGAAAAATTATATCTTTTGTGTGTTTAAAAAAAAGAAGAAATGTGGAGAGTCCGATCAATGTACAAGTTTAATTTTCTGAAAGGAGGAGGCTATTTTGGTATCATGAGTTCTTACGTCCAAGTAGCATATTGTAAGCTAATTGTGCAAACATCAACCAAGTTCATATTGCAAGATAGTTGAATATTATTTAAATTAGATTTATCGATCAGCATCTCAGCAAGACAGATTAGCGGATCATTTCTTCTAGTTCGTAATAGGAATCAGCTTGTCCAATCCAATGCACCAAACACCAAGACGAACAGATTGTTAAATGAACGAGGAGCCACTCATGTCAAAAATAATATTTTCTCGAGACAAATACAAAATTACTTCATTCCAATAAGAAAACGGCGTCAATGTACAAGGTGTTTTGCTATAAGACCTTATGGTGGTCATACGACATTTAATTGGAATGCATTAGCAAGATGATAAATTGACCAAGGCTTAAATCATTATTGACTTTTGTTCTAGTTAGAAATAAAAACTTATGTGTGTGTGTGTGTGTATATATATATATATATATATATATATATATATATATATATATATATATATATATATATGTGATTCTAGAGATATATTATAGATTTAATTATATTCTAATGATTATTATTAAATTAGAAAAAATCTAATTATGATAGGACTATAAAGACTCTTGATTACTTATCTTGAATCATCTACTCTTGTATATAAATAAATAATTCATGCTCTTATGAAGATATAGATCTCATTGTAAATCGTATAAATGTCACTGTGACTTTTGGATGTCACGATGATGTTTTTATATATCGTATAAATGTTTTCTAGATAATTATCGAAATATACAAAGCATAAAATATAATTTATTATTATGTAATTTTAATTTTATTATTAATTTTTTATAAAATATATTATGATTTCTTATGTGATTCCATCTCAGCACTATGGACGAAGTTGCTTCGGTCCCCAGCGGTAAGGCCGTCACTACAATCCGAAAGCAATCCTTCACTATGTTATGATCCTTTCTTTCCCATTAGGGATTCGCACATTGGCGAGCCATGTAATTAATTACAAAATAATGATTCGAGCATATGTGCTGGCCTTGGGGTTTGGAAGTTGGATGCGGATCCTCGTCATAATATGTTCGGACCATCCACTTTTCTTGGAGGCATTCACTCTTATTTTAATCACTCGTGGAATCTAATTGCCCATTTCGAGAATCAAATCGTGCATTGCTCTTTTAGATGCTACCGATTAGTGGATCGGTCATAGATTAATGTGCACCAAAAAAAAAAAAAAACCAAATAGAATGTGCTACACACACACGTGGTCTAAATGTCATAATTAACATCATCTCTCACGTTAAAAAATAAACTGCCAATTAGTACAATATTTTAATCACGCCCCCATATATATATATATATATTCTTATTTTCTCACTTAACATTTTTATTTTAATTTTGTAGAGTGTCTTATTTTCTAAAAGATAACATTATTATTGACATTTGTGGTACTATAATGTTTTGTCAACTTTAATCACATCGATTTGTAATGGATGTTTGTTGCTTACCCATAACATTTATGTTGGTGGATCATTTATTGCTTTTGTTTAATTGCATATATTTTTGATAATAAGTTTCACCTAATTTTTGTGTGTTTGTTCATGGTCAAAATTATTTTAGAATAACTTAGTTTTTTATGTGTCATCATTTACTTTCTATAGGTTACGATATGATAAGAGATATCAATCATCTCAGCACCCTAGAACTAATCAAGATGATACAAAACTAGATTTAGACTTAAAATAATATTAGGTATTGATTAGATTCATAAGTTCACACATAAAATTTATTGAGACTTACTAATGCGCTAAACACACGATGAACAATTAGCTACGGATTTGTGATTATTTGTTTACCTTTTTAAAGTTTTTATTTTTTTTATTTTTTTCTTTTTTTATTATACAGCAAGTGTTTATTGAATTAGTTGTAATGATATTTTATAAGGTCATATAAAATAATGTTAGAGATTATGATTTATCTATTACTTATTTTTTAACTAATCAATTTATTATTTTATACGATCTTTTAAAATATGAGTGATATTGTAACTAGGCGGCGAACCTATTAGGAACAGATAATAGAAAGATAACTCATAGCTTCAATAATTTCAGTTAAGTAGGCTAACCTTCTTTCCTCGTATAGCTAATCTGGTCACCATCCCCTCACACGCTCCATAATTAATGCGGCAGATGCTTGATATAAAATAATAAAAGGTGTTACGTCAGATGAAAAAAATAAAAAATATATAGAATTGTTTTTGAGAAAAGAAAAAATTGACAACCCTATTTTTCTGGATGTTTATTCTTCGTTCTGAGAGAGATGCCCCCAATTCCATTAAATAAGAACGTTGGGAATGAATGGGAGGGCGTCCTATTATGGATATGAATGATTAATGGCTCCGCGCGTTCCGTCCTCAGATTGTTGTCTTTGAAATGACATCACGTCACATCATTGTCATCTGCGGCAGAGTCTCGACCCACACCCTTCCACAGAAGTCCTTAGAAGATTCCCAAGAGGAGTGATTCCCACGGCTCACCAAATTAACTCCTAACATTTCTTTTTAGAATCAGATTTATAAATTAAGTCAAATCGTTATTATATTGATATGAAAATTTCGATTTTTCATTCCCCGATGGTCGAATGTGAATGTATATATATATATATATATATATATATATGGTTATATATGTTTAAAATATTAATGAAAAGTTACCATCGTTTTAAGGATTAATTAGGACTCCGCCACACAATATTGGCAGTACGGTTAGCCGTGCATGCTCCACCCTTTACTTTGTTGCAGAGATTATAGCTCAGGCTTACGCTTTCCTTACATCACAACCCGATTCTCTCTCTCTCTCTCTCCTCGGCAGTCCAACCAACTCCTCCCCATCTCCTCCTTCGTAATTTGTGTCTATATGATCACCAGGTGACTGTTCTTCCGCAACCGTCCATTGTGGGCTTACACCAACCTTGTCGTACATCAATCCAGCCATGGAGAACGGCAACGGAACAGCTGCTGCATGCCTGCGACGGCCTCACGTCGCGATGCTGCCGACGCCCGGCATCGGCCACCTGATGCCCTTGGCCGAGCTAGCTAAGCTCCTCGTCGACCGCCACGGCTTCTCCATCACCATCATCACCCTCGCCGTCTCCGCCTCCGAGGCGCAGGCCGCACTCCTCTCCTCCCTCCCTCCCGACATCTCCTCCCTCGCCCTCGCCCCTGTCCCCCTCCATGACCTCCCCCCCGACGCCCACATCGAGACCACCATGTCCATAGCCATTGTCCGCTCCCTCCCCGACCTCCGCGACGCCCTCTCCCGCCTCCGGTCCTCCACGAACCTCGTCGCCTTCGTTACCGACCTCTTCGGCACCGACGCCTTCCCTGTCGCACGCGAGCTTGGCGTCCCTCCTTACCTCTTCTTTCCCTCCAACCTCCTAACTCTGTCACTCTTTCTCCATCTCCCTGAGCTCGACGCCACCACCACCTGCGAGTACCGCGACCTTCCCGAGCCGCTCCGTCTCCCGGGTTGCATTCCCATCCCTGGCCCGGACCTGCTTCACCCCCTCCAGGACCGGTCCAAGGATGCCAACCGGTGGACGGTCCACCACGGGCGCCGCTTCCGAGAGGCGGAGGGCATTCTCGTTAACAGCTTCGAAGCTATGGAGCCGGAAGCGGACAAGATCCTCCGGCAGCACGAGCCGGGCCGTCCGCCAGTTTACCTTGTTGGACCCTTGACGCAGTCCGGGACGGCCAAAGCCGACGGAGGGCTCGAGTGTATGAGGTGGTTGGACCAGCAGCCGCCCGGGTCAGTTCTGTTTGTCTCATTTGGCAGCGGGGGGACCCTCTCGACGGCGCAGATGGCAGAGCTCGCGCTGGGTTTGGAGCTGAGCGGTCAGCGATTCCTGTGGGTCGTCCGGAGCCCGAGTGACTGCGGTAACTCCAGCGACGCATACTTCACCGGACAGAGCAAGGAGGACCCATTCCGGTTCCTTCCAACAGGGTTCGTGGAACGGACACGGGAGGTGGGCCTGCTCGTCCCGTCGTGGGCGCCACAGGTGGCGGTGCTGAACCACGCCGCCACCGGCGGCTTCCTGAGCCATTGCGGGTGGAACTCGACGCTGGAGAGCGTGCAGGCCGGGGTGGCGATGGTGGCGTGGCCCCTGTTCGCCGAGCAGAGGCAGAACGCGGTGCTGCTCGCGGAGGGCGCGAGGATCGCGCTGCGCCTGCGGGCGGCGGAGGGCGGGCTCGTGCCCCGGGAGGAGGTGGGGCGGGTGGTGAGGGAACTGATGGAGGGGGACAAGGGGAAGGTAGCACGGCGGCGGGTGGCGGAGCTCCGTGAGGCGGCGGCCAGGGGCCTGGAGGAGGGAGGCCTCGCCTACGAGGCGCTCGACGAGGTGGCTAACAAGTGGAAGACCGCGAAGTAAAGTATCGCACTTCTCTACAACTAGAAATCACTGTAGTCGTCATTGTAGAACGCAGGCGGGTAGCACATTAATCTGTGCTTCTTTGCTGTTTCGGTTTCTGTGGTCTTTGATATCTATCTATCATCTTCCAAGCTCGGTGTCTGTACCCTATTGGATTCCGGATGGACTTTTATAAGTGCATTGTTGGGTTTATGTGGTCTGTGATATCTATCTATCATCTTCTAAGCTCGGCGTGTGTACCCCCTATTGGATTCCGGATGGACTTTTTATCAGTGGATTGTTGGGATGATGATGATGATGATGATGATGAAGTGGGCGGGTGATGGAAGAAGCAACAGCAGCCACCGCGGGATGCATGGCCCGAGGCTTCCATCCAGTAGTTCTATGTACAGTGTGGAGTGAATGATTCATAATGATGAAGAGGACCGGCGAAGACGACCTACAACACATGCTTGTCCCCATTATATGATCCCTAAACGCCCAAAATTTAATGACGATGAGTAAGAATGTTAGTTGACATGACATGAGCATAGGCTGTTAGTCAACATCTAACCCTCTTCCTCTAAGTATGTTTTCTCATCAAAATTACCCTTTGTCTATTTAGTGGATACATAATTTACCAAATCAGGATTAGGTGCAAAAATGGTCTTGTGCCAGGAGTTAGAATAATCAGTTTGATTTTTATGAATTTTGTTTTGTTCGTCCTATTGTCTATCATTATTTGATTGAACGAACTCGTCAGCTATATCACGAACGTCACTCGTTTCGATTCTAACGAGTATCATCATGTCTTGTAAGTCATTTCCTCCACAAAACACGACATCACCATGTCCATGTAGCCCTCCCGGACCTACTCACTCTCCTCGACTAGCTTGTCAAAAAAGAGAAAGCGACGGAGGTCGTAACGATGGATGAAGGCGGAGAGATAGAGATATGAGAAGTTGGAGGTGAAGGTGAAGGAGAGCTAGACTACCACATCATAGACGTAATAGGTGTGAGTGTAAACAAGGACGAAGTGAGAGGCGATGAGAACGAAGACATCCAAAATGATAAAAATGAACCAAGAGATCGCTACATGCTTAGTGTCAGATTAACTAATACGGTGACTATATTTTTATTACACAAACTAAATCTCATATATATATATGATGATAAAAATAAATAAAGAGGATCACGTAGCGAGACAATTTGATGTGTAGCAGCGCGTATGCAACAAGGAAGTTGACTGTTAAACACAGCCAAATTGAACAAATCACGAGGAGTTCTGCTCAACAGTGGCTTTGTCGGCCATGACAAACTTGTTGTACTCTTCCAACTCTTTCCCTTATTCGGTGATGCCTTCGACCGCTTTATCGTTCCACATCTCAATTCCTGTAGCAGAAAGCAATAGTAAGAGACACCCCAAAAGTGAAGTGCAACATGCGACATTAGATGATCCCAATGATACGATACGTTCCATTTCAACGACAGCAAATTATCGTCGGCGGGCCCTCTCCCGATCGTTTCGTCTGTCGATGATGCTTCATTCACCATCATTACTCTCTTTCTACTATACTCCCTTGTCGTTTTTCCTTTTTGGAACCGCTTCCTCGATGAGATCACCTGCGTCGGCTTCTCCTCATGCAATTGTCGCGATAGGTCTTGTGGATTTTCTTATTTGGAACTCGGCAATCTTTTTCTCAAATCAAGTTGGGCCTTGATGTTGTTGGTTCGACGACTCTTCCTCCTTCGTGAGTGTTTTTTGTTGCATGCTCCATTATTTTTGCTTTCGACGTCGGTAATCTCAGTATTGTCGTCATTGTACGTAAATTCTTTTCATTACATTCGTCCAAGATCGACATCCTTGATAAAAGCTTAATTTTACGGAGGCATGATAACAGATATGATTTAAATATAATTTTTTCAACTAAACAATGAAATCTCATAGATTAATTAAGATAAATTATTTTCTTCATCTATATAAATAAATAATGAATCAAAAACTTTAATCTCATTATTACTTTCTTTTTTTAACACCTGCTGATTTAAAACTTTATCTTCTCTTCTTCCTTCTCTATAGTCACAGCTCCCTGATCGATTCATGCACCGTATTGGTATCATCAAAAGATTTATAAGCTTCTAAGGCCTTCATTTACTACCTTGAGCTTCTTTTGCTTGTAAAAAGGCGCTCCACTTCCCTGTTATAGGCTTCCTTCTGTCTCTTGGCGATCTGTGAGGAATGTGTCAATATATGAGAGTATAAAGCCAAACATCAAAATCATTCGCACTGCTGACTGCCGGAAGGAAACCATTTGTTCTTATATACCTCCTCATAGGATAGGGTGCTTTCTGCTCTCCTGTCATGTTCTTCCATTCCGCTCCTGCTATCTTAGAGATCTGAGAGCGATGCATACAACTTGGTATTAGCAAAATTGTGTACCTATGAAATGCTGCTAAATTTTAGGTTGTATAAGCTGAGCATACCTCAAGAACATTCTTGTTCTCTCGTGACAGAGCTTCACGCCGTTCTTTCGAAAACAAAGAAGAAAGTTGACATGGGATGTTTTAGCTTCAAAGGATCCTTCTGTTTCCTAAACGAAAATTTACAGCGGATCAGTTAAACTGGCTCGCAAACCAGAAATATTGATAGAAAAAAGTTGATCTTGCAAGACACAGGGAGATCAAATCACCTCGTCTTCTTGCCTTCTTTGTCAGCTTCCTGCCAATACACGATGGAAGAAACATTAGCGTCTTGAGCACAGGGGTCTTGAAACCATGTCAACTTGTTTTCTCACAAGAGAAAGGCTCGAATCATCAAAAACGCAAACCCACCTGTTTGAACTGCAGGTACTGTTGGAGCAACTCCATGGCTGTCTTCTGCAACTGCTCTTCCTCCGGGAGCTTCATCGCGTCGATCTCACGCTTCTCCTGCCTCATCACCTGCAAGTAGGCCTCCATCCCCCGCTGGTACTTGTCTTCGTAGGGCTTCTTCTCTTCGGCACTCAGCGCCTTCCATTTCGCTCCCAGCACATTGGATGTCTGTTTGAAGTCAGCATCAGGGTCGGCTTTCTTCACCTACGATCGGAGAGAACCAAAACCTCCTTTATACAAAGTCTTGGGAGAAAGTACGATCGACTTGGTCGATTTACCCCATCCCACTGATCTTTCAACCATGAGATGTATGCAGTGACGAAAATAGGTGTGCACATGTAATACATTGGTTCAACACATTTATATAAGGTCAGGAATCAAACAACTGATTAATGAGATCTTTTCGGTCAGTTAGAAAAATCTGAACGGTTAATGTGTCGTCGCAAGATCAAACTTCGGTCAAGGACTTTGATCTTGGATCGATGCAAGAAAAAGAGTTTACGGGCCAAAGACTTTGTGAGTGAGTTGACTAGTTGATCAACCATATGGACATGAGAAATATGAAGCTGCTAACGAACAATTAGATCTCGCGCGAAATAAAAATCGATAGTAACATGCTTCATGTGAGAGTGAAAAATAAGATTGGCACAAAGTTAAATAGCACCAACGTTATCAAAATAAATGACAAGCACAAAAGTAGAGGGAATGTGAAGCTCATTAAGCAAGTTGGTGATCCAATTAAGTTCGACAGTGGTGATAGCACGATATTCAGCTTCAGTTGTAGATCAGACAACTATTTTTTGCTTCTTAGAACTCTAGCAGATTGGATTAGCACCAAAAAAATAATATACCATGATGTAAAGGTTCTATCATCAACATTTCTAGCCCAATCGTCATTGGCAAAAGCATGAAGCTAAAAGGGAGAGTATTTGTAAAGAAAATTTTCATAATCGATGGTCCCCTTAAGATAATGCAAAATGCATTTGACGATAACCCAATGCAAAGTAGACAATCAATGTATAAATTATGATAATTTATTAATTGTAAAGGAGATGTTTGGATGGGTAAGAGCTAGATATTGTGGGGAGCCAACTACCTGTCGATACTAAGTAGGGTCTCTAGCAGGACTACCATCATATAACTTGAGTGATTCACTGGTAGATAGGGGAGTGATAACTTCTTTTGTATCCTGCATGTTTGTCTTGAATCACAAATCTTAAATGTACTTTCTCTATGAGAGAAAGGGTCCAAAAGACGTAAACGTAGCCTCGATAATAATAAAATAGCTTAGATCGCCAAGATCTTTAGAGAAAATATGTTAGCCAATTGCTTGATAAATGCCTAAACCTCAATGGATTATTACTTATGACAATAATATTATCCACATAGACTAGAAGATAGATGGTGCCCCCATGTTGTTGGCATAGAAATAGGGAGACATCATACTTAGAGTTAATGAAGCCAACTGACGATAAGAATAGACCAAGTTCAGTATACTAGGCTTGTGGAGCCTGATGGAGTCCATAAATAGTTTTTTGGAGTTTACAGACTTGCTGTAGATATTTAGGATGTATAAAGACAGAAGGTTGCTCCAAAAAGATATCTTCAGTGAGAATCTCTTGTAAAAAGGTATTGTTAACATCTAATTATCATAAGCACCAGCTTCTAGAGATCACCAAACTTAGGATAAGCCAGATTGTAGTAGGTTTAACAACATGACTAAATGTCTCGGTGTAGTCAACACCGTATCGTTGATGAAGTCCCTTGGCTACAAGACATGCTCTATAGCGAGCAATCGAACCATTAGGGTTCCGGTTAATTTGAAAGACCCACTTACACCCGATAATATTTTGTGTGGGGCGAGAAGGGATAAGAGTCCATATAGAGTTATAAAGGAGAGCATCATACTCTTCACACATGGCTTTACGCCAATGTGAAGATTTTTGGGCATGAGTAAAAGATATTGGTTCAGCAGAGTCGAGGGAAGGTTTAGAGCTAGCATGTAAATCAAGAACTTGACATGGTTTAAAGACACCACTCTTGAAAAGAGTTTGCATTGGATGCCGGGGGGCTACAATAGTATTAGGTGATAAAGGCTAAGGGTTATCACAAGTTAAGTCAGCAGAAGGATGACGGAAGGACCTTGGTGACAAAGGCTGTGATTCTAGAGGCAATTGCGCAAGAAGAGAAGTAACCAGTGGAGAGGAGGGAGGAAGAAGCTACATAATATAGGTAATAAGAGAGTGTAGATCTGATGGAGATGCATGTGAGGATGAAGGTGTTTTCTAGTGATCCAATGGTATGACAAATTGCTTATGATCTCGAAAGAGAAAAATAAACTTCATAAAAGTGACATGTATAGAAACAAAGACTTAGTAGTATGAGGGTCATAACACCAAAAGGTATTATGTTCAAGGGAGTATCAAATGAAAATACAAGGTCGAGATCTAGACTACATTTTATGTGAGGTGTAGGGATATAACTATGGATAACACAAACAACCAAATACCTTTAATGTTTACATATTAGGACATTTGCGAAATAGTTTTTTAAACGGTGATTGATATTACAGAATAGGAGTAAGCATACGATTAATAAAATAGAAAGTAGTTTGAAACATTACTGACCAAAAAGTTGATGGCATGGAAGCCTAATAGAGTAGTGTTACGCTAGTTTCAACAATATGTTTATGTTTAAGTTCGACAAAGCCAACCAGTTGAGGAGTATATGGAGGAGAATTGAGATGTTGAATGCTGCAAGCAGACGGACAAGATGTAAGGGCTTGATATTCACCCTCGCCATCAGAATAGATTATTTAATTATAGTCTGAAAGTAGTTCTCGACCAAATTCTTAAAGTTGGAGAAGACAATAGTGACTTCAGACTTAGAGGAGAGGATATAACCATATGTACTTTATAAAATAGTCGACAAAGACAACATAGAATATGAACTTGTCAAAGGAAACAATTGACGCAAGACCCCAAACGTCAATATAAATAACTTCAAATAGTTTAGAGCAGTATATAGAGGATTTACCAAAAGGTAGTTGATGACTCTTATTGCTAAGACAAGCATCATAGTAAGTAATAACATTACTTAGCGAGAAAGCAATTTTTATTAGATAGAAGGCGAGAGATGACCATGATGTTGATGTTATATGTCGACCGGAGCAGTAGTTGAAGAGTTAGCAGTAGGTTGAGTGAGATATAAGGCTGACGATCATTCGTAGATGTTGTCTTTATTTAGGCCTCGAACCAAGGATGCCCCCATGCTCAAGTCCTTAACAAGAAAATAATTAAAAAAGAATTTAATAGAAGTATGATTTTATTTATAGAATTAAGAGACGAAAATAAGGTTTCTTTTAATGTGGGGTGCACACAAAATATCATCAGGTGTGAAAGAAGCGATACGTGAATTAAGCACCGTAGAACCAGTATGAGTGATAGGAATTCCTTTACCATTACTGATGACGACGTCTTCATTTCTGCCATAGTTGTTGTGGATCGACAGGTTCTGGAGATCGAAAGTAATATGGTAGGAAGCACCAAAGTCCACAATCCAATTGGACTGACTATCAGATGAAGTAGCCATAACATTTGCCTAAGGCCAATTTGACAGAGCTGGAAGGCAAGGTCGAGACCGACAGACTTTTGTAGAATGATCAATTTTATCACACAACTATCAAACAACTTATTAATGAATCACAGGAGGAGGACGGCATGGCTGGAAGGAAGCACTCTAACGATGGGTGAATTATAGAGGATGTGGAGGAGGAAAAGATGGAGTAGTGCCCATAGAGGTAGGAGAAAAGTTTGCCACACCTTTTGGAGCATTCTTTCTATATTTGCTATTTTTCCTTTTGGATTTTTAGTTAAACTGAGCTGTGATGGGAGGTCCTAGCAGCCTATCGTCACACTTCATATATGCCTCATAGTTTGTCAGCTTGTCGTAAAGTTCTTCGAAGGAGATTGGGGAGTCACGTGCACAAAGTGCTGCCGCTAATTCCTTGAACTATGCACTCAGTCCATTAAGTGTGTGGACAAGAACTTCTTCATTAGTGAGGGAATGACCTATCAAAGCCAAGTTTATATGTTGTAGATAGTCAACGATAGTACTTCCCTCTTGCTTTAAGTTCATAAGATTGAATAATAGCCCAAGCATACGAGTACATGAGCGATTCGCTAAGGTAGTTTGTAATTTGTTCCAAGCTTCCGCAGCAGTAGCATAGAAGGACACGAGTGGGGCGATGGATCCAACGATAAAGGCTTGAATTGCTTGGCAAATAAGTTGATCTTGGCGCAACCATAAATATAACTTAATAAATCATAATCAAATAAAAGATTAGATAATTGAGTACGCAAGGACATATAATGTCCCCCTTTGGATAACTTGAAGGAGATTAGGGGGGCAATAATTATGGAGATAAGTCCTAGATATGGAGAAAGATTCCCAACAGGGAAGATAGTTAGAGCATCGGAGGTAGACGAAGACATTGGGGAACCACTAAGAATGACAGTCAAGGGGAAAGCAAAAGAAGGCACAGGCTAGTAGAAAAATCTTCCTTAAGAGATAGTGAGCAAGAAGCAGCAGCGATCAAGGGCTATTATCAAAGCTTATAATTGTGCTACAGTTACAATCTGCAGCAGAAAGATGCGCTACTATGAGAGGTGCCCGTCAGGTGGTGTCACAATGACAAGGGGAATGACAGTAACGAGGTATTAGGGAGAAAGAAAACCTCAGACCAGTTCAGAGATACCTCCATCGGTTGAGAAAAGAAGAGAGTTGCCACTGAGAAGATACGACAACGGTTCTACTCTACTTGCATGAGAAGGGAGGAAAGCAATGCCCATTGGGAGGCACATGCTTGAAGCCCATTTATCGAGTAGGCAGATGAGGGAAGCTGTTGAAGTAGCTCAACGTCGGGCGACAGATCAGACCAGATCAGATCTGAAGCTCCCGCAAAAGCTAGGGATATAGTCAAGGCAAGCTGGGGATAAGCCAAGGCTGGCCTTTTATGGTAAATGCAGTAGTGGTGGAGTTGCAGTAGGCGGTTGCTGGAAAGATGGCTAAAGACGCTAGTGCTGCAGCGACTGATTTAATAGATTAATGTGAAAGGCTGGAATTATTGCAGCTGCATACAATAATCCTCGAAGCATAGGAGCTCTGAAAGGTTGGAGCAGGCGAAGCGAGTGGGGAAGTCGGAGGCAATCGACGGATGTGGGAGCCACAGTCACAAAAATCACCGAGGAAAAAATTGTTAAGGATTGATTCGTAGTAGTTACTTGTTAGTTAACATGTTTTAGGAGTAGTGGCTCATGTTTAGGAGTTATGGGGGTAGTATAGGAGTTAGTGGGGGTAGTTATTAATCATAGGTGAGATAGTGATATAGTGGGATGAAAGAAGTAGTGTGAGGTATTTACTATTATGTCCTATAAATAGAACCTTAATTCATAAAGTAGGTGGGTGCAGAGAGTGTGTGGATTTGGAGATTATTTTGTAACTGTTCTATTACCTCTTGTTTAATACTACATTATTTTCTTGATTGAAAGTATTTTTGTTATTCGCATCATAGTATTCTATTTTTCTATCACTTCCTTACTCCTCCTTCCCCAACATTTGTGGTATCAGAGCCTTGTTTCGATCTGAATTGGGCATTATGACTTTTAATGACAATTCTATATCTCAACCCCTTATTCCCATCTTCTCGGGCATATCCTACAAATTTTGGAGTATCAAGATAAAGACTTTATTCAAGTCTCAGGATCTTTGAGACTTGATTGAGAATGGATATGCAGATCTAGATGAAGAAACCAGGCTGAGGGAGAATAAAAAGGGCTCAAAGACATTGTTCTTTATTAACAAGTTATACATGAGACAATATTCTCAAGAATTACAACAGCGACAACCTCAAGACAAGCTTGGTCGATACTTCAAAATGAATTTTAAGACTCATCGAGGGTGATTACGATAAAACTTCAAACCCCTCGTCGTGAGTTTGAAATTTTATTTATGAAAAGCAATGAATCGGTGCAAGATTTTCTTTTTCGATTGACTAAAATTGTTAGTCAAATGAAATCCTATGGTGAATATTTTCATGATCAAATAATTATTATAAAAATTTTAACAAGTTTAACTTTAAAATTTGATCATGTTATTGCAGTAATTGAAGAGTCAAAGGACTTATCTACTTATTCATTTGATGAACTAATGAGTTCCTTGCAAGCACATGAAGCAAGGTTGAACAAGTCACTTGAAAAAATGAGAAAAAAAATATTTTAGGTTAAGGGGGAGTCTTCTACTTCAAAAGAAGATGAAAAATAATCAGGAAGAGGACGTGACAGAGGAAGATTTTGTGGTAGAGGAAGAGGAAGATGACACTATAATGGGCATGATGAAAGATAATCAAACTATGATCAGAAAAATTACAAGAGTGGAATTCAATGTTACTATTGTAAAAAGTTTAGTCACATAAAGGCAGATTACTAGAAAAGAGAAAAACAACTAAGCTATATGGAGGAAAATGAAGACAATAGTAAGTTGTTTATGACTCACAAGTTAATGATATCTCAAATGATACTTGATTCTTGGATAATGGATTTTCTAATCATATATCAGACATAAGATCAATATTTAGATATATTGATGAAACTTACAAGTTGAAAATTAAACTTGGAGATAACAAGTAAATCTAAGTGAAAGTAAAAGGAACAATTGAGATGAAGATAAATCAAGGGAAGGTAAAACACATTGACAATATTTTCTATGTTCCTAGTTTATCACATAACTTGTTGAGTATTGGACAATTGGTAGATGTTGGATATTCAGTTATACTTAATGATGGTTCATGCACTATTAAAGATAAAAAATCTGGTTTGATTATAATAAATATTTGTATGACACAAAATAAGATGTTTCCAATTGATGTTTCAAATATTGAGAAACATGCTTTTGTTGCAAATCAAAAGAATGAGACAAATTTATGACATTTGAGATATGAATACCTTAACATTAAGGGTTTAAGATTGTTAAATTAAAAAAATAGTTTATATATTGTCTAAAATTAATACATTTGATATATGTGAAAGATGCATTTATGACAAACAATGTAATAAACCATTTCCTGTTGGAAAAGTATGGAGAGCATATAATTGTCTTAAATTAACTCATGCTGACTTATGTGGACCTATGAATACAAAATCATTTGGGGGAAGTCGATATTTTCTGTTATTTACTAATGATTATAGCTGCATGAGTTGAGTATATTTTCTGAAATTAAAATATAAAATATTTGATAACTTTCAAAAATTCAAGACACTTGTAGAAAGGCAAAGTGGTAGATGCATAAAGACACTCCGGACATATAGATGTGGTAAATTTTTGTCTAATGCGTTTAATTTCTTTTATGAAGAAAATAGTATTCGTAGGGAATTGACAACACCATATACACTAGAGCAAAATGGTGTAGCTGAACGTAAGAATCAAACTATTGTCGAAATGATAAGAAGTTTGCTTAAAGGAAAGCATCTTCCAAATCAGTTTTGGGCAGAAGCAGTTGCAACAGCAGTATATTTATTGAATATTTCACTGATAAAGCCTATTATAAATCAAACTCTTTTTGAGGTTTGGTATAGTATAAAGTCAAGTGTAAGCTATCTAAGAATTTTTGGTTATATTGCTTATGCTTTGGTAAATTCATAAAATCATCAGAAGCTTGATGAAAAATATGAAAATTACATCTTAATTAGATATTCCTTACAATCCAAAGCATATCGATTATATAATCATGTAAGTGGCAAAGTTGTTATTAACTTAAATATTGTGTTTAATGAAAGGGCAAGTTGGAATTAAGAGATCAATGAAGGTAAAACACAAATTTATATTTCAGCATAATTAGTCACTCCACCGAATGAAGTAACAGATCCTACTCCAATAAGTTCAACATCAACCTTACCTAGTAGTAGTTCAAATTCAGCAAATGATTCCTTAGATGAAATCCCTCCAGGAAGGTTTAGATCACTAATAGAGATTTATGATTCAATATTTACTTTATTTATTTCAGATCATATAAGTTTTGAGGAAGTAGTTGAAAAAAGGAATTGTGAAAATCAATGAAGGAGAAAATCAAGTCAATTGAGAAGAATAAAACATAGGAGCTAATAGATCTACTAAAAGAAAAGAAAGTTATTGGATTGAAATGAGTATTTAAAATAAAGTATAATGCAGATGAAAATATCCAAAAGCATAAGGCTCGATTTATAGCAATTGGAGCCATGAAGTACTATAGCACGGATAAATAAGTAGATATTTTCACCAAGTTACTTTCATTTCAGAAGCATGTTTATTTTATGTCTCAAATCGATGTATATAATTATGAATCAAGGGGGAGTGTTAAGAATTGATTTATAATAGTTACTTGTTAGTTAACATATTTTAGGAGCAGTGTCTCATGTTTAGGAGTTATGGAGGTAGTTTAGGAGTTAATGGGGATAATTATTAATCATGGGTCAGATAGTGAGATAGTGGGATGAAGGAAACAGTGTGAGATAGTTACTATTATGTCCTATAAATAGGACCTTAGTTCATGAAGCAGGTGAGTGCAAAGAGTATATGCATTTGGAGATTATCTTGTAAGTATTCTATTACCTCATGTTTAATACTACGTCATTTTTTTATTGAAAGCGTTTTTGTTATTCGCATTGTAGTATTCTATTTTTTTGTCATTTTCTTGCTCCTCCTTGCCTAACAGAAATGCTATGATGTTGACTCAACTGATATAGCAATGAAAGAGCATGACGGTAGAATATTCTTACAAGACGTCGAAGTAGGGCAGGAGAATGAGGGGCAAGTATGTTGCATAGTCTGATTACTTGTCCAGAGAGTGGCACCAGTGTAGATACAAGGAAGAACACTATAGCAACTAGAGTATATAGTGAGAGGAAGAAGTCTGCGGCTCAGATCAGCATCATAGGAGACACTCAAGGCCTTTTGGCAATCTAGAGATCGAGAGGGAGATCAGTTTTGCTGTCAAGGCCGACGCCGAGGAGGAAGTGTTGATATAATAGGAAGAGCAGAAAGCTAGTAGTGCAGCCAAGATAGATAGCAAGCTCTAGCTTGTGGTTGAATCAAAATCGTCGTGAGCAAGGAAACAAACGGGAACCAAGAGGAAGCGATTTCAGAAGGATGGTTGTGGCGACGGAGATCCTAAGGACAATGCTGACTACGGGAGCAGTGGGAGCAAAGCGCCATCGATAGCATCAGAGAGTCCTCGGTTGCCGATGGGATAGATGAAACAAAGTCCTCGTTACAGATTTTGTCAACAGGAAGAGCAACGTTGGTGGTGTGGTAGGAAGCCACTGCCTGGAGATGGAGAAGAAATCACCGCTGTCGAGGCTAGAGGACAGCAAAAGGTTCACCGTAAGGAAATGGGAAATGTCATCGGAACAGAAGCTACGCACAATGACACTAATGTTCGGTGGAAGTTGGTGGAGAGAAGCTGCAAGGTTTGATGTTATTTCGTGTAGCAAAACTGACGGTGACACAGCACTAATGGTGATGCAATGTTGACGACATTCTGAAGGTTGGGAATGTTTCCACGATAAGTTTTGTGAATGTGATATGACGGTGAGGTTGATGGCAGCTTTCGTGCACCAGTGATACGATGTTGACCGTTGGAGCAACATAGGAGGCCGGTGTAGAAACCTTCGTCTATTTCAAATGGGATAGGAAAGATGATGTTACTCGTTGGAGTGGAGCACGAGGATGTTGGGGAAGGAGGAGCAAGGAAATGATAAAACAGAATACTACGATCCAAATAACGAAAAACGCTTTCAATCAAGAAAACGACGTAGTATTAAACAGGAGGTAAAAGAACAAGAACACTTACAAGATTATCTCCAAATACACACACTCTATTTTCTGCACTATTCTCTGCACTACTGCTTCATTCACTAAGGTCCTATTTATAGGACATAATAATAACTACCTCACACCACTTCGTTCATCCAACTATCTCACTATCTCACCCATCATTAATAACTACCCCCACTAACTCATAAACTACCTCCACAACTCCTAAACATGGGCCACTACTTCTAAACATGTTAACTAACTATGTAACTACCATGAATCAATTCTCAACAAAGGAAGACTGCCTCGTGCGGAAGGACTCCTTGCTGAAGAGTCGAGGGAGGAGGTGTGCCCTGCAGGTCCTCCCGGGACGAAGGGTCCGGATCCCCTGGGATGGGAAGGTGGCAGCACAACGTAGCGTCTGAATGGCTAACATGCAGGGCATGGCTTCTTGATCTTCTCGCAGAGCGGTCTTGTCCTTGTTTATTCTTCTTCTTTATCATTCATTTCTTGATCTTTCTCTCTCAGAGGCTTGACAAGGGGAAAGCTCCGTCCAGTATCAACAAGAAAGCAAGAACCTAAATCGAAGGGGAAAGAGAGGGGAAGACCAAAGAAAATAGAAGGACGAATTCAGTGCAGACGCATACCATCGTTGGCTTGAACTCCTTTAGTTTCTGGACCTTCCACTGCGCCAGAAAACAAAGGAAACTTTACGGATGGATCCCTTAAAACTATCAAAGATATCGATTACGCTTAATGGTCGAGACTTGAGAGAGTTAAATACACAAAAAATGTTTGACCATAATATCAAAGTTATCGATTGCGCTTAATAACAAAAAGTTTACGGATGGATCCCTTAAAACTATCAAAGATATCGATTACGCTTAATGGTCGAGACTTGAGAGAGTTAAATACACAAAAAAAGTTTGACCATAATATCAAAGTTATCGATTGCGCTTAATAACAAAAAGTTTACGGACGGATCCCTTAAAAACTATCAAAGATATCGATTACGCTTAATTGAAGTTTGACCACAACTAAACGTATCTTACATCAACAAAAACAAACTCGAAGGCACTTGCAGCAAACCAAATAAGCAGTCAATAGATATATATGACAGGGGTGCAAAGCGAGGTGAGACTTCTACAAAAACCTGCCGAACAAATTGAACGGGGATTCACAAATGTTAGAAAAGAGAAAACCTTTGGAAGATACAATTGATCGGTGAGGGAGGATAAGAGAACACCACCACAATCAAAGAAACCCTCCCGGACGAGATGGTTCTTGTGTGTCTTTCACAAAATTGAAAACTCTTCCGCATGCTTTATCGGGCATGTTCATCAAGTATCAATGCATCACTTGGCAAGGACTCTAGGAATCCACATGCCAAATCCATGTTTCTTTCTCTCGACCCTGTGACAAGAATCAAACGTTAGCTTGTTATGTATACATCTCCATGCAGTGCAGATTGCTGGCTAGCTCAAGCATCAGTATGAAGCTTAGAAGGTTAAAGCTAACAAAAACGTGGCAAAATAAATATAACAAGCATGATTCATGACATTATTTGAATGCAGGAAAATGAAATCAAACCTAGCCTTAACTCTTCAGATTTCAGGTCAATGTCAGGTGTTGATTATATGGACAATCCCACTTAAACAATTGAGAGCAAAGGGGAACTGATGGGCAGCTCGACAGGCAGAAGGGAGGAAAATGCCGAAGTTCCGTAGCTTGCGGACAACTATTTCGCCATTGCTCTAAAAAAGAGCAGGAATCCTGCCCCGAATCATGTTTGAACTTATTGCAAAAAAGAACATGAGAGATGACCTGATTAAATCATATTGGCAATAACTTGATAAGTCAATTCTCAAATGTCTTTTCTTATATATAACTTGCAAAGAACGAATTGTTAAAATGGATTATGTTAGTTTACCAGTTGCAACTAAAACCATGGTCACTGCTGTATCTGAAAAGATATCTCCTTTGCTAGTCACTTTCACTAAGATTTCAGCTAACCAGCATCAAGCTACCTGCTAAGGTCGCAATTGTCTCATCAAAGACCACACACAGACAACATGGCAACACGAATACAACAAAACTATCATCATGGCTGTGAGCAGGATTTTTAACAGCAACGATACGTGTACATGGAAAGGTTCTGTTGTAAAATGATGACTAGGTAAAGACATGCACAAAAAAATTCCAAGGGAAAGAATGGAAAAAAGCAACATAAGCATCTATCAGTTAGTTCTGATGGTTCGAATAATACTTTGTATGAAAATATAGATCATAGATTTTTCCACAAAATGAAGTTTGTGGGAACTTACGTTGGTGCAAGCTTGCCAAGGCTATCCAACTCTTCACCGGAGGATTCATCCCAAACTCTCCCAGAAATCTCAATTTTATAGGAACCAGGAGTAGATGGAAGCCCTCGACGGATAAGCAAGTCCAGGTCTTTCTGATGAAGCTCTCTCCCATTCACAATAACACCAGTATTTCCCCTGCCACAATTCTTGGGCATAGGGTAATTGAACTCTTCAATAAATGGCTGCAGAATGTTTCACTCTGTTAATGATATTGTCTGGTAAATCTTAAAGGTTTATAGCGATTATAGCTGCTCTTACAGGAATAATGCCATGACATGGATGCCCTATGACACCCCAAAATCCAGCATGATAGTCATACCTGAAGGATAAAATAAAAGTTTTATATATTGCAAAACCCAGTTAGAGGGCATCCTGGCATTGACAAACTAGACAAGCAGATGTCTTTTTCAAGCATGAACATAAGGCTTTCGAAAATTTCTAGGTGTTAGTACATGAAAGTGGGTTTAAACAATTAGATATTTTGTAGAAGCTAGGAACCATAAATAACTAAAGCTGGCTCGAATTATGATCTCCAACCTCTTTCAATTAATATGATATTCCAGATAAATGGAAATTTCAATAAAAACTAATTGAGTTTTTCTCCCCTGTTACGGTGATGTTTTGGGCTGAACTCCAGTAGTAAGACATGATGAGGAGTGACAGGCTTTTGAATCCACAGTCTACTGGATAGAATCATGTTGTTTGGAGCATACACTAGTCAGAAGTGATATTAATGGTTCAACTGAGAGAATTTGAGTGCTTTTCTAGGAGTTCTCAAGGGGACAAAAACCAATAGTTTGAAGGCAGGTGCTGCAGGTGCAGACCCCTGGTTGGAACAAGGATGCCTATTCGATGGCTGGAACAAGGGATTCGTAGTAGTTGTTTGCAGGTGTCAATCAAGTTGTCATCAGCAAAAAGAAACAGATTTTGAGTATATCTATTTATCTGTTAAAATTGAAGCACAACAAAGGTAATTAGGCCAATGTAGATCCAGGGCAGAATAAAGATAGAGGGAGATTCCAAAATCGAGATTGATTATGGTTAGTTTCTCCTGAGTATTTCTACAATATGGAAATATTTCTTTCAGTTTTCTGTTCTTTGCTAGAATGCCCAAAATTGACAACAAAGAAGTGATCCAACAAAGACATCATTATATAAATAAGCAACCTGGGGCCCCACCATTTCATCAGAGTAAGTTTTGGGTCCATTCAGAATATAAATTTGGTATAAAACCAACTTCATATGATTTTAACAGGACCGGTGACTTGTTCATTTTTAGCTATCAGAATGTCACAGAGTAATTACTTCTACATTGTGGAGTTCATTTAGAATCATGAAACAGAATAAATCTCTTAAAACACTGTCACTGAACTATGAATTTGATGCAGAAAATAAAAATCACAAATATCTGAAAAAGTAATCGAATGCATGAAACTACTGCCAGGGCAGCATTTGGGTGGGGTATATGAAGGAAGATGTTTGTATGACGAAAACGCTAGTCAACCAGTTCATAAAGAAACAAGTCCTCAAATATCTTGAATGTCTGAAACAAAAGCCATATTTTCACAAGCATGTTTAACAGTTCATATATTACCCTCGCTTAATTAACCTCAAAAGGTTTGGCAAAGGCATCATATCATCAAACTGATCTACCAGGCATGCAATTAAATGATTTCAAAATGACTGGAAAAGAGACTTACCAATAGTCACCAGGATAAATTAGGCCAGCTTGTTTTTCAGCTTTTTTAACTAGACGATCGGGAATTGGATGACCATTAACTGAAACTTTAGAGTCGCCAGTTCCCATCGCTTTGTGGAAACGGAAACTCTTCTTGAGGCCTGCAAGGAATGAGTCACCAGCTTTGATGGCCCTTGGTTGAACATCATGTTCACTTATCATGTCCGAATAATCATGAGAAGAATTTGCATTTGGAAACTCATTAACTGACACGTCCATCTCAGTTGCCATTGTAACATCTTTTACTGAGTTCTGTCTAAATTTAGTACTTGAGGGCGTATTCTTATCTTGTTCAGAGCGTCTACTGCAGCTTCCAGTTCCTGATGCATCATTTGCTTGATCAGACAATGAGGGACCAAGATGTTTGTGAATTGGTAAACTTGGCACACGTGAAATAACCCGAGGTTCTAAGGGAATATCTGAAGAGGCAGGAACGTCCTGTGAGAAAATGTTATCCGAGGTGTCAGCATGCTCAGACATAGTGGAAGATGAAGACGGACCTTTAATTTTTTCTAACTCATCTAAGTTCTTCAACCCGTGTGCCCTTTCTATCATCTCATTATCGCTGCTAGTGACAATATAAGGCAGAACTAACTTCTCATCTGTAGACTGAACACAGTTGCCTGGGCTACGGCCAATGTCATTGTTCATGGATGAAAGAGATGATGTTGGTGCCAGACCAGATGCAACAACTCTACTGCCATCACGCTGGACCAAATTGACCTTGGAGCAAGCTCCACATCGCAGATTAAACCTCCTTTTTCTTGAAAACAACAATTTAGCAGGTAGTTCCAGAAGTTCAAAGCAATTACAACATAACATAAAAGGGGCAGCACCAGCGAATGGTTGACAAGAACGTCCAACATTCTTACTGAACATGGCCCTCTGGTATGCTTGCGGCTCATTCGAATGAAAGGAAGGATTTCTGGATCTTGAATTATAACTTCGTGAACCAAAGATCGAGGGAGCATCAAATGAATGTAGCTCATGATTATTCACAAAACATGGGACCCTCTGATGGCCAAATATTGTCGGGGGTCTTCTTGCAAGTACTGAGCATTGTCTGCGGTAGCAACAGGCACATGAACGAGCAGGTTTATGGTAAAAGGCTTCTTGATTACAAGTCACAATAGGATCAGGATCGAGGTGCCCTTTAAGATAATTATCAGCTAGCCTCTGAGGGTACTCACCACCTAACTGAAATGGAGCTCTTCTACGTGCCAAAGGATCCCCAAATCCAGGCATGTCATACAGACCACGCATATTAGGATAAGCATCAAGCATATTACCATTGTGATCCTGGAGTGTTGCAGGCCGGCGAGATGGATTGTGATTCAATGACCAGGAGCGATCAGGAAACTTATTGGCGCAAGCTGTCATTCTATCAACTGTAGCACTCGGCTTTTGCTTGTTTGAGACCTCACATGTTCTTTGCACTTGTTTTCTCAATTCTTCAATCATTCTCAGAAGCTCTGCTCGGTCTTGATCTTTGCCAGCAGCAGCACCATCCTGCCTCCTGTCACGATCATCATCAGCGCATGCACGCCTTGAATTCTGATGATAGTCAGATGGGCCTTCATCAAGGTAATGATCACGTTGAATTTCTGCTTCGAAAGCCTTTGGATTTATATCCTCCTCACCCTTCTGGACTTGTGCCTGCTGAGCACAGAAAAACATACCAACTGATTGCTCGGTTTTATCTCCGTCGTGCAAACTTGCTTTAATTAAAGCTTCTGCATTTTCACCAAGATTGTGAACTGGTAATATTGCCTCATGCTGACAATCATCACCCTTGCTTTGTGCTACACACTCTTTGGCAGAATCTTCTAACCTGAAGGAGTCGTCTTCCTTTGAAACAATTGTTTGTTCAGTTTCAGATACAGAAACACCATGGGAACTTTCTGCTCTCTTTGGACCTACGTCCTCCTGTCCCATACTCTCAGCTCCATTACCCTCACGATCAGTTTCCAACTTTGCATCCAAGACCACCCTTTTCTTCTCTGAACTATTTCCTAGGACCTCAAGATACTTGGCGTTTACACGTTCAGATTGCTCTGGCGAGGCCTCTGACACGGAGACTGGTCTTTTTACTGTATGATTGACAAATAAAAATGAGATCTAACACAATCTAAAAAATGAGGTGATATTTAGAACTAAAATGTTGGATTAAAAAAGCTGAATTTTTGTTGTGATTAACAAAAAAAAAAGACTAAGTTAATTTTTATTCCCGATTAAGACCAACTTCAAAGTTATACCATCGAGTCAATCTCTTTTCCTATAGGAACCATAATTCTCGGTCAAAAACACAGAGAAAGAAAACCGAAAGAAGAATTTAAAGTAGCGAGACATGTGAAGCCTGAGGATCACCTTGAAGAGTAGCACCGCAGCCACCGCAGCGATAGACCGAGAGATTGGCCAGCTCCGGGAGAAGTTTCTGGCAATTCGGGCATAGCACCACCCGAACCTTAATTTCTTCTCCTCCTTCTTCCGCCATCTTTGGTACGGAAATTAACCCTATCGAGCGTGCATGACCCCTGAACGCCTACGAACTTCCAGAGACACCAAGTTCCGACCTCTCCCCACCTCCTCCAATCCCCCCCCCACATAAATCCCTGGTTCCTAGCACCAAACGGGACAGCGGAACAAAAAGCGATCAGCTTGGCGGCACCGGACGCGACGGAGCTCAGTAATCGACGGGATTTTCCCGCGGGATGCGATTGTCACGTCAAAGGGCAAACCGAGATCAAAGCTGGTCCTGTCTTGGCAAACGAGAAAGCCGATTCCTCTACTGCTCCCTCTCTACTTTACTCCCGGCACGCTTTCTTCCCCCTGAGAAGTAGGTGGAAAGACGGGAGGGGGTGGTTTCGAAAGGAGGAGGGAGAGGGGCAACGCGGGATTTTGGATGACGGGTTGGCGTAATGATGAGGGGACTAAGTCTTCTTTGGCTTTTACCTCTTGGTTAATTATTATATACATATAGATAGATACACAGTAAGTCTAATTACGTTATTTTCTACATCAGTTTCTTTTTATCTTTAATTTTGTGAAAAAAGAAGAGCATTTACATTTGTTATTATTTTATAGAACCAACTGCTGACTTCCAAATTACGTGTGTCGTAAGTTTGTGGATTCCGACACCGATAACTCATTGTCAACGGTTTACTCGGTCTTGCTAAGTTGTAAGACTGGGCCGGTGGGACAACATTAATGTTCATTGACCTCAGAAGTCAAGGTCAAAGTCAAACAAAACAATGAGAGTCAAAGCCATGTACTCATCCATATCTTATTGGACCTCATTCCGATTGATTGAGATCTGGATAAAATGATGTCCAGCTTTAAGTTGCAGGCTTCACCCATGTCATTCATTTCTTCTCCGCATGCTTGCTGGTGTTTTTTTTTCCACCTTATAATCTGCACCGATGAATCCATAAAGAAAATTGAGTTAGGTGTGCATTTAGTAGTAAACCCAAATGTCACAAAATATAACCAAATGAATTCTTCATTTTTTTTCTTTGTGGCACTCAATACCTGCTTATCTGATTGAGATGAAAGGTGCAGTCAATTTCTCATGACGCCTATGATCATAGGATGCGCTTTTGGTCTGCTTTGACTTGAATCATTCAAAGGAGAGAAAAAAAAGAAAAGAAAAGGGGGACATCGCTGCCATTGATGGGATCGGATCCCACAATACATCTATTGTGTTACAAGCAGGTCCTCTCTATCTCTTATCTTCTCTGTAATCTCTTTTTTTTTTTCTTCTTCTTCTGATGCATAGGACTTGCAAGTACAGTTCTCTCTTGAATAAAAATGAGTTCCATAGGCACTGTGCCATTCAATATCTGACGTTAGTAGACCAAAGATTCCTCGGATACAGATAATTGGGTAGGGCTTATTGCTGGATATGGACCAATGATAATATTGTGATATCAGAAAATTTTTCTGCATGGTCATTCTTCTTCTTCCTCAAATGCTACCAATATGGAATTTTGGTATATTTTCATTTCAGATTCATATAGTTTGCACAACTCTTAACTTCACTTGGAAGGTAAGTGTTTCGACGAGAAAATGAAAAATAAACCATACATTTATAATCGACAGAAGATTGTCGAGAATTTAGCATAATTCAAATTTCATGAAGAAGATTACAATTTACATTCACTAGATCTGAATAATAAAAAACCAGATAGATGATGTTATCCAAAATGAACCACAGATATAAAAAGAAGCAGGTTAGGTGAGACAATGAACTCTTTGGAACGAAAAAACAGAAATTCACAAATTACCACGAAGAGAAAAGAGAAGAAAAAACATGGTACCGATTGCCGATGACAAAAGAAGACCACACCTAGCAGTGGATGACTCTTTAGTGTCTATAATGACTAAAACACTTTCGACATCATTTATCGGAATGATCATCCACCATCGAGAATCATTTTTAGCCAAGACTCCTGGGAACCGCATGCACCACCATCGAGAATCATGATTTGCCCTCTCAACCCTGTTTCAAGTAGCAAACATGTCACACATGATTCTCCATATATGGAAGGTATGTATGTATCGAGATTAGGAAGGTTGTCAGTAGCAAAAAGGATTATGGAAAGCATGACTCATGAAGAAAACAAAAGGAAAAGGTTGCAGGAACTGATGTTGGTGCAAGCTTTCCAAGAAATATAACTTTTTACAGCCAGATTCATCCCAAACTCTCCCTGTAGTCTCATTTATATAAGAACCAGTTGTAGATCATAGCTCCCAACCAAAAAATGGATCCAGATATTTTTTGATGAAGCTATCTCCCATTCACAAGATCACCAGTCCTACTCCCTGCACAATTCTTAGTCATTGTGCATTGAACTCTTCAATAAATGGCCCCTGAACAAATCACTTCGGTAATGGTATTTTCCTATAAATCTTAAAAGTTTATATAGATTATAGTTGCTCTTACAGGAATAATGCCTCGGCATGGATATTCCATGAGCATTATTTTCTTTGACAACCATTATTTGCTTGATCAGAGGATGAGCACTTAAAATATAGGTGATATTTCTTAATGTTTATCCACAGAGATGTTTGTGGTTCATTAAAGACACAGTTGTGAGATAAAGTTAAAGTCTCAAGGAAGCTTTGGTTTGTATACACCAATGTCCATTCCTTGTGGGTAAAATGGATGTACAAAGGCATGTATACTTGGAGGAAAACCACCTAAGGGCTGTAGCTATATATATATATATATATATATATATATATATATATATTGGTTTCAAACTGGGCAAAGTGAAAGGCATAAGCTTCTGCTTTGATGATTAGTCACAAAAGGTTCCGTGGTTGGATGATATGGTTCATGAAATTTACATGACACAAATTCTCAAGCTATGATATATGATATAACTGTCGAGAACAGATCCTTTTTTATCACCTGAAGTCACTTATGATCAGGACAGATGGGGAATGAGGTGAGAAGTATTGGCCTCTGTAGAAGTCAGGACGACCTACACATATGGTTGGCTATCAGAGAGTCCAAATTTAGTTCCAATGAAGCTTGAAAATTGCATTAAAACGAAACAAAATACCGTATGTTGGTACAGTGTACTATGCCCAATTAGTAATGTAGCTAGCTAGACATCCTCTCCATTCTGTACCTAAATTGCAACTCAAGAAAAGCTCTTCGATTCAAGATAAATTGATAAAGATAGGTGCCATTCATGGATGAGCGTGGAGGTTGTGTCAACTTTGTGCACGAAGAGAAAATGTAAACATAGTAGAATGTAATGGGGATAGAACTTCTACTGCGTTAATTTGAACATATTTTAAGGCAAGAAGTGCATTTGCTTTCATTCGAGTCTGGATGACAAGTGATTGCTTATCTATTACATGAGAAAACCCTATAAAAAATATTATACTTTTAATTCTTTTTCTGGTTCACAGTAATTTCAAAGTTCAAGGCATTCATATCTTGCTGATATAAACGATAGCTCGGTTCAGATCACATTAAAAACCCCTTATGTGGGGAAACTTAGGAATCAAGACAGGCCAAGATGAAGGATTACCTTCAAGAAAGCACCGCGCCCAACGGTGAGCTCCGGGAGAAGGTTCTTTCGAACATCAGCTCCATCTTCTGCTTCCGCCATCACCAAAAAAAAGCGCATTGCCTTGGTGACATCTCCGTTGGTCACATCAAGGAATCCAAGGGGATCAAGAATGGTCCTTCGGGCTTACAGGAGAGGATGAGAAGAGAGGGGATTTTGGACGTCAGCCTCGAATTGATCGACGGGATTTTGGTCTTCCAACGGCGAAATCTTACGACAGCTAGTCATTTTAGAATCCGACTCCGATTCCATTTAATTCACGGATCCAGTTTGAGGGTCCGGAATCCACGTTCAGGTGCAGTTTCTCTCTCTCTCTCTCTCTCTCTCTCTCTCTCTCTCTCTTTGACAATTACAGTAGGGGGGCTTCCACATGATTTAGAACATTCACGCCCCATCCTACTCTTGTTCAAGCAGTTTAAGATAGAGAAATGTGAAGGACCACAAACACGTCAATAAAATTTGAGTTGACTCAACCAATGGGGTATCCCTGTTTGACCCTGGATTAACATTTGCTGGAATTACATTTCGTTCCATGCTTCTGAAAAGTTCCTGAGATTAATCCGGACAAGCTTAATTTAACGATGTTTATAAGAACCACTATGATCAATTAAAACAGTGGTTGGTCAATGGTGCAAAGCTGCTAATAAGGAGGAAACCACATGCAAGGACCCAGTGACAACGAGGAGAGCAGGCTGATGATCTCTTGATCTGGATTTGAGCAGCTGATCTGCAAGCTTAACTGAGTTGACTATAGATGCATTCTCGCAGGAAGCCAACATCACTTTGTTGGGATCTGATGTTATCAAGGAGCAGCTGTCATGGTCGTCGATAGCCTTCTCATCGTCCATAATCCCGATGTCTACGAAGTCAGCACCTGACTCTAACAAAGCTCTGGTCCAAGCATCCTTCAAGGTCGAAGCTAAAGCAATGCGAGATCTGCCCCCTGCTATGCTCACCTCGGTCAGCAAGATGAGCTCTGGTCTTCGACCTGCACAATGGTTCAAAAATTATAGGAAATGGGCCCAAAAGAAACATCATCGACAAGATGAAGTGTGATTTATCACAACAGTGAAATATGAAAATTATTGTTCAATTTGAGCTTTTATAACAGCAAAGACCAAATTTGGAATACAACGAGTACAAAGACTAGTATACTTATAACTGAAATGAATACCGTTTCTTATTAGACTTGGAGAGGAAAAAGAAAGTATGCAAGCACATAAAAATTTGAGAAGGGAACCTACAGTACCAGAGAGAAGTTGTTTCGCAAATGCTAAGTGGGCTTTATCACTGGCCATTGCCACCAAAAATGCCAATACTCCATCTGGTTGCACCATCCTTATCACCTCAGCTAAACCTTTAGCAGATGCTTCGGTGTGGGCTGGAATATATGTTCCACAATATTAGCATATTTTAATGATGACAATGAAAAAGGAATGACCGATCATTCATACACCTCCATCGATAAGAATGGTTGTTCTAGACAATCCAATTGATGAAACTTCCATCTGTGTTAGAAATTGGTTTCTCCCAAGCAACCATGTTTTCTCTAAACCAGATCGGATGGACTTCTCTGAGATCACCCACCCTTTTTAAGTTTCAGATATTGATAAGGTTAGTATGATATATAACCTAACAAGAAATCTGTCAGCAAGAAAATTGACTATAACAAGAAAAATTAGGCAACGGTGCAGACATAATTAAAGCAAAAGATTTATGGTAAAAGATAAGCGGAAACAAATCAGGTCAAAGATACATGGTATTTAGTAAGAAAATCCCAAATAAAATTCAGAGAGTAAATGTCAACTCCAGGACATTACGTGCAATGGCAAACAAAGAAGAAATCACCTTGACCACGAAGGCACAATGCTGTACAAGTAGCTGTGACAGCATTTTGAAGCTGATGGGCCCCAAGCAAGTGGAGGTTCACATTAGGTAATGCAATAAACTGCAAAAGGGACACATAATGTTAAAATAAACTATTATTTAATCAAATCGAAGGAGATCTTTGGCATGCTTTTAGTAGAAAAGAGAAATACAGTCAAATTCAGTCTCATCAAAAAAAGAAAATCAAAGGACAAAGGTCTGTTCAAACTTGCCATTTGCAAATCCTCCAATTGGATGGCTATGTCACAGGTCTGACTAGGTTTTCCATCTTCTTCCATTCTTAACCATTTTAATGTTTTCTGAATGCCAGGATCACATGCTGATATCACCATGGACTTCATCAAAGATGCTTTATGCCGAATAATGCGTTCGATGTGTGACTCAAAAGGTCCACCAATAACAACCTGCGACAACAACAGTTAAGAGTCACAGCAAATAGCATACTTCAACAGGGAAAGTATATAAAATCACAGTTCCACAACTGTCATAAGTCATAAGTATAAAAGCAAAGACCATGGATCAAGATGTCAGAAACTTCGTTATTTACAAAATTGCATTTACAGTTTTACACTATGACTTCCTTGTAGCAAATTAACAACAGCAAAGACATATATATATATATATACACACATATGTATAGACTGTGAGGTAACATGAAAATCACAAGTAATTTCATGATAGAAGTGCTGGAAAGACATACTATATAAGTAGTGGAATCCTATATGGGAAAACCTAACCTCTCGAGTAATTATTCCCAGATCTGTTTACTCGTAATCTTTGTGAAATCATTGTGCAGAGAATACATTCATGATGTGGGCAGTTACAAGAAACTCAATAATCTAGGTTGGCAAGAGTCACAACTTTCATATGGAAGAATAAGTATACCTGAACTTGCACAAAAGGATATATATGGGAAACATTTCTAAGATTACTTTCAGCCCAAAAAGTAAGATAAAGGGACACAAAGATTTTCTTTAAACATCCAATGTATTATTATTAACCTTAAAAGGCTTAAGGAACATCACAACTTGTACACGCAGGAGTTCTGATGCTACTGGAGGTTTCATATGTTATGTGACATCAACATCGAGTAGGTTCCAACTGAAATTTGGACTTCAAGAAAAATGCTAGCAGGAAGACCATCATTATAATCAACAGTCAGGAACTCTTAGAAAAATGACCATTGCTCTCCGGTGCTAAGGATTGACGCTCCTAAACTAAAGATGAAAGTCCAATCAACAAATCATTTAAGTAATATCAAGACTGATAACAAATGAATTGGCACAAAAGAACACACAAAAAGAAAATGGCAATAAGCAACAGACATGGTGCTTTAAATAAATATATCAGTTTTATTATTTGAGGAAGAAATTTCAGAATAGCTGGTAGGTAATAGACTGCTCATTGTGCAGAAAGGTACAACTGCTGACTCCAAACTGCTTCAGAAGGCTACCATGAATGAAGAAATAACCAGATAAGAAAAAAATTTGAGAAGAAGGTACAATCATGCCACTTGTATATTTGTAGTAACTTTAACTGTTATAGCTAAGGAGTCATATATGTATATAAACACACTTGAAAATATTCTCAGAAAAATTCAGGTGACTGCAAAAGAATTGAACAGCGAGAATTACACAACTGGGCACCCATGCTTGATGATCCCTGACTTTGCCATCGCAATGCTTTCTAATGAACCACCTAATGCAGCCAAGTGTTCCTCACCTATCGATGTGATAACTGATGTAGCTAGTTCAGTGCTGCATATAACATTCGTTGCATCCCTAGCTCCACCGAGGCCAGCCTGTACAGTAGGCAATGACTATATGATTATATTACTGCATACCAAAAGACCTATAAATAAAAAACTATCGGATCACCTATAATTAACTCACTAGAAGGAACATTTTGAGATGAGGGTCATCTAAGAAAATGTTAGTAAACAGTGAAATTAAATATTCAGTTAATGAAATATATGACTTACTTCAATAACAGCAATGTCAACCCTCTCTTCAGAGAACAGGAGATAGGCAAGAGCAGTGAAAACCTACAATGACTTCATTAGTGTTCATCAGATCTCATGACACTAAGAATTTGAGGTCTTCACTAGCAGAAACTTACACATCTTAAGAGAAAAACAACAATCTTCGAGGACAAGTTATCAACCAAACTGAAAGAAACTGAAGAAATATAAACATGCAGAGCTTACAGCAGAAGCAAGTTGGTCTGGCAACTACTATAATATTTTTTTGTGCTCTTTGACAATTGAATTCTTGAAAACATTCAATGAAACTTGAAAATGGTCCAACCAAAACTGTATCCTCAATAGAAAAAGGTACATATGAAAGAGGAGACTTGTAAGGAAAATGAAAAGAAACAAAGGAATGATAGTTCTGGATACACCTGCTGGATGCAGAAGTGTGTCAACAAGAGTTATATGGAAAGAAAAAAAGAAATCCATGTATTTGTAGAACTCTAGTACCGTTTGCATTGTGATCACATGGATGCATCATGTGTGTTACATTGGATGAAGTGATATGTACCATAACCTATGCTGCACCATGCTATAAATTTGCTTGTTCACATTATTTTGAGTACACTACACACCTATGCTAAGTGCCAGTACCTGACCATTATAATAATGCCATTAAACATAGGCCATCTTCAATAACATAGGTACTCCATGAAACACTTTTGTCAATGGTCATGAAAGAAAAGTCCAATACATTTCAAAAGACTGATATTATTGGTTTCCTTTGTCCTTCTTCAAGCAATACGCCATAAGAACGATGAATGTACAATGGATTCCATCAACTCAAAATCCAAAGAGCAAAATAGTGACATGATAGACATAACAGATATTACGTTAAAATTACTTGCAAAAGCATATAGCTCTGATCCCATACATGACCAAGTTCTGATTCTAATTTTAATAGATATGTACCTCAAAGTGGCTCAGAGCCCCCTTTTCCTGTTCTATTGATTGATCAATGATCTCCTTCACCTCACAGAAAACTTTCTTTAATAAACCTGCTGAAACAGGATCTCCACTTCTTTCAACAGAAATGCGTTCCCTTATGCTCAATAGATGTGGACTGAAAGAGTAATAGTAAGTCAGCTGTCGACATAAAAGTGGCTAGTTCATCAATACAAGTCTGCAGAGATTTTAGGTATCTTGTTATCTGTAGCACACCTTTTAGAAAATATATCTTGATATGGGGGAAAATTGATGAAGAGAGAAACTTTGGTTATCATATTAGGATTTTATGGTCGTATGGTTTAATAGATTTAACACTAAAGAACAGAAAACTAGGTGAAAAATATATATTTTCGAAGGACTCAAAAAGTTATTTTATACTTTTGTTTGACATGGGTTGAATTTGTTAAAGTAGGTTCAAGTAGAGTGGTCAAAGAGTGAGATTATAGACCATTCTTCACCGTGTATATAATGAATTGCAGATACAAATTATGCTTGACCAATGTAGGGGTAAGCTTCATAAAGAGGGTCAAATTGCTAGAACAAAAATGAAAATTAGCAAATTTAACAAGAAGGGATGTTAGATGGAACATGCAATTCAGTCTTCCACACATCTTCTTCAAAAATGTTTTATCATACAATTATTGTTCAAAAGATATCATAAGTTACCTAGTGTAGCAGCCAACAGAGTAACCCTCCTCTAGTAAAATATTGGAAATAAATGATGCAGTGGATCCTTTTCCTTTGGTGCCAGCAATATGAACAGCCTACAGAGGTAGTATCCACGGTGAGACCAAGGCAGTATTTGACCTTTACTGAAGATTGTCCAGTCAACTGTAAGAAATGCAAAGAACCAACACAAAAACATTCCTAGCATCTCAACAATGAGCTGACACGAGCACATATGTAGCATTTCAAGTTTTTCGACAACTACTGTCCGATTTAAGTCACATTTAGCTGTCCAAAAAATCTGGAGGTCCACATTACCTCATCAGGGAGGAATGTTCTGAGCCGCATGATATCTAACTAGTTATCTATAGGACCAAGCAATTTTGCTGCTATGCATCAACATTGACATGGGACCATCAAGTTAGCCCATTAGTGCTGATTTGACCATCGACCTATACAGGCAAGCAAGCCATGGGGGGGAAGAAAACACACTGAACTAGACTTGATTTGGAATCTACTATAAGAGTAATTTTAGGGAAATGAACTACTTCGAGACGATCTGACCATTCTTCATGTCTTCTACGTCTAAAGAATAAAGACATCTATGACAATGGAGTTTTCTTCCTTGGCAGTAGATCAGCTAGAATTGGTTTCGAGACCAGAGCATCGCATACCTTAAATTGTTTGTGGGGATTGCCGAGCCGCTGCAGCAACCGCCTCATCCTCCCAAGATCGAAGCCATCATCGGTGTCGGTTCCGGCCCCTTGGGGAACACCGACCCTCTCGTAATTCTTCAATTTCTCCATGTAGTCCAGGAACTCACCGAGCTCCGGCTCCTCCGGCACGGCCGCGCACGACTTGAACCGCGGCGAGATCGACGCCGACCTCGAGGGTTTGGATCCCATCATCCCCATATGGCGAAGCGGGCGAAGTGATGTCACGAGGCGCTGCATCGCTTCCCGATTCGCTCTCTTGAAGACGAATCCGGGAGAAGGCGAGAGGGACGAGGAAGACATTGGCTGTGTCGCTCCGGCGGCTGAGAGGACCGCGAGGGGCAAGGCGAAGCTTCAAGGGTTCGGCGCCGTGGGCGGTTGTCCACCTTTGGATACGAGATCCGAAACAATAGGAGCGGTGGATTTGCCAAGACATTAAACGGATCTTGCCTCGGATCCTTTGAAGCCACCAAATCACCAACGATGAAGGATCCGACACAACACACGAGCGTACACATTACAGTCCAAGAGGATGTTAAACTGTGGTGCCATGAACACAGCCTTCATCTGCATGGTGGTGGTTGATGCTATGCTAACCAGGAAAAGATCGTCTTTTTAGAAACTGCTCTCAATTGTTCATATCACTACCATGTTCCAACTTCACGTAGAACAGGAGAGGATCTACTTCTTTTTAGATATCAAAGAAGGCGTTCGAGTCTCTTATTTTTAGTGATTCCTATCACTTTATATTCATTGATTTCCATATTCTGTGTCTCACTATGATCAAAACACAGAGAGAGAGAGAGAGAGGTTATACTTGCAGAGGCAATCATGTACGTGGTCAGTGGGATGTGGGCACTGGAGGAACAGGCAGCTTGATGGTGGCCTACACGAAGACCCCTCTCAGGACCGTCGGCGGCATATCGATAGCGTGCCGGCCACGCCCGCCACTCTCTCTCTCTCTCTTTCAGTGTTTCACATCGTAAGAAGGTGCATTGGATGCCACCACTGATGTTTACAGTGATTTCCTGCGTTGAGTAATGCCTCCCCTCGCCACGAAAGGACACAGAAACAAGTGACAGAGACATGCGTTTGTTGAGCTTAGGGTGGTTGAGTTGGAGTTGGACCTAATGGCCACTGCTCTCATCTGAGGACTTCGATTCAGTGCTTCGCCTGACAGTATGACAGTGACCGAAGGGTTACTGTTGGGTTTCCCCTGTTTCAGAGCTCCTTCCATTTTCTGCATTGTGATGTTATTAATTCTCTGTATGTGCTTTTCTATCAATGCTGGTTGATGCAAATAAAAGGGTTCTTTTAGCTGCTTGCATACTTGGGTTCTCACACTCCCACAAACACATGGTAGAGAAGTGACCGTGAGAGTTCTATGTTTTCTTTTCTGATTCTAATTTAACTTTCTTTCTGTCTTCTCTCGCCCTTCTTCTTCTACAATCATGCAGTAGGTTTTGTACAATCCTCTACGGTCATTTCATTTCCTGTTCCTCAGAACACTGACAATGACAGTAATTTGCAATATCTTCTTTTCTTGCTAGATTTAATGGTCACATGGACATGTTGGTTGTTCGTCATAAATGACCGACTGCAAGATATGACCCAAAGAATTTATTCAAAAGAATAAAAAATATGTGAGCAGATGCACAATTTGTCCTGTCTCACATTCGCTACATTTACTCTGCATGCTTCAGTACAACAGATGATATATCTTTTACTCACTTTTTCAGCTACTTCATTGTTATTCTTTTAATTGTGCCATTAATTTTATTTTCCCTGTATTCAAAATCACATTTATAGTGTATTCACAATCACATTTTAATTGATTCCCTGTATTCTTTTTTTTTTTTTTTTTTGTCTTCTAACCTACCTACCGTCAGCATCCCCTCCCCCCTCAACCTCAGTGAGTATTTTTTTTTTTCTTCCCTTTATTTTGGGGTTCTCCTGCGAGTTGGAGGTGTTCTGATTTCTGAGATTTCCATGTTGTTTCCACGTGCTCGCCATCCTCACCAACATTCCCAACCGCGACTCCGCACGTCCATTTTGGCGGTAATAAATGTTGATTACAAATCTATTCTCACCAAAATGACCTTTGCATGTGCGTTGTACTTGCAATCCACGCAACCGGGATTTTGTCTTCCCCCCGCCCTTTTTTTTTTTTTTTTTTCTTTCTTTCTTTTTTTTTGTGTGTGTTTTTTTGGCTCTGTTTTCCCAACTATACATGTCTTGATAGTGTTGGCCTAAAATAGAGTTCGATTCACACATCATCAAATGACTTATATTGCCTCCTCACCTCTCTAACCGAAAAATTGTCAAGATCGGTTTTTATTACATCATATATGGATAGGAAATGATTCACCAAAGAAGTGTGACCACACAGGGCGAGTGTTAGTGAAAGATGGATACTATTAAGATATCAACCTCATGCATCATTTATGCCCACAACCAACCCGAGCCAACAAGCCTCGTTGGCCTCCCAAAGCCACATACAACTTGTGCAACCCAAATTAACACGGGGGGTCGCCCTGGGCGATCGAATGCAAAAGCCACACGCATTACCCACACTTGGTTGTCCTTCCATTCCCAAGCTTTCTTCTTCCACTCTATAAAAGGCCGTTCTCGCCGCAGGACTGCCAAGGAACTACTGGAGCCGGAGTGGAAGGGAAAGGAAGAGAGCAAGGCCGGGTTGACATAAAGGAGGGAGATGGAGCCGGTGGCCAGGAGGAGGGTGACGGAGATGAATGGGCACGGGCACAACGGGAGGAAGAAGGACAGCCGCGGGGACGGGTGCTTTCAGATGCCGCTGCACTACCCCAGCTACACCAAGGCCGACTACGAGACGATGCCGGAGTGGCAGCTCGACCGCCTGCTCTCCGAGTACGGGCTGCCCGTCGCGGGGGACGTCACGCAGAAGCGCAGATACGCCATGGGCGCGTTCCTGTGGTCGTCGTCTGCTCGTTGAATAGGCATGGCTGTCAAACGAGTGTCGAGGCCACCAGGAAGATCTATATGTAGTGTGTTCCGGTGGATTAGTCTCTACTAACTAGTATTATTGAGCATTTTTGAGTTCCGGATACGATGATGGTCTTGAGTTCTTCATCTTGTTCCCCTCCATTTGCATGAGGTTTATGTTAAAAAGAGTCATTAAACATCTTCGTAATACTACGTGAGCTCATCTTACAACATTAGTTTTATGCGTCACAGACATAAACATGTTTCAAATCTCGATAAATACAGGCTATCTATCTTTTACCATCCTTTTTATAACGACGATTGCGAAGGAGTCAAAGTCATCACGAGTAATCAAGCGTTCCGCTCCTTCGTCAAGATTCATAAACTAAAAGCCTGATTTCTAAATGAGCTAAATCAAGAAGATGTAATGAATCTACGAGGATGTGGAAACCATGTCATCCGCCACCACTTCCAGTTGGGTTTCTCATGGGGTTCTATTTGCGAGTCAAAAACATGTTTATGCTACCACCAAATAGAAGACAAGATGAGGTTGAAATATGTGGCTGTCTTGGCGTCTGCGTTCCTTGCAGTGCTCCTCGTCAAAGTTCCCTGTCTGCTAACAGTGCCTCCTGCGTGCAACACATTATTCGTCCCAGCGCATTTCAGATGAATGGTGGACTCCTTCATGTGTTCGGATAGGGAATTCCCATCCAAGTAGGTTGACTTATTTATGTTGTTCAGAAGATGCATCAAATGGCTCTTAGATAAGTATATTCCAGTTATCAAATTGGCCGCTGTGAGACCTTCTCTTCCTTCTTTGTCGTGCAAGAAGGAAAGAAGGAATACTTCCATCTATAACCACTAAAATCATCCGGGAATAAAGAAAGGTCACCATGCATGCATGTTGTTGATTCTGCAGAAAAATAGAGCAATCATAATCTATGGAGTTCTTCTTCTACAAGAACAGCTATATGCACATAGTAATAAAGATCAAGCTACCACCCCTCAAGCCTAAGTGATTGACCTGAGAATAAGGACCCTCACATGATGAATGGTGCCAAGACATACAACAAGACATCATTTTTTCCTGTAACCAAACAAGCCGCACTTCTTTCATTGGACTCCAGCGCACACATCCTTGACATGTTGTTACCCAAAAACGAGGGCAAGGAATCGAATGCTCGACCCCACTCGAGTTATCGAGGGCAACCAAACCATTCCCTCTCTTTTCGTTCATGGGAATCCTCCTCGCCTTCTCCCTTCTATAAAACCCTGAGCCTTGTCATCAAGGAGAACTCGACGAGAGTTTCACGGAGCGAGAAGCAATAAGAATCAGCAAGGGAGCGAGATGGGTGGGCGTGTGGAGCCGATGGCGAGGAAGCTGCCGGAGGCGAACGGGCGCTTGGGAAAGAAGCACGGTTCTGACGAGCACTACTTCCGGATGCCGCTGCACTACCCCAGATACAGCAAGGCCGACTACGAGGCGATGCCGGAGTGGCAGCTCGACCGACTGCTCGCCGACTACGGGCTGCCCGCCATGGGAGACGTCGCGCAGAAGCGGAGCTTCGCCATGGGCGCCTTCCTGTGGACTCATCATTGAAGGGAACAACACCTTCGCTTCACAGTAATGATGCATCCTATATCTACGTACAGATAGAGGTAGACACGTCGTTTTGAAGAGAGCGAGAGAGCGAGTGTTGTCACGCTGCCTATTTTTACATTCAAATCAATTTGAATCGTGTTCGAAGAATATTCAAATGTGATTCAAATGAATTTGAATAGAAAATAGTCCTAAAAAAAATTACTATTATCGACTAAATTCTATCCAAATCGGAATACAATATTAGCATCCGAAAACTTGGTATATTATTATACCAAGTTCGAATTCACGTATGAGCGTCGTATATTTTTATTGAATGTAATCTAAACGGAAGTAAGGTGGAAATGAGCTCCACGACATTGCTGGCAACTCACTACGGCAATTCCATTTGACCTCCACGACATGGAAATGATAGTGAGGTGCCCTAATGCATTTATAACTCGTAAGTGGGAAGAGATTTGCTGGATTGCATGCATCTATCTACTACACAATAAATAACCCATTCAGGGATGACATCTACGTTCAATGCACAGATTTGGTAGGTTGCTTCCCAGCATAACCTGCAACCCTTCTATTTGTGCGACATCAACATCAACACCATCAACAATGACAACAAAATAGAAAACGTCCTCGTCGAAAAGAAAGCTCACACTAAGAACTTAGCAGCAGGCTTAGGTGAGGCTTCGTCCTGCTAAGATGGGGCATTCTCATGCAGGGCTTGGAATGCCCCTCGTATTAACAGAGCTACCGCATCTGAAACTGGAACAGCTAATCTAAGGCTCCAGTCATCATATGTACAAGCAAAGACATGGCAATCAAGCATCCAGAAGGTATTCTCTGATTGCACTTCCATGAAAGAAATCAATGCTTCTACCACCACATGGTTTCAACTTTTCAATCACCATGGTTTCCACTTGAATGTAGCCTAATAATGTTCTTGCAACATCAAAGTGCATCTATCTAAGTGAGCTTAAGATTAAATAACTACGTCATGCATGCCGCTGACCGTGCACATCGAAGTGGTCTTCAGCTGCAACAAGGAGATGACAATGGAACAACAAGGAGAAGATTCTGCCTTCTCCTGTTGGTAGTGTTGTATGAATTAAAGATTTCGAATAGGTTAGCTACCACATGGAACGCATTGACAGTGGGTGGGACTTTTCTCCCTAGTCTTTCCTTTCCATTTTGTCCACATAGCATTAATTATCAGGCTGTGCCATAAAGCAAAAAAATTAAACTGCTCTGTGTATGGGCGAATCGCCAAGTAAACTGCTCTCAGCGATGCTTTGACCAAGTCCCCGCCTTCCTCCCATGAGATCATACGGTAAGCACAGAGACGCACGACAGAATGGAATCCGATCGTCAAGTTCTTGTTGTAAAGTTGCAACAAAGCATGAGAGAGATACGCTAGTAAATCCAAACACAATGTGTGGTGCAGTTAAAAGGTGGTGGACGTATCAACTCGCTCGCCATCAGAACATGCACTCGAGCGTGATTTCAGCATTAGAATACTGATTGCCGCCTTTCATTGCATAATTTAGGGCATCAGTCGCACGCTGTCTTCCTCTGGAGAGTGCCACCCGTGTCCTCTGGATACGTGATCCTACTACCTCTCGCTCTCTCTCTCTCTCTCTCTCTCTCTCTCTCTCCTCGCTTCATGCATGCTTGTGTGCCATCTTTTCTCAGGCGTGGTGTCGCCCACATGTAGCAAAAGCGAAATGAGTCGAAGTAAATGAGCCGTGAGTCAATCTGGAAAGGGAAGCACTGGCCTTCCTGAAGTGGTGGGTGACGAATGGAAAGACAAATCATTTATATAAAAAATCATTAGCTTTATTTTTGAAGGAGGAAGAGGAAGAAACGACGCATGAAGGTTGCAGCTGGCGAGACTGGACCCAGGTAATCATAGGGGCTACTAAGCTCAGCTGGAAGTCCTCGTCCTATTATGATCCAGATCATCTTTCAATTATTCATCAAATCGATACTGTTCCACCAAATTACAAGTGGGCACGAATCATTTTCTTGCATGTTTTAAATTATAAATCAATCATCAATTGCATTGGCGATACCGGTAAGACCATTTCAAAATAATATCCATCTTGTAGTCGCAGCTTTATGGCTTGATAACCGATTCGAGTGTGGTGTAGTGATGAGATTGTATCACGAAAAGAACGATTAAAATACTACTCATCATAAAAATTACCACCACCTCGTCAAAGAGGTCAACTAGGAACAGTGGATTGGTCTTCGACCGGCTCTGACTGCCTCGGGTGTCTCGTGATGAGCCTCCCACAAACGAGACCACGGGCCCCTCCTCCTCTTGCTTGTTCGCCCGTTAAAGTTGAGATAAAAGAGTCCCACGACTCGTTGTTGGATTCGAATTTTGAATTGTACGTGTGACGAAGGAATCCATTTCTCACGACTCACTTGGGGCTGTCAGTCCTGTCGGATCCTTTAGGCTCTGGCGTGGATGAGATTGCTCGATAACCCGTCAAATCAATTTGAAGCTCGGTTTAGTTAAATCAACTCGATGGAGCCTTAGCGTGGCAATCTTTTTATTACGCAGAGGCTTTAAATTGCCCCCTTTTGATTTCTAAGTTAAAATACTTGTGTCTTCGGAAGAGAGAGAGAGGGAGAGAGAGAGGTGGACCCGATGCCCCGGTATGCAAGTGGGACCCGTCGGCGCTGGAAAACGCTCCAGTCTGGCGGGAGGGCCCAACGTTTCACATGGGCGGGACCTGCGAGCGAGAGAGGGAAAGAATTGGACTTTCTTCATCTTCTTATGTCTTTCGAACGGCGAGCACCGGAAAGATCCAACCGATTCGATCCACGTCGTATTTATGGGCCAGCTGGGACATCGTGGCATTTGGTGGTTGGTCGTCTTACAAAACCCTGTTATGACTGCGCTTGCGGATCCCTTCCCCCGGTCCAATGTTGTCCTATAAATGCGCGAACGCCGCCGTCTCCGTAACTCAGTTCGAGTTAGAGATCAACGTTCCCTTCCCTTCCTCCGAGTCTCTTGGCGACGCGTACTGTTATAAGCTAGAGGGAGAGAGAAGACAGAGGTGTTAGTCCTCGTCGCCACAAGTACACAGACGGAACACATGGCTTCTTCTCGTTCTTGGGTGGGTCTCGCTTTGGTGGTCTTCGTGGCTCTCTCTCTCGGCATCCTCCTCCCCGCCGCACAAGCCCAGGCTCCAGCTCCGGCTCCGGCCCCCACGAGCGATGGTCAGCCTCATCACCCTCCTCCTTAAACCAAAACACACACGTTTTTGGTGTTATGAATTTTTTTTTTTTTTTTGCTTCTTGTTTAATCCCTAACCAGAAAAAAACACACACACACACACACATCTTTCTGTAGATTTATTGGTTGACATATGAATCCAATCTCGGTCTTGTTTGCAGGAACGTCGATCGACCAAGGCGTTGCCTACGCGCTGATGCTGGTGGCGTTGGCCGTCACCTACCTGATTCATGCTGCGGATGCATCCTCCAAATGGGGGCTCTTCTAAGATCTCCATGGAGTGGATGAGGGCGTAGTGAGGCTTAAACGATCTTGCTTGTCTAAATGTACTGTGGTGAAGAGTGTAGTTGGATCGGTATTCGCTGGTCGTAGTTTTTTTTTAAGGATTCTTTGCCGTTGCTTAGTCGTAATTCCTTCTCCGTGTTTTAGTAAATTCTTATCGCTTCGATGCTTGTTCTTGAGAACTCCTTCGCTTAATCCAATGTATAATGGACTCACTGATTTATTACCTCAAGAAAGTGCGATCCAAAGTGCTTGAACTCAAACTTTGGATGTTTTAATTTCCTCCATTCGAGCTCAAAACTAGTTTCGTAACCTTTTGTTCTACCAACTTTATCGATCAGTGGTGAGTGATGAATTGACCTCATTCATTTAGATTTATGTGATCTAAAATATTTAACAGTAAATCGAGAAAATTAACATACTGTAAATAATTCCACAAATTATTACTCATCATTGTTTTAACTGTCAGCCATTTCTAATTTCTAATGGCAGCATCTTTTTAGAATTTTCAGATCCAAGAAATCAAAAGCTGATTGGTTAAAATTGTGTTTCAAAAAAAAAACTAAATGTTTAATATTAAAATCAACATTTGAATTCAAACTAAGTGTTTATCGATCGTATACACAATTAAATATGTTATTACCAAAACTTAAGAATGATTTTCTAAAAATTAAAAGATTTCCTCTTTTTTTTTTTTAGAAATTTCTCACCTAATACACCCATTATTCATCTTTAACATTTGAAGATGAAGAAGTGAAGCCTGTCATCTTATGCTTCTAATCGACCTCGTATCTTTTAACATTTGGATTAGACCAGTTCAGAGTAATATTGTATTATATAGATTAATAAAAATATATAGCGTATACTAAATATAATAAAAAGTATAAAGTTAATAAAAAATAAAAGAACCATATATAATAAGAAAACATAATGTAATATCATTATCATTGCTTGTATATTTTAATCAAACCAATGTTCTTATGATATGCTAAATAATAAAATAATATACATTTTCATATATAACAAAAATTATATACACCACATCAATTTGTTTCATACCTAAGCCCTCATTTTTTTTTCATTAACTTAATATGATTTTAGTAAAAGATCAAAATCGATAAATATATCATCGTCTTTGTTCAACCGTGATCAACTGCTCCTCCTCCTTTTGTCCGGTCGACATGGCTGCTCTATCCCTATCATCCTCTTTCGGTATACTGATCATTGCTTCAAGATTTGACCGGCTTGATATCTGATCTAATTCCTTGTTCTTTGATTGATCTGCTATGTTGCTGAACTATATATAGGCTTCTCTTTGGTAGCCCAACAAAAGGTGTACTGCCCCAGCCATGAGAGAACACTGTGGAGCCTTCGTTATCTTTATGTGACTTCACACAAAGATCAGAGCTGTTCGTGGATGGTCGCAAAGCTAATGTGAAGATTAGCTTCATCCAAGTCATCGTCACCACCGAATGCTTTTATCGAGTGCCTCTCTGTAATCTTCGCAGCGAGAAACTGTAAGACTGGTGGAGAGTACATCATCGAGTGCCCGCAGCTTCGTACGATCGAATTCGGATTCTTTCCTTCTACCACCAACTCAACTCACCAGTTTCGACTCAGCTTGTCACCTCGAGATCTATCACTGGAACGTTGGCCGAATTTAATCTTCAATCTTATATCCTGTCGAGGAAACAAAGGAAAAGATGTTGTTGATGAGCGAGTGCTACAGTCTTTCTTTGCTCGAACATTTAATGCAGCTGACTGATGCCTTGCATAACTTGCACTTGTATTTTTGGCCTCGATGAACAGTGTCAGTAACGTGAATTTGTGTTATAAATATAACATTGTCTTCCCATCAAATGCTGGCGACGAGAAAAGATGGGTCTTCTTCCTCTTTTGATAACAGTGGAAAGGCGGCAACAATAAATGGTGATAAGACTCCATTTATACGTGTGCGTGGGGATGCTGAAACATTACCACGTGCCAACTCTGAAGCATGAATGAATGAGATCAGATGAGCGAGAGGTCTTCTTCATCAAGTGAGGACGGGGACGTAGGGAGTCCTGTCCACCATTACTGCTCAAGCTTCAGTGTAACTACTTCGGCAGCTGCTGCTGTCACGTACTCCTGTCTGCGGTGGGTGAGAGGGAAAGAGCTGGAAGTGGAAAAGCCTGCAGAGGTGAGAGGTGCACTTGGATGGATGCATCTTCTTCTTGTCTGTCGACGCAGTTAAAGCTCGTCTTTCTGTATCTTTGAAGCTAAGCATTTGCTTTTAACGTGAAGCAAAATTCCCAATGAAAGCGGTGACGAGGAAAACAGTGATCGGTGAATCGAGGTTCATACCAAAAGAAAAATAAGAGCATGAGACTACCATATCTGAGAAGATGATGACCTGATCCAGTGATCACCACCATCATGCAGATGTGCAGCACTAAAGAAGTGTGTTGGGATCAGCCTAATCGAAGCAAGGCAATCCACTCTTCAGATCATCCTTCATGCAGTCTCTTCCAGACATCCTCGCACTTGGCTACAGAGCATCATCATATGAACCCAGAACGCCCTCAACTTCTCTGCAACCTCACCAAGTCCCAAGAAAAGCAAGACCGGCCGTTAAATCAAAGAGAGAGAGAGAGAGAGGGAGCAAAAGTAAAGGCTACAAATGTGACTGTGTCCTGTCGACCACCTCCAGTGTGCTTTTTAGCTTTGGTAAAAATGGTACGTATTATTTACGAGATCATGTGGCAGGTGGAATTTATGGGGGATGGCATTATTCTCGGAGCCTAATCTGCTGGGGATGCGCCGAGGGGTGGGTACCTCGAACGTGGAAGCCTGACGGAGATGGATGCGTGGTGGAAGATGACAAACCCAAGGTGCAGGTTTAACGTGTGTCTGGAGGAGCTTCACCCATGGCAGCAGCTCCTTCGTACTTGTCCGAATAAAGCGTCTGCGGGGGGGGGGTCACTCAAGTCATCAACAAGGGAAGGAAAGCAGCCCTACAGTCCAGAAACAGAAGCATGGTGGTAGATGATGACCGAGAACCAGAAAAAGGATCGCGTACATGATCGCCTGATTGCTTTGCTGTCGGCAGAACCATTTCAAGCTTTCTGCTTTCCTAAAGCACTTCCATTTTACCTCGTTCGAAGAACGAAGCTACAAAGTCAATAGAAACTATAAATGTTGGTTCTTCATTAAAACACTACTCCGCTCAGAGTAATACACTTTAGCACACCTTTGTCTCTGCACTGCATCCAAGAATTGGACTGCTTTCTCTCCTTTATATTCATATCTGAAGAACATAGTTTATTTTTCTTGATGGGAGATCAGAGTTACTCCCCTCTCTGTCTATACGCAGTTTCCATCATTGCCAATGTTATCTCATGTATCAGTATAGCACAACCTTCATGCTTCAGGGACAATTCCTAGAAATCACCCCAGGTGGTCCTCAACCTTGTGTTCTTGCTAAGATTTAGCAACTCCTTTCATCGGTGGGTGCCTCCAAATAGAACCAAATTAAATGTATATGCGTTTCTCGCATAAATTAGGAAGCTTCGCATGATTAAAAGGCCTCAGCTAGTACGAGCAGTGAGACTAGGATTTTAGGAATTCTGGCATTTAGTGCCCATAAAAAAATAAGCAATATATAATCTTAGATAGATAGTTTCTTTTCATCAAAGACAGATACCCAAAGATCACGTCAGCAGAATCCACTTGTTTCCTGAGGCCATGGATTGCTCATTGGATCTGTGGGACTCACTGTATCTTATCCATGACACGGCATGGGGTACGTACAGGAGCACATTTGGATCGATATGACGTGAGATAAAAGGCACCGGAAACCTTAAAACACGTCGGTCCGTCTTCATCATCCTTCCCGCGTGCTTCCACTTGTTTATTCTCCCCTTAGCAGCAATCCTGTGAGAAAGGAGTGACCTCTCCGTGGCATGCACGCACAAAAGATCCATCCAAAAGAGTCCACAGGGGAAGGACGAAGAAGCTATTTGGCTTCGCAATTAGCACATGAAAGCCCCCCGAAAAGATGAGAAAGAGGCAGTGAGATTGGTGGAAAAGGTCCCTAAATTGTGCAGGCGCCCACGCTTCCCTCCCCCCACATTGCATGGCCGAGTCATTAAACAAGTAATCGCACACCGCATCCAAAATCTCAATTGGGCTCAATTGGGCCTCTCAGGCACGTGCAATGTGCGTCACTCGTGGTGGGTTTTTTTTTTTTTTTTTAATGTTCTATGATAGGAATTGTCATGACAACGTTCCGAAGTGCTATACGAATTGGGGGGAGTCGTATTCGGTACGCGTCGGCGTCCCATCCGGACGCAGCGGCTCGTTGTCTCTCGTACGCTCGCTGTTGCCGTCTTCGGTGGGTTACCGGAGTTTCCCCGTCTTTTAATAAAAGGCTTTTCTTGGGAAAAAAAAAATAACAAAGAAAATTAAAGAAGAAAAATCACATGGGTAAAATGGGAAATTTGTTTTTGGGAATTAGAACCGGCGAGTGTTGAAAGCAGTCTCGCTCTCGTTCCGATGCAGTGGTGGTGGTGGTGGCGGTGGCGTTGTCACGTTTTACGCCTCGCTGTGGTGGAGGGATCTTATAAAACAAACTGCATATCTCTCCTTTGCCCGTCTCTGCCTCTCTCTCTCTCTCGCCCCAGCTGCTGCTACAGCGAAGGCTGATAGCACCAAACCCAATACGAAGACCAACCCAAGAACAACACTGATTTCGCTCCCCCTCTCTCTCACGTTATCTTCTTCTCGGGTGGTGGTGCTCTGTGGCTGGGACATACGGAGCTCAGAGCGGCTTGAACTCCGTGCTGCCGCCGCCGCTGCTTCTCCTCCTACTCCCCCCCCCCCCCCCCCCTATCTGACACTGCCGCTGCTGCCTTCTTCAGCCAAACTGTGCCATTGTTGCCTTTCTGAGGTAGACTTGTTGGCTATTCAAACCCCCAACCCACTCCCCCCCGTCTTCCCTGTCTCTCTACTTGAAAACTCTCCGTTTCTGTACTCTCTATTTGAGGTAATTTCTCGCCCTCTCTCTCGAGTGAAGTTTTTCTTAGTTTTGTACTCGATGGAATCTATCGAACTTTGCTGGTCTTCTTCTCCATTCATGATATCTCGAAGCTTTTCTTTCCCGTTTTTGTTCCCTCTTTTGCACTCTCGCTGTTCCTTCCCTGATACTTCCGTTTGGCTCTCGGCATACGAAGCGAGATTAGATTCTTATGCTGCGTGGTCTTTGTGTGTTCTTTTTTGACTTGATTACAGGAAAGAAGAGGAAGCTGATGCGAGGAAACTCGAATAGAACAGAAAACAGCTACTTCGGAGCCATGGATGTTACGCTGTTAATGGTGCCCATTAAGCGGACGGAGCACATCGACGTCACCCAGAAGACCCTCCCGTGGCGCCAATACCACCGGCACTCCGACGTTGCCAGGCCAAGCGCCATCAGAATCTTCTGTGACGACTACGACGCCACCGACTCCTCCGGTGACGAGGGAGACCGCCGATGCGTTCGGCGCTACGTCCAGGAGGTACGCTTCCAGTCCCGCTCCGAAGCCGCTGGCAAGAGCAAGCCCGTCAGAAAGAGGAAGGCCGCTGGCCCCGCCGTCGCTGCGTCTAGCACCGGCGAGGCGGAGCGCAGATTCCGCGGCGTCCGCCGGCGGCCGTGGGGCAAGTACGCGGCGGAGATCCGCGACCCGTTGCGGCGTGTCCGTGTGTGGCTCGGCACGTACGATACCGCCGAGGAGGCCGCCAAGGTGTACGACTCGGCCGCCATCCAACTCCGTGGCCCCGACGCCACCACCAACTTCTCCCGTCCCCCGGCCGCCGCCGCCGCTTCTTCCGCACCGCCAAAGAAGTGCCTCGCCAGTAGCAACCTCACCTCCATCTCCGGCGGGTACGACTCCAGCGACGAGTCGCGCAACCTCTACTCCCCAACCTCCGTCCTCCGCAGCTTCTCCTCCTCCTTCGCGGCCTCCACAATAACGTCCATAGATGGCGCCGAGACGCCGAGTCCTCCGCCGGCAACTACGGACTCCGACGCGAGCGGCAGTATGCCCACCACCGAGATAAGCTTACCGGGACAGCTCAGCGGCCTTTTGCCCTTCGACGAGGCGATGCTCCACGACGAATTCCACGACTTGGGAGCCACAAAGCCAAGCCTTTTCGACGACGACGCGCGGGTTGGCCCATTAGCCGGCGATGTGAACCACGTCTTCCTCGGCACGGACCTCGACTTCGGCTCGTCGACGTGGCATGGCGGAGACGATTTTTTCCAAGATATCGTCGACTTATTCCCGATCGAGCCGCTCGCTGCCGTCAAGCGGTCGCCGATTGATCTGCCGTTTTGTAGCGGCGAATGAGAAGCCTTCGCCTTTTTCTCGCTATCCATCTTTATTTAATGTTTTTAGTTAATATAGTTTGCGCTAAAATATCTCCATGCTAACGGTGGGAAAACGGAATCGAGAACGCCCATCGCCGCTCTATATTTATTGGACGGAATATTCGTTGGTAAACGATCAAACTCAATAGGATTACGTGAAATCCTTTTCCTTGCTGCTTTAATCTCCGATTCCTTCAGATGACATAAACAAACTATGTGGGCACGCACGGTAGCGGCAGGTCATCGACATATAAGCGCCTTAAATGGCACGTATACAGAGCCCACAGCAGAGAAAAGAACAAACAATTTGGACGATCAATACTCATGCTGCCTTGGCTTTTACTTTGGAATCCATCCATGCATGAACGAGGATGAGCCAATGAAGCACCAATGTCCGCCTATAAATCAACCAACGAAGCATTTGAAGGAGCACTCTGCAGTGCTAATATCGAGTTAAACAAGTGAGTCCAACTTTACACCTCCTAATCATCAACAAGTCCCAGAAAGAGATCTTGTAAAGAAGAAGAAGAAGAAGAAGAAGAAGAAGTGCTCTCTAATCTTCCCAACAAGACTTGCGAGGTGATTTAGAGGTTCGTGTAGGCAGAACTATAAACTTGGGGAACATCATAAGATGAGACAGCCGCATGAATGTGAATGCCAAAGTGATATAGTAATGAGTAGGTGTATGTATAATATTCCAAGGGACTGATCTCTCTCAGGGATTCTTTCTGATGGATATGGTAGAATAATAGGGGGGGGGGGGGGGGTGGTTAAATGTAACAGGACTTGGATTCGCTTGCCTCCAAACCCTGCAAAGTACACAGTGTTCACTGTTTGAGAGCCATAATTTATGTGGAGAGCTACAGCGATAAGAGACACGGCTCAGTTTGCACCGTCTATATAAGAACCATATTTGTCACCATTAGATTCTCCACCTGTCCCGTGCATGCATAGCATGTAAGGTTACACACACGCATGTCTTCAGCGTTTGCTTTCTTTCCCCCTTTCCCAAGGCATTAATTACCCCTCTTCTGCTACTGCCCATGGCTCAAGTCTTGTGGTTGCTATGCTTTCTATAGCGCCCGGCAAGTTTGTGGTATCAGTAGATCTCGTGCACGGCAGTGAATAATGAAGCTTTTACGTTGACCACTGCCAATTATTGTACCCTAACTCGGAGGAGACTGCTCTGCTTTCTCCGAGAAATTTAATGGCTCCGCAGACTAAGCAGCTCAGGTTATCAATGGCATCAACCAGTCAGCTAATTTGGTTTCGGCATTGAGATGTTGACTTTAACATGACCAGGTCAACGGAGCACAAAAAGGAGAGGGTGGCCGCAGTGCTGACTTCCATCGATGGAGTTCCTTCCACAATGTATCGAGGGAATCTAATGTTTAGGGACCATCGCACAGTGGAGATGGTTATTATGGAACACCCAATTCCCATACGTTTTGATCTGACCTGAAGTAGCAAACCAAGTACAGCAACGCCGACTGTGACGAAGCATCTCAGTGGTCTCGAAACAGAGACCAAATCTAATGCCAGCAGCAGCCGAGGCTTACCTTCTTCAAGACTGCATACATATCGACATGGCGGCAGCCGATCTCTTCAACCATGCTGCATCAGACCATCCACCGTGCCTCTTCAAGCTTTTGTTCTTCCATGGTGGTGCTGCTCTTCGCCCCTGTCCGTCCGTCCCTCCCACGACATGGCTTGTGAATTCTTTCTTACTCCGTCAGGGCGTGAAAGCAGTACACACAATCGAGCAGGTAGAAAGTCTAATTAATGCATTCGGAATGATGACAAAAGCTTCTCTACAATATAAACCAGAGCAAGAATTCTGGGGAAACCAAACATCATTGGATATCACAGTGTCCTCCCGAGTACTACACCTTCCCCCAATAAGAGAAGCCAGCAAACACACATTATTTTCCACCAATGTGGTCAGATGTCACGCTCATGATTAATGGCAGCAGCATCTTAGACAATGTTTTCTCATTCCCGTCAGTATCTCAACAACATATTATAGCAGCAGCAGCTTCTTATTCAGAACACAAATTGATCCAAACTATTAAGTGCAAGTGTCCCTTACAGAAGGTATTCGGTAGTGGTTTGTGTAATTGAAAGCCTTTTCGAAGAAAATACAGTGTGAGCTCGATGTGAATTTGACAAGGTTGAAGCCAAACCCAAAGAAAATGATTCCCTTACTAATAATGCTTATAAAACGGAAAACAAATATGAATTCGATTTACAGCAACAGCTAATGCCGTCTCCTTCGAGCATACGACTAGGAAGCCGTCTCGTCTCACCGCAGATTAATCCTGAAATTGTCAGACGAGAAGAATGTTATCACATCTCAGTGGAATGTAATGCTCATGAAATTTGATCTATGAATCGTGTATCATCGATCCAAGGTTGAAAATATAGATTGACATAACAAACGAAACGGAACCCACAAACAATTGTTGATGCTACCATAAGACTAATTAATCTATATTCCTTACCTGCTTAAGCAGGAAAGTAGGTTTTGATAGTAAATTTGGACATAATCTAACAGCATTTTGCCATCAAATGTGAGTGTGCGTGCCAAATGATCTTACACATTTCCTTCTGGTAATATTTCTATCCAAATTGTAGAAAAACATCGTTAGAATATATTATCTCCCTCGGACCCCCTTGCCCGCGTAACAAAATTAGTGCAATACTGACCAAACAAAAGATAGTGCAACACTGTAACAAAACCGACAAATCAAGTTCCACCAGCAAGACCATGCCTCTTTGTTGAGATCGGTGCAAGGTCAATCACCAGCACTGTCCATTCCTTCGATTCCTCGGGTGCAACAGATCTATCTATCTATGAAAGGAACACACTACCACAGCACAGCACATTCTATAATTACTCATTCCAAGTCCAATAGAATAAGTTGAACGACATATGAAGTTCATTGCAATTACAATAATTTTATCTTCAAATATGCTTTCAGGTAGATAAGCATCGATGGAGTGTTACTAATCGAGTCCGTTCCTAACAGAAAGAAATCATTCAGCAAATATCACAAACCAAAATGGACCCTAGAAAAGGTGCTGTAAATGTAACCAAGAAGACTTGTTTTTTACATTTATAATGTCACTTGCTATGAGGCATCCCTACTCTTAATCCACCTTATACCTAATAATCATTGTACTGCTCCAATCAGAGTCCAACCGTTCGACGATGATAGCAAGAATCCAGAACAGTCCTGTTACCACTTTGAGATCTACCCACTAGGAGATAACGGTAAAAGAGGAACTCACTAGCACATTAGAATATTGTGAAGAATAAGGACATAGGAACTATTTATATGCCATTGAATTTCTTAAGAAATAATGCTAGCAATATAAGTAGTTTCGATAAATTTCACTAAAAACTAAAAACACCAAGGCTTATCAACAAAAATGTGGTTCCATTGCCAGATTGATCAAACATGGAAACTATCTATCATGCCAGGCACCGGAACCATGTGCAACCTAAAGAACATGAAAGCTCCAATCAAACCAAACTTTTCGATTCTTTCTTTCAAGATTCCATATACAAAATAACGCAGAAGTTTTTGGCTAGGAATTTGGCACAAGTTGAGGGTAAACCTGTGTCTTATTTAAGCGACTAGAATTCGGCACAAAAATTTATATTGATCTTTACCCGATCATGTAGCAGCGGGAAGGTTGTGCACTGGCCACTTTTTTTTTTTAATCTCAAATGAAACACAACCTTACAAGACATCTTAAAAAAACCAACAACAACAAAACCAAATGAATTGATGTTGTGGCTGACATGTTGAATATGATTTCTCAATGATATCATCAAGTTCCTAAGACACATCTCATTATAACAAAGGTAATGTTCCTTTTTTATTTAACATTCTTTAATATAAACACAAATAGAAGCACGAAAAGGATGAAAGTAACATGGCAAACTTGTTCTGAGTTTTCCATGTCAATCATCAGAACTGAACAAAGTCAACTAATTGTAAGGAGATGAAAACCAATCGAATGTAAAAAAATTGCAGCATAAGGACTTCCTAAACTCAATAATCCACTAAAAAATGTAAGAAGAAATGGTAAATAGGAGCAGAGAGCATACCATCTAAGAAAGTAGAACCGGCATTTCGGCAGCGTTCCACCGCTCACCCCTTGCTTTAAGGTCACCGGGCCGCATCCCACCCGGATCGGCACCTTCCCGGTGTTTGTACCGCCTACACTGATTCCCAACCTCGTCCTCAATTCCACCAAGAATCGCACGTCCTTGCTCCTAAACCCCGCCCGGATCCTCGCCCCGGCCACCTCGTCCACCGCCACCCCCTTCACCGTCGCCGCGAACCGCACCACCGTCCGGTTTCTCCTCCCCTGCTCGAACCCAGCGATCGCCGCCGTTCCCACACCAACGTCGCCGTCGTCGTCCCCCACCGCCATCCGCGCCTCCCCATCCCCGTACTCGAGGACGAGCCTTCCATTGGGGTTCGTGGCGAGGATCCCGACCTGGGTTACCATGTCGAGGAAGGTGCCGTCGGGCCTGGCGGCAACGCGGAGGTGGGTGGCATTGAGGTACGAGAGGCGGAAGGACGGGAGGTGAGGCTGGAACCAGAGGTACGCGAGCGCTGTGGCGACCGCGAAGAGGGCGGCCGCGACGAGGGCCACCGCGGAGGCCCAGCAGCAGATGCGGCAGCAGCAGGAGCGCCGGGGCGGCGGTGGGGAGGCAGATTCTTGCCGGGGTGGCGGAAAGACGGGGGCAGCGGCTGCCGGCGTGGTGGCGGCCTCGGTACGGTCGGCGCCGCCGCCGCCGCCGCCGCAGGGTCGCGGTATCCCGGGGGTCTCTGCAACACCGGCTTCGAGGTTGGCTTCTCTTCCGCCATTTAATTTTACTTAAACTCTTCCTCTTCGATTTTTTCAAGAAAAAATCAACATATATTCATCAAAAATCCAAAAAAAATAATGGAATTCATTCAAAAGGTATAATCGAAGGAGGAATAATAATTCAGCAAACAAATAATACGAAAAAACAGATTGAGAAGAGAGAATTTTTCGCAAGATGGGATTCAACAAATAAAATTAATCCAACGGTGGAGATTCAACGAGGTAGAACTTTGAGATTTGGGACAGAGCCGAAACACACGTAAACGATGTGGGAATTGAGACACCGGCGACGGCGGAAGAGGAAGAAGAGCGCGCACGGTGTCGCTCGGGTCACGCGAATGCCGGGAGACCGTCCTCTTGAGATTCGTGCACTCGACCAGTTGCGACGATCGGACGGACAGACGGGACCGGAGGCAGTCCCTCCCGCGGCGGATGCTACGCCAGCAGTATTGAGTAAGGCGAGAGGAGAGAATAGAATCGTGGGAAAGAGAAGGGGCGAGGGGAGGCGTCTTACACGCACGTGCCCTGCCGTGAAGGCGGTGACGTGGTCGCCCGTGACTGGGCGATGGGTCATGGGATGGGCCCACGAAACCTGTCGGTGACGGATAGCCCAATTCCCGCCCGCCTAATTGCATGCTGTCGGCTGTTAATTGATACCCACTCTTCATCAATCGATTTGTTCTTACGTAATAAATAGACCATATTACTTGGACAGCTATCACGAAAACATATTGTACTGCTTGCTTGTAGTATGTGCGTGTATGTATGTGTGTGTATATATATATACACATACATACATATATATATATATATATATATATATATATATATATATATATATATATATATAACATATTCATCGGCAGAGTAGAGGCTCCATGTTCTCCCACATGATCACGTCGCCCTCCTCCCTTGTCCTCTTCCCTGCAACCCAGCAGCGGCGCCGAGAAGGATCGACAAACTACAAGAACATTAGGAGGACCACCACTGCATGAGCCATGGAAAGAAGCATATGTATATTGTGGTCTCACGTCCAATCCCAGCGCGAGGGGAGGATGGGATCTCGCTGTTCCGGCAGATGGCAGGTCCGATCCCTGGAGACGATGGACCACGCCACCAACGCAGACACAGTTAACAGGAGGCTGGCCTCACAGGTAAGTCTGCGGTGTTGAGGTGGTGGAGCATTGCGACATTTCGTCGAACGGGTCGCCCCTCGATTCATCCCCGCCATGGCGATCTTTGTGCTCTCATTCCTCATCGCTGTTGAGGTGAAAATTAACGGAGCTGATCAGATCAGCGTCACACGCTTGACATGTCAGCTCCATCTCGACACTTTAGGGGGGATGCGTCGCCGATCAGTGACATCCACGTGGCCGACAGATCGGAGTCAGCCGTATGTGGGACATGCCAAATCCACGTGTATGACACATCAGCTCCATGTGATCTCGATACGTTGGAGCCGTATGTGGGACACATCAAAATATTCTGTATGGTTCAGTGTTGAATCAATTTAAAAATTAGCATGTATTTTTTTGTAATCACTCTGACACTGGTTGGTTGGCACGAGAAAAGAAATAAAAAAGTTGGGGCTTTCACTGCCGACATTGTTGATGCCAGTGTACGATGTCTTATTACATACATATAAGTAAAATAATTATCTCATGAGAAAGAACCAACCGATAACGATTTAAGTTTCCCATAATCAAATAGTTTCCTTTCTTCTTTAAAAAAAAAAGAAAAGAGAGAGAACCAACTGCTGCAAGGTTGCAACCTAGAAAAGAAGAAAGAAGTTGCAGGAAAATATATAAGGATGATTCCCATCGATTTCTCTACCATCAGATGAGACATAGACGTTGTGGATGATGCAAGGGGGAGCTCCAGTTAGCTGGAGGAGATTGGACCGGAACTCGAGTCATGACACGGTCCAATACTGGTCCAGAATCACAGACACAACGATCGAGGAAGAATGTAAATAATTGAGGGTTGGTCTGATCAATTGTTTACGGAGCCAAATCGTTAAATCGAACCCGAACTTTTGATCAAAAGATACACCACATTAGATTTCCTGAGCTCACGTGATTATTACGGGTGATGCGACATAAAGATTGGGGAATTCGGGGGATTGATGATGAGCTGTTAATGGCATGTAAAAAAGGCATGGGATTGCTCGGGTGGTGGTGGATTCCACCCAAAAAGGCACACGTTGGGCGACACGTCTGCATCAACACCCCGTCATCATTTCCTGCACCCACAAGGCATCGATTCGGACTCGGAGCTACTGAATCAATCGCAGAGGACCGAAACGAAGGGTTGGGATTGCTGCAATCGATGCATCATCAATCAAGAATTTAGGATATAAGTTTGATTCAATATTTATATGTGTATAATAAATACTAACTAAATAAGATTAGAATTATCTTATTTTAGTAGATATTATCCACCAAATGTGAAGTTACGAATTCAGCCTCCTCTCCAGCATCACATCCATCCTTCAGATGTCTGTAGAAATGCACGCCCACAGATCACCGGATGAGAGAGAGAGCGAGTAGGTAGACGCAACAACAGTGACGGCTCGGGGAATGGCGTGGCGTGACAAGGGATGGCGACGATAAATAATAAAGAATTTGAAAGAGGCAGGAAGGCACGCCTCTTTCCTTCGATTCTTAGCTCGGGCAATGGATGGGCAAGCTGCCGCTCGACCTCCGACGCCATTCATGGGGGTGAAGGCCCGCCGCGGAACCTCCTTCCGCCGGGACGTCAAGGGTGATTACCTCGACGTCCCCTCCGACCCCTTCCTCTCCGCCATCTTGTCCAAGCAAGGTTATCCTCTCTCTCTCTCTCTCTCTCTCTCTAGTTGGTCTTCCTCCTGGAATCTCGTCTTGTCTTCCGTGCAGAAGCAACAAGCATCTAGTTTCTCTCCCAGGGGATGGGTTTCATTTTTGGTTGCTTGCGATTCTCTGTTGGGTCTACATGGATTGTGAACAGAATCGGTAGCACTGCAAGTAGATTTTCTTGCCTCGGTTTTGGAGCAAGTAATAAGCAATCGATCTGGTTGACTGGAGTTCGAGCGGTTCTTGAAGCGTAGTTCTCGGAGCAAGTAGTACGCAAGCAAGCAAGCAATCGAGCAAGATCCTCTTGGCAGGGTTTACTGGGGAGTAGTTCCCGAAGGAGAAAGTAGGAATAGGTGATTTGAACTAGGAGTTTCTTGGGAAATGGCGATGACGACGGCGGAGGCGGCGGCGGTTGATGAATTCTTGGAATGAGATTCCGGCAAGGGTACTTATGATGAAGAACTACGAGCAATCGAGGGTGGGATAGTTCAAGATATTGAGTTATGGGTTATTTTTTCCGACATTTCTTGGTCAGCAAAGGTATTGCAAGTCAAAATAAGATCAAGAAAATTTTTCCAAGTGAATCCGAAAGATCTAACATCCATTGAGGATGTGATAACCACTGAGCATTGACTACATCAAGGATATTTGGTTTTGTTTTCATCTTAGTTGGATTCTGGGGGTGTGAATTGTGTTTCTATATGCTTTTATCTGAGGTATCTGAGATCATTGTTCGATTTTAGTGACGTTTAATCCTTATTTTTATTCATATATAGAGAGAAGGTGGGATCTTCCCATCTTTTTCTTCAACAAAAGGTAAGTGGTTGTATCATTTTCATAACATTTGTCTCATTATAGGATAATAAAATGAGTGCCCGCAAACTTTGCATTTTTTAGTCAAGCATCAAACAGATGCAATAGGAAAATAAATATCTTGATTTGATTGTTCATAATCATGCTGATCGGGTTCCATAATCGAGTGGTCAACAGGTACCGAAAGCAATATTTTTTTATAGATAAACAAAGTATAGTAATTAAAGTTCTCATCGACAGTTTACAACTGGTTTCTATGTGAATAGCTGAACTAAACTATTTATACCAGTTGAAGTTCTAATGACAGTTTCCAACTGGTTCCTACGTGAATAGCTTACCCTGTTAGATTAAACACCAAGGCAAGTTGAATGCCGTGTCTCATTCATGTGAAGAACTTTGACTTGTGCAGGAGATGAGACACTTCTGTTTGCTGACAAGGTCTTGAAGTGTACAGGCACTGGGAAGATGAAGCGGTGTATATTAATGATCACGGGTTCTGCTATCTATCTTGTTGATCCAGATGCTGAAGTATTGAAACGACGAATTATGCTTGCAGCTATCGATAAGATATGTTTGAGCAAGCTGAGTGATAACTTCTTTGCAGTCATTGTTCCAAGTGAATATGATTGTCTTACGGCCAGCACCAGGAAAACAGAAATTGTTACTGTGCTCGTCCAAGCTTCCAAGAGTAGATCAGAGTACGAGATTGGAGTGGTTTTCTCCAATAGGTAACTATGATAATTTGCTCGCTTTGTGTATTGAAAAAAGAATACTTTCTGTTTCCTGATTTTACTTTGCTCTTGCATGTTTACTCTATATCAGCAAGTCCTTTTCTATCTCTGTGTTTCTCTCGTCTCACTCTTTGCGCACGGAAGGACACACAGATATTTAATGCATAACTTTCTAGTCATTTTGATTCATTGAAACCTCAGATACTTTCTAAGTTCACTGAAACCCCAGATGCATTCTGATGATTACCATGGTGGTAATTATAAAAGGTCAACTTTATCTCTTATTATTTGTTATCTTGTGCCTTTTGTACCAGTTTATCCGCATGACTCAGACTTACAACAGCATGCCGTTTTTTTATGGATGTTGGAATGAATATTGTCCGGTTTCCTTTATTTAACCACACCCTGGTAATTGTTATTCTACAATGTTGTTAGCTGTGCATCTTATAATAAATATAGATGTAAAAAATGACGTATATATATATATATGTAATTAATGGCAAAAATCGGATATTGCACAATTGTTGTCGATGATATTTCTCTATTCTGCTACAGTTTTGTTATATGAAGCAATTCTTTTTTCTGGATTCCAATATAGAACACCACTGTTAGGCTAGCCTTTTTCTCTAATGCTAATGATTCAGAAATAGATATGTGAAAATATCTTGATGCTGGTATTCTATATCTGCAGCATAGGTTGGGCAGCCGGGTAGCTAATACATACATAGGATTTGAAAAACTGTTTGGACCGGTATGAGTTAGGTGGTAAAATACTGGGTTTAACGGAGATCTGTATTGGTGTAGTCAGGAACTGACACGAGTCTGGTACTTGAGACTTGGAACTATGGATATGTGCACCCAAAATTATTGTTTTTGTTGTTGATGTAGTTGTCCTTAGTCACATGGAACACGGTTATGCAAACTAGAATGATGACACATTGTTTATAAGGTTTGTCTTTTACATCTTTCATGGCAATAACGTAAGGTAATTAATGTTTCAAATCTTAATACAATTTTTGTTGGCCTTCTGCAAGAGGGGACAGAGTTGGCAACCAAATGTTCCTCCTACTTGGAAATTACACAAAATAGAGGCCAGATCTTTGCATGTTTAGCATTGGACTAATGCTTGATTTGGAACATGCTCTAAACCCACCTTCAGTTTTCTTTGTGAGCATATTTTTGAAGATAATGGACTGTAGATTTACTTCTACTGAAGGTCTATTTGGCATGGAAAAAATTAGGAACACAAGTTCTGAGGGAATGCTCTTTTCCTGAACTGTTTAATATATTATTAGTAGCTAATCTTGCCTAGTTTTGATGATCAAGGTCTACAAAGGGACAATGAGAGATCCTCGTCCCAAGAGTTGACACTGGCAATGTTGCTAATTTGCATATGCACTCAGTGCTTCCTTGTGGGTTGCATGTGGACTGTGTATATGTTTATATGGGGAGGATAAAAACTTGCTTTTCCCCCCTATTATTTTTTTTTTATTTGTTCAATGTTCATAGAGTAATTTGGTCGTTGCGAATGGCAGGTTCGAGTATCGTGCTGCTGCTGACATGGTGAAGGAAGTTCGGTTTGAGGAAGTAGACGGTCAGTCATTTACTTTACGTTTTCCAACAGATTCGAGAAAAAAACTGAAAGCTAAAATTGAAAATTGCCTTTTATATATGAATATATGCATTTGTGCTTCTGGAAGTTAATAGTTAAGGATCATTCTGGTAGGTACAAGTCCAAGACTTGGTTACAAGATTAGTAGCATGACATACAGCATTGAAGAGAAATCCATTCATTCATAGGTGGATCATATCTACTTGTGCAACATGTTAAAACTAACAATCTGATAGCAATCATCTTTGCAGTGATGGTTTTATTTTGGTTTCCTGCAGGGGGCATTAAAACGAAGATCGTGAAGAAAAATCGTTGACATTTGAGTTTGACTAGCACCCTGAAACTGGACTTTGTATAGACGATGCTGGATTTAGAACCTTTCTCCTGTTCTTGATCGTTGATTTGTCGTCAATCTCCTAATTGTTGCAGATGATTCCTAAAGAGTTTTCTGTCGTTTTGTGATGGGTTCACATTCTTTCACAGATGGTCGATTAACGAGAAGCAATTCTGTTTTCACGTTTACCAGTTCATAATAGGAAAAGAGAAGCAAAAGAAAACACCTGAAAACAGAATTGTTTGTTGTTTTATAGCATGAAAGAACAACCAATAATAGGTGGCAACGGGCATTTTGGCCACAACCCAACCTAAACTAGCTGACTAAATGAATCAGACTACAGAAATCGAACAGGATAATAGTTTTATAGCTTGAAAGAACAACCAATAAAATAGGTGGCAAAGAGGGGGGTATATAAATCTTACAGTAACTGATCAACTCAGCTATGGACACTAATCACCACAATATACAACCCCATGTTGCCCAACTTTAATATTAAATAAACAGACTAGTAGGAACCGATATACCTGTAAACATTTCCTAATACAAAATCTTCTTTATGCACTATGAAACAAAGCCAACTGCTGTTCAGGTGGTGGCCATGGCAAATAAGGACAAAAACCCAAAATGAAATTTAGGTTGCATCGTACGCTTTCCTCAACCAGCCTGGGATTGTGTAATAACGAAAGGAACAGGGCTTGCTGCTTTTGAATCAAGGATCGGTGTTTCGACCTCTCCTATCATGAGAACTTGATTGACCAGGGCAAATGGCATCACTTCAAGGCATCAACACAGTACATGTGTCTGACCACATTTTAGTTATAGATTCTCACTGGTTTGTCAAAAGTATGACGGTTCTGCATATGGTGAAAAACATCAGCAAAACCAAAGTTGAAATTTGATCTTTAACCAGACTGGAAAAACTTCAAAATTTGATGCTTTTATGTTATAACAAACATTTACAATAACCAGACAAATTTAAAAACAATTATCTAACATGTGTAGTTGAGAGGAATTGAGGAGCATCTGTTTGTCTGTCATCACAAAACAAGAAATTTCATCTTGGTATTCCTTCACCGAGATGCACATTCAAGTTGTCTTCTACACGTGCAACCAACGGCTATGCTTTGGTTGCATTACCAAATAAGTTCAGTAATAAAATCAAAGTCCCTTTTTAAACTTAATGAGACGCATGAATAAATCTAATCCCTGTCATATGTTGAAGCATCTCATAGAGAAAATCTACGATCTAATCCAGTGTGAAGGACTTTGCATTAATAAATAATATCACGACATTTTCTGTCAGATTAAAAAAGTGCTACCACATATCTAGACATCCTAGAGTTCCACAGTATCAATGTTAATCACAATCACAATTCTAGTGATTTTGTACTATTCCAATCATGGTTCAAAATTTTGGTTATGGCACTCACTTCGGTGAGCTTGTGGAGCTGCTCGACCTTGTGGAAGCATTGGATGGAGGACATGGGCAGGAAAGGATTGCACTGAGCTTGTCGGGGTAGGGAATGAAGAGGAGCAAGGATCTCCTCGTGAGTCCACATTGGGGCGGTCAGGCAGTGAGAGACAAAAGGCCAAGGTGGTGGCGATGGCCGAAAAAGGAGGAATGAACCAAATGAAAAATGCCGGGTTCACTACTTGTCTCATGCATGGACCAGTCATGTGCTGGGTCTAGATCAGAACCTTGGTTCCAATTACAAAAATCCACACAAGGGTGACTTGTAGGCCTTTGTACGATAGAGACTCAAACCTAAATGAAAAACCTACTTCTCAAAGTTGGAAAAAGACTTCAAGATAATAATGGCTCATATTAAATATTAACATGTGAATAACAGGATACTTCACCTGATTTGCTGTGTAAGCCCTTTTTGGAGCAGTGTCTGAATGTTCTAATCCAAGGTACTGCTCCCAAGCTCCATAAACATCTCTTCTCTATTCAAGTCAAAGATCGTACAAGTGAGATGATTATTTTTATTGAAACAGTTAATGAAAATGTCACAACTACAAGTCGCAAGTATAAAGTGTAAACCTGAAAACGATTAGATACAATTTCTGAATCTTGAAGGTAATCTGGACGACCCATAGATAAGAATGCAAACTTCCACTGTATTAATAGATAATTGTTAGATTTATAGCTGACAATTTCCCAGAATGGGCAAATACATTCAAAGGAACTTTTAGGACCGCGTCAGAGACTACTTTCAAAGCTAATATAAACATATACTAAAACAATACTGTAGGCATGCTATGAAGGTGCTAGTTTTTACACTGACCCAATGCATGAAACATTTCTCTCTAATGTGCAGCTTTATTTTTATTTTCTATAAGTAACAAACATGGCAGTATTCAAAAAATTTTATGTTCTCTATGCTCTTGTAAATAATTCATAAAGAAATGCAAATTGCATACCTGATGCAATATTTTTAATATTTAGCACTCAATATGCAGAAGCTTTTATCGAGAGACCAAGTTTAAAGTTGATCAAATTATCTTACATGGCTGCAAAATACAAATAAGACAATGCACAAGGAAAACAAAGCTACCTCTATGGCCCCAAGTTAAACAACATTGGCTTGAAAACTCCAGCCCATCCTTCAACATGTTGTACCATGTGAGCTACATAGGCATAAAAAAAACCACTTTTCCTCCTACAAACGAAACTTGGAAAAGTATTCTATATGCCAGCTCTTCATAGTAGCCCCTTATTGTGGCACTTCAACTAATAGAATATTTCCTTTTTCACCAATAAAATTTTTATATAAGACACACAAAACCTAACAAAATTGTTGACACAATGATTTAGAAGCTAGCAGCTTACTGTAACAAAAAATATAAAAACTTGGATCTGCTCTTCAAATAACCTAGTCATAGGTTGTGCCAAGGAACCCAGTAAGATGGGCTGGTCAAGACACAAGTGTAAACCAATTTTCTTTTGGTGTCTGCACAGGCTTGGACCTTATGATATATCAAGGTCTGCTGAGGGCTGGTTATCACCAAGTTCAAGCCCCACCCATACAGTACCTATTGTAATATAAACTATCATTATGCAAGATGCACACAATCAATGCAAAAACCTAGCTCAGCCAAAGTTCTCCTGAGTTCAGTTCAAAACCATGGAAACCTCAGGCAGCTTGTTGCAGGCGTTATACTCATGTTAAGGGTCAAGCAAAGCAGTCATAGGAGATTAACAAGTTTCCTTGCCATGCATTGTTCATTGCTGTCTTGAATGAAAAAGAAACGGAAGAACGAGAAAGCTTAAATCTTTTCAGTGAGGAGGTATATGTGAGCATGACTCATAAGCAGTAATGAGGTACTGAGCTCATTGTGAACTTGGGAAACAAATATACAAGCAGATGTTCTTGAAAGAAATCTGAGAATGCATGCAGTTCAGAGACTACGAAGAGAAGTTACCTTAGAGAACTCGTCATCCGGAATCTGAAGTTTTTTTTGGATGCGTACTTTCACTTCAGCTAAAGTTTCACCTTCATGAATAACCAGAAGAAAAGGTTCCCCAAAGTTCTGAATTTGCTGTTGGATCAAATAGCAGAACTGTCAGTTTGATGACATGCATGTTTGGTACAAAGTTGAGTCAATAACACTAACTTCATGACAACAAAAAACCTCTATTATTATTGGAATAATAAAAGATATGAAATCTCAGTCAGACAAGCAGAGGGAGTGAGCTGAATGACGTGTTTTGAGTGAAAACAAGACGAGGTTGCTAATGTAATTTGAAAACATCTAACCACCATGCATAGAATCAACTTAAATGCTCCTATACTTGCTTTGCTTTCTTAGCATGACTTAAACTGAATCAATGCAGGAAGAAGAAGCTGAAGATTACCCACCATCTGATTCTGATTTGGATCTTTCATGAAATGATACACATGAATTAAGCGATCTTGAGTACCAAGGTTTTTCTCTTCCTCTGGAATCTGTTAAAACAAGTCATAACTTACGGTTATGTATATTCTCATGAGCTTGACTTATGAAAGCAAACAAATCATAATTAAAAGTAGATTCATCTTGGGATTAAAATGCTTATTCAGCCAAAGACTTCACATTCCATTTGATCCGTAAAATATGTACCAACAATATGATTCATTGAACAAAAACTCATCTAGTGACTTACAACATACCTCCTCTGCACGCAATGTCCAATACTGATCATTTATGTTTTCTATTTTTTCACTAGGTGGGAATATCTGAAATGGAAAATAAAAAGGTGGTTATCACAAGCTAGAAAAGTCAGAACTTTAATTAATAATGGTATAATAATTTGACCTAGCACTAACATATGGAGCAAACCCAAGATGTTTCAACTGATTACAAAAACTACAAGATCCAAATATTCAAATGATACAAAGAAACATCCTCCTCCAACTATATTATTTCCTAATATTCCAACTTTCTAGAATTAGCTCAAAGGCTCAGTAGTCTTAAGTGATGAATGAAGAAATAAACTGATCAGAGAAGCAAAAAAAGAAGTTGCTGAGTACACAGAAGGAAGTGCATAAGAACAGAATAGTTTGTTCATAGACAATATGATACCTTGTAAATCTTGTGATAGAAGACCTCAAGTAATCGAAGTTCAGCATCAGGGTGGGATAGCTCAACCTGCTTAAACAGAAAAGTAGGTAAAGCCAAACATTTATCAAACTGAACTTGTAAGCTATCTTTTAAAGTATGCAGCTTGCCCGATGGACTGGACTAGAAATTATATAATATTAAAAAAAAGTAATTCATTGACATGACTAGTACTGTTAAAGGCATCTTGTTCTTATTTATAAGGAAAAAACCATAAAATTGTGGAACAGTTGCATCACCTTTGCCTTTAGGTCATTGATCACATCAGCGACAATACTGTTCTTTGGTAGTCTAATGCTATGAATCGCAACCTGGGAAATCAGTAATACGTTATCAAATAGTTTACAAGGTTAAATATTGCAGACAACATGAAGATTTTGTTTAAAATAGTTTCCAAAGTTGAATATGTTAAGAATATAATAATGGTCATGGAATAAAAGTTGACCTCATCCTTGGTGGTGTGATGAAATGCAACTTTTAGAGTTTTTAAACCTTGCAATTCAGGCAATGGTAAGTCCAGCACTTCATAATATAATATATCAGATGTCTGTGAATAATAAATCTATTAGATTCAAATATATCATATAAAACATGAACTTTGAAGAAAAAAATTAAAAACATAATAGCCAGTGGGAAAATGTAAGACAGAACCTGAGTGAAATGGGCAAGCATATCAGATAAATGATCCACACCCCTATATTTGATGGGTTGAGGTTTAGGCTGCTGAGAGTAGCAGTTATGTGATGTAAGCCGAATTTTTGATGGATCATTTAGGCTAAGTTGGCGTGCCACCTTTTCTACAACATCATCGTAGGTATCCAGTTTTGACCTTCAGAGAAAAAAGGAGACCAGATTAATATTAGGCTTAATCAAGTACACAATAATTCAATGAAAAACAAACTAATATAAAGAGGTTACTTACAGCTCTAAGCAAAAATCATCTTCCTTTGGCTTCTCTAGCAATCGAAAATGAACCACCTGTGTCATGACATGATTAAGAACAAAAAGAAGAAAGAATCAAGTAAAAACAAACTTGATGGTTGCTCAGGATTCAAGGATATACATTAAAAAAAAAAAACATTTTGGATTATGAAGTTATTACTTTTTCCATAATATAAGACTATGCTACATGAAGCCATAGTACCTGACTGTTTGGCTTTTACTACCTGAATCCTCCCTGCAATTGTTTTACTAGCATAGTCAACTCAAGGGGCATCAATGTCCTATTTGTCACTTCTATAGTCTTGCTCAGCTTGTAATCAGTCATCTGAATTAACACACCACACCGTGTAATACGTATCATAGATCTGATTTGAATATATTTAAACTACTTCAATCAATTCTCCCTGCACTACAAATAACTACTACAAAGGTTGATAATTTGGATCCACTGACGATACCAGCCAACAATCAGACCCCTATGGTTCTTGTACAAACTGTATGTCACTTGGTACAAGACAGTACTGCCTGGACCCAAAGAAAGGAGAAAGGAGGAAGAGGACGATCAACAGACAGAGATCAAAAGACGAAGGAAGAGAGGTGTAGGAAGAAGAACAGATAGGGAAGAGATGTGGAGGCATATTGGATATTGAGGAGGCAATAAACCAACGACACAGGATGGTGGCAGCAACATTGTGGAGCAATGATGGCAAGGCAATGGAGCGACAACTACAAGAAGCGGAGAAAGAAGCAAGACAGATGAAAAAGAATATAAGAAGATTGATTTGAGTATAGGGTGGTGGACTTACCGCCAGCTACCCATGGCTTTAACAACAGATAGTCTGGTCTGATAGTGTCAATGGACAGTAAATATCACGTCAAACCAAACCATGCAAACATGATCTAGAATGTGTCCCATTTTCTAGTCTAACTGCAACTACCGATTGGTACGAACCAGTACAACTGGTTAACTAATAAAGCATACATAGCGTTGTATGTAATTGTAAGGGGCACTAGATGGTCATGACACCCCGTATGCACTACTTTTATTTTAGACATCTTTATTTAATTCGGCATACATTTTCTTAAAATTTTCCATCATTTAGCTCCAAAAGCAAAATGAAATTTTATAGCTAATTGCTTATCCTGATATTGATATGTGAATAAGCTATTAGAGATCAAACCCATAAATTATTTGAATAATACAAATCTTCCACCAAATCACCAGATATGCATAACAACAATTGATTGGGACCATAGCAAACAAAGAAAGTTAAATATAAATATGGAAGAAAACAAATGGGATACATGTTTGGTAGTTTATAAGATACCAAATGATTATCAACAAATACCTGCCTATTACGAACATATTCCAAAAAAGATGGAACATCAGGATAACGGATTTGCTCATTAGTGACAAGTGGAGGGGATTTCTGGTAGCATATAATGTCACCATCCTCCAGCTACAAGCAATAAAATAAACCAAGTTTAAAAATTCCAGTACATAAAACAAGAACTTTGCAATCATTGCATCCATGCACCAGACCAACCTGGCTAGTACGGAAGGGAAGTCTCTTGTCAATGCGTTCGCACATCACATTTGGTTCAAATTTTATTTCCTGAACATTGTTGAGATAAAATTCAAAATACTTTAATAAATACAATGTTTAGGAATATAGGAGTAGTAAAAACATGAACAGTGATGTATATACTATATAGTAAAAGAAGATTCATTAATACACAAAGATAATGACATAAATAGTTCCTTAAATGTATGATAACCTCGAATAGTTCAATTTCTTCATTTGGTGAAAAACCAGCCATCTCATTCAATTTAGTAAGTATATCCGCTGGCTTTCCAAGCCCCTTCACAAACAATCTCCCAAGATATCTAAATTCACAAAACAATTAAAAGTTCAAAATCAAATTGCCGTTATATAGTGCAAATTTGATGAAGGGGAATAAATAAATGAGTACCTAAGCTCTTCCTTTTCAGGGTCATATAGCTTGAAGAAAAGCAGTATATCTTCCTTAGTTTTTTCAGGTGGGGGAGATGGAAGCAAGTCCTGAAAAAGCAAAGATAAGATAGAAGAAACTATTTGTTTGGTCATTGGAAAGTGCAAATACACAAGCACCACTAGTGGTTACCGGTCCGAGCTCTACTTCTAGGAGTAGCTTAAGTTCAGCATTCTGTGCCTTGTTAGATATCTCCCTCAACTGCCCAACCTAGACAATAAAAATTTTGGAGTGATGCTTAGAGAGGCAAGACACATACATATAGAGAAAAAATAATTAGTACAAAAGAAAAGATAAGATGGATCTAGGTATGAAACTATGACAGGAAATGTGCAAAATCCATAGCAAATACAAACAAATGAGAAATATGAGTTTCACATGAACAATCCATAAGTAGTTCAAAAAGTAAAACAATCATATTTAGCTATGGGTGTGTCGTTGTATAGAGAACAAAAAATTGCCTACACCAGAAAAAAAATAATATTAAAATGTTTGTTTGACAGGAAAATAGAACCAATATCTAAAAAATAATTTTCCAGACTTATATAAAAATTTAGCCTTTTGCTTACTAGAATTTTTTTGGTACACGAAAAGAAAACTTCACCAAATTCTGACAGCTTTTATTTAAAGAGAATATCATCTAAATTTTCTTCGATCCAATCAGAAGAGAAAAAGATAATTAATTCTTGATTCCTTCTCGCAAAAAACAATCAAGTTCAATCTATTCACATGGAAAGAACTTTTTGGTAAACAACACTTCACATCTTTTCCTTGCAACCAAACAGACCATAGACCAGATAAGCACAACTACCGAAAAATTCCCACTCTTGGAGCCTTGCTGGGACACAGACAGCGAAAGACAAAGAAAGAACCAACAAAACACATTGTAACAGTATAAAGAGACATGAATATTTATAAGAATGTAGCATGACATGATTTTCATGCTATGATTCAAATGTAATTTTGTACCAGTAATAAGTTGCTTACAGATTGTGCTTCTTCTTGAGGACTTAAAGGCCTGTTTGGCCGGTATGTATGATTCTGTCGTTTAGCCCACAACCAAAACCGTTGGAGGTGTACTGGTATACCAAATTCTCTGGCCACCTCCTCCTGTAAGCCGTATTGTTGTTGGATAAGTTACCACAGAGAAATACAAACAGTAATTATACATATCACCATACAATGAACTTGCTCAAGTGCATATCTAATCACCCTCAGGAATTAACATGAAACAAAGTCAGCCATATGATCCAAAAAAGTGAGGAGAACACCATAACTTAGATCATCATTGGGAGTTAGAATTATTGCTGACGTGCTTAGTTTTTATTTTGGAAAGACCAATGAGATAATTGTTTTAGATAATACCAAGGCCTATGCTAGATCATAACAAGATTTTATATTTTAACCTCTATTTTACATTCCAGCCATCAAAATGAAGAGAAATGAGATAAAGAGTTTTTGAATTACCAAAACACCACTCAGAGGAATATATCCAATTATATATGAGTTGTTTTCTTTATATATAGAGTTTAATGACAAAGATGACAATAAACAAACCCAAGGCCCTAAAATTAGGGTGCTAGTGAATACTCATTACTTGAACTCGTTATTGCATACTATTTAGTACATATTATCATTTCAATTGAAATAGGGTTATAAGTTTGCCTTTTGCATATGACATCTAATTTAACAACAAGAAACCCATGTGTCCCAATAGTATCAACAATACTGCAAATTGTGGAACATCTTCTGATTTATGTTTATAACAAATATTTTGGTTTATTTTTATAAAAAAGATAACTCCATGGTGACAAAAGATTCATGTAACCAACCTCAAATGGTTGGGATATACAGCTTTGTTGTTCTTGTTGCTGTTGTTTATAACAAACATACTTAAGTATTAAAAATAACTCCAAGCCATAAAGAAAGAATAATAAAGGATAAACAAATGACATGCAGGCAAGCTGACTGTAGAATCCATAATTAAACATCAACATAACAAGCATTTCAAATTTTCAGTTTACGTATTTATCAGGATGCAAAATGCAGAAGGAACACCATGAACAACAAACCAAAATAAATCAAATATCAAGGATTATAGTCAAAAAATAAAAGAAAACTACCATAAATTACCATAATCGATCTGAATCAATTTTGATAAGTGGGCGTCTAGAAAAGATTACCTTGAAAATACTGAAAGGCAATTGCTTTTGTATGCGAAAGCTGCGAACTTTGTCATGATCAACCAGGTCAAAATAAATATCCCTTCCTATCTGTTCTGTCAGGTCCTTATCCCGAGCCACCTAGATGCACTCAGAAAGGCTAAGTATGGATAGCAAAGTACCTTCCAGCATACTCAGAAAGGCTCAGTATGGATGGCAAAGCACACGAGGAAATCACCAAAGTACGTTCCATCATACCTTAATGAAAGTATACAGGTGCGCCTCAGCTTTCTCTTTCTTTTTTTGTTCTTTTTCTTCTTGTTCTCTCTTCAATCTTATCTGAAAAATAAGTATTACATGTTACATGCAGCTATTGGAATTCAAAAGTAATGCAGCTGTCTTACCCTAAGGTGCTCTGCAATATCCTTCTCATCTACATTACACATTATTTTATCCTTGTCACTTTCACGAATATATACAAGCATGTAAGCATTTGAATACTTTGTAAACTTGAATGGAGTATTATTGAAACCAGGATTTATCTGTGGTAACTGCACTTAGGAAGAAGGAAAGATTAAAGAGACCAATAGAAAAAGCACAAAAAAGAGTTCTCAAAAACAATTTTGGTGACAAATTACCTCCTCCTCACCACCATACTGTTCCTCAATTGCCCTCTTTCCATCTTCTTTTGTCACACGTTCATCATCAAACTTATACCTGAAAGAAGGCCTATTCATTTACCAACACCAACCAGCACATATGTAGGTTATAAAGAACTAAAAGATAGATAAAAATTGAGAGAGTATACAATGAGGAAGAGAGAGAGACGAAAATCTTATAAGATAATCTAGCATCAAAATGACTATTGTCCATCGACCAACTGTGTTATTGCACATGGGCATACAAAACCTTGCACTGTTTTTCTGTTTTACTGCCATGTAATCATGGTATGGCTGCTATTTGTAACCATACAAAACCTTGCACCTTATTCTGCTCTTCGGTTTATTTACTGGGAAAGCTGTCACACTGAACCCTGAGGAAGCAGGAATGTGCCATTTGCACAAGGACCCTTGACAGCACCCTGCACTGACAACTGAGGCTCCAACAAGTGTTGAGCTAAAGGTCAGTTTAAAAGAAGTGGTGGAGGTGAGGACAAGTCCAGAGCAGACTGGTGGAAGTTGAGGTTCTTTAAAAGCTTAAGGTCTGCAATCACAAAGATGATGGCATGGCCAATAACTATGGCACCATCATCAAACAGGCCAGTGTCAGCTGCCATCAGCCTCTTTTCGCTTCTCTCTGTCACACACACACACACACTTTCGTGACACAGTGCCAACACCCATCGTCAGCACTATCCTTCCTAGTGGTTTCCTCCCATATCAAGAAAAAAGAAGCAATTAATGAATTAACAACACAAACTGCACCTGTCAACCAGTTCAGTTAATTCTGATTCAGTTTAAAAATTTGCCAAACGAATTCCAATTTGGTTAATCGCGCCATGAACACTTGATACCAGCATGATAGCAGATGAACAGATGATATAGCAAGGAAATCCATGCAAGGGAGAGTCCCGCTATGAAACAAATAAATACAGGATCATATTGAAATTAATCTCAATTTTAGACATGCAAAACACTAGCAGAATAAAATTAATAAACTGGAAATTTTGATACATAATACGAAAAGTTCAGCAATAGAAAGCTAACAGATTGCTGAAAAGTGGAGATATATAACTAGAAAACAAAAATGTAGCAAGATTTTTGAAGCTTGAGAAGATCATTTAAGCCTAGATATCCATCAAGAACACAACTAAGGTTTGCCAACAACTGCTTATAATTTATGACAGCAAAAATCATGAACTTTGAAAAGGATTTGGTGACACTCCAGGAGGTTTAAGTTGGTTTATAGGATTGGATGGGTTTCAAACCGTTGATTTAGGTTCAAGTATTTAAAAATGATGGTACAAGCTTATAACGTTAACAGGTCCGTTATCTTATTGGGTCAGACAAGGTTTGACTTATCGGTCCGTACCGGTGTACCAACATATTGTCGATACCGGTACAAGAGCGGTACCGAGCGGTATGCACAGTGCATACCACCCGGTATTAAAATATAATATAATATTTTTATAATATAATATAATATTATATAATATTAAAATATTAAAATATTAAAAAAAAGAAAAGGGGCGACGTCGCCTCGATCTTTCTCCCCCCGCGGGGAGACACTCCGTCTCCTCGCGCGGGAGAAAAAGCAGCCGCGGCCATAGGCGACCTCCGGGCGACGATGGCAGGCGGGTGAGGTATTCTTTCTTCTCATCTTCTTTTTTTTTTTCTTTTCCTCTTCATCTTCCCTTTTTCTTTCTCAATCGACCGTCGATGGTCAATTTCTCTCTCAATCGACCGATGACGATCGATTTCTTCTTTAATCGATCGCTCACGATCGAAATCGGCCGACGATCGATTTTTTGGCCGCCCGTGTGGCGGTCCACGTCTGGCGGTATGTATCGCCATCAAGGCGGTACAATTGCAAACCTTGGGACCAGGTCATGATAAATGATATCAAAATGCACTCAAAATCAGACACCATGAGAGACCAAGAACAGGAGGACAATCATGGATTTATACTATTGGCCCAGGTCTTGACAGATGATATTAGAATGTACTCAAAATTGGACACCATGAAAAACCAAGTACAGGAGGGCAATCATGGATGGTGCTGAATTGGGATAGGTCTCGTGTCTACTATATTAGGTTGATTTTGAGTATAACTTCGATTTTGACGAGGACATCAAACTTGAGGAAGGGAGATTGTGTCACCCATCTTAGTCCTACATTAGAATCAGGAGGAGGTTTGAGTTTGTTCCAGTGATTTAAAAAGCACTAAGCGATAAAAGGCACCATGGTCACAAAACGCTCGAGGCGCTAAGCGCTCGCTCGAGTAAAGCCAGACGCTTTAAAATATTAAATAAAAATATATAATATAATTAATAAATATAATTATTTAATTACAAATATGATATTAAATTAAAAACAAAGATTAGCAGTGTTAAATCTAAATAATATATTATTAATCTAATAAATAAAGATTATTTTGAACAATAATTAACAATGTACTATTAATAGTATATTTACTGTTAATAGTGACCTAAGAAGTCGTGGTGAGAAGTTCAGTGAACAACGTTTTACTTATCGGTCCGTACCGACATACTGATATTTTGTTGGTACCGATACCGTGGCATACACATAGTGCATACCGCCCAGTATTATTAAATTATTTATAATATTATATAATATAATATTAAAAATATTAAAAAAATATTTAAAAAAGAAATAAATGGGCGACGTTGCCTCGGTCTCTCTCCCAGCGTGGGAAGACGTTTCGTCTCCAAGCGCGGGGACAATAGTCGCCCGCGGGCTGGGAGGGTGGCGATGGCTGGCGATCGACCTGAGGGCGGTGAGGGCGCGCAGGCAACATGCGGGCGAGGACGATGGCCAAGTGCTTCTTCTTCTTTCTTCTTTTTCCTTTTTCTTCTTCAATCCACTGCCGACGGTCGAAATCGACCGCCAACAGTCGATTTAAGTGGTACCGCACAGTAACGACCGATCCTCGTACCGATCAATTGTCGAACCGGTATGTACCGAGCGAAATGGGGCCTTACCGCTCAGTAAGGAAAACCTTGCCAGTGAGAACTTGAGTCACAGGGAATAGACAACAACGAAGCATCGGACGGCAAGGACAGAGAGTCGTGGGGGCGGAAGGCGGACAATACCAAAAGTTGAGGAGACTCAATAAGCGGCGGAGGAAGACTCGAAGGCAACGGAAGAAATGATCGACGACGAAAGCAGAGGGAGAAATTGACAGCGGCGAATGCGGAGGAGAAATCATTGGCGACGACAACAAAGAAAGAAGCATGTGTAGGGTTGAGAGTCGAGGTCGCACACTGATATAATTGCGTGCATTAGTTGGTTCAATCCAACCAACCTAAAGCGAGCACCTAGGCGGCGCCTCATTGAAGCGCACTGCCTAGAACTTAAATGAAGCGCTTAGGAGCCTCATTGAAGCGCACCACCTGGCCCTTAAACGACGCGCTCGGGCATTGCCTCGCCTCGCCCAAGCGCCTGAATGCTTTTTTCGATCATTGGTTTGTTTATAAAGTTCAATGGCCTATTATTACTAACTTCAACTTCAATTTTTCATCTGATAGTTTAGGCCTACTTAATATGTCAATCATCCTACCGAGCTGAGTTACGACAGTTTATTGCCTCAAAATAGCAGGTACAAATAGAAAACATAACCATCAAGTAAATGCATACCACTGGTCAGAAAGATTTGGACGGATAAAAGCATAGTAGTGTCCACCATGCACTCCACCACTATGAACAAGCACACTGCATATTTGATCAAAAGAAAGTTTATTAAAAAAACAACCACATCAATGATAAAAAAAAATTTTATTGCTAAAGCCATAGTCTAAGAAAAATCAACTTGAATCTAAACAACATCGATGCACAATAAGAAGATACTTTATTAGGTTTACATAAATAAACAACAATTTATTATGCCAATGTAAAGCTATGCCAAGCACATGTGCTCAATCTGCAAGTGGAAGCCACAATTTTTCATAGAATACTATAATAGACACCATTCTTTCACAAAATGATAAGACTGACTGACTCGAAGAGAAGTGCATAGAAATGCTATTACATTGAACTATATCCATAGTACCACTAAGGATTGTCATGCCAATAGGCACATGTCAACATAGGCCAAAACATATGGCACTTGAGATGTATTGGAAAGTGCCATACTAAATCATACCAAAAGTTCCAAACTAAAGCTAAGTCACTTTTTAGCCTATGTTGACCTGGGGAATTCTAGCAAATGCCACACCAAACCATACCAAAAGTTCCAACATATAGCTAAGCCATTTTTTAGCCAATGTTCACTGCCACAATAGAGAATAAATGGGGGAAGAAAGTTACTGGCATGCTCATGCAAAGAAATGACAATCCTTGAATCCACAACACATCTTATATTGGCTTCTGTTCATAGTATGAACATATAATAATAGCTAGTATCTGCTCCCCTTTTGTAACATGGATGCCACTAAATACCACAACACCCCGTAACTCTTGTAGTACTTTTTCACAAACAAAGCAAATTGTGGCAATACATAGTAAAAACATGGGAAGTCAACCGAACAATAACAAGATAAATGTAGAAATCAGAAGATAAATGTGGTGTTGATATCATTTACAGGAGAAAAAAATCTGAACACAAGGAAGAGAAAGATGAGTAACTTCAAATTAAGAAAAGATAGAAAAACAAATAATATAATAATCATTACCTGTGAAGTGTGTATAGGTTGCGGACCCTTCTATCTGCGTCAGGAGAAAGATATTTGCCATTATCTCGATCAAGGTCTAATTGAACTGGAAACTCATAACGATCATTTATCTGCATAAGTTTTATGCAAGACAGTTGCCACAGTAAAAAGGTTGAAAAATAACAGATGTTAAATGAACCAAAGCACTAATAAAATAATCAACTCTAATAAAGTTGATGAAAAGCATAAAAATTAATGTTTATCCACATTTGACTTCTGAGTCAAAATGTCAAACATGAACAGCACTCCAGCAAGCAAGGACTTACAAAAGACCTCTAACCATTAAACTAGCACATGCTTACTTCACGATAGAACTTTATTCGGACCAATTAAACGTAACTTAGGAATTTAAAAAAGTGTAAATGCTCCATTTCAGATCCTCATATGATATACTTATGGTACTCATCGTTCCATACTACCTAAACAAATGCAGAAGTTCTATGATGTCAATGTACAGCTACTAAAGCACTATAAGGAACAACATATATACAGTATTCTCTAACTTAGCTTCAGCATAAAAAAACTTAAAAGTTGGATACAATTATAATTATGACTTTCTCTTGATTAAGCAATTAGATTTCAAGTAACCAATCTAGGTGAAATAGTGTTACCATCCTAAATGGATATCTGAATTTAAATGTACACTCCATTGAACATGAAAAGAAGATATATAAGAATCCACTAACTAAAAATCCATATTCAAATATTTCTTCTTAATATTGATTTGACCCCAGAAGCAGAACCACCAACCCAAAGCATGTTGCCGCCAAGGCAACACCCTGTATCTTTTGCACCTTAAGCCCAAGATTCCCTTTAGAAAATCACCTCAAGGCCAAGCTTCCCTCTAGAAACTCAATCATATAATAGATGCAATCTGTGCAAGGACTGTTATTTTTGTCTTCCTTTTACTTCAAGGTATGCATTTCACACTTCAATAAATTTGAACACAAAAGAGGAATGGATAGTTTCCAAATTTTATGTTGTTTCCAAAAATTATATTTTCGGTGTTCCTATTTAGAAAGAAGTACCATGATCCATGGTTTACTCTTATATGCATCAAAAGGTAATAGAAATTTTCGCAAGAACCAAGGTTCTAGATTTGATACTATAAACCAAGGTTCATTGTACCAGTCCGTACCGTATATAGAGCTCAACTCGGTACGATATGGTATGTCGGTACCGAGCGGTATGCACGGGCATATCGTTCAGTATATAGATAATACAATATAATATAAATATAATATAAGTAACAAAAATAAAAAAAGAGGCGACGTCGCCTTTTTCCTCCTCCCAGTGCGGGGAGAAGACATTGCTTGCTTGTCACGAACTTAGCTGGTTTGTCTAAGTCGTGCAGCACCCTTGCGTGTCTATCTGAAAAGGTCAGCCTCCCCGAAACCTCCTAGGGTCCCTTAGGACCTACAAAAGAGAAAATGAGTTAGAGGAAACATTTCCCACAGGATCCACAAGCAACAACTTTAGCAAACACTTTATATAGCCAATACAAATTACAATCATAGACTTTACAAGCTCTGAACGATTGCACACAAAGGATCAAGGTCTATTACAGACCGAAGCCCCCACAAGTGTCTACATGACACGACTCTCATTTATAAGTCGAAACCGACCATAAAAGCTAACCAAGCTAAGGCTGCTAAGCCTACTACAAGTCCGCTACTTATTGTACAAAGCATGTATAAAAACCGATAGACACGGACAAGCATAAGCATTACATCGAACGCCTTGTCTATTTTTTTGTCTATGACATTCTCCCCCACTTATTCCTTCGACGTCCTCTTCGAAGCCGTTATAGATATTGCATCTCCTCGCCTTTTGCTGAATCTTTTAATCTTCTGCTCTGGCTGCAACACGCCTCTTAGCTCCCAGTTGCTCTCTGCCGCTGCTGTTGAGTAGTCAAACTTTGATCCGCCATGTTGCTTCAGCTCACCAATGACTGACTCTGGCGTGAGGTCAGCTGAGTTGTGTTGATCCTTGTTGATTCTTGTGGATACTTTTGATAAAGGAAAAGACCTTCCTTATTTTGCACCAATATCTCAAACGTCTCATGCCACTTGAACTGGATGGATGCTTTTTAGAGCTTTAACGAGCATCATCTCGCAGATTTTAAAGTTTTTGAGGTCCTTCCTTTACAAAAATGACCAATCGATTCTTCTTCAACTTAGTTGTCGCTTTCAAGTAGGTTCGTATCGCTTCCGCTTTTGATTGACAATCTGTTGGGAAATGAATGGGACAATCACTATTGGTGAGGATTTGACAACTATTGTCTTTAAACAGGTTTCTTTGAAGGGTCTTTGAACTTGTGCAAAGCTCCGCTGCTTGATAGATAAAAGAACTGGGGTACTTGGTTTTGCCCATTCTCTTAGGAGTTGAGAAGGCAAAATTACTTGACTTCACTCGCCTCCTCGAGGTTGTACTTCATACATCGAGTTGGTTACTAGTCTTCGCATGCTCTTTGCTCACACTTCTGAAGCACCCGAAGTGTTTGCACTCCTTACGTTGAGTAAGCTACTATGATTCACCTTCTCTCTGCCATCAAACTTCCGAAATGCAAGAAGTTTTGCCCGAAAAGAGCAAACCTTCACCCCAACTTGGAGCAAGTCTTTAATAGTTTTGGTCGTCTTTGTTGCCTACTCCTCTGAGTAGAAAAGGTACAACACCACGCACTGCCTACTTCGTTTCTTGGTCAAGTACTCCTGCATCAACCCGAAGTCCCCCACTTTCGACTATCTTGATGAGAAGCCCGTTGACACCGATCTTATAAAGTTCCTTGGCCTCTGCTCTTCTGCCTTGTCCTAGTACTTGGAGTTTGCCTCTGCATTCTCCACCTCCTCGACCCCTTTCACGACTAACGCTCTTCATGCGTGAGAGCAAGGGATTGATGACTTCACGGAAGTCCTACCCTTGTGATATCATGCCGTTGTCAAGCCCATGGTCCTACTATTCGTTGCCTTGCATCTACGCCCCTTTCTTCGCGATCGACAGATCCGCCTCTACGACATTGTAGCACTCCTTCGAGTCCACTTCCTTTCTGACCGAAGCTTTGCTCTCGGGTAGCTGAGCCCCTATGGACTCATCGTCGCTTCCTCGCCCTTTCGACCACCTGCTTCAACACCCCTGTGTTCTCGAGCACTTGCAAGAGTTCCGATCGCCTTGGGATGGCCACGAACACTCTATCATCCAAATACAAGCCCTTGCAAGAGTACCGAATTCTTCGAGTTCGCAATTCCCCTCACCTCTGTGAGGTTCGCACAACTCTTTCGCTCGTTGAGTAACACATCCCACTTTGCACGGTCTCATCTTTTATCAACCCCTAGCTTGCCTTGAGCACAGTCAAGTTTGGTTGTCAACGTCGAGCCGTAGCTCAAACTCAACCATCTTAACCTTTATGCGCTATACATTCTTTCTAGCTTACTTGTCCTCGTGGTGCCTCTCGCGCAAAGAGTTAGCCATTCCTCTGAATGCCAATTATGGATGTCCGCTCCTCCGAGTGACCTCTTTCCCTACATCTCAATGTCCGTTTCTCCCAAACAATCGCGCGTGTTGGATGCCCTCCACACAGCCCAACTAGGTCGCCCACATTTGCATGACAAGTGTTTCTGCATGCACTTGTCCCGCTCTGATACCATCTGTCACGAACTTAGTTGGTTTTGCCTTAAGTCGTGCAGCACCCTTGCATGTCCGTCTGCAAAGGTCATCCTCTCCGAAACATCCTAGGGTCCCTTAGGACCTACAAAAGAGAAAATAGGTTAGAAGAAACATTTCCCATAGAATTCACAAGCAACCACTTTAGCAAACACTTTATATAGCCAATACAAATTACAACCATTGACAAGCTCTGAACGGTTGCACATAAAGGATCAAGGTCTATTACAGACCGAAGTCCCCACAAGTGTCCACATGACACGACTCTCATTTACAAGCCGAAACCAATCATAAAAGCTAACCAAGCTAGGGCTGTCAAGCCTGTTGCAAATCCGCTACTTGTTATGTAAAGCATGTATAAAAACCAATAGACACGGACAAGCATGAGCATTACATCGAACACCTTGTTTACATTTTTGTCTATGACACGTTGGTGTCGGATCGCGCGGGCGAAGAGCAACACCGAACTCCAGGTTTTTCTTCTCCCTCTTCTTCTCCCTCTTCTTCTTTCTCCCTCCCTCAGCTGATACTGCCCGAAATCGACCGCCAATGATCAAAATCGACCGTTACCGCCCGACAATCGATTTTGAGTGGTAACGAGGCGGAAACAACCACAATCAGCAAGCGGTCCACCTACTGGTCAACTGGCGGACCAATACGTACCACCCGGTACATGCAGTATCGATCGGTATTGGATTCCTTACTGGTCGCTCGCCAACTAACCGGTACGTAGACTGCCCGCTACCGGGTGGTATCGATCGGTATTGCACTCCTTGCTATAAACCCTGTTTTAGTTCATTCCCATCCAATCAAAAAAACATTTTTGATGAGTCTTAGTATATTTATCAATTTAGTTATGATATGCATATTGGTCCAGTCTTCAACATCAAGAAACAAAAGAACATATAATCGATAAGGCTTCCACCAATGCAAGATTTGGGAAGGATCAATGTATGCAACATTAGAGAGGTTATTTCATTGACTCGAAAGTGAAACCCTTTGTGCTTAAACTTAATCACTTAGGTCGCAAGGGGGCAACCTTACCATTATAATATCTTTCCGTCCTCAATATCAATATAATAAATTTTGTAACATTGTGTATCTCAATGCAAAGTTTCTGTATTGTTTAAGTTATACTTGCATATAAACATCAAAAAATATGAAACTGAGAATGGAAAGTATTTAATGTATGAGAATAGAGCTAAAATCTACGGACAAGTTTATTACTTTTCATACCAACTTTTCACTTTGGCAACAAGTCTCCTATCCAGATCAAAAGCATGAAATATGTGATCTAGTGAGGAATCAGTATGAAGTCAATGCTGGCAACAGAAAATAAGCATGCCTTTGCAACTGTCCCAACCTTAATCATAGTATCTCGCATGAAATCATATTCAAAACGTTTGAGTTGAAGTTGCAAAACAGGGGGGAAATCAGCAAAGAGAACACCCTTCTTGGCATCCTGAAATGTACACAAGCTACTAGTTGAAATTCCAGAAAACATTGTAAAAATATGTATCACGGGATAATGTAATATACTTGTTATTATAGAAAAACAAGATAAAAAGATAAATGAACCATACACCTAAACTGCACAGGCTAGTAATGCCTAATGTAATTCTTTAGTACTTCAGATTCTTCTCCATTTAATAAAAAAATTCCATAACAGACTGGCACGATTAAACCAAGGCAGAAACAGTCAGCGAATCTTTCTCAGTCTGTATATGTAGAAATTTATACAACCTGTTACTTGAGAAAAAATAAGCCGAAAGTCTGCAATTGCATTCAATCGGGCAAATAATGCTGCCTTACAGCGAGTGAAAGTAGCACAAATATTTATACCTATAGCACAAGTATTTATACCTACTACAGTCTACCTAATATTAAGTATTTTTAGCTCAGTAAAAAAAAGAGAAAAAGAAACAAGAAAATACATTTAAAATGGAAAATATATCAAACAGCTATATATTGTGAACAAATTGATGGACGTACAAAATTAATATGGTAAAGTTTTCTAGATAACACAAAGAACATGCACATAAAACAAAAGTTGCTATCAATTTATCTTTCTCTTTCTACATATCTTTTTGTAAAAAAACAAAAATAAAATAAAATTTTCCTTTACATTTCCAATTTTCTTCCGTTGCTGGCCATTATATATATTATATAATGACTGATTTTCCATTGATCAACTTCTTTCCTCAAACGAAAGCCAACTTCAATAATTTGAATATTTCATTTTCCTGGAAAGGATCTCTGCTACCTAAGCACAATCCCTTACATTAAATATTGTTCCAAAACAGCAAGAGGGTTCCGACTTAAGCTGTAAAAATACAATTATGGTTTTAGAACTAAGCAGTATTTTATCCAAGGATGACTAAAGCAACTAACCTGTAGACCATACTGTTCTGCATGATATTTGTTATCTCCTTCAAGACGCTCAACTTCAACGAACTTATCAAAAGAAGCATAAACATCATGACAACCTTTGACATCAAGCTGAAGATCTAAAGAAGTGGTTTCCCGTCAACTATACAGAGCACATTGTGCAGCTTAAAGCATAAAACAGTTCAGTTCTTATTATAGTTTCCTACCATAAAAAGACTCCTTTCTGCTAGATTTGTAATCAACATTAATGCACTCTATGTAATTCGTGTGATGACCTTCAAATAACTGTTGTATAGTGCCCTCAACAACAGTTCCCTGTGATTGCATCATAACCGGTCAGTATCTCCAGGTATCAAGATGCAGCTTGTTAGATGCAACAACCTTACCTTCATCTTGTCTTCCAACTTCTCACAAAGAACCCTATTGAGTTCTTGGACATCATGTTGCATAAAAGAATCATATGTATCCCATCCGAAAGATTTTGTCAAATCTTTTGTAGCAACACTGCCATCACTGTATTGGAGCTTATAAAACAAACTCTGCAGGGCCAATGGAATGCTTCCTGATGGCATATCATTCTCAGTTGTAGGCATATGGTACACAGCCTGAAAATCAAAAGAACATAACAGAATATCACTAATTACAGAGACCATGAAACAGGGAAGTATAAAATTTCGCACCTTCCTGAAATAAGGAATATGATACAAAGTCTGGAGAAGGGAATTCATGTAACAGGTAGCGCCCTGGTTCTTGAGACCAACATAACCTGTCTCCTTTTTTGAGTCATAAGACCAATAATCAATGACTCTGCGAACAGCAACATCAGCTTCAACTACTACAGTATCATTTGCTAGAAATCCTCTGCTTGGGTCATATAATTCACTTAGAGGCATAAACGATGTGAAACCCCAATCACTTTCACGTGAGTTAAATTGGTGTTGGGTGTCTGCAACCAAGAAAATGTTAATCCCATAACATTCAGCTAAAATATAATTTTATCTCTGCATATAGTCAAATAAGGACACCGAAACTATTTCCACATTAAATGATATCAACTGGAACAAGAGAGTATATCAATCACAAACTTAACCCATATTACAGTTGAAGTGTGATTTGAAGGTAAAGCATAGCTCGCAAATCAAATTACATCATCCAGAAAATAAGTGTGAAAATCTCACTGAAGTTGATGCAAACTCATGGTTCACAAGTTGCAATTTTAAGGAGGGGCTAATTTAATCAGTTAAACTGATTCTTATTGAGAGAAATTAATAATCTGCTGGCAAGTTTGCTTCTTCTTGTGGGGTCGGAATAACAAGTATTACTTCATCCTCAGAGACAAATATCTACTTGCCTCAACAACAATCAACTCCTGAATATCGCAAGACACGTAATGGTTCATTTCTCAGTAACTTAGCAATGCATAACATATCCTGCCAACCAGTCAACAACTTGATTTGTTTTTCTGAAACATATGAAAAGCCCAAAGGATGTAAACACAGCCCTTGCCTCCAAAATATCAAAAAATACTGGTTGGATTTCTCTTTGGCGACCTTCTCCAGTGTTTATTTTATCAAGCTAATTAATATATGAGTCAAATTGCATAAAATAATTTTAGGTTAGAAGTAGTGGATGACATATTATATAATAACCTAAGCCACACAAAAGAAGTCCAACATATGGCCGAAACCACGAACAAACCTTGCCTGCTATTGCAAATAGTGACTTGTTTCTCATGATTCTGGTTCGCATTTTGTATCTTAAAAAAGACGAACCAAAATTGAACAACAGAACACCTGGCCTCGGAACAGCCAGCAGACAGAAATGGAAGAACCGCCCAAGGAGGTCAACAGGTCCACCAACTTTGGTTCTAAGCATTCTGAGGTAAAGAAGATAAGAGAAAGAAGCAGAAAGAAGACCAAGGACAGAAACAAGCTAGTTGGCCTGAAAAATGCTCCCTTCACTATGATTATTAATAAAAGTGTGTCTGGTTTCTTTCAGTTCAGCAACCACATCAGCAATCGAATCCTTTTCCTACTTCAAACATGTTCCGTGGATGACCTTCAAAAGTAATTAAGCAGCTGAATGACATTACCCATTATTTCCTCTCAGCACAGCCTTCTTTTCACTTCTATTAATATCAGGGCTATGAGCAGTAGGAAACATTACCAACAACTTTTAAAATCATTGCAAACCACATTTTTAACTATTAAAATAAGAGGAAAAAGTTACAAGAAATACAACAAAATAGAAGATTGATCCTAGACTAATATAACCCAATTCTAAAATGATTTAAGGGATCAGGATCCAACCTAAAAATTGCAATTGGTTATGAAGATCAATTTGATTCAATCAACCTCACTTGTTTGCTGAAACTAAGCGCAGGCTTACCTAGGACAGAGATCTCCCAGAACCTAAAGCTAATCTTGAAACATCCTAGACATCTACAGTTCTGATGTATCAAATCAGGTGTCACCATCACCAATCAATCATAGATCTGAAAGTGAAAACTCATTTCCAAGCTAACTTGAAGAAGATTCCTGGTTTCCTTCATCTTTAAGCTACCTACGAAGTGTTAAACTGATCAGAATGGATTGCTCCTTAAACCATGTACTTAGCAACAAATAAATGTATGCATTGACTTCTTTTGGTGCAGAATCTAGAATTTCAAATTTCCAGTATAATCCAATCTTTGCGATTATTTTCATATGCAACCCTCGGAAATTCAGATTGACAGATTCTTGCAACTTTTCATATGCGATTATTTTCAAATCAGGGGTAAACCCATCCCTGATTTCTCCTTTGGTGCCATAAAGTTGCCGCCAAGAAGAGGATACAGTTGCCGTCAAAAAAATTGCTTTTTCATCTTAAATTCAATCATAGAGCATTATCCTAACTAATCAAGCATGAACAGTCAAATTTTTCCAACCGCTGATTTAGCTTTTAACATAAGTTGATGGTTTAATTCCGAGCAGGAAGATCACATCCACCTGATTGCTATCAGCAACACAAACAGCAGCTTTCAGGTAAAACAGCCACTTTACTCTTGCATTATGTAAAGTAATTTCCATGGTGCGGCTTACACCCCAAACTAACTGACTAGATGGGAGTATCTTAGGACAGATGGTAAGGACCACTCTGAAAAAAGAGAACTCATTGCTTTTACTTTTCATGTGCACAGCTCTTTCTGTATAAGACTATTAAGTAACTAGACCTTTTCTCAACTCTAACTGATTCCTCTTGATCTTCATATTGAGCTAACTTCAATTCCTTTTACAACTCTTTTAAATGAGAGTTTAAAGCCACCCAATCAATCTTTCAGATTGTTTCTACAACAATGAAAAATATTATGCCAAGAAATGCAGAACTAAAAAGATAAAAGATCAAAAACAATAGAAAAAAAAGATCTGATTGCCTAATTACTCTAACTACTCAATTTCTTTACCGCAAAAAAAAAAAAAAAGAAAAAAGCGACTCACGGATCAAGAACGGACAAGTCAGGGTAGTCATGGGGATCAAGAAAGGAAAAGGAGACACTACACATTTCCAAATAAAGCTTATGTGAGTATGTCATAAACATGGCTAACATCTATCTCCTGGATGTAGAATGCAAGTCTAGTGAAGCAAACCACCATGAAGTCAGTCACAAAACTCCTAAAGACGAGATCTTATCCCAAATAAACTCTCATGCAATGAACAAAGAAGAAAGTGTGTATGATTAAAAAGCATCAATATATATGTCACTGTACAAAACAATATAATGTTTTATTTATCAAATCATCCAGTGATATCACTGGTCACCACCACCTATGCCTTTAAGCTAGCCTAAGCACCTAGTGTATTTAGGTTTCCCACAATTCCACCACTTATGCATGTAGACGGAACCAAGGCAGCCACCTATGCCCTGAAGCCTGCTTATACATGACCATTATTGAAGGAACATGGGACAAGGTGGAGCCAAGCTAGAAGGCCTGCTTAGAAATGGCTATTACCAAAGTGTAATAGGATTTGGTTCAGAAAACAATGATAGGGCAACGACACATCAATTTAAGTAATGTCGCATGCCCATGTTCTTTTATCAAAAAATAAAAGCAACAAGTAATTGTTTTACATTCTTGCACAACAGACAGTAAATGTTAAAACCATCTTAATATGAATGTTTTTTTGACATGATGTATGCCATTAATTAATGATTATGCATCTATTTAGTTTCTACCTTGCCTTAACCAGTATCTTAAAAAGTATCTTCAAATGAAACACCTTTCGAAGGGATATTAGGCAATAGATTTAGCAAGCCTTAGGATTATAAAAGGTCTCTTCAAAAGGGATAGTAGGAAAAAAAAAATAGCTAGTCTTAGAGATAAATAGAATGATGACCAGAATGAACAACAGCAGATAGAAGATCCATTCTATATAATTTGTCATAAAAAGTTATGCTAGATTGCATATGATATATTATATGTTTGACTAAACTTTAATGTCAGAATTTATATATTGTCAAGAATGTGTCTGTACTTAATTTTAATATTGAATCAGTATTATTTTTATGCGTATTTTCTAGGTTTCACCTGTCCGGCCTTTTAAGGGACGAATATATATGCCAGTGCAGGCACTTTGAGAACGTAAACTTAACTCTGTAAGCATGAGATGTCACCCAACCTCAGTATTTCCCAATTATCATGAAGAACTAATAGGCAATTTAATATAAATTGGAAAGCAACCCTGAACAAAATCATCAAATCCTCCAATATACCTTTTCTTATTGAATACTTGCTTTGGATTTGATTGACCACAGCCAAACTGAACTGTGCAAACCTACTCCACCCATATGGTAGGCTTGCTGAATCGGCAACATCCAGGTACATCGACAAATAATCAACATTATTACCTTTTGGAAAGATCAGCACTCTCCTGTCGCAATCAATACAGGTAAAAAGGGAAGAAGAAATGTGTTGCCTTCAATTAAGAATCCAGATACAAAAGTAAGCAGCAGAAGTCAGAAAAAGATATATACATACCACTGGTAGCCACCCACTACAAAGGTATCAGAGTAGAGCTTCTTGGTATTCAACCTAGAGAAATTCTCAATTGTCCATGTAAACCTGGAGGACGAAGGCTCCTCTACCTGATGGTTCTCAGCGGTACTAGTAGTTTCACTCTGAGCAACTGTGCGGAACATAAAACAAACAAATCAGAACCCTGAAAACAACACTTACTGAATAACATAATATCGGCATTAGAAAAGCCATATACGAACGAAAGAATAAACCAGACTCAATCCAACAAAATCTCAATTCAAGATCCTTGTTACTAAGAGGAACAAAACCAAGATCAAGGCTAACCTTCCATTGGCTGGGGCCCTTCCGCGATCTCCGGGCGTGGGACCAACAACTCGTCGTCCTCCTGCTGAAAAACGGCGAAGGAAAAAAGAAAAGAATCAGCTCCCGAGCAGCCGAATCGAACCCTAGATGTCAGATTCGGGGATGCAATGGGGATCCAATTCGACCGGACTCGCGAGCCATATACCTGACCCAAACCCTAAGAACTCGCCGAAATCGATATCAAGAAAAGGATCAAGCAAATAAAGAAGGGAACGAAAAGGATCAGGAGTAAAGAGCCAAGTGGAGCCGAAGGTTTGTGAATCGATGAATTAAGGTGGTGGTGGTGGCACGTACATCGAGAGACGGTGGAGTCGTCATGGTCATGGAAGGCGGGGCGTCGGAAGAGCCGATCCGAGGCGGAGGGCGTCAGGGATCGGCCGCGGAGACGATCAGAGACGGAGACTGAAGCAGAGAACGAGAAAAACCGGCAGACGAGGAGTACTCAGCGGCGAGAGACGCCACCGAAAAGAAATGGTACCTCAAGGGGACCGAAGGTTTTATTACCGATGGGGTTATTCCTGTAATTTAAAAGCCCAAGAAGGAACATAGAAGTCTCTCACGTACACATATAACGTTTTGTACCCTCCTGTAAAAAAAAAAATAACTATATTATAAAATTAAACAAAAAATACAAAGCAATAAAACAATTAACTATATTTTAATTTTTGAAATTTAGTTTCCATTAATAATGAAATACTGATACTGTTTATTCAAATTTATTTCCAACATAAACAAATATATATTATAAACTAAGACAGCATAGCATAAATAACGATAAATAGTGCGGATGCTCATGTAGCAACCGTATCAAACCATCTTGAATTTTAGGAATCTGAAGTAGTCGTCGAATTTCCAGGATTATAGATGACATATATTTTTGAAGTTTCCATATGATTCAAAATCGAAGAACAATATCACTTTGAAGACAAGACAGTAATTTTTTGTTGACAAATATTCTAAATTTTTTTGTCCGCACTTCTCCCCTGACAAGCGTCGAGAAGAGACGAGGGGGTTGTCACGGTCATGAGCGCCATTGGTGAGCAGATTTGATGCGGTGTGATTGGGATCAAGGTTTCTTTTAATCTTTATGAAATCCTCAAACAAAATTCATGTAAATACTTAATCTCGTTCCCGAAAAATATATATATATCAAAACGAAGCAGAAAAAAGATAGATACAACCTTTTTTTATATATACAAATGTGATTATGCATGACAACTAATTAGTGAAATTGAATGAAACCTCTTTCGGATTCTACAAAACATAAAGTCGCTCGGAAAACCAAAGAACTATTGATTATAAAGAATAACAAATAATTAATGGGGATGCACTCGAGAAGGACAGGAAGGTGGAAGATGACGAGGATCACAGCAGATACCAGCAGAAAAGAGAATGGAAGGAGACGACGACGTGTGACATCAACTCAACAAATTGTTCCTTCCAAGCGACCACCGCTTCATGGTCTGGGAAGAAGATGAGATCAACGAACTGTCGAACGCTTAACCTGTTGGACTAACAACAAAAATTATAAAGAATTACCTGCATATTTTTGAGATTATATTTGGACGATAAATGATCTAAACGAGGAAGATTATATTTTAAAAAAGTAATAGCAACTAAAAATTAAATACGATTAAGCAGCCAGCATCGAAGAATAATTGCGTAAAAGCAACAACGTTCTCTTCGTCTATGCCAATAAAGCATGTGTATCTTTAACATGTCCCGGTGAGTCGGTGTTCGAGCCTCTGCGTTGTCTCTGATGAAGTCCATTTTGGGCTAGGTTTTTTTGGCGTCCCGGTGAGTCGGTGTTCGAGCCTCTGCGGTGTCTTTAGGGTCCGTCGTCTTGTTGGCGTCGCTGTCTATCGAGATCTCCTCGCCTAGGTTTCTCTCTTACTCCGATCCATTCCATGGCGGAGAACGCTGTGCCGCCGGTGGAGACGGAGGAAAAGCGGTCATGGGCCGACGAAGAGTCGGACGAAGAGAAGGAAGCCGCCGCGCCGCCTTCGCAGGCCGCCGATGAAGCCCAGCCCTCGGAGTTGAAGAAGATCGAGTCGCTCTCCATCTCCGACGGGAAGGACAGCGGCGAACGTCTGCTGGATGATCCCGACGATTCGGAAATTAAAGCGGTAAGGCTTCGTATTATTGTTCTCGATATAGTATAGTCCGTTGTTAGGCTTTTAAGCTGTTCCATTCCAACTGGGTTTTGATGCTTTGCATCGGATGGTCTTGTCGGTATCGAGGGGAAATCGTGTGACTGGATTAGCCTTTCGTGAAATAATGATTTATACATTGAATAGGTTACATCCGGTGATACTGTCTACACTTCTGCTGTGACGTTCGAAGACTTGAAATTGTCGGATGAGCTCATCAAAGGGTTGTATGTTGAGATGGGTTTTAGTAAGCCTAGCAAAATACTGGCATAACTTCGATGTGTGCTATTCCATCTGATTCTGCTAATTATATTCCAATAAATAAACGTCCACCAGTAACTGAGCAAGTAGTGATTGGCACTCCGGGAACCATTAAGAAGTGGACTTCAGCAAAGAAATTGAGCACAAGGGATGTGAAGATACTTGTTTTTGATGAGGCAGATCATATGCTAGCCGAGGTAGCTCTTCATACCATATTTTAAAACTCTTAACTAGAGATAAATTACTTCATCAATGAATAGTTTTGCGATGCCTCCTCAACAGGACAATCATTGATGGTTTTCTATGACAGTACAGTTTTTAAGTTTGTACCTTTGTTGTGCATGCTATACAATATCTTGCATTGAACCTGCATTTCTGTTTTATCTTGAAGGCATTTGACTCGATCCTATGAAACCTGGTCTATCCTGGCCAATCACTAGTTGTCCCTAATTGATATTAAACTTTTTTAAAAGAAAATTAATGAAGAAAAAAAAAATAGCCACACTATTTGATCTAATCCTGAATCATGTGATCAATTTCAGTCCTAATTATTGTAATTTACTAATACCTGAAGGTATCCATAAATCTTTAAATGAGGAATTATTGTTATTTTCCTAATAAACTCATTTGTCTGTCTTCAAAGTGATCTGTTGATGTTTCTCAGGAAATTATTTTGATAAGCTTTGGTTTCATGTCATTTGTTTACTTCTATCTTTGTAGGTATCTTTCTCGGATTATTTTGTTTGATTGTCTGTCTTATTTTTTTTGGGACAGGATGGCTTTAGGGATGATTCTGAAAGGATCATGAAAGAGATTCAAAGAAGCAGTGGTGGTTGCCAGGTCTGGTTTTTATAATGCAGTTACATTTCATGTTTAGGATTGTAAATTCAGCATGATTTTCTTCTTAGTTTGTTTATGCAGGATCTTTTCCAGATCACATTGCAAGCAGTTTACAAACTGATGCATATCTAGTTACTGGCCCATATCTAGTAACCCGGATTTTAAAAGTAACCAGCAGCAACAAGGTTCTTGCCTGACAGAATATATCATCAACAAGATAATAACTATGTGTCATGTTGTCATATATTTATGTAGTACTGGTAATTATGTCTTCCTCCCATAACAGGTGAATGGTTGCACCTTGCTTGGAGTTGCCTGAGAACAGCAAACCATACATGTATTTAAGGTCATAGGGTTGGGTATCCGGGACAACTATGCTGAACAGTAAGCATCACCATTTTTGTTCTTTTAGGAAATCCAAACAAGGAAGTTGTTTGTGGGTAGCTCATATGTGGCTCAATGTTGATAAATGACAGGGTTTGCGTGATTAAGTAGAAAGGAAAGGGGACCCAGGGAGCACGTGCATCCTAGCTTAGCCATACATATTTGTTTCAACACAGAAGAGCCCTAACCTCAAAATAAAAAAGAAAAACAATAGTATTTTTAAAGTACGCCCACTTAATTCAAAAGTTGATCAACATAAATATTGAGAAGTAATTTCACAGTTCTTTTATTCTTTGAACTAGTTTCTTAAGTTGGCCATATTGGATTGCTGAAGCAATGTAGAGGTTACGAGATTTGATGTCTTGCACCAATCTGGTCTTGTCTCAGACCAAATTACACCCACCTTATAGTCTCAAACTTGGGGTGATGACATTTCTCCTTCCTGATTCCTAGAACATCAATGGTTTCCTTTCGTCAATAGGTTTCCATGCATGTTAATTTGTTTTTCTATCTTTGTTGAACCTAGCCTATGATTGTATAAATTCTAGCCTTACTTTCTTTTTAATTTTAGACAGTGATTTAAAAATTGTTAGGCGCTAAAAGGCGCGAAGGTCCCAAAACGCCGCAGGCGCTAGGCACTCGCCCGAGTGAAGCTAAGCGCTCTAAAATATTAAAATATTAAAATATAAAAAATATATAATATAATTAATTAAATATATTTTTTTTAAATAAAAAATTTGATATTAAATTAAAAATAAAGATTAACAGTGTTAAGATCTAAATAATATACTGTTAACAACAGTAGGGAAGGGTAGAGACCGGAGAGGTCGTAGTGAGAAGTCGAGTCGCAGAGCGACAGCGGTGAGTCGCGACGAAGAGGCGGCGGTCGAGGACGGTAGAAGGCAGCGGATAGCAGTAGTGGCAGCGTAATCGTGTCACGAATAGCAACAAGCAGTGGATAGTGGCAGTGGCAGTGGCGGCGGACAATAGCGAAAGCTGAGGAAACTCAATCGGCAACAGAGAAAGACTCGAGGCGGGAGAAATCGTTGGCTGCGAAAGCAGAGGGAGAAATCGTCAGTGAACGCAGAGGGAGAAATCGTTGGCAGCGGCAACAAAGAGAGAAGCATACGTAGGGTTAGGAGTCGAGGTCACGCGTTGATATAACTGTGTGCATTAGTTGGTTCAATCAAACCAACCAACGCGTTGCCTTATATCAACCGAGCGCTCGCTCGAAGTGCCCGACGCTTGGGCTCGGGCGAGCGCCTACGCAGCGTCTCATTGAAGTGCCCCGCCTGGCCCTTAAACGAGGCGCTCGGGCCTCACCTCGCCTCACCTGAGTGCCTAGGCAAGCGCTCGAACGTCTTTTTAAATCACTAATTGTACATTAATGTATATCTTACTATAATATGCTTTTATATGTTCTCTAATTTTTGAATTAATTTCTTTGGTTGTTGGTATTAAATTTTGTTGTACCTAGAGTTTTTGCATTATACTTTATGCACCTTACACTTTATTCCTCTTCTGTATGTTGTTTGTTACATTTTTCTATATCCTTTCAATTCTGAATTTGCTTTTTCAAATTGTAATATAATTGTTGATGCTTACCATCTCTGTTTTGGATATAAAATGACCTTTGTGCAATTAACTTTTCTTTATTTACAACCTTTCTCTTCTCTTTCCTCTCGATTGAACATAGATGCATAATTCTAGAATAGTAGGCAACCATGAGCTTTGAAGCTAGATGCTTGTGTAAGTGTTCTGTGCAAATTTTGCTTGTAGTTCTTATTTTTTGATACCGGTTCTTTTCATTTGCCAACTTTACTGATGTTCTTGGTATTGAGGAGATCTCCTGAGACAATATAATGTTAAGATTTGCAATAAATTCATTTCCCATGTATTAAGACTTGATGGTATAACTTCATGTGAGACTTTCTCCCCCAGATCCTAGTTTGTGAAAACCACTTTGCAAATTTCCCAATATATTCAAACCTTGAAGTGCTAGCAGAAAGTAAATTGATTGTGAGACTGTCTTCATAGTGGAGATTCTCAGGAATAAAGGTGCCATTTCAGAATTTGCTAGAGAGGAATTTTTTTTTCATTAACTTATAAAATCCATTCAAGATTTACCTGGGAATTATTGGAAAATTAGATATCCAGATAATTTCCGGGTGAAGTAAAACAGATAACAGCTTGTAAGCTAGGAATTTGTTTAATAAAAAAAAAACAGTTAATGAAAGGTAGTAAAAAAATCTGGTATTATTCTTTGCTGGTCATCTCTGGCACCATGAAGCACATAGAACAACTGTGTGCAGTCATTCACACTAAAGTCCTTAACCATGTGTTCATGACATATCTAGTTGCAAAATTCAATGGACTCTTAGTTCCATTAATTAGAGCTAGCTTTTTGCACAATCATTAAGCCTCCTGCTGAATCATTGTTATCATTCTGTCCTTGTTTAAGAGTGAAGATGATGTGTTGTGCATAAGTTGTTATAGTAACTATATTTCCCATAATTGGTACAATGTCTACTAACCTTGTAGTTAGTAGAATTTCTTATTGAGCCTTGTGGTTGATTTTCTTACAGTTTATGTATTCACTTGTGTAATCATCAACAATACATGTGGAGCCTCGCAAACTACTTGAGTTTACTGACTTGTTTGGTTTGCTCTAACCACAAGAATCATATGTAGCTTAATAAATGCTAATGAGGTCATAGACTGTAATACTTGGGATATTTCATATTTTCTTTCATTTCGTCTCTGTCATAGTCAGTCTTATGTTACTGTGAAATTGCTGCTAATAATTGAAATAGATGAGGTTGAACTTATTGCTCTTTTTCTTGATTTTTGTTATTAGGTGCTTCTTTTTTCTGCTACATTCGATGAGGCAGTCAAGGCATTTGTATCAAGGGTAATCAAAGATGGAAATAAAATATCGTTGGAAAAAAGTAAAGCAATATTTATTTATGTACAAGCAAGAAGACAGAGACAAAATTATAAAAGAATTTAAAGATGGACTAACGAAAGTCCTCATTACAACTGATCTCCTTGCTCCAGGTTTTGATCAAAGACAGGTATTGAATTTATTTATGTACAAGATAGATTTTAAATTTATTTATTTAGAGATAGATCTTTGAAATCAATAATTCTTATGCTTTTCTTGTTCTGGTGAAGGTTAATTTGGTTATCAACTATGATCTTCCTATAAAGCATGACAATCCATCAGAACCAGATTGTGAACTATATCTACATAGAGTTGGTAGAACTGGCTGCTTTGGTAGCAAGGGTAATTTTTATCGATGCTTTGGATAATATCACATCCTCAACCATTGATTTTTTCAGTTATAATAACTATCATTTAGACCCATTGTTCTAAAAAGGTCGATGCAGCTGCATTTGCATGTGTAGCCATATGACCCGGCTTATCCAGCTGCATTTGCATGTTGGGACATCACAGATTCTTGTTGCTTGCAGTTTTACAATTTTTATTGTAACTTCTCTCTTAAGTTATAATAAATTACGATAGCTGATCTTTGTGATTACGGGCACTACGTATGTTGATATATTGATCGGTTCACCACTGATTGAATGAGCCTTCTATTGGTGTAGGAGATATCTGTAAGAGCTTCCCGTGCTGGGGTTGGATAATTCCAATCAGGCCACCTGCATCGCACGCAAGTTAGCGGACCTAAAGTTCAACACAACTTTGTTCCACGCACAAAAGACGACACGAGTTCTCGCACATCAGCAGGCTAAAGTTCAACAAAGCAGCAATTTTACAAGGGATCTATCTCATGACTACTTCACTCATACACCGAGAGAGACACAGAGACAGAGACAGAGAGAGAGACAGAGAGAGAGAAGGGTGGTCACAAGTATCACACAGCAAACAAGACTACTGACGTCATAAATCCGACCATCTTCAAGCAGAAGATGGCCATCAGAAGCAGCCTCCCATGTTCAAGATCCCGCTCATGATCACCGGCACGCCGCGCTCCGCGCACAGGCACTTGAGCTTCCACTCCGGTATCACCTCGCTCTCGCCCCGACCGCTCCTCTGCCACCGGCTCGACGACGCGCTCCTCGAACTCTGCTTCCCATGCTCACGTTGCTGCTGCTTATGCTGCTCGCCTCTTCCCGCAGCGCTTTCCTTGGCCACCTCCTGTGCCGCTGAAGCCATCTCTCGCCCGCCGGAGGCACTCTCCTGATACAGATCTATCCCACACTTGGAGATGGGAGCCTGTTGCGATGCTTTAGGATAAAGATCCCACGAAGCGTGATGATGGATTTGTTTAAGGCGATAGGAGCACCACTTGTTCTTTTGTACGCCTGCTTTGACGCGAGATGTCGCAGAAACATGACACGAGGCGGATGCTGTCGGCATGGAACCATAGAAAACGTCACAGTGTCGTTCCTGTGGATAGAGATAAGAACGGGAAGGTCTCGCGTACGTATGCATAAATGTTGTATTTATCCTTCGTGTTTTTTTTTTTTCTTATCTATGCGAATAGAGTCAAGTGGCTTAACCATATTAATTCTCTTTGACGCAGGTGTTCTTCTAAAAATTGTAACACATCCTAAATATTTATAAAAAATAAATAAATTTATGGATGAATTAAAAAAATCTTTTCAAAATTTTTTACAGAGAACTCTATTCTAAAAATAATAATAATATTTTTTAATAACTATTTTACTCATATAAGTCATCGCCTATTACTCCACCTCGTCAATCATCCACCTTCGCCCTTAACAGTTGCTCTTAGCATTCACACGAACATCATCACCCATAACCTTCAACGACTTCGCTCATAGACTCACCTTTTCCACTCACTCACAATCCTCACCATTGATTGTAGAAGAGGAAGGAAGCGGGCATGTGATTGACAATATATAATAACGGAGAGGGGATCGTCAAGTGATTTTACTGTCACTCACAGGGGAAGGAAGGCAATGCATGCCTTCCCTGATATTGCCTCATGTGAGGGTTGCAGCAAAGCACGCAATGACTAGGTCAATAGAATTAGCGAAGGCGACTATCACTGGTTGAACGTGATGGTGACCCTCATGAAAGAATGGGCAAGATGATCTTTTCATATGGGTTGAGAATTCTCTTGGGATTTTTTTAAAGTACGAGTGCTTTGCAAAAAAGTTAAAAGATTATGAGCTTTTTTTGCCTAAATTTATTATCATTAATTTTAATTCAAGTATTTTATCAATGATTTGAACTCTTTTGTGACGTGATAAATGACTATTATTATGACAAATGATTATTCTTAGACATCATATCACAGAATGAAGATGTTATTGAAGTTTACTTGAATTTTGGACTAGTGGTATATACTCGAAACAAATTATCTTATGTTTCAATAGAAAAAATTATAATATCATTTGATAGGAAAAATATTTACGAGAATAAAAATATTTTTATGAATAATTTATGTTATGAGAAATGTTTCATTGATCGTAAATGGTTAGGTGAAGACCTAACTATAAAATATGAATACAAACATGGTTATCGAGGTCGAGTATTTTTTTTATCCACCTTCAAAACACACCACAGGAACTAATTAAGTCAAGAAAATACTGATCTTTATGTATGGAAGCCATTCTAGATTCGGATCCATATCGAAAGAATTAAACTCCTTAGGACTATGAATCCTCTGAAAGAGAACATCAACATTGGATGATTAAATCACTCAAAAAAATTTACATGTTCAGGGTAAAAATATTTTTTCAATTAATAATCAAATTTTGTTTACTTTTATCGGCAAAAGATTGAAATTTAAGAATTGCAATGGTATAAATGTGAAGAAAACCCAAATTCAAAAATAATAGTTTGTTTTTGGTACAACAAATACCAAACTATTTTTTTCTTTTTTAGAGAAATAAAGTCAGATGAAATTTTTTTTCGATCTCAATCTTCATGCAGATGGCTCCTTGACATTTTCATCTCAGATAACCTTATGCATAAGACGTAGAAAAATATTCTCAACTTGGATAATCCCTTTCTTATTTCTTTTCTTTTTTCTTATTTTCTTTGACTAATGAGCATGATAAAGGATATCGAAGTTGCAAGTAACATCGGACAATGAGCGGAGGAGAAGGAGAAGACTAATAATTAAGGATTATTAGTAATCGAGGGGCTATAAATAATAAAATTATATTTTACTGTTTATTTATGAAGTGTCAATAGCAAGCTTTTTTTGTTATTCACAATCTCATTTAAAAAAAAAATAATACTCATGAAAAAACTCTCTACAAATAGATGTAAATCTAATCATCATCTTCCCCTAATTATTATAATTACAAATAATATAGAAATCAGATGATAAAGGAGCTACGAGCAATGAGTGACATTAAGGGTCATGGGATACAAAATGATAAGAATCACAATCTAATAATAAAAAATATATGTAATATCTTTTTAGGGGATTGCCAATAGTAAAATGAGATTTCCAATAGCAAACTTAACAAAAAAAAATGCAGTTAAAAATTCTATAAATAAAAAAATACTTGTCAAAAAGTAAAAAAGTGAATTTTTTTTTTTGGAAAAGATTCGGCATTAAATCCCTTCCTCCACCAGCTGTCAAATCTTGTCTGATTCCCCTCGATGACGCCTGCATCGCCCGCCATGCTCTCTCCTCCCATCTCCGCCGCCCAACGACCTTTTCTGCCCACCCATCGAAGTCAGTGTAAAGGCAATGATCCACCGACACTTCTCGCTGACTCTTAAAACCCGCCCTCCTCTCTCACCACCTCCCTCTTTGCCCCCACCATGGCGCGCAGGAACACTCCCTCGCTCGTTTCTCCTGCCGGAAGCCTGCAGGTAACTCCATTGCCGTTCTTGTTCTTGACCCTGCTGTTCTTCGCCTGCTCCGGCCCCGCCAGCGAGGCCAGATGCGTGTTCCCGGCGATCTTCAACTTCGGGGACTCCAACTCCGACACCGGTGGCTTCTGGGCGGCGTTCCCGGCGCAGACCGGTCCCTTCGGCATGACCTACTTTAAAAGACCGTCCGGCCGCGCTTCCGACGGCCGGCTCATCATCGATTTCTTAGGTACCGACCACGCTTGATGGTTTCTCCTTCTTGCCTGGTGGTGAAAGATGGCCCTGCTTGTTGGAATGAGCAGCTCAGGCACTTGGATTGCCGTTCCTCAGCCCGTACCTGCAGTCCATCGGCTCGGACTTCCGGCACGGCGCCAACTTCGCGACGTTGGCCTCGACGGTGCGGCTGCCCAACACCTCCCTCTTCGTCACCGGAATCAGCCCGTTCTCCTTGGGGATTCAGCTCAACCAAATGAAAGATCTCAGGACCAGAGTTGTTGCGCTGAAGGGAACTGGTAAAATTTCTACTTGTGTGTTTCATGGTTTCTTTGGTAGTTGAACGACGCACACAGAGGATTTAGCCTTGTGGTGAACATGAAAACAATTCACGGCACCAAATGCTCGCAATGCATTTGGATGACCTGAAAGCGGATGTGACCATGTCACAGCAAGCTTCTAAAAACCTATTCAATGTTCATGATTCAGATCATCTTCCTCCTGCCGATGTCTTCGGTCAAGCGCTCTACACCTTCGACATCGGCCAGAACGACTTCACCTCCGAACTGGGATCTCTTGGCATCGGAGCAGTCAAGCAGTATCTTCCTCAGGTGGCATCTCAGATTGCCTGGACCATAAAGGTGAACCAGTAAGCCACCGTCATCCGTGTTCTGCAGGAAGCAGATTCACTCGCCATTTCTGTGTTATGCAGGAGATCCATGACATCGGAGGGCGGACGTTCATGGTGTTCAACCTCGCCCCCGTCGGATGTTACCCAGCTTTTCTGACAGAGCTTCCTCATAACCCTTCGGATTTAGACTCATATGGCTGCATGATTTCCTACAGCAATGCCGTCGTCGATTACAACAATCTGTTGAACGACACTCTCCAACACATGAGAGACATGCTTCCCGATGCCACCATCATATATGTAGACACTCACTCTGTCAAGCTCGAGCTCTTTCGACATCCCGAAACCCACGGTAATAACCTCGCCGGAAACAATACTGGACCTCAACTCGTTCATAATTCGACGAGCAACATGACAATTTAGCAGACATGATTCTGCCATTCCCACATCCTTCAATACTGTGCAAGCAGGAAAATAGTCCATCATTGACTTCTGGTACTGAACAGAAGTTTAGCTCATTGCCTTTGGCTTGGGAAGAAGTCGAACATTCCAAAAATCTAAGTTTCGCCTTCTCCATGCAAATTTTATTGGCACTATACTTCGTGACAAATTGTCACATACCTCAAAGCTTATAAGCTCATTCACCATCATTTCCTGATCATGACCTAGTTAATGATAAATACAGGAGTCGTCTACGGAACCAAAGCTTGCTGCGGACATGGAGGTGGTGCTTATAACTTTGACCCACAGGTTTACTGTGGAAACAGCAAGGTGATAAATGGCACCAAGGTGACTGCAACTGCTTGTGGAGATCCACAAAACTACGTGAGCTGGGATGGGATTCATGCCACAGAAGCTGCAAACAAACTAGTCACCGCGGCTGTACTCGGTGGTTCCATCTTCCATCCTCCCTTCCCTCTTTCCAAGCTCTGTGATCTCCAGCCAATAGGCTAAGCTGCCATTAGCTTTCGTGATTAAGAAGATGCAAACAAGAAACCAGAGCCTATCAGGTCTGCGAGTGACGAGAAACTTGATTAGTTTTTTATAGTTGTCTACTACGGTGTCTTCTTTGAGGTGGTATGAGCTTGAAGGTCTGCAGTGGCATAGTTTTGGAGGGTGTTGTGAGGCTTACGAAAAGTCAAATTGATGTGGATTTGAGGTTGAAGATAGCAATACAGTGATGATGGCTGATGACAAAGGACAAAATTTAATTAAACATTCCCTATGCAATGATCTGATTGTTTTTCTTACAAATTAGAACTTGATTGTTTCCTTCCAATCTTTAATGGAAATGACAAGTCCGTGGTTTCTTCGATAGAGATTGTGAGTTGATATTGAAAGTAGCTTAAAACCTGGTTTGATTTTTAACGAATAAGATGAGTATATAGTTATTAAGCTAAGCTTAAGTATTTTAAATTAGTGGTTCATGTTTGTTGTGAGTGCTGTACCGCGTCCGAGGAGTCAGCACAATGGGATTCGGGCCACGAGTATAAGAGGGGCCCAACGCCACGTAGTTTGAAGATGACGCGTGTGGATGCTCGGCTCGAGTTGTCACTTCGAAGCGGGGGTCTTCCTTCTGATCTTGTGGAGTTGTTCTTGCAAAACAAGACCCTCGCACGGGTGATGGGTCCCTGAGGAGGTCCCTTCGACGATTAAGTTAGCGTTGTTTCGAAGGGCAAAGTCCGGCGTCTCACCCTTAGACGTCGGAGTTTCTTCTCTTTTGATCGAAGTGGATAGAGAGAGAGAGAGAGCCCGTCTGAGCTGCTCCTGGGGTATCCCTTTTATACATGTACGTCATCGATTTATCATGTCTCGATCTCATCATACTTCTGACGTTCTCTGTCAGCCTATTTAATGTTACAGTCACCGTTGACAACTGCTCATGCTGCCGGTTGCGTGTTGCTTCTACTCTGCTATTGTGTGGTTCCCTCATGTTCTTATAAGATTTGATGGAGACTGTACGACGTCCGATGCTACTAAATCTTAGGTTTATTCACTCGTCTGTGACATGTTGCTCATGTATGTCAAAGGGCGGGTTGGAGAGATTTGTCAGCCGACCCTGTCCTTCCACATCGACTCATCTCGATCGTTCGATTTAAAAAAGGGATAACGTATCAATATTTAATCAAATTAATGGATAAATCAATTATCACGACAAGAAAGATCAAGATGTGTGGTGGATGCCCATAGAAGAATGGGTGGGTGAGGTTGACATGACATTGTTATCTCTGGGCTTTCGTAGGTAAGGAGACTTGGAATCATACATATCATGCACGTCCACAGAGACTCGGAATCATATGTGTGCAGTGCTGTGTCGAAATCAACAACACACTTTTGAATGGGAACAAAAAGGACATCAACTCATGCTTCACATGTATCGTTCAAATTATTTAAAACTATTTAGGTATGAAATATAAAAAAAAACCTTAAAAAATAGTTCATGAAATCAACAATATCGTTTTGTAGTTCGGGTAGCGTCCAAAGAAACCCTATAACAATAATAAAATTATAAATTCTAATTATTTTAGGATCAATTAAATGATCTTTTGTCACGTTGGAATTATAAAGAATTATATGTATAATTAAGTTTAGAACATTTAAATCCTCATTTATCATTTCTAATAAAGTTTTTTTAATGTTTTTTCTCATTTTTCTAACTATCGCATTCCGACGTTTTCCTTAGCATATGTTCATGTCATCTTAAATAATTATTTTTTATTTTTTATATTTGATCGAAGTGATATCTAGTTATTCACAAATAAGAGTATTTTATTTTCTATCTTTTCTAGTAACCTTACACATCCATCTTAATATTTTTATTTCAATAATATAATTTTTAACCTATTTTTTCTTAATCGTCCAATACTCAAATCTATAAAACATTATTAACCTCATAATTATCTTATAATTTTTTTATTAATATTAAAGATATCCGATGATTACACAATATTCATGATGCCCATCGCCATCTTAGCCCCCTAGTTTTTACTCTATAAATAATATATTTATCAGATTTTTCTCTAGTAGATCTAAAGAGACGCAAAATAAAATTCTCTCAAAAAAGTATACAAGAAATTTGGTGGTTGAGTTTGGTTTAATCAAAGGAAAGTGTCAATCCTTATAGAAAAATTAATTTTTCTACTTGAACTTAAAGCTAGACAAGAATTATGGAATCAGGTACGACTGAAGATTATTGTTTGACTCTGTGATCTCTAAATTATTATTATTTTTGATACAATTATACTTTTTATTATTGAAAACTTAGTTTGATCGTCCTAAATGGAGGAGTATACATCGTATCCATTATGGCCATGGAGTGTCACGATGAGAATAGTAGATCAACTTTATCGTTCCCCAACATCGTATCCATTATGTAAAATGATCGAGACGAAGAAACTCGATTTGGTCCCTTCAATATTCGAATTTAATAGTTGCCCAAAGAGAAATAAGTAAATAAGAGATTGCTAGTGATTATGATGGTTACGATAGATAGATGTGGCATAGTTGTTGCCAGCTTTGGTGGCGGAACTATCTATCTATGTAGTGGCTGAGGTGGCATAATTACCCCTTAAAAGATAGTAGTTATGTGGTGCAATTATCCGCTTGAGATCAGGTCGAGATGTCGTTCGTCGGATCATTCGAGGTAGAGTTGGGAGTTGTTATTATCCTTCGTGCGTTGGGTTCTTGCACACAAGTCTTATGACCTGATCCAACACGACTTTATGTTGTGGTCGAGATGTCAGCACAACTTGATTCGATTCGACTACGCAAGATTGCTCGCATGGATTCTGAAGGAGGTTGACACTTGGTCAAGTTGAAGAGTTGTCCGGACTAGTTCCTGCACTAAGGAACCCCTCCCAACTTGACCTCTCCGATTATCAAATTAGTATTTAGTGGGGATGAAGAATTTTGAGTTTGCTAGGAGGTTAGTTTTTATACTTGTGGTCGAGGTTCAATCGTACGCGATTCGTTAATGGTCGCTGGTGCTTCAAACGGTCGGACTGTGCACTCTGCATAGCTCGAGTTGACCAGCACCGATCTCATGCCACATGATGTCATTCTACGTGTTCTCGAACGACTGCATGTCGTGCGATGTCATCTTATACGGTCTCAGGCGTGAGCACGATTTGTTATCTCGTACAAGTTTGAGATGTCATGTAGGCTCTGAGGCTCCACGTCGACGATGATGTGGTTAATGACTATCACCACTCCTATCAAGCTAGAATATATCCTATTATCAAAACTAATAGGAAGGCTAAGGAGATAAAAAGCTTTTAGTCGTACTAATTTGATGATCACATCTACAACTTAACCTTTCAAAAATATTTCCCACTCATGAATCAGTCAACAATGACAAGCATGTATCTTTTTCAAAGATTATTATTTTTAAATTATATTAAATGACTTATCATACACGTATTCGAACTCCAAATTCATCGCTTATACAATAATTTACTAATAAATTGGATGTCTCGATAGATCCATTTGTATAAACATTTCCTACTTAGATACATCAAGTATGCATGTCTCAAAACAGTCCCCATACTAAAGTTTGTGGGTTAGGCTGCTGTTGAGATCTATACCTGTGGATGCTGCCCTATTCCTTGTTAAGATACGATACGATACCGGACATGAAGCACGACAAGTCAAATATGCATGACAAGGTCCTTCCAAGGATCATGCACTTTCTATCTATATATATATATATATATATATATATATTAAATGGACTTTGATTCAATAGACTTTGTACATGTGGCTAAGTAATCAATGCATCCATTAGGAGAAGATTAACAAGTTTGATGCCTTTGACATTAAATAATTTCGAATGTTATATTCTCCACCACATTTTAATCATATTCTTCATGCGTGGTGAGAGTGTGGAGTTTGGAAAGGCATTCGACAAAAATACTTCGATCGCAATTAAATTGATCATAGCATATAACTTTTCAAACAGTTATATTATGAATATAACGTAATTGGATCGGTATATAATACATTCGTTTTCATGACAATTCAATCACAAATAACGTAGGATCCTATGCATGTCTTAATAATATATGACCTCGATTTCATCAATGTTGGGAAAAATCTATCAATCGTTTTCTTTCACGTCCAAATCATCCAACACGCGATCGTCATTGCCACTAACTATTTTATTTTATTTTATTTATCATAAAAAAATGTTTTTGGTGAAAGAGATTACATAATTTTCTATTTTTATACGACTTTAACCATTTGAATACATCCTTAGCGCCTCTCGTTGGAGCTGGGCATATGTCTCCCCCAGTCGGAACCCGCCACGTGTACCCGTACACGTAACCTATTGTTATTATTATGTATAATATTTAAGAAAACCTAAAACAGTAATAAGAAAGAGATTAAAAAACATAAATAATATTCCGTTTTAATTTGGATAAGGAGACATTATTTGATTGACCTAACCAATAATAAAAAAAAAAATACACAGATAGAAAGGGTTATATGAGAAAATAAAGAGAAGTCGCCACATCCATTTCCTCCTCCTTCCATCCACACGCACACACACACGCACACACCGAAGGCCGATCTCCCCTGCAAACCGGAGAGACGCCGGGCTCTTTCTTGCCATTGGATAACCAGTCTTCTTTAAAGCAGCGGCATCGCACAGAGACGTAGCCAATCCGTCCTTCGCCTCCGACGACCAACAAGAAACAGGTTTCTTTTCTGGATTTGTTTTCTTCGATCTGCGATGATGGAACGGCCCTCATTCCTTAAACATGTTAAATCTTGGTCCTTCTCTCCACGAGACGTCATAGGTGACGGCAATCCCACGGCAGAAAACGTGGTCTGACTCTAACCGGCCTTTAAAGATCCATTGTTGTTCGTGGACATCTCCTGCGGGCCGCTCTGCTTCACGGTGACCGGTTCACGGTTGCCACCGCTGATTTGTTTTCGTTCGTCTTTTCTTCTGATAGGAGTCTCTTCTTTTGTCACTACGTTCTTTTCTTGAGAAATATCTTATACCGAGGAGTTGCCTCGTTCGTGCGTTCATCATTGCCTGCTGTGATTTCCGGATTTGATTTCTTTTTCGTGATAATTATCGCATTCTGAGGAGTTGCCTTGTTTGTGCGTTCATCATTGCCTGCTGTGATTTCCGGTTTTGGTTTCTTTTTGTGATGCTTGTGAAGGCCCGCTGCGTGCTGTGCTACCGCCGTTCTGGGAGCATACGCTTTTGTTTGGTCTTGATTTCGAGATCGTAGAGTTCGTCCATGTTTGGCGACCGGGTGTCTGCCTTACGACATAAATGCGAAGGTAGAGGTCACTGCAAGATTTTGGCTGGACAAGAATCAGAAAAATTGATCCAAGAAGCAAGAAGACTGTGACAGAGATCACACGCCATGGTTACTCCTGCAGGTAAAGTCCGGGGACCTGTGCTCTCGCCTCAATTTTTGCTTTTTTCTGCTCCACTGAGTTCTTTCTCTTGGTTAGACGCTTGGATGGCCTTCTGCGGGGATTCTGCTTCTGCCGATCGAGATGGCTGTTCTTGCGGATTTGGCGAACTATTCTACTCTTCTTCATGCTTGAACCACATGGTCGTCAGTTTCGTCGATGCGATCCTCATCATCGCGTTCCTGCTCAACTTTGTCTGCAGAGTTTCAATCAGATCAGTCGACGCTCGACCGCTCTTCGGTTTGTCTTCTTCGTTACGAATAACCACTGCTGTGTTCAACTCTTTGCTGGGGTTGGCGCATTTAGGCCACGGATTCTGGATGCTGGTCGGCAATCTAAGGACAGACATGGGTGGCGTGCAACCACCGCATCAGTGGCTACTTGTTTTGTCCCAGGGCTTTTGTTCGGTGCTCGTCGTTTTGATTGTTAGCGTCAGGCGCACAAGAGTTGGACACACATTCATTAAGATCTGGTCTCTCGCTGCTTCATTCTCCGCTGGATTCGTATGCCTTTCTTCCGTTCTTGCGGTCCTCGCAGAGAAAAAGGCATCTTTTCTGATTTGTGTCGATATCTTGTCCTTACCAGGAGCTGTTCTGCTGCTACTTTCCACCTTTAAAGAGTCTAACCAGGCTGATGATTACGACGCAGCTGATGGATCTCGGTATGAACCTTTGAAAGATGAATCCAGCGCAAATGAAGAAAATTCAGACGAAACTGTGACTCCTTTCGCGAAAGCTGGATTCTTTAGTAGGTTGTCATTCTGGTGGTTGAACCCTTTGATGAAGAAGGGGTATCGAAGGCCCCTAGAGGAAAAAGATATCCCTCAGCTTGGAAAGGTAGATCGAGCTGAGACTTGTTACTTGCGATTTCTGGAGCAACTCGACAGACAGAAGGAGAGGCAGCAAACCAGTTCGCCCTCGATATTGTGGGCTATAGTTTCTTGCTTTCAGAAGGAGATCGTAGTGTCTGGGTTTTTTGCATTGCTCAAGATACTGACACTATCGGCTGGTCCACTGCTTCTCAATGCCTTCATCAAGGTGTCGTTAGGGAACGAGGCCTTCGAGCACGAAGGTTATGTGCTGGCCTTTGGAATGTTCTTGGCCAAATGTTTGGAGTCAGTGTCCCAGAGACAGTGGTACTTCCGCACCAGAAGGTTAGGACTGCAAGTGCGGTCTTTGTTATCGGCAGCAATTTATCAGAAGCAGTTGAAGCTGTCGAACTCGGCCAAATTGGATCATTCCTCCGGGGAGATAATGAACTATGTCACAGTGGATGCCTACCGGATAGGGGAGTTCCCATTTTGGTTTCATCAAACGTGGACGACAAGCCTCCAACTCTGCATTGCTTTGGCAATTCTCTACCATGCGGTAGGTCTTGCGACAATTTCGGCAATGGCTGTGATCGTCGTCACCGTGCTTTGCAATGCTCCCCTGGCAAAGCTACAACATAAGTTTCAGACGAGGCTAATGGAAGCTCAGGATGTCAGGCTGAAGGCTGTGTCAGAGGCCTTGGTGAACATGAAGGTGTTGAAGCTGTATGCTTGGGAAGCACACTTCAGGAAGGTGATCGAAGGTCTCAGGGAAACCGAATGCAAGTGGCTGTCGGCATTTCAGCTTCGGAGAGCATACAATAGCTTCCTCTTTTGGTCGTCCCCTGTGCTTGTGTCAGCGGCTGCGTTTTCTACGTGCTATTTACTTCACATTCCTCTTAATCCTAGCAATGTCTTCACCTTTGTAGCGACGTTGCGTCTCGTCCAAGACCCGGTGAGACAAATACCTGATGTGATTGGTGTTGTGATTCAAGCGAAGGTTGCCTTTGCGCGAATACTCAAGTTTCTGGATGCACCTGAGCTACAAAGCAACGGCCGAGCCCAGGACAACGTCCGGCACCCAGTCGTGATCGAGGCCGGAAGCTTTTCTTGGGAGGAGAACACGCTGAAGCCAACGCTTAGGGGTATCAACTTGGTGGTCAAGGCCAAGGAGAAGGTAGCAATTTGTGGTGAAGTTGGCTCAGGAAAGTCAACTCTCTTGGCTGCTATTTTGAGAGAGATCCCAAAGACGGAGGGAATGGTACGTTCTCGTTCATCCCACTCGATTTTTGTGGATACTGAATCATACTACTGCATCATTGCTCGTCTCTCGCAATCCTACTTGTTGTTTCTTTCTTTGGTTGCTTATGATTTATAACTGCTGCTCCTCTTCCTTCTCATCTTGGACGAACAGATTCAAGTCTCAGGAAAAATTGCGTATGTTTCTCAAACCGCATGGATACAAACAGGAAGCATACGAGACAACATTCTGTTCGGATCAGCTGTGGATAAGCAAAAATACCAGGAGACACTAGAAAAGTGCTCTCTGGTAAAGGATATCGAGATGTTACCATTTGGAGATCTCACAGAAATAGGAGAAAGAGGGGTTAATCTCAGCGGTGGTCAGAAGCAGCGCATCCAACTCGCCCGTGCACTCTATCAAGATGCCGACATATACCTCTTGGATGATCCTTTTAGCGCCGTCGATGCCCACACATCTACCAGTCTATTTAATGTAATGGCTTCTACATTTACCTTACGTCAATATTTTGTTTGATCTGAAAGCTTATTGTTTTTTTTTTTTTTTTCTCTTCTCTTATCGAAGGAATATGTCATGGGTGCTCTGACAGAGAAGACGGTTCTTCTGGTCACTCACCAAGTCGATTTCCTTCCAGTTTTCGACTCCATTTTGGTTAGTCTTCGTATTACCTGCCAAACAATTTATGTAGTTCATTGTGTTGTACATTCATCACCGTCACCGTCATGTCTATTTGTTAAAACATCGAATAAACTCCGTTTTCCTGTGGCAGTTGATGTCGGATGGGGAAGTGCGCAGTGCTGCTGCTTACAACGAGCTATTGGCCTCTAGCAAAGCATTTGAGGACCTCGTTGATGCACACAAAGACACGGTTGGTCCTGGAAGACCGGAAGGTGTTGGTTCGCAGAGGCAAAGCAAGACATTTGCAAGAGAGATCAACAGTAGCAAGAAACAAGAAATGGTAAAAAAACCATCAGGATTGGATCAACTGATAAAGAAGGAGGAGAAAGAAAGCGGCGATACAGGCCTTAAGCCTTACAGACAGTATCTGGGCCAGAACAAAGGCTACCTGTACTTCTCGATATCAGCTCTTTCTCATTTGATATTTGTAGCTGGCCAGGTTTCCCAGAATTCATGGATGGCTGCCAAGGTTCAAGATCCTCGAGTCAGCGTGTTTCTGCTAATTGCAGTGTACTTGGCAATCGGGTTCAGCACCGTCCTCTTCTTGCTAGGTAGATCCATTTTTGTAGTGGTTCTCGGAATCCAGGCTTCCAAGTCCTTGTTCTTGGAGCTCATGAACTCGTTGTTCCGTGCACCCATGTCATTTTTCGACTCCACACCCGTCGGAAGGATACTAAGCCGGGTAAGCATGGCCTCCCTCTCTGTAGTAAGCAATATGGAGCCTTTTAACTATTGAAATTTATGGAGCTTAATATTTGTCTCAGGTTTCATCCGACTTGAGTCTCGTCGACCTCGATGTTCCATTCAGCTTCATCTTCAGCATCAGTGCTACACTGAATGCATATAGCAATCTTGCGGTCCTCGCCTTTGTGACATGGCCAGTTTTATTTGTTTCCCTACCGATGGTCTACCTCACTATTCGATTGCAGGTGATCTCCACAACTGTGTTTTCGGATTCTTGGACGTCACCTGCCATCTTTGACCAAGTAAGTATGTTGGATCTGCAGAGATACTACTTGGCTTCTGCAAAGGAGTTGATGCGCATAAATGGAACCACGAAGTCTCTGGTGGCGAATCATCTGGCCGAGTCCATATCTGGAGCAACAACAATTAGGGCTTTTCAGGAGGAAGATCGATTCTTTTCCAAAAGTTTGGAGCTCATTGACGAGAATGCTAGTCCCTTCTTCCATAATTTTGCAGCCAGTGAGTGGTTAATTCAGAGGTTGGAGACTATGAGCGCTGCCATTGTTTCTTCATCCGCACTCTTCATGGCTTTGCTTCCTCCAGGAACTTTTAGCTCCGGTAAGCATTCAATCAAATACAAAGATGGTCAAATTTGTTTTTTTAACATGAATAGAGAACTTGTTACATATGATCAAAAGTTATGGTTTAGATCGAATTCTCTGTTTCCCAGAATTCTCTGTCGTTTGATTCCTCGATCCTGGCACAGGTTTTGTTGGAATGGCACTGTCTTATGGTCTTTCTTTGAACATGTCGCTGGTCTTCTCTATCCAAAACCAGTGCACCCTAGCAAATCACATCATATCGGTGGAAAGGCTGAACCAATACATGCATGTCAGCAGTGAGGCCCCCGAAATGGTTGAAGGCAATCGGCCGCCATCTGATTGGCCCGCTATTGGCAGAGTGGAACTTCGTGATCTGAAGGTTAAAAACAAAAAAAAAAAAAAAACTTTTCTCAGAATATTTACTTTGATTCTGATTTTTGAATGAAGTGAGATTTATCCTCCCTTAAATCTTCTGCACAAACAGATCAGATACCGGGCCGAGGCACCCCTCGTTCTCCGGGGAATCAGCTGCACATTTGAGGGGGGCAACAAGATTGGGATAGTTGGAAGGACAGGCAGTGGTAAGACAACTCTGATAGGTGCATTGTTTCGTCTCGTTGAGCCTGCAGGAGGAAGAATCACCATCGACACTCTTGACATCGCTACGATTGGGCTACATGATCTGAGGTCACGTCTGGGAATCATCCCTCAGGATCCAACCCTGTTTCATGGTTCTGTCAGATACAATTTGGATCCTTTGGGACAGTACACGGATCAGCAGATCTGGGAGGTATAGCGGGTTTCCATCTATATTGTCATCTAAAATTTCCAAAAAAACTTTATTCTGGTTATGAGAAAACACCGTTGACCGAGAGTGCATCCCGCTTTACAAATAAATCCTGTAGGTTCTCGACAAGTGCCAGCTACAGGAAGCTGTTCAAGAGAAACAAAAGGGCTTGGATTCACTAGGCAAGACACAGCAACAACACATTGTGTGACGTCTCTTTCTCTACGTAATAGAGAAACCGTGATACTAACTAAATATTATTCTTTGCATGAGACCTGCTCGCACTGCAGTGGTCGAAGATGGATCGAACTGGAGCATGGGGCAAAGGCAACTCTTTTGCCTGGGACGAGCGCTTCTAAGGAGGAGTCGCATACTGGTGCTCGATGAAGCCACAGCATCCATCGACAACGCCACTGACGCCATTCTTCAGAAGACCATAAGAACCGAGTTCGCAGATTGCACGGTCATCACCGTTGCTCATCGCATCCCGACTGTGATGGACTGCGACATGGTGCTCGCCATCAGTGACGGTGAGTCCTTTCTGCGTTTGCTCCTCCAACTCCCCCTCCCCCAACTGTTATCACAAACAAATAGCTTCGAGTGTTTGGTTCATAAATAAAACACACACACACACCTGTTTGCTTCGTTGGGGTTCAGGAAAATTGGAGGAGTACGACGAACCCATGAAATTGATGGAAAGAGAGGGATCGCTCTTCAGGTCGCTCGTCAAGGAGTACTGGTCGCATGCTGCAAACGCCACCATCCTATTCACGGACGCGCACCGAATCCCTTCGTGACTCACAGCTTCTTCCTACCGGTGATATATAGCTAACAGAGAGGTGCAAATTTTATATGAAGAAGATGTTGATATCTCTCGTCTCGTTGGTTCGACTGCTTTGCGAACATGGAAGAGGTTGTAAACGTGAAACCCCATGGCTTCTCACAAGGATCTTAATGCGTGTAAACCATGGTCGGCAACCTTGTGACCTTTGGTGCTCGTTAACAATTTGTTGTATCACATATGATCATCGTCGGATGTCGAACAACCGATCAATATATTGATGATCATTCTTCTGATGTTGTCGTCTTTAGCCTCCCCAAGATTTGTCTATGGTGAGACCCCAAGCGATTCTTTTGATGGTGGTTTCTCGTACATACCTGAGTCGTATATTTTTTTTATCATGATAGCCCACACCTTGGGGGAGCAGCACAAGACTTTTTATGTATTCTTTAAGCCTATATACTTCACAACATCCAAATTATTTCTATAATTTCTATAATAATTCCTAGAATTATTATATTTTTTATAATGTGAATTATCTCTTGGTCCAACTCTTGATCTACTTTAGCCACCTTGGAAGCTGTAGCTTCTTAGCATATTGTCGTCTCTTGCAGAAGGAACTGATGGTAGTAGTAACGTTTGATGTTTTGGCAAATTTTGATATCAAATAATTTATGTTGAAAAGATCCAAACCTTTTACTAAGATCACACAAAAGTCTACCTCTTTCTCTATCAGTCCATAGATTGGTCACTTCTAGTATACTATACCTGGTGGGGGTGGGGATCAAGTTCTAATCCTTAATATAAAGATAGTGCTTAATATAATGAGAGAAATAATGGATATATAATAAATAAAAAGAAAGATAAAATAAAGAGAGAAAGGAGGTGAGAAAAATCTAATATATAGAAATATTAATTCAAACGATAAAGAACAAAAAGAAATTTTAAGACACGTCAGTGAGGAAACCTTGGATATCCTTTTTATTGATTTATGATAAATATCGATACATGCGTCTTTGTCCTAAGTTGACTAATGAGATGAGAGTAGGGAATGTTGTGGCCTTGCTCCAAGTCCTTCGAATCACATCGAGGGAAAACTATGACCTCACGTTGCTACACGCATAATTTGTAGGAAACAAAACTATTATTTATCCTAAGATTTAATTATCATATTATAATGTTTGGACTCTTTATATATGCTACAAATAAAATGATAAAAAAATAACTAAAAATAGAAAAAAATTGCATCAAAATGATTCAATACATTATGTCTGGTTATATTTTGAAAAGATAAGTTTTGTTAGTAGTCTTGTAATTTTTTTTTTTGTGCATGATGTTCTTATGGTTATTCTATAAGATAATGGTCTTTTTTTTTTTTTTTTTGCAAAACGAAGATTCTTATAATTTTTTTATTTATTTTCTTCTTCTACTTTACTGTCAATCTAGGAAATAAGATATTAATTGTGTTAGATGTTGCCACATGACAACCCTAAAATGTCAATTGAACCTAAACGCGATTTCACCATCAATCAAAGTGATTCGGGTCAGCCCTCTTTTTTTTATCTATTTTAAAAATGTAGCATGATTTTAATCAACTAAGCATTTGATCCAACTAAAAAGCATTGACTTTTATCAAAATATTGTAAAAACTGTCTTTTTTATTTTTCTATACGGAGGCCATTCATATAGCCTAACATCGAGAGAGAGTCCATATTATTGCTAGCCACAACAATGACACCGAGGGCGAAAAAAAATCAGATAATTAATTATTTAAAAATATAAAAAATCAGAAAACTAATTTTATCAAAGAATTAAAAGAAAAAGATCCACCACGATCAGGGAGGAAAAAAGGAAAAAAAACTCTTTTTAGCAACAAAGTTTCTTTTGTTCTCAAATCAAGTTTAAATCCCAAGCTTAGGTTTATTCTCAAACCAAGTTTAAATCTATAATGTCCTAAGGTTGGTTCTTCAATTAGGTTAGTGGGTTAAAAAAATTGATGAGGAAACCAATAAAAAGGATAAAGAGATGAAAAGAAGTAAAACTAATACTTTTATTTGGTAATCTCATCCATAAACTTAGGCTTTCAAAATATTTCATTCTTAAACATGAATTAGTCAAAGATTAAATGGGGTACATTTAGCTACCATTTGCAATAACGTTTCCTACCTATCTTGATATCATTAAATAATTACCACGAGCTCATTAATTTTATGGGTTCGCTTGATGTTGAGATCTATGCTGGTAGGTGATGTCAGACTCTACAAACGCATATACACTAATAATCAGCATAAGTCGCACAACAAAGGGACATGAACTTGGTCTGATCCCAAGAGCGCTAGGTCATCCACATGGATTCTTAAGTCGAGGGGGTTGGTGCAAGGTTGGGTCGAGACTACGTCTCATAGGTAGAGTGAGGTAGAGTTGGGGCTCTCTCTTTCGCGTTCGGTTCCCATACACAGGTCGAAGGTAGGAGGGGGATTTATGACTCGACCCATCCGAAACTTAAGTTAGTATGATGTGAGTTTTATAGTGTTTTTTTGGGTACCTGAGATCTCATTCCCTGGCACTGGCCAAGGGGTTGGCTTTCATACCTGCTACAAAGGGTCGATCGTATGTGGTTCATTAATGATCATCGATGCTCCAAGCAGTCGATTCGTACACCTTGCATGATGCGAACCGACCTGCACAGTTCTATGTTGCACGATGCTATCTCACGTACTCTCGGACGATTTCGTGTTGTGTGACGTCATCTTGTATGACCCCAAACGACACGGCACCGGTATGATCCGCCGTCTCATATTGGGTCGAGGTGTCACATTTGCACGTGCGCGCCACCTTGACTTCGAGACACTACGTCGGCTTCGAGGTACTACGTCGACTTTGACGTGGCTATTGAATATTATCATACAGGTGATACTAGAATATGCCCAATCACCCATGCACTATACATATAAACGGAGCATCACTATTATTAACGTGCATGCAAAATCATAGTGTTGTTCAATTAATAGCTTTTATCATCATATATACGATGTATAAACAAAATAACCATTAAAATTAAAATCTCGTGATCCAAAAAATTGACGGATATAATTTTGTCATAGTAATTTTGTCATATCGGGCATTATCTCGTTCATTTTTCTCTTTCACCATCTGAATTTAGACCACATACCTCACAGCATTTCTTGCAAAAGAAACGCCAAGCTAAATGGTCAGCTCCATTTCACCATGTGCCTTTCCAATGTGCATCAAATGCGACCAATTAGTCTTGTATATTTATATATATGCCTTCTTGACCAAAAAATGGCGTCACAATTTATGCTTTATTCTCATCATGACATTCCATTTTATAATTGACCAGAAAATGGTACCGAATTTTTTTAAAAAAAAGTTCTTTCAGTGCACACGTTGACCTCCTGATTTATGCAGTCAAATCCTCTTTTTGAACAGGGATCAATTGGTTATTTGCAAAATTAGATAGAATATTATTTCCACTACAGTCTCCAGTGGAATACAAAAGTCGCCCTTTGGATGGACTACACGATTCCCCTCAACTCTGGCCACAGTACTACACCAAGTTCCTCCAAGATATCAAAGAAAAAAAACGACACCATGAACAGGTAGAACTAAGTACTCGCTATCCTTAATCTTGCCTCAGTATTAGAGATCAAGTTCCTTCAAGATACCGAAACTGGCCACCCTATTCAACTACTTCGATTCAACTCAATCACATAAAAAAGAGACACCCAAAGCTATTTAACTACTTCGGCAGTGCATGCATAACATTCGGGTGTAGAAAAGAGAAGGCAGGCAGACAACCTTGGTCCCTCTTGACATCGTCCTTCCTCTGCCTGCGGTGGCCGGCGCCGTCTTCCGACACGCCCTCCGCCATGATCTCGATCCGGAGCACGTAGTCGGAGAAGTTTCTGGAATTGAACGGGAACTCGAAGTTGTCGTCATCGCCTCTTTCGTCCCCTTCTTCCTCCGCTCCATGAACGCCTCTCGCCCTAATCCTCCTGAGATCTCTCCGCTTACTTCTCATCTAAAATATTTGGGCGAAGAGTTGACGATAGAGAGAGAGAGAGAGAGAGAGAGAGAGAGAGAGCGGAGGGAAACGAAGCGCTTTAACGTAGGGAAAGAATAGTTCCTCCTATCCATCCCGAATCTACCTGCCTGGAGCCCGCAAGTGGGTCCAAGTTCACTCGATCCGGGTGTCCATGGGGCCTACAGTTCCAACAGTTACGCGCGTGCCAATTTCAGGTCCCGCGAAGAGTTTCTCCCTTTCCAAACGACTTACTCAAACCACACGCGATTCCGTCAAACACCCGACCATGTGAGGCCCACGGTGAACCAACCCAATCGGTGGGTCCCCGCAGCTGGTGAATTGCGAATTGATCCCTAAATTGTTCGGTACAATTAGTTAGCATTTAATTTGACTCGTTCCGAAGCAGGTTGTTTGTTTCAACGCAAAATGCATGCAGCTTCTCTTTAATGATCACACTCTTTATTTAAGTATGCTACAACTTACAGATTGATATGCTTCAATCACGGGGAAATCCACTGAAAGCTATAGCATGAAACAGATCATTTTACGACAAGTCATTCTAACCTAATCCCATGTCGAGCAGGCAGGAAAGAATCAAATAAAACCTTTTACTCGGATAAATTTCTCAAGTTTACAGATTGTTAAACATAGCAGGAGCTAAAGTTTTGAAATTTATAGTTAATATAAAAGAGATTTCAGACCATCCTCTTCAAACAACTAAGAGAGGGGATCAAATATAACATAATGATGCATGATTATGTTTTTGGTTTAAAAAGACAACAAGCTGGTGGTAAAAGGTACAAAAACTTTCTAGCATTACTATGAACAATCAAAATATTCATTACATAGGCCGGAACTAGCGCATATGAACATCTGTGTGAAATACAAAAGTGATATAGAGGAACCAGTCTACATCCTTCCCTCTTCAAAGTACCTGCATCATCTCGGCATCACTTGCTTCTTTTCATCGTCTTATTCCACCAACAGAGAACCTCTCGATGCTTTCCGACGTGCTTGCTGTCCCTCTAACCTTGCTTCAAGCAATCTCGCCTTCAATGTATTCTCTTTGACACCTTCTGCTAATTTCGATGAGGATCGAGATATATCAACATCAACACAATTTAGATTTGAACTTATGTTTCGGAAATGTCCTGAAGCAATGCCCTCGCTTGCTACGAGAAAATGATCCTTGGACGAGGAATGACTATGGTGCTCGTCTCCATGAGATATATTACGATCAACTTTACAACACTCGGAATTTTCTGCAATGTTGTTCACAGAATTGGCAATCAGGTGGTCTAGCCCATGCCCATCATCCCACTTCATTTTCATGTCCTGTGAAACTTCAAGAGCATGAAAGTCACTAAAAACTTGAGGTTTATTAATTCTGATATGATCAACTTCTCTTCCTTCAGATTCATGATTGCTGTCTGGACGCTTTCCTTGTGTTCTGTTTGACGGCTGCATTTGGCCTTCACATGACTTAGTTTCATCCTTTTCTTCCCTGCACTTCAAATGCAAGCTAGATGAAATCTGATTCTTGATCTTTTCAGAAAATCCCCTCTCTTCCACTGAGAAAGTAGATCTTTTGGTTCTGGAAGAATCCAACTTTTCTACAACATTATGACCATCCCGCTGTAGCCAGTCAACGCTGACGGCGTTACTTGCACCCATATTTAGTTCAAAGCAGTGCAAATCACTTGCAACAGAATCATCATCATCAGCATCTTGTGGTGCACTAGCAGCACCATTTAAGTGGACAGACTCAAGTGACTGCCGCCGCAAATTGATCTCTCTCTTTTCATGTTTCTCGTACAGATAACCATTATTAGAGACACAAGATCTACTAGCTTGAATGAAGGCTTCGATTTCACTCCGTAATCTATCTGTAACCATGGTTTTATTAGCAAGATCTCCTTGAGCTTCAGCAATCTTCATCTGCTCCCTCTCATCCAGCCATGCCTCTGATATATGAAGTACCAACCGGTCAACCTTATGATCGCAAGCTTTTACAGACCTTTGCTTCAACTGCCTCACTTCATGTTCATAATCCCTGATTCCCTTAGCAAACTCATCGCAGAGATCCTCCAGAAGGCCATTTGTTCTTCTCACATTTTCTAGATCTTTCGCAGCCTTCATAAATGCTGTTTTTGCTTCAGACAATTCTTTACCTAGTTTTCTATGCAGACTTTCAGAGCGTTTTCTTAGCCGTCTCTCATCTTCAAGCTCATCCCTTATCGACTGCATTACAGCTTTGATCCGCTGTTGCTCTTTCTCCTTCCTAATTATTTTATCCTCAGTAACTTGCTTCATTAAATGATCCATTTCACCGCGACATGCATGCTGCTCTTGCATCAGCTCCTGAATTCGTGCTCTTGCATGTTCCAACTCCCCCTTCAGTGCTTTCACCAATGATGCATTGGACTCATTGTGTTCTTCAAGGCTCCAAATGTGATTCAATACTTTCAAGAGTTCTGTTGATGTTCTCAAACCATATCCTGGATCTCCAAACTTATCCTTGAGATCAACAGCACCGCCACGAGTGATGGATAGGTTAAATGGAGCAATCTGACAGTGACATGACCAAAGAGAAACAAGTTAATAGTACAAACAACAACAATGAAACCATACTCTCCCAACAAAGAAGGTTGACTAAACTGCCAGAACAAACATCTACATTGCAATAAAGAACATTTAGGGATGCATATACATTTAAAAGCTGACAGATCATTGTTTGCATTATGAATTCCGTGTACAAACTATGGCTTGCCTCATTCACCAAGATGAATCCTTTAACTATTCAATTAACTGAAGATAGTTTCAAGCAATGAAAACTCACAAAAGAAGGCCCCTATGGAGTTAAGCAAACAAGCTATAAAGGCAAAACAAGCATTACCTTATATGAACTTGTATAACTTGCAGGAGAAACAGGTTGCAAATTATGATTGTTCCCTTCATTCAAATGCTGATGCTTGATCAATGAAGCTTCAACATGCCTCCTCAAACTGCCTGCACTCTGAGGCTGGCATGAGAAATCAGACAAACTTACACAAACTGAAGATGTCTCAACATTAATAACAAGTAACTTCAGATAAAATGCACAAAGCCTCACCAATTGGGCAATGGTCATGATGCTCAATAATTTGGTCATGACATACAACAACATAAATGAGGTTGGAAAAGTAAAAATATATATATAACCAACTAACAAATAGTTATCTTGATGATGATGATAGATTTTAGTGTAATGTTCTATGACAAACTGCAAAGTAAAACTTGAGAACATGCACTTGCAAATTATGTGAAACACAAAAAAGGTAAAGTACAACATAAGACATCAGTGGTTTAGAAACAAATACATCTTTTGGAAAAAAAAAGAAATAATTGAGCGATCATCCCACCAGTATATGGATAGCATATATACCTGCTGTCCATAGTTCCCAAGCACTTCACCATAAAAAACTAGTTGGGAAGTTATGCATAACATCTGGAGATGCCTACATAAGAGGTAATAAAGGGGAAAACCAGTAGCTTCTAGGAAATCAGGTACATGGTTTGACATGTCAAAAAACAAAATTTGCCAAATAAATTCCAGCTTATTTAGATTCAAGCAACTAGCCATTTTTGTTTTGTTAAAACTTCGCATCCTTCCAAGGTAAGTCCTGACTATACAACTCTTCAAGATTTATAGGTTTCTGCGTGGTTCTTAGGAAAAGGTATTATTATGAAGTATGAACAATGTAACACATATTCTCGGATGCTTCCTCATGTCAAATTAGATCCATATCCATGTGCTGAGTACCATAGTTTAGCCACCTACCAAACTCTTGCATATAAATTTGAATATCAACAAATATGAGGATACCAGAATTAGGACCTTGTTTTAGTTTCCAAGATGTAGTTTTCTAATATTTTATATTCTTCCAAAAGCATCACAGATAATTTATTAAAGTTTCTCTTAGGCTGTTGCATTGACCCTCCCCAAACTCCACATTTGCAAGAGCCTCATTCACATGTGTGAACAAACTCCTTTTTATCTCCTTGCCACAAACACCATGCAACACTGCTTAAGAAGGAACTGCAGTAGCCAAACTTTTTGTTTAACCGAACTTATGCCTTCCTTTTCACTATTATGGTGATTGCTAGTTTTTTGTTCAAAAAGGATTATAAAACCTATGACATCATGGTAAGATCGAATTTTTATGGCACAAGAAATTTCTGGTATTTGCCAGTTATTATTTGATTTTACAACCTTTTCTAGTGATCTTTACTGGAATCTCTTAGTTTTACAGTCATCACCTTAGCATCAAATCGCACAGTCCAGAACATGCAAAAAAAAAAAAAAAAAAAGAACCCATGGTATTTTGACTTCTAGCAAAATTTATGTTGACCGTAAAAAGGAGACAATTTAGGATTGAACAATCAAAACCCACAAATATCTACATAATATTTGAAATTTCCATTAGTTGCTATGCACTGAAGAACCCTAACCACTGGTTCAAAATATCTACAAGAAATGTCATGTTTACACTATTTGATGTATACTGAAGAACCCTAAACACTAATTCAAAATAAAACCTTCCTTCAATGTCAATAAAAAAAAATCTAGAACTCAAATAAATGTTAAATCCCTGTTAAGGTATCGGTAAATTATAAAGCTGCTCATGTCATCCAAAATTGAACCTAATTACCCTGACCATCATACAACTTGAAAAAGTCACCATCACATAATTTTTTCTTGACATGGTAGATTCATTATTGCTTTAACAAGGAGACTATAAGTCCAAAGATTATACTGCAGCCTTTCAACTTGCATGAGGAAAATATATAATCTTTTCACTATTATTTGACAGGACCAGAAGAGACACAAATGAGGAATTGCATGAAAGATTACTTTGTTCTGCTCTAGCTCATGTTTCTTGTAGGGATCTTTCTTTAGACAACAAGCAGACTTGGTTTACAGCCTGCCCATGAACGATGGCACAGACTCATTGCCATCTATATAGTTTTTTACACAGCAACTAAAGTTCCATATAAATGAATCATGAACTCCTTCTCACATCCTATTGTTTTGCCTATAAATAACAGCAACTAACAGATGACTAATCCTCATTTTTCCTTGTCCTCTAGCTGCAACATGTTGCCTATACAAATCCAATTTGTACCTCTACTTGGACGTAAATTATAATCACCAATCAACATTCATCAGTATCAAGAAATAGAAGTTTCAATTCTTATTACGAATTAAAAGCACGTCTAGGAGAAGCCCATTAGTTCCAACCCCTACATTTTCATCTGTCACGAGATAATACTCTTTTAACATATACCAGCTTGTCATTAGCCAAAAATCCAAGTAATAAATTTTGACAAAAGCTGCAAGAGGACAACCACAGGAAAATCTACGACAATCAAGCCAGCAATGGAAAATCTCATTCCAAGAAGACAAGCTGATCAAGAAATTGCACCTTGCACAAGAAAAATCATACGTCATATGAAATAATAAAAGGGAGAGATTGGATCCCGGCAAAACGAAAGAGTTCCAAGACTGTAAAGCCAACCGGCCAAACCCTCAAGAACTCAAAGCTTACCAAATCTTCGTGCCCGAGCATATGGGACGGACCGATACCGTCCTCGAGCGCCTTCCCATCCCGACGGTGGCGGCGGACCCTGGCGCCTCGCCGGCCGGCCGCGGACATCGTCAGGACGTCCTGAATCTCCCAGAGGCCAGCGCCAAGCTTGCGAGCGGAGACCGACCGCCGGTGCGGCTGGGCCTTGTCGGGGTCCGACGGGCCCGGCTCCTCCAGCTTCCAGGAGGGCACCGGAGTGCAAAGGCCACCCCTTGTGTTCGCGGAGATGGCTCTCCTCAACTTGACGCCCAAAGGCGCCTCTTTTCGAGCGCCATCCCCTTCACCCTCATCGTTTGCTGCTGCTGCTGCTGCTGCTTTGTCCCCTTCCATCAATCCCCCCCCCCCCCCCCCCTTAAATCTCTCTTCCACCCTTCCCTTTAAAAAAGAGTAGACCTTTTTCTTCACCCCGAGGTGCCCTCCCCCCCCATGCTCCTCTTGCTCTCTTTTTGAGCTCCCCCGCTTCTTCCTAGTGGAACCTCGGAGTGTAATCACTGCCAATTTCGGTGTAAAAACAGCCTGTTCTCCATGGGACTGTAGGATTCGTCGCTCTCTCGCTGTCACGGGAAGGGAATACTAGGGCTTAGATCCCGAATACGAGGTGCTGATGTTTTTTTCTACTCTCTTTCACCGTAGCTACATCAGAACAAAACAAAATAATAACAATAAAAAATTATGTAAATATTATCGAACCGATCGATACCCGATTTCATCGGCTCAATAGGGGTTGTCGGTCGGGTCATCCGATTCGGGTGGGGTGGAGAGACATCTTACGAGTCATGATTACGACTTCGCCACGTGAAAGGCGCGAATCGTACATAAACGTTGGTTCGTCGAGCTGCTTCTATCTTTGTTCTCATGCTCGTGCAATTTTTAATACGCAAAGCGCGGAAGCGACTCCCATTTCCTCTCGCGCTCTCTCCATTAGTCCTCATCGTGGGGACTCCCAGCGTCGACGTTTAACCCGACTCGCCACCACCAACACATGGAGGGAGGAGACAATAACAGCACACAAAGCGTTCCGTGTCAGCCGGGTTGCGAATCGAATCACAGCGACGACTCGAGGGTTGCGGACAACCGAGTCAGTATCTGCTGGGTGGACAGCAATGACTCGTCTCTTTCTTGGCAACAAACCCATTGCCTAATTAGCACTCCAGACGATATGGATGTCAAATGGATCATAAGAAACATACAATTTCTAGTGGACGACTACAAGCATCCCATCTCTGCCCGACCGCTTAAAAAACAGCATCACTCCACATCGTCAATGCAAGAAATTTGTATATTATTCGTACCAGTCTTTGTAAGCGATAGATCCTCGAAGATTACAACAATTTGACAATTCACAGAGGAGGCTCATACGCCAGAACGTTGTTTTGATATGCTTAAGCATGCTTAGAATTAGTGAATGACTCTTGTTATCCCAAACTATATAAATAAATTATCGGATGGTGATAGGGCATATTTTTGCCCATTAAACGTGGATCTCCATGTCAGTCTCCCTCGGTCCATCGCTTGAGTACCTCAAGTCAACATCAACAACTAGATCGATCGATATTATAGAACAACAAGAAAAGTGATGAATGGTACAGGTGCCAAGATTATGATAACTAAGATATGGTCCTCTCTCTAAGGGTGCAGTAAGACAGGTGGAAACATTTTCTAGACAAATTTAGGGTAACCATGAGCAGATCCAATAGACTTAATTTCAGTATGTGTTGGTTGTATTCAGTATCCATTGGCCTATAAGTTTGTCTTAATGATAACAGAATAAAACCAAAATGGTTTGTTTTGATACTAATGTTGTTCTTAAGTTCCTAACTTAAGCCCTAATCAAGGGACATTATTGAATAATTTGCATGGTGTTCAGAATACTGCAAAAAAGAGGGGAAAAAAAAAAAACAGTTTGTCAAACATGAATCCAACCTGACCTGTTCTTGATGTGGATAATACTATAGAATACAACAAGCGATGAATTTGAATCCTACATGCACAAAAAGATCTGAGACATAAACTCTCCTTTAAAAAAAGAAACAGATTGCTTCAGCATTTCCATGGGCAGGAATTAGGAAGTGCAGGGAAGATGTGAATTGGAGAACAACAGCCAATCTGCACTCCTGGCAGAAAATTAAGCTGCTTAAATGGTAAAAGTTCACACAACATTGCCACAGGCCATGATTTTTATTTTTTTTTATTTTTATTTTGACAGGAATAAAGCTCAGGGAAACCATATTGGGCCCAAAGGCCATCTCAATATGCAAAAAGCCTAGAAGACAAAGAATAAAAGGATATTATTAGAAAGGGTGGAAAAAGAAGGACATGTTTATGTGGAGCAAAAAGACAAGCTTCAGAAGCCTTGGTTTAACTGGTACTATGTATGACCAGGGACCAAGAAAGTAAGTAATTCTTGATTTGCCATTATCATGATAACATAATGCAACCTGCTACTGTTGTTGCATGATTCTTCCAACAATGATGGCCACCAATATTTTCTTTTGCAACTTACAAGACTGTGGGTGTTATTCTGATTGCAGAGACATGCATGATCACACACATTTCCTTTTCATTCTCTTAGGCACATCTTATACAACAAATCCCACACTAAGGTCCCCATTCTCCAATATTCAATCTGGTTTCCTCCCCTTACCATGCACTAAAACCAAGAAGAAAGGATGCCCTATGCACCTGTAAATTGTTCCATGTCTAATATCCATCTATCCAAGAGAAAACAAGCCAATATCTATTTAGAAACAGTAGGAGTAATTGCTTCTCCCAATCAGTTTCAACTAGTAGTCTGCTAGCTGCAAAACCGAGCAAACCTAGGGAAGTTGGTTAACAGTCTTCCATGAAGAAAGAGGACGAAGGAACATTTGGTATAGAGGAGTGCCATAGCCAGGAACAGAAGCCCCTGCAATCTATTCTGCGCTGCATCTTTTCCATCACCTAAAAGTAGAACAATCACCATGACTACAAGCAACTAGCTCGCAGCTTCTTTCTACCTAGAAGAAGCAGCAGCAGCAGAGTCATTAGGTCATGGCAAATTTTTATTGCCTTGTTCTGAACAGTGTCCTGTTGCAAGTGTCGACCTTGAGATAGAGAGTACATTTATGATTCAACAGGCAATAGATGGGAACACCTAGCCATCAAAAGCTACGGCTCTGCCTAAAGCCTGACGAGTTCTGCGAAGAACAATAAATAAACCATCGGGAGAACAAAGAAAAGAAGAAGAGAGAATAATTCAACAGCAGGTCAGAACCAACGCCAAAAGCCAGGGTTCTTTTCAGCACTGAACTGCCCCTTCCCCGAACCTTTGCCCGCAACAGCTGCACCACAGCTGTAATTATTTAATGCCGGAGAGACCTCGCCCATCAAATCAACCAATCCAAATCACGTCCCACTCAAAGATGACGCCTTTCTGACGTTAAGAGGGCTCGTGGTGGCACGGACGCAGCCACCGCCTAGGGTTTACGCACCCACGTAAATCCCACGAAGATGGTAAAATCAGAGCGCAAAAGGCCAATATTTACCAGTATCGCACGCCAAGACTCGATTTTGGACGGTCGAGAACGACGGGAAATCCAAGAAATGAATGAAAAAGCAGCGCAATCGAAGAGGGGAAAGGGATGTGACGAGGACGTACCGATGACTCCGGCGCGGCGACCTTAGGAGAGGAGGACGGCGACAAAGAGGTTAACTCGAAAGGGTGGATGCGAGTCGAGATCCAGGTCATCATCGTCGGCTGGGAACAAGGTGGAATCGGTGGAGGGATTCTGGGGCTACGCGACGGCCACGGGAGCCGATGCGGCGATCAACCCACCGGGCATAAGACCACTCGTGGTTTGTCGGATTTGACCCACGTCCGATCAAGGAAGATGAAGTATACTCACATTACATTTATATATTGCTCAATAATACCAAAACAAATAAGAAAATATATGTCAGAATTTTTTAAAATAACTTAAATGATCTTAATATATTTTTTAAATTTTTAATGAACCTATCTATCCCTTTAGATATTAACATCATTCATCTAAATGTATCTTCCTCCCTTCACCATCAATCTAAAAAAAATAAAAGTTAATCACCACAAATTACAATTAATGTTAACTAAATAATAAAAAAAATATAATTTATAATAAAATCACATTAATATTATCTCAATTGAATATATATATATATATATATATATATATATATATATATATATATATATATATATATATATATATATATATGATATGATGGTGATGCACCACATCTACATAGGACCATAGTATGATTTGTACAAGTTTTAAAATAATAAAACTATAAAATGAAGACAAACTTTATAGCTAGCTATACTTGTTCGGAATGGAACATTATATTATGATCATTATAATAGGGACCAAATAAAATTGGTGGGGGTGCTTGAAAGATGTAAAGATGCTACACAAACCCATGCACCAATTAAATAATCAAACCACCCCTTGAAGAATCTATGTACTGCAAATACTTTTGCTATTGATATGTTTCGTTTGTTGATTGGAGGAAGCTGTTTCTTTTTGTGTGTGTGGATTTGATGAAGCTTCTTACGTTGGCAATGCCCTGCCATTACACAGTGCACCATCTCACACCTCTCACTTGTCTTACCTCACAGGGGATGTTTTGGACCATACAATGAAGCAGTGTCAAAATGGACAGCCAAAGACAAAATCCACTGAGCCATAAGAAGAAGAAGAAGAAGAAGAAGAAGAAGAAGAAGATTACATTGGTGGATGGCATCACATGTGATTCATGATTGGCCTTGACTCCATGGTACTTCAACAAGTAACTCCACCAACCACTTCGAAAGCCCCTTCCTTTCTTTTCTTCTAGGTTGGAATAGTTGTGCTAGATTGCTCTGCCACTGCTGGGAGGCAGCTCCATCACCACTCAGTACTAGCAGTACAGCCATGCTTCTCTCCTTTTAATGGCTGGCTGGCTGGTAATGGCACAGTTGGGGTTGTGAGTGAAGGTGGCAGGGGCAGTGCTCAGGTCTGAGCCACCACCTGACATCCCCTGACCTGCACTGGGGAGGGCTGTGAGGAGGCCCCCCAACCACACAATTCCACCACCACAAAGCATGATAAGGGTGGTGGTTGGTCAAAAGAATGGTTCATCTTCACTCAGCTATTCTCAACCTCCTCCTCCTCCCATCCCATGAGAGCCTTTGGAGTTCTGCACCGGGTGATCTGCAGCTTGTCTGTTCTTGCTCACAACACCAAAGCTCTTGGGTTAGGCAAGAAAAGAATCTGGTTTCTCATTAATACAGACCTAAACCTTGGGGGTTTTTGAAGTGGAAAACTCCTGGTATTTGCATGATAAAAGGCAGTTCCAACATTGATCGATCGATAGCATTTACTTGGTTTTCCATAGTGATGTGTAAACATCATTCTGGAGTTCTTCCTACACGATGCAGCAAATCCTTGTCCTGCTTTCTTGTGTCAGCTTGGATTACTAGTAGGCACCATTGAATCATGGATTAGATAACCTGAGGGAAATGCTGATGATTAACAAGAAACAGCAGTACAAGGTTTTCAAACTCGAATCGAGTGCTCTGAACAAAAGAAAAGAGAAGAGAAAAAAACACAAGCAGATTGCAGACTTATCTTGAAACCTCTACTTTCCAATTTGGTCATGTTTTCCGCGAGGTTGATGAGACGCTGATTGGCTAGAAAAATTCTGGTAGGGCTGACAGACCCAAATTATATTTGGATTTACTTCGATCCACAGGGAGCTAGCTCTTCACTTTTCTGGCTGGTCTTCACTATTCTGGGAGACATTCCATGTCGAACAAGCTGTTCTTCAAGAAGACAAAACATTTGAGCTGCACTTCCCAGCACAAGATGTACCAGATCATATCCTCGGGCATGCTGCTCTTCCCCAAAGGATCTCAAATGTTGCAATCTCCAGCAGAAATCAATAGCGTTTTCAAGTTTTAAACAAGATTTGCAATGGCGAAGTCGGTGAAGAACTGCTACAACGCCAGAAAATGGAGCTAAACTGAAAGCTTGGGCTCAATACCAAGAAGCCAAGCCATGAGATGGAAGACAGAAGACAAGCAAATCTTTTGTTGGATCACTCTGTTCCATGGATAGATCATTAAAGTCCAAAATAAACTATAGTGTACAAGGTGAACACTTGTGTAGAATCTCCATGATCATTTCCAGAATGTTCTTGTCCATCGTATAAAAATTCCATGCAATTCTCTTAGATACGTGAAACAAAAACCATGGCATGATTGCTTCGAGTTGTAAACCGAGGGGCAAAGCACGGAGCAGCAGGAATCAGGAAGCGACCTCAAGCCTCGGCTCGAAGCTGAAGCCGGTGAAGAGCTGCAGGGGAAACCTCTTCGTCACGGGGCTTTTCGTCGACCACCTCCACAGCTTCTGGGTCGTGTCGAAGGCCAGCAGAGCAGGGGATCCGAAGCTCTGGATGTAGATGAGGTCGTCGGCGCCGCTGCTCGCGAAGACGTCGTCGAATTCGCCGAAGCCCTGGAAGAACTTGTGCGGCATTCGAGCCACCTCCCGCCATTCCCTCCGCTTGTGAAGCTCCCAGATGCCGATGCCCTTGATGATGCCCGGTCGGTCGGGCTTCCCGATCCCGCCGACCACGATTAGCCTGTCTCTGAGGTTCATCAGCCTGCCGCAGGTCAGAGAGCATGGCACAGGGATCGCCGTCCGCATTAGGGACGTGCGGGCAGGCCGCGCCGAGAGGTCGTACATCACCAGGCAATGGCGCGGTTCGACGTTCCTGAGCACCCCGGTGGAGTAGATCAAGTAATACAGGACGCCGTTGCAGATCACGCACTCGTCTCCGCCCCGCCAGCCCACCAAGACTTCGGCGAAGGGGGTGAGCCACGCTCTGGTTTTGGACTCGTAGACGTGGATGGAGAATTCCCACTGGTAATAGTCCTGAGGCACCTGCTTGCACTTGGCGACGGCGACCGTGTAGCCGTGGGTTCTCCGGTCGACCGACATGGCGAGCGCGCTGTAATCTGGGGCCTTCCCCCCGGGGGCGTCGTGCAGCCTCTTCCAGTCCCGCGTGATAGGGTTGCAGACGAAGACGCGGCTCCTGTTCTCGCCGTCCATCAAGCAGACCAACCCGCAGGAGGAGGAGGTCGACCAGTTGCTCCTCTCGATGCAGGGGAAGTCGAAGCCGTACCATTTCCGGAGGCTCGGGTCGTAGGCGTAGCCGGCAACGGCGTCGTCGCTGCAGGTGAACATGAAGTACCATGGCTTCTGAGGCGACATCTTGGTCCACGAGCACCTCCCGGAATGCACAGCGTCGTACCACCGCCTGCAGACTGAGGTCGCTCTGACGATGCTCGCGATGGGCAAGAAGGACAAGACCTTCTCCAAGAGGTCATCGGGCAGAACGGCGTCCAATGAGATCAACGCATCTTCATCTTGATCGTCGCTGTCTTCAGAGGTTGGCTTAAGCTCCGCAACCTCGCTCCGGAAGTAGGCGACAGGGTAAGACTCCTCCCATGATGTCACACCCGCCATGAGGAAGATGAGACGGCACACAACACACAACAAGATCGAGAGGATGGACCTGAACGAATGAACAGAGGAAACCGGTGAAGAGAAGAAGAGAGCGGAAGAACCGATGTTGGGATCACAAGCACATGGATGGTATCGACAACCAAAACCATAAAACGCAATCAGAAGAAGAGAAGAAGAGAGCGGAAGAACCGATGTTGGGATCACAAGCACATGGTATCGACAACCAAAACCATAAAACGCAATCAGAAGGAGGCCGAAAGCCGGAAAAAGATTTGCCGATAGCATGACAAGCAAAAGGTGGTGTGTAAGCGAAAGCCACCAAGCTCTGATCGTCTCAGAGGACTGCGGCAATTATTCGAACAAGACAAACTGCGGCCGCAACGAGCCAAAGCCATTCACATTATGAAATCGTCGAACACCTCCGCGGATGTACAGAAAAATCAAACGAAAACAACTAAAAGGCAATCGAAAAAACCGACGAAAATGTCATCTTTTCTTGCTGTTCGTCTTGATGATTAGAAACGGAGCGAGAAAAGCACCTAAAAATCCAGCCTTTTCGGATCGTCTCCTAATCTTTCATTTCGCTTCTGCTCTCTCCCCACCCCCCCCTAGAATCAAGAGACGAGTACTTCTCAATCTGTTCTGCCAAACCTGGGCAAGGACAGAACACCAATGAAGCACCACGCCTCACAAGAGATTAGGACGGATGGAAGGAGACAAACATACAAGGAACAGATGAAACAGGAAGTGGCTGCAGATGTAACAGCGAGGTGGCTGACTGTGGCGGGGAGGATGGTGGGAGGACCGGCGTGTAGCGGTGTCTGTATCAATGTCCTGTGGATGTCGCCAAACACACAGCTATATATATATATATATATACACACACACACCTCTTTTGGATTGAAGCATAAGCTTGTTTGGACTCATTAAGGAAATGATGGTTCCTCCACATCTCATGTGCCAAGAATTCCTCCTTGCAACCTCCCAATGCTTGTTTTTATCATCTTTTTGGCAGAAATGATGTGGAGAACACGAAAGACCACAGGGTTTTCCTTTTTTTTCCCCATAAGCACAAGGAGTGATGAGACATGAGCCTCTTTTTTATGCCACCATCACCTACATATATAGAGGGGAGAAGGAGGATGGCCGGTCCCAAGGTTGGATTGGTGGTGCTGTTTTGGCCTTCTTTTTAGTTGCATGGTTGAGGCACCATGGCCACCCTTTATTTAACCTCATGCCACAACATTGCTGTGTTTGCTCTCATCAGCTGGTTTGTCTTTTGTGGCATGGTCCATCATCGAGGCCTATGACCATGCTCTTTTCTTCATGTCTCGGCATGAGGTGTCCTCCTCTTTCCTTGGTTGACTACTACTAATAACAAGAGAATGAGCACTACTGGGTTTTTGATTTATTTTTGTTCTTCATACGCATAGTATGAATGGCACATATGTGAGATGCCAAATCATTCCACTGCTCATTCTGATGATAATAATAATAATATAAGGCTCTTCACACTGCTACTCCTAGAAACATAATTGGATGACTCCTTTTTAATTATTAATTTCAGTACAATGCTACCTAAATCAGCAATTATTGATCCAAACAACTGTAGGCAGTTCATAATTTGCAAGCCCTGTTTGAAAGCTAAGATGACTCTGGTGGAAAGAAAGAAAACAGTGGGTCAATAAATGGATTGAGCCAAAACTTAGAAAGCATTCATTCATCCATTTTTGTGCCCTCAGTAGCAGCTAAAGTGGCAAAGTGGGGGAGATGCATGCTTTAGACACACTCCACTCCCCCCCCCCCCCCCCTTTTGTCGTTTTATTACTCCCCCTCTCGGCAGATTCATGAACTGGCGGCCTTGGTTTGCTTGCCATGCTCACTTGCTGCTGGTTTAGACCCCTTGTCATCTGGTGAGCAGTATGATTAGATTTCTCACATGTCCACATATTACCATTGATTAACCATCCAAATAAGTCACCCCATGAAGAGCAGGTGATGGTTAACATGGATATTTACCTGATGTTTAAACCCTCCATGGTTTTGTTGGCATTGAAGCTGTCTACTTCCATTGGAAGCAGAAGATGGTTGGCAATTGGAGTGTACAAACAGAGGTGACAAACTCTGATACCACTGATTTGGTGGTGGATTAAAAACATGCCCTTTTAATTGGCTCTGAACTCCAAAAGGACATGGGACACTGTAGAACAGAGAACTTGTGAGTAGTGGAAACACCACTAGGATTGCACCAGTAGCCCCTCTCAACTCAATTCTTCATGTCACACAGTTAAACAATGTCATAGGTTTGAGATAGACTGCAATATCATTGCAGCAATGACTTTGCAAAATGTGTGTGTTTGTCCAAGCACTTGAAAAGCCATAAAGAAAGCTATTTATAGTGGCACAACACTGCACATGAACATTACATCCCAAGTAGAGTGGGAGGTTGCAACCAGAGAAGAACCCCGAGACGGACAGAGTGTACGTAAGGAATGAAGGTCTAATTGTAAGGGGGGAAACGAAGCAGAATGATAGCGAGGTTGACAAGGTGAGTAATGTCAACCTCGAGTGGGGAGACCTCGGTCCTCATCGGTGTCGCAATCAAAGTCGGAGAAATGGATTCGTGTGTGAAAGCGCCCGTCACAATGTGGCGACCACCAAAAAGCAAGAAGAACAAACCGAGAGGTCCAGAAGAACTCGGGGTGTTGCATTTACTCGAACACCAAAAAGCTTTCGAGTTCTCGACCTACTGTGACCGACGCATCCATCACCTGATTCGGAAGATGGCCATCCAATTCTTCTATTGGGATTTCGAACTTGGGGGTGTCGGTGAATGGAAGGAAGACTTCCGAGGGGATTCAGATCGAGGAAAATGAATGCCACTTTCCGTGGGTGGGGGGAAGGACGGGCTTAAAGAAACCCACCCACCCTCGGTTACTCCTCCAGAGACGGGAAACGGCGTCGAATTGCGTGTTGGACTAAGCATCGGTTCCACTCCGAAAGGGGAAAGGAACAGCGGAGTCTTCCTTTGTGCTGGTTGGTGTTCCATGGATTGCTTGCTATTCGGTGCTTTGTGCAATTGGCACACAGTTGATGGCGGGCATCTCCCGTCTCGAGCTCTTCCCCCCCACTTGCCTTGTGTGTCATCATGCTGCTCTTTGTGGACTTGAAACGCCCGACCCAGAATATTAATTGGACCACCACTGCACTGCACTGCACTCCAATGATGCGAACCAAAATCCCATCATCTCCTTTCATCTTGACACGAAGGATCACAAGCATATGAATCAAGCTAGAGGATGATGGCTCCCTACACTATATTTATTTTTCATACGGATTCTATATGTAGACCACAACACTTTGATACGGATTCTATGTTTATTTTTCCTTAAACATGGATGGATGGATACTTTTTTTATTTTTTTACTTTCTTATCATACACACACACACAAGAAAGGAGGGGACGTTCGAATCACACCTCCATACGGTGGCACGTCTCACAATGCAATGCAACCTTACGGGGAGAGGTCGTCCTTGGTTTAGAGCTCTTCACCTTGCACCTTCTCTTTTGTGTCAGTTTTCTCTCCAACTCCTTGACTCTGCCATTAAGATCCGCAATTACTCCCAGCTGTGCTTTCCCTGCATTCAGGAGTGTCTCTAGCATCTCTCTTAGCTTCTCATTCTCTTCCACTAGTTTCCTCTCCTCCTTGCTTAGATTTCCATGGGCTGCATCACTGACATTTGCTTCGAATGGTTCATCCGCAGAGACACGTTCATCTTTGTTGATATCCACAGCATCGGGCAGTTCCCGTGGACTCATCCCGACAGGCTCAACAGCTTCTACCGACGAATGGCCTTTTTCATATCTATCTGCTGTGACACATGTAGGCATTTTTTCAGCGGAAACTAAACCATCTTCCTCTTCCTCTGGTGTCGCAGCGCCAGCCACAGTGTCTATGTTTGGTTCGAATGTTTCGACCGAAGAGAAGCATTCATCTTTGATGATATTTGTGTCATCAGGCAACAGCATTGGATTCACACCATTTTCCTCGCCGACCTCCAAATCTCCTGGTGAATGACACTGGTTGTACGTTGCCGTGCATTGGACATTTCCATTGTCGAAGATGGCACAAGCGCCAAGGATGGCTTGTTCGGAGCATGGAACTTCTGTGACTACCATTATCTTCTCAACGAGGTCACAACTTTGTCGGTCGGGCACTTGAAGAAGATCCTCTCTCGTGGTATCAACCTCCGGCAAAAAGGTTCCCTTGACATCAAAATCACCTTCCTTGACCCCAGCAGTGGCTTCTACAAGCTTCACCTGTTCAGGATTAATTGCCTGAAAAGAATGGTCTGCTTCTTCCGCTGTCACTTTGATATCTTCTCCCTCCACCGATTCTACGTCACCCCCCTCCTTCGGCTCATTCCCAGCTTCAGGATCGGATAGCTCATCTCTCACATGCTGCTCAAGGAGGGAGAGGGAGTTCATTCCTTGACATTCTACATGCTTGTCTGTCTCGAGCTTCAACACCTTCTCTACAGAGGCAGAAGGTGACCCAACTTGGGAAGTGGATGCTGAAGTCTCTGTTCCACCTTCCGATCCAGAGGATCGTTCTTCCTCGGTAAGATGCGATTCCACTGCCTCCCTCGAAGCAGAACCAAGTTGTTCTTCCCCTAGAGAATCAAGCTTATCTTGCAGACTCATTAGCTCCCTGACGACATACTTCCTCATGTCTCTCACGCTCGGATGCAACCCCTGTAGGATTCATGACAGATCAAACCAACATGAAATAAAAGTCAAGTACAGATCAAATATGGAAAAGAAGGCGTGTGTTCACAGTGAACTCTTCAAAAGGAAACAAAAACATGCAGATCAACGGACTAATCAATTTCGCAAGCAATAAAAAACTAGTCTGAAAAATATCAAGTCATTGCAAATAAAAGGCATTTTTTTTGAAATAGATAAGTGAACAGATACCTGAATGGTATCCAGCTGCAACAGAAGATTCATTATGGTCTCACTTATTGCAGCCTTGTGTTTCAAATCCTGCTCCTTGGAGGAGGAGGCTTCAAACATCTGAATTTGCTTCATCACAGCTTCGGTCTGTTGATGAATTTGATGAATTTTCCTCAGCTTCTCAAGAGGTTGCCATCTTCTCACCTCGAATCCTCTATAAACAGATTGAATAAGAGTTGCTGCATCTGATTGTGACAAAATTTTCCTTTCCTTCCTTCCTTCATTAATTATGCTTTCTGAGTTCTCCACACACCTCTTCCCCTCATCAAGTTCACGTGGTGCCTCATCCTTGTTAACTTCTTCCCCATTCTTCAATACCTCTACTGCTTTGACCTTCGTAGTTGTTCCTTTGTCGGGCTGTTGATTGTCCGCGATCTTAGCAGACTCTCCGTTGACAGTAGTTGTCATCATCATCTCCTGCCTTTTCGTTTTTGGATTCTCCGCTTCATTTGACAATTTGTCAGCAGCTTCTACTACCCGGACCTCTTTCTTAGATATTTCTTCCTTGGTATCTTTTAAAATTGGCTGCTCTCTTTCTGTTTTCTCCTTGTGAGCTTTCTCCTCGTCCTTGAGGCCCGGTGGACTAGGAGACCTTGATGTGCCATTTGTGGTCTTCTTCCTCGGCAACGGTTCTACTCTCAAACATACAGGAGGCAACTTTGATGTCTTGGTCGGAGACAATTGTTTGCTAATTGATTTCTTAGCCCCATTTTCCTCCTGTTTTTCAGGTCTGCCATGAGATTCCTCCTCCTCCTTGTCTTTGCGCTTCTCATCCACGTTAGGCCTCATTTGGTGGTCCTCTGCAATATGCTTCACAGGGATGATCTTAGTTCTGCATTCTCTTTCAGTCACCGCTTGTGGATGCCCAATAGTTTTACGCCTGTCCTCTTCATCAACTGGTGATATGTGCTCATCCTCCAGAAGTTTTAATGGAATAAGTTTTATTTTTGAGGATGGTGTTTCTTCGACTGCCGGATTCGAATTGATCTCCTTCGAGTCTTTATCTTCTGATTTCTGATCACCAGGCATCCAGATTATTGGCCACGGGAACTGATTTCTCCTCTCATCAGACTGCAAACTCCTTTTCCCAGCTTCATCCTGCTTCACACCATTGGGTCCGTTGATGTCCATAGGAATCCATCCATTCCACAGAGCAGGAGATGCTTCCGAACTCTTATTAGTCATTTTGTTCTTCCAATAGTTGGGAGGGATGCATGCTACTGGGTAAGGATAATTTGGCTGTCGAATTAGACTAGAGGATTCATTGTCCTGATCTTTCTCAGCCTTCTGTTCCTCAATCTTCACGCTATTGTTACCTCCCTTGTTGCATGTGTGATTAGGGCAACCACAATAATAAGCTCTGGGATGATCATAATCATGTGGATTTCGATCAGCCGAATAATAATGTGGAGGAGGAATCACAAAAGAAGGGTAAGACCCATAGTACGGGGGGTAGGGTGCATGATAATATGCTTGAGAAGGTGGTGGAGTATAAGGACACGGAGGCCCAAAATAATAGTACCCAGGTGGATAGACATGGCTGCAACAACCATTAGCTTCCGTTGGACTTGGGTGGGCTACGCTACCATGGGAAGTCCATGGTCCAAAGGATGACAAAGGTCTCGCTGTCTCTACTCTTGTTTGAGGAGAAACAGCTTCCCAGCTCGGATACTGGTGATAAGGACAAGGAATGTGGTCTCTGTTTGGAGGGTACGAATCCATGTATCCATAAGGGGGAACCATTCTTGAGATCTTGTTATTGGTCTAGCCTATGAGAAAGGTTCAATGTTGTATTTGCTCACTTCACAGATCTTGTAAACTTGAGAGATCGTATTACTGGTATATAAATCCTGCAAAAATGTACAATTTTGTTAGGAGAAAGGGGAAAAAAAAAAGAAGAAAAGAAAGCATAGCTCTATGTGAAATTACATCAAAGAAAAAAACTTTGATGTAATTTATGATGGATATAGAAGCTTGTTTTTGTAGCTGCCAAGAAAACTTTTAACTTTAGAATCTACTTCAAAGCAAATGAAAATACATATAATCTGAGCTGCTAAACACACATTACACATATTTTGCTAGACTCTTTTCTTGATCTCCTATCCCCTGGTTTTCTTTGAGGACATTTTAAGTCAAGTACAAGTAAAACGTATCACCTAAGCAGCCTATGTTTGCACCATGAAAGATGGGATGAACTCAAACCCAATAACAAGATGTAGTTCGATGATTTCCTTTTATCTCTTTTCCCCTTACTTTCCAAACAAGGCGAACAATTAAACGGCAAATGTTCATTTTTGTAAATTGGGCTTACAAAGGTTTTTCTTTTAATATCTTTTCCGATCAAATGGAAGGGAAAAAAACAAAGATCGCAGCAAATCGACTCGCTAACAGGAAAATCTTCGCCGAATGAGTTACTGAAAGTAGAAAAGGTAGTCGTATAATTTTCAAACTCCTAACATATGTATGTCCAGAATTTGTTGAGCCATTGCTATGATGATGAAGAGATCAACAATGTTCAAGATTATCAATCCAACTAAATATTTAAGCTTTTAGGGCAGATGCAAAATATCATGGATAGCAACAAGATGACCATTTTCCTTCATCGAAGATACATCTATATGCAAGCGATACGGATCACTTAATATTATCGCTCCTATTGAGGAACGAAGTGCGATGCCTGTACTATCTTTAAACCAAGTGCTATTGCTGCCAACAAATATGGTTGAGAGATAGAGCAGGCATCTCTTCTCCTACTTCAGTTGCCGCATAAAGTTGATTCATTTTAAGAACCAAAACAGCAATCCAGATCAGGACGAATTAAAGTAACTCAAACATAACCCTACTGCGGTACCCGTACTACAAAATCTCCATAACACAGAGTCAAATTCGGCATCAGGGTACCGCAATATCACGACAATCGACCAAGATTCCAAGCTACAACATCGAAATGCTTTGACGAAGAATCCTACATGAGCAAGGGAAAAGAAAAAAGCGAACAGGTGGGGAGAAAGAGATGGTATCTAGACGAACCTTCCGAGCGATCACACGAACCAAATGACTCGGCTATCGACGCGAAACGATCCGCCAACCCTTTCTTTCCTTTCCCTCTTACCGAAACCTCAGACGCTTGCGGAGAGCTGCTTCTCGATGTTCCTGGGAGATAAGGCACGCCGTCGCCTTCCCTTTTATAGGGGCAATGGCGAGGAACTCATCGCACGCTCGAGAGGCTTCTCGACGCTGACCGGACGTGCTTCGCGTCGCTTCTCGACCTTTCCCGCTTCCCTCCGACGGATGAGCTGTCACTCTTCTGGATGGATCGAAGGCGGCCCATTTTGTAGTATAAAGGCCTTCAACTGGAAACCCATTATGTTGCAAACCATGCTGCATTAGCATGACTGTGGTCACAGATAATAAATTATTATTGCTACCTTACAAGCAATAAAAGAGAGCCATGCTTATACAACTCCCCCAATCATGAATGGTTGTCTACATTACAAGTAAGTCTCCCAATTTAAGAATATAGACTCCCTAACCAATTAAGAAATGATACATTCTGCATCACAGTGTATGTGAATCAGTGCAAAATAAGTTCCAAGTGCTTGTTTTTTCTTTGTTGTAGTCAGTAGAAAACCATAGTCAATGTGCACTTGCAAGGGATCCTTCATTGCTCACATCATATGTTATTGAGAAAGTAATATTAAATCCCAAGTAGCAGTATGCTTTCATCATCTCATGATTTCTTTCCTTGTTCTCTTGCCTTGATGGATTACCTAAATCACCCTGCTTTGTTGAAGAACAGGTGGGGGCTCTCTGGACTTACTCTTATATGGTCCAATTAATCTTTGCTCAAGATTCATCAGATCCATACCAACTCTCCTTTTCATTTGTGGGTTCCCAAGAAAAAGGCCATGGCCTGCATCAATCAGCTACAATTCTTTCAAAGTACAAAGAACAACGCCAGGACAGTTCTCTATCCACACAGCAGATTCATGGTCGTTTGCTTCCCCAAACATGTGTTCACCTCAAGATGAATTGGTAGATGCAAGCATCCTCTGCACAGCAGAGAACATGGTAGAGAAGAGAGACCAGATTAAAAAGACCTCCAGAACCTGCAGTGAAGATGAGCTAATTAAGTTTCTTCTATCTGTAGATGCTAAATTTCAATTTTGATCTTTCTTTCTCATTAAGTATGAAGCTTTGTGCTACTTTATACATACAACTTTCTGGCAGTCAAAACAAAGGAGGGAAGGAGGATGTGAAGTGTGAATGAGATCCATGCATGTGTGTTTCTGATGTGGAAGAAAAGGAAGTTGGATTAATCCAAAGGTGAATTCTGAATCTGAATCACTCCTTTCACTGAACAATAAAACTTGGTTGTTGGATGTTCCCTGCCTGCCTGCTCCTCTTTTCTCCATCTGTGGATTTTAGTGAAGTGAATTGCCACACACTTGGTTCATACTGAGTTGTTTGTTTGGATCAATTAGGTCATGGCAAGATGCATTTTACAATGATTTCACCTTGCATATTAGATTATGATTAGTTGGGACAAAGGAGGGAGAACAGTACTGCTCATTAATCTAATTCTGCATGAGGAAGTAATAGGTTTTTTCCTGCTGTGTTGCTCTTATTGTAAGGTTTTGTGGGACAAAGCTCATAGCTAGAAGATTGTTTTTTTACAGTTGGAGCACTCAGGATTTAGCAAGAGCAATGACATCAGAATAGAGCTGTGTCAGAGGCAGCACATAAAAAAAACTAGATTGGACTTTTGGAGCAATGAAGAACAAGCTTGCAGAAGACCAAACAAAATAGTTGACTGGCTGTACAATTCATCAATTAATATCAGTGAATGCCACCAAAATAACATGATCCAGAAACTTATTTTATCTCTTGATTCTGCACATGTTTCACCAAGAAACTTCAGTTTTGGTTTCCATCTTCAGTCTACCATTGATCTATAGAACTATTCAGGCCATCTGTAGATACCATCAAGGTCATGCAACAAAGCAAATGAGTGAACCAATTGCCTATCTCCTCAAGTACAAGATAAGATGAAGAGGACTGAAACCTAGATATCTAAATTCTAGATTAGATAATGTTGTGGAGAGAGGATGATGCTCGGTCGGGTCAGGCATCCCGCGGTGTGCTTATCTCGGTCCTCGGTCCCGTCCTACACAAAAGCCTAGGTCGTGGGTGTGCCCTACGTGACCCCTCCGACGATCAAGTCAGTAAGTAGAACGGTCAAGGAATTTTTTCGAGCCAGAAGTTCGACTCCTACCACTAGCTAGGAGGTCGACTTTTATACCTGCAGACAAGAAGGAGGTCGTACTATCCTCGACCGACTCGGTTGTACACCGAGTGAGGCGCCGGGTGTCAGGGAATGCGCCGTGCCAGATGCTACTGCTGGGCAGCGCCGTTCCCGGGATCTCGAGCGGTTGGTACGGCTAGGTGTGTCGACGTGGCTTGGAGGAGCTGGCACGACCTTTGGGACGTGGCGAGCCCATAAATTACCTTATTAGATAAGCACTTAAAGCATGAAGAGGATGGGATTATTGTTTATTTAGAAAGGTTTTTTCCGTCATGTAACATAAGACTGATGCATCATCAAAACAAATGTGCATATAAACTCTGGTTTGCATAAACCAATAAAGGCCACATCTGTTCTGAAATGGCTGAAGTCCTGGTTAAAACCATTATTTTCTTTTGCATACACTCTTTAATTTGCATAAACACAGATAAATCCATTAAGAATGAAATGTGGCTTTCTGAAATCATGCTGTCGATTCATCTAGCTTTGTGTTCTATCACATAATCAAGGTCACACATTGAAGTAACATCCATCACATCACATCTTCCAGAACCAAGTCTTGGAGGAGCAAGATTTAGTTTTTGCATCCAAGTACTAGAAATCCTAAACATCAACCTGTGATAACTTCCAGTCACATAATTTCTTCTTCAATGTATCTTTGTGAAGTAAAGATGACCAGGTCTAAAGAACAGTATATTGAGGATTGCCTAATAATCTTTTGGTAAAGATTGATGCCTAATACACTGCACTGTTAGATTATTTGTTCTGAAATATTTGCATATGGCTTTGATAACACTGCAAGCAACCATTTACTCTAAAACATGAGTTATGCCAAGTAAACTATGCTCAGCTCTATAATGGTTGAGAGAGTTCAATTCCCATCTTTCAGTTCTACTGTACTGATTCCAATTCAAGAAGATCTGCTGAGCAGAGTGAGTGCTGTGCCAATGCCCACCTCCGAATTGGAATCTAATTCCCTGCACCGCCCACTTGCTAATGATGCAAACTTGTGTTCATCTTCATGCCATTATTCTCTTCATTCTGTCTCTGACACAGTTGGGGAGATGGCTGAATCCACACCAGTGGAGATGAGGTGAAGAACATACAGTACAAGTCCCTGAAATCTGATGGGAACCAAAAAAAGAAATCTGCAGGAGTGTTCCTACTTTACAGCTCTGATTGCTTGCTGGTTTCAACCTTTATGAGTGGAGATCCCAGTCAAACACTACAGAGAAAACAAAAGGTGACTTAACCCCACTTCTTCCCAGAAAAATACTGAGAGATGCTTAAATCACTCACAAGTACCTGAGTCAGACCAACAACAAAGTAGTAAACAATGGAAGAAAGAAAAACTTGATGGTAATAAGATTTTGATCTCAATAGAATAGAGTAGAGGAAAAGATGTTGTAGCAAGTTGCGAGAGCAGTGAGTCATAAAATAATGGACAGAAGAATCTCCCAAGGAATCCATAAACAGTGGGTGGCGTATATGTTGGAATCCACCATCCCAAAGCCCAATGTCTGTTACTTCATCAACAAAATAATAATAATAATTTATGGTTTGTATATGTTTCAGGAATTATATAGGTTGAGTCGAGGAATATAATTCATTAATGGATCAAAATTTTATTTTTTTTCATATTATTATTCGGTAAATTGAGTTTATATTGGAGTTTCCATTTTTATGTATGCAAATCAACCCAACGTCACCTCCAGCATAAAGCTCCCGTCACGTCAATCAATAGGCCGTCCCGCATCATTCTAACAAATCATCATGCGAGTAAAGTTTCGGGTACAATAAGGAGTAGAAAAACAATTTAAAAAGGGTCCCGCCGCCTCCATTGAATCTAACACAGGGAATGACGTGGCCACTGCCCGCCCACCGATGTCCTGCGCCGCGCTCCTTATCGTGATCCAGCAGGCGGCTAATTTTTTTCATAAATATTCTTTTACAGTTAGTATTTTCGTATTGGTTATATATTTATATTTATATAGTAAAAATATATAAACCACCAAAAAGAACATGAGATAATTAAGACGTCATAATGAAAAGCTGGAGTACTTTTATCATACTGCACCTGCAGGGAAATATATGCAAATGGAAACCTCAACTTTGACAAATATATTCCGTAATACAAATATCTTTAGGGGTATAAATGCGAAAAAAAATTCGGCTCTTTAACCCAATCCGCGTCGCGTCTTCGATTCTCTTCGGTGTGTTGGTTTGTGGTTTCCGCTGTCGTCCGCAAGACCGAGAAAGAAGCAGCCGGAGAAAGGGAATAGGGAAAAGAAAGCAAACGAAACGAAGAAAACCCTAGCTTCTGCCGCTTCGCTTGGGATCTCAGGCCCCTGGGGATCTTCGATTCCTTGTTCTTTGGTATCCTCGATTCGATGTTGGGTGGGTGCCTTTCCATTTCATTTGTCGCTTAATGTTTGTGTCTCAGACTCTGGTTATTTATAGCCGAGTCGTAGATCTTGTTTTCTTCCTTTCCGTTTCGCACTCGGTTCTGAGAAATTTAGTGTTTTGATGTAATTTTCTCGTTCCATGCCTCTGATGGACGTTGATTCTGTGCTGTATTGGTGATACTGTTGGTCGTAAGGCTTCGATTCTGTAGGGAAGATAATTGTTTATTATTTTGTGGTTATTATTTTTATTGGGATTTTTGTTACGATTGTTTTTGGATTTGGAAGAAAGTCTTCGGCTTCTGTCCATTGTTGGACGTTGTGGATTTTTCTCCGTGTATTTCCGTGCCCGGCAAGTGAAGGGAAGTAGTGATATACCGAGATCTTCTTAAAGTTGGTGTCAGCAAATCTGAATGTTATCCAGATGAGTTTGTAGATATTGTGAGATTATTGGTTGTTAGTTATATTGTGTTCTGGTGAACAAGCTTGAAGTATTAGACTTGTTTTGCTTATTTTTCTTACTCTTATCTGCCTCAGGTTCTCCCGTCGTTGCCTGTCTGTATTCCCTCGAGGTCTGGGTTTATCTGTTGCTCATCATTTCCTCAAGTCTTCTAGGTTCGTTTGCTTTCTCAAGCTGATTGCAACTTGAAAGGTTGCTAGTTTTTAATCAAGATCCATGCATGCTTAAACTTGTCGGTTTGACTTTTATGTTGTTGTTTAGTCTTTGTTACTATGAGATCCTCTTCTGGCTGATTCACAGTTATCTTGAATTTGTTTAGCATATATGTATCAGATTCTTTATCTTTCATTAAGTATGTTTCAAGTATTTTAGCAGCTTTAATCTAGTATCTACTTGTTGATTTTATTAAGAAACCTTTTTCTTTATTTTTTGTGCATATTGTGAGTATTTGATTATATAAATTAAATTTCTTAAAGGATTTATCTTACCATAATGTTTTTAATTATCTCAGTGATATATTATATTGTCAGTGTAGAATATGTGATCATTCTCATTGTACTTCTAGCATCTCCCAATTGGAAAGCAAGTTACATGTCTTTAGATTATGTGTTTAAATTGTTATTTTGTTTGATTATATCTAATTGTATTGATTGGTTTAAATCAGGTTTGTTAGCTCGGGTCGATATGAGTTTACTTTGGACAGTTCAGATCTTTGAGCAAGATTTTCATTTTTTTTAAGAGTTTGACATGAGATCAAACTCAAGCTATTCAAGAAAAGTTGGTTTCTTAGGTTAGAATTTTATTTTATTTATTTATTTGCTAATATCATCTCGAAAACACATAAGGACTGCCCAAACCTGCTTCTTCATTGCTTTCTTTCTCTTTGTTTGTGTTTTGTTCCATTCATCTTCTTTTCCTTATATTTGTCAAATAGCAGCTTTCTTATTTATATAGCCTAATAATCCAGTAAAAGCAACTCAGCAGCCTGCAGAGTTGAAGAACTTGCAGTTCTCGACAATCCAAGTCTAGCATAGTTTAAGGAATAGATGATAAAAAGGCGAAAGGAACAGGATGGAGAGATGGAAGAATGACAGGATTCTCTAGGAAGGTTTGAGAATGTAAAGAGGATAGGCTTAGGCAGTAACAAGTTCAAGGCATTATGCTTGGGAATGCATCGCAGAGACTGTTGTAAAGCTGAAGAATGGGAACTCTGTCTAGGACTTTTTATAGAGAAACAAGGATGTGACCAACTTTTTTAGAAGCCAATATATTATTCTACAAAAGAACTCTATTACCCTAAAGAACAGGAGGCAAAGAGAATTCAAACCATATATACTACGTAGCGTGGATAGGTTAACAATTACAATAGACTCAAGAAAACCCCATATAATGTGCATAGGTTTACTTTTTAATAGGTGCTTCTACACGGACCATATAACTCTTTTTAAGGACACTTACCGTCTGCTTTGATGTGGCAAAGGACTGTCGTCTCACTGTCTCAGAAAATTCCTTTGCTATTCTGCAGATTAAGGAAGCACTGTTGCCTCATGCAGTCGTTGCCATAGGAAACATAGAAACTTGAATTGTTTGTTTTATTTGGCTACAAATGAAATATAATACTTGTAAGATTCTTCTTGGATACATATCGAATTTTTCTTTAACATGTGTGATATTTGAACAATTTGTGAAGCCTTTTTACTTTGTTTGTTGTAGATACCTTGAGAGACCTTTGTTTGCATGAATTAATTATATACAAGTTGCATGTTTCATTAGATCTGTTCTTTTATGGCATTTAGCATTAGATTGTGATTAATGAAGCTAACACAATGGTATTTATTTCTTGTAAGATTTTGCCAAGTTTATCTACAATGACAAGAATCTACAATTTTGTCCCAATGACTTGGGGTCAGCTACATTTGTGAAATACTATGTTAATCAAATTATTTGCTTCATAATGAATAGCTTAGGGATGCTAGTTAATTATCGGTTATTATTTAGTAGGCTGTGTAACTCGATATTCTGACACTATTAAGCAAATCTCGAGCTTTGACATTTACACAGTTATATTTTTTAAACATTTCAATATGATGCTCGTGCCTTATCATCACCTACTATTCAAGATTTGGCATATTGGTTTTCCTTCCTATATTTCTGCTTCATAAGGCTTGTCTGTCCTGTCGAGAGGAAAGAGTGTACTTGCTTCTATAAGAATACAAGACCACCAAAATAATCAAGTTATTTGTTAGATGATCAAGTTACTGAATTGATTCTCAGTAGTATAAATGATAGAAAAGAAGAAAGGAAAAAGGGTAGCATGGAGAAGATAAAGGATTGAATTAAAATCCTGCATGATTTGACAAGCACACGACACAAATTTGATTAGATAGTTTAGTTAATCTAAACCAGCGCAAACAGTGGGAGGAAAAATTACTAACTTCCTAATATAGTCCAAATTGAATGCCCTGTATCTACTCTCTAATACATGATGGTTGTCTGAAATTTTGGTAAGATATGAAACTTCCTTCCTTTTTTCCTCTTTGTTTCAATTTAACCTGCCTTTAAGCAATGGTTACATGATGTAAGAAATTATCAAAACATATGATCAGAGAGATTTATTTGAAGTAGGTGTTCCAATTTAATTTTTTACACATACATGCATCGATATGTAGCTATATGTAGCTTCCTTTAGGTAACCAATCAGAAACATTTTGGTCCTGCAATCCTGCTTTTTATAGAGTCTGATGCACACCAGACTAGGCACTTAGCTTGTATTCCCTTTTGACCAGTACTTTGGTGTCTTCTTGGATTTATAATTTGATCTAGCATTTAAATAGCTGTTACATTTATGTATACATCGGGTGTAGCTGGGATACTTGGCATTATAAAAATTTCTTGACGAGTTGCTGATTGATTCTTTGATTTCACTTTGTTTCCTATGGTTGGCACTTTTTTAAATCCCTTGCATCTCTTCAACCTAAGATAGTTGATAGAAAGTCATCGTATTACCTGATTTTATGTGTCACTTTATTATCGCACATAGAAATTTGCTGATGTACACACACTCTTTCCTTAAGCTCTTGCATCAGCTACCAATTTAAACTAGCAAATTTGGTGTTCAACCTTGTAAGCTACTACATATTGATTCTTTAGTTTCTTGTGGTTTTTACTATGTAACCTCCAATTTTGAAGGAGCACCTTACCCTGATATGGAATGTTTATGTACTTGTAAAGTTTTTGGAATCAGCTTTGCTGGATGCTTTTTTTAAGGATATTTGACTCCCTGGTCTATTTTCCTTTCGGAAGGGTATTTTCTTGTTTTCTTTTTGTGCTTTTTCTTGGGAATTAATGAGATCTTCTGGTGAATTTTTCTGTCCTATATTTTACTCTTGTAGCTGATTTTGTGCAGAAACTAATTAGATGATTCTTCAAATTTTAGCAAGTCATGTTCTATCAGTTTTTTCAACAGGAAAATTTGATGGCTTTGATCATTCTTGATGGTACCAGTTTCTGAATATCATGATCTGATGCCAAACTTCGGCCACTGCTAAATACATAAACAACTAATCAATTTTTTTAGTTGATGGATCGTCGTGATACATCAGGATTTGTTAGCGGAGGTTGCAATGACTCAGAAACCATGAACGCTTCTGATTCTTAAACACAATCAGCCCCGGAAGTTAGGCAACTAGTTTTTTCCTGTCAAGATTTTGTTGAGATTGTGATCTTTTCTGCCAATAGCTATTATGGATGACAGGCTTGGGCTTTTTGGATATAGTATGAATGTCCCATCCAGAAATGCTTTTAGGAGTTTGGCTCAAAATCACACTGATACCACATTGCGGATTGGCTCTCCTGGTTCAGCCTGTCTGGATTTTCTAAATTCAAAAGGGATAAAGAGGAAGTGGTGCGATTTTGATGGAAGTGGTATGGGAAAGGCTTCCTTAGCCCTAGATTTAGGCCAACCATCAAGTTCTTCAGATAGTAGCAAGAAGAGCTCTGCAACAGCTTGCACCATGTCTTCAGTCAAGGAAACCGACGATGGGTCCTCCATGGATCTTGGATTAAATTTTGATCTTTACCTTGGTAGTGAAAATACAGACAGCACAAAGAAACTTGCTCTTGCTGTTTCAAAGATGATGAATATTGAGCCTAACTTTGACGTTCAGTTAAGTTTATCCATTGGCCCATCTGAATCTGTTATTACTGGCGTAGCTCCAGTCTCAGTTCATCATGATTATATCCTGGACAACCCAATAACTGCTAGTCAGATGTCATCGCTTGATGAAGGATCTACATCATCTCGTTGGAAGAATGGGAATAAATTATTGCCATATATAAATAGCACTGATAAAACTAGTAGTTTTTTCCCTGATGGAATGAATTATGCCAAATTTATTCCTGAACAGCAAGATTGCTCTTCTTCAACCATGACTCAAATGCTGAAAAATTCAGTTGCCGCTTCCGGGGTCACTCAAACACAACAACGCAATAGTAACACAAAAAATTGTCAGTTTCCAGGATGTGCAAAAGGAGCCAGAGGTGCTTCTGGGCTATGCATAGCCCATGGTGGTGGTCGGAGGTGCCAGAAAGATGGCTGTCACAAGGGGGCTGAGGGCAGAACCATCTTTTGCAAAGCCCATGGGGGTGGCAGGCGATGCCAGTACCTTGGTTGCACCAAGAGCGCTGAAGGCCGCACCGACTACTGCATCGCTCATGGTGGTGGCCGTCGATGCAGCCACGAAGGCTGCACTAAAGCATCAAGAGGAAAATCTGGTCTTTGTATAAGACATGGTGGTGGCAAGAGATGCCAAAGAGAGAATTGCACCAAGAGTGCAGAAGGTCATTCTGGCTTATGCATCGCTCATGGGGGTGGACGCCGTTGCAAGTATCCTGAATGTACAAAGGGTGCACAGGGCAGCACAAATTTCTGCAAGTCACATGGTGGAGGTAAGAGGTGCACATACTTGGGTTGCACAAAAGGGGCTGAAGGATGCACACCCTTCTGCAAAGCACATGGTGGAGGGAAGCGCTGTGCATTTCAAGGCGGCTGTACAAAGAGCGTGCACGGTGGTACCCAGTTCTGTGTAGCTCACGGTGGTGGGAAAAGGTGCGCTGTGCCGGATTGCACCAAAAGTGCCAGAGGAAAGACGGATTTCTGTGTCCGTCATGGTGGTGGTAAGAGATGCAAGACTGAGGGTTGTGGAAAGAGCGCTCAGGGGAGCACTGATTTCTGCAAGGCACATGGGGGAGGTAAGCGCTGTGCATGGGGCCAACCTGGGTCCAACATTGGTACTGATGGCGCCCCCTGTGACCGATTTGCTAGGGGGAAGCTTGGCCTCTGTGCTGCACACACTGCACTGGTGGAAGATCACTGTGTCCATGGTGGGCATCAACTGGTCACTGAGACTTCCGAGAATCAGATACCCAGCAAACCTGAGAAGATGAATCCGGATAGGTTCTTGGAGATAGAAAATAGAAAGAATATGACCTTAGGTCGGAGCGGGATTCATCAGAAGGAATATATTCATCCTACAAATCCTCCTAATTCTATGATGGCTTCTCTTCCGGAAGGTAGGGTGCATGGTGGGAGTCTTATGGCAATGCTTGTTAGCAATGGTGGTGATTCTGCAAGCCAAGTTGATGGTGGTATTTCCAAACCGGGGATTCCACACATTGTGGGTGGCAAGTGGGTCTGATATTAGAAATTTGGGTCCTTCTACATGTTATTCCCTGTGTAACTCTGATGTCTCTGGTACCATATTTGGCGTATGTGATTGGTGACTTGGCTGTCTGGGAAAAACCTATCTTTCCAATAAGTTACTGGTTGAAACATACCTGTGATTTAACTCTACCTCCTCCTAAATGAATGAGGTGATGATGTCTGGTAGTGTCTAGAACCTGTGCAGTTTAGAGAAGCAAATGCTTGCCCTAGTTTTTCTTTCCCCTTATCGGCACCCATAAGCAAAAAGCTCTGTTAATATGTGCTGAAAAATGTAAATATTGTAGCCTGTGTGATCTTTTTCCTTCTTCTTTAAGATGTGGTGTAATTTTATACTGTTGCTCTTCTTTGTCATCCTCATCGTTTACTAGGAGTTTGACTGTATGGGTCAAGTCTGCCATCTGTGTCATTGCCGTCCAAGTTACTTTCCTACATAGATTTTGTGGTTTCTCCCAACGTCAACCTCTTTGGGATCCTTTTGTTGTTTTTGTAATCTAGACTGCAGGTGTTTAATTCTCGTCACTCTCTATCTGTGCTTGTCTTGAGATATATTTCTACAGGTGAATCGTCTGGTGGTGTTTCTTTTTTGTTCCTTCTCTGTCTACCGATAAATTCTTCTTTGGACTTTACTTGCCTGTGCATACTCTCTGTCGAACACACCCGTATGTAGAAGGCATACACGAATGATGACGTGGTTCAGCTTTAAGAATCGGGCTCAGCTTTCCCACGTCGTTGATGTTGATCGGACGAGCTGCTGCATGCGATGGGACGCTCCATTTCAATCTTTATACGTAACGATGCTCGCCCGGTGGTCAAAGTCAAACGACCCTTATCCATGAAACTGTATGACACACCCCCTCCCCCCTCTCTCTCTCTCTCTCTCTCTTTCTCGTGCACCGGAAAAGTCATAGCACGAAACATATCATTCGTCTGCTCTGCTGCCATCGATTCAGTGTTTGCACCCTCCTCGCTGCTCTGTCTCTCGTCTCCTCCACATCGCTTTTTCCCTTGCGCTCTATCTCAGGCTCTCTCTCTCTCTCTCTCTCTCTTTCTCCATCCTTCTTTTAAGAGCCCCTTTGCGCTATCTTTCCTTGGACGACCATCAAAAGTTAGGAGAAAAAGGAGTGGGAAGAGAGGGACAGCTACGCAGTGAGAAAAGCTTGCCTCTTGCTCGTAGTAACAGGAAGCAAAGAGTTTTACAGGTCGGCTTCACCTCTGGCTCTCCCGACCATGGAATCGTTCAGCCTCCTCAAGTACTGGCGCCACGGCGGCGGCGGAGCCACCGTCGCCGCCGCTATTAGCTCTTCCGTCTCCACCCACGCTGCGGACTTCCCCCATCCCATCTCGGCGACATCTGATGATGGTGGGGAAGACGATGACGAAGGCCCCTTCTTTGACCTCGAGTTCACCGCCGTTTCCGTCGATGATGGCGGGTCGGATGACGGCTCTGGGGCGGAGTCGGAGGGTGAGCTGAACTTCGAGCTGAGCCCTGTCGGCAGCGGCGTCGGAGGAGGAGGAGAATGTGACGGCATCCGTGCTGAGGGTCTATCCCCCTCTGACGACCTCTTCTTCAAGGGAAAGCTCGTCCCTTTGGAGCCCTCTTCGCCAATGATCGCTGCCTCCGAGCCCGAAAACAAACCCCACGTCCCGGTAGTCTCCCTCCTCAAATCCGCCGCCAGGTTTCGTGTCTTCTTAACCCGGCTCCGCAGGCCCAAACCCACCGCGGCGAAGCCGGACACCGCCGTGGGCATTGCGTCCCCGAAGCAGCAACCTCAGCGGCATCAGAACAGGTTCTTCGTCAAGTTTAATGTGGAAGACGTGCCCATCATCTCGCTGTTCTCACGAGACAACAGCCCCCGGAACTCCACCACCGACGGCGTCGCAAATCCGCCGGGGGACACCGCCGCCAGCGTCCCCGCTGCGGTTGTAGCAGCGGAGGAGAAGAGGTACACGAGGGAAGTCGTCCATAAGTACCTCAACATGATCAAGCCACCCTACGCCAGGGTTTCCAGGAAGCAGGGCGAGAAGCCGAAACATCCCGGAGAGCCAAAGCCGCCGAAGCCTGGGCCCGGGGCGGAGGTGCCGCAGGAAGCAGCTCCAGCGCCCGCAGCGGGCGTGGCCGAGGACAAGGGACTCCCAGCCGGGCTGAGGATGGTCGGGAAGCGGCCAGGCAAGAACCGGCCGGCGTCAGCAGCCGTGGCCGCCGTCCCTTCACCGCCACCCCAGCGGCGCGACGACTCGCTCCTGGAGCAGCAGGACGGGATCCAGAGCGCCATCGCGCACTGCAAGCGTTCGTTCACCGCCCCGGACAAAGACACCCAATCGCTGATGCACCCCATCCTGGATCGATTCACCGCCGGTGACTTTTAGTGCACACGCTCTCTCGCATAGCCCCAACAGCGACCCGATCCGTGCGATGGGCGATCACAACTGTGATCTGAGATTCCTGGCCGTCCGATTTCGATACCAACTTCTCAAAAAACTAAGAGGGCAAAACAGGTGTCTTTAGCTCCTTGTCGTTTGTAGCCGTTGTTTACTCGTTATGTTGACTGTGTGAGGCAGTGATCAGAGATGGAGGATGCAATGGTGGAACGGTGAGAATGGCATTACAGGGAGGGAGGCCAAAGATTCCCATGGCATTGGGAAAGCTGCAGCATAATTCGGCAATCTCTTTGCGACATGGTGGTGGAACAAGGAATGTGCTGCATGCTTGTAGTCTTTTCAGTTCGCTTACCCTGGAAATCCGGTACCTTTTTGAGCTTTTTGACAGAAGAAAGCATCACTTCCTTAAAAGACGAGCTCGGATTTAAACTGCAGTAATGGAGTTGTTCTCCTGTACCTAATGATCCTCTCATCATCTATCACATTGACGTGCTATTATCATGTCGAACAGAGATGGGATCACGTTCCCTACTCAGCCGTTGACAAATGAGGTCCGAGTCGTCTCATTTAATGCCTTCTCATGGCCTTATCGGCAACCCACTCCCTGCCTTTCAACGTTGACACCGACCTAACCATTATGGCCACGGCGGCCTGCATCTTGACGCTAACAAGAATGAGGAGAAGGGAAGAAGGTAGCGTCGTCGTCGTCGTCTTCACGGCCGAACCCTCTGCGCGCAGTTTTGATCCACGATGGACTGATTGGCCACGGCCATGGTGATGCTGCAGTTCATCGTCACGTCCACGTGGTGCTTGAACAGCCCGAGGACCCGCACCCGGCCGCCCACGGTGGTCGACGTGGTCACCGCGATGCTCCCCCCCGCCAGGTCTTCGAACAGGTTGGCGTCGCCGAAGATCCTGTCGGCCATGACGTCCACCGTCACGTTGAGGCGGAAGGTGCGATGCGCCCGGGCGGTGCCGGGGGCCCCGCGGACGACGCCCATCTCGCGCGCGCGGTAGTAGAGGGTCGTGGTGCTGGAGCCGAAGCGGACGCTGGCGGCGTTGGGGTTCTTCACCGACACGTCCGCGACGACTGTCATGTTGATGGCGAAGGGCTGGGCGGTGGAGGAGGGCGCGCCGGAGGCGATGGCCAGCCGCTGGACGGTGACGCTGTTCATGGTCATGATGGGCTCCTTGACCTTGAATACGGTGAGGGCGAGGGCGACGATGACGACGGCGAGGATGACGAGGACGGCCGCGCAGGAGCCACCGCAGATTACGCACCGCCGGCGGTGGCGGCCGATGGGCATGGGGGGGAGGTCTTCCTCGTCGCTGGTTGGGTGCTTGATGCTGACGGCCAACGGGGACGCGCTCATGGCGGACGAGAGAAAGCAACCACAGAGAGAGAGAGAGAGAGAGAGAGAAACAGCGGTTGTGTGTGAAGGATGAATACAGAGAGAAAGAGACGATGCAACCGTGCTTTAATAAGCGGTTGGTGGTTGAAGAAGTTAAAGACTTGGAGGAATCAAATAGCCTGTGAACAGCTTTCGTGTGACGAAGCTGTTACGAAGTCGGGTTGGATTAGGTAGAATCGGGTCGGATCACAATGGTCGAACCCAACACGATCCGACTCTGATTTGGTAATTGAACTCAACTCGTATAAAAAATATATATAAAAATATATGTATTATCACATCCTTAGTTGGGATCATCCTTAGACTTTAACCCATGCGATCTAATAAAGACATGCATGGAGAATAAATAGTTAGAAAATGAATTGTACGAATAATATATCATGTGTTTTTCATAAATGAATTAAGAAGAAAAAATTGAGGTTGTAAATAATATTATGAAAAAATTATTGATTTTATTGTGCATAAAAAAAACTCTTTTGTGGAACAAAGGTTGACTTAGTTTGTAGGTTGTGCTAATGTAACACCATATAGGAGATTTAGATAGAGAGCCATTGAGATGAGGATTGGTTAGCTAAAAATACAACAATGTGATCAAGATTGTTTTGGTCATGCAAAATTTTTCGCGAAGCTACGACATCACTATGTGACACTACTGAAAAATAAAATAAAATGAGATTTTTTTTTTTGTCTAAAGACACTCTGACTTTTATAAAGTTTGTCATTCATAACTTATGTTTATATTTTATAAAATAATAATATATTTTATTTACTATTTTATAATTTTATTGTTATTAATTTTATTTTTTTCATAGTCACTTGTTTCATCCTCACTATCCGTAATGACCCACCGACACTCGCTACGTATGTAATTAGAGATCGTATTGCTTGTCATATATACACTCATCAATGTTGTCATCTGCTCTTGTTCACCATCTCTCAATATTATTCTTCGAGAAGGAAGAAGAATAAGTTAAAACAAGAAGAATAAAATATTTATATTCATTTAGAAATATTTAAAAAAATGATATGAGGTTATAAATAGTAATGAAGGAGTGTAAATATAATATCCCAATTATATGACACATACCATTCTATTTAGAGATATATTTTAAAATAAATAAATAATTAGTCATTTATAATTAGGGCTGCTAACATCAATATCCATATCATAGCCAATTTTACTTGGTATAGTGGTATTTCTCGTTTATAAGATAATAATCTCCCTACCCTTATTTATACCTTCCTTATATATTTTTTTATTGATGAATGATTAGTTTTTTTAATATGTTATTTAGTTATTTTTTAGAAATATATATAGATATAAATATTTATACATCTCTTATAACTATCATAGCCACCTCTATTTTATCGTGTCTTTCTCTATTTTGTCATGGTCGCTTTCTTACAGTTTGGGAGGTCTTAGATGGATCTCTCGAATTATTTGCAAAGCAAGTCAATGCAAAAATCGTTTACGGTAATATAAAAAAATATTTTAGGTTGCTTTTTCTTGAAGATGATAAGCTAAAGTTGGGGGAGGCAAAGACAATGGTCGACAACGTTGATTCGAAAGAGACGGCGAAGCAGTAATATAGGATATTTAAGATATTAGAAAAAAATAAATAAGAAAAAAAATAAATAATTAAAATTTGAGACATTGTTTATTTAGTAAGAGGACGGGTGAAGGGGGCACATTTTTTTAAGGAGAACGCGATCCATAGCTACCCCGTTTTGTATCCAACCTCAGCGATTTCTTCAGGAGCAGGGATGGTGGGTCCCAAGAGAGTCTTCCGCGTCCTCGAGTGACTGACAAGCGGGTAGGGTGTCGGCGGGTAATTAACTGGGTACGAAATTGAAAAGTGTCTCCGCAACATATAATTTTCGTATGAGAAAATTCGAACGTTGTCCTCCTTGAAGCTTTTAATAAGCCCTAATTTGCTCGCCCCTTCGTCTCTGGATCTTTGAGGAAAGTGATTGAGCAGAGGAGCAGTGGCGACTCCGAGGCCGTCCGCTCCTCGTCCGCCCCTCCAGCGGCCCGCGGTGGCGGTGCCTTCCGCTTACATGCCGCGGCAGACGTCCGCCGCTCTCGCCGCGGCAGCCCAGAATCAGTTGACGGCGTTGGCGGCCAACAACGTCCGCCTCAGTGCCGTCGTGGAGCGCCTCGAGGTGTATTTCTGCGGCGGCATCTCTTTGAGCCCGTCGGACCTCTTCCATCTCGTCTTCGCCCTCGCTAGGTCAGTCATCGCCAAGTTTCTTTCTTTCTGCTGGTTCTTTTTCAAAGCCGTAGGACGTTCTTGAATTCCTTACGTCGTAGCAACCGTAGCTGAGCTCTTTTTGTAGTAAGGTGATTTGTTCTTATTTGTACTTAATGAGGATTTTCTGGTAAACACAGAGGTATTGATTATGCCCTCTCGAACAACGATATTCCTGGAATTGCCAAACGTCTTCCTTCATTAATAAAGCAGGTATTTTTTCGAGGTGTTCTCCTGAACCCAGGAAGAAATATGATATTTTGATAGTCATTTTGGTGTTGTCATAAGACGAAGACATGAAGTCTGTTTGCATATTGTAATAGAAATGTAATACTAATTTTTATTGGTTTAGCAAAATACGTGAACATTATTTGGACATTCTTGTTATGGATATTGCTTTTAGTTGCTTATTTTGTTATCTTTTACTTGTAACGGTTTGAAGTTGTTATCTGTTTTTTTTTATAAATGTTATAACTTGTAGCTATTTTGGTGTCGTAATAAGATAGGATGTGAAGTCTGCGTGCAAATTATAATAGAATTGTAATATTAGTTTTTGAATTTAGCAAACTAGGTGAACATTATTTGACATGCTTGTCATGGATGTTGCTTATAGCTGCTTGTTTCTGTTACCTGTTACTAATTAACAAATTGAAGGTTGTTATTTGACATGAGATAACATGAACAAGCTATCGGTAAGCTATTTGGTCCTATGATAGTTTTTTTGAAAATTTACTGTAAATTTTATGCAAGAAAAAAAAGATGACACACATCTGATAATTTTAGAATTGCACATTGGAATTCGACTGATTCTCTTATTAGTTTTATTTCATATCATGGATATAAATATAAAGATCTTGCTAATCTTTGTCCTGGATATAACATTCAAAATATCTGATCTTGCTAATTATTGCTATCACAAAATATCTCGCCATTCAAAACTAACTATTTCAATTATTTGATTGCACCAGCAGTATATATTTAGTATAATTGTATGGGTTTCTGGTATGTCTTGTTTTTTTATTTTTGTCTTGGAGCATGTATATTATTGTTTAAATGTGGTGGTTATTGCAAAAAATTAAAATCTTGTTCAGTATTGATTCCGTAAGTGTACCAAGTGTTGGTATGGTTCAGTATCGATGGACAACGGTCAATAAAATTTGTGTTATATATCTTGTCACTTTCGAGGATTATATATCCTGTAACTTTTGTGTTATGTAGGTCTATCAACGTCGGAATGACCGTTCACTTCAGTCAGCTATTATGGTGCTAATGATTTCTGCTAAGGTAATTTGATTTACAGAGCTAGTAAGTCCCCATTTCCAGCTCTGAAATTGAAAGATCACAATTAGTTTGACTTAGGGTAATATAGTTGTTCTCTATCTGCAGCTGTGAGTTACAAGAAGCATGCATTGACACGACCAACCTGATTATGGCTCATGTTAATTCGATAAATGAACTGCATTTCTTACTGAAACTACAAATTAAATAGTTTTTGTATGGAACTTATCTATTTGATATTTATAGATGTTAGCTGAATAGCATTTTGCCTTTAATTGAATTGAACTGATCATGTAGGTTGACAGTCCCACACATCTCTTTTTACTATCAAGCATTTTCTTCTTTTATTTGTTACATTGACTACTTAATTAAGTAGTTTAAACATGTATTTTTAGTTATCTGAGTAATCTTGTGTCCAGTATACTTGCCTAGTTACTAGTTGGTCTTATTATCTAGGTTTATGACCTTACACATGTCAGATAAAATGTAGTTTCAAGGGTGATTATTACTTTTGAATTGCAAGAAACTATCCAATTTCCAATCAAAATCCCTCTAAAGCTAAAGGTTCAATACTTTAACAAAAACACTAACAAGACCATTGGGGGTTATATACAGGTACATGTATTTATATGAATGACATTTTTATTCCATAAGGATATGTCCATGGGCTTTGGCAATTGTCCATCTTCATTGGTGATGGAATTCTTCAAAACAGGAATAATAACAATAGGACATTAATGTGGATATATGTCTCTCTGTGTGTGTGTGTCTATATACATACACACACGTTAATTGCCTATTTTTAGTTGAAACTTAAAAAAAAATTTCAGGAGCAATTACCATTTTAGCAGACAGCTGCCATCGCCTAATCTACCTTAATCATGACTTCCACCAACACATCAAATTGTCTCACTTCATCGCAGTCCAGACTTTCCATGATAGATGTTGCAGATGGTTGTCGATTGATACATCATCCTGATTAGAATCGACCATCTAGCATGTTATAAAGAATTCCTGACATTGTGGCTTATTTTATAGTTCTTATGATTTTAGTGACAAGGACTTGATCCTATATTTAAAATAACTCTTATCAAATGTATCAGATGATTAGAACTTGGTCCTTTGCCTACTTATCTAGTGTAGCATGCATCGTTGAGTCCTTGTTATGGCTTGGGGTTTTGCAAGAGAGAAAATATCCCATTTCTTCTCATCCATCTGATATTTTGCCTCCTCTGAGTCTCGCACAATTGCTTCTTGGAGATTGGAGAAATTTAAAATATTTAAGATCTTTGGCGGTCGCAGTCAAGGTTTGCCATTTCGTATCGTATCGGCCTATCGAGCTCAGCTCGGTACGATACAAGTATACCGAGCGGTATGCCAAAGCGTACTGCTCGGTATATATATATATATAATTTTTAATAACAATTAAAAATTTTAGAAAAAAGGGTGACGTTGCTTCGTTTCTTCTCCTCGCGAAGCCTCGGCGACATCATCGACGCTTCCTCCCCGCACGAATGAGGAGAAGTCGTCGCCTCATCGCCTTAGACGGGGAGGAGGCAACATCTTAGTAAAAGAGGGCTGCGACGGATTGGGATTGTCGAGGGAGAGCAGCATCGAATCTCCTGGTTCTCCCCCTTTTGCCTCTTCTTCCTCGATTGATACCGCCCGGTAACAGGCGATGGCGGTTGTAATCGATTGTTACCGATCGATTTAGGGAGGTAACAGGGCGGAAACAACCCCAATTGACAGTACTGCCCGACAGCGAGCAGTTTGCATACCAGTCTGTTAGTGGACTGGTACATACCGCTCGTACCGGGTGGTATCGCTCGAAACCGCAGACCTTGGTCGCAGTATGCCAATATGTCTTGTCTATGGCTTTCTGACTATGAGTCTACAAAGATTCTGTGTCACTTTGCTTTGATGCTCTTATACAGTCACTCTCATGGAGAGTTCAAGATCTGTCACAAAAATTCCTGTGGTGAACCGACAATGTATTTCCATAGCTTATGAGCTTTCCTGATAATCATCTATAGTCAACCTATTTTTCTCTGTAAGTTCCTGAAAATATCTTTCTCTTTTGAGGTAATTTGCCTTCGATCATGCAAAATTGATGTTTTTATCCATGTCATAAAATATCGTTATTTATGTCTTTGCAGTTATTGCAATTGCATGGCAACATTTGTAGAGTACAATTTTGGAAGGATCCATGTGCCATCTTAGTGGTTATGAATTGGATAAAGAATATTTTGCATGTTCATCAACAGAAGGAAAATTTGAATATTAGTACACAATGCTGCTTATAAGTGTGCTCATAGCTAATAGAAATGTTAATGAATCTTTAGTTGCAGTGTACTATGAAAGAAGTAAAGAAATGAGTCAGAATAATGCTATGTGGTGGACAAAGTGTACCAATGATTTTTCGATTGTTGCCTGTATTCCCCAGTTGGCTGAGCCATTGCCTTTCCCAGGTTTAAAGCTGTTGTGAAAGAGGAAAAAAAAAACAACAACATTAACCAATTGAAAATATCAGTAACATAATATAAGATAAAAGAGTTGGGAATTTAATGAATCAGGCAGACAATCACTATATAATAATTAATAGAAAACAGAACATGATAGCCCAATGATTGCAAGTCTGATGGAAAACAATATGTGGTAATTTAATGGGAATCAAACAATCACAATGCTCCATAACTCTATTGAAGTCAATGCTAGCTCAATGATTGAACCACAATATCTCAAATCTGAAAAGCAATACAACTTCGGTCTATAAACCTTTAACCACATGAATTGATTGGCCCAGGGGATATTGAAATTGCTAAATTGCCTTATAGATTATTTGATGCTGGTCTTCTATGGCATCATGCTGCTAGGCCTTCTGGTATTCAATTGAGACCTTTCATATCTGTTTATTGATATATGTGGATGTAGCTAGGAGTTCCACAAATTGGGTATGGACATGTGTTGACCTGTACCACTTGGTACTTATTTGTATTAATTTGGCTTAATGGTTAGTTCCTTTGGTCTATGGTACCACCTGAAAGGTACACTCTAATGTTGTTTCATTAGACCTGCACATATCATTGGAACTGCATGGTAAAATTGGCATGGCAATCCCATGGGCCTAATGTCCTCCTTTAATTCAAATTAAAGCGGTTTACTTATATTTGGAAGCACAACAAAGTTGACCATTATGCTGCTCTTGTGGACATTTGATGCATAAGTGGCATCATTAACATTGTCCTGTGACTTGTTTACAGATCATGTTTGTCATTATCTTGTTGATGAGCCTTCATTATTTTTTCTTTTTTTATGACTGCTTTTTCCTTTGAACTTAATTGTTTTCCATATTGAGTTTGTGTAATTACTTGTTCTGTTCTTCTCTTGGCTTCTTAGATAACAGATTATGCAACCATCGTGTAACCTTTTTTCTTTTAAATTCTGTTCTGCAGAATGCTTGTAAGAATGGATGGTTTCCTTCTCCAGATGAAAATGAACTTCTCTCCCTGGGAAATGAGGTTCAAAGACATTTGACATGAAATTGTCTTTTCTCACGCTTATCTTTTCTAGCCTTAAGTGTGGTCTTTCTAATTTCAGAATTTTTTAATACATAGCTATGTAGCTGCTTTTGTATCTCAATGAGTGATATGAGTGATACTGTTGTGGGCAATGCTAAAGATACCATTTCCAAGATTATACCCAGGTATGTCTTTTTGGCCACTGGAAGTGTTGTATGTGTCGTCTTTTGTTTTAATCAAAGGAGTCTGCGACAGTATTTAGTCGCACATGTTAGTAATGTACTGATAGTCATCTTTAAATTCTTTTTAGGTTTATTCATGGATTTACTTTCACTACAGACCCCTCTTAATAAAACAAAAGGGGAAACCAAAGATCTAAATGCAGTTCCGTAACACGTGTAACAGTGTGCTCTCTTCTTAACTTTTGCTGGCCCCTTGTTAGTGTGCAGTATGTTTTGCATGCCTACATAAATAATGGTACACCATTTGCACCCGAATTAGTCTTCACTAGCCATGGTATGGAGTAGGATGAATGGTTAAATGGGGACACAAATTTCTGCATTGCCTACTATTTAAAGGATATGACTTATTGACTTGAATGCTTTGTTGTAGTCTTGTTGTAGATAGTAAGTAGTGTTACAGAACTAGATGAATGCCAGTTGGACATCAATTTGTTTTTATTTCTGATGTTTCCCTTCCAATTTAGTAGCACTTGTAATTTGATGCTGAGAAATTCATTTTTTCATTAAATTAAAGCGAGCCTTGCCATAAGTACTCTATCTTTAAGAGTATGTAAGAAAGGATGGTTGCTTGTCCTTTTATTCCTTGTAATCACCCTTTTCCATTAATTTTTAGACATTTCTTTCTCTTAGTTTGCTTATGATAGGATCCAAGTTTTTACTCTAGCTTGAATTTTCATCTGAAACAATTTAAACAGAATTTTTTCTCATCCTCTCCAACTGACTTCATTAACAAGGATGAAACTTGGAAATTCTGGTGTAGGTTAACTTGGTGATAATGTTTGCATGTTTGATTAAATAGTGGTTGAAATTCAGTAGTTTAGGGGAATGGTCTGGTCAACAGCTCCTTAAGAAGCTGCGATGGTTATGACAATGTTATGGGAATTCAGTAGTTACCTGATTGCTGTCTTAAGGGTTTTCTTTATATAGTTATATACTTTATTTTGTCATGTTTTCATATGAAGCATTATTTTATGCATCTGTTACTGATGGTTCTTCAATCCGCAGGTTTTATCCACAGTTGAAGTTCAGTCGTTTAGTTATTTCTTTCGAAGCAAAGGTCTGTGTGTGCATATCACCTTGTTGGATATGCGGATGTTCCATCTCATGCTTAAATTCAAATTTCATTTTGATCATTTAAATGGTATTGAGTGCTTCTATTGATCAATAAAATAGGCCTGATACTCAGCTTTTATAGATCTTAATGAAATAAAAAAGAATACATGAAATTCATGTTCACTGCTTTTATGTTTTTCTTCATCTAAGTTTCTGTGTTTTGCATTCTTCTTCATTAGGTAACTTGATTTGAACTTGAAAGAATATCGAAGAAGCTAGGATAATATGCAGATATGGCTGTATAATTCTAGGATCATGCTCCTAACATTTTAATGTTCCAGCTCATATAAAAGAATGAATGGGTTACCTTAATATGATGGAGGCAGTTCTTTTTATCTTCTATCCTTGCCGATAGCACAAATGCTAGTGTACCACAATATTGTTTCGGAATATGTTGTGAAATGCATTTATCAGATGCATCACTTCTCTGAGTTTGTTCCTTTTTCTCTTATATTCTGATTTTGTATTTGGGTTGTTTATGGTAGACACCAAGGTTTGCCTTACCGAGCGGTAAGGCCCCATATCGGGCTACCGAGCAGTAAGGCCCCATATCGGGCGGTACGTATCGGTCCGCTCACTACCAGGTGGTACCACCGAAATCGGCCGTCGGTGGTCGATTTCGTTCGGTATTAGCTGAGGGAGGGAGAAAGAAGAAGAGGGAGAAACTTGGTTCCCACACGAGGAGAGTATGGGAGACCGAATCGAAGTTCGAGTCTAGTCCCAGCGAGGAGAGTATGGGAGAAGAATGAAAGAGTAGGAGCATAATCTGATGAAGCAACAAATAGTTTTGAACTTAAAGTCGAGGAACAAGTAACGAGATACCAACATAAACGTATTTTATTAATGTGTTAAGAATTAGTCTAATGTCTTGTTATAAAGAGTTATATCACCTGTGGGTGATTCTTCGCCGGCGGGGCGACGTCGCCCTTTTTTTTTTAATTTATATTATATTTATATTTATATTATTTTTTATTATATTATATATATTATATTATAATATACCGAGTGGTATGCCCTGTGCATACCGCTCGGTACTGGGTACTGTACCATCCTGAGATGAACTTGGTACGCTGGTATGGAAAACCTTGGTAGACACCTTTTACTTATATTTTGATTTGCTGTACAATGAAATCTACAGATATACTTGTCACATAACCAAACTTAAGTCTCCATCCAGTCTGCCTTTTCTACTGTCAGTGCTGTCTCACTGTCTTGAGATGCTTGCATTTATAAGATGCATCACTTCTCTGAGTTTGTTCCTTTTTCTCTTATATTCTGATTTTTGTATTTGGGTTGTTTATGGTAGACACCTTTTACTTATATTTTAATTTGCTGTACAATGAAATCTACAGATATACTTGTCACATAAACAAACTTAAGTCTCCATCCAGTCTGCCTTTTGTACTGCCAGTGCTGTCTCCCTTTGTCTTGAGATGCTTTAACCCATTTGAGCACAAGTTATTGCTTTGATTGAGATTTCATGACCTAATATACAGCTTGAATTTTACCTTATAGATTCCAAATTAATTCTTCAACATGATGCTGTCATATTCTTTTGAGGATTTTCGAACAACATATTAATTCCTTAATATGTTCTGCAGCCTGGTTATGATATTTTAATGGCTGATTTTCACATCCCGAGGAAGATACCTCCAGATCAAAAGATTGTAAGTGACTTTCTTTGGTCCAATTATTGTAGTATGTTAGGCATCAAATACACATTAAGTAAACACTCCCTATTGAAAGTTTATTAGGTCAACTATCTATTTTGCCCCTTCTCTTAAGGTTGATTTTGTTCTACATCATTTCTACATTACAGCCCTTTTCCTTAATTATCTTTTTAAATTCAGGACAAGCTTTTTTTATGTACATTTTCTGTTGATAATAAGTTGTGATTGGGTATTGATATTAATATCTATTACAGTAGCCATTTAATTAGTGTTTATTGCTTCACACACAAAAAGAATTCATAATATATTGCCCAACAAATATTGACATGACTGACACTAGGCGCATCCCACTGGATCATATTTGTTATTGGTTTGGCATCCAGCATAATTATACCCATCTTTGTGGCAGTTGTATGGATTGTATAGATGTTGAAAATCTTGATCCTACTCATGCTAACCAGGCGCCAATAGGTTCATGCCAACTTGATATGCCATGTTGAGTTTAGTGCTGCTGATGTGTCACTAGAATGAAAAATCAATCAAAAAGAAAATAAGATCTTCTAAAGCCGTTTGTTGGATTAACAAGAAGAGGAAATGAAAGAAAAAGCTATATCTTGATTCTCCTCTCCTTTGGCATAGCTAGTTATAGCATCTTCTAAGAGACAAGGGCCTAACATTTAAATCTACCAATGATTTAACTAGACGTTTGGTCTGTTAAGTTGTAGGTTGTTGTGATCTAAAAAATTGATGATAGGTTGGTACAAGTTTGAATTCAATTGATTTTGTTGACTATGGGATTTAAGATTGGGAGGGCGGGCCTTGATACAACGGTAAGATTGCTCCTTTGGGACCTGAGAGACCAGGGTTCGAGTCATGGAAACAGCCTCTATAAAATATCTAAAGGTAAGATTGTGTACATTGACCCTCCCCAAATCCTGTGTTGGCAGGAGCCTAGTGCACTAGGTACGCCCTTTTTTTATGGGATTTAGGATTGAATTTCTTTGAATTGCCCAATTTGACAAAATGGAGTTTGGTATTGGTTTCCCCTATTCTGAATGACTCTAAAATCAGTCAAGGTAAAATATTAATTGTGTTTTCAGATCGTGAGGCATCCACCAATGCAAGGTCTGGGAAACATCAATATACAGTCTTACCTTTTTATATAGAGAGGATGTTTCCAAACTAACCTAGGTCTCCCAGGTTGCTAAGGAGGTCACAAAGGAGCAATCTTACTGGTAATAGGCTTTTTCTATGGAATCTGACAAAGTCAATACCAACAAGGATTATTCAAATTTTTGCTGATCCTGACGGTCTCCCATATGATCTACAAATCAAGCATTGGAGTTGGCCATTCTTGGTTTGGATCAGACTGAAATTTGTCCACTGCATAGATTTCTTTTCAAGTCTAGCCTTGTTTTCAGCAAAATATCCAAGACAAGCCTCCTCTAGGAAGTATTTCTGTAACCTACCTTTTTTTCAGTTGATGTGGAAAACAAGTTAAAAACCGATACTGTCTGCATCGATTTATTCTTGCCAAGCTGCCATTCCGTGTTTGCGATCTAATGGAAGAGAATGATGTTATGAATAGCAGTTCTCTAAAATAAAAAAAAACCTTTATTAATGGAAGAGAATGATGTTATGAATAGCAGTTCTCTAAAATAAAAAAAAACCTTTATCTGTGACAGCAATTCTTTAAAACATTAATTGTTCTTCTCAGTAGTGGTTCAGGAGACATCATCCAAATTCAATTCTTAAGGATGCCAATTTTGGAGATATTTTCCAACAAGACTAACCTGGATACCTTTTACAAAAACAAGGCTAGCTATGAAAACTTTTATCCCTTTAACCTGTTTGAACTTCAAAAAATAGATGGACATTCTATTCTAAAGTCTCGTCAGTTGAATATATTTAGTTTTTGATCTTTTTACAAGTAAGTGTTCTAATAGATATTAAAGCACCCAACTCAGTACTTATATGTTTCTTAATTTGTTTTGCAAGAAAAGTTGTGAAGTCTAGGGTTACTACCATAAGGCTGTTGCAAAAAGATTCCAAGATGTGACTGCTAGAACTAGATACAAAGCATGCAATGATTTTCAAAAGGACAAATATGAAAGTACTTAAAGGAAAAATAAAGAAGGTGAAATTCAAGAAATGTGGTCGGAGTTGATATCACATATTATTGATGAAAACTATATAAGTAACTTAATTTTACTGTAAGAAACAAGGATCTGAAAATTTTTGGTTTTTGGGGAACTAAGTGTAATGTTTGCTTCGGAAATAACGTTAGTTGTGCAAATATGTTTTCAGAATAAGTAGGACCAAGATGTAGTTATTTTGTATCTAGTTTTGGTACCATTTATCAATAATTAATGTTGCAGTTGGAATATATGGTTTATAGATGCCAAAAATAGAAATTTCAATGTTCAATAAATTGTATCTATTGAATGGTAACTTGATGATGAAGAGAATTTTAATGATTAGACAGGATTGTTATTGCTGACGGACTTGTTTAATCTGTAATTACTGGTGCACCTTAACATCAATAGGTAAATTTTGTATGTATAGAAGGTCAATTCGAGGCAAGATGTTTGAACTTAATATGGCAGAGGTTAGGATCTCGTGGTGGGAGAAAAGTAATCTTTTGGTAGAAACAACAATGGTGAACTTGGAAGATTGTTTTGATGGCTTGGAACCTTGGACTTGTCGCATAAAAAATAAGTATCAAGAATTGGAGAGGACAAAAGACTAGAAAACTGTGGAATGATGTGAAAATCATTGCATCATCTGAGAATGTTGTTCTTAATGGAGCTAGATGGTATAAGTTATCATTTGAGCTTTGGAGGTGTCTCACTATATTGTAAATATCCTCATGACATTTCTTTTATCCATTTTTAGCTAATTGATTAGATTCCATGAAATCTCCACTATATTAAGGGATATCTGTTATTCTAAAACAACAAAGAAAAGGTGAAAAGAAAATAAAAGAAATATCAGTGTGTCTATCTGTGCTAAACGTGTCAGCATTTGCTTTCTTTCTTGCAGTGCCTCTTTGTTGTTCAGACAGATAATTTGGATACATCGTCATGTATTATAAGCCCCCAACATGTGAGGTACATCTTTTCGCACCTCTGGCGTTCTAGTTAAGCCCAATGATGATGTGATATTGAGATGTTTCCCACTTCATATTGCAGCTTTTTGGTGAATGGAAAGGGCATTGAGAGAAGGACAAATGTTTCCATGGTATTTGGGCCTCATTGACTTTTTATCTTTATGGTCTTGCCCCTGATGAAAAGCACCTGTCATCTGTAGCATTCTTTTGTTTATTTAACAGGATTCAGGACCTCAGTTTCCGACAGATATTACTAAAATGCTCAAATATGGAACAAATATTATCCAGGCTATTGGATATTTCAGTGGTATGCTGATTGCACTTTTATTTGGATCCAGCAATACTCTCATTCTGGTATAGTATGTTTTCCTTGTATATGCTTTATTTTGTATGTGCTTGTAACCTAATTTGTTTTATTTGAAACAGGTAGTTACATCATAGCCGTTGCCTTCATCGGTAGAATAACTACTCCTGCTGCTCCAACACTGGAGAATTATGTTCATTCTGTGATTGAAAAAACTGTTTCAGGTAAGTTAATTTGTTAATTTTTGTTGATTCACTATGTGATCTATAAATATATTTGGAAAATCACTACAATATGTATTTGACTTATTTAATGTAATATGATTTCTTTGTTATAATTTTTGTAAGCATTTTCCCATCTCCAACCCTTAAAGTTGTCCCAATGTAAAAGTAATCTTAATATTTATCTGTGAACAAAGGTAGACACACATGATTGGATTCTCAGACATCGATAGTATAAGTGACATCATGGGAACTTTATATGCTTAAAATACATCTAAAAGATTAGTAAGGTTGGATGCAGTATATCTGGAAGGATCTAGTTAATACTTAATAGATTGGTGCAATGATTCTCATTTGTGTCTTGATACTTATAAATAAGGCGGGTTGGATGTTTAAGCCCATAGTGTTAGAATAATGTGAGATACAACCTGTAACTGTAACCTGAAATGTAAATGCATTAAATTTGGTTGAGTAACCTGAGATACAACCTTTCCATAATGCCTGTGTATCATAAACAATTAGTAAATTTATCCAGAAAAATAAAATTTTAAAAGACGTGTCTTGAAAGTTTGATTGTTGACTTGTTTCTATGACTTTTGACCGAATTCAACATAAATCAGTTTATCCTATGTTTCTGAACATCTACTGGGTGGCTATTATTGTCTTATGTACTTTCCTTTGAGAATATGTGCTTGACTATTATCTTAATAGTTCCTTTTTGCAAATGAACACTAATGATGTTGTATGTCTATGCTAATGTTATTGACCATAACAATGCTTTTGTTGGATTGGATGATGAGATGTACCACTGAAAGTATTTACTTGGTATTGATTTAGATTCTGACATAATTGAGGGGCCATCAAGGATAACACTCAATTGCCCTATAAGGTGTGTTGGATTGTTCTTGGTGAAATATAATTTCGTGTACTTATTCTATTTGATAATTGATTTCCTCATGTTACTGAAGTCTTGAATAATACATGTTATGACAGTTTCTTGTAATTACCAATTTACTGCGGTCTTAATCTTGCATGATGCTATGTACAGCTTCAAGCGTATTAAGATTCCTGTTAAAGGACATCTCTGCAAACATCATCAGGTCAGACTCTATTCTGCATTTTGAATTAATATTTGAAAGATACAAGGCCTTTATTTGACTCTACTGTGTCTTTAGTGTTTTGACTATGACAATTTCATGGAAATGAACTTTCGGAAGCCATCCTGGCGCTGTCCTTGTTGTAACACACCTACTAGTTGCATTGACCTACGGATTGATCAAAATATTGTCAAGGCAAGTACTTCGAGTATCAATGAACAATGGCATCAACTACACATCAAGTTGCATGATGTTCTTTCTCTGTTACCAGGTACTGCAAGAGGTAGGGGAGGATGTTGCTGATGTTGTAATTTTTTCTGATGGATCATGGAAGGCGCTTGTTGAACACAATAAAAGTATAAATCAAGTTCATAAGGTGAGGTCTGGGGAGCAAGAAACTAGCAATGAGAATGGGAGTACATTAACTGGTGTTGTAGATCTGACTATGGAAGAAGATTACGCATCTGAGTGTCCAGGAGAAGTTACACCTTTACATGGATATGCATACAGAGCTGAAAACATGAACTGCGAGTTAGAAGACAGGAAACCATTCAGGGATCTCACAGGTCTTCCAGTCTCTCTGTATGCTTCCGGGGCACCAGTCGCCAGTACTCCTATGAACATTCAAGCAGCTGTTTACAATACAGGAGATGGTGTTTTGCCTTGGAATTTGCCTTCAGTTTCTAGCTCCACATCAGCCAGAACAGGTGGTGGCAATGCTAATGCACTGGGAACCTTGGAGTCACTTGTCCCGAATGTTGTGCTGAATCCTATTCAAACTGATGCTGTTTCTCCAGCACTTAACAGGGTTTTAACAGGTTTTGAACCTTCACAATCTACACCAACTTTTCAGCAAGCATCACAAGGGACGCGGCTTGCTGAAAATTTGCAATTACAGCCATTGCATTTGGCAGGTTCAATTATTACCAATGAAGGAGGGAGGCCTCCTATACCTAGACATGTTAGTAGGACCCCGATAGCAGTACAAGCACTTCCTGCACAAACACAACCACCCAGTTCGTCTCGAAGAATGCATATAGGTTCATCGAATTCCAGTTCTATGATCAACAGTATTACTTCTACATCTCACCAGGCATTTTCTCCAACTATGGCCAGTGGACTCAATTCAGTCAGCGGTCAGATGCAAATCGAGCAACACTCAAGGACTTCCAACATGGCTTCGGTGCCATCACAGTTGCATTCCCTAACTCCGGTAATTTTACTAAAATATTCCAATGCAGCAAAGGTTACCGTCTTAGCATTGTAATTGAATGCATTGTAATGGTGTAGTTAATTGCAATTTTATATTGTTTTTTGAAAGATTGTGCTGTATCTGTCTGAACCTTATTTGATTATGATGCACTTCTTTTTATATACTACAATTCTTTTCCTTAGAGTACACACTGGAATTGTGTATATATATAAAATGACTGATTCAACCGTTTTTGCATGGATCTCATTCGACCTTATGGGGCTAGAACTGCTTGACTACTTTTAGGTTTTCTATCTTTTGCCACCAAAACCAACATCTATCAATTTGAACTTTCCATTTAACTCTTTTGACCGTGAACTTGCATGAATTAATTGACACCAGTGATAACCTGATGGTTATGAGAAAATGAAAGTTTGTCTTCTTTGATTTGCAATAATTGATTCCGATTAGTTAAAACCCAGTGACGTTGTATACTGCAATCAGTGTCTCTATCTTGCCAAAATAGCTCCATAATAGGTCCCTACTGTAACTTGTCTTTATAGTCAATTAATCATGCAAATTTTAAATCTGCTGGAGTAGTTGACATTGTGGGTCATTCAGTTTTCTTATATTTTCTTTCTTTTGCATTTCCACAAATTTCTTTGTTGTGAATATAGTGAGTGGTACATATGTCTCTTTGCAAGAACTGTGTATTAGTTTGTGCTGTGTGTACACACGTACATGTATCAAGGTGGTGCCTTTCGTGTTTTACGACTACTACATGTTAATATATGCTGCTTGTTTGACATATCTGTAAAAATTCTTCGACATTGGTGTCATGATTCTTTTGCACTTGCCGACTGACCATTTTGCTTTTTCAATTTTGGGATCACCAGGAACCCCACCAACATAGTAACTCAGCATTGCAGCGGACACCAGCACCTAACCTGGTTAGCACTTCAGCTCCACAAGGCCAGTTAAGAGTGGCAGATCCTTACAGAGCAACAGTCCACACTCCCTCGGAATACCAAAATCCCCATCTGCTACTATATCAAAGGGGACATCATTCTGCAAATCTGTCGAGTATTTCAAGACCTTCTCGTAATCCCTCAGGTCAGGTGCAGCAAGCATCACGGAGCCCTGTGTTTCCAACAACTGCAGGACCTAGTCTTAGTATACTATCATCTGCCGAACGTGCGGCACAGGCGGTCACAGCACAAACAGGAGCAGCAAGAATTCCTGCCACGACCAGAGTGCCGTCTTTTCCCACAGTCGTCGACACGGATGGGACACTGCCTTCATCAGGATCTCGTGGGGAGTCTGAGCTTCCATACGAGTGCAATTGGCAGCCAACAGGGCGCATGCGAGGAAGTCTAACTGGCAGTGCCTATGAGGCTGCCCTTAACCAGTACTTGGTTGCTCCTACACAGCCATCACAATTGCGACCTCCATCTTCCTCAGTAGGTGGTTCTACCGACCAGCTTCTGGTGTTACCTCTCAATGTTCAAGCACCTATAATACAGCACGTTAGTACAAGACGTGCTGATGCAAATGACCAATCTACAGGTTCATATGACAGCAGTATTTGATCGACTCATTAGCGAGTGGACCTAAGAATGACATCTACAGGCGACAAAGTCTTTGCAAGTAGTGACTTTGAAGAAGGGTGAATGCCAGTTTGTTCACTCAAGCAGCAGCAAGAAGACCGTACGAGCAAGAGACGAACCGTGTGACGTTTGTAGTATTTTAAGTTAAATTACATCACAAATGTCTCAAGTTGAAATCTATGTATGTCCTTTTGTTACCCTTCTTGAGAAAAGGAGGAGCATCTTTTGCTGTATCGCAACCCTCTCCCTCCCCTTTTTGTCTTTTCCCCTACAGGGGTTGTGTACCTTTCGAACTATTAGCGAGCAGATCTTTCATATTCCGCAGTGCTACGGATGTGAGATAATTAGTTGTTTTGACTTGGATCATCCTCAAGCTCATGGTCGGCCTATGTTTGATGGGGTTGAAATCATGGACCTTTCTTTCCCTTTTCGTCACGATCACGTTGAAAGGTCAATTTCTTTGGACATTTCTTTGGTCTACTATAATGGAATAAGAAAGAATGCTTAAAGCTCAAACAATTATTTGGGTTCAATTGGAGTCCTGTCGATCCTACTACAGCACGAATTGGTCGTTCGACTTGATATTAGGGTTCATGAGACCACAACAAGAAACCCAAATGTCCCAATTATTTCGGTTCCTGTACAGAAATCATGATTCGGATTGATCCAAACATTTTACGATCATCCTATAACATCAATTTTCTAGGATATATATATATATAAGAGTCGATATCTTCAAGAAAAGTAGAGGCTAAGGCACAATTAGGGCAATCTGCATTAAAGGCAAAGGTAAGAAGTGTAAAAGGGAATCGACCTCGAATCATAATCTTTCCTCTCGACAATAATTTGGTCTGCATTTGCTTATAGATTGGATTTTGTCGTTGTTGTTGTCTTGTACATTCCCAAACTCGGAACAGCGGCACCGAGTCGCGTCGAGGAGTCCTTATCTATACGATCCTCAGAATCTCCCCACCCATCCTTGTCGGGCGGCACGTGGGAGCAGCGGCGCAGAGGAGAAGCGCAAGGGACGGGAAGCCGACGAAGGAAGCAGCAGAAGGGGAGATGCTGCGGCTACTGGCGAGGCGGCTGATGAGCAACGTGCCGGAGAACACGGTGTACGGCGGGCCGAAGCCCCAATCCCCCGGGCGCCGGGTCACGCTCACCCATCTGCGACAGAAGCACCGCCGCGGCGAGCCCATCACCGTCGTCACCGCCTACGACTACCCCTCCGCCGCCCACGTCGACTCGTCTGGCGTCGACGTGCTCCTCGTCGGCGACTCCGCCGCCATGGTCGTCCACGGCCATGACACCACCCTCCCCATCTCCCTCGACGACATGCTCGCCCACTGCCGCGCAGTCGCCCGCGGCGCCGCCCGCCCCCTCCTCGTCGGCGACCTCCCTTTCGGCTCCTACGAGTCCTCCGCCTCCGAGGTCCATCTCCTCTCTCTCTTCCGAAGTGCAAGAATTCGTAAATACGAGTCCTTTGACCGTTTCTTGGGCCGGGGGATGCTGCACGGCAGGCGGTCAGGTCGGCTGTGAGGATGTTGAAGGAAGGGGGAATGGACGCGATCAAGCTGGAAGGCGGCGCACCGTCGAGGATCTCTGCAGCCAAGGCGATCGTCGAGGCGGGCATCGCGGTCATGGGGCATGTTGGATTGACTCCGCAGGCTATTAGTGTGCTTGGGGGGTTCCGGCCGCAGGGGAAGACAGTTGCTAGTGCTGTCAAGGTGCTTTCTTTTGTCACAGTGAATTGCTTTTGCAGATTCTATTTGGTGTGTACTTCGATGATAAGATCTTGCTCTGTGCAGGTCGTGGAGACTGCCCTTGCGTTGCAGGAGGCGGGTTGCTTCTCAATTGTTTTGGAGTGTGTGCCTGCACCAGTTGCTGCAGCAGCGACTGCTGCGCTGCAGATACCCACCATTGGCATTGGTGCTGGACCTTTCTGTAGCGGCCAGGTTAGATTGTCTATTGGCCCAAAATGGAGTTTTTAATGTTTATCCTGTTGGATGTTGCTTTCATGCAGGGCTATAATGAAGAAAAAAAATATTCTAGAATTGAAAATGAGTTGTGGGAGAGATCCATCCACAAGAGGTGTTCGTGAATTTTCCTAGATTGCATTTTTCCTCTGAATTCTTGGACTGTTGAAGTGTATAAAATTATTTGCTTAATGAACAAACAAATGGAAAGTTCAACAAAAAATATCAATTTTCTTTTTCTCAGCCACTTAGATATGGTAAGTTGCAATTTTTCTGTAAGTTTGTTCTAAATGGCCCATATAGTTTTGACCTTCATATCGGACATGCTGACCACCTTACTTCTCCTTTTCTCTGTTCAGTTCTTGCGATTCCTCTTTGAAGGACAGCCCATTTGACAGAAGTTCTCAGTACAAAACTTGATGTCCTACTATTTTGACATCAAGAAATAAGTATAGCATGAATAATCATACACAGCCAGCCAACCTACTCGTTGTAGGTTTTAATGCAATTCACTTGTGAATGTTTCATTATTCAAAAATTCCTTCCAGTAGATTTTAGTGCATTGTCTTGGGGTTCATGTTCTGGTGACTATCCTTGGCATCTTATCAACCGTTTGAGAATCGATGCATATACATTAGGCAAATTAACTTGCAAGTGAGGTAGGAATACTTTCATTTGGTTATATCATTAACAAGGATCACTGTTGACCAAGAGAGCAAGTTTGAGCTTCACCCCAAAATTCGTTTGTGAGCAGATCATGGTTCCATTTACATTGCTGTTTGCTTAATCGCAGGAAGGCTTTCTGAGACAGGTGCTGTGGGACAAGAGTGCCGGATAGTTTATGCTCATTTATTTATTGACATGGTTACGTTTTTGTAGGTTATTTTTGTTGCTAATGATCTACACCTTTTATGTATTTAGTTACTGGGTAAAATAGTTTGTGATCTACATTTCTTAACAAGTATAACGTCACAATATTATTATTCTTGTGGATTGGGTATTCAGTAGTATGCTGTATGTTACATGAGATGTACATGTTAGGCACTTTGTGACACAATCTAGGGATACGTTACAATTGCTATACTGATATGTTGCCTGATGACACAACCCATATGGCCCAAGCAGTTACTGCTATAGGCTTTGTGCCAGATTGGTAGGCGCGAACTGGCATAGGCACCACATGTTATGCTTTGGTCCTTGGTTATTTGAATGTTTATTATGGATCAGTTTTATTGTTAATTGTATTTTATTCTTTTAACATTGCAGTAGTATAGTATCACAAAGTTATTCTGATTTTGTTTTCTCTTGCAAATTTTCTGGCATCTTCGTTGGGCTTTTCCAAAACATGCAACTTGTCCTTTTGTGTTTGCTTATAAGACCACTGTTCATTACTTGCCTTTCATATGACTAAAGAAATAGTAAGTGAGCCGAGTTTCGAGTTGTGCAGGTGCTGGTTTACCATGATTTGTTGGGTATGTTGCAGCATCCTCATCATGCTAAGGTAATTAGGGTTTTCATTTTGATTCTCTTTTTACCTCCTTGTGGGTTCTTACGTGAGTGCGCATTATAATTTTTTTTTTTTTGACAGGTTACTCCGAAGTTCTGTAAACAATATGCGCATGTGGGAGATGTCATCAGCAAAGCTCTTTCACAGTACAAAGAAGAAGTAGAAAATCGTTCATTTCCAAGTGCACTTCATACACCATATAAAATAAGTGAAGCTGATGTTGATGGTTTTTCAAATGAGCTGCAAAAGATGGGCTTGAATGAGGCCGCATCAGCAGCTGCTGCTGCGAAAAATGAGGAAACAGCTGGAAAGCCATCAGATGGCAACTGCTAACTTGTTTGAATTTGCGTACAGGAAGCAGGCCTATCTATACCACGGTTTATTCTGCTTTTCTTTTTTTCAGTTATTGCTTTAGCGGTAAATTACAGAAATAATCTATTTATAAGGGTAAGGCTGCGTACATTGACCCTCCCCTGACCCTGCATTGGCAGTAGCCTCATGCACTGAGTACGCCCTCTTTTATGCTTTAGCAATAAATTATGGAACATTGTTTTTAAGTTTTAAAACAAATTACTAGCCCCTCCATGTTGATGATGGTGATTGTTTCTGGTAAAAGTATATTTCATGCTCAAAATAAAGGGTGAAGTATCTTATTTTAGTTTTTGTCCGCAAGCAATCGATTAGCATTTTTCTTTATTTTCTTAATAGAGATAAGGTTTATTTGCATTTTTTTTTTTGTAATTCTTCATGTTGATGATCATTATATAAACGTAAAGATTTTTTTCCCTTGGTGGTGACACATTAAAATGTTAAATTATGTTCTCTGTGGTCTTTTGTCATCATCTTTTAGATTTTTATCTTCACGATATGTAGTTGCTGACGTACATTGAAAAGACTCGATGCTACAAGTGTGCCTTTTCTCAGGTTTTCATTCTGCTGACTACTTCTGGATTATTCTTAAGTAATTATCTTAATTGTCATGAAGTACACTGAGGATATTGGAGAGTACGCCAGCATAGGTTAAGAAATGGACCACACACCGGAAGAACTGGTCCACTAACAGCTGAACTCTAGATTTATGCTACATCAAGTTTTAATGGTTATCTCAATTCTGGAATGTTTATTGCTTAAATTTCAAACAAATAATTAAACTTGTGCTTCCTTGATACTTGCGGTTTGTTCTTTGGCAGATTGATTTTAACGCAGGTGACGAGTTGCAAGTATAGTTTAGTCGATTTTATGACTGAATTATGAAAGTATTCTGTGTTACTCCATCCTATAATTTCTGAGGATACATTAATTCATGCTTAAGAAATGTGATCTACTGAACACACGACAATCATGCTGTTAATGCTGTCGAAAGCATTATAACAAGTTCATGTTTCCAAAGCTTTTTAGACCACACTTCATCATACTTGGCCGTGCTTTTGTATCATAAGTTAATTGTGGCTAATAATTCTTAGTGAATGTTTATCTTCAGTTGGATGACAAACATTTTCTTGCCAGTATTTTTGCAAAACCAAGTCTTTTGATGTGTTATGTTCATGCAATCTAGATGATGGATTGAGTTCATCACTCTGTTACCTTGATATCAAATGTCTGATAAGTGTTTGGCATGTGACTCTTTTTCTTGTGATTGCTTTTCAAGTTTTACTCCTTCAAATGTGTTCAGCACTTCACAATTTGCTTCTTTATTTCTTTTTTCTTCTATTTTTCCAGATTCTGTTGAATTTTTTTATCATTAGCTGCAACTTTCTATATCAGTTGTCCGATTTAATTGGTCAACTGAGTTCATCAATCGCCGTTCCTCCCGAATGGCAGCAATTTACCACTGGGCCTATGTTGCTCAATCTTGTCTCCTTTTGATACGTTCATCTACCGAGGACTCTCCTGATATGAACATTTGAATTCTTCAAATCGGATATAGATGTCCGTTCCTTTCAATGTAGGGTCGAGTCTTTCTGCCTCGTTTGTGGTCTATCTATCTCAGAGCTGTGAACATGTTTAAGAGTTGACCAAGAGCTACGAGTCAACTGGCATGTGAGTGGTGGATAAGCTTTGAATTTAGACACTCCCATCTGTTTGGAAATTGCAAATTGTCAACTCCATCGTCATCGTTATTAATTTCATTGACCTGCTAAATATAGCAGCTGCTCCCTCGTTTAGATATCTTCTACTGTGCCCCGGTTGGTCGTGAGCCACACCTTAAATTGTGTACCAATTAATGATCGATGACTCCTCTCCTCTTGTACACTGAATTCTTTGTGCTGTTTCCTTCTCTTCTCTTCTCCTCTCTTCTCTTCATCTGTATCTATAGTCTTCTTTGGTTGATCTCTTCTTCGGCACACACATTGATAGTATGATCTGCTTTGAGCAGATGCGGATTTGAGAACATAGCAACAGATGTCAGTAGATATCTGTTTTCGTGTCTTTAAGATAAGAATAGATAAGAAGCCCAAAAGATACCAAAAGACACTTCCTTTTATAACATTACCTATGCATACTGTACAAGACATAACATGAGACGAAGAAATAGAGCGAGCGTAGAAAACAAAAATGAAAGCAATATCGCACATTAATGGCAGCAGCAGAAGCAGCGGAACAGATGACAAAATTGTGGACTTTGCCATTGCTGAGGCTCTGAGAGAGAGAGAGAGAGAGAGAGAGAGAGAGAGAGAGAAGAAGACGTCAGCTGTAGCAGCCGTGGCTGCTGCTGCTACTGTTGCAGTTGCAATTAGACAGGCATGGCAGAGGAAGGAAGTGGTCCTCGAAGCCTGCGTCGCCGTCGAAGAACGACCCCATCGCCGAGGCGGGGCCGTTCTCCTCTGATCTCGCGAAGAGCAAGTCGTCCTCGCCCATCATCTCCATGTCCTCCACCAGGAGCACGCCCTCGCCATCTTCTTCTTCCACCTCTTCCTCCTCGTCCAAGCCGTCTTCCCCTTTCTCTGGTCGGCTGCGGAAAGGCTCGTCGTCCATGGAGGCAGTGAGCGGGGTGGCGGGGGACAGCCCAGCTGCGGTGGTAGCGGAGAGGGGACTGGCTTCGGGGTCGGCGGTGGAGGGGTGCTCGCCGCCATCCCCCGGGACAGCGGCGGCGCCGCGAGGACTTGGGAACTTGTGACGTGTGCTCCCGGCGAGGGCGCTGCGATGGGTGGGCATGGGGTGGTTGTGCTCGCCGGTGTAGGTGATGATGTAGATCCCCGGGTTTGTCCGGCTCCGTTCCACCTGCTTCCGCGCGAGGCACGCTTTAGAGCTGCTACACTTGTAGTATCCCCTGTTTCGGACCTCAAAGTCAGCCTCTTTCCTTGGGCTTCGATCTCGAAGCAAGACGAGAAACACGGGAAGACGAAGGGTAGCTTGATTACCGAGGGTAAGGCGAACCTTTTATAGGTTTCTGCCCGTACTTCCGCCAGGCCCACGTATCGGAGGAGAGGCCGTCGGCCGGGACGTGGCACACCACCTTCTTCTGTTGGCTCTTCCTGGAATCCCATCAAAGTTCCAATTTTTAGATCAATGTTCTCTCTTCTCCTTCATGTCGAGGGTAACAATAGGAAATGGGCGGCACGCTTACCTTCGCCTGGACCGGTGGGTTCGGGAGACAGGTCGGTCTGCTCTCCGGCATGGTGGAGGTTGAAGTGACCCGCCCACGGAGGCCAGCGGGGAGGTGGTTGTGGTGGAACGAGGTAGCCAGCCTTGGAGGAACGAGGAGTTGTATAGCTCGTCCAGCCCCGTGGCGCTGGTCCGCCTCTGGTATACGTCCGGTAAAAGCACAAAGGCGCCACCTTTGCCTCCCTCCGCCGCCACAAGCGGCCTCGAGTGCGGAGGCAACAACGAGAAAGTGTGCGACGTCGTTGTCGCCGCCGCTGCCGCCCCCGACGGCCTGCAGCTCCGCACCACCGCGCTCAGATCCCAGTTGTCGTCGTCCATAGCCGCCGTCGAGAACTGGAAATCGTACCTTAAGCACGGCCAGGGAGCAAACCCTCCTATAAATAACCTTCCCCGGTGCCGCGTACAACCGACGGCGTTGACCGAAGTGGGAAGGGGGAAGAGAAACAGAGGCTCGGAAAAGGGAAAGGGGATGTGAGGCGCGCTGACTTTTGTTGGTAGGAACACAGCACGGAAGAGTGGAGTTGGGATTTATACCATGGAAGTGGCGACAGCGGTTTTCTGACACACACAGAGTGGTGGCGAGCATTGGATCCCTTGTGTTTTGTCAAAGCAAATCCACCCAAAACCGGGTTGATTTCTAGGGACGAAAGAAAACAGGATTTCTTTATTTTCTTGGATTTTCCAACTTGACTTTTCGGCAATGTCAAAGGAGTGAGAAAGAGAATCTTATATATATATATATATATATATACAATATAAAGAAAAAGTCGTCCCCAACAAGCGGCCGTCTCACCAAAAGACAAGAAAGTGTTCAGAGACAATAATAGAACACAGCTGCATCCACAGGGGCGCCTCGTCCCCCCCTCCCGTCAATTAGATTCCCCCTCTCAACACATGTCGAACACGGACACCCACGTCCACCCGACCAAGTCAAAACCCAAGCCTTTTCTCAACTGCTACTTCGCACATCACCTCCGTAGACTGCAACATGAACACACATCACTGCACTGCGTGCCATCTGCTACCTCCTGCCTCATGTTCTCTTCGCCTTTTATCTAACATGACCAGCTTTGATCTGCAGCAGTGTGGGGCGGAGCGGAGAGCACTGCCCAAGAGAGAAGACAAGGGCGGGCGGCTCTCTCCTCTCTCTCTCTCTCTCTACTCTCCCAGAACACGCCGTAAACACCGCGTGTTGTGTTAGGGGGAGGAGGAGGAGGCGCGTATTGGTTTTGATGGATGATGGGACTTTCTTCTATATGAAAATTTATCTTATATTTTTTTAATGTATAATTTGTTCTTGGGCTTTGTGGGATTGATTGAGTTGTTACAACATGCCTTTATAGTTTTATACCACAGTTTATCTTGGATCTTGTAAGAAGAAAATGCATAAAAAGATGATCAAAGGGTGTGGAACTTGGCACAAAGCGGTTTGTGCTAATGGTCATAGTGATCATGTCACTGTGTTGGATTAGGATGTGGGTAATCTATTTAATTTGAAGTTTGATGCTAAGATGGAAGCAGAATAGGAGAGCATTTGGGATAACCTTATTAATACTTTAATGTAGTTGGTGGAGAATTCTCACCATCCAGTGGCAGGTGGTATTGCAGCTACTTGACAGAGAAGTTCCAAAATGTTCCTTTTTTCTGGTTTGTCAGTTCTTAAAAAGAATAATTCAAGACTTTTTAGATGCCTTTAATCCCATTCTTGTATATTAAATCATAAAACACATACTGTAGAAAATTACCACAAACAAAAAAGAGAGAGGTTTTTCATCTTGCAAGTTGCAGAACTGATCAGGAATTAGAGGTCAAATTTTGTCACTGTTCCAAGCACTCCTTGAACACAGAGTAAAACCCTCAGATGTTTTGACAACACCGGAGTTTTTTTTGCAGGTTGAGAATGGCTTCGTGTAGGCCAGCAGTATCATTTTGGAGTTATTAATGCAGGATGCTACTACTTCCATGCATAGTGGGAGAATATTTTCCTCTCTTATTGATTCTTAATGCAAGGTGGAAGAACATCTCTGCAACTTGCAAAGGGCTTATTGCAGTGTTTGGTGACATCAACAAAAAGAGTGCTCATCAAATGTGCAAGACAAAGAGTCACTTTTACAATAAGCTCCTGAAACTGGTTCTTGGTTTTTGCTATAACTTGAATCAGCAGTAAGAACATTTAGGAAACGACTTAGGTTAACTTGATCAAGCTGAGTTGGGCAGTCCTATCAGAAACATGGTAGAATATTAATATGTTCACCACTTCCTCCCACAAACTTCGATCTGATGGACAAAAAAAGTGGTATGATGCATGCATATTCCATCAGTGACTTCATCTGGATGTGATGGTGTACAACCAGCCATTTCATCCACCACCTGCTGATTGAGAATGGAGAAGAAGAAGAGAGTGATTGAGGTCCAAAACCAACAATGGTAGGCTATGATCTACAAGATCTCTCCCCTTTTTCATTTACATATATTCTTGCTGGTGGCTGAATCATCCCATCATGGCATTTGCAAGAAAGAATATGACTGTAGTGAAAACTAAAGTAAAACCATTAGAATATAATCCACGTATGCTTGTCTTCTACCAGAATAAACCAGCAGACTTTTCACATTTATGAACACTATTCCTACAGAGCAATCAAGCACAGCTTTCACAATCAATTGTGGCCTGAATTAAAAAGATCAACAGCCCCAAACATCACCGGAAGCATTGATTCCATGATCCACTGATCTAATTGGCATCAGTTTCCCTCAATAGAAAGCAAAAAAGTCACTGTTGAGATGTCAAACACTGTATTCTTTGGGAGATACATATCCTGTAAAATCTCAATGTCACAATCTGCATTCTGTTCTGGTACATGATGAAGACTAAAAAAAGGATAAAATCCAGAAATAAAGAGGAAGAAATCACGAACAAATTCATTGTTCAATTAGGTAGGTTTCCAGGATCTCTTTCTGCTTCCCATGTTGTTTTGACCATCATAATATGCAAACGTTATTGCTATATTTTTCTTATGATGCTTGAAACCAGCTTTAGAAGTAAAGCTTTCAGAGGATTCTGTATGAACAACTGTCTTAATTAGGCAGAAGAAAAGACAGTTTTGGTGAGCCATGTTGGGCACTGCAGCATCATTTTAAGAAGGACAGAGTACAAAATAAGATTATTTTCATTAAATTTTCATATAGAAAGCCTATAGTTTTGTAAACATATCAAATTGTGTCAGATTAATATTAAAATTAGAGAAATATACATGAAAATAGTTGCAGAAAATATGATAACATAGTAAGTAATAAATAGTAGGTAAGGTACACGCATCAGTGTCAGAGCACAGATCAGAATGGTGATGGATGGCCCACATCAAGCCTTAAGGAGGCCTCATGATGGGCCTTCTTGTGCTGGTTGAAGCCCATGGCGTGTGGTTCTCATCAGCTCTCTCGAATGACTAAAAGTTCGGCACAATCCTACAAATTTTTGGATAAGAATCGAATCTTTTCTGTACAACTTTTTTAACTCAGAGAATGTTGCATAAAGCCACCATTTCCATCATCCATAATATATTGCGGTTGAATCTTATGGTTGTTTTATGATAGATCTTTTTGGGATTCTGATGTAAGAGAGGAGCACGTGTTGCATGTTGCAGTGATCTCCGGCAACATCGTGGGTTGGTCGCGTGACCGGGTCGGCGTCCCGATCTCCTCCTTGGCCGCGGCTCCCGTGATCGGGTCGTCGACCTCCTCCCCTCGTCTTCCTGTTCTTACACGCCACTTGTGCAGTCCGACGTCCACGTATCCGACTTACTACGATAACTCCATGTTTTTACTACGATAACTGCCCCCTTGTCGCTTGCGGCAGCGGAGGATATCGACAAACGAGGGCAGCCACCTTTCTCTTCCGCCACTTGAATCAAACGTGCAGCCACGGGAGAGGCGTGGTTGGTTTCACCGCACCAGTCCGCCGCTCTCAGGAGCGCCCCCTGAGCTCGGGCTTTGGCCGTTTCCTGCGTGCATCTCGCTTGGTTCTTCCTCTTTCATGGCTTCCGCTGCCTCCACCCTTCTGCTTTCCTCCTCTGTTCTATAAACGAGTACAAACGGGGGGAGAGAGAGAGAGAGAGAGAGAGAGAGAGAGAGAGAGACAGAGAATGGCGTCGGCCGCCTCCACCCTTCCCCTCTGCGTGCCTGGCCTCATATGCTCCTCGATCCCTGTGCTTTCCTCCTCTGTTCTATAAACGAGTACAAACAAGAGAGAGAGAGAGAGAGAGAGAGAGAGAGTTTCCAGTTTCGGCAACCCTCCTCTTGTTTGGGAGATTGGTTAGTATAAAAAAACGGATCTTTATTTATTTGAGGAAAGAAGAGGAGAGAAGGGGGAGTGGGGAGTGTGGAATGCTGTGGAGATGGAGTTTTGGCCGGAGTTCTTGGCGAGCAGTTGGGGGAAGGAGTTCGTGGCGGGAGGGATCGGCGGCATGGCCGGCGTCATCTCCGGCTACCCCCTCGACACCCTCCGCATCCGCCTGCAGCAGCCGCCAGCTCCCTCCACCGCCGGCCCCCGTCGCCCGCCCTCCGCCCTGGGCCTCCTCCGAAGGATCCTCGCTTCCGAGGGCCCCGCCGCACTCTACCGCGGCATGGCCGCTCCCCTCGCCTCCGTTACCTTCCAGGTCTGCTTCCTCGTCTGCTTATCTTTACCGCAAGCAAGAAGAAATTTGACCTATCACTACTTCGCTACGATCGATAAAAGAGGAAGAAGAAAGGTTGGAGACGACCGAAACAAAGGATGATTCGATCGATAAAACGTTTTAGGAATCAAGAATAACCGAACATTTCTAGGGAAGGGATTCATAGAATCTGCTGCTTTGCGTTCTCTGCTCCTTTAGGATTTGCAGAATCTTCACCAAGCTTTATGTGAATATTCTTCACTCGAAGCTCTGGCTGAAGTTAAATGTATTTGATTTGATCCTCATGGTGAGTTCCTAATAGGTTTCAACGTGAAGAAAGATGCAGATACCACAAATCCAGATTTATCATGGAACTTTCCATTAAAAGTTTGCTCTTTGTTGTATTCTTCTGCCTTGGAGTCTCTGCACATACTAGGGAATGTGATAATTGTTTATAGCATCCCAAAGAAAGCTAGGTAAGCATGGTGAAGAAACAGGGAAGAAGAAAGAGTTATAGGAGGAAAGGATAACAACACATCAGTCCATAATCAAACTCAAATCTTCATTCATAATAATCTAGGGCATGACAATTCATGATGGGTGAAAATATTGTTCCTTAAAGAAAGAGAAACTTGATAATGTCAAATCAGACAACTTCATGCCTGATTAATTGAAGTGCAAATCAAATCATATCTAAACTACTAAAATATGGTCAGCTATCAAATCTAACCTGAGGCTGATAGGAATTGCAAATAGGAATGCCATCTTGGATCAGACATTTGCCAGTTATTCTGTCACATTTCTCTGAAAGGAAGTAGCATCATTAGGATCTCACAACTGTTGATTTTACCTATAAGAATGTGTGCTGAATCATATGCTAGTTGTAACATATTAAAGAATTTCTATGGTAAATCTTGATATTAATTAATGTATGTCAGTTCTGTTTTAGCAGACAAGAAAAATCAGCAATTAGGAAGCTCTCTCTATCTTGTGTGTAAAAGTGCTTCTCTTTTATTCTTTGTGCAGAATGCCATGGTCTTTCAGGTGTACGCAGTCTTATCTCGGGCTTTTGATTCCAAGAATATGAATGAACCTCCTTCATATGGAAGTGTTGCATTAAGCGGATTTGGGACAGGTGCCTTGCAGAGTTTGATATTAAGCCCGGTTGAGCTTGTGAAAATAAGGCTTCAACTACAGATGATTAGCAATAAGGGTCATCAACAAGGTCGACTAGGACCAATTAGCATGGCCAAGGAGATAAAAAAGAAAGAAGGGATCCGGGGTTTGTACCGAGGCCTGTCGATCACTGTCCTTCGAGATGCACCGGCACATGGAGTTTACTTCTGGACTTACGAGTATGCGCGAGAGCAGCTTCACCCAGGTTGCCGTAAGACCGGGCAAGAAAACCTCGGAACAATGCTCATTGCGGGAGGATTGGCAGGAGTAGCTAGTTGGATCTGTTGCTACCCGCTAGATGTGGTGAAATCCAGACTCCAAGCACAATCGAAGCCTCAGGCCGGCCAGCCACCTCCAAAATACCTTGGAATTGTCGATTGCATTCGCAAGAGTGTAGAGGAAGAGGGTGTTGCTGTGCTGTTCCGTGGACTGGGAACCGCTGTTACCCGGGCCTTTGTTGTCAATGGAGCCATCTTCTCTGCTTATGAGTTAGCTATTAGGTCCTTGTTCAATAACAACTAAAAGATTTACAATGGAGTTGGTATATTAAATCTATCCTCCAATTTTCTTCGATCAGCAATTCTGTTCCATATGTTCCATTAAAGTATGTGATACTCAAATAAGTACTTTTGTATTTGAATTTCATGACTTATTCAGACGCATATATTGTTACCATATCTTTATCAAATTCTTTTATGTGAAGAACTTTTAGTTTGGAATAGCCAAAGTTTCTAGTTAGCTATACAATTATTTGTCATACTTGATGTAACACACTGAGTTAGTTCATGTAAATTGGTGTAAGTTTTATTTAGTCACACAAGCAACTTGTTAAATGCATCCATGACTGCAGTAACTTGAGTTCAAAGTACATTTTTGGTTGGATGTTGGATATGGAACTGTGACTGTATGTGATGTAATCAAAAGTTCATAATTGTAATCTGAGTTCCTAAACTTGCAGATTTGTTAAATGGGGAAACATTAAACTCAATAGAATGCGACACAGCCACATCCAAACAGGTAAATAAATAAACACTGGAGAATGTTTAGTGGTAGCAATTTGAGTTGCATCTTATGACATTAGAGGCCCCAAGTCTACTGTCTTGTGCTGTAGTGCTGCACAAAGTTTCCCTCACAGCCTTCAGTTGTGGCTTCACAAGTAATCTTTGCTGAAAAATACAAGAGGAAAAAAACAACAGAAGCAGATGGATTTGATGCTCAAGCCTCCCTCTGTTCAAGTTTCTTCTTTGACCTCCTGAAATCTATATTTGATGCAGAAATCTCAAGTTCCATCAAGCATCATTTAATGAATCATATGCTAATCTTGTTGTGTTGATTGAGACAGCAACCAAATACATGTGTCTTTTCTTATATGAACAGATTCTTTGCTTAGATGCCTCTCTGTACTAATCCTGACTTAACACACAAAAATTAACTCCGTCTACCAAAAGAGCGCTGCACTCTCTCTCTCTCTCACTCTCTGTCTCACCTGTTTGTGGAGTGTAATATTCCAAGGGAAATGGCAACTGAGATACCTCTCTCTTCCATTATTGTGTAGAGTGAAAACAAAAGAATGGCAACTGCATCTGGTTATTGTGGTCAGCAAGCATAACCAAGACGACAGCAGCTGTCGGACTCATGCTGACAGTGGAAAATCTTAGTAGCTGTCCAGTGGGCGTGGTTTGTGACTTTATATCTATCGAGTAGGTGTTGCTAATTTTGATCCGTGTGCATTAGCATTGGGTGGAAAAAGTTTTCGGGTCCGACTCGATAGGTAGACTGCATGTGTATGGAAACTCGGGTTGAGATTACGCGTCTACATGTCGGGTTGATTGGGAATTCCTGTAAAGAAAGGTATGAGTCGGGTGGGGTTTCCGACGTGACTCCTCTAATGATTAAGTTAGTTTGATTCTCAATTTTCGATCACTCTGCTCCGTAGAGGTGCAGAAGCTTTTATAATGGGTGCCACATGTCATTCGTACCTAAGATCTTTATTGCCTCTATGGCTTACCATGCCGTCATACTTCTTCACATCGTCCGTGGTCCTTGTAGTGAGGCGTATGCTTTGCCCGCTGTAGCTGTGGCGTGTCGGCCTTACCCATGTCAGGTCGGTCGTACAATTGCTGTCTCCTCCATGATTGTGTCAGGTCGGCTTCGTTGTGGCGGGTCGGCCATGCTAGAGGTCTAGTCGTCCAAGGGAGCGGGGATGTGACAACCAGGTCAATATTTGTCATATTAATTCTCCCCCTCCCCCCCGAGAAGACCTTCTCGAGGTACCCGATTAGGATGCTAAGATGAGGTCTTGTGTTGAGCCGTGGGTTTTGCAGTATAAGCGAATTAGTCCCGAAGAGCGTCCGACTGAGCTGGGGCTCAGGAAATGAACTGGTCGGGTTTAAGTACCAGTCGATCCACCAAGTGGGCTCGGAAATTAACTGGTCGGATTTAAGTACCCAGAAGCTGATCTGATCGAGCTGGGGCTCGAGAAATTAACCGGTCAGGTTTAAGTACTTGGAAGCTGATCCGATCGAGTTGGGGCTCGGGAAATGACTGGTCGAGTTTAAGCACCCGGAAGCTTATCCGACCGAGCTAATGCTCAAGAAATTAACTGGTCGGGTTTAAGTACCCGGAAGCTAATCCGATCGAGCTGGGGCTCAGGAAATGAATTGGTCAGGTTTAAGCACTTGGAAGCTGATCCAACCGAGCTGGGGCTTGAGAAATGAACTGGTCGGGTTTAAGTACCCAGAAGCTGATCCGACCGAGTTGGGGCTCGGAAAATGGACTGGTTGAGTTTAAGCACCCAGAAGCTGATCTGACCGAGCTGGTGTTCGAAAAATGAACTGGTCGAGTTTAAGTACCCAGAAGCTGATCCGACCGAGTTAGGGCTTGAGAAATTAACTGGTCGGGTTTAAGTACCCGGAAGCTGATCAGATCGAGTTGGGGCTCGAGAAATGGACTGGTCGAGTTTAAGCACCCGGAAGCTGATCCAATCGAGCTGGTGCTTAGGAAATGAACTGGTCGGGTTTAAGTACCGAAAGCTGATCTGACCGAGCTGGGGTTCGAGAAATGAACTCGAGCACAAATCTTGAAGACTTAGCCGAGAAGATGAACTCGGGTACAAATCTTTGAGATTTGGCCGAGATGACGAACTCGGGTACAAATCTTTGAAATTTGGCTAAGAAGATAAACTTGGGCACAAATCTTTGAGATTTGGCCAAGAGGGTAAACTCGGCACAGATCTTTGAGATTTGACTGAGAGGACGAACTTGGGTATAAATCTCTTAGATTTGGCGGAGAGGGCAAACTCAGGCACAAATCTTTAAGATTTGGCCGAGAAGACGAACTCGGGCACAAATCTTTGAGGTTTGGCCAAGAGGGCGAATTTGGGCATAAATCTTTGAGATTTGGTCGAGAGGGCGAACTCGGGCATAAATCTTTGAGATTCGGTCTAGAAAGCAAACTCGGGCACAAATCTCTGAGATTTGGCCGAGAGAGAGAACTCTGGCACAAATCTTTGAGATTTGGCTAAGGGCGAACTTGTAAAATTTATCTTATTTTATCATGTTACTATTTTTATTCATTTTTACTATTATTATTTTTTATTATTATTTTTTCTGCATTGCAGCGCACTCAGTGCGGCTGTGCATTGAATGCGGTTATGCATTTAATGTGCCAGGTTATTTTTGGGTGGTCCCTTGCTTTATCTCGGGAAGCTGAAACGACACTCTTAGATCCTATAAGTTCGTTACGGCCAGGTTGAGACCTCACTTCTTCGTTTTGCCTTCTTTTGCTCTTCCCTCAGATCTCCTCCAAGCCCTCTTCAATCGCTATTTTTTGAATAGGTCGAAATGACCTCCTCGGACTCTTCAAGTAGCATTAGGATTGTTCCTTCCCTGAGGTCGGGGGGAACAGGTCTGGGAGAGCCCGAGGTAAGTTCCTAGTGAGCGTCTTCGGGGCCCCCGTCGCCGGTCGACGCGAGGGTCCTAAGGGATTTGGAGGTCATGAAAGCGGGTCATGACTTGGACATGGCGATGATCGAGGGGTCACTTGCTGCCATTAGGGAGCGGTACAGCATCTCGGCTAAGTACGGGTTGCATGTTCCGCGGCCTAGGCAGCGTCCCTATAGTTCGGACACGCCCGGGGTGTGCATCTTGGTGGATGCTTTGGTAGCCGATCTTCGATTTCCGCTTCATCCCACCATAGAGGAATGTATTAGATGGTGGAGGATCTCCCCAAGTCAAGCCTAACTCGTGGCGCTACCTTATTGTGTTTTTAGGCGAACGCAAAGGGGTTGGAATTATCCCGACTTAGGACTTGTTCATGGCATGTTTTCACCTTTGCAAGAGTCAGGACGGTTACTATCTCACCGCCCATGTCAGTTTTAGGGTTAGCAGGGCTCCCTTCAACAACAAAGGTTGGAAGTCTCGTTATCTTTTTGTGAGTGGTCCGAACTGGGGGTTCAGACTCGACTGGTCAGCACATCCGATCGGTAACGTCCCCCCATATCTATCCGAGGAGGAGTCTGTCTTAGTCAGTAGGCTGAAGGGAATTCTTTTCTCTTCATGCACGATTAATGAGATGACCAAGCTTTGGCTGGTCGAGGCGGGTCTCAGCCCGACCTCTAGGGGTACCATTATATTTGCACTATTTCAACTTCCTGGGTTGTTTTTTGCTAACTTGTGGGTCGGGGTGCATATCGGATGGATCTTGACGATCTGTGTGGAATGCCAAAGGTATCCAGAGGGAAAACCCTTTCGGTTCGTGCTGCGGTGCTGGCTCGGGAGATCGGCGTCCCCCCCGCGAGAGAAGCCCCAAAGACTTATTCCAAGAGGCCGACCGATGCCTCGACCGAACGGATTGACGATCTCTCTTGGAGGCACAAGAAGGTGAAGATTCTGTCCAGGAGGCACAAGTCTCACCATGGCGAAGGGGGGTCACAGTCTCACTCGAAGGGTAAGGAGCCGGCAATGCCAGTCAAAGAGCCCGAGATGCTCGTGGAGTCCGCCGAGGAGGACGCATCGCCAGTCTTCCACTGCCCGAGGTCTATGAAAGTTCTTTATGGAACAAAGGTCTGAAAGGATGATGTGAGGTATTATGCCATGCACATATTCGACTTGGCTCATCAGGACCTCAACAAGGAGACGCAGGCCAGATAGGGAAAGCTGAAGAACTCGACGAAGGTCTGGAACGATTCGTCGGCCGCGGAGGAGTATGAAAGGGGACTCTTACACCCGCGGTTGGCACGGGAATTGTATAAGCTCCCATCGGAGGTGCTGTTGGATCGAGCCACGAAAGAGATTGTGCTGGTAACTTTCTGACCCTCATCTCTATGTCTTGGGCTTTCCTTCAATTCTCTCTTGACGATAGTTGTTTTGTGCATAACCAGCATGTTCAGATGGCGTTATTTGACTGAGTCCATGATGCGGGTCGGTTGATAACCTTTATGGACTACTGCATCACCAGCCTCCAGCAAGAGATCGACGTTTTGAAATCTGGAGGGGGTCCGGAGGTGATCGCTGCGGCCGAAGAGTATGCTTCCGAGCTGGAAAAGGAGCTCGAGAAGACGAAGCATGAGCGAGATGAGGCGCTTCAATGACTCAAAGCCTCCGATAAAGAATTAAACGAATCCTAAGGCAACTTATCTGAGGTCTAGAAGTAGCTGAAGGAGGCACGAGTCAGGGCTCGGAAGAGGGATGATGAGCTATTGTAGTCAGTGAAGGCCCTGGAGAGTGCCTGGGCTGAGTTGCCGAGATAGGCGGTCAACGACTACAAGGAGTCGGTCGACTTCAAGGAAGATTTAAAGAGGATGGGCCGAGTCACATACAAATGTAGCTATCGGGTCGATCTGGCCCACTTCCGTTCTTTGCATCCAGACTCAGAGGTCGAGGAAGATCCTTTTACCATCAGGCCCGAGAACGATTCGGTGCCCATAGAGAGGCAACAAACCTTCGATGATCGGACCCACCCGAGTCCTAACTTATAACTTTTTGTTTTGTCGAGGTCGTTTGTTTTGCTGAGGTCGGGTGACACATTATCTTTGCCCGACCTCTTTTTTAAATATAAAACATTTTATAGTCGGGGTCGGGGTAAGTCTTGTCTTGTTCCTGACATCTTTTGTAAGGACACTTTGTTAATACAATGATGGTTCTCTATTTTTCACATTATGTATAAAATTTTTAGAGATTTGAGATGTTCGATGTTCTTGGCAGCAACTGTCCCTCCACCATCGCTAGCGTATAAGTCCCTTCACGAATAACATCCACGACTCAGTAGAGACCTTCCCAATTCGACACCAACTTTCCACGAGATCAGGTCGGGTCACTGACCTCGGCTTTTCGCAGCACTAAGTAGCCCGTCTTGATGAGCCGAGGACGTACTCTGTGATTGTAAAGTCTGGCGATAGTCTTTTTGTAAGCTAATGTCCGCAAATAGGCATCAGCTCGTCTCTCCTCTAGTAGATCGAGATTCTCGTGCAACTGTTGGCTAAATGTTCCCTCTTCGTGCATTTGGATTCGGAGTGCCGGGAAGATCACCTCGGGAGGGAGTATTGCCTCGGTTCCGAAGGCCAAGCTATAGGGAGATTCCCCTGTCAGGGATTTTGAAGTTGTTCGAGATGCCCAAAGTATGCTCGGAAGCTCCTCCACCCAAGTTGTTGGAGCCCCGGAAATCCTTTTCTTCAACCCTTTGAGGATGGCCCGGTTCGTCACCTTGGCAAGTCCGTGGGCTTGAGGGTGGGTGACCGAGCTGAATTTCAGTTGATTACGATAGCTTTGGCAAAATGCTTTAAATTTTGTATTGTTAAATTGCATCCCGTTGTTTGTGATTATGACTTTAGTAAGACCGAACCCGGTTATAATGCTTTTCCACACAAATCCTTCAACTTGCCTTTCGGTAATGGAGGCCAATGGCTCGGCCTCAAGCCACTTTGTGAAATAATCAACTCCTACTATCAGGAACTTCCGTTGCCCTGAAGTCGGGGGGAAGGGACCGAGGAGGTCCATTCCCCATTGAGCGAAGGAACAAGCGCAGTCGGTGGTCGCGAGCGGTACCATCAGTTGATGCTGGATTCGAGCATGCTTCTGGCATTGTTTGCAGTTCTGCACATAAGTCTGAGCATCTCTATGCATGGTGGGCCAGTAGTAACCTTGCCTAAGAATCTTGTGCGACAAGGTTCGGTCGCCAATATGGTCTCCACATATGCCCTTATGGATCTCAGCTATAGTGGTGTGCACTTCGGTCAGGTGCAAGCACCGAATAAGGGGTATGCTAAAGCCTCGCCAATATAGCCGATCATTAATGATGCAGTACCATGATCCCGCCATCCTGATCCGTCAGGCAACCGCTTTGTCCTCGGGGAGGGCCCTCGTTTTCTTGAAACGAATGATTTCGCTAATCTAACTTCCTTCTTCTTCGGTGATATATATCATACCTGTATTGATGGGAGGTCTGGGGATACTCGCTATTCCCCTCGATTGTGCACTGGTTGCGCAAGAGGATGCAAGCCTGGCCAGGGCGTCCACTTATGAATTCTTAGATCGAGGCACTTTGGTGATGATGCATTTCTGAAATTGATTCGTCATCCAGTGCACCTCGGCCAGGTACTTGACCATCGCCTCTTCTTGGGTCTCGAAATCTCCATTGACCTGACCTGCGATAAGCTGAGAGTCAGTAAATATTTCTACACTTTCCGTGCCAAGTTCGACAGCGACTTTTAAACCAAACAATAATGCTTCATATTCTGCTTCGTTGTTCATGACTTTAAATTCCAGACGAAGAGCGTGCTCGTAAATGTGCCCAGAGGAATCTTTGAGCACCAAGCCGACACTTTCTCTCTCAGAGTTGACAGAGCTATTGATGTGTAGTGTCCATACGAGGTCCGATCTCGCCGGGACCTCCAAAGGTGCGAGTTTCGAGAGGAAGTCCGCTATTACTTGATCTTTAATCACTCTTCTTGCCACATACTCAATGTCGAATTCCCCAGGCTCTACCGACCATTTGAACATTTGACCCACAACATCAAATTTTGAGAGAATCTGACGTAACGGTTGGTCGGTTATCACCTTGATAGTATGTGTCTGGAAGTATGGCCTTAGCATCCTCGATGCTAGGATCAATGCCAAGGCCAACCTTTCGATGGGGGGATAGCGGAGTTCGGGACCCGCCAAGATGTGACTGGTGTAGTATACTGGCTTTTGTCTAGCTTTGTCGAGCTTCACCAAAACCGAGCTGATCGTCAAGTCGGATGCTACAAGATATAAGCCGAGAGGCTCTCCATCTTTTGCTGATACCAACTGAGATAGGTGTTCGATGTGGCTCTTTAGCTGGCAGAATGCTTCATCGCACTCTAGGGTCCACTTGAAGTCCTTTACCAACCTTAGTGCTTGGAAGAAGGTCGAGCTTTTATCTCCTGCGTGGGAGATGAAGCGACTCAATGCTGCTAACTTGCCTGTGAGTCGTTGGACTTCCTTTACTGACCTCGGGGATTACATCTCCTATATCACCTTTATCTTATCGAGGTTTGTATCTATTCCATGTTGATGCACGATGAAATCGAGAAATTGTTCGGACGTGATGCCGAAGGTACATTTGGTTGGGTTGAGTCGTATTCTGTGTCTCCTTAGTGTGCCGAATGTCTCTGCTAGATCTGAAAGGTGAGCCTCGGTCTTTTGACTTTTGACTATCATATCATCCATATATATCTCCATGTTCCTCTCGACTTGATCTTTGAACATATGATTCACTAGCCATTGGTATGTCGTTCCAGCATTTTTCAGCCCAAATGGCAGCACTTTGAAGTAGTAGGTGCCGCTATGAGTAAAAGAGAGCAACTTATGTCCCGACGTGGCATCCACCACTGATCAATGCGGGGAAGGGGGTAACAGTCCTTCAGGCAAGCCCGATTGATCGCCAATTTCCATTAGCTTTTTTGATAAGTAAAACATTGGATAACCAGGTCGGGTACTTCACTTCCTCGATGAGCTCCGCATTTAACAACCGAGCGACCTCATCTTCTATGGCTTTCTGTCGCTCGGGAGCAAACCTTTGCGGGCGCTGATTGACGGGTCGGGTGCCAGGTGTGATGTTCAAATGGTGTTGAGCGACCTATGGGTCGACCCCCGGCATGTCTTTTGGGGACAACATGAAGACATATGCATTCTTTGCCAGGAACTTAACTAATTGTACTCGTTGATCTTCAAAGAGTCTCGAACTGATCTTCACCAACTTGTCTAGGCGACTCGGATCGAGAGGCACCTCCAAAACTTGCTCTGCCGGGTTGGGATCCTGAGCATTATCTTTGGGGCTTTGGGGGGCCGTAGCGGCCGTTTGGACTTTCGGCCCTTTAGGCAGTGTGTTGCCATCAGATAGCATTGCCTGGATTCTCTCGGGTCATCCTGACTTCGTCCACCCTCACCCGAGTCGGAAACTTCATGAGTCTGTAGTAAGTTGAAATGGCCACCTTGAGTCAGTTGAGGGTAGATCGTCCAATGATGGCATTATATGCTTATGAAAGTTTCACCACCATGAATGACACTATGAAAGTTTTCGACCTTGGTTCTTCTCCAAACATGATGGGAATCGTGGCTGCCCCCATAGGGGAGACATAGTCTCTGGTGAACCTTATCAAAGCAGATGTCAAGGAAATGAGGTCTTTGTCGGTCAGTCCCAATTTCTGAAAGGCGTCAAAATATAGGATGTCGACTGAACTTCCCATATCAATCATAACCCTTTTGATGTGAGCGTTTGTCATTCGAATTGAGATCACTAGAGCATTGTCATGGTAGGGGTACTCTTCGTTCTCCGACCCGAAGGTGATGTCGTGGTGTTCTTCATGCGCAGGCCTCTTTCCAACCTTAATGTGCGCATAAGACTTGCGTGCTAAGGAGCTATTGTCACCCGAGGCCGCCCCCCCAATGATGACATTGATTTGTTTCTCAATCGATCGCTTTGGTTGGGGCGATGGGTCTCGAGACGGTTGATTATCGGGGAGAGAAAATTGGTCACGAACATAGCGATGCAGGTGCCCGTGCAGGATGAGGTATTCAATTTGACTTTGCAAGTCATGACATTCCTCAGTGTCGTGGCCATGTTCCTTGTGGAAACGACAATATCTTCTTTTATTACGTCTTTCGGAGCATGTTTTCATTGGATTGGGAGCCTTCAGAAGCCCCTTCTCCCGAATCTGAAAGAAGATCTCTATTCTAGTTGAGTTGAGGGGTATTGGGGGAGGTCTGGATGGCAACATGTTCGACCTATCTTCTCTCATCTTTGATGGTCCCGAGGGGTGTCCTTGGGGCTGTTCTGCTCGGGGGTGCTTTGGCTCGTCTCGCTTGCCAATCACCAGTGTCTCGGCGGCTATGTATTAGTGCACCCGTTATAGCATTTCGGGTACCGTTACGGGTGGTCACTCGATCAAGGACTAGAAAAACCTTGATAGCTTAAGTCCTATTAAGAATGGCTGGATGGCTAGGGAAGGATGGATGTTAGGGACTGCTCGAACTTGTGAGGTGAACCATCCCATAAACTGGGAAAGGGACTTGTCATTTCCTTGGGCCAACCTCAGAAGGGAGGCGACAGTTGGTTTTAGGCGTGCACTCACCAAAAAGTTTAGTTCAAACTCTTTTGCCAATAAATCAAATGAAGATATAGAGGCGGGTTTTAGACGACAATACCATGTTCGATCCTCTTAGAGTGGTCGGGAAAGCTCGACACATCAATGCATCGGACGTGTCATACATAGCCATTTGAGTATGGAATGTTGCAATGTGTTCTGTTGGGCCGCAGCTGTCGTCATAGGGTTCGAGGGCTGGGAGTCTGAAGTTAGCCGGCAAGGGTTTATCTTGTTTCTCGGGGGTGAACGGGGAGCCACCTTTCGAGCTCTCTCCAACCGCACCCTTTGATTTGAGAACTTCCTTCTAGACCTCATCTAGCCACTGATGGACTTGGCAGACTTGTTCCCTCAATGAATCAGTGGAATCAGACGAGATGATGTCGAAGTCGGGACTAACTTGGACCGGATCGCAAGAGCGACTTCGTGACCGAGCAAGTGCAATAGTTGGGGAGTCTGCGTGAACTTCCACAGCCCGACATTGTAGCACTTCTATCTCGAGTTGAATTTCTCGATTCGGGGCCACAAGTGACTCCATCTGGGGGAATATCATCGGAGGAGCCGTTTGTGGGGTTACCGACTATATAAGCTATGACAAGTAGGGTACGATGGTCTGCACCATGCTAGCCAGTGCCTGAACTTGGTTGGTGAGGCCGAGAAAGGCTTCAGCTGTGACGACGAATGGTGCGGGGTTGGACGTTGGTGGTGGGAACCCTGGGTTGGTCATCATCCTCCAGAAGCGGTTTGGAGTTTGCCCCGCCGTGGAGACCTCTTTCGCTTGTTGAGGGTGGTTCAGCTCCACGCGGTGCTTCGCATTCGAGTTACCAGACAGGTGTTCTTACGACATGGGCCCTCTTTCTAGCGCTAAAATGATAGTGAAAAACTTTCGTGCTTGCCTAGGGAGCGCGGTCTGTGCTTCCGTGTCTACCGAGTAGGCACTGCTGGTTCTGGCCCGTGTGCGCTAGCACGCCTGCCATCGTCTCGGACGGAGTGGAGATGGAGAACGGTTGGGTGGAAGGAGCCCCCGGGTCTGACTTGGCAGGTTGGCTACGGGTGTGTTGGAACTCAGGTCGGGAGTTTGCGTCTACAGGTCAGGTCGGCTGGGGATTCATGTAGAAAAAGGTCGAGTCGGGTGGGGTTCCCAACATGACCCATCCGATGATAAAGTTAGTTTGGTTCTCAATTTGCGATCCCCTTGCTCCGTAGAGGTGTAGGAGCTTTTATAATTGGTGCTACAAGTAATTCGTACCTGAGATCTTTATTACCTCTATGATTTACCACACCGTCGTACTTCTCCACACCATCCATGGTCCTTGCAATGAGACGCGTGCTTTGCCCGCTACAGCTGTGGCGTGTCGGTATTACCTATGTCAAGTCGATCGTACAATTGCTAGCTCCTCCATGCCTACATTAGGTTGACTTCACTGTAATGAATCAACCATACTAAGATATAATCATCCAATCCAAGGGAGCATAAATATGATAGCCAGTCAATATTTACCTTATCACATGCCAAAACATTTTTGTCAGATGCTCTTATAAAAAGCATGGTGGCTTATCCCACAAATGTCTTTACGATAATAAAGGTGGTGAAGCCATCGCCATTGAAGTAACATGATGATGTTAATGACTCAAGTGGAGCAGTCAACCTTTTCATCTCTCACTTTCTTTTATCATCATACTCTTCATATCTTCTAGTTTTACTCTCTCTTTCTCTCTCTTTATATATATATATATATATATATATTATTTATGTCCACTGCAAAAAAAAAAAAACCAACAGAAAGCTTCTTCCTGAATGCGAGATAGGTGGTGATCCAATGGTTAGAATCACAACACTAGTGACTAATTTCTTTAAATCTTCATACTCTTTTGCTGTCTTCCTCATAGAATACCGATGTTGGACTTCTGAGAAAGTGAATTAGAAATATTAATCGAAGTTGCTTGTGATGCATCGAGACCATAACTTTATATGTGACGTTGTCTGTTGACTAACTACTACCTCTCGTTGATGCCCCACTAAGATCACAGTGGGTCAGATTTTTATTATTTTTATTTTATTATCTTTTTGATTGAATTTGGATGGAATAAATTAAACAACGGAGTAGTAGTAATAGGCAATCGGATCCCAAGTCGTGAATGGTGAAATTTATAAGTACCTTTTTGTTCATTATAATTTTTTTATTACTTATTCTTCTATATATATTTTTTTAAATTAAACGCGTGAGGAGTATTTAATGCTTAGAAATTAAATTCGGATCGGATTCGCATGCATTCAGCAGCACATTGCCAACCACGTGGCTATCCCTTTCGTATAGCACCATAGTTCGGTCGAGGACGAGCAGTTGTACTCGTCGCGAGACCCGCTTCAGTTACCCTATGGGATGATTGGTGAGAAGCAAAGTGGGACCCACCTCATGCACCCTCTCTGAGCGGGAGCCCGCGCGTAGTCAAAACTGCCGAAGACTGTGCGAAAGCTACGGGAAGAAGAAGACGATATCTATGCAGATGAGAAGGTCCAACTGAGAGCTTAATATCTGAAGACTGTGGGAAAGCTCCGTGGAGAAAACAATGCCACACATGACGAGAAAGTCCAAATGAAGGCAGCATGCCCATCTCTTCTTCTTCTTCTTCTTCTTCTTCTTATCCTCCTCCTCCTCCTCCTCCTCCTCCACTGACGTCCTTCCTCCCTTGGCGGCAAATATGCTCTCAAAGATCACAGGGGCCAACTAGCATCTCTCTCTCTCTCTCTCTCCGAATTCCCTTTCCTTCCTCGCTGATCAATGGGTGACACTGGAGATGTTCAGCTTCATGTCAGAGGTCAGCTCTCTCTCTCTCTCTCTCTCTCGCGGGAAGATGAATCGAAGGTAGATCTTGATATGTATGAGGCATCTTTGGACGAGCCTCGAGATAAGCTTTAACCGTACGGCATCAGGAGTTGTCTCTTCCATGGATGAATGAGTTAAAGATGGTTCCCTGCATAATATTTATGAAATGTGTTCGATGATCGATGCATCTGATGCTACTTGTTCTGCCTTCATCAGTGGAAGGAGATCAAGGATTAGCAGGGCCAACAAAAGACCCGATTCCCAGTAATGAGACAGCACCACGACCTTCCAAGCTTAGACACTGGCGATGGTGGCTCATGGTGGCCCTCAGCATCTTCTTCCTCCTCGCCGGCCAAACCGTGGCCACGCTGCTGGGAAGGCTCTACTACAACGAAGGTGGCAACAGCAAATGGATGGCCACCATCGTCCAATCCGCCGGCTTCCCGGTTCTCTTCGTTCCTTTCCTCCTCTACCCCTCTCCGCCTGCTTCCACCGACCCCGTCGCCCGGCCCTCCATCCTCAAGGTTGCGGTCACATACATCTGCTTGGGCCTCATCATCGCAGGAGACAACCTGATGTACTCCTACGGCCTCCTGTACCTGCCTGTGTCCACCTACTCGCTCATCTGCGCTTCTCAGCTGGCTTTCAACGCGGTCTTCGCCTACTTCATCAACTCCCAGAAGTTCTCCTCCCCGATCCTCAACTCCGTCGTGCTCCTGACCTTCTCCGCGGCCCTCTTGGGAGCCCAAGCCGATTCCGAGGACTCCGCCAACGTCCCCAAGGGGAAGTACCCGCTGGGGTTTGTGCTGACGCTTGGCGCGTCCGCGACGTACTCGCTCATCCTCTGCCTCATACAGCTCACCTTCCAAAAGGTCCTCAAGTCGGAGACCTTCTCGGTGGTGCTGTGGTTGCAGATATGCACGTCGTTCGTGGCGGCCATCGCCTCCGTGGTCGGGCTGTTCGTCAGCGGGGAGTCGTCGGGGCTGCACCAGGAGATGGAGGTGTACGGGAAGGGGAAGGTGTCCTACCTCATGACCCTGGTTTGGACGGCGGTGGCGTGGCAGGTGTCCTCCGTTGGGGTGGTGGGCTTGGTGTTTGTGGTGTCCTCTCTCTTCTCCAACGCGGTGAGCACCCTGGCTCTGCCTCTGGTGCCCATATTTGCTGTGGTCTTCTTCCATGATAAGATGGAGGGAGTGAAGATTATAGCCATGCTGATCGCGATCTGGGGCTTTGTTTCTTACATTTACCACCACTATGTTGACGACAAGAAGACCAAAAGGGCCATTGCAATCGATGAGGAGTAGCCAGATCTGGTGCTCTGAAACCGTGCCAAACTCATGAAGCTGCAAACCATCGACAGCCAATGCTCTCTGCTTCGCTCGTCTCTGTTCCAAATTTGGTCAGCTTTTCCTGTCTGTTCTTGTTTTCCTGGAAACAGGATGAAATTTACATGTCTACTCCACAAGGAGTTCATTGTTCATCAATCATTACATTAATACAGTTGAATAGAACTCTGTGATTCATTCTCTTCTTTAGATAGCAAACATTAGAACATGAAAACAATCAAACTTCATTGACATCAGACTCATCATCAAGTTTCACCTCTAGTATTTTATTAGTCAAAAGTAGGAATTTTTTTGTTTTAGCAGGTTAGATTTGATTCTTGATACTTCAGTAGTCAAATTTTGAATGCGTGTAAATTGGCTCATCATCTGCTTTTTGAATTTAGTGATGTCTGATTACTACATTTTATGCCCCATTGGGATCACTCAGTGCAACAAAGATTCTCCAATAAATTTCAATCAAGAAACAAAATCTAAGGAATTATATATATTCAAGAAATGAAGATCCTGCAGAAACATCCTCAAAGAAATCCACTTGAAAGTGATGAATGCAGAATTGTTCTACAATTACAGACCACAAATTGTGAGAAATAGATCCTAACAAGAATCAATCTTTTCGCTCATACATGAATTAGCAATAGGCCTCAGCACTTCCAGTATATGAAATGCCAACATGCTTTGCGCCATAAAGATGAAGGAGAGAAGAAGAACAAAAAAAAAAGGAGGCTTTGGGAGAAATAGTACATCCAATATAAAAAAAAAAGGAAATCCTGGAACAGACACTCACCGTTTCCATCACAATCGGCAGAGATGATGCTATGCGGCTGCTGTTATGGAAGAAACCCGAAGCACTCACCGTTTCCATTACAAGCGGCTCCATCCAAAGGCGCTCATCTAGAAATCGAGAGATCGGGGAACTCAAGGCGTATACCGCGACGGAGGACAGGGCATGGGAAGGAGAGAGTGGATTAGGGGCAAAGATTACAAGCGGAAATAGAAGAAGGCTTCGACGGCGAATTTACAGGGTTCACTGTCATGATGGAGCACGCGAAGCTCGCCACGATGGCGGCGGCGAACTGGGCGGTCAATTTGGCGGTGGCAATCGATGAGGATGGCCGTTGGTTTATTTCATATTAATGCCACTACCACCGAAGTGGAGTTGACGGATGTGCCCTCTTGTTGTCTCCGCCGTCATGTTTACCCAAAAAAAATTTTCTACCTGCTATCTTTTACTCGAAACGATACCATCCTTTTGATTGAGTTTGATGAGGGACGAGTCGTGGGGTCCAAGTCTCCACCTAGACGAGCCGCGTCGACAATGTGTAGGTTACGCATGCTCTTGGTTGGAAACATGCTGCTCTGGTACTCGTTCTGAAACCTTACTTTTGATTGGGTTGATTACGAGTGAAACGTGGGTCCAATTCTCCACCGCTATGTATGCAGGTGGACGTGCGGGTGCGTTGTAAACGTGTAGAATAAGTATGCTATTGGTAACCGTCGGGTTATTGGATAAAATAGTAATTTTAGAGGGATATTTGAGCGCCCCTCTCGGCGTATGCCAGCCATAGAGAGGAGAGGCCGGAGTATGGCTATGGCGAGCGTGTTCTTATCGCTTCCGCTCCTCCGCGCTCCAAGTAAGCACTCCGCTCCTCTGTTTTCCATGGTTCTTGTGTGCATGATCTTTTGAAGAGGAACATGGTCTAGAAGAACTATGGAGCTCTGGATCAATTCTGATTATGAGACCGGACATTCAGCAGATCTAGGGTTCTCGATACTTTTCTCGCATTTCCTAGACATGAGTTCCGTACACGAGCAGTTTGCCTTCAGGTTAATGCTGAGATGACATTACTGCTAAAAATGAAATGGCTGGAGTTTTCCAACCACATTTTCTGGATGTTCAGCAAGTTTTCCCTTATAATAATCCACCCAAAGATTTGGTTCAAATTTGTCAGTTTGGTAAATATTTACCAACATGTTCAGGTAAGTTTCAGGTCATTCGAAGTTGAAAATAGAATGACTGGTTTAGTTGAAGTTGGAAATTCCAAGTCTTATCTAGTTGCACATATTTGTCAGGCGTCAGCTTTGAGTTCATGGAACTTTGTGTTATTAATTTTCCTATTTGTGATCTCAAATGATATCCCGAAGCTATATGGTAAATTGAAGAAAGTACCAATTATTCTCTTCCCATCTTCTTCTAGTAGATCACACTTCATGTTGGTTCCTTCTCCCCTAAGCTAGTGTCCATATCACCATACACTAGTTGGCATACGTATATAGTCATACAGGTCACATTTAATTGATATACACTCCAGAGATCTTCCATTTTATAATCATGAATCATATGCATCGATTGGATATCAAGTGGAGTGAGTTACTTCTAGTGTTGATTGCCAACAGACACTCTGGAAGTGTATAATGCTCAGTTACTCTGCTTCTTTTGAGCTGCTGCATGCCTTCTGCAATCAAATGACTCCTGCCAATGCATAGCTAAGCATGGTATCATACTAAAGTTCTTGGCAAAGTTAGCTTCTCGATACATTACTTGTTGTACATTAGATGGGTTTGGTTAAACACTTCTTTATAGTTAAATTAGCGTATGCAATCAAACAAGAATCAAGTAATTCTTAAAGCAAAATATTGAAGCAATTTCAGATAATGTTCTTGCTTTGTTTTGATAGTCTAATTCTCAAAGCTCTGTGTTTGTTGCTTGAGCAGGTAGAGAAGCAATACCATATGGCGCAAAAATTGAGAATCCATTTTGTAGAACAAGATTGTATAACAAAAGCTTCATTTGTAGGAAATCCATCCACATTCATGGAAGTTTTGCTGCTGTTGCATCAATGGTTCTTAAGATAATTTTTCCAAATATATACTGTTGTTTATCATCCTTTCATTCATTTACTTCTTATAGATCATCATCATTAGTATTTTATCCAACAGGATATATAAAGTAAACCCCTGATATATAATGAAACATGGGCTGCGGTTTTTGTATATTCTTTACTGTTTCGTCAGTCAGTTTGACAGAACTACATCAAACAAGTCTGACGGAATATGTATCTTGTTTTATCTGAGTAGTTGAAATATTTATACATTCTCTTATGGACATTGAAAAACAGATCAAGGTTTCAGAAGCTTATATGACAATTTCTCTAGAAATCACTTTGATCATTTATGTTGTGCATTGCCTGAAAATTAAAATAAACTCCTTAGGACAATCCTTCACAGCTTTTTGTAATTGACTAAGATGAAGCTTGGTAAAAATATGTTGCAACACAGTAATATTTTGTCTGTGTTGTAACATTGACTTTTTTGGAACTGCTATTTGATTGTTTTTTTCTCTCTACATTCGGCAGCTTGGAAACAAGGCCAAGAAAAGAGACATTGTAATTCCTGAACCAGACTATAGAATACCAGTTGTGTTACTTGGTAATACTTCTAGTCAGTTAGAGAGGATACCAAAACATTACTCTTTGTGTTTCTCTATTCAAAGATGGAATGCAAAATTTTTCATGCATATTTTCAGTAGAGAAGTTAATATATTAATATTGAGCTTATGATGTTCATTTTTGATATAGTTACTATTTGATATGATATATAATATCTATGAATATACTCCAAGCTAACATCCATAACAGAGATGTCCATGTTACATGACCATCATAATGAGGAAATACCGTATCAATATCAAGGCTGTAAGAAAGAAGTGGCATTAGGCCACAGATGGTCAAAATGAGACTGTTAGATCTTATGAGCATTGACCTTATTCATTTTCATTAATTAATCTAGCTTATCACCTGAACGTGACATGAGGTCTCTTCACCATTGAGTACCCTGAAATGCACAAGACGTTGCTACTTGAATGTCGAGTAAAGAATTTAGTCGAACACTATGCAATTAAACTAGCAATCTGGAATATAGAAACACTTTTAGAGAAGAGGCTAGAACTGGTAGATATGATGTTTAGGAGGAGGATTAATATGATATGTTTACAAGGAACTAAATGGGAAGGAAAAAAATGGAGGGAGATTGATAGAATTAGATATAAAATGTGGTATACTAGAAAGTTAAACATAGAAAGTATGTAAATAGTATTGTAGGGAAGGATGTTAAGGGCAATATTGTAGAGGTTAAACATGAGACTGAGACATATTTCATTCACCATCTAAAGTGATTCAGTGTTTGTAGTCCTAACTCCTAAGTGAAACATTTTCTCCATTTTTGGCCTTATGCAAACTTAGATTTTGGATCCATACTTCTTTCTCCTAGTAATCATGGCATTTGCTTGTTGGTTGTCTTGCTTCATTCTTTTTGGAAATAGGTATGACAATTCAATTCTCAGGTCCACATATCAACTAATAGTCAAGGGATGTTCTCATCAAATATTTGTTCTTATGCTATAAAAATGATGTTCCAGCAAGTGTAATTTTACTTTATGAAATTATTACTTCAATAAAAAAAAATTCAGAATCAGTAGTTCAATTTTAGCTAAAGGATTGCACAATTCATTTTTGTAGATCGATGACTTGTAAATATGTTCTCTCCCAGTGTGAAAATAATATGATAGATGCCGTTTCACAATTTTCAATGTGTGCTAATACTGATTTTGTATTTTGAGCAACAGGAATTGCAGGTGGACTTGTATACCAGGACAATCTACTACCGGCAGCTACGATAGGTCTACTTGGATTACTTTTACTCTTCCAGGTAGAGAAGTTCGGATGGAAACATGTCATGTAAATAGATTTTTTTTTTTTGGCTGTCCACTTCATTTTTTCAGGCTACCTTGTTTTTGTATAGCAGTTGGCATTGACTTCCTAAAATTAGCTACAAACTTGAACCTCCCTTTTCATAGTCACAAAGTTGATTTCTTACCCTTTAACCTATAGATAAGATTTGTGACTACATTCCATATCTTTTACTCTAATTTCATCAGGTAGATTTTTCGCATACATAGAATGCCATCTTATGAGAAATGAGTTCAAAACTACACGTCAAATGTGCTGTTATACTGCATAGTTGACACTTTGACAATACAATGTTCATTCTAGTCTAGCTATGTCCTGAAACTGTTGTTGTTTAGTCTTCCTACTACTTAATAAAATCTATTTTTTTTGTGTTCTCCTTTCAGGCAAATAGAGTACGATTTGTCTTTGATGAAGAGGCTCTGGTTAGTGATTCTATCCTAAGAAATGGCAATGAATTTCATAGTTTGAAACAAAAGCACAATTGTGTAGGTGAACACTCATGGAAGTATTCTAGTTACAACATTTATTGTGTTTAGGATGCCTAGTTTGTGAAGGATGAATGGATCAAATTTATTTTGTGTGAGAGGCATTAACTATATATATACATATATATATATATATATATATATATATATATATATATATATATATATATATATATATATATATAAGGTTCGTTGTATCGTGACATACTGTTCGGTATGGGTAGTATATACCGGCCCAACATGAGACCAGTATAGATGGTACATATCGGTTTGTTGGTATGTCCCACCGCACCATATGTTGGTATATCTCGGTACATACTGTACCGATGGTCGGTACACCAGTAAGACAAACCATATATATATATTTGTGTGTGTGTGTGCGCGCGCAAGCTTTGAAACTTGTTCTACTTTGGCACCGTTCATAATTAAGGCTATCAATAAGATGGCCGAACCTTCCATGTACTAGTGTCAGTTCCAAGCAAGTTGGAAGTCCATCCAACAGATGATGGCTGAGTTTGCATCCATCACTGACAGAAAAGTTTCTCAGTAGTGGAACTTCTGCTGAAAGATAAGTGACACGTTGAGGACATCTAAAACATATATGACCAACAGATCAGTAGCTCTAGCCAAACATAACATCAGGAACAGGTTTCTGCCATCTGATTCATACATACACTACAGCAGAATTTTAATTTGGACCCTTTAGTGGAGTTCTCTAAAGTCAGCTTCACTGGATGTGTTGAGTAATAGTTTCCAAAAGTTACCACAATAGCGCAGATATAATCATCATGTTAAAAAGAATTTAAACATTTTTTTAATTTTTCTTGACTTACCTATTCTCTTTGATGATTTATTACAGGAGGTGAAAATTGGGAACCAGCTTCAGGAGTCAGGGGAAAATGTTTTCGTTGGTGGCAAGAACCGTTGGAGGTCAGAGCGATTTGTTCTCCCATCATCTCGTCTCCTTGTGCAAGCTAAAATGATCTGAAATAAAATTTTTCTTAGGTACTCCACTTTTGTAAACTGGGAACTCTGGTGGCCACAGTTCCCAATTCTGGTATATTTCAAGGAGACACAGACTAAACCTGAAGGACAAATTCACTTCTTTCCAGTAATTTTTGTGAGTAGATATCAGAAAATTAAAGCTACATTTTTCTGTGTGCACTTATCCCTAAGTTATTCTTCATTGTCGCTCTTATCCTTAATATACTTGTTCCTCAGAATGGTAAGCAGCTATATGATGTCATGGTGGAGCGTGCAGGGCCATCAAAGACTAGTGGACCAAAATAGCTGTGAAGCCTTGGTGTAAGTGTCACTATTCATTGTTACTGTAAGCACTTCATGTTCTGCTAAATTTCCTTTCTGGTGTTTGTAAATGCACAAGTTGGATAGTCTTAATACACGTGGGCTGGCAATTCGCTGCAGTCATGCGGCCAAAGCTCCCCTCGTGGTTTGCCCTGTGGCCATAAGCAGTTAATATTATTAACAATATGTCGGATATTTTGATATTCAAATGGAAATATTTTGTGTAAAATAATTATACATTTGGCATGCTTGATTCCTGACACAAATTACATCTTTGTTTCTTACACTGACCTATTTATTTCATAAGCATAGCAAAACTTCAAGACCACTTTTTTCTCTCATCTAATTGGCTATTGTTATAATATAGCTTTGGGAAACTTTTAGTTGGTCTAATAAATGTAACCATTGATATTCCTATTCAGCTGTCGATTTTGATGAGTGCATCTATCCGCCGTTAATTAAGAGCTTGGTCGGTGGTTATTTTCTTCATTCTTTCTTTCCTCGGAACTAATCTGAATTCTCTTTTCATTCTTTCCTCGGAACTAATCTGAATTGATAGATGATATCATCATTTGTGATCCAAAGCAATCTTCTTTGAAACAGAATCCAGGTGGAAATAAAGAGGAGGAAGGAACATCCCGGATGCCGATCACCTCAGAGTCATCCAGGAAGATACAGTGGCTAATGTCAATGTGTCATCATCATCAACAACCTCCCTGAAGACTTCTCTGAAGGAGGTAGTTCACACTGGAGTTATGCCTGCAACATTGAGCGAGTGCCTTCTGGCCAAACTTTTCTCTCAAGTCATAAACTCTCGACTTTTTCTTTCTTCTGCTTTGTCACTTGCCCTAATGATGGAATCATAATGGAGTGTCAAAAATACTACCAGATCGCGTTGAGAACCACCATTTACTTCCCAATAGTCAAACTTTTCACATTGTTGATCTTCTTTGTTGTTAGACTTATAAGACTGAAACATAAAGTTTTGTCTGTCTGATTGAGGTGGTGGCAAGTGTTCATACATCAAAGTTTCATACCAAAGCTGTAGTACTCACTATTCATTCCCAAAAAGACGCAATGCTGATTTGCTCGTGATGGCATTCGTAAAGGTCACTGAGATCTTATAGGGAAAAAAAAAAAAAAATTCTCAGTTGTCATTTTTTTTTATTGAATTTTCATCTTACTCGTAAAAAATGATCATTGGTTCGATCCACTTTTCTTTTCATGATAGTAAAAAATGATTCAATCATTTTCTTTGATACGGTGTTTAGGTTCTATTTTATCATTATCATTCCATGTAAAAATTTGAGCAAACAAATATATATATATATATATATATTATAGTTTATATAATTATTTATAAATACATTATAAAATGATATTGGACTGCTGCCTTCGACGACTTCATCGTCCCTAAGGGAGCCCCAATGAGCTTGACCCAACGTGCATGCCATGGGTTGACGACGCTCTTCTCATGTATGAACAGTGGGACGAAGGAGACGGAAGAATGCACCCCAGCAGTTCTCCAGGAGTACTATAAGTGGAAGACATGGAAGGCCTTGCAACGACGCATCACTGGCCACGACAGGTGACGACGACCCACCATGAGCTCCCCCGTGACGAAGCTGGCAGCGGAGCTCGTCACCCCCGGCGAGCAAACGCCTTGCGCCACCCTCCCCCTCTCCTCCCTGGATCACGCGATGGGCCTCAGGTTCTTGGTCGAGATGATCGCCGCGTACGGCCACCACGGTCCGGAGGAGGAGCCTCCGGCGAAGGCCATAAAAGGAGCCTTGTCCAAGGCGCTGGTCCCTTACTACCCCGTCGCGGGCCGCCTCGTGGTCACCAGGGAGGGGGAGCTGCAGGTCGCCTGCACCGGAGAAGGCGTGTGGTTCGTGGAGGCCACGTCTCGTTACAGTCTCAACGACCTCGAGTTCCCTCTTGCGATCCCCAAGGAAGAGCTCCTCCCATGTCCTCCCCCCAGCTTAAACCAACAACAAATGATACTGATGTTGCAGGTCTGCCTCTGTCGTCCTCCTCCAAAGTTTCAGGATATCTATCTATAGTTTAGACGAATTATGGATACGTCCCTATAAGTTCGCGTCTAACGTGGAAAGGCCGCCGAAGACCGACGATAAAATGCTATCGAATGTATCTTTGATTAATTTATCGTAAAATTTCCATAAAAAGCTAAAAGCATCATCGTCTTCGTCTGCATGTCTCATGGACTCAGGTTACAGAGCTCAGTTGCGGAGGATTCGTCGTTGGAGTCAAGTTCAACCACGTGGTTCTCGATGGCGTTGGCGCAAGTCAACTCCTCGGAGCGGTGGCAGAGATAGCAAGAGGTGCTGCGTCCCCCGTAGTTGACCCCATCTGGCTTCGAGAGGCCATCCCCTCTCCACCGAGGCTCCCACGGGATCCCCCCACGACCACCTTCAGCTTCGTCCGGTCGCAGTGGGAGTTCCCCCTGGAGAGCATCAACAAGATCAAGGAGGAATTCAGGAGAGAGGCATCCCACGGGTGCACCACCTTCGACGTCGCCGCCGCCGTTCTCTGGCGATCCCGAGCCCGCGCCATCGACCTGGACCTCCGCGCCGACGTCCACCTCGTGTTCCCAGCGAACGTCCGCCCGTTCCTCCGCCAGCTGCTGCCGCCGAAAGGCGGCTACTACGGCAACTGCGTGTACTGCCTGACGGTCACGGCGACCAGCGAGGAGATCACGCGCGCTCCGCTGGTGGAGATCGTGAGGTTGATCAGGGGAGCCAAAGCGAGCCTGCCGGCCAAGTTAGCCGAATGGGCTGTGGGTGATTTCAAGGACGACCCCTTCAGAGTTCCCATCGGCTACGACGCCTTGAACTTGTCAGACTGGCGATCCGTGGGGTTCTATGAGGTGGACTACGGATGGGGACCGCCGCACTGCGTCGCTCCTCTCAACGACCATGCCTTCTTCGCCGGCGGCATCATTCTGAGGCGGCCTGCTCCCAATCAGGGGGTGCGCTTCGTGGGGCAAGTCGTCTCTGAGGAGCACGAAGGTGTCTTCTTGGAGGAAATGGAGAAGTTTTCGTAGAGAAGTTGCCGTGTAATAATATCAACCTGTTCGATTACTTGCATTAGTTCGACGGCATCCCAAACACCAACGCTTCATGAGGTGGTGGTGTTGGCGAATCCGACAGCGAGATTTAAACGTACTAAGGACTTGAGATAAATCTACTTATGAATTGGTATGTATTAAATTTATATTGCTAAGTATTAGAATCAGATTCTCAAAATAACCCAACCTTAGAAGATTTGAATTGGCCCTCCGAATTGGGTTGTGGATAAGTGAGTAGTTGATGTATCCTCCACAGTGTGAGGAATCTGTGCTCGGCATTAGATCACAGTGACTTATGAGCCTCCACCAAAAGTCATTAACCTAACACAACCATTGACCAAAAAGTTGATGAGGTCAACCCAACACATAACACGCACAATTTTCTTATTTCTATGATGATAAAGTCAATTTAGGCCACCCATTGATTTGACCGAGTTCTAAGTGGGAGCTCACGTTGCCAACCCAAGGCCTAAATCGGGAGAACAAGAGAGGAGGAGGAGATTCTTTATTTTTACTAAAATAAAATAAAATAAAGCAAGTGAATGGAAGACTATTGTATAAATGATTTCAAGTCACATTGTACATAACTTTTTTTTTTTCAGAAAAAAAAATATTTTCTAGTGAAAGGGTAAAAGTACCACAATAACATACTCTTATGGAAATTTGATGTCAACCTTCTTGCATGATTAATCATGATGCTACTAATTGCTCAAGCTCCCTGCCAAACCAAAAAAAAAACAAAAAATGATGATTCTTTATTCTGAAATTGTCAAGAATAGTATGCAATTAAAGTTAAAACGTAAATCCACCCGTGTGTCTCTTGAGAATACAAGAAGGAAGTTGACATATTCTAAAGGTCATTACCAAATTTAATAGCTCAAAGATTTTACTTTGCTGATGAAGGAAGAGATTCTCAAGGGATCCTTTTGGACGCCATCAGAGCCACAAATGCCACTACTAACATCGACTCCGTCAGGCTTAAGAGCAGCGAATGCTTCGCAAACATTGTCAGCATGAAGTCCTCCAGCTAAAAGCCAGCCATGTTTGCTTCTCATGGATGGCAACTGAAACCTTTGCCAATTAAATCCTTTGCCACTGCAAATATTTGGGAGTCTTTACATGTCAACCAGTACCAATTGAAAGAATTAGGCCAAATGCTTAAGATAGAGAATTTTTTTTTTCTAGTGAAGATAGCTACAATAAAAAATAGATGGTAGAATTACATGGGCATTACAACTTAACCTCATTTAAGAGTGTCTGAGAGTAGCACAATGGGTATATGTGACTACTTCTCCACTAAAATATATTTATCCTTTTTTCCCATACACTGTTCATTACCATCTTATTAATTGTCATTATGAATCAGAGTGCAATTCGATAAAGTATTTGTCACATAGATGTCATAGCCTATTTGAATTTCTAATGCCAGGTAACAGAAGTATCCAAACTTGTATCATGTTAACCATGTAAATTGCATGGAAGTATATATATATATATATATATATATATATATATAGCGGTAGTATGCACTGAATTGATTTCAGACCTGCCACCTTGTGCGCTATCTACTAGAAGCCAATCAACTAACGAAGACTCCTCATCAGGGACATGATTGAGAAGGTTTCCAGTTTCATCCACATGGAGGACATATATGATTTGGTTTTGCTGCAAGACGATTGGGAGCGTAGAACGGGAACCATTCCCATGAAGCTGAAAAAAATCCATGAAAGAAAATTAACAAGAAATATTTATTAAAGATGGCAATTTGGAAAATCAATAGAACTTTGAAAATGAGAAGGGTTATGCTAATTGATACTTGAACAAACTCAAGGGCAGCTGCATCAGAAGCTCGTAGTATTGTATCTGCATCATCATCTACAAACACACCAACAGGCTTTGCTCCACAGTCTCGTGCAACTTTGGATATTTCTTTTGCCACCTTTAGCGAAACAGAACGCTTTGAATTTGGCCAAATGATCATGCCGATGAGGCTAGCACCAGCATTTGCAGCCATTTCAGCATCCTTGGCTGATGTAATACCACACATCTTGACTATAGGCTTAATCATCTTCACCCCCTCTTCAGTTGATGAACATTCAATAGCATTCACAGGACCAGCACAGCTGGTCTTAAGGCATGATATGCTTAATGGTCCAGACCTTGATTGCCCTGAATAAGAAAACACTGCTTTAGAGAATAGAGAAAGAAAAGTGTTATTCAAAGAGCATGCTGTCAGATAATATTGTATATGGTTAGCTCAAGTCAATTTTATTTGTAATTAAAAGCAACATTACATGATTGAAAAATAATATATCAATAGAAAAGATCATATGAAAGTTAGTGACCAATCAAACACATTTTTGCAATTTATTTGGAATAAATTAACCCCACCCTCCAACACTAAATTTTGCTTTTGGTGAAGTGCATATTATGTTCAACCATAGGTAACTGTTGAGTGTGTGTGTGTGTGTGTGTGTGTGTGTGTAAATTAAAAGATTTTTTAAATGAGGCATCTCTGAAGACTAGAGGAAGAAAAATGTTACAACAAAGAGAATATAATTATCATAAAATCAAATTTCTATCCAACTGTAACAGACTTTTCCTGAAAACAATTGCACCACTTATCGGATACCAGAACATGAATGTTTTTCAATTGAGATAAAATTCATGATTTTATTATTTTGATTTCCACATAGAGAATCAATGAAAAAGTCATTTTTGACAAGGAAAAAACCACTTTTACCTGACCAAGTATGGTATTCATCTTTTGCACTTTGTGATTTTAATCAGATTTAAGTTAGTGAAATTTTAGCATCTGAACAGAGCAGTAGACGTATGCTTAGTAGTCAGATAAAGACAACGAAAATTTACTTGCAGAGCATGTTGTCTAGAAATGAAAAATATATCTTCTATGCAATCACGCGAAAAAGACGCAATTAAGCCCACCAAACTTACCACCACGGTGCAACAAAGGAAGCTGCAAATGTGGACATGCGACAGCAACCGTAGCCATTATTCTGTAAGAAAGCACGAGATGAGCACAAGAAAAAACAAATGCAAAAAAAAAAAAAAAAAAACTGCCAAGAAGTCCTGATCTTCTACTCTTTACATCCGACTCGGCTTTTCAACGAACATGTGATGCGCAATGCGTTGCATGCAGAACTGAAACTAGAACACGAAAATCGAAACATGAAATCCTCACAGGGTTAAAATTATTATATATATTTCTCACCACAAGTCAGGTGCCAAATCGAACGCTCCCGTGATGACAGAAACAAAAGAACTCCTTCAAATCTCAGATCGGCATATGGCTGTCCGCAAAAATTCGAAATAAAAAACCAAGGACCAAGAAACATAGAAAACCATCGATTCGAAAGCCTTAGTCTGAATCGCACCACTGTTTGATCTCTAATCGGCAAAGCCGATCTCCGTTTGGTTTGGCTTCGTCTCTCTCTCTCTCTCTCACACGCGCGCGCGCGCACACTTCGACTGACGATCGGATTGCTATCCCAAAGATCCGTTAATATCTGAAGTGGATGATACGATTCTGACAAGAAGCGGATCCGAGATGGATCGACCCTGATCCGATCTCAGTCACATCCGTTAACACCAACCGCAGCACCAGCCTATATCTGCCTTCTGTATTATTATTCGTATTGTGGATATGACATGAAGAGCATGTGAATGCCAATACATTTAGGTTGATACAACATTTCCATTTTATTAGAAACAACATTTTTTTTCATGGTTTCTGATGAGTATTGCTAAGGAACACATTGAATTCGTCAATAAATTAGCCTACTATTACAATGTGCAAACATTTGCAAAATTACATCAGGAGAAACAACATTTATTTTCATGATTTCTAAGGTTAACTGGTAAGGAACACATTGAATTCATCAATAAATGTCAAGCTGGTTTTATGGAACATAAATGAACCTCCTATTACAATGAACTTTATCTAATACAACATGAACTTTACTTCCTCACTGAAGAGGAAGGTATACATCAATAAAAGAAATAATGTCTAATGAACTCTGATAGTGAGCTCAACTCTTGCATTTAACAATCTGCTAGTCTCGGAGCTGACTACAAGAAATGGAGTTCTAAGTCATCCCGAGACCATTCCTAAGAAAGCAGTTTGAGGCCTACCATTAAATCCTCCATTGTTATCGTCACTAAACCATCAGTGTTACTGCAATCAAAATCGAGTCGAAGATCCAAATTTTCTCGAGCATTTGCAAGCATTGGGTCTATTAGACCCCCATTCATCTCTCTCCTCTGCTTCTGCGTGGTCTCTCTATCGATCAATTTTGCAACAGCCTCAACGCTACATGATGGGTGGAGATTGAATCCGTAGAGTAAGCTATTCTGATCCTGGTGATTCATTTTGATATGCAGAATTTGAGCAAGTTCAGTTGTGCTGAAGTCGTCAAAGTAAAAATATTTGGTTACCCTTCTACAGAAACCTTCATTTGATTCTATCACTCGTTTCATTGGCTCAGAATATCCAGCAAAAATCACCACCACCTTACCGCTGTCCATCACAGACATTATTTCTTCTAGTGCTTCTAAGCCATAGTCCTTGTCATCTGCTTTTTGCATTGGAATCAATCTGTAGGCTTCGTCGACAAAAAGAATTCCTCCCTCTGCTTCATTTATCTGGGACAAATAATTAATGACACATTAGGATGTTTGATCTAACAACTTTTTAACGGTTCACAGCAGCTGAAACAATATATAGTGTATGGTGCAATTAGAGGGTCCATAAATCTAAAGAGAAGCAACTCAAGGATTTTCTAGTGCATCTATAACAAAAATATAACATTTCTTGATGTTGGGTACATAGCCCTGAAGCAGATATCTCTTGCAAAATAAGATATGTACATGTATACCTTGCGCCTGGTCTTTGGTCCAGTGTGACCCACAAATTCGCCAACTAGGTCAGTCCTTTGCACTTCTGTTACTTTATCAGTAGGTAGAATGCCTACCATGTGGAGGAGTTTACCAAGAACTCTGGCGACCATAGTTTTACCTAAAATATCATGAACATTCTAAGAATTGACTCATTTAAATCTCAAAAAAAATGCAAGGAGCATCGAAGAACAACTCAAGAAAATATTGTGCAAAACACTTTATTAAGCCACGATTAGATGCTACCACTAACATGTAACTATAAGAAATTTCTGCAAAAAGTCCAAGATCATAATTTTAAAGTGAGTAGTCAACACAATCAAATGCATATACTTCCCCACAAAATAAGTGTCATGTTTAAGACAAAAGAGATCTCGGTATCCTTTTTCTTAATAACCTATAGAACCCTATTCGAGTTATAATTCACAACAAAGTTACAAGCAAAGGTCAATCTGATAACCAAATTGAAAAAGAAAAACTCAATCAGAAGACTTCAGTGCAGCATACCAATTTCTTGCCAACCTGGAAAATTGCATCACATGTTTTGCAATTTGTGGACAAGAGCCCATCATGTATAGTATCAAATACCTGTTCCAGGATTACCAAGGAAGGCCATATGAGGAGGCCTTCTTGGAGCTATACTTAATCCCAACGCTCGTCGCTTCTCATCAAAAAGCATACCCCTAGCCCATCTACGCAGTTGCATTTTGAGTTCCTGCAATCCCACAACATATGAAATAGCTGCTTCAAACTCGGCCATTTTTGCTTTTGCCTCACTGCATGACTCAATTGCCCTGCGCTTTCTTTGCTCCTCCATATGCCGACAAAGGAGTCCTTGAAGTTTCTCATTGCCAGCACCTTCTAAGAGATGACTTAAAGGGGTCATTCCCTCCTATGGTACAAAGAGTACAGTTAGATGTCTCTCTCAAAATGCTCTTTCAAGTTAATCTGACAATGCTACATTAATTAAAGCATACATTATCTTTGACACTACAATCGGCATTGTAATCTAGCAGTGTGCTCACGGTGATGCAATCTTCTGCTCGTAGTGCATGCCAAACAGCCAAATGTAGTGGAGTCATTCCATTCTACAAATAACATGGCAATAAAATAAATGTAAGAGAATGTCAAAGTACAAGGTGATAAACTATAAGCTTTCCAGTCCATATGTGGGTAACAAAAAGGGCAATGCTGTTTAAAGACTTGCATTGGCTTTTGCCTCAAGAGAAGCACCATGTGTGAGAAGTAGCCTTGCTGATTCACTGCAACCATTTTTTGCTGCCATGTGCAGTGGTGTTTCACCATACTGCAAATAGTACACACCAATTCCAGTTAATAAAGCATTGGTTGGGAGGGCAATCTACTTAATACTGATAAGAACATATCATTTCTCTCGGCCTACCATGTTCTTTGCCTCCAACTCAACTTTCTCTGGGCCCTTCCATTCAAGCAGGAACTTGACTATGCTGGTATTGTTGTATCCAGCTGCCACATGAAGCGGTGTTTGTGCCATCTATATCAATAGTAAATCTATGATGAACATAAAATTGCAAAAAGAAAGAAAAGTATATAATGCAACCAAAAGTTTGACAAGATCTAAACTAAGTACATCTAGCTACAGGAGCAATCTGAATATCACAAACAGCACCAAAAAGGTTAAGTACCATGGCATGGGAAAGAAAAAAGTAAAAGATAAAAAAGAGTCTATGGTCAAAAGTTCATTGATTTAAGAAATGCATATGGTGCCAAAAGTGGAATGCTTAAGGTTCCTATTTTCACAAATCAACATAAGGAAATGTGCTAATCATCTGTGATTGTAATTAATGGTTTTAAGAAGATATCATATAGACAGTAGCAGTGATAAAAGATAAGATTTAGTCAGGATTTAGATATGATTTCCCCAACTGAATGAGGAAATCTCGTATGTTAGTTGAGGAAAATCCTCCTTCTCATTATGTATAAATAAACGATGAATCAATGAATCAATCGGGCATTTTCATTACTTCATCTTATTTCCAACATGGTATCAGAGCCCCTCTCTCTATAAGAGAGATTACCTTTCTTTTTTTTATTCATTGTCAAACGACAGCTTCTATCATCATTTGTTCGTGGACAACTCCGCTGTGAAACCACAGATACCTAGGGGTCATCCACCGCCATCCTCTCGGACATACTTTGCTTCCTTTGCTCCGAAGAGAGGGCACAACAAGTTTTTTCTCGCTGTCAAACGACAGTAAATCTACGATCGTAGCGCTTCTCTCGCTGCCACCATTGCTGCCACGCAGCCGCGTTCGCCGTCCTTTGCTACAACTCTTGCTCTTTGCCGTTGACATCACCGTCAAAGTCAACTATCGTCAATGTCAACCACTGTCAGGTCTTCACCGCCTATTGACAACACAACAGCTTCCTTCCTTTAGTTTCATTGGCATTGATTCAAGATCGACATCCTTAGTTCAAGATCGACGTCCTTACAGGAGCTCGATCTTGCGGGGGCATGATAAAAGATAAGATTTAGTCAGGATTTAGATATGATTTCCCCAACTGAACGAGGAAATCTCGTATGTTAGTTGAGGAAAATCCTCATTCTCATTATGTATAAATAAACGATGAATCAATGAATCAATCGGGCATTTTCATTACTTCATCTTATTTCCAACAAGCAGTAGGCAAAGGTTAAGACTTCTACCGACAAAAATTCTCTACCAAGTCAATGACGAATATTGTTTGGAAAAATCATCCACAAAATCCAAATTGCAAACATAAATGTTCACAATAGAAGATCCCTTTGATTTTGCGCACTTAAAACCAAATTTCCTGTAAGATAAAACAGATGGAAGAAATAAGAAGGTAACAGAGACAATTTTTTTTTCTTTTTTACCCTGGAAAAACCTCGCAAGATAAGAAATTTCTTCGGCTACCACCTGACTGAGATCATCGACAACGGTTTCAACAACTATATAAAAAAAGATATTTTCAAATGCGAGTATGTTTCTCGAAAAGAAATGAAGAAGGCAACAATTTCAAGAGGAGATCTCACAAAGAAAATGCAATTTCCTTAGATCGAGTAAAATAAAGAGAAATATACATTCAAGAAGTAGAAGTATGAATCACTCTAGAACCAAAATTATTAAAGAAATTGTCAAAAAAAAAAAGAGAGAGAGAGACTAAAGGAAGCTTAAGAGCGTCAAAGTGAACCGACAAATTCCTAATGGGCGTTTCAAAGATCTATATCCTATTTGACAATATAAAATCTTGATGAACAGCGAGAAAACTGAGGAGCGCGACACAATCGAATAGCAAAACGAGTCTGTCGAAAGCAACGGATCTGCCGAAACAAAGAAGAAAGGAGAAGGATTTGTACGACAAGTCAACCGAGAACGACGATATCGGAACGGGAAATGCTGAGAGTGACGAGGAGGAGAGACAAGGGCCTACGACGGCGTTCCTCGCATTGAGGAGCGACGGGTTCTCCTGGAGCCGCCTCTGTAGGCCGAGGAGGTCCCCGGACTGGGCGCAACCGTGGATGGTGGCCCCCCTGGCAGATCTAGACCGTTGATCGTGGTTCCCCGGCATCCCTTCTCCCCCCTCCTCCTCCCTGTTTCCCCTCTCCCTACCGCCTTTTCCAACACACGGAGCAAGCAGAAGAGCAAGGGACCGCTTTCTCTACCCTCCATTTGTTGGGACCCACCACCACAACAACTGGAAATGAGCATAATAAAACTGTCGTTATTTTTGTGCAGGGCGGTGTATATATACATCGCAGTTATGTATGTATGTCCTCAACATGGCAGCATCATCATTCATACTTCCGTCAATAACATCATATCATAAAATTGGAGCCTTTTAGATTATGATAAATATTAAATATTTGCCATTAAGATTCGGACGATCAAAATGTGCGTCATGAAAATAATACGTAATATAATACATTATAATATTCTCAAACGACGTCGGTGAAGCGAGTGATGTCTTTAATTTCTTACAATGGCTTCCTCTGTGGGAGAAAGACTGTATACGTTTCCGGTAAGCGGACACGAATTGTCCTTATGCTTTGCTTCTCGAAAGCTCAACATGTCAAATGCACTTCCACCCCACGATTCCTTCACCACCACCACCACCACCACCCCACGAAGCACCCAACAGCGGCGACGCCACTGCAGCCATTACCTTCACCGTCACCCTCGTCTCCCACTCACCAACGCCAAGGCTTTGGTGCCGTTCTCAATCCTTCCGCTTCGTCTCGACGGCATGCAGACGGTGTAGCGCCTGCAAATGCACCCGCAGACGCACCGACGATAGTCGTGCCAGGTTCAAGTTCATCACCGCCGCCGTCTCCGTCTCCGTCGCTGCCGCCTTCGCCACCACCGCCGCCGCAGACTCAGCCTTCTTGGTTGGCTCCATCACCGAGTGTATGTATATGTTGCAGCGAGCACAGTGCAACCACCACCAGCGAGTATGGTATGTACTCATCTGGCACAACCAGTGAAGGCCGCGACGAACATGACTTGGGATTCTGGGAGAAAAGAGAGAGGTAGCTCGAGTTAGAGTTGTCATTTGCTTGTAAGCTATCATGGAAGCTTCTCCCTTTTCCTCTTTGTAAGTGCACAACAATCTATATAATGATGACACGTAATAATATAAATAATTCTTGAGAATGCCTACGTAATCATGTGATCAAAGTACGTGGACGCGATGTTGACCGTAATGTCAATTGCCAGATCGGGTTCGGATCAGGTACTGACCCGATCCGCTCAAATTGGCTCTTTTCTCCCATCACATGCGACGCCATCTCCCCTCGCTCAATTCTCAGCCCTAAGAGTGGATTTGTGGATAAGAGCGCTGCTACAATGGGGCGGGGTTTGTCCGAGGCAACACAAGGTGAGGCAGCGGTGTGGCGTGCAACCAAACCCAATCGATTGAATCGCCTCTCGTAGCTCCACGTCTTCACTCTCCTCTGCGCCTCAGGATGGTCGCAGTAGGAAAGTAGGAGTTCCTTCTTCTTCAGAACCAGACTCTGCTTCCACGACGTGTCTTTCCTTCCTCAGTCCCGGCTCACCTGAGAACTCAAGATGGTCGGCGAAATGGTATTTTGATAGGTTATTACAGCGTTTCAGGTGCTGTTTTAGTCTTGTTTGAATGAAAATTCCATGTTGGTGGTCTGTTGTTTCCTTGTACTCGATTTATTTACTGCAAAATTTGATCTTTGTTCCTCTTCAGTTCTAGTTATTTTGGGAAACAGAGATTATTACTTGTTAGCTTCCTTGAGATTGTTTGTGTTCTTGCTTATTTTGGTTGCGTCAATTTTTGCTCTATTCTATCTATGTTCGGTTTCTTAGAATATGCAAACGAATCGTATGTTCGACATATTTTACGGTGTGGCATTTAGATGAAATTTAAAAGTCCTTCCGCGATCCGGAATGAAATTTTTCTTAATATGCTGTTTGACGCAGTATGGTTTTACCGGTTGTCATCTGTGGCAGATCTGTTGTGATTGTGTCGGAGTCATGTTGGGAAGGCTTTATGAATTAGATGCTCCATAGGCTCCACTGTATCCGTGATCAAGGAATTTCTCATAGGCTCCACTGTATGCAAAGCAGTAGTTCATAGAGAGTTCTTGCTGTGTTTAGATGATGAGCAAATTCCTAAATGTTTCCTCCTACGTCAAGCCTTGATTACCAGCAGTGAAGCTTTTCAAACCTTCATGAAAGTTATCTACCACATGTTCGTGTGGTAGTCACCAACTAGGTGGCCATGACAACATTTACTCTTGCTGCATAGGGGTTGGCTTACGATGGCCTTATTACCAAAGGCCCATGCTAGACTGAGATTTTGAAGCTTGTTGCTATTTTGGGTTTTTGTTTGTTTCCGAATAGTATAGAATGAAAGGTTAGACTGCTGACTTCCACAATGCACAATTTCTTTCCAGAGAGAAAATTAAAGGAAGCCTTTGTTTGACTGTCGTGCCAGAGTTTTCTTATTCTTTTGGTGGCTACCGTGGCTTGGCACGTGTTCTATGAAAAGGAATTTAATAATTATTAATCTGATTCTGCATACTATTATCAATTGCAAGTGTTGTTCTTGATATTGTATCCGGTGATTATACACTCCATGAACTGTTTGGGTTTTCATGAAGTTTGCTTTTTTATCTGGAGGGTGAAACATGGTCCATTGTATATTTTAGGAAATCTCCTCTTTATTCATAGTTTGATGGCTAAAGTGTCTCCTTATTTAGCGTGATGGAAAAGGATTTTGAAATTGATTTAGACAAAAGTTCTTGGGCTTTGTGATGACAGAACAATTCGCACTATACTGTGTTTCCCAAGATTTGTCACATAGTTCACAAATGTAATGTAATCAACAGGGAGAGATGCAATTTCTGGTATAAAAAAAAAACTAATATCTTTCTATAACATGAGGACCTGGTTAGGGATGAGGTACTTTTGTATTACGTTAACCTAGTTTTTCCTAGTTCACTGCTGAAGCTGGGATTTGATTCTGAACTAAATGGCTTCCTATAACTTCCTAAGAACAATGAGTTTAAACTCCGGAAGCTACTTCCATGTGCCATGTAAAATTGATCAAGCATGGAATTGCCTGTCCATGTTCCCTCAGATAGTGTTCATTTCATATGTTACCATGCTAATCATGTGGCTGCCCCTGTTGTGTGTGTGTGTGTGTGTGTGTGTATACAAGGACTACTATACTGCCCAAAATGGTATTGTACGTATCAGTCTGGGCATGAGCTGATATGTGGACCACCCCTATTATGGACAATCTGATTAAAATAATAATAAAAACATAAAAGTGGTGGAGCCCTATCCAACTCAGAGTTAAAAAAAGAAAGAAAGAAAAAAAAGGCAAATTAGTGCTTGCGGATGTGAGCCCTCTTCTGGTGTACAATGCTACTACCCCTGCCCCTGTTGCTGCTGCTTTGCCGATGCCTCATCGTTGCTGCCGTTGCTTCTTCTCCTCTTCTTATTTCTTCTTCCTCCTCCACTACTTCTTATTCTTTCTTCTTCCTTCTTACTTTTTTGTTCCTCCATTTCCCCCTCTTCTCTCTCTTTTTCTTCCTCGCTGTAACATCGGTACATACTGACATAACATATGTCAGTATACCAGTACTGGTCAGTATGTACCAGTCTAACAGATCGCCGAGATGGGATTGATTCCTGAAATGGTGAACCTAATATATATATATATATATATATATATTTGTATGTACGTATGTATGTATATATGTATATATACATACACACATATACATTTACTTTTATATGTTTTTGCTCTACTTTCGAAAAAGAATCTGTTTAGTTCAATTCCAAAATTAAAGAATCAGTTATGTCTTACACATGGTTCGCATTATTGGTCCATACCAATGTACCGACCAGTTGTGGGTATGGTATGTACTGAGTTATACCTTACGTACTGATTCACAGTACACTGGGGTGTATCGATATATTGCCCATACCGATCCTTTGTCGGATCCATACATACCGCCCGTATCGAATGGTACGCTTTGGTACATCAAACCTTGGTCCTATATTCTCCTTACATTGCGATTAATTCAATTAAATTTCTTCTTGTCAGAAGAGTAACACTTTGCTCATTGAAGTTGCTTGTCGCCTCTTACTGCTCTGTCCCTAACAGAGCATGCATTATCTCTTCATTGTGGTGTTAGCTGCAAGAATGTGTTTTTTTGTTTCTGAAGTTCCTTATATATTTTTCTCATCTACAGGGTGGATGTGGCATGATATAAGTAATTTTGTGTATACATTTGTTCTTTCCCCCACATGTGATCACATTTTTAATTTTCAGCATTATTTGTCTAATCCTAAATGGTGTAATAAATGGAACTTACCATGGTGTTTAGAGTTGAAAATTCTTTAGAGAAACCGGGCAATGAAGCATATGACAGGATGTTACATGGAGAGTTCTCTCTTAGATGCTTCAGCTAAGAATCTTGACAAACAAAGAATGAAGCAAGAACAGTTACTTGATGGCTTGCCTTCCAAGGTACTCTTCAACTTTCTCCTGCACATCGTTGCAGTTATACTTAGTCACTTTCTTCACTAGTAATAGCATAATGCCTCAGGTACTACATTGCCATTTTATATATTATTGTAACTTGGGAGATGTACTAAGCTTTTAATCCTTCAGTTCTGTGTCCTCTACTCTGCATCTGTTGTCAGCAAGTGCTTTCTCCTTTTCCATGTTTTTATACACAAGGTGGCTAGACTCCCTAGGCATTTCATGTTACATAAACAAGAATGCTCATGATCGATCCATTTAATCTCTGTTTACAGCAAATGCAGTAATTTTACTTTGTTTCAGATGGTATTCCACAGTCAAATCTCTTTTACATTCTTAAAGACATAGAAAGCTTTATGAGCAAGAGTGAACCATCGCAGCACATGGCATGCAGATATGAATCTCAAGCATATAGCTCAGGTTATACGTTGACCTAGGCCAACACAAGAGATTGAATATCTTGGCTGGGACCTGATCTGACAGGGCCACTAACTAGTGGGGCCAGATTAATCAGGTTTGCCAAGTCAAACATGGAAGCCTAGATATTTGAACTATGAGGATGAAGCTTGTGATAGGATGGGTTGCGCTTCTACACATGATTGATCCGGGGCTGAGTAAAGAGAAATGTGGTGCATGCATGCATGCATGTGTGAGCCGGACCAGATTAAGAGAGGTACCCATTTGTCTCAAGGCTTTATTCTGGAGGCAAAAGCCAAATACTAAAGTACTAGCAATAGCAGTCAAATTGCGAGAGCAAGGAGAGAACAATGTTCTTGTTCTCCGATGTTACCTGGTGAGGGATGGGTGTGAGCAGCAGAATGGAGCACCTAGTGTTGCAAGTATAAGAGAATGGATATTCCAGTGAGGAAAGGAAAAACAAGGGCAATCTTCTTTGGGATCCTGTGGCAATGAAATCTTCACCACCAACTATCACCATGTGATGAATCAGTGGGGACAATAATTAATGAAGTTTCAACCATGATGTGTAATTTAATGTGTAAAGAAATTCATTTTTAACTATCATCTTTACAATCTCTTTGTAAAACCTCATTTCTCAAAAATGCCTTGTTCATAAATTTATTCTACTATCACCTTTGGATAATAAGATCTGTAAGACAATGATTTTCTTTGTTGCATATTGTTTCATATGAAATACTATTATGTATGAGCAACATATTTTCTTTGTTCCCAACAAAATTCTATATAGCTTAAAGTTTTCTCCTTTAATATAACAGGAAAGTCGCAGATGGGACACAAATGGACAGCCGATTTCAAGTTCTTCCCACTATGAGAAGCATCAAACCTGTGCTATCTGCTTAAAAGGAAACAGTTGTCAAACAGTTCGTTCACGAACAAAGCAAATGGGTATTCTAATTGATGAAAATAAACCTCATGAAGCACAAACATTGTTTGATTGCTTGATAGAAGAGGGCCATAAACCTTCTTTGGTAACATATACAGCTCTGATAACTGCTCTGGCAGATCAGCAAAAATTTAAGTCCATTCCTTCACTTATCTCTCAGGTAGAAAACAGTGGCTTGAAACCTGACTCAATTTTCTTCAATGCCATTATAAATGCATTTGCTGGAGCTGGAAAGATCAATGAGGCTATCAAAATCTTGTGGAAGATGAAGGAAAGTGGATGTAGACCAACAACCCGCACTTTCAACACTCTTATAAAAGGATATGGCATCATAGGCAAGCCTGAAGAATCACAAACACTTTTGGATATGATGTCTCGTGAGAAAAATGCAAGACCTAGTCAAATAACATACAATATACTCATCAAAGCATGGTGTGATAAGCAAAATCTGACTGAAGCTTGGAATGTAGTTCGTAAGATGCGTGCCTCTGGCATTCAGCCTGATGTTGTTACGTATAACACCATTGCAAGAGCTTATACCAAAAATGGAGAAACAAAGAGAGCTGAAGAGCTAATTTTGGAGATGCAGATGAGGTTGCGTCCGGATGAACGCACTTGCGCCATTATTCTTGGTGGCTATTGTAAAGAAGGAAATATGAAAGATGCAATGAGGTGTGTGAATGAAATGAAGGCTGTTGGTATTAGGCCAAATATTGTTGTTTATAATACTTTGATCAAAGGATTTTTAGATAACCAGGACATGGCTGGGGCGGATGAAGTGAGTAAGAGCATTTATTTCCATAACCTTTCTTTTGTTACAGATTCTCTCAGTAAATGAATTGATACGACTTTTGATTGAACAGGTTTTGGCATCAATGGAAGAACTTGGGGTCAGGCCAGATCTTGTAACCTATAGCCACCAAATGAATGCTTGGAGTTCAATGGGACTCATGACAAGATGCATGGAAGTCTTCAACAAGATGGTTGAAGCAGGTATCAAGCCAGATGCTCAAGTATATAGTATACTTGCTAAAGGTTACGTTCGGGCAGGGGAACCTGCTAAAGCTGAGGCCCTTCTGGTGACTATGAATGAACTGGGAATCCAGGCAAATGTTGTGACCTTCACAACAATCATCAGTGGTTGGTGCAGCGCAGCAAACATGGAAAACGCAATGAGAGTCTATTCGATGATGTCTGAGTCTGGTGTTTCTCCTAATATCAAGACCTTTGAAACACTTATATGGGGATATGGTGATATGAAACAACCATGGAAAGCAGAAGAACTGCTTCAAGCAATGAAAGAAACTGGAGTAAGGCCCAAGGAAAACTGCATTCGCCTGGTTGCCGAAGCCTGGAGAGCTGTTGGGCTGCAGAATGAAGCAAATAGAGTGCTGGATTCTATAAATGATAGTCATAGAAGCTCTCAACCAGATGATTCACCTATTCTTTTGGAGCGTACTGATGAAGTTAATCAAGGACAAGTTTATGGTTCGGTGAACTCAAACCAGCTACGAGCAACCAGTGGTTCAGCGACCCATCGGATTAGGAAGGGGTTTCGATGTGCTGAGCCGGGTTCTAAGACTATCCAATTTGACACTAAATCAGCATTAATCAGCCCCTCCTTCAGATATGGAGTTAAGAGCCCAGTCGTGTGCTGGAAACAATCCCTGCTACAACCCGGAATTTATGGCCAGGTTATGAATTCATGCAGGGCCGTGTTCCTACAGTGAGGAAAGCAGATTCATGCTGTGGAAGTCTTCAGTTTTAGTCTTTGAGGTATGATGCAATTTGATGAGGGAAAAGCTATTGTCACGACCACTGTTTATGAGGAAAGCAACAAGAGAGTCTGTGAATTCCCGATCTTAGATTCTCCTAATTTCTTCCATTAATATCATGATGTAATATCTTTGGGTACTGAAGAAACTCTTTATCTTCATTAATCAAACTGCGCCTGTCGTTCTCATCCTGTGTCTAGGTATCAGCTTTTTGTGCTTTCTATCAAATAATTGTTCTATCATGCAGCATGAGAAAATTTTCTATCAAACAACACTAGAAGCTGCACATGTTAGATTGAATGTAAATATCAATATTTCTCCTGGCCGAGGAATCACTCGTGGTCAGCAATGTGCACAAAAAAAAAAAAAAAATGCTTTTTTGCTTGCTTCATTCAGACTTTTTAACACCTGTTTGCTTGTGACTTCTGGCAAACGCATTGATGCATTACGTGCTGCTTTATAGTCTGTTTCTACCACGGGCTTCTTCCCGCTGCTTTATTGAAATGAGCTTCTTTAACAGCCATTGGGCTTCTTCCCGCTGCTTTATTGAAATAAGCTTCTTTAACAGCCATTTTAGTAGTTCTGTCGCTGCTGCTGCTGCTGCTGCTGCTGCTGATGCTGCAGGTTTCTGATAACTCTCGTCACGGGAGATAACTGTCGCAACAGTTAAGCTATCAAAGATGTCAATCGTTTTCACCAATTGTTAATTAAGTCAATCTTTCAGGGCCATTTACCAACAAAAGGAGTAAAAAGTCAATATCAATTTTATAAAATTTCTTCTAGGTCCATGAAAAGGTATTCCAGATTATGTAGATCAACAGATATGTTTATCGACTTCATTGGCACATCAAAAGATATTTGTTTACAAGTCTGTATAAGTCCATATCCCATATTTGTCATTGCCAGGGAGACAAAAATAAAAAAGATGAAGAATACATCACCTACTGATTAGTTTACAATCAAAGCCTCTGGTGGAAGCACTCTTCAAAATTTGGATAATCAGCATGTATTATAGTTCATCTTTCTTGTTGGGATCACTATCTGTGATTCCTCTACCATCGTCCGATCTAATATTCTTGTTGACGAAGGCTATCAATTCATTCAAGCTTGATTTCTTGGAAACTTTAATCTGTAAAACAAGACGTATTTAGGATAAATACAGAAACCAGTGGCAATCAGAAAAAGTAAGTGGTCATGATCGGCTGTACACACGGGATTTGACTTGTCTCCAGCAGGATAGAATAGAAGTGTTGGGTAGTTGTTTATCTGAAGTATAACAACAGTAAACCATTGTTAGAATAGCTAAGATAACATGCCGATGAATAGCAGAATTTTCTTGCCATGAGCAAAGTATATGAATCCCATCTTGTACGAAATTGTTAAGCATGTCCTTGAGCTCATTACTTCTACACGTTTTCGTGAACAAAGAAGACATGACCACATTTTATAGTATCAAACAATCACACAATGGTGACCCGGTACATGGCTTAAATTTACAAGCCAGGAAGTTAATTAGATGAGTCAAGGACAATATAACTAACAACAATGACAAGCTATCATGTCCCGAGTAAATCTCAAAGAGTGACTACATAGAACTTTTCCTACTATTGAACTCCATGAAATACAAATATCACTATTAAGTTAAAGGTGCTCAAGATCAATACAATTGCATATATAGATCAAGAAATATTCCTCCAGAGAACTTTACCGTGAATTCTGCTTAGCACCACTCATTAATAATTTTCTAAGAAAAAAACCCAAAAGTTGATTTGTTTTTAGTTATTTTGATGAAATTATCAACTTAAATAAAGTGGCGTCAATACTCTTTATGGGAAGAGAATATATGTCAAAATTCATTCACTCTTCTAAAATCAGTGCAGATAGAGGTCATAACATAATCTTTTTCTAAAAATAATAGAAAAAGCAATTACCAACAATTTCCGTTTTTCTTTTTAAGAGTTATTCATTATTGTCCTCAATATAAATACTCAAATTCCATACCTGCAGCTTTGGATGCTCATTTGAAGAAGCATCTATTCTGGCAAATTTTAAATTCTCCAGCCCTTTAACACGCTTGGCTAATTTTTCTATCTGCTTGCTTGTGGCCTCACAGTCAAAGCACCAGGGTGTATACACCTTTAGTTTAAAACAAAAGTATTTTATGAGCCACATGCAGACAAAAATTTAACAAGCAACCAAAGTAGAAATGATAAAGCACCAGCAAAAACATCTAGCTACAACATCATTTGCTAAATCAATGACCAAGCAATCATTGTACCTCTAGAAATACATTTTCTGAATTGTCCAAGACAGAAGCATCGAAAGTCTTACCAACAACTTTCTCAATCAACCCTTTCTGCAATATTCATGAGAAAAAGAGAAAAGTATTCACAGAATATGAGTAACAAGAAAATTGTATTGAGTGTCAAATCAACAAATGGCAATGTGTAACAATATTCATCACATTGAAGTTTCACAATAATTGAAAAAACAAAAAAAAAACATAAATAGTTATATGATAAATTTAATTACTCATTTTACTTGGCAGTTATCATCCTAAGAATTACCTTAGTAGCGGTTGTAAACTTGGAAATAATGAATATTAGGAATATCACCTTTCTCTTGGTAGACTATCTACAGTTATTAATGCTAAGCATAAATCAGCTATCACTGCTATCAAATATGATGATCACCATTGTCGTGCCATCAATACTGGATCATGCGGTAGTGCACAGTCAAAATCATAAAGAAAAAACTAATAGAAGAATAAAAACGGCTGCATACAAAGCAACATTAACATTTCGCAAAACTGAACACCAATTTAGTTATGCAATTGTAAAGTACTTTCCAAACAATTACTCTCCAAGGATGTCTTGTGCAGGAAAAACATCATCTATAAATCTGCACCTGGGTCAATTAAATTGTAGACTTAAGTGATGATCACAGTTCATGAAGCTATTGTAACAAACTTTTAAGATATCTTGATGACAAAGATCTCTTTGCAATCAACATTGTAGTGTGCCCCATATTAACAATTAGAAAAACAGATATCATGGACATGTATCATCAGATATGAGATAATGAAAACCATTGATACATTTTATCATGGAGGCTGAGGGTGTAGGTGTAAAATTTTAACCAAGAGTAGAAAATCATTTTTGAGCAGGTCATCATAATTTGCCCAAGTTATCAAACTAACACACAATTTAATTGTGTACATACCTCATGTGGTATTGGTTCCGACTTGAAGTAGGGTGGCAAATATCCATGAAGCAGCCCAGAACAAAATTCCTGAAAATATATTTTAGAAAAACAACAATTCCAATCTACAACATTCCAACTACGGATGTTTGTTCATAATTTATGCAGAATTATGCTGAGTAAAACATACTTCTAGGGTGTTCCTCGTGAGATCTGACTCCAACAAGTACTTGGAACCAATCCTATTATCAAATGCAGTTACCTGTGAATCAAAATAATAATATTACATTAAGAAAAAAAGATGACTACAAGATGTACCTAGATTCACATAAAAAGAGATAAAATACTGTGAAAAAAGTGGAGAAATGAATGGATAGATAACTGGACAATGTTCAACTGTATTTTTTGAGATTTCAGCTACAATGCCAAAAATAGATACTGAATTGTAGCACACTGTGTATAGTCAAGATAAAAGATTTAAGTCCTACTGTGAGCATCTAGGACACATGTTATGTAATCTTGAAGGGAGGAGGAAAATATTAAAAAAATTGCAAAAGCAAGGGGGGAGACTCCAATAGCATTCCAAAAGGAGGACACAGTGAAAAGGGGATAGAAGAGAAGGAAATCATCTGTTTTAATGCATGTCTTGGTGGAACAAGATCAGATTGCAAACTTCAAGAATGCAGACCAGAAAACACTGAACATAATACTAAACTTGGAAAAGAAAACTCTTGATGATTTTTATTCATAAGAATGTTCTGTCTTGATAATTGCATTAGAATTTACATATCTGCTTCAAACTAGATAAAAAACAGTCTCCTTTCCTCATCAAAACCATTAGAAACATAGAGTTCCAACTAAGCTGTTGAAACTATGAAAATTTATCCCATTCATAAAATGACTACCTGATCAATGGTTAAATGTTACGAAATTACAAAGTTGTTTAGAACTAATGATGATAGCAAAATAGAAATAACATAATAAATTACTAGCAAACTTACAATGGGCTTTTCAGCTTCAAGTCCATATAAAGTCAAAAATGGTTTTGCAAGATTGTCTTCAGCATTGTCTACATACACAAACATTATCTGCAAACAATCAAATGTCAGAAACAGCCTAAAAACAGTAGATAACTAAAAGCAGCAGGACTTACATTTGTCTTATAAGGCCTTGCAACATCTTGAAGAAGTGGGTAAAGATCCTTGAACTCATTGGCAGCTGCAAAGATAAAAACCTAAAAAGAAATCTGACTGAGGTTAATATCCTCAGACAGATACAATTGTACACGTGCAGGCATATCTTCACTAACTAAAGAAAACCTGTAAAGGGCTGCATGAGCAAGTATGGGAAAAAGCAATTCCAGGCAGCATTTAGCTATTTATAGAGATGTCTTGTGAGTTATTTAATGTGTGCGTGTGATTATGCATTGTTTCTGCCCTTCTGTTCACTAGGCTTTCTCTTTGCTTTTTCTTTTCCTATGAGATATGGTCCTAAGGGGAGTGGAAAATACCTAAAGAGGGGCCATCTAAATACACATGAAGCATGGATGCGTTGGTGGGAACAAGTATAATTTCTTTTGTAAATGGAAAATTTTTCATAGGACCATCGTTCTTAAAAGAAATTAGATGCAAATCCAATGTTTTCAAGGAATGATATTCAAATGTAAATTCTACAAGGTTAGTAATGCCCCCAATTTCATACTTTTACTGTCATGAACAGACCCAATGGAAGAACTGGCCCATTAATTTGAGATGCCTAGAACAGGGTGACTAAAATGCTTAAATTGTGGCTGTGGTGGTGTAGTTCTATACAAGGTTTGCAATACCATACCATACCGCTTGGTACGCTTGGTACATACCAGTCCGATAGAGGACTGGTATGCTTGGTACAATTTGGTACTTTAGTGTACCATATGTTAGTATTCTCAGTACAACTTGATACTTATCGTACCGACAGCTGATTGATATGCTGGTATGGTATGAGATTGTGAACCTTGGTTCTATATTGTAGTTGTGACTGCTGCCACTGTGGCCTTTATGACATTTTAAGCCCCAACAATCACACGACGTATGAGGTGATGCAATATAGCGGAATGAGAGTGACGCAGATGCATTAGCACCACAGTGGCCAATATTGTCAGCTGCAATTTAGCAGCCCAAAGCAAGCATTTCAGCTTAATCCTCATTTCTTTGGTGCACACTAAGTCCAGTTCCATTCTTAGACAAAATGAGTTGGTTGGCCAAAATAAGTTGTCCCAGCTATTTTATCCTAGAACTGATTGTTTTAATTTTGATGTATTTTACTCACTCCTTTCATGACTGTTCACCTTCCAAACTTTTCTCACTTATTTTACCTTTAGACAAAGGAACAAAGTGGACTATTGCTTTCTCCATTCATCAAGCACATAACAAGTTAACAGTCTTTGTTCCTCCTCAAGTAATAGACTTGTTTAATAGTATAGTTGCAATTTAATGAGTGGTCTGCTTTAAACTCATGGTATCGCAGTTATATACACAACTACGATTGTCATTGATACCTTCCATGGTATTGTCCTCAATGTGTAACATTTATAAAGTTGATAATGATGACATCATTACCATATTTTCATCTTCATCGATAACCACATTGCTCGACTGTCATATTCCGAAGAAATTAAATCTAAACAAGATAAGGGAACTCAGATTGTGCCTGAATCACAGATAGTTCGGCTTTGAGTGGAGTTTGTTGTCATTGTCATTTTTAATTTGCTTAATGCCACATAGACACATAGAGTTGCTAAGATTTATCACTTACATAAATAAGGACAAACAAATGCAACAATCAATTAGGGATAACCTGGAGTTTGATGGCACTGGAATAGACTCTAGCCGAATTTAGTTCTGTCAATACAGTAACTAAAGGAAACTTATTATAATCTACAAATTGCAATATCTTCTCTTCCTCAAAATTGTCCACTGCAAGACCAAAAGAAACATCACTAGATTTTACTTTAATAAAATATTGTTACAGAACTTCATGGAGACAAAGCAAGGTACAGAAACTAAGAGTACCAAAAATAAGCAGAACGAACAATACATAAGCTAACAACAGAAACATTAAAAAAAAAAAAAGGTTACCAAAATGCTAAATCAGGTGGCAATCAGAATGTGAACTATGGCATATTCATGCTTCAGAAGGACTTAAAAATATCTCTAAAATTGAACTAACTATGGTAGAATAAAACTCATCTAGAAGCAGAGACAAGCTTGTGGCGGATGAAACAAGTCGAGTCTAATGTTAAAGTAAGAAATCATCAAAATCATTGATGCTTTAATGAAATAATAAAATATAACTAAATAAAAGATCTAACCACCCTTAAAATACTAATTAGGACCCATAACTCATGAAGAATATAAATCAAAACTCTAGTAGATACAAACTAGGAACTGATTCAACTGAAACACTAAGCTACTAAATCTGAGCTATGTCAAATCAAGAATAAAACAAACATATTTCTAAAACCTGAAGTAAATAACTTCACATAAAATCAGATGCAATTGTTTGCAAATAACATTCCAAGACAGTGGGGTATGGAACAAAGGCACATATCACTGTACAATGGGCACCAATGCATATCAGACGCATGAAATGGACTAATTAGAACCAACAAGAAGCTATTAATTACTTCTTAAATTCCGTCAGCAATTTACCAAATTTCTCGTATCTCTCAGGTTCACTTTTAACAAGTCCGATGAACTTCTTTTCAGTTCCAACTTCTGGAAACAGAACCTTAGCTATGTTAACATCATTGGTTTCCACAAACTGGATTTCATTATCTGTAGTAGCTGCTTTTACAAACTCTGCATGCTCAGGTCCCTGTAAAAAAAACCGACTTCAAATAGCAAAATGTGTGACAAAAGAGTTGCTCTATGACCACAAAAATGCTTACTAATATATAGTATACATCAATTTATAAGTTCCAATGGCGATGGAAATACACCCAAACTGGGATAAAAAGGCAAGAATCACTATCATTTAAAAAATGCTTGTTAAAATATACATCAGTAGTGGTAGTATGCCCAAACTGGGAGAAAAATGCAATACTTCTTGAGGTAGTCCTTTAAGCCTAAGTGCAACAGGACCAGGAATTGTGGGCAAAGGTGTATAGAAAAAAAGAGAGCCACAAGGTTTCTTTATAAATCATAGACACTTTCTAATGGGATCCTGCGTGCTTAGCCTTTTTGGAAACTAGACTTTGATAGGTTGATGGTAACTCAATTAAGAGGCTTAGGAGAGGCACAAGAGAAGGCCTTCTACCTATTACTACCTCGGCTATCTGATCCTGTGCCACCAAGAGGTTCCAAGATGATGTTGGATAACTCATTTAGTATGCCTGAAAATGGAGACTTAAAAAACTTATTTAATCTTAATTGCAACTTCCTTAATACCAGAAGGAAACATTTGCAGCTTTAGTGGTATATTAAGAAAATAAGTAAGTAACTAATTCCTTCTTATTTGTTTCCTTTTCTGTAAAGTTTTGGATAAGCATTTATGACATAAGAAAATAGATTTTTTGGAGGATATTTGCATATTATAAATTCCCTAATATTTTAGTGCAAAATTTTGCAGTCCAACAGAATCTTTTAGTTCCTCTACTTTTACTATTTATACTTTGTTTGAAGATTACAAAAGACGAGCCTTAATCATCACTTTTAACTTTTTATTATAAAGGAATTTATTTTTAGAACATAAACCTTAGAAGATTAAGTTGAGAGTTCTTTGTGTATGCTGTGCATCTGCATGACAATATTTCATGTGAAGTGTGAATGACTTTCAAACTGCGGCTCATATAGTTAAAACATGTTTTAGTTCATTAATTGAAAGAACTAAATGCTTAGCTGGAACTGTATGAGCTGTAAAATATAAAAAAATAAACCAGGAAAATTATTTTAGGTGTAGAGAAAATCCACAGCTAAAACCATCTCCAACCTCCAATTACGTATGCTATATTCGATCTTCGTAATACCCCTCTCATTTTGACTCATACACTACAACATGCCTATAAAATGCTGGCTCCTCATCACTTGCGCTCTCGAGGTTATTTAGAACCTAAATTTGTTTGGTTTATATACGTATTTTAGTTGCATGAATATATCACATACTTCATATTTTTCGAAGAGTCCAATGACAAATATCTGGTGCTGTCTCAGGAACTCCTCGGCATCATTTATAGAAGATAGCCTTATGACAGGTACACCAGTCTTTTTTCTTGCCCAAATCACAATCTCCTCCCTGAATGTAGAAGAAGACAAGGACCATTTTAAGTTAATGAAACAATTATTAAGCACAAGATTTAGATACTTCTTCAAGGTAGAGCTACAACAAGTCTGACTTTGTTTAGCAACACTTTCCAGAAACAAGAGAACATAATTAAAACGTGACAGAAATCCTAATGAACTGGAGACTGTGAATGTATCAACTGCATTATGTGTTGGGCACATTCTCACATTACCCTCTTAGATGGATAAAAAAGGACTACTAATCCGCAGAGAATATTGCATTCTAAGATCATATGATCACATCAAATTCGGCAAAATCATGCAATCTTCCAGGAATAAGTTTGGTAGAAAAGTATGAAATGGACAAAAAGAAGCAAAAAATTTTAATTATGTTAAGCTTATAATACAGTATGGAGAAGCGACAATCAGAATCTATCAACACAAAGAACTAGCAAATCAAGAGATTGGGCAGACTAAGTAGAGATCTAACAGTCAAAATATCCAGGAAAATAACAATATCATTGAAATACAACTCAGTCAAACACTTAAATTCTTCAGGACTACAAAGCAAGAACTAAATGTAGAAGATTCATAGTTGTCAACCTTCCCAGTGCTAAACCACATAAAGAACTAAAAGTATGTTTACCTAATCTGCAATAACTATCAAGAAAGAAAAAGAAGATAAGAAGATGATATCAAGAAAATAAAAGAAGAAAAAAATGTGAGATTATTTTTACTTTGTAAATCCACCCCTATAAGCCAGCGCGGTCCTGTTGGTGAACAGAAGTATCGTCGGGAAACCCTTAATTCCAAGAAGGGACGCAGCCTTGGCGTGCCTCTCGGCATCGAGCTTCGCCACCACGAGACTGGTCCCCATCTCTTTAAGCGTGGTCGCGGCCTCCGCGAACCGGGGCATCAGCTCGGCACTCCTGGGGCACCAGGGGGTGTAGCCGAGCAGGAGAACGGCCTCGTTGGAGTCGACCACTTTCTTGGCATTCTCATTGCTCAGCTCAAGAACGATCCTCTGGGCTCGGCGGAGGACCTCGGCCTCCGACGACCTGCTAGAGGCGCCTCCACCGTCGCCGCCGCTGCCCTTCTGCTCCTCCTCTTCGTCAATCGCCAGGAGCTCTTCGAGCCCCTCAAGATCGTCGTCGGCGTCGTCAATTAGGGTTGCGGAAGCAGCAGAAAGAGATCGGACCAGGAGAAAGAGAAGGAGAGTGACTCGCAAAACTCTCCAAGAAGCGGCCATGGCGGAAGGCGGATTGGAACCCAAAAAGGCCTCCTTTCTGCGCAATGATCTGGAGAACAAAGAGAAGGATCTGGTGAATGGAGCGACGGGGGCTCCCGAGTTTCGATCAAGATTAAGATTTGAAGGGAGTTCGGAAGGAAAGATGCAACATTGAGAGGGTTTTCGGAACCGAATGCGGAGGACAATGAGATTTATAAGAAGGGAGAGAGGGATCGTGATGCCCTTTTTGTTTCCTTCTTTTTCTAGTCACAGTGACATGCCGACGGCTGTGCTTGCCATGTAAAGAGTAGGGACGGGCATGCATGCAATAAAGGACATCATGTCCCCAGATAAATCTTGATGTGGTTGTAATCGATCCATCAATTCCCCAAAGTGAAATATTTAGATCATCGTGAGTGCACAGCAGAGGGCGATATATCACTTTGTTGTTCCATAAACAAGGAAGAATCGAAGCAGCGTAATTGGAATGGTTTCAGTGGCTGTGGAAGCTCCGCGACAACGGAACGATGATGAAATAGGGCCAAAAGCAGGTCTCTTGGCGTGCCGGCGAACTGCAAAGGTAAATTGGTCGAACACTTGGTCTGCAGATCCAATTCTTCTACGGCTTACTATGCTTGTCGAGCCACGCTATCGCAGTCTTAACATTCCCATGTAATCAAAGTTATCAAACTAACAACAATAATGTTATTAAACAATTGACAAGAAGCAGATGCTCACAAAGTTTGCACATGGAAGAACTTGTTGTCAGGAAATGATAAAAAGAAAAGAGGAGGAAACAATCGCCTATCTGTGAAATGTGTGTGTGAAAAATGGGCAGAAATGAAAATTTCTAATGCACAAACAATGTCATACTCAACAAAACAGAGTAGAACTATAATCTACGTCGATCTTTACATATGAACGGAAAACTGGCAAGGAACACCAAACCATTCTCAGGTATCATTCCTCTGAGCTCTTTAAACTTCACATAGCAGTGGAAGTTGAGAACCTAAAGAGTGGAAGAAAGTTTCATGACAGCTAAATCTGATCAAACTGCAAATTCTAACCATCTGAACGATTAAGAAAAGAAAAACACCACTGGTCTTAGTTTCAGGGAAGTCGGGTTCGGTCCAACTGTATTGAATGTGATTCCGGTGTTGACAGAATTTGAGGCATTGACATGCCCCCTGACACCACAATCTCTGCATCAAAAACATTACTGATATTGAAGTCGACATAATGGAAGACATAAACTAGGAATATAGAGCTGCAGAGATGAGAAACAGGACTCAGAATCTTGCATGAAATTGAACCCAAGAAGTTTGCAACTAACCGATTCCTTCTCGGACAGACAGGTTGGGTCTAATAACATCCCCAGAGTTGATCATAAAGATATCACCAATATAGAGATGGTTGGTAGGAACATAGACACAGAATAGCTCCTCTTCACCAGTGTAATTCTGCAGATTAAGGTGGTAAAAGAACAACATAACAAAAAAAAGCTCCAGTTAAATAAGAATGAATTTGCAAGAAACAAACATGAAAATGGGAATTCATGATTGTGATACCAATATGAGCAAGCACATGTATATATGATCAATCGTGTAAGAGAACATCAATCTTCTACTTGACTCACAGTAATGACAAGGTAGGTTGATGCCTGGGTTATCTGACCTATCAGTTTCTTTTTTGCTTTTGTTCCTAAAAGCTCACTACAATGGCCATGGAGGAAATGCCAAGCGCACTTCTATGCATAGTTAGATGCCTCTTAACAATTCTAGCACCTTCATCATAACATCCATGGTAACTTCCCCTTTCCATATGACAAACAAAATTGGTTTTGTATTTGTCATACTCTGGTCCCAACAAATTGATAGGTCTCATCTGCTCAATGTCTCTGATGTTCCACAGGGTCTCCTGGGAGATTTATTACAAGGGAGCAGAAGCAAGAGGCCAACTGTGGGAATAATGAGTGAGCAAAGAGATAGTTGTTATGGAACCGATTCCACCACATCCTAGACTTTCCTCAAAGTGCCAAATATGTGAAATAACCATTTTTCCAGCTATTCCGACGCTCTTAGCCATTGACTACATGTATCTGTCAAGTCTCTGCTCTGCTCCTGTCTGATTCTGTCCCCCTCTCCTGTTGAAGGACGAATGATTTTATTGTAGAAAATGGATTTTCTTAGTTGATTGAGCATCTGTCTGGAGACCCCTTCTCATTCAATTTCCTCGGCTTTTGTCCCATCCATTATATATGCTGCAAGTCTTTTGCATTTTCCAGCCACTGATGCTGGCTTTTGATCCAGTAATATGAAAAACCAATGAAGCATCATTATCCATATAGATTTTTACCAAAACCAATGGAGGACAAAGCATCATTAACAAGTGATTTAGTCGATGTCTTTCCAAATATGATCTTCGTCAAACCTGATGCACATGCATCGTATCATCATCCACAAACTCTTTTTACATCACCTAGTGCAAAATGGAACTCCATAGTACAGTGAGGTCAAAATATTTTTTATCCAAGTCAAAATCTGTCCTCCCCATATAAACAAAGTTCATCATGTTTCGCTACACCCAATTAGTTGCCAATATTTGAATTTCTAACTACCCCGCTCCCACCTTGGAAGCCATTGACAATATACAGAATAATTGGTACTGAGAATGATGCTTATTCTAAAATTGAAACCTTATCTACAAATCTGCTACACCACAAAATAAAGTATGTTGTTCCATTCAACCAGTCTCAAATAAAAACCTCCAACATAGCTCTCCATTCTCAGTCTTTGATCTGAACTCAATTCATCCTCAAAACCTTAAAAAAGAACTTTAGGTTTGTAGAAACGAAAGGCTACTTCTGAAGATGTTATAAGGAATATATTAAATACTGAGCATCATAACATCAATGCCTAATGAAAACTCAAAAAATAGAAATAGGTTCATACATAGAGAACCAATAAAAACATGTAAGAACATATGCTATTAAGACTAGATGTTTTAAATATTACAAGATTAGCATGACTGATGATGTTTGTTTGTAGACCTGAAGAACAACAGTTGAAGTGATGAAACCAAATGCATATTCACCAATTCGAGGGTGCCTTATAATGACCACTTCTTTGAAGGCTTGAGTGTTTTGATCTGTAGACAGAGATCATGAGTAATAAAACATTGTGGATAGACAGTACCATGAAGGTAAAAAGAATGTATTACCAGGTGATATGGCAGTACTAATTTGTTTAGATGCATTGTAAATGTGGCGAACGAAAGGCATCCGCTTGATAAACCACTCACCAAGGCTAAGAACAGATGTCCCTAGCCAAGAAGACATGAAAACTCCAACCAAAAAGATGAATGTGATGGAAGTTATAAATCCAAGCCCTGATAAAAAAGTACAAAAGCAGTAAGCTCCACAACAAGAGAACGGGAGAAATACAAGTATTTGAAAAAGATTGATCTCCCTTGACAGATCAAAGAATACACAAGAGAGAGATAAACAACATAAGACCACTTAAATAAAAAGAACGCTTTTTGGAAACTTTAACGCATACCAAATATGTCAATTCCAAGTTGGGCATAGATTGGAGAGAAAAATCCATCCACAAAACGAATAAACCACCAAGTGATGTAGAAAGTAATTGCTATTGGAAATAGGATAACACTGCAAGAATAAAATTGATGTCAGAACAGCAAAAGACAAAGAAACCTCAATAAATTTACTTAGATCAGAACCAAAACCAAATGACTTTCTGTATATCTCCAAATGCTCCTTTTATGTGAACGACTATAAATGCATATGGTCAATGTTAATGAAGGCAATTTTCCTAATTAAAGTTTTTTGTTTTTTTTAGAATACTTATCCTAATAACTGGATTCTATAGCATCCTTAACAGTATAATGGCATATTGGGGTAACAGGAAAGAAGAGAAAATAGGTAAAAGAAAAAGTTCGAAAGATATTACCAATTTTGAAGGACCAGTTTAAAAAGAAAACTTTGTTTGATAGAACTAATGCGAAACAGATGTTTCTGACTTCTGAGTCTCTTGTTGCTTACAGGTCAAAAAATTTAGTTAACAGAAGCACCCATTCAACAACTCAATACTCTTGTTACCAATATAAATTGTAACTGTTACCCTTGTACAATATCACAAAAATTAGCAAAATAAGCAAAGAAAAATCATGTATTAAAAGGGTCAGTACCAATAACAGATTGTTACTAATGAAACAACGTATAAAATAGCTGAAAAATAAATAGCATCATAACAGTAAAGCAATACTTAGCTACAAAATTGTGAAGAAAGTGCAAATCATTCAAGAGAAAATTACCATCCAGTCATGAACTTTTTTGAAGCCCAACTACGAACAACTTTGTGAAACGCCTGTATAAGTAATACGATTAAGTTAAAAGGATATGACAAAGATTCTTACGATAAGTCGATCAATGTAAAATAAATTACAGAGTTTGAGAATATCCATGGAGTTGCATGGAAGAGCTTCATCATAAATCAAGTGCACTACGAAATTACAATGAGAAAAGAGAAAATGAAAAAAGTTGTAGCAAGGAGAAAAGAAAGCAGAAAAATTGTTAAAGCTATTTCAGGTTCCAGCAAACAGAAGTAATAGCAATTACTATAAAACTAGTGAAAAGACAGAGGCCTTCCAATGCACAAGAAATAGATAAAGAAATCAAGTGCACCAGTAGATAGCTTGGGAACTTACTCTGGTGATTTTTAAAAAAAAGGAAAAAAATACTAGTCCAAAACAAAGAAAGAAAATAAAATTAATCTGAAGGTCAATTAAGAGCCACGACAACAAGTCATTTTTGTTCAGTCACAAATATGAGCAGAAAAATCTACAAGCTCCCATGAGTTTGCCATAACTTCTATTTTGGAATTTCATTGTTCCTTGCAGGAGGAAGATCTGTATTTCTTCCTACAGTAATGCAGACTCAGAACAAACGTAAATGGAGTGGATATGTGAATAAACCAGGAAATCATATCAAGGACTTTGGGATGTTTTTCGTGTACATTCTGATGGTCATAGTAGAAGGACTTCTTCCTGGATCATGCTTAGTATGTGCTAACAAGATCCATCCAGTGGCAAATCTTTAGCGCCGAGTTATATAATTTAGATTTTGGGATTTGACATATAATGTGTTACTTGTAGAATTAAAGTTCAGCTTAAAGCAATTTTCAAGAAGCCTTGAAAATTCAAATGCATTGACTCGCTTGATTAATGTTAATTGCTCAAACTACAAGCAAGTTAGAATTTCACATCCTATTGAATATTTATGTAGTTATTTAAACAGACAGTCAAAACAAATGCTAGGAGCACATCCAGAAGAAAAGGCAAGCCAAGTCACTTCTGATCCAGTTTCCAAAAAGAAAAGTACTACATACAAAAAAAAGGAAGTTGATACTTCTACTTTATGGTGCCAGCATCTCATCAGCATGGGTTCATAATGGCCCAAAAGGTAGACCATGCTAATTGCCTGGACATTCCTCTCCAAAATATGGAATTTAACCAGATTTAGTGGGTAAAATTAGATTAGTAATCCGGAATTGTGTCCGTCTATCAAACAAAAGCTACTCACAAAAAAAAGATCAGATGGAACTCAACAAGGCGGCACAAAATCTACAATTGTTTCTCTCGACATAGCCACTGAGTTAGCTAAGAAGACTGACAAAACGTGTATAATTTTCGAGTTCCAGATGCACAGTAAAGCGAAACTGTGGAGCAGAAACCAGAAAGGGTGTTTTTGTAAGAATATATAAAAACGAAAGAATTTGGTGGCAGAAAAGGAATGACAAGAATTTCTCATGCGACTAAAGTTTGACTGGTTGTTAACTAGAAAAAACCTAAACTTGGCACACTATTGGAAGTTAGTCTCCTCTATTTACTGTTAGCTGGTACTAGGAAAACCGGAGCCACGTAAACCTACAAACTCCAAGATAGACGGTTCGAACAAAAAAGAACTTATCCTATAAATCGAGAAGGAGATGTCCAAAATCAATCTTGACGCAACAAAAGATTGGAACCTTTCACGGCCAATTAGATAAACAGAACAGGGCGAGTCTCACCTCTCGGCCGGAGTGGTGGCGGGAGGCGGCAACCGCGGCGGCGGAGGTCTTGGAATCACCATCACCGGCGGGATCCTCCCCCACCGGAATCAGCAGCTCCCGATCTCTTTCTCTGCTACCCGTCGCTACCGACGACGGGGACGACTTATCCTCGCCCATCATGATCGCCTTCTCATCTCTCTCCTTCGTATCTCCCTCGATCTTCTCTTTGCGAAACAAGGAAATTCTCCGCCCTCCTTTTACTATGCGATCGAATCGAAGCAAAAACCTCTCTCGAAATCCATCGCTTGAAGGGCTTCTGTTCGTTTCAGTCTCCCCTCCGTGGGTTCTGCAAGGAGCATCAATTTATGTAACCACCCCGTCACGGCTCACCCGTCGCAGCGACGTTTCACTGGGGTCCATCGACCCCTCCGATCACATGGCAGGTAGGTTGAGACAGGTAAGACCCAATCGGCTGAGTTTGATCACTGCTCTTGTCGGGGAGAGGTGGGACCCAACGAACGGCCAATTGGATTCCAGCTATATCGCGGTGTGCGTATGATCATTTATTACGACTAATAATCACTAGTTAGTCTGAATAATTTTATGGACGTCAATGAAGAGCGTATGTGTTAATAATAAGCTTTGTAAGGGCATAAGTGGATGAACAAAACGTTTTATGGAGGGGCATATATGATATATTGAGATTGTTAAGGAAAAATATGATATTTCCAAACGCCCTTAAATGCGTAAAAATATGAACGACTCCCGCGAGGATCAACTGGTCACGCTGAGCCATCACCGGCCAAAACAACCCCAATTCCCGTTGCATTCGCACTTCAATGGCTTTGTTTCATTCAATTGCTTGTATTGTGCTGCATGAATCGATGGCGAAGAACAATCTCCACCGTAAATTCGATCGATTTGGATGCCCCTCTTTCGACCAGTGGTCCAATTCGCATCGTTGTGGGAGGGTCGTAGGTAATAAAAAGCCTACTTTTATTGGTTCCGAAAACCCTAGATCTTGCTCTGTTGTTGAAATCTCTGCGTGGAGACTCTCCGTCGGAGCGCACGAAACCCTAGGTTTTCCGGTCACCGGGTTTTGCGTTCAAGAAGCTAGAGGCGGAGATGATTTTCCTACTTCAAGGCCCTGCCAGGAGCGGGCGACTAACCCATCTTCATGAAGTTGGACATGCAGAAGAACAAGGAGCTTATCAGGTGTGGGTTCCCCGTAGATTTCTGTTTTTTTTTTTTTCCTTAAAGTTGGTTCCTTTATCTTGACTGGTTCCTTCTTTTCCCCTAATCTAGCCAAATTTGTTCTGGTTAGCCAAATTTATTGTTTCTCGTCCTAGTCGATGTAAAACCGTTGTAGAAATAATTTTATTGTCTCAATGTTGTTCTCTTTCTTTTTAACCATCTAGGGTTTTAGGTGATAATAGTGCCTTGTGAGGGAAATTGAGTGAGGCATAGTTTTAGGCTCAAAAGATAGGTAAGATATGCTCTCCTGGAGGCTTCAGAACAATCGAATGCTCACGTAGTGCGGCATGTTAACATTTTTGCAAGAAAATTTCTGACATTTTGTTATTATATTGATAATCACAAACTGTCATTTGATGGGCGTAACTTCTTTTGGTGTGTTTGCAGAGAGCAGTCTGCAGCAGATATCAGGAATCCTGGATACACAAAGGTTTTTTTGGAGGGTGTCGAGATCATTGTAAAAGTAAGTTTTCTGATTACTAGATAATTTGAAGAAGCGAGAAGTGAGCACTTTCGCATAATTATTTTGTTGTCTAGAATGAGTTGAATCTACTCCAAGATTTCTTTGTTGACCTTTTTCTGCTTTTAACTCTGATATTGCCATTGTCAATGTTTTTCATCTAAAATGTGGTCTGGTCAAATATCTTTGCATGCATTTAACAATTTTTTTGGGCAGAGAGGCTTGCTCCACTGTTATTTAAATGAAAGCATCATAAATTTTAAATGTTCTTTGTTGCAGTTATGAGAGAAGCTGCCAATGCAGCAGAAAGAGCAGAGAGCAAGTTTAAAAAGAAATTAAGTCCCTTATTTCCCTACCGAAAACATGAGTTATGAAGAAAGTTCAGAAATGATAAAGATATTCAAGACCTAGTGTAGTCTCCTCATGAGTAAGAACAGCAGGAGCAAGTTTGAAGTACTTCTTGAACAGTTTTCAATCACCAACTATGCTTATAGTTTCATGACATGGTTCATTTACATCCGTTGATTGTCTTATCTGATCTTTTTAGCATTAGTCAAGTATCATAAGAAGGTGTAAATCCATCGGAATCTTTGTTGATCATTCATTCTGAACAGCCTTCTTCCTCTAAAAGTTTCTTCCCCATCAGTCCCTGCTTTTATAAAGAAAAGCTTGCTGTAAACTTGAGTTTAGAGTTGCGCCAACTTTTATCTCTGAAAGCCTTGGTTTTGATGGTGTTGCAGAAAAGGAGGCTCAAAAGGAAAAACAGGCAGGGATGAGGAGCTACAAGAGTTTGATGTTCCAGAGAAGATGATGACAACCAATAAACAAATCTTGCCTCCACTAATAAATCCCTGCAAAAATTTGAAGATGACACAACTTCATGTGAGCATTGTACAAGTTATCTTATGGTTGGTAAAGATGGTCTAGCTTTCAAGAATCTGCTTGATGACAATGGTAAGATAAAATTGTGATACGGGTCGCTACAGGGCCTTTATTCAATTACAAATGATGTTGTAACTTGTCATTTCATCGTGAAATGCGATTAAACAAAGGAATGGAACCATAGATCAGTGATCCACAAATGTATCTCTCATGATATGAATGTTATATACTGCAATTCAGTCTGCAATTTGTACCTTAATGCAATGTTCAGTTTTCTAACTTATATGTGAACTGCTGCATCTTAAAGGCCTCGTCTCCAGAAGTCAATCTGAGCCTGCATGCTGCTTGGGTTTGGGAAAAAAAAAAAAAAATTCTATTTGCTGATTGCAGAGAATATACTGTGGCAAGACTTGGCTCCATATCGGCATGCAGCATTGTTAATCTTCACAGGCAAGAAAAAAATTTAATTGAAATAGCATGAGAACAGAGATTTTTCAGAACCTTGGAATGGGAAATTGGAAGTCATATTCTTAGCTACCTCCATCATTTGAGTACTGCAACTTAAACAGTGTTGCATTTTAGTTAGGATTGAATTTTACTTGGTGATGTTAGGAGATTACAAATGAAAACTGCGCCAAACAGTCAGATTAGAAGTGTGAAGAAAACCTAGCTATGCTTTCCTTTCTAACCTGTATGATAGAGATAAAGTTTTGGATTGGTTCCTCGTTTAGAAGATATCATTCGTCATGGAAGATATCATCATCCTCTGTCTTCATCAAGGATGCAGCATCACACGAAGCATCGGCTTTATCATCTGGCATAAAAACCAGCTCTTTTTGCCATCGCAATCTTTTCATGCATACATATCACACGCGAAATAGAACCGCCGCCGTGATACGCAGATCGAGCTGGCACGCGGCTGCACCGGCCTAATCCGCCACCGATAGAGACCAAAGGCCACGTCTTTGCTTAAACCAGAGATAATAGCAGTGACAACGCCATGACTCAACGGTCTTACCAGAGGAGAGACAGAGAAGAAGCCAGACTCGTTCTCCCCTCATCGTGTCAGCATACGTTAAATAGCAGAAATGAGCTCCGGGAAGGGGGGAGGGGGGGGGAAGGGGGAGGTGGGGAGAGAGAGCTCACATCCAAAGCATCCTTCTATTTAGATTAATTCTGAAGTGACAAAGCTAAGAGCAGAATGTTGGAAGGAAGGGCAATAATCCAGGACACAGACATGCCTGTGAAGATGCAGCTGCAAGCCATGTCCTGTGCCTACGAAGCGCTCGACCTCTTTGATGTCCTTGACTGCAAGGGAATAGCTGCTCACATCAAAAAGGTTTCCACCCTCTTCTTCTTCTTCTTCTTCTTCTTCTTCTTGCTTCTCCATTTCTACCCATCCTTATGATTGTGGTGTTCCAGGAATTTGATGTGAGGTATGACCCTGGATGGCAATGCGTGGTGGGATCCAAGTTTGGGTGCTTCTTCACCCACAGAAAGGGTACCTTCATCTACTTCTGCCTGGAGAGTCTCAACTTCCTCATCTTCAAAGGACCTGCTGCTACGTCAACTCCAACCACAAACGCAAAATAGCCCCCCAATTGTGTGACCTCCATATACATTCTCCGGTTGTTCTTTGCTCTTTCTGACTCCTCATACTTCGTCTATCGAAACGTGGAACATCTCCATGCTTGGCTTTCTGATCCAAACTCTGTTCTGGTTTCTCTGTCTCATGTTCCGAAGATAAAAAAAGGATGAACTTGTTCTTATCTCTGAAGTGCACACATCTGCACAAGTATCACCAGTGATTCTTGATTATCCAATCGAGCCACATTAAATAATTGTCAATTTTTAACCCATCGTATCGAGCTGGATATCCAAACAATTAGAGAATTCATTACCACAATTATGCATCAAATCACGATGTGATATCCCACCACCTCATGTTCGAGGTGTATTTGGTTCGTCTGTTCTCTAAGCGATCAATGCTTCGCGATAATGTCGATAAATTCCCATTGGATAAAAAAATCGATCGATTTGGGTGTTTTAATTCATGCAATCACATCAAATTATATGACTTGTATTGCAGGATTTCAGTTACTTCCCTTTGAATAAGAATTCGCTGTTACATCATCATCAGTGCACAGAATACATATTGAATCACAGCCGTTCACTTGCCAATCATAACAGCCGGATCATAGGAGTTGTACGTCTGAGTCATACCTCGCCTCGTTGTAGGGGTGGGGTCCCACTGGGGCCCTGTCGCCGTGTCCTTTTATCAAAGTAGGTGGGTGAAACGGTAGGGAAGAAGATACTGTTCCTCGGTAATAACCACGAGCCGGTGGCCAACCGACCTATTGACCGGCAATATCCGGTAAACAGCCGTTGGGATTCAAAATGGCGAAGCGGAACAATGGCTTCTGCAGACGGACGGCGTTGATCTAGTCTTGAGATTCGTACTCGGGCTCTGTCCCGTCGGATCGCCCGATGGTGGCTCGAAGTTTGAACGTAGGGTTCGAAGCCGCTCGCATACGCTACAAAGAAGAAAGAAAAGAACCCAAGAACGCTATAAAACAAATATATATATATCTCTCTCTCCCCTCTCTCTCTCTCTCTCTCTCTCTCTCTGGCGATTTGAAAGAGGAAGCTGGTGGACATCTGAATCAGGTGCGATATAGCTTCATCGAGTTGTCGACTTTTCGATTGATAATGGTTTGTTTTTTGGAGCGGCCGTTCTTGATAAGGGTTTCGGTTCGGGCACGATCTCGTTGTGGATTTTGATCGTTTCTTGATGGAGATTGTGGAATCTCGATTTTTGATTGGATGGGAGATCGGTAATCGGTACTTTGTGGTTCGGTGCTTGCGACGGAGAGGTTATGACTGTCGGAAGAGGGTAAGGTTTTCTAGACGATTGGGCTTCTGATAAGGTGTTGTCTCGCTTCCTTGGGAATTTTTCATTAGCTCAACACACCAATTCGAAATCTTATTCACTAGCTTCTCGATTTGAAATTATAATCGGGTGTTCGTAATTAAATTGCTAAAATTGTTCTTGTCGTCATCCACTGAGTGAACGTTCTTGAAGTTATTACTCTGAGATTGGAAATTTACAATTGAATACACAGGATAGTTTTCCCCTGTTTTTTTTTTTTTCTGACAAACATAGTTGGTTTTCATCTGGTTTATTAACGTCATTTCTCCATTGCTTCTGCAGTCTATGGTTTTTTCTTTTCCTTACGAATCTCTTTTCAGAGTCTTGGGTGCTTGATGATGGTTTGCAAGTTGTTCCTGAACCAGTGCTTATCAATTTGGGATTGGAACATAAGTCTTCGCTCATCATTCTGTAAAAATGACAAGTGACAAAGCAAAAAATGCTCCGAAAGGCGAAGCTGTTACTTCCAGAGCTGCTCATGGAGCAAGCGGCGATGAATCTCTGAGGCAACGATCACTAAATGGGTAGTACTCCGATGTTAACTGCTTCCTCGATTTCAACTCGTTTCTTTATGATCATGGCATTTGGAATCTTACGCTTAATAAGGATATTTCAATCAGACTCGTTGTTGAAGTTACATCTGAACGAATCAATGTCGAAAAGTTATTGTCTGAATCGAAACATGCGAAAGCAAATCTGATGTATTACTCTATATATCAACTGTAGGAGGATCACTGGTCCAACACGCCGCTCAACCAAAGGACAGTGGACGGCTGAGGAGGTAACATACAGACGCAGATATGTTGCTATTGTTAATTTAAAACGAGTCATCTGTTGACTGCCATGGGTAATTGAAGAGACATAACCAAATGAATGTTTTTTTTTTTCCTCTCTCAATATCTGCAGTATATGGACTTAAAATTTCAAATTTCTGCAGTATAGTCTTCTTTTGGAACCTATGATTTAATTGTTACAGTTTGCTTCACTTTGCCTTTTTTTTTTTAATCAAATATTTGATAATATTGCAAGTGGCTATGCTTTTTGTTATATTTCCCATTTGTCTATGCTCTTTATCACACTTCTTAACTGCTAACTTCACATTTCATTTCACCTATAGCATGGCAAATCATCCTAACTGCAGATTCTGATGACTGTAAATTGTTTAACCTTATGGTTAATATTAATTGTAACATGTGCTTTCAATTTTTTATGTTAGTTTTATTCATTGTATCTTATCTACTGGATAACTAAATAAAAATTTAATGCCATATATCACAATCCATTTTCCCCTGCAACCTCTAGAAAAGTATCCTGTAATAATTTATAAAGATAGAAGCTTTGTCACTTGTTTTGTGTGTTTCTTGATTGATAATGTTGACCTGTTGTCTACTCAATGTGGTTGTTGATTCATCTGATTATGATTGATGTGCGCTGGGAAGGATAGAAAAAAATATAAAATAAATATAAACGATTTAATATATTTCGGAATTATGATACAAACATCATTTCTACATTCATAGGAGAAAATAATTCCCACTGATGAACCTGATAAGGATAGGATTCACAACAGGATGAGAATCTGTCCCGGGTTTTAAAAAACCTTTTCCAAATTTAACAAAAAAAACAAATAGTAAAAAATTATAATGAGGTTCGTTGACCAACGTTGGACCAAATTTGACCACTACACTTTCTCTTCTTCCTCGTCTCCGCAGCTGCTGCAATAAGCACAGTGACCGGTCGGCGACCGGACGTCGGAGACGAGGAGGACGAGAAGCTTTGGTCGGATTTGGGACTGCTTGCTGCCCTTCCCCAAAGCTCCATAGGAGCGAGGGACTCTTTCACCCTGTCTCACTGCTTCTCCTCAAAGCTCCATTTATAGGAGCGAGGGCAGCAGGCATGCGGGCGGCGGCGCTGGCCGACAGCGTGCGCTGCGGCCGCAGTCGGCGCTGGCTGCGCCGATGAGGGCGCTACTGGCGGCGGCGCGGTGAGCGTCAGGCGGCTGCCGATTGGGGCCCGCGCGGCGAGAAACCCTCGCGTGAGGCGGGCGCTGTGTGCACCGGACACATGCCGGGGGCCGATGATGAGTTGATTCGGTCAACTAAGCTAATTAATTCACCCAAATGGGGCTCGTTTTTGAGTCGGTTCTTACAATGTGCTTTTTTATCTCATCAAACATAATTCCTTCCTTTCTTTTTTTTTTCTCTTTTGCAAACATCAGCATCGTATCTGGCTTTAGGCATCTTAACAACAGATGTTTTATGTTGGTTATGCTAGTTCTTGTATATAAAACAGTGTGTATGTGTGCAGGATGCCATATTGTACAGAGCTGTTCAGAGTTTCAAAGGCAAACACTGGAAAAAGATAGGTATGTCATATCAACAGTTATGCTAGAACCGTGTGTCTTTTCATTTTACCCTTACATAAATTAAGTTCCTTTGGAGTATTATGTACTGCATTCCAGAATGTGAGTCTCAATCCTGCCCCATGGGATTTGTTAGGCATTTCGAGGCATGACATTCTTTTTGACTTCCAATAATGCATTCACCCATTCGTCTTCTTTTGATTTTCAATCAACACTGGTTAAGAAAACCATACTTGGCTTGACAAAGTTCAAAGAATCATCATGGATCTCAGGATCAGTGATGGAATCTCTGATTTTATTTAGAAGGATTGACCAAATAATATTGTCTGACTACAAAGTCGGTAAATAATAAAGTATCCTCCCCATATTTCTTTACCTTTTACCTTGATTATGATGATTGATCACATTTATTCTCTTTGAAACTTTCTAGACCTCATTTGATCTTCTGACAATTTGTCCCTTTATTGTTAGTTGACTGGGTCATCTGATACCTAAAGGCCTACTGCCAATAACCTGAACTGCATCTTGAATTTAGGACCCCTTAAGATCACATGCCATCAAAAGGTGCATATATTCCTCTTTAACCATCACCTCAATTGCAGGGGTCTTAAATTTCTGTATTTCCTTTCTTATTTGAAATGTTACATCAGCTTTGCTGATATTTAGGTAGCAAGAAATTGAAACAAATCTATCATTGTCCATTCATGTGTGTGCTTTTATTAAGATTTGCTGGTTCTCATTCAAGATGTTTAGCTAAATGGTTTCTCTGACTGTTTGAGACCTTAATGGTGGAATGCTTTTTTGCTTTGTTGAAACTTCCTTGGAGATAATTCCCATGACATTCAACTCTTATATTTGTTCAGCTTGCTGATCTCCTCATTTTTTCTCATGTGTTGGCTTTTTTCCTTTGTTTCTGATTTTAATGAGATGACAATGTTCTAATGTTTTTCTTCTCCTTTTTCAATGTAAGTGGACATAATGCTCATGTCATGACATACTCCACTCTTATATTTGTTAAAGTGCTGTTCTCTTCCTTTTTGTGTTAATATTTGTTCATATATTAAAGCAAACATATGTTTTCTTCTGTTTTTCTTGAGTTGCAGCTGAATGTTTTCCGGATCGGACTGACGTTCAATGCCTACATAGGTGGCAAAAGGTTTTAAATCCAGAACTTGTGAAAGGGCCATGGTCAAAAGAGGTGTCCTTATGTTGAAGTTGAATAATTTAATAATAAGAGTTTATTTTGTCCTTTTCTTTGAAGTTTTCTCTAGGTCCTCGTTTGATTAATGTAACTCTTCAATAGGAAGATGAAATCATAATTGAGATGGTAAAAAAGTTTGGACCAAAAAAGTGGTCAGCCATTGCCCAAGCACTACCTGGACGCATTGGGAAGCAGTGCAGGGAAAGGTAAATCACTAAGAAACATTGCTAAATTATTTGATATTTTTAGTCTTAGCTTGACATTGATTACAAAGTGTACAATATATCTTCTAGTACAATAAATTACTAAAATAATTTCCAGCTATTGTGAAGCAAATGAAGAAGTGAAATTCATTACATTTACGAGATCAGCACAATATCTAAAGATTTGCAACACATGGGTTCCTAGACATAAACTAAGAAGCTATACCAGATTACCAAAAATCACAAACCATATATTTGGTGTTAAAATTGTTTCTATTAAATTTATACTGAAGAAGGGATTTGCAGTAGCTGGAGACCAACTATTTGTTGGAACAACGTACTGTGAGGTTTCATAGAATATAGCAATTTCATTCAGATAATCATTCTTAGTTTTCGGAAAAGTGGTGCTAACTTATTTCTGCAGCTTTCTTTTTCTGAACAGAGAGCAGTAACAAATAGAACTCCATTTTATTCTGATGTTGAGATAGTCACACAACATGACAAGTGAATCCTTCAGTGATTGTCAAAGCCAGAATCAGCTTACTGGTGTCCTATCGGTAGTTTTTAGCAAACAAATTGTTGGAAGTGGGGGATCATTTGTCCTAGTAAAGACAGACACTAATACTGTTCTAGCATAGGACTTTAACTATCAGTTGTTCAAGAGTTCTCTTACCTCCTTTGTATCTAAATACATCATGTGAAGAATGTGAACATGATTGTTGTTCTAGCATAGGACTTTTACCATCAGTTGTTCTAGCATGTGAATTGTGATGTTTGTTACTTGAAGTAATAAGGTAGTGTACTTGTTGTCAACACTTGTACATGCAAAATTTCTTCTAGTAGTTTTGCTGTCATGATTTCATAAAGATTTAGGCATAACATGAGCTTCACATTTGCCAATCAAATTAATTTGCAGTACACTTCATACTCACAAGAGATCCTTTAGCAAACTTTTTTTTTTACTAGTCTTTGATTTGTGGTACCAGATGGTTTTAGGATTCTAGCTATAGTTGGGTGATTAACTCTTTTGTAGTATGAATTTAGTGATATTGTGAAATCACAGATTTTTTTTTTTTTTTTGTAACACAACTGATTTTGTCATGATGATACTAGAATAATTGCCTAAACTAATGTTGTCATTTGGTTGATGTTATCAATTTTTAAACCAATGCTATCATTTGTTTGGCCATTTGTACATATTTCTCTTCTGATATCATGTTTTATGATTTCGTAATTTGTTATTTATGAAAAAAATTACAACATTTTAGTGAATATATTGTAGGTGGCATAATCATCTTAATCCTGCCATAAATAAGGAGCCTTGGACTCAAGAAGAGGAAATAGCACTGATTCATGCTCATCAAATTTATGGAAACAAATGGGCAGAATTGACAAAATTTTTACCAGGCAGGTGAGAATAGAATGATATAATGGTTTATTTAAGTGGCACAATGTCTTCACGTGATTCAACTGTCATGATGATGCTATATGTCTCTGAGTTGTCTCATTGATTTACTTTTCGGATACTTGAATAGTTATGTTTGTCTGTCTAATGATGCTTGTTGAGAATTAAATGGGTACCTTACCTATCTGGTACCCTTTCAACTGTGTTTGTGTCCATTGAGACAGATTCATAGTACCATGTCTTCTTCTTTTAGACATCAGTATACTTTCTTGAAAAATAACATATCAAGAGAATTGTGATGGTTCAAAATTCAAACTACAGTAATCATATGCTGGTACAAATTACAATATTATTTTGTTGACCTGGATATTATGGATGATTCTGCCTTTATACTGTTCTATCACTTAATGGCATTTGCCAACATGATTATTTAGAATATTATCATGATTTGAAATATCAGGACAGACAATGCAATAAAGAACCACTGGAACAGCTCAGTAAAGAAGAAAATAAATCTGTACCTAGCATCAGGACTTCTTTCAGAGTTTCAAGGCCTTCCTCATGCTAAAGGTCCTGCTCTGGTGGTCAATAGACCACAAAGCAATGATAATGGTTTAAAGGACAGGTTAGAGGTTGAGGATTCAACAGAATGCAGCCAAACTTCAACAGCCAATGTCGGTTGCTCTCAGTCTGATGAAAATGAAAAACTGGCCAATGCTGCTTCAGTGGATGATGACATGAAGCTAGATGGGGATATTAGTAGAAAAGATATTCAGGATTCTCCTTTGTCAATATGCATGAACGACTATTATGCCTATATGGAGGATTTTGCAGGTGCTGTTCCCGAAGAACAATCTAAAGTTTCTGCATCTGCAAACTTACTACTAACTGAGGAGGTATCTGAAAAAATTGCTGAGCAAGCAAGCAAGTATGATTTGCCTAATAATTCTACAGTAGAGGTTTCCCGGAAATCACCGGGGTTAACAGAAGCATCGGAGTATCATAGTGTCTGTAGAACAAATAATGAAAATGGATCTGTTTCATGTCCAAAATTTTCAGATCTTAAATTTCCAAATTTTGTATCAGATAATGCTTCAGCATATGAGAAACAGAGTGATCTTTTGGTATGTGAAACTGGTTGCTTCAGCAACAATCTTTCTGGGTTAGATGTTCTTCAAGGAGGTATCCAAGAATGTCCTATTGAATTTGATGATTCAAGCTTTGGGAATTTGGATTATTACTCTGGTACAATTTGCCAAAACTCGTTTACTTCTGAGGCTTGTAAAAGTCTAACTTCATGTGCAAATCCTGTCAGCTCATCAGGTATGCTTGGAATTTCCTATAGTGACAATTTGGTGGCCGTACTTCCTCCTTATTCATGTGGTAGTGATGGAAGATTATACAGAAATGCTACTCTTGAAACTAGAGATATTTCTGTTGAAGCTCATGATTCAGATGTCATTATATGTTCATATGATGGCATTGCTTATTCCAGTTGCTCTTCTCTATGTCCCAGTGATAGCAGTAAATCTAAATTTTTTCTCCCGGAAGATAGGAGACAGGAAATTGAGGCTGCAAAACAAACAAACACAGCGATGATGGTTTCTGCTACTCCAAACACCAATCACAAGGCTATGTCATCAGATGAAAATCTATCTGTGCAGTCTGCAGACTTGTCAGATTCTGGAGCTCTGTTTTATGAACCTCCACGTTTTCCAAGCTTAGAGATTCCATTTATCAGCTGTGACCTCATATCCTCCGGAGATCCTCAGCAGGCATATAGTCCCCTTGGGATTCGTCAACTGATGATGTCCTCTGTGAATTGTTCTAAACCGTGTAGTCTGTGGGATTCACCTTCTCGTGATGAGTCGCCTGACGCTCATTTAAAAGGTGCTGCCAAAAGTTTCATGTATACACCATCAATTTTGAAGAAACGGCAACGTGATATGTCGTCACCTATACCAGAACAGAGAACTGACAAGAAACCTGGTAAAGATATGGCTTGTGTGTCATTATGCTCATCCCCTGTAAATGATGCTGAGAATTCTTTCATGGTTAATGTGAACGATGAAGTCATTTTTAATGAAATTCCTCCAGGTTATGCTGAGGGAGGATTTAGTAATCCTTCAGATAAGCAGCATAAGGTACCTGTTCTTTGGGATGAAGACAAAGAAAATCTATGCCAATCGTCTTGTTATGCAACAGCTGGAAATGTTGTTATGGAAGCCCCAGCTAAATCAGATGGTAAAATGGCATCCCTTACATCCACTACTATTGCAGCAAGCAAAGTTGATACTGGTGCTTCAAAATGGAGAGTAAGTTTTCATTCATCAATTATGTTTGTACCTCATAAGGGATAAGGAGTTTCAAAATGGTGCTTCAAAACGGTGTTCATGGAGTTCAGTCTTAATTAAAATAATTTAACTAACAACTTTCTCAGTTTGATGCAAGTACATTCACCATAAGCTTGCTCATTTCCAGGTTGTTTCTATCAAGAATTCATAAATCAAAATTAGGAAAGAATATGATTGTAAGTTTCTAACTTGTTGACATTTGCCAATGCTGCAAAGTGAAAAAAAAATATTATTCAGATCAGGCAGTGTGAATTTGCTATTTTTTAAAAATTTCTCGTCTTGTGCTGGTCTCTTATATTCTTTGATCATATTGTTGTTTTAACTTTTAACGCTTGGCTTATACATTTACTTCTAAAGTGAAAATATCAATCAATGTGATGTGATTGTTTTAAATATATCTGTTACAAGCGTCAGTTACAGTTTGATTTATCCAATATATTGATCTTCTTGCTAATGTATGTTCTTATTCAATCCCAGTTCTTGATCTGCTGACAGAATTTTGTAGCTGTCTCTAATTTTGTCTAGGTCATTCCATGTGAATTGAGCAATTATCCATATCACACATCCATTTCTTTCGTATATACATTTTTTTTTTATATTCATGGGCATATCACATATTTCCTTATGTACTCTGGTCAACATAAAATCTCTTGCTATATTGCAAGAGTCCCTCATTATGAGGTTATAAAATTGTCTTGACTCGTGACCCCATCTGCTATTTGCCCAATAACTTGAAATAAATTGAGCCTTCTGTTTGACCAGAAAATTTTAAAGCCGAGATAATGGTAGAAGTTTCACATAGTTCTATATATCAATCCATTTGGATGTTGGGTTATTCAGAACCAGAATCTCCCATGCTCCTTATCCTAGCCAAACTTCAACACAGCACACCTAGTCCAAAATAAATTGTTAAAAGGCAACATGTGGCAAGCATGATTTGACTTTCAGCTCGACACTATGACATGCTCCTTTATCACCCATAAGCTGTCCTCCTTTGCCTAATCCACTGATTTATCTATCCTTTCCAATTTTCATAAGTCCACTCTGGTGTGAGTTGTTATGACTTGGGAACTGTTACCCATAACATTAGAGGAAATGGACGTTAATTATGTGCATTAAAATGCTTAAGCTCAAGCTACCTAACATATGTGGCGCATTTATTTAGTCCTATATATTTATCCAACCTAATACCAAATTCCAGTGTCATTCTTGTGGGGCATCATCGAAAGTCTTAAAAATTACTGTGCATCGATCAATAATATTGCTTTGTCATGTTAGAGATATAGTTGAAACAGAATTAGTCAGTCTTTTGAAGTTCTAATTGTGCCGTTTTAATTTTTTTATTGTTTAACTAAAATGCTGATAAGAAAATCATTCTTCTTTTGTGGTTCTTGTCCCGCAGCCACCTCGGATTCTCGTCGAATGCAATGCTAATAACAAAGTACTCTTTTCTCCACGTGGCACCAGATATCCTACGAATGGGTCATTAAATGTTGGTGCTAAATCTTTGAAAGTTCACACTCTCAGGAGCTCAGAGAATGCATCAAATTTTGGACAATTAGATGATTGTGCTGAATCTCTACTTGATGTCTCTGCCTTCTTTTCTCCTAGAGTCTGTGAAAATAAGGACTCACATTGTGTCTCTATTATATCAGTACAATCTGATCAATCAACACATCCTTCTCCTTTTGCGGTTGAAAAATGCAGTTCAACAGTTGATGAGGACATTAGACACTTAAACATGTAAGAAAGTAGATCAAGAAATGATTCTGTTTTGGCTCAGTCATTTAAATTTACTTTCAGTTTTCGGTATGATGGATTTCATAATTAGAGATATATCATGGTTCATCAAGCTTGAGACTATTTAATTTCTTTACTGCATACATTCTTCATTGTGTTCTTTTTCTTACTGTAGTGAACTTTGAAATAATAATTTGGTTTTTTATCATTGCTTTAGTTATAGGATTGAGGAGTGCTAATGATTAATCTTCTTTTATTGGGTCCACTATTATCATAGATGAGCATCACCCAAGTGACATTGGATGGATGTATGTAGGATGGTTTTCCCTACATGCATGCATAGGTGTAGCATACTTCTGTAGGAATAGCCTCACATGATGTGAGTGCTTCTAATGAATTATAATTTTATTTGGACAACGGTCAATTCTATTTTATAATTCCATATGCAGCTATTTTTCTGTGGGATTCTCCTGTTACACATTCTATTCTCTTGACTTGTCAAAATGAAATTAGCATGTATAAAGTGGTCCTGGATCATATTACACTTCCCATTTAAAATGAAGAGCTAGAACTCAACTTTTTTTATATAGCCTTGTATTCTAGAACATCCAATTTTGATTCTTTGTCTACATATTTTTTCCAAAATAATTATTTTGTTATTCACTTCTCAATCTTTCGGCAAGTCAAAAAGATGAATGGAAACTCTTAGGTAATGAACAAATTTGATATTTTGTCCTTAATCTCAACTTTTATGTTTATACTAAAACTTCTATGTTGGACCAGTTCTTTCGGAAAGAAACCAACAAGATAGAACTTTGATTAAAGTGAGTAATTTGATAAACATCATGATATTTTGTCCTTAATCTCAACTTTTATGTTTATACTAAAACTTCTATGTTGGACCAGTTCTTTCGGAAAGAAACCAACAAGATAGAACTTTGATTAAAGTGAGTAATTTGGTAAACATCATGATGCAACTTTGTCCACATATTTTTTCCAAAATAATTATTTTGTTATTCACTTCTCAATCTTTCGGCAAGTCAAAAAGATGAATGGAAACTCTTAGGTAATGACAAATTTGATATTTTGTCCTTAATCTCAACTTTTATGTTTATACTAAAACTTCTATGTTGGACCAGTTCTTTCGGAAAGAAACCAACAAGATAGAACTTTGATTAAAGTGAGTAATTTGGTAAACATCATGATGCAATTGTTGTCCTCAATTTATTCTGCTTTTGTTATGGAGAATTGAGAACGTTTTATTCTCTATCTTACGTTCTCTCTAAGTCTACTATCCTTCTCCTAACAGTTTTGTTGATACCCCTGGCGTTAAAAGGGGAATTGAATCTCCTTCGGCATGGAAGTCACCCTGGTTTGTGAACTCTCTCCTTCCAGTACATGGAATTGGCACTGATACAGCATTTGAGGTTAGACAAATTCATCTTTTTGATAATTACATATCTACTTTTGTTTTGTTTTTCTTCGTACATTTGTATATTCATTTTCCCATGGTACAGTATTTATGCAGGCATATTTGGATTAGCATATGGAGAGTTGATATTTAGACATTTTTAGTTGGATCAAGCATAAGAAATTGCATATTGCGCATTAGGTAAATTGGTCTCTGTTACCAAGAAAGATATGTTGAACAAAAGTCTTGTTAACAATATGACACAAGAAACTAATTTCAAAATACAAAATGATTTTACAGGCTTTGTAGTGCCAATATATAAGCTAAAGGTAGATATTCTAAACCACCATAACTATAGAGGAATTAAGTTAATGTCACGTTACGAAGCATTGTGGAAGGGAGATTGAAAGAAGAATAAGATTCAAAATGAGTATTTCAGAGGATCAATTTGGTTTTCTGCCCATAAGATCGAAAATAGATAACAAAAGGATATAAAGAGAGAAGAAGACGGAAAACATGAAATGTGCTTCTAGTAAAGAATACTGATGTAGTTGACATAGACAAGAAGTTCTGTAAATAAAAGGTGTAGGTGTTATGGATCTATTATTTGGTAGAAAAAGGATTGATGAATATATCGTGCATAAATTAAAAAGATAAGATAATTTAGGTGGAGAGGGGCATTGAGCTTTTCTATGATCATTGTGTCTCCTTGGATAAGAGAATTATATAACAGTTGTAAGGCGAACTTTGCTTTATCGATCAAAGTGTTGCTACAGATGATTAAGAATAATGGTGTGAGGAGAGATAGGCGGAGACTTAAAAAGAATTTACTGGAAACAATAAGATGAAATTTATGCACTCTTGAGTTAACTAGAGATGTTGCATTATACAGTGCTCAATAGCAGAAAAAATTATCTATGCAGCTGACCCAAATAGAGAGGCCGTTGTAGCTTGTCGTTGTCAGAGTGCTCTTGCAAGGACCTGTTAGCATGAGGACTGATAAGTGGGGCAAAAGAAAACTTATGGAGGCATCACATGTCTTTTATGTTTAGATAACAGCCATAGGCAGCCTTCTTAATTGATCAACTTCTATTTTTCTATGATGAGCTTGAGTCTAACTTACATTGTCAATCTCAAACTTTCCAGTCTTGTTCTTTTCATTTTAGTAACTTCTTCCGGATTGTTTTTTTCATTAGCTTTTATTAATGCTATGTTGAACAAATTTCTCATCCCTAATTTTACAGGACATGGGATATTTAATGAGCCCTGGAGATCAAAGTTATGATGCCATTGGGCTGATGAGGCAGCTAAGTGAGCACACTGCTGCTGCAGCTGCAGAGGCCCAAGAGGTACTGACAAGTGGAAGCCCCGTCAGAGCATGCAATGAACCACTATGTGACAAGAAGAAATTCTCAGATGAAAATGCTGATCCTGCTGACAAAGAACTGGGAAATTATCATATGCCATCAAAAATCATGGTACTTGTCTTTTTTTTTTTTTTTGTCCTCAAAAAAGGGCTTTTACTACGGATCTGTGTTATTTGTTTGTAGACACTTACCTGAAAAGCATTTGGCCAAAGTAGACTTCCAATATGCAATTTTGGACATGCAAAATGAAACATGACATTCTTCACGATTCTGAACTTTTAATAGCAGTCACGTGGTTTGACATTGCATACTTCACAGAGAAAAATTCTGTATTTATTACTCGAAGCATATTTCATGAAATTATCCACAATTTTCTGCATTGATTATGCCCTTCATCACTTTTATCATCCTGTTAGGGGGGGCGGGGTCCTTGAGTTTATGAAAACTTTTGATCTGTTTGTACAGAAAAATAGATTTTTATAATAGTAAAAAGATTTTCCATGACGAGCAATGCATAGATGATAAAATTTTGCTGATGATTGCACGTTCTTTGTCTAATTCTGCATGATACATAAACATGTTGATTTTGTTTATACAGACAGAGGCTCGAGTTCTTGATTTTAGTGGATGTGGCACACCACCTGTGAAGAGATCAGAAAATGTGAAAGCAGGTACCGCAGAGACACCCATAAGCCTGTCAAGCCAATCCGCGTATCTTATGAAGGTTTGCCGATAGAAGCTAACGGGCATCACAGTAAAAAAGTTTGCTTATTCGCCATCTTAATATGTAAATGCCCCTCGCCGTGATTGCTATCCCGATTTATATTGTCTCAGTCTCTTCTTTTAGGTATATTCAGTTTTATGGACTGTCAGTGTTAATTGCAACCGAAGAATGTCAGTGAATATAGTAGAGATCCAATACAATATCAATCTGTCCATCGAGTCATGTCATTTTGGATTGCGTAAGTTATGTATGTATTTGTTTCTCTCCTGTCGGCTGATTCATATATATTCATCGTCAGTAGTAGTGGAAACTTTTTTTTTTTTTTTTTTGTGTTTGTATAGGGGGGAAGCAGCAGAGGTTACATGAGTCATTCATTCATGATTCATGTGAATGGCTGATTCTGATTGTTCTTCTTCTGACGCTTTTCCGAATTCAGCAAAGAAGCTTTGACCTAAAAATCTGGAAGCCATCAATCAGTTAGATGATGAATATGGTAGAGTAGTTTTTAACAAATCGTTTGTTAATGAATAAATACTTTGGAATTTATTCTGCTGGCTCTGTCTCTCTCGATTCCTTTACCAAATTGTTTGTTAATGCGTGCCCCCACCCCCCCCCCCGCGGAAAGAAGCCTTCCTTGTACTGCATGCATGCAAGGGTGTGGTTATTCTACTTCAAGAAGAGTGCACTGCGCATGGGTGGTTATTCTACTGCATGCAAATTTATCTTCTCCAATGTGGGGCGGTGAAATGATCTGTAAATAATGAACACGAGAAACGCTTTGGTGGTCTGTCTCGGGGGTGTATGGTTAATACACACTCTCTGCTGACAGACCCCCAACGAAACATTGACAGAGATATGTTTGGTTAAAGACGACGAGTCTTGAAACCATCGAGGCCTCATCCTCCTCCATGCAGCAACAACACCTACAGAGCAACTAGCGTGGATTACCTGAGAAAGAACCCTTCTTCAATTTGTCACGAGGATGTAATTAGATAGTAAAGTCAGATGTCCCGCTGCCCGTGGGAAATAGAACACTTTCAATTATATAACGACACTTCAATTAAGACAACACAGTCAAAAAAATGCCAACCAAACCATTCAAATTAATAATCACAAGGACGCAATCAGGACGGGAAATACAACACAACTGAGATTATATACTCCGTTATACTTGTCATATCACTCAAACCAGCCATTAGAAAAAACCCGAGTGTCATCCTCGAAAACTACGCATATAAGAAAAAAAAACCTCTTGAATCAACAACTTACGCACACAATACAAGTTTCGACACGGTAGGCCTGCCAAACAAAAGGATGTTTTGATGCAGCAAAAGGGGGGTAACTTATGTAAAAGAATACTTTTGGATAACAGAAATGTTCTACTACAACCATATACGGATACCTTGAACAGAGCATGAACGATCCATCTACAATATCTGGATTTGCAAAGGAAATTAGAGAAAAGGCATGACAAAAAGTACACGAGTCTTTGCTCAAACATTGTCTATTTGTTGTGTGATGATGGAAACAGGAATTTGAGGAAAGAAAATTACAGAAAGACTCGCAAGCTTCATGCATACAAAAAATTTAACTTCCAAACCTGATCATTTATTTACATCGCAAACAATGTAATTCCAAAGTCCGCCATACAGCGCCAAAGAAAGTCTACCTGAAAATTAGTGACATGTACATCTCTTGAGAACATATTACTAGAGAGGAGGTTTCGCTACTTCATGAATCAAATTCACCTTCTCTGCTGATCAGCATCTGCTAAAGCTGGATGACCCTCCTCTATATAGTCATCGGGGCCATCTTCTTCATCAGAGGAAAGGAGGGACGAACCCATCCAAGCCTTGAAGCCTTCATTAAGGCGCCTCTCTATCTCAGGAGACACTTCTGTTGCCGGTTCCAACATCTCCAGCCCAAGGTTGTGGCCGTTATAGTCACCCTCATCGAGGATGACAGCTGCTTTTCTTCTTAAGAAGAAGGCAGTGCCACCATACAAGATGACCAAACCCCATGAAGCAATCTCATAAGACCAAAAGAGTGGAATAAAGCAGCTATTACCCATCGTCAGTAGGCTTGATCCGAGAAACAGTGCCATAAAACCAAATATTAGAGCAAACACAACATTAAGAATGGACAGACAGCGAACTCCACCTGCAAAAATGCATTAAACAGTAAGGCAATCTACACACGAAGAAAATCCCTGACATATACTTGGGAAGAGACAAGGCAGCAAGGTCTCATGCTATTAAATGATGAAGTGTCAATTGTCAAAACCACTTATCATGCTTTACGATTACTAGCTACAACGGTAGACAAAGATGTGACATGCAGTGGTTTTCCTTTGTTACCAGATTTCTGTTAAAAAAACAAAAAAGAGCAATTGATTCAAGTTGCAAAATTACTTTCAACATGATCAGGTTTTGCCCATTCATTTAATATCAAAATTTGATTTACGACAAGCTTGAATCAACTTAACAAATAAAAGGGGAATACAATGACACAAATAAAAGGAATTACATTGAGATACATACATGCATATACTGAACATAAACTCGTAGTTTCTTTTTATTCATATGATCCCTAAACATTATGCACTTGACTAATGTTTTCATGCACACTTGTAATAAGCTTCTACTAAATTTAAGATTGGCCTGGATCTCAAGATTGGTTTGATCTGCAACAATCAATCTTATAAAAGTAGGATCACATACTTGGCTCCACCTCCAGCAATGATTTAAACAGGACCTTTTCTTGGAATGGCAAAACAGAACAACAAGATTTCTGGATATATGGTTGTATTTAGAGGTAACAAATCTTATCTTTATAGATAAACTTCAAAGTGTTTCGGTTTGTTCGCCTACAGGACATCACATGTAAATAACACTTAAACAGCAAATATCCCACAAGTTATATTGTTTCATATTAGGAAGATTTTGTCATTAGAAGCATGAACTACAAAAGTCCAGAGAAAGACCAATGGAATTCGATTGACTAGCTTAGACGTCCTAAAATCTTGTTGTAGCAAACTAGCTTTCTAAAAGAGTCTGTTCCGTTGGCCTATTTGATTTTATTAGAAAAATCCTAAAAGCACTCATAATCCTTTCAGAATATCCAGTTGGGTTATTAAAAAGTTCTAGTCAACCAATACTCTATAAGTTTCCTGTTCAAATAGTTGTTAAAGAGAACCAGATTGCTCGCAATATAACCTCATTCAAAGATGAGGCACCCCACTACTAAACCGTTAGTAGAACAATGGACATGATTTCAGTGAAATAAAATAGTCTTTTCTTGAATTTGTCGAGTTTTACCCTGGTTCTCTTTCTTTTCTTCATTCTGTCATATATTATGCTCTTCCTTTATCCTCTTTATTTCTTTGCCACTGTAGAAGTCAAGAAACAGATTAATCTCTCACATTAGTTTAAACCCATCTGCATTGAATCACACTTGTAGCTAACTTCTCCTGATTTGCCAGATAACAAATTTGTACCAGAAACTGCCACATTTGTCACATACAAATCAGGAAGCAATCTTTTCACATGTATACTCATTATTTTTCTACAAGCAAATATTTATCCGTGAGTAAGATAATGCACATAGCTTTAGCATGTTTTTAGTCTATAGTTAGTTCCTACAATCTAGATTTTTCCGCTCCAGACTCATTATATACAGTCCACACTCCCAGTACAGGCAAAAAATATACTTCGAACTACCAATTTATCCTCTGTATTGTCACATTAGAACTTGTGTTACACCATGAGGCACATAACCCACATTACCCTTTTCCTACCAATGACAAGCATGAGCAAGGTAAAAAACATTCATTGGAGACACAATAAAGGTTCTGGATGCCTTGCAGCCCCATGCCATAGAACTTAATAGAACTAAGAGAAGATACGACATCGTTCTTCTTTAAGTCAACTTATTCCACAGTCAATATGAAGGATCTTATTAGGTTTAGATTAGACTGTGATTCAGTTCCTAACGATGGGTTCACCGTAAAAGATATTTATGTCTAGTTAAGATTTTTTAACTCACTTGTGCTCTTATGTAAGAACTTCAAAGCAGGTTATAACAACAAGTATAAATGGCCAAATAGTCCCCACATATGTCCAGTTAATCAAACTGTTGTACCTTAAAGTCTTACTATGGAATCCCAATCAATCAGGTATGTCCCGGACACTCAAAGCGTCTTTATCTGACAGTTTAAATTTAATTGATCGTCTTTATATCTATATATACATATATAATAAAGTTAAAATAAAAAAGGGCGAGATCGGCGAGGCAACTTCGCCTCGTTTCTTCTCCTCACACAGATGAGGAGAAATCGCCGATGACACCAAGGCGACATCTCATCTGCGACGTCCGACAAGCAGCGAGATGGCGGCGATGGATCGGGATGTCGAAGGAGAGCAACGCCAGATCTCCAGTTTCTTCATTTTCTTCTCCCTCTTCTTCCTTCTCCCTCAGTTGATACCGCCCGATAGCGGGCGGCGACGGTTGAAATCGGGGTAGAAACAGCCCCAGTCGATGGTACAGCCCGGTAGCAGGCGGTCCACGTACCGATCTGCTGGCGGACCGGTACATACCGCCCAATATGGGCAGTACCATTCAGTATTGCCGACCTTGACTTCAAGTACCTGTTTAAGGACAAAACTGGTATATATCTATCAAGATAATTAATTTGATGTGAAAAACAAGGTTGCATGACTCTTCCCCAACAATCTCACTTTCTTTCTAACATACAATCTTAAATCTTCTGTACCCTACATTGTTCACCTTAGTAATGAAAGAACAGCATACACTTCAATCACCACTTCAAACCGGCAAAAGCCTAGTAAATGTACAGGTATCTGAATCTAGTAAAGTGAGAAGAGTAATTAACGTACCCCTTTTAGAAGCACAGAAGTTATTCTCAACAACCTTGAGGCATGGATGTCTTCTGGGAGCAGCATAAGCCACGGCCATTCCTACATCACAACAACTAAGACTTGTTGAAGGCCAAGACTAGGGTTGACAAAGGAGGAATACCCTATGCACCACTATTTTCCCTTATCCAATCAAACCTGCGACGAGGTAAGCAACGGAGATCACGAAGACGACTGCGGAAGGCACGAACACCACCATCCAGTAGTAGTCCACCGCTTCCTGGTCCGTCAGATAGAACGCCCCGCGGTACCGATGCAGCTCCGACTCCTGGCTCACGTTCAGCTGCAGAGCCTGGAGGACCTTCCAGTCGCGGCAGAACGGGCGCTGGCTCGCCTCCCTGGGGAACACGATGCTGAGGTTCACGATAACCGCGACGAGGACGGCGAAGCCGACGACCGCCGCAGCGGACGTGACGAGGGGCCTCTGCAGGCGGCCCCACGCCCGCTCCTCCTCCCGGAGCCTCTCGTACTCGCGCTTCGGCATGAACGCCTGGCGAAGGGCGTCGCCAAGGATCGCCATCGAGAAGAGAGAGGCTTCGCTTTTCTTCGAGTCAGATCAAGATCCTTGGCACATCGATTCGACGAGGGAAGGGAATACAAGCACAACAGAATCCCTAACCCTAATCCTCACCTCGACCCCAACAACACTGGAATCGTTCGATCGATCGGAAGACTGACTCGATGAGGAGAATTAGGGAATCGAATCTTGAGAAGATAAGATGGGAAGAATCGATGTGAATTCAGGTGGGAGGTATACCAACCAAACCCTAATTTTAGGGGCACGCAAAGGGGAGAAATGATCGATAAATCCGTTGCGGAAAGAGAAGAGTGACGAAAACATTTTTAGTTTTTTGGTTTTCTTTTGCATATTACCCCCTCAAAATTTGTCGTTTCCGTCATATCGATTGGCTTCTAAAATGTTTATTACTTACTTTTGCGTCGACCAATTACTCCTTTTGGTGGCTTCAACCGCGCAATATTTAGTTTACTGACGTATCTAAAAGTTATTATTGAAATAGAAAAATATTATATTGTATGCGGTTTATCTTTTAATTCTTAGTTGATAGGAGGGTATTAGTTTTTTATGTGTGTCCAATAATGTTAGGAGTTATAATTTTTTACTATATTTAAATTTTATTGTAAATATGAAAATAATATGACTTGAGCATTATGTCATTCATGAAAAAATATTTTTTATCTTACTAAGATAGTTATTGAATATTATGTTGATATAATTGAGGACACTTGGGTGATTGTATAATTGTATACTCGAACATATGAAAAATGATACTAATGTCCTATAAAATGTTTCCAACCGTTGTACTTGTAATTGTCATACTTTACGTATATCTTCTGAATAAAGAATCTGTACATGTGCATATACATAACTTTGATACTATTAAACTCATTGATAATTACAATGAATAGTAGTATTATTGAATGATTCAAATCAGAGTTACTAACACACTCGAGCGGATATTTACGTAATACGTGCCGCCATCAAAATGTTTGGAAGGATCTACATGTCATAATAAAATGTGAAGGAGCAGATATGTTATTTTCAAACTTTGGAAGGACGGATGTGTAAATTCTTAAAAAGATACCGAACGCGGGTCGGATATGAAAATACGAGACAGGTGAGGGACTCCTACGCAAAAATCCACCTGGGGGTGGGGTCCACTCGCCGCGGGGCCACCAACGGCCACGAATGGCAAGACGCCGTTTCCTTGGCTTGGGAGCGCTCGGCCGCCGCGAAAGCTGAGCCGTTCGTCGATCCGATCGTTTATACGTGTGTTTTTGTCTTCGATTCATCCGTCCGCCTTCCGCCGGGGTAGATTTTTAGGAAGCAGGGAAGAGAAAACACGAGCTGACCTCTCTTTCTCTCTCTCTCTCTCCTCACAGATAAGGGGACGCGAAATCGAGTTGGGCGCACGCGCTTTTCCTCCATTAGGGGTTCCCGTTCTTCGCCGACCCTCCAGCTTCGATCTCCCGCGGAGGAGGAACACCTGCCGCGGGATTCCCTGGAATCGGATCGGACCTCCCCCGAGGGATCCCATCTTGTTAGGGTTCCGTGCTCGCGGCGATGGCGAGCGCGCTGGTGGAACGTGCCACGAGCAGCATGCTGATTGGTCCCGACTGGGCCATGAACGTCGAGATCTGTGATATCCTCAATCGCGACCCGGGGTATGCGACTCCGCTCTGCCTTCTCCTTCCCTTCTTTTTTCACGTTTGTTACCTGAGCATTGGAGATGCTGCTGCCGACGCTTCCCATTTTGTGATTTACGGCTGAGGTGATTGTTTCACGGGATGTCTTTGTGCGATCGTCGCGTCTGATCGCTCGTACCTTCTTTTGTTGATTATTGGAGGTTTTCCCTCTTTTGTTATAGGATAAGCATAAATTGGTCTTTCGTGTTGCAATTAATTATACACGTAGGCGAATGTTGTGGAATTCTTATCCTAGAAGGCGAGGTGGGAGCTTTTGGTGAAGTAATTTAACCTGTCTTTGGATCAGCAATATTTTTTGGATGAATTAAACCGTGTTAAGCTTTTCCTAGTATCTATCCAATAAAAAATCTTCGGATTCATTCGTATAATATTGTAGTTAGCAATAATGATTTCATCATTGTACGTAGGTCCACATGTAAGTAAAAGTGAAGGCGACAAATTAATTAAGAAAGCAAAAAACCTTTAGGTACAAATCATTCATTTCAAGGTAGTTCCTTCTTTGGTCGTTTCCTTCACTTGATTGTGAAAAACTTGTCACAGGATCATGGAATATGAATCAATAGTTCGCATGCAATCTGCATCCCGCTGATGAGATATAATGTAAAATGCAGGATATGGTCATATCAGATGTTTTTAAATTATGATATTTAAATAATTCCTTTGCAATATTGTCCATGACGACAGAAATGATATGGAACTATTCACACTGGAAACAAATGAAACCTTATTTGGCTTTGTGAGATTGATCAAACACAATTGACATGTGATTCATGCCTATATGTCTTATTGTTTCGGAAGTTAACTTGCGGTTGTCGTACCGGTAAATGGCACTATGAAAATCAGAACTATCATAGGAACCTCACAGTCTAAAGAAGAGACTCAAATAATTGGGGTCAATTATCTATGGGACTTTTACTTCGTTTGCAATTAAGTTATATATACTTTTGCGGTCTCTTTCTTGTTATATTTTCTCCTAGGGTCTCCATGCCAAATTCATACTTGACCATATTTGTTAATACAATGACATTTGTATTCTTATATGATGGGCCACATGCAACTTACATGCATTAGTAAGGTTTTTCTGACATTGATTTAATTGTTTGTTTGCTTTGGTTACCAGGCAAGCTAAAGATGTTGTTAGAGCCCTCAAAAAACGTATTGGGCATAAAAGCCCTAAGGTTCAGCTTCTTGCACTTACAGTAAGTATATCAAACAGTTTGGCTTCTGGGTGTATGTTATGTTTTTGTCTAGTTGTGCCTTATTGGTTTGTTTTCAATTCTTGATGTGACAATTTGTTTAGTGTATTTTGGTTAATCTACTGCACAGGGTATCCTTACCTGAATCTGTTTTTTATCAGTTCTCTTGTTTTCTAGTGCTTCTTTGTTAAGAAGGATGATGGATTTTCATTTACTTGAAGACATCTTAGATTGCATTTGGTTCTATTTCATCAATGCTCCATATTTTCTGTTTATGAATTTCATTTTAGTGGCATTATTCAACTTCCATGTTAGATCCTAGTGATTTCTTTAAAGTTGATTATTCTAATCTTGTCTTCTATGGTGATGTAGCAAAGTGGGGCTTTTAACTTATGATTTTGAAAGCTATATTGTGACCGACTTACATGAATGAATTTTCTCAGGTTTTTCCCTCGTGATTATCTTCTTAGGCCTGAACATTTTCTCAAAAACAAGATGCAATTTTGTTAAAAGAAGAAAGGGACATTAGATTTGTGCTTGTTGGTCATGTGTCAGTGTGCCATTTTATGATTTGCTTCTTTGTAGTTGAATTAATAAACTAACAGATAATAAAACATTGGATTTATTTTGTTCTCTCTTCGAATCTGGAGGTTTATTTATTCACTCATATCTCAAAGCCTCTTGATCTACATTTTCTGACACAAAATATTTTGCTTAGCTTTTTTTTTTTTGAAAAAATTTTGGATGATGGATGTTTTTGATGTCATCAAACTGTTAAAGCATACTCTGGTCGCTCTATTCGAGATCTCAGATCCTCTCTTTACAAGCTTATTTGTTGCTTGCCAAAGTACCTCTTCTGGACCTGTTTCTCTATGGTATGGTTAAGGAACCAGTTGTTAGTTGAACTCTAGAGATCTTTATCTTTTCAGATGAGATAGAACATTTTGCGAAATGGTTGCAGTGATTTTTTTTCGAGAAGAGATTAGTTACATGTATGCTAAGAGGTTGTTGCATTTATCTTCATTGTTAGAGATGAAATAAATCTACCAAGTTGAAGAGGGAACTGAGAGATGGTAGTTCTAATTTCTACATTTTGTTTGACAGGCTAGCTTTCTGTTGGTTGCAACTTACAAGGGAAGGTGCACTTCTTAGGCTTGGGCTTAAGTCTGCGTGATTGAACCTAAATCTGACATGAACAGATCTCCTTCTATTTTGGGCTTAAAATCACTCTGAATCTTTCATTTTTGACTCTCTTGACTTCAACCAAAAACTCAAGCCTCTTTTAGTTGGCTTGACCAAACACACTCTAGTTTGAAGTTTAGAGATTTCTGACCCGAGGCTGGACCAAGCCAAAGTCCCAGACCCCTTTAAGAAATCCAGTTCCTTTTATCAACAGGCTATTGGTAATTTAAACCTTTCAGCTTTTGGACACGAGATGTTATTTCCAACAGCCTCGTTCTTGTTTGAAAGCTCAAGATGACAATAAGTTTTATTTTTCCAGGTGATGTCAACATTAGTAGTCACTACTACCATGGCTGCCTATGCTCATATACCTTGCCGATCCACTTTGGGCATGGCACTAACACCAAAAAATGCATTGGTTAACACCAAGTTTGTTATCCCGATTGGAACCTGCTATGCTAAAAAGTAGCTGCACTCACAATGCCAAGTTGTACCAATACCAGAGGTGCCAACACATGCAAAGGTCAATTTATGGCTTGTGGGTGTTGGAATAGAGGCATGCCAATTAGAGGCATGTCATGATATTTTTTTGGCTTGACACTTCTAGAAAGATAATCAGTTTCCTCTATTGCATGTTGGATTGAATTTTCTATAGATTGTTATCTTACGTTAATTGCAATTAATTTATTCTCTGTAGCTATTGGAAACAGTGATAAAAATTGTGGGGAAATAGTTCATATGCATGTTGCTGAGAAAGATATATTGCACAAGATGGTCAAGATTGTAAAGAAGAAGGTTCTTGTGTTTTTCACTTTAAGATGTTTTCTCATTTACTATCTTTTACTTAATGCTGAACTAAGTTCAAATTATTTTCACACAGCAACCTGATTCTCACGTTAAGGAAAAGATACTTGCATTAATAGATACATGGCAAGAAGCTTTTGGTGGTCCACAGGCAAGATATCCTCAATACTACGCAGCATATCAGGAACTGTTGGTATGTGTTTGGGCATTTTGTATTTCAATGACCTTACAGTTTCCGTTGTTATTTTGGCTGTATGATTTTTCAATTGTTGGTACATTTCAGAAATAAAGTGCTAATTGAACCAATTAATTTTTTTGATAAAATTATTATCAAACTATGATTCCATTGTTCTATAGTCTCTGATATTATTTCTATTTTCCTCCATCAGAGAGCTGGAGCTGTATTTCCTCAGAGATCTGAGAGGTCTGCACCTATATTTACTCCACAGACACGGCCTCTGGGATCCTATCCTCCGTCAGTGCGAAGTCCTGATTATCAAAATGAAGCACCTGAATCTTCAGTAGCATCTGATTTTCCTGCATTGAGGTGTTTCCCAATTCTCATCAGTTATCTGCAATGAACTTCAGCACACCTAAGCTTTGGTTCTGATACAAATTTTATTTAATTTTTCAGTCTCACAGAGATTCAGAATGCCAGTGGTATCATGGATGTTCTTGCAGAGATGTTGAATGCCATAGACCCTGGAAACAGGGAGGTATGGTCTACTTTGAGACTTGTTATCTTAATACTTGTTAACATGTCGCTGTCAAATATAATCTTCTAACTTAAATTTGGCAATTAAATTTTGTGCTTATGAAGATGTGGAATGTAATATATAGACCTAAGTGAGTAAGAGGTCTTGGCTGATAATGAATCTTTGTTGTGTCTTTAAGCGGGTCCTCTCCCTGAACTTAATTTTGGGTACTCCATATTCATGGTTCAATTTAGAATTTAATAGCACTCTGATTTTCTATTATGATCCATTTATGACCTGATTTCTATTACCAAGTTAGGATATCGTGTTATTTAACAATTGCTCAGCCATTTTGGTTTCTATATGCAGGGGCTCAAAGAGGAAGTAATTGTTGACCTTGTCAGTCAATGTCGTACTTATAAACAAAGAGTGGTGGATCTTGTTAACACAACCTCGTAAGTCCTTTTAGCTGTTCTCCCCATGTTTCATAAATCTTTCACAGGAATGAGAGTGAAATTTGGACTGAGTTAGTCTCCTTCTGCAAAAACCATGATCTGTAACCTTTAATTAATTTTTTAATGTACATCTCATATTTCAAAGAATTATTAAAGCTTAGCACATTTGATTCACTTGAATTCAAGTGATTAGTTCTCCCTTTACTTCTTTTAGCTTAACTGCCTCTGTCATCTTTTACCTTTTTTCTTGTGTTTCTCGACTATTGTATGTAAAATCTTGATATCATTAGTAGTACCTATGCTCTTCAATCAGATGTAAGATGCAGCAGTTAACTTGCATATGCCACTTGATTGTGCTGATCGCTTATCAATATCGAAGTCATTTACACTTAACCTTATGCTGTTTGTGACAGAGATGAGGAGCTGCTTAGCCAAGGACTTGCTCTGAATGATAATTTGCAGAAAGTACTAGCAAAGCATGATGCTATTGCTGCAGGAATTGCTGTTCATGTTAAGAAAGAAAAATCTCTTCAGGCACTTGTAGATGTTGATGATTCTTCGACTAGCAAACAGCAAGATCAGAGGTTGGAAGCTTTTTCTTTAAGTAATTTGATTATTTACAAATTATGCATCGAAGTTGCTACACTATAAAATTTAGAGGACTTCTGTATCACTTCAATGAGAAAAACACATCTTGAAGTTGAAAAAACAACATTTCTTTTGAGCTCCTTCTCTATTTGTGTGAATGTGTACCGTATTTAGCCAATTTGAAGATAATCTCTTTGAAGTCATTTGCCAATGAGATTTAATTTGTTAAGGTTAACTGTTAATACCTTATGTGCTTCATGAGTGGAGCTTTGAAGAACTTCATCGTTAGCATTAAGTAGTCTTTGGCTTTCATCTATATAATATTTAGTGAGGTTTCCTCTTCGTGATCTGTTAAAATTATGTGATTTTGACATGATGACATAGGTTGTCAGCTACAAGTACAAGCTCAACCGACCAGCATCCTCTTCAGCAACTATTGCTGCCTGCACCACCTGTATCTGATGGTTCAGCAGCCTCTTCAACAATAATTCATCCTAATATGGACCTTCTCAGTGGCGAGGATTTTAATAAACCTGCAAAGGAAAATTTATTAGCTCTTGTTCCTGTTGGTGAACCACTTACCAATTCTGCCTCTGGTCAGAACATGTTAGCACTTGCAGACATGTTTTATCCAGACAATGCTAACAGTAACAGCAGAAGTCCTGCAAATGCTTTTGATGCAGATTCTACATTTGTGACACAACAAACATATGCCACTGGAACAAACCCTCAGCTGCCCCAGCAGACACAACAGCTCGCTCTTTTTAATGATGGAGGCAGCCCAAGCTCAGGGGCACCTCAATTTGGGCAGGCAAGCCATGACAATGCAGCGCATCAAAACCACGCAACATGGAATGGTCAACTCACTTCAGCATATAATCCACAACAGCAGGCACTCAGTTATGGTATGATTATTGACTTTTTCCTCATCTTTACAATTCTTGGAATCATTAAGCTTTATAGTTTTCTGGATGCCTATTATTCATAGGACAACACTGGAATGGTTAAAGTGAAGTGCAAGCATTTGCCTGATCTGCAATTCTCATAAACCTATCCCATTGAAAAGAAAATTGCACCAAGATAAGATTCATGTTTTATGGACTAAGTGCTGAGTGCTAAAGAATATATTATCATTTTTAAAATTAGTGCAATATAAAGAGGATGTTCAGTTTGATTAATTACATTATCCAGTAAATAGAATAAGAAATAATTGGATTTTTAGTAAAATGAAAGCGACTCAAGTTGTGGTGGATAGGCGACACCCAAAGCAAGTCTTTTAACTCATAAAGAATAAATGTGATTCAGATTTGGATGTTTAAGTAGAGTGGAAAACCAGGGTAAATTTGTAAATTAATATATAAAAAAACATGATGGTGGTTGGGCAGTAACAAATCCTCTTTGCAACCTCCGTAGTTCAAAAGCCCTATCCTAATCATGATTTCTACTATTTGGAATCATGATTCTTAATATCTGGGATCATCTCATATTTGTTGAACCATATTCTATACCCTCACTTAATCTGTGACAATCAACATAAACATAGTTTAGAGTTTTTTGTTTCTATTTAACTGTAATTTAAAAGAAACAATAAAAAGTTAGCTCATTTAAAAGATTGCCTACACTTGTGCCTTTTTTATTAATGCAATATCAAGTGTTGTGTTTGATGAAAGATACACGTCATACAAGCACATACACATATATGCATGTCTATATATGTATATATGATTATAGTGGAAGTTCAATGATGTATGGCCCAAGTCATTTTCGTAGAACTCAAGACTGTTCAATTGCAATCGATGGTTTGCATCAACAGGTACAGTATGGAGAATTTTTTTTCTATAATTAAAGAAGAGGTTTACAACCTGACTTGTGTGTGTCAGCCTTTGGGTTTTCCTCCACGTGTATTAGTAATGACTTTGTTTCATGATACCCATGTGCCCCTGGCAAGACTATTATGTATGTGTGGTATTAATGGTAGGAAAGAATTTGTGTAGCAAACCATACAGTTTGAACAGAAGATGTGTATCATAGTTGTTTTCCAACACAATTTGGGTTGAGAAAGTATGTGAAAAGTTGTTTTATGATTCTGTTTATTTTGTTACTAAAAACCATTTCCTCAGAAACCTTTTATCTGGTAACTTGTCTCGACTTGATACTTTTTTATGTTTTTTTGCTTGAGTAATTTATTCGTTTGCAGGTCCAAATGATCAAGATGGCGCTCTTCCCCCACCACCTTGGGAGGCGGAAGCTGTCCAGAATGAATCCCCTGGTTTGCAGCCTCAACCACATCAAACTGGGCAGCTTAGTGGTATGCACTCCTTTCCAGCACGAACCAGCCAGCATGCAGACATGCCACCCAATCCTATGGCAGGTGGTCAGCTGGGAGGAATGCATTCACAACATATGTTGAGTTCCCAGCCTACAGGGCTGCAACCTCAACTTATGCAGAGCAATCAGTTTGTAGGCATGCATCCTCAAACGCAGAACAGCCACATGCCATCCACATTTCCACAGCATATGCTTGGAGGGCATGTGGTCGGTGTGGGTCAACAGGCCATGCAGGGGGTTCAGCTGACAGCCTATGGATATGGGCAGCAACCGGGTGCCCAATTCTACGATCCAGCAAGACCTGCATACCCTTATTCTACTCCAAATGAGCTTGCACAGAGAATGTATGGTTTTTCTATGCAAGACAATAGCACATATGCGAGTACGTCCTCTTCCTATCAGATGCCTACCTCCTCCTCATCCTATCTGCATCAACCGAACAAAGTGCCAAAGCCCGAGGATAAGCTCTTTGGCGATCTTGTTAACATTGCCAAAACAAAGCAAAATAAACCTACCGCCGGTTAAGTTGAGAGCAAGTGAAATCGGTGGTGCGAGAAACTATTCTTCATATGTATTTTTTTGATTTGTTATTGTTGGTTCTGTTGCTTCCCTTGTATTTTCTCTTTCTGCCTCCTTGTTTGTATTTTTCCCTTTGTTATTGATCCTGTAGGTTATAGAGATTGGAGAAAGATTTTGTGTTGCTCATGTTTATTTTGTGTTGCTCATGTATTTTTCCCTTCTGTTCCAACCGTGTGGTTGGCTTCAGTAATAGTCTGATGCTCGCAACTATTACTGAAGTCATGTCTTCACGTTTTCTGTTTTTTGTAATACTGTAGCTTTAATGCTGACTTTACTAAAATATAAAGTCTTAATGTTAGCAAAGGATTCATGCAGCCAACCACACGGTTGGAACAGAAGGTTTCTTGTCGTGGTTGCAGGCAACAATTTGGTTTGGCAAAGTATGTGAGAAGTGTTCTATGATTCCATCTATTTGTCATTGAAAACCTTGGTTTGACAACTTTGTATGTTCCGTACTCAAGATCAAGGTGGAGCTCTTAAATTTATATTTTATCTAATATATTTACAATATTAGTTTGATGGTATATTAGATTAGCTTATCAAAGTTAAGAGTTCCAAAGCTCATTTAATATATTTTATATCTTAAATATAAATCTGATGATGGTATACTCGATGTATTGATCAAAGATTTCATCTAATATTTTTTTATATTTTAAAATATTGATTTAATAATAATATATTAAATTGATTTATAAAAAAATAAGAGTTCGAAACCCCCTCAACGCGTAGAGCAAAGCCAACACTGAGAAGACCGAACTGCAACAGCGGTGGAGTAGGTTAATTAAACTAGTCATTCACGAGTCCCACCGTCCCCGCCGCTTCCAGTTTGCGACAAACCACTCTGCCGGTCTTTTACACGCGTCCGGCTGTGGACGCCACAGGCGACCTCAGTGACGTCGCCTCTTCCACACGCCTCGCGGCGCGCGGAAGGCGCCGGCCACGCTGTCGGTCGCCCACGTTGCGTTACGTTAATACGCACGCCAAGGAAAATAACGGCCGTTACGACCCTTCATACTCTCTCCCGCCTTTTATAGAAGTGAGTAAACCAGAAAGTTGATGCTTAACGGAACGTTATAAACTTATTATAACGGTTTTGGGGTATCCGTTACATAAGCAATAAATAAGCGGACCAGATCTATTTGTTGGCTTTAAGGTATCGCCAAACCCTTTTGTTTAACCACAGAAGAACGTAGAGAGATCTAAGACCGATCTGTTACCTTCTCTGTTCTCTCTTGAGCTGGATACGATTCGATTCACTTCGATTCATCTGTCTCGTAATGATTGATGCGCATTCGATTGCTTGATCTCCAAGAATAAGCGCTGGAGACCGGGGGATCTGAAGCCGATCGGCGATGAACCTGAATTCGACCGTCTACAAGCGGATGCCTTCCAGGGACCTCGCTGACGACCTCGATCGAGAGGACGACGCGTCAGGTGATTGCTCTTCTTTTTTTCTTCTTCGATTTCGTCTCATTTTCTCGGTTGTCCTGTGGATTTACGTTCGGGTTGTGGCATTAGCTGCGTTGCTGAGTGCGATGGATCAGAACAGTGGCAATCCTTCCTGGAAACTGTCTTTGCCCCACGTTTGCGTCGCGACCATATCCTCCTTCTTGTTCGGGTACCATCTCGGGTGAGTGCCATCGTTTGCTATTGTATTTGTTTCCGATCTATGTGGATGTGAGGGGTTGTTGTATGAAGTTGTGGTCTCTGTGCGGATCTTTTGGATGCAAGGGTTGTGAATGAGCCGCTCGAGAGCATTTCGATGGATCTTGGATTCGCCGGCAACACGCTGGCGGAAGGTAATTTCCACAGCTTCTGTGGTTTCGTGTTATACTACTTCTGCTGTCTTCATTTTGCTATGGTGGCAGTGATGGTTGTCGATCTGATATAGGTTTTGTGGTGAGCATGTGTTTGGGAGGCGCGCTCATTGGGTGTTTGTTTAGTGGGTGGATCTCCGATGGAATAGGGCGCCGCAGGGCCTTCCAGTTGAGCGCGTTGCCCATGATTCTTGGGGCCTTTTTGAGGTAATACAAGATCGAAGATTCCATCAGGCTTTCCTCCTCATTTTCGATTCAACCATCTGTCCTCTGGGATCAGTTTAGTCCCGTTGCACTTTCCAGATGTAACGTGCTCTCTGCATAGCTAGAGATAAAGTTTCCATTAAGGTTCTACTGGATTTAGTGTGATTTCATGCTATTAATCAAAATGATAAGGAATGTTTTCTTTTGTTGAGTCACTACTTGATAGTTGCTGCTGCTTTTTAAGTGCATTTCGTGGCATGCATCTGCAGTGCATCGAGTAGAAGTATGGAAGGCATGCTCTTTGGCAGATTTCTTGTGGGAACAGGGATGGGTCTAGGACCGACTGTAGCATCGCTTTATGTGACAGAGGTATACTATACAGAATGTATATTGGATATTTGATTGTTCAACAGCCACATTTACTTCATATTTTGTATCTGACTCTCTTTACTGTCCCAACTTGCTCATATGGCCAGGTTTCTCCTCCTTCGGTGAGAGGTACTTATGGTAGTTTTATCCAGATTGCAACATGCCTTGGGCTGATAGCAGCCCTTTTTATTGGCATTCCAGTCAAGGAAGTGGTGGGATGGTAACTTATCAGATTTAAGACACTCATATATTCTTTGATTGCCTTTTCCCAAACAATTACAGACAAAACTCATGGTTGCAGGTGGCGAGTGTGCTTCTGGGTTTCTGCTGTTCCTGCTGCTTTGCTTGCCCTCTGTATGGAATTCTGTGCTGAAAGTCCTCATTGGCTTTATAAGGTCATCTTCTTTATCACTGCTTCTCCACTAGTCCACCCTCTTAAGCTGATATACTTGATCTTGTTCAGCTTCATAGGTTCTTATGCCCTTACAAATGATGGTTTGGAAAATATTGGCAATCTTGACATTACAAATGATTTGAAAATCATTGACAAGGGTAACACAAGTTCTGGTTGATGGCTCATTTAAGTTTATCTCCATGTAGATCTATATAATAGAGTAACATAGGAAAAAATGTTGAAGCATAAAAAGCAGATTATCAAATCTATGACATGTAGGTTCAAAGGAATATTTGTCAATAATCTTTCAAGTTGTATTGAAATTTTGAGAAGTACAGAAATATGTATCTTCTGATATCATACTATTAAATATTAGATAAATAAACTTGTAAATCAGTTGAATTGGTATTTTGAAGTGTAACAAATGTGGTACACTCTCTAGAAATCTTTAAATTATCATGTTAGATTAAAACGTGGCTCCGCATTAACATGCCCTAACAAGAAGAGTTGGGTAATATAATTGCCTATTCCTACTATTCTATAGTTAAACAAGATCTGTAAACTCTTACCCTAACTCTAGTTATTCCCTTGTTATCATAATTGAAATGGAAACTATTTCAAAAAAAGTGAACGATGAAAACTTACTTTGGTTTTTCCAAATATTGCTGATCGAATCAACAAAAATGAATGGTGTAAAAAATGTTAATGCATGAAAAAAAATAATTATGTAACACCATTTCAAGTAATGATCCAACTGAATAATCCCGATCCAAATATTGTCTAATGAATGCATACAAAAATTCAACATGTTTTAATTTTGATGTATAATTAAATCTGTTTTTTCTATTTCATACATTAAATAGATTAGATATGTTATTTTTTGTTATTTTTAGATTGTGTACATCGATCTTCCAAAACCCTCCCATGGGTAGAAGCTCCTACATCAGACCGCCTTTTGATGTATATGTTAGAATTTTCTAAAAAGGATATCTTTTTTTCATCGATAGGCCCTTTAACTTCATATTTATATCCAATTATGATAGTCATGAACCAGAAGACTTAATGATTGATTTTGTGACGATAGGACTGAGGATTTGATCATAAGATTCTTTTAGTTTTGCCATTTGGTCTATCACCCAGGTGCTGCTTGTCTGCTATGTTACCACCCTGTAAGTTCCACTGTTAGGGATTTTCAAGCTATTTGAGAATGTTGGAAGCTCTTAAACTTGGTACCTCTTGAGGAAAGAAAATGATGTTTTAAGAATTTTGTTTTGAATTTATATATTCAATGTGAAACTATGTTAAAATTTGCAAAATGATATTTGTTTATGAGAGTACTTATGGTTGATTGTTGGTCTTCTACAGCGTGGAAGAATTGGTGAAGCAGAAATTGAGTTTGAAAGGCTCTTGGGATTATTTCACGTCAAGTCAGCAATGGCAGAACTATCCCGATCAGACAGAGGGGATGAGAGTGAAAGCATCAGATATTCTGAACTATTTTACGGCCGGCATTTCAGAGGTTCCATTACATGCACAAATGCTTCATAAATCTTTGTTGATTTGTTCCCATTGTTCTTATATTGAATAATATATTTATGTGTATATTTATTTGTTCACTGCACTTCCCTCTTTTTCCTGCTACAGTTGTTTTTATTGGAACGATGCTTTTTGCTTTACAACAGTTGTCAGGCATAAATGCTGTGTTCTATTTCTCTTCCGTCGTGTTTAGAAGTGCAGGGGTGCCATCAGAAATTGCTAATGTATGTGTGGGATTCGCAAATTTATCAGGTTAGATGAATGAGCTTTACTATTACTGGAATTATCATGACTGGGTAACAAGAAGCTTATTATCCTTATTACCTGACAGGCTCAATTATTGCAATGCTTTTGATGGACAAACTAGGAAGGAAGATTCTTCTTCTAGGAAGTTTTCTGGGAATGGTAAGCCAGCAATCCTGATGTATAGAACTTGTGTTGTGAATTTAGGTGGATATGTCTGCAGTTCTTAGTTGTGTTTTCTGTGGATTCAGGCAGCATCAATGGGTCTTCAGGTTGTTGCAACAATCCTTCACCACCAAGATTCTTGGCATGTGTATCTCTCTGTTGGTGGAATGCTGTTGTGAGTACTACAAAATATTCTCGGATGCATTTTTTTTTCCTTACCTTGATTCTTTTGTTGGATTAGACAAGTCTGAAGCCAAGCATACAACTTCTGGGTTGTGTAATCTAATCCGATACACTTTGGGATCCAAACTGACACATTAAGATGGTCTTTTTATGATGACTACTTGCATCTTTCTTGGGAAGAAAGCGGAAGAAACATTCTTACCATCAATCTAGATGTTCTGCAACTTTCTCCTTTATCAGGAGGTGCCAAATAATTGGGAACAATGAGTGTAATGTCCACAATAAGTTGACGATATTACCTATCAGTATCTTGATGAGGCTAACAACTCGTATTAGGTTGGTCTGGGCATAACTCAAGGATCAAGGGCAACACATTGGGACACACTAAAAGGCACAATGACACCCAGTCAGATAAGCCATCAGCAATTTAGGCACCACATTCAAATTCTTTAAAGATGTCAATCATGCCCAGCTTGATCGGTACGGACAATTTCTATGTTGGAGATCATTGTTGAGCATATTGTAATGATGTTCTTGCTTGCTGCTTCCATTTGCTTTGACCTGTCATGAAAGTCTTGGTTATTAGCAGCAAGATGAGCTGCCTGTCTGTGATAAGGAAGGCATTGTATATCAGAACTGCATATATTTCTTACTCTTCTTCACTGTCCACAATATATGTGTTGCTTGGTGTTTTAGAACTTCATAGGTTGTCTTAATTCCTACCTAAAGCTGTAAATTCCATCTTATTTTCCCTCGTAAGCTGCTTCTGTATTATGTGATCAGTTGTTAGGCTTGACATCAAGCCCTCAAGTTAATGAAGTTAAATTTGTTACTAGTTTATTTGAAATCATAAACTGACTTGACTTTTGCAGATTTGTCCTAGCATTTGCTTTGGGAGCCGGCCCAGTTCCTGGTCTACTTTTACCTGAGATTTTTCCCAACAAGATTCGTGCAAAGGCTATGGCTTTGTGCATGTCTGTCCATTGGGTAATGTCTATCATTTTTGTTCGCTCACAACATGACATCCCATGAAGAAAGTTCATGTCAAGTTGCTTTAATGGAAAATAACATGGTCAATCATAAAAACATAGTTTTTTTTTTTGGGTTAACAATATAATACTTCACATTTGTTTCATTATTCTTCGCTAGATCATTGACGGTCTGTCTAGACATGAAAAAGGCTTTGCTCTGGCTAAAGTCGGCTTTATCATTCCTGTAACTGTTAATTTTTACACTCGCTGGATGTTTAGAATTAAGCAATATTTGTTGTTGTTTTGAGATTTCAGGTTGTGAACTTCTTTGTTGGTTTGCTCTTCTTACGGTTGCTAGAGCAATTAGGAGCAAAGATGTTGTACTCGATGTTTGCGTCCTTCTGTCTGATGGCAGCAATCTTTGTGGGGAAGAATGTAATTGAGACCAAAGGCAAGAGTCTCCAAGAAATTGAAATCTCACTCCTGTCAGCTGTATGAGGTATGTGATCTTTTCCAGCCAGTGTCTGCTACAATCATGGAAATTAATAAAATAGAGTGGGACAAACTAAATTCTGCTTCTCATTCATGATATTAATCAGCCTCGTTCTAAAATGAGTTTGTCAATCTGACTTGGTCCCTTTATTTTTCCTGAAACTATTATTTATCGATTTCACACCTTACTCCATGAAAGAGTGGATTGTTGAATCGGCTGGGCAGTCCTAGATGCAAAATTACAACTGCAAGGTGGTTTTGGAAACTCTTTATTCATGAGAGCTGTATCACTTGATCAATATGCTGCCAGGTTTAGTAGTAATCTATGATCACATAAACCGAATATAATAATACTTGGCTTGTTGTTTATCCAAGGGGTTGGATCTTTGAACTGCGTGTGGGATGTAAAACTACAGTTAAATCTTGCCATTAAGATTTTGTTTTTTTTGGACTAAAACCTAATTATATGTCACTGATTTTTGGTAGTAATCTATGATCAAATAAACGCCATCAGAGTCGATTGAATTTGTCGAACGACTTTGAATGCCTACAGGTGATTCCTTTTTTTGGTGTATTCAGTGTGTGTGCTTCAGGAGCTATCACTTGTAATCTGTAAATAAAATGCTGCCTCTGTGCTGTTGCAGGTGGTAACAATGGGAATGCGTGTGGACTCCCGTCCTTGACGACAAAGGCAATTAATTATTCGGCTTCTGAGTGGTACCATATATTTATGCCAGACAACAACAATTCCATTGTAAAGGTAGCAGCATTTATTTATTATAGAATATACTATGTACCTTTGCCAAGTGCTTTTGATATCATTTGTTACCTGCCACTGCCAAAACGGACGAGTGCATTTTTCTTGATTAACGAGTTGGGCATTACGATTTAAACGCAATGATAATTGAGTCGATGATCCTCATACGCAGCATTTTACTTAGGATCAGCTACACCATATATGCCTGAAGCTTTTATTCTTCTTTTTTTTTTTTCTCTATCCGAATTAGAAAGCATCAGCGAAAAGGACTTAATAATAAGGATGCACAAAGTGTGATCACTCGTTTCATTTGACAACTTTGACGGACAAAAAAAAAAAAAAATGTTGCACTGCATAACCAAATCTGTCGATTTATGTTTTGAATGACAAGTGCCGCCGCTGGTGTGGCACCTCTTTGGTTATTGTCCTCGTCGTTAACATAGCCTAAAACTTCATGTTTGGTGTTAGGCCTATAAAAATCCTTAATAAAGAGCGGTAGAAACTGCTAATGACAAAGAAAGGTCGTTGCTGGGGACTTACTATGAATTGACTTTTAACAGCCGACACAATAGACGTTGCCAAATTCATTCCCCTGGAGAACTCTCGTTGTTATCTTCTTTGGTTGGAATCTTTAGCTCACTCGCAGGCACAGGCAGAGGTTCTTCGGCAAAGTAGCTATCATGGAGCAGCTCGGCCGCCGTAGCTCGAGCGGCAGGATCGTAGCTGAGCAGCCTCCTCACAAGATCGACTTCGGCGGCAGATCTGTTGGGAAGGCATGCTTCCAAGCCAATCGGGCTATCAACCTTGCCGAAGGAGATCTTGTTATAATCAGGCAAGTCTAAGCAACCTGACCAGGTTTCTTCGCTTAGGTCACCCATTGCGCTGATGATTTTACTTAGTTGATCTATATCTGACGTCCCTGGAAACAGAGGATCTAAACTGAGAAGCTCAGCAAAAATGCAGCCTAGCGACCAGAGGTCGACCTCTTGTCCGTAACTTGTCGATCCGTAGAGTAGCTCGGGAGCTCGAAACCACCTTGTTCCAACACATGAAGTCAGAGCACCAGATTCCTCTACTATATCATCCTGTGCCTCGTATGTATAAGAGCCCTTGAGGGGATCGACCTCGATGTCGCCTGTACTGCAGGTGGCCAAACAAGATGTATCGCCGTCTTGCAAACTCATATCCTTATCGCTGTCGTACATCATATTCTTCGCCTTCATGCCATACAAATCCTTCATGTAGTCGTCTTCGTTGACACCCCGAGGACCTGGGATATTCTGGATCTCGGGTCTTGGATCATCGGGCCATGATACGCTCCCCTCGTGTTGAATCGTGGGTTGTTGCTGAATCCATGTCTCGTTCTCTGGATTGATATCAAGTGATGTCGATCTAGATTCCTGAAGCATCATCGACTGCCACAGACAAATAGATTCAACCATCACCAATCACCGACAGGGAAGCTGTTCATATATCGAATACAATATCTACAGGTTGCAAAAGTATAATTTTAAGTGACAAAGGAAAAGCAAAAAGATAATAACAAGAAAAGGATCCACCTACAAATACATTTACTATCTAAGCCGACACGTCGGTATATTTTTCTGAATGCTTCAGTTTCTCATAGATGTGACTGTGTATATTAGTATTTCACAACAAAGCAAAATGTCTAAAAAGTTGTACGCACCAAAACTGATAATAAAATTAATTCATTTACGAGAGAGATTACTAAAATTCCAACATGTACAGAGTAGATTTTGTCATTCAGAACTAACTGATAACACACCAAGATTAGCTTCTTTGGGATACCACAAGAGAAAGATTATGTAAAATATTGCATGTTTAAACGACCATGCAGAGCCAATATGCTTTTCAGAATATCTTTATTATATTAAAGTACATGTATATACCTATGTCGCTAAAATCTAGCACAGCAATTTTAAATGTAGTGAGTTTAAGCATCCGGTGAGTAGTTTTACCATTGGAAAACCATGCACAAGATGTGGCCCATATTGTTGTTATCTAGTGAGTTTGAAGTATCAGGAGTCACAACATTTTAAGCAAACAAAAAAAAAAAATCACTGCATTATTGGTTTAAATGTATCTTTCTCATTCCATGAAGCCACTGCCCTTTGATATTAGTACTCGCCAGTCACCACCTTTAAATCATAAACGGAACCTTTCATATGGTAACTCTAAATCATGTGTATATCTTTACAGTTCTTTCCAAGCTTAGACATTGCTTATCGGAAGTAAATACCCTCCTCAGCACTCAAGACTTCAAAAAATACAAATTTAAAAATTCTTAAAAAATACATGTTACATACAATTTTTCATATATCGAGCTAAATCCATTCTCTCCCGCAGTTTTAATCCACAAGTTCAATTCCACAACACATCCAAGTTTGAGTTTCTTCCTCTTTATATACAAGTGATTTTTCTACAACTACAACTACTCAGAATAAATTTTCTACTGATCACTTCAATACATCAACATATACCTTAAGATCCTGAAGTTTCCATCTTTTTTCTGGCTTAATCTCACTTATAGTAGTTTCTCCACCACATACCAATATTTTCCGACCAATTTGCACTAACTACTTATAGGTATGCTTTCATCAAATACCAGCGAATGTATATCTAGATTTTCTAATCTCAGTTGCAGTACATCTTTCATGCAAACCTTCATCATCTTTGATGTTATATAGATCCATTTAATCTCCAGCCTTCCTTTCTTCCTGAAATAGTTCCACATGTTCTTCCTGTCCATCTTTAGAGACATACCGTAACCGGTATCATATGCCTTAAATTTCACCTTTATCATAGCACCAATTTGCTTTCCTAACCATTTAATATTAAGTCCAAATTTCATTACAGAAAACTTCATAATTTACGAAACCATTTATTCTATCATCAAGTTATTTCATAGGTCAAATTTTCTTGTAGATTCTCTAAAGTTTTTACTATTTGTCTAATCTTGTTAGCCATCGAATCTTGTTTTATATGCAATGCAAAGGTCTGGGGTCGGCCGATCCAGATTTGGAACGACTGGGTGCAACATTCAAGCACCCGAAAGAGTAGAAGGCAGGTCACACTCAGACACAAAGGCACAAACTCAACCAAGTCTCTGTTGGAGTTGGCCAAGATCCACCAGTTTCATCCGACTCCAACCTGTTCATGTTGAATTCCTAACAACTAATTGGTTCTTATCAGAGATGTTCAAGCTAATCTTATCTTATCCAAACAATTATTCGGTCAATCTCTTCTGATTCCAATCGATCAACCTAATCTGGCTGATCAACCGATCTGGTCTAATCCTAGCTTGAATTCCCCCTTACCAATCTGAGAATGAAGCAAGAAGAAGATGATGAGCTCTGATTGATACCTGTCCGAAATCCGCAAGCTTTAGAACCCCGTCGGCCGAGATCAACAAGTTCGACGGCTTGAGGTCGCGATGCACCACCGAGGTCCGGTGGCAGGCCTCGACCCCCCGCAGAATCTGGAGCATCCACTGCTTCACCTCGCCGACGGCGATCCCCGCGCCACCCCTCTTCGCCTCCCGGATGACGGCGCCTAGGTCGGCGAGCAGGAATTCCAGCACGAGCACGGCGTCCTCTTCGTCCTCGTGCCAGAAGTACTCGATGAGGTCGACCACGTTGGGGACGCCGCGGAGGGCCTGGAGGGCCTCGATCTCGCGGAAGGAGCTCCGGTAATCGTGTATCTCCTTTAGGGCGACGACCAGGCCGTCGGATCGGCGGCGTCCGCGGTAGACGTCGGCGTAGGCGCCGGAGCCGATCCGGCCGAGGATCTCGTACCGCTGTATGATCTCGCCGCGTCCGTAGATGCTCCAGCTCCGAGCCGAAGTCTGCGACGGCACCTGCGGTGGCGGAGAGGAATCCATGGAGGGTCTCTTGGGTGCGTTTGGTGGGTGATGGAGGGAGAGAGTAATCGACGAGGTTGAGATCGAAGTGAAGCCTCACGAAAACAGACCAAAAAAAAGGCGAGAAAATTATAAGAATTCATTTTCCAATAATAGTTTTGTTTTTTGCGGACCTCTGTTTTTTCACTTATTTATTAAAAAATAACGACTTAAATGAAAATACAAAATAGCTCATATGTTTATTCGATTTGATTTTTATATATTTTTTAATGATGATCATTTTTTTTATATAATTAAGGCACTTTTTTTAATTTATAAAACTTAAATTGCTGCTCCTTTACAAACTGTCCGAAATTAAAACCATTGTTAATAAATAATTAATTAAAAACTTCTCCAATGTTGTTTGTGATGTAAAATTTTGTTATTGTGGTGCTTTGAATTCTCTACTTTCAATCAGTGTTATATCCTTCACATTTTGATACATCAGCCAATTTTCTCATGTTATATTCTTCTTTTTATTTTTTGATCAATTTTTCTCCTTCCTATGCTACCGAATTCTTATATTATTTTACTGTTTGTGGACACCGTCAACTACGAGTACTCGTTATTCTTTCAAAAGCACAAGATCGATGAGGTGGCCCTCATGATTGTCGGGATGATAAATTTGATATCAGGGATGCGTTGGTCGAAGTGGTTTCGAGATAGCCTTTGGGCATCTTAGGTGGATCCGAGATAGTGAAGTCGGCTTCGACCTCCTTGGGGATCATGCACTAAAGGTTGAAGTCGAGTGGGGGCAAGGGATTTCCTAACCCAATCCCTTCGACGATCTAGTTAATTTTATGTAGTGAAAACAATGAAAATTATGGATCCATGGTTCAATCCCTATTCAAGCATCAATGATTAATTTTTATATCTGAAAAGTCAAGAAGGATCGTGGTTGATGGACGACTCTTCCATACGTCCTTTTGTGACTCGTTTATATGGACGACTGGTGCATACGACCCCCCTACAGTGTGTCGATTGGTGCAACCGACATGTCGATATCTTACTATCGATCGTGAGAGGATGACTTAGGTCTTCCACATCAGCTCCTCGATAGTGGTGATTGATATCAAAATATTCTCTATATGATTCCTACCAAAACATTTGACTAACGAAAGGTTTCTCTCTCTAAAGAGAAAGTAGTATAATTAGAGAAAAAAATAAGATGGTAAAAAGCATCTTCTTGTGTTTTCTTCCTCAATCAAGGATCAATAACTTTTTATCTTTCTTTTTTTTCACAAGAGAAGGGCTCTCCGCTTTTTACCTTCTATTTTCCTGCCACATAAATCGAACACTCTGTAAAGATTTGAGTAATTGCAAATGAGACGAAGAGCTGAAGAAAGGTCCTCAGGGAATCCACAGGCAGACCACTGCAACTCTTCCCCAGCATTGCCTTCTCACTTCTTTCATCATACTCTGCTTTCATCAGATGCCACTGACCTGGCCAAGGTCACCATGCCCTCAGATTCAAAGTTCCTGTGCTTTAACAATGTCAAACACGCGTGGAGACTTTGGGGACACCACTTTGTTCTTGGAGCAGACACTTGCATGTTCTATCCATTGACATCCTTCCTCGATGTGGAAATGAACAAGCCTGAGTCGACCACAAGGCACCAGTATCACCTCAATCATCTCATCCAGTAAACCTCCATCGTTTGGATGCAGTGCTCCCCCACGTTCTCAGTTCTTCCTTTCAAACCATAAGCTGTTTCTGCAAATTTCTACATAGTTTATTATTGTGTTGCTTTTCATGTCTTAATCTATCTATCATATTCACCTGCAAGTGGATTGTTGATCGATCGTCAATGGCATCCTCTTCTTATCTCTTTAAATTTGCTACGACATACTCCGTCATCGACAGTTCATTTAGGGGTGGCAGAGAGACTTGTAATGCATTCACTAATGCCAATCTTCGGGTGGAAGAAAGATGGAGGCGTTGACGGGATATATACTACACATATATTGCAGCAATTTGCAGCTTGTTTAGTGCGATTCGATTGAGAGATGAAGAAAGCTTGCGTTGACCAGGAAGTTTTAAGCTCCCGAAGTCAGAGTCAACGGAGTGCAATGTCCAGCATTTTCCTGTGGGGACACAGCTCGGGTTGTTTCCCATAAACTATCGTAGTCAACAGGACTTTTGGTGCTGCTGCTGTTCTGGCGCTTCCTCGGTTCATAGCTTATTCCGTTGAAGGTGCAGCTTGATGCTGAGTTAGTCAACTTTAGCATACCCTCGTTGGAAGCATCCCATTGCGGCGATCGATCGGTACAGTTTCGTGTTTGACTTTGGGGAATGATTTGGCTTCTGACATGTTCGGACCAGTGGCCAATGAGCGGAAGATATTATGGATTGCTTTCAGGATATATGAGTGAGTGATTGAGGCGGAGGTCAGAAACCAGTTTGCCAGCTGCAATGGGGAGAAGCAAGACCAACGCCAACAGACCGGCGGCCGGCGAGGAACCCGCGGGCTACCGCGGTGGTGGACCGCCGGCCGGGGACGACGATGGAGAGAATCCACAGACGGTGATGTTTCCCCCGCCGCAGCAGGCGGCGGGCCATGGGCCCACGAAACACTCGTCGGCGGCAGATAAGCCCGGCCGTCGTGGTAGACCGGTGGATGAGTACCCTCATGAACTGATGTTTCCGCCTTCGGCGCAAGGCCACCCCGGTGGCTCGGTGGATGAGTATCCTGAGACGGTGATGTATCCTCCTCCGGCACCAGGCGGATCGGCGGAGGAGTACCCTGAGACGGTGATGTTTCCTCCACGGGCACCAGGCCACGCCGGCGGCTCGGTGGACGAGTATCCTGAGACGGTGATGTTTCCTCCTCCGGCACCCGGTGGATCGGTGGAGGAGTACCCTGAGACGGTGATGTTTCCTCCGCGGCCACCAGACCACGCCGGCGGATCAGCGGACGCGTATCCTGAGTCGGTGATGGTTCCTCCACCGGCGACAGGTCGCCCGGTTGGACCAGTGAACGGGTACCCGCCGACGGTGGTGTTCCCTCCGCCGCAGCCACGTCCTCCTCGTCTCGTTCATGGTTCGCCAGCGCAACACCCCCAGCCGAGGCCGAGGCAGCAGCCGCAGCCGCTTCCTGCGCCTTCTCCGATCGCTTACGGGAATCCATGGTCAACGGGACTATTCGATTGCGAAGGGGATTCAACAAACGGTAAGGCTTCGTTGCATGATCCCGCAAAACATCTCCCCTATGATTTAAGCCATGAACTTACGTTTATTATGGTCAACCCACCCCCCCCTTCCCTTGCATGGCCTCCTTTCATAAGAGACAACTGCATCTTTCGCTGCCCAGAAGAACTGAAGCAAAGATCGTGAACGAGTCTGTTTGGTTAGTTCGTACATGCAAGAAAGTGTTTGTCGACGTTTAATGGTGGTCTTCTCCTTGCAGCGGTCATGACGGCCTTCTTCCCCTGCGTCACCTTCGGTCAGATCGCTGAGATTTTGGATCAGGGACAAACATGTAAGCAGAGTTGTTTGCGTCACCCCAAAACTAGCTGGTTTATGATGAGAATAATCTGACCATGGTGATGAAATGGCTGTGTAGCTTGCACTCTGGGGAGTCTCATGTATGCTCTGCTGCTGCCAATTCTCTCCTGTGCAATTGTTGGCACGCCGTATCGATCAAGGCTGAGGCAAATGTTCAACCTGGTTGAAGCTCCCGGAGAGGATTGGATTCTCCACATCTTCTGTCCTTGCTGCGCCCTCTGCCAAGAGTACAGAGAGCTCCAACACAGAGGATACGATCCTTCTGCAGGTAAATAAATTAATTCCGTCAGCTGATCTCCTATCCTAGTGAAGGAAATTGTTCAGAAGCGAGGTAGTCACCGGTGCTGGTTGTGCTTTCTTGGCAGGTTGGATGGGTAACCTTGCTCTTCAACAAGCGAAAACTCCTCCCAGGATGTCGCCTATGAACAGATGAGAGAGATATATGGAGAATCATCATGCTGCAGTATAATGTTTGCCTCTGTTCTTTGTAGCTTTCACCTTAAATTGGGGCATGTTTCTGTTTGCCTTTGATCATCCCAAAGACTGTCACCTTAAATTGGTGTTCTGATCTTGTTTCTATTGAGAATTCTGTACTCTGCGATTTCAAATTGATTTGCCAATGTTTGCCAGCCAAATATTTCTTACTATACTATAATTTGTTGATTCAAGTTACGACTAGGATTGCACACGTTTCTACACATGAAGATGATAAGACGAGGCACTTGAATTAAAAGATCATGAGGACAGTCTTCGTCTACACTTTTGTTCGTCCACCAAGAAACAAGACAAATTGATGTATTACTAGAAACCAGTCTCCCATTACCTACGATTAGACCTCTGCTGAGGTCTGGTTCTTTTATCTTTCCACACTAGTACGTGTTTGATGTGTCAGTCATAGTTTCACAAGCACCATCATCCACGGAAGCCCTTCTTTTTCTAGCTCACCCAAGCAAGGAAGACGAGCACTACTACTGCAAGTTCTGGAAACCAAGAAGGTAAACCCTTCAGCAGAAGAACAAGATAGAAAAAAAGAAGCTAAGGAAAAAAAAACACATGGATGAAGACCAAGCAAAGTGAACTGTGCGTACCTGTGAATTCAAGCAGGTGCTCCGCAGCTCATGTTTTTAGCTTCACTGCTGCATGGGAGACAAAGTTAGCGATCCCCTTCCCTTCCAACCTGAACATATCATAAATGCAGCTTAAAATTTCAGAGTTTTTATTTTTGACGAATTCCAAGAGACTGACAGCATCAAATTGTTACGTATGGAGTGAACAACTCTTTTGAATCTTTTTCAAATATACTTTCTAACTACTTTCTTGTGAGATTTTTCAACAGCCACAGAACATACAATGACATTTCTGTCACGTAAAGTCAATTTGAAGATTCTCTGATGTCGCCTAAATTAGATGGTTTGGTTTCACTTGATCCATGCCGTTGAATGGCAACGACCACCGCATTGCAACGAGCACAACGATATGAGCTGGCTGCTGCGCAGCGGGTGCGGAGACAATAATAGCAGTATCTGCAATTGGAGGGGGAAAAACGAAAAACACCATCAGCTTTTTATATGCAACTAGAAAGCATTCTGCATCTTATTTAATATGTTCCACCTCCCAATGGTATTGACAAAGCTATAGAGCACAAATAAGAAAGGACTAATTGAGGATTTTATAAAACGCAACTGTTTGTCAACCTAGTGATATAGTCATTGCATATATCCCATTCACTGCATTGTCAAATTTCCTAAAAGGAAATAGTTAAATAAATAAGTGAACTCATAAGTATCAGACCAGACCGAAACCAACCTTACTGACATTGCACTACTTCTTGACCAAAACCAACTAATAGTCTTACTTTACTGTACCTCAGCCCATATCTCCTGGCTTTTAGTCCTCCTTTCCTTTGCTATCATAAATACATACAGCCTTGTTATTTGATTGTAGTTTAAAATCATATGTATCCTATAAAACTCTCTTACATATTTTGACTCTAAAAGAACAGAGATACAAGAAGCTTTCATATAAGAAAGATTATTCATGTCTAAGGCATGTATAATCTACAGAGCCACCATATTGCGAAGAGAAGAAAAAACTAGCTTATACTTACCGAATGCCACAAATTTTGCGACAATGTAAGAACTAATGACATATAATATGCTGCGTTGAACCAATGATTGCATTGCTCGAAATTTACTGTCAATGTAATTAATGTATAACACATTAACCATCGTCTATTGCTCAAACCTCCATAATTCCTTTACAAGTCCAATCTGTAGTGATATAAAAACTGTGACAAGCAACCCTCACCGTGGCAGTTGCTATTTCATTCTAGGCACCTGTATTTAGTTCAAAAAATGATATAACAATGCTAAATGATTTGAACATCCTCAACAACCCTCCTCTGCTACCTCAAAAACTCTAGCTAGTTAAATCTACAGGTTCTAGAGAAGTTAAATTCCCTATGACAAAAGAGTGTTTGTCAATGTTCATTAGATTACTCAGGGTTCGTAATTTCATATCGTACCGGCATACTGAGCTCTGCTTGATATGATATGGTACGAGCATACCAAGCGGTACGCTTATATATATACTATAAAAATATAAAAATTAATATATAAAAAATATAAAAAAATAAAAATAAGGCGATGCTGTTGCCTCAATGACGTCGCTTCCTTCTTCTCCCGACGCAGATGAGGAGAAGCCTTGGCGACGTCGCCTCGTCCTCTTCTCCTCATTGCCTCATACGAGGAGAAGAAAGAACGCAGTCTTCTCCTCGTCTGAGGCAACGAGGAGAAGAGAAGGCGACGTCGTTGAGGCTTCCCCTCATCTACGACGTTCAGCGAAGGCGTCGAAGGTCGTAAACGTCTCCGGCCTTCGACGAAAAAGAAGCTGAGCCACTGCCTCACCATTACCTACTAGATTGGGATCGTCGAGGGAGGGCTGTGCTGAACCAGGACACATCGAGGTTCTCCCTCTTCTTCTCTCTCTTTCTCTTTCTTCTTCCTTCTCCCTCACTGTTGCTTCTTCCCTCGCCACAGTTAAGCTAATACCACCCGGTACTAGGCGACAACGGTCAAAATCAACCATTACCGACGTGTTTCAAGCGGCAACGAGATGGAAACAATCCCATATCGGGCGATACGAGGCTAGATCAACGGTACCACCCAGTAGCAGGTGGTCCACATACCGATCTACTGGCGGACGGGTATGTACCGCCCATACCAAGCGATACGATTCGGTTTTGAGAACATTGAGATCACATGTTTGTCACACATATCATCTTTCTCAATTTAACATTAACAAGGTTCCATAGAGCAAACTTATGTCAGCAACTGATCCTACAAGGCAAAGAAAAAGAGGTGGATTCTAAACAAACAGCCTCAGCTATCTGCAGATAATTAATGTGTGGATATCTTTAGTCTATTTTGACTAATCCATGTAGGCATACATTATGAACAATCAAAAAGTTTTGATCGAACTGCTTTTTTTCTTCGGCAGCATCATATTTGCATCATGCACAGGATCTATATGAATCTTGTTGTAGAAAGAAGCCAGGAAATAACAAGTAGACACCCAAACCAATTAATTATCACTATTACTCGAAGCAATGCAATTCTACCAAAGGAAAACAGAAATACCTGTGTTGACAAGGAAGTGCCACAAAAGGAATCGTAGGATTTGACTGACAAATGGGACACGCTGCTTCATTACCAGAAGAATCAGATGACTTGTTTTTTGAGAACGGAAGAAGAAATCTCTTGACCGAAGATGAGTTCAAAAGAGGAAGAAGCAAAAGCAACATCTCCTGCACATTACTAGCAAGTTCAGATACTTACCAAGTGCTTTTCATTTTGCTATATGAAATTCTATCCAGAAAATCACAGGTAAAAGACTGACGCAAGAGGAATGAGCTAGAATGGTGATGATGTTGCAAGCTATTGAGTATAGTTAACATGGAGTTGTTAACCTTCTGTTGTATGGTATAGACCACAAAACGTCTACCAAGTGGATCTAGAAGATTCACATTATCCTAATTTCCATCAACCATGCCCAAGGGTTTTAGTTAAATCTTCTATTTGTAACTGAATATTAATTTAGTTGTTTATGGAACCAATAAACTATCCTCATTACATCTACATCAAACATGCATTGCCATATGGACACGAAAATATAATATAGCTGCCTATCCAAGTATCTGATCAGAAAAAGAGATAAAAATGGAACTGGGGAAATATATTGGAAAAGAAAAATCTTTAAAAAATAAGATATTCGCGTTGTGATGCTGAGAGATCGTAAGCTACTGGAAGTTCACTAGAAGCATAAGAATAATAAAAACCAGAAAGACCACTTCTTATGTTAAATCATTTGATAATGGAAGAGTATATTTAAACAATCAAGCATCCAAATAGTAGACATGCAAAATATATATCTTGCACATCTTATAATAATATACTTGATAGAGTCAAATAACTGACTAGTCAACACACAAAAGTCTGTTTGACCCAACTTGTGGATGTGGACAAGAAAATATTGCTTGAGCTTAAAAGACAACCTATCCTATTCAACCGTTTATTAGTATTTGTGCTTCATAGTAATTCTAGTATACCTCTACTTAGTCCACATTCCACATATCTCTCGAGTTGGTTAAGTTGGCTTTCAAGTCTATAGATTCAAAATAAACTAAATCTTTTACTAGGAAGGATGCACCCACTTGATATTGCCTTGTCTACACATTGTCTGGACATGATTTATCATTTATCTATCAAGCCTTTCATTTTCTTTTAACATTTTCACTAAGTTTAGTAAACTGTTTCTTTATTGGCAAAGGTAGCACCTATTTAAAAACTGTTATATTGTTTCTAGAGAAAAATTGCTACTGAGAGCTTGGTCAAACCAAGGATGCTGAACCACCTTTCCAGCCATGAAAAAATCTCAATGGCATTTTATGTAGTATCTAGATCTACCGCCTGCGAATAGGATGAAGAATGGAATGCTAAAAGCAAAACAATCATAAATATGCAAAATAAACAAGATAAATCAAGAAATGATCTATCAAGCAACACAGTGAAGCTTTGCCAACTGATTGATAGTGCATTGGTGATCTTAAAAGTTGGCATGCCATAAGGGAACAGCTTGAATCTACCTTGAAAGGGGAAAAAAATGGTGACTTGAAGCAATGATATCAGAATAATAAAACAATGATATCTCTCTTTGGATGTCACAAAATAGTCATAACAGATTCCTCGTACTTACTTTTGGTTATGAATGAGAATAACAGTTGCACTTTCAATATGAAGCTGGAAAAGGGGGAAGCCTCATTTGAGTTTCTGTTATTCATAATGATTCGCAAAGTAGGTGATACTGGAAAAAAAGATGAAATGACAAAGCAAGTTGCAAAGGCATGAGGTAGAGGTAGATCATTCCTTTGCCTCCATCTTTAACGATATTGCAATGAAGGAATGTGGGGAGATTTTCTGTGTCATATAATCAACAAAGGGATATAAGTTACAGACACTTCAACTTAGAAATGGCATGAGCTAATTGTTGGTTTCATGCTAGGAGAGCTCTGCATAGGCTCCAAACATGCTAAATTCATCATTAAAATGCCACCGAACAAAAGGAGCTCTGTCCAGGAAAGAAGCATCTTGATAGTCAATGCTAACTGCCAAAACAAATGTTTAAATGAAACAAAGAGCTCTCAATGTGAAAAGTATTGGCATTCAACTTATTTCAGGAAAAACTTACCGAAAATTCGTTCCACACTAATTGTCGATTCATGTATTCAAAACTAACTGCTCGATTCATATTGGGGTTTCCATACACAAGCCTTGCTCTAAGAACCCGTTCAATAATGCTTCTATACCTGTATCACCAAATATCAAGATTTCAAAGAACTAGTAAATACAAAACTTAAGCCATGTATGCACCCCATATCAATTTAAACACATGAAATATACAAAAAAAAGTTGCAACCTAATCTAAAACCAGTGCAAATTTGACTTGCATATCTGCCTTCATCGGGCATAACGAAGCAGATTCTTGATGAACCTCAACAAGGATGCAGCTTGACTCATCCATGGTTGTATTTAAGCAGCCATAACAGGGTCCAGATACAGATCTAGGTGAGGCAGTGGATTCAAGTGTGATTATGTATCCATGCATCTCTTGTTGAAAAATATATATATATATAGTCTCAACAGATAAGATTTAGAAAAAAGTAAGTCATTTATCTACATTTCAATACATATATGGAAAGTCACAATTTTTTAAACTCCACTTTATAAGAGTTGAGAGCTAAAGTGGTGGTTATTCTTTCTAATATGGAATATGATTTGGGATATATGAATCATGATTCCAAAGATGAGCCATGAATTCCAAAACCAGGTATCATAATTCACATAAAGCCTCCCAATCACAGAGATAATGAAGCAGGTGCATTAGAGCTAAGCAGATTCCCACTACTAAAAGTCATACTCGGCCTAAGTGGAATGACCCGCCTGGACTGGCTACATTAGCCCTTTCTTTTAGGTTTTATGATCATTTTTGTTGCATAGTCTGTATTAGTAGGTTTTCCAGCAAAAAAAGCTTCTATCTAACAGCATATTAATGTCATTAAATAAACAAATGTGATTTTCAAATAATTTAAATTTAATTTTAAAATTGTATAAAAAAATATTTTTATATGTTTTCTAACTCGTTAATTTATGCTCATAATTTGTATTCTTTTCATGTATGTGACCCTTGTATCTTATTTTCTTTTGGCTTGCCAAGTCAAACACTCGTATATGCTGCCAAACCAGCCTCTCAAATTCATACCCAATAATATTGTTTAGAACTAAATTACACGATTATGCATCCTATATTTTCCAAGTAAGATATAGTGCTATCACTCCTTTTACCTTTTTCATGACCTTGTTTAGAAAATTCTCAAACCTAATTCATACAAGCAGCAACAAGTGTGCCAGATTTGCAAACATACTTTACAGGCATGCCAGATTTAAGATTATGTGCATAAAGGGCAGTCCAGTTGATTAAGGCAGATATGAAAGATCTTGACACAAAATAGCCCTAGAACCTTACCTTCCAGCATAAAGAAATACAAGTAAGTTGAAGAAAGAGGCAGCCTTATATAATCCCTCGATGCGTTGTAACAAAAGCCAGGATTGGCGTGCCAATGATCTCTAAATCATAGAATAATATAAATTAGATATACAAGTAGCTAACTACAAGCAACTTGACAAACTGGAAGGAAAAAATAACCATCAGAACTGGGAAAACTAACCTGTTCAGAATCACCCCATCTGCGAAAAGCTGAGAATGATTGGACACGGGACCATAGATATTGCCCACCAACTGTGGTAAGGCAATACCATATCTTTTGGGAAACAGAAAGCCCAGGTCCTTCAAGCCCAGTTCTAACTGAAAGGCAATCACATAATTAACAGATACAGTTCAGATAAACATCATTAGGGTTGTGAATATTAAACACAATATGATAACACAACTCAACCCCAACATGATAAGGGACATAATCTATGAGAGATCCGATATCAGCACATACACACATGCTTAACCTAAAATTGTCACGAAATAACACATTAAAAAATATACATAATTTAATTGTTAAATATTGTTGAACTAAATTGAACATAAGATAAAAAAACTGAATTGACATGAAATTTTTCACAAATACAACAACGCAACTTTTGTCATCCCTAACCATCATGTGAGGTAACTAAATTACCAAGAGAATATCAACCCTATTCAAACTTGTAAATTCTCACTATAATGCTAACTCTCTTTTCTCTTTGATTTAGCCACAAAATCATATCCTAAGGGGACTAGGAACAGGCACAAGTATCTGTAATAAAGGCACTATAAGCGTCTTTGAATAATTTGAATTACTACTTTCTCACATATAGATAATTCCAATTACTGCTGAGAAATGTTTAAGGCATAGAGATACCCAGAGCAGTATGTATTCGGAACTTGCATCTCTACCACATATAACAAACTTTAAGCCATATCCTCTGCAATCAGAATTGAACATACCAATGTACAACAAGAACAAGCAATTTGGTGCCTCGTTTTGCAGTGCTGTGACTTCTATTAACCACTGCAGCAACCTCAACCTAACACCGGCACCTAACAGCTTATGCCTGACTTCAATATATAAACAAGTAGCTAACAATACATAAACATAGTAATAACATATATAACTTCTATTCCATTATGTTCTAGTTGTAGATGATTGATGCTAGTGAATATTGCAGAAACAAGAAACAAAAAACTTCAACAAAGACACCAAAGAATTATATGGTCACTTTCTCATTCTTATACATTCATCTCATTTGTATTTCTTACTTTCATACTCAAAGAATGCCATTCTACAAACACTTGGATACTTAAGTCAAAAATCAGATGATGATGAATAAAATTTACATTTGGAAACAGTGCTCATATTAAGTGATGTGTAGGGGAGTTATGAGAAAATCACACAGTCATCTTTGAACCAACAAGTTCACTTGCATGCATACAAGCACACGACATGGTCCAGGTAATTGGTGGAAATTTGTCTATGACAAGTGTAGTTGCCATCTCCGGTGCATACGTGAATTCCTGTATGCCATGATGACTAGACCAAGTGGCAAATTGCAAAGATTTAATATAATCATTATAAACAACATAAATCCCTGGCTAGTTCCATAAGTTCATGAATTTCCAGTAAGTCATCCTCTAGACTAATGTGATTTCAGAAAGTCTTGAGAGTCGGGTGGAATAAACATATTCGTTATACACTACGGTGTACAACACATGGAGAACTAACACAAGAAAGAGGACACGGACCTGCTTTCCCTCCAATGGGCACAGCGCGCTCATCTCTGTACCTAAGGTTCATGAGAGCATTCCCTGGGGTGGGCTTATCTACCCAGATAGAGAATCTCCAGATCAGAAACTCAAGGAAAGCATCCAGTTCTGGCTCATATTGAAATAAAAACCCTGGCTAATTCCCAAAAAAGAAGAGAACACCAAGGTTACCAACCAGGCCCGAACCAAGAAACCAACCAGCATCCAAGATTCCCAGGGTTACCTTCATCAAGGAGAAGACTTTGACAAGCTGCTCCTTCAACATGGCGGACATCTCCACATCCAAGCGCGCCGCGTCGAACTGGTTAACCCGCGATGTGGTAACCTGGATCGGCAGCTGCCAATCCACAAATCCACCGATTTCAAACAATCTTGCTCGAAATTTGAAACTCTCTAACATGATCAAGAACCAAAATAACGATATCGAACCTAAAAGGGCAAAACCTGAAAGGAATCCCGGACGGACTTCCATCTAGGGTACAATCTTTGGTACTCCTCGGCCCAGGAGTACCCGGACGGAGGATCCAAACTCGGAAATGACAGCGGCGAAGGGTCGACAGAGCGACCGGAGGTAGCTAGAGTTGCTCGGTCGAGAGGCATCGATCCGGCCGCTTTCGCTTCTCTCCTCGAGTAGAGGGAGAAGAACCGAGAGGTCACGGAAGCGGGCAACGGACGGTGCCAGATGATGGAGAGCAATTTGGTAATTTTACCGAATGTTGGACCACCCACTCTGCTTCAGGTGACGTGGGCGGGGTAGCTGCCATGTAAAGAAGTTTGGATCCTCTCCAATACACAGAAGAATTAGAATCCTTTCCTTCCAATCTCGACCTTTCATTAGTCCGCATCTCAATGCTACCACCGTCTATTCAAACAGCTGGTTCAAGTCCTAGAAATGGACGGTAGAGATTTGATTTAGGAATGGAGGACAATTGAGATGGACTCGATTGGATGATTTCAATCCTTGATATCATCTGGACGGGATCCCGCATCGCGGTGTACTAAGATTCCCGTGGTTAACCAATGACCGATTTCAATTAAATTTGGCGAACTCCGACTCATGTCAACGGTTCTAATCAATTGGATTCGGACCCCCTTATGATCCGATTACCATAAAGATGGGACACGTAACAACCACAGTCACGAATCGATGGTAAAAGGAGCGAACCCAACTGGGTCCGGTCAAGACACGTCAACCATAGTTGACATCAGCCCACGAAAACTATTATGCTTGCTTTACTTTTTTTTTATTTTGACTAACAAGACTTAATTTTTTTTTTATGGATGCGATGTGTTCGTAACACTCTATCATCCGTAACACTCAATAGTTTTCAATGACTCATCGTGTTCGAATAACGTTCGACCACCTTCACTAAACGTGTTTATCAAATTATTTTATAAAAAATATATATAACTTTTTTAAAAATATGTTTAGAATGATTAATAATTTTTTTAAGGATATGCATAAGTTGACATGTTTATGTCCATATTGATATCTACATCAGCATTTGTATCGAAATGTAGTAACTCTTTAACTTTGGAACCACCTCATTAGCACTACATCCGATCATAAATTATATAAATAAAAAATTATCCGTATATATAAAAAATTATATCCTTTTATCAAAAGTTGAAGATTATATATTTTAAGATATATTAGTTAATTTAAGTGATAAATACTTTAACGGTTTATCATAAGGTTTCATTCGTTATTTATATTTAAAAATAAAAAAATAGATTCCCTTAATAAAATAATAAAAAAAACGAGGCACGTGGATGTCTCATCGATGGGCCACAGTTGGGCCCAACACAGCCCAAGTGAAGCAAAGCTTAACTGACGACCGCGCTTCGGAGGGTGTGGGTTTTCGACCACCGCGGCAACGGCGGCCGGGTTCCTTCGAGCGTTTTCGATCCTCTTCTTCTCGAGCCTCTTCACTTCGAATGTACCAGTGGGAGAGCGCAAGTTGGTGACTCGATCCGATCTCCTCGTAATCCTATTCAATCTCGTCTCATGGTAGCAGTCTGTTGACCTTTTCTGGGTCTCGAGACCCTTCAAACTCATTCTTTGGAATCTGATGCTTCTTAGTTTGTCCGAGTTCTCTGTAAATTCCGACAACACGTTTGCCATTAGATTTTGGTTTTTCGCGTTTCTTGCTTGTGAACTCTTACCGGTCGTATCCTGCGGATCATATTAATCACCTCTGCTTCTTCACATTCCAAACATCGAACCAATTATTATTGTAAGGATTCAGTAATTCCAGCTTAGAACTTCTTAATCGAGAAATTGAGATTCCATTTTGGACAATTTCTATAGTGTAAATGTTTCTTGAATGTGTTCTCTGCTCAGCAGATACTTTATTGGCTCAGGTAGATATGAATTAGTATTTCTCTTTACGACATCAAGATGCTGGATCATGATCGTCATCGAACACCATGTTATGATTTTTTTTTTTATATAGAACAAGACATTGCAGAAGATGAAACAATTGTGTTGCTCTCCATGTCATATCATCAACCAACTTCAGTGCATGCTGATGCATCGGACAGGGTTTGCAAACCAGGTTCTGTTTTCCTCCTCTGTGTCTAAGCAAATACAGACACGCACAGACCTAGCTGTAACTCACAACTCATTGTTATTTAAGCAAAAAGAAATTTAGATTGATTTTATTTTTTTGGGTGCTTACTGATAATTCTCTACTGATATTACTTGTTACACAGGTGTAAATGTAGTCACGATTGTTATCATCTCAACAAAGATCCTAAAATTGTTACATGCATGCTATGTCATTGTCTTATATTTAAAATTCCATGAGATTCTAGCTTTTCTGCCATCATCATGCCGACACCATCATCACAACAGAATAACAAATTTCGACGCCAAAATTTAGGTACGCAAACGCACATAAGGACCAACATGGCAGGATAGTTTAGTGGATTCAATGATTTCACATCAATAACAGAAGCAGCAAAGTGGTGAAACCTAGCATGAGAAGATTGTTGGTTGGTCATGAAAGATAAGAAGCCCTTTCATCCATCCATTTATTCCTTAATCCATTAGTGGTTGTATCTTTTGGCTTTTCGAGCAAGCAGACTTCATTTTCCAACTTTAAGACCGGCTTAAGATGAATTTTCATTTCATGTGTAAGAACAGACATAAGAATCATGGATATTCTGTGAAATGCTAATATTTTTTGGTTTTGTCCATTGCTAGAGAAAGCAACAAGGATGGGAGGATTTATTACAACTCTTAGTTGTTCTTAGCTTATCAGGAACTCCATTCCATCTTTCTGCTGGTTTAAGAAGGTTCAAATGACAAGTACTGTTGCTTAACATCCATTACAATGGGAAAACTAGTCATATTTTGTGAAAGAAAGTTTAGAATGTTTCTCCTTTTTGAGTCACAATTGTTTTATGTTTTGACTTAGTGGATATGTAATTGTGAGAAATTTGTTTGCTGAAGCTACTAGCTGACGTGTCCATGATATGAATAAAAAAACAGGTTCATGCTTACATGAATATTCTTTGCTGCAGTCTTAGCTCACACCAGTCTTTCAAGTGGGATAATTGCAAGGCACACTCTCAGTTGATGTGAAGTTGGAAATCACCACACCCATTTCCTACTTCATCGAGGATTGCAGCTTCAAGGACCTACATATCATAGGCAAAAGATTTTAGTTGTTTGCACTTTTTTCTCATTATAGTTGTTGCACTGGTTGCCGTCATATTACTAACATGGGCCTTGTTCCAGAAAAAAGAAATTTTCCTAGAAACTGAGGTATATGTATTCTCCACTTCCTATAATGCAGTGAAGTTGTGTTCTCCTATGATGACAAAAAGAACTTTAATGATCTTCTCTTTCTTTTCAGAAGTTTTGATTGAGTCGGTAAAACTTTCATTAGCTGTGTTTAGCATCATATTCCATTGAAACCTTGATTTCCATCTTCAGACCACTGGATTGGACTTAGTTGTGCAAGTCATTGCAAAAACACTTGCAAAAATCTTTTGGAAGTCTGAGAAGGCTCTGCATATCTCTGGAATTGCCATAAGCCTCTGAAACTGATGAGTGAAATGTGATCTTTGCCTTGTGCACCAAAAATTTTATTCTGATGTCATGCTTTGCTTCTTGCTGACCGATCTAGGTGAAGGCTGTGGAGGCACCCGGGACCGAGACCATATTTAGTGATTGCTTTTTCGGCCCACTGTTTCAAGCACAACATATGAGATTCCGACAACGACCGGCACCCGAGCTGGCATTTGGACGAGAGGTAATTAATTACTTTCCAAACTTCTCTAAACTGTTGCCTTATTGGGGTCCTTGTGAATTAAGGGTTGTTTTCAGATGCCACTATGATTTTAAAGCTCCAACCAACCGGTGGCTGAGCTTCCTGGATGTTGGCATCAATTGCTATCGAAGGTGGCATCAATTATCCTTCCCCTCCAATGGTGGATCCTACCTGCCACATTACCAGGAACCAAAGTGCTACATCATGAAAGTGATTGGCTCCCCTCATCACTCAGCTTTGATGCTTATCCTAATCAGGTCTGAGTCATGTTGAAGCTTGGTACTTCGAGGCCCAGGTGGTGACGGTGGAAGTAAAGTAAGTCATTCATGGTTGTGTGTGTTCATGTTTCAAGTGGAATTTTTTTTTTTTTTTTTGTTAAGCATGCTTTCTGTAGTAGGAGATGTGAAATGTCCAGCCACTGTCGGGATTAAACCGCTTTGGATCAAATTGCACATTTTGAAATTATTTAGCAAGGGTTCTTCAACTCCTCTACCTTATGATTGTTTTATTGTAGGGGTGTCTCGAGTCAAAACCTTTAAGATCAGAAAATGTACATTGACCCTCGCCAAATTTTTAGTATCGACGGAAACTTCATGCACGAAAGATTATTAAGAATATTAAATTAATAATTATTCCTTCAAAAAGATTACGGTTCTTTATTGCTGTCCATATACTCACAGTGATTAAAAATCTACATCAGGATGTCATTGTTGCTGCTGCTATTGTTGACAACAGTGCTTTAAAGGGGTTTTAGGCCCACCTTATTCCCTCACCCATGGGGAAGAACAGTACTGAAAAGGAGGTAAAGAATTCCCTCCTTTGTTCCACAAAAGAAAGAACTGAAACCATGATCCAGTTTGACAGAGGAACAAAAACAAACCCTAGTTTGAGGTGGAGCTGCATTCAACTTTGTTCCATATGCCACCCACCTACACAAAGCTTCTCCTCCACCTAAAGATTCACTAGCTAGGCTGTGGTCCTCCCTCGACGAACGAAGCACCCCAAACCTCCTGCCGATATCCCTGCTCGACCATTTGTCACCTACTGATGATTGATTGGTTCCCGCAGCCCTACCGATCTCAATTATTGGCCCCCCCCCCTCCCCCTCTCGATGCAGCCGACGCGATCCAATCGGGTCGGACCACCAATTCTTGTGGCGTTTAGCCACCGCCTGCCGTCGCTGTTGGCTGCCGATCGCCGAAGCAATCCCCCCTACAAAATTGAATCCCATCGGCGGCGACCTACCGCCTACGCCCAGCATCGGGGACGACGCCGTCTGATTTGGGGGCTAATTCTAATCTCATCACGCAAGGCACGGCGTTCAAAGCCGTCGGTCACCATACGGTTCTCCCTCCCTCCCCCATGTGGCGGTTGGGTCGAGCGACGTGCAGAAGACGGTGGTAGCCTCCTCCACCGAAGCGTGTAGATGATAGGTGATGGGTAGGCCATGTCGCGCGGGACCCACGGTGTCGAGACCGGAGGGGACAAGGCGGGCCCACGTGGGGTATAAAAAAATTAGAAAACCGAGTGGAGAGAAGCCGTGCGCAGGCCGCAAACGATCCGCGAGCGCCTCTTTCTTCTTCCCCACAACCCCCCCCCCCCAACCCACACCGCCCGGTCGGCTCGCTCTGAGCTCGAGGACGTCGACGCTGCAACGACACCCCCGACGCGAATCACGCTTTCGAGGGACGTCGACGTGAGCCATAATTTATCCTTCGAACTCGAATTGGATTTTTAGACATTTGATTCGATGGTCCAACCAATTAATGCCTTCCCTCTGTTTCGCCCGTGTGCTGCGGATAAGAGCGAAGCTGGTTCATTCGTTCCCGGTGGGGTCGGGTGGGGTGGGGATCACGATGGATGGGGGTAGGGGGAACGAAGCCGGACTCGCGTTTCTCTCCTTCTCACGGCCGCCTCGCTGTGGTCCAAACCGTTTCCCCGACCCACACCCAAACACCCCACCTTTTCCTTCTTTAATTATATGTCGGCCACGCGTCCCCTGCAACGTCCACGCGGCCTCCGTGCCGCGCTCGAGACAGGAGCCTCGCTTCTCCGCCCGCCACGTCGACGCACACGACGCCGCCCCGCCGTGGGTCCCGCCCCGGTGTCACCTGTCTTCGACGGCGGGGCGTCCGCCGCACGTGCGTCACACGTGTCGTTCGGCATTGATTGACCCGGAAACGTTTCGCGGGGGGTCGGGGGGTGGTCGCGGTCGATGTCGGCAGTACGGACGTGACAGGTGCCGGTCGGCCGGCTCCTTCCCGTCGCTGTCGCCCCCGCGGCCGCACCGGCTGTACCCGGTTGCCGGTTTGCCGGGGTCTCGCCTCGACGACAAAAAAAAAAAAAAAAAGATGGCCACTAATTGTCCCAACTAAGAAAACAAATTTGATGTATTATTAGTTGTCAACTAGTTATCTAATAGGTCAAATTGGGTCAAAATTCAAGAGAAGAATCACAAAAAATATACGTCCCCTTTTTACACCTGAAATCATGCAGAAAACACATATTTTTTTATGGTAAAAAAAGTGAACAAGGATGACTTTATCAGAGAACATTGAGGGAATTCCCAGAAACTTGTCGGTGCGGTTTGCTTCAAAAGGTGAAGAAAAAGAGAGAAGAAAAAGCTCTTCTTTTTTTTTGTTACTTTAAAAAGTATTTTCTCTTTTTTTTATTGTTTTTTCAAATATTTGGTACGGCGCTCAATAAGTCCACTTGCCGATGCGTACTAAAAAAACCAATACAAATAAGGATGTAAGTTTTATCGTGAGGAAAGCTCAAGTATTTTGGTGAATGTCCACATCTGGATCAAATCTTAATGTCTAATTTTTTTATTAATAGATATCAAAAGTGATGATTAATCCACTATAATACGTAATTCCAAAAAGTTTAGTTAGTCCATTAATTAAACAGTAAATAGCATAAATTTTATGCTACACTAACTTTAATATAGCCATAGGAAGCTTCTCCCTAGCAACAACAAAACTCAACCCAAAGGTGCTTCCTTTTTGTTCTCGTTCTCTCCTTTCCTCGCCTTCTTTCTTGTGATTCTACTGCTACTACTACGACTCCCAAATCATCACCACTTTGATGTTCTCTGGTGCTCTCGACGGAGGTTGATGTCACCGCCTCTGGAACATGACTATATAGGCCTCTCGGAGGTGCCCTCCGCCGCCGACGGCGGCGGCGAGGAAGGGGCCCTTAACCTCAAGGCCACGGAGCTCAGGCTGGGGCTCCCGGGGTCGGAGTCGCCCGATCGCAAGGACAAGGTCGGGCTCACCCTGGAGCTGCTCCCCAGGGGCTTCGTATCCGGTGCCAAGAGGGGGTTCTCCGACGCCATCGATGGGGCTGGGAAGTGGAGCTTCGCGTCCGGAGAGAGCGGATCTGAGGTGGAGCTGGGGAAAGGCGGTGGCTTGTTCTCGCCGAGAGGGGAGGCGGTGGCCGGGGCCAGCGGAGGGCAGCTCTCTGGGCAGGGCACTGGGGGTAAGGATGCGGCAGCGAAGGCCGCCGCGCAGGAGCGGAAGGCCGCCGTACAGGTCGGTAGTTCCGTTGGGAACGATCGTGCGATGGCTCCTGCAGCGAAGTAAGTGCCCTAAATTGTTCTTGGTGTGTTTGAGGTATCAAAAGTCGAGACATTTGTGGGAAACTTCTGATCTTTTTGATGCATATGCTGTTAAAATCTGTTATCATTTTGAACATGTCATGCCAATTAGGTTTGTTTTCTTCATTACTTCCGTTCTGAGAGAAGAGAGCCAGATTTGGTTCAACAAAAGTAGAATCTTGGTGGCAACGATTTGGTGCTTAGAGAAACTACGGGATCTACAGTGATACGGCGGCTCTCTACCGTTCATTTAACTAGGAGATTGTTTCTTTTGTGGCCGAATAACTCAGTTCGTATCCTCCTTTTGGTACTCATTGAGGGATAGTCCTCTACGTAGCCTTCCTTCCTCTTCATCTCTCCCCTGAGCAAAAGCCCAACATCCATCTTTCAACCATAACGCTCTGCAACTTCACCTGTCCAGAGATCCCTAGCATTTAAGATGTCCACTACGTCCTTGGTGATGTAACCACCCGGTCCAAAACACAGAGACAGAAGGGAAGAGTAGCCAATTGCAGATGAGGAAAAGGAGTTAAGTTACCAAAGAGTTTAAATACATGCATGTCTTTCATTCTCATAAAAAATTATAGTAAGAAGCTAGAATCCTGACTGGTTTCTTCAGATTGCAAAACTAATTATTGCTGGTTGGGCTGTAGATCCAGTACTTAGGTAAAAAAAAAATATATTTTTTTTTTCTGCTTTTGTTGAACTGAATTTTTAAAACTTTTTTAATAATTTGGTTGGCTGATTTAGTGGAGAAACATAGCAAGTAGTACTAAAATACAAAAGAACTTTTTTAAGGCACAGCCCTACAAGAGAAAACTTGGCAATTTGCAGATTTGATTTTTGTAGAAACCAAGAGCTCATTATTCTATCTTGGATAGTTTTTCTTTGGATATGATTTTACTGTGGCTTAGTTTTATTGTCCATATGATACCTTAGATCATTTTGTTCCTTTTGCTGATAATGGATCCTTCTTGTGCATTCTGTTTTTCTATTAGATATCAAGCTGTGTAGCCCTTAGTATTTTGCTAAAATTATGAGGTGTTGCGACCAATTTTTCCACACAAAGATTCAACTTTTTCATTTATCTTGTTTATTACAGACAAGGAAATTTCTGTATTAATGACCATTCAGTTAGTTTTGGGTAGTTAATCTTATGTAAAAAGAGGGTTGAACATTGAACATCTTATGTATGTGCCAGGGCACAGGTGGTTGGTTGGCCGCCAATCCGTAGTTACCGGAAAAATACTATGGCTACAAATCCATCTAAAAACAAAAATGATGCTGATGGAAAACAAGGGCTAGGGTGTCTCTATGTGAAGGTTAGCATGGATGGTGCCCCCTACCTCAGGAAAGTTGACCTCAGAATATATAAGAACTATAAGGAACTGTCATCAGCACTTGAGAAGATGTTCAGCTGCTTCACGATAGGTGAGTTTTGGCTTTCCTTATTCTCTTTGAGCCTTGAGGATTTTTTTTTTTCTTCAAATATGTAGATGCCTTTGTACCAATAATAATAATAATAATAATAATAATGATAATATGTTATATGGCTCTTTTCCTGATCTACTTTGCATAATAAAATTATGTAATATTATTTTTTGCAACACTTCTCGTTTCAGTAATCGCTATCTACTGTAATTATCACCAAACATCAAACTTTTGCCGCACCTTTTCCTCAAAAATTAAAAGGAAGTCGCAGACTTCATAGATTAAACGGGTTATTCTACTCTCTCTTATTCCGTAGATGGTGACCAAGGGATCCAATTGCTATTTCTTGTATGTGAAATTCTTTTTCGCTTTCTTTGCCTAGGTTATTCATGAACGTATTCTGCGAGGAACTTAGATGTGGATAACTTTTCTTATGATTGAATTCATTTGTACCTGAAATATAATGTGGACTAAATGATGTAGTAGAGTTCTTCTAAAAAATTTCTTATTCGGTATCATTTAATTTTCTAAGAACATTTTAGTGTTAGGAGTTTACTTGTCTTGTAATTTGATGATTTCAGGTCAGTGTGGCTCTCATGGAATACCAGGCAAAGATGGATTGTCTGAGAGCCGTTTGATGGATCTTTTAAATGGCTCTGAATATGTACTGACTTATGAAGACAAGGATGGGGACTGGATGCTTGTTGGTGATGTACCATGGGAGTAAGTACCTCATTTTCTCACTGATGTATTGACTATTTCAGTGGAGGAGGAGATACCACTAAGATGTGTTCAAGTTTATAAATCATATATGTCAAGTTTTCTCCACCAGTTTATTTTTATTATAAACAGAATAATATGCACAATGTCCTTTAGGACATAGCCATTGACAATTTTCTCTAGACAATTTATATCTAGAATATTTAGGCACATTGATAGTGTCAACCTACTATCAAATTATGAAAACTGCTGCATTCAGATTCAATTTCATCTAGAAGATATATATATATATATATATATATATATACACATCTCACCATAAGCATGCTTCTGTTTTGCCAGTCGTAGTATCTCTAATATTGACTAATTCAAATCATGTTTCATAAATCACAGGATGTTTACAGACTCCTGCAAGAGGCTTAGGATCATGAAGGGCTCAGATGCTATAGGTCTCGGTAAGTATGATCCTGTAGAGGTTCTTTGTTAAATTTTCTATATCTCACTGCCTTCATTAAGAAGTTCTACATTACTTAAGATTCTATAAGTGTTCTTTATTTTATTTGCAGATTTCAATTCTTGGGTCGATGAGTGCTTCTAACATGATCTTAAAATGCATAATTTAGCTATTGTGTTTTTCCAACTTGATACCTATATTATAGTTATATTTTTTATCTTTAAAACATCTAATGCGTGATCAGGCTAGTTCTTGCCATTTACATTGCATCCAGTAATCAGTTAATATCTCAAATATGATGAATATGATATGTGGTGTTTAGTAAATGAGGGTAATCATTATTTGCCTTCAAAAAGTGTCAAATCAATAGAAAATTATCAAATTAGTAAACACTTAAAGCTTCTAGTACATATGACGCAAAGTGTTGCTTATCTTATGATATTCCAGTTTGTAGCTTATTTGATTTTTATTGATTACCATTCTTTTAATCCCACAACTTAGTCTGACCAGTAAAACCTAAGTGGTGGGTTTCTAGCATCTTGTATATTGAGCAAGATGTTTTCGTTATATTTATATTTAAAAGCTTTGCTTTGTTAGGATAGTCATGGTTAATTTCATAAGGTACTGATAAATTTTACATGTCGCTTGCTTGTTTCTGCAATGCTCAGAACAGACTATTGCCTACTGCACATTTTTTTGTTGATTTTAAACTAACAAGACTACAATTTCCTCTCCCAGCTCCAAGGGCCATGGAGAAATGCAAGAACCGGAACTAGGCACAACGCCATATCTTGAGAAAAGGACAAATGAATCAAATAGCTGTAACGATCTTTGAGAATGGAAGTTCAAGGGTTTTTAGTCAGCAATTGTTTCATATATGTTAATTATATTTTGTGGCTTGCTGTTGTGCAAGGACTAAGACTAGCCATTAGGCTCTTAATATGTCGTAGGGACATACGCTTTATCAGATTGTGCTGCTTTAAGTCTTTGTATGGTCGCTTGTTATTTGTATTTAAATGTTTGGTTTGCTGTCTGCAACTTATTTATCGGGCACTGTTTCCTATTTGGAAGTGTCATTCTTGAACTCTTTGTCCATGTATCAGCCACCCCAACGTTGATCGTTCATGCCCCGTGCAGCTTTCTCGGTGGTGCTCGTGGGACCACCTGATTGGGTTCAAATGATGAAATGGCTATATTGCTGTTCTCAGTTCAGGTAAGAGGTCATTGCTCTCAGTTGAGGAAAGTCTGGAAAGAACTATCTGGTGGTGTTATTCAACAATCTACAAGTTTCTGTGGTTGACTGGTTGATTCCTTGTTACAGGGATGTATTTTATTAGATATTTCATGCTACTGTTCATTTGGGAAAGCCTCATGGGCAGGTTCTCTCTGTTCTTGCAATGAACCTTGGATGGATGCTTGTGTTGTGTGTGTGCATGGTAAAAAGTAAAAAACCATATCCACCTTATTCATTGAGAAGTTTGGTTTGTGATGATATGTCCTGTATGCCCCAGCTTTGAAAGCTCATAATGTTGTCCATGGAAGGGTTGAAAGGCTTCCCCATCCATCATCATTCAACTGGGGGAAGATATAGTAACATCAAAATGGTGGTAATTTTATGTTTCCTCAGATCAAGCTTTCTCCCTGGAAACAGTGCTCCACTTGTTCTTGTTCTCAATGTTGTCTGTCTGTTGGTGGCCATGTAGAGTAGAGCATTGCAACTATATGCCACAAGGAAGCATATCTGACCAGTGTCTTGATAAAGTTGAAGCACAAATCTATTTCTCACCTGTGCTTGCTATTCTCCCATGTCTGAATCATGCTTCCTGCACACTTTCACCTTGCAAGTCACTCTCTTCTGCTTTGAACTGTTGGTGCCAAATCTGTTCACTGGGGATGGCCATCTACCTTAACTCTCCATTGCTGCTGCTTGTGTCCTGATTCAGTGTGTAAAAGCATCTTTTGGAGTGATATGCATCATAAGCCACATACTGAGCTCTGATGTATGCCTTTTTCAATTTCCTTGCCTTCACAGCAGTTCTTCAATGGTGCATCTTTGGACTTTGCAATCCCATGAAGTGCCTGCCACCTATCATGGACAAGAATGGCAGAAGCACCCAAGAAAAAGGAGAGCGAAACTATCGGTGGCAACCATCGGTTCTTGCGTCTCAGCATCCATGGAAACTTTCCGATCAAGTGTTCTTCTGGTTGCTGTGAGAATGACATTATTTAGGGTTCACTCTGACCTGTAAAGGCACCAACGGGACCTTCTTCCATGGAAGTGGCAATGATCAAAGAGGATGAGTCCAGAGAATGTGCCAAGCTGAACTCTGCATACCAGCAAATGCCACTTACTCCAAACTCTCTCGTTTGCCGAAGAACACAACAATCCTACAGGATATCTATGTTTACCTTCTCCTCACCTTAGTTTAAGGATGTCGAGACGGCCATATATGATTGATGTCATGAAGTAAGAAGCAATAAAGAACGTCCGGATTCAGTGGCAGGTGGGGTAGTCAGTGTTCTAGATGTTGACTTGAATTCAATCAAACCAAGCCAAAGATGATAAGAATTCCATTCCCGTAACGTCAATCATAGTGTGTGTGATGTGTTTCTCATCAGTTTGCCTGAAATAATCGCCTGCAATCTTGCTCTGTTCAACTCCTCCTCACCTGAACACCGATGAGCAGCTTAATGGGGACACTAACCTGCTGTCGTCCCCATGCATCAGTGTGTTGACTCGAGAGAGAGAGAGAGAGAGAGAGAGAGAGAGAGAGAAGAGGAAGGAGTACGCATCAGTGTCGCCTTATCCATGGAAGAGCTCGGCGTGGGAGCTCCTCCTTTCCACGAGTTCTTTTCACCGTGTCATCCATCAGCTTAACCAGGATGATTGAGAGCAGAGCACGAAGCGTTGGATAAGACCGGTGCGAATGATGGAGATAAGAGTTGGTGGGTTATCCCATCAGAGCATACCGACGCCGCTCCCATGTCGGGCCCGCTGATCCAACGGCTGGGAGTTGGTAAGAGATGCTGATGGTGGAGGTGATGATAAGGCAGAGGTGAGCGCAGAGAGCGGTGGTTGGATTTCTTTTTCCGACAGTATATTCTGTCAGAGGTAGTGAGGAGTTCGCTTTGGCGGTGCCTCTGCGCCTCTGCAGTCGCTGCTACTCCGTTTGGTACGCGAAATCTTCGAAATCTCTCTCATTAATTACGATTTTTTTCCCTTCTCGTCCTGAGATAATTCGCTGGCTGAACTCGAGTTTTCCAACAGAAAGAATCTGGCATCCAAAAGATCCTGTTTTGCTTTGGCCGTCGGTGGTGTCGGCGATTGCGTCCGATCTTCTTGTCAATCGTATGCGTATGTATTCGATCGGATAGTCTGCTGCTACGATCGGCAGAAACCTTTGGGTGACGTCGAGGAATTCGGGCGGAAAGTTTTGGATCCGAAGATTACGGGAACCCTGTTGGATTCCGCGGTTTCTTACTGAAAATTCTGTTGGTTCATGGAGAATTCTTTGCTTCTGATTAGTGCATCTGCGGCTGTGTTCATTGGGTGATTTTTTGCACTTGACAAAGAAAATTAGGGTTCCGGCTTTCTTTTGTAGATATCGGCTTGCCGTTGAAATGGCATGGAAATCTTCTCGGCAGGTTTCTGAAATGGTTGCCTCCGTGTTCAGTGCATCTGACGACATCAAATTACTACTGAACTAAGATTGGATCGAGTTTTGCCTGATCTTACAAGTGGTGATTTATGAATTGTCTCGTGAATCAGGCCTTTCTTCCTGGTCCACTGAGTAATGGGGTGTTTGTTTTCCAAGAACTGCCTTGGGCAAGTTCCTCACTCCCCAACACCATCCAAGAGAAAGGAAAGTGGCCGCAGGGGAGCGGGAGTTGGTCTTCCTCATAGTTCTTCGGATACCGATGGAGAAGGCGTAGATCAATTGAATCAATTGGGTATAACGAGAGATTCCGATGTGGGTATTAATCGACTCTCGAGGGTTTCGTCGCAGTTTCTTCCTCCTGAGGGATCAAGGAAAGTTAGAGTTCCTCTAGGTAACTTCGAGTTGCGGTACTCCTACCTATCTCAAAGAGGATATTACCCAGAGGCCTTGGATAAGTCTAACCAGGATAGTTTCTGTATACATACCTCGTTTGGAACAAATCCAGATGATCATTTCTTTGGTGTGTTTGATGGGCACGGAGAGTATGGAGCTCAGTGCTCACAATTCACAAAGCGGAAATTGTGCGAGAACCTGCTTAGGAATAATCGATTTCAAGCTGATGCTGTTGAGGCAATCCATGCGGCATTCCTAGCGACAAATTCACAGCTTCATGCAGATAGCTTGGATGATGCAATGAGTGGGACTACTGCAATTACGATATTGGTGAGGGGTAGAACAATCTATGTTGCTAATGCGGGTGATTCAAGGGCTGTCATTGCAGAGAAGCGAGGAAAGGACATTGTTGCTGTGGATCTGTCGTTGGATCAGACTCCTTTTAGGAGCGACGAGCTTGAGAGAGTCAAGAATTGTGGAGCTAGGGTGCTGACATTGGATCAAATAGAGGGTCTAAAGAACCCAGATGTGCAATGCTGGGGTGATGAAGAAGGCGATGATGGTGATCCCCCACGATTGTGGGTGCAAAACGCGATGTATCCCGGAACAGCATTCACACGAAGTATTGGAGATTCCATTGCAGAATCTATTGGCGTCATTGCAACTCCTGAGATATTTGTTATGGAGCTCACACAAGATCATCCGTTCTTTGTGATTGCTAGTGATGGGGTGTTTGAGTTCCTTTCTAGCCAAGCTGTAGTTGACATGGTAAGTAGTTCTTTCTATGCCATATTGTTTCCTTAGGTCTGTGGGTGCCACCATGCTTTACTACTGGAGTTCCATCCTGCTGTCAGTATATGCTTTCTGAGGTTAGATTAACACCTACAGGATGAGAGATGAGTGTGACAGAGGTATACATTGTGAGAATTTGGAATAGAGGATGGCTCTGGTGATAATTTTGCATGATGGCTGGCATGATACTGCAGGGTGCCCATGCCAGCTGGTACAACTGACAGCATATAAGGTTGTATTAACACCCTCAATATGGTATGTCACAGCTGAAATTTAAATGGTCATAATAAATAAAGATCCTTTGTTCTAACCAATTTATTCTAATTCACGGTAACTTTAGTCTGATTTTATTGATTGTGTGCAAGCCATTTAAAAATGCTACAGGAATGATCTATGATTTAGAATAGAAACATGAGGCTTTTAATTGATACATGTTCATCATTGAGTTTTTCATAGAAAACCTGTATGAGCAACTTTGATTATTTTAGAATTTTTTTACGAATTTTAATACGTAAAACTTTCCATGCCCTTCTCTTTCTTTTAAGATACCATGAATTACTTGTGCATGGTTTTTGTACAAGATCAATCAGTTCCGCCTCTTCTTGCCTTTGTCAAAATAACTACTAATTTTTCAGGTTGCTAAGTTTAAGGATCCTCGTGATGCATGTGCAGCAGTTGTTGCCGAATCGTATCGACTCTGGCTACAATACGAAACTCGTACAGATGACATCACAATCATTGTTGTCCATGTTAATGGGCTTGCTGATGTACGAGGATGTTTTCTGTTAGTTATTTGGCTAGTTATGCTCTTTCTTGGATGACTTCATTTTAGAACCTTAAGGTTTGTTCTCAAATATTTTCCAGACACAGTCAACTGAAACTGGAGTCAATGTGTCAGTAAGGCCTTTGCAACAAGTTGTGCAAGTGACAGGTTCTGAATCTCCATCCACTTTGAATTGGAACTCCAGGACTCAGCGCCCAAGACATGATCCATCACGTATACGACTTAGAGCTATGGAGAGTTATCTTGAGAATGGACATGTTTGGGTTCCTCCCTCTCCTTCACATAGGAAAACATGGGAAGAAGAGGTAAACGTTGATACCCATATGCTATTTTCAAAACTATATGGTTATTTATTAAGTGTAATTTTGTCTACACTGATAGCTGTTGGTAACTTGTGCTTATGTTGTTTCCATCCAGGCACATATTGAGCAGGCATTGCATGATCATTTTCTTTTTAGGAGGCTCACTGATTCACAGCGTCATGTTTTGCTTGACTGCATGCGAAGAGTTGATGTGAAGCCTGGGGATGTAGTTGTGCAACAGGTTCTTCGTTTTTGATTTAGTCTTAGAAACTTCATGAATAAAATCTATTTTCTAGATAACTGAATGTTATACTTGCACTAAATACAGGGTGGGGAAGGCGACTGCTTTTATGTTGTTGGAAGTGGCGAGTTTGAAGTTTTGGCAGTTCAGGTGCTTATCTATGTTTAAAAATATCTATTGATCTACTATATCATGATCAGCTTTTTTTTATCTATAAAAACATATTCTTCAGTTACTGTCAGTGTGATAGATCAGCAATTTTCCATTGTCATGATGCACTAGGAGGCTTTTTGAATATGAAGCAACTATTATGAGCAGTAGTGGAGAAATGTAATTACCTGAAACAAAATCATGAATATTTTTTATGGAATTTTTTGTCCAAATCATATCCAAATTCAGAGTTAGCTATTTAGCTCTTCCTAGACATGGAGCATTAATAAGAGAAGGCCAATGGCCAAAATAGCTGCTTATGTTTTACTCCTCATTGCCAACTTCTTTACACATTATATACTTGACTCATAATGGTTACTGAAGTTTGTATGACAGGTAACTCTTGCTCTTATATTATTTTACTTGATTGTAACATGGTTGTGATGACACTACTGACAATATTTAAATTCATTGGAGCCTTCTCTTATAAATGGTCATCAAGATACATCAAGTGGTCATGCTTATCAGGGTTCATGTGTACCTTTCCCTTTACAGAAACAACATTCATAAGGGTCCTCTTTGAGAACATGATAGAATACCAAAGTTTATGTCTCATGGCCAGGCACTGTTATGCTTGCTTTTCATAATACGCTAATGCAGCAAACCTCATTATTATCACCATGATCATTAATGATATATGTAAAACAGGAAGAGGACGGGAAAGAAGTCACCAAGGTTCTGCATCGATATACAGCCGAGAAACTGTCATCCTTTGGGGAACTAGCACTAATGTATGTTGCAACTGCAGATTATGTATCCTTGTCATCACTCTTTCACCTATATATGGATGACAAAATAGCATTATTTCTTTTTCCTTTGTTTGACATAAAAGAATTATGCTGAAAATTTATAGGAAACATAAATGCATACTTTTATGCGCAAATGATTATAACAGTCCCCTATCAATCAGGGAAAAAGAACACAAAAAAGGTATGCTATGGTTCTTGTGGGTTGTTAACAGTATTGTGCCAGATATCCATTTAATTGGTGAAGATCTGGGTCAAAGGGTCCATTAGTTAAGCAGAAGCTTTTGTCAAACTTGTGCAAACATGATAAACAGTTCCATCTACAAACCCAAGCTAGGAGCATGATCTAGGAAATCTGCAGATTGCATCTCCTTTCTTTAAATGCCACAGACTAATTTGATATATAGTAAAAGAATAACATTTTCGGTAGCATAGCATTAAATATGCAGCTAAAATGCATGGTTGGAGCTGAACATATATTTCTGTGTGCATGAAATATTTTTGAAATTTCTTTTTTTTCTTTGAAGGTGCACAAAATACCTTTACAATGTAGCCATCAAGATGATTAAAATTAAACACGAAGATGTAGAGTGCATATGTTCTTGTTACAGTGTCCTGCATATGAAGATAGGGCCTTCTTGTGGGCCTCCTCCAGGAAGCCGAAGGCGGTGTCAAACTTTTAGCTTTGTGATTGCTACAACTATACACATTAGCATATGACATTTTATTCCGTTTCCATTTTCTATTTGGGGCTTTGCTGGAGGTAGTTTTTACAAAATGTATGCATCTAAGTGTCCGTGTCATTCTCGTATAAGACTGAAGCCAATGAGCAAACATTTTTTTGTTATTCCAAGTGAATTTTATTGTCCATTATCATATGTGGTGCTGTCGGGATATATCTTGAATACTTTATGTGTTTATTATCCAAATTATGCATCCGCTTTCAGCAGGAGGAAGAGGTTACATTTGTTGTGTGACTAATGGCTCTCTCATAGGTACAATAAGCCTCTTCAAGCATCAGTTCATGCAGTTACCTCTGGAACTCTTTGGTCTTTAAAACGGGAAGACTTTCGAGGAATTCTCATGTCAAAATTTTCCAACTTATCTTCATTAAAGTTGCTCCGATCAGTAGAAATTTTCTCCAAATTGACAATCTTACAGCTAAGCCACATTGCTGAGGCTCTTATCGAAGTTTCCTTCTCAGATGGACAAAAAATTCTCGACAAGGTCCTTGCTGGTTGATCTTAAAGTGCATTAATTTTCATCATGTGTGGATAAATGTACCAACAAAATATCTTAACCATACCACGTAATTATATACATGACTTCTGTTGTTCTGTATGCAAATGTTAAAAGGAACTAGGTCTTTTAATTGTGCACCTAAGCGATGCTGACTTACTCGGCTTTGACTTGAGGGACACTGATTGCCTTGTCTCAGTAGTCTCAAATTTTCAGTCATTTTTTATTCCTAGAGAAAATGTAATTGGATCTGGCACTTTTGCATGTTTTCTTAAGTTTCTTTACTGTTTGAAGTCTTTTTTATTGTATTAACCTATCTTGCAGAATGAGTGTCTCTCTGCATTGTATATCATCCAAAAGGGTAGGGTGAGACTGACATACAGACCAGAACTGTTGAGTCCAAATTCATGCAGCCTTCTGTCCACTCTTCTTGATCAAGGATGTCATTATCAAGAGAACGATGAACATGTGGTGGAAATGTCAGAAGGAAGCCATTTTGGACAGTGGGCTATTCTTGGTGAGCGTATTAGCTCGCTTGCTGCAGTTTCAGTTGGTGACGTGGTCTGTGCAGTTTTTACAAAGGAAAACTTTGATTCAGTAATTGGGCCTTTGTCAAAAGTTCAACAGGATGATCTCAAGTATGCAATTGATCTGAACTTGATTTTATTGTTTCTCAACTTCATTGCTTTTTCTATGTATTGCATTGTGGCTTCCAGGTCAAAAGATATCCAAGATTCTTCAAAAGAATGCGCTCCAAATTCTGATGCTTCTACATGCAAGAAGATTCAGTGTTCTGATTTGGTATGGGGTCCGTAAACTCGTTGTATTTTGTCGCCGGAAATTTTGTTTGATACAGATCTGGAAATTTTTGAATCTCGAATTTGCCAATTGTATGCAATCTAGGAATGGAAAATGAGAGTATATTCAACTGATTGCTGTGAGATTGGTCTTGTCATTTTAAAGGGTTCTGGTAGGTAACTTAGTGCTTGTTTGTTTTCTTTTCTTTTAGATACTGCTATGTTGATTGGTCCATCGGTTTCCTTGTTCATGGAAGAATTATGGCATTTGCTATATTTGATTGTCTTCCAGACACTATGCAAAGCTTTAAAAGGTTTTCTAAAAGGAGGATTAAAGAGCTAGGAAATGAAGATCAGGTCTTGAAGGAGAAAGAGCTACTGAAGAGTTTGAACCCATCCACGTGTGTGCCAAGGGTTCTATGTACATGTGCTGATGAATCGTATGTCGGCATATTGCTAGATTGTCACCTTACATGTTCATTGGCTTCTATACTTCACTCACCCCTGGATGAACAGTCTGCAAAATTCTATGCAGCTTCTGTTATTGTTGCACTTGAAGAACTACACAAGGTTAGGTGCACTTCTTTCCTAATGCTCAAGTAGTTTCTTGATATTTTTCCTTCTGGAGGTTGCCAAGAAAATCAACTTTTTACTGATATCCAAATTTGAAGATCAGGACTCTATCCTTTATAGAGGTGTTTCACCGGACATTCTAATGATTGATCAATCAGGACGTTTGCAGGTAGCTTGATATCTTTGGCTATTTCTTTTTGTTAGTTATGCAAGTCTCAAGCTATAATTTGTAGTTTTATTACTATTTGAAGTTCATGTTTCCGTAGCTTGTGGACTTTAGATTTTCAAAGAAGCTAGCTGGTGAAAGAACTTTCACTATATGTGGGAATGCAGACTGTTTGGCACCAGAGATTATTTTGGGAAGAGGGTATGGCTTTGCTGCAGACTGGTAAGATGCTTCTATCACTCTCAAATGCTGGTTGTTAGCGCATTCTATCAATATTCATGATTACAGCAATGTGTTGGATGTTGAATCATGAAAAAGATTCTTTTAGTTTGTCTCATAACCTGTCCTTTTTCTTTCCTTTTTTTTTTTTTTTGTAATGTATCGTTGTTCCATGCTTTGACCTAGTTCTTGTAACGCAATTAGGTGGGCCTTGGGTGTTTTAATCTATTTCATGCTTCAAGCTGAAATGCCATTTGGCTCATGGAGAGAAAGTGAACTAGAGACATTTGCAAAGATTGCCAAGGGACATCTTACCTTACCTCAATCGTTCAGCATCGAAATGGTTGACCTTATCACCAAGGTTTCCTCTTTTTTTTTTCTTGTGCAAATCAAGTTATTTTTCATAAAAAGATCTCCTTGTCGAGCTCACTGACGTAGATGTTTGTATGAATTTTTTAAAACTGTCCACCAGTTACTCGAAGTTGATGAAGCTGCACGACTGGGAAGCCAGGGTCCAGATTCGATAATAAGTCATTCCTGGTTTGAAGGCCTCGACTGGAAATCAATTGCTGATGGCAGTTTTCCTGTTCCAGCTGAAGCCGTTTCTCGCGTAGATATGTATGTCAAAAATCACGCAGAAGATGCTGCACTCGCCGTCTCCTCTCCCTCTAAAGATCTAGCTGTTCTTGACACCCCAGAATGGCTGGAGGACTGGTAAATTTTTCGCCAGGTTTCAGCACAAAGCGGATCTTCCTCCAGCCAGTTTCACCATGCCTGATTTCAATCAAATCCATCGGCATCCGCAGAACACGTCCTCTTCGCCGTAGTGAATTATTTTGCATGTTGTGAGCATCAAGCCTTTCGAGGCAGTGAAATTTTTTTGGCTGTAAAGTTTTGCTAGCATTTCACATCCCAACCTCCCACCTTTGGAACCACAGTTCACGAGACCCGTTGTTACACACTGGTTTTACATTACTCTTCAGAGTGATTCATAACGGAGTTGTTTTATTATTTTTTTTATTGCACTGACTGCAGTTCTTAACATATATAAATATCCATATACGATATTTTCATTGTAATAAAGGTCGATTGTGCTGTGTGAATTTTCCATTCAGAATGCTGTTGACAAGAGAAAAAATGCATTAAGATCCCAAGGTTTCAATCTGTTCTTATATCTGACGGTGATGCTTATTGTTTGAAGTATTTATTTCTCTTAAAATTCGTCATTTTTATTTATTTCTGCGACTGCAACTTTAATACATATTTGTTCCTTTTTTCTCTCCTCCATTTTTTTTTTTTTTGTGTTCTCGCACCTGAACATTTTAGGGATATATATCACCGAGTTGGTTTACAAGATTAGTCACTATAACGAATGGATTTTTCTAATCGATCATCGATTCGATGACATAGATCTCATCGAGAATTTTTGTCTGAATCGGTTGTTCTTATTTTCGACGAATTATCCACTTGATCGGAGCAAATCCGTGCGATGAGGTGATTTCTTTAGGGTTTTGGAGAAGTGGTGTTTCCAGTCTCGTCGATGTGGAGGAGGAAGCTTCCTATTAATTTCTTCTTGACCCATTGGGTCGTTCCGACGACGACTCTGCCGTGGAAACAATGCTCTATCTTAATTGGATCTGTCGTTCTCCGTCCAATTATCCACCGTTGACTTTTCAAGGTGGGAAGGAAAACCAACCATCTCTCGAAGTCACAGGAAGAGCATCTCTTCCTCACACCAGCTCCATCAGCACCAGTCCCAAGTCAACTAAGCAGCTGTACGCGTCCACTCCCGACACTGTTGTCTCCGCAAGAATTCCATGGCTTTGATTCCGCTCTCCCTCCTCCTGAATTATTTATCCACTTGATCGGAGCGAGTCCGTGCGATTGGGTGACTTCTTTAGGGTTTTGTAGGAGGGATGTTTCCAGTCTCGTAGATGTGGAGGAGGAAGCTTCCTATTAATTTCTTCTTGACCCGTTGGGTCGTTCCGACGACTCTACCGTGGAAACAATGCTCTTTCTTAATTGGATCTTTCGATTGCGGTTGAACTTTTCAAGGTGGGAAGAAGAACCAACCAGAGATCCAATCGTGGTTGCGATCGTCGAGTGTGGATTGGATTGGGTTGGAAGAAGATGGAGTCCAGGACGTGATGTGTCGTCCTATTTCAAGCTGCTGTACGCGTCCACTCCCTACTACTCTCTACAAGAACTCCATGGCTTTGATTCCACTCTCCCTCCTCCTCCTCCTCCTCCTCGCTTGCTTCTCCACCTCTTCTTCCTCTTCACCGTACGCCGACAACTGCGGCTCCGTCGTCCCCGAATCCGAGGCCACCAGCCTCTTCGTCGACTCGGACTCTTCCTTCCTGATATCAAATGGCTATTTCTCCGGCGGCGGCGGCCTCTTCCGCTCGCCACGTGCCTCCAATTCCTCCTCCTTCCGTTACTTCAACTTCCGTGCCAAGAACCTCCACAAGACGCGGTCACCCGGCGTCCTCCGGGTCGAGGGAACCTTAGTCCTTGGAGACGTTCGACCGACCGTCTTCTACAACATGACGTCTCACCGCAGGGGTCCTCCTCGGAACTCCACCTTGCAGAAAGAAGCCACCTTCGACTTCTCCGGTTTCTGGTCTGAATCAACCGGCAAGCTTTGTATGGTTGGTCACGAGATCTTCGACAGGCCCTCAAGTGATCCTCTTCGTCTTTCTGCTGTTTTAAAGCTCAATTACCCCAATACTTCCGACATCTCTACCAGTCTGGTGAACGGGACTGTCGAGAGCTTGGGTCCCCAACAAATCGATCCCATCTCGCTTGTAGCCTATGCTCAAAGCAAGTATGATTACACGATGATCCCCCAAGCCAACCACTCCTGCTCCTCTCTTCCATTCGAGGAGGAATCACTAAGTTTCGGGCCTACTTCAGTTTGTAGTCACCTCCTCCAGTATATGGGGGGTAGAACATTTCAGTTCGACTACGGCAGTGGCTGCACCGGTAGCAACTGTGGAACTCTAAACAGAAGCTTTGGGTTCTCCGCTGGATTCTTGTTCTTCGATACGATACAGTGCTCGGAGAATGGCCGGCTGCATCTCTACATCGGATTCTCCAATTCCAGTTATCTTCCATATGGTAGCCCAATGGTGTCTAAGACGTCCATGGTGGGTGAAGGGTATTGGGACCATGATAAGAATCGTCTGTGTCTCATAGCCTGTCACATCCTTGGAGGGAGTTCGCAGACGAGTCCCTCTGTTGGCGATTGCTCGATCGGACTGAGCTTATGGTTCCCAACTGTCATGACGCTGAGAAGACGCGACGTGGTTGGTCATATGTGGAGGAGTAACAAGAAGAAGAGTGACACTGGCTACTTCGACATGGTCTCGTTCCACCGGTCGGGTGGGCGAATGGCCACGATTCCCGGGCTGAGATATAACTACACCCAAATGGATTTTGTCAGCAGGTCTTGCAAGGTGAGAAATGGCAGCACACAGTCGAGCGAGGAAAGGTATCCTGATGGAAGATCTTCCGGCGACATGCGGTTCAGTTTCGAGGCGGAGGATACCGGCGGCCGGCGTGGTTGGGGGCATGGTAATGTCTTTTCTATAGGCGACTTGGTTTATGGTGATGATTTCTACGTCACGATATCGGAGACGGGAAGCTTAGCGGCTGCAGCTGACTTGGACGAGAAGAATCAGAGTGTTCGGAACGTAAGCTACGCCATGAGCTATCATATGTACTCTGCTTCCGGTGAGGCGAACGAACGGTTTGACATTGTTGCTGCAGAGGGGATATACGATGCTGGAAATGGAACACTCTGCATGAAGGGATGTCGATCTCCGACGTTGGGCACCAAAATCCAAACAGCAATTGACTGTGAGATCCTAATCAATATCCAGTTTCCCCCTCTCAACTCGAAGACGGAAGAGCGTATCGAAGGCACCATCAGCACCACAAGGAGCAAGCAGGACTCTCTGTACTTTGACCCTATAAAGTTATCTTCTCGGCATATTTACGCAGCACAAATAAGTGATGCGAGCTGGAGGATGGATGTCGAAATCGTCATGGTCATTATCTCTCTCACGGTGTCGTGCATTTGCATTGGGTTGCAGACCTTCCATGCCAAGAAGAACCGTGACGCCCTGCCGTCCATGTCGACCACCATGCTCGATGTTCTTACCCTTGTCTACGTGATTCTTCCGGTGCTGAACTTTGAAGCCTTGTTCGCGAACCGCAGTCAGTATGGCACTCTACGTCTGCGGAGCGGTGGGTGGCTCGACGTTCATGAGGCCATCGTGAGGATCTTATCCTTGGTAGCTCTGCTCCTCTCCTTACGCCTGCGTCGAATGGCGTGGTCCGCGAGGTCATCGGAGGAGAACAAGGGTTACCGCGTCGCAGAGTGGACGACGCTCAAGCTGTGCTTGCCGCTCTACTTCGCCGGGGCGCTGCTCACTTGGCTCATCAGCTCAAGGCACCAGTCGGAATTCAGCAGGCAGCGACACGGTTCTCGCTGGGAGGATTTGGTCCCTTATGCCGGCTTAGTGCTCGATGGATTTCTGCTCCCTCAGATCGTTCTTAACGCCTGTCGGAACTCCAAAGAGAAGAAGATCCTGACGCCTTTCTTCTACGTCGGAATCACAATCACCCGAGCTTTGCCTCATCTGTACGACGCTTATCGCTCTCGCAGTTATGCCCCACGCTTCGATTCATCGCACATCTACGCAAGTCCAGACGGAGATTTTTACTCGCTGGTGTGGGATGTCATCGTTCCTTGCCAAGGTTTGCTTTTTGCAGCGGCCATATACCTTCAGCAGCGATTTGGTGGTGGTTGTCTTCTTCCCCAAAGATTCAGAAAGCTTGTGGAGTACGAGGCAGTTGCAGTGGTTGCTCTTTAGCCCTTCATCTGTCGACTTCCAAGTCTATGAAATGTAGCAGTATGGTGCGGTAGTAGTAAGTCAAGTCTTGTGTCGACTTCCAAGTCAAACACATCTCTCTCCCTCGTTGTTCCTGTGGTAGCTTTCTTCATGCATCGACTTGCCCACCCCCATGATCAAGTGTGATGAAAGACTATTCTTCTTCCGCAGATATATAAGGCTTTCGTAGACTAAGAAGACTTCAGATTCATCGTTGCATGAGTTTTATTGTGGGTGAAGAATGTGGAGGATGATTACCTCCGAGAAACAAAACGCGAGGCAAGTATCTTTACGTACAGTTCATGCAGACGAGAACGTCGACTCCTCGGTCTTGAACTCTTCACCATCACCATGCGCTTGCACCTGCTCCTTTCGAGCTTTCTCATGGTTCACCACCACCATCTGAAGCTCGCCGGGACTCGCCGACCCGGTATGGTCTCGCCCGACTCGAAAGGCCCACAGATCAAGATGCTGTCCTCGTCGGAACTTGTTGTCCGCCACCAGCCTCCCGTAATCGTCGCCCATGATGCGGTAGTAACCCTCGGATCCAAGCCTCTTCAGTGTCAACGCGTACGTCCTTCCCAGTCGATCCAAGGTTCTCGTCCTCAACCCAGCGCCATTCGTCAGCTCGATCTTCTCCCCCGGGGTCATCATGCCCTCGAGAGCCGGCAAAGCCTTGGAGAGCAGCAGGCGGTGCTGTTTCTTGTCCCTGTCGCTCTTGGTGATCTCCTTCTGGAACACACGGACGGGTCCGGCAATGGCGTGCAGCGGCAGCAGCGACGAAGGGAGTTGGGCGGACAATTGGCAACGAAAACCAGGAAAGAAGTCGCTGTACCTTTTCTTCCTCTTTTTGAGAGGTAAAAGAGACTCGTCGATGCCATCGTGGAATCTCCTCTTCCTCTTCATGAGTAAGAAATGCGTACCTGCAAATATCGTAACACATCAAACTCTCCTTCTCTCTCTCTCTCTCTCTTTCTCTCTTTATATATAAATAAATGTATATATATATATATATAGAAAAAGAGAGAGAGAGAGAGAGAGAGAGAGAGAGAATAATAGAAATTAATTCAACTTCAACTCGGATTCTTAATCTTCCAAAGAACAAAATAGTATTTGAGAGAAGTCTGGGGAACATAATGTTACACAGTATGGGTGGGCACTTGGTGAATGTGACGTACGGCATCACCTGCTTGTTTGACTCAATAAAAGTCAACTGTTGGATTATTATAAATGTCGACCGAAGAGTGATATATTCCTTAGCAAAAATGAATGATAAGGGAACATGAATGACTACAGAACGAGGGAAGAGAAGAACAAAGTATTCGAACAATTAACATTCTTGATTCGACTTGGATGAACATAAAAGCATTGGACGTGCTCTTGTTTGGTGTCAAGGAAATGGCCGAGAGTAGTCCGGTGGTGTGTTTGTTCTCGAGTTGGAAGTAGATAGCGTTGGAAGTAAAAAAATATTAATCGATTCGCTTCTCTCTGTTAAGGTCGGTCTGTGTTTTTGGCAAATAGGAATCAAATTACTTGAAGAACAAGAAATCCAAGCATAAGAATACTTCTATGCAGAAAAAAGAACTCAATTTAATTGTTCTATAAATAAGTATGAGAATACTTCTATGCCAAGGAGAAAAAAAAAACTCAATTTAGTTGTTCTATAAATATCTTATCTTATGTATTTTAAGGTCTAATGCCAAAAGGATTAATCTATGGCAATAAAAGGGGGAATAATCCTATCTTTTTTTGTTTGTAGAAAGCTAGAAATGGAAGTCGGTAGACTCACCCTCCATTCCATCAGAATTCTTCTTCTTCTTCTTCTTCTTCTTCTTCTTCTTCTTCTTCTTCTTCTTCTTCTTCTTCTTCTTCTTCTTCTCCTCCTTCTTCTTCTTCTTCTTCTCCTTCTTCTTCTTCTTCTTCACGATGATGCTATGCTTTTGCCAGTTTGGAGCATCGGATCACGTCGCTACGAACGAAATCGGTCTGATGTTTCATATATTTATATATATTTTTTAATAATTAAAATATACATAAAAGTTGAATGAATTGATTTAGTTTGATTAAATTAAATCAAAATTTTGATCCAATTAGAGTAACACTCTTTAAAAAAAATATATGGAAAAATCACTATAAATATCTTTTAAAAAAATAAATATAGAAAGAATAAAAGAGTCAATAATGTTACGATACAAAGACAAAACTCCTCCTAACGACAATCTCTAAGAAAGTTAAAAAGAGTATAAGCTGAGAAGTCTTCTTCCATTGTAATATATTAGTCTATTACAATCTGCTATCAACGTTATCAAGCTTCAAACAAGAGTAAAAATGATGAAACATCTTATTGATCCATATGCCTCAATCAATATAGATGTTTAGATATTTCAACGATATAACTAAAAATAAATTTTTAAAATTTAAAAACTATTGCTTTTCTAATGAGCTTGATTCAGACTGATTAATCGAATAAAATAAAAAAAATATCCTTTCAAGCTAAAAAATTATTTATAATCTTTAAAACTAAGTTTTTGATAAATCAATTCAGATTTGATTTAGTTTTTCGATTCGATTTGAACACATTGCATGATTCATAGATCATTTCCTACTTCTGAAGAATTCATCCGTTGTGACACTGTCATCCTTTGCAAGATATTGTCCCCATCTCATTTAATGACTCTTCGCCGTCTCTAACACAACAATTTTTTGGTCCGTCCGTCGTGGGGACAAATACAACTCATGCTCTTTGACCCCCATGCTGTCATTTCTTTTTCCTTTTCAATTATACTATGGCTATCATTGATTTCGTTCATGAGAAACATGTTCCCTACATGAATGCAAGGGGTATACACTTACATTTGTCAATTAATATGTCATCAGATTTCGTATTTATCGAAGTCTTACGTATTAGATTAAACTACTTCTATACTCGATTTTCTTATGTAATTGTTAGTGTAAATCTTTCGTGTCCGCGCCCAATCTACGCCTTCGTATCTGCTAAATGGGTATGGTTGGTTCTGACCCGTGCACGCTAGCTCATCTACATCGGTCTCATCTGGAGAGGGGGGGGGCGGATGGTGCTTGGTCGGACTGAGAGGTCTTCGGATTCAGCTAGGGTCTACAATTGATGCCGACACCTCGGGTCGGTCTCCACTTTCGGTGAGCTCGGGTCGGGGAGCAATGTTTGCACCTCGGATTGGTCTTCGCTTCTTGCAAGAAGGCCGGGTCGGGGGGCTCCCGACGAGGCCTCTCAGACAATCAAGTTAGGGGTTTGTTTTAAAGTTTGCGATCCCCCTGCTTCGTAGAGGTATATGAGCTTTTATAATGGGCGTCAAAGGTCGCTCGTACCTGATATCTTTAATGCTATTATTGCTTACCATACCATCGTACGTCTCCATATCGTCCGCGGTCCTGGCAGCATGGTGTGCATTTCGCTTACTGCAATTGTGACGAGTTGACCTTACACGTGTCAAATCAGCCATATAGTCACTTGATTCGTCATGCCTGTGTCAGATCGACTTCACCGTGTCGGATCGATCGTACTATGTCAAATCGATCTCGTCGAAAGCTTAGTTATCCAAGAGTGAGGGATGTGACAATCAGATCAATATTTGTCATATCAGTAATAGACACATATAACATATCCTCCTCCATGAACTCAACCCCAAAAATATATCAAGGCAAAGGACGACGAGAGACATGAACATGATGCAATTATGAGGGATCGATGATGATTCCTTATGGAAAAGACACACGATAAGATGGAGATTACGAAAATAAATGGCATTCCACTTGAAAAAAACCGTACATGATTTCTTTAATAATCTCCACAAGTTAAGCCAAGAGGTGGATGACTTCCTCCTTGGGATTGGACTCCATCCAAATTCCCAATTAATAGGTTGTAATATACGACCCAATTATGCCAATACCAAAATAGAAGGGCGCACATCCTTCTATTACGTCATCGAATAAGGACTGTCTTTAACGTAATATCTTAAACTAACCACAAACAATTAATTAATCTCCATTGAATGAACTAAAAAAATCCACAACTGCGGCTATATTATATATATAATATTGATCGTAGAGCTATTTACTTCAGTTACGTAGATATATATCGTAAAATATTCCTTATAGTTAAACCAATTATAGAAAACCCACAAAGCTACAATGAGACCTTAGTCTTTATGTTGGTCCGTATTGGAGCAACTCTATCTAAGATTTTTATGCATGCGAGCTCAAGTCAAGTCAGACATCACACTTCTAATACATCAAATATATAATATATACACACTTCTAACTTGTAGTTTAAGTTGAATGGTTGGAGTCATTAGGTTGAACCATAAGCATTCACTACATTATGACCGATCGATGAACGTTGATGCATGGAGCCCACTGCAGTCAGTGATACCACGTTCTACTCTTCGTCCTCAAGCTTCGGTCTTTTATATATATATATACACACTCTCATCTTCTTTTACGCCTTCCATTAAGGAAACTTGAGAGAGATGGAACGAAGCTATCGATCACAAATGAAACATAACACCACACGGCACTTAATAATGATATTACACGGCCTGCTTGTCCCCTTGGAGAAAGCATAATGAGAGGAACCAAGACATAGTTACGTACAGGAGAAAGAGAGCAAATTGACGAAGAGACGATAAAGAATAATAAATCAAGGAAACACTGGGTGCGCGGTGGTGGCGACGTGGTGGAGGAATGATCGGTTCGGGAGGCTGGTGGTTTATATCAAGCCTTGGCGGGGTCAGCCGCGGGCTCCGCCGGCTTCTCCGTCTCCGGGGAGGGGTCCGAGGGAGCTGGGTCGGCCGGAGCAGGTGCCTCCTCCACCTCCTCTTCAGCCTCTTCTTCCTTCTTGATCTCCTCCGGTGTAATCTCCTTGCTGGTGCTCTCGACGGCCGGTTCGGCGGGAGCAGGCGGCTCCTCTGCGGGGAGTAAGGTGGACACCTTCTCGAAGAGGAAGATGACGGGACCGGAGACGAGGCCGGGGCCGCACTTGGCGGCAGCCTCGCTCACCGGCTTCGAGCCAGGGAACTCTGCGCAAGCATCTAGTCTCATCACAAGCCCTTCCGCTATCACCTCAAAACAACTATAACATACGTGACAGAGAAGGCATTACCGATCTTCACCAGTTCCTCGATGAACTTGATCACAACAGTTGATTTCTTCTTCAGTCCTGACCCCGTCGGTTTCTTCACCAGAGTCTGTCGTCATCCAAAGCAAGTCTTTGATACACAAGTCTGTGAATAACATGAGGATGAGGCCAAGATCGACAAACCTTGATTTCAACAGCAGAAGCTTCGTAGATCTCCACAACTTTGGGCTGCAGTTCAGTCTTCTTCTCTTCGAACTCCTTGCTGATGTCCTCCTAACCAAACAAAGGACCCAGTAGAGATCAGATCAAGTAGAAGGGAGAAGAAGAGAAGAGAAGAAGAAAAAGAGAAACAGAACCCCATGCACCTTCGATTCGTCGAAGGACTTGCATGCCTCGGCGGCGGCAGCCTTCTTGCCGTTCCTGTCAAACACCTTCTTGATCGTCGGAAGGACCTTAGACTTCCAGTAATTCACCATCTCTGCCCACTTACTCTTCTCCTCTTGCTCTCCTGTTTGCTCAAATCACAAACACCTGTGTCTCCAAAAGAAGAAGAAGAAGAAGCAAACATGACCACACGACTAAACTATATGAGACCAAATGATCGGTAAAGAAAGGAGGAGAAGACGTACTATGAAACTTGCGTCTTCCTTTCCACTCCGCTCCTCTGCCTTTCTTCTATGCCTACGATCACCAATGTATAGTATGGACGAAAACAAAGAGGAGAGCGGAGCCATGTGCTTGCCAGGGAAATATACAAGGACAACCCACCAAATCACCCTTGAATGGTTGTTAAATTACTTTTTTACCCTTACTACAGCTTAGGTAAAAAGACCGCATATATGGAATATGGAGGGTATTTTAGTCCTAAAAGCAGGGATCACCGGCTCAGGAGAAGGGTACAGTGGGGAGGTGACAGCTGGAGGTCGCACTCGCCTATTGTCCTCGTGTGCCACCGCCGTCCGCCGAGACCCCGTGGGAAACGCAAACACGCGACGCGAAACGGGAATCGTATCGAGGGGTGGCAGAAACCGGGGTTTGTCGCTTTGGGCCGCGGGGCCCGTTGGGGAGCGGGTGTTGGTGGGCCAGGCAGCCGTATTGGTGTCTCCTACGCACCACGTGGCTTCGCTGGCTCGGGGGCACACAGATCGGCCCTCCGTCATCTTTATCCCACTTAAAATAATATTTTTTTGTTTTTCAAATCCCTTTTGGGGTCACCAGGGTGTCATTTTTTGGACTTTTTTGTGGGTATATATATATATATATATATAATAGGATTCTGATTTCAAAAGAAATTTCCTTGAGATATTTTAGGATTCTGATTAGGTTTTGTTTCAAGTATTATGTTTTTTAATGGTCTCCATGGAGGTTTTCATTTCACCTAAACATGGTGACATATATTTATTAGATTTCCATGGATTCAAAAATGTTTTGTTTTATGTATTAAGCTTTTCAGATGATAATATATCTCTGTTTTTACATTACAATGCAAGAACCCAAGGAAGTAGTCTTTGTCATCATCATCATTGGATGTGAAACGGGCCATGCTTGGAATCATTGTGATGGATGATGTTTAGATCTTTGCCCAAATAAGTTCTTTTTTTTCATTTATCCAATTACTTACTTTTCGTGCAATAACGTGAGATGATATAATAAATACCTATCAATTTTATTATATTACATATAAAATCACCATATTCATTAAATCCAATTCATTCGCTAATATAATAGGGGGTAGTGTTAATTGATAGAGAATATTTTGACACAACTCACGGTCACTAGTCGACTAGCAACCTGGCATATGTGTATAGTATAGGTTCTAGAATGACATAACAAGCCCAGTAACGATATGTGATTGATCTTGTGCTGCTCCAGGATCATATAGGATAGCATCACATGACATGGAATCAGACGGGTCGATCACCCAGAACATCAATGACCATTAATGACTCATGTACCATCGATCTATTGTGAAAGATATATATATCGATCCCTTGATCATCGAAGGGGATCAAACTTTGGATACCCAAAAAAAGACCTCAAACTAATTTACTCTTTAGAGGATCAAGTCGAAAAGTCTCTTCCTCGATATTGACTTATTATGCAAGACCTCAACCTCATTCCTTCAAGCCTCCTACCTTTTAAGATTCACATGGATGATCTTATGATCTCGGGATAGGACCACAACATGTAACACTCAACACCAATAACTCTTATAATAATTATGAACATAAATTAAATGCACAAGTGGTATGATAGAGTTGCAGTGACTCAGATGCCCAAATTGATTCAAGGTATAACATGAGAGCGATACAGATTTTTAATATCTAAGAATAAGGTTTCAATTTACATAATAACGAGGGAAATTTCTTGGAACGAATACTATTTAAATTAATTATTGTTCAATGCGTTGAGTGATGCGGTGACTCAACCATGGGCTCTTGGGGAATGGGTCGAGTCAGGCCGCGACCCAACCACGGTTTCTTTTGGATTTACCTTTCACCTGAGTTAATGTTTTCCACGTGATGCCGCAGGCCAATAATAATGTGATGTCTTCTTAGCAGACCCGGATCCGACTTGTAGCTCTAAAGCCCCCAAGCATGGGGAGCAGCCCAAAAAGGGTGCTCCTCCCACAACCCAAAACCACTAATGGAGCAAACAGGTCCGGGGCTAATGCTCCGTTCCCCGTCATCCGACCCGTATCGGGTGGGCGCTCAAAGGTGGAGCTCCCTGTGATGGGCACCCTTCGCATCCTCACCCTCCATCTCGATCCAACGGCCACGATGGGGTCCCGGGAAAATTTCGAAAGACGTACACTTATACGTAGACATGGGGCGATACAGATCAGAGCACGAGATTTCCCAGGCGGTACCCGCTTCGCTTACCTGCCTCGAGGACGTGGGACCCATCACTGCGTGACGCCTTCGGTGATCAAAGGCGGGCATGAGAGACACGAGTGGGGAGAATACTTGAATACAAGACTGAAAAAGCGACGACTGCTTTCGGGGCAGGGGACGCGGTCATAAGCTGCCAACGGCCTTTGTGATGGTTAGATCTCAGCCCTTCGTCCCTTATCATAGCCCACACGCCGCTCCTCTCCCCTCCTCTCGCTATCCTCCCTTCGCTTCCGTCTCTAATCTCCTCCTCCTCTGTCTCTCTTATCTCCAATGGCGACCTTCGCTTGTTTGTCTCAGTAGACGGGCCAAAAAGGAAGAGCAAAGTCTCTTTTTCTGTCGGCAGAACGAACGCCGGGTCGTGTGAATTCGTGGAGCCCTCTGTTCTTCCAGGTGCCTTTTCATTCATGAGCTTGAGAATACTGTCATCGTAGTATCCATCAAAGTGTTGGGTGTTGTTTATTATTAGAATTAGAACACCGGCCTCCATTCATCGAAGCTAATGGGTTGGTGTTCGATGCTTTTTTATCTTTCCGAAACCCAACGCATTAGTGGTCGAGGAATACTAATATATTGACGATGCAGAGATAAGGGGAAGCGAGTGGAGCGGGGCGGCCGCATGGCACCCAAGGGCGGTCGAGGAAAGGGCAAGGGCGACAAGAAGAAGAAGGATGAGAAAGGTCAGGATTGCGGTTGCCGAGAGAAATCTTTTTTGGGCTGCTATTTTTGTTGTCATTAGTTTTCATTCTTGTCTGATGACTAACTCGTTGTTATTGTCGTTGTTGCTGCTCTGCTAGTTCTGCCTCTGGCCGTGGACATCACAGTAAAGCTCCCGGATGAGTCTCATGTCATCCTCAAGGTCTGTGCGTGCTCTTCTCATCTACATCTTTCTCCCTGTTTCCCAAGATTAAGACTGAAGAGGAACAGACGACGTTACATGAAATCTATGTGAAAAGGAAAAGAAATGAAGAAACTGGCATGCATGTGTGACACACCGGGAATAGAATTTACTGTTCTGTGAGTAAAAGATAAGAAAGGTTGCATCCAGGAAGGAGGCATGGGAGGCAATGTTTTCCTCGGGTGTCCATGGCTTCTGATTCCTCTGGGAGTAATAGCACTACTTGGTCTCTACCTCTGTTGACATGATTCCTATGGTCCCTCATGAATCCATTAGTCTGGTGGGGAACAAAATCAACCAACCTCCTGCAGTTCCATGAATGCAAGTTCCCAGCATTTAATGAGAACTGGCGCAGAACTGCTTGTTGCATCAGAAGGGATGTCCATTCCTCTGGATTCTGTTCAATGATTGAGGCTTCTCTTTGCCATTTTAGGCTGAGAGTGGATAATCTGGCAAAAACCATGACACTGATGATGGTCTTCACCATGAAAAGCAATCTGCAAGCTTTCCTTGTGCTGGTTCTTTTGTTTCTTGTATAACTCGTCAGTGGAAATTTGCAGGGGATATCGACCGACAAGATCATCGACGTTCGGCGGCTGCTCTGCGTCAACACCCTTACGTGCCATATCACCAATTACTCCCTCTCCCATGAGGTACACATGAGCTCCCTACCCCCTTTGCTTCTTTCTACTTTCTCTTCTTGACTAAGACTAAGCAATGGAGAATTAAGGGAAAAAGAAAAGGTTGTGATTAGATTGTCCACTCTGAACGAGGATAGGGACTTCAGAAATCGAATGGTTGATGAATTCTTGGGATGAGGGTGACATGATCAAGCAAGCCAAGGAAAAAGGAGTAGTGACCTGTGGCTTGCAAGTTGTGGCAATGTCGCACTTGGAAAAACTGGGAGTACCGACGAGCCTTCGTGGGTAGGACGGCGAGATTTAGCTGAGGTTTGGGTGGAGAAGAGAAACACTTCGTTCTCCGATGTTGACGTTCATCAAGAAACACACCATCTCCACCTTACAACTCTTTTTTTCTTTGGTTTTCAGAGAATTTGATGTTCTGATAACATTAGATCCTTACCTATTCATCCGAACCTTCGATAAATGAATAAAATATGTTTTTGATCTTTGATATATAATGTTTCGTAAATTGTATAGATCCTAAAACAACAATAATTTATAAACATTTTTTGGCCTTTTGTTTCAGGTAAGAGGTTTGAGATTGAAGGACTTCGTCGACGTCATGGTGCTGAAACCGTGCACTCTCACTCTGGTTGAAGGTAAACACAAATTAAATATTGATAGAAAAAAAAATTATGCTACCAATATATTTTTTTTATGCTCCCAAATTCCTTATGTTTTTTTTATATTCATTAATAGGGTATTTGTACTTATAAATTTAAAATAATGAAACAAGTATTAAATAGACAAACCGTTAAAGTTGATATAAAGGGTATTAATATAAGTATATATAGTTAACTTTTTGAGTTTTTAGAGGTGTTGTGTGTGTGTGTATATATATATATATATATATACAAATGCTAATTGTATAGGGCTATATATGTAATTTTAACTAAATATAAGGATTTCGTTGAAAATTTTCTTGCGGGAGCAGAGGACTACGACGAAGAGCGTGCGGTGGCGCACGTGCGGCGCCTCCTCGATCTCCTCTCCTCCACCACCTTCTTCGGTCCTCCGCCGTCCCCGACTCCGCAGGCGACGTCGCCCAAAGATGCCCCATCTGAGTCAGGCTCCGCCGCGGTCTCCAAGGTCCGCAAGAAAAGCGGCGTTGCCGGAGCCGGCGGGAACCGGAAGACCTCGCCGGATGACCAGGGCCAGTCCCAGCCGAAGTCGCCGCCACAGTCGCCGGCGGCAGCGGCTAAGGATTCGACGGCCGACCTAGATGCGGAGATGAGCGGGGCGTGCCCTCGGCTCGGCGCCTTCTACGAGTTCTTCTCCCTCGCCAATCTCACCCCTCCCATCCAGTGTGAGTCCAGTCTTACCCTTCCCTCTCTTTTCGGTCATGTTTTTCCTGAATCTTGGTCGAGAATTTCGCTTGCATCCTGATCACGAATCAAGAGAATTTCCTTCTATTTCCCTGTTTTCTTGATCGATTCGTCTGCTGCAGTTATGAGACGAACAACGAATCTTAGGCAGGATGAGCGTCCTTCCGACGATCATCTCTTCTTCCTCGAAGTAGGTCTTACTATATTCTTTTTAACGTTTTATCCGTGAATCTTATCGCTAATTTTTTCTTTTGGTTGATACTGGATCTGAAATTGAAGGTGAAGCTATGCAATGGGAAGCTTGTGATCGTCGAGGCATGCTCCAGGGGATTCTACAGTCTTGGGAAGCAATGCTTGCTTTGCCACAATCTTGTCGATCTCCTGAGACATCTCAGTAGAGCATTTAATAATGTCGGCCTACAATTCTGGCTATGTTTCGCTTCTTCCATTAAATCTTTTGCTATTTCAGAAATTGTTAGAACTTAGAAGTAACAATCCTACAACATTTTGATTTCGATATTTTTTCAGCATGAATTTTTTTTTTTGTGGCATTATGCATTTGTTGCTAAGTTCTAGCAAAGTGCTCAACTCTGTGCTGTGTGGTTTACAGGCTTATGAAGATCTCATGAAAGCCTTCATGGAACGGAACAAGGTTGGTTTGTTTCTTGTATAGTGTAGCGGATTCAGGAGCTTCTAATATGTTTCCATGTGGTTGATTCTTACTGATGTTTACTTAGTTATTCCTTATTTCCCTCTTTGACTGAAACTATGAGCTTATTGGTGTTCCTTGTCGACACTTAGTGTTGAAAATTGAACTAGTTTTTTTGTAATGACAACTTGCTTCTGTGATTTAATATGGATCATCTTTGGCTACTTGATAACTTCTGCAATCTCTTCATGCTTAATCTGAAATATTTGATCATGTGCATCTTGACAAATCAAGTGAATCTTACAGAATGGCCAATTTATAATATCACAGGATTTTTTAGATCAAGTTCACTTTAGTTTTTCCTTTCTCAGGCCAAAGTGGCATGTCTTAGTTGGAAAACTTTTCAGTTGCTTAAAAAAGAAGAAAGCTAGGGCCCAGATGTGTTTGCCTAAAAAGAAAGTTGCAAACATAATTTTTTGTTGTTGTGTTTCTTGATTCTTGTAGGTATATTAGTTTAATTTTCTTAGAATGTGTCATGTTATTCATTTCCACATCTAAATCTTGAGCTTGTGCATATCTTTGTTATGGTACATTCTAGCTAGTTGGTTGTTGAATGCATTCAGGTGACTAAGAGTGCCCTATTATTTGCAGTTTGGAAACCTGCCTTATGGATTTCGTGCAAACACATGGCTTGTGCCTCCAGTTGCTGCTCAGTCACCAGCCACATTTCCTTCCCTTCCTGCTGAGGATGAAACATGGGGAGGCAATGGAGGTGGTTGGTTTCAGGACAGTAGAAGTGATATGATGCCTTGGGCAAATGAGTTCCTTTTTCTTAAGTCCATGCCATGCAAGACAGCAGAAGAGAGACAAATCCGTGACAGAAGAGCTTTCCTGCTTCATAGCCTATTTGTAGATGTTGCAATACTAAGAGCTGTTGCAGCTGTAAAGCAAGTTATGGATGAAAGAAAAAATGCAGCTACAGTCTGGGCAGATGAAATCTTGCACTTTGAGACAGTGGGGGATTTTAGCATCACAGTCACTAAAGATGCTTCAGATGCAAGCTGTAAGGTGGATACAAAGATTGATGGAAGTAAAACGACTGGTATTGATGCCAAACATCTCACTGAGAGGAACTTGCTAAAAGGAATCACATCAGATGAAAATACAGCAGCTCATGTATGGAATTTTGATCTTTTAAAGAAACTCTACCACGAAACTGTCTTGACTTTGACATTATGTTTTGTTTTATATGTTTAACATCAGTTGACAAATTTGTGGCTTGACATTAGTTTCTGTTTTTTATATTTTTATTGTTAGTGAACAAATTTGTGGCTTTCAACTGCAGGATATTGCCGTGTTGGGGGTTCTTAATGTGCGATACTGTGGTTATATTGCCGTTGTGAAAGTCAAGCATCATGAGAAAAGCAAATTGGATTTACCTTTGCAAGGTGTTGAAATTAAGGATCATCCTGAAGGGGGTGCAAATGCTTTGAACGTTAGCAGGTAAATAGCCACAATTACATACTCTGATTTCATTAATATAAAATAGTTTTTGCATACTTCATTTCATTGAAGATATTATTTGTTATTCCAGTCTGAGAATGCTACTTCACAAAAGCCATACACCAAGAGAGAAAAGATTATATAATCATCTACAGAGTTCAAGGCATGAGGAACTCTCTGCAGCAAAAAAAATTGTGGAGAAATTGTTGAAGGATAGCCTAGTGAAGCTTGAGGAGGAGGAAGCTGAATGCAATGTTTCGGTAAGATGGGAACTGGGAGCTTGTTGGATACAGCATTTGCAGGATCAGAATAATGGTGACAAAGACAAGAAACAGGCTAGTGAAAAAGACAAAAAACAAACTGCGACAAAGACAAAAAGTGAGATAAGAGTTGAAGGCCTTGGGAAGCCTCTTAAAATTCTTAAAAACCCAAAAAAGAAACCAGATTCTGATGAAGAAAAGACTTTAACAATTGACAGGAAATTATCTGATGAGATGCATGAAAAACAGAATACGAAGTTGCCTCTCAAGGAACCTAAGGTAGAAAGCAAAGAAACTGAGAATTCTTGCAATCTCAAAGATTTGTTACCTGAACCTGTATATACAAGGTTGCTAGAATCTAATACTGGACTTCATTTGAAGGTATGCACAAGTTACATGAATATATGCAAGTTATGCTTTATTTCAGGTGGATGTTCTGATTTTTCTACTGCTATCTCAGGTGTTGATTATCAGTTGCAAATTCATGTCTTACTATTACAGAATTAGTAAATTTGTTTGTTTATTTTAAACTTTCAGTTCTGTTGTACATATGTACACTTATCTAGGCTATGTATTATTAGTTAGTTCCTGGCTATATCACAATTACTACTAAATAACATGTAAATTTGTCTCTGTGTGTATCATCTTAACTTACATAAAAACATATATTAAGATTACAATTAATTTGAAGATGAGAAGCTGATCTATTCTCATGATCAGTCTCCACAGGAACTAACTGAGATGGCAATGATATATTATGATGAAGTTGCTCTCCCAAAGTTGGTATGCCTGAGTACAATTTTGTCATATTTAATTCATTATGTTCTGTTTTAGTATGGAATGATGATCAAAGACTATTACTTGTACCTTGGCATGTTTTCAGGTCTCGGATTTTGGGTCATTGGAGCTATCACCTGTTGATGGTCGTACTCTAACTGATTTCATGCATACAAGAGGTCTAAGAATGCGCTCTCTTGGGCAAATTGTGAGTCACCTTTAGCTTGAAGAGGATGAATATATCTTTACTTTCACAAAGTATTTTTCCTAATTATATTAAATGCGATATTATGTACAATATCTGTCAGGTCAAGCTTTCAGAAAAGCTGTCTCATGTTCAGTCACTCTGTATTCATGAGATGATAGTAAGGGCTTTTAAGCATGTTGTAAGAGCTGTGATTGCTGCTGTTTCTGATACTGGAGATTTATCTGTATTGATAGCTGCAACACTTAACATGCTTCTTGGGCTTCCTGATTCTGGTGTTTCACATTCTGCTATACGTGTGCACTTTCTAGTCTGGAGATGGCTTGAAGTATTTCTAAGAAAGCGATATAAGTGGGAACTTACAACCTCAAACTATAATGATATAAGAAAATATGCTATTTTAAGAGGGCTTTGTCATAAGGTAATGATCATTTTTCATTCCTGTAAATGATATTTAATTTTCCTTTTATCTTACATGTTCAATTTTCTTAGGTGGGAATTGAATTGGCACCCAGAGACTTTGATATGGATTCAAATTTCCCCTATGACAAATCAGATATCATCAGCCTTGTACCTGTGCACAAGGTAAAGCTGCTAAGATTGTCTTATTTGAAATTTGTTATCTACCATAATGTATCTTAGATTCTTAGTGCTTTTGAATCTTTTGCAGCATGTTACATGCTCATCTGCAGATGCACGACAACTTCTAGAATCTTCGAAAATGGCTCTTGATAAGGGTAAACTTGAAGATGCAGTCAACTATGGGACAAAGGTAATTCTTCATAAGATATGTACAGGTTAACTTCTTCTTAAAAGACCTTTTTTTTCTCTTTCATTTGCTTTTGGTATGAAGGTGTAGTTGGATGCAGGCTTTGGCAAAATTAATTGCAGTCTGTGGTCCTTATCATCGGATGACTGCTGGAGCCTACAGTCTTTTAGCTGTTGTTCTCTATCATACTGGCGACCTTAATCAGGTAGCTTTCAGATATTTGTGTCACCGAAGGCCATGGTTCATATGATATGGAGTATCTTATGATCTGTTGTGGGCCATGGTTCTCTCTTTTCTGATATCTTAAAAGTAACCTTGTTAAATGGTCTATTTGAGTAGGACTGAGCAGATCAATTATGTTTTGAGCGATCCAATGTCAAAAATACACCATTATGGACAATTTAAATTTGCCAAGTCCAACGATCTGAAATTTGGAGAAATAATGTAAAGTTCATGTCATGGGTGATTATGTTCCGAGTAATTGACATGTAATTCTGTTGGAAATTTAGTTGGTAGCTAATTTATGCCTTGGATAAGTGCATGCAGTACCATTAGTGGGTCACTAGCTAGAAACAGATCAAAGAGTGATAAGCCACAGTTCAATATTTTAATACAGCATTTGTGTTCCCAACTTGTGTCCTCTTTTAGTAGATCAATGTCTAATTCTAATTGGATTTATCTTTTTTTTTAATGGCTTTTGCAAAGAACTAAATCGAGTTAAACCATGAAACAGTATTCTACCACTATAGTTTCTTACACTAAGTTGAATGTTATAATCTGCTATATGGTGTTTTTTACTATTTAAGATTTTCTATATCAGTTAAATTATTAGGGATGACTTTTAGGAACTTTCTATTATAAATTTTGAACCTGTGCTCCTGTCTGTGGCTGGGATTATACTAAATTGTTGCAACTTTTAGGCCACAACTTATCAGCAGAAGGCATTGGACATAAATGAGAGGGAGCTTGGATTGGATCATCCAGATACAACGAAGAGCTACGGCGACCTAGCTGTTTTTTACTACAGGCTTCAACATACTGAATTGGCTCTAAAGTAAGTTCAATTTTTATTTGTCATAGTATCAAATCTTAGTTAGATAGTGTTCTTTTGATTGGGAATTCTAATATCTTGAATTATTAGATAATCCATCTTTTGTTTCTATGATGACTTGAACACTGGTACTGTGTCATAAGATATTATTGCAGTGTCATATATTAGGATTCAAGGAGATATAAACTTAGAATTAGTGCCTCTTCTAGATAGGAAAAAAGAGAGACTTTAAGGCAGGTAATGGTCAAAATATTTTAACTAGGCTATTTGCATGAAATAATCTTGATGAATTAATACATAAAAAGTAGAATATTAAGTCTTGAATTCTTGATTACCAAAATGGTTTCACTTAAAAAAACATTCTTAGCATAATACTTGTAAAGTTAAGGAGAAAGCTTTTCTTTCACTATAAGAATTGAAAATAAGTTTGTAAGTTATTCAGCATGAATGCAATGATTCAGATATTTGTACAATTTGTTCATGGTATATCATACCTCCAAGCACATGTAAAAAAGGTCTACATGTCAGAAGCTATTTAATAATGTAAGCCTTCTAACTATGACAAAGAAAGCTTTATGATATTAATTAGTTAAGGATAGAGCTTTAAGCATACAAGGTTTGGAATTGGAGTACTATGACAATAAAGTATTAAGAAAAATTTGCATCTACATCTTTTCTTATGTTATTCTTTAAACGCTTAAAGAGTGACAAATGGTTTATCAAACTTATCAGCATTGTAAAATTTTGGGTTCCTCCAGTCCACTGTGACCATCTTATGATAGAGAAAAAACACATCAGAATTTTGGTTGGAGAAAGAAGATAGCTCCATTAATATCACATGATAAGTTATAACGTGGATTTAATAGCCAAATGATGAAGAAGAAGCTTAAAATTTTGAACACTTAATATCACATGATAAGTTATAACGTGGATTTAATAGCCAAATGATGAAGAGGAAGCTTAAAATTTTGAACACTTAGTCTTGTGGAAGGAGATCGAATAGGTTCTTATCATAGGCTTGTCAAGTGACTAGACAAATTTCATAAAGTTTCTCCCGTTTTTCTTAATCTAGGTGGGGAAAAAAATTTTATGGCTGTTGACAAAGGCCATTGTTCTGTTTTAGTCTCATGTGTGACATGCCTTGAGTGTTTTCTCTGTTTGATCATTGTTCACTTTTAGCTTGTGTTTTCAAGCACTGAGGTTTATATTCTTGATGTGTTATCATGAGGGTTGGTTGATATGACTGGTTAGACAGAGAATTTTTTTTTACATGCCAATGCAAAACTTACTATTCAAGCTTCCATGACACGTATCCGTCGTATGGTTTTGGTTATGTCTGCTCTATTATTATGCATATTAGCTAAAGTATGTGAAGATGACATTTTCTTCATGTTTTTTGCCATGAAGAATGCAGCTTAATTTTAGAACAATGGCTTTCTAGATTTAACTTTCATATTTACTTAATGTGTGCATAAAAGTTGAAACACAGAAACTTAACAGCAATTAAGCGTCTTACTCTACAGGTTAGTAGTGTTATGTTTTGGTGTTTGTATTGGAAATAATAAGCCAGGACCATGCTTCCAGTATATGTTATTTACCATCACCTTTAATTTTTCTCCTGTTAATTGTTAATCAGGTATGTGAAACGTGCGTTGTATCTTTTGCATCTTACTTGTGGACCATCTCATCCAAACACAGCTGCTACGTATATTAATGTGGCTATGATGGAGGAGGGCCTGGGAAATATACATGTGGCACTTAGATATCTTCATAAAGCTTTGAAATGCAATCAGAAGTTGCTTGGTCCTGACCACATTCAGGTTTGTTTTTGTTCTCAAATTCTGTTTCTTCTTGTGTCTCTTTATTTCTTAAGCAGTCATAACATTCTTTTAAGATAAGCAGTTGATGCTTATTGTAGCTAGGTGTTAGAAATCATGAACTATTAAAATAATTGGTTAATAAAGTCCCACAGAAACATTATTAATTACTTTGAGATGATAAGGCATGTATTACATAGCACCTTCCAGCTAGTTCACCCCTAATTTGCTCACCTAGTGACCTGGATAGTTAGGTGACCCTTATCTATTGACCTTCTGCAGTATGGGAGAGGGCTTTGCCAAAGAAGTATAAGTTAGCACGTTCACTTTTCAGTCAATCCATATAAATTAGGAGGAGCATCATTGGTCTGTTATCAAGGGGTTCAGTAATATGCTTCATTAGACAATCTCTGGAACCCGTTAGCCAAAGTTTGCTACACACATTATTATTCTGCCCAAGGTCTGCAATATTGACAGGTACCGCCCGGTACGGGCAGTACATACCGGTCCGGCCGTAGACCGGTATGTGGACCGCCCGCTACCGGGTGGTACCACTGATTGGTGTTGTTTCCGTCCCGTTACCATCAGAAATCGGCTGGCAATGGTCGATTTTAATCGTTGTCGACCGTTGTCAAGCGGTAATGGTCGATTTTGATCGTCGCCGGTCATTGTCGGGCGGTAACGGTCGATTTTGATCCCGATCCTCGCTCGCGTGCTTCTCGGCGCTTCACGGGAAGAATCTTCAGCGATCGTGGGGAGAAGGAATGATGCGATGTCGCTTCGGCGACGTTGCCTTTTTTTTATTTTTTAACTTTATTATATATATATATATATACACACACACACACACACACACACACATCGAGCGGTATGCCTAGGCATATCCTTGATATCGGCATACCATACCATACGTACTGAGCTGAGCTCGATACGTCAGGATGATTCTGCCCTACAAGAGTATACCATTCTCTTGGTCATGCAACCAAGATTTGTTATACGTAAGAAAATGGGACAGCAATTCATTCCTTTTTAATTTGTTACCTTGGGTTTGAACAAGTACATCAAGCAAAATTAGATGAGCTTAAAAACTATCCTGTGGTTGAGTAGAAAAGGTTTTAGGTTCTAAAAGAAAAGGATTGCTTTCATATCAAAGGTCATCCCAGATGACCTGGTCAGCCTAATACCTTAGCCAACTCATTCATTATATTTTCTCTCTAACCTCCTCTTTCCACTTAACATGAGAAAACAATAATTTCTAAGTTAAAAATGAACATTCCCTTTTGGATTCCGTATTATATTTTGAAACAAAGGTTACTTGACATATAAAAAGTTCAATATCTCCAAATGCATTCCATATCCATGTTCTAGTGGGACATCTAGTTTGACTCCTTTGTGACTTCTGAAATGTACGAGCCGTACCTTTCTACTTGTGGGGGCAAGGTTGCGTACATTGCCCCTCCCGGATATTGAACTAATGTGCGAGTGTTGACCGTTAGGCATCCTCTTTGTATATACACCTCCAATATTTATTAGAGCTCACTATCTTCCAGATACATCCAGGGGTACTTCTCGAACTCTTTATATTTATAAGTCACTATTTTATATTTTATTATCGATTGGGAAGAGCTCATTATTTTATCATTTTAATAGTTCATTGTTCTAGAAAGTAGATGGGGGTACACAAAGCATAGTCCATGGAATATAGATTTGACCATTACCTCTTACATTATTCTCTTTTCCTTACAAGTGTATCAATATAGAATTTTGTTCTAAAAGGTGTTTTACAATGTGCTGCACTAAGATGCTTGTCAACATTTTTTTTCTTCCCATCATTGATTCAGAACTATATATTTTCTTAAGCAAAAATATGAGAGTTCATTGTATACATGATTTGCTGCCACATACTCTGTATTGTATCTCACTCTTTCAAAATTTTCCTTGTTCCCATATCTTCATCTTGTTATATTCATTTCATTGCAAAACCAACACCAATTGTTTCCAACTATGTAAGGTAAAAAATTGCATCTCTGTCTTCTTGTGTTCTTGTATGGAGATGGTACACACACAGACATGATGTAGATGGACATACATAGGAACACTAAAATAATGGACACTGGTTTGTGTGCCTGTGGAATGGAGCATGGAAAGAAGTGGCAATTTTTTCTCAGAACAGTCTCTTTTTCAGAAAAAGAGCTGATACTAACTTGCCTTTTCAAATTATTCCTCTGATTGGCTCTCTTATGTTGACATGAAAGTTAATTTTTGGCAGATAAAAAACCTATCAACTTTATAGTATAATGATCATATCGTTTCCAGGTTTGCCTGTGATAAAATCTCATTGAATGATCTCACACTAACTATCTTTTAACTTTCGATGTCTGATGTAAGTAGTTCCATTATTATTCTTTTGCATTGGGTGGTAGACCTTATTTTGTTTTTATATGAAGAGTATTAGGTATATTTATGTATCTAATTTTCTACATTACATTAGACTGCAGCGAGTTACCATGCGATAGCTATTGCACTATCCTTGATGGAAGCATATCCTTTGAGCGTTCAACATGAGCAAACAACATTACAAATACTTAGAGCAAAGCTTGGTCCAGATGACTTGCGTACTCAGGTGATTTACACATATCTTTATATGGAGAGACATCAATAGAACTTTTTTTTTTCCTTAATTCTGCATGGAATTAGTTTCTTGATTCACAAAGTTGCCATTTGATTTCACAGGATGCTGCTGCCTGGCTCGAGTATTTTGAGTCAAAGGCTATTGAGCAGCAAGAAGCTGCTCGAAATGGTACGCGGAAGCCTGATGCATCTATTGCCAGCAAAGGCCACCTGAGGTGCAGCAATAATTGCAGTGATTAGGTTTAACATGCTTTAGGTCACAAATACTGTGAGCATGCGCACTCTGCACATATCGCTGATATACCTGATCTTTATAGCGTCATCCTCTTGCACTAAAATTAATATTTTCTTTGACTAGATATGCCAAAACTGAATTTTCTACGTCTACTAAAATGATGAAAATCTTATTCTGCTTGGCAGTGTGTCTGATCTCCTTGATTTCATTGATTCCAACCAAGATGATAGAGGAAGAGATGCTGAATCCATGAAGAGGAAGAATCTGGGTTTAAAGGTATGTTGATAAGCCTTTATCTTGTTTAAATACTTCTGAGAATCTAATTGCACATTTATGTTCATTCATGTTGGCTGACACATTTAATATATCCGGTCACTACCTGAATGATATTTTATACCGTGTTGAGTGGATGCCTGCACTATGTTGGCTTGGCATATTCCTGTGCCAATTCATGCCAGTCAGCATATATCATATGTTGGTTTTCTTGTGAAATTCAATGTCCTGAATCTAATTTAGTGGTAGATTGAATAAATGTCGAAGGCAGCATTTGTAGAGCCAATAATTTCATGCTTACTTTGGTGGTGAATTAGGTCTTTAGATAATATATAGTTTAAGAGAATAGTAGTCACTTGAAATGATTCAACTGTACAGAATTTTTGCATCTAAATTAGTGGTAAACTGAATAAATTTTAAACGTAACACTCATAGAGCCAATGGTTTCATTTAAACATTGGCAATAAATCAGGTCTAACATAATATAGTTAGCAAACTACGCTAATTTATAACAATTTACTCACTTAAATTTTTTTAAAATTGTACTTAGTTTTTACATTCAGCTCTTGCTGCCGCTGCCAACCACTTGATTGTAGGCGTGCGCTTATTTTACCTTGTCTGCCCTGCTTATGATTCAAGAAGATACTACCTTATGCTAGATAACCTTTGTCCAAGTATTTGAAAGAGTCCAACTGTACCTAGAAAACAGAAGTAGATCCTCACTCTTAATTGTTATGGATGTGGATAATCAAAATACTCGAGCTTTATGTATCAGTACTAGAAAAATATTTTTTGAGAAACATGTCCTACATCCAGCTAGTCTTCATAATCATGATGTTAAATGAGAATTTGATGCAAGGTGCCAAGGACCATACTGTTTTTGCATGATAGTGCCCTTGAGTTATTTTTTATTGGCTATGAACAATACTATCATTGTTTCAGAGTTCTTTTAGTGTTTGATACTATATGTTGCAATTATGACAACATAAACCAACTTATATTTACTAGATGCTTATGTATTCTTTAATTAAAATCAACATGTATTCCAGATTATGTATAGCAGGGTTTGCCTTACCGAGCGATAAGGCCTCGTACCGGGTGGTACGTATTGGTCCGCTAACTGATTGGTACGCGGATTGCCCGCTACTAAGCGGTCTGTCGAAATCGACCATCGGTGATCGATTTCGACCGTCGGAGGTCGATTTCGAGAGAAAGAAGAAGCGGGAGAAGAAGAAGAGAGAGAAACCTGTTCCCCCTGTGCTGCTCTTCCCCGATTCCCCCGCGCGATCCGTTGTCGGTGGGTGATTCTTCTCCTCACACGGTGAGAAGAACGAGGCGACATCGCCTTTTGTTTTTCTAAATATATTAGATTTAATATTAATATTATATTTTTATTATATTATATATTATATTATAATATACTGAGCAGTATGCTCTGTGCATATCGCTCGGTACCGGGTACTGTACCATACCGAGATGAACTTGGTACACCGGTATGAACCGGTATGAAAAACCTTGATTTATAGTATTGAAAAATAAACATTTTTGTGTTACTGAGCGGTTTTTGTCACTGTACTAAGATGCTAATGTAGTTGCTGAAAGAAACTGATGATGAATCAGACATTTAACCTTTAAAGGGAGCCAATACTAATGCTGGTACAATCCTTGTTACCTTTGTTGAATTCTTTTTTCATTTTTTCTCGCAATTCAATGAACATAAGAATGTTATCCTTCTTATTTTTGAATTTAAAGTTTCTCAAAAAAAAATTAATTGGAAGAGCTTCACTTGGTTTCCTTTTATTGTAAAAACCAAGCAATCATTTTTGTTTCTGATTCAGGTCAAAGTGCAATCATCTCAAAACTTTAAGGTGGCAGATTCTTTATCCAAGGATTTATCAGCTACTATTTCAGATGAAGTGAAACAAGTGAATGATGGTGGTGATACCCAAGATGATGAGAACATGAGTAGTCCAGGTGTTGAGTCTAAACATGAAGATGCTGTTGCCAAAAGGCAGTTATTTGTTTCTCAACAATCTATAGGAACAGCAGAGCAAAAGGTTGCTTCTTTTAGTGAAGATGTAACAGAGATAAATACAGAAGTAGAAGATGGTTGGCAGCCTGTTCAACGGCCAAGGTCCATCGGAGGTTCAAGTCAGCGAATCAAGCATCAACGTACAAGCACCTGGAAAACCTACAACTCTCAGATGAATGATGTTCCTAGCGAAACTGTTCAATCCAAGCCACAGTTTTCTTACTTAAATAATGGGTATTATGTGCTTAAGAAAAAGATAGTTACTCCTGGAAGCTTTAATGACAATCTTAACATGCAAGTTCAGTCACCGGGCACCAGATCTGGTCAGAAGGTGTATAAGGCTGTGACTTATCGGGTGAAGTCAGTACCTTCATCCACCAATCCTGAGATCAGTCATAACTCTTGGATTGCTGTCGAAAGAACGACTGCCCCATTAGATGCTCATGCACCCTATTATCGCCATGATAGCCAGGTATTAGAGAATCAGAAGAACTTAATTGGTGGTGTCTCTGAGCCTCGCAACAATTTGGTTCTTAGTTCTAGTAATTCTCCATCATATAAAGATGTAGCACTGGCACCTCCAGGAACAATTGCCAAGATACAGAGCCGAAAGTTTCAGGACAATATGCCATTGGAACAAGAGTTGTCTATTGGTGGCAATGCATCTGAAATAAAGGAATCATTTGTGGCCGAGGAACAGACAGAAAATGCTGCAGAGCTACCTGAGATATCTAATATAGCCCAAGAAAAGGACACTGTTCAGGATGTGTTTTTATACTCGGATAAAAAGGTTGAAGTTGATCATGAAGAAGAAAGAAAGGAAGATTGTGAAACAGAACAATTACTAGAACCATCATCTTCTGATTTGGAAGTGGCTTCTTGTAGTAGCATGCTCACCAAGAAAATCATTGATAATGGTGTATCTAGCAATGAGGTTCAAGGAGTTGAGCAAAATGAGAATCATGATCAGAATTCGTCAACAAATACATCTGATAGAAAAGAATCTGAGTGCCTACTCACTGCCGAAAGCAAAGAAAATCATGACGAAGCCTCATGTACCAGTGTTGGTATCAGTTCTTACTCTAGTGACCATCAATTCAATTTCAAGAAGGTTCTCATCCCTGAGAAAACGGGTGGTGATTATCCCACGATGGAACTACCACCTTGTAATTATGATGGGAGAGAGGTCTCTAGCAAGAAGCTGTCTGCATCTGCTGCACCGTTTAGCCCCTTCCCTGCTACAATACTTGGTCCTGTTCCAGTAAGTGTTGGTCTTCCTCCTAATGGTACAATTGCTGCAGTTACACCATGGCCATTGAGTGCCAGTCTTCATGCTTCACCCACGGCGGTAATGCCAACTGTGCCTCCTATTTGTACCTCACCGCATCATCCTTATCCTTCTTCACCTAGGCCTTCCCACATTCTACGTCCCTTGTCATTTATATATCCGCCATATACCCAACCTCAAGTCATTCCAAGTACCACTTTTGCTATGAGCGGTAACATGTTTCATGGAAATCATTATCCATGGCAGTGCAACATCGGTGCAAATGTTCCTGACTTTGCACCAGGATCAGTATGGCCTGGTTCTCATCCTGTGGACTTCTCATCTTTGCCACCTATCATTAGTCCAACTTCTGAATCCATGTTGGAACCAACCATAACATCTCATTTAAGTACTGACGTGAGTCTAGATCTTCCGTTGGATAACACTTCTGAAGAAGGGACCAAAACAGAAGAGAATAATGAGATATCCCAGATTCTAGACAATGGTAAACCACTGGATGGTAACTGGTTAGAGAAAAGGGAATCTGAAGAATCTCACAGCAATAATACAAAAATTACTGACTTGGATTCTGAGACGGTATTCATAGAAGATGCACAGCATAGTGGTGGAAGCAATGTCTCCAGGAGTAGCAGAAAGTTTGAGGGTGAGGGAAGCTTTAGCATATACATTAAGGGTAGAAATCGTCGTAAACAGACACTAAAGCTGCCTATAAGTTTGCTCAATAGGCCATATGGATCACAGTCATTTAAAGTTATATATAGCAGAGTAGTAAGAGGAAGTGATGCTGCTATAAGAGCAACAAATATATCTTCCAGTGAAAATGGTGCTTCCGACTAGTTGCAAGCAAAGAACATTACAAACTTCAAAAAGGGCAGGACAGAATTTTTTTTATTGTTCAAGCCACATCCAGGAGGACGTGACTCTGGAAATTTAGCAATGGTGATAATTTAGTTATTGCTATTTTTCTGGCAACTGATTTTTTTTATTAAGAAGCCAATAGATTGAACATTCAGGAAGATAAGCGATGAATCTCATCATGGTCCAATTCAGGTATTTATTTGTTAATTAGCTTCACAATGTTACATAACTCACAGATTTGTTGCTCATCAATGCTCCTCTATAGACTCTATTGTGCGCTAACATCTCTTTTGCTTTAATCTTGTGATGGTTACTCATGTCACGAATTGGGCAAACTAGCATATTAACTTTGTTTTACCCAAATCACTGGTCAAAATGCTTAAGTTGAAATTGATATCAGTATACTCATCAGACCCTTTTTAAGTCAATCTTAATCTTACCTACTTTTGATGTAGGACTAATCAGAGTGTTATAACTCAAGCATACAATTAATTTATTCTATTTAACATATTAGGAAGAAATTTTGTTTGTGAATTGATCATGATTCACCTTTGAAATTCCCAAATTTTTTTATCTCAAGTATCTGTAGTATTGATATCTCACACCATAAAAAAGCTCATACTACACCATCATGCATGTAATTTAAGCCTGACTCGATATTTTAGTTTAAGTCAAGCCTAGCCATTCCAAGCAACTGGTCAAGAGACTCAGACTGAGCGGATATTTTCAGGCTTCCAAAGATGTTTTGATGTGCATGAAACCAGTATCAACATCTTTTTGAGTCGCAGATTTTTGCATCTGTTGTAGCTTTTACTAATTTGCAATCTTGATAATCAGATTGCTGGAGTTAAGTTGTTTTTTCTAATTACCACTCATCTGTTGCAAATTCCAGGGTATGGCTTACCATCAGATCCAACCTAATTACTTCTAGTTAGGTCTTCCGCTTGCCATGTTTACTTCTGTTGATCGAATCATCTGTCACAAGTCTTGAATCTCTGGGCTCAATGGATTTCCAGTCTACCAAGGATTATCAGTTCATTTGTTGAAGCGACATTTAATAATGATGTTAAATTCGATTAGTCTACAAACATTTTCTTGCATTCTTAAATTAGAGCAGATTTATACGAAAATTAGACTTTTCGTGTAGCTGCCACACTACCTTTTTGGCATTCCAGTACAGACTACATAGATTGCTTGAATTGTAATGTATGCCTGTGTTACTCAGTAGTGATTCTTTATGTTGTCGTGGTAGAGTCTTCAACTTGCACAATATATATAAATAGTTTTTTTTGTATGTTGTCTGTCATAGCTTTCTAGATGTATATACATCATTTGCCATCTTTTTAATTTGTGGTGTTTGCATGAAATTTGGTGATTGAGCATTCACAAAAATATTTTTTGCATGATCATTCCTATTATCTTCATTTGTTCTTCCGCACAGGCTGATGAAGACCATTTCGTCCGCAGGTTTACAATATAGACTGTTGAGAAGGCTATGAATTTCCAAGTCTTGAGAGGATGGAAATAGCGTAGAACTTTTGACCAAATCATTAGAATTAGGCTGAAGCTATTAACCATTTTTTTCTTCTCCATTGAAGAGACATGTATGAGGATTTTTCTCTTTTTTTTTTCCCTCTTTTTCGTTTGAGTATTCTGCAAATTATAGCCCACAACATTGTAAGTCATGGGATTTTGTGAATCGCTACTTTCCTACCCATCAAAATAATTTTTGCAATTTCTGCTAATATAATTTTTTCGGCTACGCTTTACACGCTTGCAAGATTAAAATCATTATAGGGTTCGGAAATTTCTCTTGTTTGTTTTTATTTATCTGATATGATGTTCCAAAGTTGAAATTTTAAGCTTAATTATTCTAAAACCTGATGTTGGTGATCATGGACTCGATTATGAGTAGGAAACGATCAGCATATTCTAATTTGTTTAAATCAATGCATTTAGGATGCTGCTATTATTTTCTTCAATCGAACCTGAAATGATCTAAGAGGCCATCACTAAAAGCATCGGCTGTCATTTTTGTTTTCATTAGGTTTCTAATTCTTCTTGTGCTTTGTACGGGCAAGATTTTACCTACAAAGATTAATATAACCTCAAATACTCCATTTTGAACCAAAACAACAAACAACAAAATAATAATAATAAACGAGGTAACAATGAATCTGCTGGAAGTTTGACATCTCTTCAAGGTAGTACTCGGGAAGATACAGATGGTTTCAGCACCTCATCAGTTCTTGTAGAATTCTATCAGCAAAGAGAGATCGCTACCAGCGCAGTCGACGCGAAATTTATAATTGTTCATCTCTCGTGGTTCAGATATCCCACTCTTTGTGTGATCACAACCCATAAGAAACCCTCGAGGCTCAGATCCAACATGAGGTACTACGATGAACGAGAGCTGTTGACATGATGAGATTTCCATGAGGTTAAGTGCTGCAGCCGCATTAATCCTTCGAGAGATCAACCAGTAAGTACTTCATGGCTCATCACCGTCATCATCTTCTTCTCTTCGGTCGCATCACCCGCTCCTGCCACCACCCGATACGCGTACAGGTTCAAAGGACATGGGTAACCTAAAGAAGTGCTCCTCTCCCCTCTCATCGATCTTCCTCACCCATCTGCTCTTCCTGTGCGGCCTCCTCCGCCCTGATCCCCTCGCGCTCTTCCGCCGCTCCACGCCGCCTGCCGCCGTCACCGTCCTTGCCACCTCCTCAATCCTCCCTATCGTCATCACCTCCATCCCTTCGCCTATCGGCCCCTCCTTCCCTCCCCGCAGACGGTTAGCGACCACCACCGAACTCCTCGGGTTAACGTGGAGCAGCTCGAGCAGGCCTGGGTACGGGTCGGACTTGCAGCCCACCAGAGCGAAGTCGATGCGCTCGTGCTCAGGCAGCAGCTGATACGGGTCGCCCACCTTGAACTCCACCGCGTCGTCCACGCCGGACTCCTCGATGACATCCTTCGCGGGAGCGAGCGACACCTCCTCCGGGATGATGCAGACGAGTCTGCCTCCGGTTTGTCGAGCTGCAGCGGCGACGGCTCCCGTGGATTCGGATGCCTCCGGTGAGACTTCCACTATTAACTTGGCACCCATGCCGGCCGCCAGGGCCGAGACGAACTCGTCGTTCGCAGGTTCCGCTGATGGATGACCATCATTTCTTCTTCTTCTTCTTCTTCCACTGTCCTGCGCAAGCTGGAAAAGGAAGAGAAAACTAGCGCATTTAGCTCGTTCACAGGTTGATTTAAATGCCTTGGTACTTCTGATTCAGGCTCTTAACGCGTGCGGTCAGATCATATCTAACACATCAACGATCTTAATAATATATCTTTGTTTAAAGACTGTGAACGATTAGATTACATCAAAACATGTAGACAATGAAAAATATGTTACATATATGCTTTGTCCGATGGAAGGTCACATAAACCTAGTGCTACAGACAAAGAGTACTTTTGATCGTCGTTAGGTTTGGTTTCCCTACATTCTTGGCGAGTGATCAATGGATGCAGAAGAAAAAGTTGTATCCAATAAGAAAGATAAAGGTAGATTGGTTTCCTCAGAAACAAACTCACACGATCGATTTGCTAGAAACTAATGCATTATTAATGGACAGGAGAAACACAAGAAAGAGGAAAGATTACCTGTTTGAGAATGTCTAAGCAAGCATCGGCAGAGTTCTCTCGAGACCAAACCATTCTTTTCATCTGTTACCCGTTCTCGTTCTCCTGCACCAATTAATGCGATTCTCCCCAACACCGTTGTGTGTGATAGAACCAAAGAGTTAACACACAGAGAGAGAGAGAGAGAGAGAGAGAGAGAGGTAGGGATAGAAGAAGAAGAAGCAGAGGAATTAATAGAAGGTGGGGGTGGGGAGGTGGTGGCTATCGCTGTAGACTACGTGTTTTGGTTAATGCTGGCCTTAGCGAGAGGTGAAGGCTATCTCTATCATACAAAGGAAACCCGTCCCTATCGGTGATACACTTCAGCCGCGTCCGATTCCTCGGCGACTTCGGTCAAACGCCTTCCTATTTCTAAGAAATATATCCATATTTATCTTTGTAGATAAAATTAACAATATTTATAAAATTTATCTCTTCAACGTCTCAATGAGTGGTGTTACGATTCAAGCAAAGCTATCATGATCTTTACTCTAAGCTACCTGATAGGTAGGGTAGGTCAAAGCTTTGAATACATGTCTTGATACAACAATATATGTATACTTACTTTATTTATAAAAAAATACTAAATTCTTTATTTTTGTTCACTCTTAATTTGATATGGTCGATATCTACAATCAGACTTTGATATGATATGTTTCGGTGCTGTCACATGACAGTGTGTTATTAGCCATGAGAGTATCAATAAGGAGCCTCATGATCGACATGTCATGCCACGTCAACATCACGCCCCGAGGCTCAATCGTCAACTTCTTAAGCCAACTATCGTGGATAACTCGAAATGGCGCCGCATCGACTTATCCCATGTGAATCTGTTGGTGCCCATATGAGATACTCAGGTTGTTCCATGTTGAGAAGCTCGGAACGATGCCACACATTATCGACTTGTGCGAATTGGCCAACACCCTGTACAAGTCATATGACTAAGCCGCCCGAAGCAACAAAAGACACAAACAGGTCATATATGACCGACTCTCGACCGCAGGTATATAATGTACCCCGAGACCAATGAAAAGGGGTGCTAGCTCTTTCACTCAAACCCCAAAACTCATCACACTTTCTTTTTCTAACTTAATATTCGAAGGGATCGGGTCTAAAATCCCCCGACTCCAATTTGTGTGCAGGACTAGTGAGTGTAACTCCTTGCTCCATCACCAATTGTCTCAGAGTGTTGACGATCGTTTCTAATCCACCTTCGACGACGACGACCAGGGAGGCCACATGAGCGATCTCATGTTTCTAGGTTCGAAAACCATGCTGACTACTCGACCACGACGTAAAGTTATATAACATACTTCAATCTACAACAGATGATAAAACTATCAAACTAATATGCGCACGTCATTAGAAATTCTAATTAAAAATCTTATCTTAATCAAGAATGAAAAGGAGGTGTTATTTCTTTGCTACCTCTTAAACCCTACCTTAATCCATTTAACCATCTTTTACGATAGCTAACCTGATAGTTAGGCAGATCTATGAGCACCTTTTCGATATTAATATTTCTTTGTAATGAAGGCACGAGAATCCAATCATCCCTCAAAGTATCCCTCCATTAAGATTCGTGTAGTCAATTCGATTCTTGAAACACGACAAATCCTCTCGGTTGGATTGTCTCCGTAATTTAGATTTACGATGGAATTAATAATATCTTTATTTAGCTTACTAAGTTATAGATATGCATATATCATCCATTGAATCTAACTTTGCGATCTATTTTAGTGGTAATAACGAAGACAAAAAACAAAAAATAGAGTGCAAAAAAATTTATGACGTGAGTAGCAAACGATCAATTTGGATGATATCAATGTGGGACTGGTCCACCAAGTCTGGCTGTCATCCATAATTTTGTGATGTTGATATGTAAGCTTCAGCTAGAAATAGCCATTAATCCTTCAGTGATTCATCAGAGCATAATGCATGGGGGCTACATAACAGTCAGCCTTCTCTGTCATCATCATCATCATCATCATATATGGATTGAGATGAAGAGAGAAGGACATGTTGAGGTTGCCATCTGCTTTTTATCTTTCTAAGGTTGGCTGATGCTTCTTACACTTCCTCTTGAGGACATGTTGAGTTCATAGATTCATGCAGCAGCAAAAGCCACCATTTTTTGTGGCCTTGGATGGTGTTTAATTGGCATTTATTAAGGTCTGCTCCATGCCAGCCTGCTGCAGTTTGGATGTCTGCCATTTCCTTGACTTAAAATTGTTTGTGTGAGAGAGATGATGCAAGTCTCAAACAATATATGGTTTGGTGATAACTGTGAACTCTTGGCTTTTACAAATCTTTGAGTTCATTATTCTTCGATTGATCTATGATTAACCATTATTATTAGTGCTCCCTTACTAACTCTTCGATGATTAAACATGATGTCATACGATAAGTTATTATTTATTTTTGTCGGCATAACCTCGTAATCCGACAAATGGTAACTAATCACACCAGCATTATTATTTAGACCAAAAACATGACTCAGAGGTGATGAGAGGACAAGATTATACTCAACACATTAATCTCATAACGTGGAGTATTCTCAAAGAAAAATATGTACAACAGATAAATCTATGCTGTGATTCCCTCATCGAGCACTGCAATCTTTTGCTGTGGAGTGCGATTTAAGGGTCAAAAATTAAAGGCTACGCCACCTATTGGTGCCACTGATGGGTTTCATATGTGAAATCTAATTCGATTTATACTGTGTAAATGATTTAGAATATATACATTGTAGCAGACACGTACGTACGTACGTACACTGTGAAACAATAATAGCTGCATTCACAGGCCACAGTGTGTGTTTTGGGCGTCGACACAGCGTTCCTTTAATGTGCTCACTATAAATCCTCACATGTGGTGTTTCCCACCACCTCTCTCTCTCTCTCTCTCTCTCGTCTCTGCTTCTTCACTTCCCGTGGGTGGGTGCCGGCATTTCCTGTAGATTGGTTGATTTGGATTACCTCCGACTCGATGTTTTGAAGTCCCTCACACTGCACGCTGTTCTTCTCCCGTGTTAAAGCACTCCGAGTGAAAGATAAGGGAAAGCTTGATGGTACGTACAGATCCTGCAAAGCAAATGGGGTTCTTTGGCCCATGGAAACCTGACGACCTGGTAGAAGACAGCTAATGCTGCAGGAAGTGGACGTCTCACCGGACTGCTGCTGCTGCCGCTGCCGTCACCTCGCTCGGCTTTCTTTATAAGCCTCGCTGACATCTTCTTCCCCTTTTGCTACTCTTTCTCATCTTTCACCCTTTGGCTTTCTCGACAGCGGCCTTATACGATGGGCTACGGCCGACTGGGATCGTCCGAGTCGATCCCGTCTGTTTCCGATCTGGAACTGAGTCGCGACGCGCCGAGCACGCGCAAGCGGGTGTTGCTTTGGCTCGCGCTCGTCGCTGTCCTCCTGCTCGCCGCTTCCGGCGTCTCCGTCCCGCTGTTCTTCCGCGGCCGGATCCCGTCGGTCTCGCCGGAGCGACGCCGGGTCCCGAGCCAGGCCATCTCCCGGGCGTGCGGCCGGACTCGGTACCCCGCTTTGTGCGTGAGCTCGCTGCTCGACTTCCCCGGCGCGCTCGAGGCGGCCGGGGAACGCGACCTCGTGCACGTCTCGGTCAACATGACGCTCCATCGTGTCGGAGCCGCCATCCACGGCGCCTCCGCCATCGCCGGCGCCGCCATGGACACTCTGGCCCGTTCCGCCTACGACGACTGTATGGAGCTGCTCGACCACTCCCTCGATCTTCTGTCCAACTCGCTCCTCGTCGTGTCCCCGTCCTCGCAGGCCCGGGTCAAGGGCGTCTCCGGCGAGGACGTGCTCACCTGGCTCAGCGGCGCGCTCACGAACCAGGACACGTGCAACGAAGGTCTGCAACCGGTCAAAGACCTCTACGTCAAGAAGCACATGGCGAACCAGCTGAAGGATCTCACCGAGCTAGTCAGCAACTGCCTGGCCATCTTCTCCGGCGTGAGCCGTAACGAGGACTTCACCGGCATTCCCATCCACAACAAGAAGAGGAAGCTCCTGAACGCCATCGACGTCGACGATGGATTTCCGGCGTGGGTGGTGAAGCAGGACCGGCGGCTGCTTCAGGTACCAGCGGCGAACATTCAGGCAGACATGGTCGTGTCCAAGGACGGAAATGGCACCTACACGTCCATCGCGGACGCCGTGAAGGCCGCGCCGGAGTACAGCAGCGGCCGCATCGTCATCTACATCAAGGCCGGCCGGTACTACGAGAACATCAAAGTCGGAAGAAAGAAGACGAACCTCATGTTCATCGGCGACGGCAAAAGCCAAACGATCATAGCCGGATCGCGAAGCGTCTACGACAACTTCACCACCTTCCATACCGCCACCTTCGGTATGTGTCACTTCGCAGTGAATTCTCATCATTGAATTCAACCGAATTGAAGGAAGGAGAATAAATTGGTTTGACTCTGTAATGATTGGCAGCGGCGACGGGGACGGGGTTTATAATGAGGGACATCACGATACAGAACTGGGCAGGGCCGGAGAAGCACCAGGCGGTGGCGCTCCGCGTGGGGGCCGACCACGCGGTGGTCTACCGCTGCAACGTCATCGGCTACCAGGACACTCTGTACGTGCACTCGCAGCGGCAGTTCTTCCGGGAATGCGACATCTACGGCACCGTTGACTTCATCTTCGGCAACGCGGCCGTGGTGCTACAGAACTGCAGCCTGTGGGCACGGAAGCCGATGGACATGCAGAAGAACACCATCACGGCGCAGAACCGCAAGGACCCCAACCAGAACACCGGAATCTCCATTCACGCCTGCCGGGTGGTGGCGGCCGCGGACCTGGAGCCGGTGAAGGCCAGCTACTCCACCTACCTGGGCCGGCCCTGGAAGCTGTACTCCAGGGTGGTGTACATGATGTCGTACATGGAGGATCACATCCACCAAGCGGGGTGGCTGGAGTGGAACGACACCTTCGCGCTGGACACGCTCTACTACGGGGAGTACATGAACTACGGTCCGGGGGGTGCGGTGGGGAAGCGGGTGACATGGCCAGGCTACCGGGTGATCACGCTGCCGGAGGAGGCGAGCAAGTTCACGGTGGCGCAGTTCATCTACGGCTCCTCATGGCTGCCTTCAACTGGAGTGGCCTTCTTGTCTGGCTTATCCGTGTAAATGGCCACCCATCTCCCCCCCCCCCCCCCCCCCCTTTTCTTCTAAATGTTATCATTGCCTTTGTTCCATATGTGACCTCTTTGTTTGCGTACGATATAGGTTTATTTTATTTTGCCTTTTTTTTTTAATTTTCCTTGTAAGATGTTGTTATTGGAATTCTTCAGAAAGAGAATAATTGCAATCTGCTGAACTTTGATTGATAACTACGCACTGTTCAATCTGCTGACTTTTCTCTGCAACATCCTCATGTTCTCATCCGTATCTCAAATGGACTTCTTTTCCTTGGAATAAGAGTTGTTTTGGCCTTTCCGAATGCAGACTTGAGTGCAGTTTTTGGGAATGGATAAAGCCAACAAAAGCATGAGTGTAAGAATCTAAGGATGTCCTTCCAACAAGTAAAATACTGCAACGTTTCTTGGCAACATACTAACACCATCTTCATCTGGAATACAAGGATCATTACGTGCTTGGTTATCTTCCCACTTTGCTGCGACCATGGACACCAGCCGATGACTCTAATGGAGGTCAGTAGTGCTGTGTCCAGAAGACCGACTCATAACATTGATGTGACCCACGATTTCCAAAACTGTGTGTGACCTGTGGTTGATTACTATGGACAACACAAAATGGTGACAAGAGCCACAAGAACAGTAGCATGAATGCCTTGGCTAGAACAGTCTGCAGTACTCTGCCCACCCCACGCCTTTACTCACAGGGAGGACGAAAGGAATCCAACGCAGGCCCCCATTTGAAAAGCCGAAGGTTAAAAGGTCGGAGGAATACTTAATTGGAATAGAGGAGGACTCATGCTGCTGCCATTGTTTTGTTTCCAAGTGGCTGGTCTCTTCTTCTGCTGCTGCTGCTGCTTTTTCTCTGCATTGGTGGGGACTTCGTGTGCGGTGTCGGTGGGAAGAAACACCTAAAACCATGGACGGGGGAAGACGGTGGCGAGAGCAGTGAAATTTAATGGGTGAAAGAAAGGTAGTTTGGTTGGGCAGTAATGGTGACACCAAGCTGATGAGCTGCTTGTATGGCTATTGATGAGCCATCAGCATGTATATATTTATTATATGCTATGATGATTCCCCATTCAATTGGGAATAGTAAGGAATGTGGCCCACTTAAAATATTTCTTTTTCATTTTTTTTTTCTCTCATACGGTGTTATGTGTTTGTTTTTTCTATACGATGCACTCTATTCTTTATAATTTTAAAAATACCTTTGATAATATAGATGGAGGTCGCATTAGGAGCACGCGATAGGCGATAGGCGATAGGGGAAAGGTGAGGAGGGATGGAGAAAAGTAGATTGACTTTGCATGGAGACGATCGGGCCCCACGATGGGATTATTAAGGTGATGAGACATTTACCAGATTATATAGAAAAAAAAGGCAACTGTTAGGAGCATATTTTAAGGAAAAAAAATATTATGCAATTACTTATGAGTCAACAAATAATCTCAGTTCTCTCTTTATTTAGCATCTAAAGGAGAACTTTAAAAAAAAAATGGAAGAGAGTGGAAAATGATGAAGTGGTGAGATACTAATTAGCGGACATACTGCGTCACTGATAGGGCTGTGAAGTAGAGGCTCCAAGATAGGGATTACTGCTTGGTGCTGCCAGTGTTGCTTCCCATGCCTACAGCATTCTTCATGGCATCAGTTGCCCCCTCAGCCATGTTCATCACCTTCTCCCCGGTCTGGTGCACCACCCCGGCGGCCTGCTGCACCACCCCGGCGGCCTGCTGCACCACCCCGGCGGCCTGCTCCTTGCTCTCCTGGCACGACTGCTTGCACGATTCCGCCGTGTCTCGTGCGCTGCTCACCAGCTCGTCCTTCTTAACCTTCACAGTGCAACCAAATTATACTGGGGAATAAACACAAACGCTATGTGCGCATAGGACTCACCTGAGCCTGTCCTGCAGCCTGACCAGCCTGAAACTCCTCAGATTGATCTGCCATGTCTTCTTCTCTGTCTCTTTCCTTCTTCACTGTCGCAGCTTCGGAGCAGGAATGATATGGATATGGTCACCTGGAGGAGCCTTTATATGTTATTGGCAGAGGAGAGAACCGATGATGAGACGTGTTGTGTCGCACGTCGCATGCGGAACGGAACGGAACGGAACGGCGGGAGGAGGAGGAGGCACGTACCGTATGCATCGATGGGGAAGTGCTCTTGAGCTATTCCTCGGCTCAAAAATAGGAAGACCCGGTCTCGGCCACTTGACCGAAGCTTGGGCGTCAGACGCCGGCCGGCCGGCCGGGCGTTTAGATTCAATAGTTGAGCACATACATACGCCGGAAATGAATTAGACTTCCGCGAGTGTAATCTCAAAACAAATCACGAACACTAAATGAATTCTGGCTGTCACATATTTCTCCTGGAAATTAAACTTCAACTAGTAACATTTTGAGCACTAACTATATAAATGACCTTGATCCTGAAATAAATGTTGATATGACAAATATTGACCTAGCTATCACGTCCTCGCACCTTCGGACAACTAGACCGCCAGCGTGCTTGACCTGACACAGTGGAGCCAACCCGATACAGGCAGGGAGGGGTCAGCAATCGACGACCGACCTAACACGAGTAAGGTGGGCAAGATCGACACGCCACAGCTACCGGAAGCAAGACGCGTGCCTCACCGCAAGGACCACGGAAGGTGTGGTGAGGTACGATGGTATGATAAGTAATAGGGACAGTAAGGACCTCATGTACGAACGACCTGTAGCACTTACTATAAAAGCTTCTGCACCTCTATGGAGCAGGGGGATCGCAAAATCAACAACTGAACTAACTTGACTGTCGGAGAGGTCACATCGAGAACCCCACCTGACCCGGCCTTCTTGCAGGAACTAGTAGCCGACCCGAGCCGAGGCATCTCTTCCCGACCCGAGATCTGACGAGCCAGCCTCCGACTTGTCGAGCCGGACCCGAGAGCTCCCTCCATTCAACTGTGCTCCACCTCCTATCCGTCGAGATAACTATGGGCGAGCTAGCTCACACGGGGCCTGAACCAATTGTGCCCACTCAACAAACACAGAGACAGACTGCACCTACTGGGCAGGCACAAGAATTTTATACTAACATTTTTGGCGCTAGAAGGAGGACTCATATCGCAAGAACGCTCGCTTGGTAACTCGAATGCAGAGCACCACATGGAGCCTAACCACCCTCAACAAGCGGAGGAGGTCACCACAGCGGGGCCGACTCCGAACCGTTTATGGAGGATGATGACCGACCCAGGGTTTCCATCACCAGCATCCAACCCCACTCCATTCATCGTCATGGCTGAGGCTTTTGTCGGCCTCACCAACCAAGTTCACGCACTGGCTGGCATGGTGCAAACCATTGTGTCTTACTTGCCCCAGCTCATACAGTCGGTAACTCTACAATCGGCTCCTCCGACAACATTTCCTTAGATGGAGTCACTTGTGGCCCCGAATCGAGAGATTAAACTCGAGATGGAAGCACCACAACGTCGGGCTACGGAAGCTCATGTAGACTCCTCGACTGATGCACCTGCTCGGTCGCAAAGCCGCTCTTGCGATCCAGTTCAAACCAGTCCCGACTTCGACACCTTGTCATCCAACTCCGCTGATTCGTTGAGGGAACAAGTTTGCCAAGTCCATCAGCGGCTGGATGAGGTCCAGAAAGAGGTCCTCAAATCAAAGGGGGAGATCAGAGAGAGCTCGAAAGGTGGCTCCCTGTTCACCCCTAAGATACAAGATAAACCTCTACCGGTCAACTTCAGACTCCTTGCCCTTGAACTCTATAATGGCAGTTGCGATCCAATAGAGCACGTCGCAACATTTCACGCTCAAATGGCTCTGTATGACATGTCTGATGCATTGATGTGTCGAGCTTTCCCGACCACCCTAAGAGGACCGACTAGGACATGGTATTGTCGTCTAAAACCCGCCTCTATATCTTCATTTGATTTATTGGCAAAAGAGTTTGAACTAAACTTCTTAGCAAGTGCATGCCCAAAACCAACCACTGCCTCCCTTTTGGGGTTGGCCCAGGGAAACAACGAGTCTCTCTCCCAGTTTGTGGGATGATTCACTTCACAGGTCCAGGGAATCCCTGACGTCCATCCTTCCCTAGCCATTCAGGCATTCTTAATGGGACTTAAGCCATCGAGGTTCTTCTGGTCGCTAATCGAGCGATCGCCCATGAGGGTGTCCAAAATGCTACAGCGGGCGCACCAATACATAGCCACCGAGACGTTGGTGGCAGGCAAGCGAGACGAGTCAAAGCACCCCCGAACGGAACAGCCCTGAGGACACCCCTCGGGACCACCAAAGAGGAAGGAGGATAGGTTGAGCATGTTGTCATCAAAACCTCCCTCGATACCCCTCAACTCGACTCGAACGGAGATCTTTTTTCAGATTCTGGAGAAGGGGCTCCTGAATGCCCTAAATCAAATGAAGACATACTCCAAAAGACGTGACAAAAGGAGGTATTGCCGTTTTCACAAGGAATATGGTCACAACACGGAAGAGTGCCACGATGTACAAAATCAAATTGAAGACCTCATCCGACACGGGCACTTGCATTGGTATGTTCGCGACCAATCTTCACTCTCTAATAGTCAGCCTCCTTGAGACCCATCGCCCCGACCAAAGGGTCCGATCGAAAAGCAAATCGACATCATCATCGGGGGGCCGACCTCGGGTGGCAACAGCTTCTCGGTGCGTAAGGCTTATGCGCGCACTGAGGTCAGAAAGAGGCCTATGCATGAAGAAGACCTCGACATCACCTTCAGGTCAAGGAGTGAAAAGTACCCCTGCCATGATGATGCACTAGTGATTTCAATTCAGATGGCCAATGCCCACGTCAAAAGAGTTATGATCGACACGGGAAGTTCAGCCGATATCTTGTATTTTGATGCTTTTCAGAAACTGGGATTGACTGACAAAGACCTCGTCTCTCTAACATCTACTTTAACATGGTTCATTGGAGACTTCATCTCTCCTATGGGGGCGACCATGATTCCCGTCATGTTTAGAGGAGAGCTGGGGTGAAAACTCTCATGGTGTTGTTTATGGTGGTGAAGCTCTCATCAATGTACAACGCCATCATCGGACGACCGACCCTCAACCGACTCAAGGCGGTCATCTCAACTTATCACAGGCTCATGAAGTTCCTGACCCAGGCGGGGGTCGGTGAAGTCAGGAGTGACCCAAGAGAATCCAGACAATGCTATATGACGACAATAACACTGCCTAAAGGGTCGAAAGTCCAAACGGCCGTGGTGTACCCCCGAAGCCCTGAGGATAATGCTTGGGATCCCAACCCGGTGGAGCAAGTTTTGGAGGTGCCCCTCGATCCAAGTCACCCAGACAAGCTGGTGAAGATTGGCTTGGGACTCTCGGAAGACCAGCGAGTACAACTAGTTGAGTTCCTATGGAAGAATGAGGATGTCTTCGCATGGTCCCCAAAAGATATGCCGAGGGTCGACCCGGAGGTCGTTCAACATCATTTGAACATCACACCTGACGCTCGACCCATCAAGCAGCGCCCATACAAGTTTGCTCCTGAGCGACATAAGGCCATAGAAGATGAGGTCGCTTGCTTGTTAGATGTAGAGCTCATCAAGAAAGTGAAGTATCTTGGTTATCCAATGTTGTACTTGTCAAAAAAGCTAATGGAAATTGATGAATGTGTATTGATTATACGGACCTCAATCGAGCTTGCCCGAAGGACTGTTACCCCCTTCCCCACATTGACCAGCTGGTGGATGCCACGTCAAGATATCAGTTGCTCTCCTTTATGGATGTTTTCTCAGGATATAATCAGATTTGAATGACTTCGAACGACAGAGAGAGTACGACCTTCATTACTCACAACGACACCTACTGCTACAAAGTGATGCCATTTGGGCTGAGGAATGTCGGAGCGATATACCAACGGTTGGTAAATCGTATGTTCAAAGATCAGGTCGGGAGGAACATGAAGATTTACGTGGATGACATGATAGTCAAAAGTTGAAAGACCGAGGCTCACCTCTCGGAACTAGCAGAAACATTCCGCAAGCTAAGGAGACACAGAATGCGGCTTAACCCGGCCAAATGTACCTTCGGCATCACATCTAAAAAATTTCTCGGCTTTATCATTCATTAACGAGGAATAGATGCCAACCCCGACAAGATAAAGGCAATACTGGATATACAATCCCCAAGGTCAGTGAAGGAAGTCCAACGACTCACAGGCAGGCTAGCGGCACTGAGTCACTTCATCTCCCGAACCGAAGATAAAAGCTCAACCTTCTTTCGAGCACTGAGGTCGGCAAAGGATTTCAAGTGGACCCCCGAGTGTGAGGAAGTATTCCGCCAACTAAAGAGCCCCTAGGCATATATCTTGCGGCATCCGACTTAGCGGTCAGCTCGATTTTAGTGATGCTCGACAAAGCTAGACAAAAGCCAGTCTACTACACTAGCCATGTCTTGGCGAGTCCCGAGCTCCACTACCCCATCATAGAAAGATTGGCCTTGCCATTGATCCTGACGTCAAGAAAGCTAATGCCATACTTCTAGACACATCCCATCAAAGTGATAACCGACCAATCGTTGCATCAGATTCTCTCAAAATTTGATGTTGCATGTCGGATGCTCAAATGGTCGGTAGAGTTGGGGGAATTAGACATCGAGTACGTGGCAATAATGACGATCAAAGGTCAAGTGATGGCGAACTTCTTCTTAGAACCCATACCTTCGGAGACCCTAGTGAGCTCGGACCTTGTGTGGACATTGCACATCGATGGTTCTGCCAACTCAGAAAGAGCAGGCATCGGCTTGGCGCTCAAGGACCCCTCTGGCCATATTTATCAGCATTCTCTTCTGCTAGAATTCAAGGCCATGAACAATGAAGCGGAATATGAAGCACTACTGTTCGGTTTAAAAGTCACTATCGAATTTGGCGTGAAAAATATAGAAATATTTACTGACTCCCAGCTCGTTGCAGGTCAGGTCAATGGAGATTTCGAGACCTAAGAAGAGGCGATGGTCAAGTACCTGGCCGAGCCCGATGGATGACGGATCAATTTCGAAAATGCATCATCACCAAAGTGCCTCGATCCGAGAATTCACAAGTGGACACCCTGGCCAGGCTTGCATCCTCTTGCGCAACCAACACACAGCCGAGGGGAATAGCAAGAATCCCTGGACCTTCCATCAATCTAGGTGTGATATCTATCGCCGAAGAAGAAGGAAGTTGGATCAGCGAAATTATCCATTTCAAGCAAACGGGAGCCCTCCCCGAGGACAAAGCAGCTGCTCGATGGATCAGGAGGGCAGAATCATGGTACTGCATTATTAATGGTCAGCTCTATCGGCGAGGCTTTATCTGACCCCTGCTTTAGTGCTTGCACCCGACCGAAGCACGCACCACTATAGTCAAGACCCACGAGGGCATATGTGGAGACCATATTGGCGCCCGGATCTTATCGCACAAGATTCTCAGTCAAGGTTATTATTTGCCCACCCTGGGTAAAGATGTTCAGACCTATGTGCAAAACTGCGAGCAATGCGAGAAGCATGCCCGGATCCAACATCAACTGATGGTACCGCTCACAACCGCCAACTGCGCTTGGCCTTTCGCTCAATGGGGAATGGACCTCCTCGGTCCCTTCCCCTTGGCTTTAGGGCAATAGAAGTTCCTAATAGTAGGAGTTGATTACTTCACTAAATGGCTTGAGGCCGAACCATTGGACTCCATTACTGAAAGACAAGTTGAAGGATTCGTGTGAAAAAATATCATAACCAGGTTCGACCTTCCTAAAGTCATAATCACATACAACAGGACGCCATTCAATAAAGTAAAGTTTAAAACATTTTGCCAAAGTTATCGCATCCAATTGAAATTCAGCTCGGTCGCCCACCCACAAGCCAACGGACTTGCCGAGGTAACGAACCGAGCCATCCTCGAAGGATTGAAGAAGAGGATTTCTGGAGCCTTGACAACTTGGGTGGAGGAACTTCCGAGCATACTTTGGGTATCTCGGACAACCCTAAAAACCCCAATAGGGGAGTCTCCCTATAACCTGGCTTTCAGAACCAAGGTTGTACTCCCTCCCGAGGTGGTTTTCCCAACGCTCTAAATTCAAACCCACAACGAAGAGGTATCCAACCAACAGCTGTGTGAGAACCTCGATCTGTTGGAGGAGAAGCGAGCCGACGCCCATCTGCGAACGTTAGCTTATAAAATGGCTGTCGCCAAACTTTACAACCATCGAGTGTGCCCTCGGCTCATCAGGGCAGACGACCTAGTGTTGCGAAAAGCCGAGGTCAGTGACCTGACCCGGTCCCATGGAAAGCTAGCGCCGAACTAGGAAGGTCCCTACCAAGTTGTGGATGTTGTCCAAGAAGGGACTTACACGTTGGCAACTATAGAAGGACGAGTATTGCTGAAAACATAGCACATTTCAAACCTTCAAAAATTCTACATGTAACATGGAAAAAAGTTCTATGATTCGTATTGATGAAATGTGCTTACAAAATATGTCGGGAGTAAAACGAGGCTCTTCCCAACCTCGGTTATAAAGTAGTTTGTATGCAAAAAGAGGTTGGGCAAAAATAATGCGTTACCCAACCTTGACAAAATAACAAAATCAATTTGCAAGTTATGACTCGGGCAGGTCCAAGTCGTCGAAGGCCTGCTGCCTCTCCATGGGTACCGAGTCGTCCTTAGGCCTGATGGTGAAGGGATCCTCCTCGACCTCCAAGTCTGGGTGCACGGAGCGAAAGCAAGCCAGCGCGACCTGATAGTTGTACCCGTAGGTGACTCGGCCTATCCTCTTCATGCCTTCCTTGAAACCGACCGACTCCTTGTAGTCGTCGATCGTCTGTTTCGGCAACTCAACTCAGGCACTTTCAAGGGCCTTCACTGACTGCAGGAGTTCGTCGTCCATCTTCCGAGCCCTGACTCGTGCCTCCTTCAGCAGCCTTTGGATTTCAGACAAGTTGCTTCGGGCTTCATTTAATTCTTTATCAGAGGCTTCAAGTCATCGGAGCGCTTTATCCCACTCACGTTTTGTCTTCTCGAGCTCCTTTTCCAACTCGGAAGCACACTCTTTGGCCACAGCGACCGCCTCCAGACCCCTCTGGACTTCAGAGTATCAATCTCATTCTGGAGGTTGGAGATGCGGTAATCCATAAAAGTTATCAATCAACCCACGTCATGGACTCAGTAGAAGAGCGTCATCTGAAAGTGTTGGTTTTGCATAAATCAACAATCGTAAGGACTCAATCTCCAGGAAACCAACAATGTCGAGATAAGAGTCGGGAACTTACCAACACCATCTCCTTGGCGGCTCGGGCTAGCAGAACCTCCGAGGGGAGCATGTACAACTCCCGCGCCAACTGCGGGTGGAGAAGTCCCCTCTCGAACTCCTCGATAGCCGATGAGTCGTTCCAGACCTTCGTCGAGTTTTTCAACCCCCCCATCCCGGCTGCATCTCCTTGTCGGGGTCTTGATGGGCCAGGTCGGACATGTGCAGTGCATAGTACCTCGCATCATCTTTGTGAACCTTCGTTTTAAAGAGGTCCTTCATGGACCTCGGGCGGTGGAAGATGGGCGACGCATCTTCCTCGGCAGACTCCACGAGCGTCTCGAGCTCTTCAACTGCCTCTGCAGGCTCCTTGCCCTTGGAGTGTGACCGTGACCCCCTTTCGCCGTGACGTGACTTGTGTCCCGAGACAAAATCTTAACCTTCTTATGTCTCTGGGAAGGGTCGTCGGGTGGGACCGGTGAATCAGACAACCTCTTGGATGATGACTTCGGAGCTTCGGTCGATGGAGCCCCACTGACCCCCTGAGTTGAGGCGGCCAATCGTGCAACCAAAGCTTTTCCTCCCGATACCTTCGGCATCCCTCGAAGATCATCGAGATCCATTCTATCTGCACCCTGATTCACAGGTTAGAAAAAATACGCTTGAGATTCAGAATGGCGTATGTAAAATAATACCTCTAGAGGCCGGGCTAAGACCCGCCTCAACCAGCCAAAGCTCAGTCATTTTCTTAATGGCATGAGAAGAGGAAAGGATCCCCTTCAGTCTGTCGACCAGGACGGACTCCTCCTCGGATAAGTACGAGGGGACGTTACCGATGGGGTGCGCCGACCAGCCGAGCCTAAACCCCCAGACCGGACCGCTTATAAAAAGATAACGAGATTTTCAACCTTTGTTGTTAGAAGGAGCCCCACTGACCCTAAAACCGACATGGGCGGTAAGATAGTAGTCGTCCCGACTCTTACAAAGGCGAAAGCACGCCATATACAAGTCCCAAGTTAGGATAATTCCAGCCCCTCAGCATTCGCCCAAAAACACGACAAGGTAGCACCACGAGTTGGGCGCTACTTGGTTGGGGGAGATCCACCACCATCTAATGCATTCTTCTATGAGGGGATGAAGCAAAAACTGAAGATCAACCTCCAAAGCATCCACCGAGATGCACACCCCGGGCACATCCGAACTGTAGGGACACTGCCCGGATTGCGGGATATGCAACCCGTACTCAGCTAGGATGTTGTACCGCTCCCTAATAGCAGCGAGTGACCCCTCGGTCACCGCCATATCTAGGTCATTATCCGCTTTCATGACCTCCAAATCTATCAGGACCCTTGCGTCGATTGGTGACGGGGGCCCCAAAGACTCTCGCAAGGGACTTACCTCGGGATCTCCCAGACCGGTTCCCCCCGACCCCGGGGAAGAAATGACCCTCACACTACTTGAAGAGTCCGAGGAGGTCATTCCGACCTGTTCAGAAAACATCGACTGAAAGGGGGCTAGGAGGAGACCCGAGGGAGGAGCAAAAGGAGGCAAAACGAAGAAGTGAGGTCTCATCCTGCTCGTAGCCAACTTATAGGACCCAAGGGCGTCGTTTCAGCTTCCTGAGGCAAAGCAACGGACCACCCCAAAATAACCCGGCACATTAAATGTACGACCGCATTGTGTGCACTGTAAAAAATAAAAATAATAAATAAATAAAAATAATAATGGTAATAATAATTGTAGCAAAAAATAGCAACACGATAGAATTACACAAATGTGGCAATTTCCCTCTCGGCCAAATCACAAAGATTTGTGCCCGAGTTCGCCCTCTCGGCCAAATCACCAAGGTTTGTGCCCGAGTTCACCCTCTCGGCCAAATCACTAAGATTGGTGTCCGAGTTCGCCCTCTTGGCCAAATCACCAAGACTTGTGCCCGAGTTCGCCCTCTCGGCCAAACCACCAAGGTTTGTGCCCGAGTTTGCCCTCTCGGCCAAATCACCAAGACTTGTGCCCGAGTTCGCCTTCTCGGCCAAACCACCAAGGTTTGTGCCCGAGTTCGCCCTCTCGGCAAAATCACATGGATGCGTGCTCGAGTTCGCCCCCTCGGTTAGATCATATGGATTTGTGGCCAAGTTCGCTCACACAACCAAAACGCCAAGGTATAGATCAAAATTGGTTTCCTGAGCCATTGCTCGGTCGGATCAGCTCCCGGGTACTTAAACCCGATCAAATCATTTCCCGAGCTCCTGCTCGGTTGGATCAGTTCCCGGGTACTTAAACCCGACCAAATCGTTTCCTGAGCTCCTGCTTGGTCAGATCAGCTCCCGGGTACTTAAACCCGACCAAGTCATTTCCCGAGCTCCTACTCGGTCGGATCAACTCCCGGGTATTTAAACCCGACCAAATCGTTTCCCGAGCTCCTGCTCGGTCGGATCAGCTCCCAGGTACTTAAACTCGACCAAATCGTTTCTCGAGCTCCTGCTCGGTCGGATCAGCTCCCGGGTACTTAAACCCGACCAAATCGTTCCCGAGCTCTTGCCCAATCGGATCAATTTCCGGATACTTAAACCCGACCAAGTCATTTCCCGAGCTCCTGCTCGGTCGGATCAGCTCCCGGGTACTTAAACCCGGCTAGTTCATTTCCCGAGCTCCTACTCAGTCGGATCAGCTCCCGGGTACTTAAGCTCGACCAAGTCATTTCCCAAGCTCCTGCTCGGTCGAATCAGCTTCAAACCCGACCAATTTATTTCCTGAGCTCCTACTCAGTCATATTAGCTTCCGGGCACTAAAACCCGGCCAACTCGTTCCCGAGCCCCTGCTCGGTCGGATCAACTCCTGCTTGGTCAGACCAGCCAGCTTTCGAGACTAATTTGACTCCACCATAAACCGACGGTTCAGCATAAGACCTCATCTTCAGGACCCTAATCAGGAACCTCGAGAATGTCTTCTTGGGGGGGGGTGGAATGATATGGCAAATATTGACCTGACTGCCACATCCTCATGCCCTCGGACAACTAGACCGACACGCCACAGCTGCAGGAAGCAGGACGCGCGCCTCGTTACAAGGACCACAGAAGGTGTGGTGAAGTACGACGGCATGATAAGCAAAAAGGATAATAAGGACCTCAGGTACAAACAACCTGTAACACTTAATATAAAAGCTCCTGCACCTCTATGGAGCAGGGCTCTACGGAGCAGGGGGATCGCAAAATCAACAACCGAACTAACTTGATCGTCGGAGAGGTCACGTCGAGAACCCACCCGATCCGACTTTCTTGCAGGAACTAGCAACCGACCCGAGCCGAGGCATCTCTTCCCGCCCCGAGATCTGACGAGCCAACCTTCGACTTGTCAAGCCGGACCCAAAAGCTCCCTCCATTCAACTGTGCTCCATCTCCTATCCGTCGAGACGACTACGAGCAAGCTAGTGTACACGGGCCTGAACCAGTCGTGCCCACTCAGCAGATACAGAGACAGACCGCGCCTATTGGGCAGGCACAAGAATTTTACACTAACAAATATCAAAACTATATATTAACCAAACCCCAACAGACTTATTTTCAAGAGAGTCTACAAGTAAAATGATCCTCAATTCTCTTTTATTAGAGAAGAACTGAAACAGTTTGGGCCTCCTTCACGATACAACATGCTGCTACCTGACTACTACTGCAACCAGCCCATGAGGGGAAAACATGGATCCGTTCACAAATTTCTCTCGATAAATTCCCAAATCCTCTCTTCCATATAAACACGATCTCTGAGCCGACGAGGCATGTGCCTTTCGTCTGGAAACAGCAGAAGTTCATACGGCTTCCCGGCTGCAATTAGTGAGTTGATAAGTCTTGCTGTGTGCCTGAAGTGAACGTTCTCATCAATCATTCCATGAACAAGCATCAACCTCCCTTTGATCTTGTGCACATGGTGCATGATCGACCCGAACTCGTAGGCGTCGGGATTTGCCTTGGGCAAGCCCATGTATTTTTCGGTGTAGAATGTGTCATATCCATCCCATGAAGTTACCGGGGCACCTGAGACTGCACACCGGAAAGTGTCAGGAAACCTTGCCAGGCTCATTGCCGACAGAAAACCGCCATAGCTCCAACCATACAAGCCAATATGATCCACTTTGGCAAGCCCTTGCCTTACAAGCCACTCCGCACCAGTGAGTTGATCTTCTGCATCTATACGGCCGAAGCTGTGCTTTATATGGCCCTCAAACTCCAATCCTCGCCTTGCAGTCCCTCTGTTATCTAGCTGCCAACAGAAAGGACAATTAGCTTGAGCTAGAAAATGCAGTGATAATCATGAGAGGCATCATCAGCGATAATCCAAAACTGTAACAAAGACTAACAAGAACATAAGTCTATTATAATAAAGGCTGACATGAAACAACTAATTATTTCTTGAGGTATCTAACAAAAAGGAACCTAATGATTCGAAAGACACATTATATAAGAACAATACATACCACAAAGTCCCATATTTTGTGTATATTCAATTACATGCACAATATCTGATTCAACTAGCTTCATCTCCCTCCTCCTAACCATTATGAAGTATAAGCACAAAATAGTCATCTGTGTATTAATCTACTATGTTTCTGTGTCACATTCATGAAAAAAAAAAAAACCCCATCATTTTAGCAATAATGAAAAATCAAGAAATATAAGACAACTTCCAACTACTAGATCCAGCAAGATACTTTGGAAAGCTTGATAAGAATGGAGCACGAAGACCATCTACAGTTTTAAAATTGAAGCTGTGAAATGATAACTAAAAAATTCAGTACTTTTTGGAACCATACAATTTGTATTAGATATCATATAGAATAATGACTATACGTTAAAGCCAATAAATTAAGTTTAACTCAACGATATCCCACTAGTATATATGCTTATTTAAAACAGTTACCAAGAAATGTATTTGACAGATCATGCATATCAGATTGCAGTTTATGAACCTGGACATAACTGAAAGACAATAGCAAGCAGGATTACCTTCCATACTAAGATTCCCTTATTCCTTAGGTATTGAGCTCTCATGTCAACTGTATTTATCCATGAATCGACTACAAGTTGAACACTTGGACCACCATAAATATTGATTAATGTTTTATATGGAGGTGGCCCAAATTTCCTTGCATCAGGTTTGTATAAAGCCCCATATAAAACTGTGCCATCTTTTGCAGATATTTGCACAATCTCTGGTGATAGAAGTTGTAGCTTCCTACAACAAGGAATGCTAAGAGGCTGCTCAAATAAAGGAGTTATTACACTTCCTTCAGTTAAAGAACAAAGTATTACTCTAGGTGGAGAGTTCAAAGAATCATGGACATCAACAAATCTCTGCATTTGATGATCAAGAACCACTGCATGTCTTCCCCTGCCCCGAGTCAACCTCACTGGTTGTTGTAAGGGAAGGTTCCAATCTGGAAAAAGCTTTGTACAGTATAAGTTAGACTCTAATGGTCCATCCACCGTGCCAGTGAAGTAGAGAAGGCCTGCATTTTCATTTATGCCAGCAATTTGCTCAACCATCCAATTACCCTGGGTAAGGGGCCCTAAGCAAACTCCATTATTGTCATGATGGTAGAGATGTCTAAAACCAGTCTTTTCACTAGCCCAAATGAAACCACCAGACGAACAATTCACTCCCTTTTCCAGAGGAGTGAAGCAATCATGCAAGTTTATCCATGTCTCATGCTCTTCTACAAGTAAGACTTTTTTCTTTCCGGTCTGAATATCAAACTTAAAAATCCTCAATTTGGAATGGGACCTGCTGAGGACTTGAGCTGTAAGAGAATTATCAGGCATCCAATTGACTCTAGTTAGATACTCTTCATCACCACCAACATCATCTTGTAATCCGCAAATAAGGTCCATCCAAGTAACTTCTCCTCCAGAAGCAGGAACAACTCCAAGTCGAACTTTCACATTAGCTGCTCCAGCAAAAGGGTAAGCATGATCTTCTTGTGCATCTGAGCCAACTGAACCTTTTCCCTGATGCATAATTCTGAAAAGAGGTATCTCAGTTGAATCAACTTCAGCGAATGCAATATATTTGCTATCAGGAGACCACCAGAATCCGGTCTTCCGATCCATCTCTTCCTGTAGCCAAAAGCAATAAGTCAACAGATAAGAAGTTCATCATAATGTACTATAGCATTTGAGAATTAATTTAATCACAGACGAAAGGAGGAAGTTAGCACCTGTGCGATGTATTCAGCAAGACCATGAGTCTGAAAACAGAAAACAGATCAGACATGTCAGATACTGTGCATAAACATGGTCACTAAAATATTCATGCAAAGTTGCAAACAATATGTTTTGCCAGAAGCAAGCGACAATGTTTATGGAATGAATATGCACATTTAAAGATCCAGGCTAAGGTTTGTTGACCATAATATAATAAGATTATTACTTGACAGCTGAGACATTCAAAATATGGAGAGATATTAACATGCACTGTTTTCAGTGCCTACATACAAATACTTCAAAGAACAGTTGACTTCCAAATTGGCTTAATAGTTATGGTCGAGAGATGTTCTCCAAATAATTCTTCATTATATCAACTTTCTCCATGGACTACTGTGTCTGATTCGTGTTATTCGAAGATACTCCTTCAATAATTTTTATAGATACTTCAATGTGTTTAAAGAACTTATTGAGATAAAAAAAAAGTATATAATGATGCTTTGTTAAATCGCAATCAGATATGCTGATTAGCAATGTCTTAAGGATTAAGGCCGTCATGCCACCTAGAGTGATTGGTTCAGTACAATGCCCTATGTATCATAACAGCAACGAGCAAACCACAACTATTCGGACATAGGCCACAACATTTTTGGCAAATCATAATGTGCCACCATGTTCTCTTTATCCATACAGGTATTTGGCGGATTAATATTACAAGGATATCATCCCTGTGTTGCACTGAAACTTCTCTGGTGCCGTCCTTGCTGGTGCATGTCAGATGACAGCTTTTGTTCTAGATCAAAGTGCATGTCTGAAGATGGAACTTTCCAATTAGCCCAAAATCATCTTTCCCTCGGTTCCTTTGTGCATAAAGAAATAATCAATGGAACAATTCTATATAACACAACAGAATCCAGTTTGATCAGCTTTCAAAGAACCAAACCAAATGTAATGAACAAACTGGTCCTAGCCTGGCTGAAACAAACTATCCTGCATGAACACAGATTTCATGTTCATATTCAATATTGACCAACAAGAAGCCACATTTTCCCCCAAGGAATCATCATATTCTGAAGTGCTAATCTTTCAAACACCTTTGGGAATAAAAACCCAAGAGAGAATTGGATCAACTTCATTGTGCAACTGATGTTCGAATCAATAATTCCTAACTAGGCAAACAAGCTACAACAGCAAACTTGTACAGCCAAAGTAACAGAAACTTGGTTAGACGACTCAGATGTCTTGTAATCTTCTCAGAACGGAAACTTATCCACTGAAAATTTTTAATAACATGTTTACATAGCAAAAGAGATTATCTCTGGTTTCTGATGTCTCCATAAATGAATATTTTCTCTAAAAAGTCACCCTAATCTTAAAGTTTATTAGATGTATATTGTAAGTTAATATGAACAAATTACAAGTATCATAATTATTTCCAAACCAAAATAAAAAAACATCGTCATCAAAAAAGGATTGCATTGTTATAACAAGCAATTAATATCGCACCTTTCCATTTGCTCTTGCACCAAAAGTTAATTGATTAGGCAGCTTAGGTTCCCCTGGTGACAAACTTAGAACATGAAGCTCATCATCTCTAACATACGCAAGCATGCTTCCATCTGGCGAAAGATGTGGGTCAATGATTGGCGAACCAGAACACGGCAGCTTGAGCTCTGGCTCTGAGACATATAATTCCTGGAAATAGACCTGTTGGAAAAGAGATTATTCACAATCACACCTTAGACTAGAAAGTTCAAGATTAATTGATATTGCGGCACAAGGGACAACAACTTTCAACAAAGAAAACATGTTGACAATCGGATAAATGTCATGTAGCAAAAAACAAATCAAATTCTTTTACTACACTCGACCCATTTACTACGATCGACTCATTAATCAGCTAAATCAAGAAATAGGGCAGAGCACAGACCCCATTGGGCAATGGCACCATGATGGTGGGCTTTTCCGGAGAAAAGCAAGAAAATGCTGGAGACCTCGTCTTCCATTGGTACCGCGTGACTCCCAATCCCCTCTCCCTCGACCTCTCCCTCCTCAGCTTCTCCTCCACCGAGAGATTGGTCTCGTCGAGCCCCCCACCGTCGGGCGGGCTAAAGGCCAGCTCTTGCCGCCCCGAGACGACGTCAAAGACGAAGAGTTTGCGGTGGAGGGTGCCATCGGGGCTGAAGAGGTACGAGATCAAGCGCCCATCGGGGCTGAAGTTGATGGAGGTGGGGGCGACGTAGCCCGGCAGCGGGAACTGGACGATCTCCTCCACCGGGAAGAGGAAGGAGTCGTCGTTCGCGTCAGCGAGTGGCATCTCGGCGTCGCAGTGGCGCGGCTTCTTCGCGAAGACCTCCTTGTCGCTGTCCTCCGCGGCCGCGCGCGTTTGCATCAGAGAGGGATAGTGACGCCGGTGGGGGAGGGTTCGGAGGACCACCGAAACCCTACGAGGGGCGGCCGAGCCCTAACCCTTGGGGATCGGACTGGACCTGGTGGGGCGATCGGATCGGCGGGCGGAGGAAATCTAGCGGCTCCCCACTCCGGCGCTTTCCACCGCCACCTCTCTCTCTCTCTCTCTCTCTCTCTCTAGTCCACACGGCTTTACTTAATGGACGTTCTCTTTTACACATTAAAGCTCAACAGATATTAAATTACATATTAATTCCTCAATAACTTGCATCGTCGCATATATATCCTCGTGTGGGGTTTCACATGTAAAAATCTATTTATCTGGGGCTCATCGACATATATAAGCATTTAGAATTCCATTAATGTGTTTTGAGGAGTCAATAATTAGTGTATTGAATGACTTAGGTTCTTTAATATTAATCAATAAAATTTTTCAATGTGTTTATACTAACTATTGATTAAAAATTGAATAAAATTGAGATTTTTGAAACATATAACCAATATTCAATTTCTACTAATTCAGATTGTATTGCAAAGTTTCTCTGTCTATGTTATGTTCTTCTCCATGGAGTGGATATAGAACACACAAGGTGTGGTGTTTGAGATGGAACAGAGGATGATGGATGAGTGGTGACTTTGCTACACAAAAAAAGCTTGGATCAAATAGGCAATGTAGTCCAAATCTAAGGTACAGAGAGATTGATTTGTGAACACAATAATGTGGATATGGATGTCAATGTGGTCACCTTAGGTGAGTCCCACCACCTAAAGATTTGAATCATATAGATGGCAACCCTCAGGGGAAATATATTGCTATTGGATTTATACGTGGGGATCACAAATTGGTGAGATGTGACAAGCAATTGTGGATGAGAGGAGGCACATCATTTTATTTTAGTGAGAGGACCAAAAAATTTGGGGGCTCAAGCATATGGAGTATGCACAAAGCCTCCTTATTTCCCAAGACTGCGTTTTGATTAAATAGGGCCATGGAAATCTGACTCATACAACTTAGATCGATAAGTTGTTAGATTTGGGGCTCGAATGTGCTTGACTCGGGTTCGACTCGACTTGATTCCAGCCTCGATCGGGTCCGTTTTGGTTCGAAATCGATGTGTTTCGAATATTCTCTCAAGTTGATGCGATGAGCCTTGGAACGCAGGCACTGCCAGCCTCTCAGCTTTTGCCACGTTCGCAAGCAAATAATTATCGGCATCTCGCGTCACCGCAGGGTCCACCTGCGATCGCAAGTCCGTCCGTGATTGGAGTCGCGGGATCCGCGCGGCCTACAAAAGCGCCTCGCGCGGCTCGTTTGGTTGGTACGGTCTGAAGGTCTCTGCGGAGAAGACGCGGCCGCCTCGATCATCAAAGGCAAGAAGAATTCGTTTCTTCTTCTTCTCCTCCTTTCCCCTCGTCTCTCTGTCGCGTACCAAATCAGCTTTCTCGAGACTCTGCCGGATGCTAGGGTTTGGGCGCTCCTGATATTTTATTCTTCTCACTCGAGGTTAGGGCACGATGTTAGTTATGTTCCCGATCAACAAGATGGTAAGACGGTCTAATTTCTCGAGAATGCCGAAGAGATTCCTTGTCGGCGAATATCGGAGGAAGTATTTAAGGAAATTTGCTTCATCCGATCGTGGGATGTTTTTTGTTATTGGAGACGCTCGTAATCTGCATTTAAATCCATTCATGGATTTTAAACTGGAGTAAGACTTCTTGACATGTAGCAAAATTTCAGGATGTATCGCAAGGCTATTTATATTCATTAAAAAGGGAGAATAAATCCTACTTGATGGTCCAGACCGGTGACAGCCAACATCCTCCATCTCAATTAGAGTGATTTTGAGCGATTAATTGATGATGATAAATTGATGAGAAGGATATTGCAGGATTTGTTATATTAATGTGTAGAGGGACCTCCCTGCTTGTAGGTGTAAGGTTGCATATGTTTATCCTCATCGGACTTTGCTTTGGCAAGAGCCTCGTGTATATTGGTATGCCATTACTATTTTATATCGAGTGAATTTTGGCAAAGAATCTATTAAATGACTTGAAACAGTGGGAATATTTGTAGTTTGTGGAGGTGGGCATGGTTCATTGGGAGTCTTGCTATGAACAAGGTATCTTGGTTGATATGTATAACTACCAAAAGGGATATGGAATTGTTTTCACAATTCTACATAAATATGACATCAAGTTGTCCTCGGTACCAATAAAGCATCATATTCTCTCTTAATGCTGATGATTTTCATGATCTAATCAATTGAGTGGACATAGTTATCTTTTCACATACTCTAGGGACACCTCACGACACTTTATTTTGGTGTGGACATAGTTAAAATTTTAACCATCTTACTACAGTAATTAAGAGCTTATTGTAGCATCTGAATTCTTGAGTTGAAGCAAAAGGAGTCTTTCATGAAGTATGACTGGTTGGTTTTTGGCAGGTGGTTATTCAGTGAGATAGCTAATCAGTGTAAGACATGAAGAGTGTTATGTCAGACAGATTAAAACCTTTTTGTGGTGTAGTCTTAAGAAAGTACTCTGTTAGGTACAGCTGTCTTGCGTTTTGAGGAAAAATAAAGTTTTTTTTTGGTGCATGCATCCAGTAATTATTCATTTTGTGAACCAGGATGTATGAGTAGCTTTCTTGCATTTTGTGTGGCACATGGTGATGTCGACACGTCTGCTGGTTGACACAAGTTAAAAATTTGCCTGGCCTTGTGTTCATACAGTTGACATAGTTCAGCATGGTTTGGCCTGTGCCAACCATTGTTGACTAGCGCAGCACTCTTTTGTTGTGTCTATCTAGGATCAGGTTTTGTCGCTGTTCAGCTGAATACATGTCTTTGATGTTGAAGGTGATTAGTGGGCAAGAACATCAATGAGATATTGAGATCGTTACTTGTTTACAAGATGTGGGGCACTCTGAAAACAATTTTTGTGGCAAGGTTTGTTCTAGATATAAGGTGCAGCAAGTTTTTAAAAAGCTTCCAAAGTAGTGCCTGCTGATTTGCTTGCTCTTGGCTCCTCTTTTGCTTGCATTGTAGATTCTCATTCCATGGGTTTGAATTTATTGTCCATCTCATCAGTGACTTGCTTTATGGTTCATTTGTTTCTGGAAGTTTCTGTCAGTTACTTATTCGGTCATAAATTGACTTAATGTTTGGTGTCATGCAAAGGCATCATTATACCATGTATACCTTTGAAGAGGCCTCACCATAATAATCCTGTCTCCTCAACTCCCAACAAACAACTGATGGTAGGGGTGTTGCATTCCTTTCCTATCAAATATGCAGGGGATTATCTGGCTACTCCCTTTTATTTTTCTATGCTTTGCTTTTGGCACCAGCTTTGGGAATAAATGGTGGCTTAACTGATGCATGAAAACCTTGAATCATGCCCAGTACAACTGTCACTTGTTACTGATTGTCGTATATGATCAAGTGAAACATAATTACATGTTTTATGACAAATTTTCATGAAATAAATTAATAGAATAATTCAATTAGTTTATCAATCAATTTTTAAGTTGTCATGTTGTTGCATGGTGATCGTTAGGTGGTTTTAAAGTCTGAAATTTTTACATTTCAGATGAAAATTTACGTGACTTAAAAAGTTTTTACATGTGCTGGCCATTATATATTGCCTAATGATGCCACTATTTTTCCGTGATTCAAATTTGCCTTGCTTTGCGACTCTTGCATGGTATTTTGGCAAGGATGATATAAGTATCTGGTTGAAAGTCTAAAGCAATCTAACCCTATCAAAACAAGATAAAAAATTTAACTAGTCTTAAGGAAATAAGATTCTGTTAGATATCCTGCTTAATTTATCTAGACCTTTGTCTTCTCTGTGCTCAATGCTTTATGGTGTTCTGCTATTATTTAGAATGTTTGTTTTTTTTCCTTTGGATTTAACTTGTTGCAACTTGTTTTTATATTATTTCTTCTGGTGGATCAGAGGCCGAGAAGCAGATGGCATTTCCATTGCTACCGTCCAAGCGTCCTTATGAGCGAAATCCCTTGGAGCACACTGGGAGGGGTAAGTGTCCAAAGACTGGACCTTCTATAACACTGCAGAATCAGGTGAAAGTGCCCACTGGGGCTATTATCTTCCGGATACTCTGTCCTGCTTCAAAATCTGAAAGTGTGATTGGTAAAGGTGGAGGTATTGTAGCAAGGATAAGCCAACAGACTAGTGCAAAAATTAGACTTGAAGAAACTGTTCCTGGATGCAACGAGAGAGTTATTGTAATCACTGGGTTTGAGAAATATGCTGAACTTGGCAGCAAACAGAGTAAAGAAGATGATGAAGGTGCTGGTACTGTTGATGGTGTTGAGAGTGCCAAGGAAAATACTGATAATATTGAAGGGACAGAGGATTCTGCTGCTGCAGATAGTTCAAAATATGATGGAGTACCATCATCCCCAGCGAAGGCACTCGTACTTGTTTTTGAGAGATTAATTGAAGATGAATCAGAAAATGATGATGACAATGAAACTGTTTCTGCAAGATTATTAGTTCTGTCAGGCCAGGTGGGTTGTGTCCTTGGAAAGGGTGGGAGCATAATCAAGCAATTGTCAGCTGATAGTGGGGCCCAGATTCGGATACTTCCTAGAGATAAACTTCCGTTGTGTGCTTCCCAACAGGATGAAATTGTCCAGGTAAAGATTATTTTGGGAATGTTTAGCAGTTGTTTATGATGTTATTTTTGTCAGATTTGGAAAGTTAATTATTTCTGCAGAAAGTTAAGTGTCATTTCTTAGTCGACACACTAGTTATAGATTCCCTGTATTTCTATCTGCTTTTGTCATTGTTCAAAATTTGTTTTTGTCTCCTATTCCAGTATCATGTACTGTCTCTTTCTTATTTTCATGATGTCTTTTACCTTGTTGATTTTGTATTCACCAAGTCTAGGTATTGAAGAGAAGCTTAACATGGCAATTAATTGATAATTGATGAAACATTGTCTCATCATTTTGCAGGTAACTGGAGGGGTTGAATCAGTGAAGAAAGCACTTCATTTAGTTGCTCAGCAGCTTTTGGATAATCCACCACGAGAACATGATTTGTTCCCGTCATTGGGTTTTTCTGGTCCATCGTCTGATCCATTTGCTTCTATTCCTAGGGCAGAAGGCCTTCCACCACCAAATTTTCATTATCCCCCTCAAGTACCACCTTTCTCAAATAGGCCTCATGACATCACGGACTTTCATCCAGGCATTGGTCCACCTTTGCCTAAATTTCATGAAAGTGGACTTCCTCTGCAACCCCAAGTTTCTCCAGAGCCAATAATTTACAGGTTATTGTGTTCCAATGACAAGGTTGGAAGTGTGATAGGGAAGGGAGGGAACATTGTCAAAGGTCTTAAAAATGACACTGGCTGTGAGATCAAAGTTCTAGAGACAACTCCTGAGTCAGAGGATCGTATTATAGTGATATCTGGTCTTGCAGTATGCGTCTTTCCCCCTCCTTCCTTCTGACTCCTTGTAGTTGCTGCAATATTTGAGACCTCGATTTCATGTCTTTATACAACACTTCAGAATTTTCTGTTAGTGTAGGCTATTTATTTTTGGCTATTCTATCTATACTCTATTATATTTAGGATGGGAACTATGTCAAGAGGAGGTTGTATTTTCAAGTTCGTCATGCTTAGTCATTTTCTATTTAATAGACTGTGATGAAGGATAATGCTAGGTCTACTAATCTGATAATGGTGTTTGTAGCTTCCAAGTGATAGGATAGCGCCAGTGCAGGATGCAGTTCTTCGTGTGCAACATAGACTAGTAATGGCTGTACCTGATACGAAAGAGAGCACTGTCTTGTCTAGGCTTCTTGTTGCTTCCAACCAAACTGGTTGCCTTCTTGGCAAAGGTGGTTCTATAATAGCAGAAATGAGAAAGCTTTCTGGAGCTCATATTCGCATCTTGGGTAAAGAACAGATCCCCAAGGGCATGCCGGAAAATGATGAGGTGGTTCAGGTATGTTTTGGGTTACTATTGTGTGAATATATGGCTGCTGCATCATTTCTCCTGGCAGTTTCTATCTAAATTATTTGGTTTGGGCTTCGCCCCTGCCTCTTCCTGTTTGTGCAAAATGTCTTTGTTTTTGCTAAATTTTGTTCATCACAACAACATGACATTTGGATTCTTTATAGATATCTGGTGAATTTGGAGCAGTTCAGGAAGCTTTGTTGCAAATAACTACTAGACTGAAGCTTCATGTTTTCCGTGATAAATTACCCACTATGAATCGCAACATACCTCCTGCTTTTGTTGAGCAATTACCTCCATATGGTTTATACATGGGAAGGAGGGAGTCTTCACCTCCCAGGTTGTATCCTAATATGCCACCATTTCAGAAAGATCATGTCGGTCGCCCCTTTGAAGAAAGATTTGTCTTTGCTCATCCAGTTCATGGTTCGGGTATTCCTCTTGGTATTGAGAGACCTGCACCATGGCCTCCTCAGGTATCATGTTTTCTGTGTTATTTTTATTGATAATACAGAAATGGTAATTTTCTTACATGTAGTTTGCAGCTTGGAGAGGCTAATACTTGTTTTTAGAACTAATGATTGATGTTATGAAGTAGTTTTGAGAATAGTTGATAACCATTCTGTGGTCGCTGTTATTTGGTTACTTTCTGCTAGTCAATGGGAAGTGCTGGTTGCAGTGCTTTTTCCAGTCAGACATTGGCTTGTAATGTAGAAAACATATATTGTATATATAATGCCTTGCCATATACTGGCCCAGGTAGTACAGTGAAGTGATATACCAACATGGATTGAAGTGTGCACCATTCTGCACACCTGTTTGTCTTAGCATCAGACATGCCGCAACACTTGCTGTAATACCTTCATCTATTTTAGTAATACCTGTTTGGGTACAAATAGTATGTAAATAGGGATATGAAAGCTTGATTGGGGTAATGAAACTGCCTCCAAGATATGAGTTGATTTTGTAGGCTTAACAAATTTGGAGTTAAAATATGATGCTACAAATACTAGTTTGAATTATGGTGTTCTTTTGTTTTTAGAAGGCTTGTATTTGTCTCTTATCATATGTCATAGATTCTGTGTCCCAAATCTCAGTCCAGTATTTATACTGGTCCTTGGGAGGACTTGTTTGGTAGTGTTAGTACCATTTGTTGGTACTCAATTGTGCCTACTGGTACAGGTCCAATTGGAAAAGAAGAAAACAAAATAGTACTGGTATGGTGAGCTACCATGCTGTGTTGGTTGTTTGAAACCCTAAGCCAAGCTCAAGGTTGATGCTCACTGTTGGGATGGTATAGATCAAGGTTTTCCTTACCGAGCGGTAAGGCCCCGTACCGCCCGGTACATGCCAGTCCAATAGCTGACCGATACGCGGACCGGTCGCTACCGGGCGGTACCGCTAAAATCGACTGTTGGCGGTTGATTTCGACCGTTGGCGGTCGATTGAAGAAGAAAAAGGGAAAAGAAGAAGAGGAAAATAAGAAAGAAGAAGAGGTACCTGGCCGCCATCCTCGCCTGTGTGTTGCCTGCACGCCCTAGCCGCTCACGGGTCACCCGTGCGCCCTCGCCGCTATGGTCGCCTGCGAGACGTCGCCTTGCAGCCAACGAGCGACGTCGCCCATTTATTTCTTTTTTAAAATATTTTTTAATATTTTAAATATAATATAATATAATATTAATTTAATAATATCAGGTGGTATGCACTGTGTGTACTGCCACAGTACAGTACCATACCGGTACCAACAAAATATCGGTACGTTGGTATGGACCAGTAAGTAAAACGTTGATATAGCTAGAAGATTCATTTGTCTCGTTTATTTAATTAAGCATGAACTTTTTTAATTTAAGATGATACTGTTTAAAACTTGTTATGTTTTGTTGGTAAAGAACAAATAAAGCAAAAAACTCACTTGTTTTAGCTGGTAAAAAGTGGTCCACACACCTGGTTTGCCTGGATTAGTGGTACGGATGGTATATTATGAAATGCAGAAGCATATGATCTATGTAATTGTTTGGTTAAATGTACTATTGCTGTCAGTCAGTTTAATTAATCCAAGACTGTTGGCTGATGATTGCAGTCTGCCTTTAGTTCTATGCACTTTTCTCAAGTCAATTGGATTTTTGTTCTGAAATCATGTGCTAGGTGATAAGGAGCAAGTTCTGTATTATGAGTTGGCTTTCTGTTTCATTTCATGCCCTGTTAGATTAACTAGTATAATATTTTCAATTCTTAAGTTCTAACGAGAATTATTTGTTTGGAAGGTGATTGTTGAAATTTGGGTATCTCATATGGATGTAAAGATTATGAACACTGTAAAATAATTGCATAATATCGGTATATGGTGTCCTGATATGATTAGTTATGTGGGTTCAGTTTTTTGGCCTCATCTCTGGTGGATATAAGTAAAGTATAGGCATCTTAAAATTCTTTTGGAAGTCTAGCTTTTGGTATAATGCTGTTTTTATTGTGCAATGATGAGGTTTCATTTTGTTCTATTGTACTCTGACTGACTTTTCTTGTGGCATAATGCTGCTCTTAAAAGCTAAATTTAATATATCCTTGTTATTTATTTTTGAGTTTCATTTGTTCATAATAAGAAATGATAAGCATATTTATCTCAGTTAAGTTTGCTGAAATAGAACTTGCTTTTTAACATCATGTTCTTTTAACTATTTCTTGTTCTGTTCTAAGGCATTCTTCAATTTTTGTTAATCAATTTAGGGTATGAGGGATATTGGTGGTCCCATGCTTTTACCTGATTACCCAGGAGGTCCACAAAGAAGGATGGGTAGATTTGCTAGGTCTGTTTTTCCACTGACTTCTTTTGGTATTCACGGTAATCATTCATGAAAAGCTGAAATTTCTTTATTTCTGGTGGCTTTTATGCAGTGGAAGCCAGCCATCTCCTATTACAAGTGTAGATGTTTTTGTTCCTCGATCTCTTGTACCTTCCATCTATGGTGAAGATGGAGGCTGTCTAAAGCGGATCCGTGAGGTTTGTTTGATAATTATGTTGTTGCACATTAAACTGATTTGTTCACCTTAATGTGCATTTTTCCCCCATTATCAGATCTCAGAAGCCAAAATTACCATTACTGAACCCAGACCGGAGGCTACGGAGACACTAATCATTATATCTGGAACACCAGAGCAGACCAATGCTGCACAAAGCCTCATCCATGCGTTTGTACTGAGTGAAACTGTTCCTCTAGAATCCACCAAATCTTGAGGTGATGTTCTCTCTTCCCGTACTTGATCTTTCATGTTTTCACACTAAGATTCCTTCATTGTGGTAGGTACTTTAGATGCTTCAACTTATGGACATGCATCATATATTGCTGTTCTTATGTTGTTTTGATTTGGAGCTTGGATTGTCAAATATCTAATCCAAGGTTTTTTGGCATTCGGCACTTTTTTTTGGCCTCAGCCAATCAAGAAGCTTCAAGAAAGGAAGAAAATATTTGCAGATTAGAGAGACCAAAGGATCATATTCAAGTCAAACAATACTAGTTTCTTTCTTTGAATTTTGCAGATACTAGTATTTCTGGAGAGGATTCACAATTAGCTGAAGGAGTTAGTTTCTCCTGAAAAGAAACAAAAGAACTTTTTTTAAATATTTGTATGAGCCGAATTTAAATTTGGTTGTTCTGATCTCTATTGGGAAGATAATGAGCATGTGTTTGTGTTTTTTTATGAATATTGCATGTATTAACAGTAAAAGTAGTATAATATTTTGAATGATATGCTGAAATATTTAATGCGGTAATAGGTTTCGGTAGGATGAAAGAATGGTGGTGAGAAATTATAGTTTTTGTATTTTTAATTGATAACGGTTCCTGGGTTTCCATAATTAGTAATATGTAGATGGTTAGGGATACATGTTTTGATGCTTTTATTTGTCTTGATCATCATTTTTTATTCGTTGGATCTTCCTAACACTGATCTTTCTTTCATTATTTGTGGTGTTCATGTCAGTATTCATCTTGACTGTAGAGTGAAGGTTTGCTTTTCTTTGGTGAAGTGGAAGTAAAAGAGGTCTATGGTGGGACCTAATTCTTGTACTTTTCTAATGAAAAAGTTTATGTTGGTCTATAAAATAGTTTAACTTCAAAGATTGTTGGAACCAGGACTATCAAGTCATATTGCAAAATAGATTTATTCTGTGCCACTTCAATTGATCTTTGATCTCTGTTACAAACTTAATAACTGGGGAAGTTGATTTGGATAAGTGGGGATGATTGGCAAAATAGGTTTTGTTGGTACAACTGAAGTTGAATGAGGATAGATTGTGTTAGGATACAACACTCTGATGGACAAGATTCAGTCAGAGAACCCATCTTCACTCCTTGGAGAGTTTGTATACCATTAAGTGGAGTGGAGGCACGAACATTTTATCTTCAACTGCAGAACAATGCTGTAGCTCTTGTTGTGAGTCAATATTTGCTTTAAGCAGATGTGGTGTTGAGGGATCTAAAGACTACTAAGACATTTTGCCTATTTTTAAGAGTGAAGTGTTTGAGGTCATTCAATATTTTGAGGATAACAATGCTCATCCTTTGCTATCTGGGCTGAAAGGTTGCAAGTGTTGAGACATTTGGTTGCCCATATTGTATTCACAGAGCATGCTTGCAAGGTTGTCTGACATAGGAATCGAACTAAGAATCTTTTCTATCAATTAGGTCATACTTAGCAGGCTCTAGATTTTATTTCGTTTAGTCATTTGGTGAAATTGTCACTATAGAGGCCGCTCATTTCATCATTGCTTTGTGTTTACCACATTATGCTAGGGAAGAAAATGAAGTTCCGTACATGTTTTGTTAATTTAAGTCCTGTGAAGACATATGAATATCAGATGCAGAACAAAGAAGCTTGAAGATTTCTTCTCCTATTTTTTTATTATACTAATTTTGATGACTCATATTTCTGCTAGCCATTGATCACAAGTCCATAAGTATTAATTTTTTTTCTATTAGTTTCATTATTTATTGAAAATTTTGTTAGTTGTAAAAGATCCATTGGTTTGCAAGATCTATGCTAATGCAAATTTGATGGAAATATCATAAAAAGCTTCTCCATTAAAATCTAGCTGGGTTTTACAGCATTCCAATCATATACAACTTCATAAATGTTAGGAACAATAGATGTGAATAACATTTGCTTTCATCAGATATTGGTTGTATTGGTGATTATTGGTTTAGTTTTCCTTTAAGTCAGGTCTTGTATTGATTTTTTATACCTCATCATGTCTTCAGCAGTTCGGTTGGATACTATTCCAGCCAGCATATGGTTGGGTTTTAATTTAACCTTGATCATGAACTTTTTATGTGATTCTATGATTATAAAATGATTTAGAATTTAGGATTGGCATGTTAAAATTTTGATTGTGACATTTTTATTGCTTCTTCCGTATGTGTGCATTATGTTGCTGGTTCTTTGATGAGTGATCTTAGTGCAATCTTGGATTCTATTGGATATCAACCTGCTGTATTTTAAAAGTCTTTCTGAAAAACTTGCCATCTCCATCTTAGTGCACTAGTTACTGTTTTGATTCTTAGTGCACTCATCATCCTGAGCTTTTCTGATTTTAACATATCTAGATATTGTACCATGATTTGGGCCAAGCTGAATTATAGAACCGAATTATATATTTTAGTTTATGTAATTTAATATGTATTAAATAAAAAGAGGTGGATATAAGTTATTCATATGGAACTAAAATCAATAAGTAGACTTTGATATCACTTCATCTCAGCTGAACATGTAGAGCTTACCCAGAAGCAAGGTTTGTTGTACCATGGGCATATCGCTCGATGCGGGGGTACCTCCCAGTATAGGTAGTATATAGTGTATCAGTCTAGTAGGGAACTGATAGGTGGTACGTACCAATTTGTCAATATGCTTGCCCCACCATACCATTTGTTGATACTGCTCAATACGTACCGTACTGATGGTTGGTTGGTACATTGATGCGGACCAATAAGGCGAACCATGCTCAGAAGTACATTATTTTTTTCCTTTTGCTTTAGTTAAAGACATTCTTTTTTGCTTGTAGTGCTTCTTTTTCTTTCCTCTTCTCTTTCTCTTTTTGATCATAGCAAGTGCGGCAATGTTGATTTTCAACATCAGTAGATTCGGAATGATTGGAGTTGGGATCTGGTTGGTTGGTGACCACTGTCTTATCCAATATTTGGTTTTCCAAGATAAACCTGGTCGTGAACAGTTTACATATGATTAGTAAAGTTTCTATTAGTTTTTCATAATTTTTAACTAAAATATGACTTTTCCAATAAATGTATCTAGATAAATGGTTGAGCGCAAATCGGGACATGGATGCATGCCAAACATTAGAGATCATAACTCTCTTAGAAGCAAGGTTTGCAATTTCGATCTATACTGCCCGGTATGGGCGGTACATACCGGTTCGTCAGGTTATCGGTGTGCGGACCGCCTGCTACTGGGCGGTACTGTCAAAAATCAATCGTTGGCGGCTGATTGAGGGAGAAATCGACCATCAGCGGTCGATTGAGGGAGAAAAAGGGAAGAAGAAGAAGAAGAGGAAAAGAAGAAAAAAGAAGAAGAGGAGAAGAAGAACCTACTTTCCACACGACATCCTCGTCCGTGCGTCGTCGCCGCCCTCGCCCGCGGGCGCTTTTTCTCCCGCGCAAGGAGACGGAACATCCCCTCGCGCGGGGAGAAAGATCGAGGCGACGTCGCCCCTTTTATTTTTCTTTTTTTAATATATTAATATATTAATATAATATTATATTATATTATAAAATATATTATATTTTAATATACTGGATGGTACGTATTGTGTGTACCTTTCAGTACTGGTACCATACCGATATAGAGATAATCCTGGTACACCAGTCGGACCGGTAAGTCAAACCTTGCGTAGAAGTAGAGCAAGTGTAATATGAAAATCATTTCGTCATACGGCTGGAATAGGTCAGTTTGTTTAAATTTTGCTTTTGAGAAAAATCAACTTATTTTTAAGGTCAAGCTAATAAAATTATCTTTAGCTGAATGAAGTGAGTTCTTTCTGGATATAATTTCCCTTGGACTTGATGGCCTGAAATCCTTTATTTTTGTTCCTTGTATGCATTTCTCCTCTTTTCCTCTCGTTGGATGAGCATTCAGATATTTAATTGATAGAGATGAAGGTGCACTTTGCAGGTTTGTTCTAAGAGAATATCGATTGGTCTTCTTCTGTCTGCTTTAAAGAATTTTCCCTTCAATGAGAAGTGAAAGGTATAATTCAAATGTTTCTTTTTTTTTGTAATACTATCTAGCCCACATACCAAAATGTCAGTAACAGCATGTTTATTCTTGTATAGGATCGTCATGTTTGTTAATGTAGTTGTTTAGAGTGTAGACCACCTTTTTTCTCTGTATCTAAACTGTTAAATTAATATTGTAACCTTCCTGTTTAATTAAAATATGATTTATCTCCATATGTTAGTCTAACTAATTGGGGAAGTATCGCCTGGTTTCTCCTGCATTAGTTGGTGCAAGAAAGTATACATAAGAGCAATTAAAGGTTCCAATGCAGTATTCATAGTTTTTACTCTGCAGTTACTGAGTTGTCTTCTTTTTTCCTTTTTCTATTTTTAATTTCATTTGTAAAAGTTGTCATTTTCAGAAGTCAAAACAAGGTCTCAACTCGGAGGGATAAGTTTGCATGCATTAATCCTTCTCGGACTCTGCAATGGTGGAGCCCGGTGCACTGGGTTCACCCTTTTTGGTTTAACCTCTAATGTTGAGGTGATAGTATCTCTTTATTTGATTTTTAACCTATGATCAAAGATAAAAGAAAGAATTGATGATGTTCTATATTATGCAACATGCGAAAAACATCACCATGGGTATTCATGAACATTTTTTAAGAGATGTGAGGATATGCCTTGTTGATGTTCAAACACATACGAGTTTGTACTAGTGAATCTTTTAGCTCAATCTCCAAAATTTTTTGGTTCTTCGACACGTCAATCTATTTTCTACTCAGCAACTCCTGGAATAGCAAAATGTGGTACTATGTCTATTTCCCATGCAATTTAGGTCTTAGCACCTTATTAATAGTCTGAATTCTGATACTACATTTGATGTATCTATCTTATGAGCAAGGTTTGCAATTTCGACATTTACGATTGGTACATACTGGTCCGCTAGGTTGTCGGTATGTGGACCGCCCGCTACCGGGCGGTTCCGCTAAGAATCGACTGTCGGCGATCGATTGAGCGAGAAAAAGGGAAGAAGAAGAAGAAGAGGAAAAGACAAAAAAAAGAAAAGAGGAGAAGAAAGAATACCTAACGCCTGTGCGTGGTCCTCGCCCGTGCGCCGTCACCGCCTGCGGGTTGCGGGTGTTTTTTCTCCCGCACGGGGAGAAAGATCGAGGCAACGTCGCCTCTCTTTTCTCTCTTGTTTTTAATATTTTAATATATTAATATTATATTATAAAATATTTATATTATATTTTAATATACCGGGCGGTACACATTGTGCATATCGCCTGGTACCAGTATCGTACCAGTACGAGTACTGTACCAGTACCGAGATGAACTCGGTATGTCGGTACGGACCGGTAAGTCAAACTTGCTTATGAGTATTTCTAGAATTGGACTAGTGTGTATATAAATTATATAACTGCTACTGTTCACTGATGCATCTCTGTGTTAGCTCGATTGTCGGCATCTCAAGTACAGATCATATGGCTACCAAAATTTCCAACTTTCACATCATCCGATGGAGAGAACCTGAAGCAGTTTGCATTGTGCCCACTGCTAATAGGCTTTAGGTATTCTTTAGGCAGAAACTTTATGTTGTACAGCACCAGAAAGACCTGAACTCTACCACCACTTGGAATATGATTTTCAGGTTTTGCTTTCTGTAAGTGTGTTCATGGAATCCATCTTGCTCATGATTTTCATATTTGACCTCCAATTAGTTCATATCATTTTTCATCTTCTTAGCATCTAACCACATCAATTGACACCACTATTTTGCCATTTCTCATGAAGTAATTTTGATTGGTTCCAGTATAGTTGGTGTCTGAATCCAAAACTCTTCACTTATCCAGTTGACTGCAACCAGTGCTCCCTTGACTGTTTCTCTCAACCAGTGCTTTTTGAACTTTGAAATTCCATGCTTCTTTTATTAGTTGAAGTTTTGAGCTTGTTCTCCTTTATGATATTTTTAGCTTGTTCTCCTAGATGCTTCGATATTGATTATAAGAATCTGGTCACTGTGGTCCAATTTACTCTTTTGATGGATGTTTATCGATCTTGTCTAGTCTTCCATTTCCCAGAACATTGTTGTGGCCGATACCCTCATTTTTTTTCTTATCCTAGGAATCTGTAGTAATGTAACCTGGCTTATTGTGTACCCATGGAATCCTCGAAGACATTTTCAAACTTTGAAGTTTAAATCATGGATACTTTGAAACTTCTTGTAGGGAAATAGTTAATCCATTTTTTTATGAAAATTCTTGTCTTTGAGGGTTGTCGATATTTGATCTTTTTGTCTGATGCTTGTTGTAAATATTTCATTTTTTTGTCAGCTGTTGATGTCTCATAATTAAACTCAGCCAATGGACTTTTGTGATTGATTGGTACATGGAGAATAGCATGTTTATCAGTTTCTTTCCATAATAAAAGTGAACAATTTGGCATATTAGCACTACTTATGACCAAGGTTTACAATTTCGACTTGTACCGCCCGATAAGGGCGGTACATACCAGCCCGTCAGGTTACCGGTACACGGATCGCCCTCTACCGGGCGGTTCCGTAAAAAATCGATTGTCGGCAGTCGATTTCGGTCGTCGACGGCCGATTGAAGAAGAAATTGATCGTCGGCGGTCGATTGAGAGAGAAATCGACCGTCGACGGTCGATTGAGGAAGAAAAAGGAAAGAAGAAGAGGAAAAGAAAAAAAAAGAAGAGCAGAAGAAAGAATACCTCGCCAGTGCGCCGTCCTTGTCCGCCGCCATCGCCGCCTGCGGGTCGCCTACGCGCCGTCGGTGCCCCCGGGTTACCGCGACCACGGTCGCTTTTTTTAATATTTTAATAATATTATATTATAAAAATATTATATTATATTATATTTTAATATCGAGCGGTATGCACAGGTCCCATACCGGTACCAACAATATGTCAGTACATCGGTATGGACCGGTAAGTCAAACCTTGCTTATGACCATTTTACAGTAGTGAACATGAAGTACACTTTTGGATCCTACTCATTATTTTGATATGTTGTAAATTCAGAAGGATGTTTTGTTCATAATTCTTGTGGAGATGTGTATAGGATTTAGCATGAATGATCTCATGGTTTCCTTCTTTTTTTTCTGATTGCTGTCATTTCAATAAGGTTATTACTTTGTGGTTGAAATAGGCAAAATGGCATTCACGTGACCTGGTTTTTTATGGGTTCAACTTCTGTTTGTTTTGGTGAAATGCCCCTACTCAATCTTGATTTTTCCTGGAAGGAAGTCCTGATAACTTGCTTATTGTTAGGCCATCCACCTTTCAATGTGAGGTACATGCTCGGGTTGTTCACGTCTCTTGATACTATTTATTCAGGGTTTCCATGCTGTTTTGAATTTAAAGTGGACTTATTTATTTCCAACGCCTACTATTTCTTTTTTATATCAAAAGCTAACCTGAAATAACTGTTTAATTGTATGCTCTATTATAACATGATATGCATTAGTTCTATATACATATTGTTCGAGGGCACATTGTTTTGTGCATTTACCAAGAAAATAGTGTGAACTATGATCAACCATCAAGATCATGGCTAGCTTGTACTTGTAGTAGGTTATCATATTGACTGAGCCTAAATTTCTTGTTTATGTTTGATTTGTCAAACTTTGCAATCTTATTGGTTTTGGACTTACAAATTGACTTCGATGTAGTTACACCAGCATCTTGTTGAATCAGCACAGTTTTGATTGATCAAAGAATGGCAACTAGTTTTACATGTCAGAAGTTAGAATTTCATTTAGCTACTTTCTCCTAGGGCTGCTTATGAGATTGAGTGCAATATCTCGAGTGACTAAGGTAAGAAACCCATTCACCAAAAGTTACAGTCACCAATACAAGTGTCTTTTTGGATGTTCTGGTGTTCTTTGTGATACCTAATACATTGAAGTTAGTGAGCTTATCAACCTGCATAATATATTAAGCTGGTTTTGTAAATTTTGTGCTCCAATCTTTTTAAACTAATATTGTGTTGTTTAGATCAACTAGAGGAATTTGTTAAATTGATGTGCATGGTAGATAACTGCTAGAGCGCATCTAGGAAGGCTATGATTTTATGCTAGTGGTTGTCATTAAATAGTCAAACCAGTGATTTAAAAAGCGCTAGGCGCTCGTCCGAGCGAAGCGAGGTGCTCTAAAATATTAAAATATAAAAAATATATAATATTATTATTATTATAAATTAATATTATTATTATTATAAATTAATATTATTTTATACAGTAATTAATAATTTACTATTAATAGTATATTTATTGTTAACATGTTAACAGCAGTTAGAAGGGAAGAGTAGAAATCGACAGTGAGAAGTCGCGGTGAGAAGTCAGCGGACAACAGTCATGGCAGGTGACAACAACAGGTAGTCGACAGCAGCACCGACAGTGGTGTCGCATTGTGGATAGTAGCAGCGGCAGATAGTGAAAGCTGAGGAGACTTGATCAGCGACAGAAGAAGACTTGGAGACAGCAGGAGAAATCATCAGCGATAGAGGCAGAGGGGAGAAATCATTAGCGGTGAACGCGGAAGGTGAAATCATCGGTGGCGGACGCAGCGAGAGAAAGCGTAGGGTTGGGAGTCGAGGTCGCATAGGTTTTGATATAACTGCGTGTGTTAGTTGGTTCAATCGAACCAACTAACGCAAATTTAACCAAATGCCTTATATCAATCGGGCGCTCGCCCAAAGCGCCCGGTGCCTATGCTCGGGCGAGCGCCCAGGCAGCACCTCATTCAAGCGTGCCGCCTGGCTCCCTTAAACGAGGCACTCTCGCCTCACCTCGCTCGAGCGTCTTTTTAATGTACCGAGTCAAACACTGAACCATCATATGAAACTTGGACCTTGGCATGCTTGAGAGCAAGATGCCAAGGTAAACACTTATATGCTTTGCTTTTTAGTACTGAAAAGTGGATGAACTACAGCTGAGAGGTCAGGAGAAAAGACAAAAAATATTGGTACAAGGATTTAGAAGATGAAAGGGGTGGAAGTTTGATCCTTGATGTTTCTGGAGAAGAAAATGAGTGGTAAAAGAAAATGCAAGTCTGATGTTTGCTGATCTAGGGTTTATTCCAAAATTTAAAGCACATTATTCACATAGGATTTTGTCAAATACAAATACTTTGAGATTTGTCCTGATAAAACTATATGTTTGGATGTAAACTTTCACCCTTTAAAAAAGAAGATTTTCAAGCCTGTTAAAAGGATTCTTGAAGTAACACATATGAATATAGGATTGCATGTTTGAACATATATATTAGGCATGAAAGATCATGAATGTCCCTATTTTTACTTCTTCCAATAGAACTTATTCGGCTAACGTACAAGCAAATGAAATCTCTTTAGGTATATCCGAAATGCATGATGGGAACTTTTATTTTTATTTGATGTGGTGGAAGTCAGGATTCCACATTGTCCAGTTTATCAAAACATGATTGCTTCTCCTGGTATATACAATTTGTATGTAGTTTGTCGAATGATTTAATGATCCGTCGCTTTGTTTCTTCTACGTTGGTTAGTCATTATTGTAGCTTGCACCAATGTTGTCTTTCGTTTTGTTTGGTCTCTGTTACAGTTTGTATTTTGGATAAACTGAGACACATTTTCTTTTAGGGAAATAATCGTACTTGTACCCATTGTATATCTAATGGGTGCTTTATGAATTTGAGGGACTTGAATAGGTTTTGTTGGAATAAAGAACTTGTCTCACAATATGAAAATACATATGGAATCTGGAATCAAACATCAAGGGATACATTTTTTTAACATGTTTTGTTTTATAGTGCCATTTTGGAGTCCAACAGAACCCCCCAAAAGGTCTTCTTGGTAATCCAATTCTAACATGCTAGAACACCTCCAGATTTGAAACACACTTCTACCCCTTTACCCTTTATTTAGAAAACTGATACCATGACGATAGACAGCAATCTTATGTCTCCCAATCAGTAGTCACTGCATGTGGCCAGACAAATCTGATTGTGCAAATTTTTTGTGATGAGCTGAAATGGACCAGCATTGAATAGAACGGACAAAATTGGTGGGGATAAGTAGGATGGAATAAGTCAGTTGTGGAGTTATTCTTGGATCAGCAGGATCAATGGTCAATCTTGGATCAGCAGACCATTTAGACTGGGTGGAGCTTGACCTTGGATCAGCAGGATCAATGGTCAATCTTGTAAACCATGCTTCCAATCATCATGGTAAGTATTCGTTGGCCTAGCTTTTTGCCACATAGGTTAGGGTTTCCATGTGAAGGTATGACAAGTGCTGGAATTTCCTGGACTTCGATGTAGCTGGCTGTTGGTGATGGTATTGTAATTGGTAGAGTCATGTTGTCAAAGCATATTTATGAGTTGGGAGTGTTTTGCCTGTCAAGTATGTCTATAAATTTGGAGAAGATAATCACTGTTTGCAGGCATAATGAGTAATTCATTCTGATTGGGATTTTATTTATTGTAGCATCCTTTGGTGTTTGAGTCGTTATGGGAATATTTAGCGATTTCATTTTTTATTTAAAAATTTGATTAGTTGAGATCACAAGTAGCTTATTCCGAACTGTAATGGCTGGTGATACCATGCGGTTTCAGCACTAGACATGTATGTGCTAGGCATGTGAACATCCTGAGAACTACCATCAAGATAACTACTACATTAAATTAGGCAAGCACAGCATCTCTGCCACAGCATATGAGATACCACTCTTTTAATCCATTTATTGGGATTCCAATTTAAAGTAGCACAACTAAAGTTATGCCTAGCTTGTTTGATTCGCAATAGTGTACTGGATTATCATATTAGGATTATCTCTAACTGATTCTTATATTATTTGTGTTTTTAATCTTTTTTATTTTTTTCTAAAATGTTAGACCTGTTGCTAATAAAGTTGGAGAACTAAAAATATTTTACAGCTAACGATGTTGTAAATGTAGTAAACAAATATCATAGGCATGTTGGTGTCTTTTGAGAGAGACATTCGTTTACAATTTTGTCATGTACGTTGCATTTAACATACTGGTGTAATTTGTAATCCACAAAATACACGATATTGAGTCCTGGAATATATTATTTTCTGTTGTAGACATGCCTAATCATCCAAGGTGTTTGCTGCATGGTTTTTATGAAAGCAGTGAAGTTAGAAAGTGAAGTATGCATTTTAGAAGCTTTCCTTGGGTGCTCTAATCCAGAGATTACACATTAGCTTTAGGTTTATTTGGTTTTTTTATTGGAATAGATCACGTAAGCAGTCACTGTTCGTGTCATATATTTGTTCAAATTCAATTTGGTAGCTCTATTATTTTAACAAAGATTCGTTGGAAGTTAATTCTAAGATTGTACGTTTTTGAAATAGTTAACGTAGATAGTTCAAAAATTGGCAATGAGATTGCTATTTATAAGAAATGTTAGGGTGTTTGGTCTAATCTTTGTGAAGTCCAGAAAGTTTTTAATCTTCAGAAGTGTTTTGACGGCCCTCCTATGGCGCATGGAATTTTTTTTTTGTTTGGTGAGACCAAGCAGGTAGCTAATTGCCTCGTGTAGCTGGTGCTTGTCTTTGTGTATGATGGTTTATGTATGCTTGAAATCTATAATTTTCTTTTATAAATATAAAAGGAAGTGAAGCAACATAATTCATTTATGATTTTTTAAAGATATCAAATTGTGGACTTCTGAAGCTTCTTGATCCGTCACCAAATCAAGTTGTTTCCAAACTGTTGTTGATCTCAGCATAATAAATGTCTAATGCCTACGATACCCCGAAGATAATATTTGCAAAAGCATGAAATTTATTTGATAATTTTGCCAAAAAAAAAACTGGAATTTATATGAAAAAATATATGTTTGAATGTTTTTTATTTCTTAAATTATTTCGATAAATTGTAGTTCAGAGGGGAAGTTGAAGTCCAAAAGTGTCATATTCACATTCTATTACTTAGCAATTTCTTGCAGGACTTCGACGCTGCAGTGCTGGTATCAGATACTTCTTCAAATATCGCTTTCTCGATTTGCTGGATCCTCAATCTTAATATTCCATGTGTCACAATGGCAGCCAATAGCTAGAGAGCAAAAATCCAAGAAGACACTTGTTTTGTTAATATATATACTTGGCAATTCCATCTCCAGTCAGCCTCCTAGAATGACCCAGCAAGGCCACACCACCACATACCTTGATATGGACAAGCCATCATCTAACACAAAGCCATAGCCCACCACCACCACCACCACCACAAGATGATCATCCCAACGCCCACCGGCAACCATTCCTTTCCCTCCCTCCCACCACCACATTTCTCCTCTCTTTAAGGCCTCAGCCTCCTTCCATCCTCTGTGGCAAGAGAAAAAGAAAGGATCCAACATGGGATGCGTGAGCTCGAAGCGTGTCGAAGCGTCCGTGGCGACCAGTGCCTACCGTCCGCCGCCAACCAGCATCGCGCTGTTCGACATCAGCACAATCGACGAGCCGTGGCTTATCACCGCCACCACCAAGGCCTTCGACGACGACGAGCGAGCGCAGCTAGAGAAAGAGAAGAAGCTCACTGCCGTGCCACTCCCTCTGCTAGAAAAGCTTGAATCCTATGAGGCGGCTCCCAAATCCTGGTCCGAGGTGAGCAAAGTTCTTGAAGACCTCAAACCCACGCTCGACTCCCAGCCTCCTCCTGCTGCAGCCAAGCCCCACCATGCTCCTCCTCCGCCAGATTCTATGAAGCCGCTGTCAGCACCATCCAAGAACAACTCCTTCCACACACTCGAAGAGTTGGAGAGCCACTCGAAGAAGCCTTCGCCGCGGCCGTCCTCTCCTCCACGAGCGAGCTCGCCCGCCCGTCCGCCGCCGCCCGAGATGGCTGGCTTCCGCTCCGTGAAAGAGAACAGCTTCATCGTGCGCGACAGAGAGGAGAGGCAGAGGCAGAAGGGCGGCGGGGACGTGGCGGCCAAATTGCCGTGGTGGCGCCGCGACCCGCTCGATGGGTACCCGGAGCGCTGCCCCCCGGGGAACGCCGACGGCGTCGTGCTCTACACCACGACCCTGAGAGGTGTCCGTCGGACGTTCGAGGACTGTGAGCAGGCGCGACGGGTGCTCGAGGGCCAGGCGCTGGAGTTCGGCGTGGCGGTCGACGAGCGAGACGTGTCGCTCCACGGGGAGTTCTTGAGGGAGGTCAGGGAGCTGGTGGGCGAGGAGCTGGCGGTGCCGCGGCTCTTCGTAAGGGGGAGGTACGTGGGCGGGGTGGACGAGGTGGTGGAGCTCAGCGAGACGGGGAAGCTGAGGGAGATGCTGAGGTGGGTGGCGCGGAAGGGAGGCGACGGGTCGGGGAAGGGATGGAGAAAAGACTGCGAGTGCTGCGGCGGGGCAAGGTTTATTCCATGCATGGAGTGCAACGGGAGCTGCAAGGTGGTGGGGGAGGACGGGAAGAGCGTGGAGAGGTGTGAACAGTGCAACGAGAATGGGCTGACGCTTTGCCCTCTCTGCCATTAGAAGACGTCCAAGGTCGGACGGAGACTTGCAGCCTACAATAGCTGTGTCCAATAAACAAAGAGGGCACTCAAAAGGCAACATCAGCTGTAGTATGATGATATGCAAATCAAATACCATATGAATCACTGCCTCGTTAGTAATGTATGTATACCAATCTTTGTATTAGAGTATCTTCTCTTTGCCAACACTTTTTGTTTTTTTTCTTTTTGTTTTAGAGAAAGACAACAAAATAAATTAGATCAAGAGAGTCCACATAGAGGCCACTACGACGTGGCTCACCTCTCCAAAACACTACGTGATGTGGCCTCACTGGGAGACTTCTTGTCGGGTTAAGAAACATTTAGAATCGGTATTAGCCTTAGAGGTGGGCGTTGTTCCGCTTTTGCTGGGCTGCTGCTTTGAGGCCATTAATGCGCGCCAACGCTGAGGCCGGAATGGTGTTGCCTTGCACATCCATCCTTGATTGAGGAAGTCAGAACCTACTAGAGATCTCTTTTGTATGGTTGTGGAACATGGGAGATGTTTCTGTAAACACAAAAATTATAATTATGCTATTATTATGTAAAAAAACTTTAATATTAAAAATTAAAATCAAATAATAATAAATTAAATATATGATACATACCTTGTAGTACTACTTAGAGCGTCTTTATTTAATCTATAAACGCACCATCATCTTATCCGAAAACTATAACGAAATGAATATAAAAGAAGAACTAAACTCGTTTTCTTCTCTTTTTCTATCCTTAATATAATAGTTATGAGCAATGAATTAGAAACAAAGAAGGAACGATATAATATTTGTAATCTCTAAATAATCGATGAGATTTTTTAAATTATTTTCTCTCGATCTTTATTCTACATAAATAATTAGGATAGTCCATCTCATCTCCTAAGTAATACTATCATAATTAATTTTTTTTGTATTGATCGATAATCATAATCAATATTTTTAATCATATTTATAATATATAATAGTTAATTAGATAGGACAAGACATAAAAGGATTGTACATAATAATCCGGGGTACTGAATTCTTTGTCATGATCAACTATGTCATAGCTAATACTAGCAAAACTATATTTTCCAAACACGGTTGATGGAGTCTCTGATCGATCCATCCTCAAATTGCTCTGAATACAATTTGTTTTTTCTTCTCACTAAAATGGATCTAAATTAGCGGAGTGAAAAAATAAAAAATTCCATAGTATAAAATATGTTTTTTTTCGTACGTACCCGATAGGACCAATAATGGTCGGTCCACCAACACCAAAATACAACACTCCCCTTTCTGTCGTCAAAGTGTTTCCAGGTCAGACGTCGACTTGGACTCGACAAGGACAACTATCCTCGGACTATCGCTGATAGGGGGGATCGACAACTTAGAAAACTCATTCTCACTTACTCAATTCAAGTCCTGATTTGATCGTCAGAGGGACTCGACCGAGCATCAATAACTCGATCAGGATCTTTTTGTAGACGGGACGAGCCGACTTACCTCCAAGGGAGCCGACCGAAAGACGAAACCGATCTACCTTCAAAGGAGCCGGCCCGAGGGTAGGACTGAACGACCATACCGCCAATCCATGGAGGCGAACTTGTGCCCACGGATATATTGCAAAACAACCCCAACAGTACCTGTCACTCAACTAGTCTGAAATGCCTCGTATCTGCTTCAGTTTGACACATGTTGGTGTGGAAAGTGTGGCCTCTAAGATTGGTTTTAGAACAATCATGTCTTGAAGATGAAATATGATTGCATGTTTTAGATCCATTAAGGCGAATATATGCCCTAAAGCCACTGGCTGTCGCCTTTGCGTCCTCTGCGGTGCTGTTTGAGTTCTCCTTGGAAGGTGTCCCTTATCAACATACTGTGGAGGAGACAAGGAAAAGATGAGAAGTGGCTTAGGATGGGGAGAGTCTCTTCGTCCCAAGTGAGACCACCAAATAAGAACAGTTTGGCTTCCACATGGTAGCGTGTCCCGATGAACCCGTTTATAGCCTTGCATCCATTATCCTCAGAAAGCACTTATGGCCACTCATGATTCCCTCGAGAACACAAAGGACCCATGGATTCCATGGATGCCATGCCATCACAATAGAGGCAACAACTTGGAGCTAAGAAGATGGCAGTTTGTGTTTGCAACCTATCTCGCTCGTGAAGCTTATGGGTGACTGCAACTGCAAGCTTAGAGCTAGGTTAGGCTTTGAGGTTGATGGAGTGTGGGAGAAGCCTTTGTATTATCATTGCAGCAAAAATGGTGTCATAGTGGGGTGCTTAAAGCTTCTCGATCCTATGTTTACAGGCTTTCTGCTACAGCTCTCCATCCAGTCCACCAAATTATAGTGTGTTCTTGGGGTCTTACAGAAGCCACTGGATATGGAAGGTAATAATGGGCTCTCATACTATATTTAACATCTACCAGACCTCAAGTTTTTGGTTTCACCCTCTTTTTTTTTTTTGGACTTCTCATGATTGAGAAATCTTGGAGATAAATAGTTCCTCGATAGGATTCATTCCTGTTATGTTTTACTTTTAATCACTGAAGTAGTTGAGACAACAACTGGAGTAGCAATTACTAGAGCCAGCCAACCCATTGACTAGCTCAAGTCATCACCAAAAGGACACAGCAACACACTCACAGGGGTTGATGTCCAAACTCCACAAAAGCTCAACAAGACAGGTTCATCTGTGCTTTGGTCTTCAAAGAAAAAGCTAATGGCAGCTCTGAGGAGTAACACAGTAAACCCTGCAAGGGTAGATGTCTTGACTCCACTGAGGCCAAGAGAGGAAAGATGCCATCTGCAACCACAAGCTGGAAGACACTACCATGGTGGCTCTGCTAAGAGAACAAGAAGAGCTTCATGGGGAGGGGGGGATAGCTATCTCATCAGAGTCGTCCTCTGCATCAATTCATGTGCACATGTGAATGGATTGACAGAATGATTGATTTGATTGACTGATTGATCTCAACACATGGATGCTACTAAAAATCCTGAGATCAATTGAGCCAATGTGATGAAGATGGTGAATTATCCATGTACATGTATACCTGGGAAAAGTTGGAAATGGAACTGTATTCCCAACCATGGGGATTGGTGAGATGATCTTTTGGTAAGGCATCTGTTTGGATTTTGGAGGAGAAAAAGGGAACAGCACTTTTGAGTTATCTATATATTTGTTAGATGCTGGCATCTGTGCTGGTTTTGACTTGGATTATTCCATCACTTAATGAGTAGTAGTCTTATATATTTGTTGTATGTTCAAATTTTGATCATTAATTTAGGATAAGAGAATTAAATTTATTTGATTTATAATTTTCAACCTAAAATTAAAAAAAAAGTTAAAATCGATTTGACTCACCACCATGTGTTTATTTGTTTGACGATGAGTGTGCTAAACTAATTCTCTTTTTTAGAGTTGAAACACCTATTCATACAAGACTAATATCGAAGATAGATAATAAAATTAATCTATAAGTTAATGAGTCTACTATGATCCAAAAAAAAAAATATTTCTACTATAAATCTACAATTTTTATATATGATGTGGCCCTATCAACTTGGAATATTACCATAGCACTAAAAGTTGGTTCTTTAATGGATAATATTCTACATGGCAATAATTGAAATCTTCTATTATGATTGACAATAAATTTTCTTTGTTCATGTGCATTGTCTTAGTTGTGGGAATGACAATTAGATTGCACAACAAATATGATTATGATTGATGCGTTGAAATTGGTACTAACTACACAATAGGCTTAGGGTTGGCAACGAGCTCTCTTTTTAGTGAGAAGAGGGTGGTCCATGATGCCTGCCACCTTTCTTATTTTATTAATAATAATAGAAGAAGAAGAACATATTTATTGATACGTTTGCATGACATGAATGTGCCCATTACAAAGACTAATGGGATTTGTAAAAGTAAATAAATGAATCCCTCCGTGAATATACATAGTCTTATTTTCTATTTTTTGTCTAAGTGCATTGGGTTGCTCAGCCCTAAGAATCATCACGTCATTAAGCAACATTTTACGCCCAATGAAAATTGAGGTTTATGGATTATGCACCATGAGAAATATATATATATATATATAGATCCAAAAGCGAAACCATCACTCCATTTATTCGTTGGAGGAATCCACTTTTTCTTATTGTTGCAATCTACAAAACAATAGTATAATGTTATTCAAAGATCATTTATTCGTTGCGAATCCAACTACACAAAGCATTTAATATTTCTTTTGGTATGTGACAAAAGAGATGACTCGTTATGCCAATTGTTCGACTCACATAGAAGTGCACGCGTTGGTTCGTATTGCTCATACTACCCCACGCATTCTTTGTGCCAACACACACGTGTGCTTACATTATTTATTATTATTATTATTATTATTTATATAGATAAATGGAGTCTAATTAGCTTGTTAATGACCGACGATAGTAAATTCCTTTTCTCTTATGACTTGGTTTTGCATAAGATGAGCATATGTACCCTTTGTCGAATGGTGCATTCCACTTTGTTCACTGAATTGAATCCCAAACAAAAAAAAAAAAAAAACTTAGCATGAGAAGAGACTTGTGTGTTCTAACAAGCTTCATCCATACAACTCGAATGGTTCCATGGATGCATCACTAAGTCAAAGCTATCTTAGTCATTAAGCTAAGCTAATCCACATTAAGAAACGCTTCGATGGCAAAACGGATACCGACGTCGACCGTCATTGTCGGGCCTACCTGTTTCGTGGGTGGAGGAAGCAATGGCCCCGCGATGCCCCCGTTTTGTCGACCCTCGGTGTTCTCCAATCACGAGCCAGGTGAGGGATTGGGTAGGATCGGAGGGTCATCGCTCGAAGCAAATGTTGTAGCCGCGAGCGCGCACGGCCACCGCCGCAGTTGCGGAGCGCATTCCGGTAAGCGGGTCCCGCTCGAGAAGCGTCCACGTGGCTGGTGGTCCCACCCGCCCGTTTCCCGCTCGCTTTCGCCAGGGGATATCTAAGTTGGGGCCCAGCGATGACGTCACCGGGGGGTGGGGGGGGGGGGACTGTGACGGGAACCCTGCTTGCGTCCGTAACGGCAGCGAGACGTGACGCCGTCCGTTACTGTCGAGGCAAAAGTAGCGGGCGGCGGCGCCCGCGTTCATCGGGCGCGGCGCCTTAATCGGGCGAGGCGCGAAAGAGGTAGCGGAAGCGGGCGACGGCGTTCCCCTGTTCTCGGCGCCCTTCCCCGTGCCCTGCTCCCTCGCCTTTAGAAACAATAGCTTTTGCAGGGTGCACCCGGCTCACCTACCTGTCTGGTGATTAAAGGCCGCAGAGGGGGACCCGCACGCAGCTGCCCGAGGACACGCAGGGGAGGTGGTAACGCAGCGGAGGGTAGGAAAAGTGTTTCTGGGTTCACCATTAATGATTAGCTCCTTCTCTTCCGTCCTGCGTCTACAGCTGTAGGCCTTAGTAGACGTAGTGGTGCGTGGGAGAGGAGAGCGGAGGAAGCTGCACCCTCTTCAAAGATAACTCCTTTGAAGCTTCATTGGCCAGTAGAAAGCCGATTGCAACAGGAAGCCAAGTGTGTGGGACCAATCTAGACTGTAGAGAGAGAGAGAGGGTTTTATGGTTGATAATGGAGGCGTTATGGTGGCGAATGTGGTGGTGATATTGTTGCTGCTTTAATGGGGTGATAAGATAACTGCTGTTGCAGCTGCCCTTGCAATAGGACCTGGAAAAGGAGAAGAGCAAATTGGGATAGCGACCGACTGTTAACGCTGCGCGGCTCCGGTGCAGGTGGTGGCGGTGACGAGAGGAGGCGACGCGACGCCTTCTCCATGGCGTACGAGGCAGGGGCTGGGGTCGGCGCGAGGCCGGAAGGAGTTCAGAGCGGGAAAGGTGGCTTCTTTTCGGCCTTGTTTTGGTCTTCTCCACTGTGCTCTAATCGTGGAATGTTTTGGCTTAGGTCTTGGAGGAGGGGATGTTCTCTACGAGGAGCTGTGGAGGGCGTGCGCGGGACCGCTGGTGGAAGTGCCGCGGGCCGACGACCGTGTGTTCTACTTCCCCCAGGGTCATATCGAACAGGTGAAAGCTTTCGCACTTGCACACGCACGCCACAAAAAGAGAGCAGCGAAAGGAGAAACAGAAACGCTGCTATTTCGCTTCGTTTCCTCCCGAAAAGATTGCTGCTTTGTTGACGGTGCTGTGTTCGTGTGTCATCGTAGCTGGAGGCGTCGACGAATCAGGAGTTGAATCAGCAGATTCCTCTCTTCAATCTCCCTTCCAAGATTCTCTGCCGCGTCGTCGATGTTCGTCTGAAAGTGAGCTCCTTTTCTTTTGCTCTCACTCGTTTCCATTGCTTCAATCTTGAATTATGTTGGCTTTTCTTTTCTCTTCTTCGTTTATAGACTTGCTGTTGATGGTGTTGTTGATTTTGATGCGTATTAGGCCGATCCTGAAACAGATGAAGTGTTTGTTCAAATTGTTCTCCTCCCCGAAGCAGATGTAATGAATGAATGACTCGAGTTCTTCCTTTTTCGTCGCTTTGGCGCCTCGATTTGGCTTCTCGGTAAAGCTCAATCTTTGGTTGAACTGTAACAGCAACGTGAGCCTCCGGGCTCTGAACCGCGTCTCCCGGAACAGCCGAGGCCGACGGTCTACTCTTTCTGCAAGATCTTGACAGCCTCAGACACCAGCACTCATGGCGGATTCTCTGTTCTCCGGAGACATGCCACGGAATGCCTTCCTCCGCTTGTGAGTTCCACTTCTTCAGGTGCTTTCCAACATGATGTAGATGATCTTAAGATATGAGTCTATCATCAGGACATGTCGAAGCAGACCCCAACCCAAGAACTGGTTGCCAAGGATCTCCACAACTTCGAATGGAGATTCAAGCACATCTACAGAGGCAAACATCGGACTTCTCGTTATATTCTGAAGGAAATGAATTAGATTTCTCTCTTTTATATGTCGATCTGCTTCATGTGATTACAGGTCAACCGCGGAGGCACTTGCTCACCACTGGGTGGAGTACCTTCGTCACCTCAAAGAGATTAGCTGCTGGGGATGCATTTGTTTTCCTAAGGTATTGCATCTACTGCTGTCCATGATACTCTGCTTTCTGATAGAAATCTGTGTTTGTTAAGCGTCGGACTTCACAGAGGGGAGAACGGAGAACTGCGTGTGGGGGTACGATGCCTCGCCCGTCAGCGGTCGGCGATTCCAGCATCAGTGATATCAAGCCAAAGCATGCATCTTGGTGTTCTTGCAGCTGCGTCACATGCTGTGACTACAAACACCCTCTTCACCGTCTACTACAAGCCAAGGTTGGAAAGCACATTTGCTTTCCTTCTCCTATCACTTCTCTCTGGTGATCTTTCTCATGGTGGTTGTCTTTGGATTGCCCACACCTTATCAGGACAAGTCAATTCATTGTCAATGTCAACAAGTACTTGGAAGCTTTACAAGAAGGTTACACGCTGGGAACAAGATTTAAGATGAGATTTGAGGGTGAAGATGTTCCTGAGAAAAGGTGATTCTTCGATGGAATATATCCTTGCTGTTCCGTTGCCTGGATAGATCGTCTAATCGTTGTTGTCATTCTAATTCTGCAGGTTTTCTGGGACCGTAATTGGGATTGAAGACTATTCTTCTCAGTGGACAGGTTCTAAGTGGAGATCGTTGAAGGTCGATATGTTTCGATCCTTCTGTTTCAATTTAACTTTCATGCTTGCCCATTTTCTCTTCTACAATGTTTGCTGTGTGCCTCAGGTTCAATGGGATGAAGCAAGCAATATCGATCGACCTGAGAGAGTTTCTCCATGGGAGATCGAGCCTTTCAATGCCTTGATGCCTGCTTCAAGTCTAGCACAGCCGATTGTTGTGAAGTCGAAAAGATCTAGGCAACCCAGTGATATTGCTTATCTCTCGGTCCTTGGTATAGAGAGATCATCTCTTACTACTTGAAGGTCGAAAAATTTCGTGTTATTGACTTGTTTTCTTTCTTGCTTGCAGAACCTACCGCTGCATTATGGTACTCGGGGACGAACGAGCCACATGAAATGTTATCATTCACCGGCACCGATGCCGAAAACCTTGAGACTCATGATGCTTGGCCATGCATTCAGAAGGAACGCAAAGGAATTGATATCGTGATTGCCCCAAGTTCTCATGATCAAGTATTATTTGATGGTTGGTTTAGGGAAGTCCAAACTCCACCGAGGAGCTCACCTTCCGTGCTAACTTCTCTGAATCTTTTCCAAGAAAAAAATGAAGAGACCAAGTGTGCTGCTTACACCAATTGTATCGAAAAGGATAAGTTAGACAATGGTGAAGATGAATTGAGGAAGCCTGAAGGTGGCCGCATCGCTTACAGGTTATTTGGAATTGATCTGTTCAATCACACCGATTGCACAGCTGATACAGACATGGTGACCGGATTGCCTTGCGGCAACTCCGATCAGAAACCAGGGTTTTCAAAATCTTCAAAGGAGCAAAAACAATCCCCAGAGGACAATTCAAATGAGATATATGGTAGGCATAATTGTTCGGGCAGAAGCCGCACTAAGGTGAGTGAGTTAGCTGCTGCTTAGTTGAAGTCTGTAAACCATGTTTGGAATCAACATACTTGCAACTAAATTCTCATGATGGTGTGATCAAAAGGTTCACATGCACGGCGTCGCGGTAGGCCGAGCTGTGGATCTGACAGTTCTCGAAGGATACGATGAGCTGCTAGTAGAGTTGGAGCAGATGTTCAAGATCGAAGGGGAACTCCAACACCGGAACAAATGGGAAGTCATCTTCACGGATGATGAGGGTGATATGATGCTAGTTGGGGATGATCCTTGGCTGTACTTTTCTTTTTGAGACCTTCTCATCTCATTTCTCAGTGTGCTTAATATTTTTTGCTTTTGCATCAGCGGCTGATAATTAAAATGCATATTGAGCAGGGAATTCTGCAATATAGCCAGGAAGATTTTCATCTACCCTACCGAAGAGGTGAAGAAAATGAAGCCCAGAGGCAGGCTTACTCCGGTGGCTGATGGCGAAGAACATGTTCTTTGCTCCGAAAAGGACTCTACAACTGAAGTATGATAGCAACATCAGTTGATGCAATTGACTTCAAGTAACATCACTAGAATTCAGCTCATGTTTTTAAGAGCTTTGGAGAGACATGAATTACCAGAGGAATGCTCATGGCAACAAAACTAGATTCTCAGAAGAACCAGGGGTGTTGAAGAAGGGGAAAACAGGGGATATGCTTGTTTTTTTTTTTTTCTGGTTCTGCAGGTCTCTGCCATCCTTGTCATCTTTCATGCTGTAGCTTTTTGGAATGCCATTGTGATCAACTTGTAAATATACATGGCTTGAATCTTTTGCCTTTGCCATTTATGTGTGAACTGTCAGTTGGTTCAGTTTAGTGAAGTAAATTGTTCACCTTTTATGTTCCAAATTGATTGTGTCATGAGCTCATTAAATCTGAGGATGGCATGGGTTTCCTTGTACTGTCAACTGCAAGAATCATGTAACTCTGTTCCGAGCCCACGAATGGACCAGCAATTTGCAGGTCAGGAACAATATATAAACTGTAAGGATAACCCTTGTTCAGCACAACAGGAGAAAAATGAGCTCCTCAATCAATGGATAGCAGAACAATATCCACCTTCTCCTTGAGCAGTCTACAGTGCGTCTTCCCCATGCTTAAAAACCAGATACAAACTGTAATGGTAGAAGAGCAGCGACAGACCTCCTTCGCCAAAGCTTGTGTTCATAAGAAGCAAGACAGGTTTGTAAGATTTCTATATTTCTTTCATTTAAAGAGACAGTTTTATACCTTCAAGCACAATACAAAGAAAGACAAACATATTGTCATACTTCCCTCTCCAACTCTTTCTTCCTTTTTGTTGTTTTGCTGGAAGCTTTCAATCTGTGAGAAAAAAATCATTTGCATTAGAAATTATTAACATCTAAAACAGAGGAACGATTGAAGTATACTTGAAAGGACGGCAGAAATGAAAATTTATTCACTGACAGAAGAGAATTGTTCACAACAACAGCTTCACATATGTCTCATACATGAAATATCAAATCATCCAAAAGATTGAAGAAAGGTAAAAAAAAAGAATTAAAGCATGGAAAGGAAAACGGAAAGTTGAGAGGCTCAAACAGCAAGATACCACCATATTCCTATATTGAACTTCTTTACAAACACATTTTTTTTTATGTTACAGGGAAGCAAAGCGCCGGCGGGAGGTTCGCCTTTCTCTCAACTCTTGAAACCCAAGCCTGACCACCTCCTCGTGACCTCCTTTCTGATCCTCTGTGAATTAGTGACCAACAGGTTCTCGAGGGACTTGGGTTTCCTGTTCCTGGATCTGCCAGCTTCTTTTAAAAGCTCGGCTAACCTTTTCTTCTCGTCATCTACATCAGGGTTTGCTGTGCCAAGCTTCTCCTCCCTTAGCTTGAGCACATGCTCCAAAATCTCAATTGCTTCTCCCACCCTGTCATTTAAACAATTCAAACCATAGAGAAATTACAGAGTTTGCACTTCTTGGGTGGACAGAACATATTTCTACAATAGATAATAATGTACATCAAGACTATAATTCCAAGGCAAGAAGGAATACATCATCTATTCTATACTTGGATTAACAAAACAAGTAATCGATAATCCTGGAAAGGGCAGAATTTCGTCGTAGGATGCTTTGAGCACCTAGAGCAGCAAAACTTTCACAAACATCCACTCTTGATGTTTAAACAAAATTGCATGGCTAGGCACAAGGATGTCATCGACGAAGCAGTAGCAGCAGCATAATGGTACAATTGACAAAATTGGAGAGGATTGTAAAAGCCATTTTCTATCATTCTCCAAAACTGATGCTAGGATCCAGATAAAAATGGCACATTGGCCACCATAGTTGGCTTACAAACAATTCTATTACAAGGAAAGGCAGGACTTGACATGTAGCAGAGTCAAAATGCGTCCAGATACCCCACTGCCATACTGATATATCAGCTAATGTTTCATTTACACATAGGGCGGCCCCATTTCCCCTCAATAAGGAGAGGGTCATTATTATTATCTACACATTCCCATACAAACTACAGGTTCATTCTAGAGAACCTCCTCCCCACTTGCAACCATTAAAATAAAAACTATTAGTAACTTTCAATCCAGTTTACAGGCTAAAAATTTCACGAAAATCATGTTGTATTGTATGGTCAAGCTCAACATGTGCCTTACATATTACAGAATTGTTTCTGCACCGGAAATAAGTTTGACGCACTTGGAAAATAGACAATTGATATTTCATTTTCTCTTAGTGATATATAAAAGACTCAAGATAGCAAGGTTTTAAGCAATAAGGGTAGGTTCAAAAGGAGCGGAATCAGAATCACGAAACTGTTGTTTGTCACATATTCGCTTATACCTGTCCTATTCAGAAAACACAATGGGCTATAACTATTCAAGATGCAACCATCTACTGGCACATTCCATCTTTAGATTACCTACAACAACAAGAAGCCTTCCCACCATGACCATTGTACACAACAAGAAACTTTACTTGTCAAACAAAGAGTCATCAGTTCCTTTCTTGTCTTCCATTATTTCTTTTAGCATCACCGATTATAACAGACTCACCTTGTTTAACTGGGCTAGCCAACTTGTCTGTGCTTATTATTTATTCTTTTCCATAGTTAATCCTAATCTCCAATGAAGGATGGTTGAGCAGTTAATGTTTTCATAAACAAGTTAGACACTTTCATTGATAGTTGGTAACTAAATCTAGTTTACGGTATATGATTAGAACACTGGATCCTTATCTGCCACAACCTGGGGCTGAATACAGAATTCTTGTATTTTCTTTTGCTTTACAGAATATCCGTTTGGTATTTTCTTGTCAAATTATGCTGTTTGTTCTATTCTCATGAATTACAATGCAACCGTCAACCACGTTCACTAATTCACAAAATCCCAAATTGCTCACTGGAGATGCTTCTTAAGTGTAGAACACAATCGAACAAATGTATGAAATCCAAATTTAGCTGATTGTTTTTATCAAATCAATTTAGCCAAAAATATGCAAAGACTTGGACAGCATTCTGGTAACATTAGCTTTTCCAAAAAGAAGACAAAGAGAACTAATATGATCGGCCTCTCGAAAATGACAGAATTTAGTAACAGTTATTATCAATTGCATGATTTTCATAATAACAAACATATGATTTATTATTGACATCATGAACTTGTTGTCTGTTGTAGGTAATTAGGTAACAACCTTAAAAGAAGCAACGTCCTTTCTAGGTTCTCTTAATTATCCCTAAAAGGGCAATTAGGTCTATTCTTTTGAGCTTATAAATGATTAGCCACCAAGCTCTGAGCTATCAGCTAGTCTCCAAACCAATAATAAGTTGGAGAGATCACTCATTCCTCATATTAGTAGTAAAGTTACACATTTACAACTTAACAGTACAACAGCAACGGAGAACAGTTCAGGTCAATGTAGGGTATGTCACCTTATCACGTGGTGTTTCATAAACATATGACTGCTTTTGAAGACAGTTTAATTGGGCACTAGAATTCCGTGATTGAAATAACATTTAACATTGGTAACAAACAGTCAAGACAAGACATTTGTTTAGTTGACCACAAAATTCATGTGACTGCTACAAGTTCAAATTGCCAACATAATAGCCACAATAGTAGATCATAACAGGTCAATCAGATGATGTAAGCAACAGATTGGCCTCTACAGCAGAAAAACTAAGAATTTGTAAAGATTTTAAAGATTAGAAAACAAAACTAGGCGAAGCGTGCACAGGGTTAGTGTTATGCTCATACATGATGATCTTTTGACCTTGATAACATGGCAAGGATTGACTACTGGAAAGTGACACAATCATATAGATTCTGGAATGTAAAGGCTGCGATGGTTCTTAAACTGATGACTTTCTCTTCAGGGCTATCATCTTGATGGAGTGGCCTAAGGTGGTTATTTTGTAATGTTTTTTAAATTATTTAGGAAACAAACTAAAATTCTGTTCCATGTATGTATATTCCTATCTGAATGTGTAGTTTTATATGTATACTTTCACTAAACTCATCAATGCTTCTCATACCAAGAACAACACCAATAATCAATTCAGAGAACAGTATCTTAATGGCATCAAGATTGAGGTATCAGTCATGTGACAAAAAAAAGTCACGAAATAAACAAGCATATTCCAGGTTTTATTTTAGCAACAAAAAGCATTCTGTACTATGGCAAAGAAAGAACAAAAGGGCATGTAATTTTCAAAGAATAAGAAACTCTAATCCAACACCATGTGTTTGCTTTCTAAAATAAATGTTAGCTGAAAAAGCAGCATGTGGTCTGGAAACTAATCAGGTGTTCCTTATCACTCAAGTCATTATGGGTCAGGCAAGTTCAGACCACCAAGTAATTACAAATACTCGTAGCCAACACCATGTGCCGAAACCAAGGGCTGAGACTGGCAAAATTTTAAAGAACACAAGTATAAAAAAGAATTAACATCTGGCAGTTGCCGTTTCTTTTTCTACGGTTTTCCATTATATTTTTCCTTATTGCATCATGTTCACAACCAATGATGATGTTGACAGTAAAAAAGAAGAACAGGAAAGCATATGTAGCACAAAACAAAAGAATTAAAGACTTAGAGAGAGCATGTGCTTACCTTCCCATGGCATCGTAAGTCGCTGCAAGATTGCTATACACTCCAAGGGTGTCCGGGTGAGACGTTCCACATTCTTGCTCCAATACTGCCCTCGCTTCTTCGAACAGCGCGGCTGCCTCGTCGATCTTAAACAGCTGCACGCACGCCAGCCCCATCTGGTTCAGCAGAACTCCAAAGAAGGCCGATTTCCTCTCCCCACTGGCCCTCAGCTTGGCCACGGCGCTTTCGAAAGAGCTTCGCGCCTCCCCGTACTTGCCAACCATGTAATACATCACGCCCATCTGAGCCTCGATCCCGGCCACCGTGCTCCATTGCCCCGGCGAATCCTCCATCAGCTTAAGCGCCTTCTGTAGCAGCTTCAGTGCCTCCTCAGGCTCGTTCATCGCCTCATAGATGGCGGCGATCTCCATCATCCCTCCGGCGACATCCTCGTTCGAGGAGCCCGGCACCGGCTTGGCGTAGATCCTCAGGGCGTTCTCGCAGTAGGACTTGGACTCGCGAAGCTTGCCGGTCTTGTAGTAGAGGTCGGCGAGGCGGACGAGGACGGCGGCGACGGAGGGGTGGTTGTCACCCTTGGTGGACTTGAAGACGGTGAGGGCCTTCTGGTAGGAGAAGACGGCCTCGTCAAAGCGGGCGAGGGCGAGGTAGGTGTCGCCGATGCCGACGTCGACGGCCGCAACGTCGGCGTCCTGGCCGTTGGCGATGAGGGCCATGGAGGCGAGGACGAGGTGCTCGAGGGCGGCTTCGTGGTCGCCCTTGGCCTCGCAGATGAGGGCCATGAGGCGGCGGTCGGCGGCCTCCTCCAGGGACGCCGGGGGGCTGTGCTCACGGTGGATCTCTAGGGTCTTGCGGCACAGCCTCTCGGCTTCTTCGAACTGCATCGCTTGGACGTGGGCTTCCGCCAAGTACCTGCCATTTTTCTCGCTGTTACCGTTATAGATAGATCAACCAATTAATTGAACCAAAGTGATTAGGGACAACGAACACGAGGAGGGTTCGGCGTTCGGGTTTCGGATCCCCTCGAATTATTGTGCGGGTCCAATTTATATCACGCCGTTGCCACTCGTAATTTTGTAATCCGACGGAGCGCGTCGGAGCAGACTTCAAGGACGAACGGTCCAGATCGTATGTGCGGTGGAACACTTGGGTTGTCGCAGCACAAAGAGGTGCGCTCATTGGACTCGCCTAGCGTGCGCCGTGTAGGATAATAAGCCTTGAGAACAAAAGTAACGTGGGACGCTAAATAACGGCCGCGGTCCGAAGGGGATCTCTAATATTTGAACTCGTAACGGGTAGAGCGCACGATAATTGACAGGGGACGTTCGACACTAACGTGCGCCAAGGAGCAACATGGCCGACCGTCGTCGATCACGGGTCTACTAAGTCAGGTAGCACCCCCGCGACGAAGATAACGGCGCATGTCATCACCAACGAACCCGGGCGTTGCTACCGTGAACCGAAGCCAGGTTGGCCAACGTGATCGTCATAGCTGCCCGATGGGGCCCCCACAGGAGGGTGCCGCACGTTAGTGGATAGGATTCGCACAGGCTAACATGCGCCGGATCCGCCGGTGGTAACGCCCGTTTCATGGCGTCTACCGTGTCGATCGCGGTGGAGCCGATGGCGGGGAGGACATGGGAGGGCCGGAGGTAAAAGAAAAGGAGCGGTGTGGCAGCAAACTCACCTGCAGGTCTCGGCGACCCTGGGATCGCCATCTCCGAGCGCCTCGATCTGGATCTCCAGCCCCTTGGTGTAGCAGGCGATAGACTGCTCCATCCGGCCGGCCACGGCGTGGGTGTCACCCAGCTGCATGTACCCGGAGAAAGCGGCGAGAGCGTGGTCGGGCCCTCGCGCGGGATCCGTCGCGGCCACCGCCCGCTCCAGCGCCGCCACCGCCTCCTCGTGCCGCCCCAGCCCACTATAGATCGCCGCCGCCACGTGCAGGCTCATCGCCAGCTCCAGCCGCCTCTCTTCTCCCCCACACCGCTCCAGCGACTGCGACGCCCGGATCGCGTACTCCAGAGCCTTGCTCGGCCCCTCTCCCGACACGATCGCCCCCCTCGCCAACTTCAGCAGGAACGGCCCCAGATCCGGGTTGTCCAGCGCCGTTTCGTCCATCACAACCGGCAGATCCCGCAGCGCGCTCCCCGCTGCGCTAGCAGCGGAACCAGGCCTCTCCAGGGAGAGGCGCCGCTTGCCGGCAGAGGAGGATCCGCGCTCCACGGACCTGACGCGGGAGGAGCCGGGCGTCGGCGAGGGAGTTTTCTTAGGGCCCGGAGACGCCACCCTGGGTTCCCGTGGCGGGTCGGGATCGTCTGCGGTGCGGCGGATCTGGGAGGCGCCGTCGTCGGGAACGTCGATCCTGAGCGCCTGCGCATCCGGCGGGGCGACGAGGCCCGGCATCGTAGCGTCAGCGGAATGGAATCTAGGGTTTGGTGGAGGAGGGGGGAGAAGAAGGGGACCGAAGACTGGGAGAGGATGAGCGAGGAGGCAATTCGGCGGCAGAATTGGGTCGCAGATGGGGCGTCCTTTTAGAGAGAGAGACGAGTAGGAAAATGACAGGAAAATAAATAAAAATAAATAAATAAGGTCGAATTATTCATCACAGATGACTGCTCTCGTTTGGCTCGCTTCCATCGTACTTTTCCTTCTCACAACTTCGATTACCGCTAATCCACTCGTCAATCTTGCTAATTAATTTGCTGAGTCAGAAATGCCACATTAATTGTCGTCCGTATGTCTCCACCGCGGGTCCCGGAATGGGGCCCAATATGCAGCTGGGAATTCTCTGATAAGCCACGTGAGCCAAGATGATCCATCACCATCCGATCGGGATCCGACGGTGAAAGAAAAAAGATAAAAGCAAAAGGTTAAAAAGGCAACTAGTGGCTGGAGTAGAGACCCGGATCGAATGCATCGCGGCCGTCGATCACGGACGGTGTACGGGGTGGGTACGGCCGAGAGAGAACGACTACGGAAAAGATCGGGGCGTCGAGTGTCGTGGAAGAGAAGCAAACGATGGCGAGGGAAAGAATAGTATGGAGTCTGCCCGGTGTGACTCGAGTCGCGTTCAGTTGGAGTGCGATGGCTCCCTTTCTCTGTCTCTCTCTCCGGTAGGCGTACCGACAGGCGACCTATGTATGCATGATGAGTCACATGGATTGGACAGTTAGATGGAGGACGAATAAAGCTGTTCTTATTCGCACCCGTCGATCGAATACCCGTCTTTCCCACGCGACCTCTCATGGGAGGAAATCAATTGTATCGGATACTTCGTTCTACCCGTACCTATCGGTGGGGCCTTGTTTCTGTCTCTGAGAACGAGAGAGACAGGTCACACAGGCTGGGAGAATAAGATAATGGCTTTTTTTTTTAGTATATATATATATATATATATTCCCAAAAATCTAATATGTAAGGTTGCCTTTCTACAAATTACTTAATAATAATAATATTATTATTAAGTAACTTTTGGGATAAGGTTGATAGTAATTCAATTGTTTCTTTATATAAACATATGTTTTGGTATTATTTCAATTATGGACACTGTACACAACAGAGAGAGAGAGAGAGAGAGAGAGGTTGATTAAGATTGTGATGATATAAATATGTAACATGGGATGGAGGCCAATCTGCATCACTCGGTGCGGTGGTTGTTTTCAAATGGAGGTGTCAAAAGAGACTAATAATGATGTGATAGTGGGTGTCTTTCTCTCTGCCTTATCACAAGTTTGGGTGCAAATTCTTCTTCTTTTTTTTTATATTGATTTTTGTTGCAATATGTTGGATATTTTTTGTGATTGTGGGCCTCAGCGGTATGATTGCATCCTTAGTTTGATGTTTAGTGTTTTTTTTCTATTCTTTGATTTGGTATTGAGGGAAGTACTGCTAGCTAATCAAGCCTTTCTTTAGTAAAAGGATTTGTGTCTAAATGTATACTAATATTAAGGTTTTTTGGTTGCTTGCAAATGTATGCACAGTCTTTCCTTTAGAAATAGAAAATGTCAACTTTGTGACTTATTATTTCTTCTTGATTACCCACCCAATCATATGATAATACCATTACTAACAATTGACAGCATTATTATCTGGGTGGAGTGCTTAAGAGGGTGCATTTGTTTGATGGCTTCTGCTCTCTCTCTCTCACTCTCAGCTAAGAAACTACTGTTTATTTCTTCAAACAAGAATCTGCTACATAAAAGGCTCTTGAAAGTACTCGAGTATTAAGTTCTTTCTTGTTCCTTTTCCTTTGTCCTTTACCTTTAGCAGAGAATAAGAATTTTCTTTTCTCTCTCCAAGACAAGAGCATGAAAGAAGCTGGTATCTTTTGTCTCCTTGTAATAAGACCAGCTTCCACCTCTGTTTCTAAGGCATCTCTTCCTTGGATGTGCATCTTTAAGCTACATGAAACAATTGGCTCCACTTGATAATGTCCAACCTTTATTCTCACGGGCAAATTGTCGGTGAGAAATAATAGAAGCATTTCTCATCTAATCTGTGGGATCAGAAGATACCCATTAAGAGTGAAGTAATATGAATTAATAGGGAAAAAAATGAAGCAAAAGATTGAACAATCAAATGTAATGGGGTTGGATGATCATAAGATGACTAACAACTACATGATGATACCCTTCTGAATTCAACTCAGCCACTTTGGCTTCATACTTTTATTCAAACGCAGCCACAAAGCACTATCCAAACATATATATATTCCATGATAAGAAAAACAAATAGCAACAAGGAATCTATACCCTATTGCTCTCAGTTGTAACTATAAGAAAAAAAGAAAAAAAGGTAAATTATTTTTTGACAAAATTATCATGGACATTTTTACTGCATAATATAGTGCATATCTTTAAAAACTGATCCCACAAGAATTGCCTCTTAACAGCAATAGTCACATGAAACCAAATTTGGAAGTCCATTAACATAATCTCCCTGGAATAAGTAAAGCTCACTCGGTCTACTTAACTAGTTTCTTCAACACATCCTCAGCACGTTTCTCCATCTTGGGCAGTGCCCACTCGTGCTGAATGATGTCAATGCTATCCTTCTCCGCACCCAAACTCTGAAAGATTACAAAGAAAAAAGGATCATTATTATATTTTTCATATGATTGGGTCAAAAACTTACTATCACCAACACAAGTGTTTCACAGATAAATTGGTGGTGTTCTAATGTGAAGGATCATGATAAGATATCACAGATACACCAGGTTCCATGCCAGATAAACCTAGAGTGGCAGCATTGTTATGTTCAATGTTGTGATGGATATCTCCCTAAAGTTGGATATGCTAATTCCACAATTGGTGCAACCAATTTGTATGCTGTTGCAGATAACAATATACAAAACCTTTCTGGTGATCACGTTGAGTGAAAGGCAAGTCAGCCAAGATAAATGAGGTCAACCCTCTTGAACTTTAAACCTTACATGTTTATACCATTCCACCACAACATGTAGCTAAGAGGAGTGGGAAAAAAACTGAAAAAGCATTCAGAATCCAGAAATAGATGTATTCTGCTTTTATATTGCTTTCAGTTCATCAAACCAATGCATACTTCCAACTTTCTAACAGGATTTAGTTGAGGCATGCGTTGTGAGACCAGAATGTCATGGGTATGACTAGCAGAAACAACCGCATATATCTACTTTCTCTAACTAAATATAGTAAAAGATCAGACATGTATTAGCTGTGCATCCAAAGTAGCAAATCATTTGATGCAACATATCACAAGTTCAAAACCACCTCTACCGTAACAATGCATTTTTTTAGGTAAGAATAAGCATATCTCCCTCAAACCTCATAATCTGAACTAAAAGAGAGAGAGAGAGAGAGAGAGAGAGAGAGAGAGAGAGAGAAGAATTAACTTTCTTGTTGCTTCATATCTTTACATGTGTGCATTTGGGAGAAAGATTGGAGAAACTTATCAGTAGAATCATTGACAAGGATCTCCCAGCTCATCAGCAGTATGGTCACTCACACGGATCTTGGAGTAGGCAAAAGAGATGCATATCCCAGATAATACAAAGATATAGTCTCGTATGATACCAAGATTTAGTACCATCTATCTCTTTCATCTAATTTGTTAGTTTGTTTGGACCTCCTGAACTCATTAGATAATGATTTATATACTGTAATACGTATGCTGCTATTTGAGTTTTATGGCATCTTGTACATATAGTCAGCAAAGATTGTATGTAACAAATGAATACATACAGATCACTATCCAACATCAAAAGATATCCTTAATTGGTAATGAGAAGTGAACACATAATTATGAAATTCAGAAATTACCTTTGATGGATCAAAACCAAATCCACTCATTTGCATCATCCGCTGCGTGTCATCCATAGCTGGATAGACAAGACAAATTACAGGATCAAACAAAGACAAGAATCAACGAAACAAAATGCCTAGTCCTAGATGCAAGTTAAATATGCATTTAAGAAGTCCAACAGAGCGGCCTTTCTATACGGACCATTCTCTTCACCCAGAATTAGGCTGAATAAACCCCTTAGTCCAAACAAATTTAGAAAGTACCTGTCCAAAATAATGGAATTCCAACGTTTGAGTAGACAAAGATAGCAGTGCTAAAGTCATAAAAAGATGTCACAGAAAAAACAATATAGATGCAGCAAGCCACACCAGGAACGACTGCTGACATAGCTCACATCGACAGTGCTTAAATCGATTCCATTCTGCAGCATTCCCCTAAATCTTTGGGTCAAGGGAAATGGTATTTTTGCTGAAAATAAGAGTGCACAGATTAAAGATGTTATCAATAAGAGAAGTATAATTATTATCAGAAAAATGGTATAGTGGAAATAACATCAGAAATTAGTACTGTATAGGAAAGAACCTTCCAGCATCATTTTAAATGTATAAGAAAATTCGATAGAAAGTATTTTATTAACCAATACAATTGTGCTCGACAAAAACTCAAGGCACTTGACAAGATGCAGTCCTGTATTTTAAAAAGAGAGTCTGGACAAAGACATGCATATTTTGTGAAGCCTATGAGTTAGAGAATAAAATCAACAGTGAATTCTACCTTTTTCCACTTCCAATATGCAATAGAATGAATTTAACTTTAACAAAGCTTACTCTGAAAAAGAAAACCACTGATGCTAAAAATTTGGTAAAGTCACTACTATAATTCAAACTATTACAGCAATTTCTATATCTCACATGATTTCAAGTTGATTGGGTTGTAACTGTCAAATTTATATAATCAAGGTACGCTCATATAATTGACCTAGGTGAATCATTGCTAATCCACAAAAAATACAGTACGTACTGATAAAGCTACAGACGAAAATATACTACACGACATGAAACTGATATACAATCAAAAGCTGTCAGAAAGTATCATCATGTATTTATGTTCACAGTTCAATTTGAATTCAGTTAACCACAAAGACGAATTTGTTAGATTAGCAAACAAGGTTACATCGCCATATCTTGTGCCAGTCCTGATAAGTATTTGATACTTCCTATGTCCTACACCACTGTCACCAGCATCCTCAAGTTTGTAGCCAGTTCATGCAGCAATATTTCATAAATAATGCAGGAAAAGCTCAACATCAAGGTTCAGAATTGTGCAATCATTGCGTAACCATGCAAACACAAGTAAAACTAACCAAAAATAAAGATACAGCTTAATAGCCATGAAGGCTTGATGGATATTTCATGCTTATTAGTATCTATTGCAGCAAAAGTTATAGATGTTCCAATGACTCTAACTATATATGTGCCTTTAATAGAATGGCCTTGGTGCCACAGTAGGGTTGCTCCTATGCTGACCTAAGTGACTAGGATTCAAATCAGTATTAGTATCTCTACTTACACGGGTAAGAATGAATACATAGTTGGGAGGAATCTCATGTACTAGGCTGTTGATCTATAACCATTCTCCCTTGCATTAACCTGAGTAAACTCTTTCCCTTCATATACCATTTCCATGTATAGGACATATCATAAATCCTTGGTTTCACCATTTCACGAGCTTAAATTGCAAGTTTGCAACCAGAAATCTGGTTTTTTCTATCACATAGCCTTTTAGGTTCAGAAATAGAATAGGAATTCTATCATAGTTATTAAATGGGCCTATGAGCGGGTTCTACTATCTTTGGCATGAGCGGCCCTATGGTTGAGTCCAAGAATCATCCCTTGCCTGTTGAGCTCAATTATAAAGTACTGCAACCAAGTTCATAAGCAGTCAAATAATCCTGCCAACTCTTAGTGGAGTCTTCTCAATTACAAGTCTTGCTATTTGGTCATTTCTATAATGATAGACAAAAGGTTCTTAAAAAGATCTTTAGCCTTGTACAGGTGAACTGCATATGTCAGATTTTCAGTTTCCTAGTTTTCTTTTCCATGTTGCATCTGAGGCTTCATGTTGCTAAACAATGAACCACAAAGCCTTCAAAATAGAAGTTGATAGAGTACAGTTTAAACAAAAGATAGCAATGACATGTTTGCACATCATGCAGATAAAACAGAATATTTACTAGTGATGACATGATTATAAGAAAAAACTCTCAAGTCAGCCCATTAGTGAGTGACATGCCATGAAAACAAAATTATAGCAGACAATAATTCAAGATAAGATACCTGCCACAAAACCAGAGAAGAAAAAGTTCACCCATGCAAATGTAAGTGTCTGAAAGACAAACCGATGACCTTGATCAGAAAAATGATAGAATATATATAGTAAACCTTAGAAAGGATCGCAAACAAATAATTCAATAATATGTAGTGCAATACCTGTGGTATGATCATTGAAAGGTTCTTCTTCATCATATCCATAGCTAAGTTTGGGTCTGAAAACATCTGCGCCTGTGCATTTTGAGCCTGCCCTTTGGGAACATGCAGTAAGCCATTCTCCTGCAGCACCAAATGTTCTCACGAACCATGAACTATTGATGAACCTTTACTATCATTTCTACCATGAGTCACCATACTAAGAGAGATGCCTTGTGTGTCCCAGACTCATTGCTAAAGCACAACCAACTTGATAAACTGAGCTTTAACAAAATCATAGAATGTAGACATTGTTTCTCTAAAATGTCTTATCTGTTGCCAAGTACAGAAATACTTGAGCTCATGAGGTGACCTCTTTGTAAATTCTAATAAAGATTATTCATACCCAATGTGCAATAATATTAATACTTTAAAAGAACGTTCTGACTTTTCTTGACATGATATTGTAGCAGTAAATTCGGGAATGAAACAAAAGTCATGTTGGCTCGATAAATAACAAAAATGATAACATCTAACAAAGAAAAAAAGAACCTCAAACAAGTTTCAAACTTTAGCTTCGATTAGCATAAATTTATGTATAGAACAAAGATAAAAGAGGAAGCAAGGTTCAAGAAACGATCGTTTTCCTTTCCCTTCCAGTGAGCAACATACCTCGTTGGTGTAATAAATCTTCCGGGCCCGAAAAGACTTGGCCGGGATGAATCCAGCTGCGGCTCTCAAGTTCCTCGCCCTCAGAATTACCTGCCTACGAAACCGATCAAGGGAAGCCAAATCCCGGATTAAAATAACCAACTCTGGAGGTGCGATCATAGCTGCGATCGGAGTAGAAGCAGGATACAAACCCTTCCTTGACGACCTTGAGGTCGGGGGCCTGATGGGACCGCATGAGCTTGGAGACGAAGTAGCGGAGGACGCCGATCAACACCATCACCACCGACAGAGGTACGAGGACCCAATCCCTTATCGCCGTGTCCAGAACAAGATCCTCGGCCATGGTTGCCGCCTCCGCACCACCACTCGAATCTAGATCCTCCCCCAAAACTATATGCGAACTGGAAGGATCTGACGAGCGCTATCCCTTCGTTCCTCGGTACGTCGGACGGAGGCGAGGGTTGGAGCCCTCTCCAGCACAGAACAAAAGGTCGGAAGATCCGAGCCGTCCATGGTTCCGGGCGCCTCATTTAAGGGCATTAATCAAAGCAAGTGCACGAATCTTATAGTTCTGGACGCGTTCGGAATCGATCACAACTTGCACACATCTCAAGGGCAGAAATCACCGTCCGGATCAATCACATTGAGGTTGACCAGTCTTGAAGAGGAATCGTTTGGAGAACCATCTCATCTCGCAAAAATATTATCATAATAATTTTATTTTTTTAAAAAAAATATTATATTATAAATATAACCATTTTTAAACTAATCATAAGAAAAGAAGAAGAGAGAGAGAGAAAAAAAAAAGAACTTGCAATGCATCCAAAACCTCAGAAATCAGATGTTAAAGAAGACAAAAATTAACTGTCGTTCAACTGATAGAAGATCAAAGTTTTTTCATTCATCAGGGGTGGCTCTCTTATCAATATACCCTTGATCCAGAAAGAGGAGAATTTTTTTTATGTACAAGTACAACAAATGATGATTCTATTTCATCTAATTGTATGTCTATGTTCGTTTTCATTCAGCAGAACGAAGATAGAGGTTTCACATATGCAAAATGATACAGTTGTCCAAAACAGTCACCATTGCAAACCACAAGAGTGTAGATATTAAGCGAAAAAGAGGTACTCAAAGAATATTTCTATAGATTTACACACCTGCGCTCCATTTTCTACATTCCAACACTTGGTGACTCCGAACAATATTCAATAAAGTGAAAGTCAACGATTCTATGATAAAAGAGAAAGTGTTGACAATTGAATGAAGTATTAACCATCATGATTTTAGCTTTCTGGACCTTTAAAAAGGAAGATACATGTGATTGATCACATAGGCTTATGATCTCTTCTTTTAGTGACATCAACAACAAATTGCCAAGGTAATTCAACCAGTTGGGTTGAGCCATATGCAACAACCTTTACATCGGGATACAAAACTATTCAATTCAATAACTCACAAAGAATTAAATATAGATCTAGTTAAACAAATAAAGTAAATTGACATGTTAATCGAGGCTAACACCAATCCTTTCTTTACTCGGTTTCATACAAACACTTGACTTGTGTAGTAAAGCTGTGGTTTTATTTCATTTAGTTCTAATCATATATACTTTAGGCTCTTCAAAAAGCATACAAGTCTTTGCTTCACATTTCAATTCAGGATGCACCATTTTTCTCCAATTCATCAAATTTCAAGTAGCGCTCAAACCTGATTGTCTAGCATACAGTGCAAATACAAACTAGCAGATGAGAAGTCTTAATTGAACTTTTACAATATTAAAGGAAAGAATTTGAAAAACATTAAAGAAATTATTTTAATATTTCCACAGGTTTGAGACCAGCAGCTTTATTCTACATCCACGATCACTCACTCTAGTGCTCTCTTTGAAGCTTCTAAACAACAAATTAAAAAGTGTTTTTCAAATTAGCAATGGAAAGAGTTTCCAGTTGGAAAGCAAATAACAAAAGAAAAGGAAATCAGATGTAATATGGGGGCTTTAATTGGCTGCCTGCCTCACATCACTTTCTTTTCCCCTGTCACTGCTGGCACATACATGCCAAACCTTCGAACTCCATGCAATCCTCCGTGGCTACAGCTTCCCACTGCTCATGCAGCTTTCAATTGCTGCGGAAGTTTAAAAGGGATTTTGATTAGACTGGCTATAATTATCTTACCCCAACTATAGTAAGAAAATTGATTGAATTGGGGAAAACAAAAGGTCCTCCCTACATTCACCTAGTCAAGCCCTTGCAATTTAATCATCGAAGTATATGCCCAACCAGGCTCCTCCATGGAGGAAGAAGGAACAAATCTTTTTTTATCAGAAAATAACAAAAACCAACAAGGTTTTAAATACTTACTCTTTTCTCCTCTTCCATCTTTGCCTTGATGTATGAGTAAAGGGCAACTCCTCCAATTGCTATGCAAGTTCCAATACCCGTTTGTGTTGAAATCCTATTGCCTGTCATAGATTGGAAAAGTTAAAAGAGTGGCAATAGCAATAGCCTATATTAGAAATCTAAACCTGCAGTCATTGAGATATCACAATAATAGATGACAACACATACCAAATACTATAATCGAGAAGCCAATCACAAATACACGTTTCAGAACATTCCCGACTGCATGTGTGAGAGGAGCAACTCGTTCCAAGGTGTTGGCTGCCAACTGTTGGATGCATAAACATTATAATGTCATTAATCTCTGTATGCATAATCATGATGCAATTAAAATTCTAATTCTGTATCTTCCAAAACATTTAAAAGAATCTAATAGATGCATTCAAAATTTTATTAATCATTACGTTGTAAAACTTAATTCAGCAGACTGGAACAGGTGGTTCAACATATATCGTTCCAATAAAAGTACATTTTACTGGGGAACTTCAAAAATAGTGGCAGATGCTAGAAGGGACTGAAAGATGTAGCAAGAACAAAAGCGTAATGACCAAGAGACCTTGAACAAGACAAAATGAGGTCATGATCTTATAGAGAAATGGACCAAATGGTCCAACCTAATTAAAGTGTTCTGCTATAAAACTTGAAGCAGCATGATACCACCAATGTCTCTTGTTTATTCAGCTTTGGCAATCTATTAAGATAAGCCAATCTTTTTCTTTTCCTAATGCAAGGGCAAGGTTACTGACATTCAATCAAATATTTGAAATTTGAGAAAAAGGTTATTTCGAAACAATCAAAATTAGTGATGTGAGAACAACCATATTTGAAATCACACAATGGTATTCACAATCCATCCTGTCTGATGTGGGTTATCTTGGTCTAATAGATATTATTAGCTTAGAAGAGCATTCCAAACATAATTTCTTTTTTCAAATGAGAACATCTTTTACATACCCACTTTCTGTTGTTATATTGCTTACTATAGAAGAAGAGAAAGCTAAAGAACAAGCATGAAAAAAAAATTAGCCTTGGTTGGAGATTCTAATAACAAGGGAGACAAATCCTGGATTTAATTAAGGATCCTAAGGCTCGATAGAATATTTCAGAAGTTTAGCCATCCTTAAAGAATTTATAAACAAAGAGGCCCATCAATTAAATCTATTATCAACAAGGAAAATTATTTGTCAGAACAAACATGCAAATATATCTTCCTCAAAGGAGCAAAGATAAAACAATTGACGTATTTGAGTAAAGTCTGGATCTTATCCTCCAGTTGTCTGTACATGAGGCATGTATGATGCAAGGCCTGGATCCTTAGATGTACCCAGAGAAAGTCTGGTTTTCTCTCCTCTCCGTCTCACTTATATTTCAGCAGTGTCATCTCTCTTCCTCTCACTTTCCTTTCCTCTATTCTCAAATTAAATAGAAAAAAGAATTGCCTGCTCTTGATGTCTGCTACATCAGATTGATATCATGGTATGTTCTACGTCATCTATCGTTCACTTGGCTAAGAAAGTTTAAACCCCAAGTAGACCTGTTACTGAAGAAAGAAATTCTAGGAACTGCTCTTTTACTAGTCCAGTGGATCCAAGCATATATATTTTCCAGTATCCACACAAACTAAGTAGTCAATCAATATCTCAAACAGTTACCTGATTGTAGAGGTGATAAAACATCCCCACCCAGAAAAGATCAGAGAGGAACTTTGTCATGCCTACTTTGGCAATTGCATCCTTAAAGCCATGTTGCATTAGTTGAGGACCCTCAAGCTGCAAGTTCCAAAAAAAATTGATCAGTCAAGAGCAACATATAGGCATCAATAACATTTGTTTTGTTAAATTAATTTTAAGCAAACTAACTAACAGAGAGCTATCTGCTGCATAAAAGCATATGCATATGCTTTAGAAACTGATTCGAGCTACTCAGCTATAATAAAATGTCTAGATTGATGCACTATGCCTGAGGTTGAATAGCACACTCTACAATGGCCTTGTTTAATATATTATAAGCAGAAGCAGAGAAAAAGAATGTGTGTTGGATGTTTAGTGTCCTTGGCTGATAAGAAAGGCCCCCACGCAAAACACGTCATCAAACCTGTACTGCTACTTTGTTAAACGGTTCAATGCAACACATCATCCCAAGTTTATATTCTCTAAAAAGTTTAAGCATAGCATGCAAAACACATACATAGCCAAAAGTTCTTGGACAAAGGTTTCGAGTACCAGTCCATATGAAGTACCAGACAGTGGGATGGCAGGAATGGAAAAGAGTAAGAAAAAAGAAAAGCAGTAGGAGATTTACCATAACTCCTTTTTCTAGTCCTCTACTTACCTTCACAGCCATTTGGATGAACCGGAAGTAAGACTGGTGCTCACAATCGAGTGTTTGGAGGCTTTCTAGAGGATCTTTTAGACCAAGTTTGAGTTTTAAATGACAGTCTAGGCCAGACTAAATCAATAAACAAGGCCAACTGTGTCACAACATAAGGCTAAGAGAATATCAACCATATGGTGGGTGGTATTTCCCTAAACCTGCCAGTAAACCAAGCAATATTGTCGATAACCCCAAAAGCAGGAACTAACAGTATGGTCCTGATTGCCCGGGGTCAGAACAGTAAATGTCAGGTGGACCATACTGATCTAATCACTGCTAAGAAATATTGTCTCGATTAACATCATAATGAGCTAATCTAATACTATACAAATCAACAAAAAGAAAAACAGAATGACATACATCAGTTCTTGTCCATTAGTTGAAGTGGCCGGTCAAGATTGAAAGTCCATTTAGTCAAATTCAAGCTTTAGTTTGGACACAGATCCATTGCACTTGAGGAAATAAGTGGCTCAAATGAATGGTTAATATTCGCATAAGTCTCTAGCGAACCTAAATATAAAGAAGAAATTATAGATGCTGACAGTCTCAGCCACCAATAACCCAGTCGGGCTCCGAGTACAGCAAGCAATATATTATGGTTCAACAAAAACATTGAAGTTAAAAAGGAACAATTTTCTCTTACTACAACAATCCATGCAAAGTACTTACAAGAATTGCAGGAGGAATACAAACAAATAGAGCAATGATTGATGTATATGCATACACATTTGTGCTGTCCATGTCGGTCTGCAAAAAACAAATAGGCCTTTTGTAAGTGAATGGGACAAATAGGAGAACAAATATAAGGGTGAAGCGTGAGCTCAACCATGGCTTTCTTGGAATAGATGCTCCTGTATGTGAAGGAGATGTTTGAGATCATGGCACTAATGAAGCCAGTCCAATTGAATGATAGTTCCGTGAGGGATGCTATTGAGACACCTGAAATTCACAATATTTACCATATAATGTACTGATAAAGAAATAGGAGGGTAATTTTGTTTCTCAGTTATAAAGTGAATTAAAAGGAAAAATGCAACTGCTTTCTTGAGATTTTAGCTACCAACATAAGCTCCACCATCTTTCACATTCTTACAGGCCACAAGGCATTATCCATGAAACTCTTTTAAAGATATTTACATTAATTACCAAAATAATGTGTGAAAGAATTGCTTCAGCAATCAGGTTGAATTTTATCAAAAGCATATATAAGATGCAAAACATCAAACTTACACATAAATACAAGTCAAAAAATAGAAAAGAAAGGAATGATGTCATATCCTTGGTTATAGCACTCTACCGTTTATAGCAGCATCCCTAACTAGAATGGCAAGATATACAATCACACAATAACATGATAAAAGTAAATTACCAATAACAACTGGAGCTAGAGATAACCAGAGCGTCAATGGTATCTGCTGTCCAAGGATGAATTGAGAAGCTGATGCATTGAAGAAGGGTTCCAGTGCTGACAAGAAAAAAAGTGTTAGATTAAATTTTAGAAGCATTGAACTGGAAATTTTCTTCAAGGGAAAGCTCCACTTCACTCTGGCCAATGTATTAGACATGGAAGATTACCCTTGATTGTGTGAGTGAATGAAACTGCAACGGCAGCAAATGACACATTGCTAGTGACATGACCGATAGCATGGCCGACTGCAACAGGGATGAGCAGCTTCAACAGATTCGAGTCGATGGGCTAAAATAAGACAGATCAAATCAAATTGCATATTAAAATCTCCTTTAGCTTTAGCTAATTCTCAAGGTAAGACAAACTATCATCTGTTAGCAAAATCTTGGACAAAATATGAAGAACTTGGAACTATACTTTAAACAGAAAATTTCAATGGCTGATTCACTCGGAGTTTTGCAAATTTGACAATTTGAATTCTTTTTAATGATTAAAAGGACACCATATGTTGCGTTCTAAAGTGGGACACTTCGGCTGGATATGTTTTGGGCATGCTCTTTGTTCCCTCCTGCGGTGGGCCCCCCTCACATGGAAAGATTGGCGACCTAATCGAGATACCCCACCAACGAAGAGCAACCACGCGGCAACAGTACCCACAAAATTATGAACCGCATCATTTATTTGTTTACCTTTTACCTGAGATGAAGGACAGTAATAATTTCAATGGAAGACATGCGATAGGGGTTTGGCCGGCGAAACTTACGGCGCGCTTGGGAAGACCGACGGCCCAGCTCACCAAACAATACACAACGCCCACGAAGAGATGTATCACCGACACAAAACTGCACCCCCCCATTGCAAACAGTTAGCACAAAAGCTAAATTTACGTGCAACTCTTGCATCATTAAAGAGGATAAAAGTACTTACTAAGGGTAGGGAAAATAATTATAGATCTTCTTGTTGATGATGTTAAATACCACGTTCAAGAAATACCTGTCCAAAATTGATGATGATGATGATGATGATGCATCAGCAATTCGATCGGATTTATGTAATGTAGGGTTTCGAAACATGGTTCGGAGGTAAGATCACCCCGTACGTACCACATGAAGAAGAAGAAGCCGGTGACGAGAGCGGGGTACTTCGCAGCGAAACCCACTTTTGCTTCCCTAATCGACACAAGAAAGGGTTGCCTCTTTAGGGTTCGGGGGAGGAGGTGATTACGAATCCAAGGAGGAGACGGACTTTACCCGACGTAATAGCTCCCTTCGGCCGGCGAGGAGGACGCGGCGGCGGCGGCGGCCACGGGGCGGAGGAGCCCACCCATCTTGGATACAGCGGCGGGGATCCTCGATGGCGGAAAGGAGCGGTCGAGGCGGGTGAGCGAGGGGCGGAGGTGGCGGCCACTGATGGGGTTCCCCCCGTCGGCCAAGGAACCGGCGGCGACGACCGGGTGCCTCGCGGCCGGGCGCCGCAGGCGGAGAAGGGCGGTGATGCCGCTTCCGGTGCCGGATATAGCGCCCGCAGCCGCCATCGCACCCAGCCTTCTTTCTGCGACCGATCGATCGATACAGCGTGGGGGCAGCGAAGAAGGAAGAGGGAGGGTCAGGTTTCGGAGGGGGAGGGGAACCAAACAAAGAATAGTGCGCGAGGCGAGCAAGAACAGATCGGAAGAAGAGAGGGAAGGCGCGATGACATCGATCGGCCATCTCAGTTACATTTATATGCGGAGATGTTTCGCAATCACACGATACATCCGATGATTTCGGGTTGGTTACATGGCAACCCGAGAGGTTCAAACATGGAAATAGGCAGAAATAAGAAGAAAGCAGGGTAAGAATATCATTATATTCATAATTTAATATCAGGAGAGATACGACTAAACAGATATTATCGAAAGGGTCGGTGGGAGGAGAGAGTCGTTATCGCCCGATCCCCACTCCGTTTACGGGTAACCTATCACATCTCCAGATGCGAACGCGCACGCGCAACCGTCGAATCTGGTGAGACCGTCGTAAAGATGGGGGTAGCTTTATCGCAGTGGAAGGTGTCGTCGTCCTCGTGATTCGGGTCGTACATGATAGAAGTGGAGAACTTGGAGCCGCGTGTCGTGCCTGCAGTCGTCGTACGCGTGTTGGAAGCGTGTGACACGGGAACGAACCCGTGTTCTTTTCCGAGGTTGATAAGGAGGCCTGATACGGAGATGATTCCACCCGGTTTGACGTATCGTCCGACTCCTTATCAGCTTCGTTCGTATATGATCGAGCTTCTTGTGAGCTCGATATCACCTCCTACAGTCGGTCACTCCGATCCATCTCTCTCTCGTCTTATTGGCACGAAGCGTCTGCACGACAGTTATAATGTTCGATGGTTCGACGAACCTCTCCATGATCAATTAATATTCAATAATCAAACTAATTCTTTATTTGATTTAATGATTATTAGAGTTTTAAGACTATCACATGATTAAAATGCATAATATCTCATATTGTTAAATTCCCATAATATTTTTTCTAACTTGAGCATTATAATGATTTTTGTCTGGTGAATTTAAAAAAATTATTATGAAAAAGATACTTTTCGGTAATGTGTATTTCCACCAATCATCATGAAAGAGATTTTTTTTTTAATCATGTACTCAAATCATATATTCAAATATGTAATTGATGCTCAAATCATATATTGATTGAGGATTAGAATATATAACAAATATAAAGTTTGATATTCTATATTTATTTATATCTTAATCTTTTATCATGCCTTCCTAAAATTTGAGTTTTTGTCAATATTGTCGATCTTGAACCAGTACATCTAAAATATCTTACGAGCGAGAAGTATTGTGAGAGAGTCTGATAGTTGGTCAAAAGTATGGACGTAAGAAACATCCAATTGATGTCGGACAGCTTGATCTCTAACAAAGTAGAAGTCGATGAAAATATGTTTCGTACGTTAATGGAACACTGGATTAACGTATAAACAGATGACACTAATATTATCACAGTATATTATAGGAGTGGATTAGGAGTTAATACCAATTTTGTGCCATATACTGGTGACCCAATTGAGTTCTGGAGTAGTGGTAAGAATGGGTTAGTATTAAGCTTCAATGGTGGATCTTATGATTGTTTTATTTTTTAAAACTTTAATTGATCAAATTTGCTCCAAGGAAGATAATGTAGGGTGACGTAAATATTCTATCATTAGTGTTTCCTACCCAATCAACATCGATAAAAGCATGAAGATGAAGTGATTAGTGTTTATGAAAGAGAAGTCTATGATTGAGAGTCACTTTAAGATATCGCATAACATATTTTCATGTAGACCAATGCACAGTAGAGGGCCAATGCATAAATTATGATAATTTATCGATTGTAAATGAAATATTTAGACATGTAAAAGATAAACATTGCAAGGAACTAAGTAATTATTGGTATTGTGTATGATCCGTAGTAGGGCTGTCATCATATAATTTGAATGAATATGTGGTGGAGAGTGGGGTGGCGACTTCTTTGACATTTTGTATATTCATCTTTCATAATATATCTCAAATATAATTATTTTGAGAAGAAAAATGTCTAAAATATGTAAACGTTGCTTCCACTCTTAGAAAGTAGCTTAGAATTCTCAAGTTTTTGATGAAGATACAATATGTCAATTGCTTAAAGAATTACTTTATCTTTATGGAATTAGTCTATAATGATAACGTCATCAACATAGACCAATAGATATATAATACATTCCTTTTATTATCATGGAAATAAAAAGATATCAGACTTGGAGTTGACGAAATAAATTGATATAAAAATAAGCGAAGTTCAACATATCAGACTCTTGGAGCTTCGTAAAGTCCATATATAGTTTTTCGTAGTTCGGTATGCCAGTGAAAATATTGAGCAATAGATAGGAGGGAAGGAGAATGTCCACCAAGCAAAACTGTACAATGATGAAAAGATCAATAGAGAAGTTAATAGATCACCAGAGGAGGCTAATTAGATCAGCAAAGTCAAGTAGATCTATCGTAAAGCAAATAATGGTAGGAGATTGATAGGGAAGAGTCGCACGTCATCATTTTCAGTGCAGCGCCAAAATCCGAAAGCGAGAAGAGTTGTAAAATCAACAATCGGGTAAGCGAGGAATATGAATAATAGTCACCAATTGATTAGCAGGGTAAAGAAATAGAGAGCATTTTTTTAAGCAAGAAAGCTATGATACCATAAATAAATTATTATGGAAGTGATACTTTCATTCATTAAGATAGGTAATACGTATTTATACAAGTTAAGACGAAGATTTGTATCAATGAACGTGCTCAAATCATATACTCAAATCGAGCCTCAAATCATAATTTGATTGAGGATTAAAATATATAAAAATAAAATAAAATTAGTATTCTATATTTATCTATACCATCAAACCTCTGATGTAACTTTACATGAGACGACTCTACACTTCATCCTCGACACCAAAACATTACTCGGCTACATTTGGTGCATTCCTCCTCAACCATGAATGCCTCTCGTCGTGGTTCTTTGCCCATGTCGAGCCCAACCATTCGTCCACAGCCCACATCGGACCACAATGTGGATTGGTGTTCTTTGGTGAGTCCAAGAGAACACTGGTGAAAAAAATGATCTCAATGCTACACGAGTCAAGAGGTTAAATCCCAACCACCACAACATTCTTCACAGCCATCAAAGCTTCAACATATTTGTTCCTCCAAAATAAAATAGCAGTCTGATGAACTGACCTCACGTACGACTGGTCCTGCATGAATTAAACCATAAATGGACGACCGACGACTTCAATCTCATACGCCTGTGGCCGAGAGTTAATACTCACAGCTGCTACAGCAGTGGCATGCACAAACACTCTTGCAGCCTTCATCTTCTTCAACCATCTATCTTAAAAGGCCATTTGTTCTTTCTCCATCCCTGCATGTTGGATCTTGTGCCAATTTATCATGCGTTCACGAGAATTTTAGTTCTGCCTTCTGCACTGGTTTCAAAGGTGGGAGCCTCCGCCACATTAATTTCCTGGTTTTAAGTGTGTCCCACCCCAACACTAATTTCCGGAAGATATCGTACAAGAAGAATTGATAGGTGTTGACTTTTGTGCTCCTTTTCCTTGCTGTGTCTGTGAGATGGGATCTATAATAAAGGCTGGATCCCATAAATCTATTATTGCAAGTGATCTGAAGGTGACAGAACGATGATCATGAAACAGATATTAAAATATATAATATATATATATCAGAAAAGCAAAGATTATTAGGAGGAAAAAGATTCACCATACTTTTTTAGTCTTGGAGGTTTGGCCCGCTCATGCTGTGTGCATCATCTCTTCCCATGTTCCCTTCCCAGCTAAAGCGAAGCTTGAAAGCAAAGCATGATTTGGAGCAACCCACCATTCTCTCATGACCTCTCCTGATCTTTGTTGGATTCCTTTTTATTTCCAATATTTTTCCATATCAGAAACAGCAGTTTACGATGAAAAAGCTCTCCCAAATGATGACTTTTGGTTGGCAATCGCAGCTATATATAAAAATATATATATGTATATATACCCACGTAACTTTTCTAAAAAATATTCAATAGTAAATATTTCTTAAATAATTAAACCCATATTATTTTTTTAAACTATATCTTCAAATTTAAAAATATTAAAACTATAATTTCTTCGTTATCCTTTCTTCATCGTTGCTCGCCTCTATCATCGCCCAATGTTGTCTATTGTCCACTCGTAACAGTCCGTCATCATCGTTCTCATCCAATGGTTGTAGGAGGGGAGGTGAGAGGGAAAAAAAAATAAAGAAACTATAAAAAGAAGAAAGAAAAAAAAAGAAGAAATGAGACATCGAAGGGCCAAAGAAAAAAAGAGGACGAGCGGAGAAGGAATACCATGGTGATATGTCAAAAGAGCTAGAAAGAGAATTTGAATAGTTTTTAAATTATGAGATATGATTAAAACTAAATTCAAAATATCTTCTCTCTCTCTATATATTTTTTTTTCGGAAAGACTCCTCTATTTTTGAAAAATTTTTTTTAACTTAAAACCTATAAAATCCTTTTTTCATTTCTTTTTCTAGGGATGGATTGATAGATTGAAATGATTCAGTTACAATATTTTTAATAACACTATAAAAATACTATAATATAGTATAAATGGTATATCCGACGGACTCTGACTTAACCTGGATGTACCCGATTTAATTAAGATCATATCAATAAAATATTATAATATAAATATTTTTTTAAAAAATTATAATTATATAATAATTTTATACTATGTCATAATATTTTTAGCAACGTTAGTAAAAATTAAAAAATATTATAACGGAATATAAAAATATTATAGTTATACTGGTTTACCCTATGAATTCATTCATAGCAAGAGAGCGAGAGAGAGAGAGAGAGAGAGAGAAGAGATAGGTGACTGAGAATATTATAAGTATTAGGTAAAAAAAATCACGTAAGGGGATTATAAAAATGAACTATTTCCTGAGAAAAAAAAAGAAAAAAAGACCGTTTTGGAAACTCACTGGCATTCGAATCTAATCGAGCGAAGGAGAGATCGTAACGGGAATGATCCAAAAAGGATGAATATATTACAAAGCTTTACATAAAGTAGGTTTAGAACTTTAGATAACATTCTGCAGCAGGGAAGAATCATGGATTGGATTCTACAATTCATCGTAGTTACTTCTTTCATTAATTCTTGGGAGTCGGCAGAGCACGGCAGGGTTTTAATGGAGAAAGCTGCAATTTGCCGGTTGCCTGAAGGTGGTGGCAATTGGATTTAGTATTAATCTCGACATATGACGTACATAAATGTCGATTTAGAGTTCCTTCATCTGATGCTGACAAATACGTGAGCGAGATGTGGAACCAAAAGCCGCCGCCAACTCAGGAGATTAATATCTCGCTGCTGCAGCAAATCAATCAGTCATCACCGCCACCGCCACCGCCACCGTCACCGGCGTCCTTTGTGCAGGTCAGTCTTCGGAAACAAGACAGCTGTGCGCAGGTGAGACGTCGCTTCGTGGACGACAGACAGCTCCATGGACTGCCAGCAGCAGTGTCTATATGATATCTATGTATCAAAGAAGACGAGTCACCACAGGTTTTCCTATGCTCGTTCGCTGGCTTCAGATCACCCGTCATTCTACGTGCTGTCACACCGAGACAGATCTCTCTTTTTATGTGTTCTTGGGAGGAGGAAGAAGATAAAAGGAGTCTACGACGACTAGGTCTACACTAGGCCGTGCATGGGAGACCACGAGAGGAACCCTACTCCGACGTCTCCGACTAGGGGAGGACTGCCATCGTCATCGACGAGAATGCTACCGCTCCTCCCCCTTGTGCTGCTTCGGAGCTCGAGATGGGATTTGAATCTGAATCCACTGTGGTTTTCTCTCCTTCCAAAGCTCAGATGGCGAGGGAGACAAGTAGGGGAAGAGATCTAAGACGAAGGGGTGGGGTAGCTCCAGACTTGCAGTGCTGATTTTAATGCAAGAAGCAATTGCTGAACTCTACAACGGCAATCTCTGCGACTGCTATAACTGTGTTTGACTGTCACCTGTCCTCGAATTATAACTCCAAGTTTAACATGGTAACAAGAACAAGTGGAATTAATGGCACTGTGAATTAGGTTTACCACCCCACCCACCCACAGAGGGAGAGAGAGAGAGAGAGACCCGGACCCAAAAGCCGAGACAAAAATGGCACACCGAGAGCAGAGTTGGAAAGATACAGCTAGCTGTGAAGACGAAGGACAACTCGAAGCATTCATAGACTTCTTAGCCATTGTCGTCCTTCGATCCCTTTGTTACTTTACATGCATATAATCGCTGCAGGCCATGGCAATCATGGTAAAGAAGAAAACAGTCTGAGAGATCCTCTCTCTCTCTCTCTCTCTCTCTCTCTCTCTATATATATATATATATATATATATATATATTCCTTGTGGATCATCAGCGTGGCGTTGTATGGGTGTCGCCACCTTCCACACATTTTAGTCACACAAACGAACAATTATGACTCCGCTAAAAGACCAGACGAAAGCAACAACAGGTGATGGAACAAGTTTGGTGTGGCCCCTAAAATCCTCGCCTGTCTTGGAAAAAAAAAGTCCCAATATGTGAATGTAATATATTAATACTGTATATAAAATTATAAGAGTTTATTATAATATTTCAACTAATCAAGTAAGTAAAAAAAACAAATGACGAGGAGATAAGATCTGTTCTTCCACCTTTTATAATCTATACGACTCTTTTTCTACTTGTATATATTGCCTCATCTAACACCTGTTAAAATTTGGATTTAGAATTATATTGATAATAAACCCCTTAGATACCACTTTTGACACCGGCAAAGACTACCCAACAATATGAAACTTCTTCTTCGTCGTCTTCTTTTCTTCCTGTCAACTTCTGGCAGATGGTGCTAACGAGACACTGGTGCAGCAAGAGGAATTTGGATTCTCTCCTTGAAAGAGAGAGAGCGAGAGAGAGACAAAGGTGGGTGTGTTTCGTCAATGATCAGGCGACTGTTGAGAGAGAGAGATATGTTTCTATCTAAGCTGTATGATTAATCCTAAGCATGCCAATAAATTTGTGGACGTCCTATGATCGCAGACAAGCTTTCGAGTTAAAAGCAAATTTTGCTACATTCTCGATTGCCCAGTTGTTGTTGCAGGTATGTCAAAGCATTATTTGGCGAGAAACACCTCTAATGATGCATCTGGCAATCATGGAGCCTACCACGTTCCCTGGTAGAAAGCTTGTCTCCTCCAGCTCGGTTTACAGAGGAATCAAGCTACTGTTCCACACAGGAATGAAAGAGGAAGATGGATGGATGGTTCACCAGTGCTGCACATACATCGAGTAGCGTTTGCAGCAACATGACACAGATTCCCTACCATCTTAGCTTTCTATCTCGAGAGCCTGTGCGACTCGGCGAGAATCTAGCGAGTTATGTGTCTGCAGTAGCTATTGCAACCCATCTGACATGAGGAAATCTACTGAGAAATCATGCAGCTCTTCCAAAGGGGTGGTGAGCAGACAAGCTTTCGGTTGCCCTTCTGTCTTCCTTCCCACATCAAATTAAACACATGGGTTGCACTGCATCAGTGTCCCAACCTCGAGCTCGCACGTAGCGGAAAGCATTCCACTGGCTTAATGATCTCTCACTCACTCACTCACTCACTGACGGGGGTGGGGGGCATGAAGTAGGTGCCCACCTCCCCCACCCTCTTCCATCTGCTGTCATTGCTTTCCTATCAATTCCTCTTTTCTTCCACCTCTCTCTTTCATCAGCGATGAGACGGAAGAAAGAGTAGGTGCCTCTTTCCTCTTCGTCCATTGGGTGCCTCCTTTTGAATGAACGCTGAGGAAAGAGAAGTAGCAGACTTAGATCGTTGCTTCAGAAGCTGGCCATGGCGCTTGCAGCTTTAGCTGTGCTCTTCTTGCTCCAGCTCTCCGGCCTCGCCCTGTCCTTGAACCAGGAAGGTCTCTACCTGTTGCAAGCCAAGCGGGGGCTCGAAGACCCCGACAACGCACTCTCCGACTGGAACCCTCGTGACTCCATTCCTTGCAACTGGACCGGCATCACTTGCTCGTCGGCGGGAGCCACCGTCACCAGCGTCGACCTCACCGAACTCGGCCTTACCGGGCCATTCCCCGCCTCCCTCTGCCGCCTCCCTAACCTCGCCTTCCTCTCCCTCTCCTGGAACAACATCAACTCCTCCCTCCCGGATTCCGTCGTCGCTCCCTGCGCCGCCCTCGCCCACCTCGACCTCTCCCAGAACCTCCTCGTCGGTCCGCTCCCCGACGCCCTCGCCGCCCTGCCGTTCCTCACTCACCTCGACCTCACCGGTAACAACTTTTCTGGGCCCATCCCGCCCTCCTTCGGCCGCTTTCCCGTCATCCAGGATCTCTCGCTCGTCGCGAACCTGCTCACCTCCACTGTCCCAGACTTCTTGGGCAACCTCACCACCCTCCGCCAGCTTAACCTCTCCTACAACCCCTTCGCCCCCGGCGGCATCCCTCCCTCCCTCTGTGATCTCTCCTCCCTCGAGGTCCTCTGGCTCGCCGGCTGCAACCTCATCGGCGATATTCCGCCATCGCTCGGTCGGCTCTCGAAGCTTGCCGACCTCGACCTGTCCACCAATGAGCTCTCCGGGCGCATCCCGGAGTCCATCGCCAACCTCTCTAGCGTCGTCCAGATCGAGCTGTACAATAACTCGCTCTCCGGTCCTGTTCCGTCGGGCTTCGGCAAGCTCAGCTCGCTGCTCTGCGTCGACGCCTCCATGAACCAACTCGAGGGGCCTCTTCCAGAGGACCTCTTCGACGCCCCCTTCCTCGAGAGCGTGCATTTCTACTCGAACCGGATCACCGGCAGCGTGCCCTCTGGCGTCTCGCGCTCCACGAGCCTGATCGAGCTCCGGCTCTTTGCCAACCGGCTAAATGGCTCTCTCCCTGCCGACGTGGGCAAGAATTCGCCGCTTATGCTGCTCGATCTGTCGGATAATCTGCTCTCCGGTGAGATACCACAGAGCATCTGCGACCGTGGCGTGCTAGAGGAGCTGCTTTTGATCGACAATTTGTTCTCGGGTCGCCTCCCGGAAGGCCTCAGCCACTGCCGGACTCTTACCCGCGTCCGGCTCAGGAACAATCAGCTGTCCGGCGAGGTTCCTGCCGGGTTATGGGGATTACCCCATCTTTGGCTGCTCGAGCTCAGAGGAAATTCCTTCTCTGGTGGGATCTCTCCGGTCATCTCCGGTGCTGCAAACCTCTCCAAGATCCTCATCGACGACAACCAGTTCAGTGGCAGCATCCCATCCGAAATGGGAGCTCTGTCGAAGCTCTACGAGTTCTCCGCCTCGAACAACCGTCTCTCGGGGCCGCTTCCGTCGTCCCTCGGTGACTTGGGGGAGCTCGGTCAGCTCGACCTCCACCACAATTTCCTCTCAGGCGAGTTGCTTCGAGGAATCCAATCGTGGAAAAAGCTCAGCGAGCTGAACCTCGCTGATAACGAGTTCAGCGGCCGCATACCTCCGGAGCTTGGCGACCTCCCAGTGCTCAACTACCTTGATCTCTCCGGCAATCTCCTTACCGGCGACATACCCCTGCAGTTGCAGAACTTAAAGCTCAACGAGTTCAACCTATCGAACAACGATCTCTCGGGCCCTCTTCCACCTCTTTTCACACGCGACATCTACCGGGACAACTTCCTGGGCAATCCGGGATTGTGCCACGATTTCTCGGGCTTGTGCCCTGTTTCACGCGGCACGAGGGATCGTCGCGGCTTCGTCTGGTTGCTCCGCTCGATCTTTATGATGGCTACGTTGATCTTTGTCGTCGGAGTTGCGTGGTTCTTTTGGCGGTACCGGAAGTACAAGAAGGCGCAGCTGACACCAGACAAGTCCAAATGGACGTTGACCTCGTTCCACAAGCTCGGATTCAGCGAGTACGAGCTCCTCGATTGCCTCGACGAAGACAATGTGATTGGGAGTGGCGGCTCAGGGAAGGTCTACAAGGCGGTGCTCAGCAACGGAGAGACGGTCGCGGTGAAGAAGCTACGGGGCACATCGAAGAAGGACGTGGAGAACGGGAACCAGTTCGTGGACGATGGTTTCGCGGCGGAGGTCGCGACGTTGGGGAAGATTAGGCACAAGAACATCGTGAAGCTGTGGTGTTGCTGCACTCACAAGGACTGCAAGCTTCTGGTGTACGAGTACATGCCGAATGGGAGCTTGGGAGACCTGTTGCACAGCAACAAAGGAGCACTCTTGGACTGGCCGACGAGGTACAAGATTGCGCTCGATGCGGCGGAGGGGCTCAGCTATCTACACCACGACTGCATGCCGCCGATCGTTCACAGAGATGTGAAGTCCAACAACATCCTGTTGGATGGTGAATACGGTGCCAAAGTAGCAGACTTCGGGGTGGCGAAAACTGTGGAGATGATGGGGAAGGGACCCAAATCCATGTCCGTGATCGCTGGTTCATGCGGATACATCGCGCCAGGTTTCCCCTCTTCTCATACGTCTCCTCATCACCGATGACCTTTGTAGTCGATGCATTCGATTCACTTCCATGCTGCAGAGTACGCGTACACTCTGCGGGTGAACGAGAAGAGTGACATCTACAGCTTCGGCGTGGTGGTCCTGGAGCTTGTGACGGGGAAGCTCCCGGTCGATCCAGAGTTCGGAGAGAAGGACTTGGTGAAGTGGGTGACCTGCGCAATGGAGCAGAAGGGGGTAAACCATATGATTGACCCAAAGCTTGATGTGCGCCAGCACAGGGAGGAGATCAACAAGGTGCTCAGCATCGGGCTTCTCTGCACCAGCTCTCTTCCGATCAACCGCCCGTCCATGAGGAGGGTGGTGAAGATGCTCCAAGAAGTGAGAGCAGAGAACAAGACCCAGATCGAGACCAAGGATGGGAAGCTCTCTCCTTACTACTGTGAAGAAGGGGATCCCAACTCTTCGGTGTAAGAGCTTCAGCATCTGGTAGACTGTAAATGGATGGATTGTCATTGTGGTCTTGTCTACTACTACATGAATGAAACCAACTGAATGCTACCGTATGTTCTACCCTGACACTAAACTTTGCGATGGTTATGGTTCGGTGTTCATCGTCTTCTTCCACCAGAGAGTTGCAGAGCTGTGAGGACGGGCCTACAAATCGACTTGGATCTCGTAAGTTATACGTACTGCTGCATCTGATGCCCACAAATTATGCATCAGATCCAAAGCGACATCAAACATGTGCTTTTTGATTCCTGCATCCTCGCACGAACACACACACAAACACACTTCAGAACACTCGAAGCGATCCAACAACCAAGTGCGGCGGATATGATAGTTTGCAGGAGAATCCACAAGATGATGTAGACCATAAGGTTCTTAAGATCCAAGAAAGTCGTAGCTTGATGGCAGCGAGGTGTGATAGAGGAGATAAGAACAATGGTTGATGCCCCGAAGCAAAGTGGAAGCGACGGCATTGGCATGTTGTGTGCATCGTTGACATCGACTCGATCTCTGCCTCCCAAGAACAGAAGCTTGCTTGTGCTGGTTGACCATTTTTCCTCGGTAATCACCGGAACTCAGAACGTTAGTGCGCAGAAGTACGGAAATAATTCTATCAGCCTGCATTCACGTTATCACCACCCAAAGCTCAAGATCTCGTACCGAGCTTCTCTAATGGCGACTTTAGGTTTTGTGCTGAGAAGCCATATTCTTCTTGTCTGCTCATTCAGTAAGTCAACGACTTGACCTAAAAAAAAACTCACACGATACTTCCCATGTGATGATTCTTAGATCCTTATACATCTTGCGTAAATCGTGGAAGTAGGAATGACTAAAATTAGATGAAAAATGACTTCTAAGATGAGAAAATGCTCCAGTTTTCTGTGATTTTTGTTCCGTTCAAACACTCCTGGCAGAGGCTTAGCTAGTTTGAATTTTCTTCTCCAAATATTTATTTCTAGGTTTGCAGTTCTTGCTGGGATCTTAAGCATGTCCATGGGCGTCCAATCCTACAAGATTAGAAACGGGAACCAACGAATCAAATCTTCCAACACTGCCGCTCCTTAATATCTTGAATTTTCTGACACGATTTCACGTAATAGATTCTGCCTTCGTGTTCTAAAATATAGTGCGGTCTACAAATCCACTGCGCTTCACCTCCACAAGCAACAACGTAAGACAGCTTCCGGCCGATAAGGCCGCCTACGTTTCTATCTCAGCATCTACAGATCCGTTTGACCATAAGCAGGAAATGAAGAAGAAGAGGAGGAAGAAGCAAAGCAATGAAGGTATCGGAAGGCGCACATGAACAGAATTGGGGGGGGGTCTTTAAATATGTGGGCGTATTCCAATGACATCGCCGGATCGAGATGATGAACCAGGAAGCTTCTCTCGAGGTCACACCTACATGGGCTATCGCTGGCGTTTGCTGCATTTTGATCTTTCTGGCTCTCATCATCGAGCACGCTCTTCACCGGTTAACTCTGGTCAGCCATCTCTCTCGTGCATTCCTTTCTTTTGTCTTCTTTCTTAGATTTCATGGCTGAGATCATACGTACGGTGGTGCCTTCATCAGTTACTCGAGAGAAGAAAGAGGAAGACGCTTAACCAGGCTCTCAACCATGTCAAGGCAGGTGAGTGAAGAATGTGGCTCGAGTACTGGAGGATCGATTCTTGGTTATTACCTCAATTGTCTCATATATGAATGATGATCTACATCTTCGTGGCTGCGTGTTATCATCAGAGCTGAGGAATCTGGGGTTCATGTCCTTGCTGTTGACTGTTGCTGAACAGCCCATCTCAAAGATCTGCGTACCAGCGAGCCTGGGAGACTCCTTTCTTCCATGCAAGGATGCTGCACCGCCAGGCAGATTCGTTGAGGAGCAAGCTTGCCAAGAGAAGGTCCGGAATGAGTTTGATCAATTGCCTCTACGGGCTCCACAGAGCAGATAATGCTTATATCTGTGCATATGTTCATGGGAATGATCAAAGTCTTGCCCATTTTGCGGGGCAGAGTATCTCTGGTCTCATCGGTAGGGACTCAGCAACTGCAGATATTGATCATTGTTCTGGCCGTGTTTCATATCATCTCTTGCCTTGTAACCTTGGTTCTTGGGGAGGCTAAGGTACTCTTCCTGTTCATGTACTCAGCAAATGACTTGTAGAACAGTAGAAACTAATATGATTGACAGTATGATGTTAAGTCATTCCACAAAGAATTTGCTTGAAAGCCGGTCATTTCCACAAAATATGTACAGGAAATCAAATCATAAGCAGCAAGTCAGAGTCTTACTCTTTATCTAATCATTTTTTTCTTGTATTGTTCAGATGAAGAGGTGGAAGGCATGGGAAGAAGAAACCAGCACTCTGGAATATCAGTTATCAAATGGTAATTTTCGCTATTTTTCTCCGAAACACTTGTTTTCAGCATCCACTTTTCTGATTACACAACAAGAAAAATTACTTTTTGACTTCAATGCATGGTAGAATTTTGGGATTGGCTTTATGCTTGAATCAAGTGTTGTTTGTGGAGATTAGTCTTCCTTTGTGTTCATTGTTCCGTCACCGATACTAATTTCGAGAGGGATGCAGATCCTCGAAGATTTAAGCTGACACGGGAAACATCATTTGGACAACGGCATTTGAAGATCTGGAGTAATCACCATTTATTTCTTTGGATTGTAAGTTAAATCCCTAATGCTATGCCTTCAAATGTAGTTCCATAAACTGACTTGGTGTCCTTCTTGTAGGTCTGCTTTTTCCGACAATTCACGTATTCGGTCTCGAAAGCTGATTATTTTTCTCTTCGGCGTGGATTTGTTGCAGTAAGGCATAATTATACACAGGCCATATTGGCATATGGCAAAAACTAATTCGACTGATATTGTAAGTTTGGTTTGATGGACAGGTTCATTTTTCTCAAGACTGCAAGTTCGACTTCCGAAAGTTTCTGCAGAGATCATTGGATAAAGACTTTGCGGTGGTCGTTAGCATCAGGTCTTGATCTGAAACAAAATTCTCTATGCTTACTAAATCCATCTACACGTTACATCGATCGCATCTTTTCTAACATTTTCATTTGGCTGCAGCTCCTGGATATGGATGTGTGCTGTGTTCTTCATTTTCTTCAATGCCTACGGTAATGCAACATCATCAATGTTTTCTATGATCATCGGCACAAACTTATTTATATTAGTGTTCCACACTGCCCTGCTTTCTGAAACCATCTACTTGTTCATATTTCTTCTACATACAGGATTTTATAGCCACTACTGGCTTCCCTTCGTTCCTCTAGTGGTATGCCCCTTACATCTTCGAAACTTGGTGCATTGAGTCACAAGCCAAGAACTAAGATGAGGAAATATTGTTCTTCTTGCTGCAGATTCTTTTGGTTATAGGAACAAAGCTAGAAGTCATCATAACAACAATGTGCAAAGAGCAGTAATCAGGCAATTGTTGTTCCAGGGACAATAAGCGTGGAACTAGAAAACAGCAACTTCTGGTTTGCTCAACCTCGATTGCTGCTGCACCTGGTGCAGTTCATCTTAATCCAGGTGAGATCACTCTGTATCTTGCAAGTGAATCAGCTTCCTTTGAGTTTAACAGAGCCAGTTGTTTCAGAGGTATACTCTGCTGCCTTGTGAAGATTATACAGCAAAGATTTCTCTCACTGCACATTTATAAGTCCAAAGTGAATAATACTCCTCCAAATTAACATGTTACCAAAATGACAAAGAAAGAAAGAGGAAGAGATGCATTTCTTCCATTAATAATGTATATATAATTGATATAAAATGTTGAACAAGTACCAATGGGCACCTTCTTGTCTACTGATCTTAATGTAGCAGCTACCTTTGTTTGTGCATTGCAGAACTCCTTTCAGCTTGCATTCTTCACATGGGCATGGGTGGGTATATCATGATCAATCCTGACAACTTCATCACTCGAGATCTCAAGCTGACATGCTCATGCTGCAGTACAACTTTGGGGTCCGGTCATGCTTCCACAGAGAGGTGGCGGACATCATCTTGAGCTTCGGGACAGGCGTTCTGGTGCAGTTCTTATGCGCTTACGTTACGCTTCCACTCTACGCCTTGGTCAATCAGGTAGGCCGTGCCGAAAGCTCATGGCTCGATCCTATCACTCTCAGCTGTTCATTGTTCGAATCACTTCTCTTCAGATGGGTTCTTCGATGAAGGAAACCATCTTCACCGACGAGGTTATGGAGGGCCTGAAGAGCTGGAAGAAGAGAGCAAGGAAGAACCTGGCAAACCAGAGATCGGTTTCCTCCGATACCTTCCTCCCGCGGCCGTCTACTTGGCGAACGGACGAAGCTTCTTCTTCCTGCAGTCGCGCACCGGGGAAGCGAGAGTTCAGGTACCCTTCACGGAGGGTGGAACTACTGGAAGTCCAGAGAGTGATGGAGGAGGTCATTCAGCACGGTGTCAACAACATGCCCAATGACGGCGAGGTCTCTTTTGGGCTGTGGAGATGACCAATGAATTAAATGGTCAACATCCAAAGCTTCCCATGAAGGGAGCAACATCTCCCAGAGGAAGTTGTACTCGTGGTCACTGCCTTGGATCAACAGACTACTATGAACTGGTGAAACAGGACAATTCAACAGTAATAATATATAATAGAGTCCACATGAGTCTCCATCTTCCTCCTGCCATGAAGAGGACCGATGACCAAAAGCCAGACTGTCTCAAGACTCCCAATAATGCTCCAAGTCCATAGTACTACTACTCATCGTTAAACGGGAAAGAACGGCGTCTATACAACGAGAAAGAAGCTCATGTTTGCGATTAAGCTGGTGAAATGTCTCCTCAGAGGACTTGTTATGGCTGGTGAAGCAGTGTCTTCTTCCTGCGCCAGATGGAATGCATGTGGAAGATGGGTACTCACTGAAAGGGGGATATGCTACCTAATGGCATTCTCATGGCATCGGCTGGTAACTGGGAAACAACCAGAGTTAAAGCATCCTTTTTGCTATCCTACAGCGAATGGAGTAGGGCAGATGCAGCACTCGGTGGGTAGGCTGTCACAGCAGGACCATTATTGCTCTCATGTCTGGCCTTCCTGATCTGTAAGAAGAGTGCAGAGGGCCATGGCGTGAAATATATGAATGGAGGGAGGTGAGGTGAGGTGAGCTTTATGTTCCACACAAGGTTCCTGATAGGCCTCACTCGCCAACTCCGGTGGCCAGCTCATTCCAACCTTCCTTTTCCCTCACACCACTACAAAGCTCCCCCCTCCACCCTCACCTCTCTCCCTCGCTGTCATCACCTCCCCATCGACACCATTCCATCACCAATGGCCTCCTCAACCATGCTCATTGGCCTGACCACATTCCTCCTCCTCACCGCGTCGGACCTCTTCGGCCAAGCCGAGTCCAAGGTGGCTCCCGGTCCTAAGCCGGCGCCGCTCAACCTCACCGGCATTCTCGAGAAGGGCGGGCAGTACGGCACCTTCCTTCGCCTGCTGAGAGAGACGCAGGTAGGGGAGCAGATCGAGAGCCAGCTGAACAACTCCTTCAATGGCCTCACCATCTTCGCCCCCACCGACAATGCCTTCAACAACCTGAAAGCCGGCACGCTCAACAGCCTGACGACCCAAGAGCAGGTGTCGCTGGTCCTCTACCACGTCCTCCCGAGGTACTACAGCCCAACCACCTTCGAGACCACGAGCAACCCGGTGAACACGCAGGCGTCAGGGAGGAGCGGCGTCTACACCGTCAACATCACCAGCAGCAGCAACCAGGTGAACGTGTCCACGGGGGTCAACCAGACGCCCATCAACAACAACCTCTACTTGGAATTCCCGTTGGCGGTGTACTCGGTGGACAAGGTGTTGCTGCCCGCCGAGCTCTTCGGGGCTAAGCCTCCCGCGTCATCACCGCCTCCGGCGGCGACTCCGGTGAAGCCTAAGACCAGTGCTCCGGCAGCAGACGGGCCTTCCGCGAGCGCCGACACTGCGCCTTCTGCGGCTAATCGCAAGGGAAGAAGCGTGGGACGGGTCCTGCTTCTGGCGATCGGGTTATCGTGCGTTGGGAGTCTTCTCTAGGGAGTACCATTGGTTGATTGCATGGGACTGTGACTGAGTCGTTGATCTCTTGTGTGTCTGGTTTGCCATTGTCAGTAAAATTCCTGCATGCATTTGTACCTTTTTATTTCAACCATTCATGAGTTATTTTATTTGCTCCGTTCAAAAATATAATGACATTTTTTGGATCAATAATCACAACCTTATAACTTATTTTATGATATCTTAATAACAATATCAATCGGATGATGAAAAGCTTAAACTGTTTGGAAAGTGTCCCATCGATAATATTAAATTCGAAAACTGGAAAATTAATTTCACTCTCTCCACTGACTTGCCTTTCCCCTGTTCCGCCGCAACCGCTGTCCTCTCCGGCGTGCACCGACCACGACATTAACCAGTGCATGGCCCCCGAACACGTCGTCTCTCTCTTGATGTATTATTAGTGATCACCGGCCCAACGCACCACCCTCTCGCGCAGATCTCTCCATACAATCGAGAGCATAATGTATCTGCGGCGTGGACGGCAATCATTGATGCAGGCCATTAGTTCTGAGGTCAACGTCCATGACGATCACTGCTCCTGGTCCTACTCCCCCCTTCTCCTCTCGATGTTGTTCTCCTCTCTCCCACACCAAGTTTGAGGAGGATGAATGCAAACGTAAGCGAAGGGCCTGCGGGCTGATACAGTGCATTCAACCTCAATAATACCGATCTCTTTCTCGCTTCCCTGACTGAATAGTGCATTGGGCTTAGGGTGATAGAAAAGGAATAAAAGGCTTTTCTGGCATCTTTGCAGAAAGTGAAGGTGCTGATATCCACACGGCCAGCGACTTTGAAATATATTCTGCAGTCAACATAACCATGCAAGGAAACAGACATGCTATTGGTGACAAGATCTCTCTTTTCCCCAAGGCCTACTTCCTCCTCCTCTTTTTATACTCTTTCTCTTCTCCTCCTCCGACTCCTCTTACAGATTTGAGACGGAGCAGTACTTTATTGTGGCGCCCTGCAGAGGAATCTCACGTCGGAAAGGATGTGGAAATTGGTCGCCATGCCTCGGGCAAGGAGAGAATACCCAAGGGCTTTGCAAGACTTCAAATGCTAACCTCCAAATGCTTTGGAGTAAACAAAGATCCCAGCCATGGATATCACATGAAAGACCTGTTCGATTGTAGTTAATCCATGCACTGGAGTCAGCCCGGAGGCAAAGCATCAGAGCTTAGGCCTTTTTCTAGCTGATGTCCCCTTCCACCAGAAGAATCAAATCAATGGAAATGGAGATATCTGTGCATTCCGAGTCATCTACACTCATGCAGATTATAAGCATCCAATAGCACGCACCATGCAACCAGTCTGTACATTGTCGAACAGGTTTTCATGTGTCTTCGGTACAAAGCAACACCGACGAAGTGAAAAAGTATGGAGAAGGAGATGGGAGTTCAGAGATCTGGAAATGGTCGATAAGCTTGCATGGCATTACCCACGGACAAATATTCCTTCTCTGTCGTATACGTCGTCGCATGGCTATGTTGTTCTACTGCGTCCATGGTGGTAGCACGTCCATGAGTAGTCCCAAGGAATCGTAGGACGGACACTGTACCAATGTTTGAAGTCTAATGAGGATTTGGTCTGTGTGAAACCGTGTAATTAGTCCCTTAATTCATGCCTTGGACCTCGGAATCACACATCGAGTTGTCTGGTACGCCTCTTATACTATAAGCTTACCTCTTAGAAATGAGTGCCACCCGAAGGAACGAGAGAGAGGGTTTGTGTTAGATAGATACATCACCCAAAGTCTTCTTCTCAACGTTTACTATCCATAAATAGGAGGAGGAAAGTTGGCAACTGTCTTTAGGGAAGCAGAAGGAGAAGAAATGGCCGGAGAAGCAATTTCGAAGGCCTCCTCCCAACCACTAAATCCATGTCCTCATCCCAGTCTTCCTCCTGTGGTCAAGAAAAAGAGAAACCTCCCAGGAACACCAGGCAAGCAAGCATCCATGACAAACACATCGGAATGGAGCTTCCCTCTACTCTCTTCTCTCTTCGATGGTAGCATCAGCTCGACTAAGCTCTTTGTATCAACAGATCCTGAAGCAGAGGTGATTGCGCTGTCCCCGCGGACCCTCTTGGCCACCAATCGGTTCCTGTGCGAGGTCTGTGGCAAGGGCTTCCAGAGAGACCAAAACTTGCAGCTCCACAGGCGAGGCCACAACCTGCCATGGAAGCTGAAGCAGAGGAGCGGCAAGGAGCCGAGGAAGCGGGTGTACGTGTGCCCGGAGGAGAGCTGCATCCACCATAACCCCGCGCGAGCGCTTGGTGATCTCACGGGCATCAAGAAACACTTCTGCCGCAAGCATGGGGAGAAGAAGTGGAAGTGCGACAAGTGCTCCAAGCGGTACGCCGTGCAGTCGGACTGGAAGGCCCACTCTAAGACTTGCGGCACGAGAGAGTATCGCTGCGACTGCGGCGTCCTTTTCTCCAGGTATATTAATTGCCTCCTCTTTAGCAACAACGCGTTTGGATTGATCTAACGGGTGTTCGCCGAAGAGGAAATCCGATTGGATTAATTGGAAGTTTGTCTCGATGAACAGGAGAGACAGCTTCATAACCCATAGGGCTTTCTGTGATGCTCTGGCTGAAGAAACCACAAGAGTTTCCATAGCAGCAGCATACACCATGACGAACACAACATCGATCGGCAGTGTCGATTCTCTTCTTCAAGATGGTGTAACGACACCCAACATATGGAAACATCTTTCACCAAATCTTAAGCCTAACATTACGGATCGTGAGGTTGGTCAGCAGGATAGACACGGGTGTTCATCGTGGATGATGGGCCATGGAGGTCAGCTCGATAATGCCTTTGATGGAACTACCGCCATGTCCGAGATCAACCGAGCTGGGCTGGTCGACAGTCAGTTGAGTTGGATCCATGGCAACAAGTTGTCGTCATTGCCAACTTCAAACACCTCGAAGCCTCTCACTGGAACCGTTCCTTCCTTGGTTACTTCTCTGCCTCACCGTCCTGCTCCCGACATATCTGCCACGGCATTGCTGCAATTTGCTGCACAGGTCGGCGCCACCTCCACCACCCCATTCTCGGGGAGCTTTGGTGACGGCAGCGTCTTTGATGGCTTGCTCGTTCGGAATGCCGTCGATGAATTCGCTGCGTCGAACACGGACGAGGTTTACATGACAAGGAGCCGCAGCATGCTAAGAGATTGGCTTGGAGGAGAGACCCGGGACTTCTTAGGAGTTGGGGTGCAGACTCTTTGTCAGCCATCAGCAAATGCATGGATCTGAGCCTGCTCGAGAGTGAACGGCAACAAGAAAGAGATTACCATACTTCGCACTTTGCAGGGGAGGAGACAGGTGGTGATGAGTACTGCTTGCTCGACGGGAAGACAAAGTCATCCAAAAGTAGCAGCTTCTCCTTGAAATGGTTGCTTTGTTTGGAGAAGAAAGGTGGGAGTGTGGAACACCTTCCCCTTCATTTCTATTACTGCACTAAGCTTCATTTCTTTCACGGTTGTCTTTAATGTAAGCTGGAATTAAGTGTTTCTAGTGGCACAATGCATGAATTTTTTCTTTCTAAATATATTTTTTGACAAGTCCAAAAACGCAACAAAGTTGTCTTGGCAAGTCCAATTAATCTATTTTGTATTATAATTACAAATCAAGAAAAATAAAATATATAAAAAAAAAACACTTCATATTCCTTCTTTCATTATTTTTTATTATTATTTTGAAGAAAAAAATGAAGGAAAACTAAACCTCGTTTCTGTCTGGGATCCTCTCCAATTCACACGAGGATTGTGCTGTTCAATTGCTCCCATCGTCACCCTTCGTCCTTCCATTTTCACATCCTAGCCATTCATTTATCGCATGTGGGAAGGTACACCGTACGGATTGGTGGAGACGATCCCCCACTCGCAGGCCGTCTCTTTATGTGCTACAGCGAAATAATAATGAAAAGAAATATAACAAGCGGGTGGCCGGCCGGTTTAGCCGAAACGATCAAGAAAAGCGCGACCTTGCGGAGACACCCGCCCGATGTTTCCTCCTCGCTTGAATTCCCCGGAGCTCCCAAGAATCCGGCCGCGTCGAGACCGGACGACGAAGATGACCTGCAAGCCCATCACCAACAGGCTCGGGAAGGAGGTTGGGCTTCGAATCTCTTCCCGGTTCTTGCCCCAGTTTTCGATTCCTCCGACTAGGGTTTCTAAATCACCTTGAGTTCGTTATCTTCCTATGTTTGCGCTCTATTTCTTTGTTTGTTAAACACTTAAATCATCCCGAAACGTATGACTTGAAACTTCGTCCATCAATTTAGATAGTAATCGGTTGAACTAGAAATTCTGACTAAGGTTTGCTGTTCTAATGCATTATTTATTCTATAGTCGAGAATGCTGTGTATAAACTGTGCTATCTAACTATGCTTATAAGCGAGGGATCGGAATGTGTTTGGCGTATCAACTTATGGAAGAAACGAAGAAAGGTGTTATTGTCCTGCTCGCTAGGATTCCCAATTGTTACTTGAGTTAGTAACTTACAATTGAGACTTTTGGCCTAGAAATAACCTGAATCATTAAGGTAGTTAAGACAATATCTTTTTATTTTCTTTAAACTAAAGGATTGGAAGATAGGTGACTCAGAATTATGGTTTTTATATGATGATGATAAGAAACCTAGACATTGAGAGGTAAGTGCATAAATGCCTGACCATTGTGTTTGGATCTGTTGCATCATTTTTTGTGCTGCTGATTGGATTACCCAATTGATCGAAAATTTGGGAATTTCATCATGTGCACTCTTGAATGCCGACAAGATTATGAACCAACTGAGAACAACCATTTTACTGCATTATTCTAGATATATTGATCTTGGGCACACTTTGATAGTCCCTCAAACTTTTGGTCTCAAGTGTGGACATGTAGGTATATGATCTTTGAATGGATAGAACACTAATCTGCTGAGTTTTCTTACAAATTTGATTGGATTCAGTCTAATTGCCTAATTACTGAGACTTATTTTTCCTCAATACCGGGAGAGATAGCAATCGCTCTAGACTATTACTTTAATATAAGTGGTATTATTTATAGAACCAATGTAGACAGTCCGAAAGTATTTTTTTAATGGTGTAACAGTAATATATCATTGGGTCATTTTAGTCTGAGATATGCAAGTCTCTGTTAAGTTCATCAAGGATGAAGGATGTGTGTTGTGCTAACTGGTTTAAACAGTATTGTTTCACATCCCAACTTAGTCTTAAATTAATGGTAGCAAGAGAGGTGTAGGTCTGGCCGGAACACTACTGGATGTGCACCAACACTAACTATCTGTATGAGAGACTTTTCTCAAGTCAGGGCACAGAACATTTTTTTCTTCCTGATTAGCATATAGTAGGGTGTGGCCACTGAATCAGATTCCGACATATGAGATGCTTTAACTTATTTGAGCATTCTGATTCTTAGACATAAATTTGCAATACTGGATTTTCATCTGGTGCACCTGTAAGTTTACAAGACTATATATTCATCAATCATAACAATCATATATTGATTCAATGGGTCAATGGTTTGACTTAGATGGAAATAAAAGTAGTTATACGTAGTAGCAGAATTTGATTTATACATGCATTAGTTGGTTTATATATACTAGTATCAGATTTTTGGGAAGATGTGTTATATACAGAATTTGAAATTTTCTCTTGATAGCTGAGTAATTGATGGATGACTATCGTATGGTAGACTACTGATAATTATAAATTATTGTTCCTAGGAATCATAGTAAGGGGGAAAACAACTTCAACTCTAACCACCACACACTATTTTGATCACTTCCAAAATGTATCTTTTGCATGGTAACTTGTACACAAGTGAAGGGGAATAACTGTTGTTATTCTTATAATGATTTACCAAACTGATGCACAAGAGCAACATGTAAATATTGTTTCGCAAAACATATTTTCTGATCAGAATTTCCTTTCAAATCTTTGATAAGGAGATTCACATAATAGAGTAAAAGAATTAGTGGGACAGATACATTTTCGTAGACAAACCATTAAAGCACTCATCATAGTTCATCCATCAGGAAAAGTCAAGAAACAGAAGGAGAAAATGAAATTGTTGCACTATTCTTGTAATGACAAACATCATCCATTGGGTTTATAGAATGAAACAGGTCCTCTGCTTTCTGGTCTTTTTCTTTGGCTTTGGTGGACAAAGAACCACCTTAATTGCAGCATCAAATACGGCTTTCACATTCTAAAAAAAAAAAAAAAGATGAGAAGTTAAGATGAACCATATAATATATTTCTATTGACCATTTCTGATTGTTTAAAATGTTGTTATAAGTCTATCGGTCACAGGTGAGACCTTTAATAATGGTTATCGGTATCTTAACATTTCAAACTGGGTGTTTTTCCAAATAAACTGAGCATCCTATTTTTCCTCTTTTCTAAATTCAAGTTAAGAACATTGCAACCAATTCATGCTATGTAAATTGTTATACCCTCGGTGTATGAATAATGACATTGAGAAACTTCAGAATTCCGAGTCTTAACATCAAAAAGGCATAATAGGCACATTTGGATCTTGCATTACCTGTTGAGTCTTGGAACTGCATTCTATGTAGATAGCCGCGCCGATCATTTTCCTTAGCTCTTCTCCCTGCTTATAGTCAAAAAGTATGCCGCACTTAGTTTATGACTTGATAAGTAGCGCTTTATAGACTGACTAGCAGTAGGTCAACTTGCCTGTGCAGTTGTAATAGGTGTTGCCCCAGGGTGATCAATGAAAAATTGCTTGTCTTCACGTAAATCTGCACCGCATTAAGACCAAGATTATGCAATTTACCGACTAGTATTTTGGAAGGGTAGAACTTCAGTTTGAAATAAAAAAGGAAATAGCATCATACTTTAAAGTTGACTTTTCAAGGAGGTCTACTGGTGGATAAGTTTAAAAAAGAGTTCGAACACTGTATAGTAGGTTCTATAGGTCAAAAACTGAACTACTAATCAACCTATCATTAATTAGACCGCCAACGTAGCAGTGACCTTATGACCTGAATGGTTTGACTATCTGATGAAAGATACGGCAGGTGCATTATGGAAAATTAAATTCATGGAAAATCATACAGGTCAACTCATGTAGGTTGCATCTATTTGTTGAATTTAGCTCCTTCTTGTATGCAAGTAGTTGTTGTTAAATATTTTTCTTTGTTAGATAAAGTTTAACTAGACATAAATTTTCAATTAAAAGAATACAATGTTATTACCAAGTTTAGTCCCAACTAGAACAATTGGCACATTTGGAGCATAATGTCTCAACTCAGGAATCCACTGCAAAAAGAAAAAAAAGAGAGAGAGAGAGAGAGAGAGAGAGGGAGAGAGAGAGAGAAGGTCATGAGATACAAATAGAAGACACAATGATGCAGGAAAGAAGAAAGAAAACATGCCAAGGGTACCTTCTTGTATATGTTCTCATAGCTGGCCTTGCTGGTGAGAGAAAATGCTAAAAGAAATACATCAGCTCCTCTGTAACTGAGAGGTCTGAGCCTATTGTAGTCCTCTTGTCCTGAATTCACAATATTGGAAAGCTATTCCATCTCAATTTGATTTTCTTAATGTTTACTACTGATATATCTTATGCAAACTATTTCTAGCTAGATCAATTTAGCACCATGTAAGTAGGGGCAAAATTAAGGTCACCTGCTGTGTCCCAAAGCCCAAGGTTCACTGTGCTTCCATCAACTATGACATTGGCACTGAAGTTGTCGAACACAGTCGGGACATAATCCTGTCAAGAACAGTCACAACAAAGAGAAAGCACAGCTGAATTCTACCTCATCACTATGCAAATTTTGCAGGTAAAAAAATCCCCGTGTTACCGTCGGAAACGTGTTGCTGGTGTAGGAGATGAGCATGCAGGTCTTCCCGACTGCCCCATCGCCGACCGTCACGCATTTGATGAACCTCGCCGTGCTCATCGTGCGTAATGGCACTGGTACTGTTTCTTCTTCTTCTTCTTCTCCTCCCTCGGTGCTGGTGCTGGTGCTGGTGCTGCTGGTACTTCAATATATATATATATATATCTATACGCGTGTGTCTCAGGATTTAACCACCATTGGGACACCAAAGTAGGAAGGACAGAGAGGTTAAGAGCGATGAAAGGTTGGGGATTTCTGCTGCAAAAAAAGTGTTTTTTGAATTTTGAATGGGGGCCGGGGGAATGTAGGGCGGACTAGGAAGTGGTGGTAGGAGAGGCCTCTTTAATGAGGTGGGGGGGGTGGGGTGGGCAGCGCCACCACCACCGCCAGGGGTGCACAGCTCATGCATGCTTCGCGAAGGCCGAGCAATGATGGCCTGCACCACACACCCCGGTGCTCTTTTGGTTTGCCTTTGCTTTGGGTGCAAGAAGTAGCGCTAGGATCAGCCAATCCTCCTCGGCGTGAGTGTGTTGGTTGGTTGGTTGGTTGGTTGGTTAAGTGCGGGAGAAGTATGGCGGTGATGGGATCAAAGGGATAAGATGAGTGGCCTCCTCCTACTTTGGCTTGCTTAGTAGGAATTAATTGCCCACCAAGTGATCATGATTGCGTGGCCATATATATTGGTGAGACCACTGCGCCTCTTTGGAAACTATGGGAAAGAAAAAGGAAGGGGGTGAAGCAGCAACTCTTGGTTTTTGGTGTCAATTGCTTACGTAATATCAATTGCTTTTTTTTCTTTTCTTTTCTGTGCATAAGTTTTCTGGACTTTACTGCTCGTCGTATCAGAAATCCTGAGTGCAAAAGTATGACCGCATACCATTTGCAACCAAAAAAAAAAAAAAAAAAACTTCAGTATTAATGGAAGTACGAGTATACCAAAAAATAAAAAATAAAAAATACAAAGTTTTCGAAATATGGTTAAATTTTAAAGATCCTAGAGAGAGCGAGCGAGCATTATAGTCATATATATAATGTGCGATTTTATTAGTTTGATAAATTTTGGCATGCGGGAATCCCTTGCCTTGGCTAGCCTTGCTCGCGTTGGGCCTTACAATGGTTATTTGGAGCCTACCAAGTGAAAAGGCCCAGCCTCTCGGGCCAACATGTGAACCGGTCGGATCGTAGCCATCACGGCCCGATGCGGTCGGTAGTGGGGAACCCGTTTGCGTCACACCAAGTCCTCGTAGATAAACTATAGGGTAGGATACCTGCTTTGTTCCCAAGTATAACGCGCGCGCGCGCGCGTTCTATTCATCTGCGGTCGCCGAGAGGCCTCCGACGTCTCGGAGATCGAGAAGCGCTACGATCTTGGAGGGCCCTCAAGGACAAGGCGCAGGTTTCTCCTCCTCCTCCTCCTCCTCCTCTCTCTCACCATCTCCCTTTTTCTTTTTGTTTCGAGTCGGTTTCTTTTTTTTTTCTTTTTTTCCGATTGGTTTTCGAGTAATGGCGGCATGTGGTAAGAATCGTCGCCGCGGTTCTTGAAGTTCTTGTTGGTCCCTCGCCCTTTTTTTTTTTTTTTTAATTTTGTCTCTGCTTCTTTTGCTTCTTCTTGGCAAATGGAACCTGCTCACCCCACCGTCGTTGGGGATTGTAGGTGTGTGAGTGGTTCCTAGATCATGTGATTGGTGATAATTTTAAATACAGCTTGACGTACTCTCTTGTTATTGAATACAGGATGCGATCTAGTGGATAAGTAATTGTTTTGACAGGTTTAGGGTCATTCAAGCTGACTCGTTCTACATCGTATTGTTATCAAATCTTTGGTCTAGTTAAGTGTTCTACAATCCATCTCCGGGAGCCAAAAGAAAAAGGCAAAAGACAGTGCGTGCCTCGACAGACTGTAATGGCTGAACATAGTGGTTATATATATATATATATATATATATATATATATATATATATATATATATATATATATACCCACCCAAATGACAAAAGTAAAAAAAAAAAAAAAAAGTCAGATAGACAAAAGGAACAGACAGACAGCCACTCACTCACAACCTTTGCTCTTTCTCACAACGAACCGAAGGAATAAACAATGGATGATACACTTTCTATACAGAGGCTCGCTCTCTCGTATGGTATTTTGAGTAATATAATTTTGGCTACCCTTTCTACGGAGCGAGTTGGAAAGACAGACATACAATACACGCGGGGCTACTGTTTATTAATCATTTTTTTTTGCCACACATCCTCAGCTCAACTCGTTGCACCACCGATGATCGCAGCAATTGCAGAAAGCGCGGCCTGCTCATCAGAAAACCCATCAGCGGCGGCTGCCGTGTCTAACTTGATAACTTTGTAAATTGGGCATGCTAATTCAGCCCATTCCATCGATCCATCGATCATCCAATACATATTTGTACAGTGTGTAGCTATAGTAGTAGTAGTAGTAGTAGTAGTAGTAGTAGTAGTAGTACATTATCCACAAGTATGTTGTTGACACAAACGGGACATTGTGAAACTTTACGCTCTGTTTAAGCAATAAGATCAAGGATTACAATGCAGGTACGAACCTTGTAATTTCTCTATCATACATACTCAGTCTCGATGCAAGCCCATATTTTTTAGAGGTCACTGTCCACTTGATGAGTAGAAAACCAAATGGAATAAACTTTGGTGACAAAGAAATCTTCTTAATCCATCTCCAGATGCATACATCAGTGTTTTCAATCGATCAAAGATGGTGGGACAACAAAAGAGTTAACCTCGAGCACGATCCACGTACAAAATGGTTACTATGCACACTTGAGCATGGTCGACCCATGTACTCAAGAATATGCTCCCCAAGTAATTCTAAAATGAGTGTAAATGTATGATCATGGTCCAGATCGTCTATCACACTCTCAACCAATCATCCCACAATCCTCATCTGGTTTCACTTTAATCCAAGCTCCCTAATTCCCTAGTAACACTACGTCATCCAACCCTACAACCATCCCTCCCTCTTTAAACCCTGTACTCACCTTTCAAATTGATAGGGCAAGTCCTGGACCAATCCAGCTCAGTAGACCCCTCCAACTCAACGAGACATGATAGAAACAGGAGATCTGACATCGACTTAATTGACACAATATTTGACCGAGGTGGTACAAAGCTGAGCATGTTGCCACGACTTCAGCCAAGTTGGAACGAATGTCGTGCACGCCATCGCTCTATGTTGATCAGATGTATAACAATGTCGACACTCAGTAAGGTTGTATGTCCGTCTTACTCCAGCATGTCGACAATGGTAAGGGCGAGACGATCGAATGCCTGATAAGTATAAAAACTCTATGATAATAGGACGGGGATCTCTTCCTCTTTGGCTCTAGTTCCCTCTATACTAAAAACCAAGTTAATCAGAGCATTGATTTGATCGTCGAAAGGAACACATCGGGCGTCCCCACCCCGACAAGGCCTTCATGCAGGATTGCCTCGGCAAACCCCGAGAAGGATGAGCTCAAGATGTATTCCCGAGCAGGCCCAACCTACCTCTCCCGAGCTTCCCAACCTTTTTCTTACCTATGTGGACAAGCTTGTGCACATGGGCGAAACCGAATTGTCCTGAATCTTTGGTCACGACATCAATTTCCACAACACAAACCCTCTCCCTTCTACCAAATCGATGATGACCTTGTGAAATACAAATATTAGACACCAATCCAACTATATTTGCTTCTTAATCTCATGTGGATAGGGATACAGTTCAATCTTGGATCCGCGGTGCACTAGCTTAATCTGGTCCAATTTGACTAACTTGACCAAGTCAGGTCAAGTTAGTCAAAATACCTATCCCAGCAATTTAATCTCTCTTTTTTTTCTTAAAATTATTATTGTGCAGATATAATGCTACTACACATACATCGATAATCTTTTTAAAAATAAACAAATTCTGTTTTAGCCTTCAAATATGATTTTATCTAGCAAGTATATCAATGCAGATAAGTATGACATTCACAATCACTGAAAAAATTAAAGTTTGTCGACTGAAAAGGGAAAAACGATTACCCTAACGAAACAAAATCCACTACAGAAGAAATATATATATATATATATATATATATATATATATATATATATATATATATATATATATAAACGTTTAGAAAAAATAATGGTAAAACAACTTTCACAACATCTTTATAGAAAAATTTTACTTACTGCAACGGTGCAAGCGACCAAGCCTGGTTTCTCTCTTTGGTCTACTCTGGCACAAAGTAGAAAAAACACTCCAACATACCATGGGATCGCAGCCAGAAAGAATCCGATTATGAACCTTCCACAAAAAAAAAGAAAAAAAAGAAAACTCTTCATTAGCCTCAAACATTCTAAGAATTGGTAATATATGTTTGAAAGACTTCATGCATTATATATATTTATACATGTAGATGTAGATATATGTATATGTATCCATATATAAAACAAAAAAAAAGCAAGATTCACGTACAAAACCCAACCGATGCCCAAGCCGCAGCAAGGGAGACTTGGCGGCGTCTCTGGTCTTCCTTCCACGCCAGGTGCATAACCTTGAAGATAGTAAGCGTTAGATGCATTAGAACACATCAATATCACATGAACTAGATGTTTGATTATAGTTGAGCCAAAAAAGTTTTATCTCAATGCTCTCACTGTAAAAGGCAAAACAAATAAAATTGATATTCCATTGCACAAATATAAACATGCACCACAAAATTCTAGATGAAGAGTCATCAACCCCGTCTCCAATCTTTGCAGTATCAATCAGTCAAGAATTCTAGATGCATAGATGAAGAAGGCAGCATTATCCAAAGGCTTCCTTGATCAGTTCGAGAATTCTGGTTCGAGAATTTGCCATCCCGGAACCCCCTCAGTTCCCCAGCCGTGGTCAGGGAGGGCTACACTGGTGAATGACAGGAGGGGAAATCATGTCCGGGTGGAACGCCAATTTTTCTAATGAGACACAAAAAAAAGGAACAAATTTTCTATCTGCTGTTCAACAATAAGCAAAATATTCATCTAGTAGGCCGAATTCCTAATCTTTAGCAATGAGACTTGACAGCACACCTTGCCCGTCGTCCATGAATTCTACTGGTAAATGCCGTCAGATTGGAAATAGGAAAGAGTGGTTAAAGCTTTCAGGGAAAGCAAAGGGGAAGGAATGAAGGAGAAAAGATCTTGACACGATTCCCGCAGGATAAGAGATTCCTTAACTGGCTGATGCATTCCAATTCACCACCCACCCGGAGGCAAAAAAATGAAGATCTCCTGAAACATGCGAATGATGTTTAGCTCGCCATAGTCCTGATCGATTGAAGCCCTAAAAGATCTGTCAACCCTCTCCGCCGCCAAAAATCCCCACAACCACTTCAAGAACCGACTTACTCCAGCCCGATACCTCGATCCGCATTCCAAGAAATCATCATCCTCTATGCATCAATGTTGCAAATCGACACCGACGATCACTTTCGAATCCAGGAACCAATTCAGGATGGAATGATACCTGGGGCGGCCTGGGGGTCGTGGGCGTAAGAGGGAGGAAAAGGCTGCTGCGGAGGCGCAGGGAAGGGAGGCTGACCGGCGGTTAAGCGGGCCGGAGGCGCAGGAGAGGGGGAATGGGCGATTGTTAGGCCCGGCGGCGGCACCGGCAGGGGGAAGCCGATGCTGGCGGGCTGGGCGTGGTCGGAGGCGCCATGGAAGGTGCTGTGTTGCCGCTTGTCCTTGCTCTCGTCGCTCATCTTTCCCCCCTCCCCTTTCTTCTGTTGTGACCCCCTCCTCCCTTTTTGCCTTCTTTCATCTTCTTCCTTCCTCCCGCCCTGATTTAGACTTTTCCCATTCCGTTATTTCTGGTAACTCGCGATGTGGCCTCGCCGAGCCAGACGCTCCTTTTGGCAATCGCTTATCGGCTACCCACTTCCCTACCTGCCTCTTCACGGCCCGTAGCGTTCTCGCAGCTCCGGGACCCACAAAAAAACCAGCGATCAAGTGAAACGTGGATACGCCGGGTAATCCAGAAACGGGTACGAAACCCACGTCGGCCTTCATCTCTAACGACGGTTTCAGCGTCGCGCCACCGACACCAGAAATGACCCAACCTTTTCTAACCCCGTGGAGACGCAACCTTTTCTTTTCTCTCTCTTTATACGTGGGTCCCACGTAAATGAAAAGACAGTGCGATAACTTTGGGCCCAATATGAGCCCACTTATTCAGCCCGCAAACTTAGGGCCCATCGAAAGGGCCTGTCCACATACCATCTGCAATGTCGTGAAAACTCCAATTTGAGGGCTGCAATATAAATATTACCCTCTACCTCGCTCGACCCGACCACATCAGCCCGAGGACCATATTGGCTCAGTGCGTCAGCCAACCACGTCAGCCCAAGGACCACGTCGACTCTTAGAAAACTCGAGCAACCTTTACAATCACCTTAACAAGCGCATACGGCCTTTACACAAACGTTGTCTATTCAAAAGGTCGTACCGACAGTCACAGCCCCATCGAACGAGACTCCGAGAATCAACAAAATCAACGTCTCGCGTAGAGTCATACCCACAGGTTTGCCTAAGGCGCTGTACTCACTAAACACATCGGTACGACCTTCCTCCCCTCTATAGGTATAAATACTCCTACTGTAGCCCACAATTAGGGGGGAGGGAGTGACGGGGACTTTTTCTAACAACTTATCCTCAAAAACCTTCGGTATGTTTTGAATCTCAGCTTTTAATCTCTACCCCCGAGAAGCTAACTTAAACATCAAAGGGGTCACATCGGACACACGCACCCTCTTGACAAAGGTCTTTTTGTAGGTATCGATCGCTTTCTGAAGCCGACCTAATAGATTCTTCGACCCAAGGGGTTACAACAGAGTGTAGCCCAGCAACTCCACCAACCATCCTCGAATCTTTAAATTCAACTTAGACGATACTATACATATAGGTTAAACCATGATATAATGACTCCCCGTCCGCGACATAAAATTCTAACAGCACTATGTTAAGAACATCCGAGACTCCAACTTAAAAATGGGAGACAGACCATCTTGCAAGGGATCAATGTCAGTCGAATTGACTTGGTCGGACAGGAACTCTTCACCCTTACTTCACAGATTTGCTTGACGGTACTTTCCAGCTTGTGTAACTCTTGCAGATCGAGAGTAACATATGTGTCTCCAACCTCAGGTTGGTTGGCAAAAGGATGTACAATACAAGACTGAAACTTGTCAGCAAAGAATAAGAACTTTAGTACTCGATGCTTTATGGTGATGTGAGTGCTATTGGCATCAACAACGAGAACATATAGTATTATGATACAATGGTGGACGCCACATTAAAAGACTCCTACTTCTGGCGAGACTTTGGTAAAGCCAACACACAACCCACAGCTTGCTTATGTTGACGAGAAGTAAAGCTCTCCAGTGATGGGTTCCTAAAGAGCACTTAAAGCTTGGCTTTTATGAAAAGTGGATGTTTTAATCAGTCGCATAAGAGTTCAGAAGTATGCGATGCATCAGTTCTAATATCACTGCAGTTTAAATGATAGTGTTCTTAAGCAGGTTGAATTATTTTTTGTTCATCATTCATGACGTGTTCAAGACCTACGTGTTTCGGTGTGTTCTATGCTGTGTTTTGTGTCACGTAACCCCAGCGGCCACCGTGCAACTTGAATGCAGACTTCCGCCGTCCAAGGGAGGGCACATCGACGTGGACGTGAACCACCGGCTGCAGGTCGCCCGACATATGACCACCGGCTTCATCGCCATCCTTCTTCTTCTTCTTTCCAACCTCGATGGACACCTGCACCACCTGGTGGACTACTGTGCACAGGAAGAACAGTGGTCATCGGTTTGCCATGACCGAGTCAACAACGCTCCTCAGCTGTTGCCTTTGAAGATTCAAAGTTTGACTCCCAAAGATGGACTTGCGTACATTGCAACGCATTCCTATAGTATTCATTGACATACTTCCCGGAAAATTACCCGTCTGACTCCGCCATTTCAATGCTGACCACCAAACCGCGTGTTCAAACTTCACAGCTTCTTCTTCTTCTGCTTCTTCTTCTTCGTTCCTTTGTCTCCTCACCCTTCTGTTGCAAAGATCCAAAAGCATTTGATAGATCTCTCTGCTTCCTCCTATTCTTCTTTCTATCCCTTGCTTGCTCTCTGGAAATGGCCTCCTCCTTCAAAGCATGGCACCTCTTCCTATTCTGGTGTCTTCTCCAACCTTTTCGATCTTCAGCTTCTCTGTACAACTGGAGTTATTCGGCTACGCACGGATCTCCGCTCCCCGGGATCGAATTGCCTACCCACTTGAGCCTCAACGCCGTCACCTCCGCCGGGGAGTCCAGCTGCGATCACCACCTTGACGCGGCCGACGGATCGCCCAACAAAGATGAGCACGGAGGATTGTATGATAACATGGATCGGGGCGGGGTGGAAGACGTCGCAAGCGCCAAGGATGGGACGGCGCCGGCGTTAAGGCTCCACCTCAAGCACCGGTCCACAAGGGACGGGGCGGTGGCCAACAGGACCAAGAAGGAATCCTTGGAGCACTCCGCCAATAAAGACGCCCTTAGAATCGGCACCCTCTTCCGGAGGATCACCGAACGGAAGAACCAAAACGCCATCTCCCGCGTCGTCGCCGCCGCTGATCCCCGCCCGGTCGTCCCCGAGATGGGACGAAAGACCGCTGTCGCGACGCACCCGAAGCAGGGCGAGCAGCTGATGGCCATGGTCGAGTCCGGAGTCACCCTGGGATCGGGCGAGTACTTCATCGACGTCTTCGTCGGTACGCCGCCACGCCACTTCTCCCTCATCCTCGACACCGGAAGCGACTTGAATTGGATCCAGTGCCTCCCCTGCCACGACTGCTTCGAGCAGCACGGCCCCGTCTACGACCCCGCCGCCTCCTCTTCCTACCGCAACGTCAGCTGCGCCGACGCCCGCTGCGGCCTCGTCCCATCGCCCGACCCGCCCAAGCCCTGCCGCTCCGCCGCCGCTAATGGCGGCCGCGACCAGCCCTGCCCCTACTTCTACTGGTACGGCGACAGCTCCAACACCACCGGAGACCTCGCGCTCGAGACCTTCACCATGAACCTCACCGCCCCGGACGGCGCCGGCGCCGAGTTCCGCCGCGTGGACGACGTCATCTTCGGGTGCGGCCACTGGAACCGCGGGCTCTTCCACGGAGCCGCCGGGCTTCTGGGCCTCGGCCGGGGACCGCTCTCCTTCTTCTCCCAACTCCGCTCGCTCTACGGCCACACCTTCTCCTACTGCCTCGTCGACCGCAACAGCGACCTCAGCGTCAGCAGCAAGCTCATCTTCGGCGATGACACGAGCTTGCTCGGCCGCCCGGGCTTGAACTACACCTCCTTCGTCACCGGGAAGGAGAACCTCGTCGACACCTTCTACTACGTCCAGATTAAAGCAATCCTCGTCGGCGGCGAGGCACTGCAGATACCACAGGCGACATGGGAGCTGGCGAAGGACGGCAGCGGCGGGACCATCATAGATTCCGGCACCATACTGAGCTACTTCGCCGACCCGGCGTATCAGAAGATTAGAGAAGCCATCCTCAAGAGGGTAAAGTACCCACTGGTGGCAGACTTCCCGGTGCTGAATCCTTGCTACAATGTATCCGGAGTACCCAAGGTGGAGCTGCCGGAATTCGCGATCTTGTTCGGAGACGGCGCGGTGTGGAACTTCCCAAAGGAGAACTACTTCATCCGGCTGGATCCGGAGGACATCATTTGCCTCGCCATCCTGCCGACGCCGCGGTGGGGGATCTCCATACTGGGCAATAACCAGCAGCAGAACTTCCACATCACCTACGACATGAAGAATTCCCGGCTGGGATTCGCGCCGGCGAGATGCGCCGAGATGTAGAGAAAGAACTCAGGTCACACAGTCTTGGAGTAGACATTTTGTGGGAAGGTAGACACGAAGTGTTGGCTCCAAGAAGAGCTGAAGAGCTCAATAGAACAACGACAGATTCATTTCTTCTTTCCTATTCCCTTCTTCTTCTTCTTCTTCATCTTCTTCTTACATACATACATACTTTTGGTCTGTAAGAATTAAGTCTGCAATTAGCTGACCGTAAAGGTAAGAAAGGAAATCCAAAGCTCTGTTCTACCTTTGAAGATATTTCCTCAAACTGCTTGTCCTGGACTCGTCCTCCCATTCTTTCTCGTAGGAACAGAGAGAAGGAAGAATGATCGGACAAGCGAACAGGGAAGAGAATTCCATGAGTTCGATCATCCCGTAGCTGACTTTTTGATGTGTGTATCACATGCGACAGTCAACGTCCCGTGGCTGTTCCTCAAAACCTCATTCATCAAAAGACTCGGTCCTCTATTTCCAAGCCTAATCCGAAAGCTTAGAGATCAGGAGAAGAAGAAGGCAAATGCAGCGTACCGATTCTTTTTCTTCACAGTGTATTCGCAACACTAATCCAACAACACTATCATACTTCTATGACAACAAAAAAGAAAAAAAACGAAAGGTAGAATTAACTATGATAAAAAAGACTCGGTGATGTTGCCATCTTGTTCTCATCTGTTGCACACGATAGGCATCAAAGAGCACTAATTGCCATCATCAAGAACGCATCTCCCCGCTTCCTCCGACTGCGTGATGTTGCGGCCATCACTGCTTCTTCCACCGTGTACGTTACCGTACACATTGTCAACTTTGGAGCAGCAGCACATTTCGACACCATGAGATGTTTGAACAGATTAGGTCGAGTGACATACTTCGGATCACCTATTTTGTAGACATGAACACTTTTATTGTGCATGCAGCTCCTGCAGGCAATCTCATGAAGAGACGACTGACTTGAATGCTTCGGTTCGTAGCTCAAAGATTAGATCCTTCTTTTGGCAGCACGCCCAGCCAATGACTCGAGGAAGATAATGTTTAGATTTGCAAAGTGCCCACCGGTGAGACTTTTGCTCAACGCTTATCCGATTCCTGTTCTGGTCAACTGCAGTGAGCAGCGCACAGGAGCGGGGCTGATCTGTGCGCCATGACGGCATTAAATTTTACACATAAATCCGTCACTATGAGAAGAGATTCCACAACGCAGACAAGAGTCTTTTTTGGATTGGTATGGTAATGGATTGGTTCACTGAGAAGGAAGAGAGGAGAGGTGGGAGTACGAAAGCAAACCATGCACGATTTCAGTAGAGTGGGCATCGGTTTGCCCCCACATCACAGCAATTCCTAAGGGAGCAAATAAGCATCGAACAAGCACCGCTCGCCATGCGCAGAAAGATCGAGCAAAGCATTGGCTTTGCGGTGCCATGCCAATCGTAGAAACAGAAACTGGAACTCGATCGTCTTCTCCGTCGCCTCAAGTGTGGGAGGGATCGGGTTCAGTTGTCGAGGTGCTTCATCCCCAGCTTCTTAACTTCCACTTTGAGAGATTTCAGGTACTTGACGGCCTCGTCGAGGACGGCGGGAGTGTCCATGCGATCGCCACCGGGGATGATGCCCTTGAGTGTCTTCACCATCTTCTTCATCTTCTCCCTTTTGCCGCTGCTACTGCCGGCGGTCCCGGAGACTTGCTTCCTGGAAGAAGCGGACTTCGAGTGCGAGGAGCAGGCGGTGTCCGGCGAATGGCCTGCCCAGCTGCCCGGCGTCCTCCCCGTGCTCACCACGTCGTCGTCTTCGCCTTCTTCCGAACTCAGCAACGCGTCGATGTCTTCCGTCTCCTCGTCGTAATCCCTGCGCGCACTTTGGCCGGCGTCGTGAGCGTGAGTTCCGTAAGCGTCGAAGCCGGGCGAGCCGAACTTGTGCGCCAGCGAAGGGTGGAACATGACCCGGCTCCTGAGACGTGTCTGGTCAAAGATGACGAAGTTCTTGGGGCATGTCTCCGACGGCTGGAACTCGATGTTGTTGAGCGGGGCAGGGAAATCATGGTGCTCGTGCCCTGCGACAGGGGCGCCGCCGTAAGGGTAGTAAGCGCCTGCGCCGGAGTCGAAGCCGTCCTCGGGAGGAGCTTTTCCGGCGAAGTATCTCGGCTTCCTCTGCATCGCGCTCGTCTCTCGAATGAGAAATCTGGTGAAAGTGAGCCGAGAATGGCGAGAACAAGCAACACGATCTCTCGAGCAGAGTTTCCTGTTCGATGGCAACTTTGAGGAAGGAAAGACAGCTTAACTATGGAGTGTCTCTTCGGTTGAACAACTCCTCTTCAGTGACAGAGGAAGAAGGAAGAGGGCAGATCGACCTACGTGACAGGCTTGAGCAACTGGCGGAAGTACTCAGCCTGCAACCAGAGGACAACCGGCAAGAATAGTTCAAGCACGGAGAAGAGAATCAAACATGTCGTTCAAGTATTTTTGACATGAAAACTATGGAATTACCTGACAAACCTGCAACAATTGAGAATAAGCAATGATCCTGACACTCATTATGATCTCTCCAGCCTTCTCCAATGTTCGGTTTCTCTTCAGATTTGCCTCAATGTGCATTCTCAATTTCTTCACACAGGTTGCGACCCCAAACCACCCGACAAGCGAACAAAGATCCCAACTCACCTGCCATTAATTCACCGAATAAACACGAAATCGAACGCACTTCAAGAGGGAGTTGCGGTGGAGAACAGAGAGAGAGAGAGGGGTGATGGTGGGTGGGGTTTACACTATGACACGAAAGAAGACAACCAAGCGAACCCGCTTCAGGTAGAAGTCAGCAGCCATCGCCGCCCACGGCATGCTTACGGTTTGATCTCGGTTCCTGCGGTCCTGCAAACGATCGAATTCAACAGCCGTCGAGCTGCGGAGCAGAAGATGAAGCGGTGGGAGCAGAAACAAACGAAGGCGTGCGCCAAAGCTCAAACGAGAAACACAGAGCTGGTGCTGCAAGAGAGAAGATATAGAGGGGACCTACGGGGGAGGTGGCTCCTGCACGGGCTGATCCAACGCGAGAGGAGGAGTCAGCAGAGAGATCACAAGTACAAGAAGCTGGAGCAGCGACAGGGGAGGGGGTTGGATGGCCTACGAGGCCTATGGGATACGGTGTTTGGCTGGGACTGTGAAGCCACCTCCCTCCCTCCCTCCCTCCCTCCCTCGCCTCCTATATATCTACGTCTTCCGGTGTCTCTTTCCTCCGAGGTAGCTAATGATGGGAGCTTCCAAAGCGGAGATCTCTTTCCTGCCGCTTTCATTAAAATTGAGGCAGAGCAATTAATGTGGCGTGGAGGCAGACAAACAGGGGTGGATGTGCGTCTGTGCGCTCGAACGCGCGCGAGCTTCGACTTGATTGCGCGTGACGCTCCTCCATCCAACACGACAGCCTGCCTGCCCTTAACCATTTAAAGTCGACACCTTTTTGCCCCCACCCTCGGCTCTCGCTGCTGCTCCTGCCGCGCCTTTCGTCGGATCATCGGAGACGGAGCAGGCAGCCGTCGGATGGCAAGCGTCGCCCCCGGGGCCCCCCTCGGCGACTCCGGGGGGGGACACGGAGAGGGAGGGAGATGGTGGCGATTACTATTTGTTGCCACGGTGTTCGGGTTCATGTGCTGGTGTCGGGGACAGCGGAGGGGGGAAGGCCATCATCATTTGGGTGCGGTGTCGTCATCATCATGTCTGCAGTGGATGGAGAGCGAGAGAGAGAGAGAGAGAGAGAGAGAGCGAGCGAGCGAGCGATTGTGGGGGTGGAGGAGGAAGGAGAAGGCTGGGAGGGGGGGACAGCGAGGCCTCCGGAGCACGCGTGGGCAGTCGCACCTGCGGTGAACCACCGAGCTCGAGGCCTACGTGATGGGTTTCTGCCGCTGTCGTTCGCTGGCCGTAATCGATGTCGCGGTTCCCCAGCATGATCTCCTCGCCTCACCTCTTATGATGACAGGTGATCCATTGCTCATGCTCTTGGGATATCGTATTGCCCGACCACCAAACCGCACCCTCTCGCCAATTTACCACCCTGCTGTGCGGGCCACGAGTGTGTGGGGGCCGACGGGTGCAGCGGTCAGCGTGACCTCATCCAAGGGGCCCCTCACGCAGGTGAAAGCGCCGGGTAGGATTAGAGGGTCCTTGGGACCTTAGCCAAGGGCCTCCTCAGATTCCACACTCGTTGCTTGCTGGATTGGTAATTGGGCGGTAGTGGGCCTCTTAAATCCCAGCCCAAAACAGAGGACTAACTTGCAAAATGAATTGTGCATCAAATTACAATCGATTTCTCATAGAAGACATAAATCAACCTCAGGCAATGTCATTTTCATGAAATAAATAATTTTTTATCATAAAGGTCACAATAAGTTACCAGAAAAAAGACGCTTCATTCATATCATAAAAACTTCTATCAATTAATTTGTTTTATAATAAAAAGATACATCCTAATCCTAACCGACTGCATCCTCGAATCATATGCCTCTAGCATGCAAAGCAAACGCTCTACCAAAAGCGCTACGATCCCAAACACACAAATATTTAGTTGCTTTTACTATCATTTTCTCCACCCAGTACTGCACATAACAGGCGACACATAAAGTTTTGCAATAGCTCTTGAGTCCTCCACCATAGTCACATTTGTTGTGTTCATTTTGCGGTGTCATCTCACCTTTGTTTTCATGTGAACAAAAATGTTTATGTGGTCTCATTTGAATGACCCCGAGTGGAGTGTCGACTCTGGAGGGAGCCTCTCTAGTGGTTTAAGGTCCATCAACTCACAAATCTTTCGATCCGACTCTTGTATCCTATACCAAGGTCTCAATTGGGTGAAGATAAGTGAAGTATTAGAGTTTAGATTTTGCGAATTCAAACCCCCGCTATAATTTATCTGAGTGCCTTTTACACTATTTGCAGAGATGAGAGTTCATACTAGTTTGTTCAATACATGCAAATGTTGGTTCAAAACTTTCTTACGAGGTTGTTTAATGTGTACAAGTACTGATTCAAAGACGTATGCAGTCGGTATCCTCCAATGAGGAGTGGACCATCAATTTGTCTAATGATGTCAACCTGAGCTCCTCGAGTAATAAATCGAGGTAGTGGTTCTTCTCGAGACCTTGATTTGAGTTTAGTCGAATGTGTCTACTTGGCTTTTGGAAGGCGATGGACGTCTATATTGGATAAGTCAAAATATATCTTATATATATATATATACCCCGCACATCCGGAACCCATTCTGGATGATCAAATAATAAGGAGTGGACCATATTTTGATCAAATAATAATGATCAAAATATATCTTATATATATTGCATAAGTCAAAGACGTATGCAGTCGGTATCCTCCAATGAGGAGCGGACCATCAATTTGTTTGATGATGTCAACCTGAGCTCCTCGAATAATGAATCGAGGTAGTGGTTCTTCTCGAGACCTTGATTTGAGCTGAGTCGGATGTGTCTACTTGGCTTTTGGAAGTTGATGGTCGTCTATATTGGATAAGTATATATATATATATATATATATATATATATATATATATACCCCGCACACCCGGAACCCATTCTGGATGATCAAATAATAACTTTCACGCCCCTTTGTCGAGGCGGAAGCAGGCTATAAAAAGCCAAGCAGACATATCCGACTCAGTTAAAATCAATAATAAGGGATGAAAAACTCAATTCCCATTCATTAACACCTTCAGAGGTTGGGGCTTCAACCTGAAATGATTCTACCGAGATGTCGCCAACTCCCCTCCTTTTATGATAAAGGTAGAAGGGAGTAGGGGGATTTTTTCCTCCTCGACGATGATCAAGTAGCCCAACATAGAGGGTCTTTTATAAAAACATATTTAAATTATACATCGAATTACAATCGACTTGTCTCATATGAGACATAAATCAACCTCAAGTAATATCATTTTCATGAAATAAATAATTCTTTATCACAAAGGTCACACACTTTAATTATGTCATATGATTCCTCAACGTTTGTATTCTCTTGCTTCCACGATTATCGTCTTTCATCTGTTTGCCCTCTCCGTGAGTCAATCGAGTTTCTTCCTCCCCCCTCTTGCTCCTTCATTTTTTGTATAGCCGCCACAAAGTTTTCTTTGTCTTCTAATGAGGAGAGGAATTTTAGGGATTGCTCCCCTTCTGAGTCATCGTTCTCAATGGACGAAATATCTTCTAAGGCCGTGGAGACCATGTTTAGAGAGCATGATGAGGATTTAGTCATCTCAAAATCTTTTTTATCCGAGAATAGGGCTACATTTTGTATCCTCGATAACTTCGATCTACATGTCCCAAAAGCTGGACAACATCCTTTGGACCCTTTCCCGAATGTGTTAAGCCTCTTTGTTGATGCCCTAGAAGCAGGGCTATGATTCCCCCTACACTCTTTGGTGATTTTGTGCCTTTGGCACTGATATATCTCCTCTTCCCAAGTTGCGTTGAACTCATGACGCTATATCATTACATTTATCGGGGAGTGTTGTGCGATGTAAATTGAGTCAACCAGTAAACTTTTGTAGCATGCTTCTGCCTCGGCAAAGGGGCGTGGAAGTTATTATTTGATCATCGAGAGGAGGTTTGGGTGTGTGGGGCTCTTTTCAACATCAAGAGATGAAAACCTAAGTTCTTGTTCGTCAACACTTTCAGGGGTTGAGGCTTCAACCTGAAATGATCCGATCGAGACGTCGACAACTCCCATCCTCTTATGATAAAGATCGAAGAGAGCATGTTGCAGGGATATTTTTTCCTCCTCAACCATGATCAAGTAGCCCAAAATAAAAGACCATTTATAAAATCATATTTAGATTATTCATCAAATTACAATCTACTTCTCTCATACAAGACAAATCAACCTCATTTTCATGATAATTTTTTAATCTCAAAGGTCATAATAAGTCACAAGAAAAAAAAACACTTCATTCATACCCTAAAAACTTCATTTTGTTTTGAAAAAAAAAACATTAATACCCTAAAAACTTCATTTTGTTTTGGAAAAAACAAAACATATATTCAATCGACCCCTCGGTTCTCAAATTAATATATTTCATTTAAGTTTAATAATTTTGGAGACGCGGGGAATCGAACCCCGTACCTCTCGCATGCAAAGCGAGCGCTCTACCATATGAGCTACGTCCCCAATACATCTAAAAATATAGTAATCTTAACAAGGTAAAATATATCCTCTATAATGTTATCACCAAGCTGCTTTCCTTCAAGACGAGAAAACTACTTCGTGAATCGATCAACAGTACCGCACATAAGAGGCGGCACAGAAAGGTTTTGCCATAGCTCTCGAGTACTCCGCCATAGTCATGTCTCTTCTGGTCCGCAACGCATCGCCCATCTTTAAATCCTAACCCATGGGATTACCTGCCTTTTGATTGGACCCTTGGGTGGGGCAGAATTTTCAGATGAAGATATGTGTTATGAACAGGAAGGGAAGTGTTGGTAGGAACCACTCGGATGCGGATGCATCTTCCGGGCGGTCGTATTTGGCTGGCCGACGACCCGTTACCCGGATGTCGCGTGGAGGGAATTGGCGGGTGCGAGTGGATAAACTTGAATTAAATTAGAGAGAAACCCGATGGGCCCCAATAGCGCCTCTGTGAGAGCCGGTGAAAGCGGGCGGGGGTATGAGATTGAGTTGGTGCCACAGCGACTCTCTTCATTGCTCTTTTTTTTCCCTGTTGACCCTCTCTCATGTAACAGATCTCGGCCCTTTTACATCCACGTAAGCTCCAGGTTGGATCGTCGCCGTTCGAATCCTTCAATTATTGACGCCGTGGTTGACTTGATCACACACACGACAAAGCCGTATACGGTACCTTGATCCGGCCCAACACGCAAGCGGACAATTACCACCCGAAACCCGACACGTGTCCCTTAGCCCCTCTCCCGCCCGGGCCATGGATCGGCCCATTCTAACCCTCGTGCCCCCCAACCACCTTACTAACCATAAAATAATCCCCGAAACTACTAGATTAGGCTCGGCGTTTGCGCGTCACACTGTTCCCAACCACCTCGGCCGCTGTAATCGAGAGGATGTCACTAATTACCTCCACCGTCAACAACCAACAGCTATTATTATTATTATTATTATTATTGTAATCATTAGAATTAGATTCCTATTCGTATTGCATCAGCTACAGGTCATGTGTTATATCGAAGGGCAATGACCACCCAACTCACCAGTGCTACGCGTATAGTATTATCGTGATCGAAGGTGAAATGGCAGCGTGAGAGAGAGAGAGAGACGAGGAACGAGAAAGGAAGAGGACAAGCGATAGGTTTCGGGGGGCTGCGTGTCAACGGACGCCAAGTCCATTAAAATACGGTTGAATCACGGCGCACTAACCCAATAAGACTCTCTCTCTCTCTCGCTCCATCATTTGCTCCTCCGATCATCGCTTTTGCTTTCTGTTTTCCTTGTGCCGAAGGAAGGAGAGGAGACGCAGCTCGGCCGCAATAATAGAGGCAGCGGGAGCTGTGTCGTGGATTTTGTTCTCGATTTTCGCCGATTAGGGCGGATCATTTTGGGTGCCATCGCAGTGGTTTTGCTGGGAATTTGGGTCGGAATCGGTGTAAGTGCGCTCCAGGTTTTCGTCTACGTTGCGAGGTTCCGATGCGAATTCTGAGTTGTTCCGTCGCCTGGTAAGGGGTTCCGCTCTTTTTATTGGACTAGTTGGACCTTCTGTTGGCTAGGATGTCAGACAAAGGCGGATTTGGGGATAATTAGGGTTCTTATCCTTTGCGACTTGGTGCAGATGTGCCGAAAGACAATAGGATTCTGCTTTAATTGGAATCCCCCTTTCAGCTCTTCTTGTTTCTTAGCTGGCTTCTACCTTGTTGCTGATTGAATAAGATTGCACTATCATTTATGAGTCGATACTTTTGTTAGACTATTGGTGAACTAGTCTTCCTTGTTGTCATTTTTTATTCTCGATGCTGTTGACGGGATTTTGGAATTCAATTGTGTGGTTCATGGCTTCATGAAGTTAAAAGAAATAATTACAGCGTGGATTTATGTTATCAATCATGGTGTCACACATGTCAATTGATGTCCTGAAGAATTCTTATGTTGGAACGATCTTATAAGCCTTCTATGAACAAACCATGAAATGTCCATACGTTGAATTGAACCATGAAATATCTATATGGAGTTTGTTTATCCTGGTCCTCTAACAGCACCTTTTTCCCGTCAAGAAATATGTAGTATACAAAGTGTGTAGCATATCTCTCTCTCTCTCTGCGTTGCTTTTGGATTCTTTGTCTCTTACCAGCTGTCTTTCTTCATGGCAATTGTAGAGAAAGTATCAATGGAGCAAACTTCGGAGAATTCAGCTCCTTTAGGTAAGTAGATATGATATCATGCTTTTCCAACACTACCACAACTATCTTTCATCCAAAACTGATCATATACTTTTGATCTTACTGCATAGTTTCCTCAAATTTTCTATTGGTGAAGACTCCAAAGAAGGCAGAAAATGCTTGGGACATTCCATCTGGATCCAACACTCTCTGTGGATCAAGTGATGTTAGCCTTTTCTCAAGCTCATTACCAGTACTTCGTCATGAAAAATGTATGCTGTTTCCTTTAATGGTTACTGACTTTTGGCTTTATCGTTTAAATCAGCTATAGTAATGCTATGTTATTCAGTGAATTTTGCAGATTCATACATCGGTGCTCAATGGACTTTTGATGCATCTTCCAAACTGGAAGAGGGAAACAATGACGCAAAGAGCAAGGTTTCTATGGATGATCTCGACCTCCAAGGGACTGGGATCCTGTTACCTGATGATGAAGAAGCCCTTTTGTCTGGCATAATGGATGATTTAGACCTTAATGGGTTGCCTAGTCAACTTGATGAACTTGAAGACTATGATCTTTTTGGCAGTGTTGGGGGCATGGAATTGGATTCTGATCCTATAGAAAGCATTACGATTGGTATTGCAAAGGCAAACATCTCTGATGGCTTCTTAGCCAATGGAATTAGTCAGCATGGTCTTCCTAATGGTGTTGGGACTATTTCTGGGGAACACCCATATGGAGAGCATCCTTCGAGAACTCTATTTGTGCGTAACATCAACAGTAATGTTGAAGACTCTGAATTGAGGTCACTCTTTGAGGTATGTGTTTGTAAATCTGTTGCATAACTTTCTGCTTTCAATCTGCTTCAGCTTATATGTAGCTTAATTTTTAGTTGCAACTAATTTTCATTTATTGAATACTATGCAAAAACTGTGAAAATGGTTCCTTCTCCTGGTTTATGTCTTGTTGATTTAAGTTCCTCATTGTTTTAGTGTTTCTAATATGGAAGCAATTTTTAGAAAGGATAGGTTACCTATTCTCTGTTAGAATATTCAAACTGTTGTAAAATTTAAGCATTGGCATTGAAGTATTATCTTTTTCTATGAGATGTGGAACTACATTTGTGTGGTATATCTTTTAAAGCTACTAACAATGTGGAACTACTTGTATTGGTGTCGAAGCATTGCTAACTTATTTCTGCTATATCTTTTGTTATGTGAAACTACTAAGTTTATAAAATAAGTTATTTTCTTTTTGTTATGAAGATAATGTTATATAGGAATGATGGTTTTCTCTATTCATCTCATGTTTGTTTAATCAATAAAAAAAAATGCTGCAACATGGTGCATCCTTTAAATGTTGTACCTTGTGGTACTAGTGCATTCCAGATCTTGGTCTATTAAGCACATATACTGAGTGCTCCTTACAGCAGTTGGTGTGATGTGGTATACCTACTGTTATAATTTGTTTCCAAATCTTCATCTTCAGCAATATTATCATGTTCAAGCTTTTTGTCATTGCAGCTGGTTTGTTCAAAGAGCACAACTTGGAGATCAAGAAAGCCCTAGATGACAAATTTATGACCTGCTGCTACTAACCTAATATTAACCTTAGGGAGGCAACCTAATGTGCAAGGCTATCCAGAGATTGGGTGGGGTTAGTGTACTATCCATGCTACCAATGAGGCTATTCTGTGACTTCAATCCTAGTCACCAAGGATGTAAAGGAGTAACTTTATTATGACATGAAATCTTGCTATCAACCTAAATGTAAAAGTCAAGTTCATAGCCAAGGCAAATAAAGATGGAGATGACTTGTCATACAACGTGGGTGGGAGGAGCGATATAAAATAGCCTTTTGAGAAAGCCAGTTAAACTTATGTGCGAGTTTTTTTTTTAATTAATGGTCTGAACTAACTTCTTATAGAAATCCATTTTTGATTTAGCGATTGATATGCTGCAATGGTTAGACTACTCTGTGCTAGCTTTTTACTGTTTAGCTGAAGATTACATAGAACGTGCTATCTATTGTCATGTTTCATGCATAATGCTAATAATTTGTCTGATTTTGTTAACATGCTAGCTTATTGCCTTCTTATGAAACCTTCTTCTAAATCGTAATTTTCTTATTTCTCATTCCTATTCCAGAACTTTGTTTCTGGACTTTCTTTCTCTGACATTTGTTTGTTGCTTCATGTTTTTAGCAATTTGGGGACATCCGAAGTCTTTATACGGCATGCAAACACAGGGGATTTGTGATGATATCTTACTATGATATACGATCTGCTCGATCTGCCATGCGTGCATTACAGAACAAGCCCTTAAGACGGAGAAAGCTTGACATACATTTTTCAATTCCAAAGGTCTCAATATAGATATTTTTTTCATTATTTTTTTTGGATAATCTGTAGCCTATTTTACTTTCTATTACTTGGTCATTATCTGTTCTAGTAATTTTCAGGATAACCCATCAGACAAAGATATGAATCAAGGAACTCTCGTGATATTTAATTTGGATCCTTCCGTTTCTAATGAGGACCTAAGGAAAATATTCGGTGCATATGGGGAAGTTAAAGAGGTGAGAAGTTTAATTTGTATTTGTTTATCCCAGAGATTGTTTTTCACATAAGGTTACCAGTCACCTGAGGCTAATGCAAAGGTGTCGGTTTTTTACTGTTTGAAGCAGATAAGGGAGACTCCTCACAAGCGGCACCACAAATTTATTGAGTTCTTTGATGTTAGAGCGGCAGAAGCTGCCCTGCGTTCATTGAACAAGAGCGATATAGCTGGGAAGAGAATAAAGCTAGAACCAAGCCGCCCTGGTGGAGCTCGCAGGAAGTATGTACATTGATTTTAGTGTTTGCATATATCTCATTCTTGGAGAGAAATGCTATACAAGATCTGCAGATTTTGTTTTTCCACTCTAATTTGCACTATTACATTAAATTTGCATATATTTCATTCTTGGATGAAATATTGTTTTCTTGTTGTCATGGGTAGCTTTTCCCATCAACTCTTTTTTGAATTATTTAGTACTGAAGTGCTAAAAGCTCAATCTTTTAAACAGCTTAATGCAACAATTGACTCATGAGCTAGAACACGATGAGACCAGAGTTTATCGGCATCATGGGGGATCACCTATTGCCAATTCACCACCAGGTATACGTGGGTAACACGCACCTAATTCATGTGTATCTTTGTTCTTATCTTGTATTATATAAGTGTTCATCTTTGTTTTTTCGTTCATCTTTGTTTTTTCATTTCAACTCTTATCACCATATTTTACATTTGCCGTATTTTGTGATTTGAACTGGGTGCCGCTTGAATGACAGGTATATGGGCTCAATTCAGTAGTCCAAATGATAACAGTCCACTACAAGTTCTTAGTAAGTCCCCTAGTGGGGGAGCAATGAGCCCCATTAAAAATAATCATTTGCCTGGACTGGCTTCTGTACTTTCTCCGATGATATCAACTTCTGCTAAGATTGCACCAATCGGAAAGGACCAAAATAGGGCCAGCCATGCTGATCAGGTATTTTCTGGTGGGAGTCCCACACACGGAAGTGGATATCAGCAATCTCATTCCTTCCCCAATCATGGCCATGGATTGGTGACCCCAGCTCTAGGAAATTTAACTTCTTTTGGTCCTTCTACATCAAATGCATCTGGAGTTGGAACTCTAACTGGCCCACAGTTTCTCTGGGGTAGCTCGACTTCTTACACAGATAATATGCAGTCTTCTGCTTGGCAGTCTAGGGCTACAGGAACTTCATTCATGTCAAATGGACAAGGCCAAGGGCAAAACTTTCCCTATTCAGGCCATCATGGCTCGTTCAGTGGGTCATCACACAGTCAGCATCACCATCCTGTTGGATCAGCCCCATCTGTTGTTCCTTTCGAGAGGCAGTATGGATATTTTCCCGAGTCACCAGAGACATCCTTCATAAACCAAGTTGCATTTGGAAATACTGGGATTAACCGAAATGGTGGCAGTTTACTTTTGAACACGACTCCTCGAGCCAGTATGAATCAAAGCATAATGTCAGGAAACATGCCAGATAATAGTTCACCCAATATGAGAATGATGCCTCCTCAGAGATTTGGGCCTGTGCTCTTTCCCAGTCCTTATTCTGGCCTAAGTTCCATCGGCATTGATGGTCTAGTTGATCGGAACCGCAGTCGGCGAGTTGACAACCATGGTGGTCAATTAGACAAGAAGCAGTATCAGCTTGACTTGGACAAAATTAATAAGGGGGAAGATACTCGAACAACGATAATGATAAAAAACATTCCAAATAAGTATATCTTTAGAAAAATTATCGAATATCATGATTCTTTGCCAATTATATGGGATCATAAACCTAATATGGTTTTTTACTTGCTTTTCTAGGTACACCTCAAAGATGCTTTTAGCTGCAATAGATGAAACTCACAAAGGCACCTACGACTTTTTGTACTTGCCAATAGATTTTAAGGTAATTTGCTCAAAATTCAAACAATGGTGGTTTCATAATAATATCTTAAGCTAAATCAAAATTTGATTTTATCTGTGCAGAATAAATGCAATGTGGGTTATGCATTCATAAACATGGTGTCTCCTGCACACATAATATCCTTTTATGAGGTTTGGTTCTGTTTTGTTTCCCTACTTGCTGATTCAGTTCTTGTTAGGTCTACTTTCTGAAATGTTTTTTATGATCGGGAGACAGAAGTTTCGAAGTGTAAACTAGGTCAACCAAATAACAAAACCATGTAAACTTGCGAAGCTTTGCTAAACCCTTTTATTCACTTAACAGGCATTCCATGGGAAGAAATGGGAGAAGTTTAACAGTGAGAAGGTTGCCTCTCTGGCATATGCACGAATCCAGGGTAGAGCAGCACTCATTGCCCACTTCCAGAACTCTAGCTTGATGAATGAAGATAAGAGATGCCGCCCCATTCTTTTTGATTCCGAGGGAGTGGAGGCTGGTTATCAGGTAAAAGATCAATAAGTTTCTGGGAATCATATGAAGTAGCTTAGTATACTGGATGTATATAAGCCTGCATTAAAAAATTGATTGATAAAGCAAATTTGTTAAAGCTACTAGAGAATGTTCAATGCCGTCAATTAATAAATTCACATGTTCAGCTTATGTGTGTTAGGGTTCACCAGGATCTAACCAATGAGCACAAGTCCTGGACGCTGCATCGAATATGAAGTAGCTTTTTCTTTTCGTCATTTTTTGATAGTAAATATTATGTTGAATGCTTGATGTTAGTATGATTGACGTTACTAGACACAGGCTAGAATTTAGTCCTTTGCTTTTGGTCACTTGTTAGCTGTTTGTGCAAGAGCTGTTGAGGTATAACTTCATACATATTCATGCGGGTAGTCATGCAAAAAAATTGTTTAACTCGCTTCCGTGAGTCTGTTTTGTGACTTTCTCTGTAGTTTCCTTATTCCATAGAAACTCAGTTAGTGGCTGAAATTACCAAATAAATAAAAATAATATTCGATGACTGTGAATATTATTTAAATCTTTGTTTATATTCCATGAACCAAGGGTTGATTTTCTGATGTCTATAAAGAAATGATTCCTCTTAACGACATTGCTGTTGGTGTTAATCATGTTCATTTTGATCTAGATGATGGTAAAACTTAATTTTTCATCTTTTTCTGACATGAAACTTTGAGGTTTCCTATGTCAAGTTTTCGCTGCCCCTGATAATGACGAAGTCAAAGGATAAAACGTGGTTACCCCATTTCTTGCAGATTTTCTTTGTCGATCAATCTTCAGGATTTGTTGCCCATTTAATAGATACGATTGCTAATAGTTGAGAAGGTTTTGCAGGAACTCTTACCATCAAGTCATGTGCATGTGCATCAAGAAGATAGGACTGATTCAGTGGGCGACTCACCGGAAGGTCCACGAGGAAGCAGTAATGGGCAGCCAGAGAACACCACCCTACCTGGAACTAGCTTCGAAGGGTATCCGTTCCTCACAGCAACCACGGATCTGTGAATACTAACTCTCCTTAGGTATTCGAAGTGTAAAATACGGTGAGGGGGGGGAGGGGAACTGCAGGTGCAATTGTATTGAAGGGTGTGTCCACTTTTTCAGCCATGGATGCACCAAAGCATCATCTGTGCCATTAATCGAAACAGGGATAAGTCCCTGTTCCTTTTTTTTTTTGTTGTACAGATAGGAAGATCCTAAAATGACGTGTATAGGTTTGATCACGATCAGTCTGCTGGTAGGCACATTGCTAAGTGATGGTGCAGGGTTTCATCTTTTTTTCCTTTTGGGTATATGTAATGGATGTCTTGAACTTGGTGTTATTGTACATAATGGACTTAATTTTTTCTTTTTTTTTATCACCGTTTGAGTTTGTCGAATGTGTGTACTGCACTTAATTTTTCTTTACTGTGGCAGTTAATTTGAGTTAGTTTTAATTCATACTCTGGCGTCATTATCAGGCAGATCAAGAGACTGCACCGGAGTTGCCGAGAAGCCGTTCGACGAATTGATCCAATGGTGACCGCCATGTTAGGTGCGACGTCACGTGTTGGTGCTTACTCTGGTAGGACGATTGGACGCTGACGAGCCACTCGTCCTCCGAATTCGGCGCCTTCAGCGTTCCACGGTTGAGCAGTAATTACACTTGGCGTCGCTCCTCTGCAGCCATCAAGCATTTATTTATTCTTCTTTCCCGTTTCTATGGCCATTAGCCATCCCAAGCAACTCGGACAGACCTATGGATAAAGGTGCCCTATCGACCACCATATAAAGAAAGGTGAGAAATAACCTGAACGCCAGTGCTTTATCTCTTTATTTTGAGTAGCTCGATTTAGAATTGAAAGACTGCAGTTTATGATGTGGCAGTGTCCTTCCTGTTTTTGACTCGATGACACACGTTTCCGCTCTTTAATGATCTGAGCTAGATTTCAGCTACAGCACTCTCTCTCTCTCTCTCTCTCTCTCTCTCTCTCTCTCTCTCAAGCACATTCTTCCGTGTTTTCCATGATGGATGAGCCTCTCCTTCCCACCTCCGCCCCCAAAACTGGTTCTCCTGCATCCACGGCCTCCTATCCCAGCTTCCTCCGGCGTCTCCGCGTCTTCCTTGTCCTCGCCGCCTGCGCCCTGTGGGCAAATTACGAGGCCTCCAAGGGCTTCGACATCACCGTCCTCCCCGGCACCTCGCGCAGCCCCGCCGCCCTGCGCTTCGGCCTGCTATTCGTCTCCAACGGCCGAGCCGCCAGGCTCGTCCTCAGCTCCAGTGATCTCGTTCAGCGCGTCCTCTACCCGGATGATTCGTTCCCTCGGAAGCCAGTGCGCCGGATAACGCTTTTCCTGGCCGACGAAAACCTCAACGAGACCGTCGTGGTCAGCCACGGCCGCCGCCCAGGGGAGTTCGTGGTCCAGATGAGCCCCGCCGTCATGGAGGCGACCGACCTGCAGATACCGGTGGCTTCCGCTCTGCAACGGGGCGTAGCTCGCGTCTGGCTCTGGGACGGGCGAGGCCATGCGCCGAGATCGCTTCTCGATGCCATGGTAGAATGCCTCACCACGCGTAACACCGCCGGTGCTACACTCAGCACCACTTCCTGCTGCGCGGCGGCGGATCAGCTGCGCCTAGCGCGCGTGAATCGAGCCATGAAGGAGGAGTGGAACGATCGAATGCTGGAGGATGTATGCGGCTCGCCTTCCGAAAAGGCGTGCTCGGTCTTCCTAACCTCTTATCGACCTCAGTACGATCACAAGCAAGCATCGTAGATCCTGATCAAGATCCACAGAGATGAGCGTGTGAGTTAGGGTCAGCAGTAACAGTGGCAGAATAATTGAAGGGGAAACAGCAGTCAAGCGACGACGCAGAAGCAAGTGGAGCCGCCGTCTGCAAGATTAGGACTGCGCTGTTGTACTACTTTTCTGTGATCCTACAATGGATTCAGTACCATGTCATGCTTTGAATCAGTGAATGCAATTAATCGATTGGCTATGCGACGCTTCACACTTGGTTTCATGTGGTTGGCGCCAATTGCACCGCTCAAAATGACCCAGTCGTACATAGGAAGAAGACTTGCTCGGTGGAAAAGCTTCAGCCGCTCGATGAATGCCGAGGATGCTTCTCGTTCTCTTTCAAGCAAACCGCTACTAGATATTGCAGCTCGATGAGCTCTCTACAACTTCATCAGCGAACACAAGGAAGGGCCTCCGTTCTCCATCGTCTCCTACATCGTTCTTGTGCATGAGCGACAGGTCCCATCAATCATGCAATTAACATGGATGGGTCCCGACATTGTCTGATGTTTTCGGTCTTTTGCGGTTGACCGTAGCGTAGCAACGCCAGATTCCGGCGAGTAGAGGCCATAAGCAAAAAGCTTTCTTCCCATACTAATTTGCATGAAGAAATCAATACGTCATATGTGGTACAGCGAATTTAATACGAAGAGGACTTTTCCTAAGTACCAAAGGAAGACCAACATCACGAATAGATATCGTATAGGTTAAGCACTGACTGCCAACAAGAATCGAGTCCTCCTTTGTAATCCATGATAATACCATTTTTGACATTTACCTATTAACCTCACATCCAGTCTACTTCAATAATAAGGATAGCTTTATGATTCCTTCTCCATTGTTATGAGGTGTACTCGGTTCATGTGGGACAAAACCGGACAGATCGCTTCGACTGTTGTTCTTCCTCAAATTGTTTTCAATCACATATCTCATCTCCGAACTACGAAATAATTGGATCTCGAGATGGGATTGGTGTTCGTCGTCGACCGATGCAGCTTTTCTCCAACACGGATGCGATGTCTGTGATTAGATGTGAAGTAATTGAAAGTGTCTGCATTTTGTTCTCTTTCTCTTTGCTCTCTCTCTCTCTCCCTCTTAGATCTCATGGCATCACGTACGTCACACAAAGGCTTCTTACACAAGACAAGATCTCACAGATCAACAGGGCCCCACTTCCCTCGACGTATTGGTCGACGACAGCTTTCATACTTCAATACGCTCGTCTCTACGTACCTCGACTGTGGGTAGTCGACAACGTACTCAAGCATTTACTGGTCGAAGCTTTTCGAGGTGATAAGATCATGGCGGTAAATCTATAGGACGTGAGAGTGATTGGTTCAGATTTTTGTTCCTGTTTTTGGTCTCTTGTTCATGCATTCTTACTAATATTTTTACGGTTGTAGCGAAGCTTATATATGTTGATGTAACTCAGTATCCTCCGCACGCTCTTTATCTATGTCTGCTATGGAGCAGCCTCTCATTGCTTCTCCTCCTACCACCGTCCCCAACTCTCGACCCCCTCCGGCCGAGTCCTCCAACCCTAACATTCTCGTCGGCCTCACCATATTCCTTGTCGTCGCGGCCTTGTCTATGTTGGCGAACTACGAAGCCGCCAAGGGCTTTCAGATCGTCGTCGTCAATGCCGCCTTGCGCACCCACGCAGGCCGGCGCTTCGACCTCCTGTTCGTCGCCAACGGCCGCGCCAACAGACTCGTCGTCGCCTCCAGCAATCTCGTGCGGGGCGTCCTTTACCCGGACGATTCGTTTCCCAGGAAGCCGGTGGACCGCGTGACACTTTACGTGGCCGGCGAAGACGTCGACAGTACGGTTGCAGTCCGCGGCGGACGGAGCGCGAGCGACTTCGTCGTCCGGATGAGCCCGGCCGTGATGGAGGCTGCCGACGTCAAAGCGGCCGTGGCTGCGGCGGTGCAACGGGCCATGGCGCGGGTCTGGCTATGGGACGGGCGAGGGGAGGCCCCGAGGTCGCTTCTTGACGGCATGGCAGAGTACGTTGCTATGTCGTCCGGCATGGCATCTCCTTCCATCAGGCCCCGCAACACCAGCGTATCACCGTTCAATGCTTCGTGCTGGGAGGACGACGACCACGTACGCCTGGCTAGCTTCTTGCATTACTGCGACGCGAAGCACCATGGATTTGTAGCGCGCTTGAACAGAGCCATGCGGGAGGAGTGGACCGAAGACATGTTCAGCGCTGCGTTGGGCTCATCAGCTCCACGAATCTGCTCCGCCTATCTCTCGGCAGAACAAATATTGAGTCAGTAGACCTAATGCTTCTTCTGATGTAAGAGCTAATAAGCTTACTAATGTGCCACCTTTTTACGTATTATGTACATCATCTCGACGAATAAGGAAGCCATTCCATTAACAAAATACACACATACACAGAAATGGCTTCCCAAAGCACATACTTTCAATTTGCATTTGTAAGTTTACTTATGAGATGATGCAGACAATCGACTCAGTAAATTACGTACGCATCAGCAGTCCCTTTCCGATCGAATGCCTCAGTGAAAGCACTTGTAGTTTTGACATAGAATTCATTGCTGAATGAACTCTTGGAACTCCATCATGTGATTCGTGTACTGTATGTGTCAGTATAGCGTCTTCTGGCGCAGTTAATGGGTTCTGTTGGGGCGTCGTCGTCTGCCCACAAAGGTTTTGTATCCATCTCGTAGGTGGCTCAGTAGCCATCCATGGCACATCAATAACCATGGTGGGCCTCGGAGCTTTGGGTGCTTCTTCCATTTGGATATGTGGCGTCTCACTTGTCTCGCTCGCCCTCTCCGTGGTTAACATGGAGAACTGTGTGGCTACGTGAAGCTTCACTCTTTTAGGATCAAGAAGATACAGTGTGCTTCCAGTCTTGTGATTGAGGTCCCATTCGTGCTTGAAAGCTTCTTCTGAGCATTTTCCTTCGGCTTCTGATAGCGAGTTTTTTTTCATCAGAGAAGAACGAGTTGTCGATCTAATGCGGTCTTCTTGATTTGAAGTGGGAATCTGCAATTATCAGCACAAGACAAAAGCATTTGGCATGAGCAACTCCCGAGTTGTCAGTGATGTGCTTTGCTGCTTTCGGTTCTTCCAAACTTTCTAGCGTCTAATTGTTTAAGAGCACAGCGAAGATTGAGATACTTCAGTACTTGGAGGATACGATTTGGGATCACCAAAAGAAGACAACAGCGGCAGCTGTTGATCCCGGCTGCTATATACGTGGGGTTGGCGACGAAGAACGAAGAAGGGGTGGCAGTCATTTGGTCGAACACATTGCTCTGTGACCACTGCTGCTCATCTTCTCACTCCCTTTTTTTTTTTTTTTTTCTTCGCACAACAACTCACTGCTCTGTTCAAAAAAATATAATTACTTTTCTGAAAAATGATGGGGTGGGAGAAAAAAAAACCTCAAAGATCGACAACAAAGAAGATGCCAAAAAAGTCGATGTCAAATTAATATGATTCGATAAGGCTATATTCGTGGAAAATACTAAGTTCTTCAGTAATTATAAGATTCTTGAGTTATTTTTATTTAAATATAATCTCCCTGTATACTGTATAATGAAAAGAGAGATATTTTTATTAAATTAATAAAAAATATTATATGTGGTAAAAAGTTTACTTAGGTGGCCTCATTTTATAAAAGTTTAGTTAGGATTTTTTTTTGGGAGGGGGGGGGGGGTAAAATGTCGTAAATAAGAGCTTATTAAAGCAAATAGTAGTGGAAATTTTTACCCAGTAAAAGTAACACCTTGTGGTTCGCCAGGCCTTTTAGGGCAGGTTTCATATCGCGCCCAACCCTAGAAATCGGAGACGAAGGAATCGAGTCGATCTCTTGATTCGCGCCTCGGAAATGCACATAAACCCACAAAATTAACCCCGCCACCGCCCCCGGTCTCAAGCCCAAACCCTAATCCGCTCCTGCTGCTTCGTCCTCCTCGCACGGCAGCTTCAGATTTGGGTTGGGTTAGGATCGATTGATTGGGTTGTAAATGACCTCCGCGCCCCGGTTGGAGGCCTCTGGCTCTCGTTCTCCTCGGCCACAGCAGCAACAGCAAGCACGACCGCCACCAAGTGGCACGCTGACCTTCGACGAGATCTCCAAGCTCTTCTCGCTTCCCATCGCCGAGGCCGCCCCCGTCCTCGGTAACCACACCCACCCGAACCCTCCTGATGATCCCCCGATTCCCGCTTCTTATTTGTGATTTTCTGTGTATTTGTTCCTCTTTGCGGTTGGATTTAGGATCTGGAGGGTGGCTTAGTTTGTTTGGATTTCTGTGTGTGCTCTCGAGGAACTCGGTTGTGGTGCACTTTTACCTTCATTAGATGCGTGGATTTGGGTTTTGGTTTTTCCTCTTCGATCTTCTCATCTCCGGACTTCATTAGAATGAGGGTGGCTCTTTCAAGTAAACTGTTCCTTGTGTGGCTCAACATAAAACTATGAAATTAGCACAAAGAAAAGTTAAATTTCACCTTCGGAACACTAATGGAAACCAAAAGGCGCAAATTGTACAATTTGCAGTAGACAAGGTTTTGGCAGATTTGTTGTTCAAGCTTGGGCTGATACTGAAACCTGAAATCTAGAGATGAGAAATCGATATCTTGCTACTGACTTGTTGTTCCAAATGGTATAGAGGCCACTTGTCGTTCCTTAGATTTTTCTCTTGGTTGAATAAAATTGTGTTTACATCATGGCTGAGCATTTATTTTGGTTGGTTACTGCATTCCATGTATCCGCAGTTACTTATGTGATTAAGCATCAGGTTTGATTTAATAAATATGAAAAGCTTGAATATAGAATTCAGTGCACTATATGATGGGGAAAAGCTGTGTAGCATGAAAGAGGCAAGATGGTATGATGAAGGAACATCATGCAGGACTTGATTAATCAGTTGTGCTATTTATGTGAAGGATAGAAAGCTTATTAGCAAGCTGTGTGCCGTTTCCTTATAATTTAAACTGGGAAGCAAGAAATCAGATGTAGCAACATTCATTTACAGATCAATCTTTGACAAGATTAGCAAAGTTGCAATCGCTAAACTGGAAGAAATTAGATGAAGGAAATCTACTGCAGGGTAGGTAGAACTATAAATAAATCAATAACAGAAATATTAAACGATAACAGCAGCAGCAATGAAAAATATAAGAAGAAATAAGATACTTCATGGAGCGACGAGAGAGGGGAAACAATAGAGAAATTGGATGACCACATTTCTTAAAAGATAAGTCACATACATAGAGCCATGGTCCACTCCATGATTTTGGAAATTAATGGCTAGCCTAATACATAGAGCCATTAACTGATCCATCCAAAAGTATGTCTCATAGAGCCATCAGCTCCTCCATTCTTTAGATCTCATAGCTGGTCCAATATAAATTCTTCTAAGTTCAACATTTTAAGGCTTTCTATTTTACTTTCTGTTACATTTTTTATATTTAAAATCAGGCTTCGAACGTAATTATACAATTTCCATCTGACAGTTGCGAATGCTGCTTTATAGGAGTCTGTACAAGTGTCTTGAAGAAGATATGTCGCGACTATGGCATTGTAAGGTGGCCATATCGAAAGGTAGTCTCATCATTTCATGGTGGTTATTTCAAGAAATGTTGCATTATGAATGGAATATATAAACTCTTCTCATCCATCTCTTTGGTATATACAGAAAATGATCAACAATAAAAAAAGTTGATTTTGAAATTGTGTAATAGTAATGTAATTGTTGTTGCATATAAAGCTTTCTACAAACACAAAGTTTTTTTTCTGAAGTTTTTCATTTCGTGAGATGTTCTTTATTTGTTCCATCCAGTTGAATGTAACCTTTTAGAGATTTATAATCTTTTAGTAGCATTTTGGTGTCTGTTGTCATAATTTTCATAGAGTTCAGTGGCAAATATGGTCATAAGCCTTTCTTTTCTTTTCCATTTATTTCCCTCTACATCTTTCGTTCTTTTTCTCCTTGACCTCTATATCCACTACGACTATCCATGTTCTGTGGTGATGGTGCTTTCTTTTTTCCCCTTTTCTGCAGTAGATGAAGATTTTCTGTTAGATTATTGAATTAAAGAGGCTTGCACGATTTCTTAGATGTCCATTCCAAACAAAGTGGTTATATTTTGCAGTGATTTTTACAATTTTATTCCAATGAGCTGGAATAAAATTGGTGTATGAAGTGGCTTGAGGTGGTCTGCATGACTTGGTGACTTCATATCATGTAGAAAATCACATTACAAAATCTAAAATTCTTTCATGTCCTTCAGATGTTATATTCTCTTTAATTCACAACAGAAAAATGCCCGTTCCATCTTATCAATTTATCAATGGAAATGCTGGTTGCTTTTTATCAACTTATCAAGTCAAACCGACAGTACCTATGTGATTTTGTATTGTTTTGGGAACTGTTCCACCTTCCGTTTTACATTTGAACATCTGTCCTGAATGATCTTTTGCCAACATAATTATCTATCATTTTGGTTATCATATTTGGTATTTCTTTATAAAGCATTCTAGAAGAATAATTAGGAATTTAGTCTTGTTTTTAGCAACTTTGTTGTTCTGTTCTTCGTACAAATGTATCTTGAATTGTGAAAATTAAAATGGTCATTTCTCTTAGTATCTTGCTGGGAAGACTGTAGAAGATATTAGAAGAGATATTGCTAAGGAGAGAAGTAAGGAGCTAGCTGATTTATCGAAGACTAACCAAAAAAATGATGTGTCCAATGTGATGTCTATGCCAGTTGGTTCCTTATCAGCTTTGTGAGTATTTTCTGATCCTTTCAAACAAATATGGCAAATTTGTCTTCAGTTAATAATCATGAAAGTATGTTACTAGCAACTATAGAAAAAACTAATGTCATATTGTATCTTTGTAGATTACGATGTTTACTACCTGGGGGGTTTGGAGTGCCTATTTAGATTTTCCATGCCCTTAATGTTTGCTATTTATTTAGCTTGTATCTAGTCAGAAATGTTTGCATGCAATAGGATGTGGCCTTTTTATTTTTATTTTTATGAATGAGCATCATTAAAACCTAACTAAATTGTAACCAGTAACCTGCAACACTACCTTTAGCGTGTAACGCCCACCCAGGTCATGGTTTTCAGGTCACCATGACTAGTTAGAAAATCATATTTTAGACCGTGCATAAGGAATTTTATTATAAATACAGGATCCACTTTGATGTAGAGAATTATTACTGAAAGAAGAATTTTCCTTTTCTATTATTTTTTGAACTGAATAGATCTATCTTTGAGCAATAGGATAATTCTCTCAATTTTCTTGTCTTTGATTTGTTCTTTTATTTTTTATTTTTTGTAAACAGATATTTCTGATGGTATGCACCATGATTTGATGATTACTAATGAAATGAATTCATATACAAGATAATGTTTGTAGGGTTGAACATGTCTCATGTTTTTGCAATATTGGAGGCATAAAAAAACATGAATTCATCATATACTAGGACAATAATTCTAGAGTTGAGCATGTCTCATGTTTTAACCATATTAATGACACTACAAGAAGCAGAAAAATTGGTCTTCATCTGTGCAGTTCAAGCATAGTCTTCCTTAAGATTTTTGGAAGATAGGTTGCACTTCATTTGAGAATGTATACATCAGTGGTTTGTCGATGCTTGATGCCATAGTGTCGGTTCTTATGCAAGTAACGATTTATTTCTTTGCCTGCTTCTATAATCCTTGCCTAATGCAATTTTTCGAATTTTGAAACAGAACACACAACCCTGCTCAAGAATCTTCCAAAATGCAGAGAGTCTCCGTGCCAGGGCATGTTTCGCAACTGCAAGGAACTAGGTTTAATCAAAACGGATGGCCAAATATACTCCATCAAAACCAATCAAAAAACATCCCTACGTTCATGGATGAATTCAAATATGGGTTTCCGGAAACCGGTCTATCATCAGCTTCATTCAAATGGTGGGGAATCAGCAGGATAGAAGAAACCGAAAGGACCCTGCCCGGAGAAGCAGCAGAAACTACTACCGAGAAGGATGACAATCAAGAGGTGCAGGACTCATCAAATGAAGGCGAAGAACCTGATTCTGGTGCGGATGACAATGTTATCGTAACCAAACCATCTGCTCTACTGTGCTCTCTGAGAAGAAAATCTGTTGAATATGGGCGTGAGTCACTCAAGAGAGGGATTTCGGTGGCCGGAATACCCGACAAACTCACTAAGAGGCAGAAGCTAACATTATCTCAAGTATTTGGGTCATCTTTGCCAGAGGAATGGAAGGAAAGCTTCTCGTAATCCTTCTTCTTCGCCCAGTCAATTCAGTTTCTCAAAGAATCTCGACCAGGCACTGGAACGACAATACTTTTATATCAAACTCAGATTTGTTTCTAATCCTAACTGCAGTTTCCTTCTCACAACCTCGAGTGTCTCTACATCTTAGTTTGTCAATCCTTCGTAGTAAGAAGGTGTTATTACTCCATCATCTATCTTTTAGCTTTTCACCACAAGTCTGCTGCTTGTGGCTGAGCATTAGAATTTTGAAGGTGTTTGCTAAATAATATATAACTTAATTGGTCCGCTCGGGATCCATGTGATTGAGAAATATTTTACCGAAGGGTATCAGATCAAAGTTAAATGCAAAATTACATATTCTAGTGTTTTGTCCATCTCGGTCCTCTCAGATCACATGCGAACTGTCTCATTCCGACACAGCCCGAACGAGCTCGTTCCACAGTGACTCCCACCCTCGTCGATGCTGATCCATCTCAGGATTGCTTGGACCGGAGCGTAGCTGTCGGTGCCTGTCTTCTCTTCGTCCCACCTAATCCGTCCTTCTACCTCGCGCCGGCAACAGTGCGAAGCTTGTCTTCAGGTGGATCATACTAGATTTACGCTACTGAGTCATGCAATAAAATTCCTATGTTTCGCTCCTAACGATGAGTAGGATTTCAAGTGCAGCAGTGCTCGAAGGTGATTTTTTTTTTTTGTTTGTTATAACTTGGATGATAAAAGACTCGAGCTTAGCTTATTTAGTCGAATTGGCAGCAGGCTTTTGTCGAGTCACTTAGCAGCGAAACCTTGTGCAGTGTATGTCCCCCATCTTTCTTCCACGTGAAAGCTGCAACCCACATGACATGCATACCTCCGGTAGAAAACTTCTAAATGCATGCAGAGATGGATTGTCCTAAAACCCCAAGTGAACGGTGGCAGAAATGCTGCAGGATGTGCTACATTTTATCCTGGAATCAATTAAAGGTTTCTCTAATAGCAAAACAACAAACAAATCCTCACTACAAACCAACCAGAATCAGATCCATCATAACAATGCAGAAAGCCATCCTTCGGGTTTGTCGTCTCGGTTGGGGTTCTAGGCGTAAGCGCAGCTCCCATAACCTGCAAAAGGTAAGAGAGAACAAATGCGTGTAAAAAAAAAAAAATCTACATGGAAAAGCGTCGTTCGAATGGGGAGCACATGATCTGAGATCTCACTTGGGTCGGTGGCGACGAGGAGGCCGGAGTTCTTGAAGAAGCAGTTCCATGGATTCCTTCCTCTGGACTGGTAGTAGAGGTTCATGGCAATGGAAGCGTGGGACATGAGGTTGTCCGGGTAGAAGCACGCGCGGCCCCTCTGCAGCACGCTGCAGTCCACCTGAGAGCAGGCGTAGTTGATGTTTCCCAGCAGGGTTGCTTCGTCCGAGGAAGGTTTCGCCACGCACCAGGTTTTCTGCACCAAAGCAACGACAATGTCTGCATCGACTTCCATGATATGGGGGTGGAGCGGACAAGACGAGCACGGCTCGGCAAGCAAAACGCCGAACAACTACAGTAAGTGAGGCGCATAATTAAGTCCGTCGGTGTTACCTGCCCCTGCACCGACTGCATTCCCCCTGTCACCTCAAGGTTTAGAGCAGAGATCAGAGGAAGATTAGCGACAAGACCAGCAGCGGCTACCTAAGGGATCAACCAAGTCACGAGCTAACCTGAGGCGAAGCAGATCAGGAGCAGCGCAAAAGAGAGGAAGACGGAGGAAGGAGTTGTTGCAGCTCCTCTTGCCATTTCTTTTACCCCTTTGTGTTTGCTGGCTGTAGGAGGAGGGAGGAGATCGAAACCGGTCGTCTTCTTCAGCGTGGAAGCCAGAGCGAGGCGTCGATGAAGGGTGGGCGGGGGGGATGATAAGAAGGCAAGCTCCGTGACCGGTGGCCCGCTCAGGTACACGTTCTCGAGACCTACGAGCGGCGCATACTCCACGTGGCCTTCGTGTCGGTTGGCCGCGCTGGCTTGGATTCTCGGGCGAGTCCGACAAGATTGCGGTGGGCCCCAAAGCAACGATTTGGGTCCCGATTCCGTCTTCGCTTCTCTCTTCTCTCCGGCGAGCCACAGTGCAGCCAAAAAAGGACGGACCGCCGCTTCTTTTTGTGCCCTTTGAGTCTCCTCGCCGCTGCCGAAGAAGAGAAACCGATGCGTGCGTACATCACCGCTTTGCCAGCATTCAATGTCTTCACATGCCATCACGTTGCCCTGCCACGGACTGTCCCCCCATGGTTCCCAACCTTGTCACACGGCTCATCCCCAAACATCTGTGTGCCCCAAATTGCTGCATCGGCTACCGATACCATGTACCAATGTATCGACGCTGGCTTGGTTCATCAATGCATCCGCAAGAAGAACACAAAAACAAATTGCCAAACCCACTTGCATTTCATCGATTGCATCATTAGTTCGATGAACCAGTCTGACATACAATTCTATAGAAACGCAGACAGAGGTCTGATTAGTAGTACAACAGAGAGTTTATGAGCAACCCACTTTGGCAATTTTGGTCCACAAGAACGAGGAACCAACCCACAGGGAGAGCAGAAACCTAAGATCCAAACCTTTCTCTGTCGTGCGGAGAAGAATAATCTATAACGGGACCGACTGGAATTATCCCAAATGGATTGATAGAAGGATGGCTTCCGTAGTAGTGCTTCTTTATGTGTTCCATATTGACCGTACTGCTCATGCCTCGAATTTGGTATATGTCTTTGGTGTAATTGAACAAATTTGGATATTCACGCAAGAGTTTTTTGTTGCACTTGAAATGAACAGTATAGACCTGTGGATATATCACATATAAACAGTTCAGTGATCAAGTGGGCATCCAAAAGAACATGATATGGTCTAATGGCCTAATTTGATGATGCTTTTTACAAGTACAGTTGTAGGTTGAAAACCATAAATCTATCGCTACCAGTCATAAATGGAAGCATAATCAATATTTTATCCAGATTACAAACGTTTAGTATCTTAAATTTTAAAAAAAAAAAATGTCTTCCCCTGTGATTAGAGCAACCTATTGAATCAGAACAATAAATGTTTTGTTGAGGGCATGCTAACTATAATTGGGGAAGAAATGGCACTAGCCATTCCAGCAAAGCTCCTTCTACCCTTCCTCGGTCCCAGAAATCTTTGAACCCTTATATTTCCATTTTGTCTCTTGTTATGAGCCCAAAAGATGTTCTTTTTTCGAGATGGGTATGCAAGTCACATTGATTAACACTGGGCCAAACAGAATGAATGGCTGTGGACAGGCATTTTACAAGAACTCAGATGGATGTATTTTCTGCTCATAACTTTCTGCTAGATGGAACATTAGCATAGAAACAGGATGAATCAGACTAACCTTCTTTTGGTTTCTAAAGGTTAAACAGAATTAGTTGTAGTCCGGCTCGTTAAGGCCACAGGCCGCTAAGGTTCATCCATATGCATCGCCTTCGCCAATAAGCTAAATTCAAATTTCCAGTTAAAAAAAAGAAAGATCAATTTTTCCACCCAAATGAAATACAACCACCTCCAATGGGTTAATACTTTGACGCCAGTGCAGATATTACGGTTTAAACAAATCAAACAGATTTAGTCCTGTCTTCCTCATTGGTCAGTGTCAAGGTCACATAGATACATCTTACTCCGACCAAAGTAAAGTATCTAACAAGTTATATCATCTTAAAACTTGCTTTTGTCTATTGCATAGGACACTGCCTTCAAAGTATTCTCTAAAACAAACAGTCTTGCAAAACAATCTGTACATTGTACAAACATCAAAATAGGAACAATCAGATGCCTAAAGCAATAATTTGCTCACAAAAAAATCTTATTTTGCATATTGCATTCCATAAATTATACACAATTGATTGTATATTCTAATGAAAATAAATCATAAAAAACACAGCAAAGCATCAGCTCACTTTTCATGATGTTACGCTGTGTTAAATTTTGAGGTACATACCTCATCGAACCTGATGAGAGTGACAAACAAGCGAACGTCAGCTTCCGTTAGCATATTCCCACAAATATAACGTTGCTTTCTGAGAATCTCTTCACATTTGTCCAAAGCATCATATAATTTTTCCACAGCCTACACAACCAGAAAGCAGTGTAAAGGCCATTTTCATGATTTATAGATTGATAGTCATATAATCCACTTCAAGTGAAGGAAACAAAAAAAAAAAACATCAGTTGCAGTAGATATGGTTACCTCGTCATAAGGACCTTGTTTCTTGGCAAAGCCACATTTGTATACCCCATTATTTATCCTGTCATATATCCATTCATTGGCCTCATCTATCAAAGCTTGCATATGAGATGGGTATAAATCCAGGTCTGCATTCTCAGCTATATCGTTAAACTCGGTGTTGAGCATACGGATTATTTCTGCACTCTCATTGCTCACTATTGTCTTAAGTTTTTTATCCCAAAGAACCTGCCAAATAACATAAAGTGAAAGGAAGACCACTTGTTGAGTACACTGAAAGGCAAAAAAAACAAAAAAGTATAGTTCAATTGACAGAATACATACAGGCACCGTATATTTTTCCACATAGTTTGAGCTAGCCAGCTCATATAATTCCCTAATACTTTTGGCTCCATTCAAGTGATCAGGTTCAGCTCCAGGTTCTTCTGTACTAGAAGGGAAGACCCATCCAAAATGTTCATCGCTCTCCTTTGTCCTTTCCCATATTGGTTTGACAGCCTATCAGATGCAATTGCTCAATTGTTATTATATATTTTCCTAAGATAAACATGCCTAGGTATATAGAGAGTCACCGTGTAACTGATGGCCTTGTCAAGTCCTTTGAGCTTCACAAATGAAAGACATCTTGATGCCCATGGACATGCATATGATATATACAGGTGATACCTTCCAGATTCTGCAGGAAATTGAGAGGTCTTGTCTTTTGAAATAAAATTGCGGAAAGTTGATGGTGTGCGATTGAATGCACCAGATTCTGTCATCTCATCTAATGCTGATCGAACCATCTTAAGAATGTAATGAAAGACAAAATATGGTTAAACGATAAGTGGAAGAATCTCGAAGAATAAAAACCTCATTCAATATACAAAATTTGTAAAGAAAGTGAGATGAGAGAAAATATTGACATGTACATAATCCAGAAGTTGATAGGAAGGCATTATAGGAATTGTGAAGAGAAAATATTGACATGTACATTATCCAGGAGTTACTGGTGCTGTCAAACCTTGATATAAATGTAAAACATAGCCCTAACTTCGACAAGGTTGCTTCGTATTAGTAACTTACATCCCAGCCATCAAAACCCAACTAATACAGAATGTGGTGTGTCAGTATGCCCTCAGCATCACAATACACACTATCTTAATAGACAGTTGCAAGATGCTGAGACGAGGCCCAGCACTCAAAACATTCTGATGAATAAGAAGAAGCAAATAATAGAGGTTCACATTACAATCTACTGCATCTGTATTTCAAGAGTTCTAAGCTTGCAATTTAGTGTTATTCAGTAGCTTTCTATTGTTAAGTTGTAAAAACATTGAGTTTAACTTTTAGATGGCTTTTGGGTGGTAAAGTCTTGTCTGGACATAAGACAACCCAAGTTACATATGAATTTGAAACACTAAAAAACAGAAAAAATCTATTTTTATTAGTCAGCGCATACAGATAAATAAATAGAACACATTTTGGTTATGTATACTTCTCGCACTTGATCCCTGTTTATTCCAATTATTGTATAGTGTTGAAAAACAGGGCTCCATACTACAGACTTCCACCAAATGGAACCTTGTTTCCATCACTTTATCACATTCCTTTCTTCATGGGTCATTGTTACATACTTATTAACTGACAATGTCATTATTTCAAATTAATGAGTTACATGTCTGAAATACAATTAAATATTTTCTGTCTATTGCAGCTAGTAAATGCCAAACAGAAAAACTAAATGAAATCTGTAGTAAATTGTTTTTTAGAAGTTAGACAATTCTGCATCACTTTTTTTGTAACAGAATAGTGAACAAATTCTTATCTCATCATTCTCTCTCTTAAATCAGCAGGTTTATAATTTGCTGAATTTTAGGACAAAACCAGAATAGTAACAAATGTAACCAATAGTCTCAAATAGCGCATGACATTATAAGTACAGTGGGCATAAATACGTCATTATGAATAACCTAGAGCTAAAACACAGATATCTGATACTGAGATGCTGCAGCATTGTGCTGTTTCTACCATTGGAATTTTGAAAGATGACTCGGGATAGTAGCAATACTCAATAGATACTAGGTGTAAGCAAAGAATTCTAAACCATTTTAAGGCATCAAATCTAACTCATTTTTTTAGGGGTCTTTGTTTCCATTCTAGGTGTGCATATAAAACATAGAATAACTGCACTACTGAAAGTAAATTTCTTGTTTCTAATCTTTCCTTAAGCCAATTGGATTTGTTATAAGGAACAATTTTGCATGATGATTGGTCTTGATTAAATAGGTCAGGGCACATCAGAAATTTAGTTGCTTAGTCTCGTTTTCTTGAACCCTCCCCTTCCTGTTCCAGCTTTTGCCCTTTTCAAACGAGCTTGTTCAAATGATCCCACTTGAAAATTCTTCTACTCGAATCCATCAGCTATTTGCTCATCATCTCCTTCTTCCACGAATTCCAAAATCAAGAAGACCCCTATCACTCTATACGAGTAATCAACATGGGCCATCTGCCACAACGATTACATATGCCTCGACAACTACCCTAAATACCAACTTTCTATACGAATGATATGAAGGTCGTCTACAAATCAAGATCCACAGAAGATGAGAAAACAGTAACCTACACATGTTAGTTCCAGTGGGAGATTAGTAAGCAAGTAACGCTACTAAATTGGCAGGACGCAATTACTCATACAAGCGGAAAAGATGGGATCTAAATCGCACCTTGGAGGAGAACGATCGGGTGACAATGAAGCGAGAACAAGACGAGATCATTCAAAGCCCTCGGACGCTCTCATAAATCCGTGAAAGAGGAGAAGTACAAGAAACCAACCTACCCTTTCCACTGCTGGAGCGAGGGCGGCGACGGGAATTTGCGTGACACGTGGCGGTCCCGAGCTCCGTCGCCGCCAGGCTGACGACAGGCGGTCGGTGATTCAACTGCCCCACGGAAAGCGGATCCAAATCCTCCACAATTCTTACCCGTTATGATGAACCCTCCGCTATCCTCTATATCCGTGCCCAGCTGGTCACATCCGCTGTCTTGGTTGAGGCAGGGAGCAGTTTTATAAGCCATCCGTAATCCGTGTCACGAATAAGATGCGTGGCGTCAATCGTCATCTTATCGTTAAGTGCTTCGAACCGTGATCCCTGTTCTCGCCTCATCCCGTCGAAACAAATCCCGGAGCTACTCGCAACGCGAGTTAAGTTACGGCTTCAATTGCAACCGTTGATGTGCCCGGCAAATGGGACGTGATAAGGTCCGTGGGCTTCTACGTGTGAGCCGCGACTTAGGTTTGCAAGTTAGGTCCTGTCTTCACTCGTAGCGTTCGATGCTCCTTGATCGCGTTTTGCCGCAGATAAGGAGGGGCGTTCCGAATCCCCCGCCATCGTCTCCGCCTTCCAGCCGTCAAGGCGGGCAGCTCATGGAAGCTCCCTCTTCCCAGTGGCCGGACCAACTCCAAGGTAAGCAGTGCGTCCCACTCTCTGCGGTTGCGCAGTCTCTCCCGCTGGCTAGGGCACAGTTCGGTATTCCTATTCTCTGTTGTTAATTGGCCCTCGATACTCCTACCGTTTCATTTGTTGTAATCTAGAGTCAGTATGCTAAATCGAACAGTGAATGATGAGAATTTCATCATCTTATTCAGAAGAATCTTTAACATTATCTACCAAAATTGAGGCACCAATTACTCGTGGACTAAGCATTATTTGGCTCAATAAACTGATTTTTAGGGGTATCTTAATGTCGAACATTTTAAATATGTTCAGGCTTCATGGCAAGTAAAACTTGTTTGTTTACTAGTTCAGATAGGCAGACCTATAGATGTTGTGATCAATTTGACTGTAGATCATGAGTTTTGTAATAATGTTATCATCGATGCAGACTTCATTGTGTATGATCTTGAAAACTACTAAAATAAACATGTTTCTCCTAATTACATACAAGTTCATCAACAAAATTGAGATTGAATGGCAATGATCACGGATAGTGGAGTAAAGAAAATCGAGTGGCTCATCGACTCCCTATTCTTTGTTTGGAGGAGATAAAAACTTCTTGAAGAAAAGTTCCTAGTCCATATTGTATAAAGCTTTTGCCGAAAGCATGTAGCCCTTGAGCATTTACAAAAATTTCATGGATAATATTATCCAAGGTCTGCCACTGAACATAGAAATATATGCACTGATATCATGATAGACCCACTTTAAAACAAGCTGTTTAAGTCCTCAAGGAATAATGTCGGTGACAGACATTTCCTCGACTTGTATGTTTGCAGTCTTATCTCATATCCTTATACATGGTTTGTAAGTTTAGGCATTCTAAACCTACTCTATTGAATATCATTTCCAGAGCCAGTTAATGTCAATCGGATGAGCGATGAGTAATCGAAAAAGTGACTCGCCAAGTAACAGTATCGCAAAACTTATCAAAAGGTTACCAAGGGCCTTCACAGGGTCAATCTTTTTTTGTCGTGTCGCATTGTTGGGTTGTTATCTGTTATGCTTCTAAAGGTCTGACCATTTAAAGTATCCATTATATGGTATCTGCTATGTGGTATCTTACTCAACATGTCTGGCAATCAGAGAATACTGGAATACTAAAATGCCTGGATCTGCCACCATCTATATTGTCATACACCCTTATCTAAGTATTTCATTTTGAAGCTTGTCTGGCCAAATATGCTTTTTGATCTTTTGCTTCTTTAAAAAAAAACATGCTTTAAGAATCTCAATTGCGTCAAAGTATTTTCATCATTTTTGTTTCTCTATTTTCTAATGATGTTACTTTGTTGTGTTTCCTGATCATCCACAAAACTCAACAGCGGAACCAGTTGGCCGTCCTGCAATGAACCGATTGACAGCGATGTGAATTCCGAAGTGGACAGGTTAATCGTTTTCATGCCTGTGATGGAGGTTTTTCGAAGTCGTCTGTGATGCCCATTTTGGTATAATGGCTATGATGATTGGCCACCACTGCATCGATAGCTATGATGTCTTCCATCTCTCCTTTACAAACAGTCCAACTATTTAATAGCTGAAGTGGATGTATCTTTAGATTAATTGAAAGCATTGTTGTATGTTTGAAGACGAAGTATCAAACAGGATTAAAATTGTAGGAGGATCTGCTTGCACATTGCAAAATATATAAACCTTTTGGAAGAACTACCAGCTTGTACTAAATCTTCTCTAGCCTTCCTTTCTTGCCTAAATACTACAATAACATACATAATTGTATATTGATCTGTTATTCCTGTTTGAAGTTGTGTCATCTGGGGTTGTTTCAAAGGTAATTTTGACATTATAGAGTCTTTTATTCGGATATGTCTTCTTCGTGAAGTCTTGAATTGGATACCTGTATTTTTTTTGTTTTTCTCACAAAACTACGCTATACAAACCACTGAGCTCTTGAGAACATCCACAAAAAAAAAAAAAAAAACAAACAAAGAAATTTTTCCAAAAAAAAATGCACAACATTTTTGTAGACGGATGTGTTTCTTTACACGAATGTATAAACTTTGATAGTGTTCATTGACACAGTATTTGAGGGATACTGTAGAGAAAATTATATCTCAACATCTAAATTGGAGATATAGTAAAAAATAGAAAATAAATAAAATATTAGATTGCTACTCTGCCAAGATGATGCTTGCACCATTTTTTATTGGACCAGAACAAGAGCACGTCATCCGATTCAAGATTTCTAGTTGCATCTGGAAGCTTCGCCCATCGGCTGCGAAAGCAAGTGTGTGGTAGCAAACCTCGGAGACACTGCGACCATCGAAATCGACACTAAGATCCAACGAGTGCGTATCTCACACTAAATTGTGGACGATAGAATGCCAGATACTGGAAGTCATCCACCACCTAAAACTTCAGTAGCCAATCAATACCAAGATAAAGATTTCCCTGGATAAGGACTCCCATCCCCTCTTCTGCTATTAAACCCGCCTGCACAGCCATCACCTCTCACAGCAGGCACTCGTCCAAGGCTTTTCCATCTACTTCACCACCCTCTCCCTGATCCAACCATGGCTACCACAATGGCCCTCTCCTCCCCCTCCCTCGCTGGCAAGGCCGTCAAGCTCGCTCCCTCGGCCTCCGACATCCTCGGCGAGGGCCGCATCACCATGCGCAAGAGTGCCGCCAGGTCCAAGCCTGTCGCCTCCGGCAGCCCCTGGTACGGCCCCGACCGCGTCAAGTACCTCGGTCCCTTCTCCGGCGAACCCCCCTCCTACCTGACCGGTGAGTTCCCTGGCGACTACGGCTGGGACACCGCCGGCCTCTCTGCCGACCCCGAGACCTTCGCCAAGAACCGGGAGCTGGAGGTCATCCACTGCCGCTGGGCCATGCTGGGCGCCCTCGGCTGCGTCTTCCCGGAGCTCCTCGCCCGCAACGGCGTCAAGTTCGGCGAGGCTGTCTGGTTCAAGGCCGGCGCGCAGATCTTTAGTGAGGGCGGCTTGGACTACCTCGGCAACCCCAGCCTGATCCACGCCCAGAGCATCCTGGCCATCTGGGCCTGCCAGGTCATCCTGATGGGCGCCGTCGAGGGCTACCGTATCGCCGGTGGCCCGCTCGGCGAGGTGACCGACCCCCTCTACCCCGGCGGCAGCTTTGACCCCCTCGGCCTCGCCGACGACCCGGAGGCGTTCGCGGAGCTCAAGGTGAAGGAGATCAAGAACGGCAGGCTGGCTATGTTCTCCATGTTCGGGTTCTTCGTGCAGGCCATCGTCACAGGGAAGGGGCCGCTGGAGAACCTGGCGGACCACCTGGCGGATCCGGTGAACAACAACGCTTGGGCCTACGCCACCAACTTTGTCCCCGGGAAGTGAGAGGACGTGCATGCTTCAGCTCCCTGTATCATTTCTCATCGAGTCTCCTTTGTGCTCTCATGAACGTATCTGTAAATTAATCTGATGCTTTGTGTTTTCTCGTCTTACCAAATGCTCAAAGTTTATCGATCTCATCTTTTGCTCGGATATACCAATATAAATTATATATATATATATATATATATGTGTGTGTGTGTGTGTGTGTGTGTTTGTTGTGTGTTCTTCGTCTCGTCCAAAGGGTCAACACAACGGGGTTCGGGCCACGAGTGTAAGAGGGGCCTAACACAGTGTCGTCCGAGGATGACGCATGCGGATGCTCGGCTCGGGTTGTTATTTCGGTGCGAGTCTTCCTTCTGATCTTGTGGAGCAAAGAAAGACCTTCGCTCGGGTGGTGGGTTCCCGGGGACGTCACTCCGACGATTAAGTTAGTGTAGTTTCGAAGGGTGAAGTTTGGCATCTCACTCACAGAAGTTGTAGCTTCTTTTTTTTTTTTAGATTTAACTGGAGAAAAGCACCCACCCCCCCCCACCCCCGTGCTCCCCCTGGGGTGCCTCTTTTATACCTATACATCATCGACTGATCATGTCTCGACCTTATGATACTTTTGGTATTCTCTACCAGCCTGTTTAATGTTGAAGGCACCACCGGTGGTTATTTGTGCTACCAGTTGTGTGTTGCTTCTACTATGCTATCGTGTGATGTCCTTAGTTCTTATGAGACTTGATGGCGATTGTGCAATGTCCGAAGCTGTCAAATCTTGGGTTTATCCGCTCGTTTATGACACGTTGCTTGTGTGTGTCAGAGTGCGGGTTTGGGAGCTTAGACAGTCGGCCTCGTACTTCCATGTCGGTTTATCTTTGGCCACGTCGTTAGATTTGGGAAGGGGACCATTATTATCCCTATCATTTCTCCCCCCGAGGGAGGAGGCTTCCTCGAGACTTTATGAAGGCGATGGGAAGGGTCCTTCGGGGTTGACATAACAGAATAATCTGTATGTGTGCTCGAGGTCATGTCGTCTTGGCTAATCCAGCGTTGATGCGATCATTAGGCAACTATAGGGCCTCTCATAGGAAGCTTTTTCGGATGGGAGGTTTTTGTTAGGAAATCCCAGGGGCAACAAGATCTTAGACGAGGCTGAGAGCTTGTTTGTTAATTATTGGGACTAAAAGCTCAACGGGCACGGGACATAAAGTATCATGACGAGCAGTCTCGCTTTTAGGGGATGCACAGGACATAAAGTATCACGACGAGAATGGTCCAATGATCCGATACCGATCAATGTAGCAAAAAAACCATGAGCGGTAATCATCGTCTAGAAAACGGGGTTTATAGGTCCATGGACAAGATGTAAGGCATTACTATACTTCCAGAAGCAACATCGCATGCTTTGGTCATGGAATTAGGTAGTATTGTGGACTAAATGGAGTAAGAAGCCAACAATTATATGAGGCATTTCCTTTGTACCGTTTTCTTCCTCCCCTCCACATCTTGTTCTACCCATATTTGAATCTATATTGTTAAGTGGAAGCAAATGGATTGAAATGTTTTTTTTTTTTTGCTGGATTAAAATGTATCTTGATATTATTCTCTTAGATGCATTATAGTTGTATTCTAATTAAGCTGCCTTTGCTGCTTCCTTGTTCCCTTTATAGACAATTATTGTAAGCAAGCATTGTGATACTTGTACAGGCACTACAGAAAGAATCTCGATGCAATTCCAACATAGTTATGGTAGTGCAAGACATACTCGACAATTATATTTATGCATGACGTAGCGAACATGTAGAACTCATCTGGTTTTAACCTTTCATATATGGTGTAACCACACTTTGTGAAAGGTTACACCATATATGAAGGTATCATGAAGACTGTTCACCGCATTGATAGATAAATAAATATCGATCAATGCTTCCACAGATAGATTTCACTGCATTTTCCCCTTCAATAATTGTCCGACCACCGATGTGTGCTGGAGACAGCAACGTCGTCCACAAAGTACGTCACTCTCCGCTGTATGGAGGACGGTCGAGTTGGTGACCAATCAATATCGGTTGGTCGCCGCCGTTAACTCTTCTTGTCCTGGATTCCCTACGCCGGGCCATCAGATTCATGTGCCTCCGCCGCCAACTCCGTCGTCGAGCCACAGACGTAAGTAAGCCTCTTTTTTTTTTTTATCGTAAAGCCTATCATGCTGTCTTGTCGTATAGTTTCGAACGGGAGAAGCCTTCATTGAATACAGATTCCCAGACACATCGGTACTGCGTGAAATCAAAAGCCTTGTGGCGTTAACCGGAGTATCTTCGGCGTCTGCTTTGTGTATCAGTCAGTATCTTCCGATTTATTCCTCACTTGTTCTTTTCTCCCTCACCTCTTCTGGTACCCACTCATTCTCCTCCGCTTTTCCTTTCAGTAACTTTCTCGTATCTTTTTTTCTCTTCACATACAAATCTTCCTTGCGGCATGGCATGTCTGTGATGTGCAGGGCTTCAGCTTTGCATGATGAAGAAGATGGGCAGAGCATTCCCCGCCTGCCTCCTCCTCCTCCTCCTCCTCTCACTCCTCGTCTGTCTTCCGGGCTCCGCCGACGGCCTAGTCAGGATTGGGCTGAAGAAGAGGCCGCTGGACCGGAACGGCCGGCTCGCTGCGCGGCTGTCTCACCCGGAGGAGCTCGGTGTCCTGGCCGCCCGTAAGTATGGCCCCCTCCTCCGCCACGGTCTCGGTCTTGAGCACGGCCCGGACGGACCGGCGGAGCCGGACGACGGCAACATTGTCGCCCTCAACAACTACATGAACGCTCAGTACTTCGGGGAGATTGGGATCGGTTCTCCGCCGCAGAACTTCACGGTGGTCTTCGACACCGGGAGCTCCAATTTGTGGGTTCCGTCCTCCAAATGCTACTTCTCGGTGAGCCGACTCCCAACACTGAATTGATTTGAAGCAGTCCTGAAGGGAGTAATTATGGTGGTTTTGGTTGCGCAGGTCGCCTGTTTCTTCCATACCAAATACAAGTCGAGCCGGTCGAGCACCTATCAGAAGAATGGTTCGTCTCTATTTTTTGTTTATCTATCCACTGGCAGGATCTTGATATCATAATGAACGTCATTTTTATTACAATGGTAGTTGGAACAAATAGCCATCACAATTATTTGGTAATCAATTCCACGAAACATATAATTCCTTATAAAAATGAATTATCTATTACTTCTGAAACCCCACATGTAATCTTTGTTGACATGGCTTACCATTTATTTAAATGGTTCTTGCAACAAATAGCCATCGCAATTACCTGGGATCTGATTCCACTATAGCTGACTTCCTTGTAAGATTTAAGTTTCAATAACTCCAGAGGCTCCTGCATAATGCTTCTGAGTAGCTGACTTGTTTGTTTGTTTGCTGTGTGGACATCACACTCTTTGTTCTTAAAGGTCAGGTCTAAGCAAACCAATTATTATTTATTTTTAGTAAACAGAACTTTGAATAGTATTATTTTTCATTCAACAGCTAACCCACAAGTTTTCATATCTGTGAGATCCATTTCGATATGTTCTATAAAAACAGTGTTTTTTTACTTATATTTGATGACTTTGACTTTAAAAGACCATATCTTTGTGACTCGCAATCTTTACCTTTTAATTTTACATCACTGCTGGCCACTCATATAGGTTAGTCTGCATTAAGCAAAGTAAAGAACAGAAGCATGCAAGTACAAGATAAATATTTTTCATTGCTTTATACATTCAGGTGCGCTCGAACTATAAAATTTTCTGTGTTTCTGTGCTTCTCTGTAGATGACTATCATTTTATCTGATCTATTATTATCCTTAATTGCATAATCAGTACTAGTACTTCCACTTTTACTATTTGATGCATACTTTGAATATACTAGAAAGTAGAAACCATATTTTGATCTGAAGGTGCCTTTTTTCTATATCATGATCAACTACCTATTCAATTTAGCAATGATTTGAATTGTAAGAAGTTCAAGAACATTGTTGTCCAAAAATAATTTTAAGAAAATATTGAGTTATTTATGTATAGATTCTGCCATCTCTTCACATGGTTATAACTTCGTTTAGGCTTTTAATCCACCTATGCCTTATGGACTTCTAGATTTTCTTATAAGGTTATATCTTGACTCATCAACATAATTGTAGGCTTTTTTCTCGTGGCTGCATATCAGCATACACTAACATTTCAGTTTGTGCTTGGATTGACCATCTTAATTGGTCATAATTGTTCCTACTCGGTCATCATCTTGGATACACATAGCTGTCATCAGATATGTATGTGGTCAGCTGTGTCCTGGAAGTTCTTGCCACTGAACTCTTTGCCTAGCACATTGCACCCATGTTCAGTAAGAGTCTGGTAGATTCTTGAATGATGATTTCCTCTATAATTATGTTACTTTATAAATTTGTGTTTTCTTTGAGATACAATATTACTAATTGCAAGAATCTATAAATTTATTGCCTTTTTCCTGAATGTTGATTGAACAACTTATTTTTTTGGAGGACACTTCAAACTAATTCTTTTTATCTTCTTTTCAGGTAAATCTGCAAATATTCACTATGGGACCGGATCAATATCAGGTTTCTTTAGTCAAGATCATGTCACAATTGGTGACATTGTTATCAAGGATCAGGTCTGGAGCCTATGGAATTTCAATCCCAGTCAATCAAGCAATTTTTGCCTTCATAGTTTCTTAAACCCATCGCATGGCCTTGTTGCCAACAATTAGATTTGGAGCTCCATAAGATTTCGATCCGATGCATTATACCCCGTATAGTTTTGGAAGGTTCTACCTTGTGCAATGGATTGTACAAACTCACAGTGCTGCTATTTCAGGCCTTCATTGAAGCCACGAGGGAGCCAAGCATTACCTTTTTGGTGGCAAAATTTGATGGAATACTTGGGCTTGGATTTGAAGAAATCTCAGTTGGCAATGCAGTGCCTATATGGTATGCAGTGCATATTGAGTAATAATGCTTGTGATTATCGTAATATGATGGTATTTCTCCTTTGTTTCTTTGTTTGTTCCTTTCTTCTTATTTTTTAACAAGAGATTCCGAAGGCTATTTCTTTATGTTATAGCTTCTACTTAGTTGGGTTCTTTCCTATCAGCTTAGGTGTTTAGGACAAATGGTAACCAAATCACTGTTTTCACGGCTCTCCTATTTATCCCTATTTATTTAATGTTTCATAGTGTGTTTTCCCATATACGGGTCTTCGGAAAGCCCATAGACATTTGGCCCATATTTTTATCTTGCACTTGAGTCCATGTGTCAGCTCAAGCGCATTGGCCCAAATCGGACTAACATGTGAGGGTTATCTTACTTAATTGCTCCTTGTGCATTTGATGATAATGGCCAAACTGTCTATAAACATTAGTTGCTGCAGATATATGAAAGTAAAGAAGAGCTGGAGGGATCCACCATCATTACATTTTTATCCAATGGCAGAAAAGACCCTACAGGGTCAAGAACCAATAACCATTATTATCATGCAAAGTTAATATTTCATATGCTGGGCTATGGCTAAAAACAATCAAGAAATAGTGTTCATGGTCCAGATGGTCTTAAAATGAGGGTCTCTATTGAAAAGACAGAAAACTAATTAAAATATTGGTTTTTCAAGGCTTGGTAACATATTGGCAATTTGTTAAGCTTTAGCTGCTTTATCATACAGCTTTCTCTCTGGCTCCAGAAAAGGGAGTTAATGATTTTAGTTTCTTATTTGAAGACATGTATCTGCTTTTATTATCTTTTTCTTGTGACTAACTCAGCTACAACAGCTGTTTTTTCTGCACCATCGACTAAACTCAACATGCATATAGGCAGCAAGTTATTTTATGTTTAGATGCTATAAAGGGTATAAATCAACCAAATGGATTGGCTCATCAATTTCCAACTAGTTATGAATAGGTTGGCTGAAAATATATAAAAGATGTGCTCACAAATACACATATACTATGGGTGGTATTCTCATATAGGATGAACGTAGGGACCATCAATTTAATGCTGTTTTATACACACACTTTAAGAATTCTATATTCCGTATTTTCTGTTGTGTATTATCTATTTGTATGTGTAAATGCATGAGTGGGAGCATGAATAGATGTATTATATTACATAGTGACTCTAAAATCAGTTCTTTCGAAACAAAGCAGAGGTTTACTGAAGGCATGAAAAAACAGTTTCTGATCAAATTTATCACGGTCTGATGAGAACAACTTGGAGAAAAATGCTCCTTTCATGAGAGACCACAAAGAGAAACGGATCCTTAATTAGTAGTCTTGTGCAAATTTCCTAATCATTGCCTATTCGGGCTATTTTATGCCACGGTTACGCTATGTGACCAGTTTTTCCTCAACAGGGATTGCCAACAACATACCAAAACTCATCATGGCATAAATATTAAAACCTTATTATGATTTTTTATTTTCATGTAATCAAGAAGGAGCTTTGTCAAAACTATCAAACACCTCTAGATTTAATGCTTATGCTATTTTTTGTAATGTTTACAATAGGCGTCATATTCCTTTTCATCATGATTCTAGTGCAAAAAAGGAAATGTCAATGGAACTTTGAAATAAATTAATTTTAGCTTCTTTTATTTGACAGGTACAACATGGTCAATCAAAGTCTTGTTAAAGAACCTATATTCTCTTTCTGGTTCAACCGGAATGCAAATGAAGGGGAGGGAGGTGAAATTGTTTTTGGAGGGACTGACCGAGAGCATTACAAAGGCGAACACATTTACGTTCCCGTAACTAAGAAAGGCTATTGGCAGGTTGATTAAGTATTTTTATTTGAGTATATAAGTTTTAATCTTTTTTTTTTTCTGTTTATGCAATTATTAGTTTTCTTTTGCAGTTTGACATGGAAGATGTCCTTGTTGGTGGTCAAACAACTGGTAGCGCATACAAGTTCTTTAAATCTTTTTTTTTTTAAAACAAAATTTACTTTAGTGTAAATGAATCTTTCATTTTACGCTTTTTAAGCTTGGTACATATTTGATTTCAGGATTCTGTTCAGGAGGATGTGCAGCAATTGCAGACTCTGGAACTTCATTGATTGCTGGCCCAACAGTAAGTTTTGAAAAATTACATGTGAATATATGGCATGCCTCCCTTTATATCTATTATTATATTTTTAGTTTGCTCTGTATGCATTTTTTTTCACTTTTAGAGATCTATAGCCCAAAGTGTTTGAAATTCTATATACACATCTTTACAAGCTTGACATATCATTTTCATGCCAACATTTCATCGACAATGCTCTTTTTCCGTGTGATACTTCAAAAGTGACAATTTGCAAACAACTCTTTTTGAGGATGGACAAATGCAGTCGTCATTTTGCAGTGGCCTATGCGTAACTTTGATGCATAAACAATTAGTCTGGACCTTATTTACATTACTTGTTATTCAGCATAGCTACTTCCTAAAAGATCCTTGTTTGCTAGTAAATTCTATTATCGAATTCTTGGCGTCTTATGTATAAGAAACCAACAGAAACATATACTGTAGAATATGTATTCTGGCAGTGATTAGAATTAGAAAGTTTGACCAAAAATTTATATAGAGAAAGGTACTCATTTCCATTCTAGGAAATCTGGAAAAAAAATTAGGAAATAACCAACCTTTAAGCTTCTTATGAAATAGTTCAGCTAATGTACAAAATCATATTGATACCTTTTATTCTTCATAGTCTTGAAGCTACAATGTGAATGGCCGGTTTTGATTGCTCGTAGTGCCCTTACGGTTAACACCATAGTTTTTTTATATGTTATGTGCACAAACATGTACTTCCTGTGTACGAACGTCGTAATCCCTATATGCAAAACTGGTGTAAGCTAACAAAGATTTCTTTGCAGACTGTTATTGCAGAGGTAAACCAGAAAATTGGGGCGGATGGTGTTGTTAGCCAACAGTGCAAAGCAGTGGTTGCACAATATGGTGAAACCATTATGAACATGATATTAGAAAAGGTTATTACCATTATCCTCTAAGACAGAATTCTTTTGAAGGACTTCCATCGATGATTTTGTTAATTCTGTGGTTCCTGATATAGGAAGAACCAGCAAAGATTTGTTCTAAGATTGGTCTTTGTGCTTTCAATGGAACTCAAGGGATCAGGTTGGCATCAATAAAATGAGTCTTGTATTCTATATATGTAACTCTTTAAGAATATATTTCTTTTACTATACTATATATTTCTGTGCATGCAGTTTGGGCATCAAGAGTGTGGTAGACAACCAAGTTGAAAAATTAGATAGTGGTCTCAGCAATGGTATGTGTTCCTACTGTGAAATGGCAGTCATATGGATGCAGAATCAGCTGGCGCAGAACAAGTCACTAGAGCAGGTGTTGAACTACCTCGATGAGGTGAGGTTGCATCCGGAGGCACTTTTTATTTAGACTTGGATGTTGTCTGCATACATTATTTCTCCTACTTCATTGCAGTTATGCGAGCGAATACCAAGTCCCATGGGGGAATCAGCCGTCGACTGTAGCAGTCTCTCCTCCATGCCTGTGATAACTTTCAATATTGGTGGAAGGAACTTTGACCTCAGACCGGAGCAGGTAGGTAGCAATTAATTCATGACTCTTTTTTTTTTCTTTAGACTAATGAAGTACGACTACTCCTACCAAACCAAATCAGGCTCTTTTGGTTCATTTCACCTGCTACAATCCCCACTTGAAATGTTAGTTTTACTCTTGAACAATAATTCCTTTCGATCAAGCTTCAAACTGTTCTTTTGAATAAACTGATGACCTGTTCATCATCTCTAAATTTTTTTTTTTTTGGCTGATATGCTTGTTACAGTACATACTTAAAGTGGGCAGTGGAGGATCCGAGCAGTGCATCAGTGGGTTTACAGCTCTGGATGTACCCCAAGGTCCACTTTGGTACGTCACCATCTCCATATGCTTCTACAATACACTCACTCCCTGGTTGAAAGCTGCAGTGTCCGCCTCTGACGTATGTGATCCCTCCATGGCTGGCCGCAGGGTACTCGGCGATGTTTTCATGGGGGCGTACCACACCGTGTTCGACTACGGCAATCTTAGGGTTGGATTCGCGGAAGCAGCTTAAAGATGGTTTAATATATGTATGCACCGTATGACATGTATGGGTATGTATGTGAGTGACATATATATATATATGATATGACATCTAGTGAGGATCCTATGCCATTATCCTTCAGGCAGAAGGGATGACATCATAAGGTGGCCCCACTTGTATAAAAGATGATGTGGATATGATCCACCAAGCTTATCCTTCCCTTCCACTCTCCACCGCATGCTTAATTAAGCTTTGCCTCCCACGACACGTAAACCCCGTGGCGAAGCTGCGGTCATCGGGCGACAAGATGGTTTGCTACGGCAAAGGCTTATTGAGGCTTTTTAACTGTTTGCATTCGTGCATGCAATGGATGAGCGAGAGGGGGGGAGGTGTCACGGTCATGCACCTAAAGCTGGTCTTCTTCTTGGAAGTCATGAAGAAAGAGGAGGAGTTGGTGCTTTGCACTTTGTTTTATTAGAATGCCTGTTCGTGATTAGATAGATAGATAGATAGATAGTACTTAACACCTAATCCGATCGATCGGGATTCCAGATTAATACACCCACCACCCGTGTAGATTCTGCTCGTGTGATTTAGGTGGACGCGATGGCTTTTGGCTTCGTGTGATTTATTTTATTTCATTGGACAAAGACAAGTGACTAAGAAAAGATTGGATCCTACAAGCTTGCAATCAATGGTCATTTTATTTAAGTAAAATCTTTTAAAATTTATCGGATAAATTGGATTTGGTACGGTAGGTTAGTTGGAGAGTTTGTGTGACTCGAATCATAATAATATTGTTTGTGTGAATTGAATCTTACGTAATCTTAGCGTCATAAAGTAATGGACTATTTATTTCCTTCCCAAAAAATCATAAAAGAAGAGTCTTCTTATTGTAATATCAAGAGCTTATCTTCTAATGACTAAAATATATTTATATCGTAAAAAGATGGATTATATTCTTCAGAAATAAAATAAAAATATAAAAAAATAACCTTATCGTGATGCCAATGCTTAACTACTAGCGACTAAAATATTGTTTGGGAAAACACACTCGACAAAAGAAAGCCTGGGGATTCACGGTTGGAGAACAAGAATGGAAACCAGCTGCAAGTCTAAAGCCAGTAGAAGACGGCACCGCATGCAGTGACCGGCAACCTACTTCATTGGGCCATCAAATCACATTTTTGTAAGCTGAAACCTTCTCCCTCGTGTCTCTTGAAGTCACCGCCGTACGAAGAAGAACAATTAATATGACGAGAGAGAGGCAGTGATTTCCAAATATTCAACGTGGAGATCGGGTAGAGAAATCTGCTCCATTCCAAGCCCAATAGTACGAAGAACAACGAACGCTCTTTTTGATGCTTTGCCAGCTTCCATGAAAAGAGACTAGCGATGGAATCTGTAGCAGGAATTAATGGCGAGAAGAAGATGGTGAGGGCTGCTGACGAAAGCGAGCCTTTAAGCCAAGGTCAGCCAACACCCGTCTCATCACGTTAACTCGGTTGTTCCCATGGTTGGAAATGCTCACTGCACATCATAGAAAACTCCACACAAGAAACGAATGAGACGAACGCGAAGAGAAGAGAGAGAGAGAGAGAGAGAGACTTCAGATAATTGACCTAATGAGTCAGATCGATCCACCAAACGTGCAATTTGCATCGTTAAGGGACGCATTTTTCTACGTGGTTTCTTGGAAGGTCGTGTATTCACGTGGTCTTAGCATTATAATATATCGGTCAATTCTTATACGTATATATAGTGTGTGTGTAATATATATATACTATTTCTTTGAAGCTTCTTCCCTGCAGGCTCTTACAACACACACCTTGTGGTACTTTCCTTCTTGTAGTATATTGCTGAAATCAAATCTTTGTTTCTTGTACCACAGAAACAGACGCCGAGGTCGTCATATAACAAGAGGTGGAGTTCTCAGGGAATTCATATCTCAAAAGTCTTCAGATGTAGACGGTGCTGCTTCTTCTCATTTCTCACTGCAAGTTGAGAGGCGCAAAGACTGGTCCAACATATCAGCGCAACCATGAGTTTTGCTGACGGAAACAGACCGAGAAACCATCTCGTATTCACACGCATATCCTGATCTAATGGAACGAAGGCAAGACCTTCGAGTTTAGGGGTCTTCTTTGTCCAACGCCGTCGTTGAAGTTGCAGAAAAGGCCACCGCAGCTGCTCTCATTTTCTCGTTGGTTTCTGCGACCCACTAAGAGTTGTGTTTCACGTTCGAACCGTGAAAGCTTCTTGGTAATCGATGTGGGAGCTTTTTAGCCGCGTAGGAGATCTGATGGAACCATTGCGCTCTCCTTCTCTCTCTCTCTCTCTCTCTCTTAGCGCGTAGGAGATCTGATGGAACCATTGCGCTCTCTCTCTCTCTCTCTCTCTCTCTCTCTCTCTGCAGTCTAAGGAGTCCATATCAAGACGAATTGACCACAGTCGGCACCGCAGGTGTTTGTTGAAAGAGGATTATATTATGAACATATTTGGAAGGTGAAGATGCATTGGATGCATAATGCACAACGTGCTCCAATTGCGTTAATTATGTTGTTGGATTTAGAATATGCCATCTATCGAAGACCTTGATCAAATAAACCATATACTAGTCTTTTGTTTGTAATTGGTGTTTATATGTTTTGATTCTTTTCGGTACAATGTTACGTCAAAATCTAGTTGCCTATTTGAAATCAGTAATACACAAAAAGTTAGTAATCATTGTACGAGTGGTTCAACGAAGAATACAATACAAACGAGAAAAGCTAATTGTCAAAGTCGCACTTCCCCTATTTGAAATCTTGTGTATACCATCGCACGCCATTCCGACTTCTTCTGTGGGAACGGCGACGCACGTAAGTTGCCGTTTCCGTATCGTCGTCCTCAGCGACAAATGCATTGCTTTTGGGAAGATGCATGAAACGGTCCTCTGCCTCCGACGACCACATGATCACCAGACCCCCCCCTTCACCGATGGTTGGAGCGAGCACCCAAGTCTCGGACGCTTGATTACTAACCCCTCACTCCAAACCTTGGACATTCGCTTCACTTTCTCCGTGGTCCATTAGAGTTTCGATCAGGAGAGCGGAGCAGCTGGCTCAAGAGGACCTTTGATCGAGGGACAAATTTGTCGTCGACTGACTTTTCATCCTCAGGGCAGTTTGCTAGTTGATTCCATGCACGACGGCAGCTAATTAGGGTCGAAGAAGGAAAGGCGGGGGCCTCTGGTGTGTCCCTGCCAGTCAACGAAGCGATGGAGGTCGTCGTCGTCGTGTCAGGTGAGGAGCGTCAAAGAATCCAAGGCCAAGGCAGAGCAAATTGAGCTGTTTGGCTTCGCAACCTACGCCCCCCGGGAATGTCTTCACTTGCTTTTTGAATGACTCCAGAAAAGCTATCACCTCTTTCGAGTCCAAACGTCACAACTGGCTGGTACAAAAAGTCACAGGTTGCTTCACATCGAGGGGGACGGACGATGGGCAGATTCAACAGACCACCTAAGCACCCCTATCTCGTGGTAATAGCACTTGCGTTCGAGATGGTGATGACGACGTTCTTCCGTGTGGAGGAGTAGTTCTTACTGTTCACGTAGTGTCCTTTCCGTGTGCTTTTCTCCCTCTTCCTCTCTCTTCTCTCTCTCTCTCTCCCCGTAAGGGTCAAAGCTTTAAAGAACGGGGAGATACGACCGCTGCAAACGATGAGCGGCGGTGGCCGCGCCGCCGCAGCTGTTGTGCTGGGTTCCACGACGCAACCCACGTGGTCGCCTGTGAGTGGGTCAAACAAGTGGAGCTGCCGCTCTTTTCCGATTCAGCTCCGCCGGGGGAGGGGTGGACATGGGAGCACGGCATCCCCTTCGCGAAGCATGCATGCTTTGGAGGATGGTGCCCACATTCTTCGTGAGGGTGAAGTCGGTGTTTGCCGTCTGGGTGAGATGCCGTAGATAACGAAGGGTGGGCCCAGTCAAAGGAGTTGACCTGTTCTTCAAGTAATCTCGCGCTCGGCTCGCTTTCAGTCTCACGTGGAATCCGCCAGCCCAATCGGAGGTGGTGAGACGCGATGCGGTCGCATTGAAGCGGTCACATCGAAGCGGTCGCGTCGTCCCTGGAAACCTCTCGGAATCCTCCTCCACTGACGCACGACCTGATGTCATCGTTACTCGTCCCCAAGTCCTCTCCCCTGCCTTTTTATTGCCCTCCCCATCTCAGCGATTAAAGACTTCAGGCCTCTTACCCTCCTCCTCCTCCTCCTCCTTCACCTTCATCTTTCATTCAATCCAGCTCCGATCGTTTGACGATACGTAGTTATATGGATAAAACCGGTGGTACAGGAGTGCTCACCTTGGACACATCGGCTTCTCCTTTCCTCGCTTCTTCTCTGAGCAACGGCGGCGGTGCACTCAAGCGAAAGCAGCCCATGGACTCCAGCGGCCGCCCTATGGTCAGCACCGGCATCGAGTTCCCGTTCTGCCTGAACCCCCGCAGAGATGTCCCGACGATTCTGGTGGCGAAAGATGAGATGAGCAACGACGACCGCGTTGCTGTGGGTGAGCTGGATTTCTTCTCGGGTGAGAAGAAGAACCCAAGAAGCCTGGTGGAGACAGAGCTGGATCTCAAGGTGCCGAGTCTTGGTAGTATCAAGAAGGAAGATCTCACCATTCAGGTTAGTGATCACAGGACCCGTAATTCTTTACATTACTTCGTCGGAAAAAGATTCTTAGATGATATGACGTTGATTCTTCTTCATGTATTCAGACTGGATTGCACCTGCAAACACCCAACACGGCCAGTGATCGGTCGACGGTGGACGACGGGTTGTCGAAGAATGAGGATGATAAAGAAGGCATGAATGAGGTTAGAGGTTTTACTTGACTGAAGGATCATCCAATTTCTAATCATCCAGAGCTAATAGTTCTGGATTTGCTTGACTCAGTTGGCAGCCATGCAAGCGGAGGTGGCACGCATGAAGGAAGAGAACCAGAGGCTGAGAGCAGTTCTCGGCCAAGTGACGACCAGCTACAACTCCCTGCATATGCATCTCACCACACTGATGCAGCAGCGGAACCAACGAGAGACCGAAACCCCGCAAGCGCATGAGGTAAGATGGATCGTATACCCAATTCCAATATATTAGAGCAATCGAGCCAATCAGCTGATTCAAATCCAGGCTGCGGTGGAAGAAAAGATTGGTGCCAAAGATCGCGACCATGGAGGAGTGCTTGTCCCGAGGCAGTTCATGGATCTCGGCCCAGCAGCCGACGACGAAGAGACGTCGAACTCGTCGACGGCAAGCCCTGATCGATCCGCCTCGCCACCGGGAAACGCCGAAGCAGGATCGGCGGAACAGAGCTGGAACCCCCATAAGGCGCTCAAATTGAACCCCACAAAGCCTGCCGACCAAGCCCACGAAGCCACCATGAGGAAAGCTCGTGTCTCTGTTCGAGCTCGTTCGGAAGCGCCCATGGTAGGCTGGCGACCCTTACTTAATTCGATGTCTACCTGCGACGACGATGCACCAATCTGTTGAGTACATAATACTCTGAATTCCTTGCAGATTACTGATGGATGTCAATGGAGGAAGTATGGGCAGAAGATGGCGAAGGGAAACCCGTGCCCGAGAGCTTATTACCGGTGCACCATGGCAGCCGGTTGTCCCGTCCGCAAGCAAGTAAGCGCGCGCATCTCCTCGTACCGCTGTTAGCATGAACACTAAGCACATAACTCTCCCTGATGCACTGCATTCTCCGATTAGGTTCAACGGTGTGCCGATGATCGTTCGATACTGATAACAACATACGAGGGCACTCACAATCATCCGCTCCCACCGGCCGCGATGGCCATGGCGTCGACCACCTCTGCCGCAGCGTCGATGCTCCTCTCTGGGTCGATGTCGAGCACCGACGGACTGATGAACTCGAACTTCTTGGCAAGAACCATCTTGCCGTGCTCGTCGAACATGGCCACCATCTCCGCGTCTGCTCCGTTCCCAACCGTCACGTTGGATCTCACCCAGAACCCGACGAACCCTTTGCAGTACCAAAGGCCACCTGCCGGCCCGTTCCACGTTCCTTACCCCGGCGCCGCTCCGGCCTTCAGTGCGCTTTCTCAGCCCCCGTCCCTACCGCAGGCCTTCGGCCAGACGCCACTCACGACGTTCTCAGGGCTTCAAATGTCGCCGGAGATGGACACCGCCCAGTTCTCTCACCCAAAGGCGCAGCAAGTCATGCCACCCTCGATGGCGGAAACGGTGAACGCAGCGACCGCTGCCATAACTGCCGACCCGAACTTCACGGCCGCGCTGGCTGCCGCCATCAAGTCCATCATCGGCGGCAATCATCCGACTGTCAACGGCAGCAATCTTATCATCAACAACAACAACAACAACAACAACATTATTCCCGACAAATCTTGCAGCTAGCCCTGCAATTGCAATTTTCCGGCTACAGTCGCATGCTGTTGAACATACGTCGCTCCTTCCCTTTTTCCCTTCATGATCGTTCTTTTACATGATTCATTTGTTCGACGGAAAGCTAGAAGACCATGTAAAATCATACATGTTATTTTGGGCGGTGCAAGAGAAAACAGAAAACTGCATTAATTCTCCTTCTTTCCCCTGTTTCTTCTTCTTTCTCGAGTGTGGTTGGCAATTTACCAAAAGTGAGGTGTCCGGGGGTTGGTGCAATCCTCCGACCCCGTCTTTCTCGCTTTCCTCTTCGTGTGGGGCTCTTCGTCGGCGGGTCAAGGATTGCGTCCATGCACGTGAAGTAAAACCAGGCGACAGAAGAAGAAGAAGAAGAAGAAGAAGAAGGCCGGCACCAGAGGCAATTGGACCCGTCAAACCGGTCTGACGCGCTATTAATGAGTTGGACCGGATTCAAGCCCTTTCCGGTGTCAACGGATTCCGAGTTGACTCCTTAGCCACCCTTTAACTAAAATAAATATCTTTATATATTATATTATATATATACATGTCTTATTTCTTAACGGAAATAGCAATGAGAGGAAATGGCTAATTGATGAGGGAACTTATTTGCTCGAGCATTTTAAGAACTTCCGCCATAGCCGGCCTCTTTGAAGGATCCGATTCCAGGCATTTCTCTGCAATGCGGAAGGCTTCCTTCACCTCTTCGGTAGGAAAACAGCTGAGGGTGCTGTCGACTGCTTGCTCTTGTCTTTCATCTTTGACGACGCCTTTTACCTGTTGCACAATGCATCCAACCACCATTAGTTTGACTTCGATCGATGTACACCAATTTAGAGAGTTTGGGTTGCAGAAGCTTTACCCAGGTTACCAGCTTCGTGCCGTCTTCGATGAATGATTCATCTGTGGGCCTTTTACCGGTTAGAAGCTCAAGCAAGACCACACCGAAGCTGTAAACATCTCCCTTTGTCGTTGCTCTCCCGGTGTCGAAATATTCTGATGACGCAAGCGGACAAATGGAGACGGGTTGAAGAAGAAGATGATGGTTGCTGTAGCTTACTTACCGGGGGCAAGGTAACCAAATGTTCCAGCTACGATCGTTGAAACATGCGTCTGATCTGGGTGCATCAGTGTTGCTAATCCGAAGTCAGAAACCCTTGCCTCCATCTTCCGGTCCAGCAGTATGTTGCTTGATTTGATGTCTCTGTGGATTATGTGAGGTATGCAGTCATGATGCAGATATGATATGCCTCTCGCTGCACCCACTGCAATTCTGTGCCTCGTACGCCAGTCGAGAGGCTTCTGTTTGCTCGATTTGCCTGCATCACAAACTTGTTGTCAGCATCTGAGTACATGAAACCTAGATCGGTAGAAAGAGCTGTAGATTACCATGAAGCAGAGTGTCCAAGCTTCCGTTTGGCATCAGCTCGTATATGAGTAGATTAAACTGTGCTGCAATGTAGTACCCATGGAGACTGACAATGTTTCTGTGCTTTATGTCACCCATGGCGTGCAGCTCTCTTTCGAATCCACGGTCTGTGTCTTTGTTTCCCTTGTTCAATCTCTTTACAGCGAACGCAGTCTTATCGTCTACCGTCAACTTGTAGACTGTGCCGAAGCCGCCGGAACCTATTATGTCCTTGTTTGATAACTTCATCGTCTTCTTCATAAAAGCCTTGGAACTCAGAGATTGTGCTGCTGGAGACCTGAACACCACCATTCTTCCGCCTGCTGAAAGGCAAGTCAGTGCTCTGCTTCACATTCAACAACGTAGATCGCTCCATAACAGAGTGGCCTAAACGGGATTGACCTGATAAGGAGTCTTCGATGATTCTGCGTTTGCGTGCCCATCTTTTGTAGAGCAGAAAAGATATAACGATCTTTGACATCACAAACGCAAGACAGCAGATCGTAATATAGAGTGTAATAACAGGAGATCCAACCATGTCTCGCAAAAGCACCTATCGATGATTCAGATCCTCTTCTTTGAGGTTGAGCAGGGAAAGAACTGCATTGCACCCATGAAAGCTTTTAAACTCAAACGTGAAGCAGAGTGTGCTCGCCGAAATGGAAGTAGAATAGAATCGGTACCTTTGAACAGGACTTGAAGAAGAAGATTGCGAGACGACAAATGATGCGTGTCAATCATGGAGTTGGAACCAGGTGTTAAGTACAAGCAGGGGAACTCCGGAATCGGCAGCTATCCATTGGTGACAGGTTAGGTGGAAGAGCCACAGAAGCCAACCTGTGAAACCTGTTGGATCTTGTGAAACCTGAGCTGTAGCCTTCCCTTTCTTCGTGCACTGGCTCCTGTTACGGTGGAGAAGAAGGACTGCACGTGAGACCCGTGAATAATATGGATCATTCCGAATCAAAGATCCTTTCACCTGGCCTGGAATATACACAAAAATAATTGCTATGTCGCAGAAATGACGAATCCAATGGCCACATTTCTTAGTTTCAGTTTTTGGAGGCGGATTGGAGAATCTTTCGTGAACGGTTGCATGTCGCTAGCAACACGTAATGGATGAGCGATGGTTGGGATGCTCTTATCACTTCCGATCCTTTGGTGACTGTGTCACCATGTCATCTGTTGGACTCTTGTATCCGGAGACTGCTTGTGTTGTTCCTCCTCTCTAAAGCAGGGTAGCACCGGATCGTAACAGAGGCCTCTGCTTCCAGCACACTCAATTAATACACTGATGACAAGTCGATTCTTCTTCTTCTTCTTCTTCTTCTTCTTCTTCTTCTTCTTCTTCTTCTTCTTCGTACTCAATGTGCGAACCGAAGGGTGCATCGGACGCGGACAACGTCTGGTTGTCGGAAGCTTCATAGGTTTCCTAACGAAGGTGAGAAGGCAGGATGACCCAGACCCGAGAAAGAGATTGGAAGAAGAATGAGCAAAACTAGAAACAACCAGCTGTATCCAATCGTACCTGCTACTACAGCGATGGTTCTGCAAGCTCATGGTGGCCTGGATCCTGTTCTTGTCCAGTAAACCACATCTCGTCTACTTTGAACCTCCACTAAGTCTGATACCTCTAAAGTCAAGATTTTCTCCCGAAAAATTGCAGGAAGGGCACCACAATAGCTCACCTTGACAAGTGTTATCCAAGGTTTTGGTCTCATCCTTCACCCCATTAATCTGAGGAACCAAGCAAAAAAAGGTAGAGAAGATATGAACTGATGTCTGCTTTGAACGGTCACAGCGTGCTTGCTTCTAAATGCTGAAAGGGAAAAGACTTTTGAGCAGTGCCAGTTGAATCAGAGTCATCCCTCCCCAGCAGACACTTTCGTTCATATTTATATCCTTATATAATATATATGCTTTGCTTATTATGTCCACTTCCAGTGGACTCAAAACGTGCTGAAGCTCTCCCACTGATGGTCCCATGGAGCTCCTCATGTCCACTTCTAGTGAAGCTCTTCATGCAGTGCAGCAATGGTAGCGTGGAATAATAGTAGCTTTTTGAAGGAGATACATGTCGACGATATAAAGCACTCTGTGTGGCTTCAGGTACTTCGTATCGCAGCAGCACGTTCATGCATATCGCTGCATACGTACTACTGCCAAACCTAAGTCCACTAACTTTGTTCATGGTTATCCAGTGCAGCTGTATTTTTATCTTTCTTGGAAGTGGAACGAAGGGAATGGCAGTGCCCAAAGCTTGGGCTGTTGACCGACACAGATCTCGTTGGCCTGAAAAGGTGGATTATGTCGTCAAGAGGAAAGAGAAAAGAAGGTGAAGGATAAAAAGAAGTGGATGCATAAAAGAAAGATCAACACCAAGTAAGTTTTTTAGCTTTCAGAATTGAACTGGTTTTGGGTGTAGTCATCGAAGACAGCACAGATTGGCTATGGGTTAATACGGAGCCTTTGATGAGCCCGATCACATGGCACTCTCTGTTAAGAATCCAATAAACCAAAATGGTGTGAGCTTTTGAAGAGCATAATGCGGCCCCACCTATAGCCCTTTAATGCGGTCCACCGATACAGACCCCGATGCGTTACCCACCACTGTCGAGTTGCATGCGGGTCGATGACTCGTCCGGTCATCCACTCAGCCGCCTTCCTCCTCGTCTCGAATCGATTCCCACTCCCTTCCCTTCCCCTCCCCTCTCTCTCTCTCTCTATCCTTCCCTTCCTCTCTCTATATATAGATATATGCTGCGTTACGCGAAGAACATACGTTGATCAAAGATGGAGCAGAGCGACCACCACAACCCCCACCAAGTCCAACTCCAGATCCTTACGACGTCTCCGATAGCCATTGCTGCGGCCACCGCCACTGCCTCTGAGAAGGTTCTCTCGAAGCTATCTGTACTGACTAAGTTCCACGCGGGATACTTCCGCATCAGCCTCTCCCTGTGTGGCCAGGCTTTGCTGTGGAAGACGCTCAGCGAGCCGACCACTGACGCCAGCGCTCTCCGACCTGTCCTCCGTAGGCTGCCCTCCGCTGCCTTCGTCCTCCTCTGGTCCTTCGCCTTCCTCACCCTCGTCGCCCTCTGCCTCCTCTACGCCGCGCGCTGCCTGTTCCGGTTCGGCAGCGTGCGCGCCGAGCTCCGGCACCACGTCGGCATGAACTACCTCTTTGCACCCTGGATATCGTGGCTCCTGCTCCTCCAGTCCACGCCCTTCCTCCACCCCAAGACGACCAGCTACCTCCTCCTCTGGTGCGTCTTCTCTATCCCCATCCTCGCGCTGGACCTCAAGATTTACGGCCAGTGGTTCACCAGAGGGAAGCAGTTCCTCTCGATGGTGGCCAACCCGACGAGCCAGATCACAGTCATCGGCAACTTGGTCGGGGCACGTGCCGCGGCGCAGATGGGATGGAAGGAGAGCGCCCTGTTCATGTTCTCGCTGGGGGTCACGCACTACCTCGTGCTCTTCGTCACGCTGTACCAGAGGCTGCAGGGGAGCGACTCCCTGCCCGCGATGCTACGTCCGGTGTTCTTCCTCTTCTTCGCCGCGCCGAGCATGGCCAGCTTGGCCTGGGACTCCATCTGCTCCACTTTCGACATCTCCTGCAAGATGCTCTTCTTCCTCTCCCTCTTCCTGTTTGCTTCCCTGGTAATCAAAAGTCTTAACTATCACTAGCTTATTACCAAAGTTTTCAGTTTGGTGAATCTTTTCAACATAATTCAGTAATTATAGATATAAAGCACCCATCATCCTGTGGCAATAATCACTCTAATCGATATATATTTTACTCTGCGAGAACAAGATAAATCGTATCTTTATTCTCCACTAATGAAGCTTCAAAACGAGGTTTTGTGGCCTGGAACTAATGCGCATGCACAGCTTAGACGGCAAGCGATAAGAGTGAAATGGTCAAGAGAGAGAAAGAAGAAGGACGCGAGATTCCTGGAATGGGATATAACAACCTGGATTACATGTTAGACGGACTGCTTGCCTGATCTCGGAACATACATGCTCACTTTTGAAGGAAGAGGCAAGCCACAAAGGAAGCACCACCACGGCACCACATCTCCGTATCATATGGAGTAAATTGTATGCGTCGGCGCTTATTGCATTGCATGGCCGCTCACGCCACCACGTCATATCCCAGTGGCGACGAATCCGTCACAAACTCCTCTGTCTGCGTATGCTTTGACGGTAGCATGAGATCACAGGGAGATGGCTTTGTGCTGCAGGTATCGCGGCCGGCGCTGTTCAGGCGGTCCATGAGGCATTTCAGCGTGGCGTGGTGGGCGTACTCCTTCCCGCTGACCGTGCTGGCTCTCGCCGCCACCGAGTACGCCCAGGAGGTGAAGGCGGCGGCGGCCAACCTGCTGATGCTCGTCCTCTCGGTGCTCTCGGTGCTCGTCACCCTGGCGCTGATTGTGTTGACGGCCATCAGGACCGGCGATCTGCTGCCTCACGATGACCCGTTCTTGTGCGCCACATCTGCTGCTGGGGGAACAACTCGTTGACAACATTCTTCCTTGTATTCGCGTACATTATATTAGTACGTACATGAGAATAGATCTCAACGTGTCTCGTGTTCTTTCCTATTTATTCAAGTACATCGAAAGCCTTTTAGTACCTAAATTTATCCATCTGTTTGAATAGACTCATGCGTTTACTTATTACAGCTTGCTGATTTAAGAATACATGCATGACATAAAATTGTATGTGGTTCGAATCTGAGCCTAACCTAATCGTCGCACGTTTGACTGCGATATGTTCCAAATCTGGGCAAGGTTGGTTAGGGCTGGAATAGTTCCGCCGAACCAAACCATAGCTCGGATTGAGTCAGAATTGACCCAAAACTGAAGCCGAGCCACCTCGAAAGCAACCTTCAACTGACACAACCCGTCTATCTCAATTCGGTCACATTAGTCGATAAAAATTAGGCCGGACCAACCAATTGAACCGGTCTGATTCGATCAATCAAAAGTCGGGTTCGACCAGCTTTAGACGTGATTTTTTTTGTTGGGATATCAAGTGGTCCCCACTTAACAACTAGCGGACGTTGCTTCGCGATGCCGAAGAGAGGCCTCAGATACGGGGTGGTATTGGGTGCGGCCCAAAACCAACTCGCATATGAGGCTCAACCCGGTCCAATTGCGCGTGAACCGTGCGAGGTCTAACCCGGCCTGCCCGAAATTTGATGCAAGGATGTTGACCAGCAATCGTAGGTTATTGCGATACTAAGAGAAAGATATAGGAGAAAGCAGAGGGAAAAAGACAAGTACTAAGAGCTAACGAGACCAATAGGAAATCTAAAATTGGTGGAAGAATACACCTCTGTCTTACATCTCACAAATCGCTGCTCTTCTCCCTCTGCTACTTGTACAAAGGTCGTGTCACAGTGAGAACTGTTACTATTGATCACACCAAATTCGTGTGAACCGTGGAAAGAAGCCACCGTATCCATATGATGATTACCGCTAATCTTGCTGCCGTCCCGACAGACCGTTATGGTGGTGGCATCGGCCGGACAACTTGAGGAGCCGTGGTAGTCCTCGCCGTCGCTTCTGACCGCCACCCAGTTCTCGTCCCATGTCCAATTAGGACTGCTGCTGCTGATCAGAGGTTGGATCCTCGCCGACGGTTCATCGTGGGATGGGTGTTCGGCTGATTGCTCGGGAAATGACTCCCAGAGTGCCTGGTCGAGAGTGCTCTTCGGCGAGGCCCAGAAGCGATCTGAATCTGGTTTAGACGGAGGATTCGTCGGGGAAGAAGCCACGAATTCGTGCCGGAGGAGCTGCTCTGCCGACCACCGCTCCCTGGGGTCCCTCTTGAAGCACTTGCTCAAGAAGTCCTTTCCCTCTGCCGAGAGCCAGCACGGGAAGTCCGGCACGACCCGGGAGAAGGCGATCCGATGAACCACGCCGATGGCGTTGGGAACGTCCGGCCATGGCGGACACCCGGTGGCCATCTCGATAACAGTGCAGCCTAGAGCCCACACGTCGGCCGGGGGTCCCTGCTCTTCTCCCCGGGCGACCTCCGGGGCCATGAACATCGGCGTGCCCCTCAACCCACGGCATTCTCCGCCGCCTTGATCATCTCCGTCGATCAAGCTTGCGCACCCCAAGTCGGCAATCTTGGCGCGCCCGTCCGACCCAACCAGAACGTTCCGGCCTTTGACGTCGCAGTGGACGACGCCTTCCGAGTGAAGATAAGCCAAACCCCGCAGGATCTGATACGTGTAGGATCGAATCGCGGCCTCGTCGAGCCGACCTCCATGCCTCACGATCTCGTCCGACAGCGAGCCCCTCGGAGCATACTCCATGAAGAGATTGTAGTAGAGACCGCCGGCGAGCCCGTGCGAGCAGACGTCGAACCCGAGGCAAGAAACTAGATAGGGAGAAGTAAGAGAGGACAGAATCCTCTGCTCCCTCTGCAGGACAGCGGAGCGAGAGAGCTCCACGGACTTGACCGCGAAGACCTCTCCAGAATCGAAATCCGTAGCCAACGAGACGGTGGCGGACGAGCCGCGGCCGATGACACGACCTCGGCGCCACCCACCAATTCCCATCTCGCGAAGCGATACCGAAGAGGTGGACAGAAGGGAGCAAGAGGCAGAGGAAAGAGGCTGTTGGTGTATGAATGAATGAACTCCTTGGGTAAGAGATGAGATAGATAGATATATCGAGAGAAGGGGGGGGGGGGGGGGGGGGCAAATATTTGAGACTCCGTTGAGTGCGAGCTTTCTCATTACATTTAGTACGTTTGGACTGCCTTGTCTCCAAGCAATACTAATCGAAAGGGTGACGCACGCCGCACTGCGCCACCTGTCCCCTTTGCTTCATCCTACTACTGTAAACCGGCGGCCAGGCGTGATGATATTTCGTGTGACGATTGGAGAAGCTCTTCTCTTTCCTTCTCCTTCCTCACCTTTTCCGACTCTATCCGCCATAACTTTGAGCTTGCGTCACGAAAGTACAGCTCCAGATGCTGCGTCGGCCAACAACACCACAGCTTAGCTCGCCGGATTCCAGCCCACGCGGCCGGCTGCAGTCCACGGGACTCGACTTGGACCATCTCAACTAGAAAGAGAGAGAGAGAGAGAGAGAGAGAGAGCGCGAGGAATATTATGTGGGCATCTGCCAACAAGCCGACGGTTGCCTCACCTAACGAATCTAGCAAGCGTGGAATGCCGTAAATGCCGTTATACCAAATGTGCCAATACATCAGCTCTTAGATTTCACACCTCCGAGCCAAGCTATTGCTTCTCAAGCTCAACAAGTACACGTGCTCCTGCTGTTACAGTCTCTCGTAGAAGGTGGGTTCACCTGTGCCACCAAACGAGCACAGTGACATATCCATTCGGCAAAGAATAAAAGCACCCATTTCTTTGAAATGTTGAGTGCTAATCCAAATATATTAAGATCATAAAGCCAAAAAGGGGCGGCAGCTCATCGCTTGCAAGCCAATCATCCCATCCTCCTCCCCCCACCCCTCTTCCCTTTTGCCTCCCGTCTCAAGTCACCCCCCACCATCAACACGAGGGAAAGGGATGCATGCCCAGCTACGAGTTGCTCTACCTGCCTCCTTCATGGCTTTGCCGACACGCTTCCCTTTCTCGCTCGCTCGCTCGCTCAACCATCCGCCGGTGGAGTAACGTAGGACGTAGCTTTCGTTTAGTTAGGAGTTGGACCTCCATTCATAATTCGAGCACACGAGGCTCGTTTTCCAAGCATAGGAGGGGGATGATTGAGCTGCCTTGACGTCGGTTCTCGGTGTGGTGTGGTAGGCCATCGAACTCCACGCCCTTTTGGAATTAAATGACCAAGAAATAGAAGTGAATGAGTTTGGATGAGGAAGACGAGTTGAAATCTAATTCTGCTCGCAGGTTGATCGTGGAAGGTTGTGGCTCTGGGAATTGACACCGATATATATCACGCTTGCATCTTTATTTATGTCCTTGCGATTTTCCCGCTATTTATATCCTCGCTATAAATAGAGATAAGGATGATGGAGATTAAGCACATGGAAAACGTTTTGGGTGGATCATAAATATCCCGGTTTGCTTGGTTGGGTGGCCAAGTGTTGCACCTCCACGCACCCTCTTCTCCGTTCTACCCCCGAATCCCTGGCCTAACAAAGCCAGCTATCGATGCTATCCTTCTTCACTTCGCTCCACTCCCTCCCTCTCCCTTCCCGATGGCATCGTAGCTCCGACGGCCTCCTCCTCTCCCTTTCTTCCATCATCACACACCTGAAGCGACTCAGGCACACGTACCTGCCTCCGCTCCCTCGTGTCCTCCGCCTCGTCAGTACTCTTCTTTTTTGGCCGCCCATGGAGTCTTTGTGCGAGTTCTGTAGCGCCCAGCGTGGCCTCGTTTACTGCAACTCCGACGCTGCCCGCCTATGCCTCGCCTGCGACGCGTTCATCCACTCCGCCGACGCCATCTCCTGCCGCCACCTCCGCGACCTCATCTCCGACCTCTGCCCTCCCCCGGCCCGCCTCCATTCGATGCCTAGACGACCGCATTTTCTTCCGCCAGTCCTGCGACCGGGCATCGCTGGCTTCCACTTTCAAGATGGAACAGAGGCACTCGGCTGCCCACAAAACAATCCTACAAGCCCATTTCATGACACAGGATCAGATGACTTCATCATGGACAAGAATTGAAGTTGTCTCTTATCCTCAGAAAACTCTGTTCATATCAGCTATTCCTTGTATGGCTGATGTTTCCAATGATACATAATGGCTGCAGGCCTCACCTACAGTACAACATGGTTGCATCACTCTTCAGTCACCATACACATTTCAACTCGCCAATGCTGGGCAGCCAGTGAATAGCAGCAGCTACAGAAGCGACAACCCAATTTTACACACCGGAAATATCCGCCCAACTATTTCTCTTTCTCTGTAAAACCTCACTGGAGAAAGCAGTGCTGATGATCACGAGGACGGTGGGGTACCTCCCATGTTCCTCACAGGTGAGTCAACATGGGATTCTAATCCGGAACCCGGACATCTGCATCTGCAGGCGAGAAAAATGAAGCAAAGATGACATACAACGAAAGGAAGAGAAGTCGAATGTAAGTTTCTTGTATAATGGACGTGTAGCTAAGTACATGCCCATCAGAATGTAGCAGTTGTCAATATCTAAGTGCATGTGTTTTCTTGTATTCTCAGGTTTGGGAAATCAATTAGGTATGCTTCACGTAAAGTTAGAGATGATACACGAAAGCGCATGAAAGACGGGTTTGCAAAAGCTGATGAGACTTGTGACTTTGATCCTTGTCGAGCAGGAAGCAGCTGAATCGGATCAAGGGCACCATTTGTTTCACAGCTTGTATTCAGATCAGGTACAGTAAATTTGTGTTCTTCCTGCATGGAGTTTCAGTGATGATCTTTTCCTGGTTAATTTACAGTATGAACGGCCGTTACTTTTGATCATCAGTCGCACGACCGATGGATCTTACATCGACTTTAACACATATATCATTTTACGTATGCAGGACCGTATAGTAGGATTGGTGTGTTTACAACCTTCTCGAGGAGATTATTTTTGGGAGTTGTTTGCAGACAGGATAATTTGTTTTTTTGTTTCTTTTATTTTTGTTTGGTTTTGTTTCCATTCTTTGAACTCCAAAGAGTTCCAAAATGTATTGTTCCGAAAGGGGTCGATCGAGAATAAGTCTGCGTTTCAATCACTCGCTGCCCGTTTGATTAAGAGTTCTCATGTCGAGCTTAATCATTACACCAGCATATTATTTGTGTTTTGGTCCCTTCGTTTACAAATCTGAATGCAACAAATGCAACCGATGAACTGAATAGATTACAACAGGACAAGCAACTATGAATGCACCGTGACGATTGATTCGTGCTCTAAGCATAGCTGCACATCCCGTAGTGGCAGAAGCTACCCTTCTTGCACCGCTTCTTGCAGCCACCGCAGTTCTTGGGGTCGTACATCACGTTGACGCAGCGGCCGCCGCAGCACGCTTGGCCGAACCGGCACTTGGCCCCGCACTGCCCGCAGTTCTGGTTGTCGCTCATGACGTTCACGCACTGCTTCCGGCAGCAGTCGGGACCGGGGCTGCCGCTGGCGCGACAAACCCTAGGGAACCTGTCGCAGGTCATCGAGCCCCGCGGATTGTACTGCGCGAGCAAGGAGTAGGTCCCCCGGGACCTCGAAGCTGGTGCTGCTGCCGTCGACCGCTCGTCCGCTTCCGCCGAGGAAACGGAGAGGGCGACAGATGTGGTCGTGGCCACGGCGAATGCCACGACGAAGAAGAACCTCATGGCCATTAGGTGCTACGAGAGGTAGACGAAGATGGTGATGAGAAGGAGATGGGATGCACGATGGGTTATTTATAGGGGAGGATTTGCATGGATTTGTAAAGAGATAAACGAGTTGCAAAGGTTGGTCAAAGGTACATTCTTCAAGGCAGCTGCTTCACGTAACCACGAGCAGGAGGTCAATTCATTCAAGCAAATGGGAAGTTAGGCCTCTCGATGGAATCAACTGTGACAAGCTGAGGTAGCCGATCTCAATCTTCGACAGACAGACAGGTGAAGCTGCCATGCAGACATGCACTCCACTGAATTGCTCAGAGAAAAGTCCACGGTGGATGCCGCAGTTTGGCGTCGGGAAGCCGAGTTGGCGACTCTTTGAGGCCCATGCAAAGGAGGAGCTCCCTAATAATGTTGACTTGAAAGCTCGAACCAGTCAATACATCGGGTGTTTCCAAGTCAAAGGCTCAGAAATGTCAGCATCTGGTGGCTTCTTCTGGTGCACGGGACGAAGGAATTGTGTTGGAATTGCACCGAATTCTTGACTCCATTAGGCCAACGTCAAACTGGTATAGCTCATCACCTCTTGGATGGCCGCCGAGTGTGTGCTACGGGGGGACGTTCAAAGCTGTGGATCGCAGTGCGAGAGGAACAGATTAAGCGTAGACATTAGTATCGAAAGAATTATTAACGTTGGCGATTTCTTCCATCCACTGTATCGTCTATTTCACGTCAGTAGCAGCAGTTGTTCATCGACGGATTCAATGCACCTGTAGATGCATTCTTCTTCGTGAGATATCGTGTTGCTACTGTCTCGGACTCGATAGATGCCATCTACGTTGACTTCTCAGACATCTACGTTGAGTTCATGTTCGATCTAATGATACGATCAGCAATGGTGCATCTAATGGCACAACCAAGTGGAACTTACAGGTCCATTCTGCATTTTAAACCAACCTCGAGACACAGAAGACGTTCAAACATGAACTCGAATCGGAGATCCATCACTTTATATAGTAATATATTAATCAATAAAAATCTTTTAAATCTTGATTTGATGTGCTTTTCGTGCATTGCGTATGACTTTTGATGTCGTTTTTCTCGTTTGCTTACATGGCGAAAGAAGCTTGTCACTTTCCGGTCATATATCTATGGGATACGTACGAAGTGATGAATGATGATAATAAGGGTTTTCACGATCATGAGAAAGGCCATGGCTTTGGCTTATGACCTAATAAAAAAATAAACGTCAAAATTATTATTGATCTTTCTTATTATGTTTAAAATTAAAATTATTTTTCATATTTTAAAACTGGTACAAGTGATCTCTTCGCATCAAAGTGGATTTCTATGTTAGAAATAAAGTTATAATGTTAGATAAAATAATGATTGAAATTCTTGTTGACCATTCTACTATGTCTCAAAATCAAAATCACTCATCGTACTTTAAAACTCGCATAAGTGACTCATGTATTATGATGTCGCATCAAAGTGATCCTATCGTTAGAAATAAAGTTATGCCACTAGGTAAAATAATTTGAGAGGTTATTTTTTATTTTGGGATTAAAACTAAATAATCCTCAAACCTAAACCTGTCATCCATTCTTTGTATTTCTTCTCTAGTCTCCATCTCTCACCTTTCTTTACCTCTAGCTTCGTGATAGTTCAATCAATTGATTATATCTTATTGTTATTTACAAGTTATATGATTGATTATAAATAATATATGTTTGAGTTTTATGAAAGGTAATGTGAAAATTTAGTTAAAAGGAGTAAACAATCGTAACAATCCTACACGTTAATATTTTTAGAAGATCTATTTTTTAATTAATTAAAAAAATTAGTATATAATAAATTAAAATCATCATAAATCAAGCTTAAAGTATAAATTAAATTCAAAATAGTATGATAGTTGAGAAATCGTAATATGATGAGTTAATTATATGAGTTTTAAAGTACATGAGATGATTTTTTATTTTGAGACATAATACGGGACTTTGGCGTTGGACGTTCCCAAAATGGATCGGGTCGGGTGAATTAGAGAATAGACAGATGTTTGTTGGCATTCAAGCCTTCCTTCTCCTTTCACGGCCTATCCGAAAGAGAATCCAGTACCTCTTGATCGTGAATATCTGAATAGGACGAACCAGCCTATGTGGATATCTTTGCTTCGAAACAAAACAATTAGAATTAGGCTTGGTCAACCGGAATATGTATTATCCATATGGGGATCTTCCAATTAACATGAATCAACGCTAATGCGATAATTATTCAACAAGCATAGTATTCTAATTTCTACTCTCACTTACTTGCCTTTCCGCTTCTCAGTCTTTTATTTTCTCTCTCCAAAACGACAATGTTTCTTCTTATATTTTAACTCTCATAGCATATACTTGATATCATTAAATCAAATCAAAAAATTAATTTTATTATAATAAATCAATGATCGAAATTTATAAATATAAAAAATAACATAAATACATCTACTCGTTACTCTATGCATTCAGAATTTCACGATAGTAATAAAAACAATGCAAGCAATAAATGATATTCAGGGTATAAATATAAATTACATGATTGAAAAATAATTTATCTCAAAAATTACACAAAATTCATAGAAAATCTCCATACAGTACACTAAATCTCTTTCCCACTTGATATCATTAAATCAAATCAAAATTTCAATTTTATTACAATGAATCTACGATCAAAAATTATAAATATAAAAATTAATATAAATACATCTACTCCCGACTCTATGCATCGAAAAATAATTTACATGATCAAAAAATAATTTATCTTAAAAATTACACAAAATTCATAGGATATATCCATACAATACAATGAATCTCTTTCCCACTTGATATCATTAAATCACATCAAAATTTCGATTTTATTACAATGAATCGATGATAAAAAATTATAAATATAAAAAATTAACATAAATACATCTACTCGTTGCTATATGCATTGAGAAATCCACATGCGTTGGTAGTAATAATAATAATAAAAAAACTACTCAATGATATATAGGGTATAAATATAAATTTACATGATTAAAGAATAGTTTATCTAAAAAATTACACAAAATTCAAAGAATTATTCGAAATCCTAAAAGACAGTAAAGAATCTTTTTGTTGGAAATCACAATATGGGACTTAAAATCTCAATTATTTATATGTTGACCGTAAAGAAAGAATATTTATTTCCCAATCCTGTATAGTGAAATACTTATATTTAGGTGATCACAGAGCGGTATAATTCTGTACACTCCGAAGGACTCGAGGGGGTGGAGCGCGCGGTAAATGGAATTCAGGGCTCGCGATTACGAAGCCGAGGAGGTCGCGTCCGCTGTCCCCCGGCGACCCGCACCCGACCAGCCGCTTGCCCTGCTCTCCTCGCCATCTGCGCAGGTTCTCCCTTGCCTCTTCCCCCCGCCCCCTCTCTCTCATTCTATCTCTTTTCTTGGATTTAGATTCACTATTTTTCTTGGATGTAGGGTTCATGAGAACCAAACCCTATTTCTTGTTTCTTTTCTTGGGTTTAGGGTTCTTGGTCATCTCCCCCAAGTCTCCCTCTCTCTCTTGGATTTAGGGATCTCAACCAAACAAAAAAGAGAGGTCAATTTAGTTTGAATTTACTAGTCTGTGACTTTATGTTAATTCAGATATGATGTTGTTGGGTTTTTGTATGTCAGCATTTTTTTTGGAAAGTCCATGTTCTTAACAGGATGTTATTCGGTACAACCTAGGTTCTCCCTGATTTTGAGGTTTGTTTTGATGATCCACTGAGAGGAAGTGCCACAGATGCATCAGAATCCATTCTGGATCGGGAAGACGGTTGCAGTACCTCGAGAAGTAAGTTCTCAGGAGAAGCCGATAATTTGTTAGAAAAAGAATGGATTTTTCTGAAAAGTTCATTGATGCAGAAGTTCTCCTGCAGCAATACAATTACTATTTCACCGGTGAGCTTCTTGCCATCCTTTTTCTTTCTTTTCATTCTGAACCAATTATTTTTCCTTTTTCGTTTTTGTAAATGGATATGATATTTGGCCACTGAGTACCCAATTAGGAGCAATTTTATTATATGCGACTGTGATACCTATGTTTGCGTTCCAAGGTTTAGACTTTAATGTTTTTTTTTGTTACAAATTTTATTAGTACGTAATACTGCAGTTTCCATGACAGAACAATTTATTTTTTATTGATTTTTGCTCTATTCCTTTGTGAAATGATAAATGGTTAGTCCTTGCTGGGTAACCCTTTTGTAGGGCATCACCAATCAATATTCATTGGCTGGGTTCAAATTCCTAAACCATTTCCTTAAAAGGAATGGACAAGTTGCCACTTCTCTTACTTTTGTTCGGTTGTTGTTCCCTTGATGTTGTAATATAGAATCTAAATTTTTGTTTGCAGATCACGGATGCCATAATGAGGAACAACAAAGGTATCTTGCCGTCAAAATTTTGTTATTTGTACAAAGCTATTAAGCAATGAAAAAAAAAATCCTTAACTATGTGTTTGTCAATGAGTTGATATTAATATCTTGTCTGAAATAGCTTAGTTTAATAGGAAAGAATGCAGGATATAAAACGCTGGCAGATATCCACATGGAGGATCTGGATGACTCAGAATCTACTGTGAAAGAGGACATAAAAGTAATTACACGGCAGGAATATGTTTCAAGATTACAAGAACTTAAGGGTGAAATTAATCAGGCGTGGATAGCAGAAGATCGCATCAGAGCTTTGAAGTTATCCATCAAGGCATGCATTTTGAAATTTGAATAACTGATTTTGTGTACTGAAATTTAAATTATTTGGTGAAACATTTGACTCATCTTACTCTAAATCTGTCCTTATTACAGGCTATCCATTAACTGCATTATCATTCACTTAGTGTGGTCAAAATTCGTTATGATTAATATCAGAATAAATGTTGAAACCATTCGGTTTGTGGATTATATATTATAAAATTTTCTAGGAAGTGTTTAATTTACAAGTAGCCATCAACATTAAGTTTTTTGGTCTTGCAAGTTGTAAATATTATATATATATATATATTTGTGTTCATATTATATTTCTGTTCATATTATATTTCTGTTCATATGTGTGGCATATTCTGAGGATCTGTCTTTTTTTTCTCATTGTCTTCTTGTAATAGTGGTACCTAATGCAACAGGATTTTTGTTGTATAGATGCTGTTTTGTGCTTTTTCATAGGTGTTGGTAGAAAGAATTTTTTTTCTTCTTGATACATTAAAAGGAATCATGCATGGTTAATGCTTATTAGTGTGAGTAGAAAATAACCTGTGAACAGTTCTTTTATTGAACATACTTGTTAATAAATTATGGTTTTTGCTTAAGTTTTCTGGAATTAGTTTGATTGACATGGTCAGGTGATCTATGACTACAGTGAAAATGAGAACTAGACCATAGAACATTTGACATGCATAGTGCAATACAATTTTTAAAGTGTATATATTTGGTCAGTCTATGGTGAATATGAAGAAGAGGCATAGTGCAACACAATTGGCCACAGTGGGCATTGTGCAAAGAGAAAAAAAGAAGAAGAAAGAAGGTAACAAATACGAGAGAAATCAAGACTAATAGCGAATGAGCTGCTTCCACAATTCTGTTGGATTTTTATGTGTACTTGTTTAGACATAAGATGTGCTAAAAATTAATGTAGAAAGATAGAGTCTCTAGGATGCTCATTATACTTACATGGAATTGGGTTCTCTAATATGTTGCTTGACACTATGCTTATGTCATAATCCTATTCAACTTCTTGCAGGTGGCCAGGCTTCTAACAGACACTTCTGTTTGCCAATTTTATCCTACATTATTTACACTGGTTGTAGATGTAATGGATATGCTTGGCAATTTGGTATGGGAACGAATTAAGAAGAGAGCCGAATATGCTGATGACAGGACACCAGTATGCTCTTTGCCAGGTGAATGTCGACATATTATTCTTTCATCAAGTTTATAAATGTCTTTATGGCTTTAAGATATGCCAATATCTTAATGTTGTTGGCCTTTTCATTCTACTTTTAAGGCCATCTGAAGATTTGGCTCCTATTGTTATAGGGCCATGCAAATCATAGTTGCTAAAATTTTTGTTTGACTAAACTGTCTACATTTATCTAATTAGAGATGTTTTATTTGGAATTTTCCTTAAACATCGTACTTATATTTGCAAATCATAATATCTTGTCGTTAACCTCAAATTGGTATGTTGGTATAATGTTTATCAACACATCCGAGACTCGAATGTGCATTTTTTCTTTGTATATGATGAAACCATGATATAAATGCAGTTGAAATCTTTATCCCTGACATTAATGTGGAAAAATTGCATTTCTACATGATATATGTTAGTGCAGATGTTTTCTTTTCTTTTCTACTATTTGTATCTCTTTTTTCTTTGAGTAGAGTTGAAGGCAGATCGGAAATATGGCTAGGTTAGCATAACTCTTGTTTAGTACTTGACATTTACTTCAGTAGACGTATCTTTCTATTTATTCTAGCTACTGGATATGTTGTAGCTATTTGAAGTTACAGTTGCAACCTATTTTAAATCAATTTTGGCATTTTTTTTTGGATGCATATAACTGTATGGAGGCCTAAAAATTTTGTTTTCATGAGAAATGTCAAAGATGGCTTAAATTAACAATTTTGATGCTTGTCTTTGCTACTTATACATAAATTTAAAATTTTAATTATTTGAGTCTGCAGAGAACTTTACATCTGATGATATTTGTTCTGAGGCAAAAGAGACTTGTTACAATTGGTTTTGCAAAATTGGTTCAATTCATGAACTTGTTCCGCGTATGTAAGTTTCTTTTATTTTCTCCTTTCTAGTTCTGATTTTTCTTGATTTTATTTACCTTTTGTGATGTACTTTCATTTGAATACTCTTTTTTTTCTTGATTTTATTTACCTTTTGTGATGTACTTTCGTTTGAATACTCTTTTAATTACTTGGTTAATCAATTCTCATGATACTGGTATGTACCAAACACACCTTTTGTTTTGAGTTCATTCTGGAGATCCACCTAGATACTTGTCAAATTAATTTGCACAATTCAATATGGGACTTTAGTGCCATTCCTAGAGAGGCTAGACCCAGGGTGTGACACATCCACTTTTTTACTCACAAGGCTTGCCATGCCTGATGACTGTTGTGCTAGTTTGCATGGGTGGCACCTTCTGAGACAGGCTAAGTGTGTTGTCCCGTATCACATAGAGTCATGCAATTCCTCTAGTGCATTTTTGGGTCAAAATTTAGCATGTATAAACTTGCATGATCCTGCTGCAAAGATATCAGTACTGAATAGCATGTTCTTATCAAGTATCAACTGTCATGAATTGTGCATTTTGCTACTTACCATACTGGATATTTGTCATTATGGGGAGTGTTAGTATCCGCTTTGTAGTTTGTATCATTCCAATACACCCTTCAGCAATATGTTTGGTCTTCTATGGTCAGTGTAGGTCCCTTACCATACTACGACACACATAGATATGATTAATGATTATCCCTGTATTTATGCTAGTTAAACTGAAGTATTTAGTTTAAAAACTTTGTTTTATTTGTGTACAAATTCAGTTGGCCTTTGTATCACACTAATCTCAGTCCCGTGGGTTGTACATGTTAAATTATTCACACATTTTATGCAAAATTATACTTATGTACCATATGTGCATGGTCTGCATATCATAAATCAATTAATTGTAGGGTCCCTGGTCAAATGTTTTTATGGGCACTGTTACTTTCTTGGGTCTAGTGTTGATGTCTTCTTTGAACCTTACACATGCGAGGTGGCATATGGTAACAAGTTTTTAGTTACTCAATTTAGGGTGTCCATCTGTCATTTCTCCTTTTTTTTTTCTCGTGAGAAGGTTTCTTCTTTCTGTTTCTTGTACCCTTCCCATCTAAAGGAGGTGCTATTTATCATGTTATGACATGTCATGGATCAGCCAGCCTTCAGCATGAAGTTGTTACTGGCAATGCTACCAATATTATGGTAGACAATGGGCTTGGATGGGAAAGCTACGAGGATGATGCTTTGATTGTAATTGATGATGACTTTAGCATGGAGGATGCAACAACTGTTGTAGTTGATACGTGAAAGGCTTATGGGGATTTATGAGAGATGTATCTGGCCTTATATCTCACGTGTTGTTTCTTCCCTCCTATTTCGGAATTCTTTCAGTTTTCCTTGGAGTTTCTTAACATTTGCTGGTTGTCCTTTCTTCTTTCCAATACTACCTTTGAAGTCATCATGTAGAGTTATAGGAATGTAATGAACAACCTGAGGGATAGGTGTGCTGAGCTTATTTTGGCATAACACTCCAGTTACAAGATTACTGGAATCTCATGTGATGGGCACTGAGCTGTATTGTTCATTTGAGCCTTCAGTCACAGTGGAAGTGTGCTTGTCATCCTTGCAAATGCTAAAGCTAGGATCCTTTTTGTGTCATTAGAGTGGGAAAGTTTTGGCCTATATTTCCTTTCCATCTGTGGACAAGCTGGCTATTTAGTAAATCCTTCTCTGGTTCTCTGGTCAGGCTTTGGGTCATTGCTTGCTATGAGATGGTGTTATTATTAGACTAAGGGGAGGTACATAACATGTGTCTTATGTGGCTATTGCTACGTGACTGAGGTGTCTCCTCCTTCTTTGTTTTATGTGGCTACTTCTGAAGGGAGCTTAAGCATTTGTGCCAAAATGATCTCTTGGATTTGTATATTGATTGTAGAAAAAGAAGCCTCATTAGGAAGGTTGTTTGTGGAGCTTATATCTGCATGAGATTGTAGCATCATGACATGCATAAAATGTTGCATCTCTGGGTCACAGCTGTAAAATGATGCCATTTGGATTTACCTTTTGCTTGTGAAATAACATTTATATGCAGGCTTTTGTCATGTTTTTGCTGCTGGCCTTTTGTTTTGTGTGCTTGAGGCAAATGTATGAAGTGCATGGTATATTTTTTGTATCAGATATTTGGAGCTAGCCATTTTACGGTGTTGGCGTTTTCTGGAAGATAGTTTTGTTTCTATCGTTGAGCGGTTGGTTATGATGATGAGAGGACTGGCTGATCCTCTTGCATCTGCCTATTGTCATCTTTATTTGTCTCACTGTGCAAGATCGTTGTATTTAAGAGATGATGGTAAGAAAGAATCTGCAAATTGTCATTTTTTATCCTTTTGTGTTCACTTCCTTAATTTATTGTGTTGTTAGGCTTTTACCACTGTTTCTTTTGAGAGATCTTTACATTCCTGCAAAGATAACCTTGCTGATCATCCTGAGTCACTGGAGCTACTCCTTTCAAGAATATAAACTCCAATAAGTTCTTGTTACTGCCATGATGTAATTTGTTCAAGAAGCAATTATGCCACTTTTCTGCTATTTCATAAGTGGACCACAAGCCAAATAGAAGTTCCTTGTTACTGTTTATGTTGTTAATAAACTCTTGCTTGATTTGGAAATTGGAATACAATTTTATCAACCAGCTTTAGTGGAATGAGCTATTTTGATTATACTGAACTTTGATGGGTTATATGATGTTCCAACCTCATTTGATGTATATGTCCAATGATATAACATTGAGACACTGCTAGTGTGTCAGATTTGTCGTGTAAGCTTTTTGTTGTCATACAAAATAGAAATGCTCTTTGGTTTCTTCATCTAAGTACTTCCTGCCTTTTTGATATAGAGAGTTCCATAAGAACTTGCTTTAGCATAGTTTTGATACCTATTTCTTCTAAATAGGTTATTTGATCATGTCTCTCGGGGACATCTCTATTCTACTGAGACGGGTTCTTTTGGATAAAGAAACAGTTGGCCACCATTCCTACAAGAATAAATATTTTCTTATAAGTTTAATAAAACCTGCCATTGACTGGATTGTGAAGTGTATATTTACCAAAGGTTATCAGGTTTGCACATTTAATTTTCTTTCATTCTTGTACTATTTTGTATGCTGCACATTCATGATCAGTATCACCCTTGATGATAACCTATCCAAATTCGTCAAGATACTTATTCCATTGCAGTTCTCATTGCATTATGTTTTGTTTGTGATATGTTCCTTGGTGAGATAAATCTGATGGCCTTTGTGTTTTTCATGAGTTTCCCTATGTTGTGATAGGAGAAAAAACAGAACAAAGGCTCTGCTTCCCTTTTAGTGCACAATAGCTGAAGATTTTTAATAATGTGTATTGTCTAGATTCTAGAAGTTGTAGATCAAGCCCCATAAGATAATTTCTGGCTTATGTAGGAGTATATTGTGAAGTGCCCTGCTTAGTAGGCTGCAGCATCAGATGAGTCTGAACTGGAACAGTAGGAATAGGAACTTTTCTGTTGCATCTTATCAGAATATAAAATATACAAACTGGTCTTGTTGAGGACCTGATCTGCAACCAACAACTCTCCCATTATGCATATTGCACACTAGTCTCAAGCACATGCCATGCATGTGTGAAATGAAGCATTTAAAGCAAAAGATAGAGAGACAAACACTAATTGTCAGAAGCAATAGTGTAGGCCATTTTGAACTAAAACCATCAATACCAACAGAAATGATTTTAGATGCATCTGAAATTCAACAAGTGGTCATAAAGGCTTTAGAAGTTGACTTTCTAAATGTTGCATCCAACACCTCATATTTTCTGTCATCTTGGAAGCACTCTCCCTATTTTTTTAATCAACAAGTTGAACTTATTGAATATATGATCCAGGTCAATAGGTACAGCTATCTATAGTATCGAGAATTAATCATGTCACATTGAGAATTATAATCCTGATATTAATGCTTTTCTGTTATGATTGTTACCTCTAGTTATTGCTTGATATAAGCATTTAAAATATACTTCTTTTTTCGTCATGCTTAATACTTTTTATTGAAGGATTAAATATATAGTTACAATTATTCCTAAAGGTATGCCTATAACTTTCTGTATATTTTTCCATTCTCTGTTCTTGGGCATCAATTTGTTAATCTTGTGCTCACTTGTAGGCTAAACATCCGTTCTCACCAAGGGAACACATATTGTTGAGTAATTACATGTTAAATGATCTCCTTATTCTTTGTATGTCACATCATCTAGGTGAATGCATAATCGGGGTTACTGGTAGCCCATGTTATTATGATGATGATACCTTATTCTGTTTGCTCTTTCTTATGCCCTCAAAGAACGTGGTTTATGCAGCATGTGGCATGTGGAGTTCTGAACATATGCCACTAATCATCTCTCCTCTAGTTGACACAATATTCTTTTAGCTCTCTAACAATCCTCACCTCTTCTCTTTCAGTGACAGTCAACCATTAATTCTCATATGTATTTACCACTTTTGATAAACTTGGTTGTATCCATTGTTTCCAGCATTTTCCTACCCAGATCAGTCCAGGTTATTCTTCCTAATTTACATTATTCTCTCTGAAATCAATTGTATAATCATAAACCAATTATATAGACATTAGATAATACCTGTTTGTATTCTCGTTCTGGATTCATGTAAGAAAATTTTAAAATAACAAAAAACATTAAATACTATATAAAAAAGTTTAATTTTTCGATCTTCAATTGTTGTGTTTATCATGATGTAAATTTATTCTGTACTAAGACCTGATTATCTTATATCATGTGGCAAGCAACTTAAAGAAAGTTATTCCATAATCAATATGTGTACCATACCCCAAAATAACAAACAAACTAATCTCTATCATATGATTGTTTCATGTGCTAGTCCCAATGTTGATACTTGAACCATGTTAGGAAGGTCAATCCTAACATGGTGTTTCTTGGATTCATGGTCCAGATGCTTGATCCTGTGTTCATGTGTCTTGTATATGTGTCAGTGACAAGCATGGTTACACCATCATTATTGGACTACTTCAAGAAGAACAGGCTGAACTCACCCTATTTGGAAAAATCAGCAGCAGCAGCAGATACGCTGCAGTCTTTTGCAGCAGTTACTATCATTGGACATTTGCAGTTGGAAAGAAATGTGTGGGTGTGTGTTGGTTGGGGCGGAGCGGGAGGAAGATGGCAAGGAATTTTTTAATGAATAGAAGGATATCTATTGTGCTCCAGCTGCTACCACTGCAGGTGTGTGTGTGTGTGAGTGAGAGAGAGAGAGAGAGAGAGAGAGAGAGAGGGTAGACTAGTCCTGAGCAAAGCCTTGTTGATTATGCTCTCTTTGGGTAGTCACTTCATTCTTAAAATGCAACCATTTTAGAAGTGGATATTTAGAATATATTAGAGAAACAAAGGTTTTTGAAGACCCAACTCCATATTGCAAGTTATAAATAATAGTCTAGTGCTGGTGGCAGTATTATTTACATATGATGGCTATTGTGGATCTGGACTTTTTTTTTAAAAAAAATCTAATTGTGCATTTATGTTTATAGATTGAGGTTATAATCCATGGGTTTTTGATAATAACCACGGAAACCTGGGCCATAGCAACATGGATTGATCGGGAAGCTGTGCAGTTGTGGATTAAAACTGAGACCGGGAATCTTGTTGAAATTTGAAGGGCAATGCATTGCTTCTTGTAAGATCGCATCGAGGACCGATTCTTCTTTTGTATAAGATTGGAAGTTCTATAACTTTGGATACTTTACATGAAACCAACTAAGCAGCCAAAGGGACTGGCTGCTCGCTCTTCAATCCCTTAGGATTTTTTCCAAGAAACATTGTTAGTTTTTCCTTTGGCAAGACACTTATTTAATGAAATATAGCCCAGAATAAACTAGCTCTCTTGGTGCTTTCACCAAACGACATCTTTGATGTAGCGTTCTAGCATGCAATGATCTTAAGTACTTGTTATGCCTTTTCAAATTCACAACTTATGCAGGTGATATATACCATTGTGGGCTGTAAATATAGCGGGTTATTTTTGTTTTAAACTTTAACTTGCAACATAAAATTGTGTCCCTGCTTATTACCTAATGACCATTGGATCACATTATATTAAGAGAAGTCATTGGGAAATTTTGCTTATATGATCTACTATATATCTTTTTTTAAGTTAGTCATTATATTGGAGTATGTTTCTGTCCAAATCAGATGTATTTTTCAACTAATAATAGGGATTTGATAAAGCTTACTACCATATTTTAATGCTAAAACTGGCTACTGATGTGATTTTGGCCGATGCTGTTTGATTTGGTCTTATCCTTGTATCCGGTTGATTGAACTTGTGTAGAATAATTTTCTAGCGGACAGACCTTTTAATTAACTAGGATTTACATCGAATGACAGGGCTATCTTAGATTTATTATTTGAAATGCCTACTTTCAAGTGTTCACTTCTAATTCCATAAATGATATTTTATTATGGTTCAAATAATTATCCTGGATCTATTGACCTTGTATCAGTTTCTTGAAAACTAGAATGCCAGTAATATACTTGTGGAGTTTGGTGTGGGAAGAGATCTATCAGTTTCGACCAGGAAGTTCTCATGTGTCTCCGTAGTTCTTCATTATCTCCTTAAACATCTTCCAGCTGATGTTATCAGCAACAATGCAGTGGAAATTATAGATTTTATTGAACAAAACAAAGATATGTCAGTTGAATCTGTACGTCAGCTATGAACTGTGAGCTGTATGTAAATATATTTCTTCATATTTTGCCTTTGCCACTTAGTAGTTTTATCTACTGTTCTTTTGCAGCATTTGGATTATAGGCTCCTTGGACACAAACTCTACGGGAGCCAACACTCACTCAGTTATGTTTGTTCTGTAATGAGAAGAATTATGCAGGTAGTTTAGGTCATTTCAGTTGTTAATTACATATTTCTTGTTACTGTTGGATTCTCTTGCATATGCATAATGCACAAGGACAATACATAGTGCAGTCAGCTTCTTTCATTATGCTGAATTTAGAAAGCCATTTCACTAGGTTTAACCGTTTTTCTGCAGCTCTTCTTTGAACGTGGTGAACATCTTTTCACCTTTTCTCAATTATTTAAAGCTAACAAAAAGAATAGCCATCCAAGTTAATATTTTGTTCTTCAGTATCTGTGCCTGTTTACCCAGTAAATTTACTGAATTATTGATATATATATATATTTATTCGATCTGTACCGGGCGGTACATACCGGTATGCCCGTCGGCAGTCGATTTCGGCTGTCGGGCATTGTCAAATACATATGCTTTGACAATGGTACCTGAGCTGGATAGGTTGACCCTGAGTGAGTAGTGCAGGCTCTCTTGCTTTCTGCATTATTACAAAAATCAATAATCCAATCAACCATCTAGATTGCTCTTTAAGTGCTCACCCTTTTGTCTTTTGTCTACTTATAGCATCTAGACTAATTCAATTTGCTATGGGTATCGACGAGAAACCTGCAATATTTACAACTATGGGGAGCCACTTCTTTTTTCTTTCGAGATACCATTTCGAAACCAATAACTTGTGACATTTTCTTCAGTTTCATTGGGGGAATGATTAGATTGGATTTACTCTTCTCCACCATATAAGCTATGTACAAACTCTTATTCATTATGGATAAGGAGAAAACTTTTTCCTTTTCTTAATGTATGCTTAACGTGGTGGCTTGACATGGTCTGTCAAGCGAGATTGTAAACACTGTCATGCCCCAAAGTTCAAGATTGTATATTAGGCAGCACAAAGTTGATGCCACACATACAGCTGCAAGAAGGCGTAATCTGTCAACATCAACAGTAATCCTGAAACAAAGTTCCACTAAGATTTTGAGAGTTTCTTATTAAATTAATATTCTGCCACTTATTCTGCACTAATTCTGGGGGCAATGTAGGTAGCACTTGCATACTCTTAAATGTTCATATGGGGAATTTATAATCTGAAATTGTGACCAAAATTATTTGGAGGAGTTACTTGGTTTTTTGCCTGATACTTGATTTCAGTATCTTGTATTCTGATTTTGAAGGTCTTTTTCTCTTTGTTCCCCAACTTGTATCTGTTTTGTCTTTTTACTAAATTCAGGTACTTGGTCAGTACGATAATCTAAACGAGTATTTGATAATAGCAGATGCTTATCTAGACATCATCCTTCTGTATTCTATGGTAAGCCGTTTAATCTTTTTTCTTTGGCAATATATTTCTTTTATAATGTTTGTCAGTACAATAATTTTCATGAGCACATGGTAAGTCTTTAATGTCTTTTTCATGGGTAACATATATATATATTTGTGTGTGTGTGTGTGTGTGTTATTATGCTCAGATGAAGGTTTGGGCCATAGGTTACAACATTTTCTCTGACTCTTGTATATCTTCTGATGTTGGGACAAATAAGGTTAAAATGATTATGGACATGAGACATACATTAGCATCTATAAAGTTATAATATTCACTGCCGAACTATATTTTTTCCCGTAGGAAAAATGGCAAGTTGACTTTTGTTGTTTTGACCTAACTTTTGTGGCTATTGTATTTATACAGAATGTTCCTTAAGTATCTTTTTGATTTAAACAAGGCATCCAAGCAAATAGATTACAACATCTTTTTCTGACTCATACATCTTCTGATGTTGAGAGTCCTGAGACAGTTAAGGTTAAAACTATTATTGATATGAGACATGCATTAGCATCTATATGGTTGTAGATATGCAGAACTAAATTGGTTTTATAATAGGAAAATGAAAACTCGATTTTTTTGTTCTGACCTAGCTTTTGTGGCTATTACATTTAAACAAAATATTCTTTTTAGGAAGCATATTTAAATAAGATGTTAAAGCTAAAGGGGTACTCAACTTGTTTCTTTCCTACATGAGAATATTTACAATCTTAGATGCTTTCCTGCTTGAGCATATTGAAGCCATCGGACTCCTGCATTAAATGAACATAATCATGTCAAATAAGTTTTTAAACGTCAAGCATATATTATTGTCGTTTGTTATAGATTTAAGAACCAATTAATATTAAACTCTTCCACATATCCGAAATGCTAGTTACACGAACTGCATGTATCAGAAGATTTGGATTGAAGTGTTGGAGGTCCTTGTGAATGTTATATTGTTCTTATCAATAACTTTAAATAATAGATTATGTGAAAGGGTTTATATCTTGCTCGCGTGTGCAGCATAAGTTTTCAGTTGCACAAAGACTGCCTTTGATAGGTATGCATCTGTTATATATATATATATATATATATATATATATATATATATCTTGCAACTCAGTTAAGATATAATTGTCTCTGTGTGTTTGCAGTTATCTTCTGTTATGTGATGTGGGATAACGTAAGTGTTTAAGTAAAATTTTTCATCTTGTAAGGTAGATGAATATTGTTATATTACTGTCATTGGCAAAATATATTGTTGTTACTTTCTATAATTTTCCAATCTGTTGATTTTGTTCTTTGACCCATATGTAATATTTTTGATATACCAGGAGAACTATCTAGCAATCATATTGGATGGAATCTTAAAGCGAGCTCATGTGAATCAGGTTGATCAAATTGAAATGGAAAATCTGCAGTCCATTCTTGTCAAGATTATCGATCACTTTGATAGGTTGGAAGATGTGCTTGCTATGGTAATAAACAAGCTTTCAAGTTCTTGTTATTTGGTTGTTCAAAATTCTAGGATTCAACAATGGCTCGTATGTTGCTTTCCTGTTTCCCAATCTAAAGCTTCATCTAGCCAAGTTTTTGCACTTGCGAGGTGTTGGTAACCGAATTTAGCTTCCTTTGTCCTCTATCTCCTTTCCATTTATTACTTGTATTGGCATATTTTCTAATTCAGATCAAATTATCTCCCAGTATATATCGCAAAAACTCCTTCCACTTCAATTCCTGTTGCCTTCTCTTCTGTACGTTGGTTATGCAGCAAGTTTTCTCGATTTTTGTAAGTTTTCTTTTTTAATTTTTTCCTAATAGCTTAAGTTTTGCTAACACAAAGATGACAAGTGGCAAGCTTGTATGAGGGGAGCTTATGTGTCATCCATGCAACAAACATAAGTGACATCATATGTAGGCTAGCAAGTGACGCATGTCCTCCATTTTTTAAAAACTTAATATGAATTTTTTATAATTCATATCAAATTTCTAACATTCACATTTAGGTCCATAGCAATAAGCTTTCAATATAAAATTATTTAATCAAGAGAATTATTAAACAATCCTCATATTTATAAATAGGTCCTTATAAATAATTTAAAATAGATCATTATAAATATTTCAAAAATGAGGTATATTACACTCCCCCCCCCCTCCCCTCCTCTTAAAAGAAAATTTTAGTCCTCTAAATTTATCATGTCTCCATCTACGAAATGAGGGTAAGCTTTCTTCATTTCTTCCTCTAGCTCCTAGATTGTTTCATCCATAAAATGATGCTTCTAGGTTCTATTGTATTGTGTATGGCTTATTCAGCAGAGGTCTATAATATGATGAAATGTGTGCTAAATCGAGAATACACTAGACCAGTAGTTGCTTCTTTCAAATGCACCAACAAGTGATACAATGTGCAACCTAGCTTCTTTGCCAATTGGATGATGTTATATGCCATCCTCTAATTGTCTTAATCATATTTTAGTATTTCCGGATGTTGAGTTTAGATAGTAGAGTCTCCTTGATGGAGATAAAGAAAGGAATGCAAGAAGCAAATGGCCAAACGATCTCAAGTGAATTAAAGCTTAAGAGGTTGTTGGTGCTTCATCCGAAGCTTTACGTGATTGTAAATTGAAGCTTGATATTTGAACACTGACAATATGAAGATCATTAACATCAGCGAAATCCTTTGTTCAGTATCCTAGTGAATGTTGTGCTAGTAAATACCTATACCAACCATACTTGAGTTTTTTTAGAATTTAATATATACTAGATGATGAGATCAAGAAGGTTGGAACTAAATGTGCTGACAACAACTTGGGTAAAGGCCTAGAAGATAGTTGATTAGGCTGGTGGGTCTTAATTCAACTTTACATGTGTTTGTAAGTATAGGAATAACAATCATGAAAGTTTAATGTAATGGCACTTCACGAGTCCTGTATTGAGAGGATATGATAATCTCATATCGTAGGTCCTTTGCATTGATTAAAAATGAACTGAATGAAAACCATTGAGTACTTCCAATTAAGGTTTGCAATATCATATCGTATCTCTCGGTACAGCTCGGTACCTTAGTGTATCATGTGTCGGTACGCTCGGTATGTATTGTACCGACAACTGATTGATATGCTGGTACAGTACAAGATTGCGGACCTTGCTTTCAATAGGTTTAAGGAAATGACACTTCAGCAGTCCTATATTGAGAGGGTATGCTAATCTCATTATTGTAAGTCTTTTGCATTGACAACAATGATCATTATGCAGCTTTAATTTCTAATGTCACATCTTCATGTCACTTAGAAGAGTTGATTTTGTTATTTTACACAAGGTTTGCAATACCATAGCGTATCGCTCGGTACACTCGATACATACCGGTCCAATAGAGGATCGGTATGTTTGGTACACTCGATACCTTAGATTATCATACCCTCTCAAACCTTGATTTTACATATTTCTTTTGATGTATAGTAACTATTTTTAATACACTGCCAAATTCACCTTACATATACTGTTTTGTCTATATATACTTTGACATGGAGAATGACCTGTGTGGCAGTGTTTTGCTAAAGAAGACATTTTTGTAAATTCTTAACCTGCTTTTGTTTTTGTGATGACTAATTTAAATAGTGTATGCTATTTGTAAATGAACACTAGCTTGCTGATAGCAATACCCTCTTTTTAGAGATCGACTTGTTTGTTTCACTTATTTTGTAGGAACATTTCACGGCGATTCTTGACTTCGTATCTGGAAGCTCAAGGAACACAGTTTACATTAATATACTTCATAAGGCTACTAGGTAAATCATTTTTAGTTGCTTTATCTTGCGCTATTTTGTTTGTAACTGGTCTTTTCTGAAGTGGCTCCCAATGGTCAAGTTGACTAACTATAATTTTATGTTCTCTTATATATTTCAGAATTGCAAATCACAAGGTCGTATAATGAACTGGTCTTATTGGCTAAATGTATGAAGAAAAGTGTCAAAGTTCTGCTATTTAAATCGATTCTTATACCATGTTATTATTTCACATGTGCAATCTATGTTTTGGAGTTTAGGTAGTTTCAGATTTTCTGTCTTGCTATTCACCATTGTTGCCAATACTTAAGTTTGCACACTTGGTATTCACCATTGTTGCCAATACTTAAGTTTGCGCACACTTGGTATTCACCATAAATTTGATTTTATGTTGTCTTGCTGGAAGTCTCAAAAATGCAAATATTGCAATATAAAATTCTTTGTCATATTCAAAAATATTTAGTGTCATTTTTAATGATATTATGCAGAGCTGGTCGTATTGGGGATCCCACAAGAATACAATTTCTTTTTGAAGTATCTCAAATCCTTCATGAGAGCATTGATACGCCAAACATGAATGATGAGAGTAAGCGTAAAGCAGACTTGATATCTAGATTTGTTGGTATGGTAAGTATACTTGATTTGGAGTTAAAAATTAATTGCAAACTAGAAAGATTAGCTTCTGTGCAGATTTTGTAGTGCTTATTGACAATAATTGAAATAATTGCTTATTCACAAAAAGGTCATTTACTGGATGTTTAATAGGTCTTCTTGTAGGTCAACTTTGGAGCTGAATGGGAACGGCATTTATCATTTTTAGGTGAATCTCGTGCAGCTTTTGGTAGCATTGATGAACTTAAGGTTAGTCTGTCCGGTGAACATGATAATACTTTCTACATTTCTTTTTCTGTTTTTTTTGGTATATGCTTCTTCATTGAACTGTATGCTTAATGAATGTGGTTTTTGACCCTTTATCATAAAGTTATAATCCCCCAACCATTGATTTAGCTCCTATAGCTTTTACACCCGTAAATTCTTTCCTAGTTTGTCAATGCCAATGATGCACAGAGCTAAAATAACTCTAGGAAATCACCTTTTTGTTGCTGCTTCTTACAGATAAAGAATCAATATATAACCCTTCATGACTATAGAGGATCATGTGTGTTCTGATCATGTAACGTTTGAGCAGAACTACTTCTTGCTTCCAGAACGTTTAAGCAGAATTACATGGTACGACCATATGATGGAATAGAAATATATCACTCACATTGGCAGGCTTAGGTTGTGGGATTCTTAAAGTTGTTCTTAGTTTAAAAGGAAGCAATATTCTGCTGTATTCACTTCAAAAAAAAGAAAAAGAAGCAAAGGATGGCCTTGTTTTCGAGCTATCCTCTGTTTTCTTTTTTCTGTATGATCTGGTCTAACAATATGTTGTGCTTTGGGGTTTTTTTTGCTTAAATTGTCATTGACACAAATTCTTGTATCTATGTGATCAGAACTTTTATTTACTATGCAATAGATATGGTTTGTCAAACTATTCACTTCTAAGCTATGTTACAAGTTTTCTTACAGTCATCTTCTTTGTAGTATGTTCTTGTACATTCAAGCAATAATCTAGCCATCAAATCGATCAGAGACAAAAAGAAGTTTCTTGGTTTTCTCAAGTCTTGCGTGGCTTTCAGTGAAGTAACAATCCCATCCATTTCTGATAGCATTCAGCGTATGAATCTTTACCTTGAGACTGCTGAGGTGATATCCAGTTGAGTAAATTTGTTGGTGATTTTATGTTTTCAAGTGCTAAATGATTATTTATTTCCTGCGGTTGCAGATTGCATTATTTGGAGGCTTGATCTCCCATTCAGAGGGACTTGTTACTTCAGCAATCAGTTGCTTGGAATGCTTAAACATGACAACAGGTATAGATACTGCAGCTGGCATATTTCTCCTTGGATGCAAAAGATAGAGATACATAACAATCTCAATTTATTATGGAACTGAAGTATTACCAAGAGATTACAGGAAATGTCAAAAGATAAGTGTCCCACGAATAGGGCTTGAGATATTAGAGAATCAAAGGTGGATAAATACTAGCAGCAAGATTAACCATTACCATCTCTAGAAGGCAAAAAATGCTCAATGCTGATTTTGGTAGTATCTTCAGACTCATATGAGTGTATAAATAAATAAATAATTAAACATATATACATATAGGATTTGCTATTTCTGGTATTGGACTCGTCTTGGAGATTTATTGGTATGGTAGTACCGGTGTATCAACACATGGTTTGCCGGGGCGAGCCATGTCTCGATGGTGAGTCGTATTGGTATGTACCATGCATACCTGTACCGATTTGGGCTCGGGCGGTACAGCAAAACCTATATATATATATATATATATATATATATGATGACCAATGCTGCCTTGTTTTAATCTTTATTTATTTATCCTTTTCAGTCTTTCATATTTTAGTTTATTTTGTGTTCCTCCATCTAATCTGTGCTGTTTCTTCTGTTTTTCTTTGAAGGTTCTCACACATCAAATGATGTAGATCAAATTTCCTCATTGACTTGTAAATTATGCAGTCTGTTACTTATGATACCAGGTATTGTTTAAACTAATTCATTGTACTGCCTTTTATTTATTTCTTCTGCCTTGTTTCTCATGAAGTCATTCATGTCACTGCAGTAATTAACTTTGCTTTTTGAGAAATTGTGTGAATAGTCTTCAACTTATTTTATTATATGAAATAATTAGAAAAGAGAAGAAAGTAGAGAGACAAAAGAATAGGCAACAATGAGAAACAAAACAACAAATTCTATCCCAATAGAAATGGATAGGAAAAAGAAAGCAACCAATCTTATAATGAAATTGTTTGTTTAGATTCCATCTTGATTCATTTTGCATGAATTCAAAGGGGATAAGTCTTCTCGATAAATTATGGCTGCTTATGTATCTCTCTATCTTATATGATTATCGGTGCATTGTCCACTCCAAGGTTTTGGCTTTAGATGGGTAAACATAGTTTGGATTGGCTTAACTCACTCAAAAACTGCTTTTGCTGTGTGTGATCTAAGAGAAGTCTTCTCTTCCAGGAGAGCTTCTGTTTGTTACTGCATTTGACACCTTGACAAGATTGACTTAACAACTATTTATTTTCTTGAATTCCGTATGACAACCGTTTTAGGAGCTCCGCTGATGGAAAAGCGTGTCTTAGGTTTAAATTCTTTGGTCTGAGGTTGTTTTAATCCTCTATTTTTGTAAGTGTATTGGGAGATTATGGAGTGCATATATCATGTGGTACTTGTAATTATCAAGCTGTTGTTAACAAGAACCTATAAATCCACAAGAAACTTTTTTTTCTTTCACAATTTCTGTTTCCTTATTTTGTGCAGGTAACCATGAAGAAGGGTCTATGTGTTTGATACGAAATCTCATTGGAACTCTACAATGTCACTCTTTGTAAGTCTTCTGTAATAAATCTGGCAGACTATTTAACATGCTGATTGCTAAGTTTAATTGTGTATATCATGTCGACTATCATAGGGCATCATCAAAAATTAAAGTGCAGGTATTCTGTGCGATCATATCTCTATCAGCAGGTCTATCTCAGAAAAAGTTTTTGTACCATGCAAAGAACATGGAGGTATGTTCTCCTGCTACGATGGAATTTATAGTGCACTTATCCAGACTCATCACAACACAATGGATCTGACATTGATACCAGCAGATCCAGCCTGTATCAATCTGTAATAACACATGGTACAGGGGTGGTGCTCATTACCACAACAGTTCGACAACCAAATAAAATTGACCTGGTATGGGGGCCAGTATTTGAATCGAAGTCAATTCAAAAGAGTTGGGGGCATTGGTTGTATCATCGGAGGAATCTTGCAGTGTGAACTGCACATACTCTTGTTTAACCATATTAGAGAAAAAAGGACCATCTTACATAGTGAGCACCATCAAAGGTGAGGGTTGAAAGAGATGTGCAGGGTGGGGAAACTAGTAATGAACAATTTGCATTTTGACCTTCTATTTTCTGATTTTCTTTCTAGATGCTATTTTTGTATTTTGTATCTCAAATGTCATCAAGAACATGTTATGGGTCTTATTTTGTGGTCAAAATATAGTAAGAATCATCAAAGGTGAGGATCGACGTTCAGAGTGGGAAAACTATTATCAAACAGTTTGCATTTTAACCTTCTATTTTCTGATTTTCTTTCTAGATGCTATTTTTTTTATTTCATATGTCAAATGTCATCAACAATGTGTTGTGTCTACTTTGTTGATTATAATATGTAGATTCTTTGTTTGAATACTGAAAGCAGATGTAATGGTTTGTGGTTTTTGCCGACTTTGTTTTATATACTTGGGTTACTCTCAATCTCAAGAAAATGGAAAGAATTTGAATGAAAAGATTTTGGTCCCTGTTTCTGTTTTTTCTTAAAATTTCTTCCAATTGGCAAATATTGGAAAGAAAAGTTCTGCTTCTCGAAATTTTGCAAGTGCCTTCATCGACATGCGATTGATTACCTTCTGTGCAGGTTATAAGTAAAGATCAACTGTATTTTGGGGATCAGTCCTTTGATGAAGAGCTTTCATCTATCGCCAGTCTAGTTCTTCAGATCTTAGATGATGTTATTAAACAGGAGGTGCACTTAGTAAGTTCTCTGTAAAAACTAATTCTCAATCATTGTAAAACATATCAGTGGTCACATGTCATAGGCACACTTGTTTACTTGCACAAGGTGACGCGAGGCAGATTAGCGCTGGATGCTTGCAACTTCCTTCTTGTATCATTCAAAGTATGTGCCTGAATGTCGTATCTTTTTCTTTCATCTGGGCTTTTACGTTATTTGCTCGACTCATAGTTACCAGTTGTGAGAACTAAAATGCTAGTGATGATAAACTATCTCTTGATGATGTTGCAGATGAGTCATGAACTCTCTAAAATGCTCGAGCCTGATTGATGTTGCCAAGTCATGCTTGCATCCGAACGAGAAGTATCTACAATCGACTGTTACCTTGATGGACGGGCTCTCCTCAAATCACGGGACCAAGTTGCAGCTTCATTAGAATTGACATCGGCTGTGCAAAGCTAAGAATAAAATCAATGGGCTTCATGTGGTTATGATATATTTTTTTGTTTACGTGAGTTGCTGTGATTTGTAGTGAGTTAACAAGAAGATTGGACCCTTTTTTTGTTTTCCCTGTCAGTATTCATTTGTGCATTCTCTACAACACTATAGAGTCTGCAAAAGGCAAATTGTTGAAGTAATAACATTATTATTCTATAAATAAAATACTGATGAAGCTTTGCCATCTCATGGTCTGGTAGCTTGGGTTTAAGCTCTCCGTGCAAATTGATATGCTAGTGAAGAAGAATGGGAGAAATAAAAAAAATGTGGTGTTTTTTTTATATGTGTTTCATTCAACATGAGCACTAAAATTCTTTTTGTCCATAGCACACACTCACATGTCTTAGTTGCATATTCAAATCTATATACTCAAATTAATGTGCCACGTAAAATTCCATTCTTTTGTTCAACAATAGTATGACACGAATAATTCAATGTTGGACGATTGAATCAATCATATACAGAATTCTGGTTTAGTGCTTTTTATATTTATATATATATATATTTTGGGTACGTGTCATGTTGTCGGCGTAAGTTACTGAGGTCTATCATCTTCTTTCTCAGATCCTGAGGTCCTTGAAGCTGAGATCCCGCAGATCTACCATGGAGTCAACCGACCAACCGATCTCGCTGTGTCTGAAGCCAAGTGTTGCCCCCATCGGGTAAGCTTGTCGAGGCTTGACTACCGTATGCGTTCCCTTCCCTCTCTTTCTTCCACGTCAAGGAGGCTCCGTCGCACAAAGGCTCCACCACTGTGGAGCTCCGCACGTTGAGGAGGCACCTTAAACGACGCCAACCCCCATTATTAAAGTAACCCCCAAGACATGGACAACTGTGGACTTGTAGTCGCAAGTAAGCAAATGTGCCTCCCCCAACCCAACCCATTATTTCCAGCGGCGTCACACCCACCACCTCCAAAACCCAAACCCTTGTTGTCCATGTCTTCTCCCTCTCTCCGCCACCCTTCCTCTCCTCCTTCATGGCCTTGAGGAGGTCTGTCCTCGCCGGCCTTCTTTGGCTCACCATCCTCTTGCTCTTGCTTCACGGGTGGAGCCATCTGAAGTCCAGGCGGCGTCTCGGCTCGAGGCGCGGCCCCTCGACGGTCCTCCGGAAGCTGCTATCGTCTCGCTTCCATCTCTCGGCGTTCGACCACACAACGCATTACCGCCACCACCATCACCATCGTCATCGCCCTCACCGCCATCATCACGACAGGCAAACGGCGCATTCGTCCGCGGAACAGCCCAGCGGTGACGAGATCGACCCTCGGTACGGTGTCGAGAAGAGAATCGTTCCCATGGGCCCAAACCCATTGCACCACTGAGTGGAGACGATGATGATGTCGGTGAGTGCTCGCTCCTCCTCCCCTTGGTCGCATCCCGTTCTTCAAAGCCGGAAGGGATCATTAAGCTCGCATGACACTAATACACGTTTTGTTCGTTGCTTCTTCGTGTGCTCGCCTGGATGCACCTCTGCACAGTCTGTAGGTCTTCCTGAAATCAATCAAGGAGAGTAAACCTCTGCACACTCGTTCGCGTTCTTGCTGGTGTCGGGAACAGCACCGGTGCTTGTGGTCTCCTCTCTCTCTCTCTCTCTCTCTCTATATATATATATATATATATATATATATGATACATAGAGTCATGTAGCAAAGATGAGCAACGGGGACGGCACGGCGTTGGCACAAAAGACCACATATCTACCTGGAATAAGTCACTGCAAGCAATTATAAGGGGAATGCTAAGCCATAGCATGTACGTGTTGTAGTAATCTTCTTTCACTCGATCTCTAATTAATCACTGCCCTCGGTCCGCTCAGTACAGAGGGATAATTCATGTTTTGTGTTCGTTCGTGAATATTCTCTTTCATACGCGTTTTGTCGTTCGAGCGTATTAGTTTAGCCGAAACTTTGTTCGTTTGGCGTCAAACAAGTTGAGGCAGTCCCCCGCGGTTTGAGGATTTAGAGCGGAAGACAAAGGCAACAAACACTTTTTTTTTTTTTGTTTTGGTTCCTTCACTTTTATCATTTTTTGAGTTTTTTATTTATGAAATAAGTTCACATATTTACTTTTTAAAACTTTTCTATTATGATTGATATTAATACCCTTCAAAAGTTACTATAAATGACAAGTGGTTAAGGTTAATAAGTTCATTAGATGGATGTCTTGATGATATTTTTTTGATAAGTTCCATTAGTTATCTATCACATTAGTGTTATGTGATGGACACATACCTATCATGTAGCTGATAGGTCGATGCCATGCACCGACAACTCTACACCACCGTAAGCCTTTCCTCTCTTCCTTATAACCTCACCATTAATGTATTCTTTGCCCCCCCTTGCATGCTTGGCTTTGTCATGCCGATAAGAAGAGACCTCTCGTTGGTAAAGATGGCATGGCAGTAATTTTTAATTCAGGATGGTCACGTTGATCAACGTCTTTACATCATGTGGCTGGCTTGGAGTCACCTCGAATGTTACAAATCACATATATTTCTAATACATCCATCCCATAATGGTTATAAAACATTAAGCATAATGGTTAATACATCCCATCGAATGTTACAAATCACCTCGAATTATATAATTTGACACTATATAATTCTCTTAGGATCGGGAGAAGCACATAACATCCCTAATATCAATATGCATCTTTAAGCATAATGGTTATAAAACCACACTATAAAAGGCTTCATTAGGTGCGTTCCTCCGGATATTAATATTGTTAAAACTCTAGCACAAAAGGACTCGGCTCTTTATCTATGCCTCGAAACTGAGACTAATTTAAGCATCGTAATTTTGTTAGATTCAACAGTTAGGGGAACAAAGGGGATTCTATATTTTTTCGACTCCAATCAAAGACAATGCAATTTTGATTACCTATTTCTTGATGTTAGCGATTTACCCAACTCTCACCGACAGTCACCATTCCACATTTTGACTCAACGAGTCTAAGCTTTGATAAAAGTTGTCCAAACTAATCATTCCATTCATCCCACAGTTTTTGGTTTAACAAGTCAAACAAGATCTGACTTCTTCAACAACATCTCTTATTCATTCACAATGCTCTATATTATGATAGAATACCAACCGCCGCTCGAGGAGGTCCCTTTGTGAGGAGGTGTAATAATATTATGATAGAATACCAACCACCGCTCGAGGAGGTCCCTTTGTGAGGAGGTGTAATCTGCGACATGTCCCTAAATACAAAATTGAAGTTGAAGGAGTCTGTTATTTAGTCCAGTAGACTCCCACCAAAACTCTATAATTAGCTCTTCGAGATGCACCAATGCCTCAAAGATTTAACAAAGTACATCAGACAAGCAAAGCAATCGATGATGGAGCCCTATCTTCGATATCCTTTCATCAAAAATATCTAGAAATAGTTCGTCCATTGGGATTTCGCTTACTCGTGCTGGAGGCTATTGCTAGACTTTATGCCGTGATCGAGGAGTCAACATGATTTGGTTTCGCCCGTGTACGCAAGCTTGTCCGCATCGGTTGGGAAGAGATGAGTAGATCGGAAGGGGGTCATTTGATGACATTGCCTTTCGAGTCTCGAGCCTGTTGCTGTGATAGATTGATCGACACTTTGCTAGGTCGAATGATACTATGGTATCTCAATCGACACTGCATTAGGTCAATCGAGTTGCATCGTTTATCCCGAGCCATTGGATGCCTGGTCCGATGAGCTGTCTCCGGGGCTAGCGTGGCCCAGAGTTATCTGACCGACCTATTACCTACCGAGGTGAAAATTTTGAATCTATCCATTAAAACATATTATGGCTTTTGCGATGCAAATGACTCTTTATGAAACGATTAATTCTTTCGTGTGTAGAATTTTTTAGACCACCTTACGAGGGGCAACACAAAATGATTCATTCGCCAACCTCCCTCACGAATCAATCCTTTCATTTGGCCAGCTGGCCAAGAAGTTCATGCTTAACCTTATTAGTTACAAGCTCTAACATCAATACAAGATAGCAAGACACAATCCCTCATCAAGTAGACCCGAGACGAGCCTTGGAGCATATGACATTCATTAGACCCGAGTCAAGACGCATATAGTCAATCTTTCTTGAGTTCCACCCTTTAAATGTGACTAACTTACGAACACGAGCAAAACCTATCCGTGTTGACTCTAGGGCCACAACAGAAAAGTTACACAACATCAAGAAATGGAGATGTAGCTAGCGTTAATAAATTTACAAGTGTATATTTAAGGTCAGCCACTACTTGCATCGCTTATTTTATCCTGCCACCTCCCAGCCGCTTGCTTCATTGCCACAAGTCATTCCATTTCCCCAACGTCGGATCTTCTCGTCCCTACAAAACACCGGCAGCATCAACATCTTCCTGCCATTTTGACAGCGCATGCAACGTCGAAGGAATTCGTCGACTAGAAAAAGATGTTTTCCCTGTGTGCTGGTGGTATTTCTACACCTGCCACACGTAAATATTCTTGTACGCATACGGTGCGTAGCCGTGCCGTAGAGAGAGAGAGAGAGAGAGAGAGAGAGAGAGAGAGAGAGATGACGAGCGGTCCGAGTCAACGGAACCCACCACCTGGCATTGGCGTCTCAAAACCTGTGGATTTGGCGACGCGGGCGAAACCATGGGCAGTTTTCAGCGGCAGTTTTCCAGTGCCAGGGAGCCACTTGGACTGGGACCCACCATCTTTTTCCGACACGACTCGGCCGCTTGCCGTCGAACACCAAACACCAAAGAACTGAGTGGTCGTAGGATGCTCAGGTTCGTTGGGCCAATCGACGTGCGGAGTTGTCTGTTTGCTGTCGCATATGGCGCAGCTGAGACCGTCACCACCACCCACAGAACAACCCCTTCCGTCCCAAAACCGCCTGCGTACCTCACCACCCGAAACCGGCGGCACCCACAACTCGAAGGAGGACGTGGAAGCTGTTCCCATCGGAGGGAGTGACACCACGCGAGGTTGCTCGTGGTTTCCTTTCGGCCGGTCAGGGAAGGGAAAGAGCAGAAGCGTAGTGCAAGGCTGGCCATGATGCAGCAATTGCCGCCGCTTTCGCAGTAGCCTTCATGCTCCTCGGTCAGAGCATCAGTTACGAAATCTATCCATCACCTGGTCTTGACTCGTAGGATATTGTGGGGGGAGAGGAAGAGAGAGAGAGAGAGAGAGAGAGAGAGAGAGAGAATGGATGGAGGGAATGGCGGCATGCCTGGGGGGGGATTGCTAGGCTTGGACATGACGCTCCAACCGCATCAGCAGATGCAGCAGCAACAAGGTAGTCACTCGCAGCAGCAACAGCAGCCGCTGATACATCACCAGCTCCAGCAGACACACCACATGCTACCGTTCCACGCTCCGATGGCCAAGGACAGTGACCACCAGGGGCAGCACCCCGGGCGGCACGCCCAGTACGTGCCGCCGTTTGGCCATGTCAGATCTGAGGAGGAGCCCCGGTACGGGGAGGATGCCGATGAGCAGGGGAGGCGCGGGGGGGTACCGTCGCAGCCGTCCTCGTCGGCATCGCCGTGGCACCGGATGAAATGGACCGACGGCATGGTGCGGCTCCTCATCCAGGTGGTGTACCACGTGGGGGACGACGGCGGCGGAGCGGAGGGGGAGCAGCAGCAACCACACGGCACGGTTGCGAAGGGCAAGAAGTCGGCGACGGCCTCGGTGTCGGCGCTGTTGCAGAAGAAGGGGAAGTGGAAGTCGGTGTCGCAGGCGATGATGGAGAAGGGGTTCTACGTGTCGCCGCAGCAGTGCGAGGACAAGTTCAATGACCTGAACAAGCGGTACAAGCGGGTGAACGACCTCCTGGGCAAGGGGACGGCCTGCCGGGTGGTGGAGAACCAAACCCTCCTTGACACCATGGACCTCTCGTCCAAGGCCAAGGAGGAGGCCCGCAAGCTCCTAAACTCCAAACATCTCTTCTTCCGGGAGATGTGCGCCTACCACAACGCCGGAGTCTCCTCCACCTGTGCCGCCGCACCGCCTCCGCAGATTCCCCCGCCGGCACCGTCGGATCAGCAGCAGCTCTGCTTCCACCACCCGCCTGGCCTGGTTGACACGGTACTGTCCACGACGAAGGCTGCTATCGGTAGGAGAGGAGGCGGTGCCCCTGCCGCCGCTGAAGATGAGGGAAATGCAGAGGAAGTCGACGATGACGACGATGCAGACAGCGAGGACGATGATGACTATGACGACGACGACGGGGATGAAGACGACGACGACATGGAAGATCAAAACCATAAGCGCCACGGCGACCACCACCACCACAAGCACGAAGAGGTGGAGGACGAGGACAGCAAGGGGTTCGTGTCGGGTCTCGCAGGTGGCAGGAAGCACAAGAGGACGGCGTCCCAGATGTCGGCCTCTCCTCCGCTCTCGCTGACGCTGTCGTCGCCCTCCAGCTCCATGCGGCAGCTGCAGTCCGAGCTGATGGCCATGTCCGGCGGAGGGGAGCTTCAGCAGCGGCAGTGGCTGAAGAGGAAGGCAGCGGAGCTGGAGGAGCAGCGCGTTGCGTACCAATGCCGGGCCTTCCAACTAGAGCGCCAGCACTTCAAATGGCTCCGCTTCAGCACCAACAAGGAGCGCGACATGGAGCGCATGAAGCTGGACAACGAACGCCTCTGCCTTGAGAACGACCGCATGCTGCTGCTGCTCCGACAAAAGGAGATCGAGCTTACACACGGAGGCACCGCCGCCATCTCCTCTGCCGAGCAGCAGCTGATTCTTCAGAACACCAACACCAATCAGAGGCGCCCCGCAGAGCAGCCCCACATACCAAATGCGGATCATGCTTCTACCACGGCTTAACGAAGCTTTTCTTCCATGTTTTCCCGACAAAGATGTAGACAGTAGCGGAGATTTCGATGTGTGCTGTAGCAATTGAAGTGTACATCCATCCATGCCTTGATGATCCATATGGTCTAGTCTTCTATAACTCAGACACAAGCGGCGAGTGAAATCAGTACGATGTTCTTGTTCATGTTTTATCTGTAATTTTTTTCTCATATAAAGCAGTTTTTAACGCTTGGTATTTTATTAGAGTAGTTAATTAAGAGCCAAACAGAACACTAAATTACTTTATGAACAAATTATTTTGCTGGCTTTCGTTTGGGAAAATAAACTGTTTTGCTCGTGAAAATTTATGAAATTTCAAATAAAAATTCAGTAAAAAAAAAAAAAGGTTCCATAGCTCTCTCTCTCTCTCTCTCACGTGTAATGGCCGGCGGCCAGTGCCTTAGAGCTCGGGTCGGGAATTTACGCCTGTGGCTTGGGTCGATCGCGGATTCCTACAAGGAGGTCGAGTCGGGTGGGGTTCCCGACGAGACCTCTTTGATAATTAAGTTAGTTTGGTTGTCGATTTGCGATCCCCCTGCTCTGTAGAGGTGCAGAAGCTTTTATAGTGAGTGCTACAGGTTATTCGTACCTGAGAGCTTTACTACCTTTATCGCTTACCATGCCATCGTACCTCTCCACCACGCCGTGGTCCTTCGGTGAGGCACGCGTTTTTCCTATTGCAGCTGTGGTGTGTCAACCTTACCCATGTCAGGTCGACCGTACAATTGCTGACTCCTCCATGCCTATGTCAGGTCGGCGTTGCTGTGTCAGGTCAGCCACGTTGGAGATCTTGTCGTCTAAGGACACGGGGATGTGGCAGTTATGTCAGTATTTGTCATATCATTTTTCCCCCCTCGAGAAGACCTTCTCGAGGTGCCCGATTAGGGTGCTGAAGATGAGGTCTTGTGCCGAGCCATCAGTTTGCAGCGGAGTCGAATTAGTCCCAAAAGATGATCCGACTGAGCAGGGGCTCGAGAAATGAACTAGTCGGGTTTAAGTAAATGGAAGCTGATCCGACCGAGCTGGGGCTCGGGAAATGAACTAGTCGGGTCTAAGTACCCGGAAGCTGATCCGACCGAGCTGGGGCTCGAGAAATGAACTAGTCGGGTTTAAGGCGATCCGATCGAGTGGGGCTCGAAATGAACGATCGGGTTTAAGTAAAAGTGATCCGACCGAGTGGGCTCGGAAATGAACCGTCGAGTTTAAGTACTCGAAGTCGATCGACCAAGTGGGCTCGAAATGAAGGTCGGTTCGCAGTCGATCCGACTAAGCCGAGGCTCGAAATGAACCGGGTTTGAATACCGTGATCCGTGAGCATGGAGCTCGGGAACTAAACTGGCCGGGTTTGAATACCCAGAGGCTAGACTGGCCAAGCAGAGCAGCTCAGAAGCTAGACTGGTCGGCGGTGCTACTCGGGTTTTAGACTGGTCTAGTATTGCAACTCGGGTTTGTGAGTAGTCAAGCACTATTGTTCATGCTCATAATTTGCCCAAGGCATAGCTCAGGCTTATTAGCGGCCGATGTGCATAGCTCAGGCTCATGATTGGCCCAAGGCATAGCTCAGGCTTGTGAGTAGCCGAGCAATGTTGCTCAGGCTCCTAAGTGGCCAAGCACTGTTGCTCGGTCTTATGATTAGCCCAAGGCATAGCTCGGACTCGGGAGTGGCTGAGCACTGTTGCTCGGGCTTATGATTTGCCCAAAGATGTAGCTCAGGTTAGTGAGTGATCGAGGTGCACATCTCGGGCTCGTAAGTAGCCGAGGTGCATAGCTCAGGCTCATGATTGGACCAAGACATAGCTCAGGCTTGTGAGTAGCTGAGCAATGTTGCTCAGACTCGTGAGTGGTCGAGCACTGTTGCTCGGGCTTATGATTGGCTCGAGGCGTAGCTCGGGCTCGGGAGTGGCCGAGCATTGTTGCTCAGGCTTATGATTTGCCCAAAGGCGTAGCTCGGGTTAGTGAGTGATCGATGTGCACAACTCGGGCTCGTAAGTGGTCGAGGTGCATAGCTCAGGGTCATGATTGGCCCAAGGCATAGCTCGGGCTTGTGAATAGCCGAGCAATATTGCTCAGGCTCGTGAATGGCCGAGCACTATTGCTCGGGCGTATGATTGGTCCGAGGCGTAGCTCGGGCTCGTAAGTGGCCGAGGTGCATAACTTGGGCTCGTAAGTTGCCCAAGGCGTAGCTTGGGCTTGTGAGCAGCTGAGGTGTGCAACTCGGGCTCGTAAGTAGCCAAGGTGCATAACTCGGGCTCGTAACTTATCCAAGGCATAACTTGGGCTTATGAGCGGTCGAGGTACACAACTCAGGCTCGTAACTTGCCCAAGGCATAGCTTGGGCTTGTAAGCGGTCGAGGGGCACTACTCAAGCTTGTAAGTGGCCGAGATGCACAATTCGGGCTCGTAACTTGCCAAAGGCATAGCTCGGGCTTGTGAGTGGCCTAGGTGTACAACTCGGGCTCGTAAGTTGCCCAAGGCGTAGCTTGGGCTTGTGAGTGGTCGAGGTGCACAGCTCGGGCTCATAAGTTGCCCAAGGCATAGCTCGGGCTTGTGAGTAGCCGAGGTGCACAACTCGGGCTCGTAAGTGACCGAGGTGCACAACTCGGGCTCGTACCTTACCCAAGGCATAGTTCGGGCTTGTGAGCAGCCGAAGTGCACAACTCGGGCTCATAACTTGCCCAACGCATAGCTCGGGCTTGTGAGTCGCCGAGGTGCACAACTCGGGCTCGTAAGTGGCTGATATACACAACTCGGGACCGTAACTTGCCCAAGGCATAGCTCGGGCTTGTTAGCGACCGTGGTGCGCAACTCGGGCTTGTAAGTGGCCGAGGTGCATAACTCGGGCTCGTAACTTGCCCAAGGCATAGCTCGGGCTTATGAGCGGTCAAGGTGCACAACTCGGGCTCATAACTTGCCCAAGGCGTAGCTCTGACTTATAAGCGGCTGAGGGGCACAACTCGGGCTCGTAACTTGCCTATGGCATAGCTCGGGCTTGTGAGTGACCTAGGTGCATAACTCAGGCTCGTAAGTTGCCCAAGGCGTAGCTTGGGCTTGTGAGTGGCCGAGGTGCATAGCTCAGGCTCGTAACTTGCCCAAGGCGTAGCTCGGGCTTGTGAGCGGCCGAGGTGCACAACTAAGGCTCGTAACTTGCCCAAGGTGTAGCTCGGGCTTGTGAGCGGTTGAGATGCACAACTCGGGCTCGTAAGTGGTCGAAGTGCACAACTCGGGCTCATAACTTGCCCAAGGCGTAGGTCGGGCTTGTGAGCCCCCGAGGTGCACAACTCGGGCTCGTAAGTGACAGATGTACACAACTCGGGCCCGTAACTTGCCCAAGGCGTAGGTCGGGCTTGTTAGCGGCCGAGGTGTGCAACTCAGGCTCGTAAGTGGCCAAGGTGCACAACTCGGGCTCATAAGTTGTCCAAGGCGTAGCTCGGGCTTGTGAGCGACCGAGGTGCACAACTTAGGCTCGTAAGTGGCCAATGTGCATAACTCGGGCTCAATAACTTGCCCAAGGCATAGCTCATGCTTGTGAGCGGCCGAGGTATGCAACTCGGGCTCGTAAGTGGCCGAGGTGCACAACTCGGGCTTGTGAACGACTGAGGTGCACAACTCGGGCTCATAACTTGCCCAAGGTGTAGCTCGGGCTTGTGAGCGGCCGAGGTGTGCAATTCGAGCTCGTAAGTGGTCGAGGTGCACAACTCGGGCTTGTGAGCAGCCGAGGTGCACAACTCGAGCTCGTAAGTGATCGATGTGCACAACTCGGGCTCATAAGTTGCCCAAGGCATAGCTCAGGCTTGTTAGCGGCCGAGGTGCGCAACTCGGGCTTGTAAGTGGTCGAGGTGCACAACTCGGGCTCGTAAGTTGCCCAAGGCATAGCTCGGGCTTGTTAGCGACAGAGGTGCGCAACTCGAGCTCGTAAGTGGCCGAGGTGCACAACTCGGGCTCATAAGTTGCCCAAGGCATAGCTCAGGCTTGTGAGCGGCCGAGGTGCACAAGTCGGGCTCGTAAGTGGTCGAGGTGCACAACTCGGGCTCGTAAGTTGCCCAAGGTGTAGCTCGGGCTTGTGAGCTACCGAGGTGCACAACTCGGGCTCATAACTTGCCCAAGGCATAGCTCAGGCTTATTGGGTAGTTGAGATATCTCCGAGATGCACCTTGAGATTGTTCGACTGCGGACATTCTTGCGACATCGGGCTATCCTTCTTGCGACATCGGGCTATCCTTCTAGCGCCAAAATGTTAGTGGAAAATCTTCACGCCCGAGGGCGGTCTATCGTGTTTCTTTGAGTGGGCACGACTGGTTTTGGCCTGTGTGCACTAGCTCGCTCGCAATCGTCTCGAGCAGAGAGAGGGTGGAGCCCGGTTGGGTGGAAGGAGCCCTCGGGTTCAGCTCAGGTCAGTCGCGGATTCCTGCAAGGAGGTCGAGTCGGGTGGGGTTCCTGACGAGACCCCTCCGATGATTAAGTTAGTTTGGTTGTCGATTTGCAATCCCCTTGCTCCGTAGAGATGCAAGAGCTTTTATAGTGAGTGCCACAGATTGTTTGTACCTGAGACCTTTACTATCTTTATCGATTACCACGTCATCGTACCTTTCCACCATGCTCGTGATCCTTGTGATGAGACACACGTTTTTCCTACTAAAGCTATGACATGTCGACCTTACCCATGTAAGATCGACCGTACAATCGTTGACTCCTCCATGCCTGTGTCAAGTCGACGTCGCTGTATCAGATACACGTGGAGATCTTATCATCAAAGGACACAGGGACATAACAACCAAATCAATATTCATCATATCAATATTTGTCATATCAATACATGAAAGAGATGTTGGCAATCAAATCCGTGTAAGAAGTACATGACTGGAAGTTTGGGTGGATTTAGTGAAGTTAATCCTCGAATTCAAATCATCGTGACATTGATTCAAGCACAAGTACTGTCAGGTACAGACAAAATAGGTACAATTATTTATTTATAGAGTTCTGATGCACCGTGGTGGGCTCACTGAAAAGTTATTTGCTGTGTCCCGAGATGATATCGTATTTTTCTTTCTCTAAGCCAGTGACAATGTCAAATTCTACAGCTCAGAATCCTCTGGTCCGTCTCCGACGTCCCAATGAGAGAAAAAGGCCCAAACCTTACCCGTTAGACTCAACTGGAAGAATATAATTGTTGCAATGGCACAATGAAACCAGTGTCTCTGAGATCTCTCATTCGAGTAAACACTTGCAACTGATGTGGGAATTTGCGCAAATCTACGCACAGCAATTTGGAAACTTACCATCATCAGATGTTTGTTTGTTGGATAATGGTTTATTTGAGGAAACGTGCAGGTAAACACAAAATGAGGATTTGTAGATAGTTCAGCCACCTCCTTTCCATAATTTGTGAGAAAACAGCTCTTCAATCCTCTAACTCGATAATTGTGGGCTGTAAATATAGCGGGTTATTTTTGTTTTAAACTTTAACTTGCAACATAAAATTGTGTCCCTGCTTATTACCTAATGACCATTGGATCACATTATATTAAGAGAAGTCATTGGGAAATTTTGCTTATATGATCTACTATATATCTTTTTTTAAGTTAGTCATTATATTGGAGTATGTTTCTGTCCAAATCAGATGTATTTTTCAACTAATAATAGGGATTTGATAAAGCTTACTACCATATTTTAATGCTAAAACTGGCTACTGATGTGATTTTGGCCGATGCTGTTTGATTTGGTCTTATCCTTGTATCCGGTTGATTGAACTTGTGTAGAATAATTTTCTAGCGGACAGACCTTTTAATTAACTAGGATTTACATCGAATGACAGGGCTATCTTAGATTTATTATTTGAAATGCCTACTTTCAAGTGTTCACTTCTAATTCCATAAATGATATTTTATTATGGTTCAAATAATTATCCTGGATCTATTGACCTTGTATCAGTTTCTTGAAAACTAGAATGCCAGTAATATACTTGTGGAGTTTGGTGTGGGAAGAGATCTATCAGTTTCGACCAGGAAGTTCTCATGTGTCTCCGTAGTTCTTCATTATCTCCTTAAACATCTTCCAGCTGATGTTATCAGCAACAATGCAGTGGAAATTATAGATTTTATTGAACAAAACAAAGATATGTCAGTTGAATCTGTACGTCAGCTATGAACTGTGAGCTGTATGTAAATATATTTCTTCATATTTTGCCTTTGCCACTTAGTAGTTTTATCTACTGTTCTTTTGCAGCATTTGGATTATAGGCTCCTTGGACACAAACTCTACGGGAGCCAACACTCACTCAGTTATGTTTGTTCTGTAATGAGAAGAATTATGCAGGTAGTTTAGGTCATTTCAGTTGTTAATTACATATTTCTTGTTACTGTTGGATTCTCTTGCATATGCATAATGCACAAGGACAATACATAGTGCAGTCAGCTTCTTTCATTATGCTGAATTTAGAAAGCCATTTCACTAGGTTTAACCGTTTTTCTGCAGCTCTTCTTTGAACGTGGTGAACATCTTTTCACCTTTTCTCAATTATTTAAAGCTAACAAAAAGAATAGCCATCCAAGTTAATATTTTGTTCTTCAGTATCTGTGCCTGTTTACCCAGTAAATTTACTGAATTATTGATATATATATATATTTATTCGATCTGTACCGGGCGGTACATACCGGTATGCCCGTCGGCAGTCGATTTCGGCTGTCGGGCATTGTCAAATACATATGCTTTGACAATGGTACCTGAGCTGGATAGGTTGACCCTGAGTGAGTAGTGCAGGCTCTCTTGCTTTCTGCATTATTACAAAAATCAATAATCCAATCAACCATCTAGATTGCTCTTTAAGTGCTCACCCTTTTGTCTTTTGTCTACTTATAGCATCTAGACTAATTCAATTTGCTATGGGTATCGACGAGAAACCTGCAATATTTACAACTATGGGGAGCCACTTCTTTTTTCTTTCGAGATACCATTTCGAAACCAATAACTTGTGACATTTTCTTCAGTTTCATTGGGGGAATGATTAGATTGGATTTACTCTTCTCCACCATATAAGCTATGTACAAACTCTTATTCATTATGGATAAGGAGAAAACTTTTTCCTTTTCTTAATGTATGCTTAACGTGGTGGCTTGACATGGTCTGTCAAGCGAGATTGTAAACACTGTCATGCCCCAAAGTTCAAGATTGTATATTAGGCAGCACAAAGTTGATGCCACACATACAGCTGCAAGAAGGCGTAATCTGTCAACATCAACAGTAATCCTGAAACAAAGTTCCACTAAGATTTTGAGAGTTTCTTATTAAATTAATATTCTGCCACTTATTCTGCACTAATTCTGGGGGCAATGTAGGTAGCACTTGCATACTCTTAAATGTTCATATGGGGAATTTATAATCTGAAATTGTGACCAAAATTATTTGGAGGAGTTACTTGGTTTTTTGCCTGATACTTGATTTCAGTATCTTGTATTCTGATTTTGAAGGTCTTTTTCTCTTTGTTCCCCAACTTGTATCTGTTTTGTCTTTTTACTAAATTCAGGTACTTGGTCAGTACGATAATCTAAACGAGTATTTGATAATAGCAGATGCTTATCTAGACATCATCCTTCTGTATTCTATGGTAAGCCGTTTAATCTTTTTTCTTTGGCAATATATTTCTTTTATAATGTTTGTCAGTACAATAATTTTCATGAGCACATGGTAAGTCTTTAATGTCTTTTTCATGGGTAACATATATATATATTTGTGTGTGTGTGTGTGTGTGTTATTATGCTCAGATGAAGGTTTGGGCCATAGGTTACAACATTTTCTCTGACTCTTGTATATCTTCTGATGTTGGGACAAATAAGGTTAAAATGATTATGGACATGAGACATACATTAGCATCTATAAAGTTATAATATTCACTGCCGAACTATATTTTTTCCCGTAGGAAAAATGGCAAGTTGACTTTTGTTGTTTTGACCTAACTTTTGTGGCTATTGTATTTATACAGAATGTTCCTTAAGTATCTTTTTGATTTAAACAAGGCATCCAAGCAAATAGATTACAACATCTTTTTCTGACTCATACATCTTCTGATGTTGAGAGTCCTGAGACAGTTAAGGTTAAAACTATTATTGATATGAGACATGCATTAGCATCTATATGGTTGTAGATATGCAGAACTAAATTGGTTTTATAATAGGAAAATGAAAACTCGATTTTTTTGTTCTGACCTAGCTTTTGTGGCTATTACATTTAAACAAAATATTCTTTTTAGGAAGCATATTTAAATAAGATGTTAAAGCTAAAGGGGTACTCAACTTGTTTCTTTCCTACATGAGAATATTTACAATCTTAGATGCTTTCCTGCTTGAGCATATTGAAGCCATCGGACTCCTGCATTAAATGAACATAATCATGTCAAATAAGTTTTTAAACGTCAAGCATATATTATTGTCGTTTGTTATAGATTTAAGAACCAATTAATATTAAACTCTTCCACATATCCGAAATGCTAGTTACACGAACTGCATGTATCAGAAGATTTGGATTGAAGTGTTGGAGGTCCTTGTGAATGTTATATTGTTCTTATCAATAACTTTAAATAATAGATTATGTGAAAGGGTTTATATCTTGCTCGCGTGTGCAGCATAAGTTTTCAGTTGCACAAAGACTGCCTTTGATAGGTATGCATCTGTTATATATATATATATATATATATATATATATATATATCTTGCAACTCAGTTAAGATATAATTGTCTCTGTGTGTTTGCAGTTATCTTCTGTTATGTGATGTGGGATAACGTAAGTGTTTAAGTAAAATTTTTCATCTTGTAAGGTAGATGAATATTGTTATATTACTGTCATTGGCAAAATATATTGTTGTTACTTTCTATAATTTTCCAATCTGTTGATTTTGTTCTTTGACCCATATGTAATATTTTTGATATACCAGGAGAACTATCTAGCAATCATATTGGATGGAATCTTAAAGCGAGCTCATGTGAATCAGGTTGATCAAATTGAAATGGAAAATCTGCAGTCCATTCTTGTCAAGATTATCGATCACTTTGATAGGTTGGAAGATGTGCTTGCTATGGTAATAAACAAGCTTTCAAGTTCTTGTTATTTGGTTGTTCAAAATTCTAGGATTCAACAATGGCTCGTATGTTGCTTTCCTGTTTCCCAATCTAAAGCTTCATCTAGCCAAGTTTTTGCACTTGCGAGGTGTTGGTAACCGAATTTAGCTTCCTTTGTCCTCTATCTCCTTTCCATTTATTACTTGTATTGGCATATTTTCTAATTCAGATCAAATTATCTCCCAGTATATATCGCAAAAACTCCTTCCACTTCAATTCCTGTTGCCTTCTCTTCTGTACGTTGGTTATGCAGCAAGTTTTCTCGATTTTTGTAAGTTTTCTTTTTAATTTTTCCTAATAGCTTAAGTTTTGCTAACACAAAGATGACAAGTGGCAAGCTTGTATGAGGGGAGCTTATGTGTCATCCATGCAACAAACATAAGTGACATCATATGTAGGCTAGCAAGTGACGCATGTCCTCCATTTTTTAAAAACTTAATATGAATTTTTTATAATTCATATCAAATTTCTAACATTCACATTTAGGTCCATAGCAATAAGCTTTCAATATAAAATTATTTAATCAAGAGAATTATTAAACAATCCTCATATTTATAAATAGGTCCTTATAAATAATTTAAAATAGATCATTATAAATATTTCAAAAATGAGGTATATTACACTCCCCCCCCCCTCCCCTCCTCTTAAAAGAAAATTTTAGTCCTCTAAATTTATCATGTCTCCATCTACGAAATGAGGGTAAGCTTTCTTCATTTCTTCCTCTAGCTCCTAGATTGTTTCATCCATAAAATGATGCTTCTAGGTTCTATTGTATTGTGTATGGCTTATTCAGCAGAGGTCTATAATATGATGAAATGTGTGCTAAATCGAGAATACACTAGACCAGTAGTTGCTTCTTTCAAATGCACCAACAAGTGATACAATGTGCAACCTAGCTTCTTTGCCAATTGGATGATGTTATATGCCATCCTCTAATTGTCTTAATCATATTTTAGTATTTCCGGATGTTGAGTTTAGATAGTAGAGTCTCCTTGATGGAGATAAAGAAAGGAATGCAAGAAGCAAATGGCCAAACGATCTCAAGTGAATTAAAGCTTAAGAGGTTGTTGGTGCTTCATCCGAAGCTTTACGTGATTGTAAATTGAAGCTTGATATTTGAACACTGACAATATGAAGATCATTAACATCAGCGAAATCCTTTGTTCAGTATCCTAGTGAATGTTGTGCTAGTAAATACCTATACCAACCATACTTGAGTTTTTTTAGAATTTAATATATACTAGATGATGAGATCAAGAAGGTTGGAACTAAATGTGCTGACAACAACTTGGGTAAAGGCCTAGAAGATAGTTGATTAGGCTGGTGGGTCTTAATTCAACTTTACATGTGTTTGTAAGTATAGGAATAACAATCATGAAAGTTTAATGTAATGGCACTTCACGAGTCCTGTATTGAGAGGATATGATAATCTCATATCGTAGGTCCTTTGCATTGATTAAAAATGAACTGAATGAAAACCATTGAGTACTTCCAATTAAGGTTTGCAATATCATATCGTATCTCTCGGTACAGCTCGGTACCTTAGTGTATCGTATGCTCGGTATGTATTGTACCGACAACTGATTGATATGCTGGTACAGTACAAGATTGCGGACCTTGCTTTCAATAGGTTTAAGGAAATGACACTTCAGCAGTCCTATATTGAGAGGGTATGCTAATCTCATTATTGTAAGTCTTTTGCATTGACAACAATGATCATTATGCAGCTTTAATTTCTAATGTCACATCTTCATGTCACTTAGAAGAGTTGATTTTGTTATTTTACACAAGGTTTGCAATACCATAGCGTATCGCTCGGTACACTCGATACATACCGGTCCAATAGAGGATCGGTATGTTTGGTACACTCGATACCTTAGATTATCATACCCTCTCAAACCTTGATTTTACATATTTCTTTTGATGTATAGTAACTATTTTTAATACACTGCCAAATTCACCTTACATATACTGTTTTGTCTATATATACTTTGACATGGAGAATGACCTGTGTGGCAGTGTTTTGCTAAAGAAGACATTTTTGTAAATTCTTAACCTGCTTTTGTTTTTGTGATGACTAATTTAAATAGTGTATGCTATTTGTAAATGAACACTAGCTTGCTGATAGCAATACCCTCTTTTTAGAGATCGACTTGTTTGTTTCACTTATTTTGTAGGAACATTTCACGGCGATTCTTGACTTCGTATCTGGAAGCTCAAGGAACACAGTTTACATTAATATACTTCATAAGGCTACTAGGTAAATCATTTTTAGTTGCTTTATCTTGCGCTATTTTGTTTGTAACTGGTCTTTTCTGAAGTGGCTCCCAATGGTCAAGTTGACTAACTATAATTTTATGTTCTCTTATATATTTCAGAATTGCAAATCACAAGGTCGTATAATGAACTGGTCTTATTGGCTAAATGTATGAAGAAAAGTGTCAAAGTTCTGCTATTTAAATCGATTCTTATACCATGTTATTATTTCACATGTGCAATCTATGTTTTGGAGTTTAGGTAGTTTCAGATTTTCTGTCTTGCTATTCACCATTGTTGCCAATACTTAAGTTTGCGCACACTTGGTATTCACCATTGTTGCCAATACTTAAGTTTGCGCACACTTGGTATTCACCATAAATTTGATTTTATGTTGTCTTGCTGGAAGTCTCAAAAATGCAAATATTGCAATATAAAATTCTTTGTCATATTCAAAAATATTTAGTGTCATTTTTAATGATATTATGCAGAGCTGGTCGTATTGGGGATCCCACAAGAATACAATTTCTTTTTGAAGTATCTCAAATCCTTCATGAGAGCATTGATACGCCAAACATGAATGATGAGAGTAAGCGTAAAGCAGACTTGATATCTAGATTTGTTGGTATGGTAAGTATACTTGATTTGGAGTTAAAAATTAATTGCAAACTAGAAAGATTAGCTTCTGTGCAGATTTTGTAGTGCTTATTGACAATAATTGAAATAATTGCTTATTCACAAAAAGGTCATTTACTGGATGTTTAATAGGTCTTCTTGTAGGTCAACTTTGGAGCTGAATGGGAACGGCATTTATCATTTTTAGGTGAATCTCGTGCAGCTTTTGGTAGCATTGATGAACTTAAGGTTAGTCTGTCCGGTGAACATGATAATACTTTCTACATTTCTTTTTCTGTTTTTTTTGGTATATGCTTCTTCATTGAACTGTATGCTTAATGAATGTGGTTTTTGCCCCTTTATCATAAAGTTATAATCCCCCAACCATTGATTTAGCTCCTATAGCTTTTACACCCGTAAATTCTTTCCTAGTTTGTCAATGCCAATGATGCACAGAGCTAAAATAACTCTAGGAAATCACCTTTTTGTTGCTGCTTCTTACAGATAAAGAATCAATATATAACCCTTCATGACTATAGAGGATCATGTGTGTTCTGATCATGTAACGTTTGAGCAGAACTACTTCTTGCTTCCAGAACGTTTAAGCAGAATTACATGGTACGACCATATGATGGAATAGAAATATATCACTCACATTGGCAGGCTTAGGTTGTGGGATTCTTAAAGTTGTTCTTAGTTTAAAAGGAAGCAATATTCTGCTGTATTCACTTCAAAAAAAAGAAAAAGAAGCAAAGGATGGCCTTGTTTTCGAGCTATCCTCTGTTTTCTTTTTTCTGTATGATCTGGTCTAACAATATGTTGTGCTTTGGGGTTTTTTTTGCTTAAATTGTCATTGACACAAATTCTTGTATCTATGTGATCAGAACTTTTATTTACTATGCAATAGATATGGTTTGTCAAACTATTCACTTCTAAGCTATGTTACAAGTTTTCTTACAGTCATCTTCTTTGTAGTATGTTCTTGTACATTCAAGCAATAATCTAGCCATCAAATCGATCAGAGACAAAAAGAAGTTTCTTGGTTTTCTCAAGTCTTGCGTGGCTTTCAGTGAAGTAACAATCCCATCCATTTCTGATAGCATTCAGCGTATGAATCTTTACCTTGAGACTGCTGAGGTGATATCCAGTTGAGTAAATTTGTTGGTGATTTTATGTTTTCAAGTGCTAAATGATTATTTATTTCCTGCGGTTGCAGATTGCATTATTTGGAGGCTTGATCTCCCATTCAGAGGGACTTGTTACTTCAGCAATCAGTTGCTTGGAATGCTTAAACATGACAACAGGTATAGATACTGCAGCTGGCATATTTCTCCTTGGATGCAAAAGATAGAGATACATAACAATCTCAATTTATTATGGAACTGAAGTATTACCAAGAGATTACAGGAAATGTCAAAAGATAAGTGTCCCACGAATAGGGCTTGAGATATTAGAGAATCAAAGGTGGATAAATACTAGCAGCAAGATTAACCATTACCATCTCTAGAAGGCAAAAAATGCTCAATGCTGATTTTGGTAGTATCTTCAGACTCATATGAGTGTATAAATAAATAAATAATTAAACATATATACATATAGGATTTGCTATTTCTGGTATTGGACTCGTCTTGGAGATTTATTGGTATGGTAGTACCGGTGTATCAACACATGGTTTGCCGGGGCGAGCCATGTCTCGATGGTGAGTCGTATTGGTATGTACCATGCATACCTGTACCGATTTGGGCTCGGGCGGTACAGCAAAACCTATATATATATATATATATATATATATATATATATATATATGATGACCAATGCTGCCTTGTTTTAATCTTTATTTATTTATCCTTTTCAGTCTTTCATATTTTAGTTTATTTTGTGTTCCTCCATCTAATCTGTGCTGTTTCTTCTGTTTTTCTTTGAAGGTTCTCACACATCAAATGATGTAGATCAAATTTCCTCATTGACTTGTAAATTATGCAGTCTGTTACTTATGATACCAGGTATTGTTTAAACTAATTCATTGTACTGCCTTTTATTTATTTCTTCTGCCTTGTTTCTCATGAAGTCATTCATGTCACTGCAGTAATTAACTTTGCTTTTGAGAAATTGTGTGAATAGTCTTCAACTTATTTTATTATATGAAATAATTAGAAAAGAGAAGAAAGTAGAGAGACAAAAGAATAGGCAACAATGAGAAACAAAACAACAAATTCTATCCCAATAGAAATGGATAGGAAAAAGAAAGCAACCAATCTTATAATGAAATTGTTTGTTTAGATTCCATCTTGATTCATTTTGCATGAATTCAAAGGGGATAAGTCTTCTCGATAAATTATGGCTGCTTATGTATCTCTCTATCTTATATGATTATCGGTGCATTGTCCACTCCAAGGTTTTGGCTTTAGATGGGTAAACATAGTTTGGATTGGCTTAACTCACTCAAAAACTGCTTTTGCTGTGTGTGATCTAAGAGAAGTCTTCTCTTCCAGGAGAGCTTCTGTTTGTTACTGCATTTGACACCTTGACAAGATTGACTTAACAACTATTTATTTTCTTGAATTCCGTATGACAACCGTTTTAGGAGCTCCGCTGATGGAAAAGCGTGTCTTAGGTTTAAATTCTTTGGTCTGAGGTTGTTTTAATCCTCTATTTTTGTAAGTGTATTGGGAGATTATGGAGTGCATATATCATGTGGTACTTGTAATTATCAAGCTGTTTGTTGTTAACAAGAACCTATAAATCCACAAGAAACTTTTTTTTCTTTCACAATTTCTGTTTCCTTATTTTGTGCAGGTAACCATGAAGAAGGGTCTATGTGTTTGATACGAAATCTCATTGGAACTCTACAATGTCACTCTTTGTAAGTCTTCTGTAATAAATCTGGCAGACTATTTAACATGCTGATTGCTAAGTTTAATTGTGTATATCATGTCGACTATCATAGGGCATCATCAAAAATTAAAGTGCAGGTATTCTGTGCGATCATATCTCTATCAGCAGGTCTATCTCAGAAAAAGTTTTTGTACCATGCAAAGAACATGGAGGTATGTTCTCCTGCTACGATGGAATTTATAGTGCACTTATCCAGACTCATCACAACACAATGGATCTGACATTGATACCAGCAGATCCAGCCTGTATCAATCTGTAATAACACATGGTACAGGGGTGGTGCTCATTACCACAACAGTTCGACAACCAAATAAAATTGACCTGGTATGGGGGCCAGTATTTGAATCGAAGTCAATTCAAAAGAGTTGGGGGCATTGGTTGTATCATCGGAGGAATCTTGCAGTGTGAACTGCACATACTCTTGTTTAACCATATTAGAGAAAAAAGGACCATCTTACATAGTGAGCACCATCAAAGGTGAGGGTTGAAAGAGATGTGCAGGGTGGGGAAACTAGTAATGAACAATTTGCATTTTGACCTTCTATTTTCTGATTTTCTTTCTAGATGCTATTTTTGTATTTTGTATCTCAAATGTCATCAAGAACATGTTATGGGTCTTATTTTGTGGTCAAAATATAGTAAGAATCATCAAAGGTGAGGATCGACGTTCAGAGTGGGAAAACTATTATCAAACAGTTTGCATTTTAACCTTCTATTTTCTGATTTTCTTTCTAGATGCTATTTTTTTTATTTCATATGTCAAATGTCATCAACAATGTGTTGTGTCTACTTTGTTGATTATAATATGTAGATTCTTTGTTTGAATACTGAAAGCAGATGTAATGGTTTGTGGTTTTTTTGCCGACTTTGTTTTATATACTTGGGTTACTCTCAATCTCAAGAAAATGGAAAGAATTTGAATGAAAAAGATTTTGGTCCCTGTTTCTGTTTTTTCTTAAAATTTCTTCCAATTGGCAAATATTGGAAAGAAAAGTTCTGCTTCTCGAAATTTTGCAAGTGCCTTCATCGACATGCGATTGATTACCTTCTGTGCAGGTTATAAGTAAAGATCAACTGTATTTTGGGGATCAGTCCTTTGATGAAGAGCTTTCATCTATCGCCAGTCTAGTTCTTCAGATCTTAGATGATGTTATTAAACAGGAGGTGCACTTAGTAAGTTCTCTGTAAAAACTAATTCTCAATCATTGTAAAACATATCAGTGGTCACATGTCATAGGCACACTTGTTTACTTGCACAAGGTGACGCGAGGCAGATTAGCGCTGGATGCTTGCAACTTCCTTCTTGTATCATTCAAAGTATGTGCCTGAATGTCGTATCTTTTTCTTTCATCTGGGCTTTTACGTTATTTGCTCGACTCATAGTTACCAGTTGTGAGAACTAAAATGCTAGTGATGATAAACTATCTCTTGATGATGTTGCAGATGAGTCATGAACTCTCTCTAAAATGCTCGAGCCTGATTGATGTTGCCAAGTCATGCTTGCATCCGAACGAGAAGTATCTACAATCGACTGTTACCTTGATGGACGGGCTCTCCTCAAATCACGGGGACCAAGTTGCAGCTTCATTAGAATTGACATCGGCTGTGCAAAGCTAAGAATAAAATCAATGGGCTTCATGTGGTTATGATATATTTTTTTGTTTACGTGAGTTGCTGTGATTTGTAGTGAGTTAACAAGAAGATTGGACCCTTTTTTTGTTTTCCCTGTCAGTATTCATTTGTGCATTCTCTACAACACTATAGAGTCTGCAAAAGGCAAATTGTTGAAGTAATAACATTATTATTCTATAAATAAAATACTGATGAAGCTTTGCCATCTCATGGTCTGGTAGCTTGGGTTTAAGCTCTCCGTGCAAATTGATATGCTAGTGAAGAAGAATGGGAGAAATAAAAAAAATGTGGTGTTTTTTTTATATGTGTTTCATTCAACATGAGCACTAAAATTCTTTTTGTCCATAGCACACACTCACATGTCTTAGTTGCATATTCAAATCTATATACTCAAATTAATGTGCCACGTAAAATTCCATTCTTTTGTTCAACAATAGTATGACACGAATAATTCAATGTTGGACGATTGAATCAATCATATACAGAATTCTGGTTTAGTGCTTTTTATATTTATATATATATATATTTTGGGTACGTGTCATGTTGTCGGCGTAAGTTACTGAGGTCTATCATCTTCTTTCTCAGATCCTGAGGTCCTTGAAGCTGAGATCCCGCAGATCTACCATGGAGTCAACCGACCAACCGATCTCGCTGTGTCTGAAGCCAAGTGTTGCCCCCATCGGGTAAGCTTGTCGAGGCTTGACTACCGTATGCGTTCCCTTCCCTCTCTTTCTTCCACGTCAAGGAGGCTCCGTCGCACAAAGGCTCCACCACTGTGGAGCTCCGCACGTTGAGGAGGCACCTTAAACGACGCCAACCCCCATTATTAAAGTAACCCCCAAGACATGGACAACTGTGGACTTGTAGTCGCAAGTAAGCAAATGTGCCTCCCCCAACCCAACCCATTATTTCCAGCGGCGTCACACCCACCACCTCCAAAACCCAAACCCTTGTTGTCCATGTCTTCTCCTCTCTCCGCCACCCTTCCTCTCCTCCTTCATGGCCTTGAGGAGGTCTGTCCTCGCCGGCCTTCTTTGGCTCACCATCCTCTTGCTCTTGCTTCACGGGTGGAGCCATCTGAAGTCCAGGCGGCGTCTCGGCTCGAGGCGCGGCCCCTCGACGGTCCTCCGGAAGCTGCTATCGTCTCGCTTCCATCTCTCGGCGTTCGACCACACAACGCATTACCGCCACCACCATCACCATCGTCATCGCCCTCACCGCCATCATCACGACAGGCAAACGGCGCATTCGTCCGCGGAACAGCCCAGCGGTGACGAGATCGACCCTCGGTACGGTGTCGAGAAGAGAATCGTTCCCATGGGCCCAAACCCATTGCACCACTGAGTGGAGACGATGATGATGTCGGTGAGTGCTCGCTCCTCCTCCCCTTGGTCGCATCCCGTTCTTCAAAGCCGGAAGGGATCATTAAGCTCGCATGACACTAATACACGTTTTGTTCGTTGCTTCTTCGTGTGCTCGCCTGGATGCACCTCTGCACAGTCTGTAGGTCTTCCTGAAATCAATCAAGGAGAGTAAACCTCTGCACACTCGTTCGCGTTCTTGCTGGTGTCGGGAACAGCACCGGTGCTTGTGGTCTCCCTCTCTCTCTCTCTCTCTCTCTCTATATATATATATATATATATATATGATACATAGAGTCATGTAGCAAAGATGAGCAACGGGGACGGCACGGCGTTGGCACAAAAGACCACATATCTACCTGGAATAAGTCACTGCAAGCAATTATAAGGGGAATGCTAAGCCATAGCATGTACGTGTTGTAGTAATCTTCTTTCACTCGATCTCTAATTAATCACTGCCCTCGGTCCGCTCAGTACAGAGGGATAGTTCATGTTTTGTGTTCGTTCGTGAATATTCTCTTTCATACGCGTTTTGTCGTTCGAGCGTATTAGTTTAGCCGAAACTTTGTTCGTTTGGCGTCAAACAAGTTGAGGCAGTCCCCCGCGGTTTGAGGATTTAGAGCGGAAGACAAAGGCAACAAACACTTTTTTTTTTTTTGTTTTGGTTCCTTCACTTTTATCATTTTTTGAGTTTTTTATTTATGAAATAAGTTCACATATTTACTTTTTAAAACTTTTCTATTATGATTGATATTAATACCCTTCAAAAGTTACTATAAATGACAAGTGGTTAAGGTTAATAAGTTCATTAGATGGATGTCTTGATGATATTTTTTTGATAAGTTCCATTAGTTATCTATCACATTAGTGTTATGTGATGGACACATACCTATCATGTAGCTGATAGGTCGATGCCATGCACCCGACAACTCTACACCACCGTAAGCCTTTCCTCTCTTCCTTATAACCTCACCATTAATGTATTCTTTGCCCCCCCTTGCATGCTTGGCTTTGTCATGCCGATAAGAAGAGACCTCTCGTTGGTAAAGATGGCATGGCAGTAATTTTGAATTCAGGATGGTCACGTTGATCAACGTCTTTACATCATGTGGCTGGCTTGGAGTCACCTCGAATGTTACAAATCACATATATTTCTAATACATCCATCCCATAATGGTTATAAAACATTAAGCATAATGGTTAATACATCCCATCGAATGTTACAAGTCACCTCGAATTATATAATTTGACACTATATAATTCTCTTAGGATCGGGAGAAGCACATAACATCCCTAATATCAATGTGCATCTTTAAGCATAATGGTTATAAAACCACACTATAAAAGGCTTCATTAGGTGCGTTCCTCCGGATATTAATATTGTTAAAACTCTAGCACAAAAGGACTCGGCTCTTTATCTATGCCTCGAAACTGAGACTAATTTAAGCATCGTAATTTTGTTAGATTCAACAGTTAGGGGAACAAAGGGGATTCTATATTTTTTCGACTCCAATCAAAGACAATGCAATTTTGATTACCTATTTCTTGATGTTAGCGATTTACCCAACTCTCACCGACAGTCACCATTCCACATTTTGACTCAACGAGTCTAAGCTTTGATAAAAGTTGTCCAAACTAATCATTCCATTCATCCCACAGTTTTTGGTTTAACAAGTCAAACAAGATCTGACTTCTTCAACAACATCTCTTATTCATTCACAATGCTCTATATTATGATAGAATACCAACCGCCGCTCGAGGAGGTCCCTTTGTGAGGAGGTGTAATAATATTATGATAGAATACCAACCACCGCTCGAGGAGGTCCCTTTGTGAGGAGGTGTAATCTCCGCGACATGTCCCTAAATACAAAATTGAAGTTGCCGAAGGAGTCTGTTATTTAGTCCAGTAGACTCCCACCAAAACTCTATAATTAGCTCTTCGAGATGCACCAATGCCTCAAAGATTTAACAAAGTACATCAGACAAGCAAAGCAATCGATGATGGAGCCCTATCTTCGATATCCTTTCATCAAAAATATCTAGAAATAGTTCGTCCATTGGGATTTCGCTTACTCGTGCTGGAGGCTATTGCTAGACTTTATGCCGTGATCGAGGAGTCAACATGATTTGGTTTCGCCCGTGTACGCAAGCTTGTCCGCATCGGTTGGGAAGAGATGAGTAGATCGGAAGGGGGTCATTTGATGACATTGCCTCTCGAGTCTCGAGCCTGTTGCTGTGATAGATTGATCGACACTTTGCTAGGTCGAATGATACTATGGTATCTCAATCGACACTGCATTAGGTCAATCGAGTTGCATCGTTTATCCCGAGCCATTGGATGCCTGGTCCGATGAGCTATCTCCGGGGCTAGCGTGGCCCAGAGTTATCTGACCGACCTATTACCTACCGAGGTGAAAATTTTGAATCTATCCATTAAAACATATTATGGGTTTTGCGATGCAAATGACTCTTTATGAAACGATTAATTCTTTCGTGTGTAGAATTTTTTAGACCACCTTACGAGGGGCAACACAAAATGATTCATTCGCCAACCTCCCTCACGAATCAATCCTTTCATTTGGCCAGCTGGCCAAGAAGTTCATGCTTAACCTTATTAGTTACAAGCTCTAACATCAATACAATCGGAAGATAGCAAGACACAATCCAGTCTCATCAAGTAGCACCTGACCCGAGACGAGCCTTGGAGCATATGACATTCATTAGACCCGAGTCAAGACGCATATAGTCAATCTTTCTTGAGTTCCACCCTTTAAATGTGATTAACTTACGAACACGAGCAAAACCTATCCGTGTTGACTCTAGGGCCACAACAGAAAAGTTACACAACATCAAGAAATGGAGATGTAGCTAGCGTTAATAAATTTACAAGTGTATATTTAAGGTCAGCCACTACTTGCATCGCTTATTTTATCCTGCCACCTCCCAGCCGCTTGCTTCATTGCCACAAGTCATTCCATTTCCCCAACGTCGGATCTTCTCGTCCCTACAAAACACCGGCAGCATCAACATCTTCCTGCCATTTTGACAGCGCATGCAACGTCGAAGGAATTCGTCGACTAGAAAAAGATGTTTTCCCTGTGTGCTGGTGGTATTTCTACACCTGCCACACGTAAATATTCTTGTACGCATACGGTGCGTAGCCGTGCCGAGAGAGAGAGAGAGAGAGAGAGAGAGAGAGAGATGACGAGCGGTCCGAGTCAACGGAACCCACCACCTGGCATTGGCGTCTCAAAACCTGTGGATTTGGCGACGCGGGCGAAACCATGGGCAGTTTTCAGCGGCAGTTTTCCAGTGCCAGGGAGCCACTTGGACTGGGACCCACCATCTTTTTCCGACACGACTCGGCCGCTTGCCGTCGAACACCAAACACCAAAGAACTGAGTGGTCGTAGGATGCTCAGGTTCGTTGGGCCAATCGACGTGCGGAGTTGTCTGTTTGCTGTCGCATATGGCGCAGCTGAGACCGTCACCACCACCCACAGAACAACCCCTTCCGTCCCAAAACCGCCTGCGTACCTCACCACCCGAAACCGGCGGCACCCACAACTCGAAGGAGGACGTGGAAGCTGTTCCCATCGGAGGGAGTGACACCACGCGAGGTTGCTCGTGGTTTCCTTTCGGCCGGTCAGGGAAGGGAAAGAGCAGAAGCGTAGTGCAAGGCTGGCCATGATGCAGCAATTGCCGCCGCTTTCGCAGTAGCCTTCATGCTCCTCGGTCAGAGCATCAGTTACGAAATCTATCCATCACCTGGTCTTGACTCGTAGGATATTGTGGGGGGAGAGGAAGAGAGAGAGAGAGAGAGAGAGAGAGAGAATGGATGGAGGGAATGGCGGCATGCCTGGGGGGGGATTGCTAGGCTTGGACATGACGCTCCAACCGCATCAGCAGATGCAGCAGCAACAAGGTAGTCACTCGCAGCAGCAACAGCAGCCGCTGATACATCACCAGCTCCAGCAGACACACCACATGCTACCGTTCCACGCTCCGATGGCCAAGGACAGTGACCACCAGGGGCAGCACCCCGGGCGGCACGCCCAGTACGTGCCGCCGTTTGGCCATGTCAGATCTGAGGAGGAGCCCCGGTACGGGGAGGATGCCGATGAGCAGGGGAGGCGCGGGGGGGTACCGTCGCAGCCGTCCTCGTCGGCATCGCCGTGGCACCGGATGAAATGGACCGACGGCATGGTGCGGCTCCTCATCCAGGTGGTGTACCACGTGGGGGACGACGGCGGCGGAGCGGAGGGGGAGCAGCAGCAACCACACGGCACGGTTGCGAAGGGCAAGAAGTCGGCGACGGCCTCGGTGTCGGCGCTGTTGCAGAAGAAGGGGAAGTGGAAGTCGGTGTCGCAGGCGATGATGGAGAAGGGGTTCTACGTGTCGCCGCAGCAGTGCGAGGACAAGTTCAATGACCTGAACAAGCGGTACAAGCGGGTGAACGACCTCCTGGGCAAGGGGACGGCCTGCCGGGTGGTGGAGAACCAAACCCTCCTTGACACCATGGACCTCTCGTCCAAGGCCAAGGAGGAGGCCCGCAAGCTCCTAAACTCCAAACATCTCTTCTTCCGGGAGATGTGCGCCTACCACAACGCCGGAGTCTCCTCCACCTGTGCCGCCGCACCGCCTCCGCAGATTCCCCCGCCGGCACCGTCGGATCAGCAGCAGCTCTGCTTCCACCACCCGCCTGGCCTGGTTGACACGGTACTGTCCACGACGAAGGCTGCTATCGGTAGGAGAGGAGGCGGTGCCCCTGCCGCCGCTGAAGATGAGGGAAATGCAGAGGAAGTCGACGATGACGACGATGCAGACAGCGAGGACGATGATGACTATGACGACGACGACGGGGATGAAGACGACGACGACATGGAAGATCAAAACCATAAGCGCCACGGCGACCACCACCACCACAAGCACGAAGAGGTGGAGGACGAGGACAGCAAGGGGTTCGTGTCGGGTCTCGCAGGTGGCAGGAAGCACAAGAGGACGGCGTCCCAGATGTCGGCCTCTCCTCCGCTCTCGCTGACGCTGTCGTCGCCCTCCAGCTCCATGCGGCAGCTGCAGTCCGAGCTGATGGCCATGTCCGGCGGAGGGGAGCTTCAGCAGCGGCAGTGGCTGAAGAGGAAGGCAGCGGAGCTGGAGGAGCAGCGCGTTGCGTACCAATGCCGGGCCTTCCAACTAGAGCGCCAGCACTTCAAATGGCTCCGCTTCAGCACCAACAAGGAGCGCGACATGGAGCGCATGAAGCTGGACAACGAACGCCTCTGCCTTGAGAACGACCACATGCTGCTGCTGCTCCGACAAAAGGAGATCGAGCTTACACACGGAGGCACCGCCGCCATCTCCTCTGCCGAGCAGCAGCTGATTCTTCAGAACACCAACACCAATCAGAGGCGCCCCGCAGAGCAGCCCCACATACCAAATGCGGATCATGCTTCTACCACGGCTTAACGAAGCTTTTCTTCCATGTTTTCCCGACAAAGATGTAGACAGTAGCGGAGATTTCGATGTGTGCTGTAGCGGGCAATTGAAGTGTACATCCATCCATGCCTTGATGATCCATATGGTCTAGTCTTCTATAACTCAGACACAAGCGGCGAGTGAAATCAGTACGATGTTCTTGTTCATGTTTTATCTGTAATTTTTTTCTCATATAAAGCAGTTTTTAACGCTTGGTATTTTATTAGAGTAGTTAATTAAGAGCCAAACAGAACACTAAATTACTTTATGAACAAATTATTTTGCTGGCTTTCGTTTGGGAAAATAAACTGTTTTGCTCGTGAAAATTTATGAAATTTCAAATAAAAATTCAGTAAAAAAAAAAAAAGGTTCCATAGCTCTCTCTCTCTCTCTCTCACGTGTAATGGCCGGCGGCCAGTGCCTTAGAGCTCGGGTCGGGAATTTACGCCTGTGGCTTGGGTCGATCGCGGATTCCTACAAGGAGGTCGAGTCGGGTGGGGTTCCCGACGAGACCTCTTTGATAATTAAGTTAGTTTGGTTGTCGATTTGCGATCCCCCTGCTCTGTAGAGGTGCAGAAGCTTTTATAGTGAGTGCTACAGGTTATTCGTACCTGAGAGCTTTACTACCTTTATCGCTTACCATGCCATCGTACCTCTCCACCACGCCGTGGTCCTTCGGTGAGGCACGCGTTTTTCCTATTGCAGCTGTGGTGTGTCAACCTTACCCATGTCAGGTCGGCAATTCGACTCCTCCATGCCTATGTCGTCGGCGTTCGTGTCGTCGACCACGTTGGAGATCTTGTCGTCTAAGGACACGGATGTGGCGCTTATGTCGATTTGTCATATCATTTTTCCCCTCGAGAAGACCTTCTCGAGGTGCCCGATTAGGTGTCAAGATGAGGTCTTGTGAGCCATCTGCTTGAGTCGAATTAGTCCCAAAAGATGATCCGAAGCGGGGCTCGAGAAATGAACTAGTCGGGTTTAAGTAAATGGAAGCGATCCGAGCCGGGCTCGAAATGAACTAGTCGGTCTAAGTACCAGTCGATCCGACCGAGGGGGCTCGAAATGAACTAGTCGGGTTTAAGTACCGGTCGATCCGATCGATGGGCTCGAAATGAACCGATCGGGTTTGGCACCGAAAGTCGATCCGACGGGCTCGGAAATGAACCGTCGAGTTTAAGTACTCGAAGTGATCCGACCAAGCTCAGAAATGAACTCGATTTCAGACCTGTACTAAGCCGAGGCTCGGAAATGAACCGACCGGTTTGAATACCCGTCGATCCGAGAGCATGGAGCTCGGGAACTAAACCGGTTTGAATACCCGAGGCTAGATCGCCAAGGAGCAAGGCTAGACGGTCGGCGGCTACTCGGGTTTTAGACGGTCTAGTATTGCAACTCGGGTTTGTGAGTAGTCAAGCACTATTGTTCATGCTCATAATTTGCCCAAGGCATAGCTCGAGCTTATTAGCGGTGTGCATAGCTCAGCTCATGATTGGCCCAAGGCATAGCTCGAGCTTGTGAGTAGCCGAGCAATGTTGCTCGAGCTCCTAAGTGGCCAAGCAGCTGTTGTCTTATGATTAGCCCAAGGCATAGCTCGGACTCGGAGTGGTCGAGCACCTGTTCTGCTTATGATTTGCCCAAAGATGTAGCTCGGGTTAGTGAGTGATCGAGGTGCACATCTCGGGCTCGTAGCCGAGGTGCATAGCTCAGCTCATGATTGGACCAAGACATAGCTCGGGCTTGAGAGTGAGCAATGTTGCTCGACTCGTGAGTGGTCGAGCACCTGTTGCTCGGGCTTATGATTGGCTCGAGGCGTAGCTCGGGCTCGGAGTGGCCGAGCATTGTTGCTCGTGCTTATGATTTGCCCAAAGGCGTAGCTCGGGTTAGTGAGTGATCGATGTGCACAACTCGGGCTCGTAAGTGGTCGAGGTGCATAGCTCGGGGTCATGATTGGCCCAAGGCATAGCTCGGGCTTGTGAATAGCCGAGCAATATTGCTCGTCGTGAATGGCCGAGCACTATTGCTCGGGCGTATGATTGGTCCGAGGCGTAGCTCGGGCTCGTAAGTGGCCGAGGTGCATAACTTGGGCTCGTAAGTTGCCCAAGGCGTAGCTTGGGCTTGTGAGGAGGTGTGCAACTCGGGCTCGTAAGTAGCCAAGGTGCATAACTCGGGCTCGTAACTTATCCAAGGCATAACTTGGGCTTATGAGCCGAGGTACACAACTCGTCAGAACTTGCCCAAGGCATAGCTTGGGCTTAGGTCGAGGGCACTACTCAAGCTTGTAAGTGGCCGAGATGCACAATGGCTCGTAACTTGCCAAAGGCATAGCTCGGGCTTGTGAGTGGCCTAGGTGTACAACTCGTCGTAAGTTGCCCAAGGCATAGCTTGGGCTTGTGAGTGGTCGAGGTGCACACTGGCTCATAAGTTGCCCAAGGCATAGCTCGGGCTTGTGAGTAGCCGAGGTGCACAACTCGGGCTCGTAAGTGACCGAGGTGCACAACTCGGCCTGCACTTACCCAAGGCATAGTTCGGCTTGAGCAGGGTGCACAACTCGGGCTCATAACTTGCCCAACGCATAGCTCGTTGTGAGTCGCCGAGGTGCACAACTCGGGCTCGTAAGTGGCTGATATACACAACTCGGGACCGTAACTTGCCCAAGGCATAGCTCGGGCTTGTTAGCGATGGTGCGCAACTCGGGCTTGTAAGTGGCCGAGGTGCACAACTCGGGCTCGTAACTTGCCCAAGGCATAGCTCGGGCTTATGAGCGGTCAAGGTGCACAACTCGGGCTCATAACTTGCCCAAGGCGTAGCTCGACTTATAAGCGGTGAGGGGCACAACTCGGGCTCAGAACTTGCCTATGGCATAGCTCGGGCTTGGAGTGACCTAGGTGCATAACTCAGTCGTAAGTTGCCCAAGGCGTAGCTTGGGCTTGTGAGTGGCCGAGGTGCATAGCTCAGAACTTGCCCAAGGCGTAGCTCGGGAGCCGAGGTGCACAACTAAGGCTCGTAACTTGCCCAAGGTGTAGCTCGGGCTTGTGAGCGGTTGAGGTGCACAACTCGGGCTCGTAAGTGGTCAAGTGCACAACTCGGGCTCATAACTTGCCCAAGGCGTAGGTCGGGCTTGTGAGCCCCGAGGTGCACAACTCGGGCTCGGTGACGATGTACACAACTCGGGCCCGTAACTTGCCCAAGGCGAGGTCGGGCTTGTTAGCGGCCGAGGTGTGCAACTCGAGCTCGTAAGTGGCCAAGGTGCACAACTCGGGCTCATAAGTTGTCCAAGGCGTAGCTCGGGCTTGGAGCCACCGAGGTGCACAACTTAGGCTCGTAAGTGGCCAATGTGCATAACTCGGGCTCAATAACTTGCCCAAGGCATAGCTCATGCTTGGAGCGCCGAGGTATGCAACTCGGGCTCGTAAGTGGCCGAGGTGCACAACTCGGGAACGATCGAGGTGCACAACTCGGGCTCATAACTTGCCCAAGGTGTAGCTCGGGCTTGTGGCCGAGGTGTGCAATTCGAGCTCGTAAGGTCGAGGTGCACAACTCGGGCAACCGAGGTGCACAACTCGATCGATGTGCACAACTCGGGCTCATAAGTTGCCCAAGGCATAGGCCGAGGTGCGCAACTCGGGCTTGTAAGTGGTCGAGGTGCACAACTCGGGCTCGTAAGTTGCCCAAGGCATAGCTCGGGCTTGCGCAACTCGAGCTCGTAAGTGGCCGAGGTGCACAACTCGGGCTCATAAGTTGCCCAAGGCATAGCTCAGGCTTGTGAGCGGCCGAGGTGCACAAGTCGGGCTCGTAAGTGGTCGAGGTGCACAACTCGGGCTCGTAAGTTGCCCAAGGTGTAGCTCGGGCTTGTGAGCTACCGAGGTGCACAACTCGGGCTCATAACTTGCCCAAGGCATAGCTCAGCTTATTGGGTAGTTGAGATATCTCCGAGATGCACCTTGAGATTGTTCGAGCGGACATTCTTGCGACATCGGGCTATCCTTCTTGCGACATCGGGCTATCCTTCTAGCGCCAAAATGTTAGTGGAAAATCTTCACGCCTGCCCAGTAGGCGCGGTCTATGGCTCTGTGTTTGCTGAGTGGGCACGACTGGTTTTGGCCTGTGTGCACTAGCTCGCTCGCAATCGTCTCGAGCAGAGAGAGGGTGGAGCCCGGTTGGGTGGAAGGAGCCCTCGGGTTCACCAGTCACGGATTCCGCAAGGAGGTCGAGTCTGGGGTTCCGACGAGACCCCTCCGATGATTAAGTTAGTTTGGTTGTCGATTTGCAATCCCCTTGCTCCGTAGAGATGCAAGAGCTTTTATAGTGAGTGCCACAGATTGTTTGTACCTGAGACCTTTACTATCTTTATCGATTACCACGTCATCGTACCTTTCCACCATGCTCGTGATCCTTGTGATGAGACACACGTTTTTCCTACTAAAGCTATGACATGTCGACCTTACCCATGTAAGATCGACCGTACAATCGTTGACTCCTCCATGCCTGTGTCAAGTCGACGTCGCTGTATCAGATACACGTGGAGATCTTATCATCAAAGGACACAGGGACATAACAACCAAATCAATATTCATCATATCAATATTTGTCATATCAATACATGAAAGAGATGTTGGCAATCAAATCCGTGTAAGAAGTACATGACTGGAAGTTTGGGTGGATTTAGTGAAGTTAATCCTCGAATTCAAATCATCGTGACATTGATTCAAGCACAAGTACTGTCAGGTACAGACAAAATAGGTACAATTATTTATTTATAGAGTTCTGATGCACCGTGGTGGGCTCACTGAAAAGTTATTTGCTGTGTCCCGAGATGATATCGTATTTTTCTTTCTCTAAGCCAGTGACAATGTCAAATTCTACAGCTCAGAATCCTCTGGTCCGTCTCCGACGTCCCAATGAGAGAAAAAGGCCCAAACCTTACCCGTTAGACTCAACTGGAAGAATATAATTGTTGCAATGGCACAATGAAACCAGTGTCTCTGAGATCTCTCATTCGAGTAAACACTTGCAACTGATGTGGGAATTTGCGCAAATCTACGCACAGCAATTTGGAAACTTACCATCATCAGATGTTTGTTTGTTGGATAATGGTTTATTTGAGGAAACGTGCAGGTAAACACAAAATGAGGATTTGTAGATAGTTCAGCCACCTCCTTTCCATAATTTGTGAGAAAACAGCTCTTCAATCCTCTAACTCGATAATTTTGACCACTGAAGCATCCCCAACTTTCTGGCAGATGACGACTCGATCATGAGACTTGATCAGACCGGAGGCCTTGCCATGATCAAGAGCAACCTTCAAAACCGACTCATTGCTGTTACTGGTAGACTCAGCCTGCAGGAGTACAGGATGTTTAAGTTACATTGCTTAGAAACAAAGTGCGTATATATTATATTACTGTTCAATAAAAGAGCCAGTGGTTAAGCCTTTCGAAGCAATAAAAAGGTTATACAGATAACCCCATGAATGGATAAAAAAGATCATTCTCAAGTGGTACAATCATCGTAAGCTTAATAAAGGCAATAAGATGACATTGGATTTCCATTTATTAGCAACAACTCCATTGGTTTAACATCATTTCAACTAGAATGATTCTTATTAGCATGTTTCTTCATCTTATACTCTTCTGAACCAGTTGCTTATGTTAACATTACATACCATACAGATTCTGCTGCTTCTCCGATAAGGCTACAAAACACTTTTTGGTTCCTTTATGGTCACTTTCTCTTCTTGTGACAGACTATCGCATGAAAGCATTATGTATTTTGCCGCAGGCAACTTGAGCCATTTTTCATGGTAAATTAAACAAAATTAGCTACCGATAATATTAGAAGCTCATTTGTTCTATCAAACATGGTCTCATCCAAATTATCCTCATAATAAAAAGAAGCTTCAACAATCCTGATTAGAACACATTCCTCTCAACTATGTAACACTCATGCCAACAACTGTCAGGTGCTTTGTCGCCTTATCAGAAACTAATCTGAAAGTGATCAGTCTAGTTACCCAACTTATTGTTATTAATCCAATTCATCATCCATGACAATATTTGCATTATGAGAATCTTTTAACTAGAAGCAGATTCTAAAATCAACACCATCAAACTAGTTATGGCCGAGTTTACATTATATCCAAGAAATATTAGCAATCAAATTGAGTGAGGAATTCAATTCTGTGAGAAACATCAATCCTTACATTTAACCAGTAAAACACCAAATATTTTGTCTGGGTAACTTCTATAACACAAGATATCCCAGAAAAGATTCAGGAGGAATCTTCTCAGAAGATAGAACAACGTCATTCCAAAATATCATACATACAAGAAGCACATAAAGCTTAGGGAAGATGGGATATGGAAAGTACTTACAGGATGACGAGGATCAGCGAGCATGGGAAAAAGACCTCTAACTACAAGTGATTGTCTAGCCTGCCAATATTATTAACCTTTATCAGTGTTGGATCAAATGTGCCTACTAAAATCCATCTATAAAACAAATACAAGAAGAGTTGTAAAAGATGCCAACATCACAAATAGTCAAATACACAATAAAATTTATTATATAAACAGTGGCAATAAAAAAGAAAGAAAATAAAATCCTCAATTATTACTAGTGCATATCATCTCCATGACTTAATGACTCAGGCTTGATCAATATTAGTACAAAGAGTCGATAATATCTCACATACTTCAAAAGCGCCACTGAAGCTCCATCGAAGTTGGTTTGTCTTAAGCCGAGGGATGACAACAGATAATACAGGCATGGTGGGTCTATACTTGGCAATTAATCTACTCAAGAACAAAAGACACCTCATGTATGTCAGACTTTCAGTATTAGCCACTGAACAACATATATTATGTGAAAATTTGAATGACTTGCACCTTGCAGCTCTACCAGATGAAGTGAAACAAATTATTATGGAAGCCTTCACCTTAATAGCAGCACGAACCTGAAGAAGATCATAACAGAGACCTTAACTATGTTTTTCAACATTACATATAAGTACACTTCATTTGATAGCAGTTGAGTATAATTGAAATAAATAAGGCAAAAACATACAGCTGAGGATGCGATGGACTCCAGGTGGGTCATCGGTTCTCCAACATATTTCACAGTCTTCTTGAAGTACAAATCCTGGTTGAAAACTTTCTCTGCCTGAAAAAAATAGTTCTTATGATGATCAAAGAACAAGCGAAGCATCGCAAAGAGAGAAGAGAAGGATGAGGGTGGGGACTACAGAAATGCGCATTGCAAAAACACTCAGTTACAAGAACTTCATGAGTTCATAAATGATGTAACAAAATCAATAATAAGAAAGCAAAATAAATTCAAATAAAAAAAAAGGAAAAGTCTCCCATCCACTATCTTAGCAATATGATCCTACAACCCTTTGATGAGATTAAAAAATCACAGGATTAGTCGCAGCTTTTCTGCGACCAGTTGCACCAATTCTGTGATTGCTTAAAATACAACATTAGGGCTCATAACATCCCCATTTATATTTAAAACAAGAGTTGTAAATGTTGGTTTTCCATATTTTACCAAACCATGCATCTTTTCCAAACACAAAATGGTCATTGAAAAATTCTATGTTACCCGTCATATATCAGAACACAAAATGAGACAATAAAAATGATAAAAGGTAGCCACTCACAAACCACATAGCACCGTAGCATACATGAAAAGAGAAGTGTGAATATTTAAAGCTTCTTCTGTCAATTCGAACTCTTCCATATATTTTATCAATCCCCATAATAGCAATATATTTTTTTCATAATAATCAAACATTTAGGAGTACAAACAGAAAGCTTGCCTCGTAACAAATTCTACCCACAGTCGAAATAGTTTCAACAGGGTACAATCCTCGAAGTGTTTCAGCACCCAAAAGAATTGCATCACTTCCTGGAAAGAACCAAGATTGTTGATTCAAAGCTTTGAATAATAAATGAATGCATGTATCCTGGACTACGAAAATGGACAATACTTTAATGAATATACCATCAAGTATTGCATTCGCCACATCAGTTGCTTCTGCACGTGTTGGCCTCAAGTTGTCAGTCATGCTATCAACAACACGGGTGATAACTGCTGGCTTTCCAGCCATGTTACATTTATAGACAGCAGCCTTCTGAAATAGAAACACCTGCAGATGGATAAGATATTAGGTAACAGAATAATTAAGGTAGGTCCAGTAGTATAGATACGAAACAGATACTATTCTAAGAACAACAAAAAGAAGAACAGCAATTAACATTTTGTAGCTATCAAGTACAACAAATATTTCTGCAATCTTTCCTCATTTCCGCTAGATTAATAACTCTCCAATTAACTCTTTTTATCCTTAAAATAATTGCTGAAAAATATTCTGCTGATTGAGATGTTCATAGATTAGTTCTACATGAATTGATAGGCACCTCTTCAACACTCATGAACTATTCCAAAATTCACTCAACACGAGGAGTTGCATCAGAAGATTTCATCCTTGGCAAATAACAAGGTAATTAATAAGCTTATCTTGCTTCAAAATTAAATTATTTTCATATTCATTTATATTCATACATATAATTTCCATCATCAAACATGTATAATATCACAAAGACTTTCATGGTTTGAGTAGTTTACATCATGGTTTGCCTTACCGGTCCGTACTGATGTACCGATTGACTATCGGTATGATATATACCGAACCGTACCAATATACCATATGATATGGTGGGGCATACCAAGAAACCGATATATGTCACTAATGGTTTGTCTTACAGGTTCATACCGATATACTGATCGACTATCGGTATGATACATATCAAACCATACCAATATACCAACATATGATATGGTAGGGCGCACCAACAAACCAATATGTCCCGCTCATACCAGTCTCCTATCGGACTGGTATGGACCGTCCATTTTGGGAGGTACACGAACCTTGGTTTACATCCTTATCAGCCACAGTACTGGCAATAATTGTGTGCAAATTACTCAAAGGTGCAGCAGCACAAACTAACTGGCAAATCAGAAACTGAAGTGTATGTATTTGTTGATAGACAATTAATGTCAAAATTTTAGGTAATGCAGAAAAAGACAAAGTGACACAGAATATCTTCATATAAAAAGACCAGTGACCACAATAACCAGCAAACAGCATTCCAAAGAACCTCTGTTAGATGCAAAGAGACCATGTTTACAAGAACAAAGGACTTCCAAAACCTGAGCCAAAATAGTTCACATACAAAGAATTATTAGATTAGTTGAAACTCAAACCAGGCCAAGACATAATAGTTTCTTCTACTCTTCATCTTGAAGAGGTTCTGGATTCAAATCCTTGATGAGGTTGTGCTCAAGTATTTGACCCAGGTATTTCTGTTACTCTCACATTAACTGGAACCTGGTTGCAACACTGAAGTCATGCGATTGTATAATAGACATGTTCATAAAGCTTGTTTCAATCAGATACAAAAAAACATGGTATTTTACGCCCATTATTTCACTATGTAGGAGCGCACATGGTATGAAATCATTTGCCAATATGCTAAGTGCACATGCAGCAATGTCTAAATTTCATGAAATTTTCACATGCATTAGACTGGATAATGCTGACCTATATATGCTACATGTTCCCAAGAACATTATGCAGAACTAAACACCAAGTACAGCATTATCTATGCATTCCATATGGGTATGTAAAGAGATATCATTTTGCAACTACAGAACTAGATAGTGAAGAAAAAGAGTTTGCAAATGATTATTATGCAAGAAGTTAGCTATCCAGAATTAACAAGGTAATAGTGACCACACAAAATTCAATAAACTGACTCAGTTTAGCATTATTTAATTAATTGCTCATATTTCACTCATTATAAAAATTTTAATTTTGCTTTGCACTGCCATCTTTGGTGATTTTCATTGACATCCAGTGAGATGTCACAAATATAACAACTCAGGAGTAATAACTGAACCAATTGTAGCCACAATAATGAAATTTCCCAACCTTCTCAGGTGGGAGATCTATTCCAAGATTCCCACGTGAAAGAATGATGCCATCTGCTTCTTGTAGAATCTCATCAAAATGTGTTAGACCCTGCCAGAAAATGAACAATGGAACTCATAACAAGAAAATTGTAAGGTCATGTTCTAATTAACATTTTTTTATGCAGCTAACCTCTATGCTCTCAATTTTTGCAAATATTTGTGTTTGGTGAAGATCACCTAACTTTGATAGGAATTCTCGAGCCTGAACTCAATGAAAGAAAAACATCATAGACGTTTTAGGTAAATGAACAAGTCGAGCATCAGATCAGGAAAAATTAATTGCAAAAGAAAAAGAAAGATTTGGAAATGAACACTTTAATATAGTAAATACATGGGAAACAAAAGTGATGTGAATTCAATAGCTTACTTGCCGAACATCTTCGGCATGCCTCGTATAAGATAATGAAAGGAAGTCAATTTTGTTGCGGACACCCCATGTACTTATTGCCTGAAAAACAGACGTGTTTAATGGGATAAGAAGCTTATAAAATATAGATGTTATAGTAATCAAGAAGCATATTTAGTACCTGCAAACAAATAACTGTATTGATGATAATTTGTCTCTCTCAAGGACAAAAGTTAGCAGTCTGATTTGGAAAGCTCAATAGAATAGACACACTTGTTTTTATTTACAAAAAAAAGGTTGCTGACATCAGAGATAAGCACCACGACAAAGTTAATCGGTATGCCATTATGCAGTGGGCTTGAAAAAAAATTAAGCACAGGTTCTACCTAGTGTGGTCAGTTGACCATTGTAATCAAATTTTAAAAACATTTAAAATATGGTAACAAGGCTCTGAAATTTCTATAAAACCACAAAAGTGGCTTCTCTCACTCAACAGATTACCCCTGACAAAAAGGATCCTAGAAATGCAAGAACATAATACAACCAGCTTTATAATTATGTGAGGAATGGATTAACCTATGCCAAGCAGACGATAGAAATAATGTTGGTACTTGTAGAAGTTGGAAGCTAAAGTCTAGAGGATGTGTCCTTGCTACATGTCAGAAGGCCTTTTAATTAATTACGGAAAGATAAATCATGACGATGATAGAGAAAGGTCAATTCTATTCCAAATTTGTCCTCTAAGCACAACACTTCTTTTCTTCCCATCTGTATTATATACTTACAATTTGATGCACTGTATCATTCTAACATAGCTTCACCATAACTGCTTTCTAGGTTGCTCTATGAGGCACGTTAAAGAATATAATAGATGAAATAATAAAAAATTAATGAGTTTTTCGCACAAAATATATCAGGAAAGCTTGTTAATATGATAAGAGCAATGCTGATCAAGAGTTACAATGTTCTTTCTTACATTTTTATCAGCTTCAGTAAGTGTTGGCAAGTCAATATGGATTTGGGAGACATGCAGGGTGAAGAGTGACCCGGCCAGAGTAGCAGTGTTTTTTATTGTACAGACTACATTCTCCCCTTTCAACTCAGAAACCTGCGCATACATACATCAAACATTAAAAAGAAAAAAGAAAAAAGAGAAAAGTGAGCAGCGAAAAAGCCTCAAGAAATATAAGAAGTGACTGATGTAACAGAGACTAGCAAGCTTAAATATACAATATCCTGCTTAAGCAACTCTTCTCAGACTGCAATATTAGTCCCCTTACCTCCAACCAAACAGATGTAGTTTCACTTCCAGTGAACAAGTACTGGCCAATAAATATTGTGTCCCCTGGCTTTACAGCCTGCAAAAGAACAAATTATATGCAAATGTTACTTTGAGTAATTTTGAAGTTAAAATTGCAGTGTGGTAGTACAAAATGGATGAGATATAATAGCTGAGCTTCATGTCCACAGTAGCCCCTAGATGGATATCATGTTATGTAATAGTTGGACTGTTGAACCTAACATCTATGGTCAGCATGTGATAGTTATTGTGTTATAGTGCATATTCCAAATTCAAGAGAACCTAGGAAAGATCACAGATACTTATCAACAAGTCATCCAATGCATCTACAGTGATAAATTATCTTGTTTCAAACAACCCAATGCAGATTCAATCATGTAACCGAGTCTATCGTTCTAAATATTGTTAAGTTAGCGTGAGTATGATGTGATTGTTAGAATCACAAATAAAATTACAGAAACCACACACGCAGAGGATTGAGGATAGTAAGTTCAAGGTGAGTAGGACAAAACTCTTCATCATGTGATGAAGGATAGATGATTAAATCCAAACTAGATGGTAATATGATTTTCGCATATGAACAGGTTTGTGGACCTGGGAGACCAAGATTTGAGTCACGGAAATAACCTCTTTAAAATATTTAAAGATAAAGCTACGTATATTGACCCTCCCCAAACCCCACATTGGTGGGAGCCTCGTGCACTAAATACGTCCTAATATGTTTGTGGACACAAGAATCCCCTATTTTTCAACTCATTCATTCATCATGATTACATATTTAGTTATTTCTGGAGCAAAAAGAGAGATCAGTCAGAGAAGCTAAAAAGGACAGAGGAATAGGGTGAGAAAGTGGGAGTGATTGAGCACGCAGGAGAACAACGATATGGTAGGAAATTACATTAAACCAGACTAAGGAATATATGCACGCGCAGAACTTAATGAGATCACCTAGTTATTAGCATAGTGCAACAATGAGCATTGTTCGAAGAAGAAAATTGCTTGCCTTTGACAATCCACAAAAGTTTATAGGCAACAACTCAGACGATGCTTCCTGCTCCTGATCTGGTGTCAAAATGACATAACCATCCGCCTCAAGAGAGATGGCCTTCTCACTTTTGTTCACAACCTGCAGCTCTGGACCCACTGTATCTAACATGACCTGGAAAACAGGAAAATTTATTGGTCGTTATAAAGCATTTTACAAAGTTATATTATACAATCAGAAAAATTGTCAGCTGCATCTGAATTTGAAGATACAAGTTTCATGACCAGACAAATTAAAAGTAAACTAATATGCAAGTCAAAAGAGCAGGCCATGCTTACTCAGGTAGTCGGTATACTTCTGAATAAAGGGGCAGAGTGTTTGAAGCCCCAAAGACGCAATCTTTTTTCTAGCCTATGCAGGATTTTTTCGTGCTATATGCATGCTTAAGCCACTTGCGGGGCTTTTGCAGGCTTATATGAGTTTCATGGGTTTTACAAGTATCGAACTGATCTTGTATTCTACCATGGCCTATGGTGACCTTGTGACTTTTAAGTAGAAAGAGACAAGTATAAATTCGTCAAACTAAGTCACCAACATCATAGCAAATTTTGACAGCGCAAGTGATCGTATCCATAGTACACAAATAATTAAACCCCAATAGGGCTTTCATCAACCAGCAGAAAAAAACGATGAGGAAACTAAGCTCGGATTCTATAGTATATGACAAGGAATCGTACTAGCAGCTAAGACAAAAAAAAAAAAAAAAGGTATATATAATGTGCAACCAGCAATCAGAACTCCTATATAAGCAGGTGGCAAATAGCCAAGACTTACGGCGCACAACTTTTTGGTGCTCTTGATGGAAGTCTTGAGATTTTCCAGGGTCTCCTGGTGATACTCGACGTCCCCCCACGAGAAGTCAAAGCGTGCCACTGCCACAGGAAGACCTCAATCAGCCGATCAAAACAAAACAGCCCAGTAACGCGAAGCAGGTGAAGCCAGAACGTGAGGCATACCCGACATGCCGGCCTTGAGGCAGGCGGAGATCACCTCCACCGACCGGGATTTGGGGCCGAGCGTCCCCACGATCTTGGTCATGGCAGGGAAGAAACTCTGCACACGCAAAACAACATTTCGCATCAGCGATCAGGGATCTTCTTCGCCCAGAGATCGAGAGAGAGAGAGAGAGAAGACGTACTGGCTTCGATGGCTCGAGGATGGAGGCCATCCTGATGGGTTCTTCCAGGAGAAGGTGGGTCGAATGCATCTTTCTTCTTCTTGATCTGTGCTTCTGCTTCTGCTTCGGCTTGGTCCGATTGTGATCGACAGCAGAAGACGCTCGCCCTCTCCCTCCCTCTCTTATGCTATTTCTCCTTTGCCTCTCTCGCCCAACCCACAACTCGCACGGATATTACTTCTTTAATGGTGCCCAATGACCACAGATCCATCAGAGACTCTCGGGACACGCGAACTCTTCAATTGCCCGAACGCACTTTCTTCTGGGGCCCAGTCATCGGTGTGCGATGACGGACCGGTGGGTCATTCCGCCTTGGGCATGGACTTCCTTTGAATCGTTTCGAGTGGCCAAACTTGGTTTGGTACCCGCGAGGTATAAAACCAGCGGCAGGGACGCAGCTGGTTCGGGTTCGTCCGCGTGGTCCGTGTTCCCTGGCCAATGGCCAATAGAAACATGGGATCGGTGGGCGACGGCGGGCAAAACTGCGGGGGACGGGTCGGCTCTGCCACCGACACACGCACGCCGCCGTATCGTGCGAACGGTACGTGTGGTGGCGATTGGTAATGGGTATGATGGAAGATGACGATTGGGCGTTTGGGTCACATCATGCACGAATAATAGAGCGGTTGCGTCTTGTGATGTTGATGTGGAGCGGCGGTGGTTCACGATAACGGACGACGGAAGTTTTAGCATCACTAGAAGCGAGATCGTTGTTAGAGTCGAATACAAAGCGGCGTAGTGAACCGAAGCGCTTAGAATTAAAATATGTGGGTCCCACTGGTAGGAGTATGACGTGGAACAATGGAAAAGGTTTTGGGTGGGGCTGTTGGGAACCATCGTTTTTTTATAGTTCTGCGCCCTTATTGGTGTGACGACCGATGTATTATTTTTATTATTATTATTATTTTTTGGGCACTTGCTGGTCTTACAGTTAGTCATTCTTCCAGAATGATCTCGAGTGACTTCCGTTATATTGGATTCCTCTCAAAATTAAAAACACATGATGATGTGAAGATAAAATTGGAGTTAAGAGCTTTACGATTATTAATTACATTAGCTAGCTGACATCTTAAGAATAATTTTTATTATTAATATAATTTATCAAAAAATTAAATGAATTATGGTCACCTCTACTTATTACTTTTTTTTTAGGGAGAGTTTTATGAACTTCAAAAGACTTATTTAAGGATAGAGATAATGCATAGTTTTTATGGAATACTAATTCTTGTACTATTTGATAAGTGTAAAACTAAAAATACTCATTAAAAAATAAAAGATAATAACATGACTCAATGTAAGTTATGGTTGATGCTGTAAAAAATCTTATTGACGTCTTTGTCGATATGATGTGGCTCTAATCCATAAACGAGAAATTGTCTAAAAGAAAACATGATCTTTTCAGATTATTTATCTATACAAAAGTTAAGGTTGAAAATAGCTTTTGGAGTTGATCCCTATGATGCTTAACTTAGTACGAAGTCTATCCCTCTTAATTTGGAGTTAGGATGTATTTTTTATATTGACATTAGTGATACAAAACATCTCATAAAGATTTCATATGGAAGATATTTCGTAATCGATCCGAGCTGTTCCATGAACTTACAAGAATATTTTTAAGAATATTATGTATATAGGAGGTAGTTCGTAATCGGCCCAAGCTTCCCCTCACACTTCCAAAAATATTTCTGCAAATATTCTAAGGAAAATAGTTCGTAGTCAATCCGAACTATCTCTTTGACTTTCAAAATATTATTACAAATATTCAGTTAAGACGATACTTCGTAATCAATTTGAATTATCCCTTTGAGAATATCCTTATGAAAATTATGTAAACGAGATAGCTTGATAATTAACTTGAGCTATCTTTTTGGCTCTTATCTATGTGAGCACGATGGTATTAAGTTATCTAAATTTTTTATCTTTCTATAAACTTATGTGAGAAGTGGTATTATAAATTTTACATTTCATACATTTATTGTGAAGTTTGAAAATTGGAAGTTTGGTATTATAAATTTACATCTAAAATATTAGCTCAGTAACAATGTACTAATTCACCTTCTTTATAGTTTGTATCTCACTCATATAAATTTTTATACAAAATATAAAAAGGTTCTAAGGTAATGGTGTATCTAACCCACACGTCTAAAGCTTCTACTATAATTTTTAAAATATCAACTAACTTAGCTAGTAAAGATAATAAAAATAATAGCCTCTAATTACATATCATTTTTATTTTAAAAAAAGAGTTTTCATCCACACAAGTATACTTTATTTTTTATAAATTTATTCTACTATATAATCATTTCTATCTAAACCAACTCAAGTCTCGGATCATATATCATAATCGGTTGAATCAATGGGTCAATTGATTGATATATATATATATATTATAAATTTAAATTGTGTGGTATAGTAAAAGGAACGAACGAACTTTATTGAAACATTTGGGTTAGTTCATGTATTAAGTTAACATGTAAACGTCATATACAATATTTAATATAATAAAAATGTTTTAAAAATAAAGCAAACACGTTAAGACGGTGAGAAAAGGTGATGAAAATAATATTTATTTATTTTAATCTAAAAAATATATGTAATTGAAAATTTAAAAAATTCTTAATTGTAAATAAATAGTTGATGATATATTTAATATTTAAACTTTAAAGAATTTAATTAGTGAACCGAACCAATAGTATATGATGTCTCATCTTTGTTTGGGACGTTGGCGAGTACTTGCTCTCGTACATGGCGATGGACACGATTGAGACAAGACCTGCCATTCTAGAACTTCCACGTACGGGTCTGTTTCCTGCTACACTTTTCAAGAGTGGCAATTCGAATCTAGACCCGGTTCAACTCATCTTGCTTCGTTGACCGACTCGGGTTTGGTTCCGTCACAAATTCGTCATTAATTTTGTCACGACCGGTCGACCCGACTTAATCCAAGCCAGCAATTTGAATTAGCCCGGTCTTGACCGTTCAAATTGGATATATCCGGCCTGACCCGATCCAACTCGGCAAATTTTATTTAACCCTTAAAATTTTTCCTGGAAGTGTACTGGGCAGGTCGGACGTTCTTTTCGCGGGGGGACGACCGTGACGTGGCCTCGGTCATCACGATTAGCTATGGGTGTCTCTCGGTGGGTAGAGTCGGTCTCCTCGCCTTTCCTTTTCTCCTTCTCTCATCGTCACCTCCATCATCATCCTCACTTCACCGGCGGTGGCGGCTTGTGCAGCTTCGCTCCCTCCCTTTTATCATCTCGATCATCCCCTTCTTTCCTTCCAAAAGTATCAAATCGAGTGCTACTCTCTTTTCTCGATGTCATCTATCTTTTTCTTTAGTTTGTGCATCCCCAATTTTGTACATGTTTGTCTGTGATTAGAGGTGAACTCCTCCGGATTGGTGACGATGTCTTGCACCGACGACAGAGCTTGCCGTTTCTATCGTCGAGGAAGTGATTGGTATATTTCATTACACTCCTTTTCATTCTTTTGTGTGTAGACCAGTTAGGATTGGGATCGTGAATCGTCGAGAACGAGGAACTTTCTTGGCTGGAATATCCCTAATTAATGGCCAGTGTCCTCCAATTGTTACACTGATATAGAATCACTGATTGAAGACGAGCAAGCATATAGGTCTGGTGATCCAGAACCAGATAATTGGAATTCAGGAGGATGATGGGAAGTACAAAACGAAAGAGGCAACTCATTTCGTTTGTCCAGCATTTTTTGGTGTTGCCAAAGCAATTCACTAAGGCATTATCATGATCGTAGTCTAAGTTATGAAAGTCTTTCGTAAGTATGCCTTTGGATTATTCTGTACCCACCCGCAGGAATTAAAAAAAGATTTAGTAGCATATCTAAATTATCGATTCTATTTCCTATGTCCAAAACCTGCTAATCTTCTCTTAGACCTTATCGTCACCTTACCTAGGAAGCATCTCTAAATTATCGATTCTATTTCCTATGTCCAAAACCTGCTAATCTTCTCTTAGACCTTATCGTCACCTTACCTAGGAGTGAAGACGTGGTTTTCTATTGGTCTTGTACCTGAATCTTTAAAAAGATTGCAAATGATGTGATAGAGCAGATGAACAAATAGGAAAAATTCAGGAATTAGTAGATAAGAACATCTTATTCTAGGCAAAGTAATGGGAATATCAAATTAAGCAAATTAGGAGGAATTATATGCACTCAATAGCTGCAGCTTCCCTGGCGGTTGGTTTTAACATGACTTTATATTAAATTTTACTTTTCTTACATGAACTTTTTCGTTCAAATTTTGTATGATGAATTATATCCTAGTTATGTGACTACTGTTTTGATGAATTATAGGTTCTCTAAAACTGGTATCCCATGTGATATAGTTATTGAAGTTGAGGGACAAATGTTCCATCTCCACAAGGTAGACATCCTTCAGTCTTCGTGCATTCTTTGAGTGTTATAGAAGCATTTTCACTTTAACTCCCTAATTTTCTTTTCATTCAAATAGTAAAGTGCTTTTATGGGGCACTCTCATATATTTTTAGGCTGTATGCTTGCTGAACTTGGATTTCGAACCATGTGATGAAGTTAATTTATCTGACTGAGATTAGGTCAGTTTCCAAACTTGTCCATTTCAGACAACAATAGACACCAAATTTCACTACGTAGAAGTGACGGCCTGAGGCTGATGTCCAGAAATACAAATCGTTGATCTAAGAGGACATGCTTCATTGTTTTAGATATGTTTTTTGGTCTTTTCCTAAATGTGCATCGAGGAAATTTCAGATTCAGGTCTTTAGTGAACATTTTGGAAGTTTCCCTATTGGAGTGTTTTGTTTATTTGTGTCATAAAATCTTTTCTGATTGAGTTTTATTTGTATTATTGCATATAGATTCCTGAACCCTTTCATCCATCAATAACGGAACTATCATTCCCATGTCATTTTTCTTTCTTTAATTATACTTGTCTTAGTATTAGTCATAATCTGTGCTTTTATATGAGAATGTTTTTGGGTCTTTCAGTTTCCTTTGTTGTCAAAATGTGGAAAGATTGCACGTATATCAGAAGTATCACAAAATGTCAAAGAAGGTACACATCATATTTTATCAGGATGTCCTGGAGGAGCTGATGCATTTCTATTGGCGGCAAAGTTTTGCTATGGCCTCAAGGTCGAATTGTCACCAAAAAACATCATAACAGTGCATAGTATAGCTGAATATCTTGAGATGACAGAGCAACTTGATGAGAATAACCTACTTCCTGAAGCAGAAAGATTCTTTCATAAATTTGTTCTTCACAGCTGGAAAGATTGCATTCTGGCTCTGCAAAGATCTGAGGGTTCTCTTCCAAATGCTGAGTCCCTCCCTATCGTTACCAAGTGCATTAATGCCCTTTCCAGGATGGTTTGTACTGATCTTAGTTTGTTTGGGTGGCCAATGATGATGTATGGAAGCTTGCAAAGCCCTGGTGGTAGTATTCTGTGGAATGGAATAAATACAGGTGCTAAAATTAGAAGTTCACAATCTGATTGGTGGTTTGAAGATATCTCATGCCTGGGAGTGCCGATGTTCAGGAGAGTAATAGAAGCAATGTATGAGAGAGGTGTACGACCAGTAATTGTAGCTGGTGCTTTAATGTATTATACCAGAAGATATTTACGTGGACTTGATCGGTGGATGAAAAAGCAAGGATCCAGAGATCTTGCATTTCTTACTGTGACACCTGCTGTAGTTGATCACAAAGTGTTACTGGAAAACATTGTTAGCCTGCTTCCCCAAAAGAAGGGAAAGTCTTATTGCCGTTTCTTGCTAGGACTTCTAAGGTTTGCTATTATACTGAATCTCTGCCAGCCATCTATGGAGACTCTAGAGAGAACAATAGGCATGCAACTTGAACTGGCAACACTTGATGGTCTTTTAATTCCGAACTTCTCAAAATCTGACAATCTGTATGACACAGATTGTGTTGAACGGATTATTCACCATTTCTTGCATTCACAGGAGTCAGGTATTGCAACATTTTCACCTCCCTCATCTGTTTCATCTCCATTGTCTAGTTCTTTAAACAGAGTCATAAAGTTAATAGACAGTTACATCACTGAGGTTGCTCCTGATGTTGATTTGGGAACTGAAAAGATGCTTGCTCTTCTAGAAGCTCTTCCAAAATCTTGTAGAAGCCAGAACGACGGACTGTATAGGGCATTGGATGTGTATTTAAAGGTGTGCATCTATCTAGTTATCTTTTTGGCAATTTCAGATAATACATGTTAAGAGTTTCTCAGTAATAACAGATATACATTAGTCTGAGGTTTGATAGAATAACAGTGTGAACCCAATGTGTAATTTCTGTTGTACTACATTCTGATTCTTCAAATAATAATATTTTTCGGTAAGTACATTATATGTTCTTTATATTTCTGTCTTTTTACTGCCCTAAATGATCTCATGGATAACAAATTCACATGTTTCATAATTACAGGAGGCTACCATAGAGCTAATTAAAATAATTGATTGCTGTAACTGTAAGATATGTTCAAGCTAGTCTGAATTTTTCATAAAGAAATAATTAATTTCTATGGTGAGCATTTTTTCACTTAACACAAACATACCAGCGAGAGAGTGATCATGACAAACATGTCAAAATATTGATGTGTTGGTTGCATAAAAGTTGGTGCATATATACAGAAGATATGCCATGTTTTTCTCTATACATTTCGATCAATTTTTTTAATGTTTCTGACAACATCAAATAAAATTATTATATTGATTTGCGTTATTGTTTCTTGTCTCTGAAAATATGGTTGTGGTTGTAACTTTAACTCATCGGTAAAATGAAAGATCAGATGGCCACAGGCGTATCAAGGACCATAGCCGGTCATGAGGCTAGTAAAAGTGGAAGATGCTTTTGGAAATAGTGAAAGTAAAAGAAATTCTGCTCCCAGAAAGTAGTGCTAAGACAAATGAAAACAAAGTTAACAACTATGTTCTCAGCTTGGTCTGAAAGTTTTGGTAACAGTTAGAACTTAGAAGTAGAAATAATGCAAAATGTGCCCCCAAGTTCTTGGTAAAGTTTCATTAAGTTTTTGTTGTTGGTACGATCTTTGTTGTCAGATGATCATTGATTGTGTTCCTCTGCAGGCACACCCTTGGCTTGTGGAGACTGAGAAAATGCAACTTTGCAGCGTTATAGATTATGGAAAACTCTCTGTTGACGCATGTGCACATGCATCACAGAACGAACGCTTGCCCCATAGAATCATTCTCCAGGTTCTATATTTTGAACAGTTGCAGCTGAGATTATCCCTTTCTCATTACCTTGATGCTTTAGACATCGACAGCACAGCTGCAGCAAATAATGTGGTTGGACATATCCTACAGAGAGATGGATGGATTTCACTAATTCATGAAAACCAAGCCCTCAAAGTTGACATGGAAAGCCTTACGTCAAGAGTTAGAAATTTGGAACAGGAATTTGTTATCATAAAACAAACAATTGGTAGGGTGAATAGACACAGATGATTTGATAAGCACTGCTTGCTTCATATCTTGATGATTTGGGGTTTATGCATGTACCGCTGGCAGTTGATTACCTTGACACTGTAGGAGGAAAAGATCCTAGTTCCACACAGTTGTCCATGCATCATATATTTCAAATTCAGTAAGATAATACTGAACTTATGTTTCTTTTGGGTAAACCAGATGATTGAATTTATTAATATACATGCCTATGGGGTTAGCATATCTCTTTTGGTATCAAAAAGATTTTGCAGGATGATGTTTGGCAAATTATCTTGATATCCTCATAACATGAACAATGTGTTTGGTTGCTGTTTTGTAGCAACTTTCATCTTAAATGTCCTTATCTTGATTGCTAAACATTGCAGTGTGATAGGATTGGCTTGGCAACTATTCTCGTACACTTCGCTAAGATATTTCTTTTCTTGAAAGCAGCAACTATCTTCTTCAAAATAGTAAGATCTCAAATGGAGCAAGAATGTAGTCACTTTACCAAATGGTTAAGTTTGGATCTGAGATAAAACAATCCAGGAACTCTGATTTTCTTCTTGAAATGGATCATGCTGTCTGACTTTCAGCTGAGACATACCAGTCTTCTAACAACTGATGACCGACTTTGGGAGAACTGGAACTTTTGTCTTGAATCTGCAAACATTGAAAATAAGTACTCCATATCTCATCAGAATTTGTCATCGTCTGTGATGGACACTGTCGAAGAGAATAATAACCTGAAGAACCGAAAGTGAGTAGCATCCACTCACAGGTTTGCATCTCATGCTTAACATTTTGCAATCTTTTCAAATTGCATATTCATTTTCATCTTTATGTCGAGGTTGTAGTTTCAAAACCTAATAGTTTCTTCTGTTTGTTCTTTCATTTCATCTATAATGAATCACGTTATACGTGAAAGAAGTTTTGATGAAATAAGTAACTGTAACTTCTTCATTTTGATATTTGTTTGTCGACATGCTTTGGTTAAAATCTTGCAGTTCTGAATTTTTTTTTACGTGAAAAACCAGAAAACGGTAGCAATGAATTCTTCGATGGTTTGTGACAGGTCACGAGAGTATATGGCAATTTCCTAAATCTCCTTAGTTATACAGGTGTACATCTTCCTTCTGGAGGACAAGCAGTAAGCAAATAGGTTCATATCTGAATTTTGTGCTCCTTGCTGCATCTTTTGGTAATCTGTGACTGGATTTCTTGCCTACCAAAGCTAGAAGCTGGTGATAATTTCTCACCTATAAATTGGCAGGTTGGTAATAGCCTGATACTTGACTATGTGAATTCCTTTTTTTCACAAGAAAGGACCCTATTTGACTTGGTTGATTCATGTGTTTGCTGTTGAAGATTTTAAATACCTATGTATACTATTCAACATCACTGAATAAAATATCTAGAAATTATTTGATCAGGCTGATGATTACCGATGGATATAAAATTGATCTCACTGATTATTTGGACTATAATGTTATGTCTTCTATCTGACGACAGTATCGACTTGCAGGACATCAGGTCACTGGTTGCAGGTTCTTGTCGGAGTCACAGATGGTGTTATCCATGCAAGGGAGAGCAGCATGCTGTAGTGGCATCCAACATGTACAGTAGTTTCTCCTTTTGCTTTTGAGATTACTATTTATGATTTGGTTCCTTCCCTTGGATAGCAATGAAGGTTAATGTTTCTGTGAACGAGCACTATTTTTTCGCTAATTTTGGGGAATTAAATACTCGCTTTGAATATTTCTCTTGATGCTGGGTCATTTTTTGAGCTCACAGAACTTGCAAAGGGATCCAACTGGAGAGGGTGGAAAAATGAGATGGAACGACGGTTGGCAGCGGGCTTTCTTGTTGTGGGACCCGGCTCGACTTGTTGCAGGCTTGTGGGGCCGTTACTTGACGGAGCCATCTCGGTCCCGTAGCTAGCAAGTCAGGGGAATCACACCATTAGCCGTTGTAAGTAACCTCCGCCACGGTTCCTGTGCCTCACGCACTAACATCGTCTGCCGCCCGTCCCGTCTTGTAGACGCCGCCCCGTTCGGATCTGGACGCTGTACCATCAACCCCAACGCCGCGGCTTCCGCCGCATCGCCTCGTGCGACGACGACTACATTCTCCTCGGAGACGAAGCCCAGTCGCAGCACCAGCCGCAGACGTGGGCCGTCCCTTTATCCGGGCCCACCGCTACGTGACCACCAAGGCGGCTCCGATCCCCCTCGACCATCGCGCTCACCACCAACTCGGCGCCGCAGCGTTTATCGGAAGCTCCGGAAAGAAAGGGGTCGTCGTCGACGGCGGTGGCGGCGAGGACCATGAGGGCTGTGGCGAGGACTTCGGCCAGACAGACGCCTCCAAGTGCCTCGTCGCCCCGGCTTTTGACGACCGCTGCTTCGCCGTCGACGACAACACCTTCGCCGACCAGCACCCTGCCACCATCGTCAGCGAGCGCTGCAACACGCATAAGGTGGGCAAGAGCGTGGAGCAATGCAATAACAAGATCGACAACCTCAAGAAGCGATACAAGGTTGAGTGCCAGTGGCTCAACTGCGGAGTTGTCCCCGCCGGCCACTGGCCCTGGTTTAAGAAGATGGAGCAGATTGTTGGCTCCTCCTCATCTTCGCCGAAGACTGCCCCAGATGAGGACAAATCCATCATCGTTGGTGGCCCTGCTGCGGTAATGAGACAGATCAGAAGGTCCTCCCTTCTCTCCTCAACTCTGCAAATTTTCTTTTGGAGACTTATTGGTTTTGTTTCCCTTGCAATAATTCTTCTAGACCTATCTCAGTTGACGGCACTCACCTTTTAATATGTGTCTGTTGTGGAACTATTTATCATGGTTTGAGCTTGCTTCAGGTAAATGCACCTCATGATTTGTTGAACCTTACCTAATGGTATTAGGAGAAGCTGTGAGGAATTTGCTCACCATGTCTTCTCATAGATTATATATATATATACAAAGGTAAACTTGTTGGATTTATTGAACAAATCTTAGTATTGTTTATTTCTGATGTGGGGCTAATCGGGGTGTTACAATCTCTCCCACTTAAGGGCTTGATATCCTCGTTATGGCCCAGCATAGCCAAAATCAATTTCTAATATGGTGCATGTGAGTCATAGCTTAAAGGTGGCTCTACGTCATGGCAAATTTTTGACTCTATCCCCCAATATTAGGTCGGCTCTGATACTATTTATTATGACCTGAGCTTGATGGACTAACTGACCTATCAATTTCGTTGAACCCAAACCCTTGGTCTAAATGCTTAAGCTTAAGTTGACAGTAGTACAACTATTAAACTTTTGTAAGTCAATCTTAATCTTATCGACTTCTAATATAGGACTAATCAGGGTATTAAAGGAAAATGTAGATGATCGCCTTAGGGGAGTAACATCATATAAGAAGAAAACATTAAGCAAGAGCAAGCAATCTTATTGCTTTGAAGGGTTAAAAGGAGATACTATGTAATGGAGTTTCAAGCTTTTTATGAATTTTTAATATATGAGTTGGAATAGAAGTTTTTGGTTTCTTCCATCATTATTCATCAATGTTTAATTACAATTATAATGTGCTCAATCAGAGTTGGTGAGAGATGTTAGGTTGGGCTTCAACATGTTATCTGAGACATTGATTTAAAATAGAGGAGGTTTTGGATTAGCTTATGTTGTATTAGGTTTCTGGCTCTTAACTTTGAGATGACAGGTTTTCAGCTAATTTTAGTTTGCCCTTCATATCTAAATTAGGAAAACCCTCTTTACTTTCATTGAGTTTTCATGACAAGTTCTTACAGACTTACAATTCTGAAAGAGCATTATTGTTGTTGTAATTGATAGAAAACTCAGTGTTCTTTGAATATTATCTACTTTTGGTCTAGAAATCTTGCACTTCAGCTGAAGTGCCAACTTTGAATAGTGGAAAGGGGATAATTATTTGCTTTGTCTTTGGCAAACTATACTTTCGTCACTTTTGGATAACCAAAAATTTGTGCCAAAGTCATAGAACGTGACTCCAGCTAGCTCCACTTCAGTGATGATTTACATTCATGGTGAGAGAAAAGAGGCCCTAGCCAACATATAAAACTTGAGTGACCTCTTGGGATGTTTACAGGAAACTGCTTTTTGTTTGATGATTTTTTTCAACTTTTTATGTAACTTGGAACACAGAGGATGTCCGAACTGTCCATACACTACTTCAATCAATTATTTAGCATATAAATTTGGTGAAAAGTGATGTTGAGGTTATTACCTTATAGATGTGGTTATCAAGATTGGAAATTATTAAGGGAGAAGATCCATGTTGTTTACAAAGGGATTTACAAATTGCACTTGTTTTTGTGGGATCACTCATCACAGTCTTTTTTCAATATCCCAAAACAAAGAATGGAGTGGTTGTAATCTTTGTTCTCTCTCTCTCTCTCTCTCTCTCTCTCTCTCTCTCTCTATATATATATATATATATATATATATAATGCTTGGGTTACTTTTTTTCATTTATTTTTCGTTAACATATAAAACCAAAGATATTTTTGATAGGACCAAATCTGGTTGTTGATAAATGCTCTTTTTTTTATGTTAAATTAGAAGAAAGTAAATAATTGCCTTCCCAGGGTATATGGCTCGGAATTTTATTGATTGAATTGTCCATTGAAGCATGATGCTTAGAAACATTTCATTATCTTAATTTTATTTCTCTTTGTCAATAATATAATGCCACTTATGATGATAATTGCATTTGCAGATATCCTGTTGCTACATCTGGCCCTGTTAGCATAAATAATAATTCAAAGGTAAAGTCATTCTCAAATCCAAGGTGGGAAAGTGATTTTGAAAATTAGTGGTACAGCTTAGCTGGAGTTGGTTCCCAGAATGTTGACCCCAAGGTAGATTACTGATATTATTCTATCTGCATCGATGTGGTTTTGGTATGATACTGTTCAAACAAAATGGAGCATCTTGCACTGCATAAATTGTTAATCCAAAGTTGAATGCATATTGTGTTTCTATTGCTCAGGTAATTGCACTTATTGCTAAGGAAATTGCAACTGCAAACCATTCTGGTCTTGACGTATCAATCGACAGCTGCCAATTTTACTGTATTCGAAGTTATCTTCTTCCTGGATCTGTTATAACTCTGTTCTGTGACCCTTGATTCTGGTGTTCTTCAGGTGGCTGTTGTTATTGGAGGTCGATATATATTTTGTGGTGACACTTGGATATCTGCGACTGGAATTGATAGGGCTACAACTTATCAAATGGGGTATGCATTTCCTGTTTCAATGCTCGCTACTTATTTGTAGTTTTGTACCATTGTGAAATGGTTGGAATGTTGTGCAATTGCATGTTGGGAACTGAGGGTAGTTGTATAATTAGCGATCAACATATTAGAAAGGTCAACATAGGTGAGATAGAGAGATCGCTTGACTATAAAACATTGAAGACACGTACACACATACACAAAAGAACATTTCATAATGGAAGATGCATACTGGTTTGTGAAATTCATGAGATTCAAAAGGTACAATGTAATATAAAGACGATGCTTATTACTTACAAGCTTGTCTATTTGATATGTGATTCTATATTGCTTGCAATAATGCATTCATGATGGTTTTGCGAATTGCATTACTTTCAAGATATATAGTGTAATATAAAGATGATGGCTATTACTGTAAGCTTATCTAATTGATATATAATTCTTTACTGCATGCAGTAATATATTTGACATTTGCATACATGCCAATATGTTTTTCTATTTGCGATTATGATCAATGGAGACATCAGTTGCTCTTTTATTTTTATGTCTTTGAACTGGAACCAAAAATTAAAATAGCCATCCTTCTTTCCATCTTGGCTTTGAATTAGGCACCATCTTGACAAGGTTGATGTCTGGTTGAAGCTGGTTGGAAATTTTATTTAATTTTTGGTAGAGGCTTCAAAGGTCATATTCCTAGTTCTTCTAGCTTGCTATCTGAATTTTAACATTGAAATGAATATTATTGTTACCAATTACCATGATGGTTTTTTGTAACCATTTTTTGATATCTTGATTCATTATGAACTGCAATTTGCCAAGGTATGCATGATAACTTTCAGGAAACACCACATGTTTCATTACCTGGTTTGGGCTGCCACAATATTGGACAAAAGATGCTATGGATGTTCTTAGCTTCAAAGAAAATCTATGGATCATAATTTTCATCAGTTGCCAAAATAAGGTTTATTGGTTCCTTTTGAGTTGACATATTTGTACGTGCTTATCATGAATTACCATGCATCCGACGCTAAGTCTACTTAGTTGAGTCTGACAGCATTTCTATATTTACTGCTCTCCACAGTATTAAAGGAGTGTTGTCTGGTAAAATTGTTTTGTTTTGTTTTTTCTTTTTTTGGAGAACTGAACTGATGAAATTTGTTAGAACTTATCCTTCCTCTTCCCTCAACACTCAAACATTATATATAGACTTTCGTTTGTTTTATGTAAAGCAAATTTGCTTCTCATATTTGTTTTCAACTGTTCTCTGTTCAAATCTTACATTATCTGAAGAAATTATGTTTAATGCATATTCACAGTAAAATGCATTTGTTTCTACAACTCTGTTTTTTTTTTGGATTTCAGTGCGGCATTGTGCATTTGTTAAAGGTTCTTTTGGCTAAGCTTTTATTTTCATATGAATTATGGTAGTATGACGGCATCATTGATGAGTGCCATAATATTCCAAGCATCATTAGAGAAGCTTGGTGTTGAGGCGTGTATACAGTCTTACCTTAATGATGCAAGAGATTGCAGAACCATACATAAGGTGGCAAGCTATCCATCATCTTGAAAATGGAAGAGTAGAAATATTTGGTGGGGCTGGTGCAACCACAGGAATCCCGCTTTTTAGCATGGATACTGCAGCTTCCTCGAGGGCCTCTGGAAGTATGTTCTCACATGCATCTATATTGTCCCACTTAAGAATGTGGGTCACTAGCCACCCACAAAGTGCAATTTTAGGTGATGTTCTTTTGGGGTAGAACCCACAGATCTGGGTTTGGGCTGTGACTTCTGCCTTTTTTCTATCCTGATTTGGTATGTCTTTCTTGATCGTGTTTTCTGGAAGACCATTGATCCATGTTACCTTACAACAGTTCACGGAGGTGCTGTTCTTAAAGATACTACTGTAGATTCTATTTACAATTAAGCCACTCGAGTAACAGCAACTACAGTGCATTCAAGCACATTTGCTTTAGGGAATTGGTTTCTATAGGCTTTACTGCAATGGACATGACAGCGCTAAATATTTGTGAGGAGAACAACATACCTGGTAAGTCGATGCTACTGTATTCTTTGGGACTACAAAATCCTCTCTTGTATTCACGGCACCGATCTTGTTGCTTTATATGCATTTTGCAGTTGTGGTTTTCAACTTATCAGAGGCAGGCGATGTTTCAAAGGCACTCTATGGAGACCAGATTGGTGTTCTTATCGACCGGTCAGGGAGGATTATCTGATCCCCAATGCCTTTCAGCCAAAGGTTTCAGAAATCGATTATGATTACAAAGTGATTTCCCACCAAATCTTCGAGCAATTATATGCATACCGAGTGACTTGTACCAGAAGCTTGTATTATCATGGGAAATGTCACCTCGGCAATAGAGAACTGCTTGCTTCTTTGATCGATGTGATGAAATGGTACAAATCCTTCCTCCACTAGGAATACCGGTAAATTGTAGCTGGTACCATAAATTGCTGGGCCAATCGGTGGTTTATTACGATGTAAATTAATTCAATGCACTGTGCAGAAATGTCAAGAAGAGATCCCGGAACAAGAGGAAGTGGCAGTATGTATGATCTTAAGTGCTATTACTAATGGGTGGATCACAATGAAGCTGCCTTTTCTTGAATGTATGAATTTAAAAGGCTGTTCAGCTGCATTTATCACCAAGTAGCAGAGTGGTTATACACATTGAGCCTTTTATGATTATAAAATTTTGCAAATAGCCAATGGAAGGTATGAGTTTACTTAAATGATAATTGATAAAAATAAATGCTTATTCACTATGCTTTTCTTCCAAGTAGAATATTTCAATTAAATTTTGAAATATTTATTAATTCGGATGGAATTCATTTTATTAGAGTTGTCCTGATCGTCACTGTCCATCTCAAGGCAAACTAATATACGGTTAATTCTGAATATATGTATATATTTTATATTATATGCACAATGTGGGAAGTTGTGAAAAGTTGGCATTTCACAGCATCCCACATTATAAATTAGGGAAGGAGGCATCGGGGCTGTTGCCAATTTACGCTTTTAATTATAGCGTGGCAGCTTTGTTTCCGGTTTTTGAAAAGTTTTCTCCTCCTTCACGCTCATGTATTAAAAAAGGGTCCGGCTTCCCCATCCCCCTCTTTACTTTTTTCTCTTCTTTTCTTTTAATTCAAGACAAATCTGCACGGAATCTCAATTTGGTGGCCAACTTTAATTAATGGTTTTATCATACGATCGATCCCCTGTCTGCCCGCAAGGCTTTATCGGAAACCACCGCCAGTGAGAACCGAGGAGAAGCGGAGGCAGCGTTTCTTTTCCTTTCTTCTTTTTTTCTGCTTTGCTTCAGTCGGCACGGTAGCAGATGCTGTTGGCCCCCTGTTGTCTAAGTAAATATATAATCTGCGACTAGTCACGTGCATTCAGATGCAAGTTTGTAGGGCGTGTTAACGCCCATTTCTCCCGTCGTTGGCTGGATTTGGCGATCTGACCTATTCCGGGCGAGTCGCACATCACATGGGGAGAACGTTTGCCGGTCTCAAGGCGGTCCATGCTCGAGAGTGCTGCTGTGCGTCTTCAGATGGCCTCGACAGCGACGCCATAGGCTGTGTTTGGTGGTCCCCCCTGGATCACCTGTCCTAGTGTCAAGATGCGGTACGCCTGGTGTCAGGACCCAATACGAGTGGGGTCTCCTCTCCAATCCGTGTGTTCCTAGGAGGTCTTTATCCGCTACATCTGTGCTTGTCTTGTGCTCGACGAAAAGCCACAGAGAGAGAGAGATGGACCACTTTGGCACGAAGAGGTAGCATGAGGAGGGGGGGGGGGGGCTCACCGATCCGTTGCTGCCGGCTGCGGGGATAGAGAAAGGGATATGATGTGATCTGCCTCATCCATTGCACCTGCTGCTACGAGGAAGACCGCACCGGACTGTCTCCCCTGACAGTCCGTGGCCTTTTCTCTTCCCTCGACCCTTCCGGCCGTCATCAGTCGAACGACGACATCCGAGAGAGAAGAGAGCGAGCAAAAGAAGGTGAACGGACGAGAGATCGGAAGACGGACGAACCCGACCGAGAGCGTGATGCGAGTATGTTGAGATTCGCGCACTTTCCTTTAACGGCACTCTTTATCTGAAACGTCAATTTTTATTTCCTGTGGCTAATTAATTATCCATGTGACTGACTTCATAAATAAATCCAAAACATTATTAATCTCTCTTATCGAAAACATTCAAATCTATGGTGTTGTGACTTCATATGTTTTGTTTGGAGTCACATGTATCACGTCGTCATCTCCTACAGGCGGAGTGCCGTCGTTCGTGCATGGCATGACACGCGAGCACGAAGCTGACGCCCACCACCCGTTCGCTCCCGGACCTCCTCGCGTGCGAGAGATCGGAAGACCGACGCAGATAGGAAAGAGGCAGGAGATGCAGGTCGAGTCCCCCCCCACCACATTTCTCGATCTCTTCTGCCCATTAGGTTCCGAAGAGGAGAGAGCATAGGGATTTGCACCCCCTTTCTGACTGGCGATTGATTCCACTAATATAATACGCCTGCGTTTTAGCTTTTACAGGAGAACAGCAGTTGACCGGAGAAGATTAATCCTCTTCCCCATCCCCTCCTAGCCACGCACCATTTTCATCTCAACTCTCTCTCTCTCTCTCTCCATTTTCTTGGATTTAGGTGACCTGCCTTGGGTAAAAGCACCATTATGTTCTCCAAAGGCTTCTTCTAATCTACCAGCAGCTTCTCTTGCATTTGCAACCTACCAGTGGTCGTCATAAATCCTGTGGGAGGAAGTGTGATGGTACGACTGGTTATTTATGGTTGAGCTACTTTGGTGCTCCTCCTGCCAAATTCCGGAGACTACTGCGGCCACTGACCCCCGTAAAATAAATGCATTAAATCCTCTAACTTTGTTTTCACTCCTGTGATTTCCTTTCTTTTTTTTTTCCTTCTTTTCACTGTTATGTCACACAGTTCATGATCTCGTGAATTATATCTCTTTGATTAGAGAACCAAGTGTTTGGGTTTAGAGAGAGAGAGAGAGTGCGTGTGTTGGGACAATATGTCCGCTATATTCCTCAGACTCTACTTCTCACAAGGCCAGCTGCAGGAGGTGACTTTTCTCTCTTTAGTCTCTTACCAACCATGACAGAGACTGGGAGTAGCTTGTGGAGCGCCACAAGTGAAGGCCTTTCGAAAAAGGAGAGTGAGAGGGAAGGTAGAGAACAGTGAGCGAGCGAGCGAGAAGAGTCCTGCCCTCACAAAAGCCATAAAGGAAACAACAGTCTATTTTTGTTCTCTCTTCGTCTACTTGGATATATGAATGGAAGGGATGGAGAGCGTTGTGGTGACAGGGTGTGAAGGAGGAAGAGGAGGAGCAGGAGGAGATGAAGCTGGAGGAGGCGGTGCGGAAGCAGTTCACTCTGCTCCGACTTTGTCGCCAACTCCGCCTCAGCTGGCGGCATTTTCCAGCGGGGTTGTTGGCGTGACGGGGATGCCCGTGCCGCCGTCGGAAGGAGCCGGCCTGGCCATGGGGATGATGGGGAGCGGCGGCTATGGGGGCAGCAGCGAGGGAGATCTTCCCGCGCGGAAGAAGAGAGGGAGGCCCAGGAAGTACGGATCGGACAGCATGGCCCTGGCGCTGTCGCCGACCTCCGGCTCTACCTCCCCTTTCCCTCCTGCGTCCTCCGACGCCAAACGGGGTAGAGGGCGGCCACCTGGCTCCGGGAAACGCCAGCTCCTTTCGGCTCTTGGTAAAGTGCCCCCCCCCCCACCACCCCACTGCACTCTTCTTCCTCCTCATCGTCGAAGCTGTTCTAACATGCTTACAACAGCATCTCTCTTTCTTCTTATCTCCTTTTCGTAGCATATCTCTGTTTCAGTCGACGACGGTATAGTGGTAGATAGATCAGAACGAAGACGTTCCTCAGCTCACATTTGGATTACCCTTCTTGTCATGCTTTACAGGAGAGTGGTTTGCGTGCTCAGCCGGTGGGAGTTTTACGCCGCATGTTGTGACCATTGCCACAGGGGAGGTGGCTTATTTCTCCTTGATGGGTTTCTTCTTGAGCTAATGCTGAACTAGATCCTATGATCAAACTAGGAACTTTCCGCTGATAGATCTTCTGCTGCAGGATGTCGCTGCAAGAATTCTTTCCTTCTCCCAGAAGGGTCCGCGGGCTATCTGCATACTCTCTGCGACTGGGGCTATCTCCAATGTTACTCTGCGCCAGCCAGGCTCTTCCGGTGGTACCTTGACTTATGAGGTATGCAGATGTCAACAATTGTACCATTGCCATATTGTTTCAGGTGCATTTTTCCATGCCTGTTCTAAGTTCAGCTACAGAGTTCTTTTCTTCTGAAGGCTACTCTTTGGATATTAACCATTTTAGTAGGTGCCCTCATGCACTCCCTGGACCTCTTTTCGTTTGAAGATATTCACATTCGAGCTAACAAATCAATCACATCATTTTCGCTCTTAATATATATGATTTAGGGTAGGGGAGGAGGAGAAAAGAGAACAAGGTGCCACTCATCCTTGCACTCGTTGCAAACTACGCGTGGTATATTATATATTTATTTGGCACATCCTTGAATCAAATAGTTGAGCAAGGTGAACAATGGAAAAAGATTTTGTATTTCAACTGAAGTAACGAGGCAAATTTCTATATTGTTAGACCATAAAAAAATGAGTTATTTATTAACAAGTATTTTTCAATATTTAAGATGTAAGCCGCATTTGAAGTTTACAGGGGCTTGTGTGAAGCATAAAGTACAACCTTGTCAGTTAAAGAGACGTAATCTTTTTCATGATGTTATGCTGAATTTGTAGAAATTTTTTTGGGTAAACTTTATGGCACAAAATTGATGAATCATTGACTAAAGCATCAAAGCCATTTTTCATTGCCTGCTCAATTTTGTTTAGGTAGTTGTCTGGATGTACATTAATTTTCAAGTTAATTTTCTAATTTCCTTGAACTTAAACAAGTTATCCATTTAATTTTATCTTGCTCATACAAATGTGCAGGGCCGATTTGAGATACTGTCCTTGTCGGGGTCCTTCACAATTACTGAAACCGGTGGTATACGGAGTAGAACTGGTGGGATTAGCGTGTCGCTTGCTGGACCTGATGGCCGTGTTATTGGCGGAGGAATTGCTGGATTATTGCTTGCTGCCAGTCCAATTCAAGTAATTATCATCATCTCATTGTCATTTGAATTTATTCTATTAGTTAGGTATAACTCGGGTGAACTTATGGCTTGTTATGCACCTGAGAGCTACCTAACATTGAATATTTGGCGTATTGAGTCCTAGTGTTTGTATAACCATCCTCATGCCAATGTCAGTCTGGCTCTTGGATGACACTCTAGTATAACTTGCATCAAACTTTACATTCTAAGCTAGAATATTTGAAAACAGTAAGCGTGTGCATACCATTCGAAATCTGAATATACAAGTTTTATATTGTTTATTCCTTTTGAAGACAATATGAACATACAAGCATTGTATTGCTGATGCCTTTGGCTGTTCAATACAATATGAACATAAAAACTTTTGAAGAAGGCCATATTTGCACATCTTTTATGTTTTGCTGATAGGTAAGTTCAGAAGTTTTAGAAGACACATGGAACCTGATGCTATTAGTAAACCATTTCATGTTATGAACATGGAACAACAGCCGAACTCAGCGTAGTCGACTTTTCTCGCTCTATATTATATACCAACTGCCAATACAAGGAAGAAAGAGTTAAAAAGGATCTTGCTGAAGTTCTCAAATAAGAATCACCAAATATCATTGACATACAGGTAGTACATGGTCCCTGACCATGCTTTAGATTTGGTGGCCTACGGATGGGGTATTTGTCCAATATCTGACTCATTTTATTTTTGAGATTCAGCTTGAATTTCATAGTAAAGTGTCTGATCCTGACAAAAGAGAAGAATGTATCCTCAATTATTAAGCTTCTTATGTGTTCAATAAAGCTATATACTGTAAAGTGCTTTTCTATCGTATACAAACCTGGTTTCTACTCTTTTCCCTAGTGCTAGTTTTTTTCTCAAGTATTTTATCATTTTTTTTCAAGAAAAAAGAAAAGGCCAAGACACTTTTTCTTATATGTTTATGAGTTGATGGTCATATGGATTAAAATGTCATATAGATAGTTTAGTCTTATTTTGCATTTAGTTCTCCTTCTGCTAATCAGTTTGACACTGAATATGTACTGGACATATTGGCTCAGCTGGTCTTAGGTTTTGTACTCGACTTGCATTCAGACCTCATTCTTCTACCATAAATTGGGGATACCATTCGAGGTGAATGACCTATTTTGATTTTCAACACTGCACGGTATGGTTCGAGTGGATGAAATTTATGGTGTAACAGCCTACTGGATTGCAGACTATGGCATACCAGATGGTACCCTGGGTATTGGACCAGTATCATCCGGTATACGGATTGTTACCACACGGTGCACCTGGTTCAGGGCCTCTATGGGCAGTAAATCTTTTTTCAGCTTTTTTCACACTTTTTTGAAACTTGATATGTAGCGATGTTTTGGCACATGGTATGCTGGTATAGCTTGATCTTGTACTAATCTAGGCCAGGACCGGTATGGATCTGGTGCCTGAAATTAAAAGCCTCACTATTTTCTAAGGGACCAGGGTTTCATGCAATTAAAATATCACTGAACAAAAAGGAACTGAGTTACTCGACTATTTATCTTTGTTTCCTCATCCTTGTTGTTTATTTTTGTTAGATTTGGCTATTTGTCTGAGTTAGAACAATGATAACAGCTTTATACACAGCTGGATATCTAAAAACTAGTCGTTTATTTTGGTGTGGGAAAATTTACCGTTTTAAGCAATCTCTTTAATATTTTGCATTACCAGGTTGTGGTTGGAAGCTTCATGCCGAATGCATACAAGGAGAAACAAGCAAAACCAACCCATCAAGCACAACCTTCAGCACTTCCAGGAACTACTGGTTTACTAACAGCTGCAATGCCTATTTCTCAAGCAAACCCCGAAGAAGACTGCGAGACCCCAACCTCATCGTCCTTACCCGGACAATCCCATGCCGAAAGTAGCATGTGCGGCCCCAATCCAAACTCTACTTGGCATGGTCTAGACTCATCAGAACACAAGCCTTCTCCTGATATTAACATATGCTTGCAGGGAGAATAGCATCAAGGTACTCACTCATCTTTACACCCTAACACTATCATACTCTTCTAACATGTTCAGCAATATTTCTGCTAGATGTCAGGTTAGTGGATAGTCTAGGAATCACTGTGCACCTCATTTGATGATGATCAAATGGTGTCCTATTATCGGTTGGTCTTTTATCGTCACCTTAGTCATCATTAATGTTGTCGTCGTCATCATCGTTCATTGTTTCCGTGTTCTTGTGGAAGCTCGAGGAGCCCGAATCTGTGCAAGGATATATATATTTTTTTTTGGCGACAAGGTTTCTGTATGATTCAAGATAACTGCAAATGTTTTTTTGAGTCAACTTGATTCTATGATGATTTCTGTGATGCTATCTTCTTCGCCATTCATCACATCAACCTTCCAAGTTTGGCTGGCTCATTGCCGAGCACCATATATTGGCTTCACCATTTGCCACAATGTTCCTCAGTTAGTGTAGTAAGTAGGATGTGACAGAATTGGGATCATTATTATACTGCAGGAAGGATTACATAATCCAGATAATATACTGCGGGAACAAAAATAATACAAATCAAACTGCTTACCTTCAATCTATCAACTTATTCTTTTTCTTCTCAAGCAGGCAGAACCTTTCATAGAAGGAAACACATCCTAGAGAAATCAAACCATCACCATTTCATCTAAAAGAAAAGGCTTATTCTGAATGCACACAATCCTCATCAGACTAAACCAGTTTTCTCCCTACCCCTTCATCTTCCTCTTTCATCTTCCCGTATTTTATTAGGTTTCTATAGACCACCACACAGGTACTCGCTTGACTGTATATTCACACGAGCATCCCAGTGTTCGCCCCCTGCTGAGAAATAATGGTTTCTTTCAAGCAGCGGCATTTCAACGAACACCTGAGGCTGCTCTCTAACTTACGAAGCTGATCGAGGTAAGAAGATGAAGTCATGCGAAGCCTTCGGCAACACATGCGCACTGTTGCAGCTGCTCAAGTGCCGGGAACGAATGTGCCGACGTAACCAAAACCCACGGTGAAGAAAGCCATGGCTTGGAGGAAGAGGTAAATGAAGAAATGGCTGTTCCCGAAGGCCACATCGTAGCACCCACAGAAGAAGAGGTAAGCTCCCGTCCACAGCTCCAGCAGATGCAATCTGGTTTCGACATGAGACCGATCTACATGAGCACAAGTCACAGTACGATTCCACATCCAAAGCACACAAGTCTATGCACCTGTCACCGATCCTGATTCGCGGCTTCCTCGCCGCCTTGGCAGCCATTTTGGTGGTCTTCTTGGTGTCTCCCAGCTTCTCGGTGACCACCCACTCGTTCACTCTTCCTGCTTCCAACAAGCCAATGAAGGTGGCCTTCGTCCTGTGCAGAGACATGACGTTCTCGAAGAGGATCCAAAACACAAGCAAGTGAAGAGACCTGTCACCGCACAAAGAAAGCATCTTTAGAGAAGGATAATGGCGGAGAACTGGGGAGGAGAATCGATTCCTACCGTGGGGTTCCAACAGCATTGAGAAGGGTAATGATGGAAGGGATGTAGATTGCACCCCACTTGGGTATCTCTACCTCAGGAACCAACACAGTCGCAGGGATAACGATGCAGTAGAATACAAAGGTCACGATGTGAGCTACCACCTTCCGAACGAAGAAGAAGCTGTAGATCACATGAACCTTCTTCCACGGACTTACTTTCTGCATCGTCACAGAAAAAAAAAAAATGAGCACAGCGAGCTATTTCTGCATCATCTTCATCATGTTCTTCTATATAGTGAACTGACCTTGTTGTTCACGATTTCCATCACCATTTTCCTGAATAGGTTTGCTGGGCCACAAGACCACCTGTGTTGCTGATAGCGGTATGCCTTGAGCGTACTCGGCAGCTCATTCTTAACCTGCAGTAGATTCAGTGAAGCGAGCAGTCATCAAGTTGATCCTTTTCCTATGCCAATAAGAACAAGACAGATGGGTAGTGCCCCAAGTAAATTGCCTTGAGATCTCCAAGGAACAGGAACTTCCAGCCCTTGAGGCTCGCTCGAACAGCCAAATCCATGTCCTCTACGGTGGTCCGGTCCTTCCAGCCTCCAGCTTCGTTCAGAGCAGCAATCCGCCACACTCCGGCAGTTCCTGCACAACCACGGGCCACTCAATATCCTCCTCTTCCTTTTCTTCGTGTCAATGCAGATTGCTCTGCACATGTTCATATGAGAACAGAGGAGGCGGAGGAGGGCTCACCATTGAAGCCGAAAAAGGCGTATGTGGAGGATCCAACTTCCTGCTCCACCGTGAAGTGGTAATCCAGTGACATCTCCTGCATCCTCGTCATCAAGCACTCATCCGAATTCACTGCAAATGTACGTAGTAGAATCAGCACAGAGTACACTGGGGGTGCTCCATCGGCGGAGGAATGGACCAGGTCAACCTATGGACTTAGAAGGTCTTTTTTTACTCGAGTCAAAAAAAAAAAAAAAAAAGCCATGCAGCCATGCAAGTGATGATGGTGCTACCTCGTTGTTAAATCGATGCGGTCGGGTCATTAAAGTTGAGCAGCACAATTAAGTAAAACATGGATGATGGAAGTGTCGGCGGAAGATGGAAATAGATCGGGGGCAGAGGAATGGCTGTGGGAGGTCTACTGTCGTCAGACATGCATCATCTTGGGAGATGGTAGCATCAGAGGAATCATCGCACATGCGATGTCAGATGACTATGGCCAAGAACAAGACTTTGGGTTTTTTTGGCTTCTTGCTCGAGCAGGAAACCTCGGCTGCTCTTGTTTTGTTTTGTCTGTGATGACTCCATGTATATAGAATGCAGCACTTGGAGCTTTGCTCTGCATCGCCACCTTCCCAAAGCAATACATAGGAAGACCCCAAGCTTTGTCCTCTTCTCAGGGCACGTGATGCTCCGAGAGACAAAGCTGTCACTTTGTTCGCTGTAGGAGAACCAGCCTTGGAGGGTCGCCCTCCTCCGCTGTGTCTCCGTATGAGCTTTGGATTCAGATTTGACTCCTCTGTTACCTCACATGAGGATGAGGAAACAAAAAGATAAACACGCACAGAAAGAGAGAGAGAGAGAGAGAGATGGGGTTGAACGAATCCAAAAGTAAATTCACTTTCCCAAGCCAAAGATTTGAGAAAGAATAGGAAGAGGGGGTGACGGAGACAGTTGAACGTGAACGCCATTATAGCACAGACCTGCACTAATCATGAGGCCCGGGGAAGCCATGAGAAATGGTTGTACTGTGGCACGACGGTGCAACATCTTTAACCCCAGCGGGACGTGGGAGAAAAGCAAAAAAAGGGGATGTGCGGAGGGCATGAAACATGGTGGCGAGTCAAGAAGAAGAACGGCCACCGACACCCGGAACCTATGGGTCTTAGTCCGGCTAACCCTGGAACTGCAGTGAAAGTTAGTGGACCAGATGGCAGACGACGTAAAGAAGCAATGGTCCACCACCACCACCACCACCACCAGAATCACAGTCGATCCGATCCATGAGCTCCACTTGGAGATGGAGGATGGTCATGGATCAGAATCGGAAGAAAGAGAAATCTATGGATTATAGCAAGAGGAGGAGATACCAAATTTCCATCGGGCTTGGACGAGGCCGACGTCGGGGTTGTGGATGAGGAAGGGGATGGTGCGCCAGAGGAAGTCGGGCTCGGGCTGGAAGTCGGCGTCGAAGATGACGACGTAGTCGCAGTGCTTCACGTAGCTCCTCTTCATGCCCTCCTTGAGCGCCCCGGCCTTGTAGCCGCTCCGGTTGTCCCTGATCTCGTACTTGATGTCCACGCCCTTGCTCGCCCACCGCTGGCACTCCAACTCCACCAGATCCTGCGTTGTACAACCACCTTCAATCATCCAACACATACTACTCGCCACCAACCCATGCTTTTTTGCTAAGTACACCCCAATCATCCCATAAGGGATCCACTGATGCTGACACCGAAGAAGATGGATGGACAGTGGACTGCATCGAGTTTTTCTTGCTCTAATCCAACCCGCTGTAATTTACCTTGATAACTGGGTCTGTGGAATCGTCGAGCACTTGGATTATGATTCGATCCGATGGCCAAGAGAGGCCGCATGCAGCTCCGATGGAGAGCTGGTAGACCTGCAAAGCTGCATTTGAGTTCCCGAGCAGCGTAGGAGCAGAGAACCAAGCGCACATTGCGGGGAAGAGAGGGCGAGAGGAAGAGGCACCTCCTTTTCGTTGTACATGGGGATTTGGACGAGGACCATGGGGTAGGCTGAGCTGCCGAGCTCCAGGTCGTCGCGCATGGGCTCCCACTTGTAGCGCTTCTCGGGCCGTCTGCCGAAGAGCTTGATGAGAACGATGACGACGGCCATGTACACCTTCTCGACGACGAGCATGACGGACATCACCAAGCAGAGGAACACAGCGAGCCGCAGCAGGGGCACGATCACCGGCGCCTTGATCTGCTGCCACACCATCCCCATCTGCCCCGCGATGTCGTCCCTCGTCCCCTCCTGGAACGACTCCGGCAGCAGGGCCGTCGAAGTGAGCCTGTCCATCTCTCCTCAGCCAGAAACAGAGGAAAGACTGGGAAAGAAAGCAGCACTTGGGGAGCAACCAGTAGCTCCGGAGGCAATTTAAAGGGCGGATCTCTTTCTCTTCTTGAAGTAGAAGCTCGTTGTGTTGCTAAATATTAATTGTCAGAGATTTGCTGCAACTGTCGCTGAGGAATTACGCCACCACAATGCGGTGGAGCCGACCGTCGTCAGATCTCTCTTTCTTCCCAACACACGGATTTGAGACAACGAACAGCAGGCAGAGTGCAAGAAGCGATCGACGAAACAGCTAAGGCGACATGTTGCTTTCTCTTAGGTCTCTGTCTCCCCTCCAAAACCTAACCCCAACAACAACAGATATGTAGAAGCAGAGCTACGAACGCAGGTAAAAGAAAGGATCCCCCCTCTTCCCCCTGCTCCTTTCCAAAACTCCCAACGACAGACGATAACCAAACAGAAAGAACACAACGAGGAGGAGGAAACAAGACGGTCGATGGTGTTGCTTATACTTTTGGGCTACCGGAATCTGCCACGCATTTTATGCCTGCATGCTCTTCCTTGCCTCACTGCTATCCTGACGTGAGAGCTCCGAGAAGACAAGATAAAGGAAGGCTACGGGAAGAGGAGGAGGAAGCCCCAACTGTGAGGTCCTAACCACACTCCTTAAATAAACACCCTAAACAAAAAAGAAATAACAGAGAAAAAGACTGGTGAGTTAATGTTGGTTGAAAGGTTACAGAGACCCAAAAAAGAAGAGCAAGAAATAGAGTTCCAGCCACAAATGCAGGCTGTCGTCTGCTTCCTTCCCCCACGTATAATAATAATCTCCACTGCTAAATTCGCTTTGAACTGCTAAAAGCCTCCTGCAGTCGCTCTTTGTCTCTTTCTACCGCTCCTCCTCCTCGGATAGCAGCACCGTCGCTCGCAATATTGGCGGAGTGACTCCCAGCATCTACTGCGCTCTCGGATGCATCAACATCCGTGCTGGATTTCATCGAGACGACGACCGACCACGTACTCCTCCTGCTCCGTCTCCCACGCACCTCACACGTGTGACTCATGCATCCCCATCTTCCCCACCCCCCCCCCCCCCCCCGGCGCGGCGGAGTGCTTGGGGCGGCAATGCGGGCTCTCACGGCCTTCCCTGCTCGGTTAGGGTTTGGCCCCACAGTGCACGAGAGCTTGTCTTCCTCATTTGCAGAAAAGAATGCGAGAGATGCGAGGTTTCGCTGGTGCAACGTCGCCGACGGAACACATCAAACTAGGGTTCATCATCACGATGGTGAACAGTAGGAGGAGGCAACCACATGCATCGATGTTCTGAGTTACCAACATTCGTGTCAGTCATACGTAGCGAGGAATCCAACATGCATGTGACCGGCTTTCTTCCTGTCGCAGATATCACCTCCATAAATTACTGTTCTCTGTTCATGATTCGATCTAATTCAAACTAAACAAAGCTCCGATGACGAGTAATCCTTTGCCCAGTGGGACGAAGCAGGCAGTGGAGTTGGCATGTGATGGCATCATGACATTAGTGAGTTGATGTATCAATAATTCGCTATTCAATCCTGTCAGATCCATAAGTTGACTCCGCATGTCACTGGAAGTAATGGTTTTGGGTCACCAACCTCATTAAATTTGAGTCCCATTGCCACCGGATTATAGTAAAAAAAAAAAGTAGGAGCAGAGGAGACTATGTTGTTCCTGTTTCATTTCTGCATTTAGGCTCGACAAACCACATGCATGTAACGTGATATACCCATGCAACTACGTCAACCAGCGGGCGCGTTCATCATCCAACACTGCATTCGATGGCAACGTCTGCAAGTTGGGGTTTCATCTGCTGCAGCGGTGTGGAATTCCAGGCTTGCGGAAGAGTGGAGCAGTGTGATCAATCATCGTGGGCGTTGCATGCCACAACGCGAAGAATCAACAGGCTTCTTCTTCCAGATCCACATCCAATAATTGAAGTCGGATGCAGCGAGAAGATGTGGATCTATGGAGGCACGAGCTCCGTGCGATCGGTATTCATTGTATGAACAGCCAGTTTGGGGTTGTCACTCGGCGGAGCAGCTACCGCCGACGCGTGCCTCCCGCTCCTTGGGGCTGTCCATGTCAATGGCAGTCGCATTCGGGACGCCGGTTAGGTCGAAAGCACATACGAACCCTCGCGACTGCTTCCCTGCCGTCTCTCCATCGCCGTAGAAACTGGAAACTCCTTCCCTACAGTTTGTTCCCCACGCTTCCGGTGACGGATACACAGCATCTCCAGCTCGACCACAAGAGCTAGCAGCCGACGTGATCTATGGAGGAGACATCATGGAATGGGCGATTGCCTTAGACAGTACGCATGGGTCAGGGTTTGATGGTGTCGGTGCGGTGCCTCTTTGGCCCAAAAAAAAAAAAAAAAGGAAGACGAGTGTTACTCCATGCCTTTCTTCTCCGCTCGGATCAACCAAAGCGAGATCATGTGCAGGTGTCGCATTGTCACATCATGGATGGAATTGCAGGAAACCATAGAGCTCAAACTCGATCCAATGCACCTAAGCTTCTTCTCTACACACTAACGCAGGCCCCCCCCCCCCCCCCCCCCTCTCTCTTTTCCATGACAATAAAATAGCTAAAAACCACGTCAAATGCATAGGATTTGATCTTATTGTCGTATACAGTTTCAGTTGATCGAGCTCATCAAATCGGTCTCGTTTCGTGTTGTGGCGTCAATTCAGTGTGGCATTCCATCCATTTCTGTACTCCTTCACATTCCGTGCTTCCTAAGAATATAGATAGATTCCGCGGCGCAATCCCTTTATAATAAATAGTACGAGGATATGGTGGTGCACCTATTTTGCAGGGAATCACACGGTTTTGCGGGGGCCCCCCTCCCCCTACCCCACCCGACTTGGAACGACGAGGCCAATGATTGGGATCCCCTTCCACTGTGCTTTGAGAATCGTGCTGATCGATCGAACATTCGTCCGCTCCATTACTGGGAGAAGGCACCTCTCGCCTTTTGCCAATCTAATCGGGCTCGGTGAACCCATTAGATCAGATCGGGTCGGACTCGAGTTTTCTTCGATCATTAGGCAGTAGAATCGGGTGGGCTCGGCGAGTCGAGCCCATGAGAACAAGATTTAGAGGCTCGTCCTCGTCCGGCCCAAGTAGTCCTCCTCCTCCATCTCGATGGAGGACATGTACACGTAACATAGTACGGTTTATTTGTGCGTAGAGCATGGTTAATTATACCCAAAGATAATAGATTTTAGTAGTAAAAACGTCATCTTCTTAATTATTTGTTGCTTGGAACGTAGCAAAGTTACCAATTGCATATAAGTTAGGGTTAGTAATTACTGTCATGTTTCCCTTCTTGGAAAACAATTTGGCAGGTGGCAGACAACAATAATTCGTTGAAAATGTAGATACTATAATGTAATATCAAACCGAAGTATATTAGTCATCATCACTTATCTTTCTTTATGTCTCACAAAGTCCTAACTCTCAAGTCTCATTTCTTTTGTCTCGTCGGCGACTATTCTAATCCATCGGATGTGCCGGCCATGGCCCACCAGCGAGGCTGGCTGCTAGGTGGGACCCGTACACCGTCGTGGTTACATGGTGGGACCCACACGTGGGGATCCCTTCCCCAGCGCGATTGATCTGTGGGTCCCACGCCTCCACATGACCGACGATAAGATTTAGGAGTGAGCGGGGCCCAGCTAAATTGCACGACACATGGGAATCGAGCTAAAAATACGCGTCATAGTCACATATTTGGATGGAGCAATTACATTAATGGAATGACAGTATGTACATACGCATACGGTACACAAATAGTATGTCTTGCGGCATGAGTGGAAGTGCACACAGGCACCGATGGCGCTTTGTTTTAGGTTCGGGCTGAGACAAAGCACCACCACCCGATAATTGCAACAACGACGATCATAGTCACAGTAGATCATCATCGAACGAACCGTCGAAGCAGAACGCCAGCTACAGCAAGCAGTCCATGAAACTTAACCACGAGATGCCCATCTTTGAGGCCTTCTCAGCTTGCTTGGAGCAAGAACCAGATGACGAGGAAGAGATTGTTGAGGCTGCTGCTTCGGTCTGGGGATTGAGGCAGAGGAAGAAGTTTCTCGAGCCCAACTCAACCAGCTTTTCCTTCGGATCCAGACCTGATGGGAATCGCCGACATCATCAGATGACATACGGAGAGAGTAGTGGAAGAGTTGGGTGTTCGGTGACGGTCTTTGCTTACTTTCAAGGCTGAATTGGGAGTAGTGGACGCCGAAGGCGGAGGGCTCCGCCGTAGGCAGCGGCGGCCGCCTCCCCTCCTTGACGTAGAGCCGCAGCGCCGTGGACACCAGGTCCCCGACGCTCCAATCCGTGGATGCCATCACCTGCACCGGCCCCAGGCTCCGCTGCACCGTCACATTGACCAGCACCTTGGTCGGCACCTTCCGCTCCACCTCATCCGGCGACGTTCCTGCCGCCGCCGCCGCCGCTCTGCCGCTCCTGGCCCCGCGGGGGAGCAGGTTGGGCTGGGTCTTGGGTCGCCGAATCTGGCGGTGCTCCTGCGGGAAGGCCGTCGTCGTTCGCCCGTGGAAGGAGGCGGAGCGCTCGGGAGGGTGCTTCCTGACCCCCACGCTCCGCTCTTCCTGGCCGCTGCGGAGGTTCCTGGGCTGCGGCGAGGAACACATGAAGGCAGTGGAAGTGGACGGCGACAGATTCGGAGCCATCGGCGCAGGGCCGAGTCGTCCCTCCTCCCCACACTTAGCTTCCACGCTTCCGGTTGCTTTATATGATGCCCGGAAGCCAAGCGTCGGAGCCAACAAAACTCACCAATCAACGAGGAAGGAAGGTGGGAAGGGACAGCTCCACCATGGAATAGAAGACAGACGTGAGTTGATGGTGTAATTGTTCTCGAAATATCCCGTATATACGTTCATCCATAATCCTCGATAACATGAATCGGCGAAGGGAGATCGACAATGATTGGAGACCGGTGATGATTGGGATTCTCTTACGCGCAATAAAAAGACACGGAGCGTTCGTGGTGGTGAAGCCCACCACCACACACTCCGTCGGTTCCTTCCAAGAAACGCATCTCTGGGTTGGCCAACGGGTGGGTGCATGTCACCTCCCCTCGTCGGCCGTCCACTGTGAAGCCCCAGCGACTGGGGGAGGCTGCAACTGGTGCCTCGTCCTGTCCCTAATAATTGGTGAGAGTTGCAAGCGAACGAAGGGCCCAAGGATGGGCAAACTCTTTGGAGACCACAAGGGTGGAGTTTGATGGAGTAGCCCAGAGACGAGGGGAGATGCGAGTGACAAGACGCGGGTGGGACGCGTGGAGATTCCCCATCGTTGTCGCGGCGGAGGCGCCCATCCCGTCCGGATATTAACTTGAAGCCCACGCGAATCACACGTGCCGTATCTTCTCCTGGCTCCAGCTAAATTGCTCCAAATTCTCAACTGCTATGCTCTTAGATTCCGTAAATTGTAAATTATATTATTGCTAAACATGAGTTACATTTTTCTAATTCGCAAATTAACCATGTCATCATAAGGCCCAAAAAGGTTACATGGCTTCGTCGAGCCCAATTGGGCCGGGTTTGGTGAGCCTTTTTGATGGACCGGGTTCACGGTGGATTTGACGCAGCCGTGGGGGCTGGGCTTTCATGATCAGCTAAATTATATATTGAAATATATGACTAATTATATTACCATCTTTATAGTTAGATACTCTAAGTATTTTGATTTTTATATTTTAAAAAATTATATTGGTATCATCATAGTATAGTTATGAAAGTAAAACATTTAAGTTTATTTATCTTAACACTATCGATTTTATTAATAAAAATAAAAAAATAAAGGATAAAAAGATAATTTTAATATTTTAATTATCGATGATAGATGATGGTACCACTAAAGATCGTAATCGACTATTGTGGATGAGTAGAACGACGACGAGAACTGAGGACAACTCTATATTTGTGTCAATATCGACGCTAAAAAAAATATTGATAATAAGCAGAATAAAACGATGAAGATGTTTCACTTGCGTTGCCGTAATATGCATGAGAGAGCGAGGGAGAGTTGTGGACCGTGATAACCTTGTATAAGATTTATAGTACTTTTTAAAACACTATAAACTTATTTAAAAATATTTTAATTGGCTCGTAAGTTTTCATATTTGATTGTTTTTATATTTAAATCAACTAGAATGCTTATTTGAAATCATATTTTTTTGTATATGAAGCAATTTTTATTGAGTTCTAAGATAATTTGGCCTTGGATATAATGATTTTTAATAGACATAATGTTTTGGTGGATGTGTAAATCTTATTAAAAAAATATCATAATTGATCATGCAAATCTTATTGATCTATCCATGAGGTGTAAGCATATTACTCAAATTACTATTCCTATGATAAATCAACACAAATTTTTTTTTAAAAAAGCAAAGCTTAATTTGTGGGGCTCATATGTCGACATGCATTTTGTGATATTAATAGATATGTAGAGATATAGTCCAAATTATATATAAAACATGTGTAATCGTGATACATTTAAAAGTCACTTTATGAGGTAATTTTATCTTTGAAAATATTAAACATATGGCATGATATTATCTAGTATGAGATATACAATAATATCGTGAGAAAGTGAACCAACTAATAATGTATAAACTCTAATTATTTTATTTTAAAATATAACATTCTGAGCCACAGGGCATAACCCAAACTAATAGAAAAAAGTTCCATATAAGAAGTTAGAGTTTAACATTAAAATTTACTTATGACGGCTTTAATATTAAAGTAGATTATGAGTTCAAATTTTACAGTTATTGTTTTTTTAAGTCTATCTAATTTACATATCAGAGATTTTAGCATCAGAGTTTAACTCAAAAGCTCGCATGTTTTCTTCCTTTAAGCTCCCCTCTCCTCTGTCCACTCTCCTAATGCAGGCAAATTTAATAAACACATTCTTCTCTCTCTCCCTCTCTCTCAGTGTATGTCTTGAGAGAGAGTGAGTGAGAGAGAGAGGAGTTGATGAGGACTCCACGAACACCATGGCATCCTCTCCCTCTCAGAGAGAGAGAGAGAGAGGAGTTGATGAGGACTTCACGAACACCATGGCATCCTCTCCCTCTCGATCTCTCTCTCGATATATATATATATATATATATAGAGAGAGAGAGAGAGAGAGGAGAGTCTGCCATGGTGCTCGTGAAGTGCTCATAAATGCTTTTGGTGATGTCATATGCCATCAATGAGGGCGTCAATGCCAGGTGAATCGACAATTCCATGAGATGGAATTAATTCGGCCAAAAAGAACATATTGTACGCAAAAAATATAATTTTATTTAAAAAACATTTATAAATTTGACACTATGCATTACATTCAAATATTCGAATAAAATATAACCCAAACAACATGATAGGCTTGTTATAAAATTTATATAAATAAGATGACTATTATAGGAGTTATAACTATGACGTCTAAATACAGACTAAATGATGATCGAATATTTTATATAATCATCTTTCATCTCGTGAATCAACTTTTCATCTCGATATGATGATTATGTAAAGCCATTAAAAATATTTTTCAAGTATTTTCTCTGATTTATTTGAGAAAGATTTATATTTTTGCTCTCCAATCATTCGATTTATTTGATAAAGATCTATATTTTTGCTCTTCAATCATTCTATTTGTCAGTAACTTAAATATTATGAACTTTTATCAAAATACATAACTAACGTAGTTTTTAGATGATGATATGTTGATTTATCAAAATACACTAAATTTATGACAAGCTAAACATATTTTTGATATGAATTTATCAATCAAACTTTTCAAATTAAATCTTTTTACAATAACACTAATTAACTTCCCATTTAGTATTATTATGATCCTAATAATAATAATTAAAATATTTATTCAATCTCACGTTCTCGACAACATAGTATTGATAAGAATAATGATTCAATAAATTCATTCTCCCAATTATAGTCCTAATAATTCAATATATAATCTTATGACTCGTTGATGACCGAACGATACATATAATTATTTCTGATATTTACTATAATCTTACACTAATAATCATCCATTATAGTATTAAAAGTCCTTCAATTGCATTCTAAAAGTCTTTCTAACTTTTTGACCTTAATTATTTTATTGAATAGTCTTAGACAGACTACACCCTCTATTTAGGTTATGAAGGATTTTGGATTGACATAAAAATATTATTAAATTAAATTTTGATTTAATAAGATTCTTTCTGCTTAATTGATTTGAATACAGTTGTGTAATAAGCAGGCTCATCATATCACGCGTGCATGCACTTGTGATGGAAACTTTCCACGTGAGACCGATGCAATTATATGCAAGCCTCGACCATGTTCATGCATTCACCTGCATCATCGATATATGATAAGGCCACTTCATTAATATCGATGCATGAATCCATAAATTGCTTTTGGGTTATAAATTGGGGCAACATATGAACCAAGTCTTGTCTAAATTATCTTAGCTACTCATAATTCTTTATTCATCTCCATCTCTCATAATGTATAGGAAAATGATAACAATCGTAAAATATGAGTTTTTTTTTATTTTAGCTTTGAGATTTATAATTGGATCTCATAATTTATAGAAAAAATGATAACAATCATAATTTTATTTTAGCTTTGAGGTTTAGAATTGAATATTTTTAAGTTTGGACCCTTGGCTGTGAGTGATACCATCTTAAAAATATAATTCTACGACCACTAAAGCTGTTAGTAAAACCTTAATATATGCTTTAGCATCCTTTCTCACGAAACAAAATCCGAGTATGTGGTGCAAGCAGAAATGAAGTGAAGAACGAGTATTGCATAAATATTTTTAATTAAACATTGAGAAAGAGATAGATACAAATTATGTGCTATTATACCACGATAGCATATATTTTGATGGTAATGTCTAAAAGATCAATTCCATCGAGAGTGTGGGTGAGGTGCATATTTGGACTTTGCCGGATCAAAGCACCAAATATCTCCTCGAATATGTGTGGCTTGGCCAATATTCAGTTTATTTTTTTTAATTTTTTCACTTATTTTTTAAATACATATAGCTTTGAGAACATATTTAAAATCATCAATTTCGTTTTAGTCAAATTAGTTAAGGTTAAAATACAGTAGAGTTGAGACGAATTCAACCTAAAAGACTTATAAGTTGTGAGCCAACCCAATATATGTCACTTGACTTTCTCGATTCTTATTATCAGGGACTATGTTTGTAGTTTTATTTTTAATCTTTTATTACACATGAATATGTTTTTGAGATCGAGAAATATAAGAGAAGCATGTCAGAGAAAAAGAAAATCCTAGAGAGAAAAAAAAATTAAGGAAAAAAAAGTAAGGGTTAGAGAAAAAAAAATCAACTTGATGTTGAATAAAAATTATTTTTTTATTGGATCCTAATAAGAGATAATTTTGGTTGGCGATGTGATCTATAGGCACGTGATGAATTATTCGCTTTAGCAATGGACATAATCATAATTTGACCTTTTGTGGAGATTAAGAGTTTCTAAAAACACATTTGAAAGTGAGGGAGACTGATGGACTTATGAGCACTTACCTTCCTTATTTCTCAATCTATATGGGACTAAATGACCTTATCAATGCTTTTTCCATAAGGGAGCTAAAGCCTCGTGGCCGAGGTGCATGACTCGGTGTCCTCCTTCTAGCGCCAATCTGATATGGGATATTTTGGTTGATCGATCATTGATGCGACCCGTAGACACGTCAGTAATTGTCCGCTTTAGGCCATGAGCGTACCTATACGGTTTTGCCCTTTGTGGAGACTGAGAGCTCCAAAAGGCGTCTCTGAAAGTAAAAAAGATTGGCATACTTATGAGCCCTTAGCTTCCCTACTTTTCAACTAATGCGGTCTTATCAGGAGGGACTAAATAGTCTTATCACTGCTCCATCCTTATAAGGCCACATCGGTTGAGAAATATGAGAGATAAGGGCTCATAAGTTCACATGTCTCCCTTACTTTTAGAGGTATCTTTTGAAGCTCTCGGTCTTCACAAATGGCAGAACCGTATGAGTATACCCATTGTCCAAAATAGACAATTTATATGTACGAGCCACACGAATGATCGACCAACCAAAATATCCCTTATCAGACCCCCATGGGATGCTCTCAGCACTCTCCTTTACTGATATACTCATGAATATATTCGACAAATAAAAAAAATATATCATGATTATATTCGACAATTATTATAAGTAAGAACTCTAAGAGCACAATACCTAATAAAATTATTATAATAGGATTATGTAGATTATGTTGTTGATTTGGTAATAGGAGTTATAATATAATTTATTGCATGTCATGTGGAGTGACATTATGTTGAGGGGTTTCGTCTTTTCCTTTGATTAGTATAATTATATTTATTGTCAAAAATGAACTTTATTAGCTGACATGATGTATCCAATCTATTTTTATAAAACTTAACTAATGTACGAATCTTCCACCAATACATAATCTTCGAATGTTTCATCCATATAAAATCTATTTCAGAATCAATTAATATCAAATAAAAAAATTATATTTTATCTTTTTTTCTAAATACATGTGTATCTACGACTATTACTACTACTAATAATAATAATGAGTATTTGAAGAATATGTTCGAGTCACATATAATCTCTAAGACTGTATAAATATTAATTTTTTTTATATCTCATGTATTAAGGAGATCATCATATCATGAGTACGTTATGACATCATTAGTTTGACACACACTACATTACTTTTGCTAGCTTGATATCTTAGTCGAGTGATTCACATGATCAACACAATGATATAATGACAATGACCATTCGATATTAACCATGACTCTTAAAAAACCCTCACCATTAGAGGAGCTTTTGTCCTTCTCCAAACTATAACCGGTAGAAACCAACCTCTCATCAATTAATCTCGCATGGAAGGGCTAATATATGCTTTTCATCTTCTCCAATCACCTATTTGATTGAGAAAAATAAGTATAGGGGTGAGATAAACTATGATTTTGTTGTTCTTTTTCTAAAAAGGCATCCCTTATTTTTATTTATCCTAAATGGTGCCTCTAATTTCTTATAAAATCGAAAATGCCCTCACCAGCCCCAATCCTATATATCATCAATTCACAGTGGATGGGTCGTTATAGTATTTTTTTTACTTAGGGAACAGTTTTAGTTTTATTGATACTGTAGGCGTCTAAAATGAATATTTTTTATATACAAGAAAAAGATTCATCCTATTTAATTATTTACAACCTTAGCATAATGCATCTGAAGCATAGCTCAGCGTTGACTTGGTATTACGATAAGTTCTCTGACTTCATCTATGAATAATCATTTTCTATTTTAGTTCTTTTAATATTATGTATTAGAACTCGGGTGTGATTGACTGATTAGCCTATCAACTTTGTTTGACTCAAATCATCGATGAAAATACTTAAGTTAAAATTGATAGTAGTAAACTTATCATATCCTTATAAATCAATCTTAATCTTGTCTATTTTCGATATTAGACTAATTGAAATATTACAATATTTACCAAAAGTTAAATATATCTTTTTCATATTTTTTCACTAAATTTATATGCTAAATAAATTGATAGAAGTAGTGAACGTTACCTAGTAAGGTTCACTACTTATATCAATTGATATAACTTGGAACACATAGGATGTCCGAACTGTCCATACACTACTTCTATCAATTATTTAGCATATAAATTTGGTGAAAAAAATATGAAAGAGATACAAATATTTAGCATATAAATTTACGAACCTTTACATAATGGTATTAGGAGAAACCTTACCTAAATAAATTTATATGATTTTGTGAACCTTACCTAATGGTAGTAGGAGAAGCTGTCAGGAATCTGCTCACCATGTCTTCTCATATATTTTATATACACAAAAATAAAAATAAAAAAAAAATTTTTGATCCCAATCAAATCAACTACAAATTATCATAATGGTCCACAAATAATAACAATCCACAAGTGACACCAATGAAAGAGATACAAACCCCGACCAGACAAGTTACAAAGCGAGTATAAAGAGGCGGGGGCAGCAATGGCTGGCTCGACTAGGGAAGCTCCTACGTCGCTGGAGGGTTGCTGTCATCAAGGGGGACCTTTGCTTTCATAGGCATGCTATCATCTTTCGAGCAGGTACCATATGGGTCCTCCTCAACCTCCAACCACGGATACTTCGTCCGGAAGTGCACTAGATTGAACTTGAAGATGGTGAGAAACTATATTGATGGGACCCCACGAAAGTCCATTTCATTCCCTTGAGGTTCATATCTGCAGAATCGAAAGGTATATTAGTACAATGATATGAACCCTTAGGGTTCTATCACTGCTCTAATACCAATTGATAGGAACCCTTAGGTTTCTATCAGAGGTGGAGATAAAAAGGAGGGATAAACGATAACTTCGAGGGGATGATGCCTCCTTGATCTCTATAGCGGATCTGCCCTCCTTTACCACTATAGAGGATCGACCCTCCTTGATCTCTATAAGGGATTGACACTCCTAGGGTTTTGGTCAATAAGCTAAACAAAAGTCTTTTGATTGATTGTTCAAAATAAAATAATTACACCCTTATTTATAAAGACTCTTAACTAACTCATAATTGAAATTAGACTCCTAATATGACTCTTAATCAAATAAACTTCAACTCCTACTATGACTCCTAATTGATTTGACTGGACCGACCAACATGACTCAATAAATGAGGGCTCAACCCTGTTAGGGTCATATCATACAATTGGACGTCGGGGCAAAGGACCGGGAATGACGGGTGACAAAATAAAATAAGTCATCCGTGCAGGTGTTGGGCTGAGGCCCACCTCCACTAACTAAGCCTTTGTCATAGACTTGATAGCTTTGGAAGAGGAAAGGATCCCCCTCAAGCACACCACTTGCTCCGCCTTGTCCTTTGTCAAGAAGGGAGGAGAGTTGTCGACATCCCGACTGAAGTCCCAGCCCCTAAAGGTGCTCACAAAGAAGAAGCAAGATTTTCATCCCTTATTGTTAGATGGGGTCTCACACATGGAAACTACTCCTGGAGACTAGGTAGTGGTCCCCTTACCCTTTACATAGGCAAAAATAGGCTAAAAATAGGTGAGCATTGGGTCGATTCCAATCGCTCAACACTCCCCGATGAAGACTATCATATAATGCTAGGGGTTTGATGCTATTTGGGAGGGAGAAACCCTCCAGTGGCGAAGGCATCACCAGAGGTGTACAAGAAATCTCAACCATGCTTTAAGGACATCAACTAACAGCACAAATTCGTTTAGAAATGGAGCAAACGACTATTAGTCAACCTCCAGAGATATAATACTTGCTTCTGATGTAAGGCACCCATAACATCTTCGCTCAACGAATCATTCATCACTTTTGTATACTTATACAAACTCATACAAATGTTTGAATTGCCTATTGCCTTAGTTTTATGGGATTTTGCTTGAGAAGTGTGAGCAAAAAAAGTTTACAATGTTGTAGTGCGACTGCTCGTCGCACCAGGCTAAAATAGCCCAAAACAGCTTTGTTTTTATATATCATGGCCTGATTTCTATAGATCACAAAATGAAGTAAAACGTCAGTCATCTCAACACCCTAGAACCCCTCGGGTAGCACAGGGTTGGATGAGGCTTCGGGTATATATCAGGATTGTGTGTGGCATTACTCATAAGGACTCTTAATGCGAGAGGGAGCAACGCTCATGCTGCACCATCTTAAAGTTTCAGAGCACCTAAATCGTATTACTATGGTGGTGCCAGAGATGCCAAAGTGCTCAAAAATTTTCTATTTGACATGGAACAGTACTTTCGAGCTACGAGACCCGATTTAAAAAATAACCAAAGTTTCTATATCAATAATGTATCTAAATAGAGATGCAAAACCTTTGGTGGTGAACCCATTGGGAAGAGATCCAGCAAAGGTGGTGTTGAGTGGACACTTTAGGAGACTTGAAGCGACAGTTGAGAATTCAGCTCCTACCTGAGAACATGGAGTTCATCACGAGAAGGATGCTGAGACAACTCTACCAAAGTACTTTCATCGAAGACTACATGAAGCAATTTTCTTTACTAATGTTGGACATTCAGGACATATTTGAGAAGGATAAACCGTTCAGCTTCCTCGATGGCTTGAAGATGTGGGCTCAACAGGAACTGCATCAAAGGAATACCACCGATGTGGTTGGGACAATTGTGGTCGTAGAAATGCTTATTGATTTTATCTCTTTGGAGGACTCAGGGAAGAAGAAACAATCCTTAGGAAATCCCCCACCCAAGTATTCTCAAATGAAGGAGTCTTGGGGTGAACAATAGAATAAGAACTTCTACAAAGGATCAAGCTCAAAAAGCAAGGTCCTGAAATCTAGCGAATGCTTCTTGTGTGGAGGACCGCACACGGTGAGAGAGTACCCATAAAACAAGCACTAAATATTTTAACTATATTAATGCACCCCCAAAAATCAGACAAGGGCAAGGCTATAGCCCTTAGTTTGAGCAGTTTAGAATCGAGCAACAATAATAAGGAGTCGCAATAGCCATGAGTGGGAGCAATATGTTTCTTAAATCCGTTGCAGGGTCAAGTGGGGGAGAACACATAGGCAAAGCCATAGAAGGCAGAGAGTAGCAAGTTGATGTATGTAGATATTAAGCTTAATAGCCGAACAACCTGTGCAATAGTGGACATAGGCGCTACCCACAATTTATTAACGATCGAGAAGCAAAGCGACTTGGATTGATCTTGGAGAAGAACCCAAGTTGGATGAAGGCTATGAAATCGGAGGCCAAGCAGATCTCCGGACTAGCAAAGGGGGTCTCCATTAAGATCAGAACATGGACGAGAGTACAAACATGATGACAATACCTTTGGATGACTTTTAAGTGATTCTCAGAATGGAGTTCGTGCACACAACAAAGTTGATGCCAATGCCCTTCCTAAACTCCTTATGTCTGATGGGAAGTGACGACTCTTGTGTGGTTATAGTTTCTTGAGGAGGAATTAAGAATCTACAATAAATATCAATATACAATTGAAGAAAGGATAATAAAAAAAAGGAATCAACCTTTGTGGTCATCATAAAGCTAGAGGCACTTGATATCCAGGTCATTTAAGAACCTAATGTGGTGGCAAATGTTTTGAAGTTCTCATATGTGATGCCACCCATGTTGCCAAAAACTTTACCACCACATAGAGGCATGAATCATCATATTGAGCTGAAGTCAGGAGTAAAGCCTCCAGCAAGACCACCATACTGCATAGCCTCTTTAGAGTTGGCAGAGCTCAAAAAGCAGTTATATGAAGTGCTAAGTGCTGGTCTCATTTGTAACTCAAAAGCACCGTTTGGAGCTCCAGTCCTCTTCTAGAAGAAACAAGATAAAAACCTCTAATTATGCATTGATTATTGAGCCCTCAACAAAGTGACAGTAAAAAATAAGTATCTCATCTCGCTCATCAAGTACTTGTTTGATCAATTAGACAAGGCAAAGTACTTCTCCAAACTTGACCTTTGATTGGAGTACTCGTAGATGTGTATTACCGAAAGCGATGAAGTGAAGACTACTTATGTGATTAGGTATGGAGCGTTCTAGTTCCTGGTGATGCCTTTTAGCTTAACAATGCTTCGACCATATTCTGCACTCTAATAAAATAATTATTTAAGGAGTATTTAGATAAGTTTATGATCGTCTACTTAGACGATATCATTGTCTATAGCTAAATGCTCTGAGAGCATGTCGAGCACATTTGAACAATTTTTAAAGTTCTCAGGGAAAATACTTTATTTATTAAGAGGGAGAAGTACTACTTTGCTCAGACAGAGATTCTGTTCTTGGGGTACCGAATCAATAATGAGTCTATATAAATAAATAAATCTAAGGTGCAAGCTATGGCAAAATGATGAACACTAAAGAAAGTATCAGAGTTGAGATCCTTTCTTGGTTTTGTCAATAATTATCGACACTTCATTCTTGAATATTCGAAGAGCGCAGCTCCACTGACGAAGTTGCTGAAGGAGTAGCATTGGAAATGGTCGAACAAATGTGAAGCAACATTTCAAGACCTAAAGGCTGTTGTGTTTGAAGAATCGATGCTCAAATTACCAGACTATGGGAAGTCCTTTGAGATCCATATAGATGCTTTGAACTTTGATATTAGGGAGTACTTATGCAAGAGGGTCATTCGGTAGCCTATAAGAGTCATAAGCTCAACAAGACCAAACTACGATTTCTAGTGCATAAGAAGGAGATGGTAGCAATGGTCTAGTGTCTGTGAGTTCGACGATAATACCTTCTCGGAGCACAGCTTATGCTAAGAACGGATAATATCACATTTAGTTACTTCCAAACTCAGAATAAACTCTCCCCAAGGTAAGCACGGTGGCAGAACTTCTTAGTTGAGTTCGACATAGTAATGGAGTATAAGCCCAGAAAAGCAAACATCATGGCTAACGCATTGGGTCGGAAAGTGGAGATGGCGAATTCCATATAGTTGAATGGTGGAGTCCAAGCAAGTTAGTTGCACTATAACTTCCTTTCCAAGATTATGGATGGACTATATAGTGATCCTCAGACAATAACTTTGATGAGACTTATCAAAGAGGGTAAGGCACGATGATTCTAGGTCTATGAGAGACTCATCTACACTAAAGGGAATAGAGTTTATGTTCCACAAACAAATAATTTGAGGTGTGAACTCTTGAGAGAGTATCACAATTTCCTTTGGGCTAGACATCTAGGTATTCATCAAACACTGGCTTTCATGGAGAGGGCCTTCTATTGGCCAAAGGGGACCGATGTGGAGGAATATGTTCGAACATGCCTTACTTGCCAATAAGATAAGGTAGAGTAACGAAAGCTTGTGAGACTTTTGGAGTCGCTGCCTATATAAGAAAGGCCATGGAAGATCATTTTCTTAAACTTCATATCAAGCTTTTCGACAATAAAGGGACTTGAATCGATACTCGTTGTGGTTGATTGATTTTTAAAGTATTAAACATTCATTGCTACACTCCTACATTATTGAAAAGAGGAGGCCACCAAATTGATGATGAAAAATATAGTGAAGTATTAGGGTGTCTCGCACAACATCATTAATGATCGAAATGCTCGGTTCTTAGGACAATTTTGTACCGAGCTATTCAAGCTACTGAGATCAAAGTTGTACTTCTCCACAAGCCTCCACCCTTAGACGGATGGTCAAACCGAAAGAATCAATTCGCTCTTGGAGTAATATATTCGTCAATACATGAGTGCCAACCAATGAGATCGATTGAACCTGTTGGAAGTTGTTTAATTCTCCTACAACTTGCAGTGGAACTCTACGTTCAATAAGAGCCCCTTTGAGATTATTACGAGACAACAACATCGACTCCTCACACCTTGACTATTGGTTATATAGGGTATAGTCTGTCAATATATCACCACATAAAGGAATGACATCAGAACACATATGTTATGTGAGTTTAATTGAAGAATATGACTAAAAAGATAAAGAAATGGGCTGACTTGGGAAGACGATCATATGAGTTTAAAATTGGCGACTTTATATTAGTGAAGTTTCAACTAGCATCACTTCAATTCTTTAAGAACAAAGTGCATAAATAATTAGTACGCAAGTATGAAGGGCCCTTCCCAATTATCAGCAAGGTAGACAATGTCTCATACAAGTTATAAATACCGACATGGCTGAAAATTTATGTCTTTCATGAAAGCAACTTGAAAGCCTACTACTTAGATTCTCGAAATATTTCAACTCGACTGTCCACCACCAAAGCCTCATAAAATAAATGAATTGAAACTATTCTGGTAGATCGCAAGACAAAGCTACCGGAGTTGAGCAAATCGAGTACTTGGTGAAGTGGCTAAAACTTTTTCGAACATAAGTCAGTTGGGAGCGTGAAGACACCCTATGACAAGAAGAAGCCATCGTCAAAGTATAGCAATAAGCATCAATAACGGCATCGACAGTTTAAGTGAGGGAGAATGTCACGAACGATCGTTGTGCACCCGTAACATCTTCGCTCAACGAACCACTCGTCGCTTTTGTATACTTGTACAAATATTTGGTAGCCTATTTTGTATTAGTCTTATGAGATTTTGCTTGAGAAATAAGAACAAAAATAGTTTGCAATGTGCAATGCGATCTCTCATCGTATCAGACTAAAACTGTCCAAAATAACTTTGTTTTCACGTATCGCAACCGGATTTCTGTAGACCGTAAATCGAAGCAAAATGTCAACTATCTTCTAATAAGAAAATGATGGCTTACCTCTTTTAATACTTAATTTAGATTGATAAATTATTGGTATTATATTGTAGATTAACCAACATCGATTTGTGCGTATCATAGCATGTGCCAATTGATTTCAAACATATTCTCTTATATATATATATATATATATATATATATATATATATATATTATAAAATATTAATGTAGATTTCAATTATCTGTAATGCGGCTAGCGGTCGTTGTGGAATGACACGTGGGGATGGACACGTTGCCGCCAAGCCTTCTGGAAACGTGGTCTCCGGACGCGTGCAGACGGGAACGACGGAGAGAAACGATGACAAAGGAGATGGCGGAAGCCAGTTCTCTCCACCACAAAGCGTGCCACCGTCGGCTCCACGGCGCACCACCGCAGGTGCCGCCTCGCTCCGACGATCCCTCCGTGTCATCTCCCACGCGTGGCCGCGTCCATCTCGCCTCCCCCGTCCCTCTGTTTCCCTGGAACGACTCCGCCGTCGTACCACCCGATTGACCCACAATAGGACTACTCCCTATATGTGGGACCCGGAAAGAAAGACAACGACGAGCGAGGTAGTTCTTTCTGGGGAGAAATGGTTTACATTTTTCTCTTCACACGTGGAAGCATCCATGCGTTCCCTTCGGCGATCGCAGGATGTGTTTGGTCGCAGTTAATTCTGTCGTTTCTGTTCTCGTATTGCTTCTCGTGACAAAGCGACAAGACCGAAGAGAGACAGAGAGAGAGAGAGAGGGAGAGAGAGAGAGAGGGCTGATGATGACAGAAAGAGCAGCGTTCGTCGACTTATTTTCCCTTTTCTCCGCTGCCTCAAGCTGAAATCCGTTCCTCGTCCTCTTCTTCTTCACGGATGGCGTTCCCGGCGAAAGAAAGGAGTGAGCTTTCCTTCAGCACCTCACTGTTCTGATTGTTTTCGTGCTTTGATCGCTTCTTTTTCTCTGTGAACAACGATCTTTCTTCTCTTGTTGTCCCCGGTGAAAGAAAGTAGTCAAAACCCGCTCTCTTTGTGCTCCGGTTCTTGCTCAAGATGTTTAAGTTCCCCCATTTGCCTTCTTGGTTTATCTTTAGTGCAGGTGGTGATGTCAAGATCAAGGCCAGCCTTGAGCAAGAACCGGAGCACAAAGAGCCAGTCTTTTTCCCGTTCTATGATGGTCTGATGGCTTACATTCGGCTATCGATTGCCAAGATTTCTTTTCTTTTTCTCTAGTTGTTCCATTACCTTCTCCTTTACTTGAGTATTCACAATTGAAACAGCCATTCTTTTAATTCCAAACATTTGTTTGCTTTCAGAGAAAATAATAACCACGGGAGTGACAGACGCAATGCCATCTCCATCGACACCGGAAACTACGGAGAAGAACATGTTCTCACAAGAATGTCTTCACCAAGAAGTCACCGGTTTTGTACTGGAAAGAGTTACAGGAGGAAACACATCGGAGCATGAGTCAGAGAAGAGAAATGGCAACCTCCGGTAGTGAAGGAGGTGTATCCAACCAAGCTTCTTGAACCTCACCGTGCCATCATCTTCTGGGTGTACAGTATTGACTTCTTCAGACTTGATAATACCATCGTTATCAGAGGTTGCCCTGCCATATCAAGTCATGCCCTCTGAACCAGTGCAAAATGAAGTGAGAGCGGTCATTGTTCGGAAGCAAGAAGCTCAGCCGCTGAATATTGAGAAGCACAACCTAGAAATTCGAGGTATAGACTTACATAGAACACCGCAGCAGAAACCCAAAAGGAAAAAAGCACAGGCCCAAGGTCATCCAAGAAGGCAAGCCAACCACGAACACCAAATCCAACAACTCCGAAGCTTGTGACACCTAAGGTGGCAAAGATGAATGAAGAAGGTTCAACTGGTAAGAGGAAGTACGTGCGTGGATAATGTTGTGCCTGATGGTACAAGCAGACGTCTGAACTTTGATTCAGAATCAATGGGAGCAAGAGATGCATGTCCAGGAGCAGCCATGGCATTCAAGCATTGTGCACGACTTCATGTCTTCATTCCACCATGCAGCCTGATCTGCAATCTCAAGCAATGATAGAAAGAAAACCCAGGGAGTGGAATGACAATTGATCTCGGTGGCTCAATGAATCAGATGCCTTACGAGTGCGTAGGTTACTCAGAAAAACCAAATCCAAACTTTCAACCCCGTCGAGCAGAAGAAATGATGACTAAATCAAATCCTGAATCTTTGTGGGTCGATGCCGGATAAGTTTGTGCCTCAGCGAGAAAATCTGAATGAAATATCTAAGAACAACAACTACATTGCGAACACCACCACTGCTGACAGATCCCACAAAACAGGCATACTGTCTGATTCAGTGGGGATATCAGTTATGATACTAAAAGGGACAAAAAGAGATCATAATGTTGTCCAAGATGCTCCAATTTCAGATTGCAGAGAATTCATGCATACCGTTGGTGGGATCAGCCAACTAAGTGGAAGCCATTGCATGAGTCACCATGACCTATTCTTACCTACAAGGTCCAAGAAGTAGAGAACAAGAAACAAGCAGGAGGGGTTTACATCAGATACTTCAGAAGGGGAATTCAGGCATGTCAACACTTGGGGAGCAAACAACAGATTGCTGAATAATACGCCAATGGTCCTTGAGGAACAACAAACTTTGGAACATCAGATACTTCAGAAGGGGAATTCAGGCATGTCAACACTTGGAGAGCAAACAACAGAGTGCTGAATAATACGCCAATGGTCCTTGAGGAACAACAAACTTTGGAACATATATTAGCATTTGATAAAATAGAAAAACAGAGATCAAATGTAAAAGTTCAGAGCCATGAATTAGACTCTGTCGGTTCCGTTGCTGACACCATCTGTACAACTCCTCTGAAGCAATCTGATTGCACTCGAACAGGCATTAACCATGTATCTACTCCAAGGAAGCCACATAGAGGAAATGATGGTCAGAAAGACGAGATTTTTTTTAAGACTGAAAATTCCAAGGATGCCCATTGTTATAAGCACCAGCAATGAGATAAAGCCAAAAAGGCACGCAAAGAAGGAAGAAGCTACGGTGGCCAATACCCAGTCCTTGAGCACTGACCAAGTAGGTCTGCAGGGACAAAAGAAAGCTTCATGGAATTTTGACTATTCTCTAGTACAGAAGATTCCTGCTTTTAGAGTATTAATTCCAGGTGATTGCAGTGAAAACATTTCTCATACCAAGATTAGTTATCAATGTCAAAATGGCCGCAGTTTTCATAATTCAGCTGCTTACAACTTAAATGTCAGGAGCATTAGAACCATTTGGAGATCCTCTGGACGATATAATCGAAAAGGTTAGACATATAACTTTAGATGAGATTCATGAGGATACAAAGGAAAAAAGCTGAAAATGTTATTGTTCCTTACGATGGAGGTGGTGTAATAGTTCCGTAAAAGGGAGAATTTGAGCTTGCCAAGAAACGACGCCCTCGCCCAAAGGTTGATCTGGATGCAGAGACATTTAAGAGTATGGAATCTTTTGATGGGAACAGGAGGTAATGATAGTGTGGTGTAAAATGATAGTGAAAAGGAGAAGCATTGGGAAGAAGAAAGGAATGTTTTCCATGGATGTGTAGATTCGTTTATTGCTCGGATGCATCTACTCCAAGGTTAATGCTTCTTTTTCCATTAATTACTTGATACAACAAGTTTCTCAATGAAAAGTTTTATTTGTACTTTTCCTTGATTCATAAAATTATAAGTGTGTATGTCTTTCTAGTGCAATGTGGACATGAATGAAATTGCTCAAAACAAAGTGTAAATGACAACTTGTTGCTTGTGATTATTTTCTATATAGTCTTAGCTAAATTTTTGGCATCAATGCAGTGGAACGTTGAGCAATTTCTCAACATTTAACACTTTGAAGGAGATTATGAGCTTTCTAAAGTAATATGATGATAAAATGATGTTTGTATAAATGGCATAGTCATTATTAAGGATCTGATCTAACTCACTCTATATCATATTTATTGTGCTAAAAAAAAGGTCACACAGATTGTAACTATTACTATTAACAAACTATACATAATATTAATAGAATAAGCACAGTATAGCCAATCATGGTTACTATGATCTATGAACTTCTTTATTTTGTTGGATTTTATGTTGATTTGACAAGTACCTCAGCTTATTCCACTTTGGCAATCATTTTTTTTTTATAAGTTACGAGAAAAATGGCCGAGATCTATTTTTATTCATCATTACTCTAGTAATCTATTTTCCTTGATCTCAACTATTTCTAAATCATAAGTTATAAAGACTATGCTCTAAACTAATTTGATGAGATTCGTTACTTCACTATTATTATATTCTCCACTAAATTAAATTTGAGAATAATAATATAAATTCAAAGTTCTGAAAAAAATAATGTCATCTACATCCATGTGATCATCTTATGCGGAAAATTATGAGGTGGCTTTGTGTAATAATCTAATATCAATATTTTTCTCAAAGAAAATATATGTCATAAATAAGATTTATAAAAAAAACAAATATCCCTCGAGTATCATTTTTTTCTTTATATTATTATTTGATATTATTTTTACATTAATACTCACTTATGTTTCATTTTTTTCATTTTTTTTTCCAAATGGTATCCCCTGTTTTAAGTAATATCGAAAATGCTTTGGTGCTAATGGGTGCAAAGTCTACCTGAAAATATTATAAATATATAAATTGAGTCATAACCTCAATTTGAAGCCTTAAAAACTTGATATAATAATGCTATACGAACAATAACAACCAAAGAGACATAATATGATATTACTTATTTTATTTTTCAATAGCTTTACAGGATTTTTAACACTCAACAAAAATACTATAAGTGAGTCAAATGAAATCAAAACATTTATTTGACATACCGTAAAGGATTGAAATAGATATTTATAATTATTCAGGAACATCACCCAAATAAGAATAAAAAATTACAATAAAAATAATATAAAACCTACTTAAAAATATTATAAATGATCTAAATAGACTCTTAACCTTAATCAAACTAACTACAAGCCTAAAAATATAATATTTTAAAGATTTACAAGCAACGACAATTAAAAATACTATATCATTTACAGTGTTTTTTAAAATAATTTTATAATATTTTTAGTACCTAAAAAAACACTACACTACTACTGAAAAATAGTATAATGGGCCAATAAAAATACTATAACGATCCATCCACTGTGAATTGATATATAGGGTGTCTCCAGAACTAATAAAAAAGTATCATTGGGGATGGTGAGGGCGTTTTTTATTTTATAAGAAGTTAGAGGCACCATTTAAGATAAACAAAAATAAGGGACACCTTTTTAGAAAAAAACAACAAAATCAACGTTTAGATTTTATCTAACACCTATACTTATTTTTCTCAATCAAATAAATAGGTGATTGGAGAAGATGAAAAGAGATCAGCCAATGACTCACGTATCACTTGACTCTTCCATGCAAGATTAATCGATGAGAGGTTGGTTTCTATATCGAATGTGATTGTGAGGGTTTTTGTAGAGTCATGATAATTGTTAATATCGAATGCTCATTATCGTTATTATATCATTGTGTTGATCATATGAAGATATCAAGCTAGCAAAAATAATTAAGTAGATGTCAAACTCATGATATGATGATCTTCTTAATGCATGAGATATAGAAAAAATCAATATTTATATAGTTTTAGAGATTAGCTGTGACTAGAACATATTTATTGTCGTTATTATTATTATTATTAGATATACATGTATTTAGAAAAAAGATAAAATATAATATTTTATTTATTTGATATTAGTTGTTCTGAAATAAATTTTATATCAATGGAAGAGTCAAAGATTCTGTATTGGTGAAAGATTCTTATATTAGTTAAGTTTTATAAAATTTAGATTAATGTACGTTATGGATAGATCATGTCTGATAAAAAGTTCACTTTTGACAATAAATAAAATATACTAATCAAAGGATGAAACCTCACTCAACAAGACATGTAATAAATTATATTATACCTCCTCCTATTACCAAATCAACAGCAACATAATCTACACAACCTTATTATAATAATTTTATTGGGTGTTGTGCTCTTAAAATTTTTACTTGGAAGTATTTTGGAATTGTGGGGTATAACGATGGTATTTTTTTATTTTGTTGGATATATTTATAAGTACATCAAAATCACTAGGGGTGTTTGAGACAAGCGACTATGGGTGACATTTTGATCGGTCGATCATCAGTATGGTCTACATACATATGAAAAAATATTTATTTTAAATATATTGATATGATTTCATCTTTTGCGGAGATTGAAAGCTCCAAAAGACATCTATGAGAGTAAGTAAGACTGGCGAACTTATGAGCCTGGATCGTGGTCGACCAATCAAAATGTCTCTTATCAGATTAGAGTTAGAATAATGGCCTCGAGTCATACATCTCGGTCGACCAATACTCCCGAGTCATGCACTCGGTCATAAGCTCTCTTAGCTCCTGTATCGAGGGAGCACTGATAAGACCATTTAATCCCACATTAATTGAGAAGTAGGGGACCTAAGAGCTTATAAGTTGGTCAATCTTTCTTACTCTCACATGTGTTTTTTGGAGGTTTCAATTTCCGCAAAAGGTAAAATCATGCTCACATGCCTATAGATCACTCCAATACACGATCGACCAAAATGTCCCTTATCAAGATTTAATAAAAAAAATATATTTATTATTTATTTCTCATCAAAGTCTTTCATCGCATACCCTTTAGATGTCCAACATTAAGACTATTGTTACTGTTTTTTTGGTAATGTGGATGTAGTTTTTATTCGACATCAAGTCGATTTTTTTTATCCAACCCTTATTTTTTTTTTCTTATTTTTTTCTCTCTAGGATTTTCTTTTCCTCAGACATGTTTCTCTTATATTTGTCTCTCTAAAAAACATATTCGTATAATAAAAGATTAAAAAGAAAACTACAAACATAGTCCCTGATAATAAGAAATGAGAAAATAAAGTGACATATATTGGGTTGGCTCACTCTACTGTATCTTAACCTTAACTAATTTGACTAAAACTTATTAATGATTTTTAATATGTTCTCAAAGCTATATTTATTAAAAAATAAGGGAAATTTTTTTAAAAAAAATAAACTGAAATATTGGCCAAGCCACACATATTTGAGGAGACATTTGGTGCTTTGATCTAGCAAAGTCCAACTATGCACCTCACCCACTATCGATGGAATTGATCTTTTAGACAATACCATCGAAATATGTGCCATCGTGGTATAAGAGCACATAATGTGTATCTATATCCCTTTGGCAATGTTTAATTAAAAATATTTATGGAATTCTCGTTCTTAACTACATTTGTGCTTGCACCACATACTCGGATTTTGTTCGTGAGAAAGGATGTTAAAGCATATATTAAGTTTTTTACTAACAGCTTAGGCTTTTGGGTTTAGTGGCCGTATAATTATATTTTTAAGATGGTATCATAGTCAAAGAGTCCGAACCTAAAATATTCGTCAAGCCACTTATAAATGCGTTTTAAAAAATATATCTCTGATTTTTTTGTGGCTTATAAGAATATGTTATAAATAATCATCAAGAGATGAATGGAATTTAAAGTAAATTTTATACTTATGTTGCCTTGCAGGGTGATGAATAAGATGGGATCAAAGTGTAAACCTCAAAACAAAAACTCATATTCATGATTATTATCATTTCCCTATAAACTATGAGAGATGGAGATGAAGAAAGAATTATGAATAACTAAGATAATTTGGACAAGGACTGGGCTCATATGTTGTTCCAATTTATAACCCATAAGCAACTCATGGATTCATGCATCTGTATTAATGAAGCAGCTTTATCATATATCGCTGATGCAGGTGAATGCACGAACATGGTCGAGGCTTACATATCATTGCATCGGTCTCACGTGGAAAGTTTCGATCACAAGTGCATGCATGCGTGATATAAGCGTATATATTACACAGATGTATTCGAATCAATTAATTAGAAAGAATATTTTTAAATCAAATTTTGATTTAACAATTGCCTTTCAAGTCTATCTAAAATTCTTCAAAAACTAAATCGATGGTGTACTCTTTCGGGGGCTCTTTTTAATACTTAAGTTAGTACCATATTTTGAGGATTTAATAGAACAATTAAAGATAAAAAGTTAGAGAGAGAGAGAGAGAGTGTGTCAATCCCTTTTAGAATGGACTTGAATGACCTTTAATTACAATAGACGATTATTAGTGTAAGGTTGTGATAAATATAAAAAATAATTATATATATTGTTCATCCATCAATAAGTCATGAGATTGTCCATTTGAATCATTAGGGCTGCAATTGAGGTAATGGATTTATTTGAATATTACTTTAGTCAATACTATTAGGATCATAATGACACTAAGAGAGATATTAATTTGTGCTATCATAAAAAGATATGATTTGAGAAGTTTAATCGATAAATATGTATCAGAAATAAGTTTAGCTTATCATAATCTTGGTGTCAAGAAGATGAGCAACCCAATATATTATTATGTAAAAACTATGTTAGTTATGTATTTGACAAAAGTTCGTAATACTTAAGTTAGTGACGATTAGAATATGATTGAAGAGCAAAAATATATATCTTTGTAAGATAAATTAGAGAAAAATACTTGAGAAATATTTTTATTCGATTTAGATAATCATCATATTGAGATGAAAAGTTAGATTCACGAGCTGAGAGATGATTATATGAAATGTTCGATCATCATTTAGTCTTGAAATTATATATTGAATCGTTAGACGTCACATTTTATAACACGATAACTTATGTTGACATTAAAAACTCTATAATAGACATCTTGTTTATATAAATTTGATATCAAGTCTATCGAGTTGTTTGGGTTATATTTTATTCGAATATTTGAATATAATGCATAGTATCAAATTTATAAATAAGTTTTTTAAATAAAGTTAGATTTTTACGTACAATATGTTCTTTATAGTCCATTAAATAAGATCGACTGATTTGAATTAATTCCATGTCATGGAATTATCGATTCACGTGGAATTGGCGTGCTCATTGATGGCAAATGACATCACCAGAGGATACAAAAGCATTTATGAGCACTTTACGAGCACCATGGCAGATTCTCCTCTCTCTCTCTACATATATATATACATATCGAGAGAGAGAGAGAGAGAGAGAGAGAGAGAGGGGAGAGTGTGCCATGGTGTTCGTGAAGTCCTCATGAACTCCTCTCTAAGTCCTCATGAACTCCTCTCTCTCTCTCTCTCTCTCTCTCTCTCTCTCTCTCTCTCTCTTAATACAATATATATACTGAGAGAGAGGGAGAGGGAGAGAGAGAGGAGTCCATGAGGAGTTCACGAGCACCATGGAGTTTATTAAAAATTTGCCCGCAATAGGAGAGAGGGGAGCTTAAAAGAAGAAAACATGTGAGCTTGTGGATTAGACTCTGATACCTCACAAATCGAGTCTCTGATATATACATCAGATAGACTTAAAAAAACAATAACTGTAAAATTTGAACTCGTAATCTACTTTAATATTAAACCCGTCATAAGTAAATTTTAATGTTAAACTCTAACTTCTTATATGGAACTTTTTTCTATTAGTTTGGGTTATGCCTTGTGGCTCGGAATGTTATATTTTAAAATAAATAATTAGAGTTTATACATGATTAGTTGGGTCACTTTTTTGCGATATTATTGTAAATTTCATACTATATAATATCATACCATATGTTTAATTTTCAAAGATCAAATTACCTAAATGTATCACGATTATATATATAATTTGGATTATATCTCTAAACCCTTATCTATTAATATCATAAATGCATGTCGATATATGAGCCCTACAAATTAAGCTTTGCTTTTTTTTTTCTTTTTAATTTATGTTTATTCATCATATGAATGGTTATTTGAGTAATATGGTTACACCTCATGGATCGATCAATAACATTTGCATGATTAATTATGATATTTTTTAATAAGATTCACACATCCACCTGATAGGGTAAGAAATGATCAGGCCTAGCTCGCCAAGATCCATGCTAGGTCAATACTACATGATAACATTGAGATCCGACACAACCCGATTTGGCGTTGACCCGAGCTGAGATGGCATAGTAGTGACTTAGTCGTCACCACAGTGGAGATCATGGGAGATTCATTTAATGAGGAACGATGTGTCGTTCCTCTACGTCGCGTCGTCCTGACAGACAGTAATCACGCAAACATGCCGACCATCATGACCTGATAGAGAGCGACTAGGCTGATATGCCAAACGTCTCAATCTGACGTTAGAAGCAAGGTCAAAAGTACGATCAACCCTTCGACTCGTAAGTATAAAACCCCCACCTAAGGTCAGGGGATAGGGGGACTAGCTCGCTCAAAACTCTCTTCCACATTAGAATCATCCAAAAGCACTGATTTGAACGTCAAAGGAGTCACATCAGACACCCCCACCCCTACGTAGCCTTCGTGTAGGGTCCCCACTAAGCCACAGACTTGAGGATAGCATCCTAAGACGTCGAGCCTAAGCGGGTCTTCCCGAGGCGTTGCACCTGAGACGAGAGTATGAAGCCCAGCAGACATCACAAGCTCACTCACCACTCCCTGATCGACGTGAACGAACTTGCGCACATGCGCAGAATCAAATCATGTCGACTCCTCAGCCATGTCACTAAATTCCACAACATCACCAAATCATTATGTATATTAAAATCATTATGTATAAGACCAAATTATCTTACAACTTAATAAAAATTACCTCATATATATAAAAAAAGATTTCAAATAAACATTCTAAACAATCCAATATGAAGACTTACTAGCCACTTATAATACTTTTAAATAAGTTCATAGTGTTTTAAAAAATACTATAAATCTTATTCAAACATAATATAATTAAGAAAATAAACATATTTTTACACTATAAAATGATCTATAAAAAAAATGATTGTTATTATTTAAGTTTGTGATAGATAAAAGAGAGATTGATCAAGAAATATGAAAAAGAAGAGCACATCTGAGATAAAATCTAAAAGGAGAGACTTTTCTTGAAATCCGACCATAATTAATTGATCGAGATGGTGTGAGTGAAAAAGGTTCTCTTTGTCGGAAATATTCTTATTGCCTCTCTCATATTATATCATATCATTTTTTAATATTTTTAAATTCAAAGTTATTTGGGACGATAGCTTTCAGTTTTCTTACTACTGAACGTTATGTTAAATGCATCACAATTTAAGTCACGACTAACACGCATGCAGTTTTCAAAGCAATTATATATAGAATCCGAACTAATCTCTAAACCTTTATATATTAACGTCATAAATGCATGTTTAAAATTTGACGTGACATATGAGCCCCCACACACCGATCTATGATATATGTGCTAACTCAACGTTTAGTATATCCATCAAATCAAATCTATGATCTCATCCCCCTCTTTGGGAATTGGATGAGTCTCCATGCATCAAAATCCCACCTTTTTTTAATGTTATTATTATGCATAGGATTTCCCCCCTATTATCTTACCTTTTTAGTGCTAATAATATAATACTTCAATAAAAAATATTTATTATGATACCAAATTATATTATAAATCCAAATAATAAGGTAAGACAGTTTAAGAACATAATGAGCACCACCTAACTGTGCTATCAATGTGTAGGGAAAATATTATCAATTTCTACATATTATTCATATATTTCTGGTGATCGTGGCCCACAACTCTCGTGCGCTCTCTCATGCATATTATGGTGGATGCAAGTGAATCATCTTTATCACTTATTTTTATTTATTATAACTTACCATCGACATTGACATAAATATACAGAGTTCAATTCTCTTCGTCGTTTTACTCATCCACAATAGTTACTTACGATCTTTAATATTACTATAATCTATCATCGTCAATTAGAATATTAAAATTATTTTTTTATTTTTATTGATAAAATCAATAATGTTAAGATAAATGAACTTAAATATTTTACTTTCGTAGCTATAAGAATATCAATATAATTTTTTAAATATACAATCTAAAATATTTAGGGTAACTAAATAATTTTTCACCAAATTTATATGCTAAAAAGATTGATAGAAGTAGTGAACCTTACCATCAGGTAAGGTTCACTACTTCTAATATTTTATATAACTTGGAACACAGAGGATGTCCGAACTATCTATACACTACTTCTATCAATTATTTAGCATATAAATTTGGTGAAAAAAAAGAAAGAGATATAAATATTTAGCATATAAATATGTGAACCTTACCTAATGGTATTAGGAGAAGCTGTGAGGAATTTGCTCACCAAGTCTTCTCATAGATTATATATGCACAAAAAATATAAAAATAAAAATAAAAAAATAAACTTTTGATCCCAATCAAATCAACTATGAACCTAAAAATATGATATCATAATAGTCCACTAGTAGTAACAATGAAAGAGATACAAATGACATCACTTATAATATTTTTCAATAATGCTTATAATGTTTTCAGTGCCTAAATAAAAATATCATAAATATTATATAAAATATAAATAAGTCAAATAAAAATATTATACTAACTTAAAAGTAATAAAAAAATATTTTTTTAAAAAAATATTTTTAATATTTTTAAAAATTAAAGATACTGTTTGATAAAAATATAAAAAATACACACTGGATGTTTTTATTAGTATATTATATAAGACATGTATCTTTTCAAAAACATATTTTATTATGTCATATGACCTCATACTTATGTGGGCCCAATAGATAACAGTTTTACTTATTTTATGTACTTAGTACACGAATCTTCCATCAATACGGAAAACTGACATCAAATAATTAGAACATTATTTTTTTTATTATACTATGTGTCACATCATGAAAAGATACAACATGTCTCCATCTCGTGCACAGATAACTAAAATTATTTTTTTCTGTTATATAAATAACGATAAGAATGGATAAAATAGAAAATTCATTTCTCCAACTCAATATAGTTACAATCTTAGTCACAATCTTAGTCACCGTTGACTTTTATTTCTTTGTCCTCGTCTCATCTCTCTTGTTTGATATAGACTCAAAATATTACAAGAATTATTATAGAATATTTTTAATTATTCAATAATAACAAAAGTGTCTCATAGTTATTGGTTATAAGCTCTTTGAATGCTTTGTTTAGATTGATAGATTATTGTCATTATATTGTAAATTAACAAGCTTGGATTTGTGTGTATCTCCCAATTGATTTCAATTATCATTTGACTGGTGCAACATATTCTCTTATATATATATATGATTATGAAATATTAATGCAGATTTCAATTATCTATAATGCGGATGACACGTGCGGGTGGACACGTCGCCGCCGAGCGTTCTGGACACGTGGGCTGCGGACGCGTGCAGACGGAGAGAAGCAAAGAAAACGGAGACGGCGGAAGCCACTTCTCTCCACCACAAAGTGTGCCACCGTGGGCTCCACGGCGCACCCCCGCACGTGCCGCGAAGCTCCTCCGATCCCTCCGTGTCATCTCCCACGCGTGGCCGCGTCCATCTCGCCTCCCCCGTTCCTCTCTTTCCCTGGAACGACTCCGCCGGTCGTACCACACGGTTGACCCACAATAAACTACTCCCTATTTATGTGGGACCCTGGAAAGAAAGCCAACGACGAGCGAGGTAGTTCTGGGGCGAAGTGGTTTACATTTTTCTCTTCACACGTGGAAGCATCCATGCGTTCCCTTCGGCGATCGCAGGATGTGTTTGGTCGCAGTTAATTCTGTCGTCTTTGTTCTCGTATTGCTTCTCGTGACAAAGCGACAAGACCGAAGAGAGAGAGAGTGAGAGAGAGAGAGAGAGGGAGGGAGAAAAGGAGCAAAACCGAGCTGATGATGACAGGAAGAGCAGCGTTCGTCGACTTATTTTCCCTTTTCTCCGCTGCCTCAAGCTGAAATCCGTTCCTCGTCCTCTTCTTCTTCACGGATGGCGTCCCCGGCGAAAGAAAGGAGTGAGCTTTCCTTCAGCACCTCACTGTTCTGATTGTTTTCGTGCTTTGATCGCTTCTCTTTCTGTGAACAGCGATCTTTCTTCTCTTGTTGTCCCCGGTGAAAGAAAGTAGTCAAAACCCGCTCTCTTTGTGCTCCAGTTCTTGCTCAAGATGTTTAAGTTCCCCCATTTGCCTTCTTGGTTTATCTTTAGTGCAGGTGGTGATGTCAAGATCAAGGCGTGAGCTTCTTGCTTCATTCTTCCTGCCTTTGTTGGCTGCCGATCCCCTTGAGATATTGAAGCATTGAGGGGGAGAAGCTCCTCTTTTGAACCTCGCTGGCCGTGATTCAGGGCTTATCTTCGGGATGAAGGAGGCAGAGATGACGCAGATCTTATGAGAGGGTTGCATTGAACAATGGGGACGGGGGCTGGAACAGGTGACGGCGTGGGGAAGCCAGAGTCTTATCGCCGATGTTATTACCGGAAAGATTTGGGTTGATCGCCTCGCCGCAGACGAGGAAGAAGACGATCGTCGAGATAGAAGGTTTCGAGCTTCATCGGCTTGAGAATGGAGTTCAATCGAGGAGTTCCTCTTCAGCAGCAGCAGAAAGAATTCAAGATTCCGTCTTCTTGGTTTCCCCCTACGCCTGCGAAGCCAGTTCCGACGCAAAGGCACTTCGTCCCTGACAATGACCAGAAGAACTCTAAATCAACCGCATCAAGCTGTCTCGAAACCGTGCAGGTTCCCACGTGGACTTGTGGTGGCGGGTTCTTCCAAGAGAGCGCTTCCCAGGGTACAGCGATCACCCGCTCCAGCTCTTCTGCTGGTAGCAGTCACAACGCCAGACCGAGCATGACGACATGCAATGCTGCAGGAGGAGGATGGAGATGGAATCCTTGCTCGGACCATACGGAATTAAACGATGATACAACTGCGAGCAGGAATCCATTTTTCACACTCCTATTGCAATCACGGATCGGTGAAGGCCAAGAAACGCCCATTCATCCAAATCAATTGTCATTGAATGAGATGATCCTCCAAAATCCAAGCCTTTCCAACGGTACCAACCCACGGGCACCAAAATCCAAGAGCGAGTCTTTTTCCCATTCTATGATGGTCTGATGGCGTACATTCGGCTATCGATCACCAAGATTTCTTTTCTTTTTGTCTAGTTTTTCCATTACCTTCTCCTTTTCTTAAGTATTCACAATTGAAACAGCCAGTCCTTTTAATTCCAAACATATGTTTGCTTTCAGAGAAAATAATAACCACAGGTGTGACTGATGCAATGCCATCTCCATCGACACCGGAAACTACAGAGAAGAACATGTTCTCACAAGAATGTCTTCACCAAGAAGTCACCGGTTTTGTACTGGAAAGAGTTGCAGGAGGAAACACATTGGAGCATGAGTCAGAGAAATGGCAACCTCCGGTAGTGAACGAGGCGTATCCAAGCTTCTTAAACCTCACCGTGCCATCATCTTCTGAGTATAGAGTATTGACTTCTTCAGACTTGATAATACCATCGTCAGCAGAGTTTGCCCTGCCATATCAAGTCATGCCCCCTGAACAAGTGCAAAATGAAGTGAGAGCAGTCATTGTTACGGAGCAAGAAGCTCAGCCGCTTAATATTGAGAAGCACAACCTGGAAATTCAAGGTATAGACTTAAATAGAACACCACAGCAAAAGCCCAAAAGGAAAAAGCACAGGCCTAAGGTCATCCAAGAAGGCAAGCCAACCCGAACACCAAAGCCGAGAACTCCTAAGCTTGTGACACCTAAGGTGGCAAAGATGAATGAAGAAGGTTCAACTGGTAAGAGGAAGTACGTGCGTAAGAAAATTGTACTGAGTTCGTCTGATGCCTCATCCAGCATGTTAGTGGATAATGTTGTGCCTGATGGTACAAACAAGGGAAAATCAGTTAGACGACGTCTGAACTTCGATTCAGAATCAATGGGAGCAAGAGATGCATGTCCAGGAGCAGCCATGGCATTCAAGCATTGTGCACGACTTCAAACTCTTGATTCATGTCTTCATTCCACCATGCTGCCTGATCTGCAATCTCAAGCAATGATAGAAAACCCAGGGAGTGGAATGACAATTGATCTCGATGGCTCAATGAATCAGATGCCTTACGAGTGCGCAAGTTACTCAGAAAATCCAAAGCCAAACTTTCAACCCCGTCGAGCAGAAAATATGATGACTAATCAAATCCTGAATCTTTGTGGGTCGATGCCGGATAAGTTTGTGCCTCAGAGAGAAAATCTGAATGAAATATCTAAGAACAATAACTACATTGCGAATACCACCACTGCTGACAGATCCCACGAAACAGGTAAACTGTCTGATTCAGTGGGGATATCAATTATGACACTAAAAGGGACAAAAAGAGATCATAATGTTGTCCAAGATGCTCCAATTTCAGATTACAGAGAATTCATGCATACCGTTGGTGGGATCAGCCAACTAAGTGGAAGCCATTGTATGAGTGACCCTGACCTATGCTTACCTACAAGGTCCAAGAAGAATAGAACAGGAAACAAGCAGGATGGGTTTACATCAGATACTTCAGAAGGGGAGTGCAGGCATGTCAACACTTGGAGAGCAAACAACAGAGTGCTGAATGATACGCCAATGGTCCTTGAGGAACAACAAACTTTGGAACATATATTAGCATTTGATAAAATAGAAAAACAGAGATCAAATGTAAAAGTTCAGAGCCATGAATTAGACTCTGTCGGTTCCATTGCTGACACCATCTGTACAACTCCTCTGAAGCAATCTGATTGCACTCATACAGGCATTAACCATGTATCTACTCCAATGAAGCCACATAGAGGAAATGATTGTCAGAAAGACGAGATTTTTTTTAAGACTGAAAATTCCAAGGATGCCCATGTTATAAGCACCAGCAATGAGATAAAACCTAAAAGGCACGCAAAGAAGGAAGAAGCTACAGTGGCCAATGCCCAGTCCTTGAGTACTGACCAAATAGGTCTGCAGGGACAAAAGATAACTTCATGTAATTTTGACTATTCTCTGGTACAGAAGATTCCTGCTTTTAGTGTATTAATTCCAGATGATTGCAGTGAGAACATTTCTCATACCAAGATTAGTTATCAATGTCAAAATGGCAGCAGTTTTCATAATTCAGCTGCTTACAACTTAATGTCAGGAGCATTAGAACCATTTGGAGATCCTCTGGATGATATAATTGAAAAGCTTAGACATATAACTTTAGATGAGATCCATGAGGATACAAAGGAAAAAGCTGAAAATGTTATTGTTCCTTACGGTGGAGGTGGTGTAATAGTTCCGTATAAGGGAGAATTTGACCTTGCCAAGAAACGACGACCTCGCCCCAAGGTTGATCTGGATGCGGAGACATTTAGAGTATGGAATCTTTTGATGGGAACAGGAGGTAATGATAGTGTGGTGGAAAATGATAGTGAAAAGGAGAAGCACTGGGAAGAAGAAAGGAATGTTTTCCATGGACGTGTAGATTCATTTATTGCTCGGATGCATCTAGTCCAAGGTTAATGCTTCTTTCTCCATTAATTACTTGATACAACAAGTTTCTCAATGTTTGTTTTTCCTCTCTCTCTCTCTCTCTCTATATATATATATGCAATTATTTTTATTTTTGCTGTAACATTTTCAATTAATTAAATTAGCCTAACCTAATCATGATCCAAGTAGTTAGGAATCATAATGTTCAACAATCAACTAATCATACTTTCATCTGATAACAATTCATCTTGGCCATAAAGTAGCATCATCGCAAGTCCATCTCACCATATTTATGTTAGAAGTTGGGAGTCGCAACATTTCATATTTACCTTTTGGTAAATGTTGTGGCCAGGAATATGATACAAGAAATGACACCAAGACATAGCCAGTACTTGTGGGGACCAGAGGCATTTCTTATGGAATCATTCAAGCCTCTGAAGTATTAATGCTTTCTGATAATATCTGAATATGTTATCAGTAATTCATTGTGATGAAATTTAGTCAGTCATCATGGTGAAAGTTTTATTTATAGTCAACTTATAGTTCAGACATACTTAAATAAAATTCTTAAATGTTGTAAATAATTAAATATGATGAATCTTTTTCCTGTATATAGAAATATTCATTTTAGACACCTGGAGTATCAATATGCACTTCTGGAAAATTAGGATGGCTTGTTGAAATTGCTTCAAACTTTTATTGTGCAAGTTATCTAGACGCAAAAAGGCTGGTAATACCATAATAAAAAGTTAGTTAGGGGGGAAACTGTTCCCTAAGTAAAAGATAAAACAATAATTTGAATGAAAACACACACACACACATATATGTGTATATATATATATATATTCATGGTCATTTTTAATATAGATTGGCAAGAACTAGAAGAAATGCTCTCTGTATCTGTCTGTAGCTTGCTGCCCCATAAGTCTCAACCAAGCAATCTATTTCATACTAAATATCACTTTTCTGTTTTTATGTGTTTGTGCAGGAGATAGACGTTTTTCCAAGTGGAAAGGATCGGTTGTTGACTCAGTTGTTGGTGTTTTTCTTACACAAAATGTTTCAGATCATCTCTCAAGGTATGATGAACTATTTGATTTATTCTGTAATGACAATATGCAGAAATATTTAGACTGTATGCTGAGCTTGCTCATTGGATTTTGCTTGTTAACAGTTTATTAATTTTCACAGCTCTGCCTTCATGGCACTTGCTGCAAGATTTCCTTCAAAGTCGAGTAGAAACAATGCAAAACCTCATGAGGAAAAGAGAGGCACATGTACGGAATTTCAAGAAGGGTGCACTGCATCCCTCGAGTGCTCCAGCAAATTACAAGATCATATGTTGAGCAAAGAGTCATGTTGCCTAAATTCTCACGTGACAATGGGAGAAAATGAAAGCTCTAACAGTAATGAATCATTTGGTTACAACACCAGAGGTGACAGTGTTGACTGTTCCAGAAAATGTGTTGACATGCATGAAGCGGTTGTTGGTTATAAATCACCTAATAACAGCTTAGATATCACAGTTGCAATTATGGGAAGTACAGGCTTAACAAAAGCTGAAGACAGATGGGCATTGACTGATGTGGCTTCATCAAGAAACTATATCGTTACATCTCAAAACCCCCCAGAAAATCAAGTTCTGATAACTGACCAGATTGAATTAAACTCACTGTCGAACTTCCAAATAGAAGATTTAATGACTGGAGGTATGCCCATTTGTCTAGGTTCTTCGAGTTCATTCACAGAGCTTTTGCAGATGGCAGAGCAAATTCTACCAGAAAATTTTCAAGATGGAAGTTGCCAATTTATGGATTATGTTTCAGAAAAGAAAACCTCAATCTTAGATCCATCATGCAACCTAGGCATGTCAGCATCTCCTGCTATGCCTTATTGTTTCAACAAATCCTCAAGATCTGTATTGGTGGATATGGGGAGTGCAACTGTAACAAGTCATGAAGGCAGATTAAATTCTTCTTCGATGATATATGCAAATGGAGACAAAATATTTGATTCTACAGGTGATTCTTCAGCAGTCACAACAGCTGAAGTTATTGTTCAGCAGAAGTTGTCATTCATTCGCAGAAATAAACTTGAAGATGATTCTGCATCAATAAGCAAGTGTCTTTTGCACCCAGTTACTAGCTCAGAAGCAGAAGCATGCACTAGCAAGCAATTTTTTTGTCATAGTGACTTTCACAAACAGGAAAAAGAGGCCTCAATAAGCAACTCCATTACACAGACATACACACATGTAAAAGATCAGGATACAATTGAAATACAGCAAAGAGAAAATGCAAAGTTTCAGACTGGATGCACTGGTAGAATTCAAGCTCAAATGCAGAATTTTGGTACTCAGCAAAATATTCAGAACTTTTATAACAAACAAAGAAATCAATTGGAAGTATCTGATGAAGTCAAAACAATCTTAGAGGATGGGGCATGCAATTTGCAGATAGTTTCAGATGAAACAACAAAAGGTGAATTGAAAGAGAAAAAAATAAAAGATAATACTGAAAGAAAGGGAACCTTTGACTGGGACATCCTGAGAAAAAACATATGTCAAAATGGCACCAGAAAAGAGAGAACTAGGGAAACATTGGACTCACTTGATTGGGAAGCAGTAAGGTGTGCAGAGGTAAATGAGATATCTGAAACCATTAGAGAGCGAGGAATGAACAACAAGCTAGCAGTGCGGATCAAGGTACAATTGAAACAACTGGTAATTTTATAATTTTGGATTACACTATCTGGGTTACTTTTTGAGTAGGCAAAATCTTGAGATAAATTATCAAATCGCTGCAACCTGGTTCAGAATTGTGTCACTGAACGGACAACAATTTATCTAATTATACCTATGAATAATACAATGTTGACTAGCTTATAGTTTAAGCATCCTCAACATAAGATATTTCTTTTCTTTGTTTTCAGCAATTGGGTAAAATAAATCTGAAATGTGTTTGTCTATGTTAATAACACTCTTGCTGCATGCTGACTGAACTGTAGCTCCAGTAGTATGATTTTTCCTCACTTAGGATAAAGAAGAGTGATGTATGGTAAAATACTCTTAGTCTGTGGATAGCAAAACTTTATGCCTCAATTATTTTTTAAATTAATCCCTCAATTATTCTAAGATGGTGTATAGATTTTGTAAATGCCTTGTGTAGTTCTATGCAGATAGAACTTTGATAAAAAATATGCATGGTATTTATACTACTCGTGGTCTATATGGTAGATATATTGTTCTTTTCAAGATTTTCCGTTTCAAGCTGTACCGCCCGATACGGGCGGTACGTATCAGTTTGACAGGATATCGGTACGCGGACCACCCGCTACTGGGTGGTGTTAGAACCGGAGTCTCCTCGTGCAGGAACAAGGCGACGCCTCGTCTCCTTGCACAGGAATGAGGCGATGTCTCATCTCCCCGCGTGGGACGAGTCAATGCCTCATCTCCCCACGTAGGAACGAGGCGTCACCTCGTCTCCTCGTGTGAGACGAGGATCCGCCTCATCTTCCAATGGGAGAACCGCCTTGTTCTCTCGCGACATCGTTCTCCCACGAGGAGAGGCGACGATGTTTTTATTTTTTTAATATATATTATATTAAATTAATATTATATTATATAATATTATATTATATACCAAGCGGTATGTACTATGTGTACCGTTCGATATTAGATATCGTATCATACCAAGATAAACTTGGTACGCTGGTATGGACCGGTAAGGGGAACCTTGGTTCTTTTATCTATTTTAGATTGACAAAGTAGACTTAGTCAGATTTTCAATATCAGAATATATTTTTTTATGAGATAATAAAGGTTCAATAAATCAACTTTTAAATATATGAATGTGAATCTATCAAGCAACTTTGTGATTGCTTTTCTCTGCTCAGTTTTTAGGTGAATCATATTCAATGTATTTTCACATTCTGCTGCACTTTCAAGTTTAAACTATCTGCTACATGTTGAGATCAGATTAAACACTTTACATATACTTGGACATTTCGGGTAGTGGCTATCCACTTTTTTATTTTTATTTGCAGGATTTTCTCAATAGACTGGTGAAAGATCATGGTAGCATTGACCTTGAATGGTTAAAGGATATTGAACCAGACCAATCCAAGTAAGACTAGCATTTCCAATATTTGTCTGCTGCACTCAGAATGACTCATGATAGTGCGGAACATTCACATATATCAATCCTGTCAACATTTTAAATTCCAGACGAAAAGGTGGAAAAGTTTTATTTGTACTTATTCATTGATTCATAAAATTATGTATGTGTGTGTGTATATGTGAGTATGTCTTTCTAGTGCAATGTGGACATGAATGAAATTGCTCAAAACGAAATGTAATGACAACTTCTTGCTTGTGATAATTTTTATTATAGTCCTAGCTAAATTTTTGGCGTCAATGCAATGGAAATTTGAGTAATTTCTCAAATTTTAACACTTTGAAGGAGATCAGCTTTCATAGTCAGAATACAGTAAAGTAAATGAAGATAAATGATGTTTGTATAAATGGAATAGTCATTATTAAGAATGTGATCTAACTCATTCTTTGGCATATTTATTGTGCTAAAAGGCCACACATATTGTAACTTTTACTATTTACAGGGACTACCTCCTGAGCATACGAGGACTGGGACTTAAAAGTGTTGAATGTGTGCGCCTTTTAACTCTCCAGCATCTGGCCTTCCCAGTAAGTTTACTCTCTTAATGTACTTCTCTAAAGAATTGATCAATTTTAGGTCATATCATGGCATCAGTTTCCTATATGATCAACAAAGGTTGACACAAATGTTGGCCGAATATGTGTGAGACTGGGATGGGTTCCACTACAACCCTTGCCTGAGTCCCTACAGTTGCATTTATTAGAGCTGTAAGTATCTTGTTAACGATGGTGATGATTAAGGAAAGGTGTAAGTGTTTAATTGAACAGAAATAACTTTATTTCTTCTTCATTGTTTCAAAGATATCCGATGTTGGAGACCATTCAGAAGTACCTTTGGCCTCGCCTATGTAAGCTTGATCAGCGAACATTGTAAGTTTTAGAATCCTCCTGTGAGTTTTGTTATTGAAAATGTTACTTATAAAAGACAGATGCACCAGATAATGATTTTGAAAATTTCTTTGTTTGTAATTATTATTATTTTGTGTAGGTATGAGCTACACTATCAAATGATTACTTTCGGAAAGGTATCCCTAACCGGAACATGTCTTGATCAAATATGCATATTTAATTATTTTAATTGTTTACATATAATGAGTTCCACGCAGGTTTTTTGTACAAAAAGCAAGCCAAACTGCAACGCTTGTCCAATGAGGGCAGATTGCAAACATTTTGCAAGTGCATTTGCCAGGTTTATTACTACACTTTATATATATATATATATATATATATATATATATATATATATATATATATATATATATATATATATATATAAAGATGATGTATCACTACTTCCCGGTTGCATATAAATCATTATGGAGACAAATTAAACTTTCGTGTGAGTGCTTTGACAATATCAACCTAAAGTAGGCGACTAGTAGCCAAAGCAAAACAGTGTTTCCAATTTTATCAATATTCATTTAATTTTTACTCACCTGAATATAAAAGCAATTGAAACCTTTAATCTTTCATTTTATCAGTTCATGTGAAAATAATATGAACAGTAGCATCTACATTTTTTATATCAATGTCTTCCTTCAATCAAACAAAAATCTAATATCTAAGTAATCTTTAACTCGAACTCTATTACCGTCACACTTTTAGCTTGTGTGCATGATGTTGAAACATAAACTGCTTGTACAGTATATGTCATTGCTGGATATATGATTATTGGATATGCACCACTCAATGATGCAGCGCAAGATTAGCACTTCCAGGACCAGAGGAGAAAAATTTAGTGATATTAACAATGCCTCTTGCCTCAGAAATCAATTGTACAACAGATTTGCAAATGCTGCAGCTACCTCAATTTGACGTCAATAGAGACCCAAAGGAAATAAATTGCTATAATAGCTGTGAGCCTGTTGTTGAAGAACCATCAACACCTGAAGCTGAAGAAATAACAACTGAAGAAAGTGCAATTGAAGATATCATTTACGAAAATCCTGATGAAATTCCTGAAATTAAGCTAAATTTTGAAGAGTTCACACAAAACCTACAGTGTTATATGCAAGGACAATATTTGAAAGCTAATGATGGTGATATATCAAAAGCTTTAATGGTAATAAATCCAGAAGCTGCTTCTATTCCAATGCCAAAGCTCAAGAATGTCAGCCGCCTACGAACAGAGCACCATGTGTATGTACCTGCTACCCCATTTTCTTATAAATGCCTCATCCAAAAGTTAATCATGACATGATCTTTTTTCTGGTAATGATGTGTTAAAAAATGGTCAAGGTTCTCCCTTGTTTGTTGTTAACATGGGCTAACTCATTAATTTATTCATTACAGATATGAACTTCCAGATTCACACCCTTTGTTGGAAGGAGTGAGTTACCTTATCAAACAATAATTTTCTTTTTAAAGAATTATCATTATTGATTCTTTTTTCTGACATTAACAGTTGGATCAAAGAGAACCTGACGATCCATCGTCATATCTCCTAGCTATATGGAACCCAGGCAAGAAGCTTTGCTGAGTAATATTTGTGATTTGGAGAATGTTTAAAATCTTACTGAAAATTCCATGGAACATTAATAAGGTGAGACGGCACAATCAACTGAACCACTGGAGGCATTCTGCAACTCCCAAGAAATGGGCAAGTTATGTGATAGGAAAACTTGTTTTGCTTGCAATAGCATACGAGAAGCAGAGGCACAAACAGTTAGGGGGACTATTTTGGTACTGTTTACCTCTTCCTCTTGATTATTTTTTTAATGAAATATAAAATATCAAAAATAAAATTTATCAATTACCAAACTGAAAGAAAATAAGAATATGCACTGAAATTTATTTATAAAGAACATCGGGAACCTAATCTTGCTTGAAATATTACTAAAAGCAGATTCCATGTCGAACAGCAATGAGAGGAAGCTTTCCACTTAACGGCACCTATTTTCAAGTTAACGAGGTAAGTATATCATTATATTGGTAAAGCTGCTGGTGACTTCTAAAGATTTTTATTCAATATATCAGTATATACTTTATGGTATTTGTCTTGTTTTGGCTATAGAGACTAAGAACATTTATCCAATTCAGGTATTTGCTGATCATGATACCAGTTGTAACCCAATTGATGCTCCGAGGGAGTGGATATGGAACTTGCCAAGGAGGACAGTTTATTTTGGCACCTCAGTACCGACGATATTTAAGGGTGCAGGGTCGACTCATTCTACATTCTATAGAATTCTGAACATGTTATCACTAAAGTAGTTGCTAACACTTAATTATCTGCAATTGTTAGGTCTAACAACTCAAGAAATACAACAATGCTTTTGGAGAGGTATGGCAATGAACTAGTCTTTTTTTCTTGCTATCTAACAATTTATTACATTGTGAATAACATTGTTTGATGATGATGACTATGAATGATTTCAAACTGCATGTTCCTCTGATTGTGATCTTCACAAGAAGGAATTTATTGCAGTTATTCGATTTTCATGTGAGGAAATCTTTTCACTGCTTAAAATTTCTCTACTGAAACCAGAGCCATGTTGTCTTTCTATTTTGATGTAAAAACCTGTATCCTACTACATCCTTGAATCTCTCTTGTTCTGATTGTTTTATTATTTTCCTTTCCTGAAATCTTTCTTCCTGCCAGGAAGAATATAGTGATAGTTGTTATCTGGTTCTTATAAACAGTCCTTTCCTGGAAAAAATAATATCTTGCAGGATTTGTGTGTGTGAGAGGATTTGATCGAAGAACAAGAGCACCAAAGCCCCTCTATGCAAGATTCCACTTCCCTGCAAGTAAAGCACCCAAGAACAGGAAGATTGCTGCAGCAGAAGCAAGAAAAGAGTAGGTCATCATGTCAGCTAACAGGAACTAACCAGGAAGATCTATCACCTGAAGGCTGAAGCAGTTGTGCTGCCCATCAAATTGAGAAATCTGTGGCATGCTTCAAGGTAGGACCTACCAACTATCATAGTGGGCTCCTAACAAGGTTGTCTTAGCAAATCTTCCAGAAAAGTTGACAGGTTTGTTGTTCCACCATCGATCCCTTATGATAGTGAAATATAATATTTTGCTATGGATCTTCATTCTTTATGGGATCCACTGACGAGCATGCACACTGTCATCATAAAACAAAATGTCACCATAGATATTAGTTAGCCATTTTGCAAAAATGAAGCAGTCTTTTAATTTTCATCTTAATTCCTTTTGTCTGACATTGACAATAATAATTGCCATAAATATAGTCCAGCAAAGGAAAAAAAAGAAAGTCTGAAATTAACCTTGTACATCTTTGAGGAAAGATCATAAATTTGCAATGTGGCCAAAACCTGCTGAAGCTTTAGAAGCCTCACTGCATTCAATACTATCTTATATGTTGTAGCTGAAGTGTTAGGTTTCTTTAATCATTTCTCCCAAGAAAAAAGAAGACTGTGGACTTGGGTATACATTTTTTGAGCCAACTCAAAGCATAGTCAAAGAAAGACTTTTTTTATTCATTAAGTAGCATTTTTTTATGCATTGATCAATAGAAACAACATCAAAATTTGAATACGATTACTGAGAATAACAGAACGAACGAACAATCAAATGTGAAGCACTTTTCTCAGTCAACATTGTTTCCAATTTATTTGGTCTGTAAGCAAATCAAACATTATCTGATCTGCATGATCAGCTTTAGAAACAAAGAAATGAAGCACTATTCCAAGTGTTTACTCTTAGTCTTATGTTCTTCCTAAATCTCGTTATGGTTTATACTTATATCCCTTGTAGGATGTTAACTTGTCTTTTACGTTGATAACTTCATAGCTTATGTGTCCATGCCAGTTATTATTTGAGTTCTAGTTGCAGGAATTTTAACTTGAATATTCAAAATCTTGTATATGTTAGCCTTCACAAAATTTCAGCAGAGCTTACAGTAAAGGTTTAAGAAATGTAAAAAAATCAAATTCTCACAGGCTTTTTCTATGAGTAGCCCCTTCATTAGCCTTTCCCAAATTTAGGAATTATAAGTTCAGGAATATAAACCTTGATTGTAGATTATCTCAGAGAATTATCACTCTCCTACATTGATCTAAATGGATCAATAACTGTTAGCAATATGGAAACACAATTTCCATATGTTTACAGCCACTGAAATTTTGACCCCTTGATCAGTATCATTGCATTGACTTTAGACTAGTAGTAGTAAAATTGGAAATTGATGTGATATAACAGTGTTGGCTCATGCAACTCTTTCTCTCTATCTGAGCTTGGCTGTGGGAGCAGCATGTTGCCTCTCTCTTTCTCTCTCTCTCTCTCTTTCTCTCTCTCTCTCTCACACACACACATACACACACACACACACAGAGTCACCAGCCTATCCATTCAGAAATATGAGAGTCGAATTAAAAAAAAGGATTTGCTCAGCAACTTGTCATTTTAATCATTCACCTTGTCCAACTAGTTTGAGAGTTGGCTTCTGAAGCTGTGTAATTTGAATAAATATTGTTGAATGGACATGTGAAGACTGATGGAACTGAATCATGTGAAGCCTTAAATTGCAGTTCATGTTTGCTGCTTACAAATATCCTAATACAGTAGTTTTCTTATGACATGCTGGGTTGCACATGTAACTGGTGGAGACATGTCACATTAGTTCTGGTTCACCAATTAAATGCATGGAATAGTAGTACATCAACTGTGAAGTATTGTGCTAAAGTTAAAAACTCTAAACCATGCCATGGGATTATCTCTATTTGTCCATGGCTTAGAGGACGAAGACAAAGTGGAGTTAAGGAGAGCCTCCATGGTCCCTCCCATTCCCTGCTGCAATAATGAGAGTAGAAAAGGATTGGTGTGGTAGTACCTGAATCTGCCTACCTTCACTGGTTTTGGGTTGGAATTAGAACAACCTCTGACCTGAAAGTTGCGTGGGAGGATAGAACTGTGGCAGTTTTTTTTCTTGTGGTCGATTTGAGATCAAGTCTATGTATATCTACTTCAAGATTCAGAAGGGAAATGTTCTACCTGTTGACATGGAGATTGGCCAACACCGTCACACTAAAGCAGGAGGAAGAAGGTAGCAAACTGGTATTTGTTCATTGATTCTGGCTGACCCATTTTTGTTGAACAAATCTTCTTGTCTCTGAAATAACTTCCTCCATTTTTTTTTTTCATGGTTAATTAATTTGGATAATTATGTGGCTAACAATCTTTTGTCCTTTTGGATTTTTTTTAGTTCCATCAGAATCGGGCTAAAATCAAATTTGAACCAATTCTATGGTTCGTTTGTTTCAAATCGAACCTGAGCGATTTGGTTATAATTCTCTATTTTTGAAAATAGAAATCGATGGTTCATGATTGTGATTATTATTATTAAAATTAGAATCGATGATTCGAACCGGAATTAGAATCGGAGCCGTCGATTCTGATTCTGATTCCAGGTAAGCAAGGGTCTTCAGTTTCGATTTTAAATTTAGGAATTGAAATCACTATCGAGTTGCTCTCATTGGTATCAATTGATTACAGGCAGTAGTACTATGGAGGAGAAAACAAGATATTACGGTCAAATTTTCCATCCCAGTAAGCACGACTTTTGAAGAACAGGTGGTCAAAGGCGTGAGATGTTGCACTTCCTTCCCATGGCGAGGTTCACCTGTCTCGGTCAGGGCAGGATCCAGGGAATGGGCATGGCGTCCCATTTCGCTTCGTTGGCATCAACCCCAGTGACCCCATCGCTCCGTTCCCCTGAACCATGACTCGGTCCCCCACAGGTGAGGCGCACCCTCGCTTCACTGCAGACGGTGTCGTCGTCTCCTACAAAACCTCACCCCCCGCCGAAGGAGACAGGTGAGGCCGCACTTGTCGTGAGTTACCACGAACTGTTCACCTGTGATCCCCTTCTCTTGTCCTCACGGAACGCGTTAAGCCATGCTTATTGCCATCACTTAATTTGGTCCCATCAACTCTCCAGCTGCACTCTCATGTGAACCACCCGCTCCAACATGAAGAAGAGAGAAGACCTCGTGGCCACTGGAGAAAGTAAGCGTGCCCGTAAGTGCAGCAAATAGAACCGTCGTCCTCAGAACGACTTGGACATCCGCCATACTTGACTCCATGTAAATCTTATCCTCACATGCAGGCGCACACCGTTTTCATATTAAATGCTGTAATGACGACCGCAATGAACACACAACTGTGACAGAAGAAGAGAGTTCTTGCAAAGCCACTCTCTCTCGCGAGCTATGGCGAATCGGATTCATGGCACCACAACCCAGCAAATCGAAATCATTCGATGCTGTTTCCAAGGTTTCAATCGGTACAACGCTTGATCTCCCTCCCTCCACTTTGTCTCTTCTCCTGTGTGATGCGTTGGGGTTGGTGGCGCATTCTGTTTGTTTCTGATCCTTTCGTCTCACCCTCTCTCCTGCAGCCCACGTTATCCAATGCGTTTTCTCCCTCCAAACAGAGTATGTTTCTCTCCCACCTGTCCGAAAAAACGAGGTTACTGTGAGAAAAAGGACTTGGGATCAGCTCAAGTCATTCTTTTCTTTGGATTCTCACTGACCTGGCAATGAAAGCCAAGCGGAGATATCTGACCCCGGCAACACTTATTCCTCCCTTTCTTATGATGCTCTCCACACAACAGATTCGACTCCCCCTTCTTTTCTGGTTCTCTGGGTTGTAAGGATCGGCATGACAACAGTGGTGAGCAGCAGAACCAACAAAGGCCACCTCTTCTCGAGTCATCTCCTTCCTTCCTCCAGCTATGAAGGACTTCGCCTCGTGTTTCAATGAGCACGCAGTTAAGGTTTCCAACAACTCTTGCTCGGGAAGCAGCAGCAGCAGCAGCAGCGGCAACTCGTCGGTGGTGGATAACACCACCTCGGCTCTCAGCGCCGTGACCTGCCTCTACCGGACGAAGCTCTCCACTCTAAGGGAGCTCCTCGTCAAAGTTACCTGGTCCAAGGGGAACGTCGGCCCCGTGCTCTCCGTTGGCATCGACGACAACCCATCGATCCGCCGGTCGAAGCCAGACGCCATGAATTGCTCGCTGCTGAGGAAGAAGAAGGGCAGCCGATCGTATGTCTCCGGGAGCTACGCCATTGGGCTCCACTGGGACGTCGCTTCGGCTAAATACGGATCGGGTCCTGAGCCCATCGACGGCTTCTACGTCGTGATCGTCGTGAACTCGGAGTTCGCGCTCTTGCTCGGAGATAAGAGCAGAGACTACATCAGAAATATCGAGGAGACACTGCCGGTTGCGGAGTTCTCCATGATCAGTAGGAAAGAGCAAGTCGTCGGCCACGCACATCACTCCACAAGAACTCGGTTCTGCGACGGTGGGATCGACCACGAGATCACCGTCAGGTGCAAGGGAGACGGGTGCGACGCCAAGGACTCGGAGCTGTCGGTATCGGTCGACAAGAAACTGGTGGTGCAGGTGAGGAGCCTCAGGTGGAACTTCCGAGGGAACCAGACCATCTTCATCGACGGGTCGCCGGTGGACTTGATGTGGGACGTGCACGACTGGTGGTTCGGCAGCTCCTCCGGCTGCGCCGCTTTCATGTTCCGTACGAGGAGCACGTCGGAGGGCAGGCTGTGGCTGGAGGACGAGATGCTGCACAGGGAGCAGCAGGCAACACCTGGGTTCTCCCTGTTGATCCAAGCTTTCAAGAGCCGGTGACCTCTGCCACTTGGTGTGCATGGCTTGCTAGCCGTTCATCCTTTTGGCCTCCTCTTGTTTCTTCCTTCTGCTGTATTTGTAATTCTAGCAGTCACTGAATTGCTTACAATGGTCAGCGAAAGAGATTGTTCTTATCGATCCGAGCTGCAGAAGTTTGAAATGGTAGATTGGAGTTGTCTGTAAGGCTACTCCTTTCGGGGAGGACAGTCTCATCAGCGCATTAGCATATATCGAGACAATCTCATCATCCTTTTCATCCACCACTGAAGCATATTGGTATCTTCATCAGTTCATCAAAGCTTCCCTTTGTTTCTTTTCTGCATTGAAATGTAATTTTGTAGTTTAACCCCACCTTGTAAGCATCACACCCGTGGCATCTTTTCTGAGACGAGAACACATTTAGTCCATCTTGAGAACTCACATGGTGGGCTCAGTGGAATGAGTCATAGTCGATATGGACTACAAAGACGAGCACTAATTGGAAAGCAGATTCGACTACATGATAAGTTTCTTAGCAAGTTGATGACCAAAGTGTTCTTTGCCATTGGCTTGAATGAGAAGTAGAGAAGAGTTGGGTGGCTTTGAAAACTTTTTCTTCATGGATTTACACCTACTCCAAGAACGTGCAATCTGCAAAGTCCTCAAGGAATGATTTCACATCAAGAAAAGCAATTCACTGATGCAGCAATAAAAAGGAGGATTAAGGGATGTTTCTTGTGTTCCTTTGCATCAACCTCTTCCCAACCATGAGCAGATACTGGCCTTTTTTGAGCTGTTCCAGAAAGAAGAGGAGGATAGAAGAATGTCCTTTTTCTGGTGTTACTTCACATCAGGAAAAAAAAAATGTCCTTTTTCAGAGCTGATATGATTAGTCTTGCCATTGGAATCATATGATTAGTCTGTTCTCTCTCTCTCTCTCTCTCTCTCCTTGGCAAACTGGACAATGTATCGGCCAAACATTTTCATAGATTTAAGGTTTGTTATTGGACTAAAAGAGCAGCTAATTTGGATGGTCTGACAAGCTTTTGAAGTCTCAGTTTAGACCAAATGTTGCATCTGAGGTTTAAAATCCCTCTGCATGAATACTCTTTTCCTGCATAACTTTCTTACTATGTGAAAAATATTATCTGAAAGGAGATTTGGAGACACTGAAACAATCTGTTCATTATAGTGCTATCACTGAAAGAGAAGTATACTGATGTCAACCAAAAGAAACACACATATATATATGCATCTTATTCAAGTTTCAGGTATTGCACATCATCTTAATTGTCTCAAACTCCCTTGAAGAGTATATAACTAATGGAGCTTTTGTTGGTTTTTATATGCAAAAGGCTGAAAGCAAAATGTATCCAAATTCATTATATGTTTGCAGTAATCATCAAACATGCACTTTGATGAGATAATCAACTTATTATTTTTATAAAGTAAATCATTAGTTTAAAATATTTAAGTTTAAATTAATAATAATATATTTACTATTTAAAACTTGACATTTTCGTTAAGATCCAAATATACCCCAAAATCATACCTTTGACATATCCTAATTGTGATTTCACGCGTGATGTATCTTCTATTCTCATCGTTTTTTTTTTTTCTTAATCTCGAACCTCTTATCATACCTTAATACTGGATCGACTGAATTATCGTTTGTACTTATCTTCACAAGAATAAATGATTATGAAGTCAAGACGAGAGGAAGCTCGAGTGTTTTGGATTGGAAGGAGAGGTGATGTTATCGATTCTGAGTCAAGTGAGCATAGAGGTAAAACAAAACTTAAAGATCCGAAGTCAATTCTGGATTCTTTACATAGATCAATCCAACAACGTGGGAATCATTTGTTCGAGTACAACATCACGTTCTATGTATATATGTATGTGTATATAAATAATAAAAAAATATGCTCCATGTTGGCATATAATAATATTAATTCACATGGCTTTTGGCATAAATTAGGTGCTGGTTTAAAGGTGGCGTCGTGCCACAGAGGATTGCTTGCATCAACTGTTAGATTTGAATGCCATGATGACCTCGGAACAGTCACATCTTTCTCTATTCATGATGATCGATTGACCCACCTATTTTTTCTCATTGTACTCTAAAACCTTGGTGGCTCTTAGATGAGTTGACATTATTCTGATATGGTGGATCGAACTCGATATATGACATCCAAAACTCTTAAAACCCTTACCAACTAAATCTTATTCTTACCCTCTTTCAATCTCATACATATGAATAACACTCAAAACTCTTAAAATCTTACTTACCGTCTTCTTTAATCTCATACATACGGATATTTCTTTTAACATGATAACTGCACAATCAAATCAAATGCTCTCAATGTACATCTTTTCGAGGAAAAGAATCAAAAGCATAAGAATAATGGGGGAAATGAAATGTTGAACCAGGAGACAGATGGTGGTAGGTGACAACAACTTGTGTTGGCTGGACTTGAGGAAGAAGCCCCCCCCACCCCCTCTTCTCCAAACTAGAAAGTGATGTCAAGTGGTACCATCGTCACATGATCATCATCCATCATTCACCAGATAATTGAGGTTGATGCTGAGCAGCTGTCTGTACGACCACATACACCACACATGATCCCCCTATGGGTCGACATGTTTGTGGATTAAAAAAAATTAAAAAAAAAAAAAGAAGACTGCCTGCCCGGTGGCCATTATGCATGGCTTTCCGGTGGGCAGATCTGTGAGGGTGGTAGATGGGAGTTGTTGTACTACCCCACAAGCATCTACTGGCAGATATGAGTTGAATTAAGCTGCTGCATCTTCTGCATCTGCAATCACTGTAGTGGTAATCTTGGTAAATCTAGAATGCACATGTATAGGGGTATGTATCATGATGATGTACCAGATCCATTGGCAAAAGTAAATGAAGGTTCCAGAGATGGTAATAATAATAAACATTAAAGATGTCAACAAAATTAGATGGTAAAAGAACTCTTTTGACTGTTGATAGCAAAACAATGTCAACCATTAAGGAAAGGTTACTACTACTACTACTACTACTGTACAGGTAAAAGAAAAAACTCTCTTCATTAAGGAAAGGTTGAACAGTTTTACTAGAAAATCATTAACTCCAGATTCCATGACAGAATTCTAAAGTTCACCCATCATACAGATTTATCCACGACCTTTTAAAATGAGAAGCAGCATTCAGCTTATTGCAAACGGTTGGATGAATAAGATGTTAGCTCCTGGAATCCCTTCGATCCCTATTTAACTGGCATGGAGGTCAATTTCAGGCATGTCGTGTTTCTTGTTGTCTGAGTCGCAAACAATTTGATGGACTCTTCATTTGCTTTGTTTTCACTTGATACGGCGCAGTCGCAAGCAAGGAGAAATTGTCATGTGGATCCTGACGGCAATGACATCAACTGGTCTCCCTGAGGCGATGTGCATGCGTTTTCTGCTACCCTCGAAGAATAGTCCAACCGTGCAAACTGATCCTGGCATGGATCTGAAACAAAAGTTTCCGGGGAAGAGAAGGCTCTGATGGCTGGGCTGTTGAGAGGTTGCAGTGCACGTTTCCGATCAGGAGAATCTCGTAATGAAATTCTACATACGGGACACGTTGAATGTTGTTTCAGCCATATGTCTATGCAAGTGACATGGAATGTATGCCCACAAAACGGAAGAATGCGCAGAACATCCTTCTCTTGGTATTCTGCGAGACAAACTGTGCACCTAACCATACACAGCAAGATGGTTCATCTAGTCAGAGATGGATGCTCTGATATAGCTGTGAGATAATCATAATTTTTGAAATATGCAAGCATAACATACAGAAAACAAATGATTCAGCAAAGGCGATAAACATTTCACACTGAAAAATCAAAAAAGGGAAGGAGATCTCAGTGAAGGTAACTTGGTGGAAGGTCATGAGTTACAGCTAAAGAGCACAAAGTGAAACCACGACAAGTTCAGCTATAATATCTACTAAAGTAGGATGCACTTTGGAGTAAAAATAATAACACCAACTTCACACCAATTTGGAATGCTCACAAACTAAAACTAAAGAATCCTTTCCAAGCTTTGTGTTTGTTTAAGGGAGTGTCAATTTTGCTTTGTCATGCTTTTCCATTTTCGCTGAACTAAAAATTGGCATTTCTGAGAACATATAATAACCACATCATAATCCTTAGATCAGTCCACTCATTGCTGAAACATCATATTCCGAAAAGAACATCCCTTGCAATAATGTCCTGTAATACTTTTGGAACAGTTAGTTACTAGCCAGTTACTACAATACTAAATCAAAGACAATTTATTTAAAGACGTCTAGATTCTTTCAGGTGTTTTTGCAAGAAAGTTATATCCACACTAATGGACCTGTCACCAGTGCAATATCACACAGCTTAGGTTAATTCTTCTTCTGACCAGTTTACTCTTTAGAGGATTAGAAAATCGTGAACGTATGTTAACAAATTCCAAGACTGAAAGAGTTATAAATGAGATAGAACTCTCAGATTTTTGAGACAGACACCCTAATTCTTGGTAGGAAACTGGCAACAAGCGGTGTCTCTTGCCTTTAATAGGAAATGGACCATATTCAACATTTGCTAAGGTTTATATATTAGCTTCAGTGGATTAATATAAATAAGTGGCATCTATATGGAACAGATGTGGGAGCCATGAATGCCTCAAATCACTCTTCAGCAGATCAAATGACTATGTAGTAGCAAAATCTACTGATAGTGAAAGTCATGAACAAGTCAGCATGTAGAAAAATTTTTAAATGGAGATACATTGAACGGATAGTTTAATACGATAATGTTGGGACACATGATTGAGAAGAAAGCAACTGTGGATATCTTGGTTCATGTATTTGTCAGAGAGACTAAAATAAGACCTCAAACCCCAGTAAAAAAAAGTTAGGATAGGAAAGGCTTCACATTAGATTTTGAAAGCACTAAAAAGCAACTTTATATGTCCAGAAACAAAGAGTAAAAATGAATAAATTTTGAAGCATAATTTGCAGGACTAAAAGTATCCATCTAATTGGTTAATCAGCTAACAGTTCCCTTGCAACTATCTCAAACAAATAACACAAAGATGTGTGGTGGGAAAGAAAACATATAAGGTGTTGTGTTCTCTAAAAACTAGCATCCTAACGAGTCAGGATAAAAGAACACATGACATTCAACTCCAGTTATGTCATTCGAAACCATCTTTCTCCTTTAACTTTGAATTTTACATGAAAATAAAATGTTACTTAATAAACTACAACGAAGAGGCGTTTAGAATGTGATATGCGGTTTGAAAATTGAGATTCAGTACCATGACAGGCAAATTGAAACCACATATGTTCACCAGTTAAGGCATATACATGAAGAGGCATAATTAAGTTGGAAAATCAGTATCCCCATTGAAGGAACAACATCAACGAAGAACAGACTCAAAGGAGAAAACAATAAGAAAATCACAAAAGCAGAGATCAAAAGATAAATATAAAGAAAAATAAGAAACTTACTGTGTCTCTCGTCCGGATGAAATGAACTGATCACCAAATTTCTTTGTTGGAAAGCTAGCAACTACGACTGGTTCCAACCCATGGATCCCACGTTCAAGCTGTTTAAGGAACAAAAAAAAGGAAGTAATGAAAAAAGTGACCATTTGCAGAGCCAACGAGTATCATTCATCAAAACCCAAAGGATATACAAATTAATCTTTTAAAGGGCAATCCAATGCTTCAAAAACTCTAATTCAGTTAATTTTGCGTGTCAGACTGTCAAAAGAGCCAAGAAATGGTCAAAAGAACAAAATGGCACGTACATATAAGAAATAGAAAAATCAAACTCTACAAACTGCAGTAAAAATAAAGATAGGGAAACAATATTTTCAGTAACCCAAGACCGAATAAGCTTCCAATCGTCATCATGAACATCGGTATGGACCCTAGGACACCAAAGAAAACCAAATACAAGAATTCTTTTTCCCCTGTTTCGCAACTTATATATGTCTTGAGATAAATCAATTCTGGATATTGTTTGAACGTTGAACAAAACCTACTCCTTCACAAAGAAGTACTTTGAAAGGACATATATTGTTACTGGTACAGGAAACACTCTCCTTTATCCACAAAGCCAAAAGCAACACAATTTATTACCAGCTACACGACTCGAAACAGTGTCTCGAAAACACAAGTACACGGATTTCTCGGCCTACGGAACAGCAAAAAGGAGAAGGGTGGCAAAAGGAAACAAACAGTGCACGAACTTACCATGCCCAGGTCGGATCTGGCGGCAGCGGCAGCGGCAGGGAGAGCCATTCTGGAGTTCCTGAGGTGAATTCTAGCGCAGATGAGACGGGTGCAAACGAACACTATGAACATGGTGCTCACCGCGAATCCGATCACCGTCATCACCAAGTTAAGCCCCGGCGAGATCATGATTCTTCCCCCGACTATTCCCCACTTCACTTCACCTTCCCCTTCCCCTTCAAAATACACCGCGACAACCTTCCATGAAGCCCTTCGGGATCAGCGGTGTCGGAAAATTGCGTCGATCACTTGAGCCCTAGGCGGCGTGCGCGATAGGAGGGGCAAGCGAGGAACTCCGCTTCCCCGCAATGACAAAATCCATGGGGACGGAGGAGAAGACGAAGGGGGAGGAGAGGAGGCCAAAGGGATCCGCAGCTGAGCGAGGAAGGAAGAGGAGATGGGGAGGAGAGGCGAAGGCCCGCCGATCGAGAGGGGGACGAAGGAGCAGCAGCAAGAAAGCGCAACTTGCCACGGACTCGTGTTTGCTCCCAACCCCACTAACCATCTTTCATCGCCATTATGGTTTCATTTATCTTTTCCAGGGGCCTTATCGCGGTTTAGAGTAATCATTTCATCCGTCCGAGAAATATTAGAAGAACGTTCATGGGTGATGTGGCCTTTCACAGACCCTACGTGTATTGGCAGGTTTCGGAGGTGACATCGCTCTGGAACCTTTTCAGGGTCCATTCAGCCGCACCATTGCCCGCTTTCGCTTCGAATAATTTAGAAGCTCTTTTTTATTGGTATGACAGCATTTTATAATGTATTATATAGTATGTATGACATTGATGTAGATATATACAGAAATACTACAGCTAGCACTCAACTAGCCGTTCTGATATGGACATGAATTGATTATTTGCTTGTATAATTGACCAACATACCAAGTCAACTCTTTAAGTTGCTAGGGGTGGGAATCAATCTAGGTAGATTGACAATAAAGTTTTCATTTTTTTTATTTTTTATGTTAACTAGTGCTCCTATTTCATACTTATCCATTCATTATTGTAATATATATATATATATATATATATATATATATATATATATATATATATATATATATATACACACACAAAAAAAAAATTGAATGTATTATTTGTTATCTATCTTGGTTAGTTGACAATCATTTAAATATTAGACTAGAGATATTGAAATTTAATATTAGTATAAGTACTCTTAAACACCAACAAATGTTTTATTTCTATAATTAATGTGTCATTTTGATTTTTCTTGGATGAATGCCAACAGGGAAATTCTTAATATTTGGAGTAATATATATGCTAGGGTCAAATGTGTAAGGATAAATATCTTATTTAAATTTTTTAAAGGATAAATATGTGAAAACCTTAATTGGAAGGGTTTAAATGGGAGGGTTCATAACTTTTATAGGTTAATTAGTATTACTTATGTTTTATTACTTTCTATTTATAAATACTTGTAAATGCTCCATGAAATAGAAAGTTTTTGGTATATTCATTTGTAAATGATCAATGATATTCTCAACTTTTCATAAATAGAAACATTTTCTAAAACAGAAATGCAATTAATATTTTTGAATAGGAAAATAATTCATAGCAAGAAGGTGGACACATATCGAACAACCTATTGGAATCATTCTATAGTAATAAAAATAATAATAAGAATGGTAAATAAAGTTATCATCAATATTTTACAGTATTATTCTTTTCTGATCATTGAGGTTTTACCTAATGAGTAGAAGTGTCAACTAATGTGATTGTTTGATGCAATCTTAGTTCTATGTTAGCGTCAACATGAAACTCGAGGGTAGATGTGACACCTTAGATATGACAAGATATGTATGGACATGACATCTCAAACTTGTAAAAAATCACAAAGTATACCTACTTCTTTTCCTAAGAGAAAAGTGGACATATATTAAACAATCTCTTAGGAATCATAGTATAGTAATAAAAATAATAATAAGAATATTAAAGAAATATATCATCAATATGTGACGACATTGTTCTTTCCTGGTCATCGATGTTTTACCTAATGAGTGGAACTATCAACTAATGTGATTGTTTCTTGCAATCTTAATTCTTCTTAATAGGGAACGTTATAGTGCCACCCCCTTAGCGACACAGCCTGAGAGTACATGTGGCACTTCGAAGTCGACACGATACACATTGACATGACACCTCAAAATCATACAAAGTCTTGAACTGTACTCGCACATACGTAGTCGCCCGAGATAGTACGAGATGATACTGCATCATACGTAGTCGCCTGAGAACGCATGGAATAACACCATGCTGTCACGGGCTTAGCTAAAGTTTGCCTAAGCCGTGCGGCACCCTCGCGGTACTCCCGAAGACTTAGCTAAAATTGCCTAAGTCGTAGAGCAACCTTGCTCACTATTCTGGACTTAGCTGGGATTGCCTAAGTCATGAAACGCCCAACGCCGTCGCAAAGGGTCACCTCTTACAACCTCTTAAGGTCCCGTAGGACCTACAAAGAAGAAGTTGATTAATTCAGAGCGAGCGACGGACACGTCCCGACGTCTTGCAAAGCGGAAAGTCAGACAAGCAATTTATCGAACACCTTGAAAGAAAAGAGAGAAAGAGAGCGAAATAGGACTTTGGAGGGTTGTAGAACGCAAGTCCACAAACGACGGTTCCCAAGGTATCGGATGCAAGACAAGTTCAATTCGATGAATACACGCTCGACATATACCCGAACCCCATCTACCCGGGTTCCAAGGTGAAATGGTGACATTTCACACCGTTCAGAAAGGTTACCGTGGCACATAAAAAAGACCCAAAAACAGGGCTGTTTTGGGCTATTTTGGCTCCGCGCAGTGAGCGATCGTTCTGCAGCCTTCTACACTACTTTCGCTCACATTTCCTAGGTAAAAATACATAAACTCAAGGCAAAACAAGCTGCCAAACATTTGTACAAACAAGAAAAAGTGACGAACGGTTCAAGGAGCAAAGGCATTACGGTTGAGCGACGACCGTTCGTGACAATGCAGCATGGAATTGTGCAGGTTGGCCCGTGTCGCATGAAGTGTAGGGGTTGGTTACTCGGAGCACAAGTGACCATTAACATATCACGTATGATTGACTCCCAATCGCAGGTATAAAAATCTACCTCCTGGCCAATGTTAGAGGTCAGACTTCATACATTAAAAACTTCCATATTGTCTCACCCTACTGACTTGAGCTTCGGAGGGATCAAGTCGAAAAATCCACTCCCGAGTTCGACTTCTGTGTTGGAACCCAGTGCCTAATACAAAAGGATGAGGTGCTGCAAACCAAACCTCAACCTGAGCCTCTTGGGCTAACATAACAATCAACGTCTCGATCCGACCTAATGTTGAAGTCCTCCACCCGAGAAGTCACGTAAGCAACCTTTCACACTCGGAATCAAATCAAATTACGATGAAATCTAGATCACCATGTAAAGCTGCACAACACTTCTAACGAAGATAATTGTTATATAAATGAATGTGCTCTTCTTCATGATGCCTCATTATATAATTCTTAGTTATGGCACCCAATCCAATCCAATCCATTCTCTCCTCTAACTAAAGCGATGGATGGAATGCGACATGGAGGGTGGAATTGTTTCCATGTCGTCCGGGCATTTGTGTGGCTACGTTTTTTTTTTTTTCTCTTTTTTTGGTGAATTAGATAGATAAGGAATCAATATATCATCAAGTGAGGACACAAATTGAGCATCTCCCGATTAGGCTTTCGCTTTGGAGGTTGTGGCTCACCTTTCTTGAGAGACATTGTGTACCAAATTCTTCGTCGATTTTGACCATTACTGTAGAATCTTGTCGCTCTCACTTCAATTTATATGAATCTTTCGTCAACCCAAGCATGACAGCTTTGTGTTTGACTTTTCAAGAATTGTTGTTCCGAGCAGTTTATGCATTTTTTTTTTGTCAAATATAAAATAAACAATAAATACTTTGTTATTGAACACGAAGAACTTCGCGCTGTAGTAACTAACATACGCCTTGTTTTCTTCTTCTTCTCGGCCTATTTGGTACACAAGTCCCTCAAATTAAATGTTGACTCTTCTCTTAATTGGTCCATTTACCAGCCTAATAATAATTTGATTTGTAGCATAAGAGATGGGGTTGACCGTTTTGGTAAACATATCATAGTGGTTAGTTCACTGTTATATGAGTCTTAAGTATGTCATTTAATATAATAAAAAATTTAAGTTATAAATATAAAATTAACATAATTCACTAATCATTACCTATATATATATACATATATATAATTATTGCGTCACGAATGGACTGTGGACAGTGACTCTAAATAGCGAGCAACAAAAGCGCTTCATTATGGGTAGTTAGTCCGCCCATAACGACAGGTCAATGTGGTCGTCCACCCGATCCCAATCGAACCCTCTTTGCATCGCCGGTGGCGTCAGCAGCAGTCCCCTCGCCATGTCATCCAGCAGCCCTGGCATGTTGAACAGCGCCTCCTCATCCACAAACACAGCGGATGGCGTCCAAGCTGCAGCCTCCGGAGCTGCATCAGCCGCCCTCCCATCCCTGGCCGGTGTTCTTCCAACTTCTCTTGGCGCGGCAGGCGGCAATGTCGACGACGATGAAGACTGCTGCGATCTCGTCTCCGAAGCGCCAAATATCTCGGCAGCCTCGGCCGCGGCGCGGCGGACGTCCTCCGCGGCGGAGGACCTCGCTCGCGGCAGCGCCCAGGCCGAGTCCGGGAAGTTGACGTGGGCCGACTCGCCCCGGAGCGCGATGGCGGCCACGTCATGCGCTCTGGCAGCCATCTCCGGCGTCCGGAACGTTCCCAGCCAGATGCGGCCTTTCTTGCGTGGCTCCCGCACCTCGCATACCCACCTGCCGCCGTTGCGCTCCCGCACGCCGTGGTACACCGGGTGGCGCGTCTCCCGAAACTTCTTCCGCCCAGCCTTCCGCTTGGGTGACGGGGCCGTGGCCCGTGAGGCAGGCGTAGAGCACGCGGTCGAGAGGCCCGAGGGCGAGCGCTGATTGGAGGAGGAGGACGACGAGCACGAGGAGGAGGACGCAGAGGAAGAATCCTCAAAGTCCATGGGAGTCAGTAACGAGGAACGGAGGGCGGCGGCACCGGGGGTTTCAGCGGGAGTTATTGCTCTCGAGGCTCGGCGTGCTTAATATACGCTGAGAGAGCGGTCGGACAGCGTTTGGACCATGTCGAAGCCCACAGCGCACCGCACACGCGAGCGACGGGGTACAGACAAAAAGCCACGTAGTAGGGCCACGGGAGCAATACGCAACGTGGGATGGATCGCGGCACCCACGAAGGAAAACGTGTTCTTCGTGCACCCTTCCCATCATGAGAGTTCTTCCCTTTTCGCCGTTGGATCACCGAACCCTCGTCGGGCTTTAAGATTCTGGAACAGCAGCGTGATACACGTCGACGTTTGAGAAGGCCGCCGCCGACTGCAGCGCTTGCGTGCGGGGTTCGCCGCACGACCGGGGCGTCAACCAAGCGCCACCGCTTCCGTCAGCTTCGAAGTCGTGAGGTAAACCATGCCTGTGGTGGCCGATAACATACAATTCTCTTACATCTTCGCTTCACGCATGAATATTATTGAACTTGTACCATCGATAAGATCTAAATCTTTATCAAGAATAATAATACATGAGTTACCACGTCAAAAGTAGTTCTGTCATTTTATGGGGTAGGTTGAGTTCTTAGTGGCCACAGCAGTCACTGTTGTAGGTTAAGTTGTCCGCCTTTCGTTCGCTGAAATGACACGAGGAGTTGCAACGCGTTGGCTGAAATGACCGAACGAGTTGGAAAGAGCTCGTCGTCGTCCACGAGAACCTCAATGAACGGAGACTGTAAGCCTGGACTGAGCAATTGCAGACTAGAGAATCCAAAATTGGCTTCCTTGGAGTCAATGTGAAAGTGGTAGTGTCAGTGATCGCCGGCCCTGGATGCATGCAGGGCTTCATAGCGTGCCAAACATGTGTTGCTAGGCATTATTTCTCAAAAAGAGAGCATGCAACACGAGGATGATCGGAAGCGAGTTGACTGAAGAGAGCAGCAAACAATCTCCACTCTGGAGTATCTCCTGCACTTCATGTGGATTACCGAAATATTAATAGATGTTTCGAAGACTAATCAATTATTTCTTGATAAGTGGTGAGGAAGCGATTCCCATCCATAGAAACAGTGGTAAGTCAGCCATCATCCTCGATCGATCTATCAATCCAATGTCTGATTTGAACTAACAATAATCCATTAAGCGAATAAGCTAGACGAGATCAACATTTCCGTAGCAATTGGAAGCCCGACGCCGTCAGCCTCCACGGACCTGCGTTTGCCGCCCGTTTCCATGTCCTTTGCAGCATCCACCTCGCGGCCGGCGGCTCTAACTGGAGCTGCCGCCACGGCAGGCTACCAGAACACCGAGTCCTGGGTGGTCGATCCATGTGCACGGCCGAATCCCTGGTCGGGCATGGCGCAAACCGACGTCTGCCGTGCGGGCGGGCTGCAACCCGCAATGGACCTGGCTGACGGCTCATCGGCGGCCAACCATGACGTCAGTGGATAAGGGTAACTCCGACGGGCGTATCGGTAGCTGCAATCTGGAGTTTGGACGTCCACACGCTGATGGACATCACAAGACACGTTTGTGTCCCGGTGAGACTGATGTCAATTCTATAAGTAGAACGCTGGGAAAACGCCGAAGGAGACGTCATGGTGGTGGCCATCTGGGTTTGCTAGGGCCGCCCTGGTGTGCCGCAGCCGGACAGGTGGACCGCCATAGACGACTGAGACATCGGCCTCAGCGTAAGCGTGACCCAACGTGGCGAAGAAGAGCAAACAATCCTTCGTCGGCGTCTGCATGCATCACAATTTCACGTGCGTGAGCTCCGAACACGTATTATAAGCGGATTCATCATCTGAAACATCTGGTCGACATCGAACTGTGAGCGATCATGATCACCTGAAGAGAACTGCTCTTTGCAGCCAAAGCTTGGAGGCCATGCACAAAACTTCCTGTAGAATTACGAGCTGTAGATGTGAAGAAAACTGTACGATCAAAATGATCTCAGCAGCAAGATTCATCTCTTTCCAGCCAAAGCTTCGGTTTCCAGGATCATCTTTCGTTGTCGTCCAGGGTGTTCAACTAAGGAAACTTAAGGTAACATGACTCCTCGTCTTAATTTAGCAACTTAATGAAGCTAAACATGAAGGACAAGCCTTACAAAACAAATGGCGAAGGGACACTCGTCAATTTTCTCATGCTAGGGAACGTCCAATACCTATATCGGCACCGACAGTTTGGTTCGGTGCATGAAATATGCGTCATAATGCAGCATTCCTGAGGCGTTTCTTTTGGTTTAGCAACCTGCAGTAGGATATAGCAAGCTCAATAGTCTCGAGATTTAACACGTTCTTCTCGTTAATAGATCAGATTTCCCGAGAATGGGGGTTCCTCCTTCCCCGAATAATACAAATAGATGTCGAAACAAGAAATCAAATGGGCTTTTTTTTATTTTGACTTCCTATTCTAACACTTCTGACATATTAATCTAAATAGTAGCACAACAGATAGATAAGCCTCTCTCCCTCATAGCACTTGTATCATTGGCTGTACAACTCCACCGAGAATGGAGTTTGCCTAGCGAAAGTTACAATTAGAACCATCCCTGATATATTATTTCTATGCATTAAGCACTGTCACAAAAGTCATAATCCAGGCACTTGTATCTTTAAATGCTTTCCCCTCTTAAGCAGAAACGTTTACCAGATGAATCTGCAAAGTAATATTATCAGAAACCCTGGACTTGGATCTCTTTCTTCTGTCAGCTAAAATTTTACTAGGTAGCAACTTTGAATAGCAGCTCAGACATCATAGCAGCTGAGGGAGGAACCGAAGCAGACAGTGTGTGGCTTAGATCATCTACTTCTTGTTTAATTTCGGGTCCAACAACTTCATTCCCACGATCATTTTTTTTTCTGGTAACATTGACTTCAGATTCAGTAACTACTGTCTGCCAAATATCTTTCTGAGTTGCTTGGATGAACTTGCAAATTTACATTTTTGTTATAGAACACAGAAAGCAAGATACTGACAATGAATAGCTGGTTACAGAAAACAAAAATAGAAATCAGACTGCCTACAATACTTCTGTTGCATCGATACAGTGCAAATTCTATCCATCCATCTAGTAATTAGCTTTATCGTCATCAACAAGCAAAGATGGAAGCACAAATATTATATGCTGATAAAGTAGGTTTCGTTCTTCCCCTTCTTCATCTTCTGATGCCTTCTCCTCCAATTACAACCATTGGAATCCAAGACATATATATACACTCTCTAAGTGATCCATTCGATATCCAAGTTAATATTTCCTAAGAGCTCTCTCTCTCTCTCTAATTATAAATGGAGCATCGGAAAACTAAATAAAATTAACCTATATAGAGGTTGTTAATATAAAATTCACTTATATAAAGGTTGATAATATAAAATTTACTTATATAAAGGTTGTTAATATAAAATTCTATATTTAAGTTATTATTTGTCAATGGGTTGGGGAGTGTGTAAGAAATAAAGAACAGGCGAGGGTGTGATTGCTAAATAAACAAACGCTATATAAAGGGCGGCGCGCGCTATTCTTCTTCTTTATTCGAGGGTTCGACACGGCATAACACACGGTGGACGAGAAGTAGATCCCCACCGGTGATCGCATTGGTGGTGGCGGCCTCGGAGACGGATCGGCCATCATTATTCCCGCTCCGTGCAAGGTCAGAATCTGCTCTGGTCCTCTTTCGATTCTTTATGATGGCAGAAATCGGCATCGTTTAGGATTAGGATGAGGGTTTCGACATGGCTGTAGGGTTTTGTTAGGGTCCCTCGATCTCTGGACGTTCTCCATCTGTTCTTGCGGCGGAATCCTTTAGTTTGTTGACTTCTGTGATTTATCCTATGTTTCAGCTCTGATCCAAGAAAAGTCATCCGGGATTTCGCTACCCGACCCAGAAAAGGGAGGATGTTGAGGCTTCAAGATCCAAGCTATAGGATCACTCTGTCTCTTTCTTTCTTCTCCCATGGATTTTTGTCTCTTCATAAAAGTGCAGCAGTAGAATCTGAGAAGGATCCATGGTTGAAATAGATGGTGAAGCCTGATAAGTCCCTACGGTGAGATGTTAGAGTCATGTTCCGTGTGGCCTCTCAGGTTGTGCATATCTCGTCCTACGCAATTCTGCAGATGGGAGAAGGATTGCAACCGTGTCTTCCATACATGGTGTTCAACAATCCCCATCACTTTTTTTTTTTTTTGTTTTCTCAACGCTGGTGGTGATGGCGTGCAGTCTAAGGTCACAGTAATTTTTACTGTTTTCTGTAGTTTATGATTGCATTATGTTGTATGGTTTTCGTTGAAATGATCCTCCAACTCTGCATCAGTGGTGGTCGGTCAATGCAGATGATCGTATCTGCTTCGTATGGTGTTTGTTATATTTCACGTACTGGTCTTGGGGAAATGAACATGGCTTACCGCTCTGCTATAATTTTGTTGCTTTTTTTTTTTCTTTTGGGTCTTTTGATGGTACCATATCGACCATCTTTTGATATTTATTATCGTCAGTATTGTCCACCCGATTTGAGATTAGACATATGATAGATACCCTTTCAGAAAACGATGCAACAAGCCACCTAAGCTTGTCACATCATCTTAAATTGTTAAAAAATTATTTCTTAGATCTCCTACCTGAAAGATCTCGTCTTTTTGAATTGTATCGAATGATGATTTTATTTTTAGTTTTTTTTATTAGATGTTCTCGTTTTTCTTTGGATATCTTGAATATCTCTCATCATCATGGAATTACCCTATTTTTGCTTTTATTTTATCGCTTCAATCTTATCACTTTTGCCTTATCTTTTTTCTCATATGTTCCAAACCCTATTGCTTTCACTTAGCTATGGTGGTTGCCTTCGTCTTGTTGCTTCCATCCTTTTGCATCATCGCATGTCGCCTCCCTTCTCTTCGAGGCTTTATCATTTTCGCTTCGACCTCATCACAGTCGCTTCGATCATGCCATCGCGACATAAGGAGGAAAAAAAGGAACACTAACAACATCTAAAGATATTATAAAAAATGAGAAACAAAATTTTAAAAAATTTAGAACACTAAGGAAAGACATGGAGGTCCCGTCCCTTCCATCGACAAAACACTGGCAAATCTTCGCATCGCCCTCCATCAGCGATACGTCATCGAGATTTGTAAAATCCCTTACGAACACAAGCTATAACTCGTTCAATGAATTATTACTTGAACTTTAATAACATGAAGGAACAAGAAACCCACATGTGATTGAACTAATATATGTGCCACATGCATTATTCAATTATTTCCCACCAATCTAAACTAGAAATAAATTAATGTTGCCTTTGCACGAGAAACATCCATCTACTACCGATCATGGATTCCTAGCTACATTGATGCAGTCTGTTTGTGTGCTACCTAGAAGTAGCAACACAGCTCGAACTCAATGCATGAGCCAGCAGCAACCAATGGAGGATGCAGTGATCACAAGTAACCAGCAAGTCGGATGTTTGTTCCTGTACTATAGTCTTTCCTTCACCACTGTTGTCCGTGCCTCCTTACTGTCCCATTCAATAACTATGGTTTCCTTGTGCACCGACCTAAAAGCCTCCATTGTTTGGGAATCGAACGCACACTTCTGAGACTTGCAGCGACTGATCGTCACTGTGCTGAGGAAGCACCTCTCAGCATGCTGAAACAAGGTAGAAAGATGAGAATCAATTCATCAAAGTAATGAACAACAAAGTTGCTAGTTTGATGTGCATACGCTTGGACTGTCGAAACCTCCTTCACAAGCATCACAGAGATCCAGTGCCAATTTCCGAAGGAGTGGCAACTGCATCAAGAACAACACAAGGTATTGCTTCTTCGGTCATCCAAACCACAAACTATGAGGTCTTTTGGGGGCAATGAAAAGGCACACTTACCTTAGAAGCAGCTTCGTATACGAAGTTTCTCTCAATACCTTTACCCTGTGGTTCGTGAAAAAAAAAGTTCATGATTGACATGAAATATCCAGCAAACTGGCATATCCAGCAAGAAATAACTTAAATTCGTAGGATTGATACGGAAAGCTAATTTACACGTGTTCTAAATGGAATTCCTTCAAGTCACCAGGATCGTAACTATGACAAAATTGTAACCAATCCCTTAGCCTAAACTTATGCTTAGTACCTGATCTGATAAATCAACATGCATCTTTTCCTCCGACACAGTTTCTCTTTCAATTGTTAATCAAAAGAGACTGATTTCTGAGAATATTTCTGTGGTAAATACAAAGTTACTTGCATCTGAATACATCTCAAGCAGAAAAGCAGTGGGGTAGCCCTCAATCAATGTTTCATCTGGTCTTAATCAACCAATGGATCCCTTCTTTTCATTTTCTCTGGTATCATAGAATGATGTCAGTAGACTATTTACTATAGCACACGAATCCAAGGTCCTAAAATCCAGTCCAACTCCAATATCACTTGTAAATAGATGTCAAAAGGTACAACTTACAATTTCAGATTTCGGATTTATGGTCTGGACTAGTGCCTTTTTCGGCTTCAAACTTACCCTTATTCAAAAGCCCCGAAAAGTTTAATAGGCAGATTTTACGCTGTGGTTAATCAAGGTAAATGAATTTTTTTAGATAAGAAATTGCAGTTGCAGCATATTTCTAGTGTCCTTGTGTAATGTCTTGAATTCTGAAACTTATCTAGACCTAATTTTACACATTCCTGAGTGGTAAAAAAGATACTAAGTAGAAAAATAGAAAATCAAGCACAAGTAAACTCGGATAAGAAATCTGCATTTAGTGTAAAATGAAAAAAACAGTCTAGTTTGAAAAATAAGCACCAGCTGAACACTCACATTGTGGCGTAGTAAGAGATCCTCGATAGCTGTGCAGTTAAAAAGAAAAGAAACCCCATCCAAAGTTATTTTGCCACATTCCTGCAAGTCAGGTAAACAGGTAATGGTTATTTACATAACACTATAACAGGTTGGTCGGATATACAAAACTCATAGTAGTAAATGGAAGATAAATATAGGATCAGGAGGCAAATGGAGGTAAAATAATGGGAAATCATCCATAAAACAACATCCCTTGTATTTTGATAAGAAAGAAAGGAACGTTTCCAATTTCCAAAGAAGGAAGATATGACCATGTATTTGGAATTTATCATGTGAAATAAAATCAACGGACATAAAGAAACCTCATGACAACAGCAAAGTATTTGGCTTGGTTAAAAGTCTCCGGACTGGCCTGGATGTAGTACCCACAAGGTGCTATGTGTAATTGTATATGGTTCACAATGCTTATTTGTTCAAATGATAGTCTTGAATATTCCGATAGGATGGTCTCTCCTTTTATTGGCCAATGAATTCATGTGGTTCTCACAGTCCACAGGTTTTTATTCAACAACAGATTAGCAGTGGCATATACAAAGAAAAACATAACCACACAATTCAGATTTTAGCAACATGAGGAAATATTGCAAAAATATGCGAACCTCCAAATGAATAAATGTTACGCCTGGCCATCCATTTGAAATGATTTCTTGTGAGGCTGCAAATGTGTGAACAAATAGGAGTAATTGAACAAAATATTCATATTTAAAATCCACAAGGAGAACAAAAACTACAAATATCATAACGATAGGTAACCTGAATCTAGAAGTTTACATCCTGACAATGAAAATTCTATCACATTTGGGCAGTTCTTAGTCAGAACTGCCAAATCATTATTTGTCATCCATGGTGTTACCCACTCGAGCCTTAAGATCCTTAACTGCGGCATGCTGATCTTACAGGCAAATGAAGTCAAGTCACCAAGACAACAGCATAGCTGCAGTACCTTTAAATTTTTTAAGGATTCCTGAATGCTTCTAAAAATGCTGTCAGAAATTACCTGTAGAAAGCAGAACCTTCTGTAAACAATTGAAAACAAGACACCCAGTAACTAATAAATGAAATGGTGTGACCTGAAAAAAAAGAATCACAGACTCCAGCAGTGGGCACATCTTGGGAAGCATACATAGCACATGATGGCCTGGCGATGCCCCTAGGCCAATTGTTATGCACCTTAATCTACTCAGAGGTACTAGTTCTTCCACAGACAAAATAGAAAATCCCCATCCAAATGCCACTTCTTCCAGGATGCATTGCTGACTCAGTTCAAAGAGATACCCCTTATAGTCAGCAGTGACTGCTGATGCCAGATCATTTTTATCATGCCGATTGAGTTTTGTACAACCGGTTGCTTTCAAGCACCTAAGACCAGGGTTTCTCCTAACTACTGATGTCAGAGCCTGCATTGAGACCTAAATTTTTACAAGCAAAACTGACTCAGAAAGTAGAATACACAAGCATAACATATCTGAAGCAAACAACTTAACAGGCATAGACAGGTATGGATGGATATACATATGGCTAAGCCTGTACAGACAACGTAGTTCTGCAGTTCACCTGCAACATCAGAAATCTTATTAACTGCCAAACCTGCATGCGATAATTCAAATGTCCGAATTGTTGGCAATAGGCTGGTGCCTCAGTGAACAATGGCAGCCTACATCTGTGACTTATGGAGTTAAAAACAAATTATGCAGAATAATAAAGAAAAAGGAGAATGCTCCTTAGCATGCTCACTTTTTTATACAGGCTTCTTATACGAGGAAGACAAAAAAAATGAGTTTCATAGGTGAAAGGAAACAAACACACATGTTCAATAAGGAAAATAATTAAGACATGAACTAATTAGGCAAAGTTACAACTTAAAAGGTATTTATTTTGATATAATGGAATCCTTAATAAAGATTAAGAAAAAACAGAAGATCATCACCATGGTCTCAGAAACATCAAGACTCTCCAGAAAAGAACCCAGGAAGTCATAGAGAGCATCATCAGTAACTGAAGTTTCTCTCAACATTAGTATCTTTAGCATGTACGTGCGACACATAAGTTGTGAGATGGAGTTTTGGTCAATGCCTGTAGAAGAACAATCGCGACATGTAAGAAATTTAAAAGAGTTAATTATGCATGTAGGTTATCATGGTTGATCATGTTCAACTAATAGATAGTTTTAAGCCAAGAAAAACTTTTACTCATTGGCAGCAAGTTTCAAAAACGGTACTCATTGTCAAACAGAGTGAAACTCTACTGATTTAGATAAAAGGATTTCCCAATCAAGCTCCAAGACCTAGAAATCCGGTTTTATGAAATAAAGAATGAAATTCAGTACCTTCGCAACCATCAATATGAAGTTGCTGGAGCCAAAATGCCATTGTGCATGAATATTTGTGGTCAGTAACCTCAGTAAGGTTACTAGTCAATAAAAGGTCCGAACAAAGTACCCCAACTGAACTTTTACCAAATGATGTATAAGACAGAATCAGTGATTTGATATGAAGGCACTTGCTTATAAGCTTTGATATCCCCGTATCTGTTACCATAGTGCATCCCTTGATGTTTAAGTAGGATAAACAACCACAGAGAGCAGAGATCTTCAGCAAGTCCACGTCTGACAACAACAATAATAAATTAATTCCATCTTTCCAGTTCTCGAAGGTAAAATATAGACTAAATATTATAATTCCATATTTGTAGAAATAATGCAACAAAGAATATGAAAGCACCACACACCAAAGATGAACTATACATATCACTTCAACAGTAAGCAATATGTTGTTGGGTAGCAAATATACAAAGTTAGATGAAACACAAATATTTGCTGCCTCAGGCCTTGGTTTAAAAGATGGATGAAGGATTGCCATTTTCTGATCAAGTCTTACCATTAATATCACTTCGCCCTTCCAACGTCAGTTTTGAGATATTTGACATAGCCGGATTTTCCAATGAGGCTTTTGCAACATTTAATAACAATGAATTTTCTTCCAGCATTGCATATGGTATATTACTGGCAACACGATACTTGTCAATGCTTGCGGAAACGACAGATACTTTGGCACGCAAAAATGGACTAGCGTCAACAGTCATGTCAACTTCAGTAATCATAGGAAATTTTTGTAACAAACAATACAAATCTTCTATGTTAAACTGTGAGCAGTAAGCTGCTCTAAATATGCTCAGTGATGGAAATGCCAAGAGTAACCATTTAACAGCGGAACCAAAGTGCAACTTTGGGCATTTAGAAATATCCATCTCACGCACAGATTTATAAGACATTGTCATCAATGACTTCCCTAATACATAACGGTTGTTTGCAGTGCAATTATCAAGCTCAGAAAGTACCATTTTTTTCTTGTCCGTCATATTCAAGTCAGATGGCAACACCACCAGGAAAAGAAAAAGAGCTGTTATGTGAATGCAGCCAGCAAGACTAATTTTCTGAATAACAGAAGCAGGAATAAATTATAAATCTTATGCCCTTAAACAAATAGAAAATAGGAGATCTCAAGTAGCATATATATTTTAAACCGATAAAAAAGAAAACAAACATGTGGAACATTATCTACAAGGCTCGTTGTAACCAATTTATAGTCCCATCTTACATTTTCACAGTCAACTTTACCTACAGTTGGCGCAAAGGCTGAGAAAACTAGATCTCAAATGGTTGATCTTCATAGGTTAATCAGCAAAGAATTTATAAGCTGATTCACGGCAAATTCCGTCCAAACAATGTACATGTATGAAAAGAAGATAAAATATATAACTTAAAGAAAAGATTCCAAAGCTCTCTCTCTCTCTCTATCTCTCCCCCCTCCGTGCCCAGCCCACCCTGCTCTCCCCACTCATATTTTCTTTTCAAAAAGGTATTTTCATGAAATTTTCGTGTTATAGAAAGATGTGTAACTAAAGAAAATTCAATCCATTTTTTATGATTCTACTGTGGAAAGACTCTACTCACTATTTATAAGGACAATGTTAACAATAAAAGAAAAGGAGCAAACCTGGACATGTTTCCTCATCATGCTTTTAAGTTCGGTTATCATATAAAACTATTTCCTCCTTCAGGAACTAACTCAACATGGTTAGCCTCAGGATGATTATTCAGGGTTATGATCAGAACAAATAAATATATAAAATATCTATGACAGATATTTTCACCAATCTACAATGGCTCCCCTCATATTTTATTAATGTGGCACCATGATCACAAATATACCTCATAATATAAGATCATCATCATCATCATTTTGCTTCTGGATTCTTATCTAATCAGTTGTAAATCTACTAAAAGGATGCTTTAAGTTATATAACTTCTATTTAAAATTTCTAATTCATCGATAACATAACCAACTTAATAAGCACATTCCCTAAGCTAATCTTTTTTGGCTCAAGTGCATGTTATTATGGATGAATTTTTTAATAGTAAATTGTAACAATTCTTTCTTGTTTATAAGAAAGTGCTGTCCTTACCTTCACTCTCAGTCCCTTACCCAGTTATTCACATAAAGTGTAAAACAAGAAAAATTGAAGTGATGCGGCCCTGCTGGAAGTTAGAAATTTTACAACTCATTAGTTGAGAAAGATAATAGTTGTTACTTGCTGAAGAGACCATATCAAGATCTCAGAATACAGGTCCATCATAAAGCCATTTAAAACTTGTGTTTTTTTCTGCCAAAATGATTTACTTGCAAATTGTCACCATAATTATATCTTCGAATCTTAAAACAAGCATTGAAATATACTTCCATTGTCTTACAGACAATCTAACCCCTTGAAAAGGAAATGTGATAAAACAGAAATATATTTGTTCCAATTGTGCTTTCGTTTTCTCTCTCAACGCAAAAATGGAAAAGCATGGTAATGGAAGTTAGAACCCAGAATTAGTAAATAAAGAATAGAAAAAGAACCTCAGAATATTCCGTCAGGCGAATTCTGAAATTATCTAGCTTATCATCTACAAGAGCAGGGAGTATGATTGAGAAGGAATCTTTCATCAAATCCAGGATTGTACAAATAGCTTCTTCCCCAAGCTGGGAGAAGTCTCGTCTCAGCCCTACAGGGACAGGGCTCATACAGTGAACAGCAAAGGGAGTATAATAACGAATAGAAAATAATCAATCTAAAATCTCAAGATAAGCAACCAAACTTTAGAACTACCTGCAGCAAACTCCAAAGGTAAAAGGGAGATCCTCACCTGGTCAAGGAACACAAAGTTATCCAGCAAAAACAAAAGGCTGTTCCATGATAAAAGTTTCAAAGATTGGAAACAAGAGCAGTAAATTACAACTTCATGCACCTGTACTTATAAAGTAAAAGAAACTGCACAAATTGATAATAAGAATAAGTGAACTGATAGGATTTTATTTCTGAATTAAGATAAGCAAATCTTTGCACTTTACCTTCCTAAGAATATCAAATTTATAATCATCTGATGAGCATTGTGAGGATCTTCTGTTGTTGGAAAGCCATATTAGTAACGCCTCACATAGATGCCTCTCGCTAAGCATCAGTTGCAACAAAATTAGTTTACATATTCATTGTACTGATCAATCTAAAGATAGCAAAAACCAACCTATCCAGAGTCAGCAGAGGGTGTTCAATACAGGAATGTAATAGATCATATGGAATATCAGGAAATGAGCTCAATGATATGACCCATGCCTGCAAAATTGTTGTTTCATCCTTAAATTTCTAATGGTAAGTACGAACTAGCAACTTAGTAGAAAAACTAGCAACTTGGCAGTGAAACATCTCCAGAGGCATAAAAGAATAACTTGACATTTATAAAAATCTGAAGAGCATTATGCAAACTAAGTCCCATGGACAAAGTAACTATGTAAAGTATGAAGAAACAATCTTTTTTCTGTAATTTATTTGCATAGTAACTGCCTACAAAAACACAGTAGGCACTAAAATTAATTTTCCAAAATGCACATGACCATTGGTTTCAGGTAAGGTTGCTAGGTAACTAGATCATCATCATATTGACTTTTGTTGATTGTAACAAAGGCTCTAAATCTTGGACTAATTTACCCAGAACTTAAAATTTTGAGTTGAACATCTTGTCTTACTAGCAGATTAACAAATCTTGTCTAGATGTAACCAAATCATCTTAAAAAGTTTCCCCCATTTTATCCCCGGTTCATATTACCCTTAAAATTTTGCAAACAAAAATTACAAAAAAATCAGAATATATGTGTTTCTATTAGTTCTATTAGTAACATCTTCCTTGATCTCTTATCTATCTTGAACGACAGCAGCACGATGTATATAATAATATTTATGTTCTGAAATTTCGTAAATATCTATTTAAAACTTGATTTTATTTGTACTCTTCATACAACTTAAATTGCACCTCATATATTCAATATTCCACCTATTTAATTTAATTTATTTAGCTTCTGATTTTGCCATTCCACTCTGATTAATTAATATAATTGCAGCATACACTTTAGGATTTAAATTTGAATGTCCATTAAGTTCAACTATTAAGATATTGATTAGTTAACTCAAGGCTTTATCCTTGTGCAACCTATGGTGATCCATCATTTTTAAACTCCGCCATACACTACACTACTAATGGATTATTAATACTAGTGCAAACTAAAGGAACCTAAGTAATTCCTTTTCCTGCAAAAAGTCTCGACCATTAATATTCTAAACAAACATATCTTATAGAGTTACCAGGATATTGATCCGTAAAACGTTAAAAACTTATCAATAGTCCATAGATTAACAATATATAAGCATAAAAAAAAAGAATTATCCATGAAGCAAAACGTGTCTAACCAAGGCTTATCTATATATCTAGATGCAGCTAAACAGAATAAGCTTCAGTAAAACAAAAATGTTTGCATGAAGAAGAAAACATGGTTATGAGTCAGCTAATGCATGCATATCGTGTACCTACAAAGTTCCGAGCAAGGTAACCTTTGCATAGTTCTGGAACAAAACCAACGCCTGCAATCACATCCCCTTTCAAACATTACCACAGAAGCATGACATGCTTATGCACCATACTTAAGATAACCTTTGCAATTTAATCATTTAAACAATACAATCATCAATTTGGATGCCTACCTTGCTCTAATCCAAAATTCCAGGCTTCGATAACTGTGTCCAGTGGAATCTGTTGTCCTTCTGCAAGGGTCATCCATTGAAACCATGACTCGCATTCTAATAAAAGCCTCTCGACACCAAAATATAGAGCAGCCTATTAAAAGAATTTGTATCTTAGAGGTGCATAGCTCAAAACCTTGAATGAGGACTGGAAATGTTCAAGAACAATAAACCATCAAGTCCACAGCAAACAACCGGTATATTTCCAAACATCATAATGACAAATGAAAGAAATGATGATAAATACTTCATTAGATGGAAAACCTTCTATGTGGAAGCAAGTAAACAACCTCCAAAATAAGAAGAAAGTTATTAGATGTTATATGTAGCTGAAAGCCATGTATAAACTGCAAGACATGAACAAGTGCTTCTAGGTTCCACCGGATGGATACATGCGCAAGACTCGATTCACTGCAATGACAGAAGGTGAAAGGTGTCATCACTTGGAATAACACTGAAAGCAAACAAATAAGCATTGTCATAATTATTAGGTGGTCTTCTTAGCATGCCATATCATGAACAGGACGTAAGCAGATGATCCTTAATGATAACAAAACCGCTATTAACATGGACATAATAAAAAAACAACACAAATAACTCTTTTCTACCCTCTTCTTTCACATTCGAATAATACAAATGTATTATCCAAAAACTCACCGAGAAAACCAGGAATAACAGTTGATGCTGAGAAGGCTAAAACTTTAATTCAATAAGGACAAAAACAGGCAACTACATTTCGACAGAGGAGGGTAACCTGAAGCTTCCACAAAGGAGGCCACGAAAGTAGGCGGATTGCTCAACCAGACTGAAAGAAAAGATCCAAAGAGATCTTTAAAACAACAGCCAACGTACATGCAAAGTAAGAAGTGATCAGTAAAGACGACTCGCCTGTTTCGATTCGCTCGCACTTTTACCGATGGCGATTGGAGAAGGAGCCCAAGATTCCAGGTTTCGACACCGGAGGTCGGAATCGATGTCACCGTCTCCGGTCGGAACTCATTTTGAACTGCGGAGGGATCGATTAGCTCCAGGACGACATCGTCGCCGTCGGTAGTGGCGGAGGCCATGGCTTTGGGATCGCCTCACTCAACGTCTTCGCCAGACCAGAGCCCTAATACCCAAGCGGACGCGTTTGCCCTCGCGGGGCCACGCAAAAGACCCAACGACGCAGTTTGAGTCGCGACTCACCCAACGACACAACACCAGAATCTTAAGGGCGGCCTGATCGCCACAGAAACGGAACGGCCAACGCTTCGAAGGATCGCACTTCGACACATTTGTAACGAATTTGTGACAGTTAATCCTTAAACATGAGTATGGTGATATATCAGATCAATTTTTATAGTTTAAATATTAGTACTCCGATACACTTTCTTAGCTCAAACTTAGATCAAATATATTTAATATTTTAAATATTAATATATATTTTAACACATTGATCTGATGATGACGACATAGTAAACCAACCTGTCAAAGATTTGAGTATTCGAAATTTTATCCAATATATTTTTGAAAATGGCAACTAACAATTTATAATAAAATCCTAGGTTCAAAACCTCATCTGATATATTTTCATATCTTAAATATTAAATTTTTTTAAGATGTCAACTAATCATTTACCATATAGCTGATCGTTTAATACGTGTCGATAAGTAATTGTCAAGAAACAGTTTGAAAACTCTATATTGCCGGTCTGCAGCCACTGAAATAAAATCACATACAAAAAGGTAAGCATCATCTGAGAGAGGATAATAAGAATCATCATCAGGTAGTTAATTAATTCGAGGAAGGTGAGATGCATAAGCATGGGCGCACCACCAGCTTCCAACAGATAATTTATGAAGAAAAACATAAATTATTGAACTCAGATAGGTCTCGCACCAAATTTTGACTCACGCGATCACACCTTGACTTCCGACAGTCACAATATATTATATTGCACAAGTTGCTCCTCAGATACCCCAACCAATACAAATATGGCCTTAGTCAGAGAGGGCAAAAATTTTGTACTAAGGAGTGGATAAAATATGCTGATGTTTTCTAAAATCATATTCATGTTATTAACAATGGGGAATTTAGACCTACATTTACATCAATAGATAGTCACAACAACCAGGTACCAAATAAAGATGGACAAAAGCCACCAAGCCCAAGTGCCCGCACTCTTTCCGCTTTTAGACTAGAGAATTTCTCTAAAAGAGCTCGAATTCCACATCCTCCTCGTTCGCCCTGAAATCAAGACATCTACCTTCTCTTTTCTTACGGAACACAACAGGGGTCCCAACATCCTGGCCTCTCGGTGTCTCGGGTGGTGCGGCACAACGTATTAGGGCCCAGTTTAATCCATCGAAAAACGGGTGCTGCTTAATCTCAGCAGCTCCTTTGACTGATCCCAGCCTATTTTCTGGCTCCTTCACTAGCAGACCTCGAATCAAATCCCTTGCATGAAAGCTCGCACATGGGTTCTCAGGGAACTTCAAGCTCTGAGAAACCACATTGGCTAATGTTTCTTCATTTCCGGGTCCCTTGAAGGGTGTTCTACCAAACAGTAATTCGTATAGCAAGATCCCAAAGGTCCACCAATCCACAGCACTTCCATGTCCATCCCCTCTAATGATCTCAGGAGCTAGGTATTCGTGGGTCCCAACAAAGGAGTTGGAGCGTGCATCAGTGGGTTCCACCACAAGTTGCGGAAGTGGTCTCACCTGCCCACTCACTTCAGATTTTAGTTTCCGTGTCTTCGCTTCCGTGGAAGATACTAAACGGGGCGTGAAGCAAGAAACTTGAGCCCAAGATGGTTGAAGACAAAGTGGGTCGATGCAGCTATTTTCAGCGCATGGTCCAGAGAGCTTCTTTTCAGACTCTTGTGTCCCTAACGAGGCGGATCTGAGAAGGATCGGGCTTACAGAGCATCTGAGAGACAAGTCAAAATCAGAGAGCATAATGTGACCGTCCTCACGAACCAGAATGTTTTCTGGTTTGAGATCACGGTAGATCACACCCAACATGTGTAGGTATTCCAAAGCAAGGAGCACTTCTGCAACATAGAACCTGCAACGACCATCATTAAGAATGAGTTTTGCATCTTTAAAGGCAACATGCAGCAAAGTTAATGAACATTAATGACATGCCTGAATCCAGAATGGACAACAGAAACTCTATTAAAACATTGATCAATCAACAGAGCAAGAATAACGCTGGGACTGGAATGTCTATGGTGCATGGTCAAATTTTAAGCAGATATAACATATGCTTAAGAGCTTCGTGAAGCAACAATGCTACTTCTGTCCGAAAGCCAATCTGAATTCTATTCTCTAGTCTCATGAAAACATAACCTATCAAAGGAAAGTTAATCCGAGAAATTATGTTAGCGTTTTCTGGGCAGGATGCTGTTTTATATGTACAGAAATACGATGATTGAAAAGCAGTTGTATAACAGTGCTCCATGTATGTACCTCAAAAAGTAGCAGAACACTAGTCATTATGCTTTCAACTGTTGTTTAGATGGAAGTTCGCCTCCCACACATCAAATAATGGTTCATTACAAAGTGATTTTCTTTATCCAACTAATGTCTCACTTTAAAGGAGTCTTGTCAAGTCTGTTTCACAAATCTTGTGGAAGAAAGTAAATTTAGCAGAGTGAACCAATCTTAATTGAACTTAGTGCTAGAGAGATTATAATGTATGCCTCATCAATTGTTCAGGTTCTCATAATAGTCTATTCCAGTTGCTTCTTGACATGGTTTGGATGAAACTAGAATGATGGATACCAACAGCTAAGTCTGTTTTCCTGACATGAAGTAAAATGCACAAGCAGTTCGAATTATATACCTAGCGGCTGGTTCAGAGAAACTCCTGCAGGGTTGCTTCTGTCGAAGAACATGCAGGTCGCCACCTGGACAATACTCCATAACTAAACATGAGAGGTTATCCGTTGTAAAATGAGCATAGAGGGTTGGAAGGAAAGGATGATCCAGCATTTGTAATATTTCTCTTTCAGTTTGAGCTCTCAGCATCTTTTTCCTGCTAACCAGGAAATCAATATCCATGACCTTCAATGCAAACAAACACTCTGAACCAACCAGCTCAGCAAGATAAACAGTTCCAATATCACCACAACCAAGACGTTTGAGGAGCTTAAAATTCTTCAAACCTAAGCTTCCATGTTGAATTAAGTTGTGACGGATGGCCACCCATCTGACATCCTTTGACATGTGAGGTCTACAGCCTTTCACACTAGCACCACTCTGATGGCTCTCCTCACTGATGCTAGTGCTGCTACTATAATCCCCAATGCTGCTTTTTGAACTATGAGAGCACTCTCCTTTTTCTTTTGATCTAGAGAATTCACTTGCTTTAACACTGACAACTCTACTGCTGCCATGGATATTCAGGGTCGAAAACGTTTTGTTGGCACCACCATTATCAATGCTGGTCTTATCAATTAATGCGGCAGGATTCGCGGTGCTCGATGCAGGAGCAAGAGGAGCCTTAGGGCGAGATGACTTGGTTGTAGGCGTAGTACATGGAGGCGTGACAGGTTCCTTATGACGACATGATTTGGTTGTAGGTGTGGTACATGCAGGAGTGACAGATTCCTTCGGACAACATGATCTGGTTGTAGGCAGAGTCGCACCACTTTTGTTTACTTCACTATGTTTGGTGGAACCACTGGTTGCTGAAGCTGGCTCAGGCTTTCCTTTCTTTTTGGTGGTCTTGTTCTTATTTACTGGCTTGGTTAAACACGGCTTCTCGATAGCCTTGCTTGATGCAGCAACTGCCTGTGAGGTACCTATGGATGCTTTAGAAACTGATTTTCCCTTCTTTCCTATCTCGACTGCAGCTGATTGACTTTCACAGGATTCTTCCGATGTAGGCTTAATTATATCTTGAATTCTGATCCTAGTTACCTTGGGTGTGTTGGGAACTGCGGATAAAAGAGATGAAACAGCATCCCGATCACATGACTCCGAATTTTGCACTTGACCAAATCCATTTGTCTTTTTCGGAGATTCTGCTGAGGCCTTTTCAGGAATGATGGATATTTCGACCAAATTTCTCTTTTCTCCATTTAGAGGAAGACCAGATTCACTTGATTGAACCACGACAGATGCATAAAGCCTCTTAATTGTTCCAGCTTCGGAGGTCCTAGATAAGCTAACTGGCTTTGATAGCCTCTTCATAGCAGCCATCTCTGATGCCTGGGAAATGCATAGCCTTCTTAAAGACTGTTTTAAAGTGACAGATTCTGATATTCCTATGCCTGACGGTCGAGACCCTCCAACTTTGACTGGCTTCTTCAGGGCATTCTTTCGCATCAAGTCGACCCCTGGCTGACAAGAAGGACCAATAACCCCAGATGGGGCCCTGAGATCAATCGCCCTCAAAAGTCGATCAAGGTCATCTTCTACATCCTGGCATTTACCATCTTGTACACTAGGTTTGAGCTTAATACGTAGTGTCTTAGATCCACCAAAGTAATTATCCAAAGTCGGTTCATCATTTGATTCAACAATTTCCGAAGTACCACCAGATGAACCCATTTCTAGGTGATGGTTCAATGAGACGTGAAAAATCTACCTCAATGTCGAGATCAGAGATTAAATGGCTAACCCATCTCTTAGAAAGACATCAGAAGGGAATGAAGCAGTAATATAAAACACTAAGCTCGTCTTTATAGATTCCATAATTGTATACATTGTTATACTCAAAGAACCTGATCAACGTCTTCCATGAATTACTGCTGATCAAGATCCTGCAAATAGATTAAACTACATCATACAATAGAGAAAAAAAGAAGAAGAGGGTATTTCTTAAACATGAAAAGCAGAAATACCAAAAGCACAACTTTAAAAAAAAAAAAAAGCAGTTATGAGCTATTCCACTAAAGATATATTAGGATAGAGCATGGGACATGCTGGGTATTCGAATCAGACCCTACAATATGAAGATTGTACTCATAAGAAATGTCTACAAAACTGCAAATAAACCATCTTTCTTCCCCACCATGTGAAATCTGTAACCATAGACAGAACTCAAGTTCACAATGGACGCCCCAAATTAGTCTAAGAAAAGCATCCGGTAGCACCAAAATAAAGAAAATTAATGTCATTTAAAGAAAAATACAGTCTGCTGCAGCACACTGAACCTAAACGTAGAACAGATAAAAATAGGATCAAATTACAAAAAACCCAAGAAAGATGTAAGAAGAATTAGCGCCAATTAGACGCACGCGTTGTCATCAAATAGAGTAGAAAAAGATCAGCAAAAGAAAAGGCATCAGCTCAGTGAGAAACCGATTGGTGAAAACAAGTATATAGACAAAATAGGAAAAAGTTCCGAAAAAACTAAGAAAGATTCAAGAACTAACGCCGATTAGCCGAGCGCATAGTCATAAAAAAGAGCAGAAAAAGACGGCAAAAGAAGAGATATCATCCCAGTAAGAAATCGATCGGTCAAAACTAGTATACACACAATATAGGAACCAATTCCAAAATGACCAAGAAAGATTCAAGAAGAATTAGTGCCGATTAGCCACACGCATGGTCATCAAATCCAGCGCAAAAAGATGGAAAAAAAAAAAAAGGAGACGCCACCCCGGTGAGAAATCTATTGGTGAAAACTGGTTTACAAACAAATATGAACAAATTCCAAAAAAAAAAAAACAAAGAAGATTCAAGAAGAACTAGTGCCGATTAGCCACACGCATTGTCATCAAATCGAATAGAAAAGGACAACAAAATAAGAGACATCAGCCCAGTGAGAAATCGATTCGTGAAAACTAGTAAACAGACAAAATAGGAAAAAAAATTCAAGAAAGACCAAGAAAGATTCAAGAAGAAATAGAGCAGATTAGCCACAAGCATTGTCATCAAATCGAGTAGAGAAGAACAGCAAAAGAAGACACATCAGCCCAGTGAGAAATCGACGGGCGAACACTAGTGAGAAGCTCAAAGAACGTAACCACATAAGAGGGAGAGGAAGAAAAGAAGACGTACCACGAATCAGTTCACCACCGTCGCCAGCACAGATCCGGATCGAAGAACCAAATCGTAGATCCCACTCAAGAAACACCAAGAAGAGTCTAGGATCGCGACCGTAGATAACGAATCGAAAGATACCTCACCAGGGCTAGGGTTTTCGAACGCGAGAGAGAGAGAGAGAGGATGGGAGTAGCGGCAGGAGTGAAATGCTCATCACGAGGAGGAGCACATCGCTCTGAATGATGGGAAAAGAACAAAATAATGATAATAAATAATAAACGAAAAGAAAGAAACCAAATATTACTATAAATACCGAAGAAAATAAAAGGCAGTTACTAAAGAAATACTGGATCAATTAATTTCTCCCATTTATTTTCCTAATTAATATTTCGTTTACGACACATACAATCGCACTGTGAGGTGCTTACCAGAGATCCTAAAAATAGAAATAAATAAGAAAAGTCAAGTGCTAAAAAACATGGAAAAATAAAATAAAACTAGGGAAAAGAATCAGACGGCTCGGCAGAAAAGACGCGGCTCTTCCTTGTGATGGACCCCGCGGCGGGTCCACCTGAGTTCCGGTGCATCGGTGGCGTATCGCAGATGACAAAACAAGGCCAGTCATTTCACCAAATTACACACTCTCAAAATCTCGAGCTTATCCAAGCCATTATTATGCTTCCTAATAGTCAAAATCCATTTTGATCAAACAGATCTTGCAAATTTAATCATCCTTGATTAATATTGAAGAATAAGAAATAGTTGGATAATATTGAAGTTTGCGAGGCTACACAAATTTATTGCAGGTGATATGAGGACCCCATGCACACAGTAAGTACAGTAGCAGGATCTTGAGTTCAAATTATATTGCGCATGATCCAACCCAATTCATTGGATTCCCTACCAGTTAAACCTGTGTATGTACTTGTAATACTGGTTTTTCATACCACACAAAGTCATCCCTCAGGAAAAGGGTTGATTAATGCATCTGTGACTTCATTTTTCTTGGCATTTCAAACTCACTCTGGTTCTTACATTGAAGGAGTTGGAAGAACAGAATGGATCAGAGCTTGCAGATCTGTACCTCCAAACAGTAAATTACCATGCTCTCAGACCTTTTTTTTCCAAAGTCTGGATCAGTTGGGATCTTTGCTTCTTTCTAGTGTGTGTAGTAGGCCAACAGGGTTGGCTGCAATTACACTGCAAGATGCAGATGAGAGAAGCATGCCACCTTGTACTAACTAAATAAAAGGAGGAGTTAAATCATTTGAGCATACCAGACGCCACTCACAGGTGGAGAGAAGAATGGAGACAGGAACAGAATACATCAAAGTAGCATATGTATTGTTCCCTGGCTTATCTTTCCCTGAAAAGGATTGTTTGGGCAAGGATTCAATCACTTGACAGATAAAACCCATGTATCATCAACTAAAACCTAATGGTTCCAAAAGCAGACAATGATAGAACAGAATCAAGTGGACATTACATAATGATAATGATGGTAATCTGATAACTTAGCTGAATGGCTAGGGTGATTCTTCTTTGACCTCATTGTTGCCTTGATCTCACTAGGCTGCAGAATGGCACCAACAGAAAGCTTCAGTGGTGTTCAAATGACAAGATTCAAACTAGTTAGACAATTGTGAGAGAAGAAAATGGTGATGTTTTGTAAAGTAGCTTAAGTACTATAATAGATGTACTAGCATAGCTTAAGCACATCTCTTCTGGTGCTAAAAGCTTACTGACTGCTAAAAGAATGTAGAGAACAATATATGTATTTTCAAAGTACTTGCTATTTAAATAGGTGTAACGTGCAGAAGAATTTTTTTTCTTCAACTAACTAATTATTGATTCCACCATATCATCAAGGAATCACAAACTAGACAAAGAGGCATCTGGTATGTTTATATTGCATCCGAAGACCAACTCTGTTTGCTATAGTGCTTATTTGCAATAGGCAAACTCAAAAATAGATTGGAGAAACATGTTTACTATATACTTTTAACATTTTAGCTTCTACTTCTCAAACTTCCAAAGCCTATCATATGCCCCTCACCAAGTGATTGGTTTTTCATCTGAAAGATCAATTTTTTTTTTCTTTTTATTACAGATAATGAGTTTTCTCTTTACCTATATATTCATTTATAAACCTAGATTCAGGTTTAAGAATCAGATCGAGAAACAATACTTCCGCAGAAATATTAATTGGTCTTGCCATATTAATCTACAATACAAGTCCATGTGCATTCTCACCTTTGTTACTAATTTCTATTAAGAACATTATGAATTGATCTCTATCTTATGTAAAAATAATTAATTCATCTTATGTATTAAATAATTACTGAAGGTGAACACTTGAGTTCAATCTTATGCATCCATTAAGCTTTCTCCCCTTATGCAATTTAATCATTTTTTTTTTTTGATATATTCTACTAGCAAAGAAAGAATCAGAAAATTTTAAGTTTCTGACAACCGTTTGAATAGTTGGAAGTCCTTTATCATGATAGATTAAATACGTACCTTAAAGCCTCCCGTCAAGCTTTTTTACCGCCCATCGGGAGAATAGCCGATCTCCCAATAGAAGAAAACTAAGTCGTCAAGGCGTGCCGTCTCCCAATGATAAGCTGCCACTGGTTCCGAGTGTCATTGGGACACAAAAGTCTTCGCCATCCCCGTACTTGTAGTAGGCATCACACAGCAACTGTCTTTTGCTGACCTCCTCAATCTCCTCCTCCTCGTTTCCTCACTTGTACCATCCGCCCAGTAGGACAAGCTTCGATCAAACTCCTCTTTGACCATCGCCTCCTGATTTCTGGATACAGCTCAACGAAGCCAAGTCATTTTATCGAGCAGGTAGCGTGCGTCTGCTAAATCATCAAACCGTGGCCGACATGCCTCCCCTGTACGTCTTCGAACACCGCCACCACCCCCCCCACCCCTTTTCCCAGCCAGAAACTTCGAGGAGGAGGAGTAGGGGAATTCTTGTACAGTGATCTCTGTTCCCTCGCTCGTTTCTTTCTTTCTTGGCTCTTCAACCGATACATCCGCATGCTACGCCGTCGGCTCGCAAGTCATAGCCGTGCCATCGTCCTTGGAATAGCTTCCTTTTGCCCGTTTACTGAGCATGAAGACATGCGAATTAGGAATCATTTGTACCATTTGCTTGACGCAGTCGCTATCGCTCTCGACTCCAGCTCAACCCTCACTAATACGTGCAAGAAGCTGTGGTCCTAATGAGCGAAACCCGTCGGCGCAGTTATCTATCCACTATATTTCAAGCAAGTCTGATGGGAATACTAATCTCTGTGCGCATCGACTCTAAAGACTTCACTGCAGTGTCTTACTTCCTTCTACGAGATTTAAAAGCTACTGCCCTCGAGGAACTCATGACACCAAAGTACTATCATTTCGTTCTTGATTTCACTATTCATCTTCTGCATCTCCAGCGATTTTATTGAGAGACCAGCTACCCCCGTCAATGGAGATCTATGAGACAAGCATACTAAAGATTTCCAAAGAGACAAAAAAAAAAAAATTGCTAGCTCATAAAGACTCTAATCACAGAGGAAGCCTTTTGTCTGCATTGCAACACCGACATTACTTCATTTCACTGCTGCCGTATCTGTTGAGCGGGGAGGCAGGCCATGAACAAAATTTTGTTCTCATTAACTCTGGTAAGGCCATCCCCTGTTCCCTTTACCACTTGGATTCCTCAACTGCATGCTAACTTTCCTTTATGGATCTTACAATAGAGAGCACCATCAAGTTGAACACTTGTTCACAATTTAATTATTAGATGATCGAACCCTTTTCATATCTATCTATATAGAAAGCATCTGATGCTATGCAAATATATGAAAGCAAAACTTATTTATCTACAGAATAAGAAGAACAAAGATCACTTGCGAAAGATATGGTATTTCCGAAATCTTCATTAAAACAGCAGGACACTGCGGGTGAGAATCAAACAGTGATCAAAAGTGAAGATCCGAGTGATATGGCATTTCCAGCACTTTCTGCAATGTGTGATATACATCCAGAAAAGAAAGGAAGGAAAGAAGATGATGGTACAGACATAAAAAATACATGATTGAGAAAGTTAGCCAGTTAGAGATACCTTCAATACTTACAAGCATAAGAAACTTGAGTCTGGAATGATTAGCCAAGCATGTTGATTTAAGACCTTTATTCATTGATCCTGGTACAAGAAGGATCAACCAAAGCTCTTCCTGCAGGGACAAACTGACCTGGGTGGAGATCAGTTCAAGGTTATATTCCAAGAAACAGAACCAAGTATAAGACCAATACCTACTACCTAGCATCCCTGATGGACCTGCACTCTCAGGTTTTCAACTTTTGGGTTCAAGTAGAGTACACATGCATAAATGTTTTGAACACTCACAAATAAGAAACAAGACCAAGAGTTTCAATGGTTCTTTACCTGCAAAGAGATCTTCAACGGGGTATTTGATAATGACCACCACCTATAAATGAATGTCATCATAACAAGGCAAAACTGTATGGTGTTTCTCACCATGATGACCACGACAAAGAGGTTAACAGTGATGATATACCTGCAACTTTTTCCTCCCTTCTGGTACATACTAAGAATGTACAAGAACCTTAAGATCTTCAAAACAACAGTCGCATACAATATGTGCTATAAGTGAAGTGATTGAAGAACTAGACGAGGAAGAGAACAGCATCTAAAAGCTTCCCGGTCTATGCAAAAATAACATTGCAACTAGTCTTCAATAGGTACATATTAAGTGTTTCCTCTAAAGCTGAATTCTATACACTTTTCAGCAGTCTCCAAAAAAATCTTGAACAAATACGACAGCAACGGACATAGAACCTCAGCTACTAACACAGACTCCGTGGAATTGAAACACCAAAAAACCAGGAAATGACTCGAGTGAATATTTTGGGAAGAAAATTATGTAATGGCCCCTAACATGTTAAGATTGCTATTGGTATTGATGGCTTATACTCATTCTGCCTATTTGTAAAGAGAAGGATATCCTCTTCTTGCATACTTCTTACGAGCCTTCAGTTGAGAGAGTTCTGCTATGATTACTGAAGTGGTTAAAAGAGTTTGTATATAGTGATTCAAAGTTTTGGCATTTATTTAAAACTTTAAAATTTTATATGATTGCTGCTGACTTCCATATTTCTTCATAGATCATACTCACAACCGAGTCTTTCCAAGACAAGAAAACTCTCCTCTTTCACCTCATATCTATCCAGATGGTAAAAGTCCATGCAACCAAATGATCTAAACGCCTCTTATTGTTGTAAACTAATCATAGCAAGCAGATACCTATTCACTTTCTAGAATGCAATACACAGTGTATATACCATAATAATCTAGTGGATTTCTTTCAGTCTTTTGGGAAGAGATTACAACTTCGGCATTTCATATACAGTTCGCAGCACGTCTAAATAAGCCACCTTAGAGCTTTTAGTCCATGATAGTGAACTAGGATTTTTCTTTTTTTTCCTCAGAATTTTCTTCTCTCTCCTAATCTTTAATTCTCTAAAATGATCCTCACTTGGCATTAAACTCAGTTTCACATACGACTTCGACAATAGAATACAAAATAATAAAAAAGGTCATGAAAGACCAACACGATATGTGATAAAACAATATACCAGTAGGAGATAGACTATGTATATCATCATCTCATACACTTGATTCAAGCTTTTCAAGTGAAATTTAATACAATTCGAATTACTCAGTAAGTTCGAATAAATTTCTTCTCCTTCCAGTTAATTATTATTGGGACATAACTGCAAGTGATGCCTAAGACAATAAAAGTATTTGCAATTGTATGGATATTATTGATTTATACAAGGAAACCTCTCCATGTACTTATCTGTTTTGCTATACTATTAGCTGCTGACTAGTGGGCCAACCAAGATATTTATTCCATTATCATGTGGGATCATTTATGTTCATATGTCCCCACTAGGCAAGCAGGCAAGCAATGAATCATTGGTAAAGATGTTGATATTAGCATCTTTGATATCCAGTGATCATATATAGGGTAAGTGTGAAGAAGACATCTCCGGTATCCAGTGACATTAGCACATTGGACACTTGAGTAAACATTTCTTAACAAAGAACCTCATCAAATTAAATAAAAAAATGAGCTGAAAAGTAATCTCATAATGATTAAAAAAAGAGAAAGATTAGCAACACAAAGCAAGTTTCTGTCATAGTCATGTTCAGTCATTTCCCATAGTAAATGAACATGAGAGGTTTGAATTTGAATGAGTGAATGAGTGCAGGTAACATCAGTCTGTGAAGATAAGAATGCCCCCTAAAATGAACATTGAGAGCTTCCAAATAACTACCATGGTGAATAGGAAAATTAATATTAACCTTGTGATACTTGGCATGGAGAACTTCCTAATTAATCGGAGCTAAATGGACAATATAAGCTCTAATTCATCTCAAACCAGATGAAAAGAAAAGAGGTACATATTTAAGTTCTTCATTTATCAACAATTGCGTACTTGGATATACAATAAGTTAACACAAAATTCCTTTTTCTTCATGTTCATTACTCTTCAACAAGAAAAAACTCACCAGTTGAAACACAAATCACATATTGTGGTTCTGTAAAGAACGTTAAGATCAAAAGCTTAATATTACATGCTCCAATTAAGTAAACATCCTATCTCAAACAAATGCCACAACCTCACCTCGGACTGCGGTCGGCTGAGGCCACAACCAGCTGTATATGTTCATCAACTGGATACTGTGGCTCCAAGATTCAGCTGCTCTTTGACTTCCAGTGGTCTTGTTGTCTGCCTTTGGATCCTCTTGATGTTGGAGGTCGCCAGGCCCCTGTGAGCAAACCCATAAATCCGCAGTATTTGGTTATCTGCGAAATTAAATGCCCTCTCCATGCTACTGAGGCACCTCTCCACCGGGTAATCCCCATAGCTCCCACAAGGTTTGCAACCCACGAAATGCGTAACGAAAGGCCACCTTTCGTCGCCCAGTCCGGGGTGGTACTTCTCCATCATCTCCTCATAGCGATCCACAAGGCCTGCCCAGTAGCCGTGGAGGTAGTACGAGTTCTCGATGAACACCTTGTTGCCCCACTTGTCCTGCTGCGAGAGCAAGAGGTAGATGAGAGCAGACTGGTCGTCGGCCTCGAAAGCCGGCCGGCCCTTGAGGTTGGCGGTGAGGATCTTTCCGGCCTCGTCGCGGACGGGGCCCTTGGGACCCATCGGCGCCCACGCATCGAGGAGATCGAGTGACCACTGGCAGTTGCGGAGAAGGAAGCTGCCGGTGTTAAGGCCGATCCAGGAGTGCTGGTCAAAGATGAGGTCCGGGTAGCCGTGAACGACGAGGTTGTGGGCGTCATAGCGAGGCAGCGGGATCTCGAACGCCATGTCGGTGAAGAGGGCGTCGCTGTCCATCCACCAGATCCACTCGACCTCAGGATGAGAGAGCATGAGACGGCGGATCAGGGGTAGCTTGGCCCAGTAGCCAGCAAGCTCGCGGTCGAGGTGGGCCATGTTGTAGACGATCTCGATCCCGTGGAGGCGGCAGTAGTCGATCTTGTTCTTGATGGCCTTGAGGAGGTAGTGGTCACCGGTGGCGTTGTCGCAGGGGTTGGGCGGCGATCCGGTGACGAGGAGGATGCGAGGCTTGCCGCCTTCGACCAGGTTGGGGAAGCCGGGGTTCTCGCTCAGCCACCTCCGCCGCTGGGAGTCCCAGTCGGAGATCTTGGGCCCGAGGGTGTAATTGGCATCGACGGCAGAGGTAATGTCAGTGGCATTACCGGCGCCGTCGCCAGTGGCAGTGGTGGAATTGAGGGAGAGGGATTGTTGTTGCTGGTCGTCGTCGTCAGGGTCGGCATCAGAACGGATCTCGCGGAGGATGCGGTCGATGTCCTCGATGACCCTCTGGTCGGCGGCCTCGGAGGCATCGCCGCCTGCGCCAGCGAGGCTGCCGATGCCGATGGTTCCGCGGAGGACGAGGATGGTGACAAAGCCGCAGAGGACGGTGATCTTAAGGTTGTTGAAGGCCTTCTGGATCTTGCGGCCGCGGGGGAGGCGGCCCGATCTAGAAGTGGCCGGGAGATTCCCTCCGCCGCTGCGCGCTGCTGCCTTCGACGCCGCTCCCTCTTGGCCCATGTCGTTCTTGTCTCTCCCTCTCTCTCCTTGTCTTATCCCCTCTCTCCGCAAAACGTTTATATATCGCTGTTGGTTCGAGGAAACGCCCGCAGGACAGATCACAGAAGCCGTGAAGGGTTCCGGTCGAGAATGCCGCTGCCGTGTCGCGGGCGAGCCAGGATACAGTAAAAAGGAGTCATCCTCGCCCCACAATACCGGACCCCACTTGCGGGCCATCATTGCGTCAGCCATTTGAAGGATGCTGCTTTCCTGTTGCCTGCCTTGAAAGAGATGGAAAATCCGACACTTATCTCGCTGTCGATAAGATTCGTGATGGAAGATTGACGCGAATCGCGGGTAGCGTGGGCTACGGGTTCGGGCCCGTGTCGGCATTGAAAGGCTTGGATCCAAATAAGCTGGGCCTCTATCAGCGGTCTAATTGGGCCGCAAACATCGGAAACAGAAGTGGTCAACCTGTCGGTTCTAAGTCAGCGGGGATTTAATCCGTTTCGCCTAAATCCTTGGTCATTTTTCACCTTAATTATTAATTGTTCAACTTATTCATTGATTTAAAACAAAGGCATATAGACTATTCAATTTTGTTGGGCGTCTACTCAATTAAATATTAATAAGATAGGCGAAAGTTTGATTCCATTTCAAAATTCAAAGTTAATGAAAAAATATTTCAATTTGATTTAAATAAAATAAGTGTATGTCGCTCACGACACAAGCACGACCACCACATATGGAGGCGATCAGTGACGGAAGCCTCACCCTTGGCATACTCTAATGGCTGCCTCCCCTCCTTTTCGTCCTATTGGACTTGTCACCCGTAACCCTAGCACGAGAAAGGAAGGGGCACGAGATAACAATGTTAACAAGGCAAGTGGGGTGGAGAATGATTACCTTTCATCATCTCTCATTTCTGCCCCATTACCCAATTAGATAATACAAGGATGAAGAATCCTTGTTGGGGCGAAGTATATGTGGGTTATATATATCTTCTTAATTAATTCATTCACTTTTAAAAAATAAAATTACTACCATACGTAATTGATAATATTAAAAAATATATATGTAAAGGAGAAAGTTGGGAAGAGGGAGGAGGGAGGAGGGAGAAGGAGTGGTTATTGAGGAATCATCATCGTCGTTCACTATTCTCCACTTGCACTTGTCAATAGACGGAGGAATCGTCATTTTACTAATAGAGAGAGAATGAGAATCAATAAAGATGAAGTCAAACAATCATCGTAACACTACTTACAATTAGAGATTAGGTGCATGCTATGTGTGGCGCATATGGAATAGTTATTATTGTTGAATAAATAGATATTTCATTTAATTAGATTGAATAAAATGATTCTTAATTGAATCATAATTGATTCGATTAAGGTTCACCCAATCCAATTAAGCCTAGTATCTCAATCCACATATTAATGGGTTGAGTATGAGTACAGGGCTGGAATTGCTCAATATATTCCTATCTTACTATGTATTTATGTATATAATATAAAATGACTCTGGCCCCCACCCCTATCACTGTCCCCATCCCTATTTATTTTTTTCATCCTTATTCCATTATTGGTGAGTCACTATGGACATCCTCAGCGTGAGGGTCGTCACTATCTCTATTGGCCTTGCCAACCCTACCCCTATGGGCGAGGAAGGAGGGGGTGAGAGGGTTGTCGCTGCTTCCTTCTTCACACAAGGGCTACGAGTGAAAAGAGAGTAAAAACTCTATCATATGAGAAATATTATAAAATATATAGTAAAGAAAGTACATGCATCACTTACTTTAAGTGGGTTAATTTAAGACCAGTGGTTGAGAACAAAAAAGAAAAACTAATGACAAAAAAAAATCACCAATAAGAATAATAATTAGGTGATGCCCACATCAATCAAAAATAATAGCTCGAGGAATATTCTACTTCTACCCCCAAATTGATAAGAGAAGTAATATTTCATCGGTATTATGAAATATTCCTCTAATTAACTTGTTATAAAATACTACCCAGGGCATGGTAATTAAGACTATTCACAAAAATTACTTTGCCCCTATCGTGTACTAGCTTAAGCATAAAAAGGACCATATTAGAAAACTATCCAACCTCAATCTTCATGTTGATCGACCATAGAACAAACATCCGAACCTTCATTGGCCATCAAGCAAGTCATCTCTTTGGTCACATTTTACTTGTTGCGTGCACGACCGTAAACCAAGTCGAGTTAATCCAAACATTACTAATATCATCTGTATCAACCTAAGAAATCTTTCATACAAATAATGAATAAAATTTGTTGCTCCGTATCTAACTAGTCAATTTGAATTAAAGGTGAAACAAGATCCATATGGCTGTTCCAAAATCATTGGAGTAATAGGGGGCTATCATTGTTGCTGCCTTTGTTATTGTACCGATATATATACCAAAGAAACAAAAGAAGCACCATTTAACCCACCAAATCTATCCACATCAAACATGTCAACATCAAATCTATCCACCCAAGTCACTTGGATGAACAAGAAATGCAAAAGAAAGGAAATGAACATTGCCCTCACCGAAGCAAGAACGACCAAGAACAGCAGAAAGAAGTTAACAAATGGAGGAGGAGAAGGCTACCTAAAAAGCCACAAGATGGTTCTAAAGGTGAGTCTTGTGAAAGTAATAGATCTTTCTTGATCATCGTTCTTATCAAATATGTTACATTTCTAAATCTTAATTAGACAAGGTTATAAAATTTTATTCTATAAATATTTCCTAGCAGAATTAGGATTCAAATCACGATTTCTAGTGATGGGCAACTTTTTTTTTTTTTTCGATTGTATGATTATATTTGTATATAAAACTCGTATAAAGAAAGTCCAAATAAATTGGCATGCAAAGTATTTGATAAAATGTATATGTCAGTCATTGCGACAGGCATTGTTACAAAGAATAAGAGCATCTTATCTCATAGACTCAACATGAGCTGAAAGGTATTGTTGGTTATCTGTACTGTGACTCCAAGGCTTTCTATCGCAAAACAATACAAGGATTGATGCTACACGATACATAAACTGGCTAAAATGACTAATGCTTGAGGGAGCTGCTAAGATCTTGATGAGGAGAGGTCATCCTGGGTGAAAGGTTTACAAACTCTAGAGCTTGAACTCTGACTTCAAATGGATAATCTGCAACGCATCCGATTCTTGGACCGGCGCCGCTGCACCATTCCGAAGAAAGCTGATGTCCCAACTGGTAAGAACTTGCTTTCCTCTTCGAATTGAGCCTCTCCAATATTACCTTCTTCGGCACATCGGCCTTTGGACTCTGAAGGCCACCGCATAAGGTTTGAGCACAGCTAGAAGCTTGTGAAGTCACTGATGGCTCTGTGTTTGTATTCTTCTTTACTTCGGTAGGTAGAACTAGCTTTGGTGTTGTGGAAACTTTTATAGCTTCAATCATCTCTTCTAGCTGAGACCGTCTCTTTTCATCATAGTAATCATCATTTGATGACAAGGATATCTGAGGATTAGGTAAGGTAAAAAGAAAAGACCAACAAGATTATTCTGAGAATTAATTGTCAGTACCAGCTGGATAGTTAAAAATGAATTGCAAAAGCAGCGTACCTTAGTGTCATTCAGATTAACCCCATTTTCTCTGAGAAAGCTTAAGAAGTTGTTGAAATTCTCCCGAGTTGGTCGGTAATGCCCACTGTATGCTGAAATACACTGCAAAACAGTAAACTTTAGTTAGAAAATATTTTCTTAGCAGAAAGTAATTACTCTGTCCTAAACTCATAGGAGGATAAGGTACATCATTATAACTATGCATAACCAATCATATTTAATTGGGTAGTGAAAAGGAAAATAAAGACAATATTTGTTTGAAAATAATAAATAAATAGACAACAACATACCATCAAGATAATTTTTTTTAAAATGACTTGTCATTAGCTAAATTTTAACGATGAGCCAATAATCATGTTTTTTGAGTATTTGTGGCCTATGATGATCCTTCATGAAAGTTTTGTGCGCTGTATCTGAGTAAGGTTTTAGATTAGACAGTATCAAAGATGCACAGTCACATACATATGACAGCAACTGGGTGGTCCGCAGGCATACGGGGTCACAAAAAAATGGCAAACAGGAAGCACAAGTTTTGGACAAAATGTCAACATATAATACAAAGAAAAAGATAATTGCATGATATGCTATAGCCAAAGAGAATAATGCAAAGGCTTCACAAGAGCTGCTCAGAGAAAAACGCGTACGTTTATTCCAGTGCTATGACATGAAACAAATTCAGTGTATAGCAATCTCAGAGATCATCTGCCAATAGCCTGATAAATTGTCTTTGCTATGGTGATGTTCATCTCAGTGAGTGGTGAACCAAACTTGACTTAACCGTATACAACATTGTCTCTTGAAAATGTAAATTATCTACAATATGATTCTTAGCGAACTGAAACTAGCTCGTGTAAGTATTTAAAGTAACAACTCCAAGAAGCAAGAGTCGAAGAAAGAAACAACACTATCATGCAGAAACCTGAATTTGCTAGTTATGACCAACTCCAACAAGCACAATGCACATGAAGAAACGAACAAAAGCATGCATCTTTAACAAAATTCCCAAAGCGAACAAGAACCAGAAATGGAGATTTTTCACGTAATTCATGATAAACATATTTATTCTGTTTCTGCATAAACCAAAATTAGAGAAATGGATCAGCACAATGCGAAAAAATCTTGATTGCTAAAATGTGTATTACTAATCCAGAAACAAATGTCACACGCAGATAACCAAATGAATGGAGATACAGGAATTGCCTTAAGATCATTTAAACTTCCACATTCTAGTTATTAAGTTCTGAAGAAGAATGAAGAATTTTTTAATGAAATAAGTATGAATTTTTTTAGCATTCGAACTGTCTGGAGAGTTTAGGAAATGATTATATTAGATACTAGGTCACAACTAACACCAAATACAAGATACAAAAGACGAAAAAATTACCTATAGATCAAGTAGGTTTTTCTGGACAAAAGATTCAAGAGCACTGGATAAAGTTAGACAAAAGTTAGAAGGAAACTAATCTAAATTTCACCAGTCTTAAAATCGAACAGGTCTTGAAGCTAGATGTAGTATGAATGCAAAGTGCTTCTTCCTGTGCTAGTTTTTACATTCTTCAACTTGTAGTTAATCCTTTTGCACAGGAGAACAGGTAAGGAGCACCCTCAGAATTATATGCAAATTCAAATTATAAGCAAATTTATAATTGTAAGATCCATGTAATTAACAAAGAATTAAAGTACATATTGTACCACATGCATTAGAGTGTGTTTGGACTGGGAAATATTTACTAATTTGCAAGAAAATATGAATATGCAGACTATTTATAGATGCCAGGAACATTATTGTGAAATTTTGCTACCTTCAGTATCCCATTTTCTGCAGTGAATCTTCCAGCTGCTATAGTGGCTCCTCCAGCCAGAAAACTGGAATGGTGAAAGATTCCTTTCTTTTTCTGCATTAGTTCAAAGAGCAAGTTATCGACTTGGAAGGGGCAACCAGAAGAATAACACAACCTTCTTAATCACTGTAAATCAACTATCTATGCAGGAAAGCCCTTGGAGTTTGATAATTTACCTGGCCAGCATACAGTCTCCGGGATGTGCTCATGACAAAAATCCATTTTGTTTCTTTAGTTCCTGAGGCGTTATCAAGAACCACTCCAGAAAGTTTGTGGACAATTTTACCATCTAGTGGGACATATTCATATTGATCTCGTTCTTGCTGAAAAAAGTTGAGACAGTTCACAATCTAGAGTTGTCACCACAGATAATAGAAAAAGTAGCTGAAAGTATTTTTAGCATGCATCTACCAGCAATTGGGACTTTGAAACTTGGTTGTTATGTTTTCCACTGTAAACAATAAAGTAGGTCTTGGCAGCCTTTCCCAAAAAAGTGGCATATTTTAAGATATAGAATCATTTTACTATGGTTGAAGCACTTTGCTCCAGGGGTGATGCATCTTTACATTTCTTCAGAAGATTGTGTATGTCATTTTCTAAAATTGGAAAAGCATCCTTGCCATTTGTTATCTACATAAGGAGATTCAGCTTTCATCAAATTACTCATCTACCAGCAGGAGGAAATACTAAAGCGCTTTTTGGGTTCACTAATTTGTGTATGACTCATTTTTAGGATATCATATTGCATCAATCTTATACAGAGACCAGCTTTCTATCGCCTTCAGAACAAAATGTGTTTTAGTTTAACTTAATTATTTCAGGGGTCCAAACGGATGCCTAAAAGGAAAAAGATCTTACAGGACCAAGATACTTGACACATTGTTTCTGAAGTACTGATCTTGGACAACATGTAAGATCCAAATCTCTGCCATCACCGATGTCCAACCTGCATAAGTGCCAAACAAAACTATATTTAATATAACAATCAGAATAAATAGTTCAGTGTTTTACTAGATAAAGTAGGTCATTTTTGGAATCGATCTCCAAAATTGATCATTTAACCAGGTTTACAGATGGTTCAAGAGAATAAAGAATGCCACTTGATCTCTAAAAAAAAAAAAAAAATCCAGGGGCTTTGTTCTCCAGACCATCTGAATTTAAACAAATGATGGACATGCAGCTTCTGTATATGTTCAATGCAATATATTTCTGCTGTAATGCAAATAGTCCCATTTAAGCCACATTTCTGATATTTCTACTTACCAGACTATACCAAGACAAACCTTCTTTTATTCTGAGAAGGAAGAGGATCTGTTACAGATACATTTCAGATCCATCCTTCATCACTGACAGATTTGTGCAGAAAAGAAGTTGCAAGGAATTCAAGCACCAGCCAAGGCAAAGTCTAAAGCCTCTGGGGCTCTCCTTACTGAGACATTCTTGACCATATGGAGTCAAAGCTTCAGCACATGGAATAAATTGCAAATGGGTATTCATTGTTCGAAAGATACAAATCTCTTACACACCGAACTCCTAATTGGACCATCACAACTTAATCTTTGCTGAAGAATATCCACTGAGCACAACCAAAAATTTAAAATGCTAATCCTTGGACAACAATCAGACCCATCGAACACAATCGAAGGCATGAATTAGTTATAGCGGTCATCTGGATATTCCTAAGCTTGTACTGAAGTTATGTTTATGCATTTGAAGTAATTTGCTGGCAACACCTTATGGAACAATATGCATATTGAAGTCATTTGCCAACACAAAAAGCAGATGACCTCTAGGAAATATGCTGGTTTTCTGCTTAAATTGGCAACGAATCATGAACAATAATTTATGGGTTTCATGTTGTTGTATCATCTACATCCTCCAGATAATGTGCATTACATCAAGCAGTAAAATATGGTCTATCAGGAGCTAATATTGTATGTTATGAACATAGATCTCCAAAGGCATAGAATATTCTATCATTACCACTGCCACTGAATGTTTAGATTCACTTCTCAATAAGAAAAACAAAAAGGAAAAAACAAGAAAACATTTATTAAAAAAAAAAAAAACCTGATCCCGAACTACCTAGTAGAATGATGATGGTTTTGATGCCTACCAGTAGAAGAAAGGCTGGCCAGCTTCACTTTTACACCATTCTTCATAGTAAAAGTGCAGGTTATGCCCATATCGATGTCTTGGATCAATCTAAAATGCAAAAAATTAGATTGGTGAATAACTAACCAAATTCCATGTCAGGGATAGAAGCATAACTTTCAGGATTCTATATTAATTTAGGGAGAAAAACTTCAAAACCCGACAAAATATTGATGAATTAAAGTGAAAGTACAACAAAGGTCAAACCTAATTCTAATCTAGGAGGCCTAATATAAATAAATACCAGCTAAGTTCTCAACCAGTGACACGTTATTTAGCTCTTCTTTCATTCAAGAAGCAGAAGACACAAAAAAAAAAAAAAAAGGGGTAAGTTTACTGACCATCTGCATGACTACAAAATGTAAATGCCAGTAAGAACACTAAAAGAAAAAAGGCAGAGGGAACTTTTCATGTACGTACGGCTTCAATCCAGTGTTGAAAAGCCAGTTTCAGAGCTTTGGCGTTCTTGGATAATCCTCGACCAACCTGCAAGCAACCAAAATGTAGCAATCCTTCAACATCTTGATTTCTCGAAAATATTGATTCAAATGTCCCTGGTTGCTTCAAACAAATAATAGAAAGAAAGGGAAAAAAAGAATAAGCAAGAGGAAGAACCGGCCTTGGAAGCATTCAAGCTAATCCGATTCCACCGCGAGATCGCCGTCTCGGGTTTCATGTGATCGAAGAACGACACCGTGCTGTGGCTGAGCCGAGCGAAGTCTATCGCCTGCCACCTTCCCAAATTTCCCAAGCACATAAAAAAGATTATTAGCATCCAAAGATCAAACACGATCAGAAAGGAGGAGGAAGAAGAGAACGGAAGAATCTCGACACCCCACCAGAGCTCCTCGGCCACGACGGCGGAGTCCGCTAACCTGCGGCGGGTGCGGTAGCTCCTGTACACCTTCTGAAGCCTCGTCGCCGCCGTCGACTCCGGCGGGTTCGGAGAGAGGTGATCCTCCGGGAAGAGCAAATCATCATCGCCCGTTTCCATCCCGAGGCCCTCACGAGTTTCTTCCGAGGACGGAGGCGCCGCGGGGCGGCACTGCGCCGAGGCGTAATGCGGGCTGGATTGGGGAGGATCGAGGTCCATGGAGAGCTGGAATGCGGGCGGATGGTGATCGAAGCAACCGCGGATGAGCCGAACCACCTCCATCGATCGGTTTACAGCGACAGCTTCCGGCGACGAGCGTGTTTAATGGGTTTCTGATGCTTGTGCTGGTCCTATGCATAAGAAAACGAGGAGCGAGAGCGAGAGCGAGAGCGAGAGTGAGAGATACGCCGGTCCACCAACGCTTGCGGGTGTGGACGGCGTCGGGGAGGAGACAGCGACGGCTACAGCGCAGCGAACGGGACGGAGAGATCCGACGGAAGGGGACGCTAGGCGACCACGGCAGATCAGCCCAAGACAGGCTTTGAGATTTGTGCATTTCCTGATAAGATTGCAATCAGAGCCGACCCGACCCACCTCATCATCTCATACGCATCTAAGAGATCTCATCGGTTCATCTTAATCAGATGACGTGTTGCTTCCATTTTATTTTGATCGCTGCACATTAGTTGATCTCTGAGTGAGAGAGAGAGCGAGAGAGAGAGAGATGTGTGGAGTTAATTTGTATGTGGATCTTCCACACGACATCCACGTTTTAATCTATGTCGAGTTTGACCGCCATGCTGTGGAACAGCCTCCGTAGCCTTCGGTGGACCACACAAAGACCCCATAACGATCGATCACGTAAGAAAGTTTTGATTGACTTCTTAAAAATATCTCCTCAGCAATGGAGTTTGGGAACATGATGTGATTTGATATCTCCTCGAGGAGTGGGTTTTGGTGAAGCCTTTTGTCTGAGCTACTGACCCCATGCATGCATAGGAGGAATTCATTGAGATTAAAATCAAAATTATATGAATTGGATGAAACCAGTTAAATAGTGATCGGTTTTATACTATACTCGAAATTATAACACTTTTCTTTTTAATTAAATTTATTATTATTATTATTGATTATGATTTAAATATTTCAGTTTTTATTCATTATCAATGTAACGATTATTGTTAAATTTCACTATTCATGATAATTAAAATTTTTAATTATAATCTTAATGTTTAGATCTTGAATTAATTATTCAATATTAAGAATTGATGATAATAAATATTCTTTATATGTGTGTTTTGGTCCCTTTGCTCAATCTCAAGTTGAAGAATTTCTTACACCATCTAAAATGAGAATTCATAATCGAAAAATATCAAAATATTAAAAATTATTGCTGAAATATTCAATAATAATGATCAAAAATAAGTAACTTAAGTTTCTGCATTCATTTAGTTAGTTATGTTTCTATTAAATTGGTTTAGAAACACACTTTTAATTTTAATTTTCTTATATTTGGTATTAATTTTTGATAAAAAGAATATTTCATTTTCATGCCATTAAATATGGTTTGATCTTAATTTTATTTTTAAATTTTTTTATGCATTTGGTGTTGAAAATCATGAAGATATTATATTTTCAATATTTTTCAAATAAAAATATTTATTATTTATGATACTCATATGAATATTTTATTATTTTAATTTATGCTTATGAGTTAAGATTATGTATTCAAAATGTGTAGTGATCCATATAATTTTAATTAGGGATTAGTGAAAATATTTTTAATTAATTAAAATTATATATAAAGTTAAAATAAGGATCACATAACAAATTAGATATAATTGAGCTACTGACCTAGGAATTGATTGAGAAATGCATCAATTCCTCAAAATTACTTAAAATATTTCTTAGGATTACTTATCGAGCATACTTACATCAATTTATAATTGGGATTGATATCTCCTTTCGATCATCTGTTTTATATTAGAGAAAACAATAAATCATTTATATATTATTAATAGTGTTATGTTATCTAATATAAATTATCTATCAATAATGTGATATTTATTTATATCACATTGAAATGTTCAATTTTTAGATGTATTTTGGGTATTTTTGAGTGGGGAAAAAATAATACATTTTAGCTTAAAACTCCTAATTGGACCTCTGAAGCCAACACAATAATTTTTTTTAGAAAAATCTTACTAACTATTTATATTTAATATGGTGATGTAACATCTGAATATTTGAATATCATATCATTATCAGTCAAATTACCCATTTTATTGATGATATGATCAATAATGATCGACCCAACAACTTCACAATACGACACCCCGCTTTTAACCATGTCACCGAATCATGTCATGGTGCTTCCAGGTTGGACGTACATCATATGCTGACCTACCTTAGTAAAGACAGTTTGAAAACCCGACACGTCGATTGGCCAATAGTACAACTGACGACGAGCGACGAACAATGTGACTGAAGGCGTGCAACGCCATCAAGAGGACCTGATATTCCCGCCAAAGGTTGTACCCGATGACACCAAGTTCTATAGCAACGGTAATGACTTGGTAGAACAACCCTCTCATTTGTAGGTATAAAAATCCATAGGCGATCATTACTGGGGGATCGACAACTTTGAAAAGTCATTCTCATATATTCAACCCTCCCACTAACTTAAGCGTCAAAGGGACTCGTCTGAGCACTAACAGCTCGGTTCTGCACTAAGCGAAACTGACACGAGGTCAAGATAAAACTCCCTCTCCTTTATTTCACGAAGGAAAGCTCGAGCACGCAAAATACCTTTTTGAGATGACTCATTGGTCCTAGTCGTGGAATGACACCTACAGTTGATGTATCATCTTAGCACATAGACCGCGTAGGTCATGTAGTCGACAATACTACATAGTTGCTCGATGAATCAAATAATTTCTTGATAATCTTATGAATTAACTCATGCCAAATGTTTGTAAAGCATTTATTAAAGGACCAAGTACATTAACTCATCATGTTGTGAAATCTGTCTCTTTTCCTCTTGCTAAATTGGGTATCCAAGGAGTCTTTGTCGGACACACTATTATTTATCGGATCCTCTCGCTTTCTAACGCCCCAACCCCACCCAAATTAAATGTATGATCTAACAATATTATATACAGTTTAACCATCGATACAACTCTTTGTTAATTAAATGTTTCTATGAATATGTCGATAGCAAATCTAAACTCCTTTCATTTTGGTTGATCTGCGCTTAATTTCTCTTTTGGGAATATTTATCACGAAATTTCACCCACCACCAATTCTACGTGAGCCACCCCAACAAGGCTCTTCTAATGATATAAATACCATCCCTTCCACTTATATTGGCAGCTTCTGTAAATATCTTTAATCCTATCATCTCAATCATCCACTTTTTTTTTTCTAATTTTTTTAAAAATAATAATAATATACACTAAAAAATGAATGATGATTTTTTTAGGGGTACCTTTGATGCTCGACTGTGAGGATACCCGGCACAGGATTTGATCTTGCCGTGGGTCCCGCCGTAAGTTCGCGAGAGGCCGACGCGGAGGAGGACACCCTGCGAGGCGAAACATTAACCACATCAGTGTCGTCTACAGGGCAAGTGGGGCCAAACCGTCGTCCCCTCTTTGCCTCTAACGGAAACCAGTACTTCCAGAAGGGTCCAACCCGAAGTTGTTATTAGGTGCCGTCAATTCGCTGAACCCAATCCCATCGCTGGGTTATCTCCTTCTTCGCCAACAGCTCCCTCCGCCCCATAACAACCCCAACCATCTCCCGCCTCCCTTCAAACGGCAACCCCTCCGGATGCGATGAAGCGTCATGGTGTCGATGGCTGGACCATGGAACCCACCAAGGGTACGCTGAAGCCGAACTGCGTCGTGTTTGGAAAGGAGGCAGCTGATACGCAAGGTTTCGTTTGGTCCTTCAACGCGCCCTCCTCCGGATCACCGGCGGGGGAAAGGTGCTCGAGTCTTGGGAAATGGTGCGGAGGACGGCGACCTCTTTAGCTCCGATGTTGAGCTTCGGCCTCCGAACGGTCTCGAGGGCTACGGTGATGAGTCGCTGCATTCGCGTCCCTTTCCTCCTCCTCCTCCTCGTGGTAGCCGCGTTCAGCTGTGGCTCGGTGTTTCGCTGCGGCGTCACCCTCGTGCCCTTAGTCGACGACGACGCGTCCCTGTTCGACGCCGAGGACGCGCCACTGCTCGACGCCGAGGCCCTCGACGCGACCCTCTACAACCTCACCGACGCTGAGCCCGGCGGGGTGGAGCTGCAGCAGGGAGTGGTGGACCTTATGGGCGGGAGACTAGAATCCGTCTACGTCGCCGGCGGGCGGTCCCGCATCATCTCCATCTGGCGGAGCATAACATACCCAGGGAGTCGGCCGAGGCTCTTGGCCCGACTCCGGTTCCCCGCCCGGCCGGAGCACCCCGATCAGGGTCGGCTGTTCCAGGAGTTCCGTCGGCGGCTCAGCGATTGGTTCCTCGACAGCCGCGGACTCCGGCCGGAGGTCATGTCGGAGCTCATAGAGCGCATCAAGCGCCCCATCGACCGGCACTACGGGTACCCGCACACCGGCCGGCCATACGCCACCTGCGCCGTGGTCGGCAACAGTGGCGTCCTCCTCAAGTCCGCACACGGCCGCCTCATCGATGGCCACGACCTGGTCATCCGCCTCAACAACGCCCGCACCGTGGGCTACCAGCAGCACGTCGGCTCCAAGACCACCCTCTCCATCATCGACAGCAACATGCTCCACTCCTGCGCCATGCGCCTCGGCTGCCACTGCAACCCGTACGGCCACTCGGTCCCCATCGTCGTCTACATTTGCCAGCCAGCCCATTTCCTCGACTACCTCATCTGCAATTCGACCCACAAGTCCCCGGTGCTCTTCGCCGACGGCGGGTTCGACACCCTCTGCGCCCGCATCGTCAAGTACTACTCGTTGAAGAGATTCGTCGAGAACACCGGAAAGCACCCCATGTTGTGGGGCAAGTTCCACGACGAGAAGCTCTTCCACTACTCGTCAGGGATGCAGGCCGTCATGCTCGCGTTGGGCATCTGCAAGAGGGTGAACGCCTTCGGGTTCGGCAAGTCGGTGGATGCGAACCATCACCATCACCGTCACCACCACACCAACCAGACGGCGGAGCTGAACGTGCACGATTACGCGGCGGAGTACGATTTCTACCGGGATCTGGTCGAGCGGCCGCAGGCGATACCGTACCTGAGAGTCACCAAAATTGAGGTCCCTCCTGTTGTCTTCTACCACTGAGATGCTGCAGCTAGAACAGTATTAGCACACTTAGAAAGAGGAACAATCTCTCTTCTCTTTTCTTCTTCAAAGAAATATGAGATGCAACCAGTCAAATGAACTAACTGTAAATAACATGCTGTTTCTTTTCTGATTCATGTTCACGATCAGATTATGCTGCATTACAAATGATAGAGTAGCTTTGTTACGTATGAACCGAGACACATTGTTCAGTTTTTGCATCCATAACATGCCTGATTGATGTGCGATGTGATTCGTGCTTCATTTATCAGCATCAGTTGCCTGATCTACCATGCTTTGCAGCAGACAAGTAGGTAGGTAGTATCCAGGCATCAGACTCCCGGCCAATATCATTTCATTACATACAATAAATTCTACATTGGTACATAGGTCAGTTTATTGACACAACGTTCATCAATAACGAAAGCTACCAAAGGGCTCAATCACCTTTAGCTAATAATATGAAATTGACCAGTGTATCGAAGCATCTCGATTACCATTTGATACCATAGAAGGATATCCCAATTTACCTATGATAGGAGCATCTCTCTTTTTAAGAGCTAGAGCAGAACTCTATCCAACTCCCAAGATAGCACGGCAGTAATATTTGGATAGAGTTAAACTCTGGCCAACTCCCAAAATGATGGTAACATTAAGATCTGCCAAGTTTTCAGAACCATGGGAAAACAAGAAAGAACTTTGACAAATTCAAATGCTTATTTCTAGGGATATGAACCCTATAGCACTAATCCTGTAAAATTGCACAACTGTACCAAATCAGCAATTCCACCTATCAAAAATAACATGCCTCAGAAACAAGCTTTTGATTTCTCTTATCATATATCCTAGGGAGATATGAAGAGCTAATGAACATTTTATGTCCAAATATTAACACACAGTGCTGTCTCATCTTTCAGCTTGGTCCGGTACCTGTTCTTTATCGGCTCCCCACAGACAGAAATTAGTATTTAATTTAACATCGCAAGCATATAAGAAATGAGATCTATTACTGTCTCTTTTTGTCAAACTCAAATTAATTAAATTTAGTCATTCCAGGTTGAGTATTTTGGGATTCTAGTAAATGGAGTCTTCGTGACATTGGAAATCCTAAAATTAAGGTTTGGCTCTTCTATAACTAACTAAGGGTTTTGATAACAAGAAAACAATATGTGAGAAATACTCTTAGTGTTATTAAATTTCTGATATATATATATACGAAATTTATGTAAGAAAAATTTTGATGAATTTTTTTTTTCGATCCTCTCTCTCTCTGTGTCTCTCTCTCTTTCTCTCTTTCCCCCCCAAACGTGCTGCAAATATCTAAATATGCAACCATCCAGCAGTCTCAGAAGCATCGATCGCGCCGCTTCAGATCCCGTCGTTATCGTTGCACAGATGGAAAATGGGACGCTACCGGATCCCGTCTTCGCATCGGCACGAATCAAAATGAACATCCACCGAATCATCCATAAAAAGAAAAGGAAGATGCAATGGATCAAGCAGTTTGCGACCTTACCGGCGGCGCGAAGTGGCATCCTCGCGTGTTCTTGGTCCGCTCTGAGTCGACGGTAGAGCGATCGGAGGGAGGAAGGGGGTGGAGTAGTCAGGGGGGGGGTTCTCACCTGCGACGCGGGAACAGATATGGAGAAGGGGAGATGGCAAAGAGGGGCTCGGAGGAGTTAAGAGTGGGAGAGGAGGAATGGGGATCGGCGGGAGGGGAGGGGAGGGGGGGCAAAAAATAACAAAAGCACCAAATAATAAACGTCGCCGTAATCAGAACCGTTGATGAGAAGCTTCTTGGAAGCGATGGACGGTTGCGGGCTTCTCTCGGCCTACACGGCGGGTTGGATTGCCCGAACCCAATCGCACAGAGGGCCCGACACCGGACGCGAACCCAATGTCATGTCGATTTATAAATTGAGGTAATTAGATAGTGGGATGCATAAGTAAATGGCATGCCACGACGAAGTGTGAAGGTTGCAGAGGCGCGAGACAAAGAAGTCCTCGAAAAGTTACGTGGATGAGATGTGCGGGCACGGCACAAAGGATTCTAAGTTGTCATTGACTAAAGAGAGAGAGACAAGGAGGGGAGTACATGGCGTCAAGTCCATGGAGCAGGAGACCGTGTAAGCGAGGCAAGCCGTGGCCAGTGGCTTTGTACCGTGTCTCCACCTTCAAGGAGACACGTTTCGAAGCGGATCTCTCGCGAGCCCGGCCATGGCCACCGGGCTTGTACCCCTCGTACCTTTTCTTCACCTTCAGGTAGACACGCATCGAACTAAATCTCTCCTTTTTCCTTCCCTCGGTACCGTCCAGCAGATTCAGCAGCTCTCGTTCCTCTCTCACTCGTGTTTGTTATCAATCACACCACGTCCTCGCAGCAACTTGGATCACAGAGAGCAGAGGAGAGGGGGGGAGAGAGAGAGAGAGAGAGAGAGAGCGAGAGGGAGGAGGACAAGCAACTCGACGACAACGCAAACCTGGATTAATACAGCAGCACAGAGACTAAGAGAGGTACATGTGATCACGGAGAGGACGAGGAGGAGGGAGCTGCATGGAGAGTGGAGGTACAGTAGATTGCACCAGAGACAGTAGACAACAGAGACGGAGCGGTGGACGGTGGCTGTCTATCGCCGCCTGGCAGCGGTCTCCCGCTGAGAATTGAAGTAGACGGCGGCGACGGGGAGGTCGAGGCCGTTCTCCTCGGCGAAACGGCGCGTGCTGAAGCGGTCCCTCGAGGTCGGCGGGCTGACGGCTTGCCGTCGCTTCTGCTTGAAGAGCACGAAGACGAACCTGTGGATGCCAATGTTCGGCCGGGGGCTCTCGTAGCTCACCACCTCCCTTCCTGTGCCATCACAAACATCACCATGCCATGATTCGATGCTAAAAAAAAGGGTACTACTTTGATGATCAAAGATAAGATTCGTAATTCTTTATTCACTGTAGTCATCGTTTGCGTTCTTCGTCGTCTTTTGAGCCTCAAACTCGCTTGTGTATTGAATCTATGGCCTCTCTAACGCATATGTCTACCTCACACTGTGAAATTGCTCTTTATGATCAATGGACTCTCTCTCTCTCTGGCTCTCTCTCATAAGAAAAAGGTACGTACTGAGAACAGGAGAAAGGACGTACCAAAAGAAGCATCTGTTGTTCCTGGAATGTCGGTCACAATCCTGTGAGATGATCAAAGTGTGATTGTTATTTGTAATGACAGGCAACATATGTAACTAATGTGATCGTTGCATGTTAGATCAGAAGCCTCAAAACTGTGCGGTACATGAGTTGCAAAGTAAGGCTTCATTCAAGCTATTTCATCGCTCTTAATATTTGTTGATCTAGGTTGGAGGAGGAGATGAAGAAGGTATTGGGGTTTTTTTTACCAATGCAGGTGTTCCCTGAGATATGGATCGCTTGGACCTGGGACATCTGGATCTGTCATAATCTGAAACAGTTCCACAGCACAAGGTGAGTGTGTATCAGTGTGTGTGTCCTCAAGACTAGGTTTTTGGAAGCATACCAGTGTGAAGAAGGACCTCATGTCACCACCCTGCACCTCGACTCTGGGCCTTGATGAGACTGTAGAAGGGTAGAACTCATGGCCATTGAAGACCAGCTTGTTGGAGCTGTAGGTGACCAAGATCCTCACACTGGGTCTGAAAGAGTCCAGAACCTCTCCGATCACCCTCCCAACAACCAAGGGTTCCACTGGCCTGAACATGCCTCCCACAAGAGGGATGTGTTTGAGAGGGAGGAGAGAAAGGGCTTCTCAATGGACTAATGGAAGTGGGAAGTCCCTATTTATAGGCCAAGTTCCTGAATGGCTTTAGATCACCTGTACAGTTACAAACTCAAGAGAGCTGATATATGAGTTCAGCTGTGCTTTCCCCATAATTTCTCACTATTATTTTTTCTGATGGATGGATACTCACAGCAGGTTGTCTGCCAACCAACAGTAGTGATCTGACAACAGTGGACTGGCTCTGTGTTTTCTTCACCTTGTGAGTCTCCAACTAGGATGAGGGGGGGGGGGAGTTTTAGGGATTTTATTTGAGTTGTTTTGGAATGTCAAGCATTGTTCCGAGTGAAAGACATGTACGAAGAATCTTTGTTAGGAAATTTATATCCACTCATGTTCTCTCTAGTTTAGGACAAATGTAAGTTTAGACTTTTTGCATCAAAGAGTGTGTCCAGAAGACATTTCTCTGGACATACTGCCATCTTTCGAATGTAATAAATTGACGACAAAACCACCAGATTTACAACACCACAAAAAAAAAAAAAAAAAAGAGGTGGGGAGGGGAAAGAAATAAAACTATTTTATGGTCTGATATTATTCCTAACAAGGATTAAGATGGGCACATCAAAAATTGGATTCATACAAAAGTGTCTTCTCTCAAAAATGAAAGAAAAAAAAAAAACTATAGATTGTTGGGTTTTTTATTTTCTCGAGTTATAACAAACAGAGGCGAATGGTTGATGATAAAGCGGCCCAAGTTTGGATGATATAGAAAAGCATGAAATGAAAACGTGAATGTGGCATAAGAATTGATTGTATTCCTTCTACACTTGTCGTGTGTTTATTTTTAACATATGATGGCGGAAAAAGTAATGAAGATCTCCAAAGTTGGGAACTTTTCTCAGCCTACGACTATAATATTAGGAGGAGGAGTTCAGCACATCTGCTTCGGTTTGCTTTATCAAGCAAGCAACACAGAATCTGTTTCATAGCTTCTGCAACATGCAAAAAAAAAAAAAAAATCCGATCTTTCTGGTTGAGAAGCCAAAAAGCTGGGGAGGTGGCAATACTGAGTTGTGTTGTGTTGCAGGGACCTCCCAAAATGCCATTATGTCAAGGAAACCTGACTTGCCTTTAATGGTGAATATTATTGTAGCAGTGTTAGGAAGGCATAAAGGGACTCCAGGAGCCACATCACACTCCACTCCACAAAGTGGCCATCGTAGTGCTGATGAGATGCAATTCCAGGGAAAAGAGATACCAATGGTCCTTGGCTCAACCCCCAAAAACAAAAAAAAAAAGTACCCTTTTATGATGCCACAAACTCAAAACATTGTTCTATGCCCGCCTAGCACAAGCCCACACAACCACCCTCCCTCTCCTCTTCCATCATCGTCTTCTCACTTTACACTGCTGCTTACTGGTTAGTAGACCCTCATGGGGTGTGGTGAGATGGTGCATCAAACCCCCCCAGGATTCTTCTTGTCCACTACCCTTCGAACAAGAACTTGGATAGTCCAAAAACTGATAACAGCAGCATTTCCCATCAGATCTGTGTACTCACTCTTCTTCTTCCGTTTGTAGCTCAAACCATCTCCACCTGTCTGTTCTTTGAGGAAAAAGACCGTCTTTGTGCGTGTGTGCGTCAATAACAAAATACATATCCACCTGTCTGTTCTTTAAAGGAAAGATCATCTTTATGCGTCTAACAAACGCAGCAGGAGGAACACCAACTGCCGATGCATCCCAACACTTGAGCTTCTTCACACATGTTCTACCAATCAGGGGATGTGCATCTTTCATCAAGAAGAGGTGCAAATCCACGTCGATCCCTTGGAGATTAAGAAACCTGGTGCCCCGTCTCATTCGGACTTTTACCCAGAGCTTGATTCTTAGCTAAGAATCTATACATCACAACAGTATTAGTGCCTCGACCAAGTCGTCGTATCTTTAAGCGCTCGACCAGAACTGGGGGTTGGTGACTAAGAGCACAACAACACAGGTACATAAAGCACAAATTTAAACATTCCAACATATATATATATATAGTCACAGTTCAAATCATATGTACACAACCGGTGTGAGTTTGGTATCACCTCCTCCGCGATGAGTTCCACTTCGGGCCTACTACACAACCTGCTTGGAACCTCACTATTTCACTTTCAGCAAACAAAGTGGGCGTGCATCCCAGTTGTTCGCAATGTTCGCTGTGTTACGGATCGATCGCCAGTTCCATTTGATAAATCCTGCTACAACCGACCCACCTGTTAGCCACAGCAGATGCTCAAAAGTTATTTGGCCATATATATCCAAGTGGCTGAGATATTTGAAATACAAATCTACTAGATATTGCAGAACAATCTTTCCTTTGTCAAGGCACCGGTGAATCTGCTAAAAAGTCGGCTTTTATGAGATTACAAAGACCTACCAAGCACCTCCTGTTTGGTTCCTTTTCACAACCGCCCTTCTTGCTTTATTTCTGAAGGATCAAGAAGACCTTCCAAGACGACAAGCTGATCCAACAAAGCAAGCTTCTCGTTTTCTAAAGTTTTCACTTCTGCATCAGCCTCACTGAGTTGGCTGTCCAGTGAGAAGCTTTCTTCCTCCAGCAACAGATACTTGTGCCTTAATGCCCTATACTCATCACTGGATCCTGAAGGATCAGCCAATGAATCAGGAGCCGCCCTGTCTGTCTGTTGGAAGGATGAGGGAACCCCATCTTTATGGCCTTTCTTGGATACCTTCTGTGGCTTTTTAAATAGATGGGTCCCCTCGTTTTCGCCCCCATGCTCTCTCTTGATCTGAACTGCACTAGACATTTGCTTCAATGGTTTCTTCTTTCGTGACTTGGCATTCGTGATTTCTGATGAAATAATAGGTGGGTCTTCCATTTTTTCCAACGGGATAGGATCAGCTCTGTAGTGGTGCACTTCAGAAGCAAATGACTCTTAGAACCAGAACGAACCTACAGAAAGAGATACGCATACGATTAGCTTCAAATTAGTAACTGCAGCAACATTGCTGAATTCATGTCTGAAAACTGTCTACCACAGTAAACAAAGCAGAATGTTAAACCCTCTGCTTGTTGGAAGGACAAAATGGCTGTGGCTCAAGCCTCATCCACTGTATTATAAGCTAATCATACTACTACATCAAATCATAACATAGCTAGCTTTTCTACAAGGAGGATTGATGCCACAAAAACATGAGTCTGAAACAGATCAACATAACCGGGGTTTCCGTGAGAACTATAGGGAAGTGGAGTTGTGAATATTCCCAAGAGGAAAAATAATACGGAAAGATGTGAATAGCTTCAACTATGTTTGTTTAAGACGAGAGGTGAACCATGAGAGTGGAATCAGCACATCAATATAGGGACGCACCTGGTGAGGTTCAGTTCACAGTTCACCCTATAACTGTACCATACCCTTTCTTTTTGTACCCCAGAACCAAAACACAAAAACAAAGGTCACAAGAAACAAATTTAATTTCTGTCTGGTTTGTTGGATTACAAACCAAACAAATGACTGAAATCTAACCAAGCAGATTTGAACTTTTGTCTTCAAACGAAAACCAACCTGATCTTTGAGTACAACCAGGCCAAGCTGAATCAAACAGCTGGTCCTGTTTGATTTGTTCTTTCTCAATCTGGATGAACAGCCTCACATCATACTTCAATTCTATCCAGACATTTCATCAAATATATTTTTCTCGCTAAATAGCCACCATGTGAAAGCTGCCTTGAAGAAAAAATAAAGTATAGAAATCTAGAGTCAACCAAATGTGAAAGATTCACAAACTATATTCTCGACCATACTGTCAAAATAATGGATCTAAGATACAATCAATATGTGAATACTCTTCCATAATGAAACCAACAACCATAAAACATTGCAACCTCTCAACCACAAGTTTTTTTTTTTCATTATATACACATCTCCATATGTTTCATTAAAGAATTAGTTTCACTATCAGAAATTTAGTTTCACATGCACAACCAATGAATACTTAAAAGTAGTCATACTAAAAATGCATTTTTTAATTCCCCTGAAGTAAGCTCTGAGGTTATCCATACAGAACATCGCAATAACTAGTTGAACGGCAAAATAGAGAACGGCTTCAACAAGTCAACTTGAATAAGATGTCTTCCACCAAAGAATTAGTGGGCTTAACATTATGTCAAGAATCTTCCATGCATATAACTTATTTTTCTTCATTCACCATATCCATTGTCACTTCATGATAATCAACAATTCATGAACTGACCTAGAGAACCTAAACGCATAAACTACAAGACCCAATTTTCATGACCTAATTGGGTAGAAGGATAGATTAAAAGAAGCCCAATGTGAAAGACATCTTTACTAAGTCACTTTACCAGATGAAGAGATAAACGTTGCCCTATAGAAGCAAATTATTTAGTGATATTCCTACTAGTCAACCAAACAACAAATATCAATGCTAAAAAAATTATCATCTTCCCTAAAATAAAAATTATGAAAAGTTAGTTGCATTTGGTGTATGCATTAATTGTTTGAAAATGCTGAAAACCCTATTGTTCTAGTACACTGCCAGCACAAAAAGTATCCAATAAAATCTGTCATTTTTCTAGTTAATAAACAACTGAAAAATGTATGCAAAATTTAAATTCACTACCAAGAACAATTATTTTCACAAACTGAAAATTAAATGATTCTAAAGTTCACAAGATTAAAAAGCAAAATTGTCCAAGAGTTTGTGAATAACACTGATAAAGTGAGAAAAATCAATTTATAAAGCCTTCCTTAACTAGGAAAAAGATACGACAGCTATTATCATAATCAAAGCCAAAAATAAGCAAATACTGATTTACGGACCAACCTTTGGAAAAGGCAACAGCAAAGCTGTAGGAGTCAAAGGACCCAATTAAAGGTTTGATCAATGGAGAAATGTGGTGGCAATCAGATGGTCACATGCTTCATAATTGAAATATATGTCTAGGCCAGCATTTATAACTAAAAATGCAGCCCATGCCTTGTTTTTCCCAACTCAGTCATGCAAAAGCATGAAACATTCTGTGAAGATTGCAACAGCCACAGTGTTATCACTTCGGCAAGGGCAAGGGTCCTATTCCTACGTCCCAGAACCATCTCATCACGTTCATATGCATTTTCTTACTCAGACCTTTTACTATTAAGCCATCATGTCCTTTCCTTGAATCATAGTGAAAGAAGTAAATCAATGGAGGTTAAACTTACTTCCTTTCATATTCAGGAGCAAATAATCAGAATAAATAAAAAAGTAACCAACTCAAATAATAAAAAATTGGTCAAATGCAAAAGCAACTTGCACAATTTGCAGCTACAAAACTGAAGGAATAGCTAAGTAAGTGACCTTTTCCTAATCAAGTATGCAAAATTGTACGTTTAAAGTGAGATGTGAATGCACGAGAACTAATTGAATAGATTCTATCAAATGTAGGTTTCCTAAAAATTATCATTAGTTTTATTGCTCAGAAGCAGTGGCAATATCTAGACATTCAACAGTTGGAGGCACAGATTAATAAACCATATAAAATTAGGCAACACATAATAGACTAAGTAGGGAGAAAAGACATCTCTAGATTGTGGTGTAATATATATGTTACCTAAAAAGTGCAAAGGATAAGATATGCATAGTTCGATATAAGGATAGGGAACAGCAAAGACAACAACTAAGGGTCATTTTTTACATAGATGTCATAATGCAGGTGTCGAACACTATTCTGCTTGGTCCACCTTTTAAAGGACAAATCAAACATGTATACTATGGCTTGAAATTTTTCTAACTAAAGCAAATTATTTTTATTATACAAACTAACCAAATAGACCTGTTATCACAATTTCATGTGATCCATTAAATAGTGTAGCATCATCAGTTTCCATGTAACATAACAATAAGCCTAAAAGAGACAATTAATATCAATGCTTTGCTGTAAATCATGCAAATATATACTCGCAGCTAGTAACTTAATTAAGTAATGTCTATAGTAGAGAAGATATATACGGGCGATCAGGCACAAGGCACTTTCAATGCAAGATTCAGAAAAAGGCCAATGTGGCAGTCTTATGGTGTTAAGGTCCCCCTCCTCCCAAATCAAGATAATTACTTACAAAGAAGTAGCAAAATCTAATACAACTAATAGCTGCAAGCAGGAACTGCTCTTGAACATTAAAGTTGTATAAATTCAAGCTCTGATGATCTGCACGTAATCATAGCATTGGTTGAAAGATGACTAAAATGCTAGGTAATTCATGCACGTAAAACTATCAAGCAATACGCCATTGAATGTGTAAATCTACCGATGGGAACGAGAGACAAAGAAACGAATGGTGCTGGCTGAAAGGAAAAACCCTTTCTGTGCCCTACATATAAAATATAATTGCATCAATAAAAGATCTCGCAGACAAGCATAAAAAGAATCTACTCTACCCTTTTGGGGGTCGAATTTCATATCATCAGCACAGCAATATAACAATGTCGACTTTCACAATTGATGAGTGTAGAACATGAAATGAGAAAGGAGGATCCGCGAAATGGAATAGGGAGATGATCAAGCGTAAAAATGGAGTGTCTATCATTCCGTCTCTATATACACAACAACATGAAGGCCTCCACATCCCAGCTCTAGCAAATATCCGATAAACATTTCAATTGCGTGTAAGGATCGCGATAGGGTTTCGACATGAAGAGGTAGAGAGGAAAAAAGGAAGACGAAAATTTTCTATATCCAAGAAAGAGACAAGGAGGAAGCACCTATTCACCACACCGCCGATAGGTGCCATGCGCTCCTTCGTCCCGCCCGTTCGTCGACGGTCTCCACTACGATCGGTGAGTTAGCTAGGGCGGCGGTGAAGGAAGATGGCCACCCGGGATGTCAAGAAGGGGGCCGCTAGGGCTTGCTTATGTCGCATGGATAAATGGGTCGACCGGCCGGTTCAATTTGGAACAACACAAATCCGACCGGATCGCTAAATCGCCCGTGTCAAGTTTAATAACGGAAGCCGGACCGTGCCGTCTTATTGAGATGGCATCTCATATAACGGTCATCGTGTAGGGCTGCCAGGTGGAGCGGGACCCGCATTGGGTCCCGAATCGTCAGACCGTGTCAACCAATTATAATTCTATGCGATTATTATTTTTCTAAAATAACAATTAAATATATTTTTATTGCATTAAACGATATCAATTCAAACTAAAGATTTAATACTGTGTAATATAATATGATAGAAATCAAAATAAGCTTTACTGTATAGTGGATAATGTACCTACTGTCTAAAATTTGCAAACTAAGTCAACATCTTACTCGCAAATTTTAAAATAATCATCTGAAATTTAAAATTAGATATACATAATATTTTTAATGTTCTTCTAATAATACAATTTTTTAAAAAATCAATATTAATTGGAACTTCAACTAACAATCAAATCATACTGAGCAATTAACTACAACAAATATATTTTTAAAAAATTGAGAAAATATCTATCCCAAAAAATATCCAATAACCTTTTGATCGTGAATAGAATGAATGGCGATTTATTTATATCTTTGATCGAGAATAAAATAATTAAAATTCATTATTAGAGCAGCTATCAGTGAGCATTTCATCATATTTGTGTAATTTTATTTCTCGAGTCATTTATATGATTTTATTAGTAAAAATTATTTAGTTTTGTGAGTAATAAATTTCTTATCGAAATTTTGATCGGACTTAACTGGATTTTTAATTGAATCGATTTAATTAAAAAATAAATTAACAAGTAAGCTATCATATCAGATCAAGTTATGATAAATAGTGTGATGCTCGATCATACATCCTTGGACAGAACCAAAGAGCATCTTAGATTGACTTATATTAAGGTTTGATGATCCAATAAAATTAACGAATCAATTAATCTATAAGAAAATTTATTAATATAAATATATAATTAAATTAAAAATTTATTTTCAATAAAATATCAATATTTTAGGCTTCTCTTTAATCGTGTCCCTAATATTCATATTTTTCTATCAAAAGTCATTTCATTTTGTAAGAATACCAAAATACTATTATTTGCCAAAGGATGTCTCCCTTGGAAATCTTGAGTTGAATCAAATTTTCAATTGAATCAATACAGTGTTAGAGTTAAGTTGATTATAATATTTTTTTGTTTAAAAAACACAAGAAACACATTTTAAAACATCACAATAGAAAATATCATTTTTTTAATTATCATTGTTTCCTCGTAAATAAAATATATATTATTTTTTTAACATAGGTAGACCTAAACTTGAGGTAAAGTGGAAAGTGATCTTCTTATATTTTGAAATATGTCAAGATGTTTTTATTTCTTATCCAAAATTACTCAAAAAACACTCTCAAATAAATTAGTTTACAACATCTTATCATAGTACTTCTTAATATTGAAAAAAAATATTATGACAAATTTTATTTAACACTATATGATCAATATATTTTGAGTCAATCAACCCCAAAGGAAGTCAAATATATTCATCACATCAACATGAACTATAGAGAGGAATATCCTGTAAATATTTTTTTAATAAATATTATCTCACTGCTTTATAAGTAGAAGAGTATTTATTATTCAATGTTTTGAAATTTTATTTATCATATATAAGATCTGGAACTTGAGTAAAGCATTCATCAAATGCTAGTGACTTGCAATGATCTCATTCAAATTTTGATACTAACAGCATTGAATCTATTTGGCTAGTTCTAGTTGAGTTTCAACAATGAATTTAAAAGGTTAAGATGGTCAATAAAAATTTTATTAGTATTTTCACAAAAGTTAGGACTCCTTTTTAATATTTTTTAAATTGAGGATATTATTTAAAAAATATAAAACTTCTAAGTTTTCATATTATCACCGTTAAAATTTATAATAAAATAAAAATATATAAATACACTTTGATTAATAAAAAGACACCCCGAATACTATCATCATTTATTATTAGATATGTTTTTAATTAATTTTTAAATTTTTTATTATATAAATCATGTGGTATGCTTATGTGTATATGGAAAGAGTTATTCTCCGAAATTTTTTAATGATCATTTAAAGATATATAAAAAATAAGATAAATAAATACTTAATAGACGATGTAAATTACAAATATATACTTCTGAATGGTCATATGATAAAGACACAATGTCACGGACTTGGTTGGTTTTACATAAGTCGTGCAACACCCTTACGTGTCCGTCTGCTAAAGTTAGTGTCTACGAAATCTCCGAGAGTCCCTTATGACCTATAAAAGAGAAAATGGATTAAATAAAATATTTTTCACGAGATTCACAATCAACTGCTTTAGAAAATACTTTATATAGCTAAAACAAATTATAATCATGGATTTTACAAGTATGAATAGTTTCACACAAAGAATCAATGTATATTATAGACCAAAGTCCCCACAAGTATATACATGACATAATTTTAATTTATAAGCTGAAATCGGCTATAAAAGCTAACTAAACTAGGGTTGTTAAGACTACTGCAAGTTTGTTAATTGCTATACAAATAATGTATAAAAACTGAAAGACATAGACAAATATGAGCATTACATTGAACACCTTGTTTATATTTTTGTCCATGACATTCTCCCTCACTTATTCCTTCAACGTCCTCGTCGAAGCTATTGTAGACCGTGCATCTCCTCATCTTTTGTTGGATCATCAATCTTCTACTTTAGCTGCAATACGCCTCTTAGCTCTCCTGCTGCTCTCCGTCATCGTTATTGAGTTGTCGAACTTTGATCCGCCATGTTGCTTCAACTCGCCAATGACTGACTCTGGTGTGGGGTCGGCTGAGTTGTGTTGATCCTTGTGGACTCTTGCGGATTCTTCTGATGAAGGAAAAGATATTCTTTGTTATGCACCAGTTTTGCAATGGTCTCATTTATTTGAATTGGATGGATGTTTGTTGAAGCTTTAACGAGCATCGCCTCGCATACTTTAGAGTTTTTGAGGTCATTCCTCCATAAAATTGCCCATCAATTCTTTTTAGATATAGTTATCACTTCCAAGTAGGTTCGCACCACTCCCGCTTTCGATTGACATTCTATTGGAAAATGAAGCAGACAATCTATTCTCAGTAGTACTAATCAACAACATTGAGGATTTGATAAGTATTATCTTTCATAAGCTTTCTTAGAAGAGTCATTAAACTTATGTAGAACCCCTCCGTTAAATAATAAAAGAATCAAGGTATTAAGTTTCGCCCATTCTCTTTGAGTTGACAAGGCAAATGTTACTTTTCGCCCACCTCCTCTAGGTATGAAAACTGGGGTACTCAGTTTCGCACATTCTCTTGAGTTAAGAAGGTAAATGTTACTTAATTTCACATGCCTCCTCGAGGTTGTACTTCATACATCGAGCTGGTTACTAATATTTCGTCTGCTCTTTACTCATATTTTTGAAGTACTTGAAGTGTTTGCACTCATTGCATTGAGTTAGCTACTGTAATTCGTCTTCTCACTGCCATCGAACTTCTATAATATAAGAAGTTTTACCTGAAAAGATTAAAAGTTTACCCCAATTTAGAGTTCCCTAACTTAGAGTAAAGTCTTTTGATAGTTATGGTCGCCTTTCGGATTGTATCATCTTCTTCATCATCTTTGACATCTACTTCTCTAGGTAGAAAAAGCACAACATCATGTAATGATTACTTCATTTTTTGGTGGAGCACTCCTGCATCAACCTAAAGTCCCTCACTTTTGGCTATCTTGATGAGAAGCCCGTTGGCACCAGTCTTATGAAGTTTCACGGCCTTTGCCCTTCTCCCTTGTCTTGGTACTTGGAGTTTGCCTCTACATTCTCCACCTCCTCGACTCTTTTTCTGACCAATACTCTCCTTCCATGAGTGCAAAAGATCGATGACTATACATAAGTCCCACCTCTGTGGTACCACAGTATTGCTGAGCCCATGGCCCTACCGTTCGTTGTCTTATATCTATGTTCCTTTCTTCGATATCAGTAGATCCGCCTTTATGACACCGTGATACTCCTCTGAGTTCACCTCCTTTATAACCGACGCTTTGCTCTTTGGTAGCTTAGCCCCTCCAGACTCATAGTCGCTTCATTGTCCCTTTCGACCACCTGCTTCAATACCTCTATGTTCTCCTAGCAGTTCTCCTTAGTTGATAGAAAGACATATTACAACTCTCATGCATGGTCTCTGCCATCTTGTTGCAGGGCTTGCGCCGATCATGTTCTTCTTAACTTCCTTGATAGCAATATTCGCTTACTCGATCTTGTCCTATGACTTGTCGGACTCCCTTAAGCGAATGTGAGCACTGAATCAGTCCAACTCTTTAGTCACTCTGATTTTACTCTATATAATCAAGTCTCCCTCATGAGACTCACTGATACTTGCACTTAGAATTCTCCCTCGATGGTATAGCCTATATACAAACTAAGATTTTCATTTGATATAATGTTCAATAAATACACACCAAATACCTATTGTTATGGTACCATGACATTTAATTCTTGAATTTATAATCCTTCTTTTCATTATATTATTTATCGAAGTTAAGTCTTGACGTTGATAATTAAATTTAATAATACTAAAGACACTAAAAAAATTAAATTATGTAAAAAGGAATGAGTTGCTCCACGAATGATAAAATTATGCAAAGATTATAACAAATTTATTAACTCAAAACTTTAATACTTATGTATGTAAGAGTTTATATGTAGATAATTTAGTATACGTGGCCATCATAAAAAGATGTTATGGAGTACGAAAATCTTGTCCTCAACCTAGAAAGGAAAAAACATAAATAAAATAAAATAAAGAATATATATATATATATTATATATATATATATATATATATATATATATCGGGCTCGTTCGTGGCGTTTTAGGACGTATGTTGAGCCCCTTTTGTTTTAGAAGTCTCCATTTCCTCCGCGGATCGAATTCATCTCCGTCTCGCCCCATTCCGCTCGGATCGCCAAACGCCGTTAGTCGACGCGGCACGGTCGCCGGATACTATCTGCAATTGCTCGAAGAACTAGGGATCCCTACGGATTGGATCGCCGGGCTCGTTCTTGAATTAGGGTTCTTCCTCGTCTGTCGACTCCTTTCTTGGTCAAGGTTTGAATGCTTAAGCTTCCGATTCGCTTCAATTTCAGCTTTTACTGCTCATCCCACCTTTGTGCTCCGGAGCTTATGCTTTCTAATTGATCGCTTGACTTGTCGACTTCGTCTATTTGCTTTGCTGAAGTTGCTGGATTGATAACTGGCTCTCGTTAGGGTTCTTTCTCTCTCGGTCGTTGGGAGTTATGTAGTCATTCTTTTGCTAGTTTGTAGTTATAGCTAAGTTATTTGGTTTCTTTTATCTTTCTGGATATTCAGTTTGGTTACCTTAATAAGGAGTTTCCCTGTGATAAACTGCTCAGCCTTCAGTGCTTCTCTCTTGCGCTGCGCGGAGGGTTTGAGGATCTCCTTTTGTTGGAATCCCTTCCTTTATTCCACACTGTACAACTCTGTGTCACTTGCCACTTCTCTTGAAGAATTATCGCAGGCTTTCCGTCTTGGAAAAAAAATAAAAACATATTTTTTAAGTTTTAACTTCATCTTTTGTTAAAAGTTGAACCTTTTAGTCACGAGGATGTATAATTTATTTCCACTGCTCTATTTATGGATTTCGGTATCGGCAAGGAGATGAGAATATGCATTTACAGGAACGAGACCTGGAGGTGAACTTTTATGGTTGGTTAAGTATGAAAACGGCAGGAAGTTCGAGGGCAGAGTCAGCTTCGAGCAGCATGGATGGACCAAACTTTGCTGCTTCTGCTCATCACAATGCGCAGCGTGGGGCCTACTCGGGCTCCGGTTTGGAGAGGTCTGGAAGCTTCCGTGAGAGTTCAGAGAACCGTACTCTGGTTACTGGACCTGGCACATCAAGAAACACATCCTTCTCTCCAGAAATACCATCTTTGTCACAATATTTACCACTTGAGCCATTTTTGATGAGTGATCCACAGTATTCTCGGTCTGGAGAGTTAAGAAGAGTTCTAGGTGTTACAGTTGAGGACCACTCATTTGGATCTGCACAGTTTAAGCCACTCCCGCCCATTGCATCTGAAGAACTGAAACGTTTCAAAGCCAGCATATTGGAGTCATCAACCAGAGCAAGGTACTCTATTTGTAATTCTTCATCTGTTACTTGTTAGTTGGCTCCATTTAATATCTGTATCCATGAAAGAACATTTTGCTTATGCCTTCAAATTAAATTCCAACAATTCATTCAATCTTTATATTGTTTGTGCAAAATCTGTCCTAAAATGAATAAACTGTTAAACTTTCATACCTATTGGATTTTAAGCATGTCATTGCTTTTGTTGCTGGATAATTGATTTTTTATTTTTTATTTGGTAAGGAAGCATGATTACATTTAGTTAAGACAGTAGAATAATTGTGGTCCTTGATGAAGATATAACTTCTCTGTTACCAGGGATAGAACAAGGTTGTTGCAGGAATCAATTTTTAAATTGGACAAATATCGGAACATGAGGAAACGACAAAGAACTGATCAATCAAATGAGAAGTCAGGTACTTCAAACCCATTGAAGATGGGAAGTATGATCCATCAAAACCCTGCAGAACTTGCAAGTCCGAGACTGGAGGATAGAGCAAAAAGTTTGATTCCTAATAAACGCATTCGCTCCTCTATGGCGGAAATACGGGTTTGTATTTCTTCTCAAGGTGTCTTCTTGAGATATGAGGCTTTTGACTTTTTCATTTCTTGAAGAGACTTTTGACTTTGCCACTTCTTGGATAGACTATGTTCTAATGCATTAATATGTACTTTGTTGACTTGGTATATTTAACAACCATTAGTTATTCATTGTCAAGAAAAACTGTGCATGCTTTTAAATCTCAAAATTTGATTCTTTTGTTAGCGTTTGTTAAGTATCTTTTATCACTCTGACAATATGCCTGTATGATTCACTGCTAAATAGAGATATAGTGATGACTTTTCTGTGATCTGTCTTCCTCTCTTTGCCGAGATTTAAATATGAAGTTTTGAGTTGCTCTTTGATAGTTTATTTTTTCTTTCTGCATCAGTCAGAAGGTCGTGGTAGTGTTCCGCTAAGGCAAGGTGCAGTTATGGACAAGGATAAAAATGTTCATTTTGAGAAGGATAAATCTATACTTAGGAATTGTAATGGAGGATCAATACCTTCAGAAGATAAAATGCATGGATTTGCTCCAGGGGGTGATGGATGGGAGAAAAAACTGAAAAGAAAACGTTCTGTTGGCCTTATCAGAGTAATTGAAAGTGATAGAGACACAAAACAATCAAGTCAACAGCGGACCAATAATGAACCCCGTCTACGCTCTTCTGATGGCATTGGTGTAAGGTAACTATCTTACGGGGTTGCACTGTAAGTTACTTTTATTTTGTTATTTGTTTACAGGCCTAGCATCTTTGCTTGTGTAACTTTAGACGAGATCTAGTGTGGCTCATCTTAGTTGCTTTAGAACTTACAACTGCCTTGCTATCAAGGTTGTGCAAAAACCTCATTCTCTTTTTTATATAGATTATAAATACTATCAGTATCCAATCTGAGTTCCTTGGAATTCAAGACTACAGCGAAGTAGCCATTTCAAAGTATCATGCAAAAGAATTTGATGTGCTTACCTAGATCTGTAGGCATACAGATCACTAAATACTGTTTAAGTTTACAGATTCTAATTGATATCTATTCATATTGGATATTCTTGGTGCGACCAGGAGAAAGAAATCTGTTGTGTTTGGATTAGAAATTCTCTCTTTTTCATTTGTGGAAAGAAATGGGGTTTTAGTGTAACTGCACAACCAAAGGAAAATAGTGGCAGATAGGGTACCAACACTATTAGACCAGTACAATCAACAACTACGACTCATGGATCCCTGGATTTCCATTTGTTGTTTGAAGTGTCCAAATGATAATTCGAGATTTATTGTGAATAAATTATGAACTTGTCCACACTGAATCCAAGGAGGAAAGAAATGGTTTTCTTAAAAGATAATCCGGATAGTTTTTTTTTCTGAATAGTTTAGGTGACACTATAAGTCATAATGAATTCTTTGGCAGCTTGTACATGAAATTATTTGCAACTGTAACATGGATAAAAAAATAATTGCATCATCTTGAACCTGTTTGTTGTTTGTATATCACAAATTTTCTGTTACATATCAATAAAATTTCTCTTGGGACCTGAAGGTAGTTTGTGCCTTTTTATATTTTTAATTTAATTGCATTTTATTTTTTTCTCTCTAAACGTAATTCCATTTTAGATTTAATCACTTTTATTGTGGTAAATTTGTAACCTGTTTTTATTTAAAAGAAAATCCACACTGTTTAAGTTTTTAACTCAACCATTGTTTTGTTGTCTCCACTAAGAAAAAGAAAAATCTACCATCTTATTATGGTATGTGTAGTGTAATTACAAGGATTGACTTATAGCAGATCTATGGCTTATGGATGAAGTCCATGGACTTAATTTTGGATTTTGGTAGTTCACCAGATTTGGAACTTCTATATAGTTCAGGAAGAATGGAGATTGGAGAAAAGAAAAGAGCATGTTTGCAGTGTTAATAACAAGGGCTCTAGCTATTATTGCAACTGAATTAGGGAACTGCCAAATGCAAGAAGCTAAGGTGAACTTCTGTGAAATAGCATGGGTGAGGAAGAGCATGGAGAGAACAAAGAGCATGTTTGTTTGGTGAAACATGAAAGTTAGAAATTGGGATCTCTTGCTGCTTTCTTGTTTTTCTTCTTTGTTTGATAATTTGTGAAATAAAAAAAGAGTAAAAAAGAATTTTAACATTAATTTTTTAAATAAATGTTCAAATAATATTTTCCTGTTAGGTCATGCATGATTTTTTTAAATATTCCTACATGTTTTTTTCTCTTTCAATAACATGTATAAAAGTTCTTCGAATAAATTCAAATTTCTTTTTCAGACCTGGATTGTCTAGTGGAACCACAGTAAGCAACAGGGTGGATAGCTGTCCCCAACTAAGTGGTGCTGGTTCTCGTGGCACACCCAAGAATGACTTGGATAGTGGCTCTGTTTCGAATGAAAGACGAGAACACTCTGGTGGACTAGATAATGAGCGTAATACTTCTAAAGGAAGCAATAAGTACGTACTATATTGCTTTTATGGACGTATATTCTATTATGAGATATAAAATCATATCCCCACTCCTCATCTTGTGATTTACATATACATGTTTTCTTATTTTTCCTTTCAAAAATTCTGTTAATTTATAAGGGGCTATAGTGATCGATCTTTATTTTATTCAACATTGCATCTGTTTAGCTACATGTGAGAGTTTTTCTTTGTTTTATGTTTGCATTGTATGCCATTTTATTCTATGTAACCTTCAGAGACAGAACAGCGTTTTGCTGATAGCTTTTAAGCAAGGAACAGCCAAAGAGGGAAAAAAACAATAAATCCCCATTTTCCTACTTCTAACTCTAGAAACAACCGATCCTCTATGGCTCTATCACAGATTCTCACCACCCATTGTTTGCTTGGTGATTTACCCCATTGCTTCACTTCCTCATGCAGGACTTGGGGAAGAAGTTGGAGGGTTTTTTGTTGTTGTTTGTTAATATTTTTCTCCCTTGTGACCTCTCCATGTTTTTACCTTGAATACTCAGCAAACAGAAATTTGTCTTACCCTGTTATCAGGCTAAATATACGTGAAGATGTTCAAGCTGGAAATCAGAGTCCCATGATAAAAGGAAAAGCATCTAGAGCCTTGAGAACTGTTTCAGGTGCTGTCATGAATGCATCTTCAAATTTTCTTCACTCATCTGGAAGCATCGATGGACAGGGGCAGGCCCCTCGCATAAACAAAGTGCAGCCATTAACTGTGACCAACCGTAAACGTTTAATACCTAATGAATCATCGTCACCGTCTGTAACACAATGGGTTGGTCAGCGGCCACAGAAGATCTCTAGAACCAGAAGGGTCAATGTAGTTTCTCCTGTCTCGAATTTGGATGAAGCTCAATTTTTACATGAAGGATCTGCCACTCCTGATGTTGGAGCCAGAATGGCAGTGGTGGATTCTGGTGGGCTTTTGATAACCAGGGGCTTACCAAATAACATTCATCAGTCAAAACAAAAGTTCGATAATGTCCTCTCTCCTTCTGTATTATCAGAGAGTGATGATTCAGCTGCCGTGGAGATCAAGTTTAAGGAAAAAGGAATTGATAATTTTGAGCTAGAGGATGGTCCACAAACATCCCTTAAGGCTACTTCTGTTTTTCCAACAAAGAAGAACAAGACTCCTCCAAAAGAAGAAATTGGAGATGGAGTTCGGAGGCAAGGCAGGAGTGGAAGAGGTTCAGTACAGTCAAAAGCTTGTTTATCTGTACCAAGACAAAAAATAGAAAATTTAGATACTACCAAGCCACTCAAAAGTGGAAAGCTTGGTTCTGAAAGGAGTGAAACAAGGTTCTAGTCTTGCTTTATTTTTTCTGAATTGTAATTCTTCCTCCTTACTTTCTACCTTTGAATTGTATTAAGATTACTGAATGAACTATTACTTGGTGCAGCAGGATAGGGCGTCCTCCTTTAAAGAAGACTGACAGGAAGGCTTGTGCTCGTCCACAAACAATGAACAGTGGTTCCTCTGATATGACAGGTTTGATATTTTTTATTCATTTAGTGACACCATAATTGATGTGCACCTTACTTTTCTACATTATAGTCGCATCTTATATAGTTAACTTTTGTAGGAGAATCAGATGATGATCGAGAAGAACTACTAGCAGCTGCTAATGCTGCTCGTAATGCAAGTTGTGGGTTCCATCTTAAACATATTTGCTTCCACAGAATATATCCACTTGCTCTTTGGTACATGTGTTTTATTGTCATTCTTACTTGCAGATCATGCCTGTTCTAGCACTTTCTGGAAGAAAGTGGAACCCACTTTTGCTTTTGTGTCATTGGAGGATTTATCTTATGTCAAACAGCAGGCTAGTGTTTATGTTGTTATATTCCCATTTTTTTACAATCTCTGTTAATCTTATGATGATAAATTTTACTCATTTAACCCGACCTTGTGTCAGATACATTTTGCTGAGGAGCTAGATGCAAGTTTATCTAACAGGTTTGAAGCTGGCCATGATGTAATGGTACTAGACACTTTGATTTTCTGTATTTAACTTCTTTTCGTGTTTAACTTCTAGGGTTTCCACTTTCTTGTTAGTATTCCGTCTTTGAACCTTAAAATCTGTAGGGATCCCTGAACATGAAATAAATTTATCTTTTTATTGTCATTGCATTCTAGGAAGTATCAACTATTTTGCAGTTCTAGTTATTTCAAATTGACAACAAGTATTTATCTTTTTTTTTCAGGCCAAGGTTGTTTGTGATGTGGCATCTTCAGCTCATTCTTCTTTTGCTAGAGAGCAAACAAATGTAGTTGGACCAACCAACAAAACTTTTGGGACCCTTTATTCTGTTGATGGGACAGAGAATGTAAAAACATCAGTTGGAAGATTAGATACCAACAGATGGTATGACAAAATGGTTCCATTGTCACAAAGGCTGCTCTCAGCCTTTATTGCAGAAGATGAGACTGAAAAGCTGGACACTGAAACTCAAGGAGAGTTGTTCTTACATAGTGATAATTATATTAACGATCATGCCAAAGATTTAATGAACATGGATTGTCACTTGGAGCTTGAGTACAAGAATCAGAAAAATAGTTTGGGAGATATTATTCCTTGTGATGAATTTATGGCTTCCAACGACTATAGGCACTTGAATATTCAGAATTATACGTATGGTTATGAACCATTGGTGGAAAACAGTGCTGTTCTAAGTACAGATAATGGATCTTTATCTGGTTACAAGAAAAACAGTCTTAATCAGTTGCACGTGATGGACAATACCTCTCCTTATGAATGTCAGTTCGAAGACATGTCTCTTGATGATAGAATTTTGATGGAGCTGCACAGTATAGGACTATTTCCAGAAACAGTGGTATGCATACTTTAGTTTGTCCATATTGTTTATGTTATTTGTATCTTGATGGCATACATTTTTTGTGCAACTATAACTTAAAATCAACATTAATTGCCTTTTTGCCAGTAGTATATTAGTATATGTTGAAACTATTGAGACAAATATCAGAAAAGAAACAACTTCCAATATGAGAAAGCACCAAACACAAGCGTCATTGTCGTAGTTGGATAGGCTCCCTTTTCCAGGAATATCTCTTGCTGTATTTTCTTTTTGTTTGAATTTATTGTGTACCTTATTCTAATTTGTCTTTTAAGCAAAATACTTCTTGTTGTTGAAAATACTTTATCACATACCCTGACAGTTGCAACTCTTAGAAAAATGAGCCTGCTAGTCACTGCTAAACCTAGTATTGTAGCATCCAGCAGTGTTGATTCCGGATGCCATTCATCTTTACTTATGTATGCTTAAATCTGATGCTTTCAATTGCTTAAAGATCTACTCTATAGTTTTACCACACTCAAATCTGTGACCCAAGCTATATTTAAGTTCAGGTATATCTATAATTAAGTGCTCAAGTAATTTGGAGTTAATCCCTTTCTTGATATACTCTTGTAATACAAAGGAGGGTAATCAAGAGCCATAATGCCTGATAGTGATAGGAGCAAGCATTATTGGCTCATATACATATTTAATCAAAAAGTTTGGCGCAGCATAATTTAGATTGCTTATCAAAAACTGTCCTGCAACATCAGCCCAACTCAGATTGAGCAAATTAATCAGGCAACCCAGAAGGTCTGCTGAAAAAAAAAAACCTCTTGCTGCACTTCAAGCCATGTCAGTGAAAAATCAGCTGGGCCACTGCCCTGCCAATACACATTGTTAATCACAACTTGCTCAAGATAAACAAGCTGATTCTTATTATGCACAAACATAGAGATTCTTGAAGAAACAGCTTCTTTTCCCTTAAAATTGAGAAGATTTCCTGAATCAATCTTTTATTCTTTGTCTTGTGCAACACCATCAAGTGTTTGCTTTAGCCTCAGCTTATAAAGAAGAATTAGCCAAACTAACCTTTGCCCCACAAATCGAACAATACCAGACTTGGAGGACCTTGGTTTCCTGATAAAAACGCCCAGCCCCCATATTCCCCATCTGGGTGATAGGATCCACCAAAATTGACCTTGACCCATCCAGGCTTGGAGGACCCCACTTGACTCCTTTGAAACTCGGATTCCGTGAGTCTAGCAAGGTGGCCAAAATGTTATTTGACATGCAACCAAACATGATCCTCGAGTTTCATGGGATCTGGAATAGCTCGAAGAGACTATGAAGTTGCGTTCATGCGTTTTACTTCATTTGGAAGCTTTCTGCTACCAAAACCATAGAGTTCTAATAAACATAATTGTTGTCAATAACAGTGGACTAAGTCTCTCTCTTTTCTCTCTTTGTACATTTTAGTATTTTTCCCATCTCACCTTTGATGAAAAAGGTGAAATAATAACCCTGATAAATTTGTGCCCTCAGCCTTTCAATGCATTTACAATTTTGTATTTGAAATAATAGCAGTTGGAAAGCATCTTTTTTCTTTAAGCTTAAATATCTGATGTTTCCTGTTTTAAATTTCCTTACAGCCTGATCTTGCTGAGGGTGAAGATGGAGAAGTTGGCAAAGTCATTTCAGAACTAAAGATGAGGCTCTACCAGCAGGTTACATGTTTGGAATAGTTCTGTTCTGATATTGGTATAATAAATGTTGATATAGGCTATTGTTAAACTTTTAGCCTTGCAAGATTATATAAAGTTGTGTTAAATTTGCCACCACCCCTCATAAGTAGTCTCAGTTCACCGAGGAAAATTCTATTTGATACATTGTCATTGCATGTAGTGCGGTGCAAAATTATATTCTTGTCTCAAAAGCTTGAAACTGTTAGTTGCTTTTATCAGAATCTAATGTTGGATGAACTTCTCATTTTTTTTAGCGGTTATTACCTTAACCTCTTTGTGATCATACTAATGCTAAGCTGCTTTAACAGGTGAAGAAAAAGAAGCCTCAATTAGATAAATTGGAAAAAGCAATTCGAGATGCGAATGAAATTGAAGAGAGGTATGATTTTCTGAGCTCTCTTTGGATTTCATCAGTTACAAGTGCTCCATCATCTACCATGACTAAAGCCTTTTCAATTATTCAAGTGACAGGAAACTTGAGCAGCTTGCTGTGAATAAACTTGTTGAGATGGCATGCAAAAGGCTAATGGTAATTACTGCTTTTTGCTAGGGATTTCTCTGCTTGAATAATTGATGCAAGTTTTCCTTCATCTTTTTCCATCTGCCTGATATAAGCCCAAGTTGACGGAAACTGTTTAAGGCTTAGCAATTGCTTCATAGCCAATTCTCAATTTGCATCTTCGTTTGTTATTTTAAAGAAATGTCCCAGTTGCTTCTTAAATATGGTATTACCATCGATGCTATATTAGTTTCACCTTGGAGAGTAGCTGATAGCTGCAGTTAGTTTTCTACACTTTCCAGTATGGTACCAAACTCTGCTGCTCATCTTTCTTGTAATTTTGTGCTAACTTTGGATTCATGAATCTGCACGCGGTGTCCCTCAGTGTCAAGTCATACTGTTGGGTTCTCTGTTCTCAAAATGGTTTCACTGTTGGTGCTGAATACAAAGTTATTGGAACCTTTTGCTTGCTTGTTAGATTATTACCTCTGGATGCATGGTAAAGTTCTTTTTAATTTTTTGTTCTCTGCTTATGTTTGTGATATAAAGTCAAATTTATCACTGTCAACTTGTAATAATATTGATTGATTTGTGCCTTTGTAGCATTTTACTTGTAACAGTGTCCTGGTAAATGACCATATGTAGTTTTTAGCTTAAGGTTGATCTATGGTTTATAGTTGGAGAGTCTCTTTTGTTGTGCCCTGGCAGTGTCATAATCACCAATTTTAGTGGTCATGCTAATCATTGTAACAATAAAAATCTTGTCACATGATCGAAGTCATTGTTTATATGTTGTTTGAATAAGAAAATTATTGGGATACTATAACTAAACCATCTATGTTCTTAACCCTCAATCTCACTGGCTGTAGAGTGCATTTATAGAATGAAGTCACTGTACACTTATAATATCATTAGCTATCTCTGAACATTTTATGAACTTATTTATGATTGATATACTAACCATTAGCTCCATAGTCGTTGAGCTGCTTATGAATATCACACTTGCATGGGCATTTCTTTATGTTATCTGGTGTTCAGTTGAATGTCTTAAAGACCTGTTGCCTTTCTACAGGGTGGTCGAGGTAGTTCAAGTCATAAGAGTGGCACCACTAAGGTTTCAAAACAATTGGCATTGGCCTTTGGTAAGCGAACAATAGCCAGATGTAAGAGATTTGAAGAAACAGGTCGAAGCTGCTTCAGTGAGCTAGCTATTCGGGATGCAGTCTTGTCAGTTCCCTTACACATTAAGCACTCAGATAGGTCTCTTAATCATGTGGAATCACGGAGCAGTCAACTTAGCAATCGAGCATCAGGTATATAATTTGATTGCATCTCCTTATAGAAGCATCAATTTTACATCCATTGGCAGTATGTTCTTATAAATGACATTTTTTTATATAATTCTTTGTCCCATTTCATATTTGATTAATGTCAGTATAACAAGACAAGACAATTTATTTGTTAGTTTTTTGTTAGTAGTGTCAGCAGGCCGGCTAGCTTGCTAGCTCAATAGCTCCACCCTGCTTTTGACATGTAGTCTGGCCCGGGGCTGAAATTGTTGGTCTATCTGAAAATGGGAATTGGATATTGCATGTGGTCTGACCGGCTGGGGTGGTATATATAGTTGCCATGTTAATGGGTTTCATAGTATAGAAACAGATATCTGCGTAACACCTCTTTCATGTGGTACTCGTATTGCTATCATTAGTTCATGATTGAAAAAAGTACATCCTAGCACATTCTTTTGCCCTTTAGAAAATATATTTCATCTATCCGCATATATTTAGATCTTTGGCTCTTAATATTACTGGTTTGAGTAGTTCTTCGGCCTCAAGAAAAGAGGTGCATGCAGCTGTGGTCTGACAGAGCCCAACCTGGACCTGTGCCATGGATGCACTAGTTATCGCTAAAGAATTTTCATCATATACTACCATGAGGTTCTTGTTCCTGTATCTGTTTAACTGTAAAGCAGCTTCTGCTACTTGGCTTTCAGGTGTAACATCGATTACTTCGGTGAGACATGGGCTTGGTAACAAGATTGATCAAAGTCCATTGGATCCATATCAAAGTTCTCCTCAAATGGGCGAGCAATCAGTTACGAGAAGGAAGAAGGAGGTGCTGCTGGATGATGTTACAGGTTCTGCTAGAGCCATATCAAGTCCAACGCACTCCCTTTCAAATAGTGCAAAATGGAAAAGGACTGAAAGAGACAGGGATCAGAACAAAGATGCATTAGGAAGAAGTTCTACAGCTAAAGTGGGTCGTCCATCATCAAGTGGTGGCAGGGGTGAACGTAAGACAAAGACAAAACCTAAGCAAAAGATAGCTCAGTTATCAACTTCCGGAAATGGTCTTGGCAGAGTTACGGAGGCAGCCAATCTTATGTCACCAGCGTTGACTGCACCTTTTGACACAGTGAATAGTTCTATCACCAAAATTGATCAAGAAGTTGAATTGCATAGTTTGGATAATATGGTCCATGATTCGTCTAAAGAAAATGAGGATGCCATCTTTACAAACCTACCTCTGCATGGGATAGGATCCATCGATGAACTAGATGTTGCCGAAGGGCTGGGCGGACAAGGTCAGGATATTGCTACCTGGTTGAACGTCGATGAAGATTCACTACAAGATCATGATCTGGTGGGCCTGGAAATTCCAATGGATGACCTTTCAGAATTGACATTGAACTTTTAAGAGAGCCCATATTACCTTCTCTGGATGTCAAACAATCTAGGTCAGGTAAGAGTTGTCCTGTTCTTATAACTAACAAATCAAATTATGTACCTCTTGGCAGTTAGAATCTATAATTAGGCCAGTCTATTCTTTGTGTATACCTTTTTTTAGGTTCTTGGCAGATCCCAATTGTTTTCTGTCACCTGAGGATTGTTCATAGTCTCAAATTACAAAATCAATCGAGCATTTATCTAGAATGTATATTATTTCAAAGTGGCATTGTTTTGTCTCTTTTTTTTTTTTTTTTCTTTTCCTCTCATTTGTTGGTCACTATACTGTTAGTCTATGCAAAAAGTGTGACTATCTTGAAACTAAGTTCATTCATTTTCCAGGTTCTTCAGCCTCTTTCTTACCAGTAAATAGACTTTGAAAGCTACTATCAAGCATTGTATATATGGCAAGAGAAGGTGATGATGTCTATGTATTGCGTTTTGTACGAGAGTTTTGGTGCTTCAACGTTTATATTGTAGTGAGAGAGAATGACAAAGTTTATGTTGCGTTATGTATGAACTTGCAAACTTATATAACTAATGTAGTTATGACACAACACATCTTCCTCTAAAAAGTACTTGCTTTGAGAAGCACGTTAATGCAGCCACTGGACTTGTGTGTCTCTTAAGTAAGACTCCAGCCATGCAAAATTGGGTGTGTACATTAATGCACCCAACCTAATGCAGCTGATGCGACGGTCCATATGAACCTTTTTTTTTTTTTTGTTAACTCTGATGTGATGATTCCACGAAAATATCAATCAGATCAAATGCTTCCACACCGTTGGTCGACAACACTGCCCCTAATGCCGCCGCAGCCTCACATCCCGCCTTCCCTTCCTCAGGCGAATCCAGCCCACACACCTCAATCAAGGGTTTCCTCCCCCTACTTACGACGTGTTCTCCCCGACCTCACCCACATCATCTCCCCTCACCACACCACTAGTTGTTCGATCACCCCCTCCGATCTTTTTAGCGTCCTCCAACCCCTCTCGCATTCGTAAGGAGGAGGAAGGAGGAGGAGGAACGAAGAACACACCTTCGCTTCCATGGTTCCGGTGCATCCACCGAAACCAGATCGGACGCAAGACCCAGAACCCCGCTGCGAGCTGGTGGCATCATCCGATGGCCCTGAGACGAAGAAGAACTCGGGGCCAAACGCCGGGTCCTCCTCGACAAACGAGCATGTCACGACGGAGATCACCAAGGAGTGCACCAACCCGGGGGTGGTCGAAGAGAGCGGGCGAGAGAGGCTGAGGCGGCACAGGACCGAGATGGCCGGCCGGGTCTGGATACCGGAGATATGGGGCCAGGAAAGCCTGCTCAAGGATTGGATTGATAGCTCGGTCTTCGACCGGCCGCTCGTCCCCAAGGGCTCCGTGTCAGCCAGGCGAGCCTTGGTCGAGGAGTGCCGTCGGACGAGCTCAGGCTCGCGGAGGATAAAGAATCCATGCTAGGTATTTGATTGTTTTGTTCCGTCATCGTCTTCTTCCCCTTTGTTCCGAGACCAAATGCCTCTCCCTCGAACGAAGAACCAAGAGCATGAGGGTGATTACTTATTTAGTCTCTTTTGTTTAATGGCATCATCGGAAAGAGTCTTGTCTTCATTGCATACGTATGCGTTTGTTGCCTGAGAAGTAGCAGAGATCTCGACGTGGTGTTTCGCTGCCAAGTGTGCGTGGAGACATTTGCTTGTGTTGTTATGATATCTTCTTCTTCGCCGAGACAAACTAAGAAAAGGGACCGACGTGAAAACAATTATACGCTACGGAGGTTGATATGAGACTTTAGAAAAGCGTGGTACTAATATGAAAGATTAGTCATTTGGGGGCTTATGTAAGAACTCGTAAAAATTATAGTACTAACATGACAAAAGAGTCATCAAGAAGGAAGGGTTAAAAGGGCAGCAAGTCTTGCGCGATTCGTGGAGAAGTCTTGCACGATCCTATTTGGGTTCTTTCGATTAGCCATGGATGCGACGGCCGGGAGGAGAGGCCGTGGAGGCGGCGTTTGGGAGGGGCTTTACCGTGTCCTCATGCGCCGCAACTCCGTCTATGTCACCTTCGTCGTTGCCGGCGCCTTCGTCGGAGAACGGGTTTGTTCCCCCTCCTCGACCTGCCGTATAATCTGTGACTTGTGCTAGGGCTTCGATCTTTTTGAGTTTTTCCTATTTAATTTCTGCTCTCTCGAGGATGGTTAGGGTTTACCCTTCTGGTTCTGATCTCGAGGCTCGATCGATCTTGGTTTCGACGCTATTCTGCGTTGTCACGCTTGCCGTTGGTCGTTCCCAATTGCTATATTCTCTATTACGGTAGTTCGCCAGAGCAATCAGCGCCATGGATGTCTCTTTTTCTGTTTGATTCAATTTATGCAGTTGTGGTTGATCATGAAAGCCAATGGGATCACCGACAGCGTGAACTGACACCATCGTGCTTATTTGATTCATTTTCTTGGGCAGAAAGATTAAAAAGGATTTTGTTGGGAATTCAAAGAGATTTTTTTTTCTTCTTCTTTGAATTCAAAGACATTGTGATTAGCCAGAGTTGATATGGCTTTGCTTGAGCTTTGTTGTTTATGGTGATCGCTAGTTTGTTGTCCTTTTTACCGTAGGAGACACCTTGAATACTTTAGCTGTACTCACAAGCTGATTCTTGTATGCAGATCGTCGACTATGGTGTTCACAAGCTTTGGGATTATAATAATGCAGGGGTAATGTCTCAGAACTTTGCACCTTGAGTGATTACTTTTCTTCTTGTTGTTTATCCATTTTTGTGTTCTACCAATATATTCAAATAGTTGGCATTGCAAGGAACGGTGGTTGTGTTAATTATTGTGACTACCTATTTCAATACATGAAACTTCTTTTCTGTGTACAATGATCAGACATGATCTCTGGCACATATGTAAGCTGATGTGTTTGGAGGGACTAATGATTGAGATGGGTAATACGGTGTCGTAGGGAACATGTATATCCTGGTGACTGAACATTGAGATAACTCACATCACGGTGATATTTCTGGAAGGAGTGCAATATTCAGTTTATGAACTATTCAGTCAGGATAATCTTAATATAAAGTGGAAATGAGACGGAGAGGTGCCTGAGAAAAATAACACATTTTGAGAATAATGTGATAGACTAGAGTAAGAAACCTGATACTGTGCTTATTGGATGGAAAGAACATGAACTAGAAGTGAAAAATAATTGTATATATTTCAATCAAGGAATTCCATTTTGGATTTCTAGATTTCAGTTTGTATTGAAAAACTTCAGTACCTTAAAATATCTGCTAGGAATTTGTGAAACTACTGAAGAGGCTTAAGGAAAGTAACACCACTGGATGTAGAAGTCACTAAATCTGGAGATGTTCAAAAATCAAATTTAGAGGAAACAGAAGAATCTAATTCTATGTGCTATTGCATGGTGCAATAACGGAAGAAGAGTTAAATTTAGAAAGGCATATTTAGTTTAATACCTGTCAAGAGGATCGTGGCTTATTGTTGTTGATCCTGTTTCATTTATGGTGGTTAGAGATGACGAAGTATATTCTGATTCTTGACTTTGAGAAACATCCAAAAGTTTATTTCAAAGGTTTAGGACAGACATGACAGAATGATCATTTGTTTTCCTTCATGTAATGAAGCATTTTTGTGTTGGTTCTTATTGAGCTAATCAGCTGCCAAGCAGTGAAATTATACAGCGTATCATGTTAAAGCTGTTTGCTTATCTGATACTTTTTTTAGACTGCCTTAAAAAAATCATGCTTTTCTATGATGCTTTAAAAAAAAGAAAAAGAAAAATTGGACCTGAAAATGCAGATCAATATGATTCATTTTGTCTTATTAGGAGCTTTTCGTATAGGTTGATCTGTAATAAAGGTTTTAAGGCTTTTCCTCTTTTGTATTGTCAGCATGAGCATAATTGCATGTAGTAATATAGTTACCCACCAACTAATTGATTGTGATTTCAGGCAAGTACCCGTTTTTGGCCCAGCACACGCCAACCCTTTTAGAGGGTTGACATTAAGTTGATAGGTAGTCATGTGATTTTGTAAAATTCTTTGACATCAAGTAGTTGAAAATTTCTACTTTCTGCTCTTTAACTTCTGTAGCTTTGTTCTTCCAATTAGGTTTGTTCCTCTTAGTATATATACTTGTAGTAATCTTACAGAAGTTATGATTTGTTATAAATTGGTCATTGAAAAGGTAACTGTAACAGCCGCAACCATCCTGGAAATGATAACCTAGCTTTCTGTTTCTATTGAGTTTTGTGATTGTTTCTTCAATAGGACTGTTAGTTTCTTATGAAGAGAAGAAATATGGTAATCGTTGATTGCAATTTTCTTGTATAACATTTAGCTCATAGCTGAGGTGGAACTTCCAAAAAGAAAATGTTGGATTGCTCTCAGGTCGATTAATAGAAATCTTTTGTTCTTTTTACCTATTAGTCAGGCACCTCTGTTCTCGAGTGTCCTCTACAACCTGGTAGAGTGAAAAATGTTAAGTCTGGTAGTGGATCATGGAACACTTTTTTTTTTTTTTTTTTGACCTGGAAATCAAAGTCAGGTTGATAACATTATTAGTTGTTGCGTTAATTCTAGAAACAATAATGCTGATTGTGCCTTTTCTTCCACTGCAGAAAAAATATGAGGATATTCCAGTACTGGGTCAAAGGCAATCAGAATGATGTGTTGAGCCACAATTCCATTTTGTTATCATCATCTTTTGGAGCTTATGTCATGTTCTACAGCTTCTAAAAACTTCTTATGAATAAAGTGTCTTATTAAGTTCAGGGATACTGTTGTGTCTCCTTTTGCTCCAATGGATAACCCAAATATGATTTTTAGGTTTTCTGGCGTTGCATGAGAAGCTGAACTGAACCAACCCTAAAACTTTTCCAGGGTGGTGGGTTCCATCCAATTTTTAAATAGCATTGTACAAATCTATCTGTTTGGTTTGAGTTGTCTGTGTATTCTGGTTGATGTTTCTTGTGATTTTGTAGTTGCAGCTCCTATATAGCAAGTGTTATTTTGACACATCTAAATGGTTAGTGTATTATTCTTAATTTTAAAAAAAGTATATACAAGCTAACACGCTTCTTGTGATTCTTAATATTTGGTCAAAACATTGTTTCATTATTTTTTTGGAAAAGATATAACAAGAAATAAAATTTAAAATATTATGAAAGAGAATGATATTGATGGAACATTTTGCGTTTTTTTATTGGATGCAGTTGTTCTTCCATTCTTATAATAAAAAGAAACCCAAATACTCTTAAAAAATCTTAAATGTTTTTTTTATAAATAAACATGTTAAATCGGTTGCTGTTTTTTTTTTTCTTTCTGTTCCATCGGTCGATCTAGTCAAAACAATAAAAGTTTAAATTGATACAAAATAAAAAAAAAAACGATTACAAGATCAAAATTACTTACATAAATAACGATTCAGTTCTGATCTTATAATTTCATGGGTAAAATGAAAAAAAAAGAAGAAATATATAATAATTTTAATAGTCGGTGTTAAACTGCAGACTCGTAACATATGGCCTCCTTCACCGCCCAAAAAGGGGTATGGCCACCAATCCATTTTAATCGTCGGATTTGAGAACGCAGCTCGAGCCCTCAAACCTGCCATTTCATCGGCGTCCACTGCGGCGATGCCTGGCACTCTTTTCCTCCCCTTCCAACGATCACCTCGGCCGCTCCAAATCAGCCAAAGTTCCGATTCCTTCAACGGATGTAGCCGTTCTCAACTCCCATCGCTCGGTAATCTCTCGCGTCGTCTCGTCTCCGTTTGATCCTCTAGTTTCTTGATGTGCAAATTGGATGGTCTTTTCCCTGTCATCGAATTGTTCTCCCTGATCGATTGCTGTAAATCATGCTATTTATCCTTTGCCTTCATGTGCTCTTTGTTCGGATATAAAGAGACTAGAACATTTGTACTTGTTCTTCTTCTTGATATGGGCGTCTATGAGTATGGTGTTTCATCTACCAAATGCGTCCTCAAAGTGGTTGGCCATCTGAGTTGTGTGCCTGTCAACGCTGATGTCAACAGTTACTTTTTTCGTTTGAATGAATCGAGTAGGTTTGGCTTGGTTCTAATGCGGGAAGGATGCTTAATTGTAATTACCACCCATTGCTTTTGGATCCATTCAATCGAGAATACTACTGATTTACCATAAATCATGAAATTTTGCGGTCTCATTTTCTTTTACATCAAATTTTGCACTCAAGTTTTTGATAGAAAACTTTAACTCATGGTTCTTTTTACTGCTTTTGAGAAATGACCCCAAAGAAAAATCACGATTTCCAAATACTTGGAAACTCAGGTGCAGCAATATCATTGATTTTGGTACTTGTCACATTTCATGATTTGAGAAAACTCTTGCTACATTTTATGATCTTAGTGTTCAAGAACTTTCTTCGTCAGTGCCGTCGGCGGTAAAATTCTAATTGGTTTTGCATAGTTTTTGCACCTACAATAGCATTTTGATTGCAAGAAATAGAAGAACTGAAAAGGGCACACAAGGCAATGTATACACTAAGTAGCATTTATCTGATTCCCTCAAAAGAAAGAAAGTAGCATTTTGTTGGAATTCTAACAAGAAAGTAGGTCACACATACTAAAATTCGTTATTATCTTTCTCCCGGTAGTGTCACGCAATCCTTGGTATTAGTGTTCAAAATCTTGTATCCTCTGCCTTTGCTGATAGACATAAAAAGTAATTTTAGCTGCTCATACTTTGCTATAGTGTTTATGTTCATAAGATCTAACTTATCTTGGTTGTCTGCTGAACACTACCTTCCTTGACTTAACAATAAAAATGCACAGGTAAAGTTAAATGATGGGAAAAAAATCTAGGTAGTCAACCCTAATTGTTGGTATATTTAAGACCGAAACTGATTTCTTATACATGTTGCTGCTGCAATTGCAATCTTCCTAAGTGCATGGTTCCAGATGAAGTCCAAAAAGTTGTGATACCCAGAACTTGTGTCTGCTGTATAATTTTTACATGGACATTCTTATGAAGATGTTTTTTTATGTTAATTGGGAGTGATATTATTGCCTAAAGAGAATGTCATCTCATAATTTTAGTACTTTCTTCGTCTCCTTTTCCCTACCTTTGTCAGTCCCTTTTTTTTTGTGACTTCTAGCCATCAGTTTTAAGTTTAACATCTCACTGAAACTATTTTTGACACCCGAGTGAATTGAAGATCGACTACTTCCGAAATACTAGTAACCAATATAAGCTTGGCCTACAAATCTTTACTGACTATCGTTATTTTTCAATAAAATGAGATACATAAGCCAATAGCTGAGTAAGAGTGTAGCACACTTTTGGAAAAGCAATCGAAATTAGTGAGTTAGATTGAGGGAAGATGTTAGTGAATTTTAAAGAATGATGTCACTGGAATGCTTCTAATGATTGACAGTTTTGGATGTGTGTGATGCCACGGTGACTATGCATCCACAGTGCTTTTTCCAGGTAATTCCAATTTCCCTTGTAGCTTATAAAAATTATTATATGAAGCAATGATGTTTAAATATCAATCGCTTGTGGTCTGCTTCAGCTGTAGTATTTTGCTAGCTTTACTTTGATCAGTTGTCCTGTGATGATTATGCTTTCATTTTCAGGCTTGGATGCCCTACGCAAGGCCGATAGCAACAGTGCTAAGTACAAATCTATTGCAGATTTACACATCTGGAAGCAACAATACAAAGAACATTAGCTCCTCTGTGGTGATCATGAGGTCTTCATCTTTGTGTTGCTTGAAATGCATCTCAAAATCTTTCACACACAGGTCATCAAACTCCTTCAAGCATCTCCAGTGGATGTTTACAAGGTGAATCGCATTGGACCAGAGGGGAAAAGGGCTCAAGATCATCCCACCACATGATGGTTAGATCCTGGATTCTGCTGAAGCTGGAAGGCTTGGAGATCCCTTACACTTCACATTTTGGAGCTTGCTCTGCATGTGGCACGGCTTCATGGTCTCAGGTTCCATTGACCAGTCCAATGGGTTTCTTCCTCGACGGAACACGGACTGTCTCATATCCGACCTCCGACTGTCACTCACGCTCACAGGGAAATGGAGCTCCATTGATCACTCTGCACGTGCCAACAATGCTTTTAGCATATATGCAGCGGAAAGTGAATGGTTAGTTTTGCGAATCTAATCTAACCTTTTTCCATACAATTTCTCCTCTCTTCAGAATGCGCAAGATGTGAAATGTTGAATGCTACAATGTTGGTTGGTTCAGACGATGCAATAACGAGTTATGTCATGGTATATGCATCTTGGTTCCACAGGCATTTGGGATGACCACGCTGTCGTACTCTTGCAAGTTCATCCTTGAAGAATATTGATCACATCACCGAAAGAAGGCATCACAGAATCCAATAATTGGAGCCCTTTCTTTGCACAAGCAAGCGGATGCGGTTGGGAATAAAGCTGCCGCAGGTGGAAGATTATAATAAGCATGACAGGGGAAAAGAAGGGACCAGGTGAGCTCCAGTGGTTCTCTTGCATGCTTTTTTTGTTCCTGTTGTTTAACGTGACGATCTTAAAGAGGGAGACGAGATAAGGGTCGTGAACCCAGATAATAAACATCAGCTGTCAGTGCTGCGGTATACACAAGAAGACTCTTCATCCCATCTGCACTTCCCAGGTTTATAGGTCGTCTTGAGAGCCAGTTGGTGCAGCTTTATTCTCTCATTTCATTATTTGTTCCCTTCATTGATATGGTCTTTGCGGTATAAAATGCAGGACTGTTACGTGATGAGATGCAAAAGGTTGCAGCCACAAAGAAGAAGACATCATAAAGTCAGAGACGGGAAAGGGGATGGGGCGGGGGAATAAGACGAGAAGCGAAAGGCCACCGAGGGCCCGAAGTGGAAGGTCTTCATCGTGTTGACGTCGGTCTCTTTCTTATCTCTAAAGAACCCGTAAGCATAAATATCAGGTAAAGGCGTCAGCAGTTTCTTATTTACCACCCACATTAACCAATGTTGGCCAACACAGTGTGGTAGCAGTCATCGTGCTTATTAGTGTTTATACGTCGTCTTTTTGTGCGTTGACACAGGGCGGAGCACCCCGAGACGGGGCCCAAGAAGGCCCGAGAGACAACATCGTGGGCCCCGTAGCGAGACTGTGGAGCCGGAAGTCAGAAGAAAAATTTGGAGCGGCAGTTCCTGTCCCCGGTGGCGGCACACCCACTTCGTTAGCTCGAGGTTATTGGATCAACGATTGTGGGTCCGGAGGAATGACCGTGGTCTGCAGCGTCCGCGTTGCACTCGGCAGCGGTACGCGCGGTGTCTACGTGGAGCCGCGTCAACGCTGTGCCACCGACACGTTCCGGTGACGCGGCCTCTCACGCGGGTCTTAAATGACTAATTTATCCCCGAATGAATGGGAGAAGTCGCGAAACCGTGGGGACATATTTGTCACGCGATCGCCCAAGGAGGGATACGTGTCGCTCTCGGATTCCCAGACCACATAAGCCACATCTCCCTGTCCCCGCGAGATGCCTTTTAAGCGGTCGAGGGCATGGCGAGAGGGTGGTGGAGCGCAGCAGCGACTGGTAATAGCAGCGGCGGCGGCAGCAGCAGCAGCAGCAGCAGCGAGGAGGAGTTGTCAAAGCGATCGAGTTTTCGGATCCGTCCAACATATTCGAATCCCAAGGGAACAACAGCAAGTCGACGGCGAGGACGGTAATGGCGTCGCCGAGCTCCTGCTTCCTCCTCCTCCTCCTCCTCCTCCTCTTCCTCTTCTCAGGTTAGTATCTCTCTACTCTCCTTTCATGTTTTCAGATTCGTTACAGGGAGCATTTGGTGACATCCCTCTAGTCTTGGCTTAGATAAAAGAGGTGCAACAAAAAGGATGAGAAGATGAGTATTCGTGAAGAATTCTCTGATACAAAAAGGATCCTTTTTTTTGCACATAGTTTCTTGGTGTTGAAACGAAAGAGAGGCAAAAAAAAAAAAAAGGGGGGCGGGGGGACACATTTTTTTGTGTGCTAGATTTGGTGCTAAAAGGTGGAGGGCAGCAGAGATTAGTTTGGGTGGTGGAGTAGAGAAAACCACATGCATGGCTTCGTGTGTGGCGGGGAGGGTAGGCATGCGTGGACCAGGTTGGCAAAAGTCGCTTTATTTAGTACTTGCACCAAGAGATCCAAACAACGGGATTCAGTTGGATATGGGTGTTATATGCGTCCTACTACTTTTTAGCTCATCTACCCTGGGTGGTGGTTGAATCGTTCGGGTAGTCGTTGCATGCAGATGGAAGAATCGAGCACTAAAAATATTACCTGTCTTCTTTACAGGTCAAGTCATCCGAGGAGGTGTGAGCATGGCGGTGGGCATCAACTACGGGCAGATCGCGAACGACCTGCCGTCCCCCGGTCGAGTAGCGAGCCTCCTCCGCTCCCTCAACATCAGCCGAGTGAAACTGTACGACGCGGACCAGAACGTGCTCAGCGCCTTCCTCAACACCGACGTCGAGTTCGTGATCGGGATCGGCAACGAGAACGTGTCGGCGATGACGGACCCCGCCGCCGCCCTGGGATGGCTGGAGCAGCACGTCCTGCCCTACCTCCCCTACACCAAGATCACCTGCATCGCCGTCGGCAACGAGGTGTTCAAAGGCAACGACACCACCCTGATGGCCGACCTCCTCCCCGCCATGGAATCGGTTCACCAGGGACTGGTCTCGCTCGGCCTGGAGACGAAGGTGAACGTCACCAGCGCCCACTCGTTGGACATGTTGGGGAACTCCTACCCTCCCTCCGCCGGCTCCTTCCGCCAGGATCTCGCCCTCTTCATCCAGCCCATCCTCAACTTCCACTCCGCCACCAAGTCCCCCTTCCTCATCAACGCCTACCCTTACTTCGCCTACAAGGCGAACCCGAGTGCCGTCTCGCTGGATTACGTCCTCTTCGAGCCCAACTCCGGGGTCGTGGATCCCAACACCCATCTCAACTATGACAACATGCTCTACGCTCAGATCGACGCGGTTTACTCTGCCGTCAGGGCGTGGGGCCACCCCGACGTCGATGTCAGGATTTCTGAGACCGGGTGGCCGTCGAGAGGTGACGGTGATGAGGTGGGAGCGACACCCCAGAATGCTGCAAGATACAATGGTAATCTGCTGCAGCGGATAGGCATGAGCGAGGGCACTCCTCTCAAGCCGTCGGTGCCGGTGGATATATATGTGTTTGCCCTGTTTAATGAGGACCTGAAGCCTGGCCCGACCTCGGAGAGGAACTATGGGTTGTTTTATCCTGATGGCACTCCTGTTTATAACGTTGGTCTGCATGGCTATCTTCCACCCATGTCTTCTTCCACCTCGGGGGTGAGTGAGTGATCCCTGTCCTCTGATTCCGTGTAAGATCATGACCTTTTGATGTAACCATTCCTCTCCTGCAGATGATGATGATGCCTGGTTCGAGAGCCTTCGTGTTCGCGGCGGCAGCTTTGATCTTGGCCTGGAAGTAGCTGCTTCTGGAAGCGGCGGGCGGAAGTGGCTGGGGGCGGAGGTAACCGCCGAGGATATCTGCCACCCACGGGGCGCTCGATGGTGTCAGGTAATGTGGGCTGAGATCATCAAAACCACTTGTGTTCTTGATTTGGTTTCCACCTTCAGCTTCGATCTTACACTTGGAGCTGGCAATTGTCTGTACAGGGTTGGCAAATCCGGGATGGAAGAGAACACCACCAAAGATTCTTTGTTGGCAATAAAAAAAAGAGAGAACATATGTAAAATTAGCTGCCCATTTGATGTGTAAGAAAAGAAATATTTAGCGACAAGTTCTGTAAGAATACTAACCTGCGATCAAAACTGATTGATGATTGTTTACTTGCACTGTGCCTGCCTGCGGTCAAAAAGTAACCAAACTCTAATTAGTTTCTTATATAATAATGCACTAGTGAGCATAGTGATATCATCCACGTGGTTGGCCGGCGGTGAAGAAAACATCACGTTGAGTGTATATATATAAATATACATATGACGCCTAGCCGAAGTAATAGCCTGAATTTATAATAAATATTGAGCTCACAGTTTGACATAGCCATGCATATCTCATCTTAAATCTAAGTGAAAACAAATATAAGCTTTTGAATATAAATATTGCTTCAGCATATGGTTAACAAATATATACAAATGCATTTTGCAGTAAAAAGTGATGCAGAATCAATTGGAAGTTGCAACATACATTGTAAAGCTATCAACAAATTTCCAAATTAAAAGCCATCCCCACCGGAATGATTGAAACAGCGGGAAAGGCCTGTTGCAGGATAAGCTTCAATTTCATGTTGACAATTAATTTAACTGGCAATGCTTCGGGTAGTTGCGCTCTTTCTAGGTGGAGAAAGAACACCAACAAGAAGCACATGCTGCAATATACAGAATCATGCAGGAACTATCTCGTGCTTCGTCAGTCTCATTTTTCAAGTTCTCTAAATCTCTCGTCCCAATCTCTATTCTCATAATCTTGGTCCAAGAAATCCTTCTCGGTAGTATAGACTATCCTGTCCGAACTTATTACTGTTTGTCGTGCCATATCTCGAGCATTCAGCAACTGAACATTTAAGCAAGATATGTTACAAAGGTTGAAACATGAGCATATACATATATGACAAATGAAGCATAATTTAACATAAGCTTTAAAACAGCCACAAAAGGTTGCTCAATTATTACCAAAAGCTTCATCCTCTATTATTACTAAAGTAAGTGGTCAACAGGCTGTGCTTAAGATGGACACGAGAAGCAGAAACTAGCATCTCTTACTGTAGTAACTGTTGCCATAGAGAGCACTATTACTCGTGGGGCTCATTCTTATCAAATTTTAATATAACAAGGTTCCAGAAAATACCCAATCCTGAACCTCATGAGCCAATCTTGATACGGATCCACTAGTCAGTCAACTATGGGAAATCATGGCCCCTTTAGAAGAAACACACACACACACACAAAAAAAAAAAAGAGTATGGCCTCCTCCCTAGCAGCTGCGGACATGTTTTTCCACCTGACTGACCTTCGTTGCTCTGATTATCTTGTACTTCTATTACTTAAGATTCAACTATGAAAGGACACAAATATCTCATAGGGCTTGAGAAAGGAGAATAATCAGATTGGCCACTCAAGATTTCAGACTGCCATTTTTTACGCAATCATGTAAGATACTTACAAAGGTCACTGAATCCAGAAGGAAAGAAGCTGCATGTGAGGAAGCTATCTACAAATGAAATTTGAAAGAAGAATCTCTTATTTATTATTACCTTTCTTCTTAAAGATGGATCTGGCATATCAAGTATCTGAGCTCGCTGTTTCCTGGCTCGGTTCCTCTTCTCAATATCTTTGTTAGTCTTCAGCAGCACGAACCATCTAAATAAAGGTATTGCGAAAAAAGATGAAGCATATATCTGCAAAGAAATATCCTCCATCAGCAAGTGAAATAATGCAGAGATAAGATACTATTACAAATATGACATGACAAATGAAGTACAAGATAAATGAATGCTATCAAGCAAAGGCAGCAGTATTGAATGAAAATTTCAAGATGATTTAATACCAAACCAGAAACGATCAAATAACTATGACATTTGTAATTGTTTAACACTTACCAGTAGCTATGCATTGACTTCAACACATCGATCTAAATCTAATCTTTTTTTTACTTCACTGGATTTTAAATTTTTAATCACATTTGATTGTTTAACAGTAGACATCTTCTGTTTCATCTTTAACTCTCTCTCACCAGTAACAAGCCAAGTATTCATATTGGTTCACGTGCTCTCCATTTTAATTGCTTCATCTTTAACACTTAAGGATGTTCTTATGATTTAATTTGATTTTTCATAAGATATTATTTGTTACATAGTCTTAATGTTTGAGATATCATGAGTTCCTATATTGTTATTAATTTTCTTATAATTTGTTTTCTTATATAATATATATTTATCTTCTTTTATTAAACCGACAGTCAACCAGTTGACCCACTGATCTGACCAGTTATCAGATGTCACAGTCAATGGTCAATTTGCTTTTTTACAACTACTATATTTTCTTTCCAAGCTCATGAGATGAACTTAACTACACTAAACTCGCTAGTCTGAAACACCAGATACAATGAATTAGAACAAAGAACCAGTGATTCAAAACACCTACTGATTGCATAGTAAATGTAATTTGTGAAAGACCTGTAATAAACTTATAAATCCAATATCAAGTTAGATAATTATAACTGGGGAAAAAAATAGATAATTGTCACAAAAATAAACCACTGCTTCATGTCGTGCTTACAATATAAACACTAATTTTACACCAGAACCTGGAGCATATAGATCCAACGTCACAATCATATGACCATTGGTTTCAAATACTCGTCCATCCACTTTTTACAAGCCTGACAAAGCACAAGTAACGGACCATATCATTTGGTATACTGCTCATTTTATTTTATTATTTATTTTTCAGGAAAACCTGAGAAACCTGACAGTGCATCTTGGTCTACCACTTGGTATCTTTTTATCGTACCAGCTCGACAGGTTGTCAAAACTGGTGTTGGACCAGCATTTGGAACCCTGTTTATGACTAATAGATCCTCTACACATACAAGTTTATAGCATGAATGCAAAACTTAAAAGCAAATTAACGAGATAAAGTTTTATCAGTTCAGAAATCAAGGGGGACCTGTAGTAGAGGAAATAACTGGGAAACAAAAGACACCAGTCCACCAGGTGCAACAGACATTTCCCTTCAAATACAGAAAATAAGTGTCAATTAAGTAAATACATGTGATAATGAAAGGACATATCAATAAAAGGATAAGATTTGGTACTTTAGCATGCTACCAAGGACAATGATTCCAAAAAAATTAAGTGCTCCCAAACCTATAACCATTGCTTTCTCTGAGGCCCCTGCTTTACTGCAAAAACAAAGACTAACCTTATAAGAAAATACAATCTGGCTAAGTGAAAAGCCATGCTGAAGGACATAGATTATTGTTAAAACCACGTTGAAAAGGTCGAGGTATTTAAGCAAATAGCTAAAAGAAATTAAGAACTGAAAGCAAGATTCGTCAAGTAATTTTAAAAATTAATGCCATTTTAACCACGGGGAAAAAAGTTGTATAGCGATTATTTTGTAGCGGAAAATGCATAACAATACCAAGAACTAAAAATGCTATAATTTCCTAATTTCACTGGTATACCTGGCACATGCACCTATGTGAGCATTGAATCCATGTTCCCACGAAAACCGTTTGGCATGCATAATATCAATATTTAATGAATTAAAAGACATCATAGGATATAAAGAGACAATCAACTTGAAGACATGGAATACAACTTGATATTGATGCCATAACTTGAATGAAAACCTATTGCAATTTTACATAAGAATGCAGACCTGAATAGCCACTTCTTCTCCTCAAAATATTTCTCAACACCATTAACCCACTCAGTCCACCTTTTGCCAACATACTCCTTTCTACCAGCTCTTTGAGATGAAGCAGTTCGTTGCAATGATGGAAACCGGTAAAGTATGTTGCCCTGCTCAAGTAGTATACATATTAGTGAAGAAGAGACTCCAAGAACAAGTAACAACTTCATATTATTCTTCTCATTCAAACAACCAAAGCAAGATAAGATGATTCTCCTTACAATACATATATCTTGTATTACACTATTACAAATATTCCAAATTGCCTGTGATTATCAAAACCAAGATTCTTAAAAAACAGTAGTATTGTCCTTAGACTTCTTTTTTATTTAAAATTTATGAACTTCACACCTTTAAAAATCCTGCCTTAGTGCTTTGTCATGTGTGCTTTATTCTTTTGGGTAACTGCAGATTGAGAGATTCATGAGTGGTAGGGATAGCTTGCTCCCAATGTTCTCTCCACTCTCTCTTAATAAAGGGGGAGTTTTCTCCTATATCTGAAGTGCGTGAGAAAATCTTTCCTGATCACCCTCCCTCCTGCAAATGAGAAATCTTTTCCCTGTAGGAGAGATCTACCTCATCTCTTCTTCTCCTTCACTACACCAAGAGAACTAAAATCTCTTATCTCTCTTGTGGATTTTCCATCACAGTCTTTCTTTTCTACACAACAACAATGAAACCATAAGTCCCAACTATTTGGGATCAGCTACATGGATGTTTGCTGCCATTGAGGTCCGTAAAAAAAAACATGTATTTAATTAAATCCAGAGTACTTAAATCTTCATTTGTAGTTTCTCTTAAAATCTTTTTAGGTCTTCCTCTACCTCACCTCACAACTCATCTCTAAGTGGAAAAGTTTGGAAAGCCATAATTTTGAGCTTTTAATGCATGTTATCTTACCACGATAGATTGCTTGTCAGGCTCCAATCGCCTGCGGCTTGACTCTTTCATACGTCGTGAGATGATTGGTACTCAACGTTACTGATCACTCGAGCTTAAAAAAGGAGAAAATGAAGTGCATGGAATATAGACAGATGGCATTGCACTGAGAATATAAAAAAGGGATAAATATATCAAATGCAGCCTCTCATTTCACATACTTTTGGTGGTAAATCAAACTTATCCTCAGTTGTCGGCTAATTGCTACTTTGAGACATGAATCCTCCTCCTATAATTGTCGGTGAAAATGTGATTTTATAACTTTCGATCATGATGGAGCTATATGTTTTATATTAAGCCCATCCATCCGATTTTACATCCGATTCTCCAATGACTGGAGAACTGGCAGATTATTTCACAACATTAATCATTTCACCTCTTCTAGCTACATGAAATTTTAGGTCTTTCTTTTCTACGCATTAATCATTTTGTTCCAATCATGCAGATTGGCTACACTTCGAGGAGGAGAAAGGTGCCTGATCCTTGACCGGTCTACCAAAGAGGCAATGAGGACAAGCTTGTGGCATCGGAACTTGGTAGTAAAACAAAGCATCATGCGAGGGATTACTTACCTCTTACGATAGTGCATATATGCACTTTCCACAATGTTTACCAATACTCTTTCCAATTTATGGAATGTTGCTGTTGATTAATGTTCTCGTCAAATATTTAGATTAATGTTCTCACCAAATAATTTGTTTGTTCTCCCATGGGTCATTTGCTATTTTGATATGTTATATTAAATGGAAGCCCTCTAGAGTAGCTGAAGCTCAATTCAGATGGCTCACTTACCTCGCCCAACTAGCAAAGATGAACATGCTTACCACTTCAATAAACCTAATAATTATTTCTTAGGATGCATTTGATCTGAAAATTTGAGAAAAAATTAAATAACGTTTGAATGCAAATATTACTATTTTCTTTTATCAGCACCAAAGTTTCATGGAACCACCTCCCTGAGTTTCAAAAAAGAACATCTTCTGTACTAACAATATGTAGGCCAGGCACTGTGTAAGTATAATAAAAAAACTAATGACCTAAAGAGAACCATTTGCATAGTCTGATCATTATATTTACCTGTTTCATTAAATCAACTAAAAATTTCAGGGGCATCTTATAACTATATAACAATGAAAAAGAAATGTAAGTTCAAAGACCTGGTCGTCCACTTCTGGATACCCCTGAAACCGCAAGAGTACAGGTAGGACAAATGATTCATCATCCTGTCATTCACAAGTGATTAAGAAACAATTAATTGGCATGAAAGCATCCACACCAGAATGGTTCAGTCAATCACAAACACAACACAAAATCCTCAGAGATGATTGCTTATCATATAAATAAATAATAAGCAACTATACAATGAAAATAAAAAAAACAAATTGATATATATGTACATGTGAGTAACAGAAATATAGAGCATACAACCTGTTAGCGTATTCCAGGACTCCAGTCCAAATTGGTAATGATAAAATCATGACTATAATTGCAAAATATCATGGCTTTTTTATCAAAAGATCACCAAAGAACAACTATTATCATATTCATATACACAATAAGGTACAGCATGCCCAACCTTAGGTTTCTAACACCTTATTCTCCTTTGCAAAGAGAAAAAAGTATATAAAAAAGAATACCTGTGTTTCTTCAATAGGTGGCACATCAAGATATGGAGCGAGTTCCTCTGCTGCAACAACACCACCATTTGAGGATATATATTGTCCTATCTGGCCAATAACAGAGAGTATGTGAAATAGCCTCTTTGATTATTAGATCAGCAGAACACAGGGCATAAAACACAAATAGTTGTCATCATAAATTAGAAGCTTCCAGGTAAATTATTCTACTTTTCAAATAAAAAAGTGTCGGACGGAAGACATCACCTACTCATACATAAAGAAAAACCAGAACAGGGCAATTTTTTCAGACTATTCCAGATGGATGCTAAGCAAATATTTAAAAATATTTTATTTCCCAGACAACTTGCAGTATTTTTAAGGAACTGAGGATTATCCTGCTTGTTAGATTCATCATGTACTTGTTAATGTCAAAAATCTGTGCTAACTTGTTTAGATCAAACACTAGTCAAAAGAATAAACATGTATGTAGAGGGTAAGCACATGACACAGATGGAAACAGTTAGTGTAACAAAATTACCAGCTTCCACCTCTCTTCTTCAAGTCCTTGATTTGGATCCCCATCACCAAATACAAATGAGAAAACCTACAAAAAATAAATAAGATTATGTACAGTACCTGTAACAGACAAACAACTTGGAGATGCTCAGGGCATGAACAAATCAATCAACCCTTTCTTATTACAGATTCAACAAAGTTCATTCCACCATCTGTCTTCATCTGCCGCCTCCGGTAGTAATTTATATCCCAATACCTGCAGATAGTACCCTCATACATATTAGAGCCTACAGTAAGAACTAAATACATGCATCTGCATGTGTATCCAAGTAGAACGATCCTGTTTCTGATGAACATGTTTCTGAAATACATTCATTCATTTGAGAGAACAGTTAAATTTTCTATTGAATATCGGGAAATTACCAGAACAAATCAGTCGGATTAAAGAGAACAGTGAAGTCAGAGCCATATGATCTTCCTCCTCGCCTACCACGATTGTCTTCATTGTCACTGTAACCAATGAGGATGTCGAGGTTTCATCAAGGGAAACGATGGAGAGAAAAATCATGATAAAAGAATTAATCCAGACAAACCAAGCTATTAACCAGTTGGTAGCAACATGTATAAAGGTCTAAAAAGGATTTCTAAAAAGTGCTATATTGAATAATGATAGAGCACAAAACCTCCGACTAGAAGAAATAAGCACAATGATTGTTGTATATACAAGGACTATCGAGGCAATAAGTGCAGTGCCAAAGGAAACTCTGATTAAATATGCTGCTGCTGCCTGCAAGCAACATTGAACTGTTTAAATGTACTAGCTGAAAACAACTCTAGAGATTTGTTAATCAAGAAAGGGCCGAGAAAAATGTACATGTCCCTTGCAATACCTTCATTTTGTTAATAAAAGGTTCAGCTTTCATCCTAAAAGATTTTGCATTTAGATTTGAGCGATAATCCTTTGGGAAAGCATAAAGAACATCACCTTCGTCTGAAACCTACAAACAGTATCTCAAAATAATAAATTCGATGATAAGTTTAACAACTTAAACAAATTAGATGACAGAGCTATATACAATAGTCATACTTCTATATCAGGATGAAATCTCTTTATTGGTGTTTTAGCCTGAAGTAAGACGAGAAGAGAATAAAACTAGATAATCTTAGATCTTGTGCACTCTGCAACAAACCATCTGATTCTCATTGGTATATTTACAATAGTATCCCTAATAACAAAGTTAGTGGTCAATCAGCTAGTAGATCATTATATTGCTCCTCCATTTGAAAATAGGTGTCTAAGGTCATCAGGCTCTTCACATAATTCCCCTGTTTTTTTAACATAAAAAAATTACAGAAACCAAGAAATGAGTTTGACATGTAAAGACCTTAGATTTGGAAACACAGAAATGTGGATAATTCCATTTGTTCTCGGTTTCCTGTAATTATCTTTTTCATTATTTTATCCTTCTGCAATTTATATTAGCATCAGACATTACGTCCCCAGTACTGATCGACCTCCATCATAGTCTTGGTAGTCGGTTGTCCACTTATGCAATATACAGCAGTAATTCCTTCATCATCCTGCTCCCAGCTTCTGTAGCAGCTATTTGAACCCGTCAATTACAAAAGGTTCTAGATATAGTTTCCAGTGTCAAATGATAAGCCATCGTTCAACTATAGCAGTTCATCCATCATCATCATTACAATTGATAATTATTTTTATATATTCCACGGATTGAGTCCATACTAGGCCACAGAGTTTGACACTCAAAATCATGACCGCAACGTATTTTCTTTTTCGAACTAAATTCTAAAACAATAAATGAAAGAAAGAGAAAATTACTGGTACTTAGCTTAAGTACCAACCACCCGAAATTTTAGTAAGAGTTTGAGAAAAGAGGTATAATATTCAAAACCTTGATAGAAAAAGAGCTATGGGTAGAAAAAATGTTGAACTGAACTAAACCAAGACGAAACCGACACAATTTGTGACGAGGAAGGAAAGTGTCGTCACCTCCAAGAATCCACCAGTATCAGCTGCGAGTGCCTGCAGAGCCCTCTCGGCTTCGTTCAGCTTAAGCCCAGTCTTGCTCGCCACATCTCCAATCGTGACCCTCCGGCCGTAATAATCCACGGCATCCATGGCGCGGTCGCGCACATCGGAGGGCAGCTTGTCCGTCTCCACCCCGCTCCCCGGCCGGATTCCGGCCGGAACCTGCACGCTGGCGCGGATGGACGAAGACGGAGGAACCCTAAGGCTCGGGCATCTGAGGGCGATGCGGACACGCACCGAGGAGGGGAAGGAAGAGGAGAGAGCACTGCGGTAGGGGGAGCCGAGGAGGAGGAGGAAGGGTTTGGAGGGGAGGGGCTTGGAGCAGAGGCAGCGAGATCTCGATGTGAAGGATGAGGCGGAGGAAGAGGGGGAGATGGAGAAGGAAGCCATGGGTCGGCGATTAGGGCTCGGGTTTGGTCCTCAAATAAAAATCTCCCATTTCCTTTTTTTTTTTTTTTCTATCTCGTCTAAAAGGAAAAAGGTATACGCTCTCTTAGTTATCGTGTACGTCTATGGGGAAAATACATATAACAAAAAAAAAACATAAAAATATTTATACATTCCCAAAAACTATTTTTAAAATATTTATTTTTCTTCTCACAGCTCTTTTTGTTGTATTCATATAGGTCATCTTTTATTTTTTCAAAGATTAAATTAATTTTTTACTTTTGTCTCACCGACGCTTGATCAAGGAAGTGTAACAGCTTGAGAAGAACATATAAATAATACCTATCATGATAAGTCATGTGACGAAGGAGGACGAGTATGAAGCCAAAAATAAGGGCATAGAGACGATTGTGACGAGATAAGAGATAAAAGTAATCTTATTTTCTAGAAAATAAAATAGAAATAAAGTACTGCAGGAAAAAGAAGCTTAAAGCTTAAGGTTTTTTCAAGGAATTTTGCAAAAAGAAAATTAAGAAATTACTTAACCCAATTCATTACATATTAATGTTTATGTTTTCTCCACGACTTGGAAGTCTCCACGTGTGAGTTAGTAGATTCATGAGAACTAACCAGATTAACGAACGCGAGCCACAATAATTACTGAAAGAGGACTCCGTAGCACCAGGAAAAAAAAAAAAAAAAAAAGAGATTTTGATTCGGTCGATGTAGACATGATCGGAGGAAGAGGAGGAGGAGGAGGAGAAGAAGAAAGAGCACATGGCTACGCTGTGGAAACCCTGCGCCATCGTCACCTCCATCGCTAAATCTCCTAGCCGCCGGAGCCCGTCGTCCTCGCGGTCGTCGACCATCGTCATGGCCTCGGCGGAGAGAAGCGGTGCCGCGACGCGGAGGAGCCCGTCGGCATGGGAGACACGGTTCTCCCTCGTACTCGCCCTGGCTTCCCAGGCCTCGTCCGTCTCTCAGCGGTGTAAGGATGGAGAGAATTTGGGAACGGAGTTCCTGAGGGATTTTGTTGTGCGATTGAATAATTGTTTCCGGTGGCAGATTTGGTGGAATTGGCGTCGGAAACCGCAAAGTACGCTTTTCCGCGGAGGAGATTTGAAGCTCGGAATCTCGAGGAGGCTCTGATGTCAGGTAGCTCTTCTTGTTTAGTTTCTTCTTGATTTCGTGCCGTCCCCATATGAAGTTCTAACTTTTCTCCTTTCTTTCTTCTTGTTTGGGAAGTTCCGGATCTTGAAACAGTCAAATTCCGGGTCTTGAAGCGGACGAACGAGTACGAGATTAGAGAAGTCGAGGTAAGATATCCATAGAGGTCTCTTTTGTTTTGATGGTACTCCCTGAATGTTTCATTTGTTCTTCTTTTCTGTAGGAATTTTATCTGAATTTTCTGTTTAAGATGTCAAGATTGCTCTTCCTACTAGTTCCAGGGACATGGAAGCATAATTGTTGTTCTTTCGTCGACAAAGATGAAAGCTTTTCAGCACATCTTATAAAGATAGAAGTTTGAGTTTCAAAAGGGGGGTCTTAGGAGGTTGGGAGGACTAATAGCTGTTGATGTTAGTAGCCAGAAACTTTCAGGAGAAAATGTCACCTAACATTTGTAAAGATTGAATCTTTCATCCTAGTTAATGATACCGATTTTAAAAAAAAAGACATGAAATGAAGAAATTGATCAGGAAAAGCAAGATTGAGGGAAATCTTAAGACTTGCTGTTTGGGAGGAGTATCTCTTAAATTAGCAGCAGTGTGTTAAAGCAGTGAATTTTAAGAACCACTGATTTAGCCGAAAGAGGTCACCTTGACTTCGTCGGAATAAATTATCGATGAGCTTAACCGATTGGTTATACCAAACAGACGAAAGTATCAAAGATTTTTTTTGCTCTCCGTATTAAGAACAAGAAAAGAAGAGAAGGATGACGAATAAAAGCTGGAATAATGTATAGAATCTCGCTAAATTTTTCATGTTTCTGTTAGCATTATTACTTGTTCAGGGGAAATTGGGTAGATTATTGTGATTCCCTGTTGTGTTTCTTGATAGTTCATACTGATAAATGGATGTGAATGTGCCCGACAGTCTTATTTCATTGCCGAGACAAGAATGCCAGGGAAGACTGGGTTTGATTTCAGTGGCTCATCACAAGCATTCAATGTCCTAGCAGCATACCTATTTGGTAAGGTACATGAAGCTCTTCTCTGTTTCTTTCCTAGAAAGAAGCTACTGTGGATTACTTTGAAGTTGAACTTGAATCTAAATCCAACATCATTATTTTTGCAGAATATTACAAGTGAGCAAATGGAAATGACCACTCCTGTTTATACTCTCAAATCCCAGTCTGATGGAGTGAAGATGGATATGACAACCCCTGTGATCACAAACAAGGCAAGTTCTAGTGTCATTCAGTTTTCACTCTGCAGTATCTGCTTCTTTTTTGCATGTTTCATTAGACTTTACTGTATGAAAGGTTATTGATTAAATGTAATGTGTTTGTGGATCAGTCACCCAATCAGGATAAGTGGCAGATGTCATTTGTCATGCCATCCAGATACGGTTCTAACTTGCCAATGCCCAAAGATCCATCAGTAAGCATCAAAGAGGTGCCAAAGAAAACAGTAGCAGTTGCTGCCTTCTCAGGTGTGTGAAAATTAATGAGATCACAGAAACAATGAACAGGCATGCAGCATGTTATATGTTTGTTGTCAAGAACTCATTGTTTACTGAGTCATCTATTTCCACTAGAACAAAGCAAATCTATGGGTGCTGTACTTTGGTCTAGAAATCCTGTGGATTATTGGGATGTCCAAAGAAGAAACTTTGTTTAAGCAATCAAACCAGTTGGTATTCCAATGTGCATAACTTTAGCAGAGAATGGTTCCTTTCTCCTGCTGTTTGTGAGTTACAAGTTTGATAAACCATGTTGTTGCTCAGCATGTTATCTTTCCATTTAGCAGGCTTTGTTACGGATGGAGATGTTGCACAAAGAGAATCCAAATTACGTGAGGATCTAAGAAGTGATACAGAGTTCCAAGTGAAAGAAGGTGCATCAGTGGAAGTTGCACAGGTAGAACTCGACCAATCTACCTTTGCTTATGACAAAGAACTAACATATAACAAGTGTTTCTTATACTGATTTCATTTTCCATGTGATTCCGCAGTTCAATCCCCCATTCGCGCTACCTTTTACCCGTAGAAACGAAGTGGCAGTGGAAGTTGAAAGGAAAGCCTAGTGGAACACACATGATTTTTCTGAGGGAAATAAATGGAACAGATGATGGATGAACACACAGTCTTCTCAGTTGTTGCAGTAGAAAGAAGTATAGAAAGATACATTTGGATATCAGAAATGTTAAAGCTATGAGTTGCTGTAAGAATCATTGATTCAATCGCTTTAAGCATCCTCCTTTGTTCCAATCACATCATTTTTTTTTTTTCCTATTAGTATATTCATTGGTGCTCACAGCTGATAATTTGTATCTATCATCAAAGATTGCAGAGAAGATCCTGGGGAATAACTTTAACAGCATCAAATCATTTCCTATGATCTCCTAATGATGCAAGGCATGCATTTCAACTCCCTTTCTATTTTGTTTTTGTCCTTTTGAGTGGAAATGTGGGGTCAAATTAACCTACAGAAATTTGTCCTGACTCCTTATCTTTAGTTCATTCTTTGAACATAACATCCAAATGTGCTAATCTCAACTATTGTATTGGACAAGACATGAACAAAATCTACCAGTTACTGTCATGTCCTCTGTAGTGCTCCACTGAGCTAAGATTTGGATCTGCAGTCACTGCAAAGCTTTTGATGTTGGATCATGTCTGTAGCACTCTGCAGATCAGCCAATGATGTTGGATTGGAAATACCTTCCCTCAGACATAAGCAAGAAGATATGATGTTAAACTTCTTTGTATGAGACTTAAACATATGGTTAAGAACTCATTTTTAAAGGTCTATATATCAGAACAATGCTTCACTCTGTTTCACATTGATATCAATATATGACAATCCACATCCTTTGTTTCATCATCTGAATCGACTAGCCCCATGAGATCAACCACAGTGGGTGAGCTTGATTGCCACTTCCAAGTTAAACACCAGATGAGACTAAGAAATATTTCTGGAACTGTTAGGATTTTATCTTGACATCAGTTGTCATGAATTAGTAGATTTCTTGGCCAAAGAAGTAAGAAGAAACCTGCATCACATTTCATGGAGACACCTTGCAGAGAGATAAAGTTGGCATTCACTCAGTATGTGTTTCATTGCCTTCTCTGATTCAGGGAGAGAAGAAAAGAGAGAGAGAACCCCTTCCAATGATTGCGTATATATATATATATATATATATATATGTATGTATGTATACATGATGAGTTCATCAGATCTAAATCATCATCCCTCAGCTAATTCGATGGAGAACCCAATTCCTAGCAGAAATCATGGACTTCTGGTATGCTTTCCAGAGTAGGCTTCCACTCCATGGATCTCTCTTTCTCGCTTGCACGACTTCTGCCTCCTTGTCCCCGTAGAAAAGATACCATGTCACCATGGGACACCCCTCCTTGGCTCAGCATGTCCTTCAGCTGCTGCTTAGTAATCACCAGCTTGATTCTGATCACCCCCTCCTCTCCGACGCTGGTCTCCACCGCTGCCGCCGGCTTCTTCGGTGGAAGAAGATAGTACAGCTGCCCCTGTCTCAAACATATCGCCGGATCCAAGTACGTGACCACCGGAAGCGCGTCGGAGACTGCGTGACCGGGGAACTCATCCAGCACCTGCTGAACCTTCATCGGCGATCGGTACCGAAGGATCTCTCCGTCCATCTTCACTATCTTGATCACCTTCTTCTTCTGAAGAACCAAGCAGTTCCCCATGCTTACCCTCCTGTGAAGGCTAATGATGGCTGTTGGATGGAGGCCTAAGGCAGGAAGGAGGAGGGCGAGTCTCAGTATTTAAAACGGGATGCATGGAGAAATGACCCTACCTCGGCGAGATATTGCGGTGGAATGCCATGGACAAAGCTCCTGGCTAAGACCCCACCAGCGGAAGTGTTTGTCTTGTCCGGGACGATGACGAAGTGGGCAGCGGGCGTGCAGGATGCTTCCAAACGTAGTCATACGAGAACAAAAGGCCAAGCATTCTTCCACCTACAAAGCATGGTGATCAAACAATGAGATGTGTGGATTAAACTAATGGGAGTCTGCTGCACTTTTAGTGTGTCTGAAGACAAAATGCACCATTGAGTGGAGGGCTGCCATCAACTTCCCATTACTGGTAGTGGTGAGGATGGTCGGAGGCAAGAGGAGGTACCACCAAAGCCTTGGCTAGTGGTTTGAACACCGGGCACTAGGGTTTACCAGTCAACCCTGATGTTGACTTCCATTTGATGAGCATGTCTGCAACCCCTTCCACCATTATTTACTCATCCAAAACATGGTCTCACTAAAAGTTGAGTAGCTTTTGTGCTGTCACAGAGCCAGAATTCACCAAGCAAAACAAACTATAGTGGATGATTGAAATCTCATGAAGAAGATGGCATATTAGTGTTTCTGACACGCAATAAAGAACAGTCACTGTCGGTAAGACCTCCCAGTAATTCTCTCTACCGTTCTCTCCTTCTTCCTCCTGTGTGTGATTGTGATATCCGATGTTTTATCTTTCTCGTTCGTCTTCTGTTGCTTCGGGGAATCCCACCCAATGTGGTCCACGAACACTATGCTCCAAACAGACAAACCAGTCATCTGAATCCCACAGCCTCGTGAAGAAGAGAGAGCTGAGATGAGAGATCATTATGAAGATGATTCATGGTGGTAGGGTTACGCATGGATGAGAAGTCTGCATCTGCATGCCGTCTGCCGAATGCTAATGCGCATCCTCTTGGCAGTAGGCAGGGCCTCGGTCGATCAGTGGTCCATCTTCACATCGCCATGGCACAGTTTGCATGCTTCCCTAACCAGGAAGGAGAGAGGGATCTGTTTGCTTACAATGGCGTGTCATCAAGGGAAAAGTAGGAGCAGTGGGAGAAGAGGAGGACGACAAAGATCCAAATCACAAACAATATGTCTGCAAAATATCTGAGAACAACAAGGGGACATCTCTCTTCTAGATTTCATTGTCGGCATGATCGTTGTAGAATAGAACGTCTCTCGTCCGCAAAAATATCTGAGAACATGGAAGGGATCGGAGTAGTTTGGTTCGTGCCATCATCTTCTTCTTCTTCCTCTTCTGGCGTCCAAATGAATCAACAGTGGGTGGGAATTATTGCTTGCCTGTCTTGATCATTTCAGGTAGAGAACTCTCGATCATCATCATCATCATGCATCAGTTGGACCAACGCCAAGTTCGTCCTCCCTCCGCACCACCTTTTCGCACACCACCGAGATCTTTCCGTGTTAAGGTGATGGTGGGGATGACGACGGATCGACGTCTTCAACCTTCGTTGTAGCATCAGGCAATAAAGAAGAATAGATGGCACGCGCATTGCGCAAGATTTAACAGTACTCGCCGGTGGCCGAGGCAGTTTCGCAAGAAGTGGGGCGGCGCCGCCCAAACTTGGCGGTCTCTATCTTAGCTGAAGCATCGGGCATGCGTGAGTGAGTCTTTGCGCTTTGCTTCATGCACATACTTGTGTTGACCTATGGATGAATGAAGCCGTCACCTCTCTATGACTTCCATGCCATCACGCCATCAAACTTAGAGAATTGATTGGTTAATTTTTTGTCACATTAATAGAAATGTAAATATGTTGATTCATAATTTAATTAACTTTAGACTACTACAGAAATCGGCTCACTCGCTCCTCGGGAACAAATTACTATGCTCCGAGTTTTTTTATATATTAATTCCTTCATAGTTTGGAAATAGAATATTTGTCCCTCTAATTTGTAATGTTGCATATATATATATATATATCCAAGAATTTATATTTTTCATACATATATATACATATATATATATATATATATATATCCTCAAATATTATGCTTTCCCACATAAATTCCTGATTGTTGCCATATATATAAAAGGTCTATCCTAATTTTTAACTTGTGTATATTATTCCCTCATGTCAAGTCCAAATGACTCCACTGTCCAAGTTATGACATATCATAGTAAAACTTTAACACTTTTCCATTTTTTTTAATTATAGAAAGCAATTGCATCTAACTTTTGTGTTCGTCCTCTAGAAGATGTTTCATTTGTATCCCAGTAGCCTTCTATCACAAGTCAAAAGTTAGCATAGGTCAAAAGCATCTTTCATGGGTTAAAATGAAGTAGAAGACAAGGAGATTACAAGGACTACCATGTAGATAATAAGATGAAAGAAATAATATGCAAAATAGAAAGATTGGGGAAAAAACACTCTATTATGATGATGATGTCTAAAAAAATATTTTCTCTTTTAAGTGTTCTCTATCTATGATGATGATGTTGATGATGATGATGTCTAAAAAATGACTTTGTCAATTCAACTATTCTTGCCACAAATATTCTTTTGTCAATTAATTTTAGGACACTTGTGAGGACATGGAATCATGAATTGTTTTATAATTTTTAAAGTTAATTTATAAGGATTCGATGGATATATTAATTAATTTAAACTTAAAAATATAAATTAATAGTTTAGCATCAATAAAATTAATATATTAGTAATATTAGATCCAATCATGATGATAATATTATACTCAAGGCATGATGAGAAATTTGAGGGTGAATAATTGAAGGACTAAAGAGTAAAGCTATGCCGTATAGCTACCAAACCTCACATTTAACATAATAGGATTTGATTTTACACTATAATGGATTTTGACGAGAACATCATATTTAATAGTAGGTTTTGAAGAGTGAGTAAATTGACTTTAACAGACTTGATTAGTATATCATTTTTTTATTAAGATTTAAACATTCTTCCTCAATAATTTTGACTCAATAAAATTAATACATTAATTATCTCATCTCATCCAATTGGATTATATCGTTTCGACAGTTCTATATATATATATATAATTCAATTTTCAAGTTGGGAAACAGGATTAACTCTCTCTATTTCATGGAAGGCAGGATATTAGGATCCTATGTTGCCATTGCCCACAATGTTAACATTTTTTTTGCAAGAAAACCAAACAATGAGTATCTCATACCATCATCAGTTTGTCACCGTCAGAGAAAGTGCCACTTGAGGTTGATATCATCAAGGCAGGCAAGAAGTTTAGATCATGCAGCAAGAAGGTGACACTTGGATGCTATCATCCTCATGGGAACCCTTTTCAATTACTTAGCAGTAAGATATTGAGGCAGAAAGTGCATGATTCTTGATGGAATCTTCACTCATGCTTTGCTTTCGAGTAAAGTGAATGATGAGATGAAGTTTGGTATCTTTTCGTCCATGTCTTCTTTCCAAAGAGACTGTGTTCTTTGGGAGAATTCTTGGTTAAGTGTGCTGATGGTCATTCTTGTTCTCTGTAAAAAAAGGGAAATGATGATGCAGTTAGATGTCTTCCCTCAGACAACAATGTAGATAGTGCAGTGCTATTTGTCTTGTTTTGTGGTGGTTTCTTGCTTAGGTTTCAGCTAATAGTTGATCCTTGATCTTTCACTGTTGCTCCGTTGCACATCTTTTCGGCATGAAACCCATTCAAGAATGGTTCAATTTTTAGGTCAGCTGGAAAAGTCTTCTTCTTGTTGATGATACCTTCAGAACTCACTGCAGGAGAGCACTGCCAGATCGTGGACATGTTCGATCATATTAGGCTAAAAAAAGTAGATGTGTTAGATTATGTTTATGGGACTCACCTGTAGAAGAATGGATCGCACCACAAAGTCCTGCGTACCAACGTGGATTGCAGAACGTCCCTTTTTAACCCATTACCGAAAGCTTCTGCTTCTTTATATGTACCGCTTCTACCTTTCCAAGTGGAGGAGGAAAGAGGAAGAGATGTAGATGGCAATGGCTTGCATGAAAGCCATGTTTTCCCTGGAGATAGCGTCCCTTCTTGTGGCCTGCGCATATGCCCATGGTACGAGGCTTCAACTCAAGCTCTTCTCGATAGAGCCAAAGTCTCAGGAACTTGCGGTGTTCGACAGACTCCATTAGGTTTGGATACGGCGGAGCAACTGGACCAGATAAATGGGGAAGCTTAAGCTCGGAGTTCAAGCTGTGCTCCGCAGGAAAGCACCAGTCCCCGATCAACATCGTGAAGGACGACGTGGTCTACAACCCGAACCTGAAAGCACTCGACGGGGATTACGTCCCCACGAACGCCACCTTCGTCGACAATGGTTTCAACGTCGAGGTCTGTTCCTCCATCGATGAAACCTCAGCATGTAACGAGAGGCACACACACGTACACAAATGGTTCAGGTGATCGAACTCCTTTTTCCCTGTAGCTACGATATGAAGGTGGTGCAGGGAAAGTGACCGTGGAAGGGAAGAACTACAGCCTGCTACAAATGCATTGGCATTCGCCTTCGGAGCACACCATCAACGGAGAACGGTGTGCCTTTTGGACTGATGATGGGATTCTTCTTGCTGCTGTTACGTACTTGGCTCTAATCTCTCGACAGGTTCCCGGTGGAGCTTCACCTCGTCCACAAGACCGACGACGGCGGCGGCATCGCCGTCGTATCGATCCTGTACCGGTACGGCCACCCGGACGCGTTCCTTCTCCAGGTTAGAATGGCGATGAGTGAGGGTAACAAGATGGGTGTGTCATTTGTTTCGTGATCTACTGACCCAAGTAAGTTAATTCGCAGACGAGGAAGGAGATGGATAAGCTGGCAGTGGGGGTCAGTGCAGAAGTTTCAGTCGGTATTGTTCGTACAAGATGGTGGAAGCGCCACAGTGGAAAGTACTACAGATATGTTGGATCTCTCACCACACCACCATGCACTGAGAACGTTATATGGAGCATCCTCGGCAAGGTACGCACACACGAACACTAAGAATGGAGCTCAGGTGGCATCTCTCACCAGTTGCTTTCCCTGTCCTCTCTTGGTGTGAGTGTGTGATGTTTCAGGTGAGGGAGATGAGCGAGGAGCAAGCAGGCGCACTGAAAGCGCCTCTGGAAGAAGAGTACCGGAGTAACTCGAGGCCGTCGCAGCCGCTGAACGGGAGGACCGTGCAGCTCTACGATGAGACGCGGCGGCGGCGGCGGCGACGGCGGCCATCTCGCTGATGCTGTGGTTCTATGTTTCCTGGTCATGCAGAAGAAGCATTTGTTTGTGGTGGCCAATACATCAAGTAACAACAGCAAATAATTTGCTTGATGAAAGCCACTGGAAATTGCAGTCGAGAAGCAACACAATGTATGGTCAAGGCAGTGATTTCTTGTAATGGCAAAACATATTATCTAGAAAGCTCAATAGGAGACATGAGGAGGTTCAACTCTGGAAGAAGAGATATGTTCTTGATAAAAGAAATAAAAACTGAAGGCCATCATACATGGTTAATACTACTACCGAGAAAACATGCGATAACCCAAGTGCAAAACAAGTACCAATTTGCTAGAGAACCAAGGGAGACAAAGCTGCTCTCAAGTATTGGTGGCTCTAGTGTAGATTTGTTGGCTTGCATGAGCGGACACCATCCTAATAGCACCCCTTGCCATCAGATCCTTTATCGCCCTCCTTGCTAACGATCCATTAATCTGAAAAGAAAGAGGACATGAGCTCAAGTTATATTAATGCAATACCGTAACAAGAAACACCCCCATGTATCCAAGAGGGAGCTTGAAGGAAGCATCGGTTCTTATAAATACTAATGTGGATATATAATTAAAGAGGCAGACAGTAGCATGAAAGAATTCGTATCGCCTACCCTGAACCACAGTTGCATGGGCCAGAAAATAGAAATTCAAGGATGAATCATATCAATGTCAAAGCAGCAGCGAAAAAGACAATCTTTGACATTTGACAGATGTAAAAACAATTAACTTAACGAAGAAAACATTTGATTTTCACACAGTATTTTCTGCATATACACAAAAGAAGGTGCCAGTCAAGAAAATACTTGTTTCAAGCAAGGAATCTGATGACTAGAATGAAATTATCATGGTCGCAAAGAAAGATTTCACACAGGCTTCATGAACCACAATAGCTATATATTCAATCTCACAGAATACCAAAACAAAGAGTTACACCAGTTACCCAAATACTTAGGTATTATATATTATGATCGCAAATAATAGGATGTCAATAAGAAAAAGAGAATAACTGAAGCCTATCTGCATAAGGTTTAGGTAATAAGTACTCGTCGTTGCTTTCTCTAAATTTATGAAGATCGTTTCATGTACAAGGACGAACTGATCAACAAAGCTAAAAGGTATGAAAAATGATATATTCCCAAATTACAGGCTCCAGAAATCAGTTCCGTGAGCATCAATGATACCAAACCAAAGCAACTACATGTACCTAAATAAAAGGAAGAAGACACTAATGAAAATTAACCAAGCGCAAGTATAACACAAACGAGTTGATTCTTACAAGAACATACTTCATGAGCAATGGAACCAATGAACACAAAATTTTACTTTAGTAGAGCAAAGCAAAATCAACCCTAAGTAATTGGTTAATCATAACATGTTTTAAGTTAGTCCGCAATAAAAGTAGACATATATCCTAGCAAGCACATAAGCAAATGCAGTCAACCCAATGATTGAAGAAAAGTAAAGCAACAATTTGTAACAACTAAGCTATAGTATGTACTTCCATCAATTAACTATCTTTTATCTATAGGGTGGCTAATTGATCTCGATATCAAAATGGAATGACCTATCTCTCTACAATTACACACTGCATGATGTGCATATTTTTGTCATATTGATGTACACTCACCAAGATTTTAAGACTTAAGGAACGTCACATCTATTCAAACATATCACTGTATAGTTGTAGCGCTAAAGGATTTAGCGGAGGAGCCCCGAGATTGCATTCGAAGAATCAAATCAGCAGTAAACTACTTCCAAAAGAGAGGGTGCTGCAGAATTCTAAGAGGTTCTTCAACATCGAATGGATGGAACCAAATCAAATCGAGATCTTTTACCCGCAATCGCTCGGACAGCACGGAAGGGGTAATCTGCTTGTACTTGGGAACTTCAGACAGCATCTTATCGTAGTTCGCCTGGTCAAAGAGGACGGCGTTGTTCACCTTCTCCTTCTGCTTCCCCTTGCTCCACTTCTGCAATCCAAACCCTAAATCACTTGAGCACCATGATAATAAGTAAAAAAAAAACCAAGGCCCTAAATTTAACCTTACAACCGCCCCCTACCTTCTTCTTCTGCTTGCCTCCACCAGATTTGGCCGGCTTCGAGGACGGGGCCGGACCCTTGTCCTTCTTGGGCGCCTGCCTCACGGATTAAAGAAACCATTAGCGAATCAAACTATCCAAAATATCTAATATGAGGAGGAGATGGAAATACGCTTACCATCTCCCTGGATCCAAACGCGGAGGAGAAAGAGCGTCGCGGCGCAGGTTGCTGAGGAGAGAGAATGCTGCTCTTTGTCGTTGGCTTTAAAAGGAGTGTGTTTCCGCGGCTTAGGGTTTCGCCCGCTTCGCGCCAACGTGCGTCGAACCGAGCCCAATGCCTAACCTAAGACCTAGATCAAGCCGAAACCCAGACCGGTCCATTTTTAAATGACAGAAATCCCTCTCTCTCTCTCTCTCTCTCTGTGTGTGTGTGTGTGTGTGTGTGAAAAATGACAGTGGGCTTTAATTGCTTTTATAATAATTAAAGAATCAATGGGATTATTTTATATGCATACACAAATGTAAGCATATATGTTGAGAATACAGGTTTTTTATTTGGATTTGATTTAGGTGAACCGGAATTGGAGTCGGGCTGAGAAAGCCTATACAACCCCGGTTTATATTTGGGCTAAGCCGACCGGACTTGCACATCGGAAGAACAGTTGCCGGATCAGATGTTGGCTTTGGAAGCTTTCATTCCTGCGAAGAGACTTCAGCAACCAATTGAATCTTAGGATAAAGAACTCAGCATACTTCCACAGGCAGGCAGGCAGTGACTTCCTTCATCGAACCATATGTTCTCATCTAAAAGCAAGAAACTATTCTAGAAACAATTAAGGTAGATAAATCTCATTACAGATTGAGCAGCTGTATGTATAGTTTATGAACTCGCAAGAAGGAAAAAATTGACACCAAGTTTGGAGATGACATTCTCAGATTTGACTTCCCACAGCACAGAAGGTTTAGAAGGTCAACCTGCAGATATGGAAAGAGCCATGGGGTAGGCTGCAAGGTTCCACATGAAGGGTAGGACTCTCAGTTCTTGCTTCCGAATCCGCGAGGGCTGGGTCTTGCTGATGCCGAGTCTGCAAACTGTTTCCTCGGTTCCGATCGTCTCCTCCTCCTTGCAGTACCAGGAGGAGCCTGTTAGAGAAAATAAAAAGGAAGCCGGTCATCACATAGCGTAATAGGCCGCAACAGATCATTGCATACCAAAAATCGTCAAGATTTATGTTAACAAGTTCCACCATTTAGGAGATCAGGGTGTCAATACACTACTTTTCCACCAAGTATGGTAGATATATGCTATTTCCTAGGTGTGCTCTCTAAATTGATTACACTTGCAGCAGGTTTCATGTGAAAAATATCAGGTCACAGAAGCACCTAAATTGCTTCTGAAAATTAACTCTTCATACATAGGGATAATTACTAAATGTTCATGTTAGAGGCTTTTTTTTTATGGCAAAACTCATTTTGCAATTTATTTAGAAAGTTTTCTTATCGGCCATTCTTAAGGTGTAATTCCTAGTAATAAGGACTTCAAGCTTGTCATGGAATATCCTTAGTGTTAGGAGATTGTTCAACTCATCTGATAAGAGTGGCAAGTTTCGTCCTACTGCATCAAACAGACCACTAAAAGGCAAATGACCATTAGGAAGTCAATCAATCCAGCGGATCTGTCAGTGAGTTCCTTCCAAGAGGACAGTGAGAGGTACCTTTTGCTCTGCTTTCAGTGACTCCTCTAGGTTGCTCAACGCTGGGACGGATCCTCCTTGCATGACCCCCAATAAGTTCTTCATTCGTACACGCATTTGGAATAGTTGCGCAACAAGTTGACTTACCTAAGCACCAGAAAGCTCTATAAATGACCCCAGTTCAAAATTTTCCACTCTCAAGAGGAAAATGCAATGCTCTTTAGAATGCAAAAAACATCAAAGTTCAGAAGCTCTATCCAAGAAAGACCTGCTGCTCTGTCTTTCCTGACTCGGTAGCAATTCTCTTCCTTCTAGCAGGTGATTCAGCTAGCAGCTCTGGTTTTTCCCGTTCCTCTGTGTGTTAAATAAATTAAAGGTTCATGGTTTAGGATTTTGGGTGTTAAATAATAGGTGTTAGTGATGAAGGTGCGAAAACAATGAGAATTATCACTAGTCTCACTGAAAATATCTACCTGGGGTCATCACATTAATCATCGACTCCATAATCTTCAGATTTTTCTCCGCTTCACGAATTTGAGATGGAGTAACCTTTTTGAAGCAGGTGACATGGACGTTAGTTGCAGTTTTATCATCCACCACAAATGAGTTTATACAAAAATTTAAGATTTCTTTACACAAAGTAATGGCCGTTATTTCTTAGTGACCTCTTGTAGCTTCATCTCCAATCATAAATGTAATTCAGTTAAGGAAAGGGAAACGCAGTCATTATGAAGTTAAACATGCGTACCTTCCCCATGCCTGGAATCATTCCGATGACACGGCTCACAGAACCCATTTGTGCAACAGCACGTGTTTGTTTTAAAAAGTCATTGAAGTCAAATTTTGCACTCATGATCTTCTTTTGTAATTCCTCAGCATCTTCTTGTCGCATCTACTAGCATGATTTTTTCACTATTTAGATATGCACACGATAAAGAACTTTTAGGAAAACAACAAATACTTACTACTTCTTGTGCCTTCTCCACAAATGAAAGAACATCACCCATCCCTAATATGCGGCCTGCCATGCGATCAGGGTAGAAAGGTTCAAGATCTTCCATACGCTCCCCTCGTCCGACAAGCTTAATAGGTCTTCCTGATACCTGCAACGGCCAACAGATAGAGCTATATAAGAGCAAAAGATGGTCCACAACATGCATGAATGAATTATGATGAGATGATTTTAAAAAGGTCATTACAAGAAATTCAGACATTCTAGCATCTCAATGTATGGTTTAATTTTTAAAAAAGTAAGATCTAAAATTGTTTGAGTCCTCCTTTCTATGATAAAGCAAAAGTTCAATAGTTCCATAGAGCTTCCTGATGCCTATAGCACCAATATTCATTAAGAAAAAAATGTAGAGAATGTAGAGAAAGCTGTTTCAAACTGAAAGATGACCTCATCAAACCAAAAGGTGAATCTTTCCAAGAATATGTTAAGAAGTCAAACCTCTCTAACACTCAAAGCTGCTCCACCTCTAGAATCACCATCCAACTTTGTTAGTATTGCACCAGTGATACCAATCTCAATATTGAATGTTGTGACCAAGGCTGCAAAGAAGAGTTGATAAGGAAACAGAAGTAGGCATGACGAAGGAAACACAATGTAGTAAACAGGCCTCCTAATTTATCATCATAGCAAGCAGCTAGTTCACACAAACTAGTCATATTAAGCTACCCAATTAAGCAGTCATTGCTAAGCACACTTATTTAATTGGTCTTCAACAATATTTAAAACATACAGTAAATCACTGAAGCATGCAGCAATGAAGCTAACAGATAGAATAACTCTGGATTTTGCCCACCTGCAGCTTCCTGGCCAGTCATTGCATCCACTACAAGCAGAACTTCGGTAGGATTCAGTGTCCTCTTTACTTCCTTCAACTCATCCATCATTGTTTTATCTATCTGATTTGAATAAAGAATTTAGCTAAAGAAAAATTTATCGTGAAGAAGCATGAAAACAACAAATAATTATATGAGAATATCATGTTAACTTCTGAATTTTCTGTATATGAAAGATACATGAGGATGTAGTTGCATGTAAGAGTGGTGAAGTCACAGTTCTACATAACTGAAATGAAGACAGCAAGTTTTGACTAAATTTATTTGGAAATGGTGCTATGTTCTTTTTTCAAAAATATATTTTTGAGGATTCAAGGTGGGTGTATTTATCATTCCCCTTCAGGTTTGCTCTCACTAATTATACAGGGCTCTACAAATCATCATGCTCCTCAACTTGAAGATCTTTCATCATACCAATTTTCCTTTCAACACAAAACTTATACTCATAACTCCCCTTGGTTCCTTAATTATCATAAATAAAAAGATATAGAATTGCATATACTAGAAACACCAAAAAAAAAAAAAAAAGGAATCACAAATAAAGATGTCATGAGACCTGAAGTCTTCCAGCAGTATCCACTATAACCACATCAATTGACTTCTTCCTAGCCTCTTCAAGACCATGTTTAGCTATTTCAGAAGGCTTTACGTTTGTGCCTTCTGCATAAACAGGGACACCGACCTGCACAGGCTCACTGTTTGTTATAAAAATACACAAAGGAGATGTCAATAGAGGACAGTAGATCCTATGTCACGAGAGAGTTAGCAAATGGAAAAAATAAATTAACCATGCAAGCTCACGAATGAAACATACAAGATCAATGCAAAAATCTAATACTACAGTTTTTCAAGATGAAGATTTCAAGATTCCTACAAACAAGTACCTATCTGGAAATAAGAACAAAAGTTGTTCAAGAAATAGGTTAAATTACAAAGATTGTAGAAATCAAATAATTAAGTTTAAGAGAAAAACTTCTTCACTTCAGAAAGATTTTATGGACACTTCCACCATAGGTAACTCAAAGTTAAATTTAAATAGTGGTCTTTTCTGCTAGTGGCTAGAAGGAACTAAATTTTTTTATCAGAATATAACATTCTCTGCCCCTAATCACGCTTGTACAGACTCGATGAACAAGGCCAACAGAAATATTATTCTCAGACAAGCAAACTATACCCAGAAGTTGTAGATTACCTTCTCCCCCAGAATCTTGAGTTGGTCTACAGCTGCAGGCCGGTAAACGTCTGCAGCAACCAACATGCAGCTCTTACCCTGAAAACCATGCCTTTCAATTAGCATCAATAGGACATGCGAATTTTACCCAAAAAAATAATGAGGAGAACAAGAGGGTCCTCAAAGTGCACCAATTTCTTCAAGTAGAAAGCAAGCTTTGCAGAAACAGTAGTCTTTCCAACACCTTGAAGACCAGCTAGTAACATCACCGTCGGACCAGACTTTGCAAATACCAGTTCAGACACTTCTCCACCCATCAGTTTCACGAGTTCATCATGCACAATCTGCATCAGATACACATCGTGATGGTAGATGGTACAAGAGAACCTATATAATTCTATAAAATAAATGCTTCATACTCATTGCTACCTTCACCAACTGTTGCTCAGGTGTCACACCTCGAATCAAGCCCGCACCAACAGCCTGGTCGCTAACAGACTGCACAAACCTTCTCACTACCGGCAAGCTTACCTACACAACAGTATGTGATCAGGTCATATAATCTAATGACAGAAGAGTTCTATCTCCTCTCCTTCAAGTTTGTCACCATCGACTCACATCTGCTTCCAGGAGAGCCCGCCTGATATCCCTCATTGGTTCGGCTATGTTCTCCTTCGTCAAAACATCTGCCAAATATTGTTGGCAACAGATTCAAGAAAATGCTGTAAACGGTGACCAATATCAAGAATCTAAAGCAAGGGGAAGCAGCGAAGAAGGGAAGCGAGGATGGATTTGCGGACCTACACCCCTAAGCTTGTTCCAGGCCGTCTCGAGGCCAGTCGTCAGCTGGCCAAACATCTCCGCCCTCACCGTGAAACATCTCCCTCTACTAACGTGTTCAGATTTTGAATTGATCCAACCCCAAAGTTCCCTCTGAGATTAAGAAATCTTGTGATCATGACACCGTCACGCAGATTAAGACGAAGAAAGAAAGGAACTGTATCACGAATTGGGGCAAGCTTACGGTAAATAGAATCCTGCGGGAAGATCCGAGGTAGAGGGTCGAGCCGGTCCAGGAAGTAGAGGAATTGGAGGAAAGGTTCGGCCTTCCAGCGACTCTCGCGCCGCAAAAGGCTCCACTTCCGCGGAGAGATGGCGAGCACAGGGAGAGATGGCGGTAATGGGAAGCCGAGAAGGAGACGGCTTCCATGGCGGAAGACGGAGCGAAGCACGACGAGAAGAGACAGGATAATGGAGGATATAATAAAAGGCGAAGCCTTTTTAGGCATTTTTTTTACAATACTACCCCTGCATAATTCAGAAATGCAAAAATATTACTTTCTCATTGTTATATAAATGATATGGCCATATTTGTTGTGAGAACAGTATGACAATAATTATATTGAGTTACTTTCTATTTATATTATTTCAAATTTAGCGAGCAAAGAGAGATTAATTTCTATTCCCTACTGTTTATGTTGACTGAAACATCCCACGCATTAATGTGGAAAATTTATATTTTCCAGGTGATATGTCAACATTAATTGCTTCGCCTATTCTCTTCCAATTCGACTCTAATTTAGATTTTTCTTAGCTCTCTTTTTTTCCCCCAAAAAAAAGAGATTATGATGACTGCTGTGCATGATTAAGATATAATTTTTCACGATCCAAAATAACCTCCAAAGGCAATTCCGTCGCAGGACCCAACTGTTCGAAGTCAAATAGATGAATCCTTGGATGCCAGTGAGATCTAACCCAAGAAGCCATTGCATTCGTATTCACTTAATAAACATCGAAGCTGCTGAAGTCTATAGCTTCAGCATCAACTCCACATTATTACAGGTTAAATCTACAGACTAATGTCAGAGATGCCACTTCATCTTCATCTTATTTAAGCACACATACAGTTATCCAAGACCACACAGTATGTACACAGGCGAAGAGTAGAGGTGGGAAGGAGAGCATTAAGCTCGTCAGCCCTTGTGAGGTGCCTCGGATTTCTGCAGGAACATAAAGATGGCATTAAGGCATGAAAGGAAGCATTGGTATTTGGCCTCTCAAATCATCAACCTAAAAAGAACATTATTTTAATTAGTTGTTACCAAGTCAAAAAGCTTGAAAGCTCTATCTCAAATTCAATCACTCCAAATGAAGATTTAACACTTCAATTTTGCTGAAACTATATATACGCATGGAGGAACCTATAATGGCCACTGCCAACTAGTATCCAAAGTAAATGATTTGTTAATAAATAGAAGCTGATAGTACAATCAAGATTATTATGCCAAACTGTAAAAGGTAATACCAAACTACAAAGAGTTTGCAATGTCATTATTACATATCCAACAATTCCTGCAGTTTTTGCTCCAAAACTAACACTAGTGTTCTTCATTCATATTGCCATCTTAGCAGGTGTATTTTTTTTTGTAAAATTAAGGTGGATTTTAAAAGGGTAATACAACTCCGAACCTAAAAACACTTTCCTTCCTCAAATGCAACATGATTAAGGGGAAAAAGAAGAACTAGATTCTGTATCAAAAGCATCTTACTGGTTCCCCGGTCACACGACTTCCGATGACAGGCCCTTGTTTGGTAGGTATTTTCTGATTTCAATGGCACAGAAGACCTAAAGACTGATTTCTATAGCTTAGCCATCTTGTAATCTTCTGGTATCAAGATTTCTGTACAATGTTATTTTCCTCTGATCTTGACTGTTGCATGTAAGTCATAGGCTCTGAATTTGTATGGCCTGCAATTAGCTTGTATGGGTTAGATTTTAGCAATAGACTTACATATAACAATATTAATAAGAAGGCTGGACACTGACATAAGTCCTTCTTTGAAGGCTCCTCTTCAATCCTCCCAAAGAAACTGATTTAAGAAAGAGATTAAAATATCCATAAAAGTAAGATGCTTAATTAGTCAAAAATGTCTTGTCCATAGCCTCCTGAACAAAAAATAATCAATATTTTTTTCTTCAACTTAAATTACATAAAGAGGATATCATTGTGTGCAACAACGGACAGCATGATCTCTATGACAGATTTAGATATATTTTGCACAGAAAAATCAATGATGTGATGTGACCCCCCAAAGCTTTCCCCTTATTTATTGTTGTAGAATGTTGCAGTAGCTTTGCTACACACTATTATGAGCTTAAGGGTTGAGATGGCGTCCAAAACTAGAGGGTACAGCTATGACTGTTCTATCACATATAAGAGTGTACCCTTTTAGTGACATGTTTAACTAGGAGGAACCAAGTTTGAAGTCCACCCAATTAACCATGTTCCGATGTACTCCATAGCATCCCCTCTCTTCTTCTCGCCTTTTTTCCGACTCAAAATATTCTTTTGCTAAGTTGTTGCAATCATCATAAACCTCAAACCTCTTTGATGGCAACAACATCCCCAGAATTGTCAACGAAGTATGGAAGCCCTAAATCGCTAAGAGAAACATCACTTTCACAATCCTGGAAGCTATCGGAAAGCCAAAGACTCAAATTTTCCAATCAGAGAGCACGGATTAGCTGGTTACGGCTTACCTACGATCCATATGACAGAAATCCAACACAGATCAACTTAACTAGAGAACGATAAGCTACAAATAAAGCAGAAAGGAAGCCCAAAATTTTGCTTACTTTCTCGGACTTGGCCTTCTCGGCTTCGAGCCTCTCCTTCTCCGCCTTTCGCCTCAGCTTCTCCATCCGCTCCCTCTCCATTTTCTACGCACAAAAGCAGCCTCGATCAGACCACACGAACATATCCACCGATCAAGAACAAGAAGGCATCGACAAAGGTTGCCGAGACAGCAGCAAGGGCCACTCACCTGGATGTACACGTTCTCGGCAGCTCGCTCCTCCTCGCTGAGGATCCGACCCCTGTCGTCGCTAAAGAAACGCGGGCTCCTCCGAGCCAGCTTCTCCATCGCCGGCCTCCACAACCGAGGGACGCGGGCGGTGGCGGATCTCATTGCCACGGACGACCTGCTTCGCTAACACAGACGACAGACCGGACGCGAAGAGGACCCGCGAGAGGGAGTCCAATATATAGGAGACCAAAACGAGATGGATAAGGATGGACTGAACCGGGCCAGCCCACGAACCGTTATTCTTGAGCGGTTCAGTAAACCGGCGCGTAAATAAAATATCTTTCGAGGTTTGGAATATTCTAGGACGCAATTTATCAAAAAAGCCCAAACCTATTTATGTTTTTTTTATACACCCCTCGAAACTCATATGATCCACTTCTGCGATCAGACGGTCAGGGGCATGCCAACAAATGTTCATTAATCTTCCAGTGATCAGAATTTTAAAAATAAATATTCTATAAAAAAATTCTCCTATTGTTTTTGGCATATATTTTAAAATTAGCATATTTTCCCCTCCAAATGATAATATTATATCTATATCCTATATCCCTCTAAAATTTAAATTATATATATATATATATATATATATATATAGAGAGAGAGAGAGAGAGAGAGAGAGAGAGGGATAAATATATAAACCACTAAATTGGAGAGGATGTACATGCATTTTGGCATTAGTCACATGATTTGTGTTCATGTATCAGATACGACAATTACTCCATGAAGCAACTGTAGATGAAATCATGTTGTTTGATTCAAGGCTAAGTCATAATCCAATATGCTTGCAATCATACACAAAGTCTTGTCTCTTTGCAATCAAACTTCCAAGTTATCAGCAGATCTCCCAAATACAAACACAAACATCCATAGCAAATGCACAATGCCCAAGCCTACCATCATCACATACAAGTTAGACAACAAAAAGAAGAGGAAAGAACGGCTTCACCGCCATGCCTCGACACGCTCGACCTTTGAGTCGATACGACTCACGATACGCTCCACCTTTGACTTCTCAGCTGGCAAGGAAGCTCGGCTGGCAGTCTGTGCCTTTGCCTTTCTCCCTTTCCTGTGATTCTGGCTGTTCGACCGGCCTGTCTTCTTCCTACGACAGTTTGAATGAACTGAATTGTGACCGTTAGCAGCAAACTCCTGGCCTCTAGATGAAGAACCACCAGATGGTGCTGAATTCTCTGCAGAGTTTTCGGTAGTCGAATGCAATGCTGCTCCTCCAGAGGCAGTATCGTCGTGTGAGGGCTGAGGACTATCGGCTGCCTCATCTTCTGCAGATTTTTCTTCAGGAATTCGTGCGAGACTATCCAGAACAGGTTTCTTGTTGACATATACTTGCTCGGTTGCTTCATCACGACCAGTCGCAAGATGAATCTGAGGGCTGTCATGGCCATTGTCATCAGACGGATCTATATTAGAAACCAAAGCATCCTCTAAAGTGGGTTCTTCTCTGTCTTTTAGTGTCTTCAAGATCAGCATCCGAAGAAAATTCATCACTTGCACCGCATACATCAACGCTGTCAAAGGATCTGCCATCTAGAATTATGATAAACAAATGTACAAGTTTCAGTTTGCAGCGTGTGGGAGGCATAAAATATGTTTTGCGCATGAAAAGCAATCATGAAAAGTAGGGAAAGGGGAGGAATCCTGCTACTTGGGCTCTAAAGCAACAGAAAAAAGTAGTTGAAAGTAAAATGCATTTACCATTCCTCCGGACTTGTCTTTAACTCTCCAAAATGACTTGCAAAAGTCATTTGGTAGAGATATGAGAACTCAATAGAGTTTTTCTGTTTTCTGAAAATAAATGCATTTACCATTAATTACCTGAGTCATGTTTGGAGCGAACACCGTGGCAATATTGCGTGCATTCATCTTGTTTTCTTGTTCTTCTTGGACAACATCGGCCATCAAATTGATAGCCCAATCCAATAGTGCAGCCTCTGTTGGAGGCAGCAACCTAGCAAGCCGAGCACAATCCTCTTCAGTTTGGCACTGCATCACCTGCTCTGCTGAAAGGGTATCGAGCACTCCAGTAGGAAGTTCTCTAAACCAGGCCTACATAAGCAACAGAGAAAAGAAAATGTGGAATTAAGTAATATGAAATTTTGAGGAAGATCAGTTTATTTGGAAAAGCATGTTCGCGACATATATTTGTTAGTCCAAAATCAAGTATCTATCAGAAAGAAGGCATGATATGGTGATACAGAAAATGTCAAATGAACTAGCAAGGATGACTTTTGCCGCTATATCATTTTAAACAAAATAATGTTGCCTCTAGATCTATAAAAAATCAGATCCGATGTATTCTTTTTCTTTTCAAAAATTGTAGCAGGTTAGCAAGCAGACAACAATGCAACTTATGCAGCACAGAGAGACCATGCAATCGTTGAGTAGGGTTGGCAAAGGGAATGTTTGTAGGTATACCTTTATTAGACCTGCCAGACAATGCACATCAATACCCTCGGGAACTATTCCATTGTTTAGCTGGTCTCTGACATATTCCTCTTGGCTATTCTCGGCGTTGATTCTGAAAATTCCTTCTGACTGCATAGTTCCAATGAGATCAAAGTTTCAGGCTCAGAAAAGTATTACGATGTCTAATTAGAATCAGCAATTATACCCGAAGGCCGCCTTGCTCATAAAGACGTCTTTGCATCAGCAAAAGGATGGTTGGAACACTATTGCCTCTAGAATCATATGAACACTGCATAGATTCAGTGGAAACACCAAAGACAGTTGCACTGCAGTAGAATTTGCGGATCGAGTTAGCTTGTTATAGAGAACGGACAAAAGCTAACATGACGACAAGATTAAGAAGCAAGGATAAACACATGAACAGATATATTCAAGGGGACTAGAGAAATATTCAAACTCGTAGAACCTTGAACAACAACGACATTATGAGCTAAAATTCTTTATGGATATCTCTTAAAAGTCCAAAGAACAAATTACTTCCAATTATTCCCATGACAAAGCCATAATACATGTGATTTTCCTTTGAAACATAATGATGACGGACAATCTTAATCCCTTTGTAATTTATATGCATCCACAGGACCCATTATGGTTCAAACACTTGCCCTCTGAACTCTGTGCGTTGCGTGCGTTTTTGCAACGTGATCATCATTTTAGGTTTGGACTCTATGTGGATCTGTAATCATACTCTACAAAACAGTATGAAAGATGTGCCAAAGTACAAACAATCAACCAAAAATTTAATCGACCTTTTCTCTATATTATTATTCACAAAAATATTAAGGACAAAAGAGAAATTACATGGTGAGTTGTGATCCACACCATTATTTCTTTCATTGTTTAAGATTGCTGAACACCAATAACATCAGATAACAAGCACCACAAACGGCTACCAGTGATGTGACACACGACTGATATTGACATGGATTACACAATATAGAGTGTTGCCATCTAAGTTCTTTAAACAGGATTTTATTCGAATGAGATCAGTGGGATCAGCCAAACTGCATGGGCTGAATTTTTCAGGTTTTGTCAACAGATGCTTCTTTATCATACATACAATCTGGGTGACTTATCATGTGACTCGTACAAAGATCAATGGGGCTCAGTTCTTTCAACAAGTTTTGACATCTTCACAACACATGCAAATGGCATGATGGTGTGAATCAGCAACAACCTGACATGACCAATTAACAAGTAACTTTTCACTTGGTATAGTGTCGATGTTTCGATGCTCTTACCAGATAGGTTCATCACCTAGTTGAAGTATAAGAACTTGTAGATTCTTTTGTTTCCTATATGTTTTAGAGATATTTATAGTTCTTACTGTCAACAGATGTTTGTTTATGGGTACACAATTTTGAATTCAGAAAGATCACATTTGAAGATAGGCTAACATCAGATATGGTCGTATACGTAGGCGATATGACATCATAGCTTTCTGGATGAACAAGTCAGTGTGTTATTATTTTATTTAAAGAATATATCGTTAGTTCTCCTTGTAGCAAGGACAAGAGGAGATAAAATTTCCTGGTGAGCGGTCACAAAAGGTGAAGACTTAACCCAAGAACAGTGACAAAGAATCGTGAACAAGGTCACAAAAGTCGAAAACTGGAACTGACAATGATGGACCAAAATACTATGCAAAGAAGTTCCAAGAGAGCTTGTAATCCCAAACAATGAACCTACCAAATGACCAATAGGTATGACTGATAGGTGATGAGAAACAAAACTGGTGATCGTGTTTACTATGGCATCAGATTAGTAAAAGCATGTAGATTTGTAGATGAAGTGATGAACAGAGAGCATAATATTGTTGATCATCAACATAGTAATCAGGCATAAAGTCAAAATAACTTCATTGGATCCTATATATTTCATACCCACTTCAGAATTACCACAAGAAACTGGCGTCCAAATGTCCTACTTTTGACAACTGGAGATGTTCTCAACCCCAAAGTGTAGTTGTTCATAACACAATAAAGGCAATTATTTTCTATGGTGACAAAGACCCAATTTAAAGTATGATGATCTAAAGATCTTCCTATAAAAAGGAAAAAAGCAGAAGCAGATCAAAGCAAATTTCCACATGTATTATTTTACAATAGAAGGAAAGTTGTTAACTATATCTAAAGCTCATAAATTGTTCACAACGCAAGAAAACAACCAAAAGGTCGCATTTTTTTGGGGACAAGAAACAAAGCGCGATCTTAGCAGAAGAACAAGGAAAGAGCAGACCTTGCGCTGGGGGCTCTGCGGGGAACCTCCGGCTCGAACTCCACGGGCAGCCCGAGGAATCCGTGGAAGCGGTCGAAGGTGACGTGGGCGACGTGTCGCACGTCGGTGGGCCACCCGATATCCATCGAGCTGAAGTCGTCGTCGCCGGCGCCTTCCGTCTTGCACCCCAGCAGCGACTTCCGGAACACCGTCAGCAGCAACGCCAACACAGACAGCTGTTGTTGTTCCTCTTCCTCTTCCTCCTCCTCTTCTTCCCCCTCGGCCTCGACTTCGGCTCCTCCTCCTTCTCCTCCTCCCCTCCGACTCCTTCCCCTCTTCCTCTCCGAAGCGCCACCACGCCTCCCCTCCTCCTCCTCGCCCTCTGCGCTGCTGTTGGAAGGGCTTAAAAGCCCAACGGAGCCATCATTCGGGTCGCAAGAAAGGGCGCGTCTTGGAGACGAAGGGAAATGCGATGGGGACCGGAGCACTTCAGCCATGGCTTGGTATTATGGAAGCCGAAGAGGAGGATGTTGGGGGTGGGCCAAATATAAATTCCAGAACTAAAAAAAAAAAAAAGTAACAAAGATTGGATTTTGAGAACAATGCCAAGCTAAAATCTGAATCTTTAGAATAATGACCGGAAGCAGATTGGATTTCCAGGCTCTTCTAATTCACCTCCTCCAGCTTGGCGAAAGGGATGGATCTGAGAGGAGGGAGGGGAAGGGAGGAGGGGGGGATTATTTTTGAGGAGGAGTTGGATTGAAGGAAGGATTTGAGGCGGTGGGACGTGGGAATCATAACTTGCTCGTTATATATTTTGTTCTTCCCTTTCTTGGCTGGCCATGGGAGGCTTTTGGAGGAGAATGGAAAGAACGGGAGAGGGGGACATGGGAAAGGAACAAAAGAAGTAGATTTGAAGGTTGGGAAGGCTCCTCGAGACCTGCTCTTTTCTGGTGCTAATTAATTACTTGAAGAGTGGGCGAGTTGGATTTAGAGACGACAACAGTCGCAGAGACTTGAGGCTGGAAAGAGGCTTTTGGATTTGGTGCCCTGAATGCATTGGATTCGGCCATCTTAAGCTACGAGCTTTTAAGGTGATGATGGCCGGCCAAGTTAGGCTGCAAGAGCCCAAGAGTTCTTCGCCTTCGTGGAGTGGGAGAGCACAACAATTGAGCATGAAGGACAAGTGTTCCCTGATGTTGATTGATAGATTAGATGTCAAACACGAGAGGATTAGGGATGGATCGATTAGATATGACCGGCACAGGGGCAAAAGAAGACGAAGAAGCTTTTGGTTCACAGAGGAGATTCCTTGCAAGGGACATCTTTGAGTGGTGCGCATGGCCAGCAGGTAAACCACCATGGAAAGAACACAGTCAACAGACCGACAGCCATGGCGGCCCACCACTTCACTGTTGGATCATTCATCATCACACGCACATACATACCTCTACTAGCTTTGGGTTCACTTCAACCCCCGGCCACAGGTTTGCATGAAGGGACTCTGTGGTTGCCAACTTGCAGTGATGCAGACAGGATGACAGCAGTAGATCTACAGCTTCGATTTGGAAGTCAACGGTAGATGTTTATGGACAACTTGGGGTCCTCTCTTTGCTTTGGATGGGAGTCGATCGAGCAACATTAAAAGAACAGAAGCTGCAGGTTTCCTGCATCTCAAGGCTGAGGAGAGGAGGGGAGGAGGAGTTGGGACGGGCAAAATCCGCAGCTTTCCTCCTCTTTTTGCAGAGAAAAAGAATCTGCGACCGATAGTACAAAAAGGTAAAGCTTGAAGAGAAGGATTGGATGGCAACGGGCAAATGATTTAAATTCAAATGTTTGAAGGGCGGGCGGGGGATTAGAATGTTCTAATTCGAGTTGGATTAGATTATTTTATTAAACTATTGATAATTAAATTAAAAAAATCGTGTAATAATATGAAAGAAAATAAAGTCTTTATTTTTCTATTCTCTACGCTGGTTTTTTTTTTCAATTTTCTTTTATAATTACCGGGAAATTATTTTTATTGGTAGTATATTGTGTAGAATTTTTATTTGGCGTGCATCTGTTAGAATTTTATGAAGGGTGTCAGTTAATATAGTTAGTAAAGATCTTGACATTTTCGTCTTGAATCCTTTATTAAAACAAAAAAAAGATGTTGTGTTTATATCAAACTCAAATTTTAATTTGAATCTAATTTGGGTGAGCATTATTACCATTAGGATCAAAATTCTTCCTAAAATTATTTTCTCTTTGAAATTAATAATAATAATAATAATAATAATAATAATAATAATAATAATAATAATAATAATAATAATGTTTTAGCTCTGAGCTCATAGTTAGATCATATCAAGTTTGCTTTAGGCTCGATTGATTGAAGCTGTGCATTGGTATATCCAAATGTTTAGAAGCTCTTGAAGTAATAATAATAATAAATTAATAATAGCTTCTTTTTTTTCTATCTCACAAGAATAATAAATAAATTAGATCTAATTACCAAAAAAATATATTTTGAAATAAATTTTTAACTTAAGATATCAAATCTCGTCGGATAAATTTTATACTTGAAATATCATAACTAGACTCGTTATAAAGGGTTTAAGTTTAATTTTATGTACAATATATTAATATAATGATGATGTATCAGACCACTTATCAAATAATAAAAGTCAGATGTAACGACTCGTTGATAAATTCATATACAAAATAGTAATTTTGAGATGATATAATAGACATATTAGAAACACTATCCACTAATTCTTTTATCAATTATATTCATTAATTTGAGTTTTAAAAATATAATGATACGATTAACACCTTATCATCATTATGTGTAATCGACACTAAGACGTGAGGAGGTTGACATCACGATGCTATGTGGCTGACATCTTATTATCAAGCAGACACCACCTCAATACTAGATAATTAACATTTTGATAGTATGTGATCGACACCTCGATATCGTATTCCCAATATTTCTATCATATGTAATGGACATGACATGATCTCTCAAATATTATTAATTATATTGTATCTTTAGTTCATTTCTCAAGGTAGATATAATACTATTTTATTTATATTGAAAAATATATGAAATCATCCCCAACATACATTATAAAAGATCCTCTCAAGTGCATTAATTAAAAAAAAAAACTCATACAATTAGTGCTTTAGATTTATCATTCTTGGCACTTTGACAATAACTTACCTCCTCATCTAAAATGTTGTTTTGCATGATTCAGTGTCTCCTAAATTTGATTATTCTCGACACTAAAGAGAGACAAATTTGAAATAAATATTATGATAAAAAAAACAACTTTGCTTTGTGGATAAAGGCTTTCAGTTTTTTTTTAATAGTTATGGTTATAAAAATCTAATAGCAATAGTTCTTATACCTATTGTTTTAAATTATATTTTTTATTATAATTCTTTAAGACCATAGTAATAGATGAATCAAAGAGTAGGATTAGGACCAACTATGTTATTCGTTATTGTGTTGGTTTTTATTAATTTCTTTTCTTAATCTAACTCTTTATTAAAAATATGTTTCAAGGATTAGGACTAGAAAAATCATGATATGTGTTTGTAGTATCTTTATCTCATCGTTTAAAATCTATGACCACACGGTTTGAGAATGAGAAAGATTGAAGAAATTGGATGATTTAAAGAAAAAGGTTGAAAAAAATGCTTAAGATACGGAAGAAATGCAAACTAAAATGCAAATATTTCTAGATGAAAGAGCTTCTCGAACAGATAATGTAGGTAAACAATTTAAAAACTTATTGTACTATATAAATTTATATTTATATTTATATTTATATTTATGTATCTAATCAGTATTATTCAATCTATGCACTGCGAAGGATTTCTTTTGTAATTTTCTTTTTTAGATATTATGCTAATGAAAACTTCCATGAGAAAAGTTCTTTGTTTGCATCTGTACATAACATTGGATGTGCTTAATACTGATACTACGGTTTTTGTATAAATCGATTTGCTTAATAATTTTTTTTTTTTTTTGTGAATTGTCAGCTATAATCGTGGTTAGTGTATCATGGTAATTTGTATAATACTGTGGTTATCTTTCATTGGATAAATGTATCTATCTATGTAATTGAATAATACCAAAAATATGTGAATTATGATTGTGATTGTTCGTTTTAGGGTTAAAGTATCTATTACTGCTACAGTCTAATAACCACTCTAATAAGCTATTACTGTGGTTGTCCTTTGCATGGTAAGAGTATCTATCACTTGCATGGTAAGAGTATACCACTGTAATAGCTAAACTATTATTGTGGTTTTCTTCGAAGGTAAAAGTATATATGCTAAAATTATTGTTGACCGATTTTACTATGTCTCAAAATCAAAATCATCTTTCATATTTTAAAATTTATATAAGTAATCTTCTATATTATAATTTTACATCAAAATGACTCTCTATATTAAAAATAAGGTTATACTATTAGGTAAAATATGATCACTCATACTATGTCCCAAAATTAAAGTCACCCCTCGTACTTTAAAACTCTATAAGTGACCCCCCGTACTACGGTTTTGTATTAAAGTTAATCTCTCTCTTAGAAATAAGTTTATGTCGTTAGGTAAAATATTTTAAGAGATTATTTTTGATTTGAGGATTAAAATTAAATAATCCATAAGCCCTAACATGTCCTCCCCTCTTTATCTCCATTACCCTCACCTCTCTTCACCTCCGTCAATGTTGGTTTTTACTACTTTGATCTCGGCTTCCCTTTGTTTTTATGTTATGTCTCTCTTCTCCTCTATTGTGAGGATCTCAGTTCTTCTACTGCGATGGTCGTAGATCCTTACTACCATTGGGTTCCTACACTGTTGTTGTTGGGTTTTGTATGACATATTGGGTACCTAAGATGTTTTGTATGACATGTTTAATTAACAAAGTTTCTGACTTTGTAGTAGTTCAATCAATTGGTTATATCTTATTATTCCTTGTTAGTTTTATGATTCATTATAATGGGATATGTTCTAGTTTTAGAAAAGGTGCTGTCGAAATTTAGTCACATTTAAAAGAAGTAAACAATCATAAAAGAAATAAACAAATCATAACAATATTACATGTTAAGATTTTTAGGAGATCAGATTTTTAATTACTTAAAATAATTAAGTGATAACAAATAAAAATCATCATCAATCAAGCTTAAATGTAAAACAAATTAAAATAATGTTGGAAGTTAAAAGATCATTTTTTTAATAAATTTTCTATCACTTAATACCATTGTATTTATGTTTAAGGGATAAATTTGATGAATAATGATAGTATGTAAGTGCATTTGATTAACATATTATAGTACAGTTCTCCTTTAATTTTTTAAGTTCTATTCACATAGTTTGAATATACTGAAAATCAAATATACACTCCCTAATTTTAAAAATAAACATTGTTACCCATTTTATTAATAAAAAAGTTTGTGTAATGTGTACGTATGGGGGGTCATTTCATACGAAATTTAATTATGGGATCATTTATACTAGTTTTAAAGTACGAAGGTTAAATTTGATTTTGAATTATACTAACAAGGATCAACAAGAATTTTGACCAAGTATCTATAATTGAATAATTATGAAAATACATAATTTATTATTGTGATTTTTTTTGCAGGATAAAAGTATATAGTATTATAATTGTGGATATATATATATCCATATATATATATAAACTATTAATGCACTTTTCATTTGTTGGGAAAAGCATATATTGCTATAGTTGAATAACCACAGTAATATGCAGACTTTTCCCTACGATTGTAAAAAACCATAGTCACATCTTTTCATGGGAATAGAACTTTTTTGTTGCAGTTAAAAATGGAGGGATATATAAATAAAAAAGCATAGTTAAAAGTACAATTTATCATAGTGAAACATCAATATCCTTTATCTCCCTTCTTCTTTCACCGTTTCAATATATATGTGATTCATTTCCTCATGTAAAGAATATTAGGAGTTCGAGAGAGACTAGCAATGACATCAAGAAATATTTCCTCTCATTGCCAACTATTTTTCTAAGTCAAAAGGATGAGTCGTAATCCACCCACAGGTGTAGTCGAGCTGTTCTCCGTTGCTCGAACGCCATCTTCTCTCTCTCTCTCTCTCTCTCTCTCTCTCTCTCTCTCTTTGAAAGAGACGAGTGCTTCTTGGATCATAGCACTCTTTCTCTTTCAAAGGAGAGCGTGGCAAAAAAAAAAAACCAATGAGTTGTATGATGGACAGCATAGCACAAAAGATTGATCGCAAGAATATTCACGAAGCTGAGATGCTTGATGACCACGAACTTTTCCCAAGTAAGAGAAAGAGAGGTTTGATCTCTCTCTCTCTCTCTCTCTGTCTTTGGAAGAGACGAGTGCTTCTTGGATCATAGCACTCTTTCTCTTTCAAAGGAGAGCGTGGCAAAAAAAAAAAAAAAAACAATGAGTTGTATGATGGACAGCATAGCACAATTGATTGAACGCAAGAATCTTCACGAAGCTGAGATGCTTGATGACCGCGAACTTTTCCCAAGTAAGAGAAAGAGAGGTTTGATCTGAATTCTCTTTGCATATGTATATGATGAGAAGGATTGGGTGATAAGACCAATGCTACATTAAAAATTCTTTTTTTTTTTTGTTCACTACTGATAATTTTGTTTTATATTTTATAGGATTCATTTTCATATAGGCTTTAGGATATTAGATTAGGTGATTAATGTAATTATTTGAAAAGAAAAAAAAATCTATTTTTTTCCTAATATCATGTTCTAAAACAAATATTTTTTAAGCATCCAAAAGAAAAAAAAAAGTCTTAATCACGTGCTTTCTTTATTATTAAAATATACATATTGAGCCAAGAAATAAAAACTCTCATCCATAAACTCGAAGCACTTTTTCTTTTTTAATAAGTTATTTTTTAATTATATTTGAGCTAATTCTTGAATAAAACTTCTATTTTTTATTTTTTTCAAAACACTTTTATTTTGAAAACTTTTAAAAGAACACCTTTTTTATCCTATAAAAAGATCATTTTATCCTATAACAAGGACAATTACAGGTGTGGGGAAGGAGGAGTAATCGACGAAAGAGTAAATTAGTTATTTAAATAGATATTTATTTTATTGAAATAAGAACGTTTTATAAAAAAAAATGAGCACTCTATAAAAAAAAATAAAAGAACTCTTAATGGAATTACTATTACAATTTTAAAATATTTGATTGAAGTGGAGAATAAACAAATCAGTAAAAGATAAAAAACAATATCAAAGTACCCTCTCGAGATCTGTAAATAGATTATTTATTATAGCTCACAGATAAAGAAATAAGAAACTGGATAAGTACAAGTTCATTTCTTCTTGTGAATCCTCAACATCCGCCGACGTTGACTCAATCAATCTTTTCTCAACGTCTCTATCTTATCTTAATATATATATATATATATTAATGGTTTAAACATCAATTCCATCCCTTCGTTATCTGAATCAAGAACAAATGCTCGTAGCAAACATCTGTTCCAACAACAAAAAAAAATCTAACTTAAGCGGAAAAAAAAGATGGAGATGCGTAGCAAACTAACTATTAAATTACTGTTTGGTTTATGATAATTAAGATTTTGGGATTCTTTCATCGAATCTTTGATGAACGTGAAGGAGATAATAGAGTTCATAAACATATTATATTTTTAGAATTTATGGTAAGCCATCTTTGTCAAAGACATTGACTGTGTGAGAGTGACTGAAGCAAAGGGAGCTTCACATGATCACAGGGTCGGTCCGGTCATGAACGTATATTAATTAATCATCATAATATTTTTTTCTAAAATATAAAAATGTATCTATGAATGAGAATAGTAATAATAATAATAATAGTAAAAAAAAAAAGGGAATAGTCAACAATGCCTTCCTCCTCGCCTTATAAAACCCCCCAAAGGCGACTCTTCTACGCTCCAACCATTCCCCTTCGGTGGCTGTAGTCTTCTTCTGAAGTCATCTTCGTCTTCCTGCAGTGTTTGGTTGGTGGTCGGGTTCAGGGGCGAAGGGATACGTATGGGGAGGCCGAGCGGAGCTTGGCGGACCCCGTGGTCGGTGGTGGTTCTTGTGCATTGGCTCCTCTGCGCCACCGAGTGGAGGCGAGGGGCGGTGGTGGAGGCCTCCCATGTGGTGTTTGCATCCCTCCAATCCGTTCCTGCCTCCGTCGTCGACAACAGGCTGAGGACCGGGTATCACTTCCAGCCCCCGAGGAACTGGATCAATGGTACGTTCCTCTCCTCCTCCTCCTCCTCCTCCTCCTCTTTGACGCCTGGCGACATGCTCTGCCGGTGGCGCATGTTAGCCGAGGTCCTGGTTCGGGGGTTACAATGCGCCTGTGGACCCCGCCGGAACGGGATCCGCTGCGTAACCCGCGTTGCTATTATTCTGAGGTTAATTTCCCCACGTAATCGAGTGTTACGCGCTTCGTTAGACTGCTAAGATTCCTTCTTTACGGTTTAAGCATCTAATTAACATCTTTTAACAGTGGATTAGGCAAGGGTAATCCGAGATCACCACGTAAAAGAAGCCAACCCCCCCCCCGGTGTTTTACGCCGCCCTTTTCTGCATTATTATGTAATGGATAATGCCTTTGACATCGTCAATGAACAGCCGCCATCTCGTTTCTGCTAGATTTTACAGCTTGGCTATTGGTCGGATTTGTCTTGATCGAATGGTATCACTGATGTGGTTTTCTTCTTTTTTTGTTGTCGTCTTCTCCATGGACGTGCCCAAATGGGATCATCATCCAATGCACCAGATCCAAATGGTAATCATCCTCCTCCTCTGAACCTTTCTTGGTCACATATGGATTCCTGAAGCTAATGGCTGAGCAACCAAACCAGGACCCATGTACTTCAATGGCGTCTACCACCTCTTCTACCAGTACAACCCCAATGGCTCCGTGTGGGGAAACATCGTGTGGGCGCACTCGGTGTCGACCGACCTCGTCAACTGGATCGCCCTCGACCCGGCCATCCGCCCCTCCAAGCCATTCGACATCCAAGGATGCTGGTCCGGCTCCGCCACCGTCCTCCCCGGCAACAGGCCCGTGATCTTCTACACCGGCATCGACTCCCAGCAGAGACAACTGCAGAACGTTGCGTACCCGAAGGATCTGTCCGACCCTTACCTCCGCGAGTGGGTCAAGCCCGACTACAACCCGGTGATCCCCCCTGGCGACGGCGTCAACGCCAGCGCGTTCCGCGACCCGACGACGGCGTGGCGCGGGCCCGGCACGCACTGGAAGCTCGTGGTGGGCAGCAAGTGGAACAGTAGGGGGAAGGCCATTCTGTACCGGAGCAGGGATTTCGTGCATTGGGTCAAGGCCAAGCACCCGTTGCACACGGTCAAGGGTACCGGCATGTGGGAGTGCCCGGACTTCTACCCGGTGGCGGTGAAGGGGAGGCGAGGGCTGGACACTTCCGCGTACGGCGACGGCGCGAAGCATGTGTTGAAGGTCAGCCTCGACCTGCGAAGGTACGAGTACTACACGCTGGGGAAATACTACCACTACCGAGACAAGTACGTGCCGGACAACACGTCGGCGGACGATCACACTGGTTTGAGGTACGACTACGGGAACTTCTACGCCTCCAAGACGTTCTTCGACCCCAAGAAGCGGCGGAGGATCTTGTGGGGGTGGGCGAACGAGTCGGACACCAAGGACGTCGACATAGCTAAAGGCTGGGCTGGAATCCAGGTCGGTCTCGGAGCTGCAGCAGAGTTCATGACACATGATTTCCACAGACTTCGATCGATTGGATCTTCACTTTGTGTTTGATGAATTTGTCGTAGGCTATTCCGAGGACCATTTGGCTGGATAGCGGCGGTCGACAACTTGTGCAGTGGCCAATCGAAGAGCTCGAATCCCTCAGAGGCAAACACGTTGCCGTCGAGCACAAGAAAGTCTCAGGTGGCGACTCCTTCGAAGTGGCAGGAATAAACTCCTCGCAGGTACGTTTAATTCATTATGTTTGACAGACTCGAATTCTTTTCTCGAGTTGTTCTTCGCTTTTCTGTCAATCCAAACAGGTAAAGACTTTTTCCGCCGAGCGAAAGCTGAAGGATCGTGTGTGTTCTGCTGCACTTTACTGGCTTTCTTGTTCCAGTTTTCTTCTTCGAGTTGATGTGTTCTTTCACGGTGCAGGCGGATGTGGAGGTGGCATTCGAAGTCTCGGGCTTGGAAAAAGCTGAGGCCTTTGATCCGTCCTGGGCGACTGATGCCGAAGCACTGTGTGGCCAGAAGAGGGCGGACGTCAAGGGTGGGGTTGGGCCATTCGGCCTCCTGGTTTTGGCTTCAGCCAACATGGAAGAGAAGACTGCTGTCTTCTTCAGGGTCTTCAAAGCTGAACACAAGCATGTGGTCCTCATGTGCCATGATCCTACCAGGTCGGCCATCCTTCTCCTCCAACCTTCCATCTACCTCTTCACTAGGTCATCCACACGCAGTCACCACTGTGGTCCAGATGTTAGATCTTTGGATCATCTACTCTCTATCAGACCTCCAGCAAAATCTTACTTCAAGTTATCAGCTAGATTTCATATTACTAATTGCGGATGCAAAACCGGGTTCTATCAGTAACCATCCTTCTTCATCTCTGTTGCTCAAACAGGTCCTCCATGAGGCCAAATCTGTACAGGCCAACCTTCGCGGGATATGTCGATGTGGATATAGCTAAAACTGGCAAGATCTCTTTGAGGACCTTGGTATGTCGATGAATCTTTAGCCTTCCATCCTTCCTTTTTCTTCTAGCTTGTTGGATTAGGTGAATCATGTTCTGCTCTGTGCTCTCGACGCCATGCAGATTGATCACTCTGTAGTGGAGAGCTTCGGTGCCGAAGGCAAGACATGCATTACATCCAGAGTCTATCCCAGCTTAGCCATCGGAAAAGATGCTCATCTCTTCGTGTTCAACAATGGATCAGCGGACGTCAAAGTCTCTGAGCTGAAGGCATGGGAGATCAGGAGACCTCTCATGAATGGAGCATAGGAAGCCATTAACGGAAATCTCAGCTTACAATAAATTCCGATTTCTGCTCCATTAATGGTCGAAATCTAGTTGAGTTGGAGAATGATATGCTCTTTGTTGAGCTGATTGAATCAGAAACTTATTAGATTACTTTGCTAAGCATTAAATACTGCCTCAAAAGTTTCTACATCAGATCTGCATTACAGCATCGAGTCTGGTCATGCCAAGCAAAGCAGGCCTTAACTTGCTGCAGAGCTGACAGAAAAGTAGCTTCTTTCCACTCCCAGTTGAGTTGTCATCGGACGAGGGTGGTCAACTTTGAGCTAATGGGGTAACACCACAGCTGCCGAGCAGATCAAAAAGATAAATGCAGATGGAACTCATACCTACGACTCCAACTCCATTGCCAAGCAAGCATATCTCATCTGAGAATTGAAATGACAATTGCCACATTCAGTGTTGGGTGGCCGGAGAAGATTGGCAGTGGAAAAAAAAAAAGGACTTGGAAAGTATAGCAGAAAGCAGCCTACTTGCTCCACTATCTAAGTTCATCAAATTTAGCAGAGCCACTTGGTTTCATCTTCTTTATATCAGAATTAGCAGCCAAGGAAAACAGTGCTTGCAGGTCAAACGCCACAACTTTTGGTCAGCCCCTCTTGTCTGGAACAAAGAAGAAGCCACTTACTTCAGCTGTTAATTCAGAATTAAGTGTCCATATGTTTTCAACCTGCTCAAAGCAACCTAAGATGACCTGATAACCCATTTATACCATGTTTATACTAATCTTTAATTGGAATCACAACCCTTGAATATGTTCTATCACCAATCCATTTTGACTGCTGGGCCTCAATGTCAGTTTAGAACAACAACACCATACCATCACCAAAACTTCACTGAATAGGGATTACAGAGATTTGTATGCGAATTACCAATGTCATCACAGAAACAAACCTCCATGAGAATGGAAACAAGTGAAACCTTGGCACTGTAATCCCACCATGGCACCTGTGATCAAGCTCATAAAATTTACATTGTCACAGCCTAAAGATTAAAAGTTATAGCAGCAGGTTGTCAACTAAAATATAAAAGTCCTGACTGCAAGAAACATAGATTGCTGTCGCATCCTCTTGCCATTATGAGATGATGATATTTGGAGTGAATCAAATCAGACAGGCAGACAGAAGAAATAATACAAAAAAGCTGCAGAAGATAGCAGATCGATAACCACAATGTGAAACACCATGTTTGATCAACACAAGCTCCCTGTATTCTGGCCGAACAGGCTCTAAACTTCCATTCCATGGAACCGAGTACACAAAGAACGAGGCTGCAAATGAGAACAACTCAGTGCAGCAAAATATAGCTTTTATTTTCTTTTAATACAAATAATACTATTAGCCAGCAAATTAAAATTGCATTATGTATATATAATATTAAAATCTAAAAAATCGATCCTTGATCCGCATCAAAATGTCCTTCCGATTGATCCATTTTTTCGGAATATAACTAAGTTTTAGAGATGAATATTCCTTCTGATTAGCTCCTCGAAATAACCTTTTATGTTCAAATCAGTAAGAAATCAAAGACACGAAATTTGAAAAGTGTTTTGGCTTCGATACTAACCGAAAGGCTTTTGTTCATATTTAATGGTCAGGAAAATATTTATTGAATTGAATATATTTCAAAAGAATAATACTTTTCTTCACGTCTATGCTAAGGTGGTAAGCCCCACTAACATGTAGTTGACTGCGGTCAACACATAGAGTCCTAAAAATACGGATCATATATATTTTTTATGTATACACATGTATAGCCTTCATGAGGTGGATGATCGGAATCTATGTGGTCCAGTTTTCTTTTATAAACCCGACATGAACATTTCTCGGATAGCAAAGTTGGATTTTTTTTTTTAGTAGGAACATGAAGAATTAGAGAATTAGAGGAGTCATCTTGGGATACAAGTTGATCAGATGAGCATGGTAAGTATAGTATTATCTTTTCAATTTTCTCAAATCCATTTTATGAGTACCTATTTTTGTCATCCACGTACACAAATGATTAAAAAGGAGACTATTCACGCAGTTAAAGGTTGTACCCATCTCTAATCATGTATAAAAATATATTCTCATCGTAACAAAGTGGGCATGAGATCACTCACATCCATACTCTTATATATCATATTACTAATTTAGGTGTCAGAGGAATCGAATCAAATCGAAAAAATTTTCTCATTAATCATAGTCTTTATGCGAGTGAAACCTTAGTACCTCAGATAATCCTACATATACATATTTAAATCATGTCAAACTAATCATGACGCCAATGATATATTTCCCTAATAATATTCATTGGGAAGACACCACTAATATTTAGTTATATTAGGATTATAATATTTAAAAAAATCCATGAATCAAACTGATGTTATATCTATCTCCAAATATTTTAATTTTTTTATTTTTATAAAATATCATAAAAAAATCCTCAATCAAGCAATTTGTCCACAACCATTAACGAATATTTTTTATTTGTAGTAAAAGAAAATTCAAGATGATCACGTTATATTTTCATTGAGACTAAGCACTTCAATCAGACTTAAATGCGAGACGGGTATAAGCTTGATGCTATCACGAATCCTAAAGCTCCAAAAACTGTTTCCACCTCATGATGATCCAAGTTAAGCAACCCAAAAAAAAAAAGAATCTGTGAGTCGCTGTCGGAGATGGCGCAGCGAGCAGCAATTAGTCCGAATCCATCGACGACACGCTCTCACCCGCAACCTTAACTTCCCGGCGAAGCATCAGGGCGTGAAACCGAATCGGACGCGCGGCCCCACCCTTCGCCCATCGCCATCACGAGGGTACTTTAGGTAACACGTAAAAGTGCAATGACAATTTAACCCCCAACCGAACAATACGAACTCTCAAGAAAAAGGCTAAGAGGGTAATTCTAACCGATGCTCTCTCCGTCCGCTTATAAGATGATGATGATGCAGCCGCCCACCTCCCGTTCTTTTAATCTCTCCACCTCCGGTCGATCGGTCTCCCCCAAGACTTGTTCGCTGTCATCACAGTCCCCACTCCTCTCTCTCGAATCCTCCCACTTATTTGATCGAAGAGATCGCCGATTCTCCCTGGAATCGGTCAAGGCAAGCCCTCTTATTCTTCGGATTCGTTTCTTGCGTCGTCTTTTTTCCGCGGATTCTTTGTGTGTTAGGGTTTTCTAGGTCCATTCTTTGCTTGAATCTCATGGAATGCCTTTTGGTTTCTTGGTGATTCAGAGCGAGTCTTTCTTGCGAGAGGTTTGTTCTCGGCTGATTATTGATGGTGGATTGGTTTTTGGCAGGGAACGGGTGAGGCAGCTGGGGTTTCTTGGAGCCTTCGATCGGGCGAGTCGGGGCTTTGGTAAGGTTCATATCTTGGTGGGTTTTCTGATTAGAAGACTGGGGGAATTTGGTCTCATGAGAATTGTTAGGGGAATGCAAAGATTGGTTTGCGGCAAGGAGCTGGAGCACAAGGATTCGTTCGTCTGGGGGATCGCTGTCGGTTCTGCCAAGGTCAGAACTCGTTACAAAGGGATTCTTGAAGCCGTGAACCTTTGAATTGGAAACGAGAAGGGCTTGAGAGAAGTTTAAGGCAGTGACAAGATCGAATTATTGTTCGGAGAACGATGACTAGAATCTTTGTTCAGCGTGGTTCAGTGGGGTCTTCCTCGAACGCCAATCGCCCTCCATCGAGCTCAGCGCCACAATCTTCTGCTTCTCAGGCTGCCCCGACTTCCAGGGAGGAGGACCTAGAAAAGCAGATTCTTGAAGACCAGAGTTGCCTGGAGGACTCTGGAGAGCAATCAGAGAGCACTGAGGATAAAACTTTGAAGCATGATGAATCTTCCCAGGGTGTGAAAGTTGAGGGTGGGCACAATGTATCTGTTGAAGAGGAGGAAAAGTCTTCAACTCATGATGTTGTGGTTTCTGCGGTTTTAAGGGAAGATACGATTGAGCTTCGCTCAGAACAAGAAGATTCTGTGCGGTCAGGTAGTGAATCATCACAGATTGTTACAGGAGGTTCCTACCCTCCACCACCACCGGCCCCACCTCCAAAACCTCTGTTAACAAATCCGAGTTCAAGGAGGACTAGTATGGGGTCTCCAGTTTCTGTGAGGATTGGTCCTTCAAGGAGGCAGTCGGCTTGGCCGGTTGTCTCAACACGCTCACCATCAGAGTCTCGGCCATCTTCTCCCAGGTCATATGGTGAAGGTGAAGGTTACAACAGTGCGGATGAGCAAGCTCCTTGCTATGTGTCCTCATATGATGATTCGGTATGGTACCCTGTTATATTATTTGTGATGTCAAGTTGCTGTGCAGAAATCTCGTAAGCATTTGTCAGTATCTTCTGCAATTATAGTTCACTTATTAAGACCAAAGACTAGATAGTGAAATAGAAAATAGTTGTTATGCTATTCTTTGTTTTGTATGTTCTAAGTCAGTTTTGATCAATTGTGCTGATATCTTGAGCATGCATGTGATTGGTAAATTTCTTCTCATTAGCTTCTTTGTTTGAGATCTCATAGGTCTCACTTCTTGGTGACTTCTTATGCCTTAACATTGCTGAAGCTGTTATAGGCTTATATATCTGCACTTATCATCTAGATTTAGTGCCTATGCCTGACCTTTTGAACTTTTTGCCCGAGAGACTGACAATCTTCTTTGTGTTAAAAAAGGAGGAAATAGGTAGCAAGAGGCTGTTATGAAGAAAGTTGAATATAAGTTGGAACTTTATTAAGTGGTTTGTATGTTTGAATGAATAATTTCATCTCTATATCAGGCTACGCATGTGATTAAAACTCACCATCCTTGATTATCTCTCTCTTTGTTTCTGTGACCCACTAACATTGAACGTAATTGTAGGTTTCCTGTACGTTAGAGATTCTGAGTTTCTTTGGTTGGCTTGTGAAGAAATTAAAACTTTGTATTTTGCTCTGCTCAAAATAGATAAACCTAGTAAATGATTGTTTATGTTGTCGCTGCTGGTTGTTGATGACTAAGTCGTCAGTGTTTCTGTTAACAATTTGGATAATTGGATTGAGAGCCTTTTAACTGCAGAATGCTTTAAATTGTTTCGGTCCATCTCCATTTCTGGTTTGGGTCAAAATTGAAATGGAATGTTTTGAAGAAGCAAACTTACTTATCCTTGGCTTAAGAGTTGGCAAGGCAATGAGTTCCGCTCTATAAGGTTATCATTAGTTCTTTACTTCTATTCTCATAATTTTCTGGTGGGGTGTTTGTCATCACAGTATAACAGTCTTTTTGAAAATTTGCCTTGAAAAGAGCATCACTTGATTATGCCCTGTAGACATAGAAATCTTCGTTTTTAATGGCTGAACTCGTGGTCACATATGAAAAGAGACGGTTCAATTTTCTGTTGGCATGTCTTCTTATGAAGATGTACAGTCTATAATAGAAATGTCAATACAAGCAATAGCTGCACTTGATTAGCCTGGCAAGTACTCTTTATATGAGATGTTATTACTCTACAAATTTAGGATAATATTACCAATTCAATGGTTCATATAGATTTACTACGAAAATTGCACTACTTTATTATACTGTAAATGACATTACATTCATTTGTACATGTTGCTGAGTTAATAATTATGATTCTTTTTCACCTATTCATGCCCCACCACTTTGTGGTATGATGGTATCAAATCTTAAAATATGGGTTATCTTGTCAGGAGAGAGAAAGGCTGTTTGAACTTGAATTACGACGGGCAAAGGGTTTTGAAGTCAAAAAGATGATGGAGGATGGGAATTGTCTTTTCCGGGCTGTTGCAGACCAAGTCTATGGCGATCCAGAAGCATATGACATGACAAGACAAATGTGTGTTGATTATATGGTGTGTATTAATAACCCAGAAAAATGTCATATTAGGATTAGCAGTACATTATTGTTATCACCAATACCTACCGACTAATTGTATTCTTGCTATGTGGATTGTAGTTTCTAGTAAATTTGCATGTCTACTGTATTCATTATTAAATAGGTGCAGAAAATAATTTGTTATAGCTGTTATTAAGGATCAAGAACCACACCATGAAGGTGCACATGAGATAGTATGCTTCTTGCCAGTATAATGTGCATTATACACATTTACAGAATGTCAACGTGTGTTGCGTTCTTTACAGTGAACACAGGTTAAATTTGCAACATTACACACTAGTGGTTACCCTCCAAAAGTACCCCAGCATACGACTTGTCTTGCTCCACTTTGGGAAGACATCTTAGATGCCAAGGCAAAATGATAGCCACTGAAAATAGTTTTCTTGAATTTGGTTGTGTTGCGTCATCAACCGGCAAACTTAGGTGCTTTAACAAATCAAAGATTTTCATGAGATTGGTTAAGTTGTAGAGTATCAGATAGGATTGAAGTCTCGTAAGTTGTGCTTCTGTTGATGATATACATCATCTGATATGTGCTGCTTGATCCAAAATTAGACCACATGCTCTATAAAATACTGCTTAGGTACTTTGGCCTAATTTTGCTATTGATTTAGGTTGCTTATTCTTCTTGGTTTTTTAACCTGGATTGCTGGCAGAGTTTATCTGCACTAATTTTCATATTCAGGAGTGCTAAGTGCTAACAACACAAAAGCAAATATTTGTCCAGAAAATGAAGATATTGAAGGTTAATCTTTTGTAACAGCCATTAATGAGAATCTAGTTTAATTTTTGTTGGAAAAATAAAAAGAACATGAATGTGGATCAACTTTCACAAGAGCACCATGTCATTAAGACATATAGACCAAGAGAAGGGCAGTGTGGAAATTTTTTGTTCCAAAATATGCCTCTCGGTATTTGTATATGGTATGCTTAACTAGTATTTGCTTAATGCTGATTATACTTTTACCCATATCATGTTTTCTTTTTGCTTAGGAAAAAGAGAGAGACCATTTCTCTCAGTTTGTAACCGAAGGCTTCACATTATATTGCAAGCGAAAAAGACGAGACAAGGTAATTGGCACCTATCTTTTCTAACCCATGAGTTATTGTGATTTATATGAGCGTTACAATGAATGAGTGCTCAAAGATCATGAAAGCCGTGTTGTTTAGTGACCTATAGCTTTGGTAATATACTGGACAGTTATAGAGCTGTTACTCTCCCTTTTGCTTTGTAGTTTTTTTTTTTTTCCCCCTCCATGCTACAGACTTGGTTAATTAATACAAACCGATATTTCTACATATACAGTTTAAACATGTATGATGTTTTGGCACAAATTAGAAGTCTTAGAGAAAACATGGGCAATGAGGCTAGTTGGCAGGATCATAACTAGTTCCATGCTCTTTCTACTTGATCAAATATGACAAGTCTGATTTTTGGTTTCTCTGACTATTAGAAACTTTATAAGGTTTTGTTTGTCAGCTGCCGTCATGTTCGTAATGTTACACTGATTGAATCTATACTTATCCTTCTTTAAGTGTCAGTTATGCATCATCGTGTGTTTGATTTTTACATTTTGACGTAGTTCTCCTTCAACTTAGTAGTGGTTGATGCATGGTGAAGTACTGCTTCAGTTTGAACTTCCAATCTTTTATGCAAGAATATTGCTTGTACTGGTGTTCTAAATAGTTCTAGATTATCGGTGGTTCTCTCCATTGAGATTAATGCAGTGTCATATGTAATTAGTTTCATAATTAGTCTGATATCGTGCAAGTTCATCTTTGTAAGTGTTTTTTTTGCCACTAAATTTGGTTTTTTTAATTATTGAATGTTCGGGTTATTACAGGTCTATGGAAACAACATTGAGATTCAGGCATTCGCTGAAATGTACAACCGTCCTATACATATCTACTCCTATAGCACAGGTGCTATACACTTTGATGATTGTTTGTATATGGTCGAACTGTCAGTGAATAGCTCTTAACTATCATGGTCATGCGCAGAACCTATTAATATCTTTCAAGGGAATTACATCACTGATACACCTCCAATTCGGTTAAGCTACCACCACGGTAACCATTACAACTCACTTCTTGACTCACGTAGAATGACAATTGGTGCAGGCCTTGGATTTAGTAGCCTTCGAGGGGTAAGTTATTCTGCCCGTAGTCTTCTGCAGTCCACTGACAACCCATTCTTGGAAATCTCTGCCCTTTGTTCCTTTCTTTTAGATGTTATGAATACAAACTAATGAGGAATAAAAAGGAAGATTTTGACATGAACCAACTGTTAGTATCTCTTGAGATCATTTTGAAATGGTTTAAGTGTTGTTTTTTTTAGTGTATTTCACTTAACATTTTGGTCCATTTGGCATTCGTATCACTTGTATTACTAATGGTTGCCCTTTAAGGAGATTTGTTGAGCTTACTTCTTTTTCTCTGGTTTCTTTTTAATATAGAGAAACATTGGTAAGGACCAGGTGAAGGCTGCCATTAAAGCCCAGCAGGATCAGCAAATAGACAATGTAAGTAATGCTGGTGTATGTTTGCAGAGTTCCATTGCATCTTATATCGTGTAGATGCTATTCTAGCAATAACTAGTTTTGGTTGACCTTGATGTGTGCTTACTTGATTTTAGGTTTTCTTATAAGCTTCTCTAGAATTTTAGCAGACGTCGCAGCCAAAGATTTAGTTTATCGTAAGTTTAGGTCTTCTTAGGGTGCTAATACCTACTGTTTTTAGAATTTAATGATTTCTGATAAGTTGATGATTACTGTTTTTCCTGAGGCACAGTGGTGGAGATAATTAACTACAATGTCCATGTCTGAAGGCAAAAAGGAACTCAGAATAAATTGTCATTTGAGAGATGGACAATCGGTGCTGACATGGTTTCTAGTGCCTTGATGGCATAACGTGTTGTTTGCTTGTTTGGAACATTGGAGAAGTAGCATAATGGGAGCTCTTTTTGTTTTTTTTTTTTTCTTCCGTATGATGTCAGGCCTGCCCCTAAATAGTGTCATGATGACAGGCACTTATAGCGGAGGGCCGATTTTACTCCGATCTGGAATTGACAGAGAAGGAAATTGAGAGGATGGTGATGGAAGCTTCACGGGCTGAGTATGTAGCTAAAGAGAAGTTGAAGCAGTGCCCTTCATTTCAAGAGTCTTCCACGTCTAGGGCAGAACCGTCATCTTCTGTGGCATGTAAGTTCTATAATCTCATTGAATGCCGAACCACTTAAAAAGTCTTTTAGTTTATTCATGGTGGAAAGCAATTTGATATGCAACAGCAACGGGATCATCACGGTCTGCATCAGAAGGTGATAGTGAGAAGGCATTGTTGCCTGAGATGATGCTCACCAGCAGCATGCAGATGGTTCTGTCCATGGGTTTCGGCTACATGCAGGTCATGGAGGCATATAGCATTTTTGGTGATGACGTGGATTCTATGATATGCTACCTGCTGGAGATGGGAGGCAGTGGTGGCTCTCCTGCTGGCAGGAACAGGCACAAAGGGAAAGCTGCAGAGTGAGAGTCTTGGATATAATAAAATGCTGACGTGTTCTTCTAGTGGTAGACGACAGAGCCCGATATAATAAAATGATTCTACATCTGTCTATGCTGTTAGCAACATGTAAGTAGTAGTAGTAGTAGTAGTAGTAGTAGTAGTAGTAGTAGTAGTATCATGAGTCGCCAAACGATACATAATAAAACACGAATAAACTCCCCTCTCGACCAAAGCATGTTCTTTGGTGCTTATTTGCTGGTGCGCTATTCTTCTCGTTATCATCAAGTCATATATTTGTTGCTTGCTCTCTCTTAAGATTGCTGTGTGGTTGGCTGTTTGTGGTACTATTTTGCATATGTTCTGTACAGTTAATGACGCGGTGTTTCAGACAGTAGTAGTATTGTATGCAGGAGTAAATAGAAAGGTATATGTGTTCAGGGTATTAGTTCATAAAAATAATGTCTCTTCTTACATCAGATCAAGTGGATGTAAGTTGTCGTGCAAAGTCCTTTGGATGATGCAAAACCCCTCTAGTGATCAGTTTGTGTATGTTGATTTGCTTTACACAATAAAAAATGATTCATTTAATAAATTGATGATGAATCTTTTGATGTATTCTCTCTCATTTCTCTACCTCACATTCTCATGGATGATTCCTATTGTCGATGTGACTTGGCCATTCTATAATCCATCCTGCGAATGATGATGGCATGCTTTTGTTTCACATGGTTTTAGATTCATCATCATCTTCTACCTGCTCTGCATCTATATCTGCACATGCACGCGTACATGGCGTCGAAGAGCGCGATGAGTCCGGGTTCGTCAGCGGCCACAACCTCGTCATCGGCGGCGCCTTCACCACCGTCAAAAAACGGTTGTGATCTCCTCGAGCAGTGACATTAATATAGCTAAAAGTGTATGCTTGCAAACAATTATTTTATGTGTGATTCATGCATTATAGAATCGAAACCATTCTTACATGGCAATAACAACACATCATACTATGCTATGGATGAACAATTAGATGCATTCTACGTATATGTGTTATCTACAAGAAGTCGGCACACAAGTGGTAGTAGCCATCTGAAACCAGCACAGAGGCCAAAAACCAGCAGTCACCATCCATCCTAACTCTTTCTATCTACATCACATAGCAAACAGATGAAGAGTAAACTAACTGGGAATTCAGTACCACACTCTGATTCTAAATCTTGGATGTCTTTTGGGTAAGTATGATCCTTTACAACTTACTACAAAGTGGTACCCCCACACAAGAGGCTGCTTACCAGCATCAGCAGGTGAAAGAAGTCAGCCATTTGCAGCAGTAGGAAATTATCCTGAAATATAATGTAACCAACAAAGTAATTAGAATACATGGACTATACATTTAATGTTGCACCTACCTTTACAAATCGGGAATACTAAGAGTTTAGAATCATGGAAACAACACTATTTGCAGGATTAGTCCAAATACTGAGAAAACAATGAACTTGTTGTTTTTGCGTTACCAAGGGAACGTAAATTACGGTATTAAGTAATCTGACTCCGATTTCCCTAAACGAGTCACAAGAAATATTACTCGAGTTGAGAACTGAAATAAACCACTAGTAAGAACTCTCATGTCAACGCAGTGTACCAAGAAGATGACCTTCATCGTTGAGAAGGACGGACAATTTCTGAGCTCCTTTTGTTTTATAACGCTAACACCAAAATTGAGCCCACCCTAAATCTTCAGTCCTACTGGACAATATCAAATTGAAGTTTGGAAAACTTGAACCATCAACCTAGCTGGGTTGTTTCAGTACCTGCCCCCAAGTTGACAAGAATTTTAGCCCATTTCAGAACCTATTGGAAATGACATCTTGAGCAATTACAAGTCTTGTACCACCTATATTTGGAAACTAATATAACATGGAAGTTTAAGCTCAAAGATGATGGATCAACCCTTAACATATATCTAGCCTCAAATTAATGTGAAATGGATCATTTTACCTGATGGTAGGAGAACATTTCAGGATACACATTCCCACCCAGCCTACAAGACTGTAGAAAAAAAAACCTACTTTGCTGAAGCTCAAGGTGATTGTGTTCTCCCCAACCATTACTGCTTCTGATGTGTTTATCCACAATACCAAATTCTCTATTTTGCTCAAGTTTCCTCCATAGTTCTCAGCAGAAATTGGACCCACTTTTAATAGCTGATAGTAGATCATTCCCATGCCCACAGATGCGCAGCACCAAGGTACCTACCTCTGCACAGTGAAGCATGTTTGGTCCTCTTCTGGTGCTCTTAGTCTACAGTGTTTCAGAGCCAAAAATATTTCCTTAATAGTTAACCTTGTGGAATTGCTTGCCTTGTGTTTGGCAGAAGTCAGGCTCTTCAGCTTAACAGCGAGAGCCGCATACTACTCATTATTCTGTTCATCATTCATGCAAGCAGCAGTATCATATTTGCCATTTACAGTTATACATCAAAGGATGAGATGGCCCAGCAGAAAAGCCCCTTCTGTCATAGGAAGCCATGAACCCAACCTCATTATTTTCTTCTCTCAACCTCCTCAATGAAAGGGTTCATTAGATCTGGTGGCCCTTGTCAACTTCTGGAAAGCTCTCGGCGGTCCATTTGACCACCTAAGAAATATTTGCTCCCCACAGACAGGCTTTCCTTCATAGCTCGAAGACCTCTCTGCATCTAGTGTAAGCTTCATAAATTGCAAAGTCATATCTACCTTTCGGTTGTACAGTTGTTGAATGCAAGGGGAAAGACGACCCACATACAAGGACATCTGGAGGGAAGAAGAATGAGAATCACACTTTAGCGAATTTAATCTATCAAAATGCAGTATGCAAAACACAATCAGGGCAATTTAAGGATTTCTTATAACAAAGTATAAGATGCAAAAAATGTGTAGTGTCTAAAGAAAAGACGAGAAACAAGGGATTTATATGACCTTAGTTGGATTCAAAAGTGCTCTTCCGAGGCACTTAATTAAGAGGCAAGACATCACTTTGTCAAGATGGCAAGACATTAAGATGACAAGACATCACTATTTAAGGATTTCTTATTCAAAAGTGTTCTATTGAAGTAATTGTGAGTATGTAAAACACCAAGATGGTAAGACATCACTATATCAGTCGAAAGCTTCAGTTCCATCTTTCAAGAAAACCAAATTACAGAATGCCGGATCTGGCAGACAATCATGATGGCTACAGAGTGGTCCACGTAAATAACACATAAGCAATGATAGAAGCCTAAATAACAGCATTCTCACAGTACAAAAGGCCTTGGTACATATCAAATTGCCTTATATATTCCTCGGAACAAGGTTGTTTTCTTCTACAGCTTACAGTAGCTAGTGTAGAGCATTAAAGCAAGTCTTGATATCATTGTTCTACTTATTAAGAAAAGACATCCCTTCATGACCACTGAAGAACCAAACTTAGGACCGTTAACTGTTTGCATCTTTTGGACAAGTTTGAACTTTGTTGAAATATATCTCAAATCTCGCAACAAAATATTCATAGACCACAAAGGTACTGTGGATCAATTATTGTATGATTACTACATATATTTAATCTTACAACTTTTCCTTGGCCTACAGGAGATTGTTGATTGACACCCAAGCAAGCTAAGAAAATTGTGCAGATTTAAGACCCATTACTTTCCTATGCATCCAAATCAAAGCAACAAAACTTAAACATGTCTTGACAGCCAATAACATATGTGCCACATCTATGTGTATCTCAATTACATAACATATAAAAACCTTTCTATGGGCAATGATAACATGTAATGGTTAGCCACCACCCGGATTAGCAACCAATTCTGATCGTCGGTCATCTATCAAATACCACACAGACCAAGAACAGCGAAAGAAAAGATTGTACCATGGTAGAACGAAAAGGCCAAATCAGCCACCCAAAAAAAAAGAATTCCAACAAATGAAATAGACGAAAGCTTGCTTCTTGATCCAATTCACCTACATTTCTTCATGAAAAGCCGTCCCAAGCCAATCGAAATCCTCCTCCGCAGAGCTACCCCGATCAAATCTACAGTTTTAATCCAACCCCATTATCATGCGTTAAAGACAAGCATACGTCAGGGTGAAGATCCGAATCCATGCTAAAAGAGACTAATAGAACAATCTCTCCCGCCTGTAAGCAAAAAGAACCCTAACCTGGTCCAAATCGACATGAGAACGACAGAGACAAGATCAATCGAAGAGCAGAGGGGCGGCGATTACCTTGAGACACAAATAGAATCCATCGAAAACCCATTGGAACCCCAAATTTCTCCCGAATCAATCGCGCGACGTCATCGATCGAAACCCAACCGGCGACCAGGATCCCAAACGCGGGACCTTGGCCTGAATCGGCATCGGCCCGCCCACCTCGTTTCCCAATCGTGTGCTCCTTCCCACATGGAGAACGGATGTACGGACGTCTTCATTGTTAGATAGCTCATCCTGACCGTTGGATGCGAAACCGACATGTATTAATACCACGTTGGAAGAAGGAACCTTGCATGGAAGTCTACCTACCGCATAGTCCAAATCCAACCGTCGGATCGCCATCTAATGGTCTCGTCGCTCCATCCCCACCGTACATCAACATGATCATCGTGTTTAATTATTCTCCTACCGACATAGTGGCAGAATAATGATTGGAAGCTTCTTTTGTTTCTGTTTCTTTTCACGTGTGATTTGGCATTGTTTTCTCTCTTTTTTGCTTCCTATTTATTTATCATAGAAAAGGGAGAAATAAGGGGAAGAAGAAAAAACCTGAATTGGGGGGCTGGGGGTGTTAGACGCCGTTAGTGCTGCCGTTAGGAGGAGTCATCGTCGGGGACGATGAACGAGGCGGCAGACGAAATCGATGCAGGAGAGGAGCGGGTCCACGCCGAGGCCGCAGGTGAGGACGGCGAGGACCCGACGGAGCGACTGGCGGCGGCGGCGAAGACGGTCGGACTCCGCAGCGGACGGCGTCGGCTGGAGGTACGCGTACGCCGCCTGCTTCACGAGGCGGTTCCTGATCCGGATCTCCCGGGCCCCGCCGGCGCCGGGGGTTGCCGGGGACGAGGCTCCGCTGGGCGGCGAAGGCGAGTCGATGAGGTCCCGGAGGCTGGTGTACACCGTGCCCTCCCCCGCGCGAGGGCGGCGCTCGAATTCGCCGCCGCCGTTGGGGTAGGCGCGGCCGACGTGGAGCGCCCTCGGCTGGAACCGCGGGACGGAGGAGTCCGCGGCGGCGGGGGACCTCGACCACCGATGGTGGATGACGAAATCACTGATCGCCGGCGGTTCCGAGGGCGTGTCGGCCGCGGCGGCTTCCCCCGCCATGGCGAAGAGAGGGAGAGCAGAAAGAAGATGCGGAAGAATAAAGAGAGGATACATACATAGTTATGATTAGTGGTAGCTTAATTAATCTGAGTTGAGGTTAAGTTCCAATAAAACATAATAAAAATACGAAGGAATTACGTGTGAGCGCTCCAACTCTTACTAAATCACAGAGTCTGTAAGTAGTAGTAGTAGTAGTAGTCTACTAAGATGAGGTCAACGGGCCGAGTCAACGTTTGGGCGGATGGATTCCGTGGTCTACGAGCCGACGCTTCGGCTTCAGGTCGTAACGCCTCAATTATTGGAACGGCGTCGTCCTCCAAAGGCCTCGTGGGTACTACGGTCGCAGTTGGTGGTGATCGGGCGGAGCACTGCTATTGAAGGAGTTTAGTACAGTTAGGACGATCTGATAGTTGTGGGTGATATCAAATTTTCATAATCAATCAACACATCTTTTTTTTATAAGGTTGCATGACATAAGTGTATCCGAGACGTATCTTGCCACCAGTTGACCATGATTATGATCATCGATTCATAGCACGAATTTTATAGTTTCAATGTGGTAAAGATTGGCGTGGATGCATGTTGCTCTGGGGTCGACCTTTCGAAGCAGCAACACAAAGAATACCAGTATGCGTTAATGTAGGTGATCACGAATAGGTAGGAGCATGAAGAATTAAGCAGGTTAGGTGGGTGAACATGCCTATTTACTTAATTACGGTTGACCGGAAGAGAGAGTTGACACGCGTTGACGAGTGGATTGGATATTTATTTAGCTTCCAAATAAACAGAGGAGGTTGGTTGAAATGGTGCGATGATATGATGGCCTAGTCATTTGCTTGTAGATATTTATTTAGCTTCCAAAGAGGGGACAAAAGCCGAGAAGCATGACACCCTCAGACATGCGTCCTCAACATCTACTCAGCTAACCCTTGCTTAATACTTGGCTTCTTCGATGGAACACCAACTTTGCATACCCACTTTGCTTGTACATATGATCCATAGATAACATCATGGTATGACCACAACTCAAAATCTCAACTCTGGCAGTACAAGACGTTCATACATAGAACAGGAGGAAAGCCTCAAGAAAACGAAAGAATTACAATGTGATTCCAGGTCTAATCTCTATACCAAAATATCATGGGATGACCCACAGACCAGGTTTTTGCCAAAGGAAGATTTCTCTTGCAGAGACATTGACATGTAATGTTCACCAAAACCACTGTGCTCCATGTACTTGACTGCCCAAAATAATAAGCATTCCACGGTATCGTCATCAACCTTGCATTAAGAACGAAGAACCTGACTGCTTCGAACACAAAAAGCCAGTCCTCAGGCTTCCAAGTTATACGGTCCACCTATCCTGCATTCATCTAAGGGAGGAATTTGCATCTGAAGAGACCTCAACAACACCAGGCAGAGCTTGTGGTCGAGGTGTGTTGGCACCACCTGTGCTGATGTCATCCCATTTAACCTCTGCTGTGGCTCGAGTTAAGGTTCTAAAAAGATGTTCAACAGAGAACATCAAAAAAAAAAAAAGAGAGAGAGCAATATCTTAGAAAGGATACATGCAGTCTTCCACATATCTGTAATGCTAGCACCAGCATCTGATAGAAGCCAATAATCAGTTTCGGTCTGCAGCACATAGTAAATCAACCAATGTTAGTATAATTTTCTTGTAATCTGTTCACACATTCTGCAAACAATAATGTGCAATGATTTCACCAATTATTTTTTTCCTTGTACAGATGTAGGTGACAGATCAATCGTGAGAAGCAGAAATATAAAGCAATGCAAAGAACAAATGGAGGTCTAATGGTGCTTTCTACTTCTACATCCTTGAATATTCTGAACAAGAGGATGAAGAAGCAAACTGTCTCTCAAAGAAGAAAGAATTTTCATAACAAGTCAAATATTGTGCAGGTAAGGCACAAGTGCATATTGAAAACAGAATCTTCATGCCCTACGAATTACACCAGATCTTGTCAATAAGAAATTAAGGAAATAAAGAAAAAGAACAAGAAGAAAAACTACCATTGTTAGCTTGGTTATAAATTATAATTAAACCAAGATGGCTGATTGGTTACGTCAACTTATTCTGGACGTGGATCATAATTGACTGCAATGTACAAGTCTTAAGGATCCACATGACTCAAGCACTATGGTGGTAATATGTCTAACTAACAGATTTTGGCTTCAGAGAACAGTGGAAGTCCATCAAAGCCATCACAGACAAATGGAAGACCATTATAAGGCTTATGTTGTTTAAATCTTCATCCTCAAAACTACTTACATCAGTGTCTGAAGGAACAATCTTCATCATACCACCACCAAAATCCTGTGAAGAATTTACATCAGACCAGATCCTCTCGCTATGTTGAGTATCAAGCTCCATTTCATTCCCTCTGCTCTCTTCTGTGACAAATGGCATGATGTAGTTCTCGACAGATCCTGAATTTGATGTGGGAAGGACATTTGGGGGCATCTCAACACCACTCATTCCCTCAAACTTCTCTTCAAATTGACTAAAGAAGAAAGAAAAGTAGCAATGAGAAGATAATCGATGGCAACTTGGGGCATTCAACTTGTAGAGATAGAAACTCCAAATAAAAACAAAAAGAATTTTACCTCACAAGGTATACATCTATAGCACCTATAGTGCTTCTTAGGACAATTCGGTATCTCCTCTGGGGATATTCCTCAGCCTGCACCACATGATCATAGAACTTACAAATATTTATATGTATTTTGTACTAGTCAAAACTAAACATTGAACTCGTAAGTTACTTTTTACTAGACCCTGCTATTGCTCACCTCATCAGGATCTGGAACTTCGAGGGTAGTACCATGAGGTGCTTTAATTGCTATTAGGGTTTTGTTCTGCATATTAGAGGTAATAAAAGAATTGCAGGTTTATTTACACTTTACAGCAGCGAACATCTGTTTTCAGTATACAAGTTACATCTAAGATACACTAGGGGAATTAGAGTTCCAACGCAAAAAACTGAAACCTGAAAGCAGGGAAGGTGCGAGATATCATCTTTAGTCACATAAAGCCACCTAATGGCAAAAAGATTTCGTAGCAATTGAGAGCAGAAGTTAAACCAATATCTCTAGCATGAATATGCATTAACGAGAATACTTACTTATGATTGCTTTCATCTTCACTGAGCTCCCTCAGTCTTTCTTGCTTTTGGCTTCAAATAACTTATAATTTTCACCATGATTGATAAAACATTTTAAAAATCTATTCGCTCCAACTATAATATTCACCTGATAAGCTCATCTAATCTGCACTCCTCCAATGTAAGTTTGTCAATTTCTTCCTGAAGAAACAATAAAAAGCGGATTCACTTTATGTTACCTTTTCCATATTAAGCGACTACATAATGGAGCAACATAAGAACTAAGTAGACTGCAAAGTACTTTCAGTCATCAAGGGAAAAATGAACACGGGAATCACACCTGTATAATTGAAGCATCATCATCAACCTCAACTGGACCCATGTCATCCAGTCCCCTGGCATTCAACATCATATTGTGGTGAGTTCTTCATAGGTTGAAAATCTCACAGAAGCACACAGAAACAAGCAAAAATCTGATAGAAAAATGAGAAGTTACTTCCAAGAGATTCTGTTCTTAAGTGTTTTTTCTACAAGTCCAATGCCTTCAAGAACATTAGTGATGTCATATATCCGCCTCTTTTGCACCTGTACATATATATTTGTTAAATTTGGATAACTGAAGAGATACTTAGCAGTTAATGGCATTACCTTCAAAATTTCTGTGGCTTCATTCAGATCAAGGATGCCATCTTGTGCATGTCTAAGCAAACTGATAAACTTCTTGGTCAAAAGCCCTTAAAGAAAATGAAGAAATATGATCTTCAGTATTTCAGGAAAAAACATCCAGAATATTTCTATGGTTTAACTAATTGATTCTTGATCAATATCAGGTTAACAATGGATTCAATCACCTAGGGAGCTATCATAACGACTATTTCCAACTGGAGTAAGATTATTGCCAGGAGGTGAACCTGCAAATAGCCCAATAATAACAATAGTTATGTTCAAATATCTACACTAAAAGAGAACTATTTTTCAACCAGGACAACAAAGTTTGATCATCTGATGAGAACTTCAACTAGAAAAGCAATTCACAACTACATGTATCGAAGTAAGCGATGAGTGATTTTTCCCAAATGCTAGACCTAACCATGTGGAGTTGATAAATTAGAATAAATAGATCAACTCACCAACATATGACAGAAGGGTTTGAGTGCTGGACTTACTGTGCTTGGAAATCTTGGACTTACTATATGTCTTTCTTCCTTTTTCTGACACCGGTGTGAGTAGAGGACTTGTGAATCCCACAGCATATCCACTGCTAGTTGCCCGCTCGTGCAGTACTTCAGCTTCAATATCTTCCTGTACAGACTTTCTCTTCAACTACATATTGTCAAACAATGATTGGCATTTTAAACAATTAGAAGAAAAAGATAAAAATTTGGATAAAGAAGATGATATATTATCATCAAATTCTATGGCAAAGCCTTGACAGGACATATCTTAACAACATGCTAAAAATTCAACATTTCTGAGGAATTACCATGCATCTAAAATTTATCAAGTGTAAGACACACTACATTCAGAAAAGCAACAAAGCAAACACTTTAGCTACTGAAGATCACAATGCCACCACCATGCATTGGGCACCGGTTCAACAATAGCTGGTGCAACAAGATGTGGAGAAGAACATGTAAGCATCATCATCTAGGACTTGGGTCTAAGGGTTTCTGCAATCATTTTAAAAGAGTAACATCACTAGTTACTGGAATCAGCCTCTAATTTTCCACAGCAAAATACATTTTCAATTGCAAAGGGATATCAATGTTATCCTCCCCAAAACTCAAGAAATGGGTTATTATTTAAATTAAAAACGACAGTGACTCTAATTAAGCCAATTTCCAAATGGAAAGGGATCATTACTAACCTCAACTCTTTCAAGCTTGAATGCGACCAAGTTCACTTTAATTTTGTCAAGAAACTAACAGAAATAAGAAGGGAACAATAAACAAAAAAGATATGCTTGCTTACCAGAAAATAGTGATCACTCAAAATGATCTACAAAGTTTAAAAAATTGTTTCATTAAATTTCCTACATCTCATCCACCTGCATTCAGCAAACAATGCACGAATTTTACATGAAAGAAATTATACAGAAAATTCAATAAGTAGGAAATGATGATTCTATTTCCAACTCACTGTTCCCGACCACTCAAGATTAATCCTCACTACCAAGAATTCGTACTGATCCAAGTTATCTATGGTTACACACAGCTACTTCCGAATGGGATATCGATCAAAAAGTGAATAAATCACATTGCATGTCCTCAGGAGCACCTTCCGGGAACTCCATGGGAACAAGGACCCATGAGGAACTCGAACCTAGATCATGACTAACATGGTTACAAAGTAGAGCTAAGCTTGGACAGTTGCTAACCTATGGTAATTAACTTGAGACAAACCTGCTACGAATGGAAATAATTTATGTAAAAGGTTATATAGCACCTGAATACCAAATTGGCAACTCCTTAATTGGTACACCTTGACGATGGAAAACACCAAATCACTCCAGACAATAAGCCTAAGCCAATAACTATCGACAAATAAACAGTAAGCAACACAAATGGAGCATGCAATTAAGGAAGTCTTTTAGTTCAACTCAAGGATATAAAAAAGACCGACAAACCACCACCAGAAACTCACAGGAGTCTTAATAACTAGCGCATCGGCCAAGTCGGCGCCCGACCGACCGACAGCGGCTGAGAACCGGTGATGCTCATCCAGCAAGACGAACGGCGGTCTTGACGAGGCAAACGACAAGCACTGCTTCGGCGGCTGAAACATCTGCCCTGGCAGCTGCGCCGGTTGCTTCCCAGCTGCCTGGATGCCGGACATCAATCCGAATCAGATCAAACCAACAATAATACAGCAAGAAATCCCCGATCCCGTGGCGAAAGCCAAGAGATCGGCTGCGGGGACGAAATCCTGGCCGGAACCCTAGTTCTGGTCGAATTTGACGGCGGAAGCGGCAAGGCAGAGCCGATCTCAGGGGGTTGAATGACTCTAAGATAGATCGGCGGCAGGAGGGGCGATCGGACTAGAGGCGCTCGGAGGGGAGAAGAGAGAGCGGGGAGAGGAGAGGGAAACAAGAGGAGGAAGCGCAAAACGAGGGGCGGGGAAGGAGGGAAATCGTAGTGTTAGGACTTTGGATAAATATATGGAGGGAAGGCACGAACCCAATAAGTGTTTTTTAGGTGCCTTCCCATGTAATAATAATACTACCAACACAACAAGCCCAATAACCCAATAATTGTTATTGGGCTTATTGGTCTTAATTCGAACGTCTTGTTAGAGATCGCTTTTGCCCTCTTAAATGCTAATTGGGCTCAGTTAGGCCCATTAATGGAACACGATAAAGTCGACCGCGTCGTACACTTCTCCGACCTTTGCAGACGCTTTGAAGTGGAAGCGAAGCAGCGATGGAGGCCGGCGGCGGAGGCGGAGGAGACGGGTGGAGCGAGGCAGTGGAGGACTTGGTCGATCGCGGCGATGTCGAGGGGGCCATCTCCGTCCTCGAATCGGTGGTCTCGAGGCTGCAAACCCTGGATGGCCCCCCGCCGCCATCCGGCGATCTCCGCCTCGCCGCCGCCCTCGGGGATCTCGCCGACCTTCACTCCTCCCGTGGCTTCTCCCTGAAGGCCGACGAGCTCCGGTCCCGCGCTGTCGCCATTCGTGCCCGCGGCTCCGTCCCGCGTTTAACCCCGACATCAGAGTAAGCGCCGACTTAAAGATCGAAGAATTAGGGATGGCGGTGTTTTCGACTTTGACTCTTGAATGATCTCTTATAATTCTCGTGCTGGATTCGTTACTTTTAATTTCTTGTGGATCAAAGGGATTCTGAACCAGTGAGGGAGAAGACTTCGCCGCAAGAAGAGATTAGGGTTTCAACTCCTTCTGACGACCGCGAAGAAGACGAAGATGGTACCTTCTTGCGGCCGTTAGCTAGGGATGTTAAATAGTTCAGTTGATATCAGCATTTCTGGTGGTAAATGTGCAGATTGGGAGGCAATTGCGGACCGTGGCATCCATGACGAATCGTTGCTATCTTCGAACACTGGAGACGTAGGGGCATCTAGTTCTTCAAGGAAAGATCCCGAGGTGCTTGTAACTCCAAAGAGGCGGGGAAGGGGATCTTTCTTGTACCAAAAGAGTTGCTTGTACAGTGAACAGGTGGATGCCGTGACCCTTGCTGATGACAACTCGAAGTTGGAAGTTGAATCAATTGAGGGTCATCAACATCGTGCTGAGGACGAGGCAGCAACCGGGGGTAGGAATTGTGAGTGTTTTTAAGCTTTACTCTGCCATTCTTGATTAGCTTTGGAGTCTTTTCTTCATCAGAACAGAAAAAAAAGGGTTAAATGTGATATATTTCTATGTTCATAGCTGGATATGGTTCCAACCATGTTCTTGTGCTATATGACTTTCCGCCTAGTACTAGAACAACAGATTTAGAGAAGTTCTTCGAGAAATTCAAAGATGGTGGGTTTGCTATCCGATGGGTCAATGACACTGTTGCACTTGCAGTTTTCCGAACACCAGCATTTGGTATGTTGTATGGCCTACTTTCTTTTTGACAAACTTTTTTTGCTATTATCTAAACACTTGATATCATGTCAGTTTGAGTTAATCTATCTTGATCTATCATGTCAGAAAGATGAATTGTTTAGTTTTCCTTTTCCATGAAAAAGGTTTGTAGTCCTGAAGGTTTCATTCTTGATGACATGTTTGTATATATATCTGTATTGTGAAGCTCATGGTTGCTGACATTCATATACCTTTTATCTTATGCTTAACCAGAAATTTTTTATGACTAAACCTGAAAATTCAATCTTTGATCAGTTGGCATGATTCCACATCAAAGATTTGGAATCTCATGATGCCTATAATTGGATAATGCACTGAAACATGCCTTTTGTATTGTAACAATCATACTTCAAAAAGGTTGCCATAGACATAGTGCTTACTGTGATTGCTCCAAAAAGAAAAATCCAAATGCAAATTTATTATAACAGAGCAAGAAATGCGCCACCTGGAATATATGATATATATGTCTGTCACCAAGAGCAAGTCTATGGATATGAGCAAGAAGTCAATGAGTATGTGCATGCCTGTCTATGTTCTAGAACATGCATTTGAAAAGCATCATAGTCAAGGGTGTTTGAACAAACTAAATTTTGAGATCTTCTATAAATCTCAATAACAGTTGTGAAGCCAGGTAGTTATGCAACTACCAGTTACTTATATTAGATTCAGTTATCTATATATTCTGAAAGCCATTTATGATTCATTAGTTTTATCTCATCGGCCGTTGTGCTTTTTGTGCCTTACTATTCTTTATACTCTTCTATAAAAGGATTTTGTCCATTATGATCTACATGTAACACACGGATCATGATGCACAGGATTAGGATGTTCGAGAATTTGTTTTAGAAAAGATGTTTTGATTCAGAATAAGAGTGAGCTTAGTTTATTTTTTAGCTTGCAAACCAAACATTGTGTTGCATATAGAATAACAATGTATTTGATTCATCATATAGACATATACATGTTCTGACAAAAAACGATTTCATTTCATCATGGGATTGAAATTAGTTGATGATAGTCAAATTTTCTTCTGCCAGAATATTCATTTGTTCATCATAGTTTACATCATGAAGATCTTGATGTTATTAGAGTTCTTAATTTATGAGTTGTATGGTGGTAATTGTCACCAAAAAGAGTGACTAAAGCGGTAGATTTAAGGCTGGTATTACCCAGATTCTAAATTGTCATAATGTACTCTCAGAGATACTGATATTTTGGCAGCATTCTGAGGAACTTCTCAGCCAGATGTCTGCTTGAAGGAGGAGCATTATATGGAATCCTTTTAGTGATTTAAACTGCATTGCATCCTACTCATTATGTAAAAGAAAGTAGGAAGAAAGAAAATATTTGATTAATGGCTACAGTATCTAGTCAATTTAGACCAAATGTTCTTGCCTCTGAAGAGCGACATTTGATAGTATAAGTTATCAAGGGCTAGGATTCAAGGAGTTTGGACCCTTTTATGTTTTAACCTTCACCTCATATCTCCAATTTCAGTATCCCATGTCATCATTGAAGTATTTTTATGGTATTCATTCATTCCATCCTTTAAAAGTTTTGTTCCCTGTTTAAACCGATATGAAATCTGAATTTTTACAAGCAGTATAAGAAATGGAAGACTTGCTTTGAGGGCTACATTGCTCATTTGTTACTCAGAATCGATCAAATTAATCAGAAATATATATTTCTGCTTCCTTGAGACTCTTGCCTTAGTCCATCAAACAAGAACCCATACCTATATGTGTGTGTGTGTGTGTGTGTGTGTGTGTGTGTGTGTGTCTCTCTCTCTCTCTCTCTATATATATATATATATATATATATATATATATATAGATATGTGTGTGTGTGTCACAAGCAATTCAAAGTGAGCCTCACAGTTGTCAAGTAATAACAGGTTGCAAGAACATTCGTAGTTAATTGCTTATACTAACATTAGACTTATTTAAGTATAGTGACAAGTAATCTAAGAAAGGGGAAACTAGGTAAAGGTGAAAGAAGAGACTAGAGAAATTATCCCTGAAATTTTTGGGTTACTAGTTGACCATCAACTTTCCTTAATACGTCAACTTTGATTTTCTAAAGATAGTATTCCCCAATAATTTCACAAAAGTGCCCAGATTCATTCAGAAATTTGATATTAAAGAAAGTGGAAGCAAATTGCTATTGTTCCTATCCAACAATTCTTACCAAGTATTGGAATGAGCAGCACATGTATACTGGAACTATCATATATAACAGTTTAGAGTCCTCTTCCAACTAATGGGAAAACAAATTTTACTGTGTAATGTACTGAATGAGTTTTATATTTAAATCCAATTTCCGGATTCCTTAGAGAACTGAAAACTTCAATTTTCTTTTTTTTTTCTTTGAATATTTTTGATCTTGTTATTATTTTCAAGTTCAGATGGTCATGTTAATAATAATATGACAGATTACAATACTTGTTTCTGGTTGCAGCACGTGATGCTCAAAACATCAGTCATTATCCATTCAAAGTCCGTCCTCTGCAGGAGGATGATAACCTGTGGAACCAGATCTGCACCAAAGGTATACTGTTTGCTTTCCATTCTCTTTTACATATCTGCCACAAACTGTAGGGATTATGCTGTCCAGAACTTTCTGGGTAGCCTTTTCTCTTGCAATTCTTTCTGTTCAGTTTTACATCTTATTTTGATGTTTGCATGTGATTTTTAGCTGTTTGTAACCTTGGTTACTTAAACGGAGATTGGAACTTTCAGATTTGGAACCTCCTTACCCAAGGCCTAAGACTTCTGCAAGAACAGCCCAAAGGTTGATTGCTCAGGTAGTGGGAATAAAGCCCTCTACCGAATTCGGGTCTAATGATCTGAGGAAACAGGAAGAAGCAAGAAAAAATCGAATAGTGACTCGGAGGTCCTTGCGTGATGATGCCTGGGGCTCCGATGATCCGTAGCAACTCATTGTGTCAACTATGTTAACTCATTCCTGTAATCAAATGTCTGCACTTGGGAATACAATGTGCTAGGTGCATCACCATCGGACCCAGTGATTTGAGACACACTCTCTGGGTGTTTAGTGTTGATTGTGGGGTTGGTCTTACTTGGAGGGATTAGTTTTTGTGAAGTTGATAACGTAAGGATTTTTTTTTTTGTCTTTTTCATCACCTCACTCGTCGGCTGCTGAAATTATTGTGTGAAAAATTCATAAATTTTATTTTCTTCTCCCTTCATGAAATGAAGAAGATTTTAAGGATCCGCATTTTATTCTATAGGTCTGCATTGAGAAATCACTGTAAATTGCCTGCCAGATCTTGGCGGATATTTATAGACTGCATTTGCATCTTGTTTTGGCAAAAATCTTCGACGAATGGTTGTGCTTCTGTGGCTGGTGTTGTTTTCACATACAAATGGGTAAATAGTGGAATGAGATCAAAGTGGTAATTAGATAATCTAGCTCATAAATTTATGTGGGATCAGGTTTTGAACTATAATCTTTAATAAATAGATTTGGTACATCATCTCACTCGATGAATGCGTGTTTGATGTTTGTTGTTGTATGATGAAAGTTTTATGTTTAGATTTGTCACTAGCAACTGTAGGTATGTATATATATATATATATATATATATATATATATATGGTGATGTGATTCCATGGAATATGATTTATGATTGGACAACAACAAAAAAAAAAAAGTTAAAACCAATCTGCTCTTAATACAATGAATGAACGATTCATGCATCAGTATTCTATTCTAATAGGCAGTTTTCTTCACTTCCTCATATTCCACGAACCATTTGTGAAGAAGCCTTTGCTCTTTCTTAGCTTCAAAAAAGTAAACGCTGACCTAACAACCATCGAATTAAACCACATGCCGCAAAATGACCAGTCATCATCAATCAAAGCCCCCCCCCCCCACACCTCTCCCTCCACCTTTTGCTGATTTCTTCCATCCATTCCCACATCTCACGCGCATAGCCTCGACGAGTTTTCCAGACTCAATGCATCCATCCAATACATCAACTTGATGGAAACGTAATAAATAGCGTTGGGTTTCTGTCTGCGGGACGACGCTCGCTGACCGGTCAAACTAAAGAATGGAGGATGGCGACGCCGTCATTTAATGTTACAAGCCGTCGCCCAGCTTGCGGCTGATTGATTTCATCCATTTCTGGTCCGATACAGAGCCGACGACTCCGACTCCTCAGTACACCGGCGGACGCTCCACGAAACCTCTCTCTCTCTCTCTCTCTCTCTCTCTCTCTATTGGTGGACTGCAGCGTTAGAGGTGGAGTCTCATTGGATGATGAAGCCAACTTCCGTCCCTCCCATTGGATGACAAGCCAACCTCCTCTTCTCTCTCGTTCCCTCCATCTCATCATAGTCTTTGTTTTTGGATCGAACGGTATCTAATTCAATGGTCGTTAATCTTATCCCAGTAATGCCCTAAATGAATAAAAAAAAAGATATAAATTAAAAAAAAGAACTTAGAATAAAAAGATAATATTGAATATATTTACTATATATATAATCACGTAAGAATCTTATCACTCTTTCTTCTACCTTCTCTTACCACCGCTTTAGAATCCACTTCGTGATTCCTCGAATAAAAGATTTAATTGCGAACGCTGGATGCATTCGGATCGAAACAGCCTTTGTTATTTATTAGTTGAGACGTTGTCATCATGATACTGGTCAACGCCAAAGAAGAGAAACATCTGGGGATTCTCCGCTAATGTCCCAGAAATCAAAAGTAGCAATGCTCATCACCATCATCTTCTCCTCCATCTCGCACAGCTTCACGACCCCGTGGACATCGATGGCAGACGAGCTGTTCTGCCGACCATGATTTCCTCCGCAGACCAAGTAGCAGTTGGCCTCCTCCTTCGGTTGAGATCGATCTCCTGCAGTAAACTGATACCATTGACTTTTTTGCGTTCTTCATTCGACTGATACCATTTTCGTTCGCACGGTCAAATACAGCAGCATGCATATATCCATGGAAGACGGTGACAGCGCTCCATGCGATGTTGGACTTCCAAGTTAGAGTCCGGAGGTTGAAAAGTGGTGGCGACGTCGATGCGAGTTCATGTCAATGGCGCTGCCATTTGATGCCTGTTCCTTTTGGAATAGTCTGTTCTTGGTTGCCGCAGAACATTTACCTCCATCCGGATTGCAGTACTGGAATTGCCATTTATTTGATCAGAATGAATCTTCTTTCCTGGGATGCAAGATTTGTTGGCTTTGGATGTAATGTAATGGATTATATTTTTGGGATTTTTGAAATCAGTATAAAGATACAAAAAAAAAATCTTGATAGTTATTGTTTCATATATATCTTATGTATCTCTAAATTGTTCTATGGGTTTGTAGCTATGATTAAAAAGAAAAATATGTAAACTTTTTGAGATTTATGTGAGAGATGTGTAAGAAGGGTATTGTGCCAATAATTCAGAGGTTTTGTAATTGGGGAAGAATTATTTAGTTATCAAAAATTTTATATTTACTTTATTATATGTTCTTTATTTATTAAATTTATATATTATTCTTTTGATTTCATATTCTTCTCATCTTTATTTTAATGTGAGACTAAATAGAAGAAGTATTTAAGAACCACTCATCTATAAGCAAATATACTAAAGATAACACCACCTTATTTAGACTCTTTTATTTCAAGTTTACTTCATGATAGAACCTTATTAATGCATATAATGAAGTCAACAACAAGAATAATTTTACTTATTATATATACTAAAGCAACTAAATCGAGCACGAAAAGATTTTTTTTTTTACAAATGATGAACTGCGAAGATATCAAAGTCTTTATTGACGCATTCGAAAAGATTAATTATTGCTATAGAATGATTGAAACAGATGCGTCCATTCTTATCAAACTGGTCGTAATGCATTCATTGCATGAATACTATCCATAGCTAATGGAAATAAGCATACGATTTATGTTGTGAATGAAGACGAGAAGAAGAGTGTTCTAAAGTCCTTCGATGGAGTCATGGATAGGAAGCCTGCAACTGAGGGGGCAAACAGGGAGAGCTCATCCAAACCCTAGAGTGCAACCTCAGTATCTCCGTCGCCTTATCTTTGAGCCTCACTCCACAGTCCACCTGAAGAAGCAAACACAGCTTCGACACCGCCCCCACTTGCAGCATCTCCTGCAGCACCGGCGGCGACGGCGACAGCTTCGCCACCGAGCACAGTATCCTCACCGACATGGCGCTCGCCAGCTGTGAAACCCGGAGTAACTTCTGGGACACCACGGCGATCCCCGCGGCGTGCGCCACCACCTCCGCCCGCCCCTCGGCGCACCCGCAGAGCTGGTCCAGCACCGCCAGCAGCATCTCGCACCTCCTCTTCTCGGTCTCACCCAGCAACAGCTCGATCAGGACGAGGACAGCTCCGGCTCGCACCGCCTTCACCTTGTTCCTCTTGCAGCAGCAAACACCGGCGAGAATCTGCAGCGCGGCCTTGGTGGCCTGTCTCGAGGCCTTGTCCTGCAGCCCCTTCACGATCCCGGAGAAGAACTCCTCTCTTAGACCTGACATTTTGGCCGATGACATGACAGGGACCAGAGATTTGAGGAGGAGGAGGGCGTAGGCTTGCGACTGGTCGTTCCGTTGGCTCAAGATCGGCGTTAGCATTTCGATGAGATCGTCGTTCCTTCGAAGCAGATCGAGTAGGCCTTCTCCCGAGAGCTGAAGGGAGCACAAGATAGCGAGAGCTTCATCGCCATCACTGCATTCCTCTTGTTCTCTTATGATCGAGACCAAGAGATCAGCCGCACCGGATTCCTCGACGCACCGTCGGCTGCGATCGCTCTCCAACACGACGCTCTTCAGCCTTTGGAGAGCGCTCATCCGCGTCTGCGGAATCATGGCCTCATCGAGGATGGCGGCGATCTGGAAATTGTCGACCGGGGGACGGGGAGTCGGGAACCGCTCCACGCCGTCGGATGCGTGCTCCACGCACCACGCTTGGATCAGCCGCCGGAGAGTGTGGTTCGGTGTGAGGTCGAGCTCCAGGGGCAGCGGTTGCTTGGTGACGGGGCAGTCGCGGTGCTTGCCGGAGAGCAACCACCGCTCGATGCTCTCCCGGTCGTACGTTATGCCGGTGATGACGGTCACCGGATCCCTCATCATCTGAAGAGATATAGGACAGAGATAGTATTCTGGGACGTCAAGTATTCCTTCCATGAAAGCCAATGGAAGAAATGGAGTTCTCCAAACAGTGGTCACACTACAACTCTGAGACTATGGCTGGCTGAGGAAGAAGGGTGAGGGGAGAGAAGCAGATGTTGAAGTTGTCAGTGGCAGCTAAAGTTTCAAGTGGGATAGGGTTTTATACAGATTTGTGTGTGTGTGTGTGAGAGAGAGAGAGAGAGAGAGAGAGAGAGAGAGGAAGTCAATGCAGACTTTTCTTCTTTGATAAGAGTAATTGACTTTATTGTATGTTATATATAGTATTTTCTTTGGGTGTCTCAAAGCCATTTATATATTGGCATTCAGATCTAAAATTCTATCTTTTGACTTCCCTTTGTCTCTCATTTGAAGTATATATAAACATTACTTATTGGTATGACTCTTCTTCATGTGGTGGTTGTGGTTAGCAAACAATTCTACATCATTATAATTATATACATATATGACAGTAGAAAAAAAAAAATTAAACATATGCATGCACATACAAATTTAGATAACATGAAAATATATTTTTTTTAATTTTGAGATCTTGATCATATTATCATAACTTAAACATGTTAGTATACTAACTAGGATAGGATAGCCGATGTGATTGAATTCAAGGATAAAAATTGATGAGGATGGGATCAGATCAGTAGCTCGATAATTATTGACTTAGTTTTGATGATTAAAAAACAATATTTAATACTGTAGATTATAGTTTTGATGCTTAAAAACAATATTTAGTACTGTAGCTTATGGTTTTGATGATTAAAAAACTTTATTAATACTGTAGTTTATACAGTATATGATATTTTTTTTTTTAAAGTTTAGTTCCTATAAGTTATACCTATAGACATGAAAGGTTTTGAATGGATTGGATATTTCTGGTCATCATTTCCAAATGATAAGAATGTGGTAGATTCATGTTGGAGGCTGGCACTTAAAAGGGCTTCTCTTCTCATTAATAGTTAACACTCTTCACACCATCCTCCTCCTTTGACCCCTCCCTCCAAGCTTGCCATGAATTGAGTTCATAATTTGGACAGGTGAACAAAACAGTGCTACACTTTCTTTCAAAGCTCCTTATTTTTCTACTACAACAAAAATTGATGGGGTGTCTTTGTGCCTAATGACCCATTTCAATATGGATAAATAAATAATTTATCTTATTCGATAGGTTATGAAGATAAGATGTGATCGTAAGACCTTACTATTAACTAAAAAATTGTTAATTAATATATATATATATTGTAAATGGTGAATAATAAATAAAAAGACTAAGATTTTTTGATTCCAAGAGCTCATTATCAACAACAACGTAAGACTCATTTATTACACACGATACTCACATATTGGTTTGAGAATTAATTTCAATTGAAGGAAAATAAATGTTCGGATTTTTAGTCCTACAAAGACTACTATTAGTCATACAAAGACAACCGTTAAAAGAAAATAAAAAAGTTTGGATGTCAAATCTAATTAGATTTTGACCGTTTGACCCATTTGGCAAAAGATGCAAGTCAGTGGGCACACTTAATTATTTTCTCTGAAATCATCTAAGAGACTTTAAGAGAAATATAAAAAATTAAAAAAAAAGAATTTTCTTTACATTAATACCCAAAAATTCAAATGCCCAAAACTGCCACCACGAATAATTGATGACTCGACAGCCTCAAAACTCGTTGGTGATGCGTGGCGTATGGAGTGGAAGAGTAAAAGCACGTGGATTCCAAAGGAAGAATTGGACGCGTGCCGTCAACCCTCGCCACCGACGCGCAGAAATAATTTGACTTCCAGGTTTGGTCCAAATCGTGGCTTGTCTCGCTTCTCTGTATCCATCAATCTACTTGTGTTGCCGTCATGCGATTCGGGTGGAAGATGCCCCCCGCTGGTAATGGCTGACCCATACCAAGTCAATCGTACATCTAACATAAGGATGCGGACTTAATTATTGGTTTTTGGGGTGGGGGCAAGAAAAAAAATTAAACACTACTGAAAATTATAATAATAATAAAGAGATTCAATTTAAATTTTTTAAAACGTAAAACGAACGATCTAATTTGTCAATCGAACCGGTCGAGAATTCAATTTCCGATTTCTTCAATTTTTCGACCAACCGGTCCGATCACGAGCCGCATCGAAGTATCTGACGCCTCCCCACCCGCCACATGCACAGCATTCGCAGCTCTGTGCCTCTCAAGTGTTTGTGTAAACGAGTCTTACATGCCTTTTTGACCGATAGATAGATTTTGCGGAGTTTTCCCCTTTGCTCACGCCAGAAAGCTGAACAGCGGTGCCGCCTCACGGCCGTCCTGCTTTGGTGAGCGGAGAAAAGATCGAACGAATTCCCCCTCTCGGTTTACAGTCTTTATCATATACAGTAGAAGTCACGTTTGTTTGGGGGAATTAATTTGAACGAAAACTTTGGGCTGCGACCGGAATTTGCATGGTGGTTTCATATCAGACCCACTCATCGTATTGATCCGTAGACTGTCCCCCCAACAATGCCAAGATCCTCTTTGAATCCTGCAACACGTTTCCCAAAGCACATCCCACTAAATGCGCTTCATTAGGCATGCATCGTAGGTATTCATAATATATCTGTAACTTGTTAATATTAGTTACACTAGTCACGATTGAAGTATTTTGAATGAATAATAATATGTGAGGGATTTTAGTAATTCGAAGAGTACACACAAATGTCACTAATATTTGAAAAGAAATAATATGCTATATCAGATTAAAAATAGGAATGTGACATTTTACATACTTGCAAGAATAAAGTGCACAAGTTCTCTTCATGAAGTAAGTTGTCATCCTTGTATGTACGATGGACACGCAATATGTGACAGCTACATAACATGAACTTGCACAGAAACCACAAGAAGAGTTCGATTCCACTAACTCGATGAACTTGCAAGAGGTTCACAGAACCCAGGTGACCACAATTGAAAGAATAAATTTACACTCGGGTCTCCACAATTTCACACCTGGAGTAACAGGTATCATTACCCTATCTATACAAGCAACTTCCTATGCTCAATTCTTTGTTGTAATTGATATTATAAAATGTACAGAATTCCAATATACAGGCTGTGCAGATTTGATACTGATATACAAAGACCACCTCCTGAATCGAGATTCTTTAGTCAAACTGAACGTTGACATATCAAAAAAAAAAAAAGGTCAACTGATGGTATATGAAAGGACGTCGCTATTTTTTGACCAAGCTGCAGCTAAAGGAAGATATTGGAGGAAATAGCATGTTGATATCTTGTGGCAAGCAGGTAAATAGTATGGAAAATGCCACTGGGTAACACAGCCTAGCCGTAAAACTCAGCTTATTCATTCTTTAAGACTGCTTACGTGACTTTTCATGAATATCGAGCACTAGATCTCGTAATTCTGGGAAGACCGATACAAGCACCATTTCCAGTGCACTAAATGCGAGCTGCTTAATACATATGGTGGACTGCATGCACGGAGGCAAAGACATTTCCTTAGAGGTGAGGACAAGGTAATGATACAGCTCAACTTTATCTCATACATCAGTGGTTAAATGAGATAGATGCCAGAGGTTAGATGAGCATACCTGAAGAAAATAGTATATATCCCTAGCACTGCGTCGATATTGGCTTGGGCCAATTAAGCTGACTAATGCTGTTGGAGCTCCACCTGACAAGAGCATTTTCTTTTCAGTTGAAGACGTCAGATACTTGAACATGAAGATCAACATAATCATAATCTTTTATTGGATGAATAACTTGTAATTATCAATTTTCTATTGTTAATCTGCCCATGACTAACATGGCACTTGTTAGATATGCCTGGACCTGTATAAAGAGGCAAATAAACTATGCCCCTGATCTCATGCATATGCAAAAAACGAAAACCTTGTACGAGTTTCTGCACCTTGAAACTTTTGTCTGTGGCACTATTTGTATATTCTGTATTAAACAAAATACTAGTGAAGATCAGATTGACTGCATGATGTCATATAAAATGGTAAAAAAAGGATTTATTTGTTAGAAAAGAACGGAACTACTAGAGTCCAAAAGAGAAGACATTAGTGGTTACAATCTGATCTTACTGACCTACAACAAGAGTGCACCCAAGTCAAGTAAAAGATAACTAGAGATAAATATTCAATTGGTAGCTATATATTATTCTTTTCCGAACACAACATGCAATACTCAATCTCAATAGTTCCCACAGTATCATATATAAAATAGAAAAAATGGAAAAAAAATAGTTAGTCTTACAAGAAAATCTGGATTACAATCTAAAACAAGTTACTACAGCAACAATAACAGTGCTGCCAATTTAAATGAAGAGACAAAATCAGACATTTAAAATCAATGTAGGGCATACTAATCAAAATGCATAAATTAAGGTTCTAATTTTAATAGTTATATGCAAAAATTTATGCATCGAGAAAAACCAATAGAAGATGCCAAACTAATCAGGTCATAAGTTTGTCACAGAAAGTCAGCTATATTCAATGAGAGGAATGCAACAAAAAGAGCTAAATTCACAATTGCATCACAATATATTTTAGAGAAAAAATGTCTCACCAAGAAGCAATTTCTTAACATCATCTGCTCTACGAGCTGCTTCAAGCTGGGCCTCAAAAGAGTTTGGCATAGTAACCTTGTCATTATACATCCTACCCTGAGATGATTTTTGATCAATGCTAAGGTCATCCAGCTCACCTTGACTGCTCCCCAACGGAATGATGAATGTGCCATTAGGCCAGAGAACCTGCTTAGAAGTAAAACAGCTTTAAAAAAGGGGAATCCATACAACTGCCTGCACAAATGTAGAGATAAGCAGCTAGATAAAACACATGAATACTCCTTAGATTTATCCTGCTTTCCGTCAACAAACTGGCAGCTAAACATTAGAACAAAAACTACTTTTCTTATTGTCTTTGTTACTTGGTTTTAGAATATTTTATATACATAACAAAAAAAGAGCATCTGAGATGTATAAAACTATAAGCAAGTAATGACAAAAAGACCAGAGTAAGACATTAAAAAGCATCAACAAAAAAATTTAAAATAAGCAACTAAAGGAAGAAGTTGAGTGATTTCCATGTAAGAAAAGCAAAAGAAAGATAATTTCAATGACTAATTTTGTCGATAGGTACTAATTTTACAATGATTAGAGTTCATTGCTTGAATAACCAGATACATTTACTACAATCAGAGGTCATACCATAGAAACTTTGAATCGATTATATTGATCACTCCTTTATCTTATTCATAAGGGATACTTCTGATGTTATGGTGAGCATTTCTAGTTATACAGCTAAAGCTAGAATATCTTAGTTGACGGCTAGCAGAACCAGATCAAACAAATCAAACCACTTAAGCCTGCTGAAGAAGACTAGGTGCAGGTTCAATCATATTTCATAAGCCTCCGGAATATGGGCCAACATAATTGACAAGGTAAAACTTGGATCAGAAAGTTTATCAAAGCCAATACCCAACCCATAGAAAGAATCATCTACTATCTTTGTTGGATCTTTCCCACCCTTAAGTTATTTCTTAAGGTACAATCATCAAATAATTTTAAATTCAAATCAAACACTACCAACTTCTTTGCCAACCACCAAACATACAGAAGCATATACCTAAATATGGTATTTCTAGCTAGTCCTATCAGCACATACAAGCACAAAATACTAGCATACATGTCCTGCTCCAATTAACAGCACAATGCCCTGAAGGCCTACCCACAACTGAATATAGGGAGAACTACATCACATATCAGCTCACTACAAAGGTTTAAGTAAAGTAGGTATATTTAAGTGAAACAAATTTCAGAAATCTAAAGAGCTCTTCCATAAACATTAAAAAGTGAGTCCAAGAGCAATAATCACAGTTCTAACAATTTGTAAAAAGACAAAAACATAGTGCTCAAACATTTCTTTTCTAGAGGATAGGTGTTGTTGAACTAGAAAAATGTAGGGCAAAAATCTTTTTTTGCTCTAGAGGGCAAATATTGTTAAAATTAGAAGAAAAAATGTTTTCCAACCAGCCAATGTGTTGCTGAATGCACAGAAAAAAATCTGTAGGTATTGTTAAACTAAAAAAATGTTTTCCAAACCAGACAAAAATGAGGGAGTACCAAAAGAAAAATCAACTCTTACATCTTGAACCCATCGAATTCCTTGAGCAACAACATCATCCCTCCTTAGCCAACGAATTTGCCTTAAAATCCAATCATCAATGGCATCTTCCATTATCAACTGCAATATCTGTTTTGAAATCCAATACACTTGTCTTCTGCCAAAAAACAACAAATAGGGCTGAATGTTAATGTTTAACTCTTTAGAATAATGGCATTTTCTGACAACAAATCTACAAGTTAGCAAAACTTTTGTATGATAAAATTAACATGCTTGATGTCCTTGCACACTAAATATTGGAAGTAGTCAGCAACATAATGTGACTATTTTGGAAGTGAATAATGACCACTTGGTTTTTTTCATTAAATGAATGTCAGAGGAATGTATGAGCATATACATGGAGACAGGTCAGATAGGAGCACAAACATAAATCTTAGTTTATATTTTGGTAAAATGATTGCTATCAAGTACTGAATGGTGACCGTGTATATTAAAAGAATAAAAAGAAGCATAAAATATGAATAATATTAATCAGTTTTGCCAATATGACTGCATAATGCCGTCTCAATTACTCACCATGAAGCTTTAGAATAATGAATATTGAGTATATCAGTCACATGTTGTCATGTCAGAGCCTCTGTTTATGACACAAGACTAAAATTTCTTAGGCATATTAAGAAATTTATCACAGCAATGCTTTGCTGAAATATCTTACTAAGTTTATGGCACAACAACTATAAGATATAAATGACATGCACTTAAGTCTTCAGTTGAAAGTCATCAGAAACCTATTAACAAGCATACTTCTGATAATCAGTCGTTAAATAACTATACTCCTTGCTTTTCTGCCAGACAGTCTGTACCAATACTAGGCATGTTGAAAATGGTATATATATATATATATATATATATATATATATATATAACAGATAATATTTCTAGTATGATCGACAAGATAATACTTCAAGTTTGCGAAAATTCTTTCTGAGCATCTTCGTTATAGAAACAAAGCACATAATTACCATGTAAAACACACCTTAGCCAGCCCCTCCTGTTTAATTGAAATAGCTTATCAACCAGATTCAACATTGGCACGCTCACATTTGGTGGTGTCCACTGCATAAATAGGCAAGGAAAAAAAATGTGAGAATAACTACGATGATTTAACTGTGCCAATGATACAAAAAATTGGTTCTAACAGCAATTGCACAATCCCCAAATCAGCAATCATCAGAAACCAACAGCTGGTCAAAAATGTACCACCAAAATTGCTAGATGTCTGATCCAAACAGATGACTTTTTTAAATTATAATGTCCTGTTTTCAATGTGCATACAAAGATATAGATAGTCTAGTTCATGAGACCCCCACTAATGCATGCCGAATGCATGACACCTAGGTAGCAATGGAGCAACCTTATCATAGTGCCACCAAGCTTACAAAAAATATTAAACAGCATCTGCTAGAGTCTATTTCAGCATTGTGTTCCACAGATCTAGAGGATTTCATCCATGGCAAAGTAAACACAACTACGCAGTCAATAACTATACTAGCAAAAATGATTGTCATCAAAATTTAGCATCACAAACATGGTCCTAAATCTCGAGCACCAGACCATACCAGTACCAAAAGGAAATGAAGAAAGAGGAATACTGCCAGCATCGACAGGTGATGGACATCACAAGAGAGGCCTCTCTCACATGTGCATGCAGGGGAGAGAGAGAGAGAGGGGTCACTGTTTAACCATAAAAAACAAAACAAAACAAAACAAAACAAATGAATTGGAACAGATTGCCTGACAAGGGGATGATTGGCATCCTGGTTCACACTGGGACCAGTAAATATGGTTCGGTACATCGGGTGAAATTAGGAACCTTGTCACATACAACAAGAAGAGATACTACATCAAAACTACACTACTCTGATTATATGAAAATTCAGACATATCAAATATATTTAACACAATGTTCCTCCTAATCTCTCCACCTTTCTTTCCATGAAAGCCATCTTTAAGTTCCAGAGGTATTGCATAATAAAATTAATCATCTTATTCAAACAACTCTTTGGAGAGTACCGTAAAAGAAATACAACTTAAGAAGGACAATAAAGTCCTTGTGAGATGCTCCAAAAATAAAGAGTCTTTTTTTATTCAAGCATCAGGAAGTTTTGCCGGGGGAAAAGACTTATCCCATTTGAACCAAACAACAGAGTTTTTTCATCAAGCAAATGCATCATGTGCATCAACTCCAATTGGACAACAAAGAAAAAAACTTGACTGCATTACCAAGAATTCAGGATGCAGAATCACCAAATCCATCGTATAAATGCATACACATCCAAAGTATACACAAAATTCCCACGTTTTAGAAAAGAAGAGAGAGATCAAGCACCAATTTGAACATGAACTTACCCAATAACCAAGCCATTCTATCAACAAACAAGTAGCAAATCCACAGACAAAGAAACTTTCTCATTTTCCTTTTAGCTTTTTCTTAATTCCTATAGTGCCGAATCACTATCTACCTTTAATATTCTACATTTCTTTCTCAAATTCAAACTGTTACTTCTAATCATCCACCACAAACCTCTTGACATTATCTCTTTTACAAAACATCCCAAATAACATAACTGTTACAAATATAACAAAGTCAACTCTTAGTTAAGGTCATAAATGACATGGATTTGAATCAAACTCAAGTAGAAACAGATATGAACCACATAAAATTAAATTTGATCTAAATCATTATACCATGTGAACCAAAAGCTAAATTGCAACCAGTCTAACAGGATTTATGAAACAATATTTTCCATATGTTGACGTTTCACCATAAGATCAATTTATACACTCAAGTAATCAATGAAGTAGTATACCAATCAAATCAATATGTTACTTTAATCTAAAACTTATACTTATTACTATTTCTAGTTTCCTGTGTATTGCACAGGAATTTTGCTAGTATGTACTAATAGAATTGACATGTTTACACAGGTAGCAACTAAAGAGAATCCAGAAATATGCCAAATGGTACAAAAAAATCTGGAAAATTCATATGCCAAAAAGCAAGCTGCACCTCAGGTGGCATTCCAACTGGATCTTCAAAAAAATCAGAGGGTACTGAATTTTTTGAGCCATCCGAGCCAATCCTGTCAAATTTATCTGATTCTTGGCTCTGCTGAGATTCCAAACCTGTATGTTCTTTGATGTGCTTCACAACACGAGGTGGAAAGCTTTTGGAGTTCAACTCATTGTCTGAGTGCCATCCATTATTTACAGAAGTTGATTGGTCGTCATCGTGTTCTTCATCCTCAGACAAGCTATGTGATGTTTCCATACTACTAAATCTAGGGATTTGTTTACTTATCTCCTCTTGATTCCAGGACAATGACAGACCCTTGTCAGCTACTGGAGGAGAAGTTACATATGATGGTGAAGTTCCCACAACTTTCCGCATGAGACCATCAGAGACCCCTTTAAACTGACGAACTATATCATCCATAGCATCATCTACATTAACTGTTGAAATGACAATAAGCAATTGAGATAACTGCAGAAGCATAAGTAAACAGGAAGTATAACATGAAGTTCCATGTATTGATAAAATTTAATTGACAAATCCTGTCAATAACAATTAGGAAAGTGAAAATTAGCTTCTACACCATGCAGGATAAGATCTTTGCCAAGATAAAATATAGATTAAATTCCATCTATTGATAATGTTTAATTGACAAATCCTGCCAATAACAATTAGGAAAGTGAAAATTAGCTTCTACACCATGCAGGATAAAATATTTGCCAAGATAAAATATAGGTTAACCAGAAATTAAGTTCTGTACGTAAAATCAGATATGAGTTCACCAACTTAACAGTGCTTGCTCAGACCCAGTAAACAACAGTTGGTATGTACCAGTTAAACCAATCCTTTAAACATGATTGTTGGTCATGTGACAATTGTAAAGCCATGATTCTAGAGAGAACTTGAACAAAATATGAAAGGGCTCCTCATTTTAATAATTGAGCAACTTAGATAAGACTATGTATTATGTGGCAGGATAACTACACTTAGTCATGTTGGAATGAAACCTAATAAGCTCAACCATCTAAATCTAATCTAACTCTTAAAACTATGAGCAACCATCCGTCAGTGATACATAAAATCAGAGTCTGTCTTAAGAAAAAAAAAAGGAAAAACAAGCTCTTAGTGACCTATACACTACATCTTCTTATTGAACAGTAAAATAGCAATGTTTGTGACAACGTATCAATCTCCAAAAAAATGACAGACCGTATCCAATGTTCACCATAGCAATACAGAAACGTTAACTCGTGTTACTTAAGACACATAAAAGCAATGTCAAATATATAATGAATTCCCACATATAAACAGGAAAATAAATATATTTGTTTTGAGATTCTCCTAAATATAAAAAGGTGTAACCAACATCACAAAGTTTGAAAGATCTGGTAAAGTGTTAGAAGGAAAAAAAGAACATTATGTTCCAAAAGAAAAGGCAAGCTTGATGCAAGTTCATTTAAGAGAAATCATGCTCAACCCAAAGCCATAAGAGTCAACTTCCTGTTAGAAAGCATACTCTAGTTTCAAGACTAGTAAAATTTAGCGAAAAACACAATTATGAAACAGTAAATTAAACTCAATCTGTCCAAAAACAAAGAAATCTAAAAGCTAATTAACAAAAAGGAAAATTTGAAAAGCTACATACCTGCAAATGTTTTCATCACTGATGTAGATTTTCCATAAGAGTAATTCTTAAAAATTTAAAAGACAAAAAGAAAGAGAATCAATATCTTGAAAAAATGCAGCAGACTAAACCAACTCCATGTGTTCTCAAAATGACAATTCTGCATCATATCCATGTAACCCATACCTTTGAAGAAACACTTAAGAAGTCCCATACTTCATGTTGCTCTGCAACATTAGCAATTGATAAAAGCTCCTGCAAAAGAGATAGAAAGATGTAAAGATAAGGAAAAAATCCAAACGAAGAGACTGCAAGGTAAAGTTTTCAGACATACTTGCAAATATTTGTCAAGAAGAATACAACGCTGGTGCACAAAATAATCATCAATGCTGGATGAAAGAAACCTCTTTGGGGGCAAATGCAATGAATAATTAGGTATATCCTTGAGCTGTCGGTGGAGCCGCTCGAAATTCCGATATCTGTGATTTAGAGGGTAAATTTTAATAAAAGAAAGAAAGAATAGTCTACATCCTTGGTTATAATTGACTAGCAATTATCGTGTCATGTATTAATAAAAGGATCATTTAGGAGTTGGAAGAAACTCCATGAAAAAAATTATTATTTCTTAAAACCTGAATTACGAAGGACTGAGGGTTTCAAGCAATAGGTGTATATCGATGAGTATTAAGGATTTTGAGCAGTACGGCAACATACAAATACATACATACATATATACATACATACATACATATATATATATATTCTTCACCTGGATGAAATTCATGCAATGATGATGGCCTTAACTGAAAGGACAAAAGCTTAAAACCAAGCAGCCGATACAGACAAGGACTATATTACAAACAATTTGTGAGGATACTACCACATTGTGACAGATGAGAAAACAAGACCAGAAAATATAATAATTTAGCATTTGCATGTTAAGAATGATATAAATATGATGTATAGGTAAGAGCATGCCTTCTTTTCACAAACCAGGTCTTGTTCTCTGCATCTGTCACAGCAATTGAATAAACTGCAAATGATTTTGATCCAAGCTTCTCAAAATATGCTCCAACAACCTGCAGAAACATTTTAATTGTCAATAGTGAGTGCATTATCATTCCAGCATGTTGCATGTTGCCTACAATGTCACATAGAGAACATATCAGCCTAGGTGTGGAATTAGCTACCATTTCTGATAGTATGAATAGCCAACTAAAAGAAGGATGAATATATCTGCAAAAAGAGGAATGTATATCTGCGATGAAAATTAGAATTCAGCAGATTCAATCTGATGGCAAAGAAAGAAGAAAGCAAGAACCAAATGATCATTCCAATATGAAGCTTAAGTGCTTCACAATTTAAATGGTACAATGACACCAAAAGTGTCAAAGCTAAATGAGCTGCCAAAATAGTATATCTTTTGAGGACACGTTAGAACATAGCATCCATGAAGTCAGGAAGATAGGGAGAAAAGATGCTAAGGGTTTAGAAAATTTGTACATGAATACCAAAATGAATGAAAAATATTGGAGTTTCCAATTTGTTAGGGACCATTGTTGTCACAAACTTCAAAGAACTCATAACGTGATGAATTATTTAGGTTTTAAAATTATTGTTTCAGGATACCCGAATCAATAATTGTCGCATGAGTATCTAAATCTTCATTTCTCCATAAATGTTTGACTGGTCAAACAAGATTTCGATAGAGATTTTGTTCAGCATCTTCTACTTGATACTGGAAGAAACCTGACCTCGGTACCACTATTGAAGTAAAAAAGAGGTGAAGCAAAACCAAGTCATATTCAAAATCTAAATCTAGGAGGTTGGTTAGGTTAAACAGTCTTCTATTTGGCAGCATGAATTGGTTCTCTCTCATTGTCTATTATGAAACCACTGGATTGGAAAACAAATGGCTACAAATTGGAAAAGACAATCAGCTCATGCTTTTCCATGAGAACCAAACTGGTGACCTTTTTGTAGTACCTTCCAGTATCATTCATGTATATACTTGCTTGATTAATGTTTGAGATAACACTTACTAAGAGTAGCATCTGGATCTTTTGACTAATGTTATGTTACAGAGAGGTGAGGCTAGCTGCAAATCCAAGTAAAACACGTCCTCTAAGAGTCCAATTTCTAGAGTCCTAAGGTCATGATGAATTATTGACAGCTGAAAGTATGAGAAAAGAGGTAATATATTGGACAGTATCGTTGGGAGGAGAAGAATGAAGAATTGAAGAGGACTCATCACTCATCAGGATATTTTCATCGAATAATCAAATAGCACGAGTGCACATGCATGTCCAACGTACAAAGAATTACAAAAGCAATTGCACGATTGAATGTTATAAGAGAGAGATAGAATTATTATGTCAATCTTTCATATTAAATCATTCAAAAAGTTAGGCAAATATGTAAAGAAAAAATTCATAATCAATTCAATAAAAGAATATGTAATATATATACTAGTTTAAATCTACAGCTTATTAAATAACATACATACTCATTCAAGAAGAATGAAGGTGTATGTGACTAGTTATATCATCATGGACCATGTCTTATTTTATTAAAATATTATAATTGTCAAGGAATTAAATCTCAGTTTCAGGTACCATAGCTGGACCAGTATAAATCCAATCCGTTCCACATACCGACACACAGTACATTGGAAAATACCACAATACTACCTTACTAGGACGAGGTGGAGGAGGAGGAGGTGGAGGAAGAAGAGAAGGAGGCCATGGAGGATTAGGAGAAGTAACAGAACAAAGGCGGACGGCAGGTGGATGGGTGACAATGGATGGTGGCAGTCAAAAGTCAAAACAGTGCCCAAGAGACAAGGAGACAAATAGGAGAGGGTTCCAGATTAAAGGATTGGAGATTTAAACTTCAAAGTTTTTCTTTTAACCAGACCAGATTGGACTGTCCAAAATGAGGCAGTCTGCATACTGGTTCATGTCCGGACTGGTAGACTCTGGACAGAAAACGAAGCAAAATCAAGTTACATGATAATGGAAAAGCAACAGTAGTAAGAAAAATAAACAACATATGCTGTTGTATCTTTGTATTATAATGGATTAAATATATATCTGCAGTGTGATTTTATGCCTACATAGACCATGCATGGCGGATCTTTATGCAGGCAACATCTTGACATAGTATGTCGGACTCGGTGATCAAAAGTTAAATCTATGATTTGACTTTCTTATAATGTAATACTTCTTTAAGAATATAAAAAATTGCAATAAAGGATTCTCACCCGGCATTTGATCTTAGGAAGATGCAAGGATCTTTCACCATAGAGAACTACATCAGAACTTTGATCTTCCTTATGCTTGACAATGTCTAGGTGACAACTCTCCTTGGAACTAGCACCTTCATCACTTTTGGTCATAAATGTTGCATTCATATCAGGAGTGCTGCTAGATCTTTTTAGTTGAAAGTTATTACTCCTAGCCAGTTTGCCAGCATTTCTTTCATTTCCAGAAGCATGGCCCATCTCCATATATTGCTCCTTCTCTAGATCATAGGAGACATGATGCTCATTGTTTACTATTCCATGCATTAAGTGAACCATATAGTTCTCATCTATACCCTTTATCCTTTTATTTGCATTGGTCACTAAGTCTTTTCCTGCATTGACAGCTCGGACAGTAGTATTAGTGTATCCTGAACTAGCATTCACAGATCCAAGCATGGTCCCCACTTTCATTAGATTGGCAGTCTTCTTTTGGTAATTTCTGCCTTTAGTCCACATGTTCTCCAAATTCTCGGGAGCAAGAACTTCAGATCTCCTTTTTGTAGTGGCCTCCAGTATCATGGCCCAATCAGCTGGCCTGGGCGGCACAGAGTCTTTCTGTAATGCATTCGGGTGGCCATGTCCAGAACTATCTGTTGACTTTTTGCCACCACTTTGAACTAATCCCAATTGAGAAGAAATATTCGAAGGCATTTTTCTTGACTCCCATTGACCACTTTGAGTATTTTGTCCAGCATATGAATGCAAACTATCAGATTTGACCTCCATGTTGCTGTTGTCTTTATTGTCGAGAAACACATATTCAATTAATTCATTGATATACCTGAAAACGTAGTAGTTACACAATGTTTACATATAAAGGTTAGAAAACCAGTTAATCCTGAAGCTTCATAGTGGAAACAGCGATACAATGTTATAGTTTCAAGTAGGGAATGCAATACCGATCGGTATCGCCTGTATCGGGCGATACATACCGGTCTGCCAACTAACCGATGCGCGGACCGCCCGCTACTAGGCGATACCGCTGATTGGGGCTGTTTCCGCTCAGTTACCACCCGAAATCGATTTATAACGATCGATTTCGACTGTCGAAGGCCGATTTTGGGCTGTATCGGCCGAGGGAGGAAGAAAGAAGAAAAGGGAGAAGAAAAACCTGGAGTCTGCTTCGCCCACACGATCCGTTGCCTATGCGATCCGTCGCCCGCGCGATCCGTTGCCTGCGAGATATTTTTTCTCTCTGTGTGGGGAGAAAAAACGTCTCCCCACAACGTCGCCCCTTTTTTTATTTTTTAACTTATATTATATTATACATATATCGAGCGGTATGCATATGCATACCGCTTTATATCGACATAGCGTACCATACCAAACTGAGCTTGATATGTCGATATAGACCGGTACAGCGAACCTTGGTTTCATGTAATATAAACATATCACGAAGCTCGATATGCCGATACAGACCGGTATAACAAACCTTGGTTTCATATAATATAAACACATCACGGTACATAATTGCACAACCCATATGGGCATAAGTGGTAGCGACTAGGATATCAAATGCATCAATGAGGAAAGATAGCGTTACTAATCACAATCCACTGTAAAATGACTAATATCAAAAAATGGATTTTTGTTGCAATAATTTTCCTAAAAGGATTAAAAAAACATTTAAAACTAAAAAGTTTATACATAAGTTGCAAGGTCAGTTGGCTTACTCAGGGCTCGCAAATTTCATAACAGGTTGCACAACCAAGCAGGTCAATAGCTCTCGACTGAAACAACGAACTAATGGGCACTGCGCCTCTCGTGGTTTCAAGGTTATGGCTAAAACTCCTCCGACAATACGTTGAAGTACCTAGAAACTAAGAATATGTAAACCCGTGCTCTGTTGATATAAAATGCATGAACATTTCCAGCTTGATACTTGTACCTTGTATTCACTCTCTGGAGAAAATAAAGCAGGGTGAAGTTCCTTGGAAGCCATTAAATGACGTTTCAATCTTTCATCCCTTTCCTCTGAGGATAAGATTTTCATGACATTCACACCTATCTCAGACTGATTTTTCCTGTAAAGATCAAGCTGATTTCCTATTAAGTCAACAAGATCCCTGCAGAAGAAATAGAACTAGAATGCAATTAGTTGACCACAGATATGACCCAAAGTTACAAAGAAACTGTTGATGACCGGCAGAAATTAATTCAAGATCACCTTGTTAGCAAGTCAACAAGGTTGATCCCTTTAACTCTTCCTGATATTTCACCAAGTACATCAAGTATTATAGAGTGTATTAGTTCTGGAGCCTCTTTGTCAGGTGTTATAGATGAATACCAGAGATCTATGACAAAGTCCTGCAAAATTTTGTTGATAAATTCCTTGATGGCAGCCTCAACAAGAGGTGATTCAATTTTCCTCTTCCATCTTGAGGTTGGCAGCACAGTAGAAAGACTTGAATCTTCAAGATGTAACTGTTTCTTTATTAAATGGGACAAATATGTTTGCTTAGGAACAGGGTGCTTCCTCCAACGGAGCTCCACCTCATAAGAGAAGAAACGGAAGGCCACAAGTATGAGAAATGATATGGGGATATTTGTCCACATTGATTTGCTTGTGTCTGTGAACAACAAGAGATAGAAGCCAATGATGCAAACGAAATCAACATGGTGACATCATCAAAGCAAAAAACAGAGTAAAAAACAAATATAATAAGTGAAAAGGGAATGACCATGCATAACAAAAGAGAAGAGGTGATTCACGCTTGCAATGTTGAACAAACCCATTACAATCCTTTTAAGCTACTTGTTGAAGCATTGCCTCAAGCTCTGGCACAAAGCTCATGCATTGCAAGGTAGGAATATTGTCACATATATGCAGAGGGATCATTTTTCTGATTTGAACAGATGATGCACAGGCTGTAAAAGAACAAACTTAATGTGAAGTCACTCCCATTCCAACAAGCCAAATTAGGATTTTTAAAAAGTCTAAAATATATCTCTTGTGGTGGAAGAGTTTCTCGGCCAAGAAAGATGCATTCCAACATCTAATTGCCAAGGCCCAAACTCCAATCATTAGTTGCAGCCAAGAAATAATCCAACGGCAATCTCATCAAACTAAATCACATCACATGCCTACATGCCACTTTCTTGAATGATCTTGCAGTCAACTTGAATTTACACAACAAGATACAAGAGTACAGTTTTGATACTATTATATACTGTTCAACATTTAGTGCAGCCTATCCACAAAGAGAAAGTAAGGGCATTGTTATGGCATGTCTCATTCTGTTATCCTATATTCCTATTATCGCTTCCCATAACAATTTATTGTCCTTCCCCAACTTATCCAAAAAAATCTTTTCCCCTAGTTCGCAAAATTGATTATATTCAATTAACTATATTACCCCATATACCACTCCCATCATGGAAATCCTTTTTGGATCCAGAGGTTTTATACTTTTGTCCATGACCTAGACCCCGCTTTTAATAAAACAAAGAATAGACAGAGGTTAGTTCCAATATCTTATCCATGGATACATACAAGATCCATCTTAGCCCATCTTACAGGCAATATAATCATCAAATGCTTCATAGTGTTGGAGTAACTGGTGATCCTGAGGGGTGTTTCTGGTAGAAGCTAACACCATATCTACATATTCGCCATTAAGTTGTATTGGCATCTTACAATTAGAAATATGACTTCAGAATTTCATGTCATAGGAACCCACCTTCCTTGCTGATGATAGTTGTCACCAGTAATTCACTGACATCAAACACAAGGATATTATTCGATTCTCAAGCACCAAAAACTACTTCTCAGTGCATTAACTTCCAAGTTAGGATCAAAACATTTTGTGAGAAAAGACAGATTTGGCTGATCGGAATACCATATCATCAAGTGCGCCCATTTTTCTAGGATCATGCCTGGATTGGCCAGAATTGACCTCTTGATGTAACAGTCGTAACGCCCAGATGGTGTAAGTTAAAAGCACTAACGACACCTCGTTGACCTAAATGCTAACTCGCCTCTGTTTCACTCAACAAAACAACTAGAACACCACTACATCAGGGAAATTACTTCACAAGAAGACAAATGCAATTCAACTTCTTGCAACTAGAAGATGTACAGCATGAACAAAAGGAAGGATTAATCCTCTGCTGTTCAAGAACCACTCTACAATGGTGCACCTGACAAGAAAGGTCTCGTCCCAAAGAGACTGCGCATTTTGCATCTGATCATGCCAAGATGCAGCTTCAACTCCCGAATTATTAAGAACCAACCCTAATTCTTCGGCCGCAACATAACACGCGTGTTCCCGCATCCTTAGAATCGGGAGTAAATAAAAAAATAAAGCAAAATAAATCAAGAGGCAAGCCGTACGTACGCGACAAGAAATAGGAGATGGCGAAGACGCAGATGGCCCAGAAAACCGTCCGAACCTTGGCCTCCTCGATCAGATCTTGCACCGTCTCCATCGGCCTCATGGTTCCGGTAGCTCGCGGGATCCCCCAGCCCGCTGCGAAAGAAGAGCGAAACGCGAGACGATCGACCGATCGTTGGATGGGAAGGTAGAGCCCAAGAAGATTGGGGGTTTATTGGAGCCCTAGAGAAAGAACTCCGAGGAGGGAGCAGGAAGAGGTGGGGGTGGGACTGATCGTCTCTTCCTCGCCGCTGCCGCGGCCGTCTTTTTTGCGGGGGCGGGGAGGGGAGGAGAGTGACGAGAAGGTAATAATGAGCTCCTCCGCCCTCTTGTCGTGTCCGACTCTTCTTTCTCTTGTCTTCGCTTCCCATTACACCGGAGATACCGTTATATGACGCGTAACGGCAACGGAGAGTGCGCCGTTTTGGCACGCCCTGCATCAAAATTACAAAAATAGATAAAACTATTCTTATATTATTATTTTAGAACCACGTTATATTTATAATTTTTCAATTAATATAACACCAGGGCTCAAGAGGTTAAAAAATATAAATAAATAAATTCAAACATATTAGAAATAATTTTATCAAATATTATTTAGGAAACTAAAGTTTTATATGGACTATAAATCAATACAAATAGAAGGTAAAACAAAAGAGTAAATTGATTATTTATTCTCTATAACAAAAGATAAGTTTGATATCTATATTATTTAGAAAACTAAAATTTTATATGAACTATAATTCAATACAAATGGAAGGTAAAATAAAAAAGTAAATTGATTATTTCCTCCCCATGCATGGTGACTTCTCTATAACAAAAGAGAAGTTTGATATTTGATTAGTTTTTGTTGACATCAAATAGCGACAAACTCAACAAAAGATCTCTTCGATGGTTAAGTCAATATGAGTTTAAATAACTCGAATCAATACTAACCATAAAAGAGTTAGATTTATGTGCTTCATGAAGCACAAATTTAATTATGATTGCCGTGTATGGAATCCGAATGTGATAATGTCCATCCAACTTTCTTAACCTCATATCAGATCAATTTTGGCATTTGCAATTGGGCAAAAAGATGGCATCACTAAAGATGGATGCATTAGTTGATTAAACTTTGATCAGATATGATATTTGGAAGGGCAAATATGATAGTTTCAAACTTCGAATGGATAGATAGGTAAAACCCTAAACGAAAACTGAGACGTGTGATTACGTCTACATGCCAATAATAAATAAAAGGAACACATAACACTAACATATAATGGCCCTGCAATATCCTACCGCTACAAGGCATAGATAACGATATAAACAGGTGGACTTGGGGGCTTTGACCATGCACCATGCGAACCTGTTCTACATGCCAATAATAAATAAAAGGAACGATGATAACATGAACACAGATCTCAAGCAAAGAATTAATCCAACTTGCCAGGTCTCAGTGTCCAGAGTTGAATGATGCAGTTGTGAAGAACACAGGGAGAAAAGCCAAGAACAGTATCAATTACACAACTCAAAGAAACCACTAGTTGTCATGTAAAGGAGTAAAGTTTAAACAGATTACAACACCATGGATTCATAACTTGTACCACAAAGTCAATCACTAGTAGGTCGTACCATTTTCCAGTTGAAGCTACAGTTTTAGATAAAAGAGTTCTTGACCTGAGTCATGTCATTATTAGCAGCAACCCAGCCAGTAATGTAACTTGCACACTAATTCAGAGAACATGTTTTGATATGGATGATAAGCACAAACATGCACTGTTTGACGCTGACATAGCAAAATAAACTTATTAGAAACTACCTTATGATGCCAAAAATTTAACTTGCAATTCTGCAAATCTAAAGAAAGTTGAACATAAGTGCCTTGTATGGTTCCTAGTTCCTACAGTTACATAATTCGCAATTTTGTGAAGCAGGAAGCATATCACATCAATTGCCTCCCAAAGAAAGAAGAAGAAGAAAGAAAGAACTCAAGTTTCAAATTCATTGAGGATTCTCAACTCATGAGCTAGTGTGCTGCCATCACATCCTTGCTGCGGATTCCTTCCACCGATAAAAGTGCCAACCTTGTCACCAACGATGGCTTTTGCAATGTTTCCAGGTTTTGTCAAGTTAAACACAACAACTGCATAATAGAGTTTAATGAGATTGGGCTACAAAATTTATTACAAACTATTTTCTTTTCAAGGTGGTAATAATTTTGTTGTACCAGGAATATTATTTTCTTGACACAAGGTGATAGCTGTCATGTCCATCACAGAGAGATCCTTTGATGTCACTTCTTGATAGGTCAAATTGTCGAGAAGCCGAGCATTCGGGTTGACCCTGGGGTCATCCTCATAGACGCCATCCACGTTCGTTGCTTTAAGCACAACCTCTGCATTGACTGGATTTGGTGTTGCAAAGAAGTGAGAAGAAAATCTTTTCCAATAACAGAAGGTGGTTGTGTAAGAGAGCCATGTTTTGATATTTGGTGCATTGAGAAAACATAACCTGCCAACACTTTACAACTAATGGCCAAGATTCACCTTATTCAAACAGGCTCATTCTGAATGAGCCTACCACTAAGCAACGAGGAGGGAAAAGGATGTAGTTTTTCAAGCTTTTTCCTACTGGCAAGAGATCTTAAATAGGGTGTGAATATAATATTTCATTGTTCCACATAGAAATGGATGAGATAGGATGTTTTGTACAACAGAGATAAGATATAGGACAAATCAGTTGGAGAATAGAAATTCAGACACAATTATATACTCAATGATGACCATTATCTGATTGCCGATTGGATAGATTGGATAACTAAGCATCATGTGTCTTCCTGGAGAAATACTTTCCTATTCTGAGATGACATTTAGTATAATCTTCAATACAGAAGAACTCCTTTCAACTAATTATGTGACTGTTCAATAGGATCTTTAGTGGCTTTTCACAACATTCATATATTAAAATAATCCAGAAAGAATGGACCCTCCATGATGAGAAGTGGATGATTAACAAAGGAAACAAACTAAAAGAAGCATGCTAATTTACCGATCCACTGCTGTTTTTGGATTATATGAAAATCTAAGGGTACTTTTGATAATTTTATGTGTAGTGATTTTCTTATTCCAGCTTTTGGGTATTCCTTCAACATCTAGCTTTTGGGTAGGAAAAGTTACACGGATCAATTGCATCCTGTCCACATAGGACTTATCCATATTGGTTCAATCATTCCTTTATAAAGCAAAAAGTTAACCACAAATGAGATACCATTAATTATGGTTATATGTAACATCCTGAAAGTACAATTTAAATGCCAAATACTGTGCAACTTGGTGGAGCAAAATGGAACTCAAGTTACTGAACATGGAAGCAGATATGTAAGCACACACTAATTACTTACTTTCTGCACAACGTAAGGCAGCAGCAGTGTCAGTTGTGAAGAATGGGTTGCCAGTTCCAGCAGCAAATATAACAACTCTCCCTTTCTCTAAATGTCTAACAGCCCTCCTCCTAATGTACGGCTCCGCAACTTCTGACATGCGAAATGCGGTCTGGACACGAGTGGGGATGCCAATGCTCTCCATTGTGGCTTGCAGGAACATTGCATTCATAACTGTTGCCAGCATCCTATACCAAAGGACAAGCATGTGGCATACAATAATGCTATCCAGAAGTTCTATAACACTAGTTTAAAGTTATTAAAGTTTAGCAATTGGAAATGTTCTCAAATGAATAGTTCTGTAAATTAGAGTTTATTATCATAAATGATGACAAAAGATTACAATGCTGAAATGCAGTTTGACTTATGATATCTTCTATAATAACAACAAAATGACCTTTTGCCCATACTCATATTAATGAATTTCTATTATATTTGATGCTACATCAGAGATTATGAACCCAACTTCATGATACAACTTAAGGAACTTAAAACATTATACTCACGTTAGGAAAAAAAAAGAAGGAAAAAGCATAAAAAATGTTGAGTTTCCAAACATTAGTTGGCATGTTAATTACTGAATTTTGATTTAACAGAAATGTCACTCATACTCCACCAGAATACAGAAGGCTAGATGAGTTATTGAGTCAGATTTGGCCATTGGATGTTGTATGATATAACTGTTCTTACAGATAAAAGCTAAATCATATTCTCTGTCTCTATAAGAGAGGTTCTGGCAAGAAAGGAGACAACACCTGAACCTTACTGGCAGAGCAATAGAGTAGGTACACATAATCTTTCAAACTTTCCCAGGTTTTGGGGAATGGTTAACATGTCCACTCTCCATCATCATGTTTGTATGGATTTGATTTGCTTAAAGGAGGAACAAAGAATGAAAGGGAAGAACCAAGTGCATAAACAGATTCAACAAACCTTTTTCATTTGATTAGTAACCTATGCATCTTATTAGTAAAACTGATCAAACTCCAGACAAAAGCAACAAAGTAGGACTGCAGACGCAATGGAACATCATCCACAACCAACAGCAAATAATACTGGCCACAAGCTAACAAATCTAAAAAATAAGCCCAACAGCGAGTTTAATTGGTCAACTATCTTTTAGGCACAACAAGGATAAATAATTCCAAGTGTTCAGCCATTTAGAAGGATCTAAATTAGTACCCAATATAATCTGCAGAGGAACGATCAAGACCACTGCAGCCTGCCCAGGAGGCACCTCGAAAGATATTACCTCCGCCAACCACAATAGCAACCTAGAAAAGACTCTGCAAGTTGTCAGACATAGAACCATAAAGAAGATACAATATGAAGCAAAAAAATTAATTCCATAAAATAAATTTTGCCTGCATATACAGAGTGAAAAAGATCCCTTTTATAGTCATAAATTTATGGGTCATCTAACCAGATAAGCGAAATTGTGCATTGTTTGTGCTAATACAGAGTACTCTCTTCAAAAAATTATCAGTGACCTGTTCTACCACTTGGTTACTAAAAAGGCAATGTTTTAGAGAAGTTGTTTGTCCGGGTAAATCCACTGATGCAATATTTGATGGAGATGGCGCTTGTATTGCAGTATATAATCTACTAGAACTTGTATCGCAGTACAAAATCTATCAGAACAAACCAACTAAAATATCAAAACAACAGCAGATCAGATGAATTGACATCAAGGAAGACAAACCTCAATACCAAGTCTAGTCACAGAAGCAACCTCTCTTGCAATAGACATTGTAATCTGCAGAATTATTACAACATGTCACTGAGAAAACCTTCATGCAAGAATAGAAAAGCTCTCACCCTTCAGTAAGAAAATTTAATGGACATATTTAGCAAGTCATATGAACTTGGGGAAGAAAATCTAGTAAAGATGTCACATGACAAAAGAAAATTGGCAATTGTCAATCTGTGGAATGTAGTTAGACCATAACAACTAAAAACATTCGTAAAACATAAGAACGATTATATTATCAAGTTGGCATGAAGAACATATTTATCAAGTTGTCACCAATCACCAAAATTTCTTAGATGTATATCATTCTAGCAATTTGTGTTATTGTTGACAGTAAATGATTTAAATTGTTGTGCACTGGTTTCGTGCCAGCGAGGGACAGACATTGTGGCCCATGACCAAGACACGGGTAAGGCATCTTGCCAGCACAAGTATGCTGGCAACAGACCCCTATGGCATGAGGGCAACAGAGGTCTCAATCAAGACTCAATCTCTAAATGTAAAGCTTTCAGAGGGTAACAAGTCCCAATTTGTAACCCAACCTAAATTTCTGTTGAACAAGTTGAACTTGTTAAGTTTGGAACCAGTCCAAACTGCAAATCTAAAATAAAAAGAGAACAACCTTACATAGCTCTTTGCCATGGAAAAATTCTTTAAAGTATTCATGCAATGACATAAAAATTATGATTACAGTTTGCCTTAGATTCAAAGAAGTGGACAACAAATGCAACAAGATCATAAAGTATTTTTCCCTTCCGTATTCGTACGAATCTAGAAAAGTTACCTTTGGATCAATAGTTTGAGTTTGGTCCCCAGCAAGTGCTTCTCCACTTACTTTAAGCAAAACCCTTTGCCATCTATATGATGGCTTTGGCATGGAACCTTCATCTCTGAGCAAGCCAAAGGGAGCCATGGTTGCTGTTTGAGGCCTATAGATGATGGAAATAAATCATTAAGATGTGAACATCGCTTTTCACACAAATAATATTTAAAAGAAAGAAACTTGCATCAGAACATAGTCTTAGCATCCTAGTATCATCTTACTGCAAAGGAAAATTAGACTCTCAGAGTAACAGGCATAGATACGCATAATTAAAGGCAATACTCATTGATTAAATTCCAATAACATTTGCCCTTCTTCCATAAGTGATGACCTTTCTGAGATGGCAAGCAGACTACCTGAAGACATAATTTGCTGGAGAGTTCAGCAAGCCCTACCCATCAACAGCTCTTACGTCGAGAAAATAGTGTCAGATATTCTCCAATCCTTTGTAAGCTTCTTATGTTTCCTTTATGACCTCGAAGTTAAGAACTCGGAAACAACTTCCTTTTCCCTTTTTATTATTCTTTCTCCTAACTATGAACTTATCCCCCTTCAAGCTACAAGATTGGCTTTAATGGTCACCAAAATTTGAAGCACTGTAATAGGTAGAAATATCGCTCTTCTTCGCATTTCACAGAAAGTCAAGAAAGATATCATCTTTTAGTCGTCGTTTCACAAGATGAGCGTCGTAAGGCGGTTAACAATTACCTAAAAAAAAGCGCAAAAACAACAGAAAATAAGAATCTTTAACCCACCAAGAAAACCATTTCCATTTCCCGACAGCTACACCCACAACATCCTTTCAGCAGAGAACACACACGATCATCCCCCCAAAAAATACTTCTCTTTCAATCCCCACCAGAGATAACCGGCACTACACAGGTGTAAAAGACAGCCCATCGAAGAGCAAACCTTGGATAATTGGGCGAATCCGACGCCAAACCGGAGGAGCAGCTAACGACCGACAGAGGAGGCGTCCTGCTGCGAGCGCCCAGCATCAGCGACGAAGCTCTAAGCCTCGAAGCAAAGGAAGAAGACGAAGAGAAAGAGGAGAGACGGAAGCTCGGGGATAAAGAGAGGGAAGGGGAGAAGACGGCCATTTGCCGGTAGCCCGAGGTTTTCGCCGTTGGAAAATATCGAGGAGGATATAAGAGAGGAAAAAGAGTAAAAAAATAATAATTATTATAAATTCGAGAAACAGAGGAAATTTTAGAAAAGATGGTTTTACATATATATTCTCTCAAAGTTGAGAAATAGCATATTTGCCCCCCAGAATATATATATATATATATATCAAATTAACTATTATTAGTCACGCTTATGATTGAATTGAATTTAAAAATATAAAAAATTTCATAAAAATATTTTTTAATAGTTTCATTGATTTTTTATTGTTCAAGATTTTATTATTTTTAAGAGAAAAATTATATTAAATTTAGTTTCAACTTCATTATTCTAATTATCACTAGTGAACATTAATTCCAATTACATTGTAAACTTAAATTTAAGGGAGGTTAATTCGAAGCAATGAATATATATATATATATATATATATATATATATATATATATATATATATATATACACACAAACACAAAAAAAACAAATTAGAATTTCTTTCGATTTTTATTAGTATTTATCCCATAATTGAGTTTTATTTCTTTTCTTGAAGTCACTTTAGAGTGAATGGTGAATTTATTTCTCCTACAATTTTGAGGTCGATTTGAATTGGATCCTCGACTTATATTAATAATTTCAATAAAATTTAAACTTTTATCCATGAATTTAATCTAGCCTGATTGCACAGAAATTGACCAGATTAAAAATATCAACAAAGAATCATGATTGACTTTTATCTGCCTTGAATCATCAATTAACATGAACAACATTTCCTGCCAATCACTTGTACCAAAATGACAAGACAGTCTACCGAATTGTTAGGTTAACTTTATATTGAGATTGCCGGATAAGATTTGGCTATAAGTCAACTGAAATGTCAATCAAAATTGAAATGCTCAATTGACTGTTTCCATAATAATTAATGTTATTTACATGCTTGAAGAAGTAGAAGCACTGCCCGCCCCATCGGCTATTTAGTTGGCATAAAGGAAAATGAAGCTTCCCGAGAATTTGACAACCACAGAATCATCCTTCTGCTAATGTAAATTTGCTCGTCAAGGGAAGACAATGCATTACTGTGTTGCAGAGCTACGTGGTGCCAAGCCTAAAAAAACACTTATCTTAGCAATGGCTAATAGAAAACACAATGATTGTTGAGATTGCAAGTATAAATTATTTTCCTTGTTTTTTTTTTTTCACTTGGATTGTTTGAAGCATACCTGTATAAACATAAGCTTGTATCGAGTTTAAGTTCAATGAGAAGGCTCTTCGTGACGACGGGTCTTGAAGATCATCTGCTTAGCAAGCCAAAAAAATGTCAATGGCCTCTCTCTCGATGATGAACGCCAGTAATTGGAAAGATACAAATTTGTGGATGCCTGAAACAAGCAAATCAACATCCTTGATCTGAATGTAAGAACATTGTAGCAATGTAATAATATTCAGCTGTTATTCCTGAAAAACGATAAGTGGTTACTGGCAACGACGAAGGGTACATTTCTGACTATAACAAAACTGCACTTGTTTTGCTGCCCATTCCACAAACCCCTCTTTTTTCTTTTTCCATAGAAACAAGGGGAAAAGAAAAGGATAAAGAGAGGTCCTTTGCTGTTCCCTATCATTTCACTCTGTTCTGTTTGAAAAATGGAACATCAGAACACCGAGCCTTTGCAACCATATGCTTGCTGTACAGTATACCATCAACTCCTAAAACTGCATACCTGAGCAAAGCACCAGATAGACCATGGCCATGCTGTGTCATAAGATGCATATGTCGGAGAACCATAACTGATCTTCCAGAGATGTCTGTGGTGTAAATTAGTTGACTGTAATAATCACATAATGTGCAAGTAGCAGATCACCAATGTCGTTGCAGTTATTAGTTATTGCACATCGTCTCTTCTCGCTTCATAATTGAACAGGCAATCCATAGTTATGGAACGATCTGATGGTTCCATCACTTCCTGCAGTTACAATCACCAAATTCCATGTGCCCGCCGCCATATGTGCGAGGCTCCAATAATCATGATGGAGATGGCTACTACGCTCACAACTATGATCAGGCAGTGTTTGAGGCTTGGTTTCCGAAGGGAGCTTCTCCTCAGGCCATGTAGCTGACACCTTTGACGAACCATCAGAAAACAGCCATGTCCCAAGAGAAAAGCAATCTGAATTTTTTAACCAAGGGAATGGTTCCAAAATTTTGTGTGGCAGAGAGGAAATCTGAGTGTTGTTGCCAATATCAGTTTCTCTATAGCTCACGCCAGGCCATGGCACCGCAACAGATACTCCCTTGGAGAAAAAGAACTCAGATGAATGAATTGACTTGGCACCTACGCATGGTAGGTTGCCTGATCCATTGTAGTTCCAGATATAGACATTGGAGTCCTCACCCACGGATATAATGTGTCTTCCATCTGAACTGAATGATGCAGACAATTGACTCTTGGTTTTCCTGTGTCCTACATTGTTTATCAAGTAAATTATAAGCAACTAAGTAGAATTTATCAAGAAAAATTATCAACAATTGCAGTTGATTGACCTGTTTTCCAAATAATAGACATTTACACTCCACTTCTCCCAGAGTTATTCATATTGCATCCATGTTGTATATTGACTTAGGATTGTGTTATTCATGTTGTATGTTCAAACATATCTTAACAAGAGATCTCATAAAAACTACATGAGTTTCTCGAAGAATCAAAGTTCTCTACAAAAGATCTTCCAGTTCAAGAAGCTAGGTCGAACAAAATCAACAACAATGAACTATCCTCTAATCAATGTTAGGCTGGCACATGCATATACATATATCCAAACAAATTCAGCATACAAACCCAAATTTAAGAAAGTTGAAAGGTGAAATTATGCTCAACCTTTGAATTTGACGATGACATCAACCCCATCACATATCCTAATTCTAGAATCTGCTGATGTGATCATAATTCTTCTAGAATCTTCTGGGCAAAACTGCAAGGATGAAGACTTACGGGTGACAATTTTTTACAAAGAACAACAAGCTTAGTGACTATAACAGAGTCAGATGCCTTACCTGCAACCCAGTAATTCGCTTGCCAGAAGACTTTTTTGAACTGCAGACACTTAATTGCAGGTCAAGATGGATCATTTTAGCTGCATTCAGAAAAGAAAAGAGAAATGACAAACAGGAACTGAAGAAGAAGCTATAAAGCAGAAGTAAATTCTATATAAAGGGGACAAGGAAAAGAATGTGTTCTACAAAGAGACACAAGTTTTCTTTATGTTTATTTTTATTTTTGCTGAAATGAACAAGACTGGTGAATGCTTAAAGAGATTTCTCAAAACCTGAAATATACCTGAGCAACTGTAAAAGCGGCAGTCCCCTTTAATTGAACCAACAATAAATCCCTGTTCAAATAGGAGGAACAATGTCAAATATTATGGTGTTGCTAAAGCATAAGAAATTAGGCAATGCATGACTGCGAGTACTCAAGTAAGAAAAAAACCTTTCCATCTGGCTGGTAACAAATAGCAGTTACGATGTCCCTTGTATCAACCCAATCAGTCACCCGATTCTCTGGAATTTCCCAAATACGAACTTTTCCATCAATTGAACCGCTAATAAAGAATCTATCCTCAATAGGGTTGAACTGAATGCATGTCACTGGTTTTCATAGACAACGAAACAGAATCAGAGGAAGTTATCCTTGAAAAAAGAGATAAGAACCTAGACATGCATAGCAAATCAATTAACCCAACTACGAAAGTTTGCACTACAGAATAATTCTAAAAATATCAACACAAAATGCTAAGACATGTACGAGAACTAAAACCAAATTAGGCTTATGCATATAAAGAACTATGACAGCCATGTACATATGTATCAAAAAGCAATAGAAAAGAAACAAAATAATATATTTTTTGCTTCTCATGTTTACCATAATCCTTGTGTTGGAAAATCTTAAGGCATCCGTTGCAACCAACTTTCCACAGGCGTACGGTTTTATCTTTAGATGAGGTCAGCAGATACTGCAACAAAAAGTTGGAAGTACAGTAAATACGAATGTGGAAAGTTTAATACAAACTACAAAAGAGGTGAAACAAAAGGTTTTCAGCAATAGTTTAGTTTTAAAGTGTTATAGCATGTGACAACACAGAAGCTAAGGAGAAAGAATAAAACCCCTGATATCATCTTAGAGAATGAACTATGATTTTACAGCTAAGAGATGGCACTGTTTTTGGCCATGGAACTTCAAATATTAGCATAGAAACAGAAGGCATGAAAGTCACATCTGATCAAGGAGCTAGGTTCATTAGAACTTACATTGGATTTGGACCAAGATAGGTCCAAGATATCACTTGTGTGCCCCCTCAGTTCTTGCAAAGGAGTTTCCTCAATCTTAAAAATCTTTTTTGGAATAAGAACAGGAGCCAAATTGCTATCTTTTCCAGAAACCAGCTTGGTGCCTTTGATTTTACCAACAAATGTGGATAATTCTTCTGAAGTAACACATGTGCAAGAACTTTCAACTTGAATAATCTTCCAAATGCATATGACACAATCTTCACCACCACTTGCCAGGTACCTCCCAGTCTGACTAAATTTCATGGTCCTAATCAAACCCTTGTGTGCTTGAATTTCTTGACCCATGTATAGTGCAGTTAAATCCATGCAACTTTTTCTATATCGATGAACTCTTGTTCCCATCGACCTGGTTAGTTTGGACTTTTTAACAGAAGTATCATAATTGCTTGCTCCCACACACTGCCTCCTCCTTCTGAAACTTCTCCACCACTTTAAATATTTGGTTTTCTTTGGATCAAGACTGAAGACGGTCTTTTCACCAGAAGCGGCAGCCTCTCTTCGTAATAACTTCTGAACAGACCATGAGAGGCCAAGTAAATCTTCAAACTCATGCAGTGTTATCAACTTGCCCGAGCCAACTTCTTTCAACATGCTAGGTAAACCATCTTGCCCAAGCTCGTGAACAATAAATTTCCTACCGCTATCGAGATCTCTTATACAACATAAAGAGTCTTCAGATGCGTCAACATCAGGAGATGACATACTATTCGAGACAGAACCACTGCTTTCCATAATTTTCTCAATGTCCCTCTGATTTACTGATAAATCAACTGTCGACTCTTCAGCACCCGTAGGGCAGCCAACAGCATCCACAGAACAACAGCCTACGGGAGATGGCACAAGCTCATCAAAACCCATTCCCATAAAGAACTTTTTTCGCCTATCCTGAACACTCATTGGCTCCCTTGTCCATAATTCATATTCCAGTCTCCGTAGCTCCAATTCTTGAGATGCAACAAAAGAGTTCTCAGATGATGAGGAATCTATGGAAGTCCTGATCTCATCATATGCATCAAAGAAGTTCTCTTCTCCCTTGTCAAAGCTCAGCATGTTTAATCAGAATGCTGCCCAGAAGCATGAATCAAACACCATTTAGAAAGTTCTTCGTGCCATTTTAAGGACCATAAGCATAAGATTCACCAAAGCTAATTCAGTCTCCTGAGCCCGCTGCTGTACCTGCATTTAGAACAGATAGATGGCGGAAACAATCAGAAGCACCAAAGCGCAAAAGGACCAAAATGTAAATTCAGTGCACTAAAACAGCGTCAGCAGCAATATTGAAATACCAAAATTATATCAACAACAGAGCATATTTATTCAATTACATATGTAATTTGTTATAAAAGCAAGATATGTATAAACATATATTTAGCGAGAAAACACCACGAATGGTTCACTCCTGCAATGCTTCAACTAATTTCCAATTCATAAAAAAATTATACTTTTTGAAGCTCTCAATATACTGGTGATAGTTTCGATCCAAACACCAAAAAATCGCCAACTAAACAAATGTATAAGAGAAAATAAAAAATCAGCAACCCTAGAATTCCAAATACTTAGATTGAAGATCTAAAAGAATATATATTATATATTTAATTTAAAACACCAAACCACCAAAAGCCAAAACCAAGAAAAACATTAGGCACACTATTACATTGCAGACATTCGAAGAGCCAAAACAATCACCAAGAATGTCCGAAGTAGCATCTGAAAATATAAAATGCAACATATAAATATGTAAAGTAGACCAAAAATCGAATTTTTTTTCAAACGCAAATGCTTAAATTTCCAAATAAACAGCACCTCAAATTCTAGGAATCAACACCAACAAATTGCGTTCACCGTCACCGGCAGGATTCGAATGAGAACTCCTCCGGTTCTCCCTAAGATATTAAGCCGAGGTCTGTGTCTCGGCAGCGACAATAGCGCAGGACTAACACCTAAACTAAACTACAAAAGACGCCACCCCTCGAAGCCGAGGGGGATGTAAAGAAGAAAGAAACCTATGACCCAACAACAGCCTCTCGATCCAGCCACCCTCGCCCGCACGAGCCCCAGACACGGGCGGCGGTGGCACGCTTTCCAACACTCCCAATGACAGAGATTAAGAAGTCTAAACTGGTTTTCTTTTTCCCGTGGTTTAAGAATGCTACTAGCAAAGCGAGGCTTTTGTATTCCATTCCCTTTCTCGGCTGCAATAATGGTGCTTTTTTTGGATCGCAGTCGCGGAAAACGAACCGGACAGCCTTGTAGATAGCCCGCTCAGAGCTACAGAAAGCGATCGCTCGTGACAGGCGGTGGTGATCTAGTCTCCAACCGACAGCTGCCATCCTCTCTCTCTCTCTCAACCTCTCCCTGTCCCTCTCTCCCCACGAGCCAGTGGCCTAGGAGTAGCAGTAACAGAGTTGCTGTTTGCACGACCTTCAACCATGCATGATAGGGGTTGGAGGTTTCGCCTTTCCAGCTCGCTCCCGAAGGCTCGCCCCGGCCATTAACGGCGCGTCCGTGAGCGCTCCCGAGGCACGCCAAAGATCGCTAACCTCATTTTGGCAGCATCAAGATCCAATCTTTGTCATTTATGTCGACGGGTACTCGATCCGGCATCCTGATTCCGCGGTGACAAAAACTAGGTCTCGAAACTTTTGGGGGGTCAGATCTCAAGTACTTACGGGTGAACTGAAAGGCCTTCCCCGATCGCGACCGCGTCCTTATCGCTTGCATTGGCGGCTGGGTACAAGAACTCCCTCCATACTCCGCAAGAACCGACCCAACTCCGACCGCTTCTTCTCTTCGAAATAGATGGCGTCCATGTCTGCCGAGAGACTCGAGAATTGGAATTACTCACACGAACTCTGGAGGAATCGAGAAGCGGGTGGTGGTGGTGGGAACCATATGTAGGTGTGAGGATGAAGTCGACAGAGCGGTTCGCCTCTGGATACGGTGAACCGTACTAATGGACCGGCCTAAACGTTCTTCCCCCATTAGTTATCCATGATTGACTACTATCATGAACATTTTGCCTTTAAAACATATTGGTATAGTTTTTTTTTTTCATTTTTAGATTTTTCTGATTGATATTTTTACAATGCCCTCGTTCTTTTTTATGTCTAAAAAATTCTCCTTACATACATAATAACTATAAAAAAAATTATTGGATATATCTATAAGATGAATTAATTCATTTTTATGTTAATTATAGTATTTTTTAATACAATTATAATATCTTTGGCACATCCGTAAAACACTATAAATCTATACAAAATGGAATTGAAAATCCAATACAAATTAATTTATATTTATTGATTGAATTTTAAATAGGTATATTGTTAGTATAAAATATAAAAAAATATATAATAAAGTTAACTTTCAAGACAATCATAGTATTTTAAATAATCCTATAACACTATAACTCTTATTTAGAAAATAGGAGAGTGTTTCGATCCATCCATCCATCCTATTAGTTTGACAAAAAAAAAAAGAGATAATAATAAAATAAACTAACAAGTCGAAAAGTCACCCCGGAATGACAGGGTGATGGCATATCATTCAAGCAGCAATGGAGTTCTCATGCTATAGGGTTTATAGGTCAAAAAGCACCATCCGGAGAAGAAAGGTGGAAAGCTGGAGACTGTGTTGTCTTGTGCTTTCAGTACAAAAGGTGCTTTAGTGGGGGGATTTTGTGCTTCTGGACCTGTCTTTGTTGACAAAACACTGCTCTTACAGTTCCCCTGTGCTGATGGAATATTCCAAGTCAATGTCATTTCTCACCTTCAAGACATGGAAGCTCTTCATCAGTGCCTGTGCTGTCCTCTACTTGTTGATGTCTGCAGTGTTACCATGAGAAAACAGCATATTTGCACCTCAACAAAAGATAAATATGATTGTTCTGAACGCACTGTTCTGCACTAGAGAAGATGACATGCAGCAGTGGGCTGAACTCTCTGCTTGGATGAGGGAGAATCCCAAGTGCAAGTATCAAAAATAAAAGAGTTGGGAAGATGTTTACTTGGCTGCAGGAGATGCAGTGATTCAAGATCTCTCTCTCTCTCTGTGTGCAAAGAGATGCAGTGCTGTAGGATGATGCTCCTCACAATACCTTGGCTTGTGGTTCTCACATCAATGGAGCTTTGAGATAGGATCAGTGGCACCTAATATAAGCTCCAACCTCAGCAAACTCCACAGACAATTCCAACAGGCATATCCCTGCATTAATTGCCAAAAGGTGATCTGAGACCATAATAAATTGCGTTCTTTTCCTCGCAAGTGTTATTCTACTCATCCAATGTGCCACATGAGCCTCCAGCATGATCTTGGTTAGTGTGGGATCTGCACGAATCACCATCTAAACCTTTTTGCATTTATGTGGTGGCATGTGGGGGATATATATCTCTGCCATCTGTGATGTGAGATCACAGTGCTCTCAGGTCAGACAAAACTAATCAACAGGCGTGGAAGATCACTGATCTCTCAGATTCACCATAAAATACTTGGAAAAGATCTCTACTCATGTGGACAACAATCTCCCAGTTGGTAAGCAGCTGCTTGATGTGCAAACTTGCAAGTGTTGACCAATCTCACCTAATGAATGATGACAGGCGCCGCTTGCTCTGATGTTTCCATTCACAACGAGTAAACAAGACAAATAGTATTCAGCAAAGCTAATGGTTAAACCTCAAAAAGTGTTTTCTTGACATGAAACAAGCAAATCAGAGAAGACTAAAAGCAGAACAGCTTTTTTCTTTTTTTTCTCGAGACACAACAATGGCCAGCTTGCGTTGAGGCTTAGGTAGGGAGGGAGGCAGGCAGGGGCAGTGAGACCCATACAACATCGCCATCAGCTTTGTCGACTTCCTCAGCTCATGGATTCATTGGCTTCTCTCTCACATGGTGTTCCTTGAAATCAGCATTGACTTCTTTAGGCCATTGCAAACCTGCCTCAAGAACACCGAGATGTTTCTTTCACCGTTCAGGATCTCCGAGATGTTTAGTCACAGCAAGGAAGGCTGATGTCTACGCCACAAAGGTGCTCTCAGGTGCCTCCTAAAGCCGGCACAAACACCGGCTAAAGCATCCCCAACACCGCCTCGTTTTGTCTCCACAGACATCCCTGTGACCTACTACACCCTATTCCTCTCTTTATATATATATATATATATATATATATATATATATAGAGAGAGAGAGAGAGAGAGAGAGAGAGAGAGAGAGAGAGATCGGATGTCTTCTTAGTTCCGGTCGGCCCAACCCAACCCAACCCAACCCAACCCAAGGAAGTCGGGCCGGGATTGCTTGGATTAGGGAGGAAAGGGCGACATATTGATCCGATCTGATCGAGTCGCAACATTGGGCTCAAGATTTGACTCGGACTAGCCATCGTTACGAACCTGATTCAAATTTCTGATTTCTTATGTTCGTCTTACAGTTGATTAATTAGATTTTTTACGCGGAATTCTGGACCGTGAATGGGAGGAAACAGGGAATCCCGAGCCCGTCGCAACAGAACCGTTCCGATCTGGCACCAAGTGGGGGAAACGGAAACGGAAACGGAAACGGGTCGAGTCGTGTGGGAACGCACCGGAATCGAGGTGGTCTTTCCTTTTCGCCGTTATTTTGCCCCCTTTGATCGGATCTCGATTTATTTGGAGGAGGAGGAGGAGGAGGAGGAGGAGATGGCGACGATGCTGCGATCCCTAGCCGCTCGGAGGTACCTGTGGTCTTCATCGAGTTTGGCGAGGAGCTATTCCTCTCATCAACCCGCCGCTCTTGTCGGCAAGAGCTTCACCCGGACACCGTCCCGCCGCATTCACCCCATCTCGGGTGGTGATCGTTTCTTTCGTTCTTCCGGTCAGATGATTGAGTTTTTTTACGATCTTGAAAATGCGAGCAGTACTAGCAACTTATAGGACTACTTTAGTTTTAATTGTTGTGTCCAACGACTGCATTGGATGAAAAATCTAGCATGCGTCCTTTTAGAGTTCCATTGAAGATATTTAATTCCTATCCAACTTTTGTTACATTCAGATAGTGATACGAGGAAAATGGAGAGTAATGGAATTCGAAAAAGGAAACTAATAGTTGAATTGTAATAGCTAGAATAAGTCTTTTGGATTGAAAATAAACGAACTCAAGATAATACATGAAATCAATAGATAGCTTACCATCGAGTTTAAAATCACAAAGGGATACAGTGAGTTCACAAGGATACAGTACTAAAAAACAAAATGCTTATCACTCAAGCAAGTGCCCAAGAGATACAGTGTTTAAGAGAGAATTTCAAAAGATCTTATGTCATAGATCCTAAACTTTATACTAGTCCTAAAACATCAAAATAAGTACTAGTGCATGAAACAACCCTTCATGCATAAGGAATCATGAAATTAAGTGCTTTACAGTTGGTAATTAATCCCTTTAAATGTATTTCTTGATCATGAAGAAAAGTACCTTGAAATAGCTTTAACTTTGTCTAAAGAATATGCGCATGAGTCGTCATATTTGAGTGGGTTAGGTAAAGGTTATCAAACAAGCATTGTGGGCTGTGGAGAATATCATAGGATCAGCAAGATTCACATGAGCTAATTATAACAAATTAGACACTCTCGTGTCAATCTCCCTTTGTTGAAAAAGATTTTTTCTTAAGTCCTCATTTGTTTCATCACCATGATAAGGACTTAAATCAGTCACATTGAATGTTAGAGATACTCTATAATCTTCAGGTAATTTGATCCCATAAGCATTCTTGTCAATTCTCTTAGGCACCTATCGTTCCTTAGATAAATTCAAATCAAATCACTCATATTAAACTCCATATGCTTTTTGTGTTTTTTAGCAGCTTGTATATACCTCTCATTTTATTTTTCAATGGTTGCTTTAACTTTCTTATGCAACTTTTTATCTGCTTAGCCCTCTCATCAACATCTCCACTAAATTGTTTAGTTTTTATAATGAGAAATTAATTCCAGATGATTTATAGGATTAGCCCCCGGAATAAGATATGTTGAATGCCTCTTAATGGTGGAAGGTTATGTAAAATCTCTTTCGATACAACATCTTGAATCTCCTCCAGGATTAATTTCATGATTGTTGGTAGCTCCTTGTGTTGTTCATTCTCCTCTACTTCTACTAAAGCCAAAACATGACCGTCCCTTTCTAATTCACCCTTATATTCACTATAGGACATACAAGCATTAACTTCCTTCCTTGGTGCATTGTTTCAGATGGTTATAATAGAGCTAAAATAATCTTTTTTTATTCACCTTAAAAGAATAAGTATGTTTCTTGGCATCATATAATATCTTATTATCATAATACCAAAGTCTACCAAATAGTAAATGATAAGCATCCATAGGAGCAACATCACACCATACTTCATCTTTATAATACTTGCCAATAGAAATGGAACTAAATATTTTTTAGTTACCTTGATGTCATGTTCTTTTTGCAACTAGCATAGTTGGTAAGGATGTGGATGAGGGATTGTATCCAACTTTAGCTTCTGCACCATCTCCAAAAATACCACATTCTCAAGGCTGCCACTATCAATGATCACTAAGCATATCTTGCCATGAGAAGTGCATTTGGTGTGAAACACGTTCTTTCTCACCCAATTTTCATCCTCAACCGTATAGGACACTTGTAAGCTACTTGGTAACACAATGGACAAAACGTTATTAGCATAAGTAACATCATCCTCGTCATCATCATATTTTGGTTTCTTGTTGGTTTTATCTCCTTCTTCATCACTATGTTCTTCAACCGATGTAATAATCCTTCTATTTGGCAATTCTGGTGTAATATACCCAAAACAATGACATTTAAAGCATTTTCAGCCATTTGGTGTAGAAAAATTAGGTGGTTGTTTACTACTAGTTGATCTTTCATTCTTGTCTTACGCCTTCGACACCACTTTGTTTTGGAGAGTAGACTTAAAATTTTATTCTCTCGTATAATTATCTTTCGCCCTGTATTAAAAATATTTTTTGAACTTTTATTGTTTCTCCATTTTTAAAGCTAGTTTGCTCACACAATTCAAAGATCAGGCTGGAGTTGAACCACTTTTAAAATCTCATATTTCAGACCTCTTAAGTATCTTGCAATGGTTTGCTCTTGTGGTTTCACAAGCTCTCCTTTTAACATAAGATTATCGAACTTTGCTATGTACTCCTCCACACTAAGATCTTTTTGCTTAAAATCATAGATTTTGAGGAAAATATCTTGCTTATAATTGTCAGGTAATTATTTTCTCTTCAACTCCCTTTTCATTTTCTCTTATGTCACGATCTTACTTTTCCCCTTAAGATTTTTTTGCTTCTTTAGATTTTCTCATAAAAAAGATGCATTCAGTTTAAGTGCCATAAGCTTTATCTTCTTTTGTTCTGTTGGTTCATGAAAATCAAATATTCTTTCATTGTATTAAGTCAATCAATAAAGTCATCAATATTGATTTTACCTTCAAACTTCGGAATATCTAACCTCGAGTTGTATTTGTTCTACCACTCGTGTTGGTCTCTATGCCTTGCCCGAAATTTTTTCGACTCCCTTAGGTGAGGAGGTGTATCATCATCAAAATCATACTCTTGGGCATCATCTTCATGCTAGTTGTTTTACTTCAAAGTTCTTCAATAATTTCATTTTTTTCTTGTAGACCGTGTAGCAATCTTCATAGCTGTAGTCTCAAGGACTCAAATCGTCTCTATGGTCGTTACCTTCACCAACTATTTTTTTTCCATTTCGCCTTAATGATCTCTAGCATTTAGCTCTGAGACCAAACTGATACCGGGAAAAAAGGAGAGAGGAATGGAATCAGAAAAAAAAAAAAACTAATAGTCGAGTTGTATGGAATAAGTTATTTGGATTGAAAAGAAATGAATTCAAGATAATACTTATATAAAATCGATAAATAGTATACCATCGAGTTTAAAATCACAATGGGATACAGAAAATTCACCATTCCAAGGATATTAAACAAGGATACATAATTGGAAAACAAATGACTCACCACTCAAAGAAGTGTCCAAGAGATACAGAGTTTAAGAGAGCTCTAATAGAGCTTCTGCCAATACAATCAGTTTTAAACTTTTCTTTGACTCTAAAACACCAAAATAAGTACTAGTGCATGAAATAACCCCTTTGATGCATTCCTTAGTCATGAAGAAAAGCACCTTGAAACAACTTTAACTTTATCTAAGGAATATGCTCATGAGCTATCATATTTGAGTTGGTTGGGTTAAAGGCTATTAGACAAGCATTGTGGGTTGTAGATAATACCATGGGATCAGTAAGATTCATATGAGCTAATTGTAGCAAATTATGCACTCCCATGTCAGATAGGATCTGAATTTTGCTTAACAAACTTGCTATTTAATCTTTCTTGGTTGTTCTAATGTTTTAGGCCTATGCCATATGCGATACAGTTAGTTGTCTTCACTTAAGGGGGTTAGCCTCAAGAAGTGGATCTCAAAAAATACAGTATGAGAGGAAATTCGTCTCTCTAGATTTCGTCCTTGTTCCTCCATTCCGTATGATAGCACCTTTCATGATCATTGCTTTGATAACTGAGTGCTACTTTTTCTCTTAGTTCTAGATTGTTAATTCCCAAACCTGGACTTAGTTATGGAATCGAGGTAATTCATGTAGTAGTAAACTGGGTTAACAAAGATAATAGCAAGGTTTGCAATTTCGACCTGTCCCACCCGGTACGGGCAGTACATACCGGTCCGTCAGGTTACCGGTATGCGGACCGCTCGCTACCGGGCGGTTCCGCCAAAAATCGACGACGATCGATTGAGGAAGAAAAAGGGAAGAAGAAGAGGAGAAGAAGAAAAAAAGAAGCGGAGAATACCTCGCACGCCGCCCTCTGGGTCGCTCACACCATCGCGGCTGCTTTTTCTCTCGTGCGAGGAGAGAGCATCTCCTGCGCAGGGAGAAAGATCGAGGCAACGTCGTCTCGGCGACGTCGCCCCTTTTCTTTCATTTTTTTATATTTTAATATTATATTATACTATATAATATTATAAAATATATTATATTATATTTTAATACCGGGCGGTATGCACTGTGCATATCGCTTGGTACGGTACCATACCGGTACCGACAATATGTCGGTATATCGGTACAGACCGGTAAGCAAACCTTGAATAATAGAACAATAAATGAAAGCATAGGAGAGGTATAGAATCATGTTGACAATATAAATTCTTGTAGTTCATTTATAACCATAGAATTAAAATTACTCTGGGTTTGGAGTAATATTTATATTTTTTATTCTACTATACATCTCAACAAGTATCTTATTGTTTTTATATCGTTACTCATATAACCATGTAAATTTAAGGTTGTGACATGAAACTTGTTTTCTGCATGTGCAAGATATCCCAGATTGTAGTTCCCCGTTTGTGTTTCGTTTGAGACGTGCATTTAGTTGCAATGTAAACCAATTGCCTGGCATAGCTGACCCTGACATAGAAGCTGCCTTTAAGGATTTAATGGCTATGAATTGGGATGAAATTCCAGACTCGGTCACACATAACACAAAGAAGTCTCTTTCTAAAGCCACTGGAGATAAGACTGGACAAGAGGCTTTGGCAAATGTCTTTCGTGCAGCAGAGGCATCAGCTGAATTTTCTGGGATTTTGGTATCCCTTAGAATGGCGCTTGATGATTTGAGTGGCATAAGTGGTGAGGTATGTTGATTGTGTCTCTCCACGCATGTGGGAAATTATCAATTCTTGATGTTAATTCGAAATTGGTTGCTTCTTAGTCTTTGTTATTCATCGTGTGATTGTGGTTCGCAGAATGTTGGGCAACTTCCAGAGTATCTTGAGGATGGCATAAAAACTGCATATAAACGGTACCTTACGTATCTGGACTCCTTCAGTCCAGATGAGACCTATCTGCGAAAAAAAGTTGAAACAGAGTTGGGAACAAAGATGATACATTTGAAGATGAGATGTAGTGGAATTGGTTCCGAATGGGGAAAGGTAACTTTTCTTTTCATATCAATAATCCTTTTGTACTTCATGAATCAAAACATAGCCATATTTATGTATTAGCTTTTTGTGGTATCAGGTGACATTTTCTTCATTTTTCTATGTATAAACTGATGTGTTTGTTAAACTGTTGTTGCTCCATGCTGCTTTTAGAAAATTCTAACTCCTATGCCCCCTTGAAAGTTTGATGTCAATTCTTTGTATTCCTTGTCACCAGTTAGTTTCTTGGACTTGCGCTCAGTTGTCAGGAGACAACTTATAGCATATTTAGCGACTATTTTTTTCTTGTAAATATTTATGATTTTATGTATGATTTTGTTTGAGTTTGCCTGTTCTTTGATTCATCAACAATAATGGTCTAGTTTCTAATATGATAAAAACTGAAAAGTGTGATTGCAAATTATGTAACGACAACAAATCATAAGATCCCAATTATTTGTATATTCGTGAAAACTGAACCTTTATTACTTTAGTTGTTTGTTGCTCTAAAATATCTTATCATATGAATGTTAGCAAGTTTTGGAAGTTAGCATTAGAATGCTTTCTAGCATACATTTGATTGGCCCACTCTTTCATGTTACATTTGCAGAAGACTCATTCTCAACCGCTTTGGCTTGCAGGTAACACTTCTCGGCACTTCTGGGTTATCTGGGTCCTACGTGGAGCTTAGAGCTTGAAAAAACGATCATGAGAGTGACTTCTAAGCTTTCTTATCGGCAGCTGTCTTGAATAATAGTGGATGTGGTTGCTCCACTATATTGAAATGTATCTAAAACAAAAGATATTAGCTATGTCATATTAAGTTTTGAGGGATTTCTCCTCAAACAAAAAGTGATTTTGCATGTGAATGGAAAGTTGCCATGTTTCTCTTTCCAGCCTGCTGATGATATATATATATATATATATATATATATATATATATATATATATATATATATATATATATGTAGTGGCCTTTGAAGTTGTTCTTTTGTATCTTCTGTCGCTTAAGCATTACCGTTATTTTTCTTTGTTCTCCTAGGACTCTTGTTTATGCATTTTAAACTACATTTTTAATTAGGATTGATAAATTACTCTTTCCAGATGCAAAGATTCTTTTATCAAAGAATTGAATACTAAATGTTGAAATCTGCCCAAAACTCTAGCATATGCAAACTGAATATTTTTTTGCAGATACATATGTAACATCTTAAGAACTGATATAAAGATGGGTTCTAGTAATTTGATTGACTCTTATGAGCTACATGAGGTACTCTAAGGAATAAGATCAAATTTTATGTTCACTGTTCTCACAACTCTTCCAAAATTGAGTCAAGGTAAATTGTCAAACTTTCTCGCCCTTTGTTGGCAGTGGTTATGTATCTGTAAGTAAAATGATCAATTTGTTTCATTGACTTGTATCTAGGTTTCATCCTTTGAAGGATTCATTTTAGCATCATTTTCAAGTTTTGCAGCTTTAAGTGACACTTAAATTCTTGTTATCTAAAGTTTTTTGTTGTCTGATAAAGGTGGTTCTGTTGAACTTTTAAAATTTACCTTGCTTTTGGACTGCATTTATAAATAAATCCTCAACAGCCCCAACTCTTTATAGGGCTTTTCTTGTGCTCTTCTTCTTTTACCAGGTTTATGGTTGGGAACTCAAAGCTCCATAGTAGTTGTTGCGGCCGAGGTGTTATTATGTTGTAGCTTATTCCAAATAGGAGAGCAACTGAAGGTAAATCTTGTTGATGGATTGTGGAGGTTGCTCATTCTCTTTTGAAGTCAAAAGTTCCATGCTATTGCCTGTCGCTGGATCCTTCATTGCACACTTAAATTGGTTGATGTCACCACTCCCCAGATTGGGTGATTGTTGACTCCTTTTTCCTGGTATCTATCTGTATCAACTAAATCGTTCTTCTTTTCACTAAAGCCGCTTACCTCCAGTTGTTTTAAGTTCTCTCTTGCCTTGTTAAATAATGTTTGCAGGATGGATGATCGACCATGGCAGCGAGGCATGTTTCATCCTGTTCCAACTTCATGCAGCAACTTAGTTGATCATACCCAGATTTCTTCATTAAATAAATGCTGTGTGTCTGCCTTTAGACATATATGCTCAGAATTGACATGTAGCAGCAGCAGCAGCATAACCTTTGGTGGAGAGGTTGAGGTGGTTTTGCTCGACCGTGGGGAGCGAGGAATAATACATCTTTGGAGCTGTAAAAAGGGGAGTCTCATCAATCTGTGTTTGTCGTTCGAGTGTTTGTGCAAGACAAAACATCTTTGGTTTTTTTAAAAAAAAAAAATTAAAATCATTCATAATTTTACATTTTGAGTCTTTTTTTGTTTTTTTGGTCACTGACTTGTGGCGCAATTTTATTATGCAGGGTGAGAAGAAAGAAATGTGCCGTAGCTGTTTGCACAAATTAAATGTTGGCAACACGCAACTTTGCTGCTCCTCTCTCTTAAGGATGGAGAAAAGTCTTCACGGATCACGTCATCTCGCTCATGATATCCTCCATCGCACAACCATGTGGATGGAGATGTCTTTTGGGTGGGTTTGTTCACCTACGCCTTTACCCACTCTCTCTCTCTCTCTCTCACACACACACATCCGACGCTTTCATCGAGACATGTTACCGAAATAAACAAAAGAAAAAAAAAAGTTTCATGATGTACCCCCACACAATGAACATTCATCATCATCAAACCCATTTCCTCCTCCTATTCTAAATGATTAAAGAAATAAAGTGAATTAAAGTAATATATAAATATATACGACATGCATTCACCAATGTTTTAGGGTATCATATCATATCATATATATATATATATAATATAAAAAAATGTGATGAAAAATAAAAATTTGAGTTTAGAATTTTAAGATAAATTGTCAGGCTGACTGATACTTTGCGTTTTTATAAGAGATGTTATGTTATAAGAGAAAACAGAAAAGACGTCTATGTGTGTATATTTATAGTCTTTTTCTTTCACGTACAAGAAGATTACATAGCAGAGAGTCCAAAAGAATACACAAAGGTTGAGTCGAAGGAAAAGAAATGCAACTGCGTCGGATCTCAGGACAGGGGACTTTTGGCAGGTCTCCCAATTGCCAGTCATTTCATCTCTCTCTCTCTCTCTCTCTCTCTCTCTCTCTCTCTGTTTTGTTGATGTTCTACTGAGAGCAGAGATCTCATAGTCCTAATGCATGCATGTGTCGCAGTTGCAGAAAGGAAAGGAAGAAGAGAAGAAAACAAAAGTCATGTACATATAACGACGCTTCAAGGAGAGCTATCTCTTTGAAGTCCCATGGAGTTATGCTGCTTTGAAGGCCCCGATGGTGGTATCGGCCGCATCCCCTTAGGCGAAGAACCGACGATGACAAAACCCGGAGCACTCTTTCTCCGCAAGCCTCTTCCTCTGAAGGCTTGCATGTCTCCGGGGCCATGGCAGCAGCACGAGACCGCTAGAAGAAGAAGAAGAAGAAGAAGAAGCCATGCTGTTAGAATGGAGTCCCTCGTGAGATGACCCATTCGGTAAGAGGAAGACAAGGCCCAAGCGGAGTGGTAGGGAAGAAGAGCTTCAAGCGTTGGTAGATGGAGGAGATGGTGTATAGGCATTAAATGAGAAGAGGTGGACTAGGATTTGAGGAGCAACAGTGGAACGAAGTCGTAGTGTGGTGGTGGGGTTGAGGTGAGAATTAGAGGTGGAAGAAAGGGGGACCATTGTCGCCGCAAGGTGAGGACGGGGGGGGTGGGCGTAATAAAGAAGGAACGGAGAGGAGGAAGCAGAAGCAAAAGAAGGGGAAAAGTGGGGCACGTCGAGTGAGCAGATGAGTTCGAGGGGAGGGTGTCAATGGCCGACTCAGGAATCGGAGACTCTCTGTCGTCTCACTCCCAAACAACGTTTACCTGTCTCCAGGATTTTTGGTAATGGCATGGAGGTGACAAATGGTTGGTTATACACTTATCTGAGTGTGGATGTTTAAATTACCGAAACAATCATAATAAAATGATGTGATGCATATCTATATATATATATATATATATATATATATATATATATTTATTTATTTATTTATAAAGGATTAGTGATTAAGAGGTGATTAATTTTATCATAATATTTTGTTATGATCATTAACACTTCAAAAAAACCCTACCATACGAGGTTATTAAAAAAAAAACTAATGTTTACATATATAAATTTGTTGAATAAGATTTTGAATCCTCAAAATTTGATGAGTATGATACATCATCGTTAGGCCAGTGTTTTAAATCTTCAATTCTTGATGTATTTTTCTAAGTACACACAGAAAGTTATCTTAAAAATATGAGGAACTATAATAAACCATAGAGAAGATAAAGAGAAAAAAAAAAAAAGATAGAGACTTATTTCCTTGAACACTCTTGATTTTTTTTTCCTTAAATATTTTAATATATAATAATTATTTCCTTTTTATAGATGAGACTCTCGCGTTAACTAGAACAATAACTTGTAATTTTACTAAAACCCTTCAATCAATTCTCATCTAATCTTAAATTTTAATTTAATATTCTAATATAATTTACAGAAAAAACGAGAATATACTTGCTTTCTTCACAGGAATTAAGAAATCAAGATGTTCCCACCCAATTTTCCAAACCATGCAATCCAAAGAAGAGTAACAAATGATGCTTGCTTGCATTGGTGAAATTTAGAAGAGACATCCCATTTCCACTACTCATCATGAAAAGGATAAGCAGTTTGATACACATCTCAGAACTGTTAGCAAGCAGTCTGCAACTTTTACATCCTTCTGGAGTTGAAGACTTTGCAACACATTCATGGCATGACCAATAATTTCATCTAAAGTATATGAAGATACATAGAGTATCTTGATGCTACAACGCCCTTCGCTAATAGTACTACTTACAGTGGACTTGGCAAGTCGGAGTCGATTCGGATGATCGACAAAGTTGTCACATAAAGTCCGTTGGATCATCTAGGCATTGGCCACTAGGTGACTTATCATTTGAGGGCTCTTGTGCCTCAGACGCATGGAGATGCTGAGCTTGATTGCTCGAATAAGAATAGTAGTTCGGTACGCTGTGCTGAATCGCAATGTTACAAGGATTTCCATTTGCACTTGGAAGTTGCCCGGTCGCTTTCTTAAGCCGCTGGACTTCTTCTCGCAAAGTGTCATTGAGAGCTGCACAAAATCATAAAAGCCTTTCATGATAAGTGAAGTGCCATTAGGTTCCTTCAGAAAGTAGTTTCTTTACGGAAAGCAATTTGTCTATTTAAGAATGCTAAAGACGTGGAATATTCGGATTACATGGTCACCGTGTCAGTCGATAAATAACATCTTGTGCATTTGGTGACAACTGAGCAATTGTTGACTCCAAGAAATAATAAAGGAATGTCTTAGGTAAAGTTTTGTGTCAGAGTCAAATCGTCTAAACAAATTCATGGTGGATTTGCTTTTAGCATTAATTTCCAATTGGTTCACAGTAATAAAATGGAAAAGTATCCAGCGGTTTGATAATTAACACCTACCCTCACAAAGTTGAGCTTGTTGCTCCATGGCTTGCAATCGCAACTTGAGTTCTCTGTTCTCAGAAGTCAAACCAGTAGTATCTTTCTGGGATTTTTAGGAAGTTGGACATTAGTCATGTGTTCAATATATAATAAAATGTGGGGTCATTGACAAGTAAACTACTTTCGGATGGAACAAATTGAAATCAGAACCAATGCTTGAAAATGAAACACCAAAAAAAAAGAACTTTTGCCCTTTTGAAGAACTTAAAAGCAAATATGTTAGTTTTACTCTGGTCAAAAGAACTAAAATGTAAAATGCAAGGATGTTTAAGGGAAACACAACAATATATAAATTGCATATTTACATGAGAATGCAAGGGGTGCATAAACACCATATCTGCTATTAATTGACATAATGTCAAAAAGGAAGGTAAATAGTTTAAGATCAACGAGAATTGACAGGAATGTAACCCAAAATGCAGAATCAGGAGGGTAAAAAAAAAAAAACAGAGGTCCAATGTTGAATCATCGGCTACTCATTATTGTCCTTTTCCAGTGAGAAATTATTAAATAGAGCCATATCTGGTCAACTTGCCCTACTCTTCTATGGTCATTGTCCCGGTTATTCCACTTGGCTACTTTTTTACGGTCAATTCTTAGTTGTCAGGAAGCATCAAACAATGATGTCGTAACAATTTTGTCATGATTCCAAACACCATGCATAATCTAGTCTAATGCATTAGAGATACTTGTGCATTTCTTTGATTTTCCTACCTTCATCACCACAGTTACTCTACCAAGATTTGCTGATATTCCGATGTTTAACCATTAGCATAGCCGTTTGCCAAGTTTTCTTCAATCTAAGCTGCTAACAATAGAATTTTCAGATTTGATTCTCTGCTTTGCGAGTTGCCTCTACATTATGACTCTGGGCAATAAACAGGTGCACGAAGTAGGAAAAAAATCTGTAGTTTCATCCGTCACACTATACAGAGTCCATGTTGTTCCATTTGAAAAGTATATATTCACCCTGTTATCTTTGTCGGCTGCATCCCGATTCACTTACCTAATTCTATTTCCTTGCTTGATCAGATCATGTTCATCAACATATATAAGATCCAAATCTGATCCTCCTCTGTTCCTTCCTCTTCCGTCTGTCTTAAATAACAAAATTGGTTCCTTCACAAAGGCCACGCATTGAAAACAAAATAAATTTACAACTGCAAATTCTCTTCTTTGAATATACTGGATCTAGTTTAAAAGAAAATATGCTGTCCTTCCGCAAGTAATTTGACTTTAATGAAAGATTAAATTTCTTTGTGTTGTTACACTATCACTCTAAAGATGTGATCACAGAAATCAAAGAAAAAGAGGAAAAAGAAACCAATAAAGGTCAGCTAGGTAGGCATTTTCTGATGCTATGGTGGCAATGGAGCAAAGGGACTATGCAACAGTTGAGAACGGGAGTCATAACATTCCAAATACCTGTCATCAATATGGTAGTACATTATAAAGTTCACAAAAAATTTAACTTTGAAATTCCCATAGAAGTTATCATTAGCAACTATAGGGCCAGTGCACATTTTGCTTTATACTGAAAACAGTATTATTTAAAAATACAAGTTAGAATTAACAAGCTACAAGCTATGATGTCGTTAGAATTAACAAGCTACAAGCTATGATGTCGACGCCACAATATTCATATGTCAGACCAACTTCACCTTCTAATGAAAGCCAAATTGGTCCAAAGATTACACCTATAGGTCTAAGAGGATCTGAATAAAGTTGCTTGTTGATTTCGGCAGCAAACTATACAAAGAAAGCCATACTTTATACCATTAATAGATGAATTAAGAATGAGCGAGCTGACTAATCAGAAACCACAGAATGGGAAGAAAACAAGAGGAAAACATAATTGGAAATTTATCGGACAGACTATTATTACGCGACTGTGTTGCATAACACTGATCAGGGCTTTCAACAGCATCCAATTAGACCTGTTTAAAGTAATGATGATTTGGGTATTGGAATCTAATCGGAGTCTGTTTAGGGAGTATCATATAAATTTAGTCAAATTTGCAATCTTTAAAAGGAAAGACAGTAAACCCTAAAGCAAACTAATATCTCCTACCTGCAGAAGTGTAAGCTGTGCTGAGAGAGAGGTTGCCTCTGTTTGGAGTGTTTGAACCTTTCTTTCAAGTTCACTTGTATACCGAATCTTCCTCTCCTTCGAACGAGCAGCAGATTGCCTGTTTGCAAGAATCCTGTGGCACAAATCCAACAATCATAATCATGACGAGATTCTAGAGTCAAAATATCTCTTTTTGAGTATTTTTATTAAATTGTGTGGAGTAAGTATCTCTTGAAAGATAATAAAGAAGGGATTTTTCCTCTTTTTTTTTTTCTCGAGAGAGAAAGAAACACCACAAATAACCTGCTAAATCGCAATTAGGAAATCGATCGTGGAATCAAAATCAAACAAAGGTCAACAATCTGAGGACTGTAGATTTTAAGGACATATGAAAGCAAAGGAGGACGGGGAAAAAAAAAGCAGACCTTTTCGCACGCTTGGGATCGATCAGTGCCAGCTCGGTGAGCTTATCAGATGCCATCTCCTTCCTCGCGAAATCCGACATCGGGGGCAACGACTCCTGCTCGAGCGGCGAGACCGCCCCGTCCATCGACCCGCTCCGCCGGTGGTGCCCCTTCCTCTCCGACCCCAAGACGCCGTCGTCGCCGCTGCCAGCTGCCGCGCCCTGGAACGACAGCCCCTCGAAGTACGCGGCGTCGACCGACAGGCTCCTGAGGTGGGCCCCGGGGACTGGCCTCCCCATCGCCGCAATCGGGGCCCCGCCGTCGCCGGAGGGGTATTCGTCGGAGAAAGAAGAGAAGTCCATGTCCGGGATCCCGAAGTTGAGGTCGGAGTAGGAGAGGAGTTCGTCGGGAACGCGGATGAAGTTCTCGGAGTGGGCCCGGCGGTGGGTGGCTCCGCCTCCGCAGCCGCCGACGCCGAGGCCTCGGGAGGTGGGGAGAGGGATCTGCCCGAACCGGGGGTTCGTCGGCTGCAGCGGCCCGGCATAGTCCATCGCAGCCTGACCGGAGATAGAATGGTGGAGGTTACGCGAGGAGGGTCGGCTTGCTAAGTCGTACGTACGAAGAGCAAAATGGAGGGAGATAAAAGGGCATCTTATGGGACCCGCATGTGGGTCCCCTCCAACAAGTGGGGGCGCTAAACGCGATGACAGGTAGCGGGACGGGTGGGAAAGTAATTTCGTTTTTTTATTCTTTCCCACGGGCGATCCCTTCCAACAGTATCCGATCCGATCGGGGGGCAATGGCGGCGGGCCCACATCAGTCGACGGCCGTAACTTGAAAACTTGCAAGATTCTAAGTACTTCAGATGAAGGAATGGCTGGAGGGGATCCGCAGGCTACAGAGTTGTCCGGACTCTTTTCTGTGATTTGACACGTGTTCAGAGACTTTTGTGGGTGATGGTTGTGACGTGTATGATTTGCTTTGTAATCCGGACATGTAAAAGAGTGTGAGTGGGTGCGTTCGCGACGAATCCTCGTCTCCCATCGCCGGACTCGTGACGCAACGCGATTGGAGAGACAACACGTATCTTCCGTGGGACCGCACATCGGACCCACCACTGTCTCGTCGAGTATTTTTTTTGGCTCAAAAACTTTGAATAGACCATATTTTATCTTCCGCAATGGCGGAGATCACTTGTCTCAGCCAAGACAGGAAACAGTCTTTTGCCTTTTCCGTGTTGGTGGTCGAGATAAGATTTATTTTTTTTCTTTTAGAATAAAAAGGGGGAAATAGCCATTGGGTCATGTTAATTATATGGTGCAAAAACACCAACCCCTAATCATTATAATTAATTTATTATAAAAACAAGCAGACAATGTTCATTAGTTAAGTATATTGTAAAGTATACAAATGTCGACAATTCGAAGTATCATAACTGTGACGAGTTTAGGAAACTTTTTTGAATTATGGATGAATTTTTTAAAAAAAGTATTTTGTGCTGACGTGAAAAATCTCATTTGGGTAATTAAATTTTACCTGTAGAATATTGATCTCTGTAATATATTTTTTTATCTCTGCCGTATGATCTATATCCGGTGGCTATTATTTGGCGCCTTTGGGCTATAAAAGAAGTTTTGGGTCCCATAAATAACCGAGTTAGGACGCTAATCCCGCCAACGTGCCCACATCCGAGCCAAGTCGTTGCTTGAGTCGCGGTGCGAAGCGGCGTCCAAATGTTCCAATTAAGCGACCATTATAAAGGGCAATAGTGTTCCCGCTTTCGTGGGAGCAAACTGTGCGCTCGTCCCCCCAAATCGCACTTCCATTCCCTCCCAAATCCGCTCCTTCTTATCTCTCGATCCATCGTCATCGGGTGGTAGTGGCGGCTCCTCTGGAACCTTGCACGTCGATTCCCCAAAGGACCTTCAAGAAAGAGGTAGGATCTCCCTGTACAACTCAACGCTCTTCGGATCGTTAATTGATTCTAAGAAATGACCATTTCCGTTGTTGTATTGTCATTGTTCAGACTCGATTTTTTAGAATTGGGTGAAAAATCTGATGTAAATATGCTGGCTGATCTTGATCTGGGTGTCTTCTTTCATATGAATAAACCCTAGATTGAATGACCTTTAGGTTTCAGTTAATATATTGGTTTTAAGGTTTCTGTTCTAATTTAATCTGGCATCAAGATGATCCTGTGAGAAGTATTATGAGAAGGTATTCGGACATTACGATAATATGGATATCATAAAGAAACATTTCAGATTAGCTTGGCTGTTTATCACTGTGATTACAATGGACTAGATAGATGTTACTGGATTTATTGAATCATTACTCGATGACATAAAATCCTATGAGCTAGCTACACATCAGCTGAGGCTTTTTGCTTCATTTGGCCCGATTATTATGTTATTATCATTTAGCTATGAACAATTTAAATCAAGATTAACTACCTTGATTTATGATCCTCTATGAATCCCTAAGAAAATTACTTGGGTTGAATGCTTGGCATCATCTCCACAATACATCGGCTTGGTTGAGATTATCATAGTAAGCAAAGAAGGGAAGTAGTACAACAGTTGTTTCTGTTCAATCCAAGTCAGAGTTTGTCCTTCCACGGTGTTTAAGGCAATGGTGAGAAGTGTATAAATACCATAATTCATTAAGCACATCAAAGTGCTAGGATCTGGATGCTTACAAGCTCACCATTTTCTTGTCACTGCACTCTTCGTCGCCTTTGTTGCATCATCATGCATCCATTGATATAGATGATAGGTCTTGTCTCTTCATATGGCTCATGCATTATGAGTGATTAATTCTGTCACATACATGTCCAAAACCTCAGTGGCTTTGTCCTCGAAAATGTTGATGGTTGTTGGTTTAAGGATGGGTAGTGACTTAAAAACCATCACATTTCATAAGATACCAGAAACCCAAATCAGGGAAAGAGAAGCAATATGGCTTGTATATATTGGCTTAATTACCTATTTATAACTACTGAACTTAAGCTTTTTGGTCAGGTTCCTCCCATTTGCAGGTTTCCATTAATGCCTCGAAGCTATTACTTGCGATTGGGCTTCTGTGTCATTTTTGTGGAATTCCCAACACTTTGTATAAATAATCTGTTGGAACATATTACAAAGGCCTTTTCTTGAGGTCTATCAGGTTAGTGTTTTCAGAAAAGGCCCTGCTTTGTATAAATAATTATCTGGGGCATCACAGGCTTCTTAAGATTAGGTAACTATTATTCTATCATCCGACTCTTATGCAATCTTGAATTCTCTAATCGAGTTTGTTTAACAAATAATCTTCACGATGATAGTCTAGTCCCTTAAAATTAATTGCCAGTGATTATTTGCTGTACACATAAATTTTTAACTATTTGTTTTTTACATATTTGCTGTGACATGATTGCTGTTGTTTCTAATTGGTTCATATTGAGGTTCTCTTGGTTAGGTTTTGTGATTCAAGAGCTCCCACTGTCTCTCTTCAGCACATTCTACAGTTGTGTCAGCACTTGTGGTCTCTTTTAGACCTTCCAGTAAGGTATCCCATAACTCGGTGAACATTTCCATGGCATCATTTCTTGCTGCTTAATAAGAAATAAAAGAGCAATGGCAAGAAAGTTCTGTTTAGAGAAAGCTCATATTGTTTTAGAATTATGTATTCCTTCTCAGGCTTTCTTTTTTCTTTTTTCATAGAATTTTTAACTATCAAAAAGTTTATTACCCTTTGAACATAAAACAGTTGTGTTTGGTGAACCTAATGGTCAACGATAGCAACCATTCTGCTTTCATTATTAGATTCCTTTATGTGTCTGTTGACATTTTATATAGTTAAATTAAGATGCAAAATTTGACCTCTTTGACATATTCTCTCCTTCACCTATAGATGTAGCGGAGAAAACTTATTTGAGTCTATATAAGTTCCTGATAGAGTGACTGAATGGCAGGCATACCTTTTATTTTGTATGAACTCTATAGGTTTGCTTATCTTCTGCCTCATTTTTTTTTATAATTTTTTTTTAGTTTAAATCGGTGCACAACCCGACAACCTTTCTATTGTACGAACTCTCCGAAGGGTATGATTCGGATCCTTGTTTTTGTTCCATTCATCTTTCCGTCAAAGATGCTGACATGACAGGAGGATGGGCCTGAGATAGCGTGTTCCGTCAGTTCCGCTGCCGGTAGGCGGCAACCGCGAGCCTTTTTTTTTTAGCTAATAAGCTATAAGACGGAGAGGTTCTCTTCGCTCTCCTTTCTAATAGGCATTTCCCTTCCATTCGTCACTGTCAACGGTATGGTGGTCGGAAGTCCTTTGACCAGTTAACAATTTTATTTTAGTGCCTTCCCCCCTAGCATCATATGCCTGAACACGGGATCTGTGACCCGTTCCAAGATTCCAAGTTCCTCGGGTCCGCGTTGGGGCTTCGAAATGTCGAGAAACCCCTCCACCCTTGTGGTCGGAGCGGTGTAGATGTGAGGGCATCTTCGTCTATTAAACCTTAATCTTCTGGAAACATTCTGTGCACGCGCGCGTCCTCGGCCCCTCCGGGGGGGAGAGTGGCGGTGCGTATCGCTTCGAGAAACGTAGGATCACAGATCTCAAAGCACAAATGACTTCCGGGGCACTGCAGCTACGCGGGCCGGCTGTGTCGCGGTCCGCGTCTCGCCCGCGTCCCACGGGGCAATGCGGGCTCCTTTCACCGCGGTTATTAGACATTATATGTTTTATTTAGAAGGGCATATCTCGCTTTAGTGGGGGGGGGACATGGCAAGTCGCGCGGTCTGCTTTCCTTTTGTTTCTTTTTAAATTTGTCCGCGTATTTGTTCCTTCCGAGGAAGGTTCATAAAAAGGCGCCTCTTCTCGTCTCTCCCTCCCCCCTCGATCATCGAAGGTTTCCAAACAAGCCAACAAGCAAACGCTACCTCGACGAAGGTCTTCGAGGTAGTGTTTCGCTCCCTCCAGTCTCTTTCGTTTTGCTCTCATTCCCGCCCCCACCTCGAAAAATCTCTTGCCCTGCAAGAATGAATTGAGTGGTTCGGTTCCACCGAGAATGCCCGCTGCGGTCTGCCAGGGCCTGGCCTCCTCCTTCTCGCCCTCCCTCGGCCGGTTCGTCCCAAGCATCCGCGGCGACCAGATCCACGCCATTGACGCCCGCCACCACATGGCCGCGGGCGCCGCCGCCGAGCAGCCGGATCTGCTCGCCTTCCAGCGCTGCGTCGCGGACCACTTCCTCGACCTCGCCGACGTCGACGCCCATGGTCTTCTGTCCCTTTCCTGGCTTCGCAAGCTCCTCCACTCCTTCCTTGTGTGCCATGAGGCATTCCGCCCCCTCCTCCTAGACCGCTGGTCGGTCATCGCTCGCCCACCTCTTGACCGTCTCGTCGCCGACTTCTCGGACCGCGCCGTCAAGGCCCTCGACATCTGCAACGCCGCTCGGGATGGCGTCGACCAGCTCCGCCGCTTGGGGACCCACCTCGAGATCGTGATTTCCGCGCTTGCCCCCGCCGTCGCCTCCCCCTCCCGCCGCGGACTCCGCGAGGGCCAGCTCCGCCGCGCCCGCAAGGCCCTCGCCGAACTCGCTGTCATGCTCGACGACAGGGACGCCGGCTCGGTCCCCTCCCACCGCAACCGCTCCTTCGGTCGCAGCGGCAGCGCTGGCTCCTCTTCGTCCTCCTCGCCGAGCGGCAGCCGCCGTCTCTCCCACTTCCGCTCCCTCTCCTCTAGCGTGTCCCGCTCGTGGTCCTTAGTGCGGCAGCTGCAGGCCATCGGGAGCAACATGGCCGCACCGCGCGGCCACGAGGTCGAGGCCACCGCGGGGCTCGCGGTGCCCATCTACACGATGAGCGCGGTGCTACTGTTTGCGATGCGTTCCCTGGTGGCTGCGATCCCATGCCATGATCGCAGCATCCAGGCTCACCTTTCCATTCCGCGGACCTTCCCGTGGGCAGCGCCCATCATCTCTATTCATGAGCGGATCGTGGAGGAGTCAAAGAAGAAGGAACGGAGGAACTCAACCGGACTGCTGAAGGAAATCCAACAGATTGAGAGGTGCACGCACCAATTGACGGAGCTGACACAGGCCAATCAGTTCCCGATGTCAGAGGAGAAGCAGCAGGAGCTGAGGCAGAGGGTGGAAGAGTTAGCACAGGTCTGTGTGGTCTTGAAGGAAGGACTTGGCCCGTTGGAATGCCAGGTGAGGGAGGTCTTCCTTCGGATCATGTGCAGCCGCATTGAGGGCCTCGATCGCTTGTCTCAGACGACGCAATGAAAGCTCCCATTTTTTTTTGTCCTGTGGCAGAAACACCTATCCGATGTTAATGATTTGGGGTCATTGTCATTTCAATTTGGAATGCGAATAGAGAAAAAAAAAAAAACAGTGAAGTAGAGAGGGTGAAGGAATTGGTATAGAGCAATTGAGTCTTCATTCACACAAATAAGCAGGTAGTATTTTTGTTTTACCATGATATATTGTGTGTAAAGCATATGACCAACTATTTCTGTTGCTGATTAGCATTCGTGGCTCTCTAGTAGTGTCTTGGCCTTTTCTTTCAAGTTGTCTGTCCCAATCTTGAACCCTCCATGGAAAGCCATAGTCAATTCAGGAGTGCTTGAGTTTATTCTTTTCTCCCCCAAGTTTCCGGATGTTGGCTCATGTTCTTCAGAAATTTTTTTTAGAATTAACTTTCTCTTTGATAGAAAAGAAGTATAGTTCTGAAGTTGTGTTGTTTGGTCTCTTGCTCTTTGGTCTAATCTGACCTAAAAATGTCTTTACATCAGTGGACTGTATTTTGGATTTCGCGGATTGTCGATCACTGTTAAGTCATGTAAGCAAACTTGTATTAGTTTCTCCATAATATGTAGTGACTCCTTTTTTGATATGTCTTGTTGTTTTGTCTGCTAGGTTGCATATGAACATATAAAGATGGTAGCACATGACAAACAAAAACTTCTCTAGAACCGCATAAGGGAGAACTGGCTAAGATAGCATGAGTGTCTCCCATGATGAAACTCCAGTTAGGAAACAGGGTTACTTATATTAAGTTTAGAAACATATTCAGAATACTCCTAAGGGGAAACTGGTCGACATAGCATGAAAGCATCCAATGAGGAAGCTGTGATTAAGAAATATTGTTATTTATACATGTCAATTGGACTTCTTGAAAATAAGTATCATGTTTTCTGTTCTATCTTCCGAATCATATGCAACTGGTGTTTGGATCATAATTCATGTTCATGGCTCTTCCCATTGGAAGATTAAATGTTTGGTTAAAAATGTTGTTGCACTGGTGTACAGTTGTTATTGTGCTATGAAATTAGCTTGTATTTGTTCTGGTAGTAGTTTGATCTTCTCACAGCAACAGCAAATATCACTTTCATATAAAGCAGTAGTTTTAACTATCGGTTTGTCATCATCAATGCTTTTCCTGAATCATTTAATATAAACATATCAAATAGGGATGAGGACACTTGTCACTTTGCTTTCCATGTAAAAAGTTTTGTTATGAAGTCAGATTATCTATTCCTCTTCTTTCATTGGGCACAGTTTGTTGCTTGTGTAAATCAAAAACTTACGTTCACTGCATTGCTATAACATCTATGGCATGAACTGGAATCTTAATGTCCATCCAAGGATTGTCATATTGTAGGGCATATTAATTTATGTTTGTCATGTCAGATCAGCAAAATTATATGCAGGCCAAAAATTAGCCAAGTCAATACATAGAATGTTTTCCCCGGATTTGACATAGTGCACATTAGTACCTATACTTCTGAGTTAATGTTGACATTCTTAGGTTAAGTTAAGGGGCAATCTTGTGTGCTGATGTGAAATAGATGCTAAGGGAGGCCCATCTCTTATACAGATTATAGGTTCAATTATTCAGAAACACTTTTTTATTGACTTACTCCTTTGTTTTAAACTCTTTGGTTACAGTTTTCTTGCCTGGTCTGCGGAATCGGCTAAAACATTAACTACTTAGCCCTTCAATATTCCAGAATCTCTAGCTAATCTGTGCTTTCGGTTTAGATTCATGGAACTCTTGTAAACATTGTATATTCTTTATGGAACTCTTATAAACATCGTCTAATCTTGTAAGCTGACTCGGGCACTCTTTTGTATGTGGTTCATTTATTTGACAACAGTCTAGGACCCCCTTTTCATGTACTTAACAGGAGAACATAGTAGTGTTAGTGAATGAAGAGACCTTTTAGATCACATTATTCTTGTAATTGTCAACTTATAATAAGTTGTACGATATTTTCTTTTTTGTATTTTGTCCTAAATAAGAACTGTCTCATCTTGTGCTAAAAATAATCTCTGAATGGTAATATGTGCTCAATTTTCCTGAATGAAGATTAATTTGGAACCTTCATATCGGTGATACTCTTTGTCACTCATGGTTGCTGCTTCTCTAATTGGAAAATGCATTTTTTTTCTTTGTCTTCTCATTTGGGTTTTCTTTTTTATTATCGCAGTCACCTAAGATCAGCTCGATCAACGTAATTGTTCAACTCCTATGATTCTTGGCCAGACAGCAGCTATGTCATCTTCAGCAAGTTTTTTCAGCTTCAAGGTGAGGAATGTCCACGGTCGATTTCTGATGTGCGCTAGTATGTTCATCAAGCTGAAGATAGTCTGATCGGTTTCATCCTCGTCAATCCTGACACACTTTGTGATTATAACAATAACAACAAAACCACAAGTCCCCAATTATTTGGGATCGACAAGATTTAATGTATTGATAGCACAAGATTTGATGGCCAAAGCAGGGATTTTATAGTTTACTTTGTTTAAAACAGAACAAGTTGTAATTAGATATTTTTAGCATTTATTTTCTGGTGGTGTATCAGGTAGCCGTCTGCATCATCAATGGCACACATCCACCCAACCTTGTTGAATTTTTCATCTTCATTTATTTTGTATAACAACATTTATTTTGTACTTTGCATCAACAGCACCATCCACCCACCTTGTTGAATTTTATCTTCGTTTTTTTTTTTGTTCAACATCATCTGGATTACTCTGGTTGTTCATTTTTCCTGTGATCATCTGGATCATGGCCGGCAGCAGCGCATAACCTTGTTGAATTATTTACACAAATTTCGGGACAGGCTGCCATATTGAGTAGATCTGGTCTGTAAAATTTGCATAGGATTATTACAATCCATGCTTTCTTGGTTGCTAATTGCCTTTCTGATTCATAAGCACTTGCAGTTGTTCTGTACTGTTTGCTTTGCATGCTGAACTATTGAAGAAGGAAATCCTTGAGCATTAGCTGTTAAAGTATATCTTCGTCACAATAATAATAAATAAAATCCTAAATCTCAATTATTTGAAATATATTATTATTATGGTTAAATATATATATATATATATAAAGTTTAGAATACTTAAACATTTATTTATTATTTTTTTTAATTATATCTTTTCTCGCATTACTAACGTTAATAATTTTATCTATTTTAATTTCTACTTTTGGCTGTGACAGAAAGAGTTTGATTCTTCTGCAGGACAGTTTTGTTTACCCATATAAAACTCATATTCATGTTTGTACAGATCTTTGAGCATCAAGTTTGCCTCCTTCCAATTTGAGGGACACACAGTTCTGCTTTCAACAATTGTCTGCCACCAGCTAACCTCATTTGATCATCCTGAAAGTTTTTATCATGCAGGAAAAGAAGAGGATTTCCAGGAAAAAAAAATATAACGTAGACAGACATGCCATTCTCATTTCAGCAGCAGCAGAAGCAGCAGTGTATCTTTCAACATGAACTATTCATGTTCAGCATTACAAAGCTTCACTAGTTTTACCAAAAGCATACGAGACCTGAACCATTGGACTGGAAGCTACGAGAGCAGCAGAGAGGACCCAAAGGAGGTGTACGTATGTTGAGCATCGATGGCCAAACCCACCATTTTATTACCGAAGAGCAGCAGTTAGTGTGCAATTAGAAGGCATCGCTCCTGCCCTCGGCATCAACCACAGACCACAAGGACTTGCTGCTTTTATTGATGGCGGAGCAATTTGTCCGGATCTCGCCATTGTTGCCCGTCAACACGCTGAGCTGGCCCATCTTGGTCATGGAGTAGACGAACTTCTCGAAGAACAAGGTCTGGTTAACGGCGAAGTCGAGGACGATGGACTTCGTCGTCTTGTTGGTGTACAGATCCTGGTCGGAGGTGAACAGCCCCTGCCTGTTCATGAGATCCAGGTAGTACTTGTTGTCGAAGGTGTCGGGTGACCGGATGTCGAGCACGGTGGTGTTGGTGGTGTTCTTGACCGGGCAGGTCAGGTAGAGGTTCTTGGCGAAGGTCTTGTCCATGCTGGGGTCCTGGGTTGGGAAGAGTCGGTTCTCGAAGGAGGTGCAGTGGCCAATGCCGATGGTGTGGCCGCCGGAGAGGGTGACGAGGTCGTTGGCGTCGAGGTTGAGCTTGCTGAGCGCGGCGAGGAGCGCGGTCACGTTGGATGTGGGCGGAGGAAGGGAATTAAGCACCTCAGCCTGTGTTGCAAAGGTCAAGCCATCCCGCCGGCCGAAAGGAACCTTGTAGCCAGGGCCACCCGACTGAAGAAGACGACGACGACGACACAAGGACACGGACGCTTAGACATAGATTTTGATGCATATATATATATATATATATATATATATATATATATATATATATATATATATATATATGTGGGTTTTTTGAAATCCAGATGATGTATAGATTTCTAATGGCCATCGGTGGCTTGGTTTCAGGAGGAGAGGCTGTACCAAGTGAACAGAGTCGCGGGCGGCGAGAGCGGAGATGTCAGCGCAGGAGACGGTCTGCCCACAAGCTTGGGTAACGAGAACCTGGAGTTCGTTGATAGCTTTGAAGGCTGCCGGCCGGAGCGTCAAGTTGGGCGGCGCGTCCTGCTCTCCCGGCCCACCTGCCGACCCGTCCAACAATATTGATCCGTCGCAGCCCTGCACACGATCCACCATCACAAATCCAGCTACCGAGCACTGTGTGGCCGGCCACCCACGGTGGCCACTGGGTGCTGCAGAGATACCTGAACGAAGCAGTCATGGAAATGAACTCGGAGGAGGGCAGCAGCGAGGCCGACGTTCTTCTTGAATTCTTGCGTTAGGTACTTCTTGACCACGGACTCCAAGCTGGGGCAGCTGGTCTTGTAGAAGTCGAAGGAGAGGCCCTTCACCAGAGGAGGGTAATCAAAGGCTTCCGAAGTGGAGGAGAAGACGACAGTGCAAGAGACCAGTAGCAGCAGCAGCAGAGACGTCGGAGCAGTAGCAGCAGCCATCGGTGGTGAGCAAGGAGAAGAGCTTGTTGTCGGCACAAGCCTCTTCCTACTCCAACCAACGCTCCCCCCTCATTTTATAGGCATTAATGGCGATACAACAGATCTTGAATGGACCATTCCTCTCTTTTCTCCTTTGTTTCAGATAAGGTGCAGTGTTCCCTGCTCGTGGTCCACTCGTGGTGTGTCATCTCCACCGGGAAGCTTCATGGCCGCCACATCCAAAGAAAGGACCATTAAGCAAGCTTAGATCTGCATACGGTCCTAATACAAACAAATCTACACACATCATTTCTTATATCTGTGTCGTCTCGACCACCTGCATCAGGGGAAGGTGAGGAGCCAAAAACCCCCAGAAGAATTAAAAAAAAAAAAGAAAGGGCACCATGGCCATTTTCTCAAGCTCGCCATCTTTGACCCAAAGACCAACCTGCCTCGGCAGATGCAGAGAGTAAAGTTGGAGCCAAAGAAAAGCCGACAGAGAACCTGCAACTCTCTCATCGGGCAACCAGTCCAAATGGAAAGGTGAGATTTGATGCTCGGCTGCAACTTCGATGAAAGCTAAATAAAGGTCATCGGCATCTCTTTGCTATTTATTGTAGGGAACGTGAAGATTGTACTGGTTTCCCCCACACAACTTGTTCATTGTTCGTAGCTGCTGGCTGGAGGAGAAGCAGTTGATATCACTTTTTTTGTTCTTTGTTTGACCTAAATCAAGCACGAGGACTCGAGAGGAGAAAGACTTGTGTTCATATCTCAATGTGGAGGGTTTCAGCCGTAGGTGTGTGTTCGTGTTCTCATTGTCTCCTCCATGGCTTTCACTCGAGCAGGTGCTCTCTCCCTCACCTCGCTTTCTCATCCCGTGATGTCAGATATCATGTCGGTGTTGTTGACTCTTCACACACATCTTTCTGTGGTCAGAAACCAATCCTAAAACAGTAGAACTCGACGTGAAAAATACATATAAATCAATATAGTTAACCTTATATCTTATATCTTTCTCTTACTGCCTTCCCGAGGAAGAGAGACTTTTAAAAGAAGGCTTTCTCTTTCCGGTGGTTGGTGGGGGCGGCGGATTCCAATCTTATCAACGAGCTATTATGAGATGACGATGATTCACCTAATAGGGAGGTGCCATGTCCTGCAATCCATCATACATACATACCCCCTTATGACTCGTTACGAGATGTCGTCCAATCTAATTGGCGTTGTCATATGAGCCAATTTTTTTATATATAAAAAAAAATAGAGTGTCAAATGAGTAGGCATATTGACAATTCTCTCACTTATATCTTAAATTGGATCGTATTATTTTTATAAATTTTATTTTCTTGTTCACACCTGTGCATATGTCTAAATCAATTATCAACTCTATTGAGAAGATTATTTGTGATTTCTCTCTTTTTTTTATAGTAAAAGAGGCCCGACGCTAAAGGAGCTCATCTCGTTGGCTGGAATAAAATTACAAATTCTAAAATCACAATCTTCACATTGATACTATTATCCTTCAAAGCAAAAGAATTTTTTAATATCATTTGGTTATGTGATACATTGTTCATTTTAATAATTTATTTGTTGACTGGGAACTCTTTTTGAAGGTCCCATCGACCATTTATTTGTCTTTGAGCATTTATGATACCTTTGTGATTCCTATTGTGATAGTGGTAGTCATTCATTTTCTGAATGCTCGAATCCAAAGTTCTTTAGATATATTATCAATATTAATTAGCCATCAAATTTGATGCAACCTATAATATTTCATGATCCAAAAATAAGAATAGAATTGATATGATTGATTGCCTTAAGGTGATAGGTTTTGACATATGTAGATGATGGCATATCACAACTAAACGTGATAACCATATGAGCTTAACTTAAACTAGTTAATAGCAAATAGAATGAGTCGAGATGATGCCTCGACGATGGCAAAGGTGGATGGGGCTCGCAATGTGAGAGCGGGAGAGAGAGGACTCGAGACAACACTAGGGGGGAGAGCATGAGGCAACAATGGATGAGGATGGTAGCAGTCGTGCTTCGAGTGTCGGCGATAGTGCTACGCATTATCTGCTTTTCGACGATGGTCTCCAGCAATATTGAGAGGTGGGCGGGTGACTCCTTCGATTTTGGTATGAGTCCAACTGACACACTCTAATTGTTTACTATTGGAGGATCACCAATTTCTTATTGTTTTTCCTCGCTCTTTTTCTTTAATTGTTTACCGTTTGATCATGTGAGCTCATCATCGTGATCCTTGCTCATTGCGGACTTCATCGCACCCTCCAACACCTCATCACTTGTTATCAACACCATTAACACACTTAATGCTCACTACATGTATTATCGAAGGTGATATCGTTTGCTACTGATGTCACTAGTTATCAGTGCCACTTACCATTGATATTGCATGATGTCTTCGAGGAGGTAAAGGAGGATAAATAAAAGGATATTTATATCTATTTTTATATAATGATAGTTTATAAATATTAAAAAAGAGTTATAACATGATTATAAAAGGTGAAAAAGGATGCATATAGTCATCATATTTTTTACTATTTATAAATCATTTTTTAAAAATTATTATTTTACTATTTATAGTTTTAGTAGTCTCTATTTTATCTTTATTTTTTAATATATCATTTTATTCTCGTTCCCACGTCATTATCACTAATATTGCTCGGATGTCGAATAGGTGCAGTTGGAAGAGAATGATATGTTTCTTTATTCATAAAAGGATATTTAAGAAAATATTAAAAAATAAATAAAGATTATAAACAGTAAAAAAAAGTTGCTAGTAATCTCTAAAATTAATTAGTTTGGTTTTTTATTTTATTTTATTTTTAATTAAATGCACATTGGGTTTGGAATAGGAAACGAACCCTAACACGTAAATTTAAAATCCCTTTTCCCTACGGCCCGGCCCGGTCACCGATTCCCACAGTATCTCGGCCCTGCCGCCCCCCGCCGCTCCATCGTCCGCCGGATCGCCGGCCTACGGTCAGTCTCTCCCTCCCTCCTCTCCCGGATTCTCTCTCTGTTCTTGACCAGCCAGCGTTCTTTGCTTTAGGGCACCTTCTTGGGTATTTGCCCTTGCCTTCTGCACCCGGCGATACTCTAGCCGGCGGACCTCCTAAAGGGATTCGGAATTGACGGCCCCTTCGAAACCTTATGGTACTCCGCCCGATCGTTTCTTATTGTTTGCTTATGTTGTTGCCCCTACTGTTTCCCATGGATTTTTATGTGCCGTTTGATCGTGCGCTGCTTACTCCTCCACGCATCGTCTGCGTCCCACCGCCCATTCTCTGCGGCCAGTCTTCTCTCTCTGCTTCTCGCCCCAATTGCACTCTCTGTTCTTGACTGGCGTTCTTCACTTCAGGGCACGTTCTCGGGTGTTTGCCCTTGCCTTCTGCACCCGGCGATACTCCAGCCGGCGGATCATTAGAGGAGATTCCCGGTTGAGGGGGGCTCCGAGACCGTATGGTGCGCCACTCGATCTTTTCTCCTTGTTTGCTTCTGTTACGTCTCTTGAGCAAGCATCACAGCACGGATACGTACCCTGTCCGTTCTTAAACTTCTTTCCGCTTTTTGGTTGTGTCAACCGATTACTTGTTTTCACGATGCTTATTGATTATGTTAAACGAAACCAACTAGAACCTTTTTTGCACCAAGGGCATTAATTTTGTGCGAGGATGGGAACTGGTATTTAATGATTCTTTAGTCTACAAGTTTCTTTCTTCAATAACCTAGTTTCATCCCATGATCTTTTTCCCTGGAGGTGAGTGTGTTATCTATTTATGTTTAGGATTTAACTAAGTGCCTAGAATCAAGAAAACTTGTTCTACTCACAGAAGGATATATATGACTACCTAAAAAAAAAAATAATTATGGCCAGAATTACGTTAGCTAGATTAGTTTTTAAATATTTGAATACTCACCCTTGCTACTGTTGAGTTCCTCTTCATAAAAAAGACATGCAAGTTGTGCCTCCCACTCTTATTTGAAAACCCTAAAAAGATGAAGGAATTAAGTTGGTCCCTGGAGAATGTAACCAGACCTATTTATGGCTGGACTTAGGCATGAGAAATGTCAAACTTCTAATAGCCCTTGTGTAGCCCAATACAAGATAAAGGGGATAGAAACTCAGGTAGAACGCCCAGCGGCAGTAGTTTTAGAACTGGCCAAATTAAGAGTAACGTGCACACTTCACAACTGTTTATGGTGGAAGACCTAGCTGAGCACCTCAAAAGAGTATTGGTACTCTTTTCCCTATGTATCAATATACCATTTGGTCAATCTATTTGGCCTAAAGTCTAAAGATTTTTTTTTAATTTCAATTTAATTGAAATATGGGATCCAACTGCACTTAATTATATTGGCTGAAGCTGCAAACTATTGTTTTCGGAGACTTTAGTTCAGCATGTGTAGTTGTTTGCTATTATTTGTTTCTGGTGGGTTGCTATTATCTTTTGACACTAAAATTCATCATAGTGGTGAAGTTAACATTGGCCTCACAGTTTCAAGTCATGTAATGGGCCAGTCATTGTCTTGTGAGGTTTTGTCCATAATATTGAGATGTGAAATTATAGAGCACAAGGCTGATGATAGTCATAGGTTTTATGTTAACAACAAACAACAAACTGGTCTGTCTTCGAAAAGCCAAATATGTACTATACCATTTAAACATGTCTGCTAAAAGAATAAACAAGAAGTTAAAGGACAATACACTTAACAACAAGAGAGTAATGTACCCACTCATTCATTATCTATGCATCCCATTCTTTGTATTGGATTTCTGTAGGAATAGGATAGTGTACTTTTGACTTTCTTAATAGAACTGCTTTTTGAAGTTTGGTCCACTGAATATGCTTTTGTTTGTGATGTAATGATCTCTTCCTCTAATGTTTGCTGGAGTTGATAATGGCATTCTTTTGAAGTTCTAAAACAGACTATTACTCTATACTAGTATATCTGTGTATTTGTTCATTTTCTTATGCAGATGTGTGTTGCTATAGTGATTGGCTGAGAGTCTGGTTGTAAGCTTTTATTTCAAGTTCATCCTAATAGTTTTGATTCTATGTTGCACCTGGCAAAATTTCTCTGCAATTGCTACTTTGTTATGGTAGTCTGTTGAATCGGACTAGCTATATTCCATTATAGCATGTATCTATCTTAAATGGTTAGATTCCAGATCCTGCACTCATATTTGGGATTTCTACTTGAATAAGCAAGAACAAATATTTTTATATTTGGTGTTGCTTAATAATGATGATTCTGTATACTCTCAGTTTCAGTGTCCAGCATCTTGAATTTCATATTTTTATAATTATAATGATCTTTCTTTATGAGCGAATAGTATTAATGTGAACACTTATCATGCTGGTGTCTCTTGAGATCTCAACTACATAACTATATGAAGTTTGGTGATGGGGATGCTTCCTTTTAGCTCTGTATCTTTTCTAGTGTTAACATGTTAGTGGCACAGTGATGACCGGTACATAATGCTGTACTACTGGTTTACCATGATGCTATGCTTGGCCCTTTTTTTAAAAAAATTCTTTTGTTTCTCTAAAACATGCATCAAAATGTTGGATACATTATATTTCTAGAATTTGAATTGGAACACGCCAATATGAAATTTTGATTGTACTAAAAGCTAGTTTTCTAAGTGATTCATTCGAAGCAATTGTAATATGATTAACATGGTGGTTAATTAGAGTATAAGATTTTGGAAATGGAAATAAAAATTCTATTTTGGAATCAACTGAAGCAAAGTTAACTCAAACCCAGATTCTTGGTTGGTATTGAGGTGCATTTCCTGACTTTTATGATGTTAAGTATAATTTCCAACTTATTAATCTAAATCTTTAACAACTTGTGAAGCTTGTTTAGATCTTGATTTTGGTATTTTTTCTATAATTAATTCTTCTTCAGATTTTGAAGTTGTCTCTGTAATCAATAATAATTGTGGAGTTCATCTTATGTCTTGTCATCAGTGTGTGGAAATAGTTCCTTTTCTCCATCTTCTTGAACAGAGCTATCATACCAGTTGATACAACCGGTCTCGGAGGCTGCCATAGTTCCAGCACGATAAATAAGATATAAACTAATGATAGGAGAAAATGGATTTGATAACAACTTTATGCCATATTAGGTGCCAAAAGTGTGGTTAGTATCTAGAATACTGGCAGAACCTCGAGATATATGGCTGAAGGGAGGCAAATGAGTAGGAGCCAACCAATTAAAAAAGCTTTCTTTCATTTTATGTAAGATAACTATCTTACATAAATTTAACTGACAGTCTTCTCATTTAAAAGAACTAACCAGCTCCTACCTACTTCAGCTTTAAAGCTAGCCCCTTTAGTATCTTATTTTTCTCCAGAAAAGAAAATAATTAATTTATTTTCTCACAGTTATTATTTTAACTGAAAATGAACTCATTATAAGATATGTTTATTGGGAATTAAAGACTACTGTAATTTAAGTAGACTTAAATTCGAACATTTAGCTTTTATATATCTTTATCACATACTCTCAAGTCCATGCCAACAAAGGATGCCGTGCTGGTTGGATCCTTGTATATTTTGGAAGCACTTGGAGCTACTTATCAACTTTCTCTGCCTAATCCTTTGAGATACAGGACTACTGGTTGGAATTGTATGAGAAGGTTTCCAGGCTGATAATCTTCTAATGATATTGAGAAAGCTGTCCAGAAGTTTCTTGTAGGATTGGTGGTTGTATAAGCTACAACCAACTTAGCATGTTGGAAGGTGCTTTGCATGAATTGACTACCCTTGACAACCTGAAAGTTTTATATCTCCAAATTCTCCACAGCTTGACTAGAAACTTCCCATTTATAATTTCTCATGCTGATTTAAGAGTGTGTACTTTGTGCGGTGCTAGCACATCAATGGTGTATCTATTTTAGTATATTCACAAGATTATGAATATTTTTTCATTTTCTAATTTGGGCAATATTCTAAAATTACTTTATCTAGGAGATAAATAAAATCTTTATCGAACCGCAGCCAACCATTTCTGTTAACTTTTTATGTGGTTTTAATATTCCATGTAATAATTTTTTTTCTGTTTTCTAAAATACTTCTGTAATGTATAAGATAACATTTAAATTGCTAGAAGCATGGAACAGATTTGAATCAACAGACTTCCTAAGTTCTTTTCAGTTTTATTGATGGAACTGATTTAGAAATTATATTTAGATGATATATTTCCCTTTGGTCAGGCAGAAAAAGAGAATCTAGTTTACATATTTAGATGATATATTTTCCTTTTGAACACTGTGATCCAAATCCTATGAAAACTCAAGGCTATCAAAAAGACAGAAGGGGAAGTTTTCTGGATGACATTGTTTTTTTTTAAAGAGTTAGCATTTGCAAGATTGCAATATGAACTAATCTGTCATAATGAAGTTTTAGTTTTTGACAGAAGTCTAAAAGTTTTAGTTAGGGAATTCATTGCAGTTTTAAAAAGTACAGAATGCAGGAAAGTTACCTCACTATAAATATGTGGACAATATGCACATCACCTATACTAAAAAGGTTGTGAATTTTCTCTACTGTGTTCAAAAGGAATCCTTTCTATCGAACACAATATGAGCCATGATAACACAACTGATTTCGGTGCTAGTCCATCTGGACTAGTACATTTTACCTGGCTGATTCTACATCCCTATAAACTGTCTCCACCGTGCCTTAAAAGAGAGCCATCAAAACAGTTTGTGATAAAAACCTCTGCACCTGGAGGATGTCTCTTAATGAAGCCTGGATGACATGATTTAGGAACATATAATGATGACTTGGTACATTTACTTCCACAGACCACTTTCTTATTTTCTCTGCTTTTGGTATTTTCTCATTTTTAGTTTGCTTGATGGGTTCTTTGTGTTTCAAACTTGGTTGATTATGATTCTCCAGATAAGTGGGTTTATTACTGGCTGATAATTAACCTGTAGTTTTTTTATGAGAAGTTTGACGTGGTATGATCAAGGATATTGGTCTTTTGAGGCATCACTTTGATGTTATATGATCAAAGGATATTTATGCCTTCTGAAGCGTCACTCATTGTTGTGTCAGATCTTTCGACTGATTGTCATTTCTTTTGCACTTTCTGCATTTTGATTTGAGATTTTCAGTGAGTGATTTAAACTAAGTCATCAGTAATTTATTATAGTAGCCTGTAGCCTTAGTAGTACAATTGGAACTATCAAAATTTTGACTACAATTTCTCATTTAATTATTTTTTGAGGTGATGATGGGATTAACGGAAATCCAACTTTGTAGGATCAACAAGGTGAAGTTCCACCTGCTTATAAACTTACTGAGAGGAATGAATTTTTGTATCGAAAGTGAGTTATTCTTTTGTATGAATTCTTTCATTTTATTAACAAAATTCATAGTATATGAAAATTTTAGATATTATAATTGCTCCATGATTTAAGTTGGCCCCATTGTTGACTAGGTGGTCGTAGGTGAGTCGAAATTGGAAACCTGATTACGTGGGAACTTTGTAAACTTATAACCTTTATCTCAAGTTATGGAGTTTTGAAGCTGGAAATATGCAATATTATTAAAAAAAGGAAAAAGTCATTCATCATGTAAGTAATATCTAATAAAGCTTGTAAAGAGGTAAAAAAAAAGGTTGAAATTACTGATATGCTAATCACCGTGTTACTTCTTTTTTTTTTAAACAAAAAAAATATCATCAGTGACAAGGTTTTCCTTAAAGCATCTGCTTGACATATCGGTCCGGTGACCAATCGCGGATCACCGCCTGGCGAGCTAAGATCGGCGGTCGATTTCGGTCGTCAACAGTCGATTTCCGTCGTCGATGGTCGATTTTCGCCGTCTGCGGTCGATTTAAGGAGAAATTGATCGTCGGCGGTCGATTGAGGAAGAAAAAGGAAAGAAGACGAGGAAAAGAAGAAGAAGAAAAGAAGAGGTGAAGTAGGCGGACTCTCGGGGTTCCCATGAGCCATCGCCGCCTATCGCCCTAACGCCGCGCGTGGGTTTTTCTCCCCACGGGGCGTCACCCTTTTATTTTTAAATATATTTTAATATTATATAATATTATATTATATTATAAAAATTATAATATATTTAATATATCAGGTGATATGCACTGTGCATACCGCTTGGTACCGGTATGGCAAAATGTCGTCTCACTGCTACGGACCGGCATGTCAATCCTTGGTCAGTGATATGCCAAAAACTGAGAACAAGCAATGAGAAGGCAATGGCAATAACACAACAGATCTGATGACCTCTTTTTAATAATTGTTGACTGCCTATATTTGATATAAAATATTTTGCTACTAACAATTATGATGACTAAATTGTTTATTTGAGGATTTTTCTGGATCACAATTGAGATAGTGAAAAATTTGGGAATAATTTTAAAAACTTCATATGAAATGCTATTATTGATTGACATATCCGGTTAAGAATGGCATGACAGGTTTGATTAGCATGTTACAAAGTTCTTGTTAATCACCACCAACTTACTATCTTGTTTTCCATGATTAAGCATTTTGCAATTTTAACTATATGTTTCATGGGAGAACAAACAATGACAAAATAAGACATTTGATAACTTCTTTTTACTTATAGTAAATCATGTATAGTTTAGAACTTTCTGTGATCAAATAGTTCAACTGATTAAATTGATTTTTTGAATTTAAAAATTCTTAAAGTACATCCAGAGAGTGAGACACTTGTGAATAATTTGAACACTTCCTAGGAAATGTTGCTACAGATTCACAGTGATAATGAAACTCTAGCTTCAATTATGAAAATGATGTTTTACTTTATTATGAAAATTATTATAATAATCATTATTATGTCGTCTTGTGGACCTGTTGGTAGATGGTCAAGTGCCTGGTATGTTGATAGCAGATGATAAAGTAAGATATGAAATTTTGCTACCAGTACATGTATCAATTCTTTCTCAGAGGACTAAGGGGATGTACCTTTTCTCTTCTCCTCTGCTTCTTCCTCTTCTTCCCCTCGTCCCCACACCGGCACGCACACACACCCCACCCCTCCCCTCGGCTGAAATTAATTATGGCACAGATGTCACATCTTGTGATTTGATGGAGTACTTTGGACCAGTTTCCATCGGTAATGGGTGCAGCTATAATTAACCGGTAACCCCTTCAATTATTTAAGGACAAATAAGCCAAACATTATAGAAAACTTGATAGATGGGTTGATGTGATTGGTTGTGTATTGATTTAGTGCAGGTTGATCACTACCATCTATCAATAATTATTGATCAATAATTAAAATGCCTACTGCAATTTTTGAGTAACTGATTCAATAAACATGAATAATAGCATGCACCATCATTTTTATTATTTGATGTTTTGTTCAGACATAAGAAGCAAAAAGAGGAAGACATAGCTATTTGTGAATGCCAATATGATGCCAGTAATCCAGAATCTGCATGTGGAGATCGATGCTTGAATGTATTGACTAGCACAGAATGTACACCTGGTTATTGTCCTAGTGGCAGCCACTGTAAAAATCAGGTCAGTGATACCTTTTAATTTACTTGTCAGAGAATGTCTGACACAATCCAGTTATTAAATGGCTTAAATTTATGGGGAGCATGTGGAGCATGATAACATAGTAGGACACATTTATGTGAACTACTACATTTTCTTCTGTAGATTAAACCTTTTCATCATCACATTATAACAAAGACATGCAGCAAAGTTCTGCAACATTATATTATAATAAAGACATTCATGCATGCTTCAGATGGTATGTTGTCTGTATATCTTACCCTACACATTCTATTTTCCTGAATGATGAAATACTGACTTATGCATATTGCAAATACACAATGTAGTGAGCTTGCTAGTTTTTATCTAAAAACTTACTTCTCAACATTTTTCTTATCACCTTTCGAGTTGAACGTCATCTCTTTTCAACCACTACTCTATTTAATGCTTTTTCTAATTTATAGTCAATCTGTTTGCTTGAATTATAATTTTCTGATGAGTTATGGTGTCTTTCATAATATCACCGACTTGACATAGTCCTGCACTTTGCATGTGGGATGAATCATATAACAAATGGAAGAACATAACAAAGATGATGCAAAATCTAATATGATTCCATTTCTAATCTATTTCTGATGTTAAAGCTTTATATAAAAATATCTCCATCCAAGGCAAGAAAAAAGCTTTTATACAAGGTTCGACGTTTCGAATCGTACTGTACAGGCGATACATATCGGTTCACTCGCTGAACGGTACACGGACCGAACCGCCCGCTACTGGGTGGTACCGTTGATTAGGGCTGTTTTCGCCTTGTTACCACCCGAAATCGGCCGGTAACAGTTGATTTCGACTGTCATCGGCCGCTGTCAGGCGGTATCAGCCGAGGGAGAAAGAAGAAGAGGGAGAAGAAAAGAGTGAACCAAGAGATCCGACGTTGCTCTCTTGATCCTGATCCGTCGCCCGCAAGCTTCTTAGCGCTTCGTGGGGAGAATCTTCGACGATTGTGAGGAGAAGAAAATGACTCGCGACGCACGGGCTTCTCGCTAAGGCTTCGCAGGGAGATTTCTTCTCCCTGCGTGGGCTTCTCGGGGAGAACACGTTTCTTCTCCCAGCGCAGGGAGAAGAAACGTCTCCCTGCATGGGGAGAAGGAAGGAGATGATGTCATCCTTTTTCTTTTATTTTTTAACTATATATATATATATATATACACACACACACGCACACGTACTTAGTGATATGCCTGAGTGTACTGCTCGGTACTGACATATTGTACCATACCAGGCTGAGCTCAGCTCGGTACATCGGTATGGTACTACGGTTTGGCGGACCTTGCTTTTATTTGTGATTGACTACTAGAAATACAAGAGGAAGTGAATTTGGTTGAGTGAATGAATACTGATACTATAGCGAATTTATAAACTAACCTCACCTGCAAGATTTTAGGAAGATGAACGAATCAATACTGAAAAATGTCAACTGTCAATATGAAATTTTTTAATGTTTACTCTTACAAACCTCTACTTTCATTTTCTGCTATGCTAAGTCTATAGCGAATTTATAAACTATGCTCAATGAAGGAGTTCCTCCTGTTATTGTTTGTTACCAGTCTGCAATTGTGTGACTGCAGTTTGACTCACTTATCATTCCTATATTATGCTCGTATACTTTCTTAATAACCTGAAATGTCTCATGAATCTATATTAACTAATTAGTAAATTTTAAATATTATTGTGTTATAGATATTTCATTTCATGAGATATGCAAATTTAATAAGAGATATATTCTGCTGAGAAAAGGGAAACCCAAGTTTTGGTTCCGTGGTTGGCCAACTTTTCTACTCAAAAGAAAATCAAGACACATGAGTTCATGTTTCTGTGAGATATGCTGATTTTAAAAGTCAAGAGTTAATTTTTTTCATTATCTTACTGTAGGTGATCCTTTGGTTACCGTAAAATTGTCATTTTGCTTCCTGTTCTTATTTATTCTATCTTTTAGCATCCTCAATTTTCTTTTTGGACAATATAACTATGTTGCCAGAGATTTCAAAAATGTCAATATGCCAAGTCAAGGTTATTTCAAACTGAAGGTCGTGGATGGGGCCTTCTGGCTGATGAGAATATTAAGGTAATTGAAGATCCAACTTCTATGAGACAGGCTTATGTGAAAAACAGTCATGTACATTTAGCAGTTTATAACTAGCTTTCTAATACCTGTGTGATTTTTTGCTTGTCACACACTGTTGGGGCTGCTGCATTTCTTGTGATTATATAGCAAGTTTTATCTTTTCTTATAATGGGTTATTGTACCTGTGAGTTATTTAGGCTGGACAGTTTGTTATCGAGTATTGTGGGGAAGTGATATCATGGAAGGAAGCCAAACAACGGTCTCAAGCCTACGAATCTGCAGGTGTAGAACAATTTGTTTGGGTGAAATCTCGTAGCCTCCCAGTTCTAGTTATGCATCAATCTGTTTTTTTCCAGGATTGAAAGATGCATATATTATTTATCTCAATGCATATGAATCGATTGATGCCACTCATAAAGGAAGCTTGGCTAGATTCATCAATCATTCTTGGTTAGTATCTTTGAATATTTAAAACATGAATTCTTTTCTGCACATTGAATTTTTTCAGTTGCAATGATGGCCATTGGCATGAGAAAGGAAGATTCATCAATCATGTCTTCTGTCACTGAGGGTGGCCATTGGCATGCACCACTGTAACGCTGTTTCTTTAAGACCTTGGTGAAACATTTGATTAACTAAAATAATCTGTGGCTTATATGGGTAAGGTTGAGTATATTGACCCTCCCTATACCCACATTGGAAAGTCTTATGAAGCCGTTTACTAATCTTTTGTGTTTCTTTTACTAAATTTACTTCTCTTTTCCCTTCATCTGTATGTTCTTTTGCTGGACAGACAATATCTTGCTAGCTTATAATGTTTGCTTGACATCTAATACTTACAAACTGCAGTCAGCCAAACTGTGAAACAAGGAAGTGGAATGTGTTAGGAGAAGTAAGAGTTGGGATTTTTGCAAAGCAAGATATTCCTGCTGGAACTGAACTGGCTTATGACTACAACTTTGAATGGTATGGTGGCGCAAAGGTGCGCTGTCTTTGTGGTGCAGCCTGTTGCTCTGGATTTCTTGGAGCTAAGTCTCGTGGCTTCCAGGTGAAGTAGAATTAATATTCATTAAATTGAATTTGGTTGCTCTTTAAGGTATTCTTCTTGAAGTGTTTATTCATCGGTATATGCTCATTCAGGGCTGTACCAAGTTTTGTGTGTTCATTTTAATAGACACTTTGAGTCTTTCCAAAATATTTCTTTTATCAATCTTTTGATTTGGTGTTAGTTACTGTTGAGCCAGTAACTGCAGTTGTTTTGTAATCTTAGACTTTGTTTCTGTTCAGTTGCATAGAAATGGTAATTATTTTGATTTTTCTTTCCCCTTATCATGATACTATGTTCTGCAGGAGGCCACCTATCTTTGGGAAGATAATGATGACAGGTAAGTCTGCTACCCTGACTCTGTCGAATATGAAATTTCTATTTACTGTGTATATAACTGCAAATAAACAAAGTAACCCATGGTAGCTTGAGCTGGTCTGATAGCATTTTCAGCTGTGGCTTGTTAACAGTAAGCCGAGTTGCATTAGGTGTAGTTGCTTTCATGTGATTATTGACTTTTTATGATGGCAGATACTCGGTTGAGAATGTACCCCTCTATGATTCTGAGGATGATGAACCAACATCAAAGTCTCTTAAAGCCATTGTCCCATATAAAGAAAATGAAAATTTTCTGGGAAATGCTGATGGCTTTGGTTCTGTAGTGCTTTCTGAATCAATGCCAATGGTGGTGGAACCACTGAATTTTGTTCCTATGGAAGTCAATGGAGTGAAGTATGAAACAACAGAAGATGAATGTATGTATGCAGAGAATGCTCAAGAAAACTTTGCTCGTAAAAGTGCAATGATTTCTCGAATTCGGAGTAACAGCGCTTGCCGAAATTATCACATAGACTCTAATTCCTTGTCAAAAACCTCTTCACGCTATCCCAGTGGGAAAGCAAAATTTGGAGTACGAAAGCAAGTTGATGTGAAACTTATCTGTGAACGCTTAGCGGTGGCTGAAGCACGTGAAGAAATTATTGCCTATGAGGTAAGAACAATTCTTTAGATGCTTTTCTGTGGATATGTTGTTATTTAAACTTCTAACAAGTGTAGATTGTAGATTTTTTATTTGGTATGATTTAGATGCTGAAGTTTCAGTTGTCAGTTCTGCTGTCAAATTCTCCTGGATTAACCCAAATGTGATATCACATTTAAACTTCTAAGAAGGGTAGATTGTAGATTTTTTATTTGGTATGATTTAAATGCTGAAATTACAGTTGTCAGTTCTGCCTGTCAAATTCTCCTGGATTAACCCAAATGTGATATCCAAATCAAGTTCTTCAAAGATAAATTGGTCATATGCTTTCGGTCTGACTACAAATAAGATTGAAATGTTCTATCCTATTACTGCAAACTTTTCTTTTACTAATTCACTATTAGTGCTGGTACTTCTTTGTAGCATATGATTGATTCACTCTGTTTTTTTTCATGATACTTGGCTTGGATCTTGAGAGTATTTTTTTCCATATTTGAGATCCTCCATAGATTGAACCTTGGTTCTCTGAGTTTTGTACGACTCCAAATGACTAGTTAGCATAAGTTTGAGACTAAAAATTTTTGATTAAAAAAAATGCTTTTTTTGTGAACTATAACAAGTGTTGTTGGTCAATACCTATATTGTTCTGAAGCTTCTGAATCACCTTAGGAATCAAAGAAGCAGGCTGCTGCTCAACTTGATTCTCTTTACGATGAGATAAGGCCTGCTATCGAGGAACATGAGAGAGACAACCAAGATAGTGTTTCAACCAGTGTTGCTGAAAAATGGATTGAAGCCAGCTGCTGCAAACTGAAAGCGGACTTCGATTTCTACTCTTCAATCATCAAAAACATAGCCACCGTTCCCCGGGTGTCAAATGATGCATCTCCTCAGGTAGATGATGCAGTAAATGAGGTTCTGTTATTGGAAAATGGTCATTGAAATTTTATTTGCATTCAAGGGCTGAAATGTATTGCCTAATGCCTTCGATATGCGGAAAGACGGTTGAGCCCATGGTTAAGTCGGTCCTTCTATGATCATACCATTTGTTTGATGAACAAAATAATCACTTTTTATTTACTATGGCATATATTTTTAGTTCATTTTCCAGAAGTGGTTGAATTAATATTAAATTTTACTAGCATCTGCTAATTCTGAGTAGTAACAAATGTTTTTGTCACAACTTATGGTGGTTGTAGCCTGAGATTGCAGGAACAGGTTTCTAAGCAGGAACAGGTTTCTAAGCAGGAACAGGTTTAGCTTCTCAACAGATGGTTCCATTCTGCATCTGTCCAAGAATAATAGCACCAATTTACAATGTTGTGATTTTGTAATTTTTCATGGCAAAGGTTAATTCAAGCATATTTATAGTCAGAGGAGGAAGGTCCTCGAGAGAAACATATACATGGCAGCAGTTCAATTATGTTTTTGTCTTTTAAGAAAAATTATGCTACTACTTTCTAAACTTGTTCTAAGAGGGGATATTTGTTGGTATAGACTACTGATGTATGGTCATGTGGAGTTACATTGTATGTGATGTGATGTAGGTGGGAGCCTACCCCTTGGAAGATCCAGATGATACCAAGAATTTAGGAAGACCATTGAGGTACAAACTTCTAAACCTTTCTGTTCCTTTTACCTCAACTTCCTCTTATAATTATGCATTTCCCCTTTTGTCAGTCACCTTTTAGTTCCTATGTTGATAAGCAGGAAATAAGTGGGTGCCTTTTGGCATTATATAGTCCCACTTTGGTCACAGAGAATAAGATCTGTTCAAATCAGAAAATTTTGCTCTTTATTTATCAAATTAGTAAGTGCTGAGAATATATTAAGAACATCAAATTCTGCTCTTTCCAAAGCTAACGTTGTGATACTTCCAATCCATATGAGCAACTAATCCATCAGTTTTTTTTATCAGTTGGATAAAATTGAAATGTCCAACTTGGACACAAACTTAGATATTATCTCCCAACACTTCCAATTCTAGAGTCATCCTTTGATCATTTAATGCCTGCCACATGAAAATACTGATCTTTATCGGCAGGGCCAATCTCCATATTCTGCATTGACTAATACTTCTTCTCATCTTTATTTTTTTTTAGCTCGTTTCTTCTTGTCCTCATTGATGTGATGCTTGACAGCTTTCTTTCATTATCTTCCTTCTTATGACAATCACATAGAATCAATTCTCTATTCAAGTCATAAATATTATTATTAGCCCTTTGTCCACAGACTCGAACGAACAAGCAGAAATTTCCATGGTGCTTGGTAAGACCTTACAAGCTAAAATATTAATGGATCAATCACCCTACCATTATCCCCTAATCAAATAGCTAAAAGAAAACTCTGACTAATTCATTCTTCTGGCTGTCACTTTCCCGGAAACGTTTTAAGAAGGCAACACATCAGCCTTGGATAACATAGATTAGCATTAGCTTTTCTTTGTCACGAGTGTACTTTTGATAACTAACAACTACGTAAGCATATATTGTAATTATATGTATTGTATTTATATATATTGTGACAACTAACAACTGGTCAAATTTTGTTATATATATTGTGGTTAATCTCTGGCAATTAATTGAGTTACGATAGTGAGAAAATAAAAATATTTTAGATATTTTTCAGTCAAATTAACTAACATTAAAATATTAAAATCTATCAACCTGAATTTTTTCTTAATGGAGGTCAGTAAGGAGGACATTAGTGAAGGATGTTGATATTTAGAGTGTCATGTATGCTGTCCTTTTTTTTTTTTCGTTACAGCAAATGCATTGTTTTAAACTCTGCACTAATTTAACCTGATAAGTCTCTGTTCGAATTATTATAATGTACCATATTTTATCACAGTGAAATTTTCTATACATCCTTAGTGAAATATCACAGGACGGATTAGGCCTCTCGATTAAAAGCCTTTGGCAATCCAAATAACACACAGGTTTAGCCACTTAACCTGTTCTGCAATCTCATCTCTTCACCGGTATGGCAGCACGCGTTTGGGAGCACCATTATTAATGCATGGTTAGTGACCCTAAGTGTCTCTGTTAGCTACTAGTCCGACTGAGTAGTTCCTTCGACGGGGGAAGAAGAGGTGGCTTGGGGTCCATGGCGGTGCCGACGGCGTACCAGGGCAACACGTCGGCGGCGGTGCCGGAGTGGCTGAACAAAGGGGACAACGCGTGGCAGATGGTGTCGGCCACGCTGGTCGGCCTGCAGAGCGTGCCGGGGCTGGTGATCCTCTACGGCAGCATCGTGAAGAAGAAGTGGGCGGTCAACTCGGCCTTCATGGCGCTGTACGCCTTCGCCGCCGTCTGGATCTGCTGGGTCACCTGGGCCTACAACATGTCCTTCGGCGACAAGCTCGTCCCCTTCTGGGGGAAGGCCAAGCCGGCCCTCGCCCAGAGGTTCCTCATCAAGCGGGCGGGCCTGCCGGCCACCACCCACCTCTACCACAACGGCACCGTGGAGACCGCCATGTCCACCCCCTACTTGCCCATGGCCTCCATGGTCTACTACCAGTGCTCCTTCGCCGCCATCACCGTCGTCCTCCTCGCCGGCTCCCTCCTCGGGCGGATGAACATCAAAGCCTGGATGGCCTTCGTCCCACTGTGGCTCACCTTCTCCTACACCGTCGGCGCCTTCTCCCTCTGGGGCGGTGGCTTCCTCTTCCAGTGGGGCGTCATCGACTACTCCGGCGGCTACGTCATCCACCTCTCCTCCGGCATCGCCGGCCTCACCGCCGCCTACTGGGTCCTCCATCCATCTCACACTAACCTCTGGGTCTCCACACACGCCGATCACTTACACTTGGCGCATGTATATGTAGGTCGGGCCGAGGACATTGAGCGACAGAGAGAGGTTCCCCCCCAACAACGTGCTGCTAGTGCTAGCCGGGGCGGGGCTGCTGTGGATGGGGTGGGCGGGGTTCAACGGCGGGGCGCCCTACGCCGCCAACATCGACGCGTCCATGGCGGTGCTCAACACGCACGTATGCGCCGCGACGAGCCTCCTCATGTGGACGACGCTCGACGTGGTCTTCTTCAAGAAGCCGTCAGTCATCGGCGCGGTGCAAGGGATGATGACCGGCCTCGTTTGCATCACACCCGGTGCAGGTAACACGCCTAATCTCGAATTCGTAGCCGACGACCCAGAATCTTGACTCCGCCTTCTCCCTTTACTGAAATCTATCTGCTGTCGACTTCTGCCAACACTTGACCATTGACACATTTCTGCGGTGAAGTGAAATCTATAGAAGACCACATTGACTTCTTAATTACTTTTTCGATGCTTTCGTTCTTGGCCTGTTTAATTAAAGCTATAGCTCGGAAGCTTCGACCATAAGGAATAGTAGGTGGTGCTTAATTAGCCTCCTATTTAGCTATAAAATAACAGGAAATTTAGGCTTACCGTGTTGTGCGATTGGGGTGCACAAAGAGACCTACAAACCAGCAGAAAGGTCAACTTGTTTTATGAGGATTTCTTTGAGAGGAACCATTAATGTGTTGCTCATCAGGACTGCTCCAAGGCTGGGCTGCCATGGTGATGGGGATCTTGTCCGGGAGCATCCCCTGGTTCACCATGATGGTGGTGCACCGCAGATGGTCCTTCCTCCGGAACATCGACGATACGCTCGGCGTCTTCCACACCCACGCCGTCGCCGGCTTCCTCGGCGGCGCCGCCACAGGCCTCTTCGCCGAGCCCGTCCTGTGCGCCCTCTTCCTCCCCGTCACCCACTCTCGCGGCGGCATCTACGGCGGCGTCGGCGGCCTCCAGCTCCTGAAGCAGGTCGTCGGTGCCGGGTTCGTCGTCGCGTGGAACGCCGTCGTCACTACCGCCATCTGCGCGGCCATCCGCTTCGTCGTCCCGCTCCGCATGCCCGAGGACCAGCTCAAGATCGGCGACGACGAAGTGCACGGCGAGGAAGCCTACGCGTTGTGGGGCGACGGGGAGACGTTGGAGCTAACGAGGCATGGACCCAACTCCGAATTGGAATCGCAGCGTCTTCATGTTCCTACTGGCGTGACCCAAAAAGTTTGAAGTATTTGATTTGTTCTATCGATCCACACATTGTTTATTTGATGTCGAACACCGACACACAAAGAAACATACAACAAAGAGCTGATGGTGCAATGAACTGCTTGTAGTCCATCTGCAACAGTGTATATTTCCCTTGGAATGAAACTGATCGATCCTCTAAAAGCTGTGTTAAGTTTCGAGTTGCAGTGAGGAAACGCTTGTGGGTTACATCTTCCAGCCTTCTTGTCTTCACAAACTCCAGGAAATTAACTGCAAGCATTCACTGACCTCCATTACGGTACACAAACAGACACCATAAATAAATCTCGAGCCGGATGGCGAGGGACGAAGCAAATCGTTAGCTAGAAATGGAGAGGCACGTCGTCGTCTTCCTCGCCCTCTTCACATGCTTTGCTTCCTCTCTTTCCTCGTACTGCGACGACGACTACGACTACGACTACGACTCCTCCATCGCTCCCGTTGGAGACACAGCAGTCGCACCTGCGCCTGCGTCCTCGGCAGGTAGCTACATCGTCGTGGCGGACTGGCCGAAGGGCGAGAAGCCACAGCACTTCACCATCAGAATCCTAGCTTCCATTCTCGGCAGGTGACGTGAGCTGCTCTCTTCTTCCCCATGACATGGACTCCCAACTTTGATTCTGGTCTCTCTTTCGTGATGCTTCAGCGAGGAGGCTGCTACGAAAGCTTTGATACGCGTCTACGACCACGCCTTCACTGGCTTCCAAGCACACCTCACTCCACGACAAGCCTCTGCACTCATGAGTACGTACTCTCTCCTTGAGACTATGATCGCGCTGCACTGTTCTCCTTATGCTAAGTTGCTGATCTGATGATGCAGAGCAACCTGGCGTCCTTGAAATCTTTCCCGACAGCAAACTGGACATATTCTAGTCTTGAATTCAGCTACTCGATGGAGCTTTATCGATCTGTTCTCCTTTAGTTTGTGCTGACATTGGTGATAAAATGTTCTGGATAAACTCGAGAGACATCTTTCTCTCTATTTTTTATGAGGCTATGATAAATGATCTGTACGAGGACAAAGTTCGGATGAGTTTTCCAAACGTAGTCTCTTCGATGTTTCAATCAATCAACAGTAATTGATCTCGATAGTCATACAAACTTTTTTCTTTTATGATGAGTTAACCAAGAAAATTAATGCCCATCTTTCGGAAGTAAATTTTGGTGACCACAACAGGAAGGATGGGCTTTGATGGACAGCTATCAGTACAGCGTTAGGGGATAACTAGAAGAGAATAATTTTTCTATCAATGCCTAATAGGGTATATATATATCATCTGCTGCTTCCAAGAGAAGGTTATTTAACAAGCTTATGTAAATTGTTGGAATAAGGATGTGAGGAATCGTAGAAAATATTTATGTATGAGGAGAGATTAAAAATAAAAAATAAAAAAAATAATCTCACATTAATAAACCTTAAAAAATATCGAATGACATATATTTCATTTAATTTATAACTTAAATCAGTTTTAAGTTTTTAGGTCAAATTTGCACCTAACACTTGTTTTCATTGGCTCCATGTTGTAATGCTGCAGAGGGCTCAAACAGATGCAAGTATGTATTGCTGGATTACAGGACTTCTGTTGTAATGCTGCAGAGGGCTCAAACAGATGCAAGTATGTATTGCTGGATTACAGGACATCTGTTGTAATGCTGCAGAGGGCTCAAACAGATCCATGTATTGCTAGATTACAGGACATCTGGTTTATGGTTGGTGATCATGGGAGGCATTGAAATTGCATGATCAGTAAGTGGGGAAGAAGGAAAGCAAACATATAATTAATAGTCTTGAAAGTTCTTTGCAGTAAATACTTGATTGACAATGAGAGATCAATCAATATAGTTTTTTCCATACAATAAATGCTGTAAAATATGCAGTTCAAGGAGTAAATAGCCATTTAAGAACAATCAGATTTCTATAAATTTCAGGTTAAGCAACTCTAGATAAATCCATGTTTATAGTTTTAACCATCGTTAACTTGATGGTTTCTTCTTTTGACAAAGGTAAGTGATGAATTCGGGGTTTTCCTATCAATAGTTAAGATGTTTACATGATTAATGTCTTGTTATCGGGCAGCTTTCCACAGATTTATTCTGAAAGTATGAACTCTTATGCAAGACAGCGTAAACAAGTACATATAGCAAACAGTACTGCAAAACTAAGTATCGAAGTCGTCGGGACATTACCAGCACAATAACCTTAAACATGTCCGGATTGCATTAACAATACCATTCATGTGATAATGGAATCATCTTCCAAATTGGAACTCCCAGCTTTTACGCTTTCGGTAGGGTACTGTGCTAGCGTTCAGTCATCTTGAGGGCATCACCCAGGTTGATTCTCAGACTGTTTCGCATGGTCCTCCTTCCAATATCTCCATTGCCCTTCCTCATCATAGCCGCAAATTCGTTGTAATCTATTTGTCCATCCTGCAAGCATACAGTAGAAAACAATTCGATAGGAAAATGCAAAAAACCAGTGGCCGGAGAAAATAACAGATATGGAACGCACGTTGTCTTGATCGATCTCTTTGATCATATCATCAAGATGAACGTCGTCGAGACCAAAGTCTCTGCAAGCTTGTGAGAGTTCATCGACAGTGATGTAGCCACTTCCATCTTTATCGAAAAAAGAGAATGCCGACACTAGGTTCTCTTCCCTCTCCAGCTTGTTCACGTGCAATGTCGCTGCAAGAAATTCACCGTAATCTATGGTGCCACTGTTGTCTATGTCTGCCTGCCACCAGTTCAAAGCAACACAATATGAAGTTTCACCAACAGAAATATATTTGCGAGAAAAACCAACAAGAAGCACGGAGAAAGAAGAGTTGCCGAAAGCAATTAGTAATGCAAGAGAGAGAGAGAGAGAGAGCAAAAGCCATAAGTTTCTGTGTTTGTTTTGTGTACCGCATTCATAAGTGCCTGGATTTCAGATTCCATCAGTTCGGAACCAACTCGTCTCATACCATCTTTGAGTTCGTCAAATGTTATTGTCCCACTATTGTCTGTATCAATCATTTTGAACAGTTCCTTCAAACCACCAATCTCTTCTTCTGATAGGCTTTCAGCAATAACCTTTAGAACAAGGAAATGCACAATATTAACTTGGAAACCCATGCTTCGAAATAGACATTGTGCATGAGAGCACAGTCGAAAGATTTTTTACTAACATTGATAGAATCTGCTGGTTTAGAGATATGAACTCGACATTTTTGATAAATCAGATTTTTGTGATGCTCTTCAGTCCAAAATTTGATCCAAACCAGCAAATTTGTCAAAGCAAATCTACATTTATACATGCAAATGGCAATTCACCCACCACCAACAAAGAAAATATTCACCTGTGCTATATGCACAAGCAAATTGAACCAGAGACAGCAATTATGTTACTAAATGTTATATAATTAAATTAGATATGTGTACATGTTGAAGCAAATGACCAGGGTAACCAACGGTGGTTCATCCACAATAATAATTTATCAATAATAATGTTTTGGCTTTGGATGCATCCACAATAATAATTTATCAATATGATGCAAACCTTTTTTCTCCATATTTACATTAGACCACCTAGGATGGACGAGATAAAATGGACTTATGCTTCTGCAGAAAATTATCTTTCCTCCATAGTGGTCAAATGCAATATCAGTGCAGCAACTTTTGAAAAGCTATCACTTATACTACCTGAACAAGGAACATCAGGGTTCCCGATTTCTTAAAGAGTTATGGAACATTGTCGTTGCCAGAAGAGATAATCGACTCTCTGCAGAAATCACCTCTGAACCATCAAGTTTTTTTATTTTTACTTTTTCCTGAACCATCAATTCAATTAATGGATTGGGTACAGTATAAAATCATCATTCCTAAAACAGCAGCCATGTTGGCTTTTCTGAGGCATTTTTTGGTAAGAAATTTCCTAGCAATAACATTATTTTGTTTTAAGCTCAATTAGTGCTTCTTGGAATGGAAAGGATGCCCTCATATAGTTGGTACATATGCCGTCAAACAGATAGCTTTTAGTAAGTCCGGAAGCAGCTTCTGTTTGTATAAGGAATATGATAATTTAGCATTTTGACATGAAAATCTGGAAAACCTTTATCAATCTGTGTGATTAAATGCATTTATATACTATGTCAACTAGCATAATGGAGTTAATAACAATATGTACTTGGAAATTCAATGACATATTCATATAAAAAGTCATTGACAAGTTGTTTTGGGGAAAAAGGATTTGCCTTCAAGGCCATCTTCTTGAGTTTGTTCATTGCTGAGAACTGCTTCAGGCGAGATAAGACGGCAGAATCCAGTGGTTTATCAGGTGCAACTCTGTCATCGACAATCCATGGGTGGCCTAGCATAGACAATTCATGTTATAGAGCGTTGAAAATTGTCCGACCTTCTGGGAAATCCCTTTTGCCAATCAAAATTCTAAAAATCACGTCCGCTAATCAGAATACTCACAAAGTACTTGATGAGCAGTCAATCGTTTCTTTGGATTCCTGTTGAGCATATTCCGTATCAAGTCTTTGGCACTATCAGAAATGCAAGGCCATGGTTCTGACTCGAAGTCTAAATGGCCTTGCAGAATCTCTCTGAAGATCCCTGCTTCGGTCTCTGAAAGCCAACGAAGAACAAAAGACCAACTAGGTTACCCCATGTAGTATAAAATACAGCAGACTCAACGAGCCATCTCTCAACGAAGAACAAAACATTATACCTGCCCAAAAAGGTGGCACCCCACTTAACAAAATATATAAAATGACACCTGCACTCCATACATCTGCTTCTGGGCCATAGTATTTCCGCAATACCTCCGGTGCAACATAATATGGGCTCCCGACAACATCAGAAAATGAATCACCTACAAATGTTCTGAAAAAAATGAGCCATAAAATAATAATGCTCACCTAATCACAGGAAGAGCTTTCAATCAAAATTTCATTGGATAACAGGACATATATGCACCTGAAGTCAGTCATGCAATTACTTCAACATGATGAAGAATATCGGAAAGGGCTTCCAGAAAGTCACAGATCGATTAGTGTCAATCTTCAACGATGAGCAATGTCTTGCAACGATGACATTAAACCTTTGTTTTAAATCGACAACTGTACTAAACATGGTTTGCGGATTCAAGTGATGGGACAAGTAAATATCATTGGTGTGAGATATAAGAATATTTTGGGAGTTCAGTAGGCGAATTCCAGCAATGATGATAAATAGCTCATGAATCTGTGATGGCTATAAAGAAACTTGCGGTCCAAACTTAAAACGAACGAATGATATAGAACGATGATCTAAACATCCAACAGCTAATCTTCCGAAAGCTTCTGTTACAATGTTCTGTCACAAACCTTCCAATTATCGGCGAGCGCGGCGATTCTAATACTCGTAACGAGAAAAATAGGCAAATGCAATATGCTCAATGCAATCCCATCAAAGAGCCAATAAATACTATGATTAAATAATGTCACACTAATGTTACAAATATACCAGAACAACATGTAACAACTAAAATGCCATAAAAAATAAGATATCGATGAGTAATCAAAGATAAAAGTTATTGCAATGAGTAGATTCTAAATAGGAAGAGAAGAACAAGCTGCCCGACCTGGTTTGTAGAACACGGACAGCCCGAAATCCGTCGCTCTGAGAGCAGCATCCTCATCGTGGCTTGCAAACAAGAAATTTTCCGGCTTCAGATCTCGATGCATCACCCCTAGCGAGTGGCACCCCTCAACCACTCCCACAATAGTCTTGATCAGCTGCGCCGCCTTCCTTTCGCTGTAGTGCCCCTTCTGGATGATCCTATCGAAGAGCTCGCCGCCGGCACAGAGCTCCATCACCAGGTGCACGAACAGAGGGTCCTCGTAGGTACCCTTTATCCTGACGACATTGGGGTGCTCCGAGAGATGGTGCATGATCTGGATCTCACGCCAGACGTCCTCGTAGTCCTCGCGGCAGAGGAGCTTGCGCTTGGGGATGGACTTGCAGGCGTACTCCTTGCCACTGGCCTTATCGACGCAGAGGTACGTCGTGCCGAACTGCCCCTGCCCGAGCTTCTTCCCCACACGGTAATGATCCCGAACATTGGGCGTCTTGTGAGGGAGGACCGAGGAGGGCTTCTTGGAGTGGTGGGGAGGGAGGGATGAGGATTGATCCATGGATAGCGAACGAAAGATGCGATCTTTCGCTTTCGCAAGAAAAACTGGATTTTCAGGTGCTTCGCCTGAGAAAGATTGATTCTTTCTGGTTTCTGTAACGGATTTCGTGGACGATGAGCTAGCTTTCAGAGATCAGGGCGGAGTCTTCTTGCCGAAAAACTGGATTTTTTAGGTGCTGCTACGCCTGAGAAAGATTGCTTCTTTCTGGTTTCTGTAATGGATTTCTTGGACGATGAGCTAGCTTTCAGGGATGAGGACGGAGGCTTCTTGCCGGTCGCAAGAAAAACTGGGTTTTTAGGTGCTTCGCCTGACAAAGATTGCTTCTTTCTGGTTTCTGGAATGGATTTCTTGGACGATGAGCCAGCTTTCAGGGACGAGCGTAGAGGCTTCTTGCGGGAGGAGGGAGACGTTGGGATTTAGAGTTGCACATTTCGTAGTTCATGAGATTTTTTGCAGTGTTGTGGTGAAGAAGAAGAAGAAGAAGAAGAAGAAGAAGGGAGAAGCATAGAGAGCGATGGACTTGCAGGTGAAAGAACGAGGGTTGAGAACACAAAAAGGAGACCTGCTCACCTCTGCTCCTGTAGTAGATAAGAAAACGTAAACAATACAAGAATGTTTCCCTGTTTGCACATCTCTCTCTCTCTCTCTCTCTTTGTAGAGTAGCACACGGGAAAACTGTTCAAAGTTTGCTGGGAAGAACTGAAGTCAATTTTGTGCTGATCAACTTGTGATACTTTTTCAAACACCCACTGGATTTATGTAACAAAAATCTTATGGGGGAAGGGAGTCAATGTTTTCAGATGGACTAAATATAGATAGATCATTCCATGTGGTTATCGGATGAGAGATCTCTTAAAGATTCAGTCAAACTCAAAAGGGAAGAATTAAACCTTGATTTCAGGCGACAATAAATACAATCAGCAAAAGCATCTGTATCAGTTTGTCTGCTCTTCTCAAAACCATTATTTGTTAGAGGCTTCGTTTGTTGACATCAGTTGTGCACTAAATTTAGCCCCTGAGAGATCGTTGACTGTTCTATTAATTGGCATCATCCAGTAATCAGTGCATTCATTTTAGGTGAAATGTCTCAGAAAGACTATATTTTATTGAACAACAAAACAAAGAACATCTCCTTTAATTCTTAAAACCAAGTACTAGTCTCAAAATCCTATTTAATTATCGGAACAAAAAGATATATTACACAGCTCATGATTGTAAAATTTTCATTCTGTCTTTTGATTTGTTCTCTAAGATTTCTTAGTATAATTTTTGTTTGAGCAAATTCCAAACAGCCTCTGTAACAGTGGTGGGAAGATGCAGGCTGGAGTTAAACCATAGGATCTCTCTGCTAATGGAACAACATCAGAATAATTCTCCATGTTGAGTCCTGGAGAAAACATCTGCAAGGAAAAGCCAAAAAGTAAAAAAAAAAAAAATGAACAAAGGAACAGCTTCCATTGAAGACAGTAGAAGCAGCCAAAAACCTGAATCATGCACAGTCCCATCCACAATTGACAAGGACAAGGGAGAGGATGAGTTAGTGAGTTGATACACATGGAAAGAAGTGAAACTATTCTGGGAAGAAGTGGGGACAAAGTGCATGAAAAAGGAAAAGGACACAGATGAGAAAATGATCTCCAGCTCATGGACACATCAGCTGGTGAAGAGTCCAAAGTGGTGCTGCATTGATTGACCCATTGTAACATTGTGATCCGTTTTCAAGGTTGGAAAAAAGTCATCCAAATGCCAACATCATATATATATATTATATACACATACATATAATAACTTACATTTCGCCCTCAACTATTTATTTATATGATAATTTATTTGATCATGCAAGAGACTACATCTCATCTATCAAAATATATGTAAGTTAGAGTGTGATTCAGATTGACGATCGATCAATTTTGAGACTAACAAACAAATATGACAAAAAACAATTACTTTAAAAGATTGAATCGATGAGAATAAATTTACGTTCGTCTCCTCTCTAAGTGACCTTATACGGTATCAAAATTCATATATGAATGAAAATTATAAAATTATTTTATGCAATAATTTTGGTTCTTAATATAAGGAAATATGATAACATATATATATATATATAGGTGATTTTTTTTAGAAGATACTCACATTTTGGATATTTTTCAAATCAGCACCCCCATTTCATTTTTTATTCTAATTTAAAAATATTTAAATTGTCCCCTTTTTTTTATCTATTACAGTATTTTTGGTTGTTTATAGTGTTTTTTTGGACTGTTATAATATTTTGATCATCACAACAAAGACACTATAGAATCTACTTGAAAATAGTATAAATAATCTAAGTAGACGAATTAAGCTAATTACAGACCTAAAAATGTCATTATAAGCAATGAAAATCTAAGAAGCATGATAATATCAGGTCACTTGTTTTCAATATATCAATATAACACTATAATTACTATTAAAAAATATTGTAAACAAGTCAAATGAAATATTGAAACAATTAGAAACTAGTAAAAAAATGAGTAAAAAAAAATGGCAACAACACTTTTCAGACACCAATAATCGTTGACTATCATATGACACCAATAATCGTTGACTATCATATGACTCGGTACAAACTGATAAATAATAAAAAAAATTACTATTTGAGTATTTATCTCTCCTTAAATCTTTTATTTTTCCTCAAAAAAAAAAAGTCCACTGTTGGAGGCTAGTAGGGGCGCTCATGTTAAGAATACCAAAATGGGCCCATGTGGCCCAGGTTAGGGCGGAAATGCTATTGGGCCACGGCCTGTGTGGCCCATTATTTAGTCCAAATTATAGCTTCTCCCGTAACTTGACGATCCAGTTGAAACGGACGGTTCACATTCAAAGACGCGTGGCTCTCTTCGAATCTCGACGGTCCGATCGTCGGTGGAACGGTCCGGTTACGGAAGGTGACTCATGATCCACGTTAGTACATTAGATTAACTGGTGCCCCCGTGTGAGACACAGCTAAGCCTATGTCTTCCCGCAAAGAAGCGTAAGAGCAAAATAAACCTCTGGAGATCGTGAGGGACACCTTAAGCTTCAAATACAAAACTCACTTTTATCGGTATTGACGGTAAACAAAAGACAACGTAGCGGTCAACCCACAATGTGGGGATCGTCTTCGTGGAAAGGGCGGGGGTGGAAGCGGTAGTCAGATCTTAGAGAGACCCAAGGCGTTGAATCGCCGCTTGGATGGGCTATCGATCGGTATCTTCAGCGGTGGCAGCGTCGAGTGTCTGCTCGATTTGGCTGTTCCAACTCGTCGGATCCCAAATCTGTAAGCCCCCCCCCCCCCCTTGATGTAGAGCGTCGTATAAGCTGGATCTTTTGTGTGATCCTTGTCGAAAGGCTGCAGCTTTTGAGCAAAATCTACAGCCTTTTAATGATCTGGTGCTGTGGAGTGTATGGTGTTCGCTCATATGATTTGAAGCTTAATCATTTAGATCATTTGAATAGGTTAGTTTCGATAGAGAGAAGAGCTTCTTGATTTACTCTCCGGTGTTCTTCGCCTTTCCTTTCTGAGTAAAGGAACTATCTATCTTTTCTATGTTTCAGTCCAACTGGTATGTGCGAACTAAAGGGCTTCTTTAGAACTATACATTTGAATGCCTCTCTGTCTTTGTCATGCCCAAAGTAGTTCCCCGTAAACTGATTTATGGATAGTGCCCATATGTGATTGAAACCAACATTTTTGGAGAATTTATTGTGTTTTGGTGTAAGCTTAATTGATGGTTTTTATCATGGCAGAACTTTAGAAGTGGCCATGGACCCTAAGCAGATTCCAACTTTTGAAGCTTGCTCTTCCATGAGTAGCCAATGTAGAAATCTTAATCAGAACCAACGAGTCACAGAGTTCGATGCTGGAGAAACCGAACAATCCCTGCCCAAGTTCTCCTCACACTTGGATAATTCGTTTCATCAGTCAAACCAGGCCCAGCAAGTAGCAATGAACTGGGATCCAAGGGCTGTGCTTAACAGCCTCGATATCCTTGGGCATAAGATCCATCAAATTCAGGACGTAGTCCGATCCACTCTTAGCAACGAAACGCAGTTGTCGATGCAACCAAATGAATTTGCTGCGCAGCAGCAGCTCATAAACACAGATCTAACTTGCATCATAATTGAGATAATCTCTACAGCTGGTACACTTCTTCCGCTGATCAAGAATGCTTTGGCATCTGGCATCAACTCTCCTGGACAAATAGGTGGAATCGCCAATTCTGCCTCTGATTTGGATATAGTTGATATGTTACGACAGAATGATAGTCTTCTTTCAGAGGGAGCCAAAGATTCTGAATATGAAGAGCTGATCAAAGGTTTGAGTGACTGGGATGATGAGGGCATGAAGCCAATTTCCACAGAAGATGATGTGAAGGACAACGAAGATGGTGTCAGTGGAGAAAACCTCCCTCTTGTATCATATGAAGTCTTGCAACTCGAGAAGGAGGAAATATTAGCGCCACACACACACTTTTGTGCAATATGTGGAAAGGGATTCAAAAGGGATGCCAACCTAAGGATGCATATGAGAGGCCACGGAGACGAGTACAAGAGCCCATCGGCCCTTGCCAAGCCAAGCAAGGAAGGAAGCTCCGAGCCTGTACATATAAAGAGGTATTCGTGCCCCTTTATTGGTTGCAAGAGGAACAAAGAACACAAGAACTTCCAGCCTCTCAAGACAATTTTATGTGTGAAGAACCATTACAAGAGGAGCCATTGTGACAAAAGTTACACCTGCCGTAGATGCAATAGCAAGAAATTTTCGGTTATGGCCGACCTGAAAACTCATGAGAAGCACTGTGGTAGTAACAAGTGGCTTTGTTCTTGTGGTACTACGTTCTCTAGGAAGGACAAGCTGTTTGGGCACATTGCTTTGTTTCAAGGTCATACCCCTGCACTCTCCATGGATGAAGTTAACAGCCAGGGAATGTCAGATCAACGGCAGAGCGATGAAGTCATGGCTAAAAAGGAAGACATGGATTATATCATATCTGGAAATGTTAGTGAGGATACTAATTTTTCACTGTTAAAAGGCGCTGATGATGATCTTGGCTATTTCTCCTCTATGAACTTTGACTCATTCACCTTTGGTGGAATTGATGGGCTTCAGCAACCATCATCATTTGGTACTTCTGAAAGTTTGTTCTCCTTCCATAAATAATGCTGGTTCTTGAAGCTTGTCCAGAATAATGGAGAGAGCTCGAAGTTGAATCATCTGGGATGATGATTATAGCTAGAAATCACAGAGACGATATATATGCTCAGTAGTCTGATGGTTTCCTTGATCATTTATCCCAAACCTTCGATCTCCTGTTTCTCAGAGAAGCAGTTATGCCTAGACTGTTTTATCGCTCATTTGGAGTTTGTGATGTATATCTAGTGTCTGCAGTAATTCATTTATCCTCATGTTACGTTGTATTAAAATTCACACTGTCATTGTTGTCGTCGTGTTAGGAAAAAAAAAAAAAAACAAAGGGATTACTGCAATTTGATTCAGATCTTCCATGTTGATACTGAACTTCCATTTTGACTCTTCATTGAAATTTTCTCACAATTTGTTGCTCTTTCTTTCTTAAGTGATAACTTGAAATGAGCATATCTTTTGGTTTGATCATATTTTGTTGGGGAGGTAAGAATGGATATTTTGCATAGAACATTATTGAATAAGATATCTTTGATTCTTGGGTGTTGAACTCTATATATGTGTCACAAAAAAAGAGTAAGACTAGGAAGAATGTTGAACTGGGTTCTGGCGTATTTGCCATTTGCAAGAGAGTATAAAGAAACTTTTAGAGGACCATCCAAATGGCAGCAATGTTGACAGAGCTCCGAAAGGAGTATTTATTTATGTGGTTGAATTATTCGAAATATCATATTTTCTCCACGCATAATAACCTTTTTATTTCCTGTTCGTTCCTTTTCTTTTTCTTCTTATTTATAATGGTTTGATCTTGTGTTATTTTCTTTTCAAATATTTTTCTCAAAAGAAAAGCCAACAATAAAGTGTGTTGGTCAACTGATGAAGTATAGTGATGGCAAAGCTTGGCTGCTAATGAGTTCATTAAATCACAAGTGGCCCGCTTCATGCGTGTATCGACACCTACTCCCTTTAACTTTTTAGCTGCGTGATTGGCTGTCCCACTCACTATCGCATTTTAATTTGCAGCTCCTCCACTTTTGTCTACAAAACAGGTGGCAGGCATGACTGTTGACAGGAGAATACTCTTATCCTGCTTAGCTGAGCAGAGGCAACATCTCAGGCTTTTTAGTTGCTTGTTTCCTCTATATATGCATCTTGTGTCAGCAATTATTGAGGAACTCTTCTTTCACAAGAAAGGTGTTCTTGTCATGATTCCTCCTTTTTTATATCCATTGCACATCCACTCCATCCTTCCTCAGCTTAGTCCCCATAAATTTCTGGATTCTTTTGATATAATTCTTCTACATCATATTTATGAACAGATCCCTAAACTTCATCTCTTTTCCTATGTACATAGTTCTTTAGCTCTTCTGAACTGCATACTTGTTGGTTTCAATGCCTCTAAATAACCTCATCATAGGGATACTCTGATTTTTCTGGGTAAATCATGCACCAAAGCAGATGAATAAATCATGCATAACAGCCTAACCATCGTTAGAATAATAAATTGAAGTATACTTCTAATTATAACTTGTATCTTCCAGAAGATTATTGTGTGAAATGTCGACGAGAGACACGGAAACTAATCGAAAGAAAAATTGCGGTAGAAAGAAAGTGTAACAAAGAAGACGACAAGCCTTTCGAGAGCACCAGCAGAACAATTGCGAGCTACTAAAATCTTCTCCGCGATGTGATGATTTACAGGACAGACTGGTGGATTATATCTTTCAAGAAATGTTTGAGAAGCCAAAGGGGGTATATTTCCCACAATGCAATTCCACAATCGGACATGTAAAACTATAACATGCAAGCTAAGGTATGAGGCTACTTTTGGCCTTGGGTTGGAACATATCTATCTACAAGAGAGTATATTCCATTATTTGCTCAGCTGCCACACAAAATGGCAGTATCGACATGCTGCTAACAGAAAGATTGTACGGCGTAAGGTCCCCCATAAACTTCATCGACAACTCACTCTGGAAATGATGCCAGTGACATTTGACAACCTCTTCATGCTTAGATTGAGTGGTCAAATTAACTCTGCATTCACAAAGAACGTCAACTGATGATTAGGCCGGCGATATCACGAAAAGAAAACCGACGATGGTTGCTTGTAACTGAAACTGCTGTTCTTGATGGAAGATGTGGTAGCTCTGTCCTTCACGCTAGCAGTGGGCACAACTGCCTCGGACGAGCTTGATTCGTTGCTCTCGGCATGCCTAGGCCTCATCCATATCTTGATATGCCCCTCCCGTGAAATTGTGACAACAGATTCATTAGTAAATATCAACTCAGAAAGGGGATCCACATGCGCACGATGGGCAATTAGAGGAGAAATTTTTGGCACGTCTCTTATGCTTGGCGAAGGCTGGAGGGAACCCACAACACAAACACTATCCCAATGAGCAGCAGGACTTCCACTGTTGAAAGTAGGTGAACCACCAGGAGGACCACAACGCAGTGGCACAACAATTTCGTCCATGGCCAAGTCCCACAAAAGTAGCTGTGTGTCCTGCAAGCATGTATACCACAAAGATCTTTCAGACAGACGATAAAAAAGCACAAACCTGGATAGTCAATAATTGTCAAAAAAAAAAAGCTACAAAATCAAGTACCACATCATCTTGCAAAAGCAGTGTCGACGGAAACATACAAATGATACTTGGAAATTCAACAAAAGGAGGTGATGAAAAGCTTAAAAGGCATTTTACCACTCGATTTGTGGTGAGTGGTAACTAACTAAAAAAACCAGATTCTTGGGTGAAAATAAAAGGTGGAATTAACCACCTCATTTCCAGACACACAAAAGATGGTCAGCAGGAAGTTAAAACAGACCAGTTAAATCAAGCATCCTTGTCTAGTTGTTTACAACTATCCACATGGATGTTGGTTTCCACTTTCCACAAAAGGGTCCAACTCATGAAGAATAATCTAGCATGGACTAGGGACACAATCATATGAATAAGAAATCTAAAGATAGAAATGTCAATGAAGGAAACTTTAAAGAGCAGAAATTATGAAAGTTATAAGCAACAAGGATCGTAGGTAAGGATGACAAAAAGACAATCTATATTCACGGGACAGAAACGTAGAAGAATAACTAAAACAATATGGAGAAAATGGTGGAAAATTTAATAACCTCGTAGTATAAGAAAGCATAAAATCCAGTGATGACAATCTGCAACGAGGGCTGTAAGATGTAGATAAATTGAATGATGATAGAAAGAGAGAACAAAAAATGAAAATAAACACTGGCCAAACTTTTGATGACTAGGATCACATTAAAGCTTACATAATTCATTTGCAGTTAAAAGAAAATTTTCCATTGCCAACTTGATCCATATTGGAAGAGCAAAATATACTGCTCTTAACTAAGCATTTTAATCTTTTAACCGAAACCATAATACATAACATCATACAAGAGTGTAGACATGCTAATAGACAAGACACTAAGCTTTTGTGTACTAGATAGTTTCTGGTACCAGCCTCATAGAACTCCATCTTAATCTCTTGTTTGCAACACTAAAGGTCCAAATTGGGAAAATTAACTGAATTTCCAAGTAGCCAAACTGAACTGCTCTGTACAAAAATAAGTCAAACTACATACAACTCATACAAGATTAATTGCTACAGACTAATAAGCAGTTGATGCCAACAGATCTGACATCCTCAGAGGGCATTCACTACTGAGAGTCGAGGCTCAATTTCACACTGTATTTGTAACAGTGTGTAAGAAAAACAGACATCAAGCATATTCTCAGATCTTCATCTTAGCTTTTGTTTAGTTGACTTTTGCATAGGCATATTTTACCTGACCGACGGAACCAAAACGATAAACAACATTTTCTCCTGTTCCTTCTGAATTTGGTGCTGACCAATACGAATCAAAAGCAACTCCACTAACCTGCCAATCAACTTATTAGTATGTTACAAGCGACCAAATGAATGTTAAATACATTTGACATCTGACTGCATGACAAACTTACCCATGAATTATGGCCCTCACCATAGGCTACTATCTTCCTATCTTCAGTACTCCAAACTTGCACTAAATCATCTTCTCCACCAGTCAATATATACTTTCCATCCGAACTAGGATAGTTAATAGCAAATCCATAGTCAACTTTCTTCAAAAAGAAACAAAAACTTGACAAATCCAAAACGTTCATCAAATGGACAGTAATGAAACTAACAAAGATACTCTTAAAGCAATTTCCTGGTGAAATACATCCGAATAGCACAGATAAGGATACTGATTTAGACTGATGCATGCAAAATAGTGCATGCATAGACAGCAGGGTTATTTGAGAAATCTTTACAGTCCCACTTACAAAGGATAGAATGCTCAAAAGCTTATTGAGCTCTCAAGGCACATTGCAAGACAACAGAACAGAACACGAATATAAGAAGAAAGCTTTGTCCGTAGTAGTGAGAAAATAGGTAGTTAGGGTCCCAAGATCGGATGTCATCTGAGCTAATCGAAAGGCTAGTTTTATCACATTGATATGGGCAGTAATTGAAAAGTATGGCAAAAGCATCTATGACATAGAATATGTATAACCATTGGGGGAACATCTTCCACTGAGCATGCAGAATATATTGTCCAAGAACTGTAAGCACATGCGAAAGTTAATCATTAGACACATCATAGCTACCTCCAAGCGCAACATAGCAAGGCACCATAATAGCTTCTCCCACCAAATTTTAATTGGTCCTTTGCGAAATCAAATACTCTTAAGTAACCTGCAATAGGAAGCTGTTAAAGGTTAATCTTGATGTTGCAAAAACAAAGGACAAGGATCTAGAGTTCTCGAGCAAATGGATACCATCTCTACCAACGGTGGCCAAGCATGTTCCATCAGATGAAAAAGATAAACTATTGATTGAACCTTGATAAATATGCCATCTAGCAATCGGATTGCTCTGCAGGAACATCAACTAACATCAGCAACTAAGAATCAAATATTTCTAAACGAACATCACAAACTAGTCCTTAGGTGTCAAGAAAGATCCGGTAAAAAAAGATCTGATAGAATCCTCAAGCAACAAAATGAAAATTAGCACACTGTAGGCATCAAAGATATACACACTGGATAGGATAATAAATTACTCTGGTCTAATAAGTCAAATTTGCTGGATAAATGAGATGATGAGATTTCAACCTCACAAGGAAAGAAGCCAGATAGGTATTTTACGAATGTGAACACTTGTGTCTATCTTCACAATGGACTAACTCTGTACTTGGTATCTGGACATGCCCTGCATGAGTAGGGGCAATGTAAGAGAACTTTGCACTCTTTCTTTCTTTGATCAAATTCTATTAGTAGCAAACTGGGTTTACAACTTACAACCTCCAACTTTTGCATTACATTAATTCTATATGATAGCATCAGGCACATTAACGTAAGCTGGGGTATAACCAAGTCGAGATTGATCGAATTAATCTTGTTCACGCTCAGCTTTAATTATTAGTTAGGCCTAAAATCTTTATCAAACATGTCTCAATATACAAACTATTAGCGCAAATAAGCAAATTCTCAAGCAGAACCAAGCACAAGCCTAACTCACACTGATTATTTCAATTTAGCCAAGGTTAGTTCAAATTTAGTCAAGAATAAATGAAGTGGATTTCATAGTCCACATAAACTTCAGAGTCTGATCAAGCTTGAACCTTCCAATCTTCAGCCAAATCGAAGTTGTAATATCACTTTCAAACAAGAAACTCCTTTTCGCTTGGCCTATTACATAGCGACTGGCATGTACCCGGTAGGGTGTAAACTAGCACGTGGACCTGACCCATTTCGGGTGGTCCAATCCGGGTCATATATTAAATTTTTTTAAAAAAAAATTTCTCGCCCTAATCGCAAGCCTTGCGACCTCCCCACCGTCCGTCGTTGCCTACCTCTCTGCCACTCGCCCGCCATTGCCTACTTACCCCCCCACTGCCCATTGCTGATTGGTATTCTCCTCCTCCATTTCCTTCACAGGCTCTCCTTCCTTCCTTCCTTCCTTCTTCCTCCATATCCTCTTCTTCTTCCTTCCTCTTCGTCCACCGCTTCCTCTTCTTTTTCATTTCCTCCTTCCTATTCCTCCACTGCCTCCTCTACTTCCTCCTTCCTTCACCACCTCCTCTTCTTCCTCCCTCTTCCTCTACCACCTCCTCTTCTTCCTTCCTCTTCTCCTTCTTCTTCTTTCTCTTTGGTTCATAGCGAAGGCAACTGATAACCATCACCATGACATTACTAGCATCAACATTTGATCCCGCAACACAACTGATAACCATGACCTTCCTGGATATATGTTTGATTGATTCATATCATCTTCATCCATTAACAGTAGGATATTAGCTTATATGGAAGATGCAACAATTCCAGTAAAAATTTTCTTGTTTTACCAACCAAAATCAATTAGATAACCATATGACCTTCATGACATGGTTGCTCAAGGGAAAACTGCTGCAATAAGATTACATCAACTCTGGTTCCTATAATAACATTTTGAAATATTTCTTGACTGTAGTAAAATACAGTGGTCATTTTGCCTTTTGGTTGCACACCAGCAAAAACCAAGTCATGTGGTAGTAGTCTTTCCTTTTTTTTGACTTCCAAAAATTTTATCCATGAATCTTTGAACTTGTCATCACCATATCAACTTTTACAGTCAAATCTACAAGAACACAGAAAAAAAAGAGAATGATCCATGATAAAATTCATGTGAAGGTATCAAGCAAAATTAAAGAACCAATGCCTACTTGTACAGCCCACAGAAAACCTACTGATGAAATTTTCTTTAAAAAAAAAGAAAGAAATTGTAGCAATCATAACATAGAAGACCCTAAGATGAAATGGATTAGTATAACTGAACTTATGCCTAGAAGAGAGTGTTAAGGCCCAAAAAAGATTTTTTTTTTCTTTTTACTTGCCACAGTGACAAACAGAAGATACTAACTGCAATATATCTTATAACACCAAATACATGCATCTATAGACAATGCATATGATGTCGCTTATAATGGTGACCAGAATTTCATTATATCAATTTCACCAACATCTGATATGACAAACAAATACCTCCTGACAACATGATCATGTTGCACACAGAAGAAGCATAAAGAAAACCCAATTTTGTTTTAAAATGTAAAAGATATAGCCTCAAGTTACCTTAGGCGACCGTGCATGTGCAACTGCAAATTGAGTTTGATCTTTAATAGCAGGAAAAGAACAATCAGCAGTACCATCTTTGTTCTGAAGTAACAAAGAAAGTGCCCATTTCAGCTACCATTCAAAAGACACAAAAAGGAGACGATAAAACTGAGAATATCATCACATATTTTTTTAATGACCAACCCTTTCATAAACATATATGTTTCCGTCGGCATGACCAACAACAAATGTGCCATCACCTTCTGGAACCCAGGCAATACAAGTGCATCTACTGCAGAAACAATGAAAGTTCATCAATCATTAACAAATAACTGCTAATAACAAAGCAACCAACAGACCAGAACAACAGAAGTAATACATTCCAAGAATTCCCGAGCAACCTTGCAGCCAACCAGAGTTCAGCAATTAATAACAAATAACTGTTAGTAACAAAGTAACCAACAGACAGGAGCAATGAAATTAACACAACCCAAAAAAGAACATGCCCGAACAACCTCCCAGCCACAGCTACCCTCCCCGTCTGACAAGCCATACATACAGATAGAAACAGAGAGAGAGTGCTGAATATCATAAATACAAAACAAAAAATAATGAAAATATAATGAAAAGGTGCTTTTTTCCTCTGTCATTATTGACTACTAGTCTAGTGTTCAAGGAGAAACTCTTCTTCAGGAAGAAGTATCTAACAAGTAGCGGGTCTATAGCTCTATAGCTTGCTTAAAAATCTACAATCTGTTCTATATACACAATCAGTATCAAAATTCTTTTTATAATAAAACACAACATCCTTCTCTATCAACAAAGAGCTGAAGTGTCATGAGCCATAGTTATGACAACCAGTTAACTCCTAGAACATAAAGCATGTGCCATGACATACATGAGACAAATGATGTGCCAAATCTACATGACACAACAAGTACCTACAACCTGTGATGCCTTCACCTTACATACCAAAACCATTTTCATTGGAATCCTCATTCTAGACAAAATAACAAGCTATTTTATAATTGGAAAACATTTTTCTCACCAAAACATTTAGGAGTTATATAGTTGTGCAATCATCTTCTACTGAACATTTCAAAAATCTTATTTAAACCCAAATTGCTTGTGTAAGTATATAGTGGTCATATTTATCTCCTAAGCTTTACATAGACATACAATAACATGACTTTTGAACCCAACTGGTACTATGTCACTTTTGTGTCTTATGTTCCCATAATGTCCTTAAATATTAAAGCACTCAGCTACCTCAACCTCATATACCATCAATCAGGTTGTCTGCAAGTTACCTGTCAAACGAGGTACTGTTATTCATTTTACTACTTACTAGAATCAGATTCTCACAAATCGAAGTTTGACTTTATCCTTTATTTTTGTCTTGTTTTTTTTCTTTTATAACCAGAGAAGAACCATGAAGGTTTGCAACATTGGTAAGCTCTACTTTGCAACAACCAAGGCAGATATGCTATCCCTCCCTATCCTAAAAGATATAACGAGAAACTCCTCTGGTGCCAACAGAAACAACAATTATGAAATCTTGAAATCATGGCAGGCCTCATGAAAGTTTGCATGGACTTTTATGTATCACATATGATATTATGATATACAGTGGCCAGAAACAAATGCTTCATCTGCTTCTTTTTGCCATATCAACACCAAGTATTTCAGGCCTCAAAAATTGTACCTAGTTACTAAATGAGAGAAGTCTTATTTGACATAAGTTTCCTGGATGTCTTTTTCCCTCAAAGACAAGCTATTAAGACACAACTCATTCATCATTGACAAATCAAAATCCGAAGAGTCATCTACTAAATGAACTAAGGTATAATGTAATCATCATTTTGCAGAAACCAATGCTAATAAATTTTACAAATTCATGGCTTTTTTTTTTCTAAATATGAAGCTTGCTTACCACCTCAAGAAAGTAGTAAGAATTTCATTTTTGTTTGAAAGAAACTGATCTAACAATTTTGAAAAGTCAATTAAGTTGTTTAGTTGCTAAGTTACTGCTATATGACGCACCATGGGCCATCAAAACAGAAAGCATGCATTTTCCACATCATTTGATGCAAAATAAAAAAGCAACATACAATAAAAACTGGAGTGTGAAAACTAGTTATTAGTTTATAGAAGGGCATCAATTACAGTATCAGAATGTGGTCAGTTACAATAGTCGAGCATTTCGATTGTGGTCCAGTAAGCCATACGTGCCTATTATTAATAATGCCATCTTTGTTGTAGTGGTGTGCAGCAACAAGCTTCCTCCCTGGATCCTGTAGTTGTTGCCTCAAAGACACTGAATAGACTAGAAAACCATGCATGTATATGTAAGATGGCTGAACAATGATCCATCATTCTAACAAGCAAATGATAGACGATAAGTTGACTGTAAGTGATAGGTATCTAAACTGACCGTCTCCAGAGTGCAGACCAATGAGCAAATCATGCCCACCCTGCACCTCTGAATCAAAGGCATGGCAAACTGGGTTCGAGTTGCTGAAATGGATGGACTTGATAGGATCCTGAAACGGATTCAGTCGTCAGATAAAATACAACTCACGTGAAGCAAATCTGAACCACTAGATGAAAAACCTTGTCCTGCGAATTGAGATCACTGATGAAAAGAGTGTCGGCCGAGTTGAATATAAGATAAGTCCCTCTGCCGTCAAAATTGGCCACCGGCTGCGAAATGCCCGATCCCGTTGATGCTCCCGCACACCCTGCAATCCTGCTGCTCCCCGACACCGGCCGACTCACCCCATTACCACCAACAAAACTGAGCGCCCGGCTTCCATTCCCCGCACCGAGCAACCTAGCTGCTGCTGACCTCACTCCACCAGAGCTCGGGATCGACGGCGGGGCCGAAGCCTGGGTCGTGGACCCCTCCTTCAGATAGGCGATCGTCAACTAACAAAAACCAACTTTTCACGATTGATCGATACAAAGATGGGATGAACAAGCCCGAAAACCCTATGCAAACAAGCGGTACCTGGGAGACAGCCTTGCCGTGCGAGTAGTGTAGGACGGCGGCTGGGTGGGTCTTCTCGTACTGGAGCTTGTATCGGCCCTCGGGAGTCTTAAAATAGGTCTTGAGACCCGGAGACTGAGAGTTAACGGCGGCCGACGAGGAGGACATGATCGACGAATTAAACCCTCGATCACTTCAATGGCGGCCGAATAACACCATTCCTACGATCTTCGTGTTACCCCTTAATCGACGGAAATCGGAGACAAAACGAGAGACCGGATCACGGTCGGGGTTTCCGATACGGGGGAGAGGGAAGCGACGAGGTGCTCCTCCTCTCCTGCACCATTCTCCCTTGATCTCTTCTGCAATCGCGACGGCGGTTTCGAGGAGAGGAAAGGAGGAGGAAAGCGAGACGGGAATTGGGATGGAAGAGAGATGGGCAGGGGGGGCCGAAAAATAAGATAAAATAATTATTAAAGGGACGGTGCGATGGGGTTGGAATCGTGCCATCGGTTGATCCGGACCGTCCAAAGTTTGGATATCCTCCATGTTGAAGAGAGTCGCAGTGGTCCTTCGGGGCGGAGTCAACGAACCCAAAAGACGCTGAGCAGAGAGATGCGAAGGAAAGGCGTGGGTCCCACCTAAAATTAGAAGAATGGTGGGGTATAAATAAGTCATGATATTTTTAGAATTGAGGTTGTTGAATATACCATATGACATGCAGGCATATGCTTGCGCAGTTGGCAATTGCTCGACCGACATAATTAGGGATTTTTTTGCTTCCATAAAAATTAAAACACCGATATAGTCCAGAATAATTTTCAAAGATATTTTACTATTTTAAGATTAAATGTCGATTTCATCATTTACTCAATTACAAAAAAATAAAAAAATCTCAAGGTATGGAGACAGGTTACGTTTAGGAACATAGTTACTTTTTAATATGTAATTAGAGAAAAAATACTTAATAAATAATAGATGAAACTATATTTTAGATATATAATAATATTTAACTGTTATTTGGCGTAGTTATATTTTCAAATATTTTATGATAATATTTATCATTCGAGTATTTATAATACTTATCCAAAAGTGATTACATATTTTTTATTTAAGTTAATAAGTAAATAAAATAAAATTTAATCATATAAATAAACATAAACATTTTTAAAAAATAAAATAAATAATATCTTATAGAAAAAATAAATCAATTTAACGATCTTATAATTTTAGATAAAGTGATAGGGTACTTTTAAAATTAAAAAAAAACGATATTAGTATTATACAAGTATTGAAATTTTAATGCTACCCTTGACAATCTTATAATTTTTAGATAAAGTCATATGGTATTTTTAAAATTTTAAAATATTATATTAGTATTTTATAAATATTGAAATATTATAAAAATACTGAAATGTTAATATTACCTGAGGTAGGAACGGTGTTTAAGTGTTTTCAATATAGCATCTACGCCAAATATAATTTGAAAAAATATTATCAAATATCAATTTATATTTTAAATATTCATTAGACTCTCAATACACATTTCAAATGTGTTTTAAATGCACCCATAAAATTATGCATATTAATCATTTTGATATTTTTGTGTGCAAAAATGCATAAATATGACTCAACTAAGAGTTTTTTTTTTCTCCTTGTAAATTTAATTTTCACATTTATTGGAAAATATTTTGTTTGAAATATAAAAGCTTACATATATATGTATTATTAATATTTTTGAAAATATTGTATATGCCTCCTAAATGAATAATATTTTTTTTATAAGTCAAAGAATTGGTAATAAAAAATGTAAGGGATATTTTAAGTATTTAAAATCAAATTTAGTGATGATTAATGTGGTTGATTGGATAGATGCTAATGAGTGGCATATATGCGAAAGGATTCAAGTGCTTAAGGGATCTAAAATGTTTAAAAATCAATTTGATTTTTTGTTCATCTTAATGTGAAAATTAAATCGAAATACTGAAAAGAAAAAGAAAAAGACATATGTGTCATCACCAACTACCGTTCTTTTCCCCTTTCTTTTCAAATCAAACTTAAAACTTCTATTTGCTTCTATTGCTACCATTCTATCGCACATATATCACGGTCAGATTTCACGATCTCATATTGTCATACGAATAGTACACAATCCACGAGAAAAAGAAAACTAATTGACTTTGTATTATTGCTCGCTCTTCGTGCGACCAACTCTCATCCCACCTAATCTTTTGATCGAAATATCAATGCTGTATGAAGATTGATGATGAAATATGAAAACCAAAGACGGTCTCCATCGATTTCGGTATGCTCTTCTTGCATGAAAATTGATGTCCTTTTGATACTAAGTCAACACTACCACCAAAACGAGAGAACAAAACATGGAGAAAGAATGAGAGAATTCGACCTCGTTAATTGTGTTTCGTGAATCGATCCTTCAACCCATGGCTAATATTATCGATACTGCTAAAGATAAAAATGTTTCATAGATGGAAATAAAAAAAAAACGTAAATACAAGGTATGGTTTACGTAGATAAGCTCTTGTGATCGTTGGGTTGATAGATAGATAGATAGAAAAATACAGGCAATACAAGTTTTTTTGATGAGCTTATGAGCAAGAACACGATCCTTGGCGGAGGCCAAGCAGCAGCCAGGCTTCTGCTCCACGGAGATGGGATTTCCACGGGCAATGACAGTGTGTACGTTTCATTACGAGCTCGGAGAAGATAATAACAGCTTTTGGGTGCATGCACTCCCGAAGAGAAGACGAAGTTGCACCGCCTCTTACAGATGCAGAAAGAGTCGAAGGTGGATGACATGTTTGCTGCTGTAACAAGAGCAGTACGTGATGCATGTGGTGGCGCACAGGCACTACTGCACCCTTCCATTCTACTTTGTTGACAGACGGAGAGTAGCAACCAATGGTGACAACATAAATTTTACATCGATCACAAGTTTTGAATAATATTGTGCACAGATCAAAGTTCATTCATCATGTCCAAATCATTCAGCCTCGGTTGCATGAAAGTTTGATAGGGCAAATTATGGTAATATCCTCCGTGGCGTTGCAGCATCGACGTAACTTCTCATACGTCACACCCAAGTTAAGGTACCGATCGTACTCATGCCACCTGGGATCACAAAGCACGATGACACATGGGGTGGTCGTCCAAGCATTGACGATAAGACGTCGGGTACAGAACCTCGCCATTCAGCAATGTCATGCATGGCTCGATCGATCGAAGTAATAGCGGCCATTAATATGATCACGTGGGATTCAACCTCAGTGATAAGTATAAAAAGCTCACCCTCGAATAGTGAATGAGGGCTTTAACACTTAACATCACTATTTACTCCATAAACTCACTTATTTATCTATGAACCAAGCGGTGACCACCCTCTAATCATCCACGCGACGATCTTGAGAACTCGGATCAAATCAAGTCACGCTAACACATCAATCGTAATGTAACAACCTTTGGAGGTTAATTTATCATGTCCATATGATTTATTAGAAAAATAAATTGTAACAAAAATATTATTTTTCATATCCTTACAAAATTAGTAATTTTATTTTATGTATGATAATTATTTTGATACTTTCGTTTGATAAAAAGAATATTCTCCATGTATATATTTATTTTGAATGAGTGGAAAAACTTTTGCATCAAATTAATAATCAAAATTTACTATATTGAGATATATGTCTTCATGATCTAAAAGGCTTAACTAGTAGTTAAAAATATAATTTACATTGCGATGCTAAAAACATGAAGATTATTTGAAGCACTCAATATATTCATGTGTTTCTTACTCAAATTAGTTAGTCCCACCCTCACCATAAAGCCTCTTCCTTTGAAGCTTCTCATGCCTTCCGAGGGCGCCCCTTTAGAGCCCCGTGTCTCTCATCGGTTCTTTACCTCGATTCGAGTTCCGATGGCCGGCATCGAAGCCCCACTCTGCCCCTCGCATTAATTCGCGTCATATCCTTCTTAAATTCGCGCTTCTGGCGCTGGAATGATCCCCAAGGAGGGAGCTGTCGTCAGATCTGGGAGGTGCCGGCGGTGACGAGCAATGCGCGGTCGGAGCTGGCCCGTCAACGTGGGCGGCGGGGGGGCCGGGAAGGGCGGGACCTCCCCGATTGTCGCGAGGGTCGTGCATGGTGCGGCGGCCGCGGCGTTACGGTGGAGAGTGGCCCTGCTGCTGGTCCCGCTCGTTTACGTCGCCCTGATGCTGGTGTTCGTCGGGTGGTGGAACCTTGAGGCCATGCCGGTCCGGGTCGGTGTTGCCATCCTCAAGAGGGCTCCGCCGCCGGGGTCGGTGTACCGAAGCCCGCAGGTATTCCAGAAGCTATGGCCTTTCATGCAGTCGGACTTCAACCACTCCAATGCGGTAGTTACCTAATGCCCGTTTCTTTGGTTGTTTCTCGTCTGATTTCATCCGTTATCGGTAATGCCGTTGCTCAGGTTTTACCTTTCTTGTTTCTTCATTCAAGAATAGGTAAAGCACAATTACACTGCTTAAACCAATTAAGGATCGTTTAAAATTCTATATTTTCTATGACGCAAAATGATTCTAGAAATCCTTTGGGGTGTAGACTAATTAGTTTCAGAATGCTATAACAATCAATTACATGCATTTATTGCATTTCGTGTTTGGTTGAAAATTTACTGTTTTAAAGAAAATCTTTTGTTGAAAGAATATAACGTTGAAGAAAGTCACAGGAATTCAGCTGGCTTGAAGGTAGCATAGTTTTATTTTAGTGAAGTTATAGGGCTGCAAGCAACAAAGGTATGGCATCATAGTTTCCGCTTCCTATCCATGATAAGTTTCTTTGGCTCTCAAAATTAGTAGGAATTCTAACTGAAAACGGAGCACAAATCACTTAGTTTGGGGTCACCAAATAAGTCAATCAGTTACCCTAAAGGCTTGGGATTCTATCAAAAGAGAAGAATCTTAGACATAAATAAAAACCAAAAGACAAGAGAAGAAATTGTATTTTATTCTGTGAAGCTGCTGTTAGAACCATTCCTGTGGGGTCTGAAATACTAGCTAAAGCTAACACAAACGAAGAAAGGTTAGATACCTAAATATCTTCAGACTTTCAACAGCTTTTTTGGTTAGTTTTTTCTTATGGGACCCCAGATAATTCATTTGTTTTGCATAACTGATGCTATTTGGCTTTAACTGCAGTTTGATATTACTCGATGAGACCCACGGAAGTAGTACCCTGAGTGTTTGCTTGAACGCTTAAAAAATCGATAAAATTCTGTTCTAATCTTCTTTGGCAGTGCGTTAAGGTTTATTTTCTCTCCGGTGCATTTTGAATGCATCTAATTAATTTGTTTTAAGATTGTGTCTATAGTTCTGCTCTTATGCTCCCTGTAGAATGTCATGATAATTTGGTGTATAATCATGCAGTTGATGATGGCGTGGCATCAGAAAAAAACTCAAAAGTGGAAACCTTGTTTAAGGAAGAGATTATTACAGGCAGGTTAGGGCTTCAAATTTTTTTCAGGAAAAAAAAAATGATGGATCTATAAAAGGGATTTCAAGGCAACTTATAATCCCTTTCTTAAAAGGAATTAAAAACATGCTGATAATATTTTAAGTTGTAGATTTTGTTCCCTACATATTAATTGCTTATATTTCATCTTAGAATTGTCTCCTTCGAATGGTTTTCTCATAATTGAAGCAAACGGAGGTCTGAATCAGCAGCGTTTATCTGTAAGTTACAATGTAAAATAGTTTTGTCTTTGGAAGCTTGTAGCTTGAAAACAAATACATTTTGAATTATCCTCTGGTAAGAAAATCTTTGTATCCAGTGACACAAACATGGTTCTCGAAGTAAAAACCTCCATTGCAAGAGCATTTGGAGCCCTTGCCTGGTTCATCCATATGTCATTATGTAGCGAGAAATTGTCATGAAATGAGATATGCTAGATTGTGCCAGGAGTCTAAGTAACTGCTATCGGTATCCAACTTGTTGCTGCATTACCTTTAGATATCTTCCGTCCTTGTGATGGCCATTCATAGTCATCATCCTATCTGTTGCCTCACTCTTATTACTGAATGCATGTTTATTGACATGTTTGCTCTGACACATCGGGCAAACTTGCCTGGTGCTTGCTGTTGTTTCAAAATGTAGGTAAGTTCCATGCCTAGTGCAGTACCACTGATGCACTCAGATCACTGGTAAGATATTTGGAACAACTACACAACCAATATTCTCCTGTCCAGCTTAAGACTTGGCCATACAACTACTTGAGGCCTTTACTGATCTCTCTCTGCCTTTCTCTCTCTCTTCCCCTCTCACTTTACTTTTCTTAGGTAACTAGCATACATATCTGTTCATTATGATACCTACATTATGTAACATTTTCTGAACACACATGATACAGATATCTGATGCGGTTGCTGTGGCAGGCATACTAAATGCAACACTTGTAATTCCAATATTTCATTTCCACAGTGTTTGGCGCGATTCAAGGTGATAAAGTTGCCATAAAATACCAAGGTTTAGCTTAGCTACATGATTTTTTTTTTTGTCACCAGCGAGAAAAACTATATATTGCGCTAGAAGGAGGGCTTGAACCTCCGACCTTGTGGTTAACAGCCACACGCTCTAACCAACTGAGCTATTCCAGCTTGATGTTTTTTATTTTATTATTATAAATTTGTCTTTTATAATATTTATATAATAGAATTCTGTGTTAATTGGTAGCCTGATAATCTTCCAGCAACTTTCTTTTTAGTGGGTGAGTACAAGGATAAAACATATGAACTTTTAGCTGTTAAGAATGTTCAGTATCATGTCATCTTGATGATTATCTAATATTATCTAGCCTGTTAGAGTAGTTATGGCAGCTTGGTTTCTGCCATCTTATGATGCTAAATATTTCATGCTGTTTCCAGAGTTTCATGTTTTCTTTTATGTCAATTATACTTATAGTTGGCTTAGATAAAAAAATGGATAACTTGCACAATTTGCCAAGTGTATGCTGGCATAAGAAACAATTTCTAGTGCCTTCTCAAGACATATTTTGGTTCAGTACCTGGTTATAAATATGCAGCATTCTTTGGACAAACAGTCTTTAAATAGAAAGGATTAACCATAAACAGTTGTGATCAAGCATGTTGTTTATATTGTGTTATATGTCCATAATATTCATATGCAGTTAATTTTTGTTAGCTTTTGCTTGTGTTCCTTGGGTATCATAATTGGACTAGGGAAATCCATTTAATGATATTGGTAGCACTCCATTGTTTTGAAAACATGAGAATTTGCCTTGGGCTGCTTAGAGCTTTAGCAACAATAAGACCAGTTTTATCATTCCTTGTGGGTTCTCCCTATCCTCACAAGGTAGCAAAATTAAGTTGGGTTTGTATAATTCTCAAATTATTTATATAATCCTTTTTGGCTGAAAGTTCTTTATCTTGTTTCATATGTGAACCTATAAGAAAGGCTTTGAGCTATAATTCTATCGGGAGGTCTAACACTTTGTTATCTATCGTCTCAAAATCAATCATGGGCTCCAAGTTGAAGATACACTCCATTAAACATTATGTGTGATTTTAAAATTCTAAAAATGAAAATCATGATCATTAAAGAAACCTGACATATTCATCAAGTTAAGACAAAAACAAACAACTTTAATGATATATATATATATATATATTCAATAACAGAGAAGTATAAAACAAGTTCAGCATTTGCATGTATTCAATTTTAAAAAAAAATTAACATCAACCATTTTGATAATTAACTAATGCATTTTGAATCATAGTTTTATATGTGAATGCTGTTTTACTCCATTTCACAACAGTTTCTTCATTCATGAACACACTAAATACATCAAGATCTCAAGAATTCTTATTTCCTAATAATTTGGATGTCATTGATCATGTTCAACAGATCTAGCAGTTGGACTGGAGCCTTTATAATCAATTTTGAGGAGATAGCAATATGACCCCATTATTTAGAACAACCCAAATTTTGGTTTTAATATTTCACTGACACTAATTTTGAAAATGATCTTTTCTATTCATTTATTTGCTTCTTCTTTGACAAAAGGGCTGGTTGATGCTACTCTCTTTGAAGTGCAACCTTGCAATTTGTCACATTATTGTAATTATTGCAAACCATCTTTGTTTCATATTCTTTGATATATAAGGGCAAAATCTTATAAGAGCAACAATAATCTTCTTTTGCTTAAATTCTATCTATTAGATTCTATGGTGAGATTTAAGACACGAAAGTAACCTCCACAAACACCACATTGCTGTGTGCTCATTCATAAGTCTGTTATTTTTATGTGTATTGAATGCTTATAGTGTTTGTCTTTGAAGCTTCTATATTTATTTTCAGATATTTCTTTTGCAATGTCAAGTTAAATATGACCATAGTTCCATGTTTATTTTTTCTGTAAAGTAATAAGAATTAACAGCACTTGTTTTTCTTTTATTTGTCTGAACACTTTCAGCAAGTTTAAGGACATATTTGATGAAGAATACTTTATAGAAACACTCAAAAATCATGTAAGAGTGGTCAAAGAGCTTCCACCGGATATATTGCAGCGATTTGACAATAATATCAGCAATATTTTTAATATGAGAACTAAGGCCTTGTCATCCAAGGCTTACTATCTACAGAAGGTTCTGCCAAAACTATTAGAAAATGGGTATGTGCTTTTCCTGTAGGCTCTATATTTGTACTTTGTTGCCTGGTTTTGTTTGTCTCTTAAGATTGTTATCATCGTGATGCATCAACTTTACAGTAGCATTTTATGATAAGTTCTTTGCTAAGGATGTAATCTGTTTAGGTTCTAGACCTTATCAAAATTTTGGGATTAGTTGTTATCCTTTGACAAAATTTTCAAATTATGTTCAGGATTAATACTAGTTTGGGTAGTTTTTTTCTTGATCAATTTAATGAATGGTTGTTTCACGTATGGGTGTTATGGAACCAATATTGGTCTAGCCTAACTCGTTTGAACTCACGTCTCAACCCTAATCCCATTGTCATGCTTGGATCATTACAAAATTAGACAAGCATAGACAACCATAATTTTTTTGCTGGGCCAACAACAAGCCTAAATCAAGTAGTTCTACAAACAATATTCTTTAATATGGTTGCTGGATTTGAAATAGAGCACAAATAGTTTCAAGATTTAGATTTTCATCTCTGTTTCAAACTTGAGTATATTAATTTTGTAAAATAAATTTTTAATGCAAGCAATTGTGAACATCATGCTAACAGTGTACCAGCATGGCTCGGCATTCAACTTCATGTCGTTTCTTCTGATTTTGCTGTTGGAAACTTGTTCCACGTTTTATGATTTGGCATCCCTTTGTGTTTGCTGTGCAGGGCTGTCCGTATAGCACCTTTCTCTTACAGATTGGCTCGTTCAGTTCCATCTAGCATGCAGCGCCTGAGATGTTTGACAAATTATGAAGCATTGCGCTTTTCTCCACCAATAAGAACTCTCGCAGAAAGAATGGTTGATAGAATGGTAAAGAACAGCTCATCAAATGGAGGGAAGTACATCTCAGTGCATCTTCGGTTTGAAAAGGTGCTTCTTAGTCCTGCAATGCATTTGAGTTCTTCATATTTTTTCACCGCAAAGGTGTAAAAAGATTTGGTCTTTCTATTCCAGGATATGGTAGCTTTTTCTTGCTGCACTTATGATGGTGGTCAGCAAGAGAAAACTGAAATGGATAAAGCTCGTGAAAGGGGTTGGAGAGGAAAGTTCAAGAAGCCTGGTCGAGTAATAAACCCAGAGGCTAACAGAAGGAATGGAAAATGCCCTTTAACGCCATTAGAGGTTCCACAACAACTTGATCTTAGCGAGATTAAAAGTGATATGCCTGTGATCAGGATACGTTTCATAAATTTCAGTTAGTTGTATGTTTGGCTGATTCTTATTTTAGGAATTTAATGTTTGTTGCTTTTGCAGTAAGCTTCTAGCAGTAGGGATTTGCTTTATGTAAATTGTTATCTTTTCCTGGATGAAATTTTAGGTTATTATTTATATCCAATCTCTTGAGCATACATCTCGTTAGGTTGACCTGGAGGAGCGTTTAACTGTACTTTAAAATCAAGATCCTTTAATCTACGCAACCTTAGCATAAGGAATTAAACAATTCTGTAAATTTGAAAAATCTGTTTCCACTATGGATATTCATTACTATTAAGATTTATATGCCTAATTGTGACGGATAAAGTAATAACATATAATCAATCTAACATGAAGCAGAAAATATACTTTCGAGGGGCTTTGCTTTTAATTCATTGGATATTATGAGTTTGAGTTGTTGACAGTGCTCTGTGGGAGGTCTTTTTCATAGTTAAAATCCTCGCAGTTGTTCTCCCACATGTAAATGCAGGTGCTAGAGAAAGGTGATGTGATGCAGACCCAGTGTCTTATGTTCTGGTGGTGTTTTGACACACCATCTTGAAAGATAGGTCATAGTTTAAGTATGCCTTCATTAAGGGTTACTTTCCATATTCTTATCTGTTACTTGATATGTATAAAATTAATTACTTGACTACAAACGAACAATTTGTTTTTGCAGGTGGGAATGATGCTTCGAGGCATGGGATTTTGTAATACCACAACAATCTATGTCGCTTCTGGAAAGATATATAATGCACAGAAGTACATGGCTCCACTTCGTCAGCTATTTCCCCTGTTAGAGACCAAGGAAACTCTAGCCGCAGCAGATGAACTTGCACCTTTTAAGGTATTTTTCTTGTTCAGAATTTTTTTAAAATTCTCAAATCCAGAAACAGCAATTATACCTCTTATGATTTTCCATTATTTCTTTGGACATTGACAGAATTTCAGTGTCCATTTAACTTAAAGAGTTGTAGAATCAGAATCACTTTTCCTACTCTTAGCTGTATTATTCTAGATTACTATGCCAGAGAAAATCTCTAGTTTGATCCACAACGTTCTTTGAACTATAACTTGCACGAGACTGTATCTCAATCTCGCTAGACTGTTTGTAATTCGATGGTTTGCTTTCCTGAAAAGACTTGAACTTCGTCTTAGTAATGAATTCTTAGTTCTTTTCCTCCTGCAGGGACACTCATCGCGGTTGGCAGCATTGGATTACACTGTTTGCGCTACCAGTGAAGTATTTGTCACAACTCAAGGAGGAAACTTCCCTCACTTTTTACTGGGACATAGGCGATACTTCAACGAAGGACACTCAAAGACAATTAAACCTGACAAGAGACAGTTGGTGTTATCCTTGGACAACCCAGATATTAGGTAAATTCTCATCTCTCTTGGTACAATTGTCTGATAACAATCATCTTTAAGAGAACCAGAGCGCTGTGTAGAGGTTATCGAAGCAGTATGTTTATCTGAGCTACCACCATAATCAGCAACCGATGATCTTTACATTTCAATCAGCCTGGAAATTATGCTATCCGGTCTGTGGTTTTCAATTGCAGATGGGACAGATTCAAGCATCAGATGCAGGAAATTTTCCGTCATAGCGACTTGAAGGGCGTCGGTTTGCGAAAACGTGATGCATCCTTGTACTCTTTTCCGATGCCTGATTGCATGTGTCAACAAGCTGAAGCTTAAGTACATCGACATTGTAAATTGTTTGTCAAACTAGGTCAGGCTAACCGAGAAGGACAAGTCTAGTTTCTTCGACATCCTTGCAAATAGTCTTGCAATGTCTCCCCATCAATTGTAATTGTTATTCGTTCATTCTTCTTTCAGTTGTATGTAAAACGAAAAGCTCTCTAATGTTTGTTGTTTCTGCACCAAAAGAATAGCCTCAGATTTGGGTTTTCTTTCTAAGCTCTCATTCCAAGCTCCAGTCATTTAATAAGCCTGTCTACAATTTTTGTTTTTGGGTGGGTATTTTGAGCTTCTGCCCATTGTTATCTAATTATTAGTTCATGTCATATACTTTTGTAGCTGGATTGTGGTGACTGCTGAGGTGACATATATGGTAAGCGAATCAATTAAATGCCATTGGGATGTAGCTTGTGACGTGTGGTTCAATTCGATCAGACCCAAATATTGGTCCAATTCAATCAAGATATATTATCTAATTGCATACGAATTGAACCCTAATTCAACATAGCTTCCCATGATGTGCACAATATAATCACATGGCCAAGCGTTTTCAATAATATACGTGAGGTGGACCCCTTTGCGCGAAGCACCTGCGGGGCTCACTGATTACCCCCAATGGTCAATTGCCACGTCATCAGACAATTTCCAACCGTGACGACGGACGTCTTTCGATCGCGAGATTACTTGCCGAGTACTACTACCTGCAGAGGGAGTTATTTTTCCGGCCAGTGGGAGGAGAGACTCTGCTGTTCCTCCTCGGATTGGCTCTCCCGCTTCCTCCTCTTCCATGCTTTATCTTTATTCGATCTCCCATTGGTGACCGTCCCGGGGATGGAGTTCCCGATGAATCACTACCCCGCGGCGGAGAAGCGGCCCGCTGCGAGGGATCGCCGGACCACCGCCGTCCGATGGTTCAAGGAATGGTGCGCCCGTGGCCCCCGGTTCCCCTCTTTGACGATCTCGTGCTTTATTTGTCTTGATTCGGCTTTAGAATGGGTTTCTTGTTGTTGCGTGCGCTCGGGTGGCCCGAGTTAGGGCTAGGCTCTTCTTATTGGCTTGAGGTGGGAACAATTATGATTTTGGTCGTCGATTCGCTTTCTTGGGTTCTTGATTCAGGGTTCCGCAGGACGTGGTTGCGACGGGAGGGAAGTGCTTCCTTCTGAAGTGGGTTACTGGTACGTCTCCGTTACTGTTGGTGTTTCGACTTTTGGAAGCAGGCGTCTTGAGATCTTTCCTGTTTCTTTTTTCGGGTACACCATTCTTTTACTACGTATCTTGAATTTGTGTTCACGCAACAGTGGTAGCTTCTTCTGTTTGGGATGTTCTTTCGTTTGATCCATGTCCATTTGATAAAGAACAGTTCATGATCATGTAAAATATATTATGTCAAATGAACTTTTTCTTGATTCTTTTTTGCTTGCTTGCTTTAATACATGGTGTTGATAGTTCAATGGTCTATACGTATACGATGTGCCAATAAACGAGTTAAAAAGTGTTATATGGCAGGAGTGTTGAGTTTTATCCGCATTGTCTTTTAGTCTGTCGTCGCAAGTCCGTTGTCTTAATATATGGCTCTAAGGATAGTTTTTCCTTATTTCAATGTATAATCTAAAGAGAATGCAGTTTCTTAACTTTGATACTATAATATTGCATGGTTTTTTCTAATGCTCACCTTTCATGTAATCCGACCATTATGTAATTGGGCCTTCATCATGTCTTAATTAGAGGACAAGTTGAAAGCTCTGAAAGAGAAGTCTAAGGAAACAGAATCAGAAGATCAGAAACCTGAACCAGCTACAGAAGTTCTTTTTCTCTGCAGCTACGACGGTTGTGGGAAAACTTTCATCGATGCAGGGGCTTTGAAGAAACATGCTCACATTCATGGAGAGAAGCAACATGTTTGCCAATATGAAGGATGTGGGAAGGTGATATACCTCTTTGTTAATAACAATTTGCTTTGCACACCTTACAATGTTTCATGATCTGCCACCGAAGTTTCTGTTGTCAACGTTATCTTGTTGACTTTTTAAATCTGAAAAAACAATTGCTCTTAACAATGTTCTTGTTATCTCTCAACCATGTCCGAGTCTCGGTTAACTGGTCACCAGCTGTTAACAATGCTATTATCTGACTTCCAGTAGTTTAAGAACCAAATTCCCAATGGTGTCATAAATGGGTAGTAGATATTTTTGTTTAATTTATGTCAGATTTGTCTAGATAGATTGCACAAGTGGTCAAAAATTATATAAAGATGTGGGATTCACAATTCATTGTGTTTTATCTTCTGTTAGTTGGTACTAGCATGTTAGTTCACTTGTAGCACACTTGTCATTAGTTTCCTTTACAATCAATCAGTTAGGTTCATTGTATCAGGAGAATTCATGTGTTATGTGTATCAATGCCCTCGCCCATCATGTTTCTCTCCTTTCTAAGGTTACCCTGTATATTGCAGAAATTTTTAGACAGTTCAAAGTTGAAGAGGCATTATCTTATTCATACAGGTGAAAGAGATTTCATATGTCCTTATGAAGGCTGTGGTAAGGTGATTATCCTATCCTCTATCAGTACATTTATGCCATCAATATGAAGTTTTCATCTATTAAACATGGTTGTGCACTTGCTGGTTCTTACATGTACTTCTTTTGTTTCATACTATTTGTTGCCTTGTAGGTTTTATAATCGTCATACTAATTTTCTAGTGAGTAATGACTTGCAATTATTTGAATTTCAGGCCTTCTCATTGGATTTTAACTTAAGGGCACATATGAAAACACATTCGCAGGATAACTATCATGTTTGTCCTTACCCAGAATGTGGGAAGAGATATATAAATGAGAGCAAGCTAAGAACCCATGTAAAAACGCATCATGAAAAGGTAGTCATTTCTAGCTACCTTTGAATTTTATGCTTGTGCTTCGTATTCTGGTGCTTATAATGTCTTAAATTATTCTGTACATGAGTCTTTATATGGTTTTATCTTTTGACAAGCCCTTAGTTTCTATGATTAGCATTTTATGGGGCTCTCGTGTTTCTGTGATCATCTTTGGAGCTTAGACAAACAAGTCTAAGTTTTTACTCTTTTAAGTAATTCTCTTTGACGCATTGATCTGTTGCAGTTTGTTAATATTTTGTGTCCAAGCTAGTTCAGCACAACTGTCATAATTATGAAAGAGTTAATTTGTTGATCTTAACGGCCAGCCACAACTGTCATAATTATTGAGTATGACCTTAACGGCCGGAGTTAATTTATTGATCTGTTAATATTTTGAGCCATGTTTGTGGAGTAGAGAGACCTAGAACTTGCTGATGGTGTGACTCTCATGTGTGTGATGGGCCAAGCATTACTAATAAGACATGAATTGCAAAAGTAATACACCAGCACTTAAAGGAAAATAAAGTTACATGTAATCATTGGAAAACACAAAGTTAGAAGGTGAGACTTGAGGTCCATGTGAAATAAAGTTACAAAAATTGAAGATAACCCAAGCTTTAGTGCAAAAGTAGATTTGAGCTAACTTATCATTGTTAATGATTTACAAGTTTTTTAAGGTCTCCAAGTATACATGTCACTGCATTTTAATTATCCCTGATCAGTCCACTCAGATGCCATTTCCATTACCCTTGACACTTTCCATTACCTTTGACACTTGCCCAAGATATCAGTGAGACAAGGCCCATCGTATTACAATATTATTTGAGATATTTTATATCCACTTGCAAAACATTATTTCTAAATTGCAAGTTAAAGACGGTCAAATTGAACATTTAATAATTGATGCTACTTGCAAAAACTGTTATGCTTGGTCACCAAAGGCTCTATACTAAGGCTTGAATGTTTCTTTAACCCTACAGAATACAATGGTTGATATGGTGAAGCATGCTGCTACACCAGTAGAGAAGCCACATACTTCCAAGGCAACCGCGGCTGCTTATGGTTCTGCTTCTGCTGAGCGCCCATATGCCTGTCCATATGAAGGTTGTGAGAAAGCTTACATTCATGAGTACAAATTGAACCTCCATCTGAGAAAGGAACATCCTGGCCATAATTCCGAAGAAAATGGTAAACCTGCTCCAGTGGTTGGCCATGGTTTGGAGGAAGCCAGTGATCAGGAAGTGTACATCACAAAAGGTGGCATTGGCAAGAATTCAAAACGAAGCAAGCCCAACGTGGCACCGCAGATGCCACCTGCTAAAATCACAAACCGGAAAGGAAATTTGGTTCCTACAAGTATGCCTGCTGTCAAGAAGCAATGGGCGAGCAAAGAGATGTATGAGGAAGATAGTGAGGAAACAGAGGAAGAAGATCGTGACAATGCTGAAGAGGATGGGTGGAGGTATCGGGTGAATGGGGATGATGAGGAGACGGAGGACGAAGAATGAGTGCAAATGTTGGCTGGGCACGAGCAAGTTTCTGGCCTTCGATGCAGACGCTACGTTGTTCTACACAATTTGCTATGTCGTTATGCCTACATCGTTTTGAACAACAACATCAGTGTTGATATTAGTTTTTCCCTCCCTTCCTTTTTACAATGAATCTACTCTAAGAGTTTCTGGGTAATTTTCAAGGATGTGATAAAAGATGAGCAGAAAAGTGGCCCTGGGATCTCTCCTCGATACCTTCTCCTCCTGATCCTCCCCAAGTATCGGTAACTTGTATATGACAAACTGCAGTAGCATTTAAGCTGTAAGCTGGGGAAACAACATGTTGAAGCAAGCAAATCATACAATGGACTTTCTTTGCATTGCCCTCAATTTTGGTGGAAGCCTACCAAGTCAGTATCTATTGCCATCAAAAATGGTAATAGTTACCATTTCTATGCATGCTGTGGAAACTCAAACAATCTGTGGGAAAAAAACTGTGTCGTCTGCTTGGCTTTGTCTTCACAGCCTGCTGTAGTCCACTAACGAAGGTTCGGTACTTGGCTTTATTCTACTCTTTTTATCTTCCAACCCACACCTCGTGAGTGACTGACTTGGGTTTACCTTTTCCGTCCACTAAATTGTTTGATTCTTTTCCGCTTGTCAAGCAGGTGGGAAACAATTGTTTGATTCTGTCACACTCGTCCACCGCCAAGATGGCTCATTCTTTTTTGACCACAAATTGGTGGAAAACATATGTATATATATATGTATCTGTTAGAGCAGTCATTCTACTGCTTGTTCTTGGTTGTTCCACAAGGCATGGAAGGAAACTTGTAAACAAGATGTGTTGCAGGACCAGTAGTTTGTCCGCTTACACCCTCGTGTATCGAGCAAGTTTCTAGGTCATATGGTTGTTGGTGAATACCTTTCAGGCTAAAGAAGACCAGTCTTGGAAAGATGGTGGTGGAGATGGCAAAAAGTTTTGGCTGGAGACGATGGAAAAGCATGCTTACGACGAGGAGTAATACATACACTTGACCAGACCTTGTTTGTATTGTTGATAGCATATCTGATGTTGGAAATGCAGTGGACTGACCCTACCACCATCAATCCAAACTCTGTCAATGAAGAAACTTTTAAATGGCAAAGGTAGGACAAATTACCTGCTCGCACAGCTTGTCACTCGCGGAGAAGGAAGGGTGTGTCAGCATTAACACATTCCATTCATCACACAAACAAAGCATCTCTCCTCTGCACAAGGACCGACCCCCATATGGAACCACCCACATAGCTCTTCAAAAAAAAAAAAAAAAAAAAAAATGCGACCAACCATCACAGCTTGTAGGTGCAACTAACACCATCACCCCTCCCAAAGCTTTATTGTAATAAACACACTGTACTGTGAGACGAGGACATCAGTGCCGGTGCCATGGTGGGTTGGTAGCCTTTTGCCATCTCTATTTGTTTCTTTGCAGTCCCACAACCCCAGAGTGAGAGAGAGTGTGTGTGAGAGAGGCAGGGAGTTAACCTTCCCGTGTTACTAATAATAATATCTTCGACTAAATACGCTAACCTCCTTGTGCTTTTTTCCTCACGCCCCGGAACATTTTTTTTCTTTTTTTTGTGCTTCCTTTTCCGGTACAGCTACCATGGAAATATGATTTGAGATGAAGGTTTATGTCGGATGATCCAACCACCAATAGTTAATAAGGTTTATTTCTTGTCCTGGAATTTTCTGATCGCCGTGTCCATTTTGTGTACAGCTTGAATATTATTAGGCTATTATGTAAAGATGGAAGCTCAAGTTATCCTATCACCATCAAACAATAATGATGCAAAGTTACGTATAATTTCCTAAAGGAGAGTAGTATTGCCTCGGGCAAGACTTGTGCTGCAGCATTGCTTCCCGTAGAACGCCACCACCAGCGCTCGTTTGTGAACAGTTTTTTTTTTTTCTCTCTCTCTCTTTTTCTTTTTTTTTTGTTCTCTCTTTTCTACATCAACATCATAAAGGCAAAATGACGAGTTAAGGTTTCTAGAAACCTCAAAAGTTGGTCGGTTGTGAGGTCTGTAGGTTGAGATGGATAGAAGAAGAAGAAGAAGAAGATGTGGGGAGGCAGCAATTAAATCATAAAAATTGAACGAGAAATGAAATAATATTTAAGTGTCACAGCAGATTTTTTTTTTTTATTTTAAAACTCAACAGCAGACCTACCTATACCTACCTACCAAGTCAAGCCAAGTGAGCCCCCTCTTGGATTTGTGTCGATTGGCTCAAACCCCCACCCCTGCGTAATTTGCATCCTCTCATATAAATCACACACTCCTCTCTCTCCTCCCATCCCACTTCTCCCTCTCCAAATCACTCCTCGCGCAGGTTAATCACCCCTCCTCCCTTCTCGTAGTATGGGCAGGTCTCCATGCTGTGAGAAGGCTCATACAAACAAGGGAGCTTGGACGAAGGAGGAAGACGAGAAGCTGATCTCCTACATCAAAGCCCATGGCGAAGGCTGCTGGAGATCGCTCCCCAAAGCTGCAGGTAGTTAATAAGAAAGGTTGGTGCGGCTATCATCATCGATACCTCGCTTCCGGTTGTTGACGCTATTTTTCTCTCTGGGGATTCTTGTGCTCTCCAAGGTTTGCTTAGATGTGGCAAGAGCTGCCGGCTCAGGTGGATAAACTACCTGCGTCCCGATCTCAAGCGCGGCAATTTTACCGCCGAAGAAGACGAGCTCATCATCAAGCTCCATGGCTTGCTCGGAAACAAGTATGTCATCGTCTTCCTTTGAAGAACCATCCCGACACTTGGAACTTATTCCTTCTCGCGCGTGCTTGTGTGTGTGTGTGTTTCAGATGGTCTCTGATAGCAGGGCGATTGCCCGGGAGGACCGACAACGAGATCAAGAACTACTGGAACACGCACATCAAGAGGAAGCTCCTCAGCCGCGGCCTCGACCCCCGGACTCACCGACCGATCGACGTCGATCGCCCTTTCACTGCCCTGAAACAACAAGACACGTCCACGGCTCAAGATAGTACAGCGTCGGAGAAGTACTACTTCTCCGGCGACGAGGAGGGCGGCAGCAGCAGCACTGGCGGACACAAGGGCTGCTCCCTCGACCTCAACCTCAACCTCAACCTCGACCTCGACCTGTCCATAAGCCCCCCTTACCACCCTTCTCAGGAGCAATCCTCTCCTCGCGAGGCCAAACCACAAACCACACCACAGTCCCTGTGTTGCCATCTTGGCTTCCAAACCAGTGGAACTTGTAGCTGCCAAAACATCCCCAAGTCGCTCGTATTATTTAGTCATAGCATTAGGCCATTGGAAGAGGGACAACACATAGCTTAACTAAGCCCAGTATTTGTAATGCATTAGCTCAAGCTTAGATGAGTAAAGAAAGAAAAAAAAAGGCACTAATAGCAGCAGCTAGTCTTAGCATTTGTGTAGTGGTTGGTGCATGCCAAGTGGTTCTTTGTGCAACAAAGAAGAGCTGAAGTGATAAGGGGACCTGTGTGTGTGTGTGTGTGATGCCAATGGTAGGTTGGTGAGGCCTTTTCTCACATAGAGCATTCATATGTGGAGTTATTGCTGGGTATAAGAATTAATGATTTCTTTTTCTTTTGGGCACAAGGATAATAAATTGATGAAGGAGGAAAAAAAATAAAAAAAGTGGATGGTGTTTGATTAGTTAGGGTGTGACTGTCAAGGTTTGTGCCAAGTGGCTTTGCTTGACTTATTTTATGGACCAACAGTAGTAATTTAATCATTGATGTCTGTGCTCTCTGGATAAGATTGTAGAGTTGGCTCACAATTTATTTCACATCCAAATGATAAAAAAAAAAATCATTTTAATATTTTTTTATGTTCAAAATATGATTCTAAATCTCATCACTTTTTAATATCATCATAGAATTGGTTTAAAAAAATGATGATATTATTTTTTTTCCTACACAAAAAAAATACTCATAATATAAACACATGAGATAAGAGTTTATTTTTGATAAGTAACTCTTCGATTGAGTTAAACTGAAGTTATCATGATAATTAGCTTATCAACTCGGATCATAATATTTGGTATTATAGTCTATAATATGATGAAAAAAAATCAAATAGAAAAGGATTACATAGAGATGGACACAACTCGACAGGAGAGTAGTAAAAGGAGAAGAAAATTTATGAGATGGTGCAGTAAGAAGTGCTAATGATGCACATAAATGTCATGGGTTCCATCCCTTGTCCTTGTTTAGAAATTAATGCAGAGTTGGAGCACTGGCAAAAGCACCCAAGCATGCAACATCTCCACCACAGACATGATCTATGGGGTGGGGGTTCAAAAAGGCTTGCTCCCCAGTTTGACCAGAAGCAAATGGGTGGAGATCACGTCCTTCCGGCCATTATCCAAAACCAAAGAGGACAAAGCAATTCCATCCAAGTATTCCTCCTCATCCCCACCAGTGCTTTACAGTGCTTTACGAGCACTGGCCCCATCCCATGTCACCGAGCTCCTCCACCTGCACCTGGAGATGCTGCTGCCCAATGCTGGATCGACAAAGCTCTCGTAGGGGAAAAGGGTGATTGGTTGGTGACCCAAGTGACATAGCAAGATGGTGACCACTATTTCATGGGTTCATTCATCAATGTGCCTGTGATCCCCCTTGATTCCTGTGCCACTTTGAATCCACTGCTCCCATTGGCCTCGCGGGAATTCCAGATCGACATAACCTCCCCAGCTACTGATGGAATTGTCTGTATCAGGCCACTGATTGCTTTCTCACCCGATGGCCAGAGAGATTATTTTCCTGAGCAGTACTGATGCGCGCACACCATATGCTTGTGGAAATGGTAACTCTGCTCGGGTAAGGCATTGATGTTGGACTGTGCAGAGGATTGTGATTGCTTGCACAGTTTCTTCTACCTACTAGACTTAAAAGCTATGATGTCTTCCCGTATCACTGTCGATGTATGCATCCTTTGCTCTATCAAGAAAAGGTGCACCTTTTGGTGTTCTTTTCTTTTTTTTTTCCTTAAAAAGCCAGGTTTCCCATAATCATATGATCGATGTTAGATAAATCATTTTTCTGTGATGTTGAAGTAAGAAAAAAAAAATTGATTTCTTTGTGATATTAGAGAATTTGATAGACATTAAAAAACTATTATAATCTCTTGAACTTTTAAGAGGTGAGGAGAAGTGTGTTGCATCCTCTTAACACAGCCAACATGATGCAGGCTGTCCAATATTGGAAATAACAAAGGCAGTATGATTGAAGAGGAGTATGGTGGTGTAATCTAGTCTCCTTTTTTTTTTTTTTTTGTAGGCATTATGATTGAAGGAAAACTAGTATTGTTTAAATTAGACGAGTAAAAAAAAAAAAAGTAATCCTTAGCATTAGAGCAAATCAAAAATAAAAATCTATAAAACGACATCCCTCTTCAGAAAGAAATAGTTTTAGAAGATCTAATATGGGTTACACTATTATCTTTTTTATATGCATGATCGATACAATATCTCAAAAATACTAAACAAAAATTAAATATCATGTATAATATTGAGCAAAGTCCAACGAACAATATAATTCTTATCTATCGTAAAAACGATAATTATCGAATCAAATTCAATTTGGATCATATCCCTTATCATGGTTAGTGCTCAACCAAATCATACACTTTCTCTTTTGAATGCTTTATGTCAGTCTGTAATGTATAATAGATAAAAGGATTGAGTTGGATTTAGGGATGAATTTAACTATAGGCATAAAATAAAAAGGTTTTTTTAGGAACGAAGTTATCCTAACAAAAATAAATTAATATATTTTTTCAAAAGATAAATGATGAATTTTGATCTCACAATATTATGATGATTTGACAAAGTCTTCATCAGTCAAACTACATATTATCAGTCCATCAATAACTAATTAGTGACTTGATTCATATTTCAATACATATATTTAATCAAACATCTACGTGATGTTTGATTAAGGCACTTGCAATAACTGACATTTATAGTATTAGTTTGATGATGATGTATAACATACCACTCATCAAACTATTGAAACCCAATATTTTTTGATTAATTTTAATTCACATATACCTTTCTATTATCATTGCTAGTCCGTATAGGAATGTAATTATCTCACTTGCAGATTTTAACTAATTTAACCGTCCATTGTAAACTGCTGAAATGCTATACCTAATTATCCCAACATCAATCTATTATTGAATTATAAATATATTCTTCATCAGTTGGATTCAATAATATAATTCTAAATAATTATTTTGGTTCAGATTCAATTTTACTGCTCATTTCGTAGGTCATATTAAGATGATATTAATAGGTACATAAAATGCTTTCATGGCAAAAAGAAAAAAAAAAGGATTCAATACGATTGGTTCTATTGTAAAAACGAGCTAATTATAAATTAAAAACAAACTAATTTCATATTAGTCCTTATAATTAATTATATTTAATATCTCGATTTTTATATTTTAAAAAATTATATTAAGATCTGTTTATTATTCTATTTTTTCAATTCTATAAAATCATCTAATGTTTCAAGGATTCGATATAACTTTTAAAAATATAAGAATTAAAATACTAAATGTAACTAGTTGTAAGAATAGTATATAATTAATATGGTAAAAACAGATTCCTTGGTCCAATCAAGATCAAACATGATCCGGCAAGATCAACGATAATGATCGGACCCAACCGTAACCAACCCATGTACTCGAATCCAATCTCGCAATTGGGGCCTCGCGACATCACAGGCCGCTGCTCCCTTCCCGCATCATATGCTATTAATTCATAGAACGCCCCAGAAACAGAGGCTCGGTTTCATCCTGCGTTACGAGCTTTAGAGACTCCCTCCTCTCCGCTGCCCACCGCGCGTTCAGATCCGGCCGCGGCGATGCTTTCCGGCGCTCGATCTCTCTCTTCCCTCCCCGCCGCTCTCCACCTCTTCCTCCTTCTCTTCCTCGCCGCCCCGGCTTCCGCCTCCGAGTCCGACCACAAGGTACGCGTCTTCCCTCCCGGATCCCCATCCTGGTCCGTCGATCATAGTGTTCCGTTTCATCTTTCCTTTTCTCGATTTCCTTCTTTCGAGTTTGTGATGTGAATGGGGCTGGTGCGTTGATACAGCGGGATCTGATGATCGATTAGGGTTTCTTGGTCTTCTGATTCCGGTGTAGATCAGGCCTTAGGATTCTGTCCGATGAGTTCTTGAACTGGTCGTCGGGTTGGCATGAAGATTAGGTTACTTTTGTCAAGAATGAATTGTTTCTGGATTTGGTGATTTCTCGTGTTACGTGGCCAGAACATATGGTAATTTCAGCGTGTACTGATGCTGGCGCTCTACCGTCTGCTGAGTTGGAATCAGGTGCTGAGGTTACTATTCCATGGAGCCTTTCTTGATTTCCACATATTGGATCCCGTTTACAAGACAAATCCGATTACAATGTGCAGCATCTCTATCCTTCCGCGAGGTTCCTTGTCATAGCTTAGTAATAGCGAGTTCTTGATTCTCGATTCCCGATATAGGTTGTTAGTAATGGAATTTCGCTGAAGAGCAGTAGTGCTTTGGATAAAGTTGCCTATAGTCTACAATGCCATGCTTCATTTAAGACACCGACTGTAAATCCTTGTTGCGTATCTTCGATTTTGTAATGAATTGGCGGCTCATGTCTCGCGCTTGCCAAACTCTTGAAGTTAGGATAGTGTTCCATGTAATGCTATGCGGGGACAGCGTGTACTGTAAATCTGATTTCAGCTACTCGAATGTGATTTCCTCCAGCTTGCAATGCCACATGCTATGTCCTCTGTATGCCTACCTTAGATTCTTCTCGTCTCCCTGAACTTGGATCACAGAATAAAAGAAAATGCATGAAATCTTCAAATACAATCACAAAAATAGGTCGGAATTTACAAATCCCAAGTTTTAATTTTGATAATGTTGCCAAAGACAAATTGGGGGACTTCTTTTGGAATTTAATTCTCAAAGACAACATGCCCTATTTGCTCTTATTTTTAGCTTATATATTAAAGTTTGTTTATAATTCTAGTTTAAATTTTTTTGTAGTTTGGCTCGTCAATTAATGCATTGTCACCAACAATCATGCACAGAAAATTTCATTTTGGAAAATTCCTATATAATTTATATATTACTTGTGCAAAAAGTTTAGAATAAGCTAATGGTTAATGTGACTTTTAGCAATTGGGGCATTGTCTTGTGTCTCTCTTTCTATTATTTTTAAACTGACAATTAAGCTAGCTTTATGTTTCACCTCCGGCTACTTGTTAATTTTTTTTCCTTTTAGTTGGACAATCGCATAATCTACTCTCCCCATTGATAGCTTTAAATTTTGTTTGTTTTATCTTCTGCAATGATTTATTTGCTGCAAAAGATTGAAATGGATCTACTTGCAGCGAAAACATGTATTTGAAGGATGCTCACAGATGTCTCCCTTTCTCTTGGGCATGAATGTCTAACCTGCCTTTTGAAATAGCTCGAATAATCTTGTGACTTTAGATAACCAATTTTAAATTTTAGGTTGCTATGATATAGGTACAAAAGTGTGGGGAGTAGAAGTATAGATTGTCAATTGGTTTTTGGGTTAAGGTTTACTTTAGCCCCTGTGGTTTTGGTCACGGGCCACTTAAGTCCTTATTGTTTACTTGTGTCTAAAATAACCTTTACATTTTTCGAAACGTAGCATATAAGTCCCTCCCGTCAAATCTGAGTTAACAGACATTATAGTTTGCTTACGTGGTATGATGACTCATAATAAACTGTTGATATAATGACGTGTGTAATTTAAGTTAAAAAAAAGAGGTCCATTTTAATCCATGTGGTTTTGGTCGTGGATCATTTAAGCCCTTATGGTTTTGCTTGTGTGTAAACTAGCCTCTATATCTTGAAAAACGTAGCATATAAGCCCCTCTCATCAAGTACGAGTTGACAAACATTAAATTCTGCTTACGTGACATGTTGACTCACAATAAATCATTAATATAATAATATGTGTAATATAAGTTTAAAAAAGATCTATTTTGTCGAGGAAGAGAAAGCGGTGAAGGTTGTAGCGACGGACGATAGAGGAGAGACAACGGTAGTAGAGGTTGGAGGCGAAGGTGAGGGAGAGCTAGACCACCACATTGTAGGTATGATGGGTGGGGGGGCGTAGGAGAGGAGGAAGTGGGAGGTGGTAGGGACGAAAACGTTCAGGAGGAAGAGGGACTGGGAGACTATTGCGTGCCTAGCGTCGGACTGGTCGACACACATCTACCTGAGGCAGGACTAGAAGCTCCTTAACTTGTCACCAGCGTGGGAGAGGCTATGTGCGTACGATGCCCTACTAGACAGCAACAACTCGTTGTTGGTGGTCGTTTTTACAACGATGCATCCTCTCGTCATTGATGATGATCTCGATTTTTTTAATTTAAATTATATGTATTATTATATTAATTATTTATTAGCATGCCACGTAAACATACTCTAATGTTTGTTAACTCAAACTTGATAAGAGGGACTTATATGCTATATTTTTCGATAATGTAAGGGTTATTTTAGACACGAGCAAAACCGTAAGGGCTTAAGTGGTCCATGACCAAAACCACAGAGGCTAAAATGGATTTTCTGAACTTAAATTACACGAATTATTATATTAATAGTTTATTATGAGTCAGCATACAACGTAAGCAGACTTTAACATCTGTTAACTTAGATTTGACTGGAGGGGTTTATATGCTATGTTTTTGAAAGTATATGAGTTATATTAGATATGAGTAGACCATAAGAGCTTAAGTGGTCCATGACCAAAACCACAATGGCTAAAATGGACCTTAACCTTAGGTTTTTTAAAAAATGGAGTAGAATGGCAATTTGTTTATCAACCATTAAGTTTTGCTTAGTAAACTTAGCTGCAAGGTTTCATGTGGTATTTCTCGCATGTAGGGACGATTCACATATACGTGTGTTCTCGAGTTGTACATCCATAAATTCTTAGGAGGTATATATGATGTGTTGGAGGGTTGAGGTACGGGTAGAGAATTTGGTAGGCATATGTGTGTGTGTGGAGAGGTGATATATCACTTGTTTGATCGCTTGTCTCTTGCATAGAGAATTTGGTAGGCATATTTGTGTCTGTGAAGAGGTGATACATCACTTGTTCGATCGAATGTCTCTTGCATGAATGATTTATTATCACCATGTTATATGATATATAATACCAACATAGGCTTTATCTATTTCCAATTTTCTTCTTTTTTTACTAGAAAATAATATGGGATTATTGCTTCGTCCTTTCTTCTGTGAATAAAAGTCAGTTTTTATTGCTAGGTTCTTTGCTGGGTTAGAAATTATACCAACAAAATTATTTATCTGTTTATCATGGTTCTCACATGGTACCAATTCACATGCAGTACCAAGCTGAAGACCTGGTTACTCTCTGGGTAAACAAGGTTGGTCCTTACAATAACCCTCAAGAGACATATAATTATTACAGCCTTCCATTTTGTCATCCATCTGAGAACCCTGCACATAAGTGGGGTGGGCTAGGGGAGGTCCTTGGTGGAAATGAACTGATTGACAGCCAGATCCAGATAAAGTTTAAAAGTAAACACTTCTCTTTACCAAATTTTGCATGTCTTTTCCGAACTATTACATTGTATGTGTGACAGTCATTTCCATTATGGACGGTCATTGATAATATCAAATTTCTGAATATTAAAATGCTAGGCAATGTTGAGAAAGGCTCTATTTGTGCTATCGAGCTTGATGACACAAAAGTTGCGCAATTCACGAATGCTATAGAGAACTCATATTGGTTTGAATTTTTCATAGGTAAATTACTTAAATTCTTTATTTCTTTATTTGGTATGTTAACCTACATTTTATAACCATTTTGCATTCTTCTTATATATCCTTATTTACATCTGGTGATTTTTTTTCATATTTTTTTGGTCAATTACTTATCCTTTACCTAATTACTTTTCTCTCTTTGTTGTTTGGAGCCATGTCTAGATGACTTGCCATTGTGGGGTATGTTCCTGCCTCCTGTTTGCTTCTGATCTTCGATGATACTTCATATGTTGCTGATATAGAATATTTGTATTTCTAATTAGGTTTTGTTGGAGAGAGTGATAAAAACAACAAAGATAAGCATTATCTTTACACACACAAAAACATTGTCATCCAACACAATGGAAATCAAGTAAGTGGTCTTTTAGAGCTATATGACATCAATACAGCAAAGGCCCTTTCTTTTGTGTTTGGGAAGGGGTACTTTTGTTGAAAGCATTACTGGTATCAGTTCTCTGTGTTTCTTTCTTGCAGATTATTCATGTCAATCTCACTCAAGAAAGTCCTAAACTTCTGGAAGTTGGGAAAAAAATGGATATGACATATTCGGTCAAATGGTTGCCAACTGATGTGGCATTTTCTCGCCGTTTTGAAGTTTATTTGGATTACCCTTTCTTTGAACATCAGGTAATGTAGTTCTGTGTTATTTATCAGGTATATGTTGTATATTATTTTCTAACTGCAAAATGGCTCTTTTTCTTGTAATGTTTTTGCAGTTCTTCCATCCTTTATGACGTCATAGATCTAAGTACTCTGGTTATCTTAGTTAAGATACCATGGTATATAAGCAACACCATACCTTATACGGATGTGTCGACTGGCAGCCACTAATGACATTTTAAACAAATCATATTACCTTTTTTTGGTTTATCTGGGTATACTGTATATGTTTTGGTCCAATAAGATCTCGGCACAAGTATCTAGAGCCTTGTTGGTAGTTATTGAAAAGTTTGATTTATCTAAAATTTTCTGCCTCATGATAACGATATTGTGTGCCTTTATAGATTCACTGGTTCTCTATCTTCAATTCTTTCATGATGGTTATTTTCCTCACCGGCCTGGTATCAATGATATTGATGAGGACTCTCAGAAATGATTATGCAAAATATGCTCGTGAAGATGATGATCTTGAGACTCTGGTAATCACTTGCTATGTGTTTTCAACGTAAAGAATTTAGCTCGAGCAATCTCTTCTTTCATCATTTCTGGTGTGACTTGCCTAAGACATTGTCCTGTCGGCTAACTTAGATCTTTATATGGTCTGATTCTTGTTAGGAAAGAGATGTTAGTGAAGAATCTGGATGGAAACTTGTTCATGGTGATGTCTTTCGACCTCCTCGCAGTCTGGTTCTTATTTCAGCTCTTGTTGGAACCGGTGCTCAGCTGGCAATGCTTGTTCTTCTAGTAATTTTGTTGGCAATTATTGGTACATTATACATTGGGTACGTATAACACGTCTAACTTGCTAATTGGAGTCTCTGTTAATTATTGATCCAAGGTGGTGATTTGGTCTATCCAGCAAAGGAACTGCTATTACACATCACTGGTGGTTCAACACAGCACTTAAACATATGAAATATTTATAAGTACAACTTCATTCCCCACTGGACAATATAAGATATTGATTCCTTTAATCTATTGTAGATCATATATGAGGTCACCGAGAATTGTCTGATTTTCGTAATAACCATTGTAGTGAAAGGAAAAGATGGCTCATGTCTTGTTCAAGTTCTAATGTCTCTTCTCATCTCTATTTTCTCTATTGGTCCTTCGAAGTTACCGTAGAGCATCACACACTACGATTGTGTGGTTATTGCCCCATCATGGAGATGGCCATTGGTGCCTCTATATATGCTTGTTTCCTTTTATAATGTATTTATGAGGTAATATACTTTAAGAGTTGTTTTGGGGTTGTATGTTGGTGTTTCTACAGTTTGTGAAGGCAATCATTTGACCTGCTCAGTGACACTTTGCTTCAAAATCCAAAGACTCCAAACCATAAAATACTTCATGACTTGGCAAAATCAAAATATAATTGTATGGTAAGATGATTCAACCTATAACATGGCCTCAAGTAGTAATCCGACTAATTCTACCCTCCATGTATTGTAAACTAGATCAAGTGACATATCCCAACCCTGCACCTGTACCAAAACTTGGAACTTTTTGATGTTCGAATAGATCAAGTTACTGACTGTGCTGCTGGTTCATTGGGTAAATTTATTTTAATTATGGTTGCTCAATTGTTCAAATGAATAATTCGCTCTTAACTTGTGTTGGTCCAGTATCAGGGTCTTTAGATGTTTATCTATATTTTTTTGCCTGCAGAGAAACACATATCATTGGTGTCATAAGCTGGTACAGGAAATATAACATGAGTTTCCGTTTGGATTAGTATCTTGTTGAAGCTCAAATATGTCCATGGTGCAAATGTTCTAGCTTTTAGTGTTTGCATTTGCATCTTGCATTGAAACTTTGTTATTGTAGAACCATCTATGTGTCTTCCACCACCGTTAGTGTGGATCATCATTGACATATATGGTTATTTCTCTGCTAGCATGAATCATTAGTTGTTTGTTACTACATAATCTTTTATCCACAGTTGTTTTTTGGTATCTTTAGTCTTTTGCACCTGTACTATAACTTCTTTCCCCTACTTACTATCAATCAATTTTTTATTGGCCAGGCGAGGAGCTATTGTTACCACATTTATAGTGTGCTATGCTCTTACTTCATTTATTTCGGGCTATGTCAGTGGTGGGCTTTACTCACGTAATGGTGGTATGATTCCTCTCAAATGATCATTTAGTTTTCTTTGAAATATGTACTTGTTTAGTCCAATAATGTGACCCGAGATTAAGAAGCGCCCTTTATTACAGATTGAGACAAAACAAAATATGGACTTCTAAAAAGACAAGTCTTATCTTTTTCACTGTATAGTCGTGCCTCTAAATAGTGTTTCTGGTTCATTGTCAGGTAAAAGTTGGATAAAGGCAATGATCCTCACAGCATCATTGTTTCCATTTTTGTGCTTTGGGATTGGTTTCATGCTTAACACAATCGCTATATTTTATGGATCACTAGCAGCTATTCCATTTGGGACAATGGTGGTTGTGTTCATACTATGGGCTTTCATCTCATTTCCCCTGACACTTCTAGGCACTGTTGTTGGTAGGAACTGGAGTGGTGCACCAAACAATCCATGCCGTGTGAAGACCATTCCTCGTCCTATCCCTGAGAAGAAATGGTATCTTACACCTTCTGTCGTGTCACTTATGGGAGGATTGCTTCCATTTGGTAGTATCTTCATTGAGATGTACTTTGTCTTCACATCATTCTGGAATTACAAGGTAAATTGCATCTTTTTTGGGGGGGGTAAAGTTACACTCACCGTGGTTTCTAGTTATCAGGTTTTGATATGGCCGTTGAGAATATATGATGATTCTGTGGTTATGTAGTTCTTTAAATTATTTTCAATTGAAGGTGGCCTCTGGGAGTTTTAAAATTTTGTTGTCATTGTTTTAAAGTAGTTTTTATTTGGTGCTAACCAGTCTTGATGTTCTGAGGCATCTCTAGGTTTTGGTAACTGAAAAAATCGTGCGTGTGCAGAAGTAAAGATTGTACGCAACTAACCGATCATTTTGAATTGTCTCTTGGGCAGGTATATTATGTGTATGGATTTATGCTACTGGTTTTTCTGATCCTCATAATTGTGACCATTTGTGTGACCATAGTTGGCACATACTTTTTGTTGAATGCTGAGAACTATCACTGGCAGTGGACTTCATTCATTTCTGCTGCTTCAACAGCTGTCTATGTATACCTCTACTCTGTATATTACTACCATGTGAAGACCAAGATGTCAGGTTTTTTCCAGACTAGCTTCTACTTTGGCTACACCTTGATGTTTTGTTTGGGATTAGGAATACTGTGTGGTAAGTTTCTCCAATATTCTGATATTTACAAAGTGTTCTTCCATAAGTTTTGAGATCTATAACTTGATGTTAAAAATTCAGGTGCTGTGGGTTATCTTGGCTCCACTCTATTTGTGAGAAGGATTTACAGGAACATTAAATGTGACTAGCTGCAGCCACAACCAGAAGATTAATACCGATATCCTCCCGACAAAATTTTTGAAACAAACATTACCGTCAGGTTGAGAGTTGGATTGCCGATATACACTAATGCTGCTTGTGCAGATTGTATGCGAGGGATGTGCTAGCTTCGTTTTTGTTTTTTTTTATTTTTTTGCTTTCCTTTCACAATTGTTTTGTTTCTGTTTTGGACTTAAACGAGATGTTTAATTTTTTTTTTAGATTACTTTTGATCATCAGCCTTAATATACCTAGCCCAGTCAAGCATTAATCTTAATCTGGAAACAGTAGTCAACACCTTTTCTTGTATGCATTGCAGCATATTATACTTGGAATTATTCCATCCATTCTGTACTGGAAATGATCGTCAATTTTGTTATAATCCTGATCGTATTTTTGCATGCATCTGTTATCACTTCAGATGAGCTGGTTCTTCGTAATCTCATCATTGTTTTTTAATATTGGTACGTGATCGAGTTATGCAAAATGATAAATATCAGATTTGTTAATGGCGTTGATACTGTACGACCTGCTGATTGATTGTGGTAATCGTTCTCTCATTTTCCAGATCTCTGAGAATACAGCCATGGAAAGTTGAAAAAGAGTTTGAACCTTATCGTGTCTACTAAACCTAGTATATCAAAGGAGCAAGGGTTCTTAAAGCATTGTGCATAATTGATTTCGGTACTGAAACACTCCCCGTGTCATTTGCATCGTTTTGAGGTATGGGGGGGCCTTTTTATTTTTTTTCTTCCTCACCAAATTGCCACAACTGTAGCATGCATCCATGCATCTAGTTTCGCTTATCGATGTGAAATCTTCTTAGTGGCCTTTGATTATTGCGTCAGAATGAAAAGAAAAGAGAAAAAAAAAAGTGTAGATTTCAGATCGCGATAGCTAAAAGAAAAAGAAGGGTTCAACGATAATCGCAAAAGCTTTGCTCAATGTAGACATCCTGATGTCAAATCGTGTGTTCTATTGCACAGTTTGCATCTCCTGATGTCAATCGAGAGTGGCTGTGCTCATCTCTATACGGTACCGGCAGGTTCGGGAGAAGGTCTGCTGCGTGCGCGACACGCTACACGCTACACGCTACACGCTACACGCGACGGGGAGGACAAAGAACCCTTTTTTGTTTGTACCAGTGAAAGCGGAACGGGTGTTCCGCTGGCCTCATTTCTTTGGCCGTAGAACAGACTATACATCCTCCCTTTTTGGCATTGTAGCTTTGCTCGACTCGCTGCTTCCCACATCGATGGAGGCGCCGCAACCCCCTGCATCCGCCTCTTCGTCCCTCCGATACTGCTACTGCCGCTGCTTCCGCCGCTTCTGCCGCTGCTTCTGCTGCTGCTACTGCTGCTCCTCTCCCGCCGCCACCTGACTCCAGATTCTCCGCCCATGAGCCCCTCCCGCTCCCCGCTCCGCCTCGCTGCCTGTCTTTTCCCTTGTCGGCAGCCTGGGAGCGCTGGCGCGGGACCCGTGGAGCCGTGCGACGGCAAGGAATCCGGCGAAGCGCAGCGGGGGGGAGGAGGAGGAGGAGGAAGTCAGGGTTTGGGAGTATCGATTGCGCATGAAGTTAATGTTCCATGGAGTCTGTTAAAGTTAATGTCCGCCTCCTCTTGCTCGCCTTCCTCTATTCTTGCCCCATCGAAGAAGGCGAAGGTGGAGCCGGATCTCGAGACCCGGAGAGCCGCCGTGCGGTCTGCTGCGCTCTCTGACATCTTCGCGATCATGGAGAAGGAGATGCAGTTTCAGGTGAAGGGGATCGAGCTCATCACTACTTTGAATTCCGTGTGCTGCATCGTGCTCAAAACCCTAGTTAGCCACTTGATCGACAAGTACTATGGTCACTATGGCTGGAACCAGTGTGTCAGTCAGATCGAGCAGGCATTGCTTTGGTCGTGGCTTCATGGCATTTTGATCTTAATCTCGAATGCCAGCTTCGTGGTCTGCATAGGATTGTTGTTTCCCGGCAGGGATCCAATTGTGGAGCTTGATTGCCCTTCTTATGGGCACGTTGGTCATCACCACTACATGCCGAATGGGAAGAAGCTCTTTGAGGCTTCAATGTTTTCCAAAAGCTTGTCATACGAGGTGAATCTGCTTATCGGGTGCATAGACCACCACGATAAGCTCGAGAAAAAGGACATTGGATTGCGTTCCCAAAAGATGCTCGTGCGGAAGCAGCCAAGGAGGTACTCCAGAGAGTGGGAATTTGATGGCGGAGATTGATAGATGCGCTTGTGGCAGCCAAGGTACACAAATTTCTTCTAGCATCTTTTACTGCTTTGATCTTTTGGTTGATTTGTTTTCTCAATATTCTTCCAGATGAGGAATTGTTTATTTAGAGATTGAGAGTCCGGACAATTAGATGCTGATTAAAATTGTTCTTTGCTTGTTCTTCTAGTAACTGGATCAAACAATTTCATGCATGCATGTATGTCACAGTCATTATATAAGTTGTTTATCGACTGTGGATTACTGGATACAGAGGCTGACAATCTGTGAAGTACATCATCAAAGAAAACTCTCTTCGTTTTTATATCTGATGTATTGTTAAATTCATGATTGAGAAGATTCCTCTGTTAAATTCAAAGACCTTCGTCGTACATGGTGGATATCAACTATGAATATGGAGTTAACATTCACTCAAGCGCATTAAGCTATTCTGTTCATTTTTTTAGTATCAATTGTGCATGAAGTTAATGTTCCATGGAGTATGTTAAAGCTACTCTGTTCGTTTTTATAATTCATGTATATCGGGCAGAATACACTGAATTGATCATGTTTTATATATATATATATATATATATATATATATATATTCTTAAAATCTTAATGGTCATAACTGTAGATAGTTATTTTGTACTTTAATGCTTTTCTATCCATATAGCAAGTATAAAGGCAGAAGAAGCGCATGAAATTGTTATTTTGTATGTTAATGTTTTTAGTTACTGACTTGTCATTCTATTTTTGTGCTTCGAGGAAGAAGGAGTGTGTGTCCGTGTGAGTGAGAGATACGGAAAAAGGTGATTAGATTTGGCTGATGATTTTCTCTATGAGCTGTGAAAAGATCTTTGATTGGCAAAGGTACAGCTTAACATATGATTTGCTTCTGTTGGCCTTGTGCTGGCATGTGCAGTACTGATGTTTGTTAATGAAACTGGTGCTTTTGGGCATTTGTTGGATTTGGTATACCCCTATATCATGTATAGAGAGCTCAACCTTTAGTCTATATTTCTGAAACATTTACTGTATTATGTAAGAAGTAAATAGTTAGTTGGGACATGTTTGAATTCTATATTATGTTAGTGACACTTGGATATGGTGAAAATTAGGTAGCTACCTTTTTTTTAGGTGTTAAGCTATAAGTTATTCATGGTTAGCTGTTTTGCCTTTTTTCCTGTAATAGCTTACACTTTTGCGTCATCAAATGTTAACTGCTATTAGTCAGTCTGTGCATTCGTGTGTGTTACTATTTAGTTGAGTATTTGTTATTGAGACATGCATGAGTTTTTATGACCACTGGGATATTGCTGTTTGGCCGTCTGTTACAAACGAAGGGGGACCTCGTTTGTAAGTGAGGTCTTTGAGTAGCTTTGAACATGGCTTCACCTAGATACAGCAGCAGCAGCAGCAGAGCTCAGGGGGAATGCTCAAGCTTTTAGCCTTCACTTGGGGGGTGGGGGGAGAAATTGCAGGTTTTTGTAATCGGAGGTACGTCATCTACGTCAGTAATGGGAGGGTTTTGATTCACATGACGAGAGCTCTTTTTCCTACGATGCAATTTGGAGTGCTGTGGCGTCCATGTGTTTTCCTTGAACCAAAGTGTTCAAATGTGGTGTCATCATCCACAAAACAAGTAATATATTCGTGGCTACGATTATAATAGATAGCCCCAGCCATACAGAGTTTATTTCTTCGGTGATATATATATTCGCGAAACAAAAATTTTTCACATAATATAATCAATCATCTTCAACTCTTAATAATTTTCATAGTCACGTCTGGAAGTTTTTAAACTTGGAAAGAGGTAGAAGAAGCCCGCCATACTCTTAATGGCCATTTTTAATCCTGCAAAAAAGCCAGAAATGAATGAATGCCCCTCTTGAGGTAATCAAAATCTTTCAAAGAAAAAAATAGCTAAAGATTAAAAGACCTTTTTTCGCTTTTCGCCATCAGAATAGTATGCTGCAACGAATGGCTCCTGTGGTGTGGTGGTGGTGTTGGAATCATCATCCATCGAGATCCCCTGAACGATAAAAATCCACCCACTGCTATTACGATCTGTGCCAGAGGCATAAAAGACCCCCTTTTTTTAATAAATAAAAAATAAAAACTTTGATGTCTTATCTGACCTCGGGAGGATTAAATTTGGCTCCTAGATCGCTGAGTTTAGCGTGAGCTTCAGCATAGTCCTCGAAAAATGCGTCTTCATCCTCCGCATATTTCTCTGCATAGACCTGAAATCGTGCGTGGACAATAAATAAAGCAAGTTGGGGGATCGTGCCGAGTATTTGTGTTATACCTTAAACTGTGAGTCTTCAAACAAAACAGCATCTGTGGGCAAGATTAGCAGATCTTCATCTTTTCCTTCTTTGATATCCTACAATAAGGGGGTTTTTTTTTTTTCTTCTATTGGTCAACAATCCAAGTTATCGATTTTGATGAAAAGCTCGGATCACAAAAAAAAAAAAAAGAAAAAAAATTGAAGAAACTTACTCTGAAGTAACTATTGTCAAATTTTAACCATTGCACCGTCCATGATTGTCCACCGGGCGCACCAGGTCCATCTTTCTATCAAGCAAGGTGGATACGTAAATAAATCATAGGTCTAGCGCCCAAAGTTTAAAAAAGCATGCCCTAAAGAAAACAAAAACGAAAACACATACAATTGGGTACTACTTGTATATTATGATTATGTTGCTTGCAACCCTCGGAATATATCTTCTTCTTGTCTCATTTAGAGGTTTCAACTTTGTGAAGTTAACAACACTTTGTGTTGACAAAGAGGCTAATCGCTTAAGACTAATTTCAACATCCAGAAACCACTTCACTAACTATAAAGGTTAAGAAATCCAAACTTTATGCCTCTGACATTTCTACAACAAAAGAAGACTCTCTCACTCATGGTGGTAAAACTGTATGACTATGTTTCTGCAATAGAATAGAAAGAATCATTTCATTATCCTAAACAGTATTAGTTAATGATGTTGCAGCAAGTTCCTACATAAATCTCACCTTGTGGACACAAAGGGCATTCCGATTTAACAAACATGCCATGACACACATATATATATTAAAAAAAACACCATGGAGAACGGAGACTACATACAGTATACTTGGTTTCCGCTTTTCCCCATCCGCTACGTTCTGGTCTGGAACGCCCAAGTGTGTGCGCACCTGATAATGCAACAATCTCCTGAATTCAGAAACACAAACTTTCAGGAAAATAATTATCAAGAAAAATCAAGTTGGAAAATTTGTGTTAACATTAAAAACCTTGTCGTCAAGGCCCATTCTATAGAATACATTCCGCAGGTGACCAGCAGGTGAAGGTGGGCCAGCATCTAAAACATACAAGCAGAAGTAAGATGCTAGGAAAATAAGAGAGATCTTAACAAAATTAGTGAGAAGCATTATAATCAGAATCTTAATATACAGAATATACACCTGCCCCCCTCCCTAATTCATGACATCCATCGAGCATCTAGCATTAAAATCTTCATTCCTTTTCATAGAAATGTACATAATATAATCTATAACTAACTCTGTCCTAAGGTAATCGTGAAGATGATCGTAAGCTGCATGCAGGGATACGGTATAATGTATTTTGTACACGTTGGTAGGATAAGTTTTAATTTAGTGCCAAAATTTTAAAGAGTCCTAAGGCACCTCGTACGTGAGAACCTGACTTTATTTTGAATCATGATTTTGTTTATCCATCAAATAAATTTATGTGAGTTTGTCTGAAATTATTATCATAACATATAATATGACCTATATAAATCATTTCATACACAAAGGGCATGACTCGCATCGCTCGATGTAGTTCATTTTTCTACCTTGTTATGAAGCTGATAATAAAAATTAAATAACTTCAAGCATGTATTTGATTAAAATTAACTGGTTTATTAATCTTATCTCATACCTTGATTGCATACTGAAATATCTCAATGCAAAGATAAATGGACAAAATGGCTATGGCAACCTAAACAATCCACCAGAAGATCTTCTTTCGGATTTGCTTGAGATATGAATGTTCACATTAAGATTCTAAGACTAACCAAACACCCGCAAACTAGATTCCCTTTACCTCAAAAATCATTTTACAAATGCCATATGCATACTTCCACTCTAAAAACTTCACAGAAGAAAAACTTCTCAACATTTAAGGACATCTAGATGTCATATACCTCAGCTAGACTAACATAGTTGATGACTCCATATAGAAAGCATTTTTATTAGGGCATCTAGATTTTATAAACCTCAACTTGACCAACAATAGTCAATGACTCAATATAGAAAGCATATGAAAACTCAATATCTTGCTGAAGAAAGAATATACAGGTACTAAAACAAAATGCAGAAACATTTCACAAATTTTGAGTATGATATCCTCCTAAATATGGACAAACCCATTATAAGCAAAAAAAAAAAACTAAAAAAAACTGAAGGAGATAAGCAGGGAAGAAATTTTCCATGTCACCCATAATGATCGAATGCTCAAAAAAATGATATAAACAGGCTGAAAAGAGATCTAAAAGATTTATATTGCTATCTCACCAGGAAGTCTCCCCTCTTCTGGGCACTGTTCAGGCCCAGAAACATCTACTCTACCATATTTCATAGGGATTTTGGGGCCACCAGCCTCCTGCAAGATGACAAATATATAACTATGAGCTGCGATACAAAAGGAGGTTCAAAAAACACACATGCAATACATAAGAAACTAGTACTTGGAAAACGACTAGATCAAGAATGTGACCTCAATAGCTGTAGCACTGGCCAACTGGAACAAATCTGCATATGTAATGCTTGAATACTTGTCCTTGATAGACTGAAGAAGCTTTAGAGCATTTACAAGACCTGTGGTAGTACCAAGTTAGTCAATTTAAACAGAGATTTCAATTTTGTATACGACATATTCAGTACCAGCATTGGCTGCATGTTTCAATTCTATCTCGAACCGTAAGCTTCCATTAGCTCCCCCACGTTTTGGCCACTCCGCAATATTCTTATCATATGTACCAGCATCATGCCACCCTAGACGAACCTGTAAGGTCATGAAATCATCACACGACTCTTTACATGATATAGCCGAATGCATCTCGAAGAAGGCCCAATTTATAGGTGAATTTATTGTAGAAGAATAAAATATCCTAGAACACTGACATTATTGTCAGGTAAGTATGAAATCATTTATCTGAAGTCTCACAATCACTAGCAACAGCAAAATCATTTAAAGAAAGATTTAAGGAAAAAATAAAAGCAATAAACTTAAAATAAGTGGTTACTAGTCACCAGAGCATGACAGACATTTTTTTTTTTTTTTGCTTTGTCAGGTCTTTATAAACCCAAACTAATTATAAAAGAAGCCTCCTCAATTACTATTTGATTAATTGAATTCTTATGGAGAATTGTGAACACAAAGAGGTGCTTTTTGGTAAACACTCTGGGAAATTTGGGTGATCTATGTCTCGTACAACAAAAGCTACATTCTTGACAAACACAAATTAAAGATTAAAGAAAAAAGAATGTTTAGTGGCCATATTCAATGTTCATGTACAAGCGACAAAAACTGATTCAACAACAAGTACAACAAACACCACAAAGCCTCTAGCTGTCGTGTTTGCCATTGGCTATGCATATAGACCCACTCCTGCCTTCTTGAATGCCTATTTGGTCAAGATCGAGTGTTGGTGGTATCATCACACCTTTATTACTTGAGTAACAATAGCCTGCTTTGGTCCGCACCACTTCATCATGCTCCTGCAACTTGTAAACATCATCTTAAAGCAGTGCGACCTTTCACCAAATCATCTGCCTAATTATCCATCTCTCTGTTGCCTCATAAGTAGGACCTCTATTTGTTTCACCAAATCATTCCGATCATAAACATTTCGAGCCTCATAACTATATTAAGTACTCGATCTAGTCGCTATAGGTCCCATAGAATACTAAGAAACTAATTCACTTTGAATCCCGTGGATCCAATCAACGAAACAACCTATCCACAAATTAGAATGCTCTACTGCTTCAAGAACTCAAACGAATTAAGTGCCAGCATAACGAAATGAAAGTACCTACCAAGATCGGATGGCAGAAGGTGGTCTTGAGCAGCTCCTTGATGTCCTCCCTGGCGCTCTTCAGCTGCGCCGGATCGGAAGCCGCGCACATGACGACCGACGTCGTCCTGCGTGAGCCGATCGCCGCCGTCTGGAAAAGATCCGATCGAGTACGCTCAGATCAAAAGATCATAAAGATCCTATTTCCTGATCGAAGCAATAATCAAGAAAGAGGAAGACGGGAAACCTGGAAGAGACGGAGAGGCGAAGGGACGGGGCGGAGGGAGAAAGAGGCGGTGGAATGAAGGCGGCGAGGGGAAGGGAGGAAGGGGAGGGCTGCCGAGGACGGCTGCTCCGTCCGCTTGGAGGCAGCAGCTGGGAGGAGGTAGGAGGAGGGGGCCAAGGATGCAGCGAGACGCTCCGCCATCATCAGATTTCAAATCGCTCGCCGAAATGAGTCAATGAGTCTCTCTCTCTCTCTCTCTTTCTTTCTAGCCTTTTTATACATGCCAACATCTTGTTTGGTGTGGCTATCGCGGTCACCAATGGTCGTTCCACTGTGTTCTTTGTCCAACTTCTCGCACTCGGGGATGACTCACACGTCGGTTTAGGCTTATGTTTGGTGTTTTGGGGGGGGTTGTAGGCTTACGTGGCTACTTCCCATTGGCCCTCGCCCCCAAGAGTGACTGGCGCGTGCTCCGGCGCACACACATGATGGAACCGAGGAGTCGTGTTTGGTGAGTGAGCTCCGTTACCAAAGGGGCCCGATCGTCGACCGGACCGGCCCCACTTGGTTTTGTTTTAATAAGCTTTTGGCCTCAGCCGCCTGCAATGACGAGAAGAAGAGTTGAATTAAAAGCAGGAAGTACGAACCTTTCCTCCTCTTCACCAACCCAAAAGGGGTTCTCGAGTTGAGCCCTTAGGCTGTCCGTCTCCAGGCGGGCCGGACCAACCTAACCAGAGTGGGTCGGGAGCACAAATATCATGAGAGTACAATCGTAAAATTATTTACAGCAATTAATATTTCATCTTCACACAAGAATCCAATTAGACATTCATAAGCAAAGAATTAATTTTGGGCACAATCTAACAATACCTGTTACTTGTACCAAGCACACCAGTGAACGATTGCCCTAGCAATCTTTGCTTCCGACAGATGCTTGAACCTCTCTATTTGGTGTCGAACAATTCTTAAGATCTCTCTGTGGCAAGAAAAGCAAGATCAGGGATAAACTTTGATCCTAAACACTTTTTGAGTGTGTGTTTGTTGTTGTCAAATCAAATGGCATCAGCAATGTGCATGATAAATTTCCAACATGTTTTCATCAGATTTTTTCTATAACCTGGTCATAAGAATGTTATACAAACAACAAGGGAGTCTGTTTCAATCAGACACAGGAGGATTGTATTTGATGATACACCTTATTTCAATTCAATTCTGGAGCATGATTAAGCAGCACAGTCCTTGAACTACACAACATCAGTAACAACATTTCCTGAAGCATGAATCTGCAATTAAGATTAAGCAGTAGAATCCTCGACGAAATGATTGGACTACTCACACTCAACTTAGCATATCCGACCAAGTGATAATAACCGAGCTGAGAGAATGAGAGAATTCAGCGATGGATGAGAAACAAGAACCGACTTTTTTACTCGTGTACATAAGAGATGAGATTCTTGAATCCAGAAGCAGATATAAGCACGATTGATAATGTTTGTATGAACTACTTAAGATGTTAAGAGAGGACAGGAGTACAAATAATCAAGTATATCGTTATCCAACATCACCACGCCTTTAGCTCCAACAAACAAAGGCCCCAATCCATCAGAAGGAGATCTTGAAAAAACTATCTAGCCTTTCACCATTCCCTTGTCCAATTGAGTACAATCCCTGCAAATGAGAACAAATTGGTGAGAGTACCTCGATACTAAATTGATTACAACACAAGAGCTTCTAACAATGAGATCTTAACGTGTTACCTCAATAGAAATGTTTCATCATCGAAGTATATCAAGAGGTAAGATTTCTTCTCTTTCGGGAATGTGTTGAAGGAAGCTCCCTATCAAATGAATCAAAATTTCATCAATTGGAGAGGGAGAGAGAGATATGAAACAACTCACCACAATGATCCTTCGGGAGAGTCTCCAGTAACGAATGTGTCTATGAAGCGATGATTGATGCTATTTATAGATGAAACTAACATCCATGGAACAACATTATCTACCAAGTCACGACAACTACACCTATCATTGCCACCACGGGCTGACGTGAGAATCCCCTTCTTCATCGTGTAGCACGCACCAATGATTATCGATTCCTCGAAGTACTCGCTTGCATGGTTGCTACTGATCGAGATGGAGATGATGTCCACACCATCCATGATCGCATGGTCGAAGGCAACCAACAAGTCTTCGCCTGCACACCCCACCCTTTGGCCAACAGACTTTGTACATTGCAAGCTTGGCAGAAGGCACCATGCCTCTCCGATGAGGCTGTATAAGCTAATGATATGCATGCTTCTTCCGCCATAATTGAAGCAGTGTAGCTGCCATGGCCATCGTAATCCTGTGGAGAAACTTCATGAGTCATGTCGTTGTAACTGTTGAAGTAGCGTGCTCCAATGATTTTGCTAGCACAACATAACTGGTCTTAGAAGGTCCTTCCACAAGTGCCCTTCCATCTTCTCAATGAAGGTTCAAATCCTTCATTTGCTAAAAGATGCACATTCCAACAGGATATAAGTCCCGATCACACCAACGATGACATCTCTATCCAATAGCAAGTTTCGTTTCACGATCTGAGGGAACCATAAGAAATCCCACAAACTCATCGTGTTGGGTTGTAGGGTTTTGCTTGGGAACACTAAAACAACACCCTTCATTCCTACATACAAGAGCGCCAGTTAAAAGAAAGAGAGAGAAAAAAAAAGACTACCAACTAGAATTATGGTGGAAATATGAGTATATCAAGTATGTATACCGACTATTCTTTCTATATCTTTGATGGTAAATCTAACCGCAAATCCATTGAAGCTTCTATAAATATAGATCAAAGACTCCATGGAATAACTGCACCATCGAGACACACAAAAGTCATCAAATCAAGTGCAATCCTTCATATGAAGATCAAATATTCAGATGAAGATTCAAGTATGTTTATCTAGATCGATGAAAGCTTTTTCGCGCAGACCAAGTAAAAAGCTCCAGATACACATATCAATGAATATGCACGAAATTCATGATACTATCGTCCAAGAACAAATTACATGCAGATTTCTAGTTTACTGAGAAGATATAATTAGTAACCAATCAATATAACTACAAGCACGCTCATGAACGCCAACTGCAACTTAAGTACGAGTGTCTTATGAAAACCCAAATTTTCTGTGAATTTTGATTTTTAATGGTAAATATTTACATACCTTGCATAAACAGCTAAAATATTGACATTTTCATTTTAACAAGAAAATCAATTATTGAAAACATTATAGCAAATTCTAGTTATTGTGAACTTCTACTCTCATTTACACTAACAAAAATAACTGAAACATATACATATATATGTAGATATACATACATATACATACATATAAATATAAATAAATATATATATATGTATATGTATGTATATATATATGTACATATATAAGCTTCTTAGAATCTTCAACTAAGCCAGCACATGCATACCTGGTCAAGAGCAAGGTTTGCAATTTCGACTGGCGGTACATACCGGTTCGCGTTATCGATGACCGCCCACACGGCGCTCAAAAAATCGATCATGGCAATCAATTGAGGAAGAAAAAGGGAAGAAGAGGAAAAGAAAAAAAAGAAGAGGGAAGTAAGAATACCGCCTGCACCGCTCGTCACCACCACCGGGTCGTCGGCCGCTTTTCTCCCGACGAGGAGGCAGCGTCTCAGCAGATGATTGACGCCGCAACGTCGTCCCTCTTTTCCTTTTTTTAATATTTTTAAATATTATATTATATTTAATATATATATATTATATTTTTATACCGGGTGGTACGCACTGTGCATACCGCCCGATACGGGCCTCGTACCGGTACCGATAATATATCGGGTACACCGGTACGGACGGGTAAGTAAAACCTTGGTCAAGAGCAAACAATATATGTACGATAATAATCGAGAGTGCTTGGTTCTTGCTCCCCTTCCAACTAATCATTGAGATTATAGTAACTTCCTTACATGGTAATACTAGGATTAAGCATGAGATCTTCCATCAGAATGTTTCCAATGTAAGGTAACTAGACAAATGGGTGCAACAAATAACTACAAGCTTAAGTAGTACAAATATAGATATTGGTAGTCTAGATAATCTCCATGTCTTAAACATTCAGCTCTAACCATCATTTTCTTACCTTACATGTGAACATGTGAAATATAGATAGTGATAGTGCTCCTCAAAAAGATACATTGAACATGTGAAAAGCAGATCTATAGGAGGCCAATGATGCATAATAATGGCCTGCAATTATGATAATGACATTTTTTACCTAATGACCTGACAAATTCATGAATCAGATCATGGTGGCAGATTGGGTTAGATTTGATCAAGCATGTGGTTGCTCGACAGCAGGGAGGTTCAACCTGCCAAGCTTACAAAACCAAAGCCAACTCACTGGTCACATAATTCGGTCCAGATAAAGAATTAAGAAATATTAATCTGCTGCTTCAATTGCATAAGGTTTGGGTCAGCCTATGGACACTTACTACCCCATCTCCACGCAACCCAATGGTTCTGACTTCTGATTAACCTAAATGTCCAATAAACAGAATGTCTATACTCCCACATGAAGGAATTTAAAAAAAAGAAAAAAGTATATGGTGGATCAGGATATCTTGCATCATGTGATCAAATACATAGTACTGAAGATAAAAATAATTAAATGTGGCTTCTAAGCATCTAGGCCTTTTGAGAAGGCTCATGAAGCTCAAAATCCTTGGTCCATCTGATACCCACATGTTTTCAGTGACAAAACAACCCATAAACAAGCAATATGGTCTAAGCACATGGACAGGAACATGCTTGGAAAGAAATAATTGACGGTGATATTGATTGATTCTTGGCTTACTTATTAATTAGAGAGAAAGGATTTGAAAATAATTGTTTTGTCACACACTCCTCCCAACTGAATCATATCGTAAAGATCTACAACTTATCTGGACTAAAATATGCTCTTACCTGCATGATGTTCAATAGTCAATATTATGTAGTATTCCCCTTAAACAGGCCAGTTTGGAATATCTGAAGTCAAAAATATCAACTATATTTCCACCTTATTGTTAGTGTAGTCCATTTCAATTAACTATATGTTAAGTAGTTCGATGCTGTGATCACCTCATGTCACCAAAAATAACATTTGAAGAAAAAAAAAGCCAGGTATAAAATGTATACAAACATCACAGATCAAACTGTGTTCCGGCACAATATCTGTGACTAGCATATCATCATGCAAGGATGTGCGTCCATTTTAAACTTAATTAAAAGAACCATTTCATAAACAAGCATATCATCATGCAAGCATATCATCCAGAAACCAGTTCATTAACAAGGGTATTGCCTTTAGTAATTTTTTTATCAAAATTAGAAAGGTAAGACTTTCAAACTTTATACCTGAGAAAAAGCTAAAACTGTAAAACTATGTTTCTGCAATAGAAAAAATCATTTCATCATCCCAAACAATATTAATCAATGATATACAAAAAAGTACCTTCATAATGTTATCTTTGAAAAAAAATGGGCATTCGAATTTAACAAATATACCATTACTCATGAAAATTTGAGAAGGGAGACTACATACTACAGTATACTTAGTTTCTGCTTTTCCCCAACAACTACATCAGGTCTGGAACAACCAGTGTACGCACACCTAATAATGCAACAATCTCCTGAAGCCAGAAACACAAAGTTTTAGGAAACAATTATCAAGAAAAATCTAGTTGGAAAATTCGTATAAGATTAAGCTTTGTAATCAAGGCTCATTCTATAGAATACATTCCACAGATGTCCAGCAGGTGAAGTTGGTCAGCATCTAAAACATAAAGTAAACGTAAGATGCTAGGAAACAAGAAAGATCTCAACAAAATCTGTGAGAAGCATTATAATCACAACATTTATAGACATAACCCTATTCATAACAGCCACCAACCATCTAGTATGAAAATCCACATTTTTTGCATAGAAATGTACAAAATATAATCTATAGCTAACTCTGTCTTTAAGTAACTGTGAAGATGATGATAAGCTGCATTTAGATGCATCAAGGGTGTTGTTTCAGTGTTCCCAAGCCAAACCTGCAACCCAGCATGAATAGAAATTTAAATGCAACAAGTACCCACCTTCTCAGCTCTCGTTCATCATCTCAATTATTGCTTGCTTGAAGCACGCTACTGAGACCAATTGTCTTGTGCTAGCGAAATCATTGGAGCGCACTACTTCAACAGCTACAATGACACGACTCATGAAGCTTCTCCACGGGACTATGATGGCCATGGCACCCACACTACCTCAATTATGGCCGAAAGAAGCGTGCATAACGTTAGCTTGTAAGACCTCGCCGGAGGGGCAACCATAGGCACAGTGTCTTCTACCAGGCTTGCAGCGTACAAAGTTTGCTGACTGACGGGGTGTGTCGGGGAAGGCTTGTTGGCTACTTTCGACCACATTATCACGGATGAGATGGACATTATCTCCATTTCGATCAATAACAACCATGCGAATGACTACTTGCAGACCCAATAGCCATTGGTGTGTTCCACGCAATGAAGAAGGGGATTCTCACGTCAGTTTGTGGCGACAACAAAGAGTGCAATGGTTGACACAGTAGGTAATATTGCGCCATGAATGCTAGTGTCATATGCAAGTAGCATTAATTGCAGTTCCATAGACACATTGATTACTAGAGATTGAAGGACCATTGATGAAAATTATGATTCATTTGACATGGAGTTTCCATCAACACCTTCCCCACAGAGAAGAAATATTAGACCTTCATATACTTCGGTGATGGGACATTTCCGCTAAGGTAACACATTGAGATCATCTCATTGTCAGGAGCTCTTGTGTGTTGTAATTAATTTAGCGATCTCTTATTGATTTGTTCTAACTTGCAGGAATTGCACTCAACTGGGCAAGGATTTGATGAAAGGCATGATAGTTCTCTCTTGATCCTCTTCTGATGGATCGGGGCCTTTGCTTGTTGGGGCTGAAGGCACGATGATGTTGGATAACAGTACACTTGATTATTCGTGCTTATTCCCTCTCCCAGCTCTTCCAGTTGGCTACTTCGAAGGCAAGAGGCTGATAGTGTACATCAACAAGGCTAACAGTGCTCATTCCCTCGTGCTCACATAATCATCACCAACCGTGCCTATATCTGCTTCTGGATTCAGAAATCCCGTGGCTAATATACACAAGAGTGAAATAGTGTATGACTCCATAGCTCCCGTTATTGTTTTCTTCTCATCCAGAGGGCCCAACATGATCACACCCAACATGTTCAATATCCATGAGAAATCAAATTTATTAGAACCTGCATTTCATTCAATGAGAAATAATTGGTTATAAAGTTAAGTTGATAAAAAGCAATGTCAAAAACAACAATATTTTGAATAGCATCCAAGAAAACTTGTACCGACTCAACCAAATGTAATAAGATTTATGAGCAATCACCAGGAGCACATAAATAGGGTATGATGAACTCAACCTTCTTGTCCCACAGGCGTTCAAAACAGAAGCAACAATAGTAATTATCGTAGAAACGCATATAAGCCATCAGCTAAAACAAAAAACTTCATTATCAAATTAATCTGGATGCATTTGTTCAAAGGGAAGAAACCACATCTTCTTTTTTTTTTTTAAATAAAATTTCACTCATCCCACTGAACACACTTTAAAATCTGCCACTGTTAGGGGGTTGATGACTACAAATTAGAAAGAAGAAAGTAAGACTCCCAAGTATTTTATATAAAACTCAGTTTCTTGAGCCTCTATTTGCTGAAATAAAGCAATACATCAGTGACTAAGTGCGAAAACACTAATGTATTAAAAGCAAACAAACTGCTTAATGTTGAACACCAACTACAAGCATTAGAGCAAACATGTAATGTACCTATAACCCCATATAGCAATCAGAGTTCTTTTAATGATTCGTTTGGAAATTCTGAGAAAGTACAACAACAACTACCCTGCAGAAGAACACTTGCTTCAGTGCATCTATATAGAGATACAATCGAAAGGGAGGACTAAAGACAAGCACCTGGATCTCGGGAAAGGACATGCGCCTGGCGACGGCGGGGTCGGCGTCATGTGGAGGAGGGTGATCGGCCGGCGGGTCTTGGTGCCGCGGCCGACGTGGTTGAACTGGAAACCCATGAGGGCCTCCACGAGCGCGCTCTTCCCGTAGGTCGGGTGCCCCACCACCAGCATCGCCGGTGCGTCGAAGGGCGTCTCCAACTCCCGCGCCAGCCCGTGAAGCTCATTGTACACCTCGTAGAGCATCCCAGAGTCCGAAGAGGAGGGTTCGTGTTCCTTCTCTTCCTCCTTCACCGCCGTCAGCGCGGACGCCGCCTCGTGGCCTCCTCCGACCTCATCCCTCTGGGCAGGTCCGCCCTACCTCACCGCGGATGAGGCGGCGGTGAGTCACGGGCGCCGAACAGATGAAAAGCCCCAGACTATTGGGCTTTGTCTTCTTTGTATATGTAAGCGCAGAGTGAGGCCCATGTCTCATGGCATTTTAGATTTAGTTGTGCACCATCGAATACCGGAAATAACTTGATTAAAGTCTTTGGTCTAGCTGTCCACTTTTGAATTCCATCATCCGCTACTAAGTTCTCTACATGAAAGTGCGCACTTCCGGATTTGTGCCGCTCAATGGCAACAATAATGATTTCTGTTTTAAACTCATTTTTAATTCGATTTATAATCTATGTTACTGTTTTTTTTTTGCCAAAATTATTATTGGCCTCACGTTCCCCTACTTTAAAACTCGTCTAAGTATCTCCTATGTTAGAAATAAGATTATGTCATTTGGTAAAATAATTTAAAAGATTATTTATCAATAAAATAATTTAAAACTAGAAAAAGTATACATATTTTTACCTTTAATTTATTTGTATACAAAATTATACAAATATCAGATCTCAAGAAAAAAAAAACAGAAAGACAGTAAAAAGACAAATAAACTAACACCGAAGATAAAACAAGAAAAGTAGAAGGATAGCGGAAAGACGAACAAACTAACGTCGACAAAAATTGATGAATAAAGACATAGATCAGAGTTGCAGAAAAGAACACCAATATAGGTTGGAGAAGAAAAAAAGAGAGGAGAAAATGAATTAGGATTTTAGGACTATTTAGTTGTAATCCTCAAATAAAAATAATTCCCTAAATTATTTTACCTAACAGCGTAACCTTATTTCTAACAGAGAATATCAATTTTGATGTAAAATCATAATATGAAGAGTCACTTAGACGAGTTTTAAAATATGAGGGTAACTTTGATTTTGAGACATAGTACAAAAGATCACTTAGACGAATTTTAAAATACAATAAGTCAATTAGACGAGTTTTAAAGTATGATAGATGATTTTAATTTTAAAGCATAGAACAGGAGATCAATAATAATTTTGATTAATTTTTTATTATTGATAACGAGATATGCCGAAAAATAATTTTGAGACTGCATAAGCACTTATGAAAGGAACAAGGTAAATAAATTAATCCATCAATTATACCATCAGGTCTATTATGACTAATGAAAATAAAATTAATTGAATTAATAATTTAAGTTTAAAAGGTTATTAGTTATCTCATATCTCATGGAATCACTAATAATTTTAAAATCGATTTAATATTAAGCAAGAGAGGAATGGCTGTATGAAGTCACCACAAAACCTTATTAGGGTTTAACTCTCAGTCGTATTGACCCACAGAAAGTGATCATAAAGCCCAATGCCGAATGTAAAAGGTGTAAGAGGAGTCAATGGAAATATAAGATGAGTCTACTACTAACTTAGATTTATAAATTAATTAATTAGATGAGAACGACCATTTCCGCTGTCAAAGTGCAGTAATTGTGCATCGCCATAGAACGATTGTATTTCCTAAAAGCAACATCCTGTAGGAGACAAATAATTATTGTTGGGTCGTTTTTATCGTTGACCTCAATCCTACAAAATAAAAAGGAGGATTGCGTTAGGCAGTCGATAAATAAAAAATATTTTATCAGGTATTATGGAAATAGATCTCGACGGATTTCATCGTGGAACTAGATGACATAATTCATTGTTCTTACTGAACAAAGGCATTACATCTATCTAAAAGAAGTCCGATTGGAACGATAAAGACCGCTGACATCTACATCGGCTTGAAATCTCGGACGAGATAAGAACTCAACTGCTCATTTATCTCTCTAAACTTCTCCTTCAGCCTCTGTAACTGCAAGCAGCAGCTCTAAGTTAGCAAACAACAGAGGCATCACGACATTTGTGGTAGGTCAAAAGGCAATACCCGTTTCAATTCGATCTCCAAGTCCCTCTTGCGCCGTCCAAGAGAGTGGCGTAGCTGAGTTATGTCAAAAATTTGGTCCAAGTCATCTCCAAATGCAGACTCCAGGTCTTCCCACAGAAGGGCTGGCAACTTGTCGACAACCGGCATCAGGAAGAAGCAATTGAACTGCAGAATAAATGTTGGGAGTTAGATAAGAGCTAAAACACCGCTTAACTATAAAAATCACAGTCATGGCAGCGTCAGCATTGTTTCAAGTGAGCCACAATTTTTCAGGCAGCTGAATCTACAAAGTTACCACGAAAAAACAAACATGGGAGGCATTGTTTGGGATAAGAATGTGAAGCATAAGAAGTGTTGTCGCATGTTGAAAGAAATTCTATACGAGCCATAGTAGGCAGATCATTTATGGTTCTAATCATTTTGAATGCACAACAACAAAGCATCACTGTGAAAATGACAACAAGCTCTAGATAGTAGTAAATGATCGAATGGCACAGCATATGACTGGTTTCTACAGCAGCTCTAGAGTTTAGATCAACTGCATGTAATATAAGTCACCAGGTCATCAATCAGGCAAAATTAAATTTGACAAATTTTCATCAAAAGCAAACCGAATATATACTTACAGACCTTTAATTCTGTAGATACCAGAAAATGCTCCTTGATCCCATGAAAAATTTGATATACCAAGGCATAAACAATTCTTTCAGATGAAGGAGCCAGTCTTCGGTTCCACAGTGTACTATCCAAGAGATCAACCAGCCTTGTTTCTGCTGTGGGATTGCATGGAATCGAGTCAGAACATGGGTTGGAATGGTTAGGTTTTGAATCTGGCTTTGATCTATCAGATTTGTTGTCATTCAGAGCCAAGTATTGTTCCTGTTGAACACCTGAAGAGATGGAGCTAGCAGTATGCTGCTCTGAGCTAGCAAATGAGTCCAAAAATTGGCATAATCCAGCTCGATTCTGTAATTTTGAACATAGGGGTATGTAAAGGTGAAAAATTAAAATTTGTCAAGTATGTCGATGGTCTAAGCATTAACATCCAAACCTTGTTATGAAGAGACCAAGTGACATATCGCGTGGTGCTCACTAAGTCTTCCATACATCTGAATGCGTACAAAAAAAAAGAGAGCTACATTAGTCTTTTGGAAAAAGGCACTTATAAACCATCTTTTAGAATTATTCTACATCAAATACTTGTGCATACTCGCACATGATCATACCAACAGCAACCTTTTTGTCATTTGGAGATATCAGTCTAGAGTTCAATCTGGCTACATAATAATAGCCTCCAGGTCGGAGCGGTTGCAAAACAAAATTTAGAAACAGGAACAAGTGGGAAAGCTCGAAAACATGATTAACCAACACATATCTTCTCAGCTGCAGAGATTGGGAGAATAAATAAATATTTGAAAGGTATGAGCAAAATTACTTTTCACGACATGATCGTTCAGTCGATTCAGCAAAATTATTAAAGGCTGTCTCAACACGTCTAAGAAATACTTCATGGCCACTAAGATACTCTCCATCTTTCTGTTGAAAGTCTATGATTAGTTTTATGAGCAAACATCAACATATACCATCATGCAGGAATTTAGAAAGACACTTACCTGCAATAGATACATGGAAATAGGCAGTAACCTCTTCAAAATGTATAGAAGCCTAAAGCCCAACTGTCAGAAGAAAGGCAACACCGTGGAATTTAGATAAGGTCCAACAGTCCAAATACCAAATAGAGACAAATCTGAGAAATTTAAGTTACAGTTTTCTCTAATGACCATATGTAGAAACTGAAATATGTATGTGCAAACAAGCATAACAAACATTATATTCATCTGAAAGACAAGTGAGGTCAGTTCGAAATGTGGATGCGGGAAGCATAAACCACTGATCCTCCATAGTTTATTCAACGAGATTGTCAAACGGAATATAGCAAAGCATGGATAGTTTCAATACAAGGAATAAATCAAGAACATAGAAGTTACTAGTCCTGAAACTTGGTAAAATACAGGTGGAGGTCTTCAGATAACCTGGTCAAAAAGAAATATATTAGCCAAGAATGTAAAACAGATCTTTAGAATGTACGTTTATAATGTTTATATAATGCATATATGTGTATATATGGCCAAGGCTGTAAGGTCGATTCACAAGGATAGCCAGCCCACCTACAAATTTTAGCCCTCTCTAACACGTGTAAGATGCAATCAGAAATTTGAGCACAATGTAAAACTTGAAGGCGTACGATAGGCTAAACAAGTCAGAAGTTACTAGGTTCTGCCTTATGTCACCAGCTAGATTTCCTGGTTTGATCATTCTTCATCAATGGTAGAAGATTGAACCAAGTACAAACACAAGGAAAAAGAAATAGAATGACACTGAATCATGAACCTGATGAAGGAAAGGCTCAAAGGTATCACGAGCTTTGGCAACAGCAATTACGCAGGCAGTCCTAGGAGAAAAGTTGAATAAGACAGTTATTACATCAGAGAGATGAATGAGGTTAAACAACAAAAAAGTGAGAAACTAAAAAAGTACCTAGAGTAGTTTGTTCCATCATGAATGTCTTCAACTCCACATGCATTTACTATCTCCTCCCTAGTAATTGGAGGACACTTGACACCTCCAACAACAAGACGAAATTCTGCCATTGCCCGATGGTATTGCGCACCACCATAAAGGCGCATTCCAGCATTCTGAGTAGAAAAATATAAACACGACTATTAATTCAATAGTTTATACGTTATAATGACCAGACCGTAAGTTGCAACTGATGACAGAAAGAAGCTGAATATCTGAATGCAATCACAGATATTCTTGCGTACAAATGCTATATTTATGAAGCATACACTTAACCACGTAGTTAAATTGCATCAAGTCAAAAAATTATTAAATGTTGTGTTGCCACACACACTTAACAATACATCAAGGGTGAAAGACCAAAATCTACAAACCCCAGCATCCACTTATGTTTTTCCACTCTCCTGCTGGCAGTCAGCCTCGTTTTAGTAATATGCATGTCTGAGTTCAAATCTCATACTGAGGATCTAAGTTTTGTAAATCTAACTTGCTCAAAGAATAGCAGACAACTCGCCCTCTTAAGGAACTTCTATTTGTTACTTGATTAACATAGTATGGCACGTGTGTCATACAAATGATAAATCTGTTGTACCCTTACTGTCCCAAACTTTATGTTGTATAAATCGGTTCGACTCAAACAGCCTAAGAGAGGTAACAATACTAGTTGAACAGCCAATTGGTCTCCCAGAGTATATAAAACAAAGAAAAACCTCATTCTATCAAAAGCACCAAATTCCCCAAGGCATTTAAATCCTTATTCTATAATGGGTCGCCATTTGACACTCACCCACTGTAACTACTTCTAGTGATACAGATAAAAGCTACATAATTGAATCCATTCTCTACTCATTCCCAGAAAATCAAGTAGCCCGTCTATCTATACCCAACTGATGACACATCAGAACCCAAACTTAGGCAATTCATATAGTGTAATAATAGATAGTGTACTCCCTTTGCTAGACAATTTTCAATACCATGTTTTTTGAATAGCTCTTGCATTTGATTCAATGTCCTATAAACTCAGAAGGTCACTCATTCTGGTCATTATCCAACTTCCATAATTGACTTCAGGAACACACAAGCTGCTTTTGCTTCTTGTTCAAGAATTTGGCCCAAATACTCAATCTCGATATCCTGAGACAGCCCTGTTCTAATGACTGTAGACAACACTGTCCCAACATATTAGATGTAGCATTTGACATCCTATGCCGTTACTCCAAAGAACCCTCCTCATTACGCACTCAGTTTTATTTGCAACAACCACAAGCACCTTATAACATGATGAAAAGATAAATTAGCATCCATAAAAGAGTGAGAAAGATGAGAAAAACATTTGGGATCATGACGCAATCCTTTCCCAACCTGCAAGCTTATTGTTCAACTCACAGGGCCTCATTGGACCAGGTTGACTTTTCTCAGAACATGGAAGGGATAATATAACATCGAACAAAGGCAAACTTTCCCTGACCTGAAAACTTATTATTCAAGTAATTAAAAAAATATGTCGGAGCTTCATGGAACCTCATTGAACCAATCTGACCCTCAGATCACACAATGGCAGAGAGTCCCACTGGGACATTTTGTGGTTAGTTTGAAACACGTAGTATTTCATCTTAATTTTGTGACTAGAAAGATGTCAAATGCAGTTCATGAAATAAGCTGATAACTGTATGCTAAACTCACATGCATGTTAATCTCACATATATAAACTAACAGACTACAGCAGCAGAACTTACAGGCATCATCTTGTGTGGAAGCTGAAGACTGTCAGTTCCTGTAAAAGGTCCACCCATAGTCCTCTCATCCAGCGATGTTTCTCCTGCAAATTGAGCAATTTAAATTTGCACAGGTAACATAATGAAGCATAGCTTTGTTTCAAAAGAACATCATGGAACATTCCTAATACTTATTTCGTAATCACAAATTTTTGTGACACACCTGCCAAGGTTGTCAATATGAAAGTTTAATAACTCATGGAATGCAAAGATGAGCGTACCAAATTTATCAGGAGGTGCCACAACTGTGCCTTTCAATAACAAAGATAACTGAAAAAAAATTATGTATCAGCACATCTCTTCATATGCATAATAAAATATGTCAAACATAGAAGTATATCAACAAATAGTGAGTTGGATGATCTTGTTTGTCTATTATCAATGTTTTTGAAGTTGTATTTATATTTGGAATTTTTTTAAAATAAATTGAATAACTGATGAGAACCTTGGTCAAAAAAGAGTCATGGAATGCACGTCCCTTTTCCTTCAATTTTGCTTCATCCAAATTTCTGTAGACAAACATAACAAGAGTAGCAAAGCCATTTCAACTGTTATATTTACTCCAAAGCACTTTAGGTACGTGACAGGCACAAAACAGAAACAAAAAACATAGACTCCTAAGTTAGTGAATCCGACCTATTTCTGCTAGTAGCTTGCAATGATACGAAAGCAAAAAACATAACGTTTAAGTTTATCATCCTGTACTACAATAAACCTCATCTTAACTCATCATAAGCATAAAATTAAGTATTCACCTGAATTCTTGGTTAGTTTCACGTATTTTCCTTGTGGTGCTCCGAAGTTCCTTCTCCAAAAGTGGAATAATTAGTGGAACATTGTCCATGTACCTTCGGAACATAGTTTCAGAAATAACATTAGAAGGTCCACATTACATCAGTACTAGAAATAAAGATGAATAAATATTTGTACCTTTTCTGCAACAATTCTTCCAAAAATAATCTAAGGCTGCTCACGCCTATTCTACTTCTTTCCTCCTTTGACAATGACCTACCTAGCTTTTCCTCTAAAGCCACAATATCTTCCATTTCTCTCAAACAGATGGCCTGTATTTAAAAGATATGAATGGAGAACAAGTATAAGCATCACATGTGGCTGTAGAATCTTCTTGTAAGGTTAGATAATACTTGACAGCCATTTGATTAACAACATTCTCAACATAAAAAATGTCATGACCTAGATCCGTAACCATTCCTGTGTGGTAGATTCATGAACATTATTTTAGTGATCTTCGTGGACACAAGAAGCATATACATGAACAAACAAATATGTGCAACTCCAACACCAGGAACAGTACAAGTGTATCACATCCCCCTATAAACAAATTTTAATGTGTAGAAATACCCAAGATTGCATATAGAGAATTAAGTGGAATAAAGGAAACAGAACTTTCTTAAACTCCTCATTGGATCGATAAATAGCTTCACTCCCAGAACCAACTCTCCCTGATGGTACAGAAGTGAAGAAGGGTGAACCACCCAACAAACAGCCATCCAATGTACAAGCAGGTGGTTTAAGAAAAACTTCAACATCTGAAGCCCGTGCAAACTGCAGAATTTTTGTGTCGAGCTTTGTGGATACAATGACAGTCCTTGAAAGCTCAGGATCAATCTGTATTCACCAAAGAAACCAAGATTTACTGTGACAGACTTAAGAGAATTCCAAATTTTAGAATGCAACAACTGTCGGACTGTGTGCTGAGCCATGGAACAAGTAAAATAAATGAGCAACACAAACTGTCAAAAGAAGATGGTACAGACTTGCATCACTATTCTACGTGTTGTGGCATTACTCCAATCGCTGCAATCTTCAAGACATAAAATGATGAACTCTTTATGTTGCATTTTAGCTCGTATAAGTGCCTCCACCGCTCGAGCTTGTCCCTGCAAAAGAGAAAAAAAGAAATATCTCATCAAAGGGATGCAAAAAATTGTTAAACAACATTAGCAGCTAGAAAGGCCAACCATGATTCTCAATCATGCCTGAATTTTTTTTAACTCAATATCACTTTATAATATTTGTGTGAAGTAACTCATAAAGAAGCGAAGTGGAAAATACACCTGTAAAGTTCGATTCCTTCGACCTGGAGCTGGAATAATAAGACCCGGTGTATCAATGATGGTAAGATTTGGGCAGTACTTATACTCTATCCTAATAGTGATTTCCTTTTCTGAAAACTGACAAGGATCACTCTCCAACCTCATGTTTTCAGCTTCAATATAAGCCTGAAAGAAAAGAAAGAATGAGCAATCACCAGGAGCACATAAATAGGGTATGATGAACTCAACCTTATTGTCCCACAGGCATTCAAAACAGAAGCAAGAATAATAATGCCAGTATGTGACCGCAGTAATTATCTTAGCCACATATATAAGCCATCAGCTAAAACAAAAATTTTCATTATCGAACTAATCTGGATGTCTTTGTTCAAAGGGAAGAAACCACATCTTTTTTTACATAAATTTTCACTCATCCCACTGAACACACTTTAAAATCTGCCACTGTTAGCAGGTTGATGACCACAAATTAATAAGAAGAAAGTAAGATTCCCCCATGAAGATAGTAAGTATTTTATATAAAACTCAGTTTCTTGAGCCTGCGGCAATAAAGCAATACATCAGTGACTAAGTGCGAAAACACCTAGCGACGTACTGAAAATGTATTAAGTGCAAACACATTGCTTACTGTTGAACACCATCTACAAGCATTAGAACAAACATGTAATGTACCTATAACCCCACATAGCAATCAGAGTTATTTTTATGGGTCGTTTGGAAATTCTGAGAGAATACAACAACAACTACCTTGCAGAAGCAGCACTTGCTTCAGTGCGTCTATATATGGGTGCAATAGAAAGGAAGGACTAAAGAGAATTACCTGGATCTCGGGAAGGGACATGCGACTGGCGACGGCGGGGTCGGCGTCGGAAACGAGGCGGCAGACCGGGACAACGTAACCGGAATTGTACTTCATGTGGAGGGTAATCGGCCGGCGGGTCTTGGTGCCGCCGCCGACGTGGTTGAACTGGAAACCCATGAGGGCCTCCACGAGCGCGCTCTTCCCGTCGGTCTGGTGGCCCACCACTAGCACCGCCGGTACGTCGAAGGGCGTCTCGAACTCCTGCGCCAACCCGTGGAGCTCGTTGTACGCCTCGTAGAGCTTCCCGGGGTCCGAAGAGGAGGATTCGTGTTCCTCCTCCTCGTCCTCCTCCTCCTTCACCGCCGCTAGCGCGGCCGCCGCCTCTTCGACTCCTCCGGCCTCACCCCTCTGGGCAGCTCCGCCCTTCCTCATGGCCTCCGGCGACGATTGGGAGTGAGAATACAGAATGGGGAAATCAGGCGAGGGGAGGAGCGGCCGCGCGGTCGAGCGATCGCGTGGGCGGGGATAAAAGCCGAAAACACAAAAAGAGGGGCGTGTCCAAGGAGATGAGGCCGCGGTGACTCACGGGCGCTTCATTTCCGTGAACGATCACCGTTCATATAATCTACAGATGCTTTGACATCCGTAAAAGGTCCGCGAGGTCCTGATGGGTGATATCCATTTCCTTGCAGGATCGCCGTCCATCAGTGTCACAGATTGCGTTGAGATACACATGCGAGATTGATGGATGCTGTGGAGATCCGTGCAATGTCCTGATATGTGGCTCCGATGCCGCCAATCAAGTGCGAGTTGGTCGAGTCACACCATGTTGCGTTGACCACAGGTCAGCTCTGGGATTCTATTGGTTGGGTCGCGACTCAAGTGGATTGCGTCTCCAATTTAGCCTGTTTAAGTGGGAGGTCAAACTTAATTCCATAGAATATTACTAAAATCAAAATCATTTATTAAAATATAAATACAAATATGAATCACTAACTCAGTGTGTCTATCGTAATCTAATTTTAGTAGGTTGTAAGTAAGAACTATTAAATATTAGAATGATTCTAATATCAATGATGAGATCATTAATTCATGAACTTTATTAAATTTGAATCACTAATTCAATATTAAGTTTAGTTAATAATAGTAAATTTATATGTCTCCATAAGTTTATTAAATTTCAACATCATTAACTAATACCTTGATTGAAATACTGATTTAATCATCGGAGGTGCCACATTGGGTGCCCCTATCCCAATGAGATATTTATGTAAGATTCCTCGACAAATTTCGAGAAGAAGGAACCCAAAATACATTCTCGAGCAAGTCTAGCCGACCTCTCTTGAGCTTTTCAGTCTCTCCCTGATCGACACGAATGAGTTTGAGTTCAAAGTAAAATCTTATAAAACTTTGACAACAACAGATAAGATCAAAGATAAAAGATATTGGGGAGTAGTTGAGTCCTCCTCAGTTGGGTGCCACGAATCACCACATCATTGGTTTCTCAACTTCAAATGGTTTTGTTTAATCTGCATGCATTTAGCACACAGAACAAAGAAAAGTTTGACCACTTGCATGATAGGAAGAGTGCAACATGACAAAGTGTTTAGTGACTGATCGGGAGAAAAAGTCAAAGGGTTTGGTAAGTGAAGAATCATTGACAAGCAACTGATAACTGCTCCATACATGAGAATGCATGATGAGGTCAATCATACTACATTTTAGGGATTTTTTTTTCTTCTAATCAATTATTTCTTTTGGTATAATAATTATAAATAAAATAATTAGATATAAAAATATTGGTATGATGATGTGTGCCATACTTACTAAGGATCGAAGGTTCGAAACTCATATAAGAAATTACGATAGCGAAAATATTAACATAGTGATGATATGATAACTAATTCACATGGAAAAAACTTAGTATTTGCCCTACAAAAAATAGTCAAAAGGTTTTTTTTTTTGGCATATTATAAACCTATCCTTACTTTTTTAGGAGATGAATGAATGATCAAGGAAGACAGTGAACCTAAAACTACACTTAGGTCTATCTTTTCTTCCTCCATGTGGCCATAAAGGCAACTTATAACACAGACAGTGTTCCTCATTGGAGGAGGAGCCACTGGATGATATAATATTTTTTAGCTAGTATTTGATGAAAGCATACTGTTTTATAGCTACACTCCACATGTCTCTTTAACTACTACCATTATTCTTTTGTGGATTCTTCAATCTCAATGCCCAGAAAAGTACAGATGATGAATTCTCTCAATCATTCCAACCAAGGTCATGGGCATTTGGACCCACCACCCCTTAACTCTGTTCACAACCATTGGTTTCATAGCTGTTGGCATCATGAAAGAGCCCTGAGATTTTGTTGTTTGATGATGATGGTATTTGTTGTGTTGGTTAAAAAATAGAAGATTGATATGAGAATAACTCGAGGGAGGGTTGGGTGATTTGTTCTGCAATCCACCCAAGTCTTCTTCCATACTTGACCCTTGGTCCATGGCCAAGATCAAGGGATACTGTTGCTGGGGAAGTAAGAGTCAGAAGGAAGAGCATGTTGCAGTCCCTGTGGAGCAAAGTCAACGTGGGGTTTGGGGGAGTATATAATTTGGATTTAGGAAGTCGGCAGAGTGATGCCCAGGTAAGTCCCAGCATGACCATCGAATGTATCAACCTCGCGTCCCTGTGAACGATCATAAACTATGATGCCGAGAGCTGCGGGCAGGTTTCAGATTGCTTTCTGCTGCAACAACAAGCACCTGTTCACATCCGCAGATGCCGCGGTGGTGTCAATGGTGCTGCTCATCTGTGAGACAGAGGAGCATGGAGTGCATGACGACCGGAATGGTCCAAGTGTCTCTGCTTTTATGAGTCTTGGTGGTGGTGGTGGTGGTGGTGGAGGAGGAGGAGTATGTGGCGTGCATGAGAGCAACAGTAGGGTTCAATGCACCCATCCTCGTCGTCTCCCAGCCGACTACTTAAAATCCTTCTTTACCAAGTCAAAAGAGTGCGAAAGCACGAGAACTTAAAGTTCTCTCTGTCTACTTCTTCTTCTCAACACCGGCCACAATGATGACTGGTTTCTTTAATCCGTTTAGCCTTCTTTTGGATTAAGCTAAGAGTTGACATCCGAGAAGTTTGCATTATAAAAGGCCGCAGGGGCTTCCCAATCCTCACAACCATTGCAGAGGAAAGTTACCGAGGCTTCTGTGGATCGAGGCAGGATGATTCCGGTCATTGATTTCTCCAAGTTGGATGGGGAGCAGAGGGCGGACGCTTTGGCCCAGATCACTAATGGCTGTGAAGAGTGGGGATTCTTTCAGGTTGGCTAGCGGTTGCAGTCTTAAAGGACCGTAACCATGATTTCTTTTGAGGATGTGTTATCGTCAATCCTTCGTGTCTGCAGCTGGTGAACCATGGGATCGCAGAGGAGCTCCTCGAGCGGGTGAAGAAGGTCTGTTCCGAGAGCTACAGACTGCGAGAGGAAAGCTTCAGGGCGTCCAACCCCGTCCGGTTGTTGAACGAGCTGGTGGATCGAGAAACCGAGGGAGGGGTTGGTAAGCGGCGGCTGGGTGATGTGGATTGGGAGGACGTGTTCGTTCTCCAAGATGACAAGCCATGGCCGTCGAACCCACCGGAGTTCAAGTAAGTAGTCGAGGAATCGAACAGAGCACCACTGCTTCTTCTCCGCGCATTGATATGTCTTGGCTCAACTTGCAGGGAGACGATGAAGGAGTTCAGGGACGAGCTTAAGAAGCTAGCGGAGAAGGTAATGGAAGTGATGGACGAGAACCTGGGTCTGGAGAAGGGCTACATAAGGAAAGCATTCTCTGGAAACGGAGAGCACCAGCCCTTCTTCGGGACGAAGGTGAGCCACTACCCTCCCTGCCCACGCCCTGACCTCGTCGACGGCCTCCGCGCCCACACCGACGCCGGCGGCGTCATCCTCCTCTTCCAGGACGACGAGGTCGGCGGCCTCCAGATCCTCAAAGACGGCCAGTGGATCGACGTCCAGCCCATGAAGAACTCCATCGTGATCAACACCGGGGACCAGATCGAGGTGCTGAGCAACGGGCGGTACAAGAGCGTGTGGCACCGCGTGCTCGCCACCCCCGACGGCAACCGCCGCTCTATCGCCTCCTTCTACAACCCCTCCCTCAAGGCTACCATTGCTCCGGCGACGAAGCTCCTCTCAGTCCAGTCCGACAAGGTTCCTGCGTCGTACCCCAAGTTCGTCTTCGGCGACTACATGGACGTGTATGTGAAGCAGAAGTTTCTCCCCAAGCAGCCAAGGTTTGAGGCAGTGGCAGCAGCCATGTGAAACTGCAGCGTGACCATTATAAGCTCAGCATCATATCTGCACGTACTTGTAGGCTGTTACGAGCTCTCCAAGGAGGATGGAAGCTGCTAAGTAGTGATGTGTGTTTGATTGCAAGAGATGCTTGCTTGAACGCTGTTGTAGATTGCCTTCTTTGTTGTCGAGTCTGTGAGTTGCACTGTACACCAAGATTACAGTGGAAGTCGTAAAAGTATGTTCGCTTGTGGGTTGCTCCATCTTCGACCCTGTTTCTTCTCCTGTTGATGATGGTGCTCTTTTGAGTCGTTGATTTCGAGCTTGTTGATCTCGAGCTTTTAGTTGTTAATCTAACGCCAAAAGCAATGCAGGTTGGATGTTCCGATGAAAGCATACAGTTTGTAACAAAAGCTTGGTTACTTCTTGTTTGCAATGAAGATTCCAGTCATCAATCTCTCCATGGTAAACGGTAAGGAGAGGGTTCAAGCTTTGGCGCAGATTGCCAATGGATGCGAAGATTAGTGATTCTTTAACGTTTGTTGTGAGTCCTCCACCGCGTCCAGTGCCCGCACAACGATGTTCAAGCCACGAGCATAAGAGGTGCTCCACACTGGCTGTCTGAGGTCAGCATGTGTGGGTGCTCCGGTTGTAACCTCGATATAGGTCTTTATCATGTCGCTTGACCGTTCATACAAGACAAGACCTCCCGGGTGGTGGGTTCCCGGGGTGGTCCCTCCGACGATCAAGTTAGGGTTGATTCTAAGGATGAAGTATAGTGTTATCTACTTGGGCGCCAAAGCTTCTTATCTGACGTTTTCTGCTAGCCCGTTTAATATTACCAGCAGGGCCGACGGCTATTTGTGCTACTGGTTACATGTTGCTTCTGCTCTGTTGTCGTGTGGTTCCCTCAGGTCCTGATAATGACTGCACGATATCCGATACTACTAGACCTTAGGTTTGTCTGCCTACTTGTGACATGTTGCTTGTGTGTGTCAAAGAGCGGGATCCGGGAAATTGGTCATTCGGCCCCATCCTCCCACGTCGGTTGGCCTTGGGCCATGTCGCCCGGTTTAGGAGGGGGACTACTTATTATCCGTATCACTCCCCCCCCCGGCCACTCCCGAGGAGACTCTACTGAGGTTTTATAGAAGGTGAGGGGGAGGATCCTTAAGGCGTGGGGTTCAGCCACCAGGGATTTATGTGTTTGAGGTTGTGTCGCATCGATTGGCCCATGTTATGAATAATCGGGCGAGGGTGAGCGCTGTGTTATGAGTAGTTGGGTCTGAGAGCCCTCATACAAGTTCGATGTCTCATTTTGTTGTGTCGGGACTGGAGGCCCTAAGGCGAGGCTAAGAGCTTACTTGTTGATGGTCGGTACTGAAAGCCCTAGAGCGAGGCTGAGAAATAACTTGTCAATAGTCGGGACTGAAAGCCCTAGAGCGAGGCTGAGAGCTCACTTATCGATAGTCGAGACTGAAAGCCCTTGAGTGAGGCTGAGAGCTCGCTTATTGATGGTTAGGATTGAAAGCTCGTGGGCGAGGCTAAGAACTCGCTTGTCGATAGTCGAGACTGAAAGCTGTTGGGTGAGGCTGAGAGCTCGCTTGTCGATAGTCGAGACTGAAAGCTCTTGGGTGAGGCTGAGAGCTCGCTTGTTGATGGTCGGGACCAAAAGCCTTTGGGTGAGGCTGAGAGCTCGCTTGTCGATGCTCGGGACTGAAAGCACTTGGGCGAGGCTGAGAGCTCGCTAGTTGATGTTCGGGACTAGAAACCCTTGGGCGAGACGAAGAGCTCGCTAGTTGATAGTCGGGACTGAACACTTGGGCGATGCTGAGAGCTCGCTTGTCAATGGTTGGGACTAAAAGCCCTAAGGTGAGGCTGAAAGCTTGCTCATTGATGGTCGGGACTGAAAGCCTTTGGGCGAGGCTGAGAGCTTGCTAGTTGATGTTCGAGACTGAAAACCCTTGTGCGAGACTAAGAGCTCGCTTGCTGATGGTCGGGATTGAAAGCCCTTGGGCGAGACTGAGAGCTCTCTTGTTGATGTTCAGGACCGGAAACCCTTAGGCGAGACTGAGAGTTCACTTATCGATGGGCAGAACTGAAAGCCCTGGGGCAAGACTAAGAGCTCGCTTGTTGATGGTCAGGACTGAAAGCCTTGGAGCGAGGTTGAGAGCTCACTTATCGATGGTCAGGACTGAAAGCCCTAGGGTGAGGTTGAGAGCTTGCTTATTAATAGTCGAGATTGAAAGCCCTTGGGTGAGGCTGAGAGCTCGCTTGTTGATGTTCGGGACTGAAAGCGCTTGGGCGAGACTGAGAGCTCGCTAGTTGATGTTCAGGACTGGAAACCCTTGAGCGAGACTGAGAGCTCACTTGCCGATGGTTGGGACTGAAAGCTCTTGAGTGAGGCTGAGAGCTCGTTTGTTTATGTTCGGGACTGAAAGCCCTAAGGCGAGGCTGAGAGCTCACTAGTTGAAGATCGTGAGTATTCTCCTTGCGGTTAAGAAAGATTTGTTTGTTGATCATAATCGCTCACGGGGTGACATGTGTCCCACACGGTAACTCATCAGGCGCGGAACGTGAGGCATCATGATGAGCTATCCCACCTTTTTGGGGAATATGAAGCACCAACGGGCACTGGGGTGAGGTATTAGTCCCCCTCCCCTTATTATTCTGCAGCCTTCTCTTACTCTCACGCTTTTCCCCTGTTGTTGTTGTTGTTTCTTCATCATCTCTAGCGTCGGCTATGCCAACATCATCGACCTTTATCCCCTCCCTTTTTCCCCCGACGGTTTCTCAAGTAGGTCAGATGTCTTCCACCTCCTCCCACTCCGAGTCCTAGTTGGTCGAAATTTCGACCCATAGGTCTAGGGTTTTGAGTCGTCCCTCCAGGGATACTGTGTCAGTAGTGGTCATCCCGTCAACCAGTGCTCTGGGCGACTCTGGGACCGTTGATGCCTTGGCGACGATGCAATCCTTTTTCAATATAGACTCAATTGTGATAACTCGTTGGTTGGTCAAGGTGAGGAAGAACTATTTTATTCCTTTGGAGTAAGAACTTCATGTCCCCCTGCTGGGGGAGCATCCTTATGATGCTTTTCTATGTAGCTTCGGTCTGTCAATTGACGCCCTTGAGGTGGGATTGAGATTCCCATTGAATCCTATGATCGAGGCATGCCTCGAATAGTGGAGGATTTCTCCTTCCCATATGGCGCCCAACTCGTGATGATATCTTTCTTATGGGAGTTTTATTTGTCAAGTATAAGAGCTACCTAAGAGTTTTATTTGTCGGGTATCGCCTCTAGGTGTAGGAAGGTGTGTCCCCATCTTCGAATGAAGGAAGTGGAAGCAGGGGTCGATAGGCTCCCCCCGAGGTTGCGGGAGGGGAATCCTCTCCAGGATTGACAGGCGTTGAGCGCTCTTGTGACATTGGTGACCCTACTTCTAGCGCCAAATGTTGTGAGTCCTCCACCGCGTCCAGTGGGTCTGCACAACGGGGTTCGAGCCGCGAGCACAAGAGGCACTCCATGCTGGCAGTCCGAGGTCGACGTGTGTGGATGTTTTGATTGTGACATTGATGCGGGTCTTTCTCACCTCGCTTGACCATTCATACAAGACAAGACCTCTCGGGTGGTGGGTTCCCGAGTGATCTCTCCGACGATCAAGTTAGGGCTGATTCAAAGGATAAAGTCCGGGGATCATTCGATGTGAGGTGTTTGTTCGATTGCAAGGTGAAGCAACACACTCCACTATATGCTAGAATTCTACACCGGTAGAGAAGAGAGGTGTTTGTTCGATTGATATCACAGAGATCTCAAAGGGTCAATATTGTTTTTAGTGCAGGCTTAGGGAGCTGCACACGCTCAAGGGGCATGTCGAGTCCGAGGTGAAGCTCAAGGGACTGGACATCAGGGGCATGCCGCAGCATTACACTCTATGAGGAGCTGTTGCTGTGCTAGATGGATAGATATGTTCGAGTCATGAAGGAAGGATGGTGGTTTGTGGTCTTATCTTCTCAGGGAAGGGCTTTAGTAACTCGATGTAGCTTATGCGACTGGCGGAGAGATCGTCGGCATCCGCGCCTGTGATGTGGTGGTTGTTTTTTTTTTTTTAAAGTACATTTTTGGAGTACTTTTGAAGAAATTTTTCTCTCTTTCTTTATTGTTGATCGCTTCTACAACCTGCACATACACTCGCTCTTCTAAATCAATAACATTCATATTACCACAAATCAATCAAATAACTAGTGAGAAATCTAGAGACGAAAGCATTTTCTATAAAATCATTCTATTACTAGGCAATTTACTTGCATAGATTATAATTAAGAGCTAAGACTATTAACTTTCGCTCTCCATAACAAAATAGATCATTTGAGGGTACCTATGATTGTGACGGCCCATAATGCTAAATATTTTTAAATATAAAGTGCCCCCCAATCTCCCTAGAAGAGGGTTTATATATGTTTTGCCAAACAATTCTAGTTCTTACTAAGAATCTCTTATTTTATCTCTTGTCTCCATAAGAATAACTAAACTAATACTATGAAGTTTAATTTGAGAGACAAGGATTTCTTTGCACTCCCTTTCGGGTTTTCCACTACAATTCTATGATAACAAATTAATAAAATGAACCTAAGAGCGTAAGTTATCATAATTGATGTACTCGTCTTGACCCGTTTTTGATTTTTTTATTCTATGTTTAGTAAACGAGACTTTACGACTCAAGCCTCACGACAAGCTTTAATCTTGGATGAACCAACCCTATTTTAGGCATCTCTTGTCGTATCATCTTTTGATGAAATATTAAAGTTAGTTTTTTGAGTAATTTGTCAAAGGAATGCTTATTATATTAAGATACAGGAGAAGGGTGATCTGCTAAGCTAACGAATAGGTGTTGGCAAGGGATCTAATCGCAGGGTTGTCTGTTCGTTCCTCTAATCTCTTTCACCTCTGGACCACTTGCACCCTGTACAAAGGTCAGAGTCAGGAGGATGGATCCACAATTGATCCCTACAAAGCTCATAGTCGGGGCAGGAGCTTCGAAAATCTCATGGAGCCTCTTCGAGGTGGAGAATCATGGTATGTAAGTGTTGAGAGTCCATCCCCTCAATACTATTCTTAAGGATGACTTTTATACCTATTTTCTTGGATCGACATATGTGGTTGTTTAATGATCCTTGGTGTAAGCGCATGAAGGAGTTTAATGCGCATTAACCCCTCAATTGATCGACCCATACACTAGGCGTCAATGCTACCTGGACTGTGCAACCAATATAGAGAATACGTAGTTGACTTGTCCTGGGTTCACAAGGTTAAGTTGGCTCGAAGTGTCTAGTTGGGCCTTTGGTAGTAATTTGGGAGCCTCATGAAATGGGGAACAAGATATATCATATCACGACTCTAATAAAACTATGTCTAATATCAATTAGATTAAATTTAATATCCTAAAACTTTAATAGATTTGAACCAATTAATCAAATCTTTATAAATAACGTAAACTTAATTTTATAAATCTTATTGTATCGTCCAACCAAGATTCTAATTCCATTCAATTTGATTAAATTGAATTATTTAAAAATATATTCTATATCATTTCAAAATTATAAATCGATTACAACAGTACTATAAGTGATACAAAAAATTGAACTCAAGCAGAGGTAGAATCAAATACACATACTTCAATCGTGATCCCCATAATCCTTTGTTAATGCAAAACTCTTAGAGATCCCTCCAACACATTCCTCAGCTCACTCTACTTCAACTAATGAAATTAAAAATAACATTTACAGTCATTAATTACTCAAATTACATAAACCAACTAGATAAAAAAAATTACCGAAAGATTTTTATTTAACAAGTGCTGAACTTGATGCTTAAAAAAATCAACTTCATGCTTAAAAAAAAAAAAGTAAACAATAGATTTTTTTGACAAACATAGATATGTATATATCACAAAAGAGATGATAAAAAAATACATCAAAAATAAAAACAAACTGTGAACATAAAAATACTTCTTTAAATATAATCAAAGTACAACTAAGTAAATCTTCATAACACAAAATCAAGACTTCTTTTATGGCCACACCCCTTTTGTCATTAGGGTTTGACAAAACTAAAACTTAAATGTTAAAAATAATAGGTGAGAAAGCAATTGAATACATTTATGACATAATCAAAATCCTGCATTTTGCATTGTAATTTAAATCATCTAAAAAAAATATTTTCTAATCAATTGAAAGTCACAGAACAGAAATGAAGATGAGTCTAAGCAAAAGATGCTATCTTTCATCATCTCGAAAAGAAGTAATTGATGGTTTTTGTAATATATTTGCTTTTCTTTCGTACTCATGTCTTGACTTCTTAGAGCTTCTTTTGGTTTATTCACTCTTTAATCTCTATAATAAAACTAATCGCTCATCATCATATAATTATAGAAATAATAGTAAATTTAACCTTTTAAAGTGATGATAGGTAGTCCTATGACGATATATGTGAGATCCACTATAATGGAACAAGTCACCACCATGGAACTAAAAGATGATGATATTTGAGAATGAGAAGTGTCATTAGAAACACTTCTGACACTTTTTTCTTAATTTACACAAAAAATCTCTTACCTCATACATGATCTGATGTAGAGAACTTAATGATCCACTTAGATAAAAAAATGATGAAACACCTACCCCCACACCCAACACCAGAGGAAGTTTTGTATGATAAGTGGTGAACTTAATGCTAAAAGAGCAAAAAAATATATGAATTACATGTGTATATCACAAAAGAGATGGCCAAAAAATATATGCCAAAAATAAAATTGAACTATGAACATAAAAGGTACTTCTTTAAATGTAATCAGAGTATAGCCAAGTTAACTTCAGTATACATAAGATCATGCTTACAGAGCCAAAATTAAAAAGATTTCTTTTACCAGCACCCCTTTCATCATTAGGGTTACATCAACAATAAATATTTTTTTTCTTTTGCCTTCTGAACTCATTGGAAAGGAAGCCACAAACAAGATCAAGCATTTTCTTGATCTTGATGAGTCATGGTTCAACTTGGAACTGGAACCATGACTTCATGTTATGGTTCAACTTGGAACAAACTCAGGACAAAATTCATTTGACTTACCAAGTCAACTTGGCTATTATTAGTCAACTTAGGCTTTTGAAATAGTTTGATTATGTTGAATTTCATGTTTTGAATTTAACCAAGACTCATAAATCTGACTGGGAAGACTTAGCTGGAGATTTTTGTAAGCATAAAATTGTAATCTATTTTACAAAAAAATTTTATGTCAAGATTGAAATCAAATAATATTGGATCTATTTATGGTACATATCTTTAGATGTCATTTGAATAAGATCTTTTTTTTTATCTACAAAATCATTATCCTCCGAATCTAAATATCCTCGTAACATCGATGCAAAGGAAAACTAAAACAAATCTAGAACTCTTTTCATCTCTTCGTATCCTTTCTAAGAATCATTGAGATTGATGGTTTTAGAGAGATGAGAGAATACTCATAATTTCTCTCTTGTATGTCCTTTTACGCTGTCATATGTATAGAGAAGGTTTTATATATATATAGACGAGACCAGAAGATCTAGAATAAATTATTATGAGAGTTTCTCCTATCAAGGACATCTCCTAAGATATTTTAATATAATATGAACTTTAATTTAATACTAACTAATATCTATTATCATAATTTAATTAATCTCATTATATATCTTATCAAATTATAAAAAATTATATAATCTTACAATTTGTTCTTGATCATCCTATGTTTTTGGTGATGTCCTCCGTCCAATGAAACACAGTATTGTCCTTTCGGATTATTTAGTTGCACATATCTTGCTCCTTGGATTGTATCAATATTGCAGGCAGACAAATACTCTTATGCTTTTATGATAGTGTTACTTGTAAGTTCACTAAATTGATTAACATTAGGGATATTTCAACCTTAAGATCATCTAGGTTACAAAATCTTTACATGAAATAAAAGTTTCATTACAGTGCATCTTTTGATTTCATGAAAAATGTTATATTTATAAATTTTTCATTTGTCTTTGTATTCTCTCTCTTGCTCTCGGAATTCAATGTAATTAGTTTTATTAAGTACATTGAATCCTAATAATCTAGATTACCAAGGAGATCATTTTATTTTGATGCTTAGATTTTTGTATGTGAATATGACAAATAAGTATTGAAGTAACTTGAGAGAAAACGAACCAACATTGAATCAACATTAAGTAGTTTCCTATAATGAGATGAACGTAATATATCTTATTCTTCTTCTAGGGGTTGAATATTCCATATCATTAAAGTGATTCCCTCGTAAAGATCTTGATACAAGGAAAGATAGCCTTAAAAGAAAAAAAAGTGGACTAAAGGATCAAATATTTTACTGTGTAGTTGACAAGATATGAAAAAAAGTATAATTAACAAGATATAATGTAGAACTTTTTTTTTGAAATTGATATGATTGTTAATAATCAAAAAATCACCCAAAACATAGTCTTTATAATTAACAACGAGGAGCTCTTTCGAGGATAATTGTTATTCTTAGCACATATTTAGCCCCTCCCTACAAAAATTATATTTTATAGTGTAATAGTGAAAAATTTCAGGAGATATGTATCATGTTGCTCTCACTTTGGTAATAAAAAAATTGGCTCATTAATCTTGTCTTCACATGGGAAACGAAACAAATATAGATAAATAATTAAGCTCATGATTATTTTTTCTACACTTTTAATCTTTGAAGAAGTTAACATTTTCATGGTTTATTTTTTTATTTATGATCAAAATTGAACTGATCATTCTAGAAAATCCATTAATGTAATGATCTGAATATATAATTAATAACCTACAAATAACTAATAAACAACATTTTTATTGAACAAATTGTATAGCATGACATTGGATGCTCTTTCCAAACCATCCACTATAAAATATCTTCTACTATCGAGAGAGATTACATAAGGATTAGGTGACAACTACTACCTTAAAGGAAGTATTATCATATATATGAAAACTAGGGTTCTTCTCGACGAGCTAACCGAAACAAAAAAAAGTACATAGGCATCAAGCATGATACTATATGTTGGATGAGATGTTCGATAAACAATCTTTATTACTTCCCTTGTTGTGTTATTTCTATCCCATCAAGGTCATTCATGTACTGTTCAAGATCTATGAGGGGATTTGGGGAGATCACATTAGCATGAGGACTTTAGCTTTTAAGATTTTATGATAGGGCTATCGGTGGCTAATCGTCGAGCAAAATATCGAGAAGTATATTTGGCGTTACGACAAAAGTCAATATAATGCTCGAGTTTGAAAGTTACTTGTTGTAGAATTAGCTTTGATCGATGCAACCTGACCCTTTATGTAGTGGGGACTAGATATTCTCAAACCTTTTTTCCCAACTTTAGGGCTAAAAAAATATCCAATGATTGGGATAAACTACTTCATTAAATGAGCCTAAGTTGAGTCATTAGCATTGATTATACATAAGTAAGTCAAAGGGTTCATTTAGAAGAATATCATGTCTCGATTTAGAATACTGCGAGTACAAATCACTAATAATGAAAATATAATTCAACAATATTAAGTTTGAGGGATTATGATTCCTTCATAATTCATTCGAGATTCAGCTCAATGGTCCATTTGTAGGGTAATTGTAAGGTCGAGCTAACCAATTGAATCGTACTAGATAGATTAAAGAAAAAGTCCGAAGAGCTAAGGGTGTATGGGTAGATAAACTTCCAAATATGTTATGGGTTTATCATGCTACCCTAAAAAATTTCACCAAGGAATCCCTCTTCCATTTAGCATATGCAACTTGTCACGGACTTAGTCAAATATGCCTAAGCCGTGTGGCACCCTTGCAGCAGACTTAGCTAAAATTGCCTAAGTCGTGAAGCAACCTTTGCTTAATGTTCTAAACTTAGTTGAGATTGCCTAAGTCATGAAACACCGAAGCGTATTTGCTTGCAAAGGGTCAGCCCAATTGCAACCTCATATGGGTCCTGAAGGACCTACAAAAAGAGAAGTTGACTAGTCTTAAAGACAAGCGACGAACAAATCCCGACGTCTCGCAAAGAGGATAGCTCTTATAAGCAATTTATCAAACACCTTGAATGCAATAAAAAAAGAGAGAAAGAGAGTAAAACAAGACTTTAGAGGGCTGTAAGAATGGTCGCAAGTCCACAAACTACAGTTCCCAAGGGTGTCAGATTAAAACACTTCAATTTCTTTTGAGTGCTAATGCCCGGCTACTATCACGAAGCTCTATCCAGCCTTGTGCCACCCGGGGGGTTCCAGAGGGCTAAGATGACTGACATTTAGCGTCGCTCAAAAAGTTTATCGTAGCATGCGAAAATGGCCCAAAATTGGATAGTTTTGGGTTGTTTTGGTTTGGCACACTGAATGGTCGTTTTGTTGACGGAGAGGAAGAATGATAAAATCTGCATCTATGCTCTTATATGACCTTTGTAACTAGGTGTTAGGACTCTAGTTAAAGAAGTCTTAATTTAATTTTATTGAAGAAGGTAAACTTATAAATCTTAAGGGCATTAATGTAAATTCTATCTAGCTGACCCCTATTAAAGAGGTGAGGAGGACCACTAGGTTAGGATTGGTTTGGGGGAAGATATTTTGAGGGAAGAATAAGATACATATCACCTAATTAAACATCCCTTATCCTAGTTAAAGAGGGGGTTGGTTGAGGAGGGGTTAACTTAGAATAGGATTATGATTAGTTTGGAGGTTGATACTTAGAGTTTCATTAGGAGTTGTTAGGAATAGGAGTCTTGGAGTGAGAGTCCTATTAAGAGTTAAAGTTTAGAAGTCCTATAAATAGCCTTGTAATCATCCACTTTTCATCATCAATAGATTAATTCTTTTTCAGCCTATGTGCAGAAAATCAAGGAGGAAGGAACCCTATAGAATTCCAAGGAGGCTGATCCCCTATAGAGATCACCCCAAGCATAAAATCCATAAGAATTATGATACTTGATATCAAAGCAGTATTCTTGAGGTCTTGCCATCCTTCCACAATCATCCATCTTGCCCCGTAGTCGTCCAAAGTAATTCTCACAATTGATTAAAGATCATCACTAATTGATTCTGAATTTTTAAGACAAAGCACTAGAACTGCTGGAAGCAACGGTGAAGCAAATGTTCTTATTTATTTTCTTTCTCTTTTTTTCTTTTTTGTGATTTAAAGTTACTCCTTTTCATGTTGAGATCCTCAACTGTACATGTTTTAGTTTTTTTTTTATTGGAAGAAAAATCTACTGAAAGAAACCCCTTAGATATTGATTTAAGTCGACTGCCACTTGTTAGGTCATCATCCATCAAACTTTGACAGCTCCTGTAGTGATCAGATAAGAATTTGATGTGGATGGCATTCGGGAACATAGTGAGTTATGCATGCTTATCCAAATCTGCAGCTATTCTATTGCCATGTTGTTTGTGCTTCGATGATGAGCAAATAATGCTTACTTATTATTCCTTGCTTGGATACCATCAACAGCATCGTCTAACCACAAGCAGCCGCTTCCTATAATATTCTTCCCCTTTTAGTTTAACCTCATCGCTTCAGTCCACCACACCATTGGAATTTGATCTGCTATTTACTTACGCTTCAGTATTGCTTTTGCCCTGCATGCATGCATGAGTTTGAGACTGCAAAGCCTAATCCAACATACCATTCCTTTCTCGTACATAAATTTATAAAAGCTGCACCAATCCCTTCCAACTCCTGCTTTCTCGGCAGAGATCGCAGATGTGAAAGCATCGCTGGTTCATGATTCCTTCTTCCATCACCAACCTCACATCCAACCTTTAACAACTGCTAAACACTCGATAAACTTAATTAAACAGAGCTTCTACATGTTTCAAGCTAAGCTTTACGGGAGTCCAAAGTCTTCCGACAAGGATCCGAACTTTTTGCACCTTTTGGACTTTCACTGCCCCTCTCTCGTGTGCTGCGTGCAGATGCTGCTGCATGCTTCTTTTGAAGAACAAGAACAAAAAGCTCTAAGAAATACCACATCAAATCGGTAAAAGACATCCACGACATTCAAAGATTGATCTCGAAGACACACTGATGTGCTTCACCGGCAACTTGTTTGACAACTACACATTCGTCTTCTCCTACGCAAGCAGCAGTTGGTCTTCGATGAGACGAAGGCGACGCATGGGATTGACGTCTGGAGGAGGAATCCATTAGGATAATGGTTCCCATGGCACATGATTTCAGGTACAGATGCTAAACGTCAATGGCTTTGCCTTTTGGAAGACCAGGAAAAGCTTTGTGTCGTATGGGATGGTATGGACCAGAGAAGAAGATGGATGCGTTCCGACTGTTGTTGTTCCAAATGATTGATGTCTACTGTGCCATAGAAAACGAAGGAAAACAGTGGTACGTGATTCCTTCTTTCAGCGATGAGGCATGTAATCGGCGGACCTTTTTGACTGATGCCATTATTATATGCTCTGCGTGATCGGATGAGTATATACTTCAGCTGATCGCATACTAATCCACGGGTAGATAGTAACAAGTCCGATTGAAGAGTTCGCGGCGACAGCGACGTGGAAACGAGACGTGCTCTTCTTTGCACCTTTGACTGCCTCGGCCTCCGTTCTCGACTCTCGCCGTCCCGACGGGCGGCCACGGCCTAACCCCGCCACCCGCCCCCCCCCCCCAACCAACGTCGAAACGAGGTCGACTCCTGGAGCTTGCGGGTCCCGCGGCTGCGATGTCTCGCCGGGACCCGACTCACCGGTCTCGCTTCCGCCGTCGCCTCGCGGTCACGACGACGAAGCAGGTGGCCGCGCGGGTAGACCTCCGGCGGACGACAGATGAACCATCAACAAAATAAGGTATTCTACGCTCACCCCTTCCGAAGACAGGGTCCCTGTCTCACCTGCCCCGACGGCCGGGGCCCACCTCGTGGGCCCCACGTTCGGGGAATTGTAATACGAGTAGGTCGACGCGGATGCGGCTTTGCTTTGAAATGACACGTAATGAACGAGACTAACAAAAAAAAATTAGGAAAATAAGAAGAAATGTGGAACAAAAAACGCAAAATCCATTTAAAAAATAAATTTATTGGATTTTCCTAAATCTAAATAAACCGACAATGAGAATGTTCCACCAAATTCGTCATTAAGGACACAATTTATAAGAGTGATTATTTAGATAGAAATATATATTAATTAAAAGTTAAAATTATTAAGAGAATATTCATGTGTGAGAAGAGATTGAAAAAAAAAATAATCAAAAGAGTAGCCACTGACATTTGTGAAGATCGAAAGAACCGAATGGTCTAATAATCTCAAATTTATCGGTTTCTAACATAATATCAAAGCCGAGATGCATGAGAAAAATTAGAATTAAAGGGAAAAAAAGAGGATAACCTTGCAAATAAATAATTAAACGCACCGAAAGCTTCCTCGTTAATTGGGAGCCAAAGGAGTGATGATGGGCTCCTCCTCCATGGAATCATGCATCTGATGATTGAAGCTAAAAAAGATGATGGACACACACTCCCTTCCTTTGTGATGCCTTTTTACTACTTCTTTTGCTTTCGTTCTTTGATAGTGCCACAAGGAACCATGGAGTGCGAAACTTCTTTTTTTTTTGTGTCATTAAGTTGCAAAGATGCCTCCCAACTTTTGACCAATGCACGAAAGGATAAATAGTGACTCACGAAAGGACTTTTTTTTTTCTTCCCTAATTTCATTAATCAAAATTACAGCAATTAATGTTTTACTTTATTTGGATTTATTTATTCTTTTTTAATGTAATATTGATAAGGAAATAATTCAAATTGATAAGTTAGGTATTTAATTAATTTTTTAATAATAATATTTTTTATTAATTTTTTCTGATATTAATTTCTAAAAATAAAAAAAATTCTATTTTTTGTGCGGAAAAAATTAAATATAAAAATTAAAATATTATCTTAATTTTTTCGAGCGGTTCATCTCCTTGTATTTAAAAGGGTTCCTCGTCATGTTGAGCCTTATTAAGGAAAGGTAGGCTTTTTATCTTTTCTAGAAGGAAGAAAAAAAAAACATCATTTCTATGGTTTTCATATGTCTAAACTAACTTTATGTTATATTTTAATTTGATATTTTTTTAATTTTATGTTGATTGATTGATTAAATTTGTATGTTTATTTATTTTAATTTTTTAGAATTTTATATTTAAATTAATATATTGAAACCAAAACCAACACTTACAAATATAGTATATCAATCATGTTTGTATATCGATTTAGTTTGATCGGTTCAAGTATGTTTCATCTAAATTAACCTGATTAAATTCAAACAGATCATGTTTTTGGATCGATTTAATGAGAATTATAGATTGATTCAATTAAATATTTGTTGAACTAATTTTGGTTCAAGTCAATTGGATCATGTCAATTATATTTCAGGTTGATTAAGGGTTATTAAGAGATTATTACTCTATATTTTTATGATTTCATGAATTTAATAATTTTGTTGGAAGTTATGATTTGAAATTGATAGTAATGAGATTGATGTTGTTATTATTATGTAATATATGTGGCTACGTTGAGTGATATATATTGAAAGTGTATTTGTTAAGGAGCTATAGATTTATCATAGTCTGAAGCCATTAATGAATTAAATTTAATATTTCATTCGTCATGATATCTTATGATATATTACTATATAACTTATTTGAATGCATGCATAGGACGAATGAATAGATAAAAATGAATGATAGTGACATATGATAGGTTATACATCTTCATCCGGTTTTGGGGGGAGTGTATTATAGGATGTCAAATTTGTTACTTAACAATTATCTATGTCATCGAGATATGTTACATATGATTGATGCTTAATTTTATATATTACATAAAAAATTATTATCGTTTATTTGAGACACAAGTTTCATGAATTGGTATATTTTTATTTCAAATAGAAATATTAGCATAAAGTAATTGAATATATTTTCTCAGTATTGAATATGTATTTTATTATATTTTTTAAAAAAAATATATTCTATGATATATTTTATATTTATTTTCAAATAACCTATTAATTTATATCAAATCATTGTTTGGATGGGACATCATCACTTATTAACACTATTAAGAAGTTTCAACCCTTTTTTTCAAGTTGAAAATGTATGATATTAAAGTTAATAAAAAATTCTCTGTAAATTGTGGATTTAAAAATGATGATCTATTGTTGTTGTTATGACTTGGGTTTATCAGAAAAGATTCAACAAGTAGTGCAAAAAATTATTTCAAAATAAACATAATTATAAGCTTAATGGGAATACCATATTACATGCCATTGTGGTTATAGATTATGCCATCCTACTCTTAATAATAAGATATTTTATTATCGATCTATATTATCGAGAATTAATATATTTTATTGAGTTAAAAAAAAATACAGATAGATATAAATACCAAACATATTTGATGACCCTCATCAGTATACCGACAAGTTATTGAATCCGTAGATACGACACGTATCGTATAGGACGGTATTGCAAACGTCAATATATGGTTGGCTAGCAAATAATGTGTAGTCCAAAGTCAGCAACGCAACCAATAAAGATGACTAAGAAGCCACGTGGAAGCCTACGAGGAGATTAATTCTCACTGTCGTCCGCCTATATATATTCCAAATCCACACCTTAACCTCTCATTCGAAGCGGACAAGAGCTGCTCTCCATCGTTTCTCCTCCCCCCTTTGCTTTCCTCCTCCATTTATTTCCTAGGTGCACTTCCAGAGACGTCGACGACGAAGCAGGGTGAACTCAAGTGGAGGAGCCCCGATCGCGGAAGGTAAAGGAACCTCTGTTCTCCACTCCCTTTCCTCTGTTCAATCCGTGCCTCTCGTTTTGTCCTCTCCCTCCCACGAATGAATCATTGGTAATGGGAAAGAAGGGAGTACGGAGAGGTTCAACGCCAGAAGCGGTGGGCAGAAGAGATTAGACACAGTAGTGTGGGCTCATTGAGGGGTGCTCAGGTAAGGAGACGGCGTTCCGAAACAGAGGAGAGCTGGTGCACCGTTGACCTCTGCGTCAGACCGTGCATTTGGTACAGTGTCCTGTACCGCCTTCGCTTTGAGCTCTCTCGCTTCGCCCCACCGCTATATAATGCTCAACGTCGCTCTGTCTTCTTCACTGCGTTCTTCGTAGCTTAGAGAGAGCGCGCTGTCTGCTGCAGATTCTATTTCTGTCTCTCTTTCTGCTGCTATTTGCGTGGTGAAGCTAAATGATATCAACTTTCCTCTGTTTTCTCTGTTTTTGTGCGTAAGATGGGCGAGAACGGCACCGCTAAGTACAACCAACGATCAACTTTTACTCCCATGGAGGTCTCGGTTGAGCTCGGCCATGGGAATCAGCTCCAGGGACTCAGCAAGTGCTACGACGACGATGGAAAGCTCAAGAGGAGCGGTAAAGTTCAAACCTTGTTCTTGTTCGCTCCAGATTCGTGTCTTCTTCGTCTTAAAGAAGGGAGGTTGGGATTTTGGTTGCAGGGACCATTTGGACGGCGAGTGCGCACATCGTCACGGCGGTGATCGGGTCCGGCGTGCTGTCGCTGGCCTGGGCTATCGCGCAGCTCGGCTGGGTCGCTGGCCCCGTGGTCATGCTCCTTTTCTCCTTCGTCACGTACTACACCTCGACTCTCCTTGCCGACTGCTACCGCTCCGGCGACCCGGTCACCGGGAAGCGCAACTACAACTACATGGACGCGGTCCATGCCTACCTCGGTGAGTTCGGCCACCTCTTCTCGTCAAGGTGACATTTTTACGCCAGGGGGTGAACTTAACCTTGACCTTCTCCTCCCGTCTTCAACAACAGGTGGGCTAAAGGTCAAGCTCTGCGGATGCATCCAGTACGCCAACCTCTTCGGCGTCGCTGTTGGCTACACCATCGCTGCTTCCATCAGCATGATGTGAGTGGAGCGCGGAAGGAAACGAACACTGTTCTTCTTTTGGTAGGAAACCTTCGGTTCTTCATCACTCCGAGTGATGGTTTGGGTTTTGTTCCGTGAAACAGGGCGATCAGGAGGTCTAATTGCTTCCATGAGAAGGGGCACAAGAACCCATGCCATACCTCCAGCACTCCTTACATGATCATGTTCGGCGTCGTGGAGATCTTCTTGTCGCAGATCCCCGACTTCGATCAGATATGGTGGCTCTCCATCGTCGCCGCGGTCATGTCCTTCACGTACTCGTCCATTGGCCTTGCCCTCGGCATCGTCCAAGTGATCGGTATGTGCGCTCTTCTATGACCAACTCAGGTCTCGTCTTTCCTCTGCGCACTGCGTTCTCATCTTTCCTTCTCTGCTACTGTTGCGGAACAGACAACAAAGGTTTGAAAGGCAGCCTCACCGGAGTCAGCATTGGCGTCATCTCCCCAACACAAAAGATTTGGCGCAGCCTCCAAGCTTTCGGCGACATTGCCTTCGCCTACTCCTTCTCCCTCGTCCTCATAGAGATCCAGGTAAAGATGGCCGCTATCAGACAAGCTTGAGGTGTTTGTTAGATTGACTCGGCACTGAAGCATGGCAACCGACGTGGCTGTTCCTTCAGGACACCGTCAAATCCCCACCGCCGTCCGAGGCGAAGGTGATGAAGAAGGCTTCGCTGCTGAGCATCATCGTGACCACCCTTTTCTACATGCTCTGCGGCTGCATGGGCTACGCCGCGTTCGGGGACAAATCGCCCGGCAACCTCCTCACCGGCTTCGGCTTCTACAACCCCTACTGGCTCCTCGACATCGCCAACGCCGCCATCGTCGTCCACCTCGTCGGCGCCTACCAGGTCTTCTCCCAGCCCCTCTTCGCCTTCATCGAGAAGTGGGCGCTCAAGACGTGGCCGCACGCCACCTTCATCGCCAAGGAGATCGCCGTACCCCTCACCCCGACCAAGCGCTACAAACTCAGCCTCTTCCGCCTGGTGTGGCGCTCCGCCTTCGTGGTGCTGACCACCGTCATATCCATGCTGCTACCCTTCTTCAACGACGTGGTCGGCCTTCTCGGCGCGCTCGGCTTCTGGCCATTGACGGTCTACTTCCCGGTGGAGATGTACATCGTCCAGAAAAAGATCCCCAGGTGGAGCACGAGGTGGGTGTGCCTGCAGATGCTAAGCTCAGCTTGTCTCGTGATCACCGTAGCAGCTGTCATCGGGTCCGTCGCCGGAATCGTCATCGACCTCAAGGTCTACCGGCCCTTCAAGACCACTTACTGAAACTGACCACTTCAAAGCTAGAAGAAGAAGAAGAAGAAGAAGAAGAAGAAGAGATGCAATAGTGATCAGGGCATTAGAAGCTGTCTACTCTTGTGAAGCTGTTGCTGTTAATACTGTTGGTATTGGTGTTGGTAGTAGTTCTTCACATGAGGAACATATGAACTAAGACAACCATGACTTATCTGTTTCAATTTAATTACTAGCGTTAAATTCAATCTATTAATAACTTATGTTGGAATTGTTGTGGAAATGACATCAAATGTATATGCCTATATAGACTGATACAATGTACCACACAAAATCACAAGTGAAAAAAACAAGACATATATATGTATATATATACACTAACGAAAAAAGCAAAATATAGATGAATAGTGGAGGAAGAGAAGCAGACGAGAGACGCGATGCCGTACCAAAAGTCTGAAATGGTTGGATTGGAACAGAGGAGAAGAAGCTATGAGATTAGATTTGATGCGCCTTTGATAGGAGGAGAATTGATGGATGGGAGGGGAAGGAGGACCGGAGCGAGAGTTGCAGGTCCGGTGGCAGCCTCGTGCGCTCCTCTCCGCCACAGCTGTTGCTGTCGATGGCTTACTTTGTGGAAGAGCGGATCTATAAAAGGGGAGGTGGCGGGAGAGTTTGGGCCCGGCGACATGGCTTTTCCATGGTCAACTCGGGTGGTGGCGGCCGGTCCAAATCGTGACACATTTGGTTTGAACCAGTCTGATATAGTGGGTCCGGTCGAGTCAAATCAAGTCGAGTCGAGTCGAACTGATGATGATAATTCGACATCATAAATAGGAAAAGAACTTTTTGGAAAGGCTTATATTCTCAGACTTTGATACGTGGTATTCGGTTAGATCATATACAACATTTTAAGACATGCAGTTTGGTTGGGCTATGAGAGTTCAATTTAGCATGGCAACGATGTAGTAAGTAACTAACACTCGAGTATGTGCAGTCAGCATAACACCTAATTTATAAATAATTATCATTATGTTACCTACCGTAGGAAAATGTACTCGATTTGCCAGTAAACAAGGAAGCCAACAAACATGTCGATTAAGTCTCCCATTTCCACTACAAAGAAGTCAATGCCGATCAGTAATAAGTCCTCGATTAATTATGAACGAGTTCTCTGTATGACGATGCACTCTCCTGGTGGAGTCTCAAGTATCTGCCATTGATGGTGTCCTTCGAGGTAGCTGCTGTTTCAGGAAGGATGGTTAACATGCAAGTCTCTCAGGTACCAGTTGAGATGTGGGTGTTGTTGGGGTTGGATGAGCAAAGAAGAGCTCACGGTGATCTACCAGCATTCTGCAGTATATCGTTACATCGTCTCATGGAGATTTCACCGCATCAGGCAACGACAGATACGTGTGCTAAGGGACTAACTTCTTACTCGCAAAACTGGTGCAGCGGCGGGGCCAACCTCCATCGAGCTCAGGACATGGAGGAAGCCAGCGGCTCCTCGCTCTCGTGGGAATTGAGAGAGGAGTCATCGCGCGCGTCGCCATCTACGTCTCGTCCCCGTGGCGCCGCGCCTGCCGGAGCATCGGCGTTGGCGCCTCCGCCGTCGGGAGAAATGACAGGCGAGTCGCTGGCGGGGGCCGCACCAGCAGCAGCGACCGGGGCGACGGCGGCAGCCCTCACGGGAGGCCGCTCGATGTCGTACTTGGGAGCCCTGACGGTTCGGTAGATGCAGGTGGTGATCCAGAAGAGCCAAGGGATGCCGACGAGGACGAAGCCGGCGACGGGGAACCAGACCGTGTCCTGTGATTCCGGCAGGACGATGTAGAGCACGAGGAGCGAGCCCCCGACGAGAAGGATGAGGAAGAAGAAGCAGGAGATTAACCATATGCAGACGTTACGGGCTCTTCCATCGTCGGGCGGCATCATCGGTGCTAGGCGAGGGCTGCCGTGAGTGCACTCTGATCACACCTGCATCGCTTCTCGTTCTCAAGCCCGCGTTCGTCGTCGGTCCGTCGTCCTCCCTTTGGACGCTACGGGATTGGTCGCAGGAGATGATCGGTGGAAGATGGCGGAGGAAGAAGGGAATCGACACTAGGGGAGGTGAGATGGGCTTCCTTCCTGGGGAGAGGAGGCGAGCCAAGGTTGGAGGCATCTCAGACATTGGAATCGTTCAACGGTGTCCACGTAAAACCAGAGCTGAGAAGCAGAGGAAAGGGCGGGGAGACGTCGAGAGGCTTTGGTACACTATATATACATATAATTTTTTCCTTTTTTTCTTCTATATATGGCCACCGAGCTTACAGCACTGCGTGATGTGATGTCAAGCAAGATTCATTCAACCAGGAATCAAACATGGTCCTGCATCTTTGACTTCGCGAATATTAAAGAACAACTCCCGTAACTAATACTTGTGCAGGAACAGGCTGAAGGTAGAATTGGAATTTAGTTTGGCGTAAAATCCATAGGCCCTTCTTATATATATCAGATATGCATCGAGTTGAACATAGCAAGCAGGCAAAACATATTTCTTTGCATGTGATTCGTTTTTCTTTTTTCTCCAAATAATTAGTGTAATGGTATTATGAACACGGATGCAATGACTGGTATCCTTGAACCCTGAATGGGTTTGCTAGAGTTAAAAGGAAAAAAAGAAAAAAAGAAAAAAAAAATGGTGTATTCTCTGGTGGACGAAGCTAGTACAAAATAGGGAATAACCGCTGTGCAGACGCATATAATTTTTATCATCTACGAGGGGGCAAGAGCGATTCCTCCGGTAGTGCCATCAAAAGAAGCATCTAATGGAGGATCTCCGGCGAACACAAGGTGACGTTGAGGAGTTCCTACTGCCCACTTCACCTCATTGATGGAAGAAACAAATCGTGCAAACCCATCAAGGTGACCTCAATGATTCCTGATACTTGAGAGGAATTCCTTCGTACGTGAATCCATTCTCATCAACATGCTTAGGTAGTCGCAGTGCAAAACCTACACGACGAGATAAATTTTATTTAGCCCTACAAGCAGTGTATGGTGCATGAACTACAACATTCTCCATATAAAAACATTACGTACCACCATCAGCCATGTCTTTTGTCTTGTGAAGCAGAAATGTTCCAGAAATAATTATCACAAAACCACATAACTCCGTGACAATCTGAGTGGCATCTTGCCGATCCCAGTCCTGTAAGTATAATTATATGATCTTGCAACTCTGATATTTCATAACTAAATATCTACAATCACCACAAAGGTATCTCAAGATTTGTTATTTGAGGATAATCTGTAAACCAAAGAACGATTTTGTTACCTTCAATTGACTATGTTTCAATATCATGTGGGCTCTGATAACCATTTGTCGTGACGAGACCTCTGGCTCCGTTTATGATTAGTCTTTTTTTTTTTTGCTTGAATCTCTTACCATATCCTGGTACTAGGTCAAGTTGGTACCATCTGTTATGACCCAACATGAGGAGATACTCTAGTCTCTCATCGTATCCCAATACTAGGTTAGGTCTAATCTCATTTGTCAAGACCTGATAATGAGATAATTGGTCTATCAACTTCACTGAACTTGGATCATTGATCCAATATGTATAAACCCAAGTTACTAGTAGTACACCTATCATCCTCTTTTAAGTCAATCTAAATTTTAACCGATACTAAATCGGGTGTTATGATCCATCCCATTATACTATCAAACTTAGGACTTCAAGAGAGGATAGACAGTCAAGAAACTAAGATGTCAAGATAAAAAAGAATTCAAAAGCACAGCTCATTATTCCAAACAACCAATGTAAAGAACAACATAAAGAAATTATGAAGATGTACATATACCGTCATTTTTAAATAAGATCCAGACAAATCTAAAGTAAAATGAAGAAAGCTAATGGAAAGACCAAATGAAAGAAAGCAAAGCAGGAGTGTAGCATACTGGATTGTGGCATCCAGTGTTATTCTTATAATAACATGATGAAGTGAAAGAGCGAACACAAGCATTACCTTGAACATGATCATGCTGGCCAAAATGGTCAGTGATGTAAACATTACATAATAAACTGGCGATACAACTGCGGTATTAAACGTATCAAGTGCCTACAATAAAAGACAATTAAATGGTTAATGATCCACAAGTCTGGTAACAAGAAGTCCATTTGTGTTAAAATCCAGCCTATGCAACTACTCAATTGTTGAAATTATTTTATATATGCATGATCTGATTTTGGTATGCAGCAGCCAAAGAGGGTATCTTGATCCATGTCACAAGGATTACTTTATATCCTCTAAACTCTAAAGTATGTGTTCCGAACACATTATTTTGAAACAGAATACACGATAGATATTGGATCACTTTGTTTCAAAAGCATACAATTATGATGGACACAAATGTCATGCTCATGAAACATGTAGCAAGATACAGGAGGAAAAAGTAGAACAACAAGAGTGATATATCTTATTGAGAAACATCATACCAAAAGAACCCTGACTAATTGCAAACGAAAAATATAAATTGCAAACTTTTGCACATATTTTGGAGAGGTGACAACCTATCCACAGAATCACTTTATTTTGCCTCTATGTGCTTGATTGGACAACACTTTACAATAATCATAATATATTATGGAACAGCTAATTTGGCACCTCGGTACTAGGTGTCAATCCCAGTCATAATATACCACAGTCTACAATAGAACTCACCACTAAATTATTCCGTATTTAATTTTAGCAAATCTCCATATAGGTCTAGAAATCAATAAATTTTTATGTCCATGCTATAACTAGTTCCTGGTTAATTGTTGTCTGTTCTCAGTGATGACATCATGATCAAAAACTTCACTATACTAATAGCTTTTCAAACACCAGAATCCCAATCTCCAAAATGTAAAACTAGCCATATCATGATGTATGGCTAGAAAACTCTGATCTTACCAGACTCAAGCCTTCGATAGTTGAATCAATAGGATGAAAAAGAAAAGAATATGTTTTCTGTAAATAGGAAGGAGAATAGAAGGGTGAGAGAAGAAAGCAGAATGAGGGCACTTGCACAAGTAGAACTTCAACCACTACATCATTTCCTCCATTAACAGCAAGGAATCACCTTCAAGCAAACAAAAGATGAGATGCCCTTGTCATGGATGTCAACTTGCATGCCTATTAGAATTTGAGCTCATAGCCTCCATAACTCCAAAATAACAAAAGTTGAACCAACTAAAATTAAATTCATGAACTGATTAACATCAAACCGTTCAATCAAAATATATACTGCAACATCCTTGCCACGGTTTAATTGCTACCTTCTTGTCAAACTTTGTCTACACTGCACATCACGGGTTTTCTTTGGAAGATGATATATGAAATACTTATTGCATCTCCAACATGTTGGAATCATGCATAGCATTGGATAAATAAAGTTCTAACATAACATAATAACATATAATACCTAACACATTATAATAAAGATTTTGATAGAAGTGGAAATACTCCATAAAAACACACACAATATCAGTACCTTATTTAGATAGTTCATTTGTGTAACCACACAAATAAGCACGACAATGATAAAAGCCCAAGTTTGTGGATATATCAATTGATTTATTCCTGAAAATGTCAGTTTCAGAGCAATCCCAAGAGCTTTGACACCCATGACCTGTGCAATTTGAGATTTTATGGAAGTCAAAACCATAAAAGCTCAACAAAAACTGAAGAGAACGTGGAATTTAATGTAGGGGCAAGTAGATACCGATAGAGAGCCAACTAGGGAACAAACACCAACATAGAACATTATATGTGTCTGTCCATACTGAGGGATATAGCAGAATGTGAGCACCAAAATAGCTGCAATCACAATAGTTGCATAGCAGAGAAAAGCTGAGACAAAAATGTAAATGAGGCTCAGTAACACTTCAAGCAATTATTAGTCAAATGACTCCAAAATTAAAATCAATATGAAGGAATATAACAAAGAAAAAATGGAAAGTAAACTGCAAATAAATCCATATTACTATCCCCATAAACAATATATAAACAGCAAAAGACCTGGTTCAGTGGCAAGATCCCATACTTCCTTCACGGAATCAATCTCCCTCTCTTGTGGAGCATGGAGAACAATTGTTGTCGAACCCACAACACAGAGAACACAGCCAAGAACACCAAAAATATGTAGCCTTTCCTGTAGTATAATCTGTGCTAGTGCGGCGCTGGAAGATAATAAATACATTACAAATTACATGTGAAAATTCATACTAATGTATGATGTTGCATCTCAATGTAATACCTGATTAGTATGCTTACTGCACCAAGAGGTGTTACGAGAATAGCTGGAGCAAATGCATAAGCAGCAAAATTGGCAACTTCCCCAACAATCACTGGTCATCATCTCACCAATATTAGAATTCATTGGAACTTAAATGTAGGTCTAACAAAGTGTCAAGATAACAAGTATTCCATACAGCAACAAGAACATTAATAGCTAATAAATATAAACTTATATCTTAGAATGATACGTTGCAGAACATTTAACTATTTGTGAAAATTAAAAGACTGGTCTAAAGTGCACAAGGAAAAAAAATTGCCTTTCTAGATTCTCCTAAGCTAACACATGATTTACAGTCGGATTATTTCATTCAAAAATGCATCTCAGTGAAGTTCCATAAAGTATGCACTGCACAAGAAGAATTTCACTTGTTTGTTTACATGAGCACCTCAAGAAGAATAGTATATTAGACCACAAACTATCAAATAATGTGACCTTTTCTCTATGTACACAGCCAAAGGCATTTCTTGTTTTCAACTCTCACAATCTTGTGAGACATTCAACAAAGACTGAACACAGAAATTAAAAGTTGAAGCGGAAATTTGAAGTGCATCAGGATACCAATGACCAAAAAGTAAGCAAATCTTGAGGTTAATGAAACATTAACCAATTATGATCATGATGATTTACACTAAGTCCATGTGAGCAAGATTATACCAATTGCTTAGTGTGAGCCTATGTGCCAACCCTTATTGGTCGCATGACCAGCACGGCATGACTTGGCATGCACTTCAAAAAAGGAGCTAAGAGCAATCAATGATGAGCAGCACAAGATCTGCTGACAATAATAACACAAATAGCTCATGCAGTAATGGAAACTACATGAAAAGGGTATGTATAATGATGGAGAGAAGAAAGCAATCTCACTTGTAATCATGCCTGCCCACCATAGTGGCTCGTATAGGTAAGAAAAGCCTCCAGCTCCTGTATTGAGATGAAACCAATTAAGATCTCAAGCTGGATAAAGTGCTCAACTAAGATGCAAATAGGACTTTACATATCAAGCTAAATCGCAGACTGGCATTATCCTACTAGGATAACTTTTGGGGGTATTACTGTTGCACTAATCTATATAAATCGGTTAGGCTGTATGCCTTAGCGTCACCTTCGATAGAGGAGGAATCCCTTTCGTCATTAGAGACACCAAAAAGGTACCCAAAACCACAGATGCATCAAAAAGATGGACCCATCAGCAGACCGGCAAGAGCTCGTGCCCAAGAAACGTGATGCCAGCGACGAAAACCTAACCAAGAAGCGAACATTCCCTCACCTGCTCTAACACCGGACGCGCCAGCCTTCTTGAGACCCTTCTTTTTTATGATGAAACTGGCGCCGATGAAGGCGCTCGAGGAAAGCGCGAGCACCAGGCCCTTGATGTTGTCGGCGGACATGCCCCCGTAATCCGCTGCCGCCCAGCTCCTCCCGAGCGCCACCTCCTGCGGCGCCATCCTTCCGGTTGCCACCCGCCGCGTCCACCGCTCCTCCCCGTGGCAGCCCCCCCCAAACCGCAAGACCAGCTGTTCCCAGAGGCTAAGGCGGCAGCGAAGAGCGCGAAATGGCTCGAAGTGGACGGAATCGGTGTCCGATCGAACAGTCCAAGACCAATCGACGGGATAAAATGGAGTAGGAGTTGGAGGAAGCGCGTAGCGTCGTCATCGTCGTTGCAACTCCCGATGGGATCTCAACAAACAGCCGGAGGTGGGTACCGTCACTTCCCGGTGTCCTCACCTAACCTCTCCTCCCCCTTCCCGTCCGCATAGAGATTACCGCGCGCGCCTGTTCCGTTTGGGAGCCCAAAAACAATATCAAGCGTTTTTATATTAGATAAAAAATAATAAACATTTTCCTCGATTTTATTTCTAACCCCTTTTCCAATTTAAAGTCATAAAATTAATTATATATTAAAAATTTATTTTTATGAAAGAGATAAATAAAATTGAACTTACCAAAAAAAAACCAAATAAACAATATATGGAAGGGCAAAACATATTACATACACCCTCAGAGGGAGAGGGCGGATAAGCGGTCTGTATGGGTTCATTTGTATGATAAGATAGAACAACTGCAAAGATAACTACGTCTGTTAAGGCATGAGAGCGGCGGTTACTTAACATTAGAGAAACAACTTTATCCGTACAGCTAGCGAGAGCTAAGCAGTTAACAAGCACTTAAATGTCGATATTTATCTATGATTTTTATTTTTGTAAATTGATTTTAATATCTTATACTTTTAGAATAGATAATCTAATTTATTTTATATACTTTAAGAATATATGGAAATTGAAGAGGTTTAATCATGTGGAGCGGTAGCTATCTATCTATGTGAAACATCTTATTATGTAGAAAAGATGTAATCCATCCACCTACCTCTGAACTCGCATGTTTCAAGACATTATATCACCCCGATTAGTTTGCAAGCAATCTGCCATATTCATGATGGTAACATGAAATCTGTAATGGTATTATAATAATTAGATACGCATAGAAAACGCCACACTGTTTTCACGGTCATCCCTGTGTTGCAAAGTAAGAAGCGAGTCTCTTTCTCCATCTTTGCCAACCTCCTTTTGTTTTGTTTTCCAAGGAGAAGAGAGAGACAGCATGAGTACAAAGCCAACCATGGCTGATGCATCAAAGCACAGCTGCACAAGAAAAGGAGGCGGCCATGGTCTGGTCTGCCAACTTTTACTTGTGGGTGGACCAAAGGTGTGACACCGTCAGGTTTAGCTCAACCAGGCACAGATTAGCTTTAGCTTCCACTTGCCCAGCGAATTCAATACGCAGAATACTGCTGCAGCTCTTGTTCTTGGTGGATTCATGGCGGAGTGGCGACGGGTCCCGCCAAAAACCAAGCTTCTCATTATGATACGAAGGCGACTTTGAGGTGAGAAGCTCCTATCGCGATATGTAGCTCTGTGTGTGTGTGTGTCTCGTTGTGCCCCGTTCATTCCGGCGGTGGATGAGATGTCTCAGCTCCCGTGAAAGCGATCAGGTCGACAGCAACTCTGTACGGCGAGACGAGAGCTCTTATTATTACTCGCGTCTCGCTGCAGACCCCATACCTTCGGTAGCTGAAAGAGTAGAGATCGAGTGGTTGTACAAGGATGGATGAGTTCAGCTTCCCGGCCATTGCAGTCGACCAAGACCCCCTCTGCAGCCTCCCCTTCCCCCACTTTGCTGCCTCGCCTCTTTGGTTCCCGCCTTCCAGCGACGCCGAACGCAAGATCTCCGGCGATGGTCCCAGGAGCTTCTTTTCCGCAGAAGAGGAAGAAGAAGAAGAAGCGTCGAAGGTCGCCGGTGCAGCGGCGTTGGAGGACAGCATGGACATGCTGTGGGAGGACTTCAACGAAGAGCTGCGCCGCTCGTTCTCCGAACGGGGGAGGGAAGCGAAGGTCCCGGACGACGGCACGGTGGAGTTGCGCTGCTTGCAGGCGCTGAGCGAGTCCAAGAGCGGCAGCCTGATTCATCGCAGGCGGTCGAGCTTGATATTGATCCTCAAGGTGCTGAAGAAGCTGTTCTTGATCCACAGAGATGGCTCGTCGAGGAGGACTCCACTCTGCTAAGGCTGCACCTTAACACTCGAATCCATAACCATAGTCGACTGTGATCCCCTCCGACATGGAGGTGCAGATATGTACTTCTTCTTCTTCTTCATGGATCTTCTCCTTCCAGCAACTAAATGACTTCATCAATGTAAAATTATTCTACCTGTATCAGAAACATCAAGGATCCTTTAATTTCCAAACTTGCAAGATCTTGTCTTGTCGACTGTGTTGCATGAACAGTGGAAGAAGGTGCAGGAAAATTGAAGCACAGACCATGGGGGAAGGCAGGTGGATTGTTGTTTGCTGCATGCAAGCTACCATGGCATCACTGAGGAGGACTGTTTAACCACCACCCTCGGTTGTGCAGTTGTTTTAGATGACAGGCTGGTCTAATGGCAACATTGTTCGTCTTGATAGCTCAGGATTAGCCTTCTTCCTTTGGAGCAGTTCCTACATTAATTAATGTGAGTGGAGGTGACGTTTCTGGTTGCCACAAAATTTGCCATGTGTGCCGCATGACATCAGTCTCAAACCATGCTGAAATCATGTCAAATGGCAAGATTAATTTACCCAATGTGGTCTTCAGAGACTAATGCATACGATAGTTTTGATGAATGTTATTATATAGAAAAATAATATATATATATATAAATAAAACAAGAGCTACTTCAAAAAATACATATTAGATAATATTAAAATACATACATCAATATATGTATTAAAATTTAAATATTAATAAATAATCATTTATCAATATTGGCGTGAGCCAGATAACAATAAATGATGACTTATCAAATATGAACACTAAATATTAAAAAGATTGGATAATTTTCATATGTATAACAATCACAAAAAGAAATATAGACGGTAATAAGAATGAATTATAGATTAATATAAAATAAAGAGGATAATAGGAACATAACATAAATAACATAAGTATAAAATAAGAAAGGATATTAAATAAAATAGGGATTTCATATATTTAAATTTTTAAAAATTAAAAATAACATAATCTCCTATCTCTAGTTTTATGCAATATTTATTTTTTTATATATAAAACTCCATTAGCATCCATCCAATAAAAATCAGATTAACCATTTACCAACAATAATTACCAATAAGTTTAAAAGTTATTAAAATTATAATAATCTAAAAAGACTAATTATTTTTTAGTACTTGATTATTATTTTAAAATATAAATTTATTAATTTTAAAATTAATGTGAATCATCGTTTGAATTATATATATATATATGTATATATATATGTATATGTATATATGTATGTATATATATGTGTGTATTTATATATGTATGTATATATACATATATATGTATATATATACATATATATACATATATCATAGAAGGAGAAGAAAAATGGATCACCCTCTGTACTTTGGACCCTAATAGCATCGCATACTTAAAAAAATTATATTATGATTTCTATCATTCAAAAAATAAAATAAATAACCTTATTCATTCTAATACCATAAGTTGCATTCACAAAAAAACACAACACATAACATTACATACTCGATCAATACAAAAGTAATAAGTAAAAAGATAATTTTAATATTTTTTATTTTTAATGACTTTATCAATAATGCGATAATTTTATCCCATATGCTAGAAACGAAAATGATATTAAAATTATTTTTTATTTATCATTTTCGTATTTTATATTTTGTATTTTTATAGTTGATGATATTAGGATAAATAAGATTAATTTTTAAAAAAATAATTATGCAAATCGTAAAATTTTGAAGTACAAGAATCCCTAACAGGGTCATCGCACCGTTACGGAGAACAAAGTAAAGAAGAGCGGGAATGAAGCTTCTCGCTCCGTCTTCTGCTCCATATGGTTACGATGACCATCGTTTGAGATCAAACCCTCACCGACCAACCCTAGCGGAAAAGAGGAAGGGCGAGCACCTTGCTCCGGTCACTTGCTGTGGGCCATCGCCACCCGCCGCATGCTCATCGACCACGACGACCCCGGCCGCCGACCAATCTCCGACTTAAGCTCGCATATGCATCTAAGTCGCCGCTTCTGATTCTCCACAACCACGATGGTCTCCTCACCATCTCTCCGGTTAGCCCCTGTCTTCTCTTCTTGATCTATCTTATGTTGCCCCTCTTGCCCTCGCTTCACCTCCCAAGAACAATCACCGTTCCTGAGTGAGCATTCGCAGGGTTCTGAGGGGGTACGGCTGAAGAGAGAAACGGGGTTCGGAGATGGGAGAAACAATCGATCCTATATGCAACTTTCTCACCGATCTTAGTATGTGCTCATGAAACTTGTTTCGTACACAATCATTATGATACCATAGTATCATCATCTTGTTTATTTGATTTCCATATCTCTGAGGTTTTCTTTCTCGAAGGGTAAGCGTCGAAGGTTGGATTTGAATCCAGGACCCTGAGATGATATGTCGAAGTCTTCACCAGATATGTGTCACTGGCATAGGTCAGATTCATTCCGCTTACATTTTTTATACACTTGCATTCATTGTTTGCTTTAATACTCTTTATCAGAATTAAGCCAACCTGAATGCTATATCTCCATCTCCCTCTTGTGTTTCCAAAACCATACCATGTACGATCCATGCCACTGTGTGTATTAATGTGGAAATATACATCCAGGAATGCAATTAGATACCGAAGTGGCACTCACACTCATTTAGAAGCACTGTACTTGTGTATTTTCTTAAAAAACTGGTCAAGAGCATAAATCTACCAAGTACATTGCTATGCTATAGGCACATTTGCTACAGATATTGTGATTGAGTGGATCATTTGTCTTAATATATGAGAGAGAAACTGGAAGGCTTGATCCTTTTTCTTAGCCAGTGGCTTAAGTATTGTTAACATAGATGGAGATTATAATGCCGGTGATCCTGTGTTTACATGATTTACATGCCTCAAAGAAACCACATTTTTTCGACTTCTCAGACATTAGATTTGAATACAAATGAGAAAGCAAAGTTCAAAACCACCATGCGGGTTCTGCCGATGAACAGCTAAGTACAACACTAAACATCTCGAAACAGGGGTCGACGACAAGACTGCCCTCAAATTTACTTGGATCGGCTTTTATTTATAAGGAAGAAAGCATAGCAGCCATTCATTTTCCTGCAACATCGAAAGAATATGTTATAGAACTATGGGATGAGCAAATATATGATCGGTTAGTTTATTCATTCATCCTACGATGGTGAAGTCTTCTTATTTATAGACATCCAAATCGAAAAATATTCTTCTTAGTCATATATATATTTTTGTTGCAAGATGATTAATTACTCTGCAAACACAGTGCTATTCACAATGTTTTGAGCACAAAGGAGATTACAGATTTTGCACAGGTGAATGTTTTTTGTTCTTTCAAAGCTAAAATTAGGAGACGAGACATCCAAACATTAGTCTTCCTTTGATCTACATTCTCAATAGATGATGAGTAAAAAGTAACCCTTAAATTTTGCAGAATTATTCTAGGCTCTTAAATTATTTTGAAACGAAACCAGTAAGTCTAAAATTTGTTTCATCTTTGTGTACTTGCAGATGAAAAAGATGGAAGAATCATCATGATGATATTTTTATTTGTCGAAGACAAAAAAAAATTACCTGCTTTTGCTTCCCTTACCGTTGGACTCATTCTTCTTCCACAACTCTCCCTCCTTGCTTTCAATCCCACCCTTCTCTGCTTCTGCCAAGACAGGCCTCGGTGACGCCTTTGCGCAAGTATTAGGCCCTCCCGAGCTCTTCCTCCTCCCTCCACCCAGAGAGAGTGGCACGAACATTCTAAGGAACACCCCGGTTTCCATGGTCTCTTTTCTCAACAGCCTTCTCTTCCCTTTACTTTGATCCTTGACCTCTTCTCTCCTCTTCTCTATAGTTTCCTGGACCGTCTGGGCTATCCTCGGAGCCTCCACCATATCCCTCAGCGAGAGTTCATAAGCAGACTCCGGCATCTCCCTCACCATATCCAACATGTCCTGCCTGTACCTGGCAATCTCCCGAGCTCCTGGAGTCGGAACTACTTGCTTACCTTTGTGCTGCTTGTGCATCAGAGAGCCGTCAGCCGATCGAGCCATCGGATGGTCCATGGTCTTCCACGATGGCCGGGAAGCAGTACCACCAAGCTTCCCGCTGGTTGTTTCTGCCGGCGAAGCATGCTCCATTTCACCTAAGAAGCTATTGTGATCACCTCTACCTCTTCGAACTGGCTTCGCGAAACCGAACCTGTTGCTGGTGGAGATTTCTTGTCGTCGTCGTCGTTGCCGAGAGATAGAAAGACGGGGATGGTGTGAATGGTGTGGAGAAGAAGGCGTTGGTGCTTCTATCTTCAACGCCTGCTGCTTTTTAAGGTCCTTTTTCCCCTCCTCTCGTGTGTGGGTGTGTGTGGGTGGGGTTGGAGGAATGGATGCCAAGTCATGGGCTTCTAGATGCTATAATTGTCGTTGATGGATGCACTTGTTCTTCCTCCGAGGTAGAAGACCAGCCAGCTTATCCCACCCCTCCTGCATGTGTGGTATGGATGGTGAAATGTGAGCTTCATCCTTCATGGTTACAATCTATGTTTATTGTGGTTCGTAGTTGTGAATTGTCAATTATTGCCAGCTTCATCCTTGGCAATTGGTATTTGATTTCCTAATCATGAATCCCATAGGGTTGACTTGTGGTGATTGATGGATGGTGCGACGACTTGGAAGCCTATGTGAAAAGGAATGCATTGGTCCTACATTTCTTAAGGTTGACTTGTGGGAGAAACTAGAAATTTTCATCTCGAGGTTCCACACGGCACATTAAAATTAGTGGTCTAATAGTGACTTCAGCAGAAGAAATTTTTTTGGAGCGAGGAAGCGTGAAAGGTAAAAATATGTTTTTGTCCCGAATAAAGTTTTAGTCTTGATAAACCAACCATGAATATTGAGTCAAAAACACTGGATAAATATAAATAAATTTTATTTTTCATTGTCTCCGTGAGTTGATGATGATCATGTTTTTGAACCCTATGTTTTAGGAATTACTAGTCAAAAGATAAAAAAAAAAGGAATGTATTTTTATTTTAAGTCAAAAAATAAAAAAAAACAAATATTAAAAAAATAAAAAAGATTTCTCTTACAACCACCACCGGTAATAGCACAAACCTATGGTAGCAGCAATTTGCCTCGTTAGGTCAGACACTATACTTTGGACACAAAACAATAAATAATATCGAAAACGACAGTTCCAATACACGTAACGTACTTTTTCGGTGCGATGCCTATGAAAGATCAATACAAGTAATTTTATCTCCACAAGTAAAAAAGGATGTGATTCAAGCTTTGTTCATCCAAATTTCATTAATATACCAAAGCTCTTTCTCAAATCCTCAACATCAGAAGCATGTCAAAACTTGGGAGTTGACTTCTATTGGTCATTTCACATTGGATTTGTGTGGATGCGTGAGCAAACATCTTGTGGTCCATTGGCATTGGATTTTTGAGGAAATTGTTGTTATTATTGGATAATATCTTTAGACGTGGATTATTTTTATAATAAACCATTAAAGCTATAATATTTATATTATTATTTATTTTAAATTAAATATTTTGATCAATGATTTAGGTCAAATAAAATTGATGTGTAAATTAGCTTATCAAGTTTGGATCGTGATATTTGGTGTTAAAACCTATTTAGTATTTAGATATGATGAGGGGGCTCGAGAAAAAATTAGACCATGGATGAAATTAGAGGATTCATGATAGATTATACCACATATCATGTTAAGTCTTCATCTGATTTATACTAAATCTTGATGAGAATGTAGAGTGAGAAAATTGAAATCTTAGCATAAGTATTTTTATCAGTGACTCAGGTGAACCAATTAACCTATTAAATTGAAATCATCACCATAAATATTATATTTTAGATTCAGGAGCATCACAATAATACCTAATTGTCATCGTTGTTGCATGTGTTTCATATCCATGTAAAAAATCAAATAACATGAAGAAGTTTTAGTGATGCTCGAATCATTCACTTTTTTTTTTTTGGATATTATAATCGAAAATAAAAATGTAGTTAATTTAGCTGAAAACTTTTTGACACCCAATGACACCGAGGTGATGGACTCGAAAGCATGGGTGCTTTTACGCGTTGAATTGATGTGTGAACCATGTCACTCGAAGTCAACTTTGCGAAGTCTCACTCAATAAATGATGATGAAGAAGTAGGATCACATACTTAATTGCAGACAATAATTTCTTTCGCGGTCCCTTTCGATTAGAGCTAAGCTGTGATGTGATATTACCTCATCCGACATAAGAAACAATGAAGACTCGTTGAGATTAATCTGCCTTGAAAATGTTTTGATCGGCCCACCAACACCAGAACACGTCACGATATTTTCAGATTGGATGCATGTCAGATATCAAAAGTCCTGACACGTCGATCGGCCTACTATACGACTAGTGATTTACAGAACGGTTGAACGAACGTGACATTGTTAAAAGACCCAGGAATCCCGAAAGCTCCGTCCTCGACGTCGTTAGGCACTGTAACAACGACAATGTAAAACATCCTCCACCGCAGGTATAAATATCCCTAGACCACCATGGGTGACGGGGATCGACAACTCAGTAAACTCATTTCTACTTACTTACTCTCACTCCTGACTTGATCGTCGGAGAGACTCTACTAAGCACCAACAGCTCGACCAGAATCTTTTTGTTGGAGGGATGCATCGTCCATCGGCGGAGGAGCCGACCCGATGTCGGAACCAAGTCGTCACGTCGCAAAATCATGGAGGCGAGCTTGCGCACGCGGACAACCGCCCTTAGCTAATTCATCAACCCACGTTACGGAACGACCCCAACATGTTTCGTACTCCACATTAAAATCTCCAAACGTCACAAAGGGATGCAGCAGTGCAAATTTAGCATAAACTCACGATATGGACCGTCGGATCCCACGATCCTATGGCCCGTATCAAAGATGGCGAGCTCGGGCATGGGTGTTGAACCCGATGGCTGCGGGTTCGGGTCGACTCGGTGAACTCCCGAGTTTAACTGCGTACCATCCATTAGTGTCATCGAACTCGGGATCCGAACCGTATGATCGCGCCATCTTACGGCCTGCCTGTATCGAAGCTAGTGAGTCGGAACACGATGGCTTATCGGGCTCGGGTTCGACTCGGTAAACTCGCATGTTTAACCATGTAGTTATTAAACTCATGGCCTACGACTCGGACTGGAATTAGTGAACCAACCCATTCGTTGAATCGGATGGCTGCCTTATAAAAGTATCTGTAGTGATCCATGAACTATTACTGTGACCATCTTTTCATGTAGTGATGCTTAGCCATTTATCTAAATCTATTACATTGTGAAAAAAAAAAATTTTAGTGCCGTAGTGATATATGAACTACTACTGTGGCTATCATTTATAGAAAAAATTCATATCTATATCTTTTCGTATAGTAATACGTAGATATTTATCTGTGATTGTAAAATCTATTACAACGTGAAAAATTATCCATTACTGTAGTGATATATGAATTATTATTGTGACTATCATTTATAAAAGAATTATATCTATATCTTTTCGTATAGTAATACGTAGATATTTATATGTGATTGAAAAATCTATTATATCGCAAAAAAATACCCATTATTGTAGTGATATATGAACCACTATTGTGCTTATCATTTATAGAAAAATTCATATCTATATCTTTTTGCATAGTAATACGTAGACATTTATCTACGACTATAAATTTTATTACATCGCGAAAAAATATTCATTTTTCTGGTTATTATAGTGATAGGTAGAAATTAACTATGATTGTAATACTCATAGAAATATATATTTTTTCGATGGTTTATATTATCAAGGTTCTTAACTATAGTAATAGATCTTGCTGCAATTAGAATTATATCGACATATAAGCTAGAACACCTTATAGTTAATTTTAGGGAACAAGTGATCTTTTTTTTTGCACTGCAAATGTAGTGGTTCATGCATGGTGTCTCATTTTGTTGGCATCATCTCATCAGCACTCAAATGATTGATGCCAAGAAAACACTAAATAAAACAACATAGAAAATGATTCATGAGATTAAATCATTTAACAATCAAAACGTAATCCAAAACCAATGTATGACAGACCAGATTGAAACCCACTTGTATCTAATATATCAAGGAAGATGCTACATGCCACACCACCTCATGAGCACCATAGCCAACCCATACATATGGGAAGGTGAACCTTCTACTTTTGAGAAGATATAATATGTGCTTTTGGAGCAGATATAAAACCAATGCTTCAACCATGCTGTCACGAACGGTCGTCGCTCAACCGTAATGCCTTTGCTCCTTGAACCGTTTGTCACTTTTTCTTGCTTGTACATATGTTTGGCAGCTTGTTTTGCCTTGAGTTTACATGTTTTTACCTAAGAAATATGAGCGAAAGTAGTGTAGAAGGTTGCAGAACGATCGCTCACTGAGCCAAAAGCATTAAAAAGCCCCATTTTTGGGTCTTTTTCATGTGCCACGACAATCTTTTTGAGCGGTGCGAAATGTCAGCCATTTCAGCACCTTGGAACCCCCCGGGTGGCACCGGGCTGGATGGGGTTCCGGGTATATGTCGGGCGTAGGCTTTCATCAGCAATTGAACTTGTCTTGCGTCCGATACCTTGGGAACCGTCGTTTGTGGACTTGCGACCGTTCCTACAACCCTCCAAAGTCTGTTTGCTCTCTTTCTCTCTTTTCTTTCTGCACTCAAGGTGTTCGATAAATTGCTTGTACTTTCCGCGAGACGCGGGATGTGTCCGCCGCCGCTCAATTAATCAACTTCTTCTTTGTAGGTCCCACGGGCCTTAAGAGGTTGTAAGAGGGCTGACCCTTTGCGGACGGAAACGCATTGGGCGTTGTATGACTTAGGCAATCCCACTAAGTCCGGAATAGTGAGCAGGTTGCTCTCGACTTAGGCAATTTCATAAGTCTTGGAGTTCATGAGGGTCTTGCTGCAGGCAAACTTTAGCTAAGCCCGTGACGGTGGTATCGAGGCAAGCAATTCATACGAACAATGAAGAAGATTCGCAATCTCGCCATGGTGAAACATCGTGGTGAATCGAGCAAGATGGGGCAATGGACCCTTGCTCCAAGCGCAGTGGTGCAAGTGCAAACTATGGGAGTCACTCATGAGGAGCTCTATAGTGAACAAGACGAGCGTGAAGTTGGGTATTCTCCACGAGGGAGGAGGCGCCATCTGCAGCCAACCGGAAAAAGGGTCAAGGAGAGAATTATAGCGGAGACCCGCCTTGATGTTCTTGAAGCGAGTGTGGAGGAACTCTATCAAGGCCGAGGGCTACTTAGGGTAGAGAGCTCGCTAGAAGAAGCTGAATCTCGGATCGAGAAAGTTGAATCTATGATGGATCAACGAGAGGACACCAAAGATTCCGACGACACCTACATGAAGTTGTGGCGGAACTCACGAAGGTGATGGTGTTAACAAGGACTCTTGATGCGGAGGGAGCAACACACCCACCACAAAACTTGGGCACCAGAGCCGCGGTTACGGAGGTGCTAGAGATGCCAAAGAGCTCGAAAACTTCTTGTTCGACATGGAACAGGATTCCGTGCTACAAGGCTTGATTCGAAGAAACCAAAGTTGCTATAGCAACAATGTATCCGAATGGGGATGCAAAACTTTGGTGGCGAACCCGTTGGGAAGAGATCCAACAAGGCCGATGTCAAGTGGATACATGGGGAGACTTGAAGCGAGAGTTGAGAACCCGTTCTTAGGAGAACACGAGTTTGTCGCAAGAAGGAAACCGAGACAACTCGCCAAAGTACAACAATCCGAGACTATGTGAAACAATTTTCAGCGATCGGATATACGGACATGTCCGAGAAAGACAAACTATTCACTTCCTCGATGGCTTGAAGCCATGGGCACAACAAGAACTACATCGAAGGAATGTCACCGATGTAGTCGGGCAATTGCTGAAAGGCTAAGCGACTTTGTTTCTTGAGGATTTGAGAAAGAAGAAACAATCTTGAAATCGCCCATCTAAATACTCTCGAGCGAAGGAGTCTGGGGCGAGCAAAGAAGAAGAACTTCCACAAGGGACCGCTCAAGAGGTAGAGTCCCAAAACCTCTGGATGCTTCTTGTGTGGAGGACCGACATGGTGAGGAGTGCCCACAAAACAGCACTCAATGCGTTGACGGCATCGATTCTACCCGTAAGTCAGACAAGGGCAAAGCAATCGCCCTTAGTTCGAGTAGTTCTGACTCCGGTGGCGGCAGTGAGGCGTCGCAAGGACCCAGGATGGGAGCAATGCGTTTGTTGAATGCATTGCGGGGTCAAGTGGGGGAGAATACAAAGGCGAAGCCACCGAAGGCGAGCGAGTTGATGTATGTGGACATCAAGCTCAATGGCGAACAACCCGTGCAATGGTGGACACGCGCGACCCACAATTTTATTGCCGATCGCGAAGCTAAGCGACTGGGACTAATCTTGGAGAAGAGCCCAAGTCGTATGAAGGCGGTGAACTCGGAGGCCAAGCGGATCTCCGGACAAGCAAAGGGGGTCCCCATCAAGATCGGGACATGGAATGGGAGCACAGACTTGATGGCGGTGCCATTGGACGACTTCCAAGTGATTCTCGGAATGGAGTTTATGCACGCAGCAAAGTTGGTGCCAATACCGTTCCTGAACTTCTTGTGTCTAATGGGAGGCGATGATCCCTGCATGGTTCCAGTTTCTCGAGTAGGAACCAAGGACCTACAACAAATATCGGCTTTACAATTGAAGAAAGGGGTGCGAAAAGGTGAATTAACCTTCTTAGCTGCGATGAAGCTAGAGACACTTGACGGGAGGCCATTCAGAACGCCATTATGGCGAACATCCCGAAGGAGTTCTCGGATGTGATGCCAAAAGAGTTGCCGAGAACTCTACCACCACGCAGAGGCGTGGATCATCGATTGAGCCGGGAGTTAAGCCTCCAGCGAGACCACCATACCGCATGGCCCCTCCAGAGTTGGCAGAATTGAGGAAGCAGTTAGATGAACTGCTAAGCGGTGGTCTCATCCGCAGTTCCAAAGCACCTTTCGGAGCTCCAGTCCTCTTTCAGAAGAAACAAGATGGGAGCCTCCGATTATGCATTGATTATCGAGCCCTCAACAAGATGACGGTGAAGAACAAGTACCCTATCCCACTCATCGCGGACTTGTTCGATCAATTGGGCAAGGCAAAGTACTTCTCCAAACTCGACCTTCGGTCAGGGTATTGGCAGGTGCGCATTGCAGAAGGTGATGATGCGAAGACTACGTGTGACCGGTATGGAGCATTCGAGTTTTGGTGATGCCTTTCGACCAACGCTCCCACATTTTGCACTCTCATGAATCACTGCTCAAAGAATATCTGGATAAGTTTGTGGTCGTCTACTTAGACGACATCGCCCTATAGCCAAACACTTGAGGAGCATGTTAGACACCTCCGAACAATTTTCAAAGTTCTCGGGAGAACACCTTATTCGTGAAGAGGAAAAGTGCTACCAAACAGATTTTATTCTTGGGGCATCGAATTGGGAATGGGTCCATTCGAATGGACAAGGCTAAGGTGCAAGTGGTGGATGGCGAACACCAAAGAAGGTGCCGAGTTGAGATCCTTCCTTGGGTTTGTCAACTATTATCGGCTTCATAGCTGGATATTGAGCCTGACCGAGTGCTAAAAAGGAGCGATCGAGATGGTCGGACAAATGTGAGGCGGCATTTCAAGACCAAGACGTGTTAGAAGAACTCTCAAATTGCGGACTATGGAAAGTCTTTTGAAGTCCATACCGATGCTTGACTTTGCTATTGGAGGAGTTCTTATGCAGGAGGGTCATCCGTGGCCTACGAGTCGCAAGCTCAACGAGACCGAGCGGCGATATCCTCGTACATGAGAAGGAGATGATAGTCCACCGCTCACGAGTGTGGCGACACTACCTTCCGGGAGCACCATTTGTGCTAAGGACCGACAATGTCGCATTGAGTTACTTTCAAACTCAAAAGAAACTCTCCCAAAGCAAGCACGATGGCGGGACTTCTTGGTGAGTTCGACATGGTGATGGAGTACAAACCCGAAAAGCAAATGTCGTGGCCGATGCATTGAGTCGGAAAGTGGAGCTAGTGAATGCTAATGCTGTTGGTGGAGGCCAAGCAAGTCAATTGCGCTCAACTTTCTTTCCGTGATCGTGGTTGGACTCGAGATCCTCAAGCGTGGCTCGATTCAACTCATTAAAGAGGGCAAGGCACGACGATTTTGGGTCGAGGAGGGACTCATCTACACCAAGGGGAACAGAGTTTATGTCCCACGAGCGGATAACTGAGGCGTGAACTCTTGAAAGAGTGTCACGATTCCCTTTGGTGGACATCCGGGTATCCACCGAACAATGGCTCTCGTGGAGAGGGCCTTCTATTGGCCAAAGATGGGGATGATGTGGAGGAATATGTTCGAACATGCCTTACTTGTCACAGGACAAGATAGAGCAAGCTGGGACTTTTGGAACCGCCCGTGCAAAGGCCATGGGAGAGCATTTCTTTGGACTTCATATCAAGCTTGCCCATGAGGGGACTTGGATCGGTACTCGTGGTAGTTGACCGATTTTAATCAACATTCATTCTGCACCCTACATTGCTCGGAGGAGGCGGCTAAGTTGATGATGAAGAATGTGGTTAAGTATTGGGGAGTCCCACACAACATCATTAGTGATCGGGATTCTCGGTTCTTGGGACGATTCTGGACCGAGTTGTTCAAGTTGGGGTCGAAATTATACTTCTCCACAAGCCTCCACCCTCAAACGGACGGCCAAACAGAGAGAATTAACTCGCTCTTGGAGCAATATCTTCGGCACTACGTGAGTGCCAACCAACGGGATTGGGTGAAGCTGTTGGACATCGCCCAGTTCTCCTATAACTTGCAGCGGAGCTCTGCATCCAACAAAAGCCCATTTGAGATTATTACGGACAATGACCATCAACTCCTCATACCGTTATTGGTTATACAGGAGTAGCCCATCACCTATCACTTGTAAGGGAATGGCATCGTAATGCGAGATATTGCGGGCTTACTTGGAGAAGGCGGCCAAAAGATGAAGAAATGGGCGACTTGGGAAGGCGACCACAAGAATTTAAAGTTGGTGACGTGGTGTTGGTGAAGCTCCAACCGATCACTCCAATTCTTTAGACACAAAGTGCATAAAGGATTGATGCAAGTATGAAGGGCCTTTCCCAATCATCGCAGGTAGGCAATGTCTCATACAAGTTGCAAGCCCAGATGGTTCGAATTCACAATGTCTTCCATGCGAGCAACTTGAAAGCCTACCACTGATCCGCGAGATGATTCGAAATGTTCCAACTCGACTACCCCCACCGAGCCTCTTACGAGAAACGAGTTGAAACCATTCTAGCGGATCGTATAATAAAGCTACCCAATGGAGCGCAACATATAGAGTACTTGGTGAAGTGGCAAAAGCTTCCTCAAACGAAGCTAGTTGGGAGCCGAAGATGCCCTACGACATGAAGAAGCTCGCATCAAAGCCTCAAAGCGTCGACGAGGCGTCGGCTTTAAGTGGGGAGAATGTCACGCGTGTCGCCAACCGTAATGCCTTTGCTCCTTGAGCTCGTCACTTTTTCTTGCTTGTACATATGTTTGGCGCTTGTTTTGCCTTGAGTTTACATGTTTTACCTAAGAAATATGAGCGAAAGTAGTGTAGAAGGTCGAGCGATCGCTCACTTCAAGCTTAAACATTTTTGGGTCTTTTTCATGTGCACGACAACCTTTTGAGCGGTGAAATGCATTTCAAGACTTGAACCCCGGTGGCCGGTGGATGGGGTTCCGGTATATGTCGCGAGGCTTTCATCAAGAATTGAACTTGTCTTGCGTCCGATACCTTGGGAACCGTCGTTTGTGGACTTACTGTTCCTACAACCCTCCAAAGTCCTGTTCGCTCTTTCTCTCTTTTCTTTCGCACTCAAGGTGTTCGATAAATTGCTGACTTTCGCGCGAGACGTCGGATGTGTCCGCCAATTAATCAACTTCTTCTTTGTAGGTCCCACGGGCCTTAAGAGGTTGTAAGAGGGCGACCCTTTGCGGACGGAACGCATTGGGCGTTGACTTAGGCAATCCCCTAAGTCCAATAGTGAGCAGGTTGCTCTACGACTTAGGCAATTTCAGCTAAGTCTTGGAGTTCCGCGAGGGTGCCGCACGGCTTAGGCAAACTTTAGCTAAGCCCGTGACAGTGCAGCACTCTCATGCTTAGGCTAAATCCACATGGAGATCCTTGCAATCTAGGGTTGGCAGACTACCCACAGATGACAAGATGACAACAGGGTTCTGGAATCAGAGAGCTGACTACTATTTGTGTTTGTATAAGACAAAAGCAAAGCATTTGTAGATGTCATCTGAATCTTGCAAATTCCGGCTTTCATCATTCACAACATGGAAAAAGTCGAGAAAAGAAGACAGCATTGCCCTTACAGTTCTTTACAAGATCCAGATGAGAAGACGCAGCACTCTCCATATCAAAAGCATCTTCTATACCATCTTAAAAATTGAGAAATGGCTACAAGCAGTAGTACCATGACCCTCCCCTCCTCCATACATACACCGATTTTTCCATCAACACCGTAAGCGTTGGCAGAAATGTGCCACGGGAGCATAATACACAAGCAGCATTAACAAAAAAACAGTTAGAAGACATGAAAATGAAACAAGAACTAGAAAATAAGCTAGTATGTGTTATCCTTCGGGGGTAATTAGCTCGGGAGAGGCTTCCGAAAAGGTGGGACAGGAGCTGCGATGTTTGGCGATGTGCAGTCCAAGGGTTATTTACCATCGTCGCTCGAGCCACAGCTCTGTTTTAAGTAAAAATTCGATCCGGTAAATACCTCCACTTCATTTTTAAGGAAAGGACTTCCAATCAAATTGAAGATTATTGAAGCTGTTAACTGCTCCTATTCTTTCCAATAGCCGATTTCCGATATCTTGCTGTTGATGGCTAGTAGCTGTGGGATCTTGGGAAATGTGACTCGCTCCGACCCTCCCATTCATAGCCATAGCATTATTAGTCATTGCTGACCGCATCCCACTCGCAGCAGCAGACAGACCAATCCCACCCATGCCTGAAAAGCCCGTGCCACTGATAGCCGAGTTGTTGGATAAACCATGTCCAACTAAGCAGTTCTCCACACTCAATGTAGGCGTTATCCCATTAATTGGCTTCATGTCATGCCCCAGGGAATTGACACCATTTAGCTGCGAGGACATCATCAGCTCGTGCAGAATTTGGTGGACAGAGCTTTGTGAATCATTCGGATCAGTCTCATGCACCTGTGATGCAGGCTGTTGCATTGTAGACAAACTTGCAGGTGAATTTGTGGAGCTCAGGTGAGCAGCACTATGAGAGGTTGTTGTCGGATTGTTATTAGAAGCAGGTGCCAAAGAAGAAAAAGGGGAAGGAGGATTGGGTTGTGATGGAGCTAACGTATTGGATGAACTGGCGGATGGAATCTGAACAGCATTCCCGCCACCATAAGGACTGTTTACTGCGTTCATCTGGTTTTCTTGACTGGTATTTATAGAATTTTGGTGGAGGAGACCAATAATGGTTGCTGCAGATGTAGAGGTAGATGAAGCAGCATTAAGGGAGTTATTGATACTCACAACATTACTGCTGCCAGCAGAAAGCTGTATGCCGGTGGCATGAGCAGAACTCTGATCATTATGGTTCGGACTCTGGGTGATGGATTGCTGTTGCTCAGGTTGTTGGGGTTGCTGAGTTTGAAGCCCTGACGAACTAGAAGTCCTTCGAGGGAAGTTATTCAGGCTATCTGAACCACAGAAACAATAGATAAGTCAGGACTTGAAGTTGACAAATTGATTTTATTAAACTTTGATTAGACAAATAGCACCTTAGAATTTACGACTTCTTTTTCTCTAGTTGTAGAAGATTGGTGGTGAAGTCGACCATGATTTTAAAACCTATATATAGATGATATTGCAAATTAAGGCTCATGGGATCAGGATCGAAAACAGGATCCATGTAGGGTCTGAGGTTGGGGGTTGTATAGGTCGAGGTCGGATCAGCTAAATTGGATATGTCGGTCCGAATGAAATGAAAAAAAATTAGCAAATATTAAAAATAAAGTTAAAAAAATCCAAAAATGAATAATAGAGTAAACATTGATCACACTACCGATCAGGCAAAGCAACCAATACATCGCCCAAAACAGGAACAGGGTTGACTGATCACGAACCGGATAGGCTGGAAAGATATAGAATCAGTGTGATCCCTCAAACCTTGTGGAAAATAGCGGCACTTAATCTACTTACTAACTATGCATATGTTGGCACATTGTCAGAACTGCGGGGACCAATCAAATAACAAGAATTTCCTAGCCACAAAGAGTAACTAGCATCTGAACTGATACAGTTGCATTAATTATGATCTCTATGCATCCGATTTGCACGCTTATATTAGTTCATACTCCACAAACGAAAAATTATGAAAACAAAGAAGCAGTTCTACATTAGCTGAATATTGTTTGGTATCTGAATCAAGCCATGAAAACGAAACTAACATGGAAAGAGCTTACCTATAGGTCCAGATCTATTTTCTTTGCTATAATCAATCAAATCCTTCATACTGTTAACCACTTCAGATATCTATCAATAACCAAAGTAAAAGAATCAGTAATGAAACAATGAAGAACCATGTAGTCTGCAACTCAGAGTGTTTGCCGTGACACAAATTTTTGCAACATAATAAAAATATAAAAAAAAGGTAAAGAATGAAAGATATTGTACATTAAGTTATCAAAACAATATGAATAAGAAATGATGTAAAGTTTATTGCTCAAATGTTTCAAAACCATTGATCCAAAGTAAGCTGTCTCAATAAAATACAGTGTACATGAATTTTATTGTAGAAGAACCCTTCTTGTCATGAAAAGCAAAAAATCTGAGATTTATATGCAAAATGGTGATCATCTCGTCATGATAATGCTGCTTTAGCAATAACAGTCAGCAGGTCGACTGCAAGTGTTTATCCATGTCCTACCCTCCAAACTTTATATTGCAGCAAACCCTCACAACAGTGACAACTTGCAGATTCTTGTTTTTTTAAGTATGATAAAATTACCAATTTCATAAAAAAGAAGCATGGTTTAAAGTTCACATTTTAATTGTCTAGCTCACTAGTTGCTTTCTAAAAGAAATTACCTTAATAGTTGTTTTGGAAGAAAAGACAAGAAGCAAATTGACAGATCCAAATATTTGTATATCGAGGGTCAAATTTCTCAGACAGTGCACCAAGTGTTACTCCAGTTTTCCGCATTCAGCAACCAAAATCAAACTGATTTGTGTGACAAATTGACTAGCTCATCTTATTTTTGCAAATCTAAATTGACTTGTGTTGGCTACATTGACCTCTCTTATTGCACCATTATAAATTATCGTTTTGTTAATGATTTTTTAGGATAAGAGAAGCTCCACCATTCAGCATCTCTGACGCACAATAATAGAACACTTAAACAACAATTTACCTATATGTTCTTTCACCTTTTTCTTCTAGAAATGAATACTTCCTATCAAAAATCTTAATGTTGCAAACTACTACATCAGAAAGAACATACACCTAAATGAATGCAGTACACACACATGCAACATCTACAAACTCTAAAAATTTCCTTATGAGTCAGTGTGGCAATAATGTGGCTTGTTTATACTGATCAAGGTACAATTTTTCTTCACTTCAGTTACTAGAGAGATTTTGCCATCAAGGTGTCAAGGTCTTAATGGCATTTGATTAAAGTTTTTTTCTTGATTAGTGCCACTCGAGATATCATGAAGGAGAAAAAAAAAGGAAGGGGAGGGGGTGGGAGGAGGAGGAGAGAGAGATTCTTTCCAATCTATTCTAGACACCTCTTAACATTGTGATATTCCTTATGAATCATGTTAAATACAAATTAGCCTTGAAGAATTTTGTGATGGCACAACTCTTGAAACAGTCTTCAGTTTACATGATCAACAATTAACAAAGAGTCTAATAAAATTTAAGCAATAATAAGTACAAAGAAGGATCATAAATCCAAACAGAAACAGAAGTAATTAAGTCACAGCAAACAAAAAAAAAAAAGCAAACAGGCACAACAAACAGCAGTGAAGTACTAATGAGAATATCCAAAAAGAATTGAATTCTCAGTAAATGCAAAGCAGTCCACCTGAAGGCAACGAACATATCTTTTTGTATATCCTAAATCGTTCACCAATGGAACTTCCAAAGCTTTGGCCAATTGGCGAGCAGATGCTACAAACCTATCACATATTTCACAAGCATCAAATTTATTATTATATAAGTAGAATTTTCAAATTATAGAAAAGAAAATTGATTGTGTTGTAAAAAATTCAACAGTTCTCTTAACATGAAATCATCGTTTCTCAAAATACATACCCAAATAAATAGACAGATTCTTGCACAAACATTTAAACATGCATATCACATGCATGCATCTACACCCTAAACTCAGCATGTTTAGATTTGCATAAACATTGACACATATTAAGAGACGTTCACATGATTTGTTTACTTTTAAAAGTTTTCAGAAGCACGTCTAACTTTGTGGTGATGAGGTTGAATCATACTCGTTAAGGAGCAGTCCACAGAAAAGCTTCTTACAGAAGTTTTGCAATATCATACTGTGTAGCATGGACTTATGACTGAAACTAAATAAAATGTCTTTATACATTCATACAGTTTCTTAACATGTACTATCTTACATGCCCCAGCATATAAAAGATACATATAATTTGTTATTTTATAAGATGCCAGTAGCATGTGCTATCTCAACTGTCACAATATCACACTGTAGCATTGCCTTCACTGGAACTGGTAATAAAATTCATACAATGTGGCCATTGGCACTTCACTAGACTTGACAATAAGTCGTTGTACCTTCATGCAGTTTCTTATTATGTGGTATCTTATATTCCTTAGTTGTAAATAACGCTCAAAAAATGTCCTTTTAGTAATTCAAAAGGAATGTCAGAAAGGCAGGAAAAGAATCCACTCTGTGATCATACATGTCTTATCAATGCAGCCATTAACATTATCAGAGATTTTAACATCAATAACTTTACCCATAGTTTGTATATCGGAATTGGAAGCATGTTTTTCAACTATTTTTATATGGTCATACAAGAAAACATCACATCCTTCAACATCCAAAGGCTAAATTTATGCTTATAAATGCTACCCATCAAAATATCAAAATAAATATAACTACTGCAGATAGAACCATCTAAAATCTTTATCATCAAGCCTTTCAGCAAATTTCACCATGCTAAGATTTCTTTCATCATGTAAACTGTGTGAATATACAATCTACACATATAACCAGTAAGATCTTTTCCTTTTCCTGTTTTTGTGTTTGCTCATATATGCCTTTAACAAACATCGACAAAGGAAATACACTTTAAATGGGAAAAAACATACATGTCCAAGAGCAATACACTATTACCGATAACTAATAAAAGACAGAGTGTGCTGCTAAAATAGCAAAACACATTTGATGGGCACAATAATATACAAATATGCTATCCAAACAACAGGACAAGACAATCAAAATGTGCTACCTTTAAGAAAAGAAATTTTTTAATAGGGTAACTGAATCTTATTGCAATGAAAGCTTTCTAGTGTAGTTTCACATAAATTAATAGCAATACACATGTAAATGCTTGTACAGATGTGAGCAGAACCAACAAAACAGATACCATCCAAAAGAACTATAGTGTATTGAATATGTAGATTCACTTAACTGACACGAAGCAGAGGATAGTTAAGCAAAGCATGAAACAGAAGCAGTGGACTTACGAATTACAAGTGTTCTGCAAATCTTGTGTGGGTAAAACTGATGATGCATTTTGAGCAGCAGCCTGATACCTTTGCACCATAACACCAAGTTGACTAACCTGCTCGGCAAAATCATGAATTAGATATCAACCAGAACTCTGCAGCTGACACCCAACAAGTCACAAAATATGAGAAAAATCATTTAAGGCAATGGTGATTGTACCTGTGGAATGATAACTCTTCGAGGAATAAGCTCCTCATGGCGCCTAGCACAAAATTCCCAAGAAGAAATCTAATAGAAGAACATAGAAGAAAATGACTAAACATGTAAAGTACCCCATGGAAAGCTTTTAGCAGAGTTTCTGGTGTGCATAAATAACCACATGCAAATATATTTTACCTTTAAATCAGGATTGAAAACAATTCGCAGCTGGCCATCACGCACCACTCGCAATTGCTCGAAGACACTCTCCTGAATTGCCTTAGCATAATCCAAGACAATTTGACCAGAAACATTTTGATACTCGCGAGGCATGTCTACATATAGAAGTTCTTCTAAGGTGCCGCTAGCATATTTGATTTGGAAAAGCCTTGGTAAAACCTCAACAGTAGTTTCTATGAACCAAAAAAATAAGATTAGGTTACAGAGTACAGAGTAATCAAATAATACATATTTCAAGAACCCAATACAGCACTGTGTTCTTACAGACGTCAGCAACCAACACCATAACTCAAATCATCAAGGAATATTTGATAAATGATAATACTGAACAAAAATTACATACCAAAACCACGTCCAGGTTTATGGTTGCATATCTCACAGTGCCACACATCCTACAGAAATCAGGCAAAGTTTACCTGGTTAAGATACGTGAGTCAATTGATAAAATGAAGCAAAGATGTTCCAAAATAGAAAATTTTGTACACTCCAGCCAAAATAAGCATAATCAATTCCCATATTCAACTATCCAAACAACCAATGAATAATTAGAAAAAAGGAATTCTTGTAACTAACCTGATTGGTAGTTAACCATACCTGTGGGAGAACACCAGTAGTTTGACGACCACTTCCATAAAGAGATACACACCACCTCTTCTTGGCACTAGGTGCAAAGTATTCGGCAATAAATTTTCTCCAAAATTCTATGTTGTTATCCTGCATTTGCTCAACAGGACACAAAATGAGCTAATTCAAAGAAACTTGAGGACCAAATAAATATGCATGATCCTCCGCTTAGGGTATTCACAAACAAGACTGCCAATTGAATTTAAAGTTACCTGTGGTCGGTGCTGCTGATGGTACATATACTGTGTTAACCTCCGAGCACACATTCCTGGCTCATACACTGTAGATCTCATTGGAGGTCTAACTGGAAGATTGTGTTGAAGAAGCTGCTGCCGCAACTGGCTTCTTTGCTGAGGGAGGGTTTTGACAATCTGCGGTTGCTGCTGCTGCTGCTGCAATTGTAACATCCGTTGCTGTTGCAAGAGACTCATTTGTGCAGCTGCAGCCTGAGAATTCTGCCTTGATAACTGCAAAATCTGTTGTTGTTGCTGCTGCTGTTGCTGTTGTTGCTGCTGCTGGAGAAACAATGAAGGGTCTGAATGGTGGCTTTCCATTTTTACAGGACCCAAGCTTCTCAAGGACTGTAACTGCTGTGGCTCCACTTTCACCATACCTATGCTGTGTAATGTTTGCAATTGTTGTGGCGGGCTAATCTGATCATTGGGACCCATCTGTGCCTCCAGCTTAACAGGCCCCAATCGTCCTGTGCTACCCAATCCTCCCCGATGCTGCAGCTGCTGACTCTGAGGAACAGAGAACTGCTGCTGCAAATTTTGCATTGCATCTATTTGAGACTGTTGTTGATCTGGACCATGTTGGCTGCCTGAAGGGTTCTGGAAGCACTGCTGTTGCCCCTGGCTTTGGCCCGACGAAGATGCGAACAACAAAGGATTAGGCTCAGCAGAGCCGACCATATCAGCAACACCAACAAGGCTACCATGCTGTTGGAGATTCATGGGTGATCCAGATAGCCCACCGACAGGCCCTCCATTTCCATATGAATTGTTGAGGGGTGAAACATTGGACATGTTTCCAAGCAAGCTGCTGCTGTTGCTGTACTGGGTACGAGGCGAAACCAGAGAAGAGAAAGGGGGCGGTGATGGAATCAACCCAGGCTGGGATCCCCCAAGCAACCCAGAATTCGACCGGAGAAGGGAAGGAGTGACTGATTGAGCCCCGCCAATGGGAGTCGAAGACCCTGAAGGCACCATTTTTGGAAAGCAGAAAGAAAAAGCCGATACGACACCGACAAATCGAAAGCCTGCTTATATCAACATAGTTCTACAGATTCCACATCCCAGGTCAAAAATGACAGCAGAGGAAAGTATCCTTTTTCTTCCAAACACCGCGAGAATGAGGATTTTTTGAGCCGTCAGAACGGAATCAGAGACAAGGTCTTCAGTTCCAGAGTCCATTTACCAAATTTCTCGAATCCAACAAAGAAATCTCACCTCGATCCCCCTAATCGCTTCCTCTTCATTTCCAGAATAACAGCAGCAAACAAAAGAGGAAAGTTACCAGTATCGATTAAAATGCCATAAGAATCAAGCAAACATGCCAAAAGAATGGATCTTTCCGTAGCAACCGAAACCAAAACCTCCAAAAGACCCAAAAATCCGATCTTTTCTCCACTCCCCTTCCCCTCACGCCGATCTTTTTCCACTTTTACCCGTCGAAACCTTCAAAAGAGAAACCGCAACATCGAAGCCGGCACCGAAGACATGTAGACGACGGTACCCAAAACCGCAAACGAAATCCAAACCCCACGCTACTCCCCTCCGCTCCGACTCACGGCCGCTCGGAGACCCAACGCAGCCAAATTTCTCAAAGATCCAACGGAATAAGAGCAAGTAAGACCAAGCTGAGGATCGAGAGCCGAAGAACCGAGACGGACTTACAGTATCCAAGTCCTCTCCCGATAAGATTGCCACGGAAGCGCCCCGAAGTGAAGCCAAATCTCCGCCTTTTCCACTTCTTCGGCTCCTACAGCTAGTTATGGACTTAGGGTTTGTTTTAAATACGATTAAACTCTCCGTTTGATTTCGATTTCGATTCCGGTAATTTCCTCAGCCCATGAGAGAGAGAGAAATCAGAGAGAGAGAGAGAGGACGAGGGGGGGGTGGTGAAGGGGGAGAGACATGTCCTTGTGTCCTTGCGGACGTCAAGCGTCTCTTGGATTTGATTAATTTCTTGACGCTTCCTCACTCTGTTGCGGCTCCTCCATCTGAAGTCAACAGATGCTGCCGCTATGTATGTATGGGCGTCGTCATGGCATATCATCATGATGGACGCGCCACATGTGGCCATAACCACGTGGCGAGATGAACGGACAAGATCGGCTCGCGCACTCGGCATCGGCGGTCTGTAGGTGCTCGCACGGGAAACTACCTGCACGCGTGTGCACGGGTGATACGCGTGGCCGAAGGACAAAAAAAAAAAAAAAACGGGTGGGGCGCGTACCGCTTTACCTCCTGTAATTACAGAATGGCCCCCTCGTGCTTTCCCGAATCACGAGGAAGGGCGCGCATCACGAGGAAGGGTGTCCGAGTCGCTAAAGCCGCGGCGGCGTTGGCTTCCTGAAGCCGTCGGATCGTTTGCTTCAGTACACACGCACACATCGAAGCATAGGGAAATCGCCACACGCATGACGATGTTTCTAATTGCATGTTGCTTATTTTGATTTGATGACCGCTACTGCCCCTAACAGATTGGTCAAACCGGTTGACCAATTAGACCGCGGTCCACATGACCTGGATGAGATTTAATTAGCCGAATTAAATAAGCGGAAAGAAACGTCGCATCCAAGCCGGACTCCAGCCGAGCCAAATGCTTGAGCCGGCCAAGTCGGAGGCGGCTCGACGCGACTCGATCCATACGATCTGGCCGCCAGTTACTCCTTCGATGGTTGGACAGAGCACGCGGGGCCCATGTAACGGGTCCCTTCTACTTCCGCGGGGTGATATAGAGCGGTAAGCAACGGGGGGGGACGGCACTTCGAGAATATTCCGACACTTTGGTTGTGCACGCGTGTCCCTGCGTCATTCGTCATGCAGTACAGCTGCATCTAATCATGTACAATGACAAAAGCACCCTCGGTTTCATCATCATCGGTAGTAACCCATCATGATGCATGACGCGGATGGCATCGGGGCCGAGGAGGAGGAGGGCATCGGCCACATCCATCCACGCCCCCATGTGTGGACGAAAGAAGACGGCGTCAGCGTTCCGTCAAACTTAGCCGGACCCATGCCCCACGTTCAGTTCTAATGAAACGGACCCGTTATCCTCAGCCACAACATGTATCTCCTCTCTCCAACCACCGGGTTATAACCCGTTAAGAAGTCACATCATAGAGTAACTTAATGGATCGTTTGGTATGTATTTATTATCTTATAAAATATAATATATCTTATATATATTTTATAATATATATTATCAAAATGATAAAGAATCAAGCGCTCGATATATTATTTTTTTATTATATATATTAGCAAGCTAATCAACTCACAAAAAACATATATCATATCTTTGTTTTTGTTGTGACTTAAATATTTGTAAGATTATTTCGACAATCTGAGTTGCTGGGAGTTCTTTTTACATGATATATGTTTGTTTATAAGAAGATTCTTTGTTTATAAGAAGATTTTATAAAAACTTGTGATCTCATACTGATTAATGAGGGCTCGATGGAATTATATGTAGCAATGGAATAATATTATTTTTTTAAAATATAATTACCATTAAATAAACATTTAACTGCTTAGTTTGGGTTTATTTTCCTTATGTGATTAATATTTGTTAGATAAATAATATGGATAATCAAAATCATTCTAATATTATCAACAATCAAAATATTATATTTTTTGATAAGCTATATTTGTCTTAAGCGAATTTCCTATAAAATTTTCTCTTTCTAGCCTTTTGTACGCATCAATTTTTCATATTTTTCAAATGTGCTTCTATTTGTCATATTTTTTTAAACACTTAATAAGATAATTAGAATTGTACTTAATTACATGTTATAGATGGATTCATAGGTCTAGTCTTCTATGTATAAAATTTATATTATTATGTATTTATTTTTACCTTAGTCAAAACAATGTAACTACGGTATATAACTTAAAACCTAATGATAATCGACTCATACAAAAAATAAGAGTGTAAAATATACATATCTTTATCGGTTTATGAGTACAAATAATCAAATATGAAGGTTTATATGATGTGAGTTATAGTTTTTTTATTATTATTATTAGTCTACGATGATAGATGGACATTGTATCTAAAGAAATAGATCGATTGACTTTGAATTGATTTATAAGATGTACCAAATAAGTACTATTTCATTATCTTATCAAAGAATATTTAACAAATTACAACACATGAGGGACACACTTTTGCGAAGAGACAATATGACATAGTTTATTATATACACTTATTTATTGAGTTCGATGATGATATGAAGTCCTCAATGGTAAGGGTTAGTGAGGAATGAAGAGATTGACGGTGAGAATGATTGGAGTGGTTGAAAAGTTGCATGGAGATTGAATTTTTTTATAATATTAAAATATTTTTTTGTGAAAACTCCTTCGGAAAAGATGGCCTAAGCTCTGATCCATTGCTATGTTGATCAGTATTGTATATGTGATGTATTATGTTAAACTTTTTTTTTTTTCTCATGTCATTTTGTTGAATCTTGTTGGGCTCTTCTCAGATCCATTCCGTTAACGGTTTAACGGGAACACAGAGGTAAATAGTTTTTTTTTTTACCAATATTAATTTTGTGATTCATTTAGAAGATGAAATGGAGTTTAGTAACCATCAATCATATCCTATTTCTATTTGAAATATTACCTAGTTAGCTATCTTTAATATTACATCTTAAAAAATTATATTGACATCTATTAAGAAAGTAAAACATCTTAGATTATATACCTTAATGACATCAATTTTACCGATGAAACATAAAAAATAAAAAAATAATAATATTTTAGTTGGTGATGATGGATGATAATGTCGCTCGAGGCCTTTGGGTAGTTGTTATGGATATGATAAGAGCGGGGCGAAACATTAATGATGAGTATGACAACATATTCAGCGTTGAATTACGGGACTCATATTTTTCTACCGTTGTTTGATATATCCATCGAGAGCTCGATAGTTGCTCACATGTCAGCCTTCGAGAGTTTTCCTTCTCGATTGATGACAACCCCAACTAATAGAACTCCTGCTCCGATGAGTCCTTCAGCTCCCCTTTTTCATGCTTATGTCGAAACTGATATGACAACAGGGGAGCGGTAGGAACTCTGACAACTCCAACTTTGGATCGAGTAATCCACCCGACGTGTCAATGATGAGGTGGCTACCATCTTCACCATAGATGTCATGGTAACAACTGCCATCTATATTAATACCGATACAAACGTAGAGCGATGAAATGATCGCTTGATAATTACGTCAATGACGACGTAGATGCAAAGCAATAAAAGGATTGATCGATAATCGTGTCGGTAATGACACAAATGCAAAACGACCTTTGTCTCTCAATGTTGCTCTCCCGCATCCATAATAACTACTCGCGACCCCCAATAGCACCATCATCTGTCATCACAAACGTTGTTTGCCATTATCACCCATAATATTAAAATTATATTTTTGTCATTTATTTTCGTGTTTATGCTTTTAAAATCAATGTGGCTAGAGTAAATAGGACTGATAAAATCAAAATTGATATGATATTAAAATTAATTTTATAATAATAAAGATGTCAATATATTTTTAAAAAATATAAACATCAAAATAATAAATATAACTAATTAAGTGAGATAATATATAATTAATCTTTGAATGTCTACACAATATTTGTAATGATATATTTAAGTTGACTGAGTCAATCGATGTTTTGATTTTTGAGTATATAAACAGATCAAACAACTCTATTACTCAGAATTTTATATTTTTGGGGACGGCTGATGTCTCAGTTATTTAAATAATTGCAATTTGATTTGGTTCTCTTTTAGAAAAAAAAAAAAAAAGCCTATGGACCAAAGGTGGAAAAGCTCCATATTAGCATGATAGGTACCTTAACCGGCGGAGTACCAGAACCCGAAAGGCAATAAAATCACCATAAAAAAATTATTAATAATTATTATTATATTTAAAGATGGCCTCCGTCATGCGAGAACCGGATCTGGAGATACGAGTCTGGCCGCGGGAATGGCCAACCCTAGACTTTCTTCGCATCGTCTCCTTCGATCTCGACTCCTGCATCCTCCCTCGATTTCCTGTTACGTGTTGGTTCTCCTCGCCTTCTCCGCCTTCATCTTCCTCTTTTCTCAGAGGCAGATCACTGTAGTCGATCGGAATCCCTCGGATGAGTCCTTTGAGGTGCGCGCTTCTTTCGTTTGATTGTGTTTTGTGCGTGGGGATCTGAGGGGCAGATTATTGTTTATTCGATGTTTTAAATTGATCGTACAAATACCCCTTAAAAGCATATTTGTGGCGATAATTCTAGTCTAATTTGCTTTCATCTTATGGTTTTAGCTTGTTGGTTCACTGTTTTCCTTTTTATTCCAACCATTGTGGGACAAAGGTATAATCCCAGCTAAATGCATCTCTCTGTGTCTGTGGGTTATGCCCTAATGGGATTAAGACCGAAGTTGGACACAATAATGTCTACTTTTTGTTGACATACGATTGTCTTGTGTTTGTCTCTTATGATTTACAAGTTTCCACGAGGAGGAATGTGGTACTGTTATTGCTTTGTTAAATTATGCGGTTTTTACTTACTTCTGAATACTCTGGCTACTGAATTGTGGTTCTCTTCCTGGAGCAGGATTTGAAAGAGCAACTGTGGGGTTCTGCGTCTGGTTATGGTTATCGTCCATGTGTCAAGCGGACCCAGAAATACTCAGGTTGTTATGTTCTCTTCTACGTTTAGACTTTGTTGTCTTTGATGCAAATTCACGATATGATACTAGGCTTTGCCTTCAGCTAAGCCATATTTGATACAATATAGGTATTGACTTGTTTGCGATAAAATAGTCACTAAATTTATTCTATTTAGTCTGATGTCAGCTTCTGATGTCTGAAAATGTGGCTAATCTTTCGTTTTTTTTTTAATCTGCAATGACTGGTCGAGGCATGCTAATTATAGTTTGTGTTTGTTTAACATGCCTCTCGTGTGTCCAGCTACCCAAAAGTGGAACCGCTACTTAACCGTCAGAAGCAATGGCGGTCTCAACCAAATGCGCACTGGTGTAGGTCCACGAAACTGTCCCATTATTCTTATTCATGATCTTGTCTTTTCAACTTTAATATTGTTTAGAAGCATGCGTCAGCCATTCTAGAGTTCTCATATGCTACCCGGAAGGCTTAAAAGTTGGATTGAAAAATTGTATAATTTTCTCTTTATGTACTCCAGCTTTTCTTGCTGCAGGACAGAAATTGGCAGTAAAAAGACCTTGAAACATCTATGTTTATATAGTTATGAATAGGAGGAGCTCGGTGAATATTTTTCCATGTGCAATTCAAGTTTTGGTTATGTTAGGGCAGGTGCACGGGTCTTTAGGAACCATGCCCTTTTTTATCCCAAGTGGTTAGGCCATTGGGAGTTCTTTTTCATACCATATAAAGATCCCGTTTTCCTTTTAAAAAAATTATATTTAGTAAAAGCTAATAAACATGGTCAGCATAACCTACTTCTCCTAAAAGTGGAAAGGCCTTGGACTAGGAAGATTGCTAATTGCTAATAAATGCAGAAAAGATTGGTTGTCAAAGTTGAGGCATTTGCATTAGATAGTTCAAGCATAGATCAGGCTTTATGCCAATCTGTTGCATCTTGTTGGTTAATGACCTAATTGACCTTACAAATATGTTTGATAATCTCATGTCAATAAATTTCACTGAATGCTGACCAAATGGCTTTATTCTGTACAGATTTGTGATATGGTAGCTGTTGCTCGTTTGATGAATGCGACCTTAGTAATTCCACAATTGGATAAGCGTTCTTTTTGGCAAGACACTAGGTTTGCTTTACAAAATTTGCAGCTGATTTTTGGAGAATTGCACACATTGATCGATTATGAATTCAGTTGCATTCTTGATTTCTTGCAGCACCTTTTCAGATATTTTTGATGAGTCCCACTTTATCAAATCTCTAGAAGGAGATGTGCATATTGTTCATGAGCTACCTAAGGAACTGGAATCAGCTCCTAGGGCTCGTAAGCATTTTACTTCTTGGTCCGGTGCAAGTTACTATGAAGAGATGTCACAACTATGGAAGGATTATCAGGTAGCTTCTATTTGATGGTTATGTGATATGCTGAAGTGTATTTTCTGAATAAGATGCACATATGGCTCAACAAATAGCATTCTAAACAAGTGGTCAATAGTTTTATTTATGTTGAAGATTGTCATTGTTTGTGTGAAACTGATATCGATCCAATATATTGGTACTAGACTGTTCTGACAAGATGAAAATGATAACGATCAAGATTTTAAGCCTTGGTTAGATGTTTGAAATTTCTTGAAGAAAGCCTCAGTTCACTGAGCCAGTAATGATTAGGTGAAGACTGATCTTACACGATGATTTGAGAGATGAGTGTTGTCCAAGATCTAACTTCTTGAAGATATTTAGTTTGAGGCTATGAGTGAAAACATCCTGTTGGCATTTTGAAGATATTTTTGCTCATGGTCTTGTGACGATATCTATGATGAAATGTGTAGCACTGCACGACGGGCTTCTTTTTTGAGTTTTTTCACAATCCATATGATGTTTCTTATCTGATGAAGCTTGTTCTGTATTTGATTTTGATATTGATGTCATGCCTTCCATCAACTCATGTTCATGCCTAGTTGGACTTTTGGTATTGCACCGGTACAAGTTTATATTTATTTGTTCCTTTCAGGTGATTCATGTTCCCAAATCTGATTCAAGGCTAGCGAACAATGATCTTCCTATCGATATTCAAAGGTTACGATGCCGTGCCATGTACCATGCACTCCGTTTCTCTAATCCAATTGAGAGGCTTGGGAAGGTCTGAAACAACCATACCCAACTCCATTAAGTGAAAAAGTGTTTACTGTCATTATGCATTTAAGAGATATCCATGCGTATTATGTAAATTAGGGTCTGAGCCTACATGACGCTGATACAACAGAAGCTAGTGGAGCGGCTCAAGTCACATGGCCAATATATTGCTCTTCATCTGCGTTTTGAGAAAGACATGCTATCATTTACTGGATGTACCTATGGCCTTAATGACATGGAAGCAGAAGAGCTCAGAATTATGAGGTGATAACTATTATCTGCGATGGCTTTTTTGTTGCCTATGTGTTTGTAACATGAATTTATGGTTTCCAGGGAGATTACAAACCACTGGAAATTGAAGGACATAAATTCAACGGAACAAAGACTAGGTGGGTTCTGTCCTCTAACCCCTAAGGAGGTAGGTATCTTTCTGCAAGCTTTGGGATACCCTTCGTCCACCTGGATTTACGTTGCAGCTGGTGAAATATATGGTGGTGAATCTTACCTATCAGATCTGAGGTCTCACTTCCCGAACTTAGTTTTCAAGGTTCTTCATTGACTTTTTGCTTGTGTATTATGGCTTATAAAAATGGACATATCAAATCCGACACACTAATGGTAAGGTTATATCTTTCAGGAGACATTGGCAACTAAGGAAGAATTAAAAGACTTTTCTAGTCATTCATCTCAGACTGCAGCTATTGACTACATTATTTCAGTGGAAAGTGATGTATTTGTCCCATCGTATACTGGAAACATGGCTAGAGCTGTTGAGGGGCATCGTAGATTTTTAGGGCACAGAAAGACAATAAACCCTGACAGGTATATGAATGTTAGCCTTGCATGTTATTTTCTTGCTTTGGCCTTCTTTTCTTTTAGTTTATTTTTAGATGATGCAGATGATCTTTTGAATGGTTTCTTTTCCATGTACATCATGGACATTTGGCATACTTTTTTTTCAATAGCAGTGTTCCTGAAATTAAAGCAATATAACTTTTTTTTTTTCGCCTGTCCATTTTACCTTGGCTCTTGATTTAGGTTTATAGAGTGCCACAAATCATGATTTTTTTTTTTACTAGTTTGCTTTTTTAGGTAACCTTTGCAGTCATTATGATCTTAAAAGTCATTAGGACCTTAAAAGAGTAATCTAGATGGTGGGGTTAATGTAAAACAAAGCTTGAACAGAGCATGTAGTGATCTGTTTTAGGAGTTAAATGATCTATTTAAATTTTTTATTGTGCTTTCTTTATGCACATTTTCATCTTCCATCTGTCTGCAGGAAAGGGTTGGTAGAACTATTTGATATGATAGACAGAGGAGAGCTGAAAGAAGGTGTGAAACTGTCATCCCTTGTATCTGAGATGCACAAGCACAGGTACTTTTTCTTTTCTCTAGATGGTACCTATCGCTTGGTTTCCAGATGTGTTGTTAAAGATCCTTGTTCGAATCTCCATAAACTCAAAACAAGACGACTTGTTTGTTGTTTTACAGACAAGGGGCTCCAAGAAAGAGGTACGGATCAATGCCTGGAAGCAAAGGCCGTGATCGGTTTAGGACTGAAGAATCATTCTATGAGAACCCATTTCCTGAATGCATCTGCCTTGCTGACAAGCATTGACACTTCTATTCTGGTACGTAATTCTATGTACAAAATTACTTTGTACAAGGAAATTCTCTCTTTACCATTTCTAGTGAAGTGAAAACTACACAATTTTCATTTTTTTTGATGAACCAATAAAGTTACTACTTAATAGGTGAAGTTATTTGATACTTTATGGAGCTCAGCGAATCAATTTACTTGTAACAAATTTTAGTCTATGAATGAGAAACAACAAGAACTGTAGAATCGCTGAAAGTTAAAACCAGTAGCAGGTCCCTCTATTCCCAGCCTTGACACCATAGAAACTGGACCAGCCTGGGCACAATTTCTGCCACCCCTTGGGATATGAAACATCACCCTTTGCCTCGATCCATTTCGGACAACCTTATCCTCTTATGAGCAACCACCACAAAAATCTACCTTTCGGTTGCAGGTTATTGAACTTGTTTGGTTTTGTTTGACAGTGCTGCCATAATGTTGGATCCCCTCTATGCTGTCAGGTCAAACCAGAAGATGGTAGTCGCGAGGTCAGCTTCTTCTTCTTCTTCTTTCCTGTGTATGTGTCCATATCTGTGCACCCTTCCTTTTGTATTCCACGTTGGGGAAATCAATATGTGATTTTATTTTGTTAGAGGCAGTGCATATCATCGATTTCGTTGTTGTTATCATGGAGATATTTTTCCCAATAACTCCTTGCTGCTCCCTTAACTGACTTGTCATGATCAATCATATTACTTTTGGGCTTATAGCCACACATTGTTCCAATTTTTGGCACCTCTGTAACTTTTGATTTCAGATATCACAATGTAAGATTTGAGGAATCCCAGTTACTTGGGAACATGTTAAACCCTCTGTGAGTTGAAGCTTCTGAGAGTATCTGACGACATGTTCTACCACTTTGAATGATCATGGATTTTTGCAGGTTGTGTTTATTTCTCTTAACCACGTGCATCACATGCCAGCTGACATCAAAGCATCAACTACAACAACCACCACCACCACGAGGATCCCACTCTGTTCATCTGCTAAATGAACAAACATGGCGTCTTGCTCTTATTCTTCTACTTCGGGTTGGTCTTGATGGCCGCCATTCACCAAGAATTATTAGATCCTGAAGAGTATCAGGCTGCGGTCGATTCCCGCCGGCGGGGCCGCGCCGCCGGAGCTTGCGTGGTCGGGGACGGAAGCCGCGATTTGCCTCGCCCGCTCGAAGTAGCTGTCGTATCTCTGACCTCCCCCGCTCGTCTTGGATTCGTCGTCTACCTCCGCCTTCCAACTCCATGTCCTTGTCCTCTTCGCCTCGACGCCGGCGTTTCCGTGGAGATCCTGAGCGGCCACTTCCAGCTCCGCCTTCATTATGTGGTACTTGAACGCACGCTTGCGGAAGCTCCAGTCGCCAGTCGCCCAGTTGAAGTGGTAGAGCGGGAGGAATCGGTGCCCGTGCATCGCCACGAACTCGACTGCGGCTAAGATGAAGGCGAACTCCTCCTTCGACGTGTAGTAGGAGAAGCTGATCCTGGTCCATCCGGGTTTCAGTCCGCTGTATCCCTGTCACCCACCGCAAACAGCAGGAAGATCCAATCTGAACATGGACAAATGTTCCTATATCACTCGAAGAATTCAATGAATGATATTTTGCAGCTGTGTTACCTCCTGAATAGCCGAGCGGATGCGAAGCGAGAGCTCCATGTCTACTCCCAGGAGATGGTGGCCGTAGGGACCGGCACAGGCGCACCCACCACGAGCCTGGACGCCGAAGAGGTCGTTGAGTAGCTTCGTGACGAAGCGCCCGTGTAGGGGTTTCCCTTTCATCTTCGATCCCTCCACCCACCTCTTCTGATCTCTCCCTGTTCCATCACGCATGCTGCCGCCTGGGCCACCTTCCGGAGGGACGACGAGGAAGGAGAATATGGGCAGCCGTTTGACTGTCGTGTTGCCGAGGACGACGATGTTTGGGTTCGAGAGAAGCCGTCGGAGTGCTGTCTCGGTGTAGACTTGCTCGCGGAGGGCGATGAGGTCGTGCCCGACGTGCTCTTTCACCCAGAAGGCCAGTGAAGCCCGGATCTTTTGGATGATCTGAGGAGTTCCGCTGTCTTCACGCTCTTCGATCTCGTGGTAGTACAGCGTATCCTGCAGATGGAATCGTCATCAGTCGTCACTTTCAGACGCCAGCAAGCCGTGGATGATTCGGCTTACAGAGCTCACCTTCTCGTCGAAGCCATTGACGTAGGCGACGGTGCCACCGCCGCAAGTGGAGGGCGGAGAAGACCTCAGCTGGTACAGAGCCTTGTTCATCAGGAGAATTCCAGGAGTTCCAGGGCCTCCGACGAACTTGTGCGGGCTCAGAAACACCGCGTCGTACCCTTCCACCTCTCCCGATCGCATGTCGATTTCCACGTACGGGCCGCTGCAGAGGTATTCCAGGTTCAGGAAGCAGTTCAAAGCAACAAAAGAACGACCGGAAGACGGCGGGGGCGGCGGCTTCACCAAAACATGGCAGACAAAGAGAACAGATACGAACAGAGCTCATGCAAGCAAAGCAAACGCGACGTGGGCTGACCTTGCTGCGAAGTCAAAGCACGCGAACGCGCCGTGCTCGTGAAGAAGCCGAGCCACGGACCGCGTATCGGTGAAAATTCCGGTGACGTTGCTGCAGGCCGAGAACGACCCCAGCATCGGGCGGTTCGCGTACTTCGGAGACATCAGCTGAAGCCTCAGGGCCTCCATGTCGAGCAACCCCTCGTCGTCCATGCCGATCTCCACCACCTCGGCCGTGGTCTGGCGCCACGACAGGAGGTTGGAGTGGTGCTCGTACGGCCCGACGAACACCACCCACCTCTCCTCCTCCCTCAGCTCCTCCACCACCCTGTCCCTCATGATGGACGGCACCGCTATGCCGATCACCTCTTGCAGGCGCTTGATGGCCGCGGAGGATCCCGCGCCACAAAATATGATCGCATCATCGTGCCCTCCGCCCATGCACCGCTTGATGTACTCCGCCGCCTTGTGCGCCATTCTCGTGGTTTTGCTCCCCACAAAGCTATCATCCGTGTGCGTGTTTCCTACAGCCGCCGATCGACGGCATGCAAAGCTCACTTCAGCTAACCAAACCAAACCAAACCAAACCAAATCAAATCAACAAGAGAAGTACCGTATACAGGGAGGACTTGTTGCAGGATATAGTTCTCGATGTAATGCAAGCTCCTCCCCGACGCGGTGTGATCAGCGTAAGTAAGGCTGCGTTTGCCGAAGGGGGTGTCGAACTCCAAATCTTTGCCGATCAGCTGAGCGTGCAACCACGCGATCCTCTCCTCCGACGGGTTACTTCTCTGCGACTTCACTCGAAGCAATCCGAAGACCTCTGGGCCGTGAGTTTGCTCGATGACACCCATGATCGCTTCGAGGGAGAGGATGCGTGTGTGGATGAGAACGAAGAACACTACCACACTAGGCTGTCAATATATAGACGAAGCAATGCATGCAGGAACACAGTCGGAGGTTTCAGAAGCTGCTTGGAAATTAAGTTGCTCGCAGAGAAATGTGTACGTGAACAGTAGGAGGTCAGAGATAAGGTTGCAATGGTCAAAGCAATTACTCGAGGAGAAGTCTTTCGTTGATCGATGGTGTTGTCTTCCTTCTCCCTCCCTTATTCCTACTTGCATTCCGCCACATATACTACTGCTACTATACCAACATTGACAAGTATTTTAGGAGCACAAATAAGAAGCAGCCCTCATAAAAATAATAAAAAAACCCTAATTTAATTATTTCATAAATATATCATGTATCTCAAGATTTCGATGAAAAAGAGCAAAATATGAGGAATCTTTTTTGTGTTTGAGTTTTTTTTTATAGGATTTCTAGAAAAGAGAAGAAAAAGATATAAGTTCTTATGATTGATCTCACATTGTACATGAATATAGAAACAGTTACCGATGACATTATTAAATCTTAGATTAGCCTTCTTTCTGATATGTTCTTGATTATTGAACTATATGATTTCTTTTTTATTTTAGAAGTTTTTTCTCTCTCGCCAACGCACGATGATATGAACAAATGGTACTGATAGAAGCAAACAAACCAATAACGTTGGCTTGAGAAAGCTAAAGACTGAGTTCTAAACAAAGATACAGAAACTGGTGATTTAGAACACAGAAATTGGAATCATTAGGAGAACAAAACATCAAAGCTATGGAACTGTTGGTCACTGTCGTTCTAATTCCTTGTCAAAATGGAGAATGGGAAGCCCTCCGACGTCCATCGGTGACTTCTTCTTCCTACTGTAGACATATTACTTGCGCAGGTAGTTGACCGAGGGTTGTCGAATACATGATGGTGTTACTGAAAGGCTGCGAAGAACGAGTCAAAGTCGTATGAAGTCAGCTTACTGCTGCTTCTGCAATGAATACATTCGATTGAGAACTTGAATGCAAGTTGGAATGCCTTCAAAGAGAGTAGCTCGTCGGTCTTCTGGAAATGCAAGCATCGCCTTCACCTCATTCCCCTCCCATTAATGCTCATACTGCTTGATGGTGGCTACGCCAACATCACCATTAAAGATTCGTGTTCTCTGACACTCCAAGATCAGGAGGAGGAGATGTAGGGGATGCTTCCGGTCTGGACTTTCTTGGCTTCCCATTTTAAATGCATTTCCACGCTTTTATTACATGTAGAAGATGAATGCATTCCCATTATTCTTTGATGCATTTGATACTACATAGACCTTTTTTTAACCTTACTACAATTAGAAACACATGCATGATTACCATTAAATACAAGATAGATATTAGTCTAATGATGATATATTAGACCCGTTCAAACCTCATTCACTTTTATCTATACTTTAAATATTGAACAGATGATGATGATATATTAAACTCACTTACCAAAAATTACATACTTACCATTTGAAATTTTTTTTTATTAATTTAGAATGTAGCCTATAAATTTCTTAAACTGTATCACTATTACATGAAAAAGTAAAAGTACATGAATATAATATTACCTATATCTATGTCTTGATGCAGTCAACACTCATCTGGTCTCTAATTCCACTTATGAGGTGGTAGATAATGATGATGTTAATCTCTTAATCATGTGAGATTATTTTTAATCCTATTTCTAACCCCTTCTATTATTTGCCGACAACACATCTCTATATCGTAGAAGAAGGTCGAGAATTCATTCCTCAAACTTACATGTTTTTTTCTCCACGGTAGTGGCAGATCATCTTCTTCTTCTTCTTCTTGTAAGTTTGAATAAGGTTAATTACATGTTATAAAAAGTCAAAGATAATTTTCCAAGAAAAAATGATGATACCTGTGCTTGCATGATCTATGCCATGTTCACCTTTTTCTTGCCATTTTGAGTGAACCCATCATGAACTCTCTTCTTCTTCTTCTTCTTCTTCTTCTTCTTCTTTCCTGTTCTCGCACAATCACTGGCCTCTCCACCTCTTCCACCACCATCCGCCCTAATCCAGAGCACATGCAGCCTGACGTCCAACTACGCCTTCTGCGTGGCCGGGCTCCAGTCCGATCCCCGCAGCCTGAGAGCCAACGACGTCAAGTCCTTATCCGCCATCGCCGTCGGGATCTTCTTCGCCAAGGCGAGGAGCACGTCGACGTACGCCTCCGGCATGACCAAGAACGTCACCGCGGCGGCGGCGTTGTTCGGGACCTGCGCCGAGAAGTACAGGAACGCCGGCGAGGCGCTGCGGTGGGCGCTCGGCTCGCTGGCGCAGGAGAACTACGACTACGCCTGCATGCACGTCAGAGCGGCCCAGGAGTACGCCTGCGCATGCGGCAGGCTGTTCTCGAGGAGGAGGAGTCCCGCCTCGGCGTACCCGCCGGCGACGGCGAAGAGGGCGGACTACCTGCAGCGCTTGTGTGGCACCGCCCTGGACATCATCTCGCAGCTCGTTGATGCTCCATAGAACCCATCGTGGAGAGAAATCTCATATACCAAAAATCAAATTAAAATATCTAAAAAATCGATATGATCAAGTTAATTTCAGATCCATTTTTATACTCTTATACATAAATCTAAAAAAAATTTATCCAAGTATATTAATTTTCCATAAATCCAAAAAATATTTGTGCCTTTTGTGAGTAATATTGGTAAGAGTAAGATGGAGCTCGTATCAAACTAATAAGACCACTAAAGGAAACCAGGAATCGTGTGGGAATCGGATGATTCGAGCTCGATTCAAATGACTCGATCACGATGAGTCGGTGTGCCATTAATTTGGGTATGTATCTGGGCCGTTAAGAAGCCCAATGGGCTGGATTAAGCCTGTACACACACATGACACATGGCGGCCCTGGAATCTACCCGTTTTACTATTAGAGATTGGATGGGGCCCAGCGGTGGAGCCAGTTGATTTTTCAGTGACAGGGTATGAACGGAATCGATTAACCGGTTTCGGATCGTGTCGTGTAGCGGGGGAACTCTCAGCATCCTTTACGGGTGTCGGCCGTTATTAAAGGTCAAAACAAGAGGCAAAAACAAGGAGGAAAAAAAAAAAATATCAAAGAGACGTTACGAGAAACCCTCCTCTCGAGTTCGATCCGAGGAGCAGATGGAGGAGGAATAAGAAGCTTGGGGAGAAGACCGACCTATCGCCGGTGACCGACCTCGCATCGGTGAGACCCGCTTTCCCCACTCTCTCTGCCATTCAATCGGTTTCGTCGCTCTTAATCCCCGGCATTGTTATCTGTCTCACTATCGAATCTGGGCGAGTGATTGCGTTTTGCTCAAGATTTAAGTTAACTTGGACTCGACATGGGGGAAACCCTAGATGATGTTTGATGTCGTTGCCGGAATAAGAAGGCCGTTATAAAATTAGGGTTCGCTGAACCTGAATTAGAAGCATCTTGCATTTTCGCATGCATGATTCGTTTGATGTTGCATATGCTTGATTTTATCTTTTCTTCGAAATAATTAGCGACGACAGTAAATTGGTTTGCAAGAGAAACTAAAAGAGGGAAGCGGAGATTTCATAGTTCCATAGTTTCCCGTGTAGGATAAGTGTGAAAGAGAAGATAAAATCATAACCCTAGACTTGACTGGGTATATCCTTGGACTAAAATCTAATCTAGTCGACTATATTGCATCGTCTATTGCCTCTTTACTGGACACTTACATGCTGCATATGGCTGTTGAGCGTTTAATTCATGAATCAGTCTCCTCTGCGAGTAAGGGTAATGAGTAATGTACATGTAGTTTTATAGTCCCTTTTTTTGTGGATGCATCGGGACACCTGATGTTTGCATACAGGACTCGGCACTTATGTAGCGTGTGGTGGGCTGTCTGAGCTAAACTTTAATGTTCTGTCATGATTGAGGGAGTTTGATACTTTCATGCTCCAGAGGAGTACCATCGGCTTTTAGCTGCACCTATATGCATCAGTAGTCATGTGTTTAGTTGAACAGCGGCAATCTCCTTATTAACAACTTTTTATTTTCCTTCACTGGTTTGACTGCATCGTCTCTTCCACTGCCTTCCTGGTACCCACTACTCTAGCGTAGGATTTCTGACTGTCAGTAAATTTCTGTGTTTTCTTTTTTAATAAGATAAAGTTAGTTGAGTTGGGGTTATTAGATTTTGATTCAGCTGTTGATATAACTTAGTTCACTGCTCCATGTCCCACTCCTCAGATCCTTCTATTATTTTATAAAAAGATGGTTGTTCTGTTATATTTCTCTGATATGCAATGCAATTTGATAATAAAAGCCTAAATTTATTAATCTGCTTTTCTGGTTTCATTGCAGAAATATTTCTGATGCTCATATGTAAAATTGTGGTTGTTATTCAGGTTTTGCTGGGTAAACAACTGCAGTCGGTTGTTGGTTGGATGACCTAGTTGGATGCTCATGCTAGTATAAAGGACAATTATCGATTCTTGGAGTGTTTGCATCTGTCCAAGAAAATTCGGTGATAGTCCTACAAAATAACATTGTCAAGTGGACTTATTTTGATCTGGGTAGTGGCATTCCTTTTGGAGTTCAACTGCAGAAGGCAGGGCAGAAGGGATCCATCACTCAGTCTTGGGTTGCTGTAAAGTCTAAATAATCAGCAATATCAAAGCAATAATTAAATTTTTGGCATAGATAATGCAGTTTGTGGATCCAAGTTAATTGTTCTTTCAATATGATGGGAAATATAGTTTTCTCTGTGTTGTTTCTTCTTCTCCCTCTGGCTGAATCGTCAAGATCATGGAAAATGTTGAATATGAGCTTGGGTGGGGAGGCAAATTTATTACCTGGTTGGCCGATCTTAAGTGCAGGAGCATTTGTACTCATCGCGCTGGTGCTATCCTTGTTCCTTATTGTTGAACACCTTGCTGTCTATAATCAGCCTGAGGTATATCCATCTTATCCTGTCTTGTTCTATTAAATCTTTTTGTTGATATCGGTGTCAGCAAAATGATCAGTCAGTCAATATGCGAGATAACATTTTCGCTTTCGAGATCCTAAAAGTTTCTTGCTGGTATAACTCAAATTGTTTTGGTTGACTTGTTTTCGTATCCATTGCAGGAGCAAAAATTCTTGATCGGTCTCATTCTGATGGTTCCTGTATATGCAGTTGAGTCGGTATGTATATTTTTGTTCATAATTTGTTTTATTCTTCTTCCCCTACGGAAGTATAAGAAGACGCTGATGTATTCCCTGCGCTTATGAGTTTCAACCGCGAGCATTTCTTTTTCACCAGTTGAATGCCATTTTCATTATCATGCTACGTGTCTCCATTATTTCAAAAGTCTTTTGTTGTTCTAGAATTAAACAAACCTATATAAAGCACTTGAAGATGCAACAAAGTTCCCATTGCCTGTGATTTATAAAAATGTTTGTTGTGTAGGAGAACTTAACTATCAGAATTGGGCAGCAGTGATGGATGTTGTTCTCTGACAGGAGAAATGATGTGCATGGGCAATCGGAGAAGCTTTTAACTATTTCCTAAAGCATGAGATGAAGTAGAACTACTTGCATATTTTTTAAACTGTTAAAGTTTTCCAATTGGTCGCTTAAAACTATAATCAATATTGAGGGCATGGCGGTGGAAGAATTGATGTTTAGCATGGAATACATGAATTCCTTAGATGTTCCAATAGTGCTGCTAATATTTTTTAAAATAATAAATTAATAATAATAGTTTCTGTTAAATACCATCTTTAAGGATACTGTTTTCGGGAGAACATTTTAATAACGAGGGCTTTACTTATGTAGTCTTTATGGAAGATTATGAGATGATTAGCATCTCTTATGAATTTGAGTTTTCTAAGATTGGGTCGAAGATCAAATGCTCAGACTGCAGAACAAGAACACTGTTGTCTGCCTGCTTCCATTTGCTGTTGCATTTGTCGAGTACTTTCCCAGTAAGTTTTAAGCTCTTGTCAATTTCAAAGCTGCTCTCCACTGGGAGTCTCTTGCTTGTTGAATATAATTAAATCTAATACTTGCCCTGGTTGGAACTTGGATGACTTAAGTATCTGTTTCATGTTTGAACAATGACATGCATGTCTCATGATTTGGAGTATTTCATCTGGTAGATTTTTAAACTTTATTATTTTTCCGTTTTTGGCATAGTGAACTCATGTGTAGTTCCCACCTACTGCTATCTTGTTTTGTTCATTATCTGTTTTTTGTTTTGTCAAGCTGTGAAGAATGACTATTTATCTTTGTTGAGCTTGAAGTACACTTTCTACTATACAAACATCTATAACATGTTGTTTAAGTGTTGAATCTTCTATCTTGCAGTTCTTGTCTTTGTTGGACACAAAAGTTGCTTTCATCTGTGAAATGATGCGGGACTGTTACGAGGCATTTGCCATGTATTGTTTTGAGAGATACTTGATAGCCTGTTTAGGTATGTTCCCAAAAAAATTGTTGGCTTTGTTAAATTTTGATTAATATATTTGAATGATTAATATATCTTTTCCAATTGAGGTATTGGTTCTTTTTTTCTTGAATATCTAGCTTCTGTCGTGTTAGATTTGGTAGCAGAGCCTACTACATTCACAAAATATTGACTTGGAATATTTTGACAAACAATAATTGAAAATATGTTTACAAAATAAAAGACCCATCATTTTTTATTTTAATTCTATGTAAAGGCAAACAGTTTTTCTAATCCCTTCTAATTAGTAATGCCTGACAAAGGTGACAAAAAGTCCAATTGCTTCTTATTGTTTCCTATATCTATGATGATGTGGTTCTCTGAGTGTTGTTATTCTCTGAGTTAAAGAAGTGAAAGCTGATATGATCTTCTTCTCAAACTTAAGACAATCAGTGACCAAAATCTGGATCTATTTTTTAAAAAATGTTGTCTACTATGTTTTACACTATAATTGACCCATCCACTGGGACCCAGATATCATGGATATAAAATTTGTTGCATGGTTAAATAAAGCGAGAATGACCAGTAGACTGTTCTCATGAAGTCCACCTACAAATATGCATTAAGAAATCTGTTTTTCTGATCTCAACTTCTTCCGTAATTGATAAGAGAAGCAGTGGTAGAAGAGTATAACCTTTGAGAAGTCATCAAGTTTGTTTTTTTTCTGTGAATGAACATACACAGAAGAATATGAAATGCCAGAAATAGCTTCTTTGCAGAAAACTGGTCTCTAAATTGCATATGAATATACATGCATCAGGTGGTCTTGAAGTTGCATCTGATGTTATTACCATCTCTCTTCTTGTTTTTCAGAAGTTTGGTTGTTTCTTCAGCTAAATATCTATATCACTGTTTCCTTACATTTTTTGATGCCAATCTTTGGCTAATTTAGATTATGCAGTACATGGGGGGACATATGATTCTTGTATTTTCTGATTGGAATATCTCCTTTTTCTTAATTCATGTTTTAAGGTGGCGAGGAAAGTACAATTAGATTTATGGAGACCCAAATGGAAATATTTTCTAGCACGCCTCTTTTGGAGCTTGAGCATGCAGATGGAGTCATAAGACATCCATTTCCACTGAATTGCTTCATGAAGCATTGGTATCTTGGTCCTGACTTCTACCATTCTGTGAAGATTGGAATTGTTCAATATGTATGGTTCCACGTTTTTATGATCTTCTGGGCATATTTTTGTTTTCTGAACCCTACTTCCATAAATTGACATCAAGATGTCCATCTTGCAGATGATACTTAAGACAGTATGTGCTCTCTTAGCAATTGTTTTAGAGCTTTTTGGTGTTTACGGTGAAGGGAAGTTTGGATGGAGATATGGGTAAGATTATCCTTGCCTTTTGATATCTCTTCTTTTAGTTTTATACTCTATTGCAGCTAATGAAAATTACAAATACTGCATTTGTATTTGTTCAGGGACCATTCAGGTGAACTATGTAATTCAATAAATTTTTTTATATATTCAACTTTGTGTGACTTCAGTTTTCTGAATTATAACATCTTTGCATCATATAACAATGGTTTCTATGTTGTTGCAGATATCCATATCTAGCGGTTGTTCTGAATTTTAGTCAGACTTGGGCCTTGTATTGCCTCATACAGTTCTATTCTGTTACTAAGCACAAGTTGGAACCTATTAAGCCCCTGGCCAAGTTCCTTGTGTTCAAGTCCATTGTGTTCTTGACCTGGTGGCAAGGTGTTGCTGTTGCATTTCTTTTCTCAACGGGAGCCTTTAAAGGCCATTTGGCACAAGAGTTGAAAACACGCATCCAGGACTATATCATATGCATCGAGGTAACATGCTATACCTTCGGATTTAAGATTTACTTGTTTGATATCTGCTCGTTTTTCTATGTTTTCACCTTATGCATACCATATAAACATTAAGGACTGTTACAAGTTCAACCAAGTCGAGATCTGGCATTTACTGGCTTTCAGATGGCTAATCTGGTAGGTCGTTGATTGTTTGACACTTGCTTACAGATGGGGATTGCTGCGGTCGTTCACTCGCATGTATTTCCAGCTAAACCGTATCGCCGCGGGGAAAGATGTGTTCGCAATGTTGCTGTTATGAGTGATTATGCTTCACTTGGAGCTCCTCCAGATCCAGAAGAGATTAGCGATGGTGGGAGGTTAACAAGGATGCGAATTGCTCGTCCTGATGAGAAGGAAAGGCGGCTGAGTTTCCAACAGAGTGTTCGAGATGTATTCTTTGGGAGCAGCGAAATTGTGGGTGTATCATCGTGCATCATGTCTAGTTTGAATTTTTTTGTATCAATATAAGTATTAATTCTTTGGTCTTTGTTTTGCTTGTTAGGTGGTCGACGATGTAAAATTTACTGTTTCTCATGTGGTGGAACCAGTGGAGCGAGGTCTTGCAAGGATAAATGAGACACTTCATCAGATATCAGAAAATGTGAAGCAGCATGAGAAGCGAAAGAGAAAAGCCAAAGATGACAGCTATGTAGTTCCCATGCATTCCTGGACACAGGAGTTCTTGGAAGTTTATGATAATCTTCCCGAGGGAAGTGTCAGCGATAGTGAATTAGCTAGAAAGAGATACCAAGCAAACACAAAATTTGCTGCTTCAGAGACTGGTCGATCAGATGCTTCTTCTCAACGTAGCTCATTTGAGTTCAGCGGTGGAAGATGGTCATGATGGGCGCATCACGATTAGTAGTAGTTAGACTTTAGTATTATTTAACAATGAGTAAGTTGTGTTGCACTTGTACCGTCAATTGTTAGTATAAAATGATAAGCATATCTTCTTACCTCGTGCATAATTGGTAGGGCTGGACTTGATACGTGAAGATTTTGGTTCAAGCATCCTCCAGGTCTTCACAGCTGAGTAATCTGTGCATATGTGGATCTGATCCAAAGGTTACAGGTATAAAGTCTCTTGTAATGGTACCAAACTTTTTTCCTTTTTCGCAAAGCAATGGTACTAAATTTGATTTAAGGATAACAAATGTAATTACACTAGCGACACAAATACGAGATTGACTTTACCAGTCTATAAACATGCAATCTGATTTCTCAAGTATAAGCTGTTGCATCTTGCGTGTTACTTTCTTATAGGCCTCTTCTCTAGCCTAATGAGTGCCGGAAGAATTGTGATTGGGCTGATTCTTCGAACCACGCAGGATTTTTAATGTTTCCGCGATGTTCGTTGATACAAATATTGTTGGCTGCTCGTACATGTAAATTGGTAATATTTCTAGTCAGGAAATTGATAATATTTCTAGGCTTTTCTTGAAATCCTTGATTGCAGCAGATGTTAGATTTGCCCCTAAAGCTACCTATGAGATTGGTGTGGCATGCTGCACGGTAGCCCTTCTCAGTTCGCACACTAATGGTGAGGACAAGGCTGTGCAGAGGATAGAAGGTTCTGAAACCAATTTGCCCTTTCACGTGGATCATATAAAAATTTCTTTTTTAGCTACATAATGAATTTGATTTCCTTGGACTTTTTCTTGTGCTAAGGTTTGTTCCTATAATTGGTATAGAACTACTAGACATTGATGTGTAGAAACTAGCTTTAAGCGTCTGAGTGATTTGTTACGATCTTTTATGAAAACTTTATTTTTCGTGACATACACAAGCCTGCTTAAAGTGATCAGTAACTTTATGAATCCAAGCATCTTATGCACTGTAATCGAAGGGATTTCTCATTTTTATGACAGCAGAAGACTTGTATCTATCATGTCACTCCACAGATCTTTTATGGTTATCTTGGCTCATCGTTTCCTCGTTTTCTTGCACGCATCCGTTCGAGCATATTAAGATAGGCGTCATCACGACTACTGTGTCCACCGTCAATTAAGCTTTTTTTTTTTGTCCCTGGGATTTTATTTAAATTTGTTTTTATGCAATTAACTAATTACATGTTTAAATTTAAATATTACATAATAGTTTAAACATATTAAGAAATTGTTTCTTATCCTTGAGAAGTGGTTAGTTCACTTTTTGTTCCTATTCAATTTCTTTCTCTTTAATGGAAATAACCAGCAACAAAATTAGATCAGGATTTGGATATTTGTATCCTAAAAATAAATAGGGTAAAGAAAGGGCTTTTTCTACATAAATGTCTATTTCTATTACCAAATTAAAACTCGATGGGTTTATTCTGCTCTATCGGTTCCGGGCCGGACCGGTCCATTCATTTATGCCAACGAAAAGTTAGGGTTTCTTGTGCGGCATCTTCCGCCACTCTCCTCGCCTATATAAACGTGGAGTCGGCAAGCCATTAATCTCCGTGGAGCCGCTGTGGCTCCGTAGCACTCTTCTTCCCTCTTGGTTTTATTTTGGGTTTTTTGTAGTCATCTTCTCTCCTTGGCAAGCAGGCGATGATGAAGACAATAGTCATGCACCACTCTGATGAGGTTTCTCGTCTCATGTGCTGACAACAAGTCTTATACCCATCTCCTTCTGAGCCGCTTCTGCCTGGTATTCTCTTCTCTTTCTGTTTTTACCCCTTTTTGTCTCTCGAGTTTGTCTTCCGATCGGCTTTTGTTGGGAATGTTTTGTGCCCTTGATGCAATCGATCGAAGCATTTCCTTCTTGCGAGCCCCTTCTGTTCTGGATCTGATGACAGTATCATCTTATTTACCAATTTCCTTCGCGTACGGCATTATTTTTCCTCCTCTTTTGTATTTGTGGAGTAGAGGAAAGATCAGATGATGAGGGCTTAAGCCCAACCACGATGCGGACCGAACTGGCTCATCTTGTGCCCTGTGGATTCCACGTTTTATCTGATGATCTTGTTCTCTCTCTCACTCTCTGTTTTTTATGCGCGTGATGTAGCAATTTCCGATCTGATTAGTAGCGTAGCCTATATTTCTCGTCTTGTGTGATAGGATTGATCATCCTATCGTCCCTGTCAGGATCGAGGACTTGATCTTGCTGTTTCTGTGCATGAATCGGTAAGCATGGAATCTGTTCGATGCATCTTTGTCCATCTTAAGCAAATGAATACGAGTTTGGTGCTTCTCTTGCACTCACTTGACCGGAGGCAAATGGAGTGCGGCAGTCGTGTAGAAGCGATGTGACCCTCCTGCATAGATCATCGCTAATAGGTGTCCAACTGTGAGCTTAGTTGGCTCGATATTATCCATTAGCTCCACTTTTTTCTAAAATATAATTTCATTATTTTTTTGGGGAATAAACTATAGAAGAATTTGACCAACAACATTTCATTATCGGATTGGTTGAATATTATATTTAAAGTATTCTTCTCATAATATTTCGATTATTCATTAGAATATAATATTATTCTAATTCGAAGTTTATTTTTCATATTTCATATTGGTGGAAGAATTATTATATAATTTGATTAAAAAAATATTCCAATTAAATTGCCAGCAGTAATGCGATGTCGGCCGGGTCCCGCGACGCCATAGCGTAGAAGCCTTGCCCCCGGCCGTCGATTACGTAGATGTCGCCGAAGTAGAGGCCCGGTGCCGAGCTCATCCGAGCCGTCGCGTAGGGGTTGCTTATGTTGTCGTGCATGTAGAAGTGTAGGTGGGTGGTCGGCTCCTTCCCGGCGGCCATGATTGCCACGGACGCGAGAGAGTATGAGGTAGCGTTGCTTCCTTGTGTTGGAAGGTTTGAGGGACGGATGGTCTCTTTATATCATTAGGGTTTTGGCCATATGATGTTTATAATATGCAAGTCAATTCGCATGACAAAGTCGATGCAAGGCTCAACAGATCATATCACATATGTCATATATATATAATTATATTAGATGATTCACAGAAGACCATGGAATACCAACTATTTCAAGTTCGTGCATATATTCCCTCTGTCTCTCTCTCTCTCTCTCTAAAGAAAACATTTATTGTAGGGTGACAAATGGCGGAGTCAACTTACGACAACTGTGTTACAGGTCATGCATCAAAGCTTCTGCTTCATTCAGTGGGAATTAAACCGATTATGATCGTACGGCTAAGGTTTAATATTGATGGTGATTCAGCAACATACATATCCAAATCGGATTTGAGGTGGGTGAGACTCGTACTTGGTCAAAATAAAGTTGGTGTGAGAACGATAGCGGCCAATTATAGGGGTTTGGTCAACGGCACAAGACGTCGGCGAGCTGGCGCGCGCGGGCTAACTGCCGTAGTCAAAATCTCCACCCTGTACCTGCTATCGCCTCCCGCCCTCAACGATGGCATCCCCTTCCTTTCCCATCTCTATTCTTCTTCCTCTGTTCCACCATAACCTCTCTCTCCATCCCTCCCTCCCTCTCTCGTGCTGTTCATTCGTGTCTAATCCCTTTCTTTCTCCATCTCCGTGAATCCATTGCCATCTCGCGGCAGCACACACTCGTCGTCGTCGTCCCCCATGAAGTCTTCCGCCCTTTCTTCTTTCGCTTCTTCTGCGCCCGGAAACATGGTCTTCTTCAGCGTCTCCAAGGAGGAGAAGAAGAAGCTCTTGTTGTTCTCCTACAATGGCGGAGGCCACGAGCTGCAGGCGTTGGCCCTCAACTGGCTGGGCCAGGCCAAGCCCTACCATTGCTGGCACTCCCACACCGTCGACAACATGACGGTCGGGTTCCTGACGCACGGCGGGTACACCTTCTTCGCCATCGACAACGCCGGCGGCTCGGGGATGCTGCTGTTCCTCGAGCGCCTCCGCGACGCCTTCGAGGCCGCGCCGAAGAACGGCAGGGTGGAAGGCGAGCTCAGCTGGGTCGTCAGAATCGGGGCGGAGAAGCCGCGCACGGAGGAGAGAAAGCCCAAGGAAGCCTGCGGCCGCGAGTCGAAGGTGGACGTGCTGCTGCAGGAAGACGCAGGCGGCGTGGTGTCGTCGGGGAGGAGCTCGAGCTCGAGCTCGGTGCTCAAGGCGCAGCAGTGCGCCCGCAGGTTGTGGTGGCGCCATGCCAAGACTGTTGCCGCGGTCGACGCGCTGCTGTGTCTGGCCATGTTTGCGGTGTGGTTGGTCGTGTGCGAAGGCCTTCAATGTGTCGCCCGACGATGAAGACGACGAAGTGCACGCCGGAGCGAATGGATGGATTCCCAAGTAGCGTTAGAGTGTTGCTGATCTCATGGATGGATGGTTGGTGGAGAAAAGATTGGATTGGACGGTGGTAGTCTAATTTGTAATCTCTCTCTCTCTCTCTATGTATCTATTGGTTTGTCCTCCCTAATACGCCGCCTCGTGGCACAGTTGGTTGTTTGGTTATGCAAGGATGAGACCTTTCGTCACCCAACACTACGCTGCTTCCATCTGTTAACGTTTGTCTTAAATAATCTGGTTAACCTGCTGCTAATGGTTCATTGTTTCCTACTAACCTCAACAGACATTGGATTTAATGTCATCACATATGATAACCACAATACTAAAACGAGCTTAGGTATGTTTCCCATTGACCCTTCTTTAAACACTAAAGAAGCTTTTGTCGAATTGACGATCAAATTTGATCTTATCAGCATCATCGATCTCAACATCATCATCGAAATATTTGCATGTAAACCTGCTTATGCATTTCATTTACATACACAACGGAGTCCAGATTTCTACGAGACAAATTTGATAGAGGGGGGAAAAAGAAAAGAGAGGATAAAACATCCATAATTTGTTATCACTAAAGGATGAGCATCAAATATTTATGTACATAAATAACCATTAAGGTCAAGCGAATATAAGTGTCTTTAACATGGGCAACAAACTTGGTTAAAGGAGTAAATTATCCTACACGGCAGAAACATATCTAATTGTATCAATAAAGACAAGTATTCTATTTACTAACAAGGACAAAACATAGAAACAGTTCTATGATCACTGGCTCACTATCCTAATGCATCATCCTTTCGCATGTCTGATCTAACCACACCACCATAACCATCACCAAAAGTGTCGTCGTCCATCCATCTTTATCCTTACCATCACCAGACAACACGGCAACCTTGGTGACAAAAAGGCCCCATGTTGGTTCCCCCATACCAATCGCCAAACCTCTACGGAATATATCAAAAAAGAGCAAAAGAAAATCGTATTCCTACTCGGGAAGGGCAGACGCACCGGCATTTCTAATCGGCAACAATGTCTGCATCAGCATCAAGAAAAGCCTTCTCCGAACCAGGCTTGGCAGCCTCACCGATGACTGGAAGCTTTTTCTTCGGACACAGTCTCTTGGCTTCTTCACTTGCGTAAATATATATCTTCCTCACCATACTGCAGAACTCACTGTATATACATGTACATAAATCGAAATTACTATGGTGCCAGATGTTCAGACACACCTCTCAGAAAGATTTAAGCAGAAAATTATATTGTTAAAGAGGGAGTTTTTGGAGCCTTACTGCCAAGGATCATCGCCGACCAACATCATGTCATCCTCATCATCTGTGTAGACGACCACCCACTTCTTAACTCCACCAGAGAGCTCTCCTTCAATGTCAAACATCTCTTCCAGCTTCTGCACAAGTTGATCATATCCGAATAATCTCGTCAGATCCACAGCCCTCCCCACTGCCATGCCCTGCATGTGAACCTGCACAAAGAGAGGGCGCTTTAGCATACTTTCAAGCTTCAAATAGCAGCTGCTGCAGGAAACAGAATTTCTTACCGGCATCTCTAACAAAAATAGTTTTCCAATACTTAACTAATGAGTTTGCCGTTGCCAAAGGAGTATATTTCCAACATTTAGATACAAAAATATGTTTGCTCAAAGTATGCCATCAAGTTTAAAAGGAAAAGCAATCCATAACCTTTGTGCAGCTCCTCAGTTGCCGACTTTGAGACTCCTGAGCTAATTTTAAGCATAAATTCTCTGGCTCACCGTTGACTGCAGCTGCATCAGACTGGTCAATGTTTGACGGTCGTGATTGTTGGTCCGAATCCGCTTCCAAAGATGTTGCTGGTTTGTCCAGCCCAACACCTGAAATTGTAGGAACTCGTGATGTTTCTTCTATTTCAGAACTCTCAAATAGCTGAATCCCAAAGAGCCTGCAGCCTTTGCTAGTTTCCTGCTTTTTATCACATGGTTCTCTATTGATGCTTGCTGAGAAGGTATCACTTTGAGTTTCTGTCCTGATTGGCCAGCACATGCGGCTACCGGCAGCAGCTGATGGACCATTGTTTGCATTGAATCCGATGGAACTAGGCTGTGATGCTGATGAGAATAGAGATGTTGGCTTGGATGATGAATATAGCTTTTCACCTCTTTGTGACCCTGAAAAAGAAAACATTTGGCTAGTCTCGACCTGGAATTTCCAAGTACCTGCGATAGAATTAACTAAAAATAGTGAGACAGATGATGAGAAAATGATCTGCAGAGAAGCATTGCAGGAAAAACCGGATCATCATCGCAAGGAATACAAGTGTATGAACAAAGGATTCGGCGAGAATCTATAATGAATGTAGGCTACCTAATCCGTCAGAACATCTCAAGTCCTGAAGAGTTGAAACCTGATATGATGCAAAAGATGAGGACAAAAGGTTTCCAATTTTTTCTTATTTTATCAGAAAACTTGCTCGAAGGCATGCAAGCGTAAATTAATTCACAGAACGTCATACACAATTGGTGGACGTGTTTATAATGTTATTTCAGATGGGATCATCAAGAAACATTTACTTAAATTTCGAAGAAAAGACTAAAACAACACCAATCATTAATCTGGTTCTCAGATACAAGAGAGATTGAAAGCAGTTACTGATGGCAAAATCCATACCAGGCGCAGGAGAAGGTTCTGGTAATATGACAGATGAAGCTGGTGGTCGCGTACGTTTGATTCGCTGGACTGGTTGGGAGGTCGGAGGGGTAGCTGCTACCAGTGGCTCCAATTCCCAAGGTGAAACACAGTCTGGACGTTGTATAGATGATGATTCATCCCATTGGACCTAATCATAAAATACAAAACTCTTATTAGGTACACGTAAAATTCTGTGATTATTCAGAAATCATAGTATAATCCAAACGATAGAAGGTTCCATGTCATGGCACTGAAAAGAGAAACGCTTTCAGAAACATTTATTTGGCATCATACTTTTTATCATACAAAAAAATTATTTGGCATTATACCTTTAAGGATCTCCATTCTGAATCTGCCCATTGAGATGATACCTTGTCTGTGACGGCAACGATAGTACCACTAAATCTGTAACAATATAGAATGTTAACTAGCTTAATACAGTTTGATAGCATGTCTAATTTTTAGTTTACAAAGACACCAAAATTACCGCCTTTCAGGAGTTTCATCACCCTCAAATCTCATCTTAAACCTCATCCCAACAGACAACTTGTAACTCTTGGCTTCTAGATACTTGTTGAGACTAATGAGAAACTCAGATCGACTTGCTCTGGAGCATTAAACATATCTTTATGTCAGATTCTATTTTTGAAAAGGAAAACAAATTGAAATTCACATTTAAGAGAACTGTGTAGCTCGGATGTATTGAAAACCAGTAGAGAAGGCATAAAATTAGCTAAATGATTCAGACCAGAAAAAACCAAATGTAATAATGCAAATTCTTCATTACAAGTTTAAGAAATAGAGAATATAAACAAATAGAGAACATAATTGCATTAACAAGCTGGACCATCAATTTCCTTGAAATATTACTTGCAAGCTAGCGTGTGTGCACGAATAGCAAGATATTCTGAGAGCAGAAATGCCAACTAAAAGTGTAACCTTGGTTTGTAGAAAACAGAAAATAGTGTCCCAGTAGTGATAGCATGAGATGCCGTTGCAAGAACTCCAAGGTGCATGCTGTGACTGGATATGACAGATGATGGCATATTATTTAGTTGCCTCATGAGCCTCCTGACACCAACTCGCAGCTCACCATTTTCCCCTCTGCCATAAGAATGTCGATGGTAATTCTCAAGTACATAGTAATTCATTTACAATAAAAGCAATGATTTCCTGACCTTAAAAATATAAAAGCATCACCAGCTACCAACCGCTTTGAGCTGACATATACACTCCAACCAGTTGTAAGCAGGTGGCGCCTAGGTTGACCTGAAAGAGTGAAAAATGCAAGTCTGATGCCACCATTTATGAACTGCATGACCTCTACTTCGATTCTGAACAATAATAATATTTGATAAAATCATGAAGGTTGCAGTTATTCAACTCAGATTTTATTGAAGAAAATCAATTTTGGCACCTCATGTTTATTTAGGCACTACAAAAAATGCATAGTTTATTTAAAATCGCATACTGACCCAAAATATCAGCTAAAACTATAAGACATATCTTATCAAGAGGTGTTTTCTGTAGGTTTATAGTCTAACTTTTTGACAAAAAATGTTTTGTATCGTTTTTTATCAGTATAGAGTCATCCATACTATCAAAGAACACAAGATATCATATGCAGTTGTCAAATTATCAAAGAAATTCTCTGGCCCACACAAACAACGAAAACCAGATAACGACTGGAGAACCTTAAGTTGCGGCAGTAGCATAGGAAAAAGAATGCATCTTATAGAGATTGACGACTGAATAAATATAATATAAACCTCGGAAAATGTGACGAAACCGCCAATCATTTCGATGAAGATCTTTGGCAACTAGTTCTTGCCAAGGTGGATCCTGAGTCATATCCTACATGAGGACAAAAGGATTTAGCAAGAAATTTACAGTATGTGAAAAATAAAATGCTAATCCAATTCATCTGCATCAAAGTTCAAAATCATATCCTACTTGGATTGATACATGAGCATATAAGCAACTTGCAATAGCAACTAACCAATGGAGGAAGGCATTCATCTGCATGCCTCCTGAGAACTGAGAAACCTCCATGGGTGCTTGTGTCGGAGGCAGTTAAAGTCTTACAGAAGGAATGGATCTTGCACCTTTCAGGCTCAGGTAAAGGAGGATCTGGACTAGTGATCTCACCATGCTGATGCAAAGAAAAAAAAAAAACAGTATAAATAACAAAGAAATAACAGAAGAAAAATATAGTAGCAACAAAATCAAAAGACTAATCATGTAAAAAAGAAAACAACTATCAAGAGACATAAGTTGTTCTTGTTAATAGAAACATCAGAATCAGAAAAAATAATTTTGTGGAAGAAAAAGAGGAAAATCATTCATAGGAAATACATAGCTTATACTCAACCCATAAGAAGCAACTAAAGCTTCTATTATAACCTCAAATCGTCTTAATCTCTAAAAAGAGAGCACCTCAAATTATCAAGCGAGTTTTACATATATCTACCTTTCAAGGTTTGAAAATAGCATATTTGCCCCTTCAAATTTTAATATTGCATATATATCCCTCCAAATATTTAGATTTTACATATATATCATGATTAAATCTTTCATATATGCCACTCCCACTAGCATTCGGCCAATAAAGCCAAAGCCAAAGCCAAAGTTAACTACGACTAATCATAGGTATCACTAATTTAATTTTTTTCAAAATTTGAAAACCTAAAACAGCCTTTATTATTTCAACAATTATTTGACCTCTCATGATTGCTGATATTTGTGGAGAGTAATTACAATTTGAGTTCAACATCGTGATGCTGACATATAGCATATTTGCAAGTTTTTGAGCTTTGGAAAGATATATATACTAAACTTAAACCTAGAGAAGCATATACAAAATCTCTTAACTTTATAAGGATATATGTGCAAATGTACCAAATGCTAAATTTATGCTAAATTTGGAAACATTGCATGGCATGATTCCATAAACAAAATATAAACTCAATAAAGAAAGACTTACATTTGGTTCAGGTAACAGTGTAATTTGTGCATACACTTCATCTGTATCTGGTTCTGCCTATGATGACATTATGCAAAGAAAAACATATCATTTCTTTATATTACACCATCAAACATGATGAAGAATGGAAAGGTAGAAATTAAACATGATCCTTGAAGAACTTACTTTTAGTTCAACATTCACCACCTTACACAGGATCTTTGATGGTAGATTGAACACAGGCACATGCTGGTCAAGCCCCTGATTCGTTGATGCCTCCAGCTATGACAAGGCAGAAAAAAAAAACACTGAGGCAGAAAAGACAATCTATCCAATTTTATTCTCTCATTTAACAAGATAATGCAACTACCCTTTGCCAGAAGAGCTGTATCACTGGTAGCAAGCGACACAAAACACTCAAACCAAGTAAAAGACAGACATTCAAAAACATGCAAGCACCTGTTCCATGTGGCCTTGGGGAAAGTAATATGCTCGTTCGCCTTTACGAGGTAAGGTAACTAAGGGTCCAGCACATGCATGCCATAATTCATCATACAAGGCATCACCAGAAGTCCCTGGAGAAAGAGGATAAATAAAATAAATTGCTACTGCAGCTCCGAGAACAAATGAGTTGTAAGACTAACCCATGATTGAAAGATCACTATTTAGAAATATTGTCTATTACAAATAAATTTTAAGGACCAGCAGTTTGAAAGAGAATAAAAGAATAGTTCTATGAGGCTACAAGTCGGGAAAAGGACAAGCCAAAATCTGTACAGAACTGCACAAATTCTGAGAGATTTGAAAACATCGAGCATCTTGAAGAAACAATAATGCAAAAGAACAAACCCTCTGAAAAATGAAAAAAAAAACAATTTTAGAACCAATAAGAAGACTATGAAGGAAACACAAGAAAAGACAAAAGGTAAATTAAAACATCCAACCAAGCATCAGACTAAAAGAACTTAAAACTGAAAACAACGGAGGACCCAAAAGAAAAAAAACGCAAAGTGTAAGAAAAGCTAGCAAAAAAATACTTAAAAAACTTTTTAATTTGTGTACTTAATTGATTTTGTACAAAAAAATATATTTATATATCCAGGAACACGGATTTCCTCAAGTAAGGTACAAAAAGTAATACAAAAGGCAAATAGATAAAAATAGAAGAGAAAAAGAAATAAAGATTGAAAGGAACAGGATACCTCAAGCATAAAAAAGAACATATTAGAAATGCAATCATGGAAAAGAACCACTATTCAATTATGGAAATAAATATTAACAACAAATACTAAACACAAACCGATACCTGATGAGATATTCAGGTGAGGCAACGCCATGAGAACGCGCTGAACCCCCTCAGCAACTCAATCAGGAAATAATTGAACTTTAAATAAAAGCGCAATAAAATAGATAGTTTGCCCCCATCACCACAAATCTTTCACCACCGTAGAACGAAACTCAATGCAGACGATAAACAACGGAGGATATGATCTCTTCTTCTTCTTCTTCTTCTTCTTCTTCTTCTTCTTCTTCCAAACCTTCAAGATTAAATAAATATTCAGAAAAGCCCAATGATCACACATATATTAACTCCAACCCCAAATTCCAGTCCACCTAGAAACCCCTAGGAAAGCAACAAAAACCTGGATTACTTCGGTGGAGGTGCAACACTTAGCCTTGCATCTGAAGCCTACCTTTGATCCCAACTTTGACGCTTTTACTCCGGTGAAAAAGGAACCCTAGAAGCGTTCCCTCGCACCCCCTCTACTCTTCTACTTACAGGACACCATCGTTAACGGCCGAAAGAAACAATAAAGGCGGTCCTCTTCGCCTCTCCCGGGTTTCCCGAAAGGCCACGCCTTTGGTGCGAATTCCTCTTCAGAATCACAGATCTGAAGCTAGGAACACCGGAATTTTTCTGGACTTAGAAGACCCAGTACGATGTTGAAGTTCGTTTTGCTCTGCGCACCAGATCCCTTCAATGATTCGTGTCGACCTTCAAGTTCCTCCGATATAACGAATCCTACAGAAAGAACAAGAAAACGAATCGACTGAAACACTAGGAACACTTAATACCGACATGAAGAACTCAAATTAGATGAACCTACCTCGATCGATCAATATTCAGACCAATCGAACTTCCTCTTCGAAAGCCCCTAAGCACTGCACAGCATCCCAGTTCCACGACGGACGAAGCACCAATCCTTCGGAGAAAGACACCCGAAACCCGAAAAGTCCACAATTCCCACCGAAACCTATCACTTTCCGCTTCGTTCTCTGGTCGGGGAAGCCGACGCAAGAATTGGATCGATCTGAACCCTAAATCAAAATCAGAATCGCGAGGAGGAAGGAAATGAAGGAGAACATTTGCAGAAATGTGCGGATTTAAGGAATAAGGATAGGGTCTATTTTTTATTATTTCTTTGTGTGTGTCTGTGCTGCGTCTGCGAGACCCTACACGGCCCCTCCGGCGACGCTGTCTGCTGCCCACCATATATTTCATACAAGGCGCAACACAAAATGTAATATGCAACCGTCCCCTTTGGGCGCCACGACAACCTTCTTCCCGATTTGAGTCATTGATTTTTTTTCAAGTCGCTTAGGTGTCTATCATCCTAACCCCACTGGACCAAGCACTTTGCAAACCGTTCTTGGAGGTTCGGCTCTCCCGCTTGTCCGCTTCCTAGCGGGCCTTGTTCCATTCCTTCCCCCGCGGGTGCAAGTCACCTATCCGGAACTAGCACATCGTACGGATCATACGTCTCCAATGTTGACGCACTGAATCTGATCGATCTGATGTGGCTTTCGGGACGCTGTACTGGAGGGGGGGCATTAGGCGATCCCCTGTCGTGGGCGAATCCCAGCCGCCGATCCGACGCCTCTCCTTCGCCATGGATCACAGTGAAATCACGGAAATGCCGTCGACACAGCGACAAGGGGAGGGGGGAAACGGGGGGAGAACGCGTTTCTTGTGATCCGCAGCTCGTCGGGGAAACCGCAGACGTGTGGGATAGTTTCTGCTGGGCTGCGTTTCTCCCGTGACGCGGCGAAACTTGGTCTTGATTTCATGCACGATGCCAGGCAGCGTTCAGGTCTCGTAAGGTGACAGCTCTCCCACGCCACGACATCGAGTGGAGCCCTCTTAAAACTGGTGGGCCCCGGTCCCATTGCCTGCCCTCAGGATTAGGCAGCATAAAATTATTGGTCATCATATATCAATTAATATATGATATTAATATTGTGAACCACTGAATTTATTATGCACGATTAACAGTTTTTTAATATCCACTTAAGTGATTGATACCTGCAAATATATAATATATATTAATCGTAACATTGAAGTAATTACTATGTCTGATTGACCACCTATACTACTTTTTGGAATCTAAATTTAAATTAGACTATATTATATATAGGGAGAAATGTTGGTGTACAGGTTCCAATGGAATCTCACATTACTTCTAGTCTTCATCCTCGTCCAAAATAGAAGAATCTTGATACGAATTGGATTGGTCAACTAATAATTATCATATGGAAAACACAAGAACTCCTCTATTCCTTTTTTTGGAAAATTAAATATATTATTAATAAATGTCACTTAATAATAAAAAAGGTTATCGCGTCTTCCGTGGCCTTTACACGTACGACGACCCCACTCGATCGTTGCCGTCCATTTACCGCTGAGGTCAACCAAAAGTCTCCAAGAAGCACACCTCTCGAAAGAAATGTACCCGTTTGGTGACTGGAGAGAAGAAGTGGGGTCCGCCGTTGAGGTGAGTCTTCAGGCCGGTAAGAGCGTCACCCGAAGGTTCCCGGGTGCCGCCACTAGGAAATATTTAAGCCCTAGCGATTGATTGAACCCTCACGTGTCGAATCCTGAACCGTCTGATCTCATCGCTTGAGGCCATCCTGCGGCTGCGATGAGCAGCGCGCGCTTCCGACCCCGTACGAACGCGGTCGACGCGAGACCGCGGACGCATCTGTTTGCTAATTAGCTGCATTTAGTTTCTTTAGTCAAGTCCGAAGCCGGCTTGCCTATAAAAGGTCCTCGGATTTCCACTGTCGACTTTGCTCGCTTCCCCACTCCCTTTCGACCATCGCGCTACCGGCCGCACGGGGCGCCGGATTCCGGCTGCGTACCGCCGTCATTGTGGGCTTTTGATCTGTCGTCTGCAAGTCCAAGGACGGGTGGTATCCCTTAAATTGGCGTTTCCGATGACAATTTGTGGAGGTTCTCTGGGGTTTCTTTGCCGGTGGTGAAGTCTCTTCACTTACAAGAGCTCGAGGTTTTTCTGATGCTTGGAGCCTGTTTTATGACTGAATTCATTGATTAGTTCTGCTAATTTGTCCCTCGCTCTCGTCAACTGAAGGCTCTGACTGCGGGTTTCTTGTGTCGGTTTCCGATCGGAGGTTCTTGCTTCTTTATGAAGAAATCGAACGATGACTTGATGTTTTTGATGGATCTTTTAGCCTCAGCTCTTTTTTTGCCAGTTCTTTTACATAGAGCACGAGTTTGTTGATTTCGTTTGCACATTACTTTCTTGCTCTGTTGCTTGCCAACCAAGATCCCATTGGTTTAGAAGCTAAACCTCCATACCGATGACAAGGGAGGATCAAGTTTGTGTACTGTTGTTGAATTGTTGTCTGATGAGCTTAATTCACTAACTTATGTAGGTTTTTCATTTTGATTTGGCAATAGGACTGTAAGCTCTTTTTTCGTAAACGTTTATTTAGAAGTGTTAGTGCACCATGTCATTGAGATTGTTAGATTGCATTAACTTAACAGTATGTGATATGATCTCTTTCGAGTTTTAAAAAAGATTATTTAATTCCTAAAAGAATCCATCTTTTTTACTGTCCATTTGTGTCCTGTGCACCATGTATATATTTATGCAGTGTGTGGTATAATTTTTTTGAGTATGAAATATCTTAAATAAATCCAACATTCTGATTATCCATTTGTGTTATGTGCACTGTGTATTTGTGACACCTAGTTTAGTCTCACATTGGAAGAAAGAGGGAGACTGTGTTGTGACAATGTTTGCCTAACTTTCCTCTTATGCTCTTTACTACTAACTCAATAGCTGAAGCTGAACCCAAGAGCTTGGTGCAAACCAAAATAGAGAGAGCACTGTACAAATTTAATTAAACATTAAATGAAATAAATGAAGGGACCTACATGTTTCAAACATATGACCTTCTATGATACCATAGTAAATATATGATTGGATTACCACTTTTCCCAATAGTTTAATATATTAGTGATTGTTATTAGGCGGCTGATCTTGATATCTTGTGGATGTGTTATCGAGTTTGTTCCATCTGTGATATGTGTCCATATATCCTAATGTCTTGAAGGACCGAAACCAAAATTCAAATTGAAGAACAAGTTGCCATAGCCACACCTGAAGATAGAATAAAGTTGTACAACACTGTAATCAAATTTAACCATTACAGATTATGGTTACATAATTGATTTTTAATTGGTTTTCAATGAACATATTAGTTGTACATCACTTTAATCTTGCTACAATGAAGATTTGCCAAATTTGAAGGAAAAGGGGGTATATGTATATATATATATATATATATATATATATATATATATATATATATATATATATGTATATATGTGTGTGTGTGTGTGTGTGTATATATATATATATATATATATATATTGTTCTTACCAGACATCACTTTTTATTTATTTTTAAATTTATTGTTAAATGGAGACCACAAAATCTACTTTGTAAAAATTATATTAGTTTTTGTTTGTGATTTTTTTACTTTTAGAAGTAGGGAAATAATAAACAACTTCGAGTGCACTCTAAACTACCATCTCATTTTAGTAAAATTTTACACTTAGCTTGCACCATATACCCGGTATTACAAACATGTATCATTTTGTAATAATTTTTATAGTTTTGTGATTGGTGTACTATTGGATATGATTATCGAGTGTAATAAATTGTTGGCTACAAAGATGAGGATCCATGGCTGAACTGCAATAAAATATTAATGTTTCTTTGTTGCATCTACATCTACCTGTACAGTGACTTTTTCTTTCAGATTTATTATGTAACGTGGACATGATAATGCCACTGAGTTGTTTAATCATGCGTAATAAATATACAGGAATGTGACTGAAATATTCAACATGATGTATTCCCGACAGAGCATATAGGCAGAACCTTTGATGCTTCTTCTTCTGCTAATGGTGGTAATCCCTCTTTGAGAAGCAAAGGTGTTGAAGAATCTAGTTTATAAAAGGTGACCATAAAGCTGATCAGATGAGCATGGGCATGGCAGATGTCAGCATAGACAGTTGAGAAGAAGGATGGGAGGTGTATGGAAAGAAGTCCAAGAATAGAGCTGGTTCTAGTGGCCGTGATACCATCACAACAGCTTCTGGTCCAAAACCATGGGGTTCTTCACCTAATGCACCTAGATCTTGGGGTCAGTCAGATGGTTTACCGAGGCAAAGATGGGGCACAAATGGTGGAACTGCAAGGACTTCCGGAAGTAACTGGGCTCAAGCCAATGCATCTCATCAACCTGTTAGCCAAGTTAATCCAAAGCAGCAACCAACAAGCAAGGGTTTGGAAACACAACACATGGCTCCCCCTCCAGTTATACCTCCACAACTGCAACATGGATGGAATTGGGCAGCAAGAGGTGATTTCTCTGTTTCTCAACCAAAATCGGATGGATTTATTTCCAACCATCTTCCCCAGAACGATTCTTCTGGTGGATTTGATTCAGATTCCAATGCTGTGGCTCAGAAGTCTGGTGATGTTTTAGATGATGATGGTGATGATGATGATGATGATTTGGTGGAAGACAGCGGTGATAATTTCAGTGATGGCTATGATTCTGATGCAAGCCAATAGACCCATGAGACTTGAAAGAAGAGCAAACCGCATTGCCACGGCATGTCACAAAGGTCCTGGTGCAATTGAGTGGTACAAAGGTTTGCAACCTTTACTGACCCATGCAATGACAAAAGGAGCAGCTAGAGTTAAACTTCATCGGGAGCTTGCTTTACTGTTGGAAGAAGAACTTCACCATAAGGGAACTTCAGCTGTACCTGCTGGTGAAGTCTTCGGTAAATGGAAGGGACTGCAGGAGACAACAACTGATCGTGAAATAGTTTGGCCTCCAATGGTTGTTATTATGAACACCTTGCTTGAGCAAGATGAGAGTGAAATGGTACACTTTCTCTAACTTGCTTTCTTGCCATCTTATGTTGTGCTGTTTATTACATCATTTGCCCTCTTTTTATAAGCTCTTAACAAGCATGACTTGGATCTCAGAAAGAGACTTTGATGCAGGATAGACTGTGATAACAAGAATATTTACCTCAATGCAAATGACACCATTATTTTTAATGGAAGCTGCTCATGTGTGCCTCTAAGTTGTTTCAAAGAAATTGTGGCTTTGGCATTATGTCGTGCATAGTCAAAATTTGCTGATTCTATCATAGAGAAAAGTGAAACTGGTAATCTGTTGTGATTGCCTCGTGAATTTGAGGTTGAGAACTTTTTTTGTCCTGACATAATTCGTGCACTAAGAATTGCTTGATAGTATATCTTTTCTGAAACAATCACATAAATGCATGAATTTATAGGAGAACAAAATAACATGTGTTCCTCTTCCTTAAAAGCATTCCATCATTCATTGCAGTAAATATATAATCTTCATTGTTGATTTCCTTATTGTCAAACCAAGCTTATTTTCAGAAGTACTGGTTTCATATTGTAACCCATGTCAAGCATTTCTTTCTTTAAGTTCTATGTTGTAATTTTGTAGCAAACTGTGCATTTCAGAATATATCTTTGCATGCTCATCTGTTGTACAATGTGCTTTTCCTCCACTAAATGGACATAATTCTGTCTATTTGGTTTTCTGAAATAATTTTTTCTAGCAAAATCAATTTCTTATGTACTTGCATTTCTATTATTCATTTTACATACTTACACATCCTAGAGTCCTACCTGCTTTCTCTTTTGGTTTATGCATATTTGAACTGATAGCTCTTTTTTGCTTTATTGCATAGTTCTCATTTTCTTTGAAAAAAAACTATTTGATCTTCATCTTTTATGCTTAAGTTTCTAATTTTCATTTCCCTTGTTTTGTCAGCTTTTTCAAAAGTTTTCTCTAGATACTGCCCATCCAACTTCTTTATGGTTGTAACTTGTAAGTCACCTTTCATCATTTTTAGCTTTTGGGGATCTTATAAACATATTCCTTTTTAATAAATATATCTAATTGATAAACTTTTTTATTGTAGAATGATAAAAAATCTTTTAGAGACAAAATCTTCAATCAAGATTTTTAATCTTCGATTATATTGTTTTGGTTTCTTTCATTTTTTGTTTCATTGGCTTTCTTTTTCTTCTTCTTGATTAATTTAGGAAACCGAGGTAGTAGCGCAGGAAATGTTGCCACATGACAACCGGCAACAACCTAAACTAATAAAATTTATTAATGAGAAATTAAAACAAAATGACAATATTGGTTGAATGTTTATTATAGCACTTGTTCATAAGAAAATGTTTATTATAGCACTTGTACTTGTTGGTTGAATTGCAAAATACTGAAAATTAAAGATGGGAGAACCCATGCTATTCATTTCAGCTTGTAGAAAGTTACTTGTTCTATTCTTATGTTATGATTATTCACGAGAATGCTCCTGAGACCTGGATGTCCAAGGTACGAGTCATGTAAGCAAACTCTTCGCTAGCAGGGGTAGGGCTACATACATCAACTCTGGCAAAAACCTGCATTGGCGAGAGTCTTGTTTGTCGGGCTATGGTTACCTCAAATAGGCTGTACAAAATCAGATCTTAGACACCAATTGTCAAACATGTAATGCAATACACTTGTTTCTTTCTTTTTTGTTTTCTAAGTTTTGTCACTTTAAAACTACAGTGGATCGGCATGGGTAATCAAGAGCTTGTCGAATATTTCAGCTCGTATGCAGCAGTAAAAGCCCGCCATTCATTGGTCCTCGTGGGCATCGTGGCATGAGTGTTTTGATCTTAGAACCTACTGCAGTAGGCTATTTGGAGGCTGAGCAGCTGCATAATTGTTTTGCAGAACAAGGAAAAGATAGAGATGCATGGGAACATTTGTAGAATTCTATTCTCTGCAGGTGGCAAACGCCAATTATATCGCTACTTGGCAAACAAAGAAGATATGGATGTGTTCAACCACCATTCTCATGGTATGTCTATTTCGTTATATCTTAATTGATATTGACATGAGGTCTGAGCTATTTTTCAGTACATATGCATTCTTTGTGTAGAAGATACATGCAAGTATGCTATCATTTGTGTCTCACAAATTTCTTATGCTAGTAGTGTGTTTAGACCTTAAGAGAGTAAGTCAATAAGTAGAAGCTGACAGCAGTATTTTTCTTAATTCTTTGGAAGAATAAAAAAGAGGATCCAGTGTCTTTTCAGAAAACCCTTTCTTCCTTCCTGTTTTTTTAATGTTTCTCTGCTTGTGCTAACGAGTAAAGGTTGCTTGCTAGCCTAGGAACATGATAATGATTATTCAGCTTACTAAGCAAAGCTAGATCCACCTAAAGCAAAGGTTACTTCCTCTTTTTTTGATACTTAAAAGAGGAATAAAGGGCTTGCTACCAATAGGCACTTATGCAGCCATACCAGAAGTATGCTTATAGTTCACAACTTTTGTTTCTTCTTGGTCTATGTTTATTTTTGGATGTCACTTTTTCATTGTTTGTTAAATTACAACTTTTCATTGCTTGTTAATATTTCCTTATTATTCTTCATGGGTTATTTGTCTTTGAGTTTCCAATTAATGTTTATCCAGTGAAGATAATAAAAAATTTTCCTGCAAACCTGATTCAATTTGGAAATCTTAGGTAAATATCGTCTGAAATTTGGGATGAGATCATATGAGGAAATGGTTGTCATTCCAATGAAGCAAATGAATGAAGATAACCAGCAACTAATCTGGTTGAAAAACAAGGTTGTTAAACAAGAACGACAGTCCAAAAGTTCTTAAAGAAACCATTGGGGTTGTAACTCAAAGGTGGCGTGAGACTGTGGAAGAAAATATCATTGTAAGGCGTAGATCCAAGATGCAACATGAAGAGAACAAGGAAGAGGTATTCAGACCTTTACCCACTACAATATTTATTGGATTGCTTAATCTATGTTTCTTTGTTTGACTTTGTGAGTCTTCTTAAACACAGTGCTATTACTTTGTTGGTCTTCTTAATTTCTTTGCTATTACTACAACATGAGTTTCACATTGGCTTTCATAGCTTTTCCAAGTGTCCTTAGAATTTTACAAGCTTCATCGTGATTAAGCCTGTTTTCTAGGGGTATCAAAGCTTGAATCTTACATTTGTAAATCATGTAGAATGACTTACAAGTGTCCTTAGCCGAAATAAGTGATCCATTAGTTCAAGTTTTTCCAAATGTAAGATCAGCTACAAGTGTTTGCCAAGGACACATACCAAAGTGGGAGATGTCTACTCCATATGTTTTCCAATCAAATATACTTGTTTGATATTTATGAACTGGGTCACCCTCTGCTTAACTTGCCATGTATCAGAAGAAACTAGGAATGATCAAATGTGGAAAACTAGAAAAATATGCTTTTTAACTTTTCATTAGAAACTATTAGCAAACTTGGACCGTTCGTACTCAATTCATCAACCTTCTTCCTAGCTATGGAAGCAAGCACTCATAATGATCAATTCATTTGGAGACAAGAAAGACATGAATAGTGCTTGAATAAAGTAATTCTATATAGAAGATTACCCTATTTATTTATTTATTACTTATTTCTCCGTCTTATGTGCTTTGTGCTTGGGGAAATTACTATGTTTTCCCTGTCTTTTGGTGCAGGGTATGATGGAGAGAGTCGAGATGAGCTCACTTTGTCGTCCCAAGCGAGACTCTTTGCCTCATCCGGTACGAGCACCTTCTCCTCAGCACGACGAACACCACGTTGGCGGCGGCGGCGGCCATGGAGATCGCCCACACCGACTTCGCCTTGGCAACCCAAAGCTTCAAGAGCCGGGAAGGGTACTCCCACCAGGCTACTACTCCACCCTTCTCCTCTTCGCTCGGTACGCGCTCGTCCTCTACCCTTTTGTGTTCGTCATGATCGCCACCGATCCCTGCAGAGTTCGAGTCTTCAGGGAGCGATGGAGTCGATCCCTGGGACTCATCTGCACCCTCGAACTTGTTCCCCGCATTGCTCGGCTCGATCATCTTTGTCTCGTCATCGGAGACGAAGATCGCCGGTTCCTCCTCCCTCTGTTCGACCGCATCCGAATCGATGTATTCCCTAATAGGGTTGTCGGAGCCGATTCCGCCCTCTTCGCTCTCCTCCTCCTTCTCCTCCAAGGTTACACCACCTAAGTAGTGCGACATTACGTCATCCACGGTTCCAAGAGCAACTATGGACTCCTCGTCACTCGAGGAGGAGGAGGAGGAGGAGGAGGAGGAGGAGAGCAATTCCCAATCGTCGCACTCCTTGGCGTTATCCATATCGATGTGGGGGAAGAACTGATCGGAGAGCAGCGGAGGAGCGCTTCTACTGCTCCACGGGCTTCAAGGCTCGCGCTTTCGAGGTGGCGTCGGGAGGAAGCATTTGGGGTTATAAAGGAGGACGAGGAAGTTATCGCTTCATAACAATCCGTAAACGAGTTAAACTCAGCTGCATTAAAGAATCTAATTCGATAGATAAGATAATCCATTCAAATCTAATCTAATAACATACAATAATTAAATTATTTTAGTTATTTAAAGTAGATAAGAATTCTATAAAAATATTATTCTTGAATAGTAGTAATAATAATTATTATTATGTGTTATTAGTTTAGATTTGAACGTGATCGTGTGGCATCGTTTACATTTTCCATTTTTATATTTTATTTGTACCTACGCCCCCACACACACAAAAAAAGAAATATTACATCATAAATTGACATTTTTATTTATGGTATAAAATAATCTCACCCCAATACCATTAATAGAAAAAAAAATTAATTTTTTCTAGAAAACATACACTAAAGATCGGGTCCATAATATTTAAAGACGACTTATGTGAATTTAGAGTACAAACCCAAAGTAACTAACCGATACAAAATAGTTAGAATTTCCGGTTTGATTTTGTTGTGGTCGTATAAAGTAGTTTTCTATGTGTATCAAAATGATAGATAGCTATGGTGATTCCTCAATGTGTTAAACAAAAAACTTCGTTATAATAGTAATATTTGTTTTCAATATCGGATCGTAAGGCCCACCTAAGTCAAGCATCATCTTAGACCATATACATAAGACCCAACCAAGGTCCTTGGAACTCATAGAAGATTAAGATACTAGAATAGGATAATTAATTTATTAAGATTATTGAGATGAACTATCTATCCAAAATGTTTAAACTCGAGTTAATAATAACAATAATAATACATCCATAAACCTCTAAATCAATCTAAATCTCAATGCACGTTGGAATGTTAAATTAAGGTGTTCTGGATATTGTATAAACTTGCAAAGTAATTATCTAATAAAATATGAGAGAAAACTGTTTTCCCGAGTCTAAAAATACCTGAGTTTAAAAAAAAAATGCAAAAGATCCCGAGTTGACATAGGCTTGAGAAGAGTTCCTGTTCGACTTCCACCAGTCTCGCTGATTTCTGCATAAATATCAAACGCACCAGGATGTTGAGATGCATGGTCCATGATCGAAGTTAATTTGCAGTACTGTTCTTTTAAACAAACTCTATTTCTTGATGCACTCGACATAATTAATGATTCTAAAAGAACATTTGTTGATGAGAAGCTCTCGTTCGTATCTTGCTCCTGTAAGAGACAACACATAGGTCATGTTATTAAAAGAAAATTTAGGAAAAAGAACAATTTAAGAACAAGAGAATCGATTTGTTTCTGAGCATTCACTTACATTTAAAGAATGTGATGATTATGGAAATCATTAGCAGCTGCCACTACCAAAATGTTTCTGGATATCCCCAAACGATACGGTACCAGAACCCCTCCTCTTGGCCTTTTGCTGTGAAGGGTGCTCCTTCCATCCGGTCATGTAAATAACCTTCAACAACAAACTACACTATCGACAAAGGCACGATGACAAATACGGAATAATAACTACTCCTCATAAAGCTTTCGAGTATTTCATAAGAAGTCTAGAACACAAAATGCATGATGATTACTCAAAATTTTGTACGAGCAAGGAAATGCAAATCCCTATCTGCATCAGTTTACAGACAGCATTTCTTGTTTAAAGGTAGCATGGTATACCTGAAAGGTTGCTGGAACAGTTCCATCCTCTCCGCCAAACATTGATTGATACACTGCAGCAGTTGCTAAAGCTGTGTCTTTCTTCAGGATCTGGAAAATGGAAAGAAAGGAAAACGAGTGTCCATTGGTTGTCAGATCCGAGCTCCTCAGGTTGCAATCAGTATACTTTGTGTAAAACTTACATTGCTCCTCTGAAATAGGGCATTTGTTTCACCCATAGACCGCAGATGCTCAATAAGCTCTAAAGCTAGACATGATCATAAATGGAAGTTAAGAAAAAGAAAACAGTAATGGTTTTGCAACTTGAAAAGAAAGATAAATGGTAGTTAAGAAAAAGAAAACAGTAATGGTTTTGCAACTTGAAAAGAAAGATAAATGGTAGTTAAGAAAAAGAAAACAGTAACGGTTTTCAACTTGAAAAGAAAGATTGGCTTGCTGATTTATGTAACTTTCAGTTATGTGATTTTTGGAAACCTCCTCAGGGTCTAGTAAAGACTGCCAGCTGCAGGCTACAATAACTATTTTATCCAACAAGGCCAATGATAACCATTTTAGTACATTCCTGCCAGTTCTCTATCAGGAATGTTATGCAATATAAAGTAGAAAAACAAGAGAATATAATGCCCGTGTAAGTTTGTAACATCTTATTTCATACACATTATAGGTTTCCACAGTATCCTACTAACTCATGAAATATAACCCGGTATTCAGTTAAAGAAAACCAACCGCTATCATACTTGACTGTGTATTCATCAACATCAACGCCTGGGAGAGTGAAGCCTGCCCTTGTCAGAAGATTTCCTGCATCACGGACCTGAACAGGAAAACCACAAGGGTTCTAGTAAGTTTATTCTTTACATCTAGGAACACAGCTCACTTTCTTCTCCTCAGTTGTATTGAACTTGAATGTTCACATACTCAAAAAGAAAAAAAAAAAAATCATGCACACGAATTGTTCTCATAAGAAACACTCTCCGAAAAAAGAAAAAAGAAGAGTACCTCGGCCTACTTTATCAAATGGGCAAGCAAATGCCATTCTACATGATTAAGCCTGGGTTGAAATAGGCCTTTGAGACTCGGATACATATGCTTTCACCCTTCTTGGGGTATCAAACTACACAAATAATTCCAACAAGCAATACAATCTCGTACCCTTAAGCCCAGCATTATATTTCATCTCTAAGCCTTTTATAACCTAACATAGGAGGATGGTTCGGTCAAACAAAACTGCATGCATTTTATTAATTTGAGCAACGAACCATATCGAGCTCCCACTATATGCCGAGCTTGAGTAAACAACAAACGACTGTGATAATTTACAAGCATATCGTGAAACAAAAAAAGTTATTATAAGAAAATTACAGCATAAATTTAGTACATATGTGCACAGTTGTCAAATTACAGCATTAAAATGAATGTTCTCGTTTCCTCGGTTTTTTCTCTTGTATTTAGCACATTCATAGCTAGAAATATTCATGGTAACCCGTAAGTGTTCCCAATTTGTGTCACTGCAACACCCTAACATAATTAACCAGGTCAAGAAGCAGAACTACATCAAAATTAAGATTCTTCACTTCAAAATATACATATAAGATCTCCTAGGAGTCTCCAAATTATGATATTTAAATGGCTTTTGAAAGTTCTAGGGTTGTAAAGAATGAAACTTAAATTGGAAAGAAAATAAAAACCTGTGCCAAAGGCGACAATCGAGGACTGATGCCTCCCTCGCGCTCCATTTGTGCTATAGTGCATGCTATTCTCAGTTCTCTGGTCATGAAGACATCCAAAACACAAAATTCTTACAAAAACCATCAGTTAAAACAATATAATTTATAAATCAATTGAATTTAACAACTTCAATGTTTCTCCACCAAGAATAGCCGCAAGAAACAGACCATCAGGTCTCAAAGCCAATCTGGCCTGTCAAAAGGAGAGATAGCATGTCACCATTTTCTGACTATATAAATAAGAATCCTGTGAACCATAATAGCAAACTTAGAGCATACCTGTATCATGGCTCCGGGGAGATCATTCGTCCAATGAAGTCCCAGACAACTTATAACCAAATCCAGGGAACTGTAGAAAGAAAACATTCACAACTAATAGAAGTCATGAAGATCAAAGCACAAAAGCTCATGTAATCAAGAATTAATTCCACTACCAAATGCACTTGTAAGTTCAATAACAGACTGCTCCACTCAAGTACCAGAACAGCATACTTCTCTTTTATGGGCAGGAACTCTTCGTCTCCAACTACATAGAAAGTCTCAAGGTTGTTCCTTGCAAATTTTTCATCCGTATCTTTTAACACTTTAATCATGTCAAATGACATGTCCATCATGATCAGCTTCTCCATGCCACCTGATAACAGAGATAAAGTCACTCCCTACGTTCCGCAAATGAAAACCACCATTTCATAATCTTCCATTACCGAGAAGTTCCAGAAGAAATTATTCAAAAATTTCTCACATGACTTGACAATGAGAAAGATTAGCTGAACATTTTGAGAAGGAAGTATCTTCCAACCCAGAATAAGGCTAAAATCAAGATCTTGATCTAAATAATTACAGTCAGCTAACAAAATCTTAAAATCCACCGAGGAAAGCACAATATGAATGAAACAAATGAACCAAAAAGTATACTTCTGAGACCATATGGTTCTGCAGTCAACAAGCCATGAATCCATAAAACAGCATTAGCTAAGAAAAAATTAACAAGTACTCACCACGTCCATGTAAGAGGCGTCTAATTGCCTCTAAGGAACCCCCAACGCACAGTGCTGTAGGAAATGTTCTTCTGCAATCCTGCAAGATATTAAAGTTTCAACTCTGTGGTTGATGGGTCAGTTAATTTGACTTTCTTATGACCAAGTTTCCATGCATAAACAAAGTTAAAACTGGGGTTTTGCTAGAAGATTCCTCAACATTAAAACTTGTTACACCCAACGGATGCTTCGATCATTTTTTAGGCTTTCCCAAGAGTCGCCCAGTGGGTTCAAGAATCATCTTTTTTTTTGTTGATTCCATTGGAAATTACCGAATTAAATGTAAGATATCATGGAATCGAATGCATCATCAAATTTAGAAAAAGGGAGAAGGGAACTGCAAGGTTTACTTGGAGGCGATCGAGAAGGTTTTCAGCGACAGAGTCGACGAACTCATCCTTCCCTCTCATCAACCACGCCGCTCGATCTCTCTACCCAAATTAGCTCATCTATTACGATTAGCGCGAATTCAGATAGAACTTCGAAAAGGAAGGACTGGGGTACAAGGGACTCGACCTGCTTCCGCTTGAGATCTCGATCGAAGATCTTAACCCGCGAGCTCTGGAACCCGTCGCCCTCGGTGCAGAGATGAGCGGAAGAAGGCGGAGAGAGGAGGCGGAACGAGTAGGGTTTGCCCCCTCTCACAAACGCTCTTCCAAGAGCCCTCGCCATCTCTCTTTCTCTCTCTCCCTCCCCCCCCCCAACGGCGGCTGCACTCGATGCAGAGCTGATGAAATGGCATATAGGATAGGACTCGGTAAGAGCCCCATATTTGCAGAAACGCCCTCACATTTTGATTTCTTTATTAACCACCCTCGTCCGTTATCTTCTGATGCAACGACCGTAACGGGCGTTAGTGCTCCCTCCGTACCTGCTCCGCGTCCGTTAAGACTGTAATGGGCGTTATTAGTTTCCAAATCACTGTTACAATTTGACATAGCGTCAGGGGTGATGTGGTCTCCAAGGGACATGACGCGTGGGAGCCTACGAGAGGTGGCATCACCCCTGCAGTTCTTCAGGGGGGTTGGACTCAGCCGCCAGTGAAATGGCAGCCGATGGAGCCTCCTGATGACCGATCCGTGACATAATGCTGATAGGTCAACGAAGTCAACTCCCTCGCGCCGTCTCTTTCTGCCTCAGTATGAGACAACGATGAATGGGTGAGGGCAATGGTCAACGCTGGGATCGACGGTGAAGCAGGAGCGAAGAAGGTCTCTACTTACAGAGACGGAAGTGTTCTTCCTGTTCTTCGAGTATATGAAGTGTTGACCGATGAACGCTTGTGAAGCTTCTCCGTCAAACTTCACCCACTGAAGCTGAGAATTAAGCAGATTGGGTGCACAGATTCCATTCTATTGCTGGCAACATATACGATGGAGAAGATGAGTTAAGATGGATTAATATGGTGATCTCTATAAGGTTTTTTTTTTTTTTTTTTTGTGGTCAATGAACTCCCAAAAGCGTCATCCATGGACTTTTCAATGGTGAAGTTTCACAATATCTGGTCAACCTTGTTACCTCCCACCCATGAGAACAAAAGGTATATATATATATATATATATATATATATATATATATATATATATATATATATATATCCGGAATCGGTTTTCCAATCCAATTAAGAAAACCCATAGTTAAGTCTAAGTGGCTTGGATCTTTCTGAGTATCAAAAGAAAAAAAATCCAATCCACTGTTATCATCATTTAACAATGATACTTGATAAAAAAAAATTATATGTCAAATTTGAATTTGACAAACTACTTTTACCTTCCTGATTTTGAAATATTTTTATATGATAAATAATAAGTAAATTAAAAAGAAAAAAAACTCAAGTTTCTTTTTTTCCTCACGTAGCATCCTTTTTATTTTATTTTGATAGAGTATCTCTTATTATTTAAAAGATAAAGATTATTGTTAGGTTCTGTGTTACTGGTTCCCTTCACCTTTTTTGTCTTGTTATCTCTTTAATCTCAAAATTTATATTTTAGTATATTATGATAGGGTCTTTCTTATTGTGACATTCTAATTCTTTTAGGGATAGTAATGATAAAAAGAACAAGCAAAGAAATGAGAGTGATAGGACGATGTCGAAGAGAATGGCGTTGTCCTTCTCTTCATGGGAGGAGATGAAATATGGATGAATGCGATATCGAAGAAGCTTAGAAGGTAGACAAAGAAAGCGATAAAACTTACGATGACAAAGACATCATCAAGAAGACATAAGAGCGATGAAGAGATAAAACAAGATGGAGGAGCATATCTTCTCACGTAGACAATTTTACTGTGATAGAGACCTTTATCGATAAGATAAAAAGTCACATGTAATCTTTTATTTTATAAAAAAATAAATCAAAAGGTGAGGGCTTAGAGATTGTATATATAAATAAAACAAAAGGAGGGCATGGGCAAAAAAAAAAAAAAGAGAGAGAGAAAAACTTAGGTTTTTTATAAATTTTACTCGTAAATAAATATTTTAATACTATATAAAAAATTTAAATATTTCTGGTATCGAAGAAAAAAAGAAATTATAAGTCAACCTCCTTGACATACCAATTTTGACTTTGTCAATCCAACGCAGCCACAATAGTCTCCTACTTTTCAATCTATATAGCCACCAAACCCTCTCTTTTCATATCACCTCACCTTATTTCTTACAGGACACACAGCAATTGCGTGCAGCGAGGTAAAAAGAGAGATGACCGGAGACGGGAGTCACAGATCGACGCGACGGCTCCTCCTCCTCCTCCTCTCGTTCGCTCTGCACCTCATCCCGGGTTCGCTCGTCTCCAATTCCTGGATCTCTTTTCGTTTATTAGTGATTTAAGAGGGTTAAGGTGCGTTTTTTATGCATCTTTCTTGATTGCGTCACCGATACCTCTCGATTTCGTCCGGCGGTTTTCTTGTTGATTTGGGTCGGGTTTGATTCTTGATCTCTGGAGAGAAAGATCTGATCTTTTGGGGGGTTTCCGTATTAGTAGGTTTGGATTCCTTTGAGTGTTCAAGAGTTTGTTACTGATGAGTCGTTCTTGGTTGACAACCCTAGTTGGAGTAGTTCTTGAGTAGAGGAGTTCCGATACGCTTTGCTCTGTTAACGTGATAGCCTACTCTAGATCTCATTGCATCTGTATGGTGGATCCATTCTTAGAGATCCGATGCGAGGATGTAAAAGTTGTTCCTATCCTGTTTGGAATTTACTTACGATCACATTGTGCACTTATTGGGGAAGCATAATTTTTAGGATTCACTTGGTATGTATGACAAACTCTTGTCTTTGTAATTGTTGAACCGACTAATTGTTGGATCCTTTTGAGCAAGATAAGATTTTTTATCTGGTAAATAAACTTTAGCCTGCATTATCATCATAGTCTTTAGTAAAACATTTGGCTGTACTTACTTTTGTGCTCAATTGTGCTTCTAGTCTATTTGATATAATTTTACTTGTCAATCTCAGTGTCTTTCATCCTGAGGAACATTTTTCTTCTGATTAGGTTTGTCCGAAAACCCATCACCTTCTAAAGATTCAACGAAAGCCGATAGCCCTTCCAGTTCCAGAAGCAACACGGGGCTCAAGGTGCTCCTCATATGCCTAGGAGCAATTGCTCTTGTTCTATTGTCATATTTCTTGTTCAAGAAGTGGCAGAAGAAAAAGAGAGAAGAGCAACATGCCCGCTTGTTGAAGCTCTTTGAAGAAGATGATGATCTTGAAGTCGAGCTTGGACTTCGGGATTGAGAAATTTTCGCGATGGACTGTATCTTGGTCCGAGGTAATACTATATATTCAATGAATTAATTAAAACTGCAAACTCCCACATGATGAGTTTTAGATTTTATTCTTTGGGATAGGATACAACTACCAGAATTTGGGTTGCTTAAGTTTCTTTTAGTGGTTTTCGATGTTTTGCTTCTTCTACCAAACTAGTTGTTTCTCTCATAAATTGCGTCGGTGATCAAACTGCATATATTTTTAGTCTTTTGGCCGTTATGTTTGTTGCTTTTTAAACGATATTGAGTTTGAAGGTGACTCAAATATGAAGCAAAGACTTTGGAAATGGTATATGTATTGTCATAAGAAGAGAAGTTGGGTAGAGTCCTCCTACATGAGAGAATTATTGGATGCTAAACCTGAATGAAGTAAATATTATTGACTCAAGAGAAGAACCACTAATCTCATCCACTATGGTGATATGGATAAAGACTCCTACATCATGTTCTCATCCACTATGGTGATATTGATAACTTCCATTCTGTTATCAATGCACTTTGTGTTTGAGAAAGCTACCATGAAGTGGTCCTTATTAAGTGTACTTATGAAACAAAGAAATAACTGAAACATACTTAAATCTATATGGTAGTTGTTTCGTCGACAGACCACCATGGATATCAGCGTAAGGATAACAGAGATGACAAACATCTAGCTCAAGAGAAAATTAGATAGCCGGAAAAGTGCGATCTTCATTAAATGGATCGGTCTGATTGCACAATTCCGTGCTCCTACTTCAGACTTGTGGTAGGTTTCACAAATTATATGCTAGTTACGAGAAAAGGCATCAGTTAAATCATGCATGATCTGTACCTCCTTTGTATGGTTTAGCCTCCGTATCGGATCTCTTACTTGAGCTATCTCCTCTGTTTTTCTTGTACACGGCTTGATCAAGAGATGCAATTAATGCCTAGTCTAGTCATCATATTATTGATATAGCCATCAATGTACTTCAAGAAACGCACTAAGTTTTAGATACTACTAATTGTTAAAATGCTTTCTTCAAGAATCAATCAAAACAGAACAGTTGGCGCTTCATTTCCATGATAAATATGGACAATGGAACCAATTGGTGCTTGCACAGGGGAGTTTCTCTAAGGAAATCTTCATGAAAATCCACACTCGAATGCACATCTTCGATTTTTGTTTTATCTGATAGTTTGTCCTGAGGTTAATTCATGATCTGTTTTGCAGGTAAGGACAAGGTTGGAGGTTGTCATGAGTGAGGTCAGATGTACCCAGGTTGAAGACTGTAGTTAGTGTATTCTATCAAAAAAGATTGTTGTGTGACAAAACTATAACACCTTGTTTCTCATCTGGAAGTAATAACTTGATATTGTACAAATTATTCTTCAACTTTGTCCCCATATTTTTACAATGTCTTGCATTTCTTTGATCATGAGACCTTGTGAACAATGTGCAAGTCTATCTGGCAGCATTGAACATTGTCAAAAAGGAGAGAAGGAAATGAAGAATTTCTCATTCTTTTTCTCAACATTTCAGTTATTTGGGCCGAAGACAGCAAAATTCTCTTGTGAAATGCCTGAGAAAGTACTGTGTATCGATAGTATTACATTTTCCTTAACCAGTCATGATGGAATTGCATAAGCTTGTGGCTTCATTAACACCAACAGACTCAATGGTAGAGAAGGTTTGAAGAGAATATATAGTTGGACACAATTTACTTCTGTAATATCTCCTGATGTTATAAGGTGGAATTGGCTGAAGGTGAGTTGATGTCTTCTCCAATGGAAAAAGCACTTACAACCTGAAACTATGGTAACAATCTGCACTAACTAAACAAAAATAACTGTGTTTTTTGTGATGGTTGAAACTTGGAAGTATGAAATTATCAATAACATTCAACCATGCCAAAGAAAATGATTTGTGTTAGCTTATGACTCTGTTATCACTCCATGTCTTAATTTAGTCAAGGGATATATGTTACTTTCATGAGTACTTTTTAGGCTTTGGGACAAAGACATTAGCTTTGTAATCATGCTTGTGTCTTTCACTTGCACCTTTTTAATATCTGTCTGCAGACCTAAGAATTCCCAGTGGAGTGATCATAGCTCCATGAAGGTGGCAGGCACCCACTGATTCCTACAGTTCCTCAGTATCATCACCTCTTGGTCAAGGGATCTGAGGTGCATTCCCAAACACATTATTAGTGAATACAACAGATGTTTAATGTCATCAATTCCTTAGGGGATGCATCATCAACTGGCGGAGAAGGGACTACACTAGATCCTTGATGTCCTTCTAAAAGAAACCTACTAGTTTCCATGTCAAATTCTTTACAAGCATGTAGCCATCAGCACTACATGCTTTACCATGTCCTGAATGACACATGATAAAATTCCAAACTGCTAATTCTAACAACAGATGGTCTCTGGGCCAAAGCAAAGTAAATGAACCAGCACTTGAACTCTTTTCCAAGTGACCAAAATAGCAACTGACATAAAAATTGCAGTATCCGACTCGTCGCATGGAAGCTGAAGACTAAAGAGCAAAACTACAAAAGAAAAAAAAGAGCTTTTCTCTTAATCCTATAAGTGATATGTACATGTCCTCGGTGTTTTCAACTGCTGTATGGAAACCAAGTTTCATGAGTTACAACCTTAAAAAAGTCCAGTTGTGTGCCAATATTACAAATAACTAAATGTGTAAAATTGTGCAGAAAGAGCTGCATTATTTGAAAAAACTATCTGAAAAAATACTTACCGGTCTGAAGGTTCAACTGGAAAAGTACTCCCAACTGGTGATTGTGAAAACATGATACAAGTTGATTCATTCTGATGCAGCTGATTGATAATTCCATATGGTGGTTGTGGTGAATTAGAAACCAATGATTCCTGCAAGTACCCAAAGAACATAAAAAAAGTTAAAGAGGATATTTCTTCAGAAAACTAAAAAACAGTTAAAAATTAACTGGTCTGGCCTAACATATCATTGAGAAAGAGGCTCATGTTCAGAATCTCATAAGGAATTTCTAGTATTAATTATTGGGTGGCAGAGATGAAAGTGAATATCGGTACACCTGCAGACTTTGATACAATAAAGATGATAATAAGATGCATGCAACAGAAGATATGCTTTCCTAAAATGATATTTTCGCAATTCATCAACCAATACAGAAGTATCAACATATTTCAGCTGATTTCCAAATTCTAGAATAAGCTTCTATCGTCACTAACTACATCAAAACCTTGAGATTTTATCTCCATAGAGTCTTCAATATAATTCCAATGGAAATTTATCCCAGCAGATTGCCCTGCCCATTATGCATGGGTATTTCACTTGGATTCTAGGATCTTGTAAATTATTAAAGTTCATCACCTATAAAATCCTTGAGCTACATAAATAACTCAACAGAACAAAATTTGAGACCACTGATTTACTTGGCAGTCAAATCACCTAAAATCTGAAGTTCAACCAACCAGTTAAACACCTCAGCTGTGGATCCAATCACCCTTTATTAATGGTATACGGGAATTCCATGTGTCATCTAAATTATAGCACTTCCACAAGAAATGTTGAGAATAAAGTAATTACTAGTAAAATCACACAATCTTTTTTACCAAATCATCAGTATTTTTGTCATCCTAATTAATAACTAACTTCAGGTGCAATTGCAAATGCTATAAAAAACTAAGACTGGTCTGTGCATGCATAAACAAGATGTTACCTGACCATTTGAAGGATCCTGTAATGCCAGACATCTAACAGAAGGCCAATGTTCATATTGATTGCTAGATACTGCCAAATGTGGTTGAGTCCTTACTGGCATGCTGGCCACTGGACCAGCTAACCCATCATCAGAATGACCTACGGTAAGACACTTGAAATCATCAACGGCATTAGTATACCTTATAACATGCATACATAGTAAGTTTTACCAACCTTTTCTACCTCTTTTCTTTATAGTCCTTTCTTCTGCACTTAGAACCCTACGCTGCCTACGCTGTTTGTTGTTGTTCCTGAAGCTACTTGCCCCTTGATTCGTCACCCTTCCAGCTTCCTTATTTGTTCGAACCGCATGAACCTCGACACAATCTTGAAATTGATCCTCCGAGGACTTCGATGGGCTCATATCAAAAGCTCTATTTTGTAAAGAAAGATCCACTTTTCTCGCAAGTTTCTTGGCTTCTTCTACGGCAATGTCATATGCTTCTTGGCATTTAGAACCCTTTGCTATAATGTGCAAATAAACACGTCCAAGTGAGGCATAACGATTTGCAATGGCAACTGTAGGATCGATTTCATTTGAACCATCATATTTGTTGATCAGTATGCCATCCCTCACATCCTTTCTCCATCTCTTTAAGATGTACTTTTCGGGAATTTCCTTGATATTCTTATAATCAAGAACTTTCATTGCATGGGAGCAAAGTATACCGATGGCCTCAAACTTCTTACAACTACATGAGAGTGTATCTTCTGCTGGATCATACCTAACAAAACTTTTACTTTGTTTCTCCAAATTAGTGACCTCATAATAATTTCCATCATCCCCACAACATTGGATAACACAGTCTACATACAACTTGAATTCCTTCACAAACATCTCATAGACCTTGGGGGTATAAATGGATGCTACTTGCTTTAATAATCGCGAAAGGGGAACTTCAAACACTGACTGACTAGCATGGATATCGGCTTGTAACTCATTATATCGTCGATCTTCAACCAGCCTCTCGTAAACCTTAAAAAAGGACATAAGATCTTTCTCAGCATTTAAGTGTGTTTTTAATATGGAATGCATGTGCTCGCTTCTTAGGGCACTTTTGATGTCGGCAGAAAATATTTCCCTTCCATAAACCAATGCCCATTTTCTCCTATCTTCAAACTGCATGGACAACCACACATTATTTGTGAGATTATATTGTGTTAGCATCCTTTCCCATTCTGATACAAACTCATCCTCATCTTCACAGTCGTAAAGACATTTGCTCAAATCAATTGCAAAACTAGGAGTGGCCTGAAAAACATAACTCAGATTCTTAGCTGCATTGGTGTAAATATGCCAGGCACAGTGCCGATACATTGTGTTTGGCCAAATTTCGTCTTTGGCTTTAATAATTGCAGCATCTTCATCTGTTAGAATCAGCTGAGGCACCTTTCCATACATTGCCTCCTTGAATGTTTCAAACAACCATTTGAACGATTCCACAGTATCAGCATACAGAAAAGCTGCACCAAAGATGACAGTTTGAGTATGATGATTCACTCCCAAAAATTGGACGAAAGGCCTGTCATATCCATTTGGTTTATATGTCATATCAAGACATAAAACATCACCAAAATGTTCATAATCAATTTTTGACCTTGAATCTGTCCAAAACACATTTGTTATTCGATCTCTCATATCAAGTTGTATAGCTGAGTAAAACCTCTGGTCTTCAGCAGCCTTCTTCTGTAAATAGTGTAGCATTGCTCCTGCATCACCTACCTTCATTTCATGTTGACGAAACCCATGGAAGTAATTTTTGGATTTATCAGAACCAACATTGTTAGATAGTAAGTCCAGAGTTGGTTTGGGAGCCATTCCGGACATGACTGCAGCATGTGTCCGGGACATTTGAGTCTCATCTGCCTGCCTTTGTGATCTTAGCAAGTGAACCTTTTTTGATGATGCAAGCTTATGATTGTGCTCTGGCTCAAAACGGTGGACACAGAACTTTCCACTTTTTAAGCGTTTAATGCCTATGTGTGCATTGCAGCCAGTTCTTCCATCCGTTCGCAGAATCTTTGCATCTTTATCAAATGGACGGTTTCTGTAATAGCCTTCTCTGTAGCAAACAAATCTCCTAAACGTAACCTGGCCAGATTTATTTTTTGTTAAATGTTGCTTTCGAATACTAAAGCCAACTCGTCTTGCATATTCATTATAGAACTGGTATGCTTGCTCATCATCATCAAACTCCATTCCTACTCTTGGCTCCAATTTATCCCTTGCGTCACTGACTGCAAATTGCTCCTTTTCCTTCCCATTCTCGTCACATGAGGCTTTGTCATTGTGAAGCTCATTACCTACTGCAATATCGTTGTCTTCAGTAAACTCATTTGCAGAACCTTCCTCTTCTATAACATTTTCTTCATGCTCAACGTGATCCATTCTTCAAAGAGGAGCAGAACATTAAAATTTTCAATCTACCTGCACAACGAACATCTATGTAAGGATCAGAAGAAGCATAGAATAAAACTGGCGGGGGGGATACGCACTGGCACTTCATATAGATCCAATGTTGTGTTCAACCAATCCACTTATTCACAAGGTCTCAACTGTCATTCCATTAATCTTATGCAGCCAATGAAAGAATCCCCAATTTGTACTAATCCAGGGATGCTTAGTGAAACTTCAAATAATATATATGCTATCACTGAGTGATCATTTGTTCATATCCAAACAGTATCCTTCACTAATCTAAGTATATATTTTATTCATCACATACCCAAGAAAAGAAAATTCTTGTCTAATGAAAATAATTGAAATCATTCTCCACCCTAATCAACTGTAGCATTCATCACAATGTCACACATTAACATAAAAATTCTAGTAAAAAAGAACAAATTTCGAGATGACTCCATCAGGTAATCCCGACTTGGAAAGAAAATTAGGTTAGGAAGCAGAAACACTTCACTCAGGGACTGAGAATCGGTAGAGTTTATAGAGGCAAGTTGACACGATTAAAGCATGCAATGTTCTCCACAAATTAGATAAAACCTTTTCCTGTAGAAATCTACACTCACCTACCAAAATCCGAAAGAGCCCTAATTTGGCGAGAGTGGTGCCATGCAGCGATCGGCGATAGCCTGCGCCTCAAGCCGCGACACGTAAGAGGGAGCGAGGGTTCGCGCGGGGGACGAGGAGAGACCGGCGATTCGGCGGTGACGGTGGCGCCGGCGACGGACCGATCGGAGGTGGCTGCGACCGCCGCAGCAATTTGAGATCCCGGGCCTTAGGACGCAAGAGAAGCGACGCCTCCTCGCATTGGACTGCGGCACATGGCAGGCCACGTGGGTTCTCTCCTATCCGTGCATCATCGCCTAATATAACGGCCGTTACATCGTTCCTCGTGAACCCATCATTTATCTCAAACAAAGTTATAATCGTCCGTTATGTTAGTGATTGTAACAGTGATTTGGTTGTTGAGATACAAATCAAGCAATTATGAAGTTATAATTATAAAGATAGTGACATAATTAGGGATGAAAAGCATATTAATTTTTTCCTCACCTGTGTACATCCAATCGATTTAAATCGGATTAAAATCTCATTAATCGATAAATAGGGATAGAAAAATCGATGATTGTGTTAAATTTAAAATGATTTCCAGTAGTTGGTCGGATCAGAAATGACTCGAATGAAATTTGCAAGTAACGTATCGTTTATCATATTTTTTAAATTTATATAATTATTAAAAAATATTATTACTTATATTATAAGTTATTTTTCACTATAATACACATTTCTATTCATATGTCACAATAAGCACGTTTAGTCTTTCATTGGTTTAGGAATACTCAAGACGTATCTCTTATCACTAAATCTATATTTCGGTCAAATTTAATAAAATTATATTGACACCTCCACTATATATATATATATATATATATATATATATATATATATTGCGAACAAGATGGTAAGGTTTGGGGAGTCGCAGAGTTGGAGCTCTTTCAGCATCTCCGGAGATGACAGTGAGCAGATTGTTCCCGAATGGGTCACTCAGATGTCTTGTGAGGTTCTCCACCGGCCCTTCTCCGGTGACATTGGCCTGCAGGAAGAAGGCGAGCAAGGCCAGCCGCCCGTTCTTGATCTCCTTCACCTTCAGCAGCGCGGTTTGGTCGGGATCAGTCGCCAGCTCGAAGGGATCGAATGGCCCCTCCCCCCCAGGGTGGAGCTTGTCCTCCAAATCCTACAAGAAGAACACGAGATGTTTTGGTTGCAGTCTCAGAAACAACAGAGCAAGATCGAATCTTACCAGCCCGTTGGTGATTCTATAGTACTCTGCACCTCCGACGAGCACGATCTCAGCGATGACTGCAACGACATCTCACCGAACTTGGTGAAGGCCTCCGGGATGATGAAGCCGGCGGCAGCGAGCATTGCCCACCTTACATCGATGAGCTCGTAAGCTTGGTATCTGCACATTGTTTGGTACTGTAAGGTTTTCTACTTGATGGGACAAGATGACGCACGTACTTGACGAAGTCTTCTGGTTTCTTGTTCAGCCCAAAGAAAGATGCAAGGAAGGAAGAGAACGATTCATTTTTGTTGATTGCCACAGCAATTATATCTTAAGATCTCAGACTTACTCTCCCGGCACTTCTCCGGTGAGATACTCTGGAATCTTCGAGCGGGCCAAGACACCCTCCGGCAGGAAGATTCTTCTGTCGGGACCTGAGACCCATCACAGCATTGTGCAGTGGTTGGAGATAGACTCATGAATGATAAGCTCGACATGATTTGGAAGAGCGAGTGGATTGACTCACCATTACCACTTGGCGAGCTCCTCGTCGGCCGGGGAAACAGCTGCTGGCTTCGACTTGGGAGGAAAGCCGGAGCCGTCGCCGCCGCTATGGAGGCCATGAATGGATGCAGTTGCTGCAGGGAGGGGAAAGCTGAGGGTGGCGAGAGGGGAGACTAAATGGTTGGACGCGTGTACGTGGTGGGGCCATGCAGGATCTAAGTTCGAGGGCTGTGATTGGCTGCGACTCGGAAAGACGATCTATTGCTTAAGTTATGGCTGGCTTCGGTTGTGGCGACACAGCAGATGATGGATGATCTTAGCAAAGGAGCAATCCTGGCCTCTGTTCATTCTGTTGGATAGAGGTGCAGATAAATCCCATCCACTGCTAAGTTACCATTGCTCACATAAATCACAACCAGCGTTTTGTGTGAAATATTCCACAGTTGGCACTCCTTTAAACTGTTATGATCTAATTCTCAAGTCTTCCAAACCTCCACTTGTTTCTCTCACCATACAAGTCATGAAAACTGGATATAAAAAGTCATGAACAAGCAGACATGCAATTACAGTGAAATTTAAGATAGATTGAAATTGACTCTCCTGCAAAAGTCAGCTGGGCATTCGGTAGCAGCTTACCATCATGTCATTAGCAAGTATAAAGTTTTGCTAGACAACACCAAGAGTGTATTTACATGATGCTTTATGCTTTAATGGGCTGGATTATGCCACCAATGTGAGATAACTAGGAAACTTCTTCCGTGATTTCTTTGCCAACTTGATCTTAAAACATGGCTTGATTCTTGCTGCACTATTTTTGACTTGTGTACAAGGGTAGTGTTACACAACAATGGGAGCGACACGTAGATTATACAATGTGTGGTGTTTACGGGGAATCACATGCTCATTGCTCCGGATGTGAGCTCAGAGTCTCCTTCCAGCTCGCCCTCTGAAACTTCGACGATGACATCCCTTCTCTTGTTCTCAGAAAGGTAGCGATCCAAGGCGTCGTCCCCATGTAAAATTTTGGCTCCACATCCTGGTTTGTCAACTGAACCAACAGCTTCCTCATCCACCACAACTGCATCGATTCGCTCATCTCCAGTTTTCACGTCAGGAATCTGAGTGCAAGTGCATTATGGTTAAATTTTAGGACAGCAACAAACTGTTAAGATATGTCAAAAAAAAAAAAAAAAACAATCTCAAATGATATCCTGGCGGTTTATATAACCCTACTAATTTTATTTGCAAATTTTAGGTTTGGTAAACATACCTCAAACATGGCCTCGATAAGTATATTCTCCAAAATGGCTCTTAAACCTCGTGCACCAGTATTTTTAGCCATTGCTTTCTTTGCAATCAACCTAAGAGCTGCCTCTGTGAAATGCAGCTTAACCTGTTACAATCTGATATGATTAAACGGCTTACTGATTGAAACACAAAAGAAATTATATGTGGTGCGAAATTACATTATTCATGCTAAACAATTTCTTGTACTGCCGACCAAGAGCATTCTTTGGCTCTGCCAACACCTGAACAAGTTGGTCCTCGCTTAGAGCTGACAAACTAACTAGTATCGGGAAACGCCCAACAAATTCTGGTATAAGACCATATGCTATAAGATCACTGCTCTCGACCTGTGCAAATAACATGCAAGAACCATGACAAGGAAATTTGGGTTTCAAGGGAAGACACATAATTGACGCATGAGTCGAGCTTACAGATTCTAACAAGGATGACGCCACTACAGCATTCGTCAACCCACCACTTCTCATGTTTGCTCGAACTGGTGCTCCAAACCCTATAGAAGAGTCTTGTCGTCTGCTTCACAACAAAAAGCTACTGTAGTCTGAAAAAAGATAATAATGCTATGTGAAGAGTATTGCAGAAATTCATAATCTACCTTTCTGAAATAGTCTTTTCCAGATCAACAAAAGCTCCACCACATATGAAAAGAATATCCTTGGTATCTATCTGCACAATTGACAAGCATGAATTTAAGAATGAAGAAAATTAAATAAATTTATCAACTAATTATTACTAATGAAGTACCTGAGTCGTGAAATGACACAGTATAACAAATTTTAAAGGAAGCATACAAGTCATAGACAGATCCAAAAGCAAAATATGATACTGCAACAGATCAATTAAGAATTTCACAAACGAGTACGGAAAAATAGGATCCAATGAACATTTATATGCACTTTTTTCTTTTCCTTCTTAAACATCTTCACTCTTATACTAAGCAATGCAAATATCAATTAGTGGTATGAAAGTAAAATGTGAAAATAGAAAAAACAGCTGAATCAAATGTGTTACATGAAGATTTGATAGCAAAAAAGAAGGGCGTATCTAGTGCGCAAGACTCCTGCCAATGTGGGGTCAGGGGAGGGTCAATGTATGTAGCTTTTACCTTTAAATATTCAAAAAGATTGTTTCCATGACTTGAACCATGGTTTCCCAAGTTGCAAATGAGCAACCTTACCATTGTACCAAGGCCCGCTCTGATTTGATAGCAAAAAATGAAAAAAAAATGTGGTTGCCTTCTTAATTATTTAAACAAAGACCACATTTGAATACAGAAAAATTATCAATGTTTGTTTAACCAAATGCTGCTTTTTTGGTGAGTTAACCTCATAAATTCAACAATGTTTTTTGTAAAAGCATCAATAGGAACCCTTTTAATAAGCGATTCACAACTCAAGTCTCAATAATTAGCCAGTCTAAGTAACAAAATTACAATAGTTAAATGAACTAAATAGGAATATGCTAGAAGAGTTTTATATCTCAAAAATTGTGTGACAAGGAGCTGATTAATCTGATCTATGATGACACATTTATAGCCAGTATGTCAAGCATCTTGGTTAATGCAAAAACTAAAATAGATACTCCATCTACTCCTGTTTATATATACACAAGGCATAAAGATAGACATGATTATGATATATAACAAGAGTGACATAAGCTTCCCACCAGCAAGGTTAAAATTGCCTGATAAATTATTCAAAAGTTAAAAAGATAGGTAATTGTACTAAAGATTAAATAATTTCCACCATTTAAGCTGAGATAAGAGATAATGGTAGGACGAATTGATCAAGAACCAAAAAACTCAATACAAGAGCACCATTTCTTTGCCATGTGACAATGTAAAAGCCTTGTGACTTCAAACAAGTGACCATGCAGACAACTAAAATTAACTATAACATTAACACTATTCTATGCATGTTATATATATATATATATAATGTTTACAACCTGTATATTGTCACCACGTGGGTGCTTCCGAGCTCCCTTCTCTGGAACATTGACTATCTACACGAACAAGTTCATAAAACAATGCAAAATTAGAAACAGTACATACACTTCTGTTATGTAGCATTATATAGTCTAAAGGTGCATGTTGAAAAGCATGAGGCAAAGATTTTCTTTTCTACTCTCACAATAATACAAAAACCTGAACATTTTTATTTACCTTGGGATTAGTGGACCTTATATTGCATATATTTATCTGACAGCACCACATGAATCAATCTGGAGTAACATAATTTTTGTTCACCACTAATTAACAGTTATTTGTATGTTAATCTTTTTTGTAAACCACATTAGGAGGCATGTAGGACAATAGTTACTAATTTATTGTAGAAACAGCTGACCTCAAATAGTTGGGGCCTCAATACTGTTGTTATTGTGTTTTAACTTATAGTAGCAATGATCTCATTATACATGTTTATCTAGATTTCTATAATTAATTAAAAAGAATTTGGGGGAATGTGAGATAATATGGCACTCAACTTAAGGAATAAAAATAACACAGAAGTGATGCATCTGATGTAGAATTCTCTTCATGTGATATAAAGTATGAAGTACCTCTGTGTTTTAACAGCCATAATTTTATTAGTCAACTTAATACCACCGAGCACCACCTATTTTTTTGTTATTGTGATCATACACCATCATACATTTCAGTGCAAGGGGACAAATAGATGATATACATAGCTTTATGGTTTCATCGTTCGGGTATAGTGCCTAATTATTTGCCTGGAAATCCTAAATCAAACTTAATTTCAACAATTAATCAAGCAATTATAAGTATAATTATTTTTTTTAAATTTCGTCCAATGTTCTCAGGAAAAATAAAAAAACTAAGATTGTTGTTAATTTTGATGAAACAACAATGAAAAACAAAAAACAAATTTGCTGTTCTTATGCACAGCAGCACATGTAACAAGTCCAATGGATCTGCAAATTGATTCTTGGGACAACAAAAGACACCTGACTGTACCAGTTGCCATGACATGATACAAAGTATTACTTTTTTTAAGACAAACTGAGAGTTAACAGAAAAAGGAAATATATTTTTGTCATGAAAAAGTGTAGATAGTTTCATAACCCGGAAAGTGTCCCGATAAATAGATATTGGTAAAGGTGTAGAAGTGACAATCAGCCTGCTCACATTACAATACCTAATGCTCATCAGTCAATATGTAGTGCAACTCAAAAAGTTCACGTCATCCTTCAAATTCTCAGGGTCGAATTAGAGCTTGTGAATAACCTAAAGATTGTAAATTCTATTGTGACCAGAACTAAGAAAAGAGCATGATGTCTGACTTACAGTTCCTTCTAGCATCTTCAACAATGCTTGTTGAACACCTTCACCAGATACGTCTCTACTAATGTTTAGGCTCTCAGCCTGCACATTAAACATTGGATAAAGCAGCTGCTAAAATTTAAATGAACCTATAGTCACATAATTATTGGGTTATTAATACCTAACCTTCTTAGTGATCTTGTCAACTTCATCAATGTACACTATTCCCTGTTGTGCTGCCTGCACATTGAACTCAGCAACCTAGAAATTGCCACAGAAAATAACCATAAGCATCAAGTACATTTGTCAGGGGGAAAAAGAACAACTTAGCAATTACAAAATTAATAAAAAAAATCAGCCTGTGAAGAATGGTTGGAAACAATTGAAACAAGGATGATAAATGTAGATCAATGGTGAGAACAAAGGAACTAAAAGAATAAATGTAAAATAACTGCTCATCACACATTAATAGATGAAGTCAGTGAAATTTTCTTCCTTTTCTATAAATTAAGGATCCTGACTGAGAAAGTAGCAAGAAAGTCAGCTGTAACTGACAATGGGTGATTAGGCATATATAACCCATTCGGTACTTCAATGCAACCACTTGTTATTAGGTTTTCTTTCCAAAAAAATAATTAATCAGAGATTGAAAATATAGAGGCAAAACCAACCAATTTATCTGGCACAGGAACACAACCAAGATGCTAACCACCAATTTACCCTTTTAATTTAATTTCTTTTGTTCCTTTTGCATCTTGGTTTTTCAAAACCAAGTATTAGGGCCCTTTAAATCACTGGAAGCAGTAACATAAGTTACTGTGAGGCACTTGTACTTGATTATGTAATTCTTAATTATATTTCTGGATGTTCTTATATGAACTGCATATGCAACCACATGCCACAAGAATATTCATCAAGAACCTGTTTAAGTGATAAGTAAACAAAAGAGAAAACCCCACCAATGCCGATCCCAAGTCTAGATGAAAAAGATGGAGGATTGCGTTAGGTCACTGACGGTCAATGTAAAACTATATCAGATCTCATGAACATGGATCTTAAATCGATTTCTATATAAAGTTATGTCACCACCTCGGATGTGATGCCAAGTAGGCAAGGTTTTTCTCATTGTTTTGGACTAATGAGAGTAAAGAAATTAGTCCAAAAGCAAATGGTTAGGTTAGCGACTTAAAATATAGGAACAACTTCCAGGGAAGGGATTAGAATTGATAAACACTATGATCAAAAGAACAATAAATATTATTTGCTTACAAGAGACTAAGCAGATAGGAAAAAAAATCTATAGAGATTGATAGTACTAGATTTAAAATTTGATATATTTAAAAAGTTAGACACAAAAACAGTGTAAGAAATTATTATTGATAAGGATCTTAAAAACAATGTTGTAGATATAAAATGATATGAATATAGAATTATGGTTCTAAAATTTGTGAAAGGACAATATGCTTTGAATGTCATTAGTGCTTATACCCATCAAGTCGATTTGGATGATCTGGCGAAAGTTTGACGAATCAACATAGGTTGATGATATTAGATATTTACTGTAGATAATAAAAAAAAAGATAGTAAAAAAATTTACTAGGACTAGATAGTAAATTCTTAAAGATGATAATATAAACACTTTAAGAATAAGATGAAAAGAGATGTGACTTGCAACTTAGATGAAGATAATATTAATATTATTTGGACTATGATAACTAATAATATTAGAAGCTTAGTAAAGGAGATTTTTGGTGAAACTAAATGTAGAGGTATAACCCTAAGAGAAAGTTTGGTGGTCGTGCAAAGAAGTTCAAAAAAATTTTTTACTGAAAGATCATGTTTTAAAGATTGACAACATTACAAAAATGAGGAAATTTTTAAAATATATAAAGAATCTAAATCAAAGACTAAAAAAGCAGTTAGTATGGCAAGATACACAGCTTATGATAATTTTTATAATAAATTATGTACTAAAGATGATGAAAAAGATATATATCAAATTGCTAAAGCTAGGAAAAAAATTATAAGGATTTAAGTAATATTAGATGCATTAAGGACAAACATCAAAGAAAACTTGTTACTGATAACAATATTAAGAAAAGATGAAAAAATATTTTTATAAATTATTTAATGAATATTCCATACATGACTTAGATTTAACGATAAATAATAGTGGTAAATTTAATAATCATAGATTTGTTCGTAAAATTAGAGCTAACAAAGTAAAATATACATTAAAGAAAATGAAAATAGCGAGGAGTATGAGGCTTAATGATATTCTTATTGATGTCTGGAAAAACCTAAGAGACAAAGGAGTAGCTTGGTTAACTAACTTATTTAACAAAATTATGAGAAGCATAAAGATGCTTGATGAATTATAAGGGTGACATAAAAAATATTTAAATTATAAAGAAATTATAATCATTAGCCATATTATGAAACTTTGGGAAAGAGTTATTAAAAGTAGGATAAGACTTAAAACAAATATCTCTAAAAATCAATTTGGTTTATGCTTGGAAAATTAACCAAAAAAGCTATTTATTTATTAAGATAATAGAAAAGTATAGAGAGAAAAAAGATTTGCATATGGTTTCTATTGACTTAGAGAAAGCCTATGATAGGGTTCCTAGAAATTTATTATGTTGAGCTTTAGAAATGAAAGGTGTATCCACTAATTATATTGATGTTATTAAAGAAAATGTATGATAATATAGCTACTAATGTAGGGAGTACGTCTAGTGAGTTTCCTATTAGCATAGGATTTCATTAAGAATCTGCATTAATCCCTACCTTTTCACATTGATAATGGATGAAATTATTAGTCACTCACATGATAGACCTCCCTGGTATATGTTATTTGCTAATGATATTGTCTTAGTTAATGAGTGCCTAAGTAAAATTAATTATAATTTGCTACTGTCATCTTCAACTTAAACTTTTTGGCTAGTGGTTTAGGTCAAAAGAAGTTAATGGGCTAATTAGCCATCAGGCCCAAGTTGTGACAAATGGTATCAGAGTCGACCAAGTATTGGGGCATGGTGAGGGGTTCGACTAGAAAAGGACCACCCATGAATAGAGCAGAGGACTCATCATAACATGAAGTCACCACTAGGCCATGACTTATACACCATGCTAGGGTTTGGTTGGGGCTATGCTGGGTGAGATTGTAACACCCAATTTGTCCTACATCAAAAGTGAGCAAGATTGTAATACCCCGATTAGTCCCATATCAGAAGTGGGCATTATTAAGATTGGTTTAGGTCTGATAGGTGTATTATTGTCAACCTCAGCTTAAGCAATTTGACCCTTATTTTGGGCTAAACAAAGTTAATAAACTAGTTAGCCCATCAAGCCTCGATCGTGACCAAGGTTTGACTTATCGTCTGCAGTGTCGATATATTGTCGATGATACGATATCGATATCTGGTACGATGCATCAAGACGTCGAGCGGTATACACAATACGTACTACCTGATATATTAAATATAATATATTTTTTATAATATAATATTATATATTAAATATATTTAAAAAAGAAAAGAAAAGGGGCGACGTCACCTCGATCTTTCTCCCTTCCGTCTCCTCGCGTGGGAGAAAAAGAGGATGAGGACGCTGGCCTGACGACGGCGCGCGAGCGACCCGCGGGTGGCGCTAGGTTTTCTTCTTCTCCTCTTCTTTTTTCTTCTTTTCCTCTTCTTCTTATTTTTCCTTTCTCTCCCTCAATCGACCTGATTTCTCCCTTAATCGACCACCGACGGTCGATTTTTCACGATACTGCCTGTACTGGACGGTACAGGTCGAAATTGTAAACCTTGATCGTGACAAATGGTATCAGAGACAACATAGTATTAGGATATTGTGAGGGGCTTAAGTAGGAAAAGGCTACCCGTAGATGGAGTTGGCGGAGTCATCACGGCGTGGAACCACCACTACGCTATAACTCACATGCACCATGTTAGGGTTTGATCTAGGATATGCTGAGTCTTTACGAGGACGTCAAGTTCTTAAGTGCGGGAGATTGTAACACATTGATTAGTCCCACATCGAAAGTGAGGAAGACTAAGATTACCCTATAAGGGTAAGCTTGGTGTACTATACTCAATTTTAGCTCAAGTATTTTGGCTAGTAGTTTGGGCTTAATGAAATTCACAGACCAATTAGCCCATCAAACCCATGTTGTGAGATAGAGAGAGAGAACAAGTTGAGTGAACAAAATACTATACAATTTAATGAAAAAAGATGCGGCTTAGCAATAAACAATGAAACTTAGCATTCAAAAGAATGACAACGATGAACCTAAGATCCATAATTAAATAGAATATGAAGATATGACTACTTTACCAGGAAAAAAAGCAAGCCTTAGAAGGAGACTCATTTATGGTGCATAATAGTTTATTATAATGATATCATGGAATGTCTGAAAGTAATACAGCAAGACTCATAAAGTTGCTGAATATTGTAAATAACTTGGAAGCATGACAAGATTTACCAGAGATAATCTACTTCCAAACAAAAACACCAAAACAAAAAAATCTTTGGTACACTGACTGTCATAAAACTGATGTGTTGTGTGCTATATAGAATATAAATAACTAAATTCACAACAATAGATAAACAAGGCTAGCTGGTTTTCAACAGTAACTAGATCACTATTTACAACAAAAGCTCAGTGATTTTTGTCTTATACCCACATCAGCAGATTCTACAACAATAAAATCTAACTCTTTGGGATTAACTATATGGATCTTTTGCCATCATTGTAATCGACAAAAAGTCATATGTTTAGTTAAATTAACAATATTTAATTTTTTTTATCTATGATTTTTATAAAAAATCTTTTTAGGTCATCCTTTACCTCTTCTCATGATTAGTAATCATTTCAACTCTTCTAACTATCTAGGTCTATTGAGCAAATTAACATATTCTATAATACATTAAATAACAGTATATGAGAGCATAAAGTTAGCACAATTGTAATGGAAGTTTCAAGATCCTCTAAATGTCATATAGCAGGAATCATGTGCGGTTGTATCATGATTCTCCTTTTTTGGATTCTTGGATAGTGAAAGCAGCAATTGCTACAAGTTTATTTTGTCTACCAATCACATATGGAGGATAAGCACAAGAAAAATCATGCACTTAGTAACTAGGAACAAATCTGTTTGCTGAAGACTTGTAACAACACCATGAGCAAGTCATACAAATATTGCTTGTCATATCTGAATGTGGCTTGCAAGACGGACCTAACAACAGTGATCATGAAAACTACAGGACAAGCACAACAAAAAGAATAACAGACTTAAATTGACCAGGAACTAAGATATGGATGCATCCGTATCTACATCCCAATAATGACATCATATTTAGACTATGCATGCCTAACACTTCTCCGCTACAGATGGGACAACCATGGACATGACGTAAACATGCTTGTTGGTATAGCTGGAACTGTGACGAATTAAAGCATGAATAAAAATTCTGCAGTAACAAGAAAAAAATTGGCAAGGCAAAATCACCTTGATTAGTTTACATTTATTAGGAAGTTTAAATGACAACAGGGAAACAAACCGTAAGCAGCTTGTACAATATTGATTCTACATCCTCTCCAACATATCCTGCCTGCAACAATATTCATGAATTTTTAGTAAATTGAAGCGAAAACAGAAAATAGCAAAAGATAGTTGTTCGTCAGATCAGGTGTATGTTAAACCTTGACAGTTTTGTTACTTAACATTGATACAGAATACAGATATAGTGAACAAACATTTTTTCTAACATTTAGAAATCCCCATATATATTTAATGTAATATTGGAAATATGGGTCACCACAGACAACTACTCAGACTGCTGCTTCTCCCAGGTTATTTTGTTGAATATGAGAAGGTCCAAACAAAAGAACCATATATGGATAACTTCACTGTAATACAATGACAAGCATGCTCTTTGAAAAATCACGATTATAGACCAAAAAGAAAAAGAGGAATCAGCATATTATGAAATTGGTGATGGTAATGATACAAGAGCAGATTATCAGAATCGGCATGCTGGAAATGTCAACTTGCCTGTGTCAATGTGGTTGCATCTGCTATGACAAATGGCACATTCACAAAACGAGCCAAAGTTTTAGCAAGCAATGTCTTTCCTGTCCAGATAAGTTATGCAAGCATATAGAGAGGTCACACCAACCACTAACATTAATAGAATAGAAAAAAGCATATCATGATTATCAGCACATCAGACTCAGAAAGAAATTTTTATGGATTTGGATTTTATTCCAATTCCATATATAATACCTGAACCAGTAGGGCCCAACAGGAGTACATTGCTTTTCTCTAGCTCTACATTATTATCATTATCACCTTCTGTGTCAGAATTCCCCAGGTTGGCTTCAGAGCTGGGTATTAAATTAGGGTATTCAGCTCACTACGAATCATCAGAACAAAGAGAATGATTTTAAACTAAGATGTGCAACCTAATGTCTACATATACTTAATTCAAATAGTAAGCTTAGGTCAGCAAAAAAAAAAAAAACTTGGATCACTATGTAGACAAAAATGGCACATTATAACTAACCCTTCTTGTAAGGATGCGTGATATATTCTTTTGTAGTGATTGTATACAGCAACAGCAAGCACCTGCACTTATTATTAACTGGTCAGTGAAGGAGAGTATTAGAAGTCCAAAAGGTTAGGAAGATTAGAGTTAAGATAACATCGGGTGCAGCTGGGACATCCTAGACATGAACTAGAGTACTTGGCCCTGAAGTAATGATCAAATGCATTACATTTAGTGTGGAGAATGAGCTTCTATACAAGGCAACAAGCTAGTAAGCAATGACTTCAGGGACCTTCTTAGGTCTGTAAAATTCACCATCTTAATTATCCCTACTAATTTATGATTATGCTTTTCTTTTCTATGAATCAAAATGTCCAATTCACCCAGGCATTCCTTCTAATTCACCTTATCAGAACATTTCTTGATCATTGCACACCATAATGGCTTCCTAAAGAACTGATAGAAATGTTAAAACTCTCAATCTTACTCCACTGAGTAACAAAAGGGAGATTATTATATGTCAAACTTGTAATCAAACTCAATATAACTGAAAGTTTTTTAAAAGAACGGATGATTTTTAAGCATGAATTAGTTAGAATGTTAGATTATAAAAAAAACACAAGTCTTACAATTGTCTTGACATAGAATGAGGATGGAAACAAGAGATAATTCTATCCAAACAGGAAACTTTATCTTCTTCCTATTCCCTGAATTTTCATTGAAAATGCCCCAGAAACACTGGCGCTGATCCTTTACCACCCTGATTCCATGATAACTTGTCTTTGATAAAAATATGATCTAGCAAAACACACGATACCTTTTTTGCACGCTCCTGCCCAATAACATATTTATCGAGCCCCTTGCATATTTCCTTCGGCGTTGGCAAATCCTTTCCCAAATTCGACCCTCCCCACCCTCCCTTGCCACCGAACCCACCGCTAGAGGCTGACCCACCTCCTCCCCCGCTTCCACCAGGTCCGGCCACCCTAACCACATTCAAGTTTGGCGGGTACGGCGGTCCGGGTGGTGCATGCACTGCCAAACCATTGGTCTCAGGCGGCCCAGGCACGGGCGGCCAATTCTCCGGCGGTTCTCCACCATAGGACAATCTCAGCGCCTCCCAGTTGTTCTTGATTCGGTTCCCGTGATCGTCATGATCTTTCATCTCCTTCCTAGGTCCGGAGTCCCGGACGCGCCCAACCTCCACGAAGGTCCCCCGGAGGGGGACGAGCTTGTTGGAACAGAAGTAGTAGGCGGTCTTGCAGCTAGGGCAGAGGTTAAGGGCCTGGTATCCTCCTCCGCCTCCACCGGTGATGGAGAACGGGGAGGCGTCGGAGAAGAGGATGTCCATGTGGTGGGAGCAGCGAGGGCACTGGGCCTCGGCGCGGATGCGGCGAGTGTGGAACTTGTCGACTCCGCCGTCACACTTGTGCCGCTCCTGCCGAAGGAGGCCGAGGCTACGGCGGGATGTGGCGAGGGCGGGGGACGCGGGCGCCTGTAGGAGGAGGCGGCAGTGATGGTCACCGGCGATGGCGGAGATCGGGCGGCGGCGGGCGAGCCGGCAGGGGGGCTCACGGTCGGTGGCGGACGCGGCGGCGACGCGCATCGCCGTGTCGCGGAACTTCTTCCATCGTAGAACCCCCGACATCGCAACGCTACCACGACGGCTTGCAGGGGCTCGGATGTGAGAGAGAGAGAGAGAGAGGCGTGGCCGTGGAAGATAACACAGGATGAATGGAAGTCGGATCATCTCCAGGTATGCGTTTAAAATGCAACTTTAAAATTCTGGTAGTTCATTCTTCTTCAAGGTGGGCCCCACCGTAGTACTCCTCCCCACACATGGGATTGGACAGGGTAAGGATCTCTCTGTTCAACAATTGGAAAGGATCTGACGTGACATGGATGGAAAGATGGTGTGTCCCGTTCTTTCTTATTTCTCTTTTTCTCTAATTAATAATGATTTTGTATTTTTCTTATATGATAAAATTATTCTACTCACACCATCCCATTTTCCATGCAGTTAAATTATTCTACCAAATCATTATAATAAACAATTAAGAAAACTATAAATTTCTTTCAACAAAATTCTTCATAACTAAAATATGAGCATTATGTTCCTATCAAAAAAAAAAAAATTCCATTTTGCTACCCACATCAATCAGCATCATGCCATCATCTGCACATGTGATGGCCCAACATTCTATCCAACAGACACATCTTGTGAACCAAATTAGGCGAGCAAAAAGAGTGAAGCAAATCAATTTGAGCCTAAAGGTCATTCTTTTGTAGGTGTCAATGGGCGGGCTGGCGTTTGGGTTGACCAAACCGAATCCTTTTCCAAATCGAACTCATAGGCCGGTCAAGAAGAACCGAACCGGGAGCACTATAAAAGCAGGCCCACGGGTTCGGCCCATGGGACCATCGTGAGTCGACAGTGGCGCCCGTCTCCTCTTCCCTTCTGGCCCAAACCCTAACCCTAATCCTCAGATCGGCGTCTCCGCCGATCGCCGTCGTCGCCTGAGGCGGCGCCGTCGTTAGATCACGACGATTCCCTCTCATATAGTTTGATTGTGACCTTCTTGGCGGTATGCCCCTTTTCCTGCTTCCCATGAATCTTCCTGTGGTGAATTTCTCCTTCTGGTGGAGTCTTCTCTTGCAAGCGTGTGATTTGTTCATCTCTTTATGAGGACTTGTTGTTGTTTGATGGGTTTCTTCTTGTGAAGTTTTTCGGTTCTGAATGTTTTCTGATGCTTCGTTTCAATCCGGTAGGACGGTGTTCAGAGGTTGTTCTGGCGAAAAGATTCATCTGTGTGGTGGATTCCTTGTTTTAGGGTTTCCTTGTTATCCTACTGCCTCGTGATTAGCTCCGAAGTATGATCTTTTCTTGTAAGTTTACTGTTGGTGTTTGATTGAAGACGTCGCTGTATACTTACAAAACAATGGTCTAATTGAAATTGTATTACTTCGATTCGAACTTGATCATAAACTAATTAATTTTCGTATATCATATTGCCTCTTTTTCTACTCCTGGAGGTTTCATATGTTTATTTCTGTTTGGTAGGTTTCTTTTGTGCATTCTTTTTTCGATGATCTGATGTTGTAGTACAATTGCTATGGATTTTGGTGGACTGTTTCTAGCTACAGTAGATCTATATGAGATGTGAAAATTTTAAATACGAACTCGTGCAATGATGCAACAAATAATGGTCCTGGTAGTGGGTGACAGGTTAGACCCTACTTGGATACGTTCTCGTAAACTAGTTTTCTGTTTTAATAATTATAACAAAGATTTATTTGGATATTTTCCTTATTGAAAATTATTCTAGAAAATCTTAAATTAACAACAAGAAATAGAACAACACGGGGTTGTTCTCATTTCTTGACACTGTTATTGCCCATATAGTATCATTACTATATTATAACATATAGGATTCAATTATACAGAGTGGTATGGACTGGACCAGTATTAGCCCATCGGATCAATCCTGTAATATAATACCATTTACTTATATTATTCTTTTAACGATACCATTTACTTTATGCTTAACTCCAGCAGACAGAAGCCTCCTCAAAAGGTTAAAACCAATCCTCTAGAACTCTTTTTTGCACAAAATTACTGGAAATAATAAAGAATATTAAACAGTAGTCATAACCTTCTTTTGAGGTATGTGGCTTCCTTATTTATGGAATTGTAATAACTAAACCCTGACAAGTCTAAAAAGTTAGAATATAAAATTGCCCTTCAAAATTATCGTGATGTTGTATCCTCCCTCTTTAGCCTAACTGGATACCCTATACTGTGTTTTACAACTGGCTGACGACCTTTTAAGGCGTAGTTGGTGATTAAGATGGCGCATTTACCCACATCTGGCTCCTGTTAGGAGTTTTCAAGTGTTCCTAAAGGTCTCATTTCATGTTTGAGACTGAATAGGATTTGGCACATACCCAATTCCTGTAAATAATAGGGTTCTGTAGCAATGCCAGATGCAGTTGCCCAGCAGATTGCATGCATATGACATGGTGGTATGGTGTAAAATGCAGCTTGGACACCGGCTCTTTAAGAATGGGAAGTGAGCAATCACTCAGGTGTTGGGCTGGCTCTCTAATATCATGGGTTGTGGCAGTCAATTCAGAGATGCTTCAGGAGGAAGCTAGCAATCACTCAGGCATTGAGTGCAGCAGACGGTGGATGACTCAGGAATGAGGTTCAAATTTTCCTCTCTAACAATTCATCATCCATCAGATTCACTTTGTCTCTAAAATGGTGGCCTTGGATCTAGTTGGATTGCTGCATCTTAGAGCTCCCTATTGCATTCCTTTGACAAGTTATGATAGAGGTTGAAAAGTCATAAACTGAATTTTTGGATTGCATGACAAACATTACGGGCTTCTCTGTTGCTCCATATGTTGAGCAACTTCTTGAAATCACCATGACAATGAGCTCGTTTGTTGTGTAGGAATGCACAGATGCTACTCTTAGCTAATGATTCTTTGGAATTTATTTTAATTAATTGCTAAGAAAGTCGTACTGCATTTCTTGTTCTTTCACCAAGGCCAGAAATTGCAAATTATTGATTCATTTCATTGGTTGGTGAGTCTGAAAAGGAGCAGCTTGGTCAATGTGCTTCTTCCAATGCAGGTTCGTGGGAGGGTCAAAGTCAGTAATTGGTCGATTTTTGTAGTCTAGTTTTATTGGTCCTTACAGCACAGTTATCATGTCTATTTTTCATGATTATGCTATTATTTATTACTTTTAAGCACATATGATCATCATGCTGTTCACTCGTATATGAAAGGAGCATCTTTTTTATACTGCAAATTTGATTCACTTTTATAGGCATAGTTATATGAATAATGAATTTTTGATTTGAGGAATCTACTTTTTAACGTTTGTCATTTGGCTTGAGCAGTCAGAAACTATATCGTTGCAACCTAGTCACAAAATCGCTTCTATACTAATTGGACGTCTGCTCTAAGATTGAAATTTACCAAGAATTCCTTTCACAAAAGTAACTATGGTAGATTTGTATTTATGCAGCACAATGGAAGCTAGTGACTCTGAACCATTGAACACAGAACTAATGGACACAGAAACAGCACCATCAACTACAAGGCGCAGGAGAAAGAAGTCAATGGTCTGGGAACACTTCACTGTTGAAGTTGTCTCTGATGGATGTACGCGGGCTTGCTGCAAACTATGCAAACAAACCTTTGCATACAGTAATGGTTCAAAGGTAGCAGGTACGAGCCACCTAAAGAGGCACATTGCACTGGGTTCCTGTCCCAAAATCAAGAATCTGGAAAATCAACAACTTGCGCTTGCTTCTGCTACAAGAGTTGATGGAGATACATCTGATCCACCCAAAAAACGCTACAGAACATCTGGTTTTGTGAATGTTTTTGACCAGGAAGAGAGCTACTTGTATCTTGCAAAGATGATAATTGTTCATGAATATCCACTTCATATGGTTGAAAACCCTGCTTTCGTGTCCTTCGTTCAGAGTCTCCAGCCACGATTTAAAATGATTGATGTCAATGCCATGGAAGGTGAAGTCTTATCTGTATATCACAAGGAAAAGCAAAACCTCATGCAGATTTTCGGAACTATGCCGGGAAGGATCAGCCTCACTATAGGTCTGTGGACCACTAGTCAGACTCTTGGGTATATTTGTGTTAGTGGACAATACGTTGACAGTGACTGGAAGTTGCACAGAAGAATGCTTAATTTCATGTTGGTATCCTCACCTCACTCAGAAAATGCTCTTAGTGAAGCAATTAGTGTTAGCCTTTCAGAATGGAATATGAAGACTAAGCTGTTCACCATTACTTTGGACAACAACTGTTCATCACATGACATCTATAGTGCTAATCTCAGAGACCATCTTTCAAATAAGAACACACTTATGCTAAAAGGTCAGCTGTTTGTTGTACGTTGCTATGCCAATATCTTGAATGTAGTTGCACAGGATGTGATTGCTTCAATTCACGGTATCGTGTATAACATCCGGGAGAGTGTGAAATTTGTTAAAGCTTCTCCAGCACGGGAAGAAAAATTTGCTGAGATTGCCTTACAAATTGGAATTCCTGGTAGAAAAGTCCTTTCTCTTGATGTTACAACACTGTGGAACACAACTTATCTTATGATGGAGGCTGCGCTGGAGTACAAAGAGGCATTTACGTTCTTGGAAACATGCGATGACAATTATAATGAAGCACCATCCGCCGATGACTGGAAGAAGGTGGAAGTTGTTTGCACATTCCTGAGACTTCTCTATGACTCGGCAAACACTATCATGACAACAATAGATCAAACTGCAAATATATTTTTCCAGGAAGCATGGAAAGTCCAGCTAGAGCTGGCTAATGGAACATTGAGCGAGGACACTGTGGTATGCAGCATAGCCAAGGAGATGCATGAAAAGTTTGACAAATATTGGAAAGATTGCAGCCTTGTATTGGCGATATCTGTGGTTATGGATCCTCGCTTCAAAATGAAGCTTGTTGAGTTCAGTTTTGCAAAAATTTATGGTGAAGATTCCGCTAGATACATTAAGGTAGTTAATGATAGTATTCATGAGTTATATCTCGAGTACGTTTCCCAGCCACTCCAATTGATGCCTGCTTATGTGGATCAAGGGGCGGCCAATCACATGAATGGCAATGACAACAATCCACCTGCATCCCCAAATTCCATGGGAGATGGGCTCCTAGACTTTGATGTCTATCTCTCTGAGATGGCAGTGAATCAGTCAACAAAATCTGAGTTAGACCAGTACTTGGAAGAGTCACTTGTCCCACGGATTCAAGGGTTTGATATCCTTAACTGGTGGAAGCTCAACAACCTCAAGTATCCAACTCTATCCAAGATGGCTAGAGATGTCCTGGCCATCCCCGTATCCATGGTGGGCACAGGCTGCTCCATCTTTGGCTCAGGGACTGGAAGCAGAGCACTAGATGATTATCGGAGTTCTTTACGCCCTGAGACAGTAGAGGCTCTGTTTTGTGCAAAAGACTGGCTCCAGTATTTACCCACTATGACAGAACCGTCATCAACTGCCATCGTGAAATTGGAGTTCTAGCGCATGAACAAAATACGTATTGTAGCATTACAAATAATTGCATTATTAGATGAGGTTTTTCACCCATGATTAGTTGTTTCATTTCTAGAGCAGTAACTCAATGTTGCCAGATCTGAAACTTAGCGGTCGCTGTTTGTCCTATTAGCATGTTTTAGCCATGTCCAGTTTTCATCGCTGGAGACTTCTGCTTCTTCGGTGTTACTGATTATCCAGGGCATTCTTCTTAAGCATGTCATGTAGCCCTCAATTTATGCTGATAATCATCGTCTCAATCTTCAAATGTTGATATAACAATGTCCGAGGACTCTTTACATGTACCTGTTCGACACAATCGATGCAGAGGGAAGTGATATTAAAGCAGCTCTCGGTTGTGAGTTGTTGTTCAGGTCGGTTCTTTCAAATTCCTCCATTGACAATTAATCTCTTAGTCTTAGCATCTCATTTTGACTCCTAGCTTGTGTTTAGTGGTATACTTTCTTTTTTCCTCTGATTCTAGGAAATATCATTGTATGCCTTATTTGTCATTGTAGGCCTACATTTTATTCTAAGATGGTTTCGTTGATTATCCTTATCATTGTCTTCAATTGTCTCCCTCTAAGCTGTCTTTTTTTTTTGTTTGTTTTTTTGTTGTCTGTGTGTTTAGGATAGACAGTTTGATGTTCCGAAACAGCTCGAGCTAGAGCTCGTATACAGCTCGGGATCGATTCGTCGAGGTTGCACGATCATTATCAAACCATCATACCAAACAAGAGTTGGTATGTAAGAGTCTGGTGCATCAATGATACTAGAAATTCCTGTAGTGCAAAACCTAGCAACCACACAATTAGACATATCAGTAATGTGATAGAGCTTTCTTATCCCTTCTGCCCATCTCCATGAAAGCGACCTTACCTTCTGCCTAGGATTCATCCATGCTGTGTATGGAAAAATATGGTCCCAAGGTTGTTGGATAAGATAATAGATCATAAGCATATGATAACAGGCTGGGAGGGAAGCATGCTTTGAACTCCTTTGATCGTGAGGAACAACTGAGTGAACAAGTTAAAAAAAGGAGCAGGAAGAAGATAGGCTTTAGAAGCATGAGGTTCTCGAGAGCTCAGGTACTGGAGTTGTGGAACAAAAATGGTTTTCCTCGAAGACCCCTGTGATTTAAGAAACTATTTGGGAATGAATGCTTCAGAAATATCAGAGCTGGAGAATCATGTAGGATTTCCCATATTCATAAGACATGGACACTGAGAGGGTGATCATGGATGGCCCCCAGCTAGATTTGCTTGCATGGATTCTTGAAGCAGATCATTAATTGTTTACCAAGCACCAAATCCCCACGAAATAAAACCAAGGACAGCATTTGCTTGAGGAACAACAGCAAAGCAAAGGAAAAGAAGAAGCAAGCTCAATGTTTGTGAAGGAAGGAAGACTCAGAATAGAGGTCCTTGAAGAAACATTTGTTTGGGGTCATGGGTGTTAACCATGCCTTGAACTCACTATCTTCCTCCAAGACAAAACAAAAGATTAGAAGAAGAAGTGGTCCTCAGAGAGTACAGAATTATTGGCACTGTTTTGGTGTCTCTTACACCAGGATAATTCCAGCCATTAATACTTGATTAGATCTCTTCTACTTGCCAACCAATAAGCAAGACCTTTTTCTGCCTATGCAATCATTCTATATCTTGATGAGCCCACCCCAAGGCATAATAATAATAATAATAATAATAATAATAATAATTGTTATTATTAGTATGTCACACCATTAGGATTCCTGCCTATGCAATAATAAGTTGTGGTTCCTACTCCCCAGTAGTCTCTTCTCCATGAGTTCTCTGCTTAACTCTGCCTAACCATATCTGAACAGGCTTTCCCTATCCGTTAACAGTTCATTTAGACAAACCCCCAAATAGCTTTCTTTGTCCTTGCAAAATTAACCTTGCATATATATATGTCCAAGTTAATCACCATTAACTGTAATTCATATCTAGTTTGAGATGCATCAAAAATAAAAATTAAAAACCCTATAGTAAAGTCTTAGTTAAATGATAATTAACTGATAGAGATTAATATAATTTATAAAGGGCACATATGTTATTCTTTAGTTTAGAGGATATACATACATATATATATATCCTCTAAAAGTCATGATACCTGCTCATCTTTTGTATCTTCTACAAGGAGACCTTTAATCTTTGTACAATGTTGCAATCAACTGTGAGTTACAATCTCACCATTTATTGATGCCATCAACCTTGACTTGGGTTATCCATGCAACAATCTAAAAAACTGTGCGCTCACCTTTTGACACCAGCAAGTCAACCCTCATAAATGTACGAACACAACGTGTGAGACTTGCCGCATAAAGCATTGGCTATTGCTTGGAACAGAGGGAGATTAAAAGATTGATGTGATTCTGTCAACTGCTGCTGTCGCAAACGCAGAGTGCGGTCAACACCTGCTAACAAAAATATCTCTTTCGCTTTTGGCTGATCTCCTCCTCCTCTCCTTCCTCCGCTGCCCGTCTTCGTCTTCCCCCTGCCGAACTCACCAATTTTTTAAGTGCTGCCCCCTCCCTCTTCCCAGATCCCTGTCCATCTCTGCTCTCCCAAGAACGGCTCCAAGTAGCTCTCCACCCTCCTTTGCGAGCTTTAGATCCGCTCGTTGTTGCTCCAGATGTCCCACCCAATGTAAGTGGTAATGCAGAAATCGGAAGTCGGCTTCCTCGACTTTGTTGGGTATTTCTCGCTATATATCTTGTAATCAATCTATAATAGATTTCCTTTGTCTGGATCCCTACACCGACGGGTGAGGTTGAGTGAGCGCTGATCGCTGGGGAGGTGGTGCTTCCTTACTCGATTGAGGAACAGGGATGAAGATACAGTGCGACGTGTGCGAGAGGGCGGCGGCGGCGGTGCTGTGCTGCGCCGACGAGGCCGCGCTCTGCTGGGGCTGTGACGAGAAGGTGCACGCCGCCAACAAACTCGCCGGAATGCATCAGCGAGTCCCCTTCCTGCTCCCCACCAATTCCAGCTCTTCTTCTTCGCATATCCCCTCCTGTGATATCTGTCAGGTAGCTACCACCCAATCCCTGCTAACAGTTATAATGATGTTCTTCAGCAAACAACCATGGTCTTCTATGTGTTCTTCACAGTATCTGAGATGGAAATTTCGCTTCTTTTTTTGCTCTTGGATTTTTTGAGTGGTTTAGTAGATTAAAAATCGAGGGAGTTTTATGAATACAATGTTTACTGCAGCTTCCCTGCAGTGTTTTATACACATTCAGTGGGGAAATTAGCCTCCCAAATCCCATGCAGAACTCATAATGCAGCTTTTTTTCACTCAAAAGCCATTTTTTTTCTCATTTGAACAGTCTACAACTGGATACTAATTTCAAAGAAATAGATTTTCCATGTTCTTGATCCTACGTTCGGAGGCCTACTAATTTCAATATATATATATATATATATATATATATATATATATATATATATATAATCCTTGGCTGCCCTCTTGGATTGAGAGGAGGCCTCTTTTTTAATTTCTTAGAGAGATGTTGCACTTTATTTAGTTTCTCGGTAAAGGTTGAGGGGTTGTTTCATGGTTAAAGGTTTCTTGTCATATAAATTAGAACAGGCTTTCAGATCTTCAGATTGGATGCAGATGCTTTTGTCACCAAAATACTGCACTTGCGACACTTTTATCTTATACAAAAGAATTTTTCATCATGTAATCTATTTTACAAGCAGATCCAACTTGACATTTTTTGTAGTATAACTAACATGATGTGATGCTTAAATAAAAAACTTCAAACAATTATGCTAATTTTGCTTCCCAGTTAAACTAGATTCAGTATAATGTACATAAAAAAAAAGGGTTAATGAGCGTTTAGTTTGACATCAGAATGCAAGATGATCCCTACCTTGATATAACTTGCAGACACAAATCAGTTGCTTCATAAATATGCCTGTGAAACCTGTAACATAATTCCTCTACCACACGGTACTTAATCTTTCTCATTTAATTTTGTTGCTATTGCATTTATGATGAAGATTAACAAGATGTTTGCTAACTTAGCATTATTTATTCTGTTGTCTAAAGGAACCAACTGTCTATCACAAGATTACAACTAGTTGTCATTTTATTGTGTGGGCTGGTGGGTAGATCTGAGCTTGAATAATAGCATACTGTCAAAAGCCTCTTTCCTGCTAACATAATACAAACTAGATCCATCTTTGGATATGCTCATGGTTGCTTTATTCTGGTAGTTGCTACCCATGTTTGGCGTAGGCCAAGTGATAGAATTATGCATAATCTTTCCTAATCCACTGTTCTTCTTTCTCAGTGGCGCAAGAAATTGTTCTTTTTTCTTTTGGGTATGCAAAATGCTGTATATTTGCTCTGAAAAAAAGTGAGACCTGATCCGCTTTGGGCAGAACAGTGACTTCGCCGGGCGGGAAAGATGTTTGAAGCTATTGGCTGCATCGAGGATCCAAAAGTGTTAAACTCTCCTGATTCAGATTGTTGGGCATAAATATTGTGTGTCGTGTGGTTTTAGATCTATCAAGTTAATAGATAGATCTTTTTGTTTTTGCCTTTTGTCTTTCGTCTTCTATCTGTTCATAAATGCAATATTATCTGCATCTGGTTAGAGTAAATTGTTGGCTCATTGCAGAATCATTGTTGATTTTATCAAGAGCAGGTTTAGTTTGGTGCCAATATGGATTGTGATTATTCTTTCTTTTAGATTGCATAGCCTGCAAATTTGTTCTGGTACATGCACCAGCCTTCATAATCCTCCTACCGTTGATGTACAGGAGAAAGCTGGGTACTTCTTCTGCTTGGAGGACCGTGCTATGCTCTGTCGGCAGTGCGACGTCACCATCCACACAGCCAGTCCATATGTGTCTTCGCATCGACGGTTTCTGATCACTGGCGTGAGGGTTGGACTTCAAGATAAACTCACCAGCAATAGTAACAACAGTAGCAGTTGCAGCAACAACACTCTCAGATCTGTGGTGTCTATTGATCCAATTGCCGATAGGATGGTTGTGGCGGAAGGTGTTAAGTCACAATGGCCTTGGCATGAACTTCTTGATTGTTTCGAGTCCGATCAGCGATATCAACTGTCCAATTCAGGTTCTTTCAGCTAAAACAGTTTGAATAGAAAATGTGACTTTTATCTTTACAAGAAAGCAGAAAAGAAAATAAGGATGCAACTTGAATGATACAGTTCATGGAATTTGTTTGAGTGTTTTGATTCTTTGTTTTGCTCTCTTTGTTGCTGCAGTGGTAGATTTTGTTCAGAAAATATCTTCCCTTGATGGCATTATATGTGAACAACCTGGATTATTTTGACATTACGGGTGGAGATCAAATTTTGGAACACCATGAAATGTGGACTTAGAAACATGAAATCCACTGCATTTGCGGATTAGGAATTAGTTGGTCAACCCAAAAAGAAAGTATCTTCTGCCATAATCACTCAGCATGATGATGGATGATGGGTCCATTGAGGAACTCAAGATAGAAGTGATTGATTGACTATGCAATCTACTATAATCTAGTTAGGAAACATGCTTTCCTTCTAATAAAAGTCTTGTGATCAGTCATGAACCTTAAAGTGGATCCTGATGAAGCATTTGTTATACTTCATCACCATCCTGATATTTGATTAGATTTGCAAAAAGACTGAAGAATTTGAAAGACAGATACCACTTTTATACTTGGAAACATGAAAAATTCTGCTCATGTACAATTGGACAAAGGAGAATCCATTGTCAAGACATGGGATTTCCACCCAAAGATGACTGACATTTCTACACGAAAAAATTGATAACATGGCGAAAAGTTTTTACAAGCTTATTTCCTGGATTTTCTTTCTGCTGACTTCAGCTGCTCACACTATCCAAACAGTGGAAGATATGGCTGATCTTTTTCGATCTAACACGAGCTCCTTGTTTTACCTGCGACTAACAGGAAAGCCGGTGCTTAAACTCCCATATCAATGTAGTATGAAACATCTAAATCTACTGGCGTCAATTCGTACCTTTTGTCCCCCCATTTTTTTATGGGTCTTCCAACATAGGAGACCATTGCATACAGGCCCTGATTCATAACCCCTGCAACATAAATTGATGATTACATAAGTGCAACTAATGTATACGGAAGCATTAACCATAGTTGACCATAATGCATGATTTGTGTCTTCTCAGACAGAAATTAGCTTTGAAGCAAAGAATTGAATAAGTGATTATGTGATATTATGCATAGATCTAGAAGCAGAAAAGTGCTGTGTAAGGATTTTGATTAAAGCGTCATATTTAGGTAAACTTGTTCATCAGAAAAGCAGAAAAGAAGATGGATGAACAATAATCAGATAGCACATGATTTTCCACTCAAGAAAGTAACTCACGAGTTCTTGTCGGTGTTGCTATGCAATAAACTTGGAGAAACAACACACTGACCAGCACCGCCAATTTGTCCCTTTTGGCCGCCCTCAGCATAGCTGACTTTCAAAGCTTGGATTTCGTGCTTTAATTCATCTACCTTATTCTTTGATGTTGTAGCAGGTCCAAGGAACGACTGATTATTGTTCTGATAGATGACACCAATTTGTGGCAGAACTTGGTTCTTCTCCGGCCTCGAATGACTAATAATTTCAGGTGTATATTTCTCTGCAGCTTGAAGCCATGCGCTCTCTAACTTTTGCTCATCTGTGGCTGCTCTTGAAAAGCTTTGTGTTGAATCCAGTTGCCCTTGATCTTCACTAAGACATGAGTCGTCTTTTCCTTCAGCTGAAATGCTAGGAATCCTGGCTACCAGGCAGTCTTCTGCTGTTACAGAGCTGTCGGAGTGACCTATACTTTTCCCAGGCAAGTAAGAGGTCCCTTTGCATCTGTCTTTACTGGAAAGGCCATTTTTAGTATCTAATTTTATCATATTCTGATTCTCTTTTTCTACAGAATTCCCTGCACGACACCTTGAAAGAGCATTTCGTTCATCAGAATTTTCAGTTGCAAGACCCATCCTGACCTCCACAGTTCGTCTGAAGACGATCTCAAATGAGTTTGTGATGCTGCTCAAAAATCTCTCAGCTCTGGTCTTGATCTTGTCATCATCAAATGCTATCATAGCAACCAAAGTTCCTGAAGAAGCGGTAAAATAAGTAACTTCTGTCAAGAAAAGCAACTTCAATTTGACAAAACACGGTATCAGTAATTTAATTTTGCCCTCTTATAACAAATAGCTTCAATATGCGACTGTTAAAGGAAAATTTTGATAATGAAGTGGCCATCTTTTCCTACTAAAATGCAGGGCGTTGACAGAATTTCTAAAAAAACAAAATAGCAAGCGGCCTTTCAAAATTAACAGAGCATTGTATCAAGCAATTAGAGTCATCTAACCTGATTGAGGATATTGAGATTGACAGCAACCATAAAGAACAAGTATAGGGTGGTCAAAATATGAGATCCACAAAAGTCCAACAAAAGATGCATTAGCTAGAGCAAGGACACCAAGAATACGGCACATTATAGAGAATAGAAGAGATACCCTTTTTGCCCATGGAATATTATACTTGGTCTTACCAGTATTTCTAATTAACTGATTCAAAAAAGAAGCAAAAAAGCAGCAGCTATGTGAAGAAGCTCTCACCAATACAGGGTCTGTGGAGCTTATATAAGCAAAGAGAGTACTGATGTAAATAAAACCCTGATCATCAAAGTCTTAAAGAAGTAGCCTCATCATGACACTAAGCCTTATTCAAGAAAAAAGCTACTTTTACGAAATACTATTTCATATTGACATGAAACAAGAACTTAGGACTATTGATCAAAGTTTCCATATGATAGTATCAATAAAAGTTAATCCTTGTATAATAACATCAACAGAAAGCGTTTATTGATTGATAAAAATAACATTACAAAGTGTCTGAGCCATCTATCTTGTCCATAACAAATATTCTTTAAGAAAGGCCTTTGAATACCAATGAAAAGAATTCTCATACCCTGAATTCTGATACCTACACAGGATTGCATAACCTTGTCTAGATTTAAATTCATAGATGTGATATTGTCTGACACAGTTTAACGGTGCAAAAGGGAATAACTGAAATAATCTATACAAGCTTCCATCAGATGGAGAAAAACCTTTGATGTACAAGACTGATTACCAGCAAGTATATGATTAATGAAGCAACATAATTTTACCAGGTCAGTCATCTTTTAAATTAAAACTTTGTATTAGGACAAAATGCCTTGCCTTCATTTTCGGTGATTGATGCTAGCTTTGCATGGCCATATAACAATTGCCTCAATGTCCTTGAATGGCATCCATCAATGCACCTTCTCCAGATTTCATCCAGTTTATCTAGGCTTACATATTTATATACCTTTATATCAGTCGCATCATCTGTTGGGCCAGAATCAGTCAAGGTACCATCAAGAGATGTCCTGTTTGCAGGCAACACATTACTCATCATTCATTCTCATTCTATATTTGGTGTCTAACATGTAAAAATGAACTGATTCCTGGATGGTGAGCAGAGAATGAAACCTGTTCTTGCAGATTCTGGAGTCACAAACCATGTCAGGCACCACATCATCAGTTCCTCTAGTGCTCCTTCTAGTGTTGTTGCTTGACTGAGTACTTTCTAAATTATGACCAGCACCAAGCTGTAGTAGAGCTGCTGTGAACCATGTTGAGCGCTCGCTTGAATGTCTTAGCTGTTTTTCAGCATCAGAAAGAATCTTGAGAGCCTGTCTTAATCTTTCCAACTCAGCTTCAGTCACTACACAGCAGAGGTAATCGAGCAAGTCAGTGTTCATAATCTAATGGAGTTCATTGCAGAATAAAAGGACTAAAAGAATAAACCAATAGTGTCCTTGTACTTCATATTGAATTGCAAAAAAACAGTTCAACACCTCTCGATATTTTTTTAGTCAGACAGGCAGGATAAATTAGAAAGTAAGATCTATTATCAACAAATGAGAATAACATTTGATATGATGACAATACTAGGATCATAAGGAAAATTCAGATAGTGCTAGCATATGATATGTAGCCACTATTCAGAAATATAACATGTTGAACAGATCAAACATGACAAAATTCAAGATTGCGATATATGAAGTTAGCTTACAAATTCATGAGTCATATGTATAGGACAATTCTACTTTTTAGTGCCAAATTAATCAGAAGCAAAATTATGATTTGAGAACAAAATATATCCAATTTTAGCTGATGGAGTCGGAATACAATGCTCCTTTGCTCAGAATTCTATAATAAAGTTGCCTAGGATTAGTTTGGTAGGAGGGAATTGGGCTGTTTGTTTTAGATTTTCTAGATTAATTACATTAAATTATTTTGGTGGGCTCAACTACGTTTAAGCCTAGTTGAATTGCCTAGGCACATATAATTTAGAGACCCAAAATATTCAGCTTGCACATGTTCACCGGTTTTTTTTAATGAAATAGCATCAGCAATCTTTAAACTAAATAAACAGCAACAGCATTGCAGCTAAAATAAATGGATCAAAATCATTTTTTTAAAGAACAAGAAAAACAACAAGACCAACAATAGAGAACAGGAAGAAAATGTGTTGAACTACCTATAATTACAGTCAACAAGAAAAGAGATGGTGAACAACTAAATATAAGAGATGATGACTTGTTACAGGTTAGTCATTGTCAACAAGTATATGTAGTACATGAGTTAAATATCAGTCCAGCATAAGGTACTGGACACAAAAATAAATAGTAAACATCTCAGAGCACATAATCTAAAATGATCTATTTTTTTCTAAATTTTCAACTTATTAGATTTCCAGCAAATAATATCAAGATTTTATGCCCTCTGTTGTATGTGTAACCACTACTTTATGGAAGCTGGTCTTTTTTCCTTCTTTTTCATGTTTGTTTCTGTTGACTTTTAATTTATACAGCAAAAATCAATGATCATGTTCAACATGTTGACTCACCTGCTTTCCATATTCCAACCCTCTATTGTCCTACAGTAACACAACAGTAGAACGAGCTATAGTACATTGACTATTTTATTTAACACTTCAACAATCAAAGCAAATAATAGAACAATATGGAAAGCATGCTATCAACTTGATCATTATAATACGGATATAATTTGATGTACTCACGACTTCTCTTGCCAAGGGGTGTGTCATGATTTTGCAAGTTGGTTAATTCATAAGTACCAGCAATTATGTCCATTATAAGACCAGCTAATTGGGACATCAAGGCAATTGGATCAACACCAGAATCCATCAGCTCTCGAGATCTTTTAACAGTTTCGGCATTGTCTGACGACATGGCTATTTCCAGTAGATCAAGCAACTTATCATCTGAAACAACTCCAACCTGGAAGATTTCCAAAGTAACTTATAGATAAAAGAAATATGTCCATTAAATCCAACAAATAAATGAATATACTGCTTGACCTAAACCAGCTTCTCACTAATAAATAACACAAAAGCAACAAAACTTTTAACAATGTTGAGAACAAAAGAGCCTTCTAAAACAACTTGATATTTAACTATGTAATTTGTACTATTTGTGACCTCTCAACCATACAGGAGTGAGGTCAGATGACATTGGTGCATTCAATATTTTGTGCATCAAAACAACCAGTGCTGCTTGAGATGGTCTAACATTTAGATAGATATGGTTTGTGAAACCTAAGTTAAAATGTGGCTACATTCTAGGCTCTATTACTTTGCAATTATTCTAAAGCAACATGCCGAAGCTTTATCTAGACTAGAAGAAACAAGCACTGCCTTGGTATGACAGAATCTCAATTTTCAGTCGACTCTTCAAGTCTCAAATTTGACTTCACCTCGGCAAGGATGAAACGCCAGGTGGTTAAATGAGAAATTTTGCTTTGACAAGCGAAGCCCTCCTTTGTTAGTAATGCCAAGAGGCAAGGAGAGATATATAACCAAGAATGATAGAATAGTATGTGCACAATCAAGTGAAAGTGAAGTTGAGAATCAAGATATAGATGTAAGGTCATCAAAACTGAAAGTTATTGCAACAATGATGTTGTTATATCAAGTGCACATTACATAGTTAAATATCACCATCACAAAGACAGGCTACAAGACTTGTTTCTTGCGATTGTGTACAGATGCAGATTACAATTAAGATGGAAATGACATCTACAATCTTTGCTCATGTTCACATCCAATGTTAAAGGATATGTAAATAAGCTAAGATATACAAAGTTTGTATTGCCATAAAGCAGAAGACAAAGAAATCTGGAGCTAAATGTAGAATTCAGATAATCAAAGAACTCAAAAGTTATCCAAAATCATCAAAATTACACTTTCTGGAAGGACCTAAATTGACTGAGGTGTGTTTGAAAAATGTAAATATTCCAAACTTTGATTTTCATCAATTAATTTCATTTAAAGTATCTACATCAGGTGAAGTGCAAATATCTAAGTGAGCCATATTGACTATTAAAGCAAGTACAAGCTGAAATCACAAATTTTATTTGGACTAAAATTAAATTAGAATCAAACTAACCAGATCATTTACAAGAGAAGTAGTGATTCTTTTGCCCAGCAAACTCAATTGGTCTAGTGTTGTTTCTGCATCTCTTGGTGAACCATCTGAATTCAAAGCAATTAAATCTAGAGCGTCTAGTTCAACATCGAAATTCTCTTGTTCAGAGAGTTTTCTCAGTCGGCAGATTATATCGATATCCTTGACCTTTGAAAAGACATATTTTTGACAACGTGATACAATGGAATGAGGCAAGTTCTCAGGCTCAATTGTTATAAATATGAAGACAACACGAGGCATTGGTTCTTCTAGAAACTTCGTGAATGATGACCAAAGTTTTCGAGACAACATGTGGCATTCATCAATAACAAAAACCTTATATTGTGAAGTTGCTTTAGATAAAAAGAGATTCTTCAACATATATCTAAATTTATCCAAACCCTTCTTATTTGTGGCGTTCACTTCGTTCATGCTTGCTCTGTTTCTGCTGGAAAAAGCAGTGCATTCCCTACATAACCAACATGGCTTCTTATCTTCTTTCGACAAACAATTCAAGGCTGCTGAAAATATTCTTGCAATTGATGTTTTTCCTGTGCCACGAGGACCCTGAAACAGGTAGGCCGGAGCTATTCTTCCCCTTAAAATTGCATTACTGAGTGACTGAACAACAATATTCTGGCCTATTACTTCATCAAAGGACCTAGGCTGGTATTTATGGCTTAAGCTTCTCTTGTCCACTATCTCCAAGTCAGAATCACCAGGTGCAGCCAGCTCTAGTCCATCATGGCTTTTACAGCTAGACCACCTCCTTCCATCTAACCGGCTTACTGCCTCCAAATCAAGCTCCCCAAGTTTAGTTGAAAGCTCATCACTAGCAGTATCTAAGGAGGAATTACCTTCGTCACAACTATTGGCCAACAAAGGCAAACCTTGAGAACATGTTGAGATATACTTCTGCTTTTGGGAACCAGACGATCTTTTCTTATTACGCAATGACTGGCTTCCACAGAGAATGCTACTGCCTTTTCTTTTTAGAGTATCTGACAGTGAAGGAGAATAAAGACCTCCAGTTCCTCTATATTTAGATCCCTTTGACCAGTAGCAAGTCATGCCACATCCTTGACCTTTCGGGAAGTCTGGCTGATCCAGTTCATCCCTGTCAAAAGAAGCTGCAGTTCCATCACAAGAATCAATGATGCTCGGGTTCTGAGCACCATATTTATAGTAAGAGTTTGTTGATGTGGGAGTACACGATTGAGATGACCCTTCTCTTACGGTTGTTCTAAATATTTTTGAGGAACATGACAAATTGCCATATCCAGATTCACTGATTAAAGGTGATGCAGAGCAAGAACGGTAACCCTTTTTTTTAGACAGCTCATGCTTCAATTGCCGTAGATCTTCAGAGATACAGTTCTCAGTATCATCAGATTGCTCACCTGAGTTAAGAATACCTAAAGAGCTGGATCCCGTGTCTAGTAGTGTCGAGATGGCTGAATGCTTAATCACATTTTTTTTCAAAATAGAACTTCTTGAGTTTCTATCAGTTCTGCTGCATGGAGCCTCTGAATTTGTTCTGGAAAGTTTATACATGCTCAAAGGAAATTCAGGATATGTGTCACTCATAGAATCCACACAATGATTATTACTTATGTTGTCTTCTGAAGTTTCCATAACTGACAGTTGTCTGCCTTCATCATCTAAATCTCCATTTTCATTGGATTTAGTAGAATGATGCCTCCAATTACAAAGATAGACCTTGCTACTTTTTTCAGAGACATCATTGTTGTTTTCTGCAGCTATGTCCCCTATTGTTCGATTTCCATAGTTTAGACTGGAAGTAGCAATAAATGATCTAGAACTCACATGGGACCTCCAAGATGAACATGTCTCAGGGTCACGTAAGAATCGTGCCTTTCGAAGAGCAGTAAGCTCCTTCTTCAAGTGAAGTTCACTTGGACCAACACAATTTTCCACCATTATAGCACCATAAAAATTACTCAAGATCAACAGATTGTACAATTCATAACCACTGTAAGTGATGCATTCTTCTTAATGCATTAGGTAGTGACTTGGCTTTGTCGCTTTCCTGCAAGTAAAAACAATTCTCATCATGTAGAAAAAAAAGTTAATCCACACAGTAATCATGAAATCAAAAATAAAACTTGCATGAAAGAATAAGCAAAGACTTTATAAAAAAACATTGATGTACATCAAAACATGATGCTCAAGATAAGTTGTCTTACGTCCGATTAAACTCAAATGATCATATTCATCAAATCCACGTCTTGTTGTGCAGTATCAGTTACCTAATGAGCTAGATGAATTAAATTGGTTACATGAAAGTGATGAATTAGTAAAACAAATTATCAAGATTTAAAGAAGTTGTCTCCCAAATGAATATTTAGTCAAAAATTTACAGGGCAAGGGATAGTCATGTCCAACAGGATTTCGCTTAATTACCCTATACATAACATTCTTGGACTCTTAGTACACTTCTCATTAAGAAAATTAAAAGGGTAACGTAGTCCATAAGGCTCCCACCAATGGGAGATTTGGGAAAGGTCAATATATATAGTCTTACCCTGGTCACTAGGTCACAGATGAGTAGTTTTCCCATGGCGTAGGCTAACCCTTTCCTTCTTAAAAAGACAAGTGATGTTTGAGCACCTACTTACAAGTAACTCTATGTGCTCATGCATGATTATTTGATGACTAAAACTGCTACTAGTTTGATTTCATGTGATATTTTGTTGAAAATTATGTTAATAACGTATTTGAAAAAAAATTGCTTGAAAACAATTTGAAGTTTTACTAGTGAACTTGTGGATTGTACAAAAAACTATTATACTAAACATAAACTTACACAGAAATAATCTGACATATGACAAGAATAAGACTTCACAGGTTATCTCAGAGAAAGCGTAATACACATTGATTTATTTTTTTCTTGGTTAAAGTTCAGGCTGAAGGATATTTGGAACTATTTCAAGACACAACAGGATAAAACAGCAGTGAGGCCAACAGTTAGTTGTTTCAGATAATCTAATACCGTTGCTGCTTTCCTTTCTGTTTCAATATCCAACACCATTGCTAAATAACACAAAATAATGCAGACAACGAATTTATGACATTTTAGATATTTTACCAGTTCCTAAGCTGTGTAAGGCAATCTTGAGACACTCAGTATAGTCTGAATGTAATTCAAAATTTCATCTCAAAACAACCCGTACCAATGTTGGAAATTTCTCAATATAACAAAACCGAAGCTAAAAACAAATCAGTGTAAATGATTTACTATCCAGATTCTGAACTCAGCAGCATTGGATTATTTCTCAATCCATTTTTAACACGTCCCATTTCCTGACACAATGCATCTTTTAAGTTTCTAACTGAAGAGATGACAAGACAAGTATGATTTGCAATATGACCTCAGGTTGAGTGACATTTGCATTTATCACCATATAGTCAAGAAAAAATTATTTGACAACGCGTCATAAGAGAAGTACAATGTTTCATGAAAAAGAACTTCAAATTATCAAACAAGTCTACACTTCATAAACAATGAGGCCACAAGAAAATAACAGTTTATATGCACAGACATGCACGTGCATGAAATATTGGCAATGAAAAGTCAATAACTCTGCAAAAAAAAAGGAAGAGAAATAGAAAATTGAAGGAACTTAATTAATAAATGAAAATGCATGCATCAGACAATTACCATCAGATTTGTTTAATTGTGTGAGTCATCATCAGTAATATGCATGTGGCTGACAAATAGGATATTTGGGTCTGAACTTATTTGGTTAAATATTATTGAATAAAGTAGAGGCAATATGTCAAGTAGAGTTGCGACATCACCAAAAAATGGACAGAAAAGAAGGTTGCCAATTAGACACTCATTAACCTTTGTCATTCAAATTATATGATGTATCGCTTGCATGGCATTCAAAAGTCAAGGTTGAGCTCATATGATGTGATAAATAATTTAATTGATTTGGCGATGCCAGCAATTTATATTCAATAATTGGTAATTCAATCAACCAATAAGACACTTGGAGTAATATTTGTTAATCATCTTTGTTATCCCTAGTTTCCTGTCCTATGGAAAAAAAGTATATACATACATGTGAATGAACATAGTGACCAAGGGTGAATTAAATGACGATATTGGCTTATCAAGTGGCAATGAGATGTTTCTTCTGCTTACAAGAATGAACCACACTTGTAGTGGGAAGTACATAACACTAATGTTCAAATTGATCCAACTTAACTAAAGTCTACAGCCCAGAATTCAAGTTATGCCATACTAGCTATGTGCATGTGAACGTGAAACGTGGCTTGACGGGCATGTACATCTATCATTCACTGACTGTCTCTTCTTGGATTATATCTGGTAGTAGTTCATCCTAACAGTGACAGAAATACAAAAACATCAACATATAAACAAATCAAATTTGTCTTTACAGTTACAAAATTTAACAAAAGAAAGATCAGAAGGCCCTTCCAAAGGAATAACCAAAGATACATGGAACTTAATTGGCTCTTTGTACAATGAACTTTGTATTATCTAAAAACGGTGAGAATGTTTCACGTAAAATGTTGTGTGCAATAGCCCAACAAAGTAGTTGGATGTAAAAATTGGAAGGAAGTTCAACAAAAATTTCAAACAAACATGAATCACAAGAGCACACAACTACTAAAAATGAGTAGCCTTTTATCCATCCAGCCTTATCCCAAAAAATGACAACAGAAGCGAATAGGCACACTAAAAGAAGCCGGAGTCTTCTATGTGGAATTCTTGAAGGCATGTGCTAAGTACAATGATCCTGAGAAAGAAAAGCAAATGTACATTACGAGCCAAAAAGCGCAGCACTAGTCCTGAAACAAACTCGACCATAACCCATGAAGAGCAACAAGAATCAAGATTTGGAAGCAATGAGTAGGCACCCAAAAGGCAACCAAGAGTAGAACTAAAATCAGTACTTCTAGTCGATAAAAGGCTGCACATATCACAGAAATTTCCCACAAAAAGATTCAGCATTATAATTGTGACTCAAAACGTCCACAAAAAGGCCCGATCTTCAGCACCACCAAATAAAGATACTTCCATCATTCAACAGAAAACCTCATCATTTTTTTCTGCAAAATGGCACCTTTTGCAGAAATGGCATTGAACAAATGCGGAAAACCCCTAAATCGGATCCATTTTTTTCTGCATGATGCAGGATGAACAATAAAAGTATCCGCCAACTTTCACAAAGAAGGCAAAGGAGGGATTTTTAAGCCGAGAGTTACCTCAAAATCTCAACTTGATGAAGGAAACGAACCAAGAGCGAGGATTGACCAAGGGAAACAAGTCAAGGTTTCCAAAATGTGGGAGTGAAGGAGCTTTAATGACGATTCCTCCGCAGTGGGAGACGATCCCAGATTTCTAGCTCTATTTGATCGCTTTTTTTAGGGTTTGAGCTGGCGGCTGCCCTCACTCGCTTCCGACACGCCGAAACTATTAAAGATTTCCCCCCAATCCCGCCGAGATTCCAAAATTTGGCGATGCTGCCACTGGCCATGTGTTCGCCAAACTGGCTCCTCCTCTCTCCTCCCATTTTTTCTTTCCCCTTCTTATTCTACTACTATTCCATTTTTATATTGTTTTCTCGCCCTTTTCTTTTTCCTTTGTCGTACCTTGTTTTTGTTTAACAAAGCAAAATAATAATAATATTAATATTAATATTAATGATGCATGAAATGTTGCCTGATAATGCTATTAATTTTCTAAAAACATTGCAAATCAAGATTTTATATATTTTATGAACCTTTTATTAGGAAAGTGTAATCAATATACCAAATCATTACAAGTGTGAAATCCAATCCAATTTTGGTCGTTTTATGTGTCGTACAAGACTACTAATTTTACTAGGGTTTTTAATTAATGACGTCCAAAACATTAAAATAAAAAACATAATCTGGATAGGATAAAGCATTTAATGTGCATAATAAATAAAATTACTAGTAGAAAATGAAATAAGTTAAAACAAGTAAAAGTATTGGGTGTATGAACTTCTTTCAAAATCATTATTTTTTTGTTTGGAAAAAGAAGTACCTGAAAGCTTTGAGAACTATGTTTTAGCAAAAAAAAAAATTCTCCTTGACATATTTCTTTTGATGTTTTATTTTCATAAATTAGACAGGGTAAGAAACAATTAAAATGAATACCAAAAATTTAAAAATTTGATGAAAGTTACTTGAAGGTGAGAGAAGATTACTGAGAGGGAAAGAAAGAAATTAAACTAATAATCAAGTGCATCATCTCAAGAAACATGTATAAAAAGGATCATATACTTTTCCTTGTCATTTTTTGTGTTTCTCCATGTGAAAGTGAAAGTGAAAAATGAAATTACATGGGTTGACATTATGAATATGTCAACAGTGCTGTCTGGAGCAACAATAATCTTTACAAAAGAAAGTCAACTTAGAAGAAGCAAAATCTCAGCATCAGAAGCAGCTGACATTTTGCATTGCTGATCTGAAAACCTATCACCTAATCTAGGGTTCATTTTAATCCAGTCACTTTCATGTAGGATTGCTTTCCTGGATTCTTCGTTGGCACAAAAAAGAAAAAAAAAAAAAAAAGTAAATGCTGACTTGATAGCATGGTCAAGCTATAATCTGGTACCATCAGCAAGTTCTACTTCTGAAATCTTCTCTCAGCCACCATTTTTATTCTTACTCAAATCTCATGTTTGCTGATATTTTTCTTCGAATTATGTGTGGAGAAAACAATATGAAATGGAGTGACATTGACCTGATGGCAGAAAGGTAGGGATCAGAGCTTTATCAGTCACAGAGTGTCCTCCATTGCCAATCATATTCTTTGGTGCCTTTTGACTTTAATGATTTCACATGCTTACTCCAAAGGCAAGACCTGGATTTATGCTAGCCTTTCTCATGTGTCTAGGATCACAAGAGCCTCTGTTTAGCTTGGGGATGTACATAAAACATGCAGCAGCTGTAGATGCATGTGAGACCTTGCACCCTAGATGGAAGCTTTGGAAGGACCACCATATGACAAAAGCAAGAACAGAGAGGTGGGAGGGTTCATGGAAATGCAATCTATGCACATTGCAAGCCACATAAACTACAACATCTGCTTTAGATCTGCTTATGTTGGTTGAATGTTCCATCTGCTGGTCAGAATAGTATTATTCTATGTGAAGTGGGCTGGTGGTGGATGTGCATCAAGTGGCATGAAGGGATGATGTCTTCTTCTTATTCTTTTAAGCCAATGCTGACTGCAGAAATATCCACCAGTTGTGTCTTCCTGTTAGAGGAAATGTTTAGATGAGAGATTATCACCTAATCATGAATTAATTATGCAAGCTGTGCTGGGAGATGTAGCAAACCTAAGAAGAATACAGATAACAATGTTTATACTCATTCAGTCTTCTCCTTATGGATGATGTCTTGTGAGTCTTCTTATTGCTAAACAATCTTGAAAGCAACATGACCAAACTGTTTTTGTATGTCTGCAGGTAAGTCTGATCAAACACTATTTCTGCTTTAAAAGATGGAAAGAGAATTAGATCTTCTTCTTATGAAGGTGCAAAGGCCAGTCAATGTCACCAGTAGTTACCTGGGCAGTCTTTTTGTTGGTCATCTTGTTGAATCTTGTGAGCTTGCATCAATTCAGATCAATGAGAAGGGTTGCCATCTTGCACATGGTTTAAGATTCCATACTTGGTTTCAGTAGATAAGGATGCATTTGTCCTTGATGGCTTGTCAGCTTCCAATCAAATAAATGAACAACCAAGGCAGTCACATAGATGTGTTCCATGTAGAGATTCCAAGTTATTCTAGATCTGTTAAGATCTTCAATTCCCCTCTCTTCTCTTCCTTTCTTACCTATTGATTTTATACTTCCAACACTCTCTTTCTCTCTCTCTCTCTATCTCACATGCTTAGCCATCAAACCAATTGTGACTACTTTCTCCATATAAGTGTCTTCTCCAGCTAACTCAAGTGGAGGGCAAGAATCATGCTCAATTAACCAGGTTGAGTGTGATAATTAAGGAGGACTAAGAAATCTATTAACACAAATAACAAAGAGGTTCACAATTGAATGATGTGAAACTGAGAAGAGGACTATACTGATCAACATCAGAAACAATATTGAATAAGCAATAGGTGTAATCAGAACTTTTTTTTTTTTCTTCTTCTTCTTCTTCTTCTCCTTCTCCAACAAGGGTGTGATGGAAACAATTAATCAACTTGTTCACCCTTACTGCTGCTATCTATGCATCTCAAGCTAAACTAAAATGAGTTTGGTCAGTGCCCTATGATGTATATAAATCACCTTGAAACTGTGGCTGGATCAGCTTCTGTGCTTTCAGATGAATGCTTCAAATGATGAGGCTCTGCATACCTGTAAAGGAGCTCTGTAAGCATGCTCTTCTGACAGATAGCAAGCTTTTAGAGCTTGTCTAGTGTTGCAGGAGCATTCTTATGGGGGTTCAAAGAAAATTGGCTGATGTGACCAAAATATTATATATTCTATTTGGTTGTAACTTTTCTCCTATCCCAGCTATTGTGGAAAAAGCTCTAATGAGGCATCATTATCATTCTACACCTTTTGACATCTTCCATGAGAACACTGGATGTTATTATACCTTCTCCATCACCTTCCTACATAATGCATCATATCCTTCTATCTAGTTATCAATTCTTTATGGCTATTAGTATTATGTATTTTGAAGTAAAATCTGAAAGTGTTTTTTTTTTTTGTTTCCTCTACTCTCCTCAGTCTATGTAGATGACATTTTATTGCAGACCTATTTCAGTCTATCCAAATTAATAATCACATTTTATAGTATCCAATAGGAGATGATGCAGGAAGGGTTGCAATCACTTTCCTTCTAGTAATACTAATCTTTTTGTGTTTGTTTAATCATCAGCCATTACATATATTTTTTGTGACTGGATGGCAATTACTTTGTGATTGAGTTATTTCAGGGCCTTTGTTTCAGTGGTTTTGCTAGTATAAGAAAGCCTTATCCTGAGCCTTCTCCAAACATTGTTTCTACCTATACTGTAGTTAATTGATTTTTCTGGATACACTTTGTTAACTTGCATTTCAATGTAGTGTTTGACTGCAAAGTTTGCTTAATTGCCACTGCAAGATGATACAAGATGTTATCAACATTAAGCCCTTGAATGACTGTTCAATGTACAGGTATGTCTAGTTGATAAGATCACAGTGATGGGACTAGTAATCTATCCAACTAATTAACTAATAGATGACAGAAAAAAAATGAGGGTAAATGGCTTTACTATATGACACTTCATGAACAGTGAAGGTTTCTACAACCTTTTGGCAGTCAAGGCCATGTGAAGCACTGAAACAAATGGCAGGATGAAGGTTGGGAATCCTGAGTCCTGTTCATTTGAATAATGTGATTTGGTCTTGCAGTATTAGGACAAATAAATAAAAAATTGCTGCAAACTTCCTGTTACAGTTTTTTTTTTTCCACTGCAGCTACCTCCAATATTTGAGTCAAGAATCCAAAGAAGGAACATGGCTGAACATATAACTCTTGACACTGAACTAAAGCACATTGCCTTTGTCTTAGCTAAAGGATCTCAGACTAGTACAACTCTCATGATCTAGCAAAAAGCATGATTGACCCATTTGCTTCAAGGAATATTGCTTTCCTTTCCCTATAAGGGGACATCAAGAGAGGGCATTTAGACCTTTTAAAACTACTGAGAGGTCTTTCTTTCTGGTTCACAGTCCATCCTCTCAATATCTCTCTAGCAATTATTTTGAATTAAAGGTGTGTGTTTTCACTAGTTCCCTATTTAAGTAATCTTAATTATATATGTTGAAGAAAAGTGCCACAGCAGCAACAAAAGCAACAGAACAATATCTATATGATTTGGGGTCAACTATATTAATATTTTCCCCATTGTTGTCTGCTGAAATCAATATCACTAGTCAAACTAGGAGCCATCAAAATCTGGAGGTGATTAAAAAGTACCTGAGATGGTTACACAGTCCACTGGTCCAACACATGGGATTGCACAATGTCTTGAAGAGCATCTGTGCTCAATCAAACAGTATAATCAAGGATGAGACATTTCAGAACACAAGAAAACCATCCATTAGAGCTTGTCAAAACTAAACAGACACAGAATACAGAGACAAATATGTATTAGGACTACAGAGTTCATGTCTAAACTAAGATCGAGGAGATTTGGCGAGCATATCAATTTGCAGCTGCATCCAAAATGGTTCTCCTCTTCATATTGCTGAAGCTCCCAGTCTGAAACAACCGCCACAAATTCTAGATTCCTTCATGCTCTGGTCCTTTTGGTACTGCAACCAGGGCATTTGTACTGCTTGATGTGCTCAGCCCTTGCAGGAGTAATCTTAACGCACTTCCCATGGTACCATTTTTCACACACATCACAGCAAATCCAGAACTCATCATTAGCATAGTTGTCCCCACATGCACCACATAGAGTATTTCCGTGTTCCTCCATGCCCTCTTTGTCCTCTGCTTCACTCTCTGCCCCTTCCTTTGGTGGAGGCATCTCTGAGGCCTTTGTATAAGACTCGGACTGCCGTGAGTTCTGAAGTAACAGACCAGTAATAAGAAAAAATAGCAGAGGTCACAAGTGTCATGCATGCAAAAATCACCTTCAAACCAGACTTGTTGCTCTTGCTGCTGTCGTTAGTTCTTTCTTTTGATTGTTTTCTGGAGGTTCCTGTCACAACTTCATATATAGTTGGGAGACCATTAATCATGTGGAAAAGCCTCTTCCTGCAATTAAAATGCCATGGGCAAAAACATGTCAAAGCAGAACAGTGGGATACATCATCATCTATGCTTGGAGATGGCTGACAAATAACTAATAGAGGCAATCAAAGGACAATGTACTACATAAGTGCCTAACAGAGCAATTGAAGATATGATAGCTTCCAGAAATGTTTGATGATTTCTTTTTCCTAGAGTGTCAACCGATCTTCTGCATGTCAACCATGTAATTCTCATCCCTTCTGACTGTATAGCATCACGGTCAACAAAATGTAACAACATGCATGATGTTACAAGCCAGCATGTTGAGAAAAACCTGATATCAATTGAAAGGGAATATACATTATGGACAATATCATTTCCAGTCACAAATATGATTTTCACCAAAACATCAGCCACCAAGTTTACGTGACATGAAGAACTAAAAAAGAAAAGAAGTCACCAGCCTAACTTCATGATGTCGGTACATAACTATAATTTCAGTAGCACTGGAACATAGCACAAAATCAAGAAAGAATGGTTTGAGGTATGAGAATAATTCATATAAAAGAAACGGTAAAGACAAGTCCACTCATCAAAAATATTATTCATTGCATGTAAGCTGAAAGAGCAATGCATGAGGAAGTCGTAAAATACAGCCAAGAGAACTTGAAAGATACATTCACAATTTAGCTATATAGCTGTTATTTAAAATAAAAAGAGTCCAAAAAAAAAAAAAACCAAGTCTTGTGAAAACTTGAAAGGTTACAGAGGTAGCATCATGAGTGCAAGGACACCTACTATTTTTATACTTCCCTTGCCAGGTATAATTGTAAATCCACAACTAACTTACACCAATTGGTCTCCAGTAGGTGAGACTCAGGGTGCATTGTTCATTTAAGATGTCCTCTGAATGGAGGCACAAAAGAAAAAGAACTATCCGCTAGTGACGACTAAGAGGAAAAAAAAGCATAAAAAAGGAATTCTCAGTCCCACCAAAACATCCCATTCTTCCAAATTGGATTCAAATCATAAATTGCATCCAGTTACAATTAAAAAAGCAAAAACAAGCATTTGTTACATCAGCATATAAATGAAGAGAGAGAAGCCACACAGATCCATAGCATAGTCATCCCACAGACCGAGAATAGCTGTAGCAAGTTCAGTGTCCAGCATCTTCAGCGCTGGTGAAAAGAGAATAAGCAAAATATATATTAAGCAGATCACTATCAGATCCCTAATTATCTTTTGTTTAACACAAGGTCACTTCTAATCTTTATGAGCTTTCGGCAGTTTGCAAAATAGGTTTTATAAAGTACATAAAGAGCAGGTTTGGGAAATCAAACTCCAATATTGTGTACACCTGTTCCAGCTCCCATACATGTTTTAGTAGCAAGCTCGCGATAGTTCAGAAGATCATAACTTTGCCACTGGACTACAAATAAAACCACTGGTTGAAAATCACCGGAAAAAATGTTGATTTATTCAAAAATTTAAGATGCCTATCATGACAAAGTTATGGCATTGTGTATGGTTATAACAACGTAGCATTCTACAATGTTAACATATAAGGCATAACATTAGCAAATCATGTAATGCAAAATTTCAGAAGCATAAAACAATTATTCAATAATGTCCATATAATACATGGGTATTTATAAAAACAACAATATCTCCAATGAAGCAAGGAAAAATGAATATGTTGCTTAGCTGCAGTGAACCGTGCTGAGACCTTAATTAATGAGATCCCACTTTTCCCTTTTGAAATATAATCTGGTAAATAGTTACTGAGATCACACTACTCCTTTTGGAACTCTGATTTGGCTTCTTATTCCAATTCACAGTACTTTTGAGTCCTAAATCACCATGGTAGACAATTCAAAACTCTAAAATAGGGATCTAAGTTAATAAAGGTCCGCAATTTTGTAGATACAAACCAATTGAAGGCATAAATGCATATATATTCCCACGAAAATCCCAAAATAACAAAAGCACTAAATAATGAAAAGAAAAAGAGTTCGCAAGTTTCAGGTGTTATCCTGCTTGGATATACAGTCACCCATAAGACTAAAAAATTTAATCTAATGCAGCAAGTTGTGTTACATGAGGATATGCCATTACCAACATAACAATTTGATATGTCACGACCTACATTACCATGAAGCAAAGTAAGTGGTGGCATGCGTACCATGATCCAACACACAGCAAACTAATTGGTGTATCACACTCCATGCCTACCGTGACGTAAAACATAGCAAACTAACTGGGATATCATATACCGGCAGGCATAAGATAACAAAGAACATTCTTTGTATCTATGTGCTTGAATGCATGCTTATAACACAAAACATGCACAACATGATCAAATGAAACTAGAAACCAACAAGGGACCTATAAAGTGCAGTCCAGGGTATATGATTACATATTGTTAGTTTCTAATTAACTGAGGTCCCGATACATGCACAATTATAATACTGTGAAGATGAATTAACAAAGAACATGACAACAACAGCATTAAATTTATAGCAATCCATGAAATACAACTTAGTACAGTAATTATCATAGCTGAAATGCAACAGAAAGAGTTTCCATGAAAGACAAAATGTCTTAAAGACAAACAGCTAACAACTGAAAGCAATAACCAGAAGAAAATAGGCAGGGGAACAAAGAAAGAAAAGGAAAAGTACCTAGCTTCTTTATCAAACCCAAAACGTGCACCAAAATAGAAAGCAACAGACAGTAACCATGCGTCACTGTGAACTGCAACCAGTGACAACCAATCCTTTTCAGCCATTCCATCCCTTGCAAAGTTTATTCCTAGTGCTGGTTCTGGAAGTTCAGCAGGAACTTCCTCAGCTGGCAAGTTTACCTCCCAAGTCTCATTAGGTAGTCCATATAGACATAAGTTCTCCTTTTCTGCAGAACCAGTCAAATTAAATTAATAACCTAAAAGTTCATCAAAACCAAATCACTTTTAACTTGTTTACATAAGGAATGCAGCCATCACGTATAATACAGTTCCCATAATCCTCAGTGATAGACTATTAGTCTATTACATCAGTAAAGAACCAAGAATGCTGAAACTGTGCGCTTGCTACGAGTTCAAAGCTACAGAAGAATTGAGTTCTTGATAGAACTATAACCACAGATCAGCATTCCATCAACCTTGACGTTTAACAAGATAGAAAGATCCTGTTATAACGACTGATGGGACAAGTGTGCTTGCTCTTGTATGATAAAAGAACTCATAGGTCAAAGACTTTAACAATAATCCGCAAAACAGTAACCATACTTCTGAAAACCCTAAAAGCACCTGAAGGAGAAAACAAATTTAAAGAAACAAAAAAAAAAAAAGCCAACCGAGCAGACTCGCCGGTACCGCCTCCTCCAGAAATTTTTAAGAAAAGGTCGGATTTTTCCGTTCCTTTTTTCTTGAGAACACTCCACGAATGAAAGAAAAAAGTAGGGAAGGAGCCTAAATCCTAACGTTCCAACAAACCAAACAAAACAACTATCGGTGCCACGAAGAACAAGAGAACTCACCGGGATCACATTGCTGGTAGAACTTCTCGACATCTGCAACGCAATCGAAGCCAAATGAAACTCCCATCGATCAGCAACTACTAACCAAATTCAAGGGACAAACACCCAAAAATCGAACTTTATGTACCAGTGGTGAGAGCCTTGATCATTCCGGCCCGCCGGCTTCTGAAATCCCTGAAGACATCCTCAGGAGTCCGAGGATTGTAATCCACCGCACCCCCTTCCATTCCCCACCGAGCAGACCGTCCTCGGACTCCCAAACCCCGCCTGAATGAGCGAACCACCCACAAGGAAAAGCAAGAAAGTTACTGTTTTGGGGTTTAGGGTTAGGGTTTCCGGCCGACAAATAGACGGAGACGTTGGATTCCCTGCGTCCAAAAAAGCGAAGCAAGGCGGAGACCCAAAAAAGGGCCGAGGGGTTTCTTTCAAATTTATTCTTCTATGTAGGTCCACAATTAAGTCAAATTTTACGAATTCATCCCTTAAACCGTACTATATTGCGTGCTTTGCGTGTGGCCTTAACGAGGTCGAGCCTACAGAGGAAGAAACAGCCATGGGGCGTTGACTCCACTCTCCCATTAGAGACAGAGATCGACATTTCCACTGCCACCGTCAAGTTGGGCCGAGAATAAAGTCTTGATAATATCAGTGGGGGTGCACGGAGAAGGCCAAAAGTGAACTCCCCTGCGCACGTCTTCTGTTCTGACCACAAGAACACAAGAAGACTGCGACGAAAGGTGTTGGAGGAGGAGGAGGAGGAGGAGATACGCAAGTTACAGAAGCTGGAATCCAGTGATGGCATAAGAGTACATGCTCGAATCAAATTCATTCAGCTGCAATGGGGTAGAAACGGGAACTCAAAGAAGAACGCAGTTGCAGCAGATTACCTCGAAAGATATCTCTTTCGAGAAATAGCAAGAGACGGGGGAGGAATTCGAAGACCGGAGAGGAAGATGGTTGGATCGTGGAGGTACCTGTGGCTGTTCCGGAGGCGCTGCCGGGGATTGGCTCGTCGTTCGCCAAAGGGAAGTATCGCCCACTCTTCCTCTCCCGCCTCCTGGGAGAGACCATCAGACGATATCAAGCAAGACAACACCTTGCCTTTTATGTCCTCCATGTCATTTCATACGTGCTGTGGTGTGTATCCTAAACATATGCTCCGAACATATCATTAGTTTATATATATATATATATATATATATATATATATATATATGAATGGTGAATTAAAAAAAACTTATTCCGCGTAAAGCAACCTCACTATCAAAACTTTTTTCATAATACCCTTAACCACATAAAAATATCATTTAACATCTATCTCCATGTGTGTCAACACTCGTCCTAATTGTCATTCTCGAATGTTATGGACGTTACATACGCGTAGGGGGATAACTAAGAAGGTTAGTCCATGACTAACCCGTTCACGGGTTTAACTAATTTTACCTAAGTCATGCAACACTATTGTATGTCTTTCTACACAGGGTCAATCTTCATAAAACCTCTTATAAACTCTTAAGGACAAAAAGAAGATGGGTTAGAGTAAATTTTTGATTAGACATTTCAAAACTTGATAGACAATACAAATCATAAACATAGATTCTCAACCTCTGAATGCTCATATGATAAAAGGTCTCATTTTATCTATCACAACCAATGCGAAGACATAAGAGGTCAGGAGAGGACGATCAAGAGGGGAAAGGGGGGCGACCAACAAGATGAAAGGCGATAGCCGAAAAAGATGAGATGATCATTTTGACTCAAAAAAAATCTATCAGAAACTTAATATATATATATATATATATATAACACGTTTAATTCTGAGAAGAAAGCTTCATGAAAACAAAAAGTTGTAAAACATGGTCACTGATAAAACATTCACAGCCTTTAAGAGCCCTCACCGAATAGGAGACACCACCAGAGTGCCGGGTTAATATGATAAGAGGTTCACCAAAAGCACCACCAAACCATGCCAAGTTGAATACAGTAACCACACGAGAGTATGATACTGAAAGTAGCAGCAGAAAGCGACTGGAATGAGACGCTGCTAAAATGACATGCTCTTCAACATGCTACAGCTCGAGGATGATGATACTTGGCAGGAGCGAGAGCAGAAAGTGGCTGGCACCAACAATTGCAACAAACCAAACCAAACTAAAATTAAACTAAGATGACCATGCGAGTGGGAAGCACCTAATAGTGTGTCATTCATCAACACCAAGAAACGCCTATAATAGCTTGTAAGATGGCCATTGTACGTACTACGGCCAATACAGACGATGCAGCAATTAAAACAATATCCTCGGGATCCTGATGGTTCGACTGACATCTACTCAGCCACATTACGCAGCTTACAACAGTTCCTCGGAAAAATTGATGGCCAGATCCCAGTAATGTGGAACTCCAGCGTCAGAAAACATCTTCCTAGCAGCAGCTTCACTTCTGCATTGATGAACAAGGAACCTATTGAAGCTGGGTTTAGCAACACTACCCTGCCATACCAAAACACAACTGTTAGCAGGGCCATCTGCTTCCTCACCTCCCTCTTCTTCGTTGCCCACTGCAGCAGCCCAATTTATTCTTCTCAGCATCAACTTCCCGTACCTTTTTATAGGTTTCCTACCTCCTTCCACAACCACAACACTGATGCCATCTGATATCACAGCACAACCTGTCAACCGGTTCTCCTGAGCATTCACATCGACTTTGAAACGTGTCTGTGGGTGTGATAGGTCTTTGATCTTGTACACGGAGACAACAGTCTCCAGTGAGTTTGGATCTTCAAAAAGCTTCTTCTCCTTCTTTTCACGCCGTTCAGCTGGGGTGAGCTTCCGAGCAATGTTTCTGTCCACATGAGCTTGCTCGCGCTCAGCAGCAGCACTACGAACTTCCATTTCAAGCTTTGTTGGATCTTGAGTTGCTTCAGAAGAGAGAACTTTCATCAAGTTGCTCATCTTGACCTTCGGCTTTGGAGGCTCTAAAAGTCCTTGTCTGATCATCTCTTGCCTGTCTCTCTCCTTTGCAAGCCGCCTCTGGGTCCTAAGCTTCTTTTGTTCTTTCTTAGTTAACTTGAGAGGTTGCGGTGGTGGTGGGGCAGGCTCTGCAGGGGGCTCGATCGGAAGTGGGTGTTCCACATAGATAGTAATTTTCTCCATGTTAAGTTTCTGTTCTCCATCATCACCATAGGACCCTGTAGGTAATATGGGTTTGTCCCTGATTAAATATAAAGATCAGATCAGTAATTTAACAAAAAGATGAGACATTTTGCAGTGAACCATCGATTCCTTCTTACAAAAAAAAAAAAAAAAACATGCTTTGTGGATATTAGACCCCATCTATAAGCATTAGACTCTCCGTTAATAGGTCATTTCTAGATTGTAACTTATCTGAAAAAATTAAGACCAATGCAATGAAGACATTAAAAGAAAGGGCATCTTACCACCACTCAATTTCAGGTATTTCATCCTTCTGCTTCTCCTTCTTGAGCCGCACTCCTACTGCTATTAAGTTTGGATTACTCTCAGGCTCAGCCTTTGCTTTGGCAAGCTGGTTCTGCTTTATCTTTAATTCTTTAGCTTGTGCTTCCCCAAATTGACTCTGCAGAGCAAGGCACCAGCACCAAGTAAATATGGCAGTGAAAAAGGAAACTGTGACATCATAAGTATATACATAGAACACAAGATATTGCATCACACCTTAAATTTTATGATCTCTGCCTGCTTTGACCATTTTCCTTCTTCAACAAACTGAAATGACATCCTTTTGGCCCTTAACAGCTTCGTCTTATTAATACCCATGCGTTCATCAAAATGAGAAGTTGATGCTGCAATGGCATCTAAATCTGGTTTTATTATTTGAAACGATTCTTTCTTCTGCTTGTTAATGTTGACCTAATATCAAAAGCACAAAAAAAAAAGTGTTGTTACAGTATTAGTGAAACATTCATCACCAAGTTGAACACATAAAAGGTGAAAAGAAAAACAATTTACTAAAAGTCACCTTGAGAGTACTAAGATTTGTTAGCTTAGGCATATTGATGACATTCCCATGTTCATCGACTTCTCTACCTTGTGCATCTAACCGCAGAACAGGAGCCTTGGCAGGTTTCTGAGGTACAGCCATGTCAGCTGATAACTGTCCAGGAAACATATTGATAAGAGGTGCAAACTCTGGATCTTGACGAAACCCCATCTTAGCAGCGAGTTCTTGTGCTCGCTTTACAGCTTCAATATTACGTATATTTGCAAGACCAGGGAGGCCACCGACACCAACTGCAGCAGATATATTTTCCGATGGTGCAACCTCTTGCCCTTTTTGCATTGTCTGAGAATGGGTTCCAGAGGCAATACTCATAGAACCAGAAGGGCCAGATTGGAATGCACCCGCTAGAGAAATATTACCTCCATCTTTATCAGATGCTACCTGTGAGTTATCAGTGCTCGAGCTAACAACTTTATTTAGCTGTAAATGCAAGAAAAGAACACTTAGATCAATTGCACAGAGAGGAAAAAAAATTGTGCCTGAAGAACAAAAAAATAATAATATAATTACCACAGGAATCTTCTTCAGCTTCTCCGACAATTCCTTCTGCATTTGCAGAGCTCTTTTAGCTTTTGCTAAAGCATCAAGAGACAAGCTGCCACTTTTGGCAGCAACTGAAGTTGCTGTGCCATCTGTACTGGATTTTCCAGGAACCTCATCAGATCTAATACTAACTCCCTCATTTTCATTGGTGGTAGTAAATGAAGATACCTTGGAAGGCAGTAGATGATGAGATGCTGCAGAGTTCGTAGTAATCTTTGATGCCAAAGTATGTGATTCCTGGGCAGTAACCTGCAAGACCCCAATCAGTAGTTTACATGAATGGTACAACCACCCTAGGTATGCAAAGAAATATTGAATTTAAAAAGTTGACAAGACTAAATAATAAAAAAGCTACAAAAAATATAAAATATATTATACAATATGACAAAAAAAACTTATTATAAAATATTACAAGTTTAAGTTCTAAATCCAACAGACACTTGACAGTCATCACCTGGACAATAAAATAAAATCTAGCCATTAGAGAGAGTGATAGAGTTCAAAAAAATCTAAATTGACTGACAAGAAATTGTATATGTTTTCTACCACTACTAACATAAAGAAGCATGACGACTTTTTAGTATGACCACATGAATATTGGATCAATTATTTCAAGTCTTCAAACAAGAAAAAGCACTTGGATGACATAGTTAAAATCATTCAATGGCATCATAAATGTGCCTATTCGTGATAAGCACCTTGAATGCAAACAACCTACTTTTTTTTTACTTTCTTCACAAACATGAAAAGCTTGCACAATTGCTACCTTATCCCAATCCATCAACAAGATAAGCCAGATCATAACTTGTAAAGCTTTTTGCCGATATAAAGGGATAAAACTACAACTGGCGATGCAACAGCAACGCAGTTTTCTCAACCAAAATAATAGTATGAAGATTCTATTCCATTCAAAAAACCCAAATAATACTTGAAAGGAAGAAACCCAAAATAATTTAGGGACTTCATCCCCAAATTGACTAAATAATCATCAAAATTGCAAACTCAAAACTTAAAGACCTTACAGACAAAAATATTCTGTCCAACAGATACTCGCATGCTTAAAGAAACCAACATCTGATCATGATATGCCTCTGAAAATGGGAAGCGAACTGTTCAGATAAATTATACCACTACATCATTGGTATAGTCACCTAGGTGTAACAAATAGATACCATCCTTGAACAAAATACTTCCAAGTCAATGGCACTAGCACACAAGCACTAGTAAATCAATGTCTACTCAAGTACCACCACAAATGTGAAACACAAAATAAGATTAATTTATCATGACATTTGGTTGAACTTGAAGAAACTCAATGAATCTCAGCCACCCTTGATGCTCATTTCAATCCCCTAGACTTAGTGCATCAGGCTACACATATGACCCGTAAGCCACGTTAATGCTTACTAAAAAAGCATGCTTACATTTCAGATATTGTGCGACGACATGCTTGTAAAATCCTCTATAGAGAACATGTGAATTTGAAGTGGGGTAAACACCAGACCTCCTTGATTGTATTCAGTACATAGGATGATGTGTGCACTTGAGAGAACCAAACCTTATTACAAGGAGATTTTTCATCTTTTCTACCTACATTATTTTCATTTGGATTTTTGTTGTGGCAATTACTTTTGTTTATTCAAAGCATAGCTTAGGATGTTGTTAAGACATTATTCTTATGCATGTGTTACTTCTTTTCAGCCTGCATAACTCACTTAAGTGGTTTAGTAACTTTTAACTTTATGTAGAGAAAGCCAGGCAATGGATCAAGACCAATCTGATATTTAGCAAAGAGTGAATAATAGTACCTCTTTAACCAATAATAACATGGAAAATCAGACCTCTGTTTATACACCTTTTTTCTTTTAAGACAACTAATTTAACACAAAAGTGGAACTAATGTAAACATAGAAATTTGATTCTGATTAATTAAATCAATGAAGTGGAATAAAGTAGCTGCTTACACTTGCAGTGGAACTTCTTTTCTCCAGATGTAAATTGCCCAAGTAATCATTTTCCTCCCGACTATGAACAATTCTATTTTTTGAACTCACAGCCAACATCCTTTCCTCCTGGGCGCTCTCTATATTCTCTTCCTTAACCCTATCTTTAGACCTATGTTCATCCTTCGCCTCTTTCTTGTGAAGCAATTTATCGTCGAGATCCGCTTCTTTCTTCTCAAGCTTAACAATATCACTAAACCTTCTCCCTTCTTTCCTTTGTTTCTTCTTATCCTCTGCATCACTCAGATTTCCATCCTTCGCCCTCTTTTCTCCTCTCCCCTCCTCCCTAACCTTCAAACCTTCTTCCCTCCCACTCCTTGAAGACCTCTCGTCCCTCCTTGCCTCCTTATGATCTCCATTTGAATCCTCGGTTGCCCGATCCTCGAAACGCCGCCGCTCCCTTTTGACATCCCTCTCGCCATCCGAAAGCCTAGCCCTCTTCCCGCTCTTCTCCAAACCCTCCTCGTCCCCATGCTCCTTCCTCTTATACGACGAGTGGTGGCGCCGCTCCTCGGAGCGCTCGCGGTCGACCGAGTCCAGCGGCCGGCTAGAGGAGCGCTCCCGAAGGGTGTCGACCTCTGTGTCAGGGGGCGACAGATCCCTCGAACGCCGAGGTCGGTCGTCGTGGCGTTGGCGCTTGTCGTCTGAGTTCTTGCTGCCGCTGTGGTGATGGTGGCGGTGCTTGTGGTCGCGATCCCGATCCCGATCCCGGTCCCGGTCGGGATCGCCATGGCGATTCTTGGACGAATCGCGGTCGCGATCGTGATCCTTGGAGGATTTGCGGCTCGATCGATCATTCTCGGACGCCCTATCCATGGGATTAGGGTTTCGCGTCGGGGGCTTGCGGAGATGAAGATTTGGGGGCACGGAATAGCGTAAGGGAGGCTATGAGCTGTGATGAGTATATATGTGTGACTTATATACACGTGAATAACACATGACCAGAGCTCAGCTTAATGAACGGCTGTGATTCAATCTTGTATTTTTTTTCTTTTTTGCTTTACTAAGTTCGCCAAATTTATATGATATACCCCTAAAAACCAAAAATTACACCTCTATTCTTATGGTAATAGTATTTGATTCTTTGTTAGGACTTTTAATTGATATTAATGTCAAACTTATTATAATAGGGCTATTTGTATATTTAACTTTTCTATATGTTTTTTCCAATCCAAACCAAATAAATTTATATACAATTGAGTTTTCTGCATTAATAACAAGGATAAGTTGTATTTGGAAAGAAGCTTGTTGTTGGCAACTCCTTACTATTCGTAATTTTAAAAAAATAATAATATATATTATTTTATTATTTCTCAATATCAATTATATATTATCGTCACAACCTCTTATTTCATCCATCAGAACCCTAATTATGCCTACACCACTTGATCATCTGATGTTGCTTGATGTCATAGTTTATCTTCTTTCACCACTCCACATTTGAAATCCTTTTTCAATGTTTAATTATAAATAATTTGTTTAATTATAAAAAATTGTAAACAGTAAAAATATATTGTCAAATAAAAACATGTAATTTTTTTTTGTCTCTCTCTAGTAAATGAAGAAAACTATGAAGAAAAAAAAGTGGTAGAATTGTAGGGAATGAGGTTTTCATTGAAAACATAATATTAATTTTTTATCCATGCAAAATGTGTCTTGATGCTTCTTATAAGCTCTTTCAGTGTAATGCACTACTATTCCACATTAATTTTTATTCTTATAAAAGGTTGAAACTTTCTAAGGTACAAAAAAATGCTAATTCTAGTACATTATGTCTTAACCATCAATTTTAAGCTTTTGGATGACTTGGTGATCTTATAGTGAACAATAATTATGAATTAACCATTAAAACAACTCATAATTAATGGACATAAACTCTTGTAATTTGTTTGTATTCCTAACTATTTAATGCTTAAATACTTTATTTATTTAAGATCATTACCCACCCAATGCTTTCATTCCTCCCAAAATATTTTAAATAAAAAATAGATATTTTATTACTTAAAATGTTTAAGTAAAGTAAAATCTTTTTAATTTTATTTATCATATATATATAGATATATATATATATATATATCTCTTTGATCACTTTTTTTTGTTAGTCCTCCCTTTTCTTTCTCTAATTCGGATCAATTTAGCTCAAATCTATCGTAGGAAAAGATTGACTATAGGCAGAGGAATTTTATCTTTTTTAGGTGTGAAAAAAAGTGAATGTATGATTTAATGGTTTTTATAAAAAGTACTTAAATATTGTATTAAGTTAAGGGATTAAAGAAAATTGACTACTTTTATAGAGACGTATGGGTAAAATAAAAAGGTCTGGTACCCTCGTGCCACGGCCACCGCCGCTCCTCGAATCATGGCGTCCGCTGCGGCGGTAGTAAGCTCGTCTCCCCGCTCTTCGGACTCTTCCGGTCTCTATTCGTGCTAATGTCTCTCGATTTCTTCCAAATTCGTCTCCATTTCTCCTCCAGGAATCCGCCTCGTGCCCGAAGAAGCTGACGCTCTACTCCTACTGGCGGAGCTCGTGCTCGCACCGAGTCCGGATCGCGCTTAATCTCAAAGGTTAGGTCGTTCCTTAAACCCTATCTCGGTTCCACTGTCTCGGTGTTGATGGTTTGTTTATGCAATCGCTTCCGATCGCGAAGGATTGGATTACGAGTACAAGGCCGTGGATCTCTCCAAGGGCGAGCAGTTCGATCCAGGTCAGTTGATGTTCGTTTGCCCCTGTTCAGCGGTTGTTATTTTGCATGATCAGAGTGCTTGCTTTTTGTCTCCCTACTTACTGTTCTTTTGAGTGATTTTTTATGGTTTTATTGTAGAATTCGAGAAGCTTAATCCAGTTAGGTTTGTGCCTGTATTGGTGGATGGTGATGTAGTAGTTGCAGACTCGTTTGCTATCATATTGGTGAGTAGGTGATAGTTCTCTGTTAATTGCATCTTTGTTTATATTGGAGGAATGGACGTTGTTTTACATCTTGCTACTGATTAATTAAATGTTTTTTTGTTGATTTAAATAGTATTTAGAAGACGAGCACCCTCAATTTCCATTGCTGCCTCGAGATCTGAAAAAGAAAGCCCTCAATCTCCAGGTGAACCCACCATGCTGATGATATTCTTGCTAATGAATTTTCAAATTTTAATTAACATTTTTTCCACCAGTGCTTCTACTTAATAATATATGTCTGTAACATGTTTCATTCTCTTGTCCCAAAGCAGCAACCAATTAGCAATTACAAGACCGAAAACCAGTAATGCAGTTAAAAGTTAAAACACCTTGTTTGCTCAACAAAATGGTAATCATGTTACACAACTACTGACCTTGTTTGTTATTCCCAATTGCATGAAACAATTTTCTGTTTGCCCCTCTTAATGAGCACCAAGCTTCTCACTACTCATGGAAAATGGCCTGCCAAACTTATTATGTCTATCTTACAACTGCCATGTCTCTATTCTCGATGATCCCTTAGTTACTAACTGCACAAGTGAAATGTAACCACACAGTGTTGCCTTGCAAAGAGCAAGGATTCAAATTAGCTCATTGGTCTGCCACTGCACGTAATAATTATAAGAGTTAAACAAAATCAATAGTGCAAACCGCATCCGTCCACTAAAAAGAGTTGGTTATCTTTTTTACAAGAGAAAAACTGAGTTGGTATTACATCAGAAAGAATGCTCTTATCTAAGGCGTAACTCAGCCTGCTTAAATTATCTTTCTTTTCCCCTCACCAGGCTGGACATGATTATGTGACTTTTTCTTTATTTATTTTTGAAGTGGATAAAGTTCCTTTGTCCATTGCTAGTGCAAGAAACTAAAATCTCTTTTCATCATAGGTAGCAAATATCATTAGTTCAAGTATCCAGCCGCTTCAGATGCTTTCTGTATTGGTAAGTTAGAAGCTGGGCCTACTGGATTATGTTTATTAGTGATGGTGAAATCACATGTTGCTTTGGCAAAATTTTAATACAAGTTACTTTTTCTTCTAATGGTTTCATAGAATTTCATCGAGGAAAAAATCAGTTCTAATGAGAAAGTTGCATGGGCTCAACGTCACACCAACAATGGATTCACTGGTTGGCTTTAACTTATATCACTATCCTATTCTTATAAATTTATATCATCATATTGCACAAAAGAAACCCCACAAACTATGGTTTAAAATGCACCAAGATAGATTCCTGTTAACTCCAGTTTCATATCTATATTTGGTGAGCCATCTTCTGGATTTATTAATAAACACCTGAATTTTCTGGTGTTGGATATCCTGCTTTTCATCAGTATTTGTTCTTTATTCTGATTTTCTGTGATTTTCGTTAGTACATATGTTCTTCAACTTTTGCTTTTGTTTTATTCTTCTCATTTGCATGATGGGATTGAACTTGTTAGCACACTGTTATGTTGTTCTCTCGTCACCTTAGATTGACATGCAATCTCTTTTATGTCAACTGTGTTAGGACAACATGCATTTGTATGCAGCAGTACTAGAATGTTCCTTTGCCGGTATGTTTGTCAGAATAGTGCAAGCAAAATATCTGATCTAACATTAACTTTTTTGTACATGATTTTTATTACAATGAAGCAAAAATGAGGCACCTGTTTGGTTGGTAATTAATGGGAAATACCAAGAAACAGTTGGAAGTCAATGCCATAATGGATACATTTTTAAAGGAAATATTTATTCGTTTGCAAATAGATAAGAATTTTATCATGCTTGTTGTTCAAACAATTAATGTTCATATTAGTCTTCTGCTCACACTATTCATTTAAGATGATCATTTTTTGATGTTGTTGTGATATAGCAATAGAAAAATTGTTAGAAGGCTCTGCTGGGAAATATGCTACAGGGGACAAAGTGCAACTGGTTTGTCTGCTAAAACTTTTGTTGTTTCCTTGCTATGACATGTGTATGTATACAAATAGTTGAGTATGTGCTTTTCTCTGAGTAAGTGCCAATATATTTTTTGTTACTTATCAATCCTTTTCACATCTCAATGGGCAGAAATCTCTTCTGTTTTACTATTTTTTGTTTACTGACCATGTTGGCAATCACAAATTGGCATGACTCTCTGAGCCTAGTCAACTTTTGCTCAATGCTTATAACATTTACTAATTAACCATAAAAAATAACTTAAAAAAAAGCTTTGATCGGTAGAAGTTTTCCAATAGCACAGTGCAATAGATGCCTTCCTATGTCTGTCAAGATCATCTGACCAAACAAAACCTTTCTAAAGCTAGAACATGCTTAAAGAAGAGGGACAGACAGTTAACCAGTTAACACTGTTAAGTGGGTCTCTCATCCACAGCACAATTCGCAGAAGCAAAATATAATTAATAAGGTGGAATTACACCCTCTGGTCAAATATGGAGTTTTTTCCTGGATGAATGAATCAGTTGGACATATATTGGTGGTAAGTTTTTCCATATGATGAATATCTACTAAATACTGACTTGCCGATGAATCTTATTTGGTAGAAGGTCACGTATCTTATCAGATGTATGTGTCACCCACTGCAACGGAAAGGTTATATTACATGTTTATTGTCACATGCAGGCCGACGTGTTTCTGGCACCTCAGATATATGTCGGAGTAACACGTTTCCAGATTGATATGGTAATCGGTTGTATATAATTCTGCTGCTGTCACTTTGTGGGCTATTTTCTTGAATTCGATTGAAGTGCTGTGGAACTGGAAACTATAAAATCTTCCAACCTCCTGAACTTTGTTGTTTGTAAACTAATAACGATGGAACTGCTACGTTCTACGAAATTTATCATGTCTCATCTTAGTTCCTGAGTTTGAACCGTCAACTAATATCACTTGATGTCTTGCTTGCTTCTTTCCCGAAAGCCTGAAATTTGGATTTTATATCTGTTGCCGAAATTTTCTATTTGATAACAGCTTATTCAAAAACCTCAGGTCAGCATGTTGTTTCTGCAGTCTCAGTACCCTACGTTAGCCAGAATCTATGAAGCCTATGCTGAGCTGCCTGCATTCCGAGCTGCCCATCCGAACAGGCAACCAGATGCATTTCCTTCATCTTCACAATCATGTTGAAGTTGGACTTGCTTCATCCAAGATGTTATGGTGATATTATACTTTCTGTCTTGAAATTACATGTTTGTATTTGATCAAAGGGACAAAAAAATAATACATGTTTGTACTGCTGCTTCTGTTGTATAATTAGAAGACTAAAAGAAACTGGTTTGACACAAAAGTTTCATGTGCAGGACAAATTAGCAAGCAATCTGCAAAGACTTTTAACAAGGTGGTGCATCCTATCACAAAATGCTTTCTGCAGCCAAGGGATGTAATTGGAATGACAGAAAACTGCTCTCAATAGTACAAAGCTGCACTTCCATGTGCCTTTTCTCTGCCATATGCATTGTATCATGTGTTTTTTAGCAAAATATTTAATTAGTTTGTGGAAGGTAATTTTGGAATATAAGCCCATGGTTGTTTTAACTAAGGTGTGGTTGACTTCAAAGATTTTTTTTTTAAAAAAAAGTGGGGTTCTCTGCATACTTATTATCTTTGCAAAATTTGAGAATAGCATACATGCCATTGTAAAATTCGATATAGCAAACGTACATCTCTCTCAAATTTTGATGCTATTGTCATTAATATCCATACAAAAAGCACATGTTAACCACTTCTAATCCTAGATATAAATATAAAAATTGTAAGTTTTGTTTAGGTCATTTCTAACTGGAGTGGCCAACGAATTCACCAACCACCTTTTTGTCCAAAAAAAATAAAAAAACAACATTTTTTTTACCATGCATGGTTGACATTCATGTTTGATTGCACAACTATTTGCTGAACCACATAGCCATCCATCAACAGTCAACTGTTTGGAAATTGTCAACACTGCCATCAAGGACTCAAGTCCATCTTAGGTTGACATCAGTTCATATTAGGACATCTTCTTGATGCTTGTGGTGTGATATATATATATATATATATATATATACACACACACATGAGATGTGGTAAAGGCTGAACAAGGACATGAGATGAGTAAAATGTCTATCAATACATTTGCTCATGTGTTTCTTATAAACAGTAGGAATTTACATTGAGATTTCTTTCTCCAATGGGCAAGTCTCTGCCAACTTCTTTAGGTTTTCAATGATCATGACCAGCTTTGTGTTGAGCCTGTTGACAAAACACTTTGGCAACCAGCCTGCTGGATCCAACTGGCAAGAACAAGAGAGAAGAAAGAGCAAGTAAGCACACTACATGAATTCCACAAGAAGCTGAACTTGGAACATCAATCGAGTATGAAATGATGTTTTGTCGTGTGTGTGTGGATAGATATAGATAGTTCGATTGCCTGCACAACATAAGTCACCATGCAAGAGTCGTCTTCAAGCTTCTCCACCACCCACCCGGACTGAAGCAGCAGCCCTCGAATCGCTTTGTTGTTCTTCGGTTGCAGTCCTGCGGCGATCTGCTTCGGCAGAGAAGCCACCGCGACCACCTGGGTGTCATCAACCACAAGGAAAACTACTATGTAACAACACATCATGCTCTATCGATCAACTCGATAGGGGATTGGAGGAAGCTTACTAGGGTTCCATCATCCAGAGTCTCACGACGCTCGTAGACGATGAACTCTCTCTTCTTGAAGAGCGGCTTCGAGGAGTCTCCAAATCTGAGCCCGATGATGCTGAGGTTGTCGTCGAGGTCCTTGATGTGTTTGGCCTCCACCAGGTCCGGATCCCATTGCTGGTGTAGAAGAGAGAAGACACACATCATGCAGGTGATTCTTTGATGCAGACAACAAAAAGTTGATCTTAGCATCATGTATCAGAACCTAGGATTCCTAGATCCGATACACTAGTATCTCGATCTGGTTCAACGCATCAAAGGTCAACTGTTGTCGTCAATCCGACGACGCCAGATTGTGTTTTATGTTGTCTCGAAGCAGCACAGACAACAGTGCCAGTTCTTCCGACAGCTCTTGACTAAGATTCCAGGACATGTCATGTGGACTCCCATGGGAAGATCCAACCAGTTACCGGATCAAGCTTCCCACCTACCACCAAGTGCCGAGGAATCGTCCATGCTGCTGCATGGGATGATAGCTTGCCGCTTTCGTCGAATCCTTGAAGAACTCCAAAAGCTGACGCTTCCCGATGCTTGTCGATAACAGAGCATGGCAGAGTGTTGGAGCTCACCTTGGCGGCATCGATGGCGGTGGCGACCACGATGAACTGCTGCGGGGAGACCGAGCGGAGCAGCCAACTGCTTCTGAAGACGTGGAGAGAGCCCGCGCTCCGCTTCGATATCTCCACGCCGTTCTGAAACGCCAAGACCTTCCAGCCATCGCCACCTCCGGCCCGGCTGGACTCCGACGCCGACAAGAGCTCCTGAATGCATCGCTCGCTCGCGTACGTCACGTACCTCCTCAAGGAATCCTCGCTTACAGACCTTGCAGTAAACCCAGAACAGATCAATATGGGCAGAAGAAGAAGCTTGTGACGGTGTCAGGTCCCGAGGATTACCAGGAGCGAGAACAAGATGTAGCAGTCACCGGAGAGGAAGCGTTGCTCATTGTGTCAGGTGGCGGTCGGTGTGGAGGGAGAGAGAGCGGGGCTTACATGGGGGTGGGGGGAGCTTTATAGTGAGGAGCCATGGAGGCGAGGGGAAGGGGTGGAAGTGGGCAGGTAGTGATTAGGGCACATGCAGTGCCAGTGCAGTCACCTCCATGATTGGCCCCAGCTGCAGGTGCTCTCCCCACGCAGGGGCATTCAAGATGGCTTCTTTTCTTTAAAGCAGGGAGGGGGGACGGGTGGGGAAGACGGAGCACATGGACTGCTGGTGGCGAGACATATGGATGGAAGCAAATAGAGGGCAGATGAGCCCGAGAACCAGTGGCGCCATCGATGCTCTCCGGAGCTCTGCGCATGCTCCTGCGGGAAGAAGAGTTTTGGCAGTGCAAATCCACTCTGGTGGGCCGGAAGCAGATGACTGTGAGCTTGATGTGATGCAAAATGCTCAAATCAGTGGAACGAGTGAATCCTTAACATGAGGAGGAAGAAAAGAAAGATACTGTGCTTTCACCATGGAAGACACAGATCTTTCATCAGCTTGAAGGAAGAGTGAGTCTCATCATTTCTGTGATGATAAGTTGCAGTATCAGTGTGTGAGCCTTCTGCTCTCATCCGCACCTTTGTTTTCTCCGATGGCATCTCATCTCAGTTTAAAGTGGCCAAGTGAAGAAGAACATCTCAGTTTCTTTCCATTAAATATTATCCAATATAAATCTGCCACCTTACCTGGATTTAATAGCTAGTTTTTCCAGTCAAACATACTGAACAAGATCAAGTACAGAGGATTTAATATCAAGCAGATCTGGCCATCACACTGCGACCAGTGCAATAGATTGCTAATTATGAGGATGTAAAACATATCTTTTGGATCTTGACTAAAAATTTTAAATTATTGGAAATACCTTAAGATTGATGAAATATTCAAACCATAAACCAAGCTGTCAAACTCAGATCTAATGAGCTGCTGCTGCTGCTCTTATCACTCTGCTACCTAAAATGACCAAGAACCCATCAGAAAAAAAAGACAGCTGATAGAACGAGATGTCTTCTACATACATGGATCTCATCCTGCCTCCCAAACATTTCAGCGTCATGCTTTGCAAAACATGACCTCAGATTCTACTTTTTGAGGAGAAACCATTATTATCTTCCTGTTTGTGATGGAAATCTGTGGAGCACGCCATGATCTGCAAGCACTGGGGTGTCCGCCTTTGGAGGATAAGAACAGGTAGCAGCAACCAGAATGGTCCAAGAGGAAACTGCTCCACCAAAAGCTAACTGCAGCTTCCTTTCCTTGGAAGTACAAGAACCATCCATGTCTGGGAAAAAGATGAAGGTGCTTTCTTACACAGGAAACATGGGCGATCATGAAGACCGAAGTGGATAACAGGTGTGAGGACCTCAGCTTTACAGCCATTGGAGAGATTACAGTTCATAATAAGCAAGATAGTAGTCTATTGACATCGCCCATGTTCCTGTAAGGAGGCAAAAAAGGAGCTCTTGTAATCATCAGATGCTCATATGCTGGGGTTGATGATGATCTTTTTGTATTCTTTAAATGAGAACAAACCTGTTTGGAGATTAAATTATTTGGAGAACAAGAAATTTATATTTTTCACTCAAATTCCTGTACGAATAACCTTTTGCATCTAAAGTTTTTTTATATATATTATGAAGCACATTTTTAGTGTTCTTGCAGTGTCTTTAGTAGATTTAAAGAGACGGAGAAAAGAAAAAAAATCTTTCATGTTAAGGTTCAAATTAACTCAATTTTTTTCTTCATGTTTTATTATTTTTTGTATAGTGAAAAATTAATTTTGTCTTAGCAAATATAAGCAGAGGATACCAGACCACATATGTTTTTGTGTTATTTAAGCTGCATAATTATTATCCATTGCAGTTACTGTTGAGCTATTTAATCTGCAATAAAACATATCGTGCAGTTTTGTCGGAGAGAAGAAGGCACGATATGATCCAAAACCATCCATCCCACCTCAATTGCAATTAAAGCGAATCTATCATATGACACCAATTCCCAAAAATAGTTTTCTCTTCATCTTTCTCTAATATATATATATAATATTGTTCAAGTAAAGTTTAGTTTATGACATCAGCTTTGGAGCCTCTTCCGGTCGCTTTGATCGACGCCGACGGGGCGCGCAGGTCGCTCATCGTTGTCAGATGCGGACTCCGTCGAGGCAGAAGTTGCAGACGGATTGATTGCACGATTCGGTTAATTTCAAAGGGGATGTGGGTTTTTGTGTTAGGGGTATTGGATCCTCGTTCTTCCTAAGTTTCAAGAAGATCTGTTGTTTGTGATCTTTGAATCCTCGTCTGGGTTCATGGAATCGTACTAATCGTATTAAAGTTGCGATCTTTTTTGATATTTCGAGGTTCGACCCGATTAAGGGTTTCTGTCTCCGTGGCCCCTGCTCGAGGAGGAGCACCTGAATCATCTTCGTCGAACCTGATAACATGTGGTAGGTGGAGGCGACAAATGAAGATGCGTGTTGGAGCTGCAATTGTTGATGACGCCGAGGACGGGAATATTGATGTTCTTGGTTGCGAAGGTAGTGCCGTGGTCGGGGATGCTACTGGGCATTTGGACTCTTTCGTGGACGAGCTGAGGAGGAATAGATGTGGTATGCATGTGGAATCTCCATTTACTGATTCGAATGCTGGGAGCCTGGTGCTGCAGATGGATTCAACAGGACTTGTATGTTTCTTGTCACTTTGGCCTTGCTCTTCTCGTTTACCTAATTATGTTGTTGGCAGATTCGAATGCTGGGAGCCTGGTGCTGCAGATGGATTCAACAGGACTTGTATGTTTCTTATCACTTTGGCCTTGCTCTTCTCGTTTACCTAATTATGTTGTTGGGAGATTCGAATGCTGGGAGCCTGGTGCTGCAGATGGATTCAACAGGACTTGTATGTTTCTTATCACTTTGGCCTTGCTCTTCTCGTTTACCTAATTATGTTGTTGGCATTTACAACTACAATTTCTTGATCCTGTGTTGTGAGGTATCTGCTTACGATCAATACATGGGTACATATAATGCTTCCTCAAGGCTATACTTTGATGTAACTTCTTTTGATTCTTATCTAATTCCAAGAAACTTACATGTTCTTGAGATACTTCTATGCTGCAGACTAAGCCTCTAGGATAAAGATCCATTAATTAATTGGCTGGCTTTCCGGTGGGTGCATGCCAAAATAAATGCTTGTGGGTGGCAGAAAAAGAAACCATTCTTCATATTCTTCCAAAAATTCGTGATTGAATTGTGACTTCAACTTGAGTGAGAACTTTATAATAAATACTAGGTTAACTTTTTTTTACTGTGCCGTGAATTCTAATGAATCCTCGATCTTTAGTTTGACACAAGAGATTCTGATTCATTTTGTTGCTAAAACCTTAGGCTGGGAGGTTTGTTTAATTTGCTTTTTTGTGCCTTTGAAACGAACAAGTTCCCTCTGTCATAGCTTGTTCATTTCCTCTATTCTAGATTCTCCCAAATTTAAGTTTTTTTTTCTACTACATCCTGTAAGTTATAATTTTCTGTTGGACATGTTTTACCTTTTAGGCCTCAAGGAAGTTCCTCTTATGTTTGATTTTGCTTGGTTAGGAATTTGGCACCAACTTTGGATGGTTCACTTGTGTGATAGTCCTGCTATTAATATTTTTGAACTCTTTTTTGGAGCCTACTTAAGCTTTAATGTGCCTCTATAGGTGACCTCATATTTGTGGGTAAGGTATTTGATGATGGTTATAATCACAATGAATTCTCGCAATGGAAGGTATATACAATGTACATGATTTTGAAGGATAGGGGTATCATGATGCACAATGTCATACAGCTACTGGCTAGGGGCTACCATTTGAACTTTAAGCTTGTATGCTCAGACAAGGATCAATTTTTCGTCTGTAAAACTTACAGAGTTTGGATGTGTGCTTGCGAGCAGTGACAGAGTTAAGTAGCTTTAGGCTTAAGAAAAATTGCTTGTTAAACAATGCTTTTGGTGATGTAGACAACATATGATTTTGATTCATGCATCATGGGGCAACCCGGCTTCATTGTTCACTGACTTGTAATCTGGTAGACTGCAACGTATGCAGCTCATGAAACCAAAGTATTTCTTGTTCTCATATCTGATTGATTAGTTCTGATTCATCAGTTGTTGGTCTCTAGTGTGATCATACAATTCCGGTGTAGCTATAGTGCCTTGCCACTCTATGCCATTGTCAGTCAGGTGAACTGTAGTCTCAGTCACTTCCGTCTTCCCTTTCAGATAGCCGAGTCATTGCATTCTGAATCTTCTTGAAAAGTCCAGATGAGTTCATTCGACAAGGCTATATTTGATGAGAATGTTCAAGCAGGCCTCTTGGGTTGGGCTGAGGGGGTAAGGAAAGAACACTACAAATAGTAAAGTGATCAGAGTGTCTCAAACACCACAGGTCGGCAGGTTTCAGAATGTGGTTCTCCAGGATGCTTCTGCAGCTGGAGGTCTGAATGCTGACATTACTGTTATAGGATTTTACATACTACTTGACAATGGGAAATATATGAAACAACATAAAATCTTAGTGTTCTATAGAAGAACCAATGTTCAAGCCCTTTTTCCCCATAAAGTAGAAGAGGAATTATAGGTTCTACCTTGTAAGATGTCAGAGAAAGATGATTAAAAAAAATCAAGATTTGTTTTATATTCTTTTGTGAGAAAAAAAAAATCCTTTTTGTGTTTTCTAACACTTCTGTCAATTGTTAAAAAATATCTTCTCAATTGAAAAATTGCATTTGACAACGAGTAATTTGTTTGTTTTAACACCTAAAGGGAAAGGAGGGGAAAAAAAAAAAAAAAAGCAGATCCCAACACAATCAAAGAATAGTCGAATCTAAACCACATCAGTCGCCATTGTTCATTACCAGTTAGAGAATTATCCTCTGAAACCATCACCTTTGCCTGTAACAACTATTTCTTCACAGCTGCTCAACACTGCTAATAAAATTTAATTGATTGATGTAGCACAAGCACCTTATTGGAAATCCAGAAGCTCTATAACATAACCATACTAACAGCATACCAGCATCCTCAAAACTTGGCAAAGAAGCATGTAGACCTCCAAAGGGCCTGCAATTGTTTAATGGGTTGATCTAAGACGTCAGAATCTTTGCTGCAGTCGAGCAGTGGAGAGGAAGGAAACCAATGACTTGAACTCAAAAAGGTTGATAGACATTGGCGATCTATCGGCTTTGAAGTATATCAGAAGAAGCCTTTAGCTTCTTGTAGCAAGAGGGTAATTGTCTTGGGAGTGAGGATAAATGGTACGACAAGGAACCAAACCGAGAAAGAAGGAGAAGCTTGATGAAACAAAACCAATTAAATGTGGATCAGTTGATATAAGTGAACCAGAGGAAGGAGTCCAGGCAAGGCTTTCATGCATTACTTGCTGTGCTATTACTGGATGATGGAAGCCTCGTGATTTGTCAACTGTTCTTCAGTCTATCTTCTTGGCTTGTATCATGCAGTAAGTAAAATGTTCTGACAGAAAAATGAGTAATTTTTGCCTGATTGTTACTTGAGGATGGCATCATTTCTTCATCAACCATTGACTTGACTCTGCAGGAATTAGCATTTTCCGGGGCCACAGAAAAAGATTCATCTAACTCTCTTATTAACAACATCTCTTTCTTCTGGTAATTGTGCTTGCAGAATGTCGATGGAATCTAATATCAAGTGGAGCAGCACTTCCCAACATGGTGGTCATGTACTCTTACCTGCATTATTGTTGCATAAAACAAGGTTATGTTGACATGACCTACCCTGTAAACTCTTCCAACCCATGATTCCTCCATCTTCTCTTGATTTATATTGTAATAACCATGGAATAAGAGCACAATGTGAAACTGTGTTTCACAGTGATACTCAAAGTCTATCTGAAGGACCATAATACTTTTTTTTTTTTTTCTGGACACTAGTCTGAATCAGCGGCATCATGGACATCATCATAAACTATGTTTACTCACTAAAAGTTGAGTACAGTGAGAAGCAGTGGAGTCATATGATTAGTGGATTGTGCTAATGGAGGATTAAATTCCACAAGGAGCATGTACCAGTGCTGCCAAGGTTCTTTCATTTGGTTGTTCAGATGGGGACACCGCCAATGTTAGTTGAGAAATCTGTCTCAGGCTCAATCATTGTACACAAGAAGAACTGATTCATATAGTAAACCCACTTATCATCAGTGTGCAGTGGACCCAATACAACAATTCACCTTTTGAGAGGAGCTAAACTGGTTTCTTCCTTTTGAATTCTTTGAAGTCATCATTATGTGAGAGGGCGAGAGAGGTGGTTTGCTTGTTACTTCAATGTTGTCAGTAGGATCCTCCTCTTATTTCTCCTTGGAACTCTTCTCAGGTGACGGATGCAGGTATGCTTCTTTGACATATCTCCTTTTCTCTTTGCCAATCCTTGAATCAATCATTCTTAGACTGAGGAAACCAGATTCCATGTGCCCAACTACATGCAAGCTAATAGTATTTTATCTGATGCAGCAGTCTGAGGTTAAAGATGGATCAAATTCCATCCCTCTTTCTGCCAAACATTCTTTAGCAGGAAGTATTTGTTTGCATGCGATCCACGCAGGATTGAGATGCCAGATTCCCTTCCATGGTTGCTGATCAGGATCATCTTCCTTCCACCTCTGCAAGCTAGAAGCCATCTTTTGTGCTGTGCCAAACAAAACTAGCAGACAGGCATCCGATCCCCATGTTAGGGATCTGTTCTGCCTCTGAAGAACAAGGATTGCATGAAATGAGCTGCCTCTTTCCAGCTTTTTGGTTCCAAGGTTTTTGTTCATGCAACCTGGCTTCACTATGTACTAATTACTAGGGGTCTGATCCATTGATGCACCCTAGATTGTCAACTTGAACTATTTCTTTTTTTTTCTTTTTCTTTTTTTTTACAGCAATGATATGATACCTTAAAATATTGATCAGATACCAAGTTGATAATCTTATCATGTCGGATCAATATATACCGTTCGATACTTATAAAAATTAATTAAAAAAATAATCTAACCTATTGAATTCAATTTCAATTTGAACTTAATTTTTTTTTAGTATTTGTGTCTATCAAACTACATGAATAAAAAAATAATAATTTTTTATATTTAAAAAATATTATATATCATTAATATCGAAATTATTGTATAAAAAAAAAGTTAAAGAGGTTTGAAGTGAGAATGTTAGGAAGTAGTTTGGATATAGAATTATACTTGAAAGGCTTCTTATTGTATAATAAATAGTTAAGAGAATATTTCTTAGATTAAAAATTTTCTTATATTTCTTATATTAGAATATTTCTTTCTCTCCTAAACCTATATACTATAGCAGTAGGTTTAGTTGATTGAACTCCTCAGTTTATATATATATATACACAGAGAGAGAGAGAGAGAGAGTTTTAAGGAGACATATGGGATTGCAATTAGTGACAATAATAATGACACTGGCTAATAATAGAGTCCATGGAGTTAAACTTAGAGATCCTTTGTTTTATAGGGACAAGTAAACAGATCTATGTTGGGGTTGGGAGTTTATGTGGACATGCGATTTGATGGCTGTGGATGGAGGAGAGTCTCATGAGAGAGAAATAAGGTGAAAAAAAAAGGGAAAAAGAAATTAATCAATTGAGAGAGAGAGAGAGAGAGAAGGGAGTGGAAATCATTCCAATGATTGAGGTGGGCCCCGCGGCACCCGGGTCCCACCATGCAAAAAAGAAAAATATGTGTGTGCGCGGTGACCGTCGTTTTCATGAGGTGATATATATTAAAAAAAAAAGGGAAAATGAATATAACATTTCTCTCTCACATGTATAACCTATTAAATAATATTATATATATATTATTATTATTATAGTTTATTTCTAGAGGCTGGCAATGAATACAAAAAAAAAAAAAAAGGGGGGGGGGGAAAAGGGGAAAACACGGCGATAAAAAGGGTCGCGTCTCCCTGTCCGAGAAGAGTTCCATGGACGCTGGGACCGAGCTCCCTCTCCCTCTCCCTCTCTTTCCCCCACCTCCTCTTCCTCCCCTCCCAGTCCCATGCCTTCAAGGTTGGCCGCTAGCCCCTCCTCCTTTTCTCTTTCTCTTGTTTTCTTCTTCCTCTTTTATTCCCTCTGGGAGCATCATCTCTGCCGCTCGGCGCTCATTTGCTGCTGCTGTCTGCCCAATTTTCTCCACCGTCTCTGCACTATTACTAAAAACCGGATCTTTTTTTTTTGTTGGTTTTTCTTCTCGATGGTATGATCATGTGTTCTGCCATCGTAAAAGACATATAAAAATTTTGATCTTTTTTTTGGGGGGGGCTTTTATGGTGGTTATTGCGATTCGGATCGTTGTTTCGGGCTCTGATTTCTTCGTTTCTTTTTTCCTTCTTTACTGCATCGCGCAACGGTTATTGTATTGGCTTTTCTGCTCGCTTGTTATGGTCATGGATTCTGTCGTCATAAAAATCCCTATTTTGAAGATTATGGTGGTTGGGATATGTCCGATTCTCGTTTCGGGCCTTTTATGCTTTTTATTTTTCGTTTTGCAGGTGCCGTAGTGGATCTAGCTTTTTGGTGTTGAAGAGTATTAGGGTTCTTAGAATGGCCCGCGCTGGCCGATCAGCTCCTTCACCTCGTTGAGGATTGATGATGTTTTCCGGTGGCTGTGCTTCTTTGATGGCGGAAACGTGGTGGAGGGGGGTCGAATCGGTTGTTATAGCTTAAGATTTTTCGGTTCTTGGGGGTGGATTTGTGAATTGTTGGTTCTTGTTGATGCACAAGTTGTGAAAAATTGTCCTTTAGATTTTGGTCTTGAAAGGCGTTGATTCGGTGCTGCTGCTTATTGGAATGGGGGATTTGATTGGAAGAACTGGATCTGGTTGCAAAACATTGGGTTCTTGTTGGGAAAAGCGGTCGGTGAATTGTTTGGTTTTGTGAAAGATGGAGGGCGAGAACACCATCGTGACGGTCGATGAGAAGGATTATGTGCATTTGGTGAAAGAGAGTCAACCAGAGGATATCTTGTGCTCCGAGATGGAAATGGATGAGAACGAGAATGGCGTCATTGGTTGCGCAGATGGTAGCACCGGTTTTGAGGGCGAGATGGGTGAGGAAAGCAATGTGGTTTTCTCAAGGGAGGCCCCTATACTGACAAACGGCTCTCTCATCTCCAAAGGTCATTGCTGTGGCAGCAAGGTCAGATCGAAATCCTCCGAGTTGATGGAGTCTGAAGTCCAAAGGAAGGACAAAAGTAAGCAGGAGAAAAAACTCGGCAGGCAGGAGCGGATTGAGCTTGGTCGCTTGTTTCAGGGTGCAGTGAGTTCTCAGGATTTAGAGCTTGCTGAGAACCTGATTCTGTTGGCCGATCCACAAACTCTCAATGATATGCTGTGCATAGCATTAGACTCCATATGGTTCCTGACAACTCGGCAAGAACTGAATGGTATTACTGGCTTGATCAAGAATATTGTTGCCAACGGAGCGAATGACTTCACAAGGGCGGCACTCAGGACTTCGTTTTTGGCTTCATGTGTTTCTGCATGTCAGAGCAAAACCATGAGTTTGGCTGATACAGTGGGCATCATGGCCCATAGGTAATTGTGATTCCTTTCCATGATCTCCTTTGATAGCTCATGGAAACTTCAAAGAACTCACGCATCTGCATCGGTGATTTTTTTTTACTTGGGTTACTACTTTGCATTCTCTTGTCGTAGGTAAAGTTGCATCATGTTCCATAAATGATGTACTTTTGCCCTTGCCATCCGTTTTTATCAGGTTGCATGAGCGTCTTCAAGAATGCCATGGTGATGAGGTTCTGAAGGCAGAAGCAGGTGCAAAGGTCCAGAAGTTCACAGAATGGGCCTTGAAGTGCATCGGAGTTCACTCTCGGTGCCAGGAGAATAAGGGCAGAAGGAGCCACAGCACAATTCTCGAAGTCCAACTTCAGTTGTCAGCTTTTAAGAACTTCTTGGATCTTGCTGGCAACAACCTTACAGGAAAGGATTTTACTGAAGCTTTTGATGCAGCATGCTTCCCTCTGACTCTCTTCTCTACATCTGGAATCTCGACAACTGTAATACAAGGATTGCTGGGAATGCTAGTTGAGGGCGGTGCGGATAATGTAAACCAATGCTTTCTTGAAGCTTCAAGATTTGGAAGTACAGAGCTCGTACTAATTTTGCTACAGGTATTCATTTATTTCCAGTTTCACGGTGCATATAATAATTTCCTAGTTTTTTTATCAATTAAGTTTGTTTGCCAGTGAATTAGGCTGTACAATGATAAACCAAGCTTCAGCAGCATTTTGGTTATTTATATGTTTGTTGGTTATTTAATAACTTTAAGCAATTTCAAGTAGATACCAACATAGGACAAATAGAGAAGGCCAAAATTAGAAAGCTGAAACCTGCTGCCTATCATGATTGTGCTTACAAGGAATATTTTGGATTTTTTTTTCCTAAAGATTGATGATCTACATTATAGAATCTGAATTATGGTTCGGTAGAATGAGGTTGTATAATGCATACCTGAAAATCATCTGCCCTCACCAGTGGATGAACTTTCTGTCATTCTTGTGTCAACCAGCCTTTGGCTGTTGTGCAGGTAATGAAAACAAGATAGTATATATTTAACATACAGTAAGTTAAAAATCATTTTGTAGTTTTTACTTTTCATACAGGTGGTCTAGTAATGAAAACAAGAGAGTATATATTTAGCATACAGTAAGTTAAAAATCATTTTGTACTTTTACTTTTCATACAGGTGTTCTAGAATTAAACTGGATACGTGTATTTTTTTTTCTAGTTACCACACTTGATGGATCTTGGTTTTTTAGAGTAATTTTAGCATACTTACCAGAGAAACATTGGGCAAGTTTGTTCTCTTCCCCCAAACCCGCCTTTGGATCTTGCCCCATGTTTCTAGTGAGTTTATCATGCTTACCAGAAAACAAACTTCCTTTGAGCAATCTTTGTACCGAAAGAAACAACAATAACTTTTTATACAGAAAAAAGTGTCCGGGCAACTCTTCCTAATTTCAGTGTGTTTCTTCCCCCAGATTGCTCAGAGGAACAGCTTGGATATCGACGTTGATCTTGCCCTAGGCTTTGCCTCTCACTACTGTAAAATTGGAACCATGGAGTGTTTGGTTGAAGAAGGGAATGCTGCGGCCTTCCTGGGTCCTTTGATGCGAGCAGCTGAGAGGGGCTGCATGCAGGTAGTTCAATGGTTTGTTGACCGGGGATGTAGGGACATGGAGCTATGCCTTGCCCTTACAGCCGCCGCCTCTAGCAGCCAGGTGGGAATTGCATCTTACCTTCTCCCACACATCCCGCAGCATGTCCTAGCTGCCCTGAGCGTCGAGGTCCTAAAGGCAGCAGGTGAGAGAAGCAGCGGGTCTCTGGATGGTGTTGCATTCCTTCTCCGCAACAACTTCCTTGGTGACCCTGCAGCAACATATGCTGTGGCCGACAGCATTGCGAGGTCCAGCGATGAGGCTGTGGCCCCTAATCTGAGAGCTTTTCTGAAGGAGCACTGGTCCGAGGCAGCTTATACCGAGGGCTTTAGCTACGGGCAAAATCACTATGTGAATTTTATGAGGATTCTGAGAAGGGGTGGTTCACCCATCTGTCTCAAGGACCTTCCGCCACCCCTGGTGACTGCGATAGCATACTTGCCACTGTACAGAGAGTGTCTGGAGGAGGGTGGGCAGTTGTTGCCACAAAAACTGAGAGGACAGCTTGTGGAGGCAGCTAGTAGGGTTGGCGGAAGGCCCGTGGAGAAGAATAGCCAGGCAAGAGAGCTTATCGCAATTTTGGAGCAGCACCTACCTACCTTCTTTCTACAACTTCCAACCATCGGTAGCACCCTATTATAGGTAATTGATAGAACACAGAATCATGGAACAGTAAATATGTCTTTTCTCAGCCCCCTATAGCTCGGGGCACTCTGTGCTTGTTTCCTGTTCCATGCTTTTGCATCGAGAGTTGCATGGATACCCAACATTTGTCTGAAACATTCTAATGGTAAGCCAAGTGAGGATTTACCTTGGAAAATTGCTCATCGGATTAGTTTTGGGCATTGTTGTTTTTGGTCTTGTCCGCATATATATGGCAGCACCACATCTTGATCGATTGAAATGCTCAGTTTGTTTTCGAAATATACCCTAAACTAAATCAGGACCCCATTGCGGAGGACTTGGTAAACACCATCATACCTAGTTAGAGTCTGCTGCTTGTAACCACAGTGCAATAGTAGTATTTGGGCATTCTCCTAAATCCCTTGTCATCTTTAGCAGTTGTAATCAGTGTTTTGTTTCCAGAGCAAGAGTGGATTGCAGAGGACTTGGTAAAAACCATCATTACCTAGTTGAATCTGCTGCTTGTAACCACAGTGCAATAGTGGTAGTATTTGGGCATTCTCCTAAATCCCTTGTCATCTTTAGCAGTTGTAATCAGTGTTTTGTTTTCAGAGCAAGAGTTGATCCATCAAGCCCTCACTCAGTTTATCTGGTCAATTGATTGGACCAGTGGGTTTTCTATCACTGATAAAATTTCTCATACAGGTATTTATGTTTTTTTTGTTTCCCTGTATTATTATTAATTCAATCAATCAAGGAGGTGATGAGCAATTACTACTTATGCTGTTTACATGTATTATTGAACCATTCCTTGTCCATTATCTTGTAGTGAGGTTTTCTTTCCACCTTAAAACCTTTGCAAATGGATTGTGTACCATCCACTGAGTAATCTCTAATCTTTACCGTCTTCTAAAATTCTTATGTGCCAAATATTTAATATTTGAAGGAATTCGACTCCATGAGAGGAAGAGAAGAGGTATCTCCTTAAAATAAGAGTTAGTTTGGCATTTATTTAGATCGAGTCAAATAGCAATGATTCCGATCACTACTTTTTCATGTTACAATATTAATATCATCAGCACCACTGAGTCTCCAACAATGCTTCTTACAGTGTGCATTTTTGCAAAGATTACATCTGTCTGGAAAGAGATGATGGTTCTAAGTTAACAAGAACAGACAGATGCTCCATGAAAGATGATAATTCATATCAGATGAGAGAGAGAGAAGTAAATGCACAAATGATTACTCGCTGACTTGGTCACAAAGGGGTTGCAAGCTTTCTTACATCCGTGGGCATGAATGCCAAGACGATGAGCAAAACAAGTATGGCCGTGGGAAGCAGCAGCACCACCACCAGAGGTGGAGGAGGCAACGAAGTAGCAGTAAGGCAAAGCCGCAACAACAAAGACTCTGCACTGAAGTAGTTTGGAGGTGAAGCTCCTCTACACTCTCTCTGTTCTCCAAGCAGTCTTGAACGCATCCTTCCTCGCTCTTCCATCCTCCACTGCAGCAACCAACGTCACCAGTAAAGCTCATCAAACTGGCCTTCCTTGTGTACATGGCCATATCTTGACACAGAGATCAAAGATATTGGAGAACGCTCGATGCATGAAACAATTACTAAGAGAAGAAGTAGTAGTGCATTGGGCATCATTGATGGCGATGAACCCACCGGGAAGAACAAGATCGACGTGAGAGAAGGTGGTGAGAGAGAGAAAGAGATGATGTGGTTGGCGGTGGATGCGTTGCATCCCTCCTCAGTCGCGATAGAGGACGACTGGATCTGATGGAGATCTCCTGCGATCTACTAGCGTTCCTTTTCGTTGCTCCGAAGGGCCAATGGCAAGTGGACGCCCCCAAAGACTTCCTTGCTTTGTCCGTCATCAGTTCCTCTCTGCTCCCTCCTCACCGCCACCACCACCTCTCAAGCTGACGACCGCCTTCTACTTCAACAGTCTCCCTTCACTCCTGGAATAGCGTGGAATATAGTCTATATTAGTTTAGTCTCATACTGAAAATAAATAAAAAATCTAAATTAAATAAATTTATTATTATTATTATTAACTTTAATTTAAACATTAAGCTGGTGAGCTAGATCCATCGCTGAACCTGATATGAAAAATAATATCAAAATACATGATAAAGAATTAATATCCGAAGATATGCTAAAAAGTCGGATGATGATGCCAAGACAAGATAGATAGATGCATACATAGCATGACATGACATGACATGGAGAGCTTAAACAATTTTTTTTTATTATTTTGATGAATTTATTATTGTTAACTGGAGTTTAATCATCTTAGACCAAAAGAATGAGATGATATCAGCCTTCTGACCTCAAATAGATTAAACATGATGATGGAATTGGTGATAGAGTGGTTGATGGTGTTGTCCCCTGCCAACGTCTACTTGTCTCAACTTTGATGTGGAAGCCCATATGATATCAATGTTGGATGATAGAAAAGACACTTCCTCTGATATCAGTTTTGTGAGTTCAGTCTGTCCCACAGTGTGCAGTAGTAGACTCACTACTCAACATGTAATTTTGCCTCAAAAACTTTGTCAAAGCCCATATATCAATGTTAGATAGATGTTGGCAAAGACACTTACTACTTCCCTGATATCATTTTTTAAGTTCAGCCTGTCTCATTGCATATGCAGTGGACTTACTAATCAACATGTACTTACCTCAAAAACTTTTGTCAAAGCCCATTGTATGGAGTAGATTTACTAATCAACAGAGAGATCATGGCAACCCTTCTTTGAGCCACACACTTTCACAATGATGTATATAACTTGTTGTGTGCTGTGGATGTTGAGATGGTGCACACAGACTGCATGAGCTGAACATGAGCAATTTGAGCATTCACCACCCATTTGCTGCTGTTTGGCTGTTTTTGATGATGGATGATCAGTGCATCAAAAAGGCACCTCCTCCTGTCCTCCTGTTTCCATCCATCACACACTTCATAGCTGTGGCCATTAATTAGAAGTTGCTCAACATGAAGTTGTCAAGAATGATCTGTTGAAAGCATTGTTGCTCTAATGAAAAGCAAAGGCTAGCAAATAAAATTAACAATCAATAAGAAGAGCCGCAAATGAGATTCTGCTATGATGTGGTGAGAAAGATGCATGATGAAAGCGCACAACATCAGCACCACTTGCTTCTTTTATTTTAAGGGTAGCAGCAAATGATATTTCGAATTTAATGAGGCCGACAACACAACTTCTTTCAGCAGAATGACAATTACGGAGACATTAACTCAAGGAAGCGAAATAAAAAAAAAGGGTGGCTCTAATACAGGATGACTGCATTACTAGTGGTCACTTCAAAAGATGGTGTTTAAACAGAGAAGCCATCTCGATCTACATGGAAGGATGAGAGAAAAAAGGTTAAATGTAAGATTAAAAATGATTGTAGACAAATGGATTTCCATAACCTAAAATAAGGGGGCAAAAAAAAAAAAAAGGACTTACGGCGGTCAAAGCAGCCTCTGCACCCTTGTTTCCAGATTTACCACCAGCTCGATTTAAGGCCTGTACGAAATTGACAGGGACGATCTCAAGGCTTACACAAATAAGGACAGGCAAGCTGTTCTATACAATTTCAACACAATTTACCAAGAATCACACTACAAAAAGAAAACTTATTTCTCAATATTTTGGGAGAAACTTATGACGTTCAAAGAATTTCTTGACTGTCATATGACTAATTTATGCACTATGATCCTTCCCTCTAACATGTTCACAAAGATGTTATGTCGTTCTACGACGTCACTTGAACACATCAGTCAACTTTATTGACTAAGCACTCAGCGAATGCTTCCAAGTTCAAACCCAAAGCCCAAGGAGAACAGGATGGTTGAAAAAGGTAATAGTAGGTCGACCATTAACGGAGTCCAAAACCTTAAGTGTAAAGGTATGTCGGTCTTATTGAAGGATGGGATGGCAATTACTTTTACTGTTCCAATATTCAGTCAAATACATCATTACTATGAAAGATGATATGTAGGAAGTCCAGAGTTATTGGTTGTCAATGGAAGTGAATCATAACATCCTGAATCGGTTTGTGAAGAACATTTTGATTACCTGCTCCATGTCATCACACGTCAGAACACCAAATATGCATGGAACTCCTGCAATAATATTAAAAAGAAATAACATATTAGTCTCACATGCATTTATACCAATTCGGATATGTTAGTCCTTGTTCAACTGCAAAAAGTGAAAAGGATCACAAAATAATCCAAACAAGTTCCAGCAGCTTATTATGAAAAGATGATATATATGCTACCACAGGAAGCAAAGTAATAGAGAAGCAACAGACTCCTTTGTAACACACAGAATTTGAAGGCATAGACCAACCTGAAGATAATCCAGCATTAAGTACCCCAGATGCTGCCGAATTTGCAACAGCATCATAATGACTAGTATCACCTCTAATCTACAAAAGAGAAAACAAGGAACCTACACCGGTAAGCGCATCAAACCCAAACATTGGCTAAAAGTTAACAATAACATCTTTTCAAAGGAAAGGTACACTTTGCAGCACTACACTACTATAGAGCTTGCATATGCAAAACCAAGGAATCATGAATAATCATTGGGTTTTTAATAACAGATATTGCTGGATGATGTCATGTCATAAATTATTTAATTAGCTTAAATTCATCTCATATTCCAGTTTAGATCAACACAGGAAAAAGGATATATACATACAACTCAAACTTTTCATTCTACCTATGCAATCTGTCTTTTTGTTCACCCTCCCACACTTTGATTTCTTTTCTTAACTGATACCCCTTCGATTTAGGACAATGGAACAATTTTAACACTTGTAAATCAATGGTTCAGTGAGAAAAAGCATTTTAGCTAAGCTGCCAAGCTCTGTAATACTTCTTTCTTCTTTTACATCTCTAAATTTCCTTTATTTTCACTTTCTACTTCCAATCTATAATCTGCTCTACAATAAATTTTGCAAATTTTTTTTCTGAATCAACATATATATAGGTAATTCACATGTGTCGTTCATTCATCAGAGATATGGATCTTATTTAATCCCTAACCTGTGTTGTTTAATCAAGACAGTTGCAGGTAATAATAATCGATTAGGCCTAACCTTAAGTGTTTCATAAGAGAGTAGGAATGGGCATTAAGACATGCCAAGAATCTTATAGGCAGGATATTTCTCACACTAACCATCCATCATCCAAGACTTTAAGAAGGCTCTTTGAGTTTACATCCAGTAAAGAACTGAAAGTTTACAGAAATCTTTACAAATAAATACTTGTCTGAAGAAACAAAGTTCAGTTGATGATCATTTCAAGTAAACAGCTGAGAGATAAGAAAAATCCGAAATTATAGTTGTTCAACAGATTATCAAAGTTTACTCATCATATTTTAAAAAATGATGTCAGGAATCACAGACTGAATTATTCTTATCAATTTTCTAAAAAGGGCTCAAAGTATTGGAAAATATAAAAAAAACAGAAACAACGAAAAAATAAAAAAAAAACGACTAGTGAATGCTGGAAAAAAAATGGAACACTTTTAAGAAAAATAACCTGTATTCATCATCAACTAATATATCAAGCTTACTTGATTCAATGAAGCTATATGCAACAAGCAGCCTAGAATTCAAGTTTGAAATATTTTTTTAGGAAATACTTCAAATTTTGAAGTTACAAGAAACTAAGCCTCAACTCTAACTTCAACTTGTTTGCTCTTCGAAAATACGATGCAAAGAAGATTGCTTTACTGTCTGATAGAATAATTAGTATAATACCACAGTATACAAAAATTGAAAACATGTAGGGCATGTCACGGTTTAGTTAATTATAAACCAATGTGATCTTGATGGATCTCATCAAGTAAGAATTATATCATCCATAACAATCATCAAAATTATGATTCTACCATAGATATAAATCTTAAGATCTAGATCACGGATTCTATGATCCTGCAACAAAGCAATTAATGGTTACCGATGTCTTCATTATAGGCAGATACAAAAATATGATAATGGCAAGTTGAGATGACATTCAAGTAGCTAAGGTAGATGTGGATGGGCATTACCACAGCTCCAATGCACAAAATTGCATCAAATTTTCCTGATTTTCCAAGGCATTGTGCAACAACTGGAACTTCAAAGCTGCCAGGAACTTTAACAACCTGCACGAAAGATTACATTGTTCCCTTGTCAGCGAGAACATGAACATCAACATAAATTCATCTTGCGAAAGGAGGCAGTAAGATCTCCAGTGGAGCAAATAGTGTTAAATTGGAAGCTGATGAATGAAGGAAAAGATATTATCTGATAAAGAAAACTCTTATGAATAAATTATAAAAATTAGTGTAAACAATAAAAACCGGATGCAATATAGAAGCCCTTAAAGTTGCATTTTTGTATTAATTATGTACCATGATTCCCGCATTCAAGGTTAAGTTGCCATACATGCACAGAACATGAGCGAGCTAAAGTTTTGTTGACAATGATTCTTGGGTCTACAGAACAATGAGAGATGAGCTTTAAACAAGCTAAATATTGAGGTGAGGTAGAGAGTACTTAGGATCTGATAGTCTAAGCCTTATAATCTAAGTTGAAATCAGCTTGTTAGAGCAGCCAAGAGCAAAACTGTACTTAATCATATATATTTCCAGTTGGAACAAGTTTAAAATAGCAGTTACCCACGAAACAGACATCAAGCCTCGCAGAAGCATAACAAAACAATTGCACACACTTAACCAACTGATGATATGCAATATCTCAGAGAGTATTAAATAAAAGTCAATAATTTACATCCCCAAATATAGTCAGTAAACAAGATGATACTTTGAAGAAATTTGAAATTATTAAAAGCTTCATGAAAACTACATACTGTAATATCATCATCATCAACTGAATAACGCTGAAAAGTCTCCAGAGCTCCCTCCAATAGCAAGTTAGTGACAACTTCATTAAAGCGTGCTACAACCTGCATTGTTAAAAAGGCAAAAGAAGTAAGTAGTATGCTAATTGGAAAAGGTGAAACTGCACAAAAAAATCATTCAGTTATGCGCTGATCACCCTTAATCAGACAGTTGTATATGCAAGGTGTAACATTAGGTTTTTTTTTTCTTAGAACATGGGAATTAACAAGGCTTTGTCATGGTTCATTTTCATCAGCTATCCCGTGGGTGTGTAAAACATGGCAATCCCCTTGCTACGACTGGGAAAGAAAAAGCAGAAAAACAGAAATTATTCGATAACGCCCTTAGACCTAATCCTAGGAGTAGGAGATACAGAAAAGCAGGACAGGAAGAACTACAGCTTCCTACTACTGTATTGGATATTGGCTTTCGTAATTACCGAAGATAGAAAATGCCTAACCCGATGGACCCTTTCTTTATCCTTTCCTTAGTTATGAGCAATTCTGTTTACAGATAAACCCATTATCCTGTTGAACGAACACTGGACTGTAAATATGAGGAGGAAACAACCAGGTTACTGGGTTTCTTTCTGAAGTCAAGCCAATCACCACAAAACATGAGAAAGTGATGCCTACTAGCTACAGTTTATAATCATCTCCCAGAACTTTCCACTATGGTAACTTCCAGAAAAAAAGAGAAATCCAGATCGAGAATGCTCCATCGTAGCCTTTAACAAATTCTATAAGTTCCTATGGATAAAAAACACAAAAGTTACTGGATCAAACTTCTTGGCCAGAATATCCATTGAGAACGCTTGTCAGTTAAAGCATCTAAATTTCATTTCTTTAGCGACAAACAAAACAGATTGTGTCACTAATAAGTTAAATCTAAAAAGCATTCAGGAAGGCAATGGCACCTACCCTATCTGTAGTTGCTGCAATTCTATGCTAATAAAACCAAATGCTTCACTACTATCCAAACTTGGAAAACAGCTGCAGTCATATCCTCTAAGCAGTATACACACCAAACGAAGATAGAAATAAAAACCCTTAATTTATGGAGTTACTTATCTCAAGATTCTCTTGCATACCTTAGTAACTGGATACTCATACCAATTCCTAAAACACCAAAAATCCACCAACTTTGTTCAAAACAGCCATTTACACTGTACAAGCTTATAACTTAGGCATCAAGTTTTGTTTACAATAATTTCGCACAATTACTCCAACAGGACAAAAAAAACCTCATTACAATCTAACACATTCACGTAAGTGTGGTAATTAATATCTCTACAGTTGATCCTAACCACACATCGGAATGATCACGCATTATAGGTAAACAGACAAGAGGAAAAGACCCCAAAATATCACCTTTTTATCCGTAAGTGTCAAAAAGTTTCCTATGCGACAAAGCATCAAACAACTGGTCGCCGCGAAACATGACCAAATTTCACGACTCAAACGGATTGGAATTCAGAAAACAACCGATAAGTTCCAAACCAAGAACCATAAAATGAAGCCGTGAAGCTGCCACCAGGCAGTTTACAAACTCCAGCAGAGAAAAAAGAACGAACGCACTCACCACCGCGAACTTCAGCCCCTCGGTCTTCGTCAACGACCCGATTAGATGCTTCGTGCCCGCCGCGACGACGGGCGCACGCCCATTCCTCGCGCAGAGTTCCAGGGCGGCTGGAGCAGCTGGGAGGAACCCACCACGACGAGATCAGAAAGGGGGAAAAGGGGTCCCGTCCAAGAATGGAGAGCGGAGATGCAGGGGCCGAGACGAGTACCTCGAATCGAATAGGAGAAGGAGACGAGGGTTTCGGGAGAGCGCCCGAGGGGAGACGGAACCGGTCGAGGGTGACTTGGCATCGCCAACAGCGATGGGAAGAGACGGCCGAGCTCGGTTGCGGCGAACGAAGCCATCCTCGCCTCTATTCTCCACCGATCCCTGAAATCGACGACTACTATACATTGTTTCGTTTAAAAGAATTCATCAGCACGTGACAAATAAACACACATATATATATATATATATAAATTGATGAATGTAAATTGAATAATATTTTGTACATTCGAAAACAAATCGAGAGTATCGATCGGTAAGTAAATAAATTATAATGTTATACTTTAGTTCTACTCTTAAACTGTTTGGTTGTCGTTGACCGAAGAGTTAATATAGTTTCGTTGAGCCCCCAAAGCGTGGACCTGTCCAAGCCTGAGAGGATGACTAGGATGCAATTTAGAAGTGAGACTTGAGGTGGCAAGTGGACTTCGAAAGCTTTGTGGCGATCAACTTGTGATTCTTCTAAGCTATGATTCGTCTACCTGAGGAAGTTTAGACTCATCCTCAGATGTATTTTTATTAGTCTTATCAAGTGATGTTTCGTGTTATCTCGAGGTGTTTCTTAAACGTGTCAGAGTCATGTACCATTGGTCAATGTTGGGAGATTTCTCGACTCGACACTTTCAACTTTTAAGTCATTAGAGAGAGTAAATAGAGTTTTAAAGAGTTCAGGAGAGTTTTTTTTTCTTTCTTTTTTTCTTCTCTATTCCCTCGACTAGTTTCAAGGTTCGGATTTTTTATATCTGATTTGTTGGTGGCTAGCTGCTCATCTCCCCCTTGAGCATCATTGGTTTGGTTATTGTATCCTAATGATTGTCTCGTACAACTTCTCATGTGAAGGGATAGCGTGAGGTCTCATATTGATTTCAAGTGAAGGCTCATGAAATGTAATATTTATGTTATTATTTTTTAATCAAAATTCAAATGAATTCATAAATGAGATGTGTCTGATATTAATTTATCTTAAATATTTTATATTAGTGATTGTACCATCGTCATCCTATTTTTAGGGATAATACCATCGGTGCCAACGATTGTACCGTCAATATTCGAATTTACTAGATACTTGTTAGGATTAACAGGATATGCATGGAGGTGGATTGAAGGAGGAGTGAGTGAGTGATCTCTCACTCTTCTTGCCCATCCTCCAATCATGCAAGAGGATTATTCTCTAGGAATATGCCTTGTTGTTGTTGAATCTTTGCAGGAATATACCCCTTTATATCCATTCAATGCTTCATAAAAGTCTTGTTTGACAGGTTCTCTAAGCTCCTTCAGTGCCTCATCTGCTCTATAGGCTCCTGTGGAGAAATTTGCAGCTTGGAATCTGTTTTGTTGATGGTCATCTAATCATTCTCAAAATTCCTTCCTGTCTTGTTGAGTGAGGCCATGATTAGATGACCATCAGCAAACAAGTTCACAAGATATGCACATCCTTGATCTTTTCCCTACTGTGTGCATATCCTCAGTACATCACTGGTATCAGGAGCTTATGGCAAGTTGCTCTGTTACATAATAATAGGCTTTTACTAAGAATCATTTTTCTTTTTTTTGTTTTCAGAATCATGTTTTACATGTCAATCCATTTCTTTAATTGATCTTTCTTTTAATTGATATTCTTTGTTGTCCTGAATGACACACACTTTTTTCATGCAGGTGATAGATAACTAGCTCAGAGGTATGCAATTTGATTGTGTTTCTGGGCATCTGTCACTAACACATCATGATTACACAAGGATCATTGCTGAATATGATGGGTATTATTGATGGTACCTAGAGTAAAATACAAGGAAAAAAAAAATGCAAGTGCAGTGCAACACTATTTCAAATTGCATGTTCATCTGCATCTGTTCTATTTGTAGTATGAGAAAAGAATACATACATAGTGTAGCATCACATCTTGTCCTCATTGAGATTATAGTGTAACAACACAAACCCAACATATTGATTGTTCAATCTCCTTTTATCACTAGTGTTGTTCTTGATATCACACTAATGATATTTGATGATAACTAGGAATCACAAGGCTCTTTTTATGTTTTTTGGAGCTTAGATCACACCACATGATACCTTTTTCTGTTGTCTTTCTTTGTATCAGTAGTCAGTCAATCTAGCTTAGACCTTTGGGACATTTTGGATGATAATAACCTTCCACTAATCAGACAACAAAAGATGTGATTTTCTATGCATGCATTTTTGGGTTGTAGCAATTCATTACCTTTGCAATTTGTCAGCCTTTTTCATCTCAGGATGTCTTGGCACTTTAAAAGGGAACACAACCTTTGTAATCCCAGAAAGCCACACTGCAATGATACAAAGGAAGTCATGGTTGATATGAGAATCTTAAAGAAGGGATGCCGAGTGTACTCAGAAAGACAATCTCTCAACATATTCCATACAAGATGGGAATTCTCATGCGCGTGTTACATAATCGACGAAAAATAGAGCCTTTCATGAACTCTATCAAAGTACATTCGGTTCCTTGCCAGCCAAAGCATTTGTTTCTTCATTATGCAAAAGTGAGATCGAATAAGCAGCTACAAGATTCTGTTTAATCTACATATTTTGCCTACAAAGGCTACATGATGATGATATCCTTTTTTGAGGATTATGGAGTGGCAATTATCAGATAGCCATTTCATCCGACTATAGTTTGCGCATCAATAATCAAACTCCGAATTGTTTCACTTCCATATCTTTCATACAGGATCTAAATTCGCAGAAGCAGAATCAAAACAAGCTTCTGCAAGCATTGAAGTAGGTTACCTGATGAGAATCATTATACTGTTGTTTCCTTGCCGACACTTTTGTCGCAACATAAACCGAAATCTTGAGGGAAAATTTGCATGAACACCAAATCAAGAAATGATGCTTTGGAATATCAACTAATGGTAAATCAAACTTGCATAGGATGACTAGAAGACAACAATCTTTTTCTTGTCACAGTATAATGATTTGGCTTACTGCAACCCTTCCAATGCAATTATACTGGTCTAGAGTTCTATAGATTACAAGCTACATGAATCTTGTAGGATTTATGCCCTTTTCTTAGGCCATCAGTACCTGTTCAAGCAAGTCATATAAGTAGTTGGAACTACTAAAACTAAGAATGTGTATACATGGATAGAAGAACATGGAAGCTCATCTCATAGTTCATGGCAGGTCAAAGTTCAAGAAAGTGGAGGGCATGCAAAAGTTAAATCTAAGATTCTAACAATACAAGAGGCTCAGATAACCAACTGAGAAAAGCAAAGCATCTCATACTTCACATAAGTGGTGTTTTGTAGAAAAATGGCCAGTCAGAATCACCAGATGAGTCCACCACAAGCCCCTCTATGCTAATGGATTCTGCAGATGAGATGGGTCCTTGTGGAGGAAGAACTTTTGCTTCACTCTTTTCAGCTTCAAACGCAAACTCGACAGATCCAAAACCGGATGGTGCAATATGTTCATTCTGTTTCTTCAGAGTGGAGCTGATATTTTTCAGGTCAACCTCAAGATCAGGAATGGATCTTGCTCTGTCTTCTTCATGGTGAATGAAGCTACTCTCATCTTCCGAAAGCCACTGACAGTGATCCGACTCCCCCATCTCAAATATCCTACTGACCGTTCCTTCTCTCCAAGATATGCTTGCCTGAGAACTTGGCAAAATCTCTTCTTTAGCACAAGCATCATCATTCAAGGTAGAGATCCTATCACATGGGAGATTCTGAAAACGATCTAAATCTACAGAACTTGACGGGTTTTCCGGGGAATGAAGCAGGAAACTGAGCCCAGGCAATGGTGCTTGACAACTTGTACTAGTTGTTTCGAGAGCCTCTGCCATTGCATCCATCTTAGAACCAGCTAAATTCTGCTTCTTCGTTGAACTCGAAAAAGATGACGGTTTGCAAATAAGATGGACTTCATTAGAGGAGTCCTCAGAACCATGGAAGAATCCTCCCATCTCTTGTTGAGGCCTCACAAGTTTGCTTTTGGATCTCTTTGCAGTCCTTTCTAGGATAATTGAGAAAGGACTAACAGTACCACCAGTAGGAGGAGTTTGCTGAATGCCAATACCAGATGATGGTGTTGTTTCTAAAGCTGGAGAATTGAGGCCCAACGAGCCCCTAAGCTCAGGCGACTTCTTCCTGCTAGAATCATCCGGAGAAGATCTCCAATATCCCATCAAGGACTCATCTTTGGGCATATTATCTCCATCCTCACAAGAGCGAGGAAGCCACTCCACAGAAGCTTCAGCAGAACAGTGTGCCGCAAGAACTTCAGAGCTAGAATCGAAGCTGCTACCGAGACCCGAACTGACATTCTCCGAAGGTGAAGACAGCCAATGAATGGACGCCCCGGCGAGAGGAGGAGGCGTCACGGAAACCAGAGTCGGATAGGGACACCCACCGTGAATCTTTTCGACCTCCAGTTCATCTCTGCCTATGGTAAGTATGCCTCTGGGCCTGCATTTCCGCCGGTCGTGCACTCTGGCGATCGCATGGCCCGCGGCAAAACATACAGGCGTGGCAGCCACCGCAGAGGCCTCCACGGTGACCTCCGGCGAAATGGATGCCTGAACGGGAGGAGTGGTCGCCGGAGTCGGCGTAGTCATCATCTTCCGTTCTCCTTCCTTCGCCGAATCGGAACCTAGAAGACTTCTCTCAGGCGTGGAAGCCAAACAAGAACCAACTTTTCCCTCAGAACCCCGTTCAAGATTTAATCTTGGATGAGGATTCTCGACATTGGAGCTGGGTTTCCTTTTGGTCCATCGCGGGAAGAGATCCGGGGGTCTGGATTTCGAGGTTTTCCTCGATCCGATCTCCTTGGGGAGTTCAAGATTGGATTTTGATGCGTTCTTTTGGGAAATTCGGTACCTGGCACCATTCGTGGAGTTCCTGGGATTGGAGGCCACATTTTTATGATTCGGAGGCGCGGATCGAGGAGTTATTGGCATTGACCGGGATCGGGCGAGCGACTCTTTGGCGGATGAATCGGCGAGCAAGAATCTGACACATCCCCGTTTGGGTGGCTCGGCGGAGCCAAGAGGAGGAATGGAACTGTTGTTGAGCTCCTCCAATGGATTTCTGGGGCTCGGCTTCTTCTTGGACTCCCGTTTCTTAGCCAAAGACGCCTCGGAGGTCCTCTTCTCCAGCTTGGGAAGTGTGGGAAGTGCATTCATGGCTTCTCGCCCCATCCCCCTCTCAATAGTTCCGTTGGCAAGACGGGATCTTTTTAAACCAGACGACGTGATCGCCCCTCCGTCTCGAGATTCGGCAACCTTTCTTCGATCCAAATCGACGGCCTTGTGACGAGCGAGCGATGACGATGCCATAAGATGGGCGACGATCCGGACCGTACACAACGCCGACCGACAACATTAGACGGTACGATCGATGACGATGGAATGCGATGGACGACGGTGATTGGCTCGAGCTCTTTCTTCTTCGGCACCGCGAGTGACGATCACGTGGTTGGGTAGTATAAAGAGAACTGTGCAGGACGAAGACAACGAACAAACCATCATTGTCTGTATCTGCCGCTCTGGGGTTGCGCCATGGGAAAGGCGGAGAGGAAGAAGGTCATCATCGACACCGACCCCGGAATCGGTATTCCGAAGCCCCAACCTTCGAATCCAAACAAAATCCTTCTCTATTCGATTTGATCTGTAACTTTCTTGGATTCATTGGATGGAAGTCTGATGCTAAGGACTGTTATTTGTGCGTTCTGCATGTTTGTGTCGCGGGATTAGATGATGCGATGGCGATATTTGTGGCGCTCAATTCACCGGAGATAGAGGTGATCGGCCTGACGACGATATACGGGAATGTGTACACGACCCTCGCCACGAGAAATGCGTTGCATTTGGTATCGACTTGAAACTTCGTTTGCTGCAAGCAAAGCTTGGATTTTTGTCGATCAAAACACAATATTTTTGCTCAGGAAGAAAGGTCTTTTTTCGGTCTGATCTAGTGATAGATATGGTGTTAGGAAGAACCGACAAATTGCAACCTAAGAATTAAACGCAGGTGGAGTGATCAGATGTAGGGAGAAGTTCCTTGTGGATGTCGATCGATCCATGACCCAGCCTTCTGGCACATGAGATTTGGGAGTTGTATGATCCTGGTATGGATGATTACCAGCAAGGTTTCATATGGCACTAGAGATAGGTGTTGCAGTTGTGCCTAAACACCAACAGAGATGTTAATACTGGAAGAATATTACCAGCAAGGTTTTGCAGTTTAATTAGTGTTGCAATTCCAAGAGTTAGAATAATCATCCACCTGCTCCTCTTGATGTTTTTGTCCTTATGAAACTTTGTGTGATTGTTTAGATACCTTCAAGGTGAGTTAATGATGCCATATGAAACCTTGCTGGTAATCAATCACCTAGGCATAGATCATTAACTCACCAACAGAGATGTTAATACTGGAAGAATATTACCAGCAAGGTTTTGCAGTTTAATTAGTGTTGCAATTCCAAGAGTTAGAATAATCATCTGTACTCCACCTGCTCCTCTTGATGTTTTTGTCCTTATGAAACTTTGTGTGATTGTTTAGATACCTTCAAGGTGAGTTAATGATGCCATATGAAACCTTGCTGGTAATCAATCACCTAGGCATAGATCATTAACTCACCAACAGAGATGTTAATACTGGAAGAATATTACCAGCAAGGTTTTGCAGTTTAATTAGTGTTGCAATTCCAAGAGTTAGAATAATCATCTGTACTCCACCTGCTCCTCTTGATGTTTTTGTCCTTATGAAACTTTGTGTGGTTGTTTAGATACCTTCAAGGTGAGTTAATGATCTATGCCTAGGACCTTATTACATCCCCCAAGTTTTAGGTATGTCATTGTAAGTTCCAACCACCACACCACCCGGGGCAATTCCTGTCGCGACATTGTCTTCAAAACCCAAAGGCAATACTATTGTCTTGTAAAATGGGAGTTTCTTAGAATGTTTTGTCATTTTCATTAGATTCAGAACATGACATGATCTCGAATTGATGACTGAAACAATGACCATCCATTGTAATGTCTACAATGATCTTATATGTTTCCACAGAAAATGTTGTATTTGTTATCTAGGCTTGTTCTGTACATCAGCTATTGTTTGCACTTTGTCTTTCTGTGAGGAGAACATGTGATTTGTGTTGATGCTAAAGTATCTGACCAGTTATGCATTATCTTTTTGTGCTTTTGAAAATATTTCATGTCTAAATTTTAGTTGCTCACCTGTGTATATTTTTCTTATTTTGCCAACTGGTTTAGCTAGAAGTTGCAGAGAGGAGTGACATTCCAGTTGCTGAGGGATCTCATGTAACAATCACGGTACGCAGCAAATAAGGTTTCCTCAAGTCGGTCGTCTTTTGATAGATTTTCTTTCAAAATGGTTGTTCAATTTTTGGAGATTGCTATTCATCCCTCTTTGTTATTTTTCCTCCATTTACAAGTTCTGTATGCAAGAATTATGTCACAAAAGATGAATGCAATTGCTATTCATGTCTCTTTGTTATTTTTCCTTCATTTACAAGTTCTGTATGCAAGAATTATGTCACAAAAGATGAATGCAATTGTAGAAATCTCAACAGGGTGGTCTGTAAAATACTTCTGAAGTGCTGATGACAGTTCCTTACTCGACCAGCCGGATCATAACTTCTTGGGTCTCTTGAAAATTATCATTGTGAAGTAGTGAGTTTGTTCATGTTGACTTCACCTACTATACGGTTCCTTATTGGATTGTTTTTAAGTTGAGCACACAAATTTGTTCCTCCTGATCGATTACCAAAAAATAAAAAATAAATAACATTTGGCTTTACGCATGAAATTTTCAAGGCAAGCCTTGTGCTAATGCCTGTTAGTGTGCTAACAGTTCTTGTATCCATATGCTGTTAGTTTTACTGCGGAGTCATAATAAGAGACCTGACTTCTTCTTTATAATTTCATTCATTTCCTGCATTGAAGTCATAATAAAAGACCTGACTTTCACTATATAATTCCGTTCATTTCTTGCATTCCAAAGAAAGGTACAAAGCTCCGGATTGCAGATTTTGTTCATGGTTCGGATGGGCTGGGAAACCAGAACTTCCCACCACCAAAAGGGAAGGCCATTGATAAATCAGCTGCAACATTTCTTGTAGAAAAAGCTAGCCAGTTCCCTGGAGAAGTTACGGTGGTAGCTCTTGGTCCACTTACCAATATTGCTCTGGTAAGTTTCTTCTGATCTGCAACATCATTTATCCTATGTTCTTGGTATTTATTTAATGCTGCAAAATTGTCGTCTGTTTTGTTACAGGCCATTGAAAATGATCCTGAATTTCCAAAGAAGATAGGGCAAATTGTTATCCTTGGAGGTGCCTTTTTCGTGAATGGCAATGTTAATCCAGCAGCTGAGGCTAATGTATGCTGTTGCAATCCTGACAATATTGCTAGTTCTATTGGTTTGCCTTTGAGGTTTATGCTGTCATGCAAAATCAAACTAATACTCATCTTGCATCCAAAGTCCAAACTACTAGAAATTAGTCCCGTATGAGACAAGTTGGCCTGTAAAATAATTAAATTTGTTTGGATTTCGAGAGGCCATGTATCCTCCTATTGCGGAGTTAGAAATCGAGGCTGATCTGCTGTCATTTGCCTTAGTATCATGTCGAATGTGGTCAAAGCTAAAACTTGATGCAGTGGGTCTTAACAGACAAGAAGAAGCCTCAAGTGTTTCTGGGTAATTCTCTATGATTGGTAGCGGAGAGGAATGAAAGTTGATCGATTCAAGCTGGACTAGCACTAACTTTCTAGTTCTTGTTTTTACAAAGTTATTGGAAGAAGCATTGCAAGATATGTTTTCGAATCAAAATTTCATTCCGTTTTGGCATAGCTAATGGTTTACCTTGTATTGAGCGATTATTGCATAAACATGTCGAGCAGGATATCTGAGTGCAAATCATCTCAATGTATCGTCGATAGCAAAAAAAGTTGTTTTTTTTTTTTCCTAAGGTTTGTGTAAATTATTTTTTGTTTAGCATGTTCAACTATGCTCGTTATTTGTTCTTTAGAATGAACAATATGAATATCAAGTAATTTAAGCACCTTTTTCAGGAATTCCCTCACAAGTTATATCTTATCTATTTCATCTTTATTTTTTTTTTGCGAAAATTCTTAATCAGATATTTGGTGATCCTGATGCTGCCGATATTGTCTTCACTTGTGGGGCTGATACTTTGGCTGTGGGAATAAATGTTACACATCAAGTTGTTCTTACAGGTACCTAATGCTATATCTGTGAATTTTTTGACATTTCAAGGAACTTGTTGGCAGCTGGAAATGCTACACTCATACAATATAAGCTCTATCAAAGCTCAAGTTCACCGAGTTACTAGAATGATCTATCTACTAAGATGAAGACCTCATATTCAGTGCTTTATCAAATTTCTCATTCCTCAGCTGAAGTATTTGTAATTCGTTGCAGATGCTGATTGTGAAAAGCTTGCACAATCTGAAAGCAAGCTTGCTCAATATCTGTGCAAGATTTTGGGAATCTATTTTTCGTATCACCTTGAAGCCTATGCGACAAAAGGTTAGTAAAGTAAGAGTAGTGTCAAGCAATGTTTAAAATATGTTTCCACTATTAGATTTGGCATCTTATCGGACCGGAGATACTACGATATACCCAATTGTACTACTCAATATCACTATAAAGAAAAAAAAAGAACAATGATGATAGGTACCAAGATATATGATCCAATATACGTCGTTGGTCCGACCGGTAAATATCTGTTGATACATATTTTCGGTGCAATTGATGTCTGAAACCTTAGCATGAGATATATGGCTAAGCGGCATGGATCCATAACATGATCTTTGTGTGGGATGTATGCAGGTGTTTACCTTCATGACCCAACAGCTCTTCTTGCTGCAGTCGATCCATCATTGCTGACGTATACTGAGGGTGTGGTTCGGGTTCAAACATGTGGTATAACGAGAGGCATGACGATATTTGATAATACCAAAAAAAGGTAAGAAGATTTTCTATCTAGACAATTATTTTGTATGCTATCCTATTCATGAAAATGAGGCTGTTTATACCAACCAACCTAACTTAGATATTGCAAGTATATGCTACTCAAGAAGTGTAGGATATCATAGTTGAACAGACATGCACTTCCTGCAATGTAAGGGATGGATGAGATCATCAACCTATTTCCATATTGCGAAAACACCCAAAAGTTCTGATATTTAATGTCTGATCACTTGGTCTCATGTTATGCTTTCCATCTAGAAAATTATGCATATGCTAGGCTTTCATTTAGAAAATATAATGCATATTTATGCTTCCTATCTAGAAAATTATGCATGTCTATGTTTTCTATCTGGGAAATTATGTAATGTTGAAGGCTGATAGTGACCGGGATGGTTATATTACCTTCAAGTTATCTTTGCACATAGATGCTACTAAAGAAGGGTATCATGGTTGAGCAAAATGGCATTTCTTCAACTTGGTGAATGAAATCAAGAGAAAAACTTCACTCATGCTTGCTTACTGTTGTAAGTTCTAAGATCATGGCATGAGTTTCTTCAAGACTAAGAGAAAACCATGTTTAGTTTGTTTATTTTCTTATTTTTCTTCCTCAGCTCTTCCATGACTGATGTGCTTAAAATGTTGCAGGTATGGAGAAAACACGGAATGGTCGAACAAGCCCACAGTCAAGGTTGCTGTAACTGTGGATGCTCCCACTGTGGTCAAGATTATGATGGAGAGGCTGATGAATTCTTAGGAGCAGCAATCCGAAACATCTACTGGTTGCTTTTTTTTTTTACTTTGGAAACTGTTGTCGACTATATCATCTTCCTTTCTGAAATAAAATGCTGATACCTTCTGATTAAATTTTTTATCCACATAATGACGCTCAAGAACACATTTGCTGACAGAATGTAAGAGCTGCTCGCAAGAACATACATGCATCAAACATTTGATGAACATACCAGACATAAAACAACACTGCCTGTATCACCGGTAGTCAGCCTAATGTGATGCAAACATCAATTGGATACCAAATGATCAATATATACACATGAATAGATTCGGTTTTAAGACAACAAACTCCTCCATGAGAATTTAATCTGAATCTTATATGGCTTTGTACCAGCAATGGACCACAAATACCCACATTACCTAGCGATGGATATCAACATCATCAGACTATGGCTCTTGTAAATTTTTGATATGTACATTAGTGACAACCATTTCTGACAAAAAACACAAGCAACATTATACAAGAAGATAGCATCGTAGCAGCATGGTTTCCTAACTTGTTAGCGAGATACAACAAGGGGAGGTTGCATCATAAACTAAGTATAGCTTCACGATATCCACCATTCTAGTTCTAGATATCAGCCTCCAACTATATCTTCTTCTGACCATAAAATGCCAGGATAACATGAGATCCCTCAAGCTGGACTTCAATGTGTCAACCATGGCAATCACTAACAGAGAAAGAAACCATATATTCCAGTGATGTCAGAGATTTGATGGTTTTATGTAATCGCTAATTGTCAGTTGCAGCGCCATTTTAATCCGACTATCAGCCTTTGACCTGCAATTACAAATAATTGATTGACAATGAGCCCAAGAATAGCTGCAATGATATGACAAGACTTTGCTATCTGACCTCAAATATGAAACTTCTTTTGGATCTTCATCCACATTCTTACGATAATATTCTCTTTGTCCCTACTGATCTAAATGCCAAGAAGAGTGGTTGTACCATAGCATATATAAGGGGGCAAAATTTGCCCAAGAATATTACAAGAATCTTTCATAGTACAAATCAATATTCATACACCGGTTGGACTGGTACAATACTGACCAGTATATACACCAACTGGTGTATAGATTGGTACCAGTAGCTTTTTCTTTTTCCAATGAGACCAGACGTTAAATGCTACAGTACTGCCATTTTTCAAAACCAGTAAAGACCAAGAGTCATATCCTTGATATGAATAACTTGAAAAATCAAAAAGAAAGAATCCAAGAGCATACCAAGGCACTTCTGTAACTCCTCTATCACTACCCAGTCCTTCGACCAGAAGGTGCTTTCGGTATTTGATCATCCTGCAAAATTATCAAGTTAAATAAATCACTAAAGAAATGTAAGATCAAGATTATATGATCATATAAGGTTGGGTCAATCTATGAGACATGAAAATAACTGTTTGAATACCAGTAATGTCTGGGTACTGTTTGAGTACATGTTTGATACATCATTAAGTTTATATACTATTATGAAACTTTTTGTTCATGTGTACTTCTTAGGAAATGCTCTTGCAACATAAGACCCATAGTTACCAATAGCCTTGGGGCATCATGGTTCATGTCAAGTGACCAAGCTCCACATCAGCTTTTCTTTTTTTAAAAAAAAATTGTTATCTTATGTCTTCTGTGTTGAATATCAAAAAATCATATTATTGAAACAACAAAAGGATTTTAAGCTCTTTAATTATAATTTCTAAAAAATAATGCTGTTAGAAATTTCTTCTTCATTTCAGTAAAAACGCACAATGATTATTTATTCATTACATATTCTTTAATGACCTAAATGACTATATTTCTTTAATAATAAAGTTGGGCCAGACTACTTTTAGATTTATCCTCACCACAAAACTTACTTTTTAACTGTGGTAATGCAGCACTTGGATAAAAGATCAACATTGTCCAATACCAAATAATCCACAACAGAGCTTCAAATTAGAATTGACTTCATTTATTTTAATGCCTTAATATCAAGATCAATAATTCCAGTTATTGTTTCTAAAACATAAGCATTCTCTTTTATACCACTAAAAGAATTATAAAATGAATTAAATATTGGTTTTTTAAAAACCATCCTTGTTGGATGAACAATGACAGTCTTGCATTTAAGTGGTCCACCAGTAATCACTAATTTTGGATGGAAGCTACAAGGGGATAAGACCTATATGCATCCTTCATAGTTGTTTCATAAATTAAATTTAATTACAAACAAAATTCGAGGGAAGTATATACTTGTAAGATTTGTTGATAAATCCACTGCATCCTTGGATTCCCAATTGTCTGATGGTCATACTGATCCTGTAATTCACAAACATCAGAATAAATTACTGAATCTCCTAATTAAAGGATAAATCTGATCCTATTGCATGGTACAACGAATGATAAAGAAAACAAACCAAAAGCCAAACCAGAAGTTTTAGCTCTAATTTGCATGGTTATGTCAAAAAAGAAAAAACTTACGATGACATAAATTTAAAAAGAAACTAAATAGCAAACCTGCAACAAATTGTGTGTTTGCGTCCTTGGCTGATTGCCAATGTGATGCTGGTGATTTACGTGCATGCCAAAGTGACTACCAAATGACAAGTCATCTGTGGTGATGTCTTCCTACAAAAAGTTACAACAAGTGATATAGATATGACAAAAAAATAGGAATAACAAGGATTAGGAGTGCCAAACCATGAGATACAGAACACAGTACATACCATTAGATCAATCCTCTGTGTATTAAGATGAGAAGGAGTTGGATTAGAATGAAGTATATTGCCTTCATTGCCGACCAATGATGATCTCAGAAAATCCTAGTTTTGATCACAGAACCATTTAGGATGAACATCAAAGTGCATCTAAAGAAATGTCTGATATACATGCCTAATATTAATCAAGTACCTGTTCCTTATTCGGCCGAGCTAACATTTCCATATTAGGCTCTTTTGCCTTTTTCGGTGGCCGACCTCTGCGTTTGACTTGCAAAGAATTTGAATTCTTGTTACCCTCAGATGTTCCAAGCTGTGCTAACAAAAGATTTTGAACATTTTCATTTGAATTCATTCCAAAAGAGAGAAGCCTGGGTTGCCTATCTCTGCACATACCATCATCTAAAAGAGATTTTTCCACCTCTTTTAGTAACTTTAAAGCAACCTGGTACCTATCATCTGATATGAATCCCAACTCAGCAAGATGAAGGCATCTCATAGTTAGATAATCGTAGCGCTCCACAACATTATCAACTTGCATATCATTCAAGGAACGGTCAACAGCATGCAATCGCTTGTAATCTTTTTTCCAGCGACCAAGAATGTAATGAGATGGAATCTCAAAGATCTGTTGAAACTTAAATATGGACAAAGCATGTCTACAGAGGATGCCACAGAACTCAAAAGAACCACAAATACATTGAATCTCAAGTTTGTCTGCATTGTAAAGAACCTCATGATCCTTATTTTCTGTTGCTTTACCATCTTCAATAAATGAACACTCTTTGACATGAAAGTTAATGAGTGACCCATCCATCTGGATTAGCAAAACATCACAATACATAGTAGCTTTCAGCTCCTCCTGGAACTTTTTGAACATATTGAAAGTGTACAGTTTTGATAGCTGCTCTTCCATGAAAAATTTTGAAATCAGAAGCGGAGTCTTGTGAGACTCTGAATCTGCTTCTGCTTCCTTTTTGTATTTGCTTTGCAATATCACATCATATTTGCTGAAAAATTGCTTCAGAGAAGTCTTTGGATAGACATGCCCATTAAGATAGGTACTTGTAGTCTCACCGCGTTGGGAGACGGACATTCCAGCCCAGAAAGTATTCTTAAGAAAAGCTGGCACCCACATATGCCTGTTCTCATATAATGAAGTAAGCCAGTCATTGTTTTCAAGCCCATGATCCACGATCATTTTCATCCAACATTTTTCAAACTCATCAACCTTCAAGGAATCAAATGCTGCTTTCTTCAGTGCCCTTTTAATTGCTTTGAAATCAGGATGTCCTTTCAGTTTCCCTGGAACCTTTTTCATGATACTGGACAAACACAACCGATGTCTAGCTCCTGAAAATACATCCAGAACAGCACCTTGAATGGCCTTGGAATAGTCAGTAACAATAGCGTTTGGACAGATCCCTAACATACATGTTAGGAATGCCTTAAATAACCAAGTATAAGTCTGGACTGTTTCATTAGAGATCAAACTACATCCCAACAACACTAACTGGCCGTGATGGTTCATACCCACAAATAAAACGAGAGGCAGATCATATTTTTCAGTCAATAAGGTTGTATCAACACACACCACATCGCCAAAATACTGATATGCTGTCCTACACCTACCATCAGCCCAGAACAAACTTCGCAAGCAACCATGATCATTCAAATCAACCAAATAAAAGAAGTTTGGATCTTTATTCTGCATATTTGCAAAGAATTGATAAACAGCCTCATCATCTCCTTTAGCAAGCTTCAATCGCCCTATTTTAGTAGAGTCCTCACATTCAATCTCATCAGGTCGAGAACTTCCCTGTCCATTTGATTGTCCCACAGATTCTTGTTTCCTTGAGCCAGCCATCTTCTTATAACAGTTCAGGAACCGTGCCGTTGACGGGTTAACTGGATGGTTGTGTTCATTATTAACTTCCACCAGATGAAGTAACCCATCCCCTGCAGCTTTTGCCACAATCTTGGCCTGACAATCTGTTTTTGCCGACTGTCTGGCTTTATAGCAAGCATCAGTTTTGCCCTTGCCCACCTTAGAGCAAGCAATAATTACCCGCCTACACTGTCCAGATGTTGCAAATGATGTCTTCTGCACAGCTACTCCAAAGCCAACAGCCATAGCGTATGCTTTATAGAAGTTGCAAACTTCCTCTCTAGTTTTAAAGGTCATCCCCAGCCTAGGTGTTAAATCATCCCCTTGGACTCCTTTACTATCCTCATCAAGCTCAATTTGCACCTCTTTCTCAGTATCATCAGCGTTATCCTCGGCAGTGATTACTTCTTTGTTGTCAGATGAGTCTTTACCACGGTCACTCGGTATGCCCTGCCAAAGGAGAAGAAAAATACTCAAGTCTATCATGTTCAGCCAAAAAGGTAACTGTCTTGATCAAAGATCTCGTCATCATAATTACCTTCAGTGGCTCTCCATCTTCAGGTGGCTTTCCATTCACCTCAGTACCACAGTCATCATCACCATCATCTACTGGCACTTCTATTACAATGTCATTTGATATGTCCTGGCATAGGGAATAAGAATAAAATTGCCATCATAATAACAACATCAAATCTAACAAAAATGATCGACACGTCTCGACATGGAACATAGTACTTAATGCAAGCCTGATAAATCATTATGAACATCAAGTGCTCGCAACTTAGACTCAACAGTTACATCAATTTAAAGAAGAATATATTGCACTGATACATAAACAAGTACACTGATACATAAACAAGTATTAACTCAACAAGTAGTCATCCGTCATAAAAAAAGAACCAAAAAGAACATCAAACTTCCTTTCTTAAATAACAGTTATGCAAATGATTGACCTAAGCTGCTCTCGCAAACTCCAGATAGTTGATTCTAGTCCGCCATTAAGATTACTCGAGTCCTTATAATCAGAACATCATGTGCCTCGAAACAAATCAGTCTCCACAAAATTCCTAATCTTTGACAAGGGTTAGAGCAAAGTAGATGTTGAACGACTCACTAACCGCCTCAGATACTGATAACATAACAGTAATTAAAGAAAAAAGATAAATCAGAGTCCTCCCAAAGAAGGCCTAATCCAAGAATCGCAAGAGGAAGTAGCTCGAAAAAAACCCTAATTTTCCTAATAAACTCGCTACGAACGACGGATTCACCAAGAAGATCCTAAAATCTTGAACTTCCGAGACCGGAAGGCGAGCAAAGAAGGATCTTACAGCGGAGCTCGGATCGTCCATTAAGCCTTCGATCTCCGCGCTCAATCGTCTTCGATTAGCATTCCAGAGCCGCACGACTCGACGATGATCCGGTCGGATGGTCGGGGTGCGCGGTCAATCCGCGGGGGATTTTAGGGTTTCGGAGGCCGGAGGAGGAGATCGGGACGGGAGGGAGGAGGAGAAGGGTTTCTCATTCGAAGGCCGCGAGAGAGAGAGGGGGGCGGTGAAGGGCAGATTAATTGCGTCGCGAGAGGAAACCCACTTCCGCACCTTTGAAAAAGAAAAGACGGGCCCCAGGGGGGAGAGAGAGGGGTGCTCACGTCTTGTTGGGTGTGGGTAGGCTTGTAACGGATCGATCGTATCGGGGTGTCCGCATCCGACCCCGCTTCTTTATGATCTTGATGATATCCGACCCGATTATTCCATGAACGGATCCGGATCGGGTTACATATAACTCCTGGCCTAAACAGGGCCATAGAACAGCTACTTGTATCCACGACCACCAGCTTTTGCATTAGCATTTATATAGCTGCTTATATTATAGAAGGTAATTTTATTTTCTGATTTTTTTATTTATTTTATATGTCTGTAGCAAAAAGTGGATAATTAACATTATTGAGTCACGGGAAATTTTCAATAATTATATACCCACACGTAACACCAACAATAATAAAATTATAAATCTCAATAATTTAGAGTCGATTACATTAATATATATATATATATTTATTTATTTATTTATTTATTTATTTAGTTGAGTTTAATTTTTTAAGACTATTTAAACCTGTCTCGATCACCTTAATAATTGGAGATTAGCCAAAAACAAGTCCTTAATGCAATTTTTGTGGGGGCAAACATTAACGGTTATGAACTACGAATGGAGAATTATAGTTGGCTTTAGATAGATAGAGAGTGTGTTTGATCAAAATAATGGAACAAAGAACTACTAAAATACAAAGAATTAATATGTAGGTAACGGTCGAATTCCCCCCAAAATTATTGGAAGCAAGACTAGCCGTTACCCTCCTCCTTCCGCAGCCGCCACCTCTGCCAACGGTCGAATTCCCACCCCCACCTCGCGGCCTTCATATACCACCACCTTCTTCCCTCAACACACTGCTCTCTCTCTCTCTCTCTCTCTCTCTCTACAATGGGGATGATGTCCATCGCTTCTTCGGTCCCGGAGGCCGCCTCGCCGGCGCACTGCCGCGCGCACAAGGCCTTCCTCCTAGGCAGCTACGTGCTACTGGGGGCCGCCTCCAGCTGCATCTTCCTCACCCTCTCGCTCCGCCTCTTCCCTTCCCTCTACGGCTTCCTCCTCATCCTCCTCCAAGGGCTCACCATCGCCGCCGCGGTCGCCGGCTGCGCCGCAGCATCCTCCTCCGGCAGCTCCGGCCGCTGGTACGGCGGGCACATGGTGGCCACCGTGCTGGCCGCCATCCTCCAGGGGGCCGTGGCCGTGCTAGTGTTCACGAGGACGGCGGACTTCCTGGTTGAGGGACTCAGGTCCTACGTCAGGGAGGAGGACGGGGTGGTGATACTGAGGATGGTTGGGGGGCTGTGCGTCGTCATCTTCTGCATGGAGTGGATGGTGATGGCTTTGGCCTTCGTGTTGAGGTACTACGCCTATGTGGACGGGAATGCCATGGGGAGAAGCGCCAAGGTGCAGCAGGGGGAGTGTGCAAGTAGTAACAGGCAGCCATTCCACGTCTGAAACAGAGATCGTTTGAGACCATATGCTAGCAAACTATATTTGGCTGTGTTTGAGAACAGATGCTATAAATCACTGTAACTTTGATTCATTATATGTTAATAACATTGCAATTTATTGATTTGAAGTGCACATACATGTTTGGTGTTTGCTCTGGTTTCTGTTGTCGAGTCGGAGCTCAAAGGTAGCAGAAGAAGAAGAAGAAGAAGAAGAAGAAGAAGGGTCTTTAAGTGTAAAGTCAAGGATATATCTTTGAGCAATGCCACCTTATTTCTTATTTCCTAAATAAGTAACAAATACTAAAGCTAGTCAGGAAGACAAGGGGGAAGGATTATAATCTGCAGTACTGGTGCTAGAAACCAAAAAAAACTTTCAAAAATCATTTAAACAAGATTTTATTTAGGATGAGTTTGATTCCATGTAAAGGCAGTAATTGATATCAACCCATACAGCCCAACATATTTGATATTGTTGTCTCTGTTATCACTTTGTAGAGAGATATGCAATGCATCAACCCATACAGCCCAACATATTTGATATTGTTGTCTCTGTTATCACTTTGTAGAGATATGCAATGCATCTTTACACTCCTTTCTATCTGTAAGTCCAGCACCAGCATGATCCCCAAGTCCTGGTCAAAGCTTCAATCATTGTCATTCATCATGGAGCAGCATGGATTCTTGACCCTGATGAAACCACACTATTCCCCAGATTTTGACAGAATCTTCTCATCATAAGTTTCTGAACAAATGATCTGACAGTAAAGATGCTTCATCTGTTCCACCTCCATACTCTCTACAGAATGCAGCCTACATATTTGCACCCGGCTATCTGCACAGAAAGATCCAATGTATTCCTCCAAATCTTGCTTCCAAATCATCCTCCAGCAGCAAACTTCCTCTTTAATCACCACTGGTGATTACCATTATTCCAGTGCTTGTCCTGGCATCATCTCGTCCAAATGGAGGCATGTAGTATCATCATGAAAAGTTCAAGCTTTAGATGATTCTTTTGTAGGCATAGGGTGCAGAAATCCTGCACAATGGAGAAAAGATGACTGCCATTAACTGCAGCCTGCAGCTTAATGTGTCCACCAAAACGAGAAGAGGTGTTCCACAGTTCTACAGACGGCACAGATGAGAGAAGAAGCCAATTAGTGTCATTGCTCCCAGTGTGGACCATTTCAAAGACAACATTTTCTAATGATTGCAAGATTCATAAAGAATCATGGTGTTGTCGAAGCTTAATTATCAAATAGTACTGGAACAGTATGGCACATTAAAATGAAGAATTGTCCTGACTGAGATTGATGTTGCTAATCGACAAGTTTCATGCCTATGTCCTTCTCCAACATATATAACCATCACCCTCAGCCTTTCACAGCCAACCTCACATATCTTCTCCAACAAGTAGCTCCAGAATAGATCAAACATGCAGAATACTGATCCTTATCACCGTCATCCATCCATCAGCTGCTTGTTGGAGCCTAAAGATCCAAGAGAGGAAGAGAAATGGGCGGCAGAGCTCATCCAAGAGTGTGCAAAGGCCATCGCCGAGAAGGATTCCAGCAAGATCCATCACCTTCTTTGGATGTTGAACGAGCTTGCATCCCCCTATGGCGACTGTGACCAGAAGCTGGCGTCTTATTTCTTGGAAGCTCTCCTTTGTCGAGCAACCGAGGCAGGAGAGCTCTGCTACACCACCCTGACATCGGCGCCGGAGAAGCGGCAGTCCTTCGTGACGGCGAGGAGGGTGATGCTCAAGTTTCAGGAGGTGAGCCCCTGGACAACCTTCGGCCATGTCGCGTCCAATGGTGCGATCATGGAAGCCATGGAAGGCGAAAGCAAGCTCCATATCGTCGACATCAGCAACACCTACTGCACGCAGTGGCCGACTCTACTGGAGGCCTTGGCGAGTCGTGGCAGCGACACGCCGCACCTGCGGCTCACTGTGGTGGCGATGGTCAGCGTGGGTGGATCGGTCATGGACGAGATAGGACGGAGGATGGTGAAGTTCGCGAGATTGATGGGCGTGCCGTTCGAGTTCCATGTGGTGAGCATCGTGTCGACGCTGGGCCAGCTGACCGAGGAGGAGCTGGGGCTGCGGAAGGACGAGGCCGTCGCGGTGAACTGCGTCGGGGCCCTCCGAAGGGTTAGCGTCGAGGAGAGGGACGCGTTCATGCGCATGCTCTGCGCGCTGCGGCCTCGGGTGGTGACGGTGGTGGAGGAGGAGGCCGACTTCACCGCCTCGAGAGGCGACCTGGTGGCGTGCTTCGAGCAGTGCGTGAGGTTCTACAGCATCTTCCTGGGAATGCTGGAGGAGAGCTTCTCGCCCACCAGCAACGAGAGGTTCCTGCTGGAGAAGGAGTGCTCGAGGAGCATACTGGGCGTTCTTGCGTGCAACGGCGGTGGCGTCTGCGAGAGGAGGGAGAAGGCAAGCCAATGGTGCGAGAGACTGACGGAGGCCTTCGCGACGACCGCCTTCAACGACGACGTGATCGGCGACCTGGAGGCGCTGCTGGAGAGGTACAGAGAAGGGTGGTCACTGGTGCCAGCAAAAGGCGACGCCGCAGGACTCTACCTGACATGGAAAGCGGAACCAGTGGTGTGGGCATCTGCTTGGAAGCCAATCAAACCATAACCCTTGGACATCAAGTCTCTTCTCCATTAGCTTTCCATCATCAACTTCGACATCTTCTGCAATTGCATGTGAAAGTCCTAAGTGGTCGCAATCTCATAACACGACATGTTCAGTAATCAGAGCATCGAGATTGCATGATTTGGCTTCGTTATGTCATGAACTCAGAGTGCCTTTCTCTCCTTCGATGTTCTAACATGACCGACACAGTGAAATGGATACCCCACTCAGATCCAATCTGACATTTTGGTGGGAGAATTTAGTGGGAAACAGCTTCATATCCAAGTGGGTGTCCGATCAAAGCTCTCAAATCAAACTAACATGGCCTTTGCCTGGTTATCATGAGGACTTGACTTCCCTCTCTGTCGACTATCATCATCTGTCTCGAGCTCGCCCTAGCAGAACCCCCTCGGCAAAGGAGGTGCTGCAAGCACAGGACCAGCGACCAGGACAGTGGGACTTTAGCTTGGTCGAGCCTGAAAAATCCCGACAACAGAAGGAACACACAGACTATCAAACAATGCTCTCAGAGTTGCACTTTTGCTTTTTCCTGTGATGAACAGTGGCCTTCGGTAGTCCTGCCCATGGTGAAAGTTTCGGTACGAAGACCTCCAGCAGTCAGGAAAAGCCACCGCCCCCTGCTCGCCATGGAGCGCTAGTTCACCATGTGCAATCATGGTGGTGAAGAGATAGATCATCACCATTACCTGAGGAGAAATCCACTCATCTTCTTGCTCTGCATGTTGTGCATGGGCTGAGGCACGCACGTCTCTTCGTCTTCAACCTCTCTGCTTCTTGCAGGAGCACAAATCCTTTGCCTGAGACCTTCTTCTTATCACGGGACTTCTGTCATCTGAAGTCCAACCTATGCAGCGGAAGAAGAAGAAGAACAACAACAAAGAACAGAAAGAAGAGTTCCTCAAAGGAGAAGAGGACATGGAAGCCTGGTCTTTTGTTGGACTTTCTCTAGTAAGGTCAAAACCCATGCATGGCCATGCCGAGGCGTTTGTGGATGTCAACGCCACTCATGCCGTCGTCGTCGTGCGTTCGCCCTTTCACTTCGTATCATAAGCTATTTGTTCTTCCATGAACAGGAAGCAATTTTCTTTTTCTTGGCACAAAGCACTTTTTAGTTGCATTAATCGAGTTGGAGTTCAATGCCAATCAAAAACAAATTGATCTGAATCATGTTTTATTATGTTGGTGTGAACAGTTCAGTGATTCATGCCCGAGTATTGAAATGAGATGGAATGACAACGAGTTAGCATCTTCGAACTCCAAACTAAATGCATCGAACTCGGAGCGGCTGACACTCTCTAATCCCTCTTCAGAAGCTCCACTGCCTCAGCCTCATTTGGCAAAGCAGGAATTGCTCCTTTCTTGGTGGTGGTGATGGCTCCACAGGCATTGGCAAACCTCAGCAACTCTCTCAGCTTCTCTTCTTCCTGCATCAGCCACGGTGAGCTCAAACCAGAGACTCGATGCATCAGCTTCTTGTACTTCGACTCACCTGCAATACGGTTTGATCGTCCACGATCTTCCTGAGCATGGCGCCTACGAACGCGTCTCCTGCTCCGGTCGTGTCCACCGTGTTCACGGCAAACCCGTCGAGGCTACCTCGGAAGTCCTGCGCCGGATCCAACCGAGAGTAAGTCTCGAGCGATGGAGCTCGATCACGGCGATGAACTCGAGATCTTCTGCCTTACCTTTGTGTAGTATTTGCATCCCTTCTCCCCGAGCGTCACCAGCAGCAGCTTGAACTCCGGTCTCCAGAGGGTCAACACGACGTCGTCTTCCACCGACTCCCGCCCGGTTAGGAACTCGAGCTCGACGTCGCTGACCTTGATGATGTCGGCTCGGTCCCAGATGCTCATGATCTGCTCCCGCGCCGACTCCGGCGAGGGCCACAGCGGCAAGCGCAGATTCGGGTCGTAGGAGAGCAGCGATCCTGCTTGTCTGGCCACCTCCATGGCTTTCAGGTGCGCCGAACGGCATGGCTCTGTTATCAGGCTTATGGATCCGTAGTGGAAGACAGCAGCCTGGAGATGAGAGATCCCAGAACAGTGGACAGGCAAAACGTCGAACACTTAGAGAAGCAGTTCCGGTTCGATCTCCGCAAGGTAGATTGCGGATCTCAGACGCACAGATCTGAGTTCTACTGATCTGCGACGAAGAACATGGAGAGAGGGAGATGCATGCGCTTACGCTTTTGATTACGTCGAGGTTGAGTTCAGCCTCGGTGAGTAGCATGTCGGCGCTGGGGTTGCGGTAGAACATGAACTCGCGCTCACCGTCGGCCCTGAGGGTGACAAAGGCGAGCGCGGTGCGCGCCCCGGTGTCGAACAGGACGCCACCGTCGTCGACGCCGTTGTCCCGCAGGATGCCCGCCAGCATGCGCCCGAACTCATCGTCGCCGAGCTTCCCTACGAAGGCGGCTCGCCCGCCGAGCCTAGCCACAGCGATGGCCACGTTGGCCGGCGCGCCGCCGGGCGCCTTGATAAACCCCGGCGCCTCCGCCAGCGACACGCCGGAGACGGTCGGTACGAAGTCGATCAGCATCTCCCCGAAGCTCGCGATGAGGTCCTTCGCCATGTTGCAGAGAGAAGAAGCGGAGATCTACGCACCGACGGAAGAAGCCCGCCGTAATATACACACGCGGAGAGAGGTAAAGATAGAAAACGAAGATTGTGAGATGGACTGACATGGATGATGGAAAGTTTGGATTGACTTCATTAATCATAATCATAATGTAAGATATATTTCCATGGCAGATTAATGGCTGCAGATAACATTACACTGCAATTCCATGGTGGAATCACATGCTGTTTTGTGCATGTTGATGATGAGGTCAACAACATGCATCATTTGACACCTTTGTAAGGAAACATAGGACAATCTTCATATTTTGGATACACCATTATATGGTATCCCCTTCCTTGAAATATAGGATTAATTTCCAAATATGTTGATGATGAGGTCGAAAAAAAAAATGCTTTTTTAACTCTCTTTTTAATTAAGAAATGTATTGCTGAATATAAATAAGTCTAGCAAGATTTATAAGCCAATGACATATTGTCCTCTCCATATTAAATTTATAATCAAATAGTGTTAAGATATTATCACATATGCAGTGCAAGAGAGACTTGATTCAGTGCATCCACCAGCAATGTCATATCTATGTGCTTGAGTTATAATGCAAAAAGTGGGGATGTGTGTCAGCATTTGATGTCATGATGCTGACTCAGCCTACACTGCTGACAGTGGCTGTGTTGTCAGAGATATTTGTGTGAATAGATCACCAGATCATCTGCAGCAGCATGCACTGCATGCTGTCTGCCATCTGTGACCAAAGAGAAGAGATGAGCTCAGCTGGATGTAGTTTTAAATGTTGGGTATTGGATAAGCAGAGCCCACTGCTTGTTCATGAGAAATTAGCTTAGAACTTTGTAATTTATATGTTGGGTGGGGGATTAAAATAAACACCAACTTGGAGTCTGGCAGTCATCGAATTGAATCACTTGAAGATTGTTAGAAAGACGGGGATGGAAATTGGATATTAGGAGGAAATATGCTGATCACCTAAAATTTAAAAAAAGAAAAAAGGTTAGAGAAGTGACAACAAAGTTATGTATTAGCTAAGAAGTTGGAGGGAATTTTAGAATATTTGTATTTAATTAAAATAAAAAAGTAACATTATTTTTAGATATGTAGGTAGTTTGCCCTCACGCAGGATCGAACTACGGACCTTCAGTTTACAAGACTGACGCTCTACCACTGAGCTATAAGGGCTCTCTGCTTTCACTTTTTAATTAAATAGTATATTTTCTTTTGTTTAATTCCCCCCGCTTATGAGACACACGTGCTATATGATTCAAAAATATGACTGATATAGCATATCCCGATTTCTCACTCTATCGATGCTAATCGGAATGACATAGCTAACTTTGTATACCAATCCAACTTAACACCGTAAATTAGGGATGAGATAGTTACCTATCACTTGCTCAAGGGACCCTCTATGCAAACTTATCCCAAGGGTGTACGGGCCAACGTAGCCTCGCATCCGGTCATGTATTAAGTAAGAAGCAGTACCAAAAAAATCTAAGCAATGTTTGAGCCTAATGCACTGGCCAATCGCTCGAGGCACTAGTGAACCCACGACACTAACGCTGACAACAACAAAACCATCCCGTATATCAACCCTAAACGATATGCATAAAAGCCACCCCTAAGAACGGTATCAAAGGATAATCGTACTCACACTACAATGCTTTAATTTTCCTTGGGTTACGATTCCGACTAACATAAGCATTGAATATGTTAAGTCGGGAGACCCTCTGCTCAACTCCGGCCTTTGTGCATGAGATGATCAATTGGAAGGCAAGAGCAACTGCTCGTTACATCTCGAAAGATCGGCTTGGGATCCCACGATTGAATTTACTGTCAATCTTCTTTGGTTGGCTCAGAGTAATGTTGACGGTCTTACTCACTCAAATCGAACCAAATCATACTGACACCTTAGTCACGGTGTAAAGTACTACATCAAATGATAAGTATTATTGAATTGATGATATCACCTTGAGAGATTTCAAGGTGACACAGTCGTCATATACTGATTTTTTTTTATAGATTAGCATCATCTAATTAGAAACGACTAAATGCTTACTTATTTAATATAAATTATATTTTTTTTTAAAAAATAAGTGATAAAGATGGAATTTAAATTAATGACTTTACGATAAATTATTAAAATATCCATATCAATAAATCATGGTATTACCTTGATAATATTCAGGGGTGATGGAGTCTGCCACGTCGGAAACACGTGGTCTCTTGCTTTTTTTTTTTTATAATTAGAGATAAAAGAAAGCTTCTCTTGAGCACACGTGGGAGACACGTGATACAGTGGTATGGATTTAAAATGGCCGCTCGTCCCACTCCTCCCCCTACCACTTCCATTTTACCGTTGGGATCTCTCTGCCTTCCCCGTCTCAAAGAGAAAGAATAAGATTAGGGTTTTAGTGCGAATTGGTCTCAGGTAATTTCTGAACATCCGTTTTGTTCGATCGTTCTGTGTCTCGGATGTTTTCTTCCCACATGCAAGATTCACGGACTTTCCTGTTTCTTCTTCCACACAACCTTTCCCGGTTTCTTGACTAAGTCTTTGGGCCTCACATCGTGATCTTGTTGTTTTCCTTGGTTTATCACCTTGATTTATCTCTTTCTCTCTTCTTCATGTGGTTTCGCGTCGAAAAGATGAAGTCTTGGTGGAATATCATGTAGTATCGGAGGAATCGTCTGAAAGATTGGTCTGGGAACATATCTTTTTATTGTTTTCGGTTGTGGTACCACGTACTACCCGCATAAATTTTTTGAAATTTGGAGTTCGATTTCGCTCGATTTGCTTCCGTTGTTTCATTTGGATCTTGGATTTGTGGGTTCTAGGGTTGTCGAATGGTATCCCTGTTACGTTGATCTGATGGAGTATATTGGTTCTTTCATATGCACTAAATTCCTTACCGCTCATACTGATAGGATTATATTGTGATTTGTCAGTGCAGAAGTATTGATTCGCGCCAATGGCTTATTACCGAACACCTGCTGCTATTCAAAACGAGAACTTTCGCATCCGTATAGGTATGCGCTTAAACAATTAAATTCAATCGAATATTAGGATGCACTAATTAAAATTCCATGTATTTTTTGCAGGAAAAGATGTTGATCTTGCGAAGGCTGCTCCCCCAAAGCCTGCAAAGGCCGGTCGTCAAGATCGAAAGGCCTTGAAGGATCTTTCCAATACAGGAAAACCTCCGGTTTCTGGCCCATCGAAAGCCTCAGCTCTGAAGGATAAGTCTGCACTACGTGCTCGGGAGACCATCAAAACTGCCCCAAAAAGAACCTTCCTCACTGATGAAGAAATGAAGAGATGCCATGAGTGGGCAAGGGAGGGAATCGAGCAGACACACTTTACAGGAAATGATCTACAAAAGCTACAGAAAGATATCGATGAAGAACGTAAATTCTGTACACATCCTTTGTAGTTTGTTCTTTTTCTGAACATTTGCAAATTTTCTGCATGCACTAATTCAAGCAACTGACAACTTTATGTTGCTTCACATCTTCTTGATTAGGTGTAAACAAGATGGTTTGGAAGGTGATTTCTGACTTACATGAACGGTCAAATGATCTTGGATTGACAAAGGAGGTATGTGGCCTTGCTAATTTTTGGTCATGTTTGCATGTTAGACATCCTATGGCATTCAGTTTATTAGAAATGGAACACTCGTATGAGTTGACCTCATAAGAAGCTTCAACATCGGATCAACTGTAATCAAAAAGTTGCAGAAGTTATACTGTCAGACCATATATTGTTAAGGTCTTAAAAACTTGATTGTGATCAGGCTTTTAGGTTTTAGATGCGAGTTTTGGTGTCTTAGCAGAATAGAAAAAAAATAATGATTGGGATTAATCACTATCCATGTTATGTATTATGCTACTGTGGATATTGATATTTTTGAACATTAATTTGTTTGGACGTCTCTGGTACATTAAGATGAGCATTCGATGTTCCAAGGGTCTAATACGACTCCTTACGCAAAGACCTGCTCATGACTGATCGTTTTAAGACCTGCTCATGACTGATCGTTTCAACATTGGATCAACTGTAATCATAAGTTGCAGAAGTTATAATGTCAGACCATATACTGGTAAGGTCTTAAAAACTTGATTATGACCAGGCTTTTAGGTTTTAGATGCGAGTTTTGGTGTTTTAGCAAAAGAGAAAAAAAAAAATGGAAATATTAGTACTATTGGGATTAATCACTATCCATGCTTTGTATTATGCTACTGTGGATATTGATATTTTTGAACATTAATTTGTTTGGATGTCTTTGGCACATTAAGATGAGCATTCGATGTTCCAAGGGTCTAATACGACTCCTTACGCAAAGACCTGCTCATGACTGATCGTTTTAAGATGGAAATGAAATGCCTTATAAATTTCTTGGTGAGTAATGAGGGGTTGAAGTGAGAAAACACTGAATTAAGTCCTAGTGGTGATTCATCCTGAAAATGTACTATTTTTTCTCTTTTCTATGACCGAAAACATTAGATAGGAACTGCGATATCAATCTATAGCATACTTTTTTTCAGCAAGATGGAATGTTGTTACTTGTAAAAGCTATACTAGTGAATCTGGTCAGGTGCTTTCCAAGGGTACCAAAGATGCGAAGCAGATGGAGTTAGAAACTGAGGTGCTTCCTATCATCACCACAGCTCCAACTCCAGGTCTGCCTTCTTTCCTCCCTTCCTCTCGATTGCGCACATATTATATGGGTGACATAATGCCTACTAAATTCCCATCTCAATGTTTCCGATGTTGCCACAAACCGAACATTTCCCCATCCATGTCCTGTTTTGTGGAGACATATCCTTTTTCTTATTAAAACATGTTCAGTTTTGGTGCTCGCAGGTCATGAAGAAATGGACAGTCTCCTTGAATCTGAGGCCGATCATCTCTCATTTCTGGAACAACCAATTGAGTTTCACCTGAAAGAGGACTACAATGCTGGTGGTGCTCTTGCTTGAACATGAAGAACACTGATGCTCCTTTGCAGATCCATTCATGTCTGTTTGCGTGTTTAGATGGAATGTAGAATTCTTGTAAATCCATTCATGAGTTCTTACTCATGTCAGTTGTGTGTAAGTTGGATAGCAATCTCTCAGATACTTCCAAGTCACGAGTACTGCTTTAACAGTTGTTATTAGCGATCGGTCTGATCCAGTTTTGATAATTGTATCTTTAGGGCTCAACAAGCATTGACAGATTTGTGATGGATGCCTTTGACCAATTAAAATTTGAAGTACGCTCAAACAATGGATTAAATCATTTAACAACACAAAGAGGCAAAATTGATTGATGAAGGTGTTAACTAGCTTGCTTAACCGGTAAAGATTAATAATCAGCCTTAACTAAACAAGACTATAGGAGGCGCAAAGCGTGATGGATAATTCTACGATCGTTGAACTCAAAATTAGAATCCTCATCGGTTTGGATTTCGATTGTCATAATTGATAGGGAATAAGCTGGCATCAGTAGTGACCTATCGGCTAGTCACCACTAAAGGGGTTAGCTTAAGGTCTATTTTAGTCTTATAGTTTTGATCATTAATCACTTAAGTTCTCATAGTTTACTCGTATTTAAAATAACCATATATTTTAAAAAACATAGTATATAATTCTCTCACACGTCAAGTCTTAGTTAATCGATGTTAGGGTCTACTTATGTGAAATGGTTACTCATAATAAACTATTGATATAATGATACTTATAATTTAAGCTTAAAAAAGATATATTTTAGCGCATGTGGTTTTGGTCATAGATTAGTTAATCTCTTATGGTTTTGCTGGTACCTAAAATAACCCTTACGTTTTTAAAAAACATAACATATAAGCCCCTTTTTTCAAGTTTGAGTTAACATACCTTAGAGTCTACTTATATTTACATGCCGACTCATAATAAATAATTAATATATATAATTTAAATTAAAATCGTAATCAATGACAGGAGGATACATCGTCGTTGAAGCTACCACCAGCAATAGCACCAAGCCGCTGCTATTTAGCAGGGCGTCGTACAAACACAGTCTCTCCCACGCTAGCAACAAGCTCGGGAACTTCCAATATTACCTCAAGTGGATGTGCATTGACCAGTCTGATATATAATGGTCTTTTAATCCCTTTTTCTCTTGGGCGTTTTTATCCCCATCGCCTTCCACTTCGTCCTCTCTTACACCCATCGTATCTACGACATGGTTGTCTACCTCTCTCTCACCTCCTCCTTCGACCTGTCTTACCTCTGTCTCTTCATCTTTGTCCGTTGCTTCCTCCTCTTCGACAAGATAATTTTTTTTAAACTTAAATTATATATATTATTATATTAATAATTTATTATAAGTCATATTCTAATGTTTATAAATTATAGAAGAGGCTTATATACTATGGTTTTAAAGATATATAGATTATTTTAGATACAATTAAAATAATAAGGGCTTAAATATAACTAAAATCATAAAGCTAAAATAAAATTATTTAAAATTTAAATTATATATATCATTATATTAATTATTTATTATAAAATCAGTATATCACATAAGTATATTCTAACATCTCACGGGAGAAATTTATATGTTATATTTTTAAAAATATAAAATTTATTTTATCTATAAATAAATCATGAGGATATAAATAAATCATGATCAAATAAAAATGAGTAGAATGAACCATAACCTTTATATATATATATATACGTCTCGTATGGAATCTTTTCCGCAGAATATTCTGTTGCGATCCAAGTCGATGGTAAAGTCGGGGGAGCCGACATGGCAATCCGCACCTGTTGTCTGGACCCACTTCACACAGTGCGCGGGCCCCATGATTGTCGCGGGAAGGGGGGGGGGTGTGTGTGGGTGCATCGGGCGCTGGTGCGGGAAACGCATCCCGCCACAATTATTGACGGAGAGCGACCGGCCACGTGGGTTGGTGGCGGAAGCTTGTCTCGTTATGTCCTCGAGTTGCCGACGGGCCCCACGTGTCCGCTCGCCATGGATGCATGCATGCCTGAGAAAGCATGCCCATGGCTCGTCCCCATGCATCATGCCCATGTATGGATGTCACGGTACGCCGCCAAGGATCCACGTCCACACATACGACCCAATGGGAGTCTCTCAGTGTCTTCCGCATTGACTCTGCAGCCTCTCCCCTCGCAGGAATAGAAGACAAAAAAAGGAAAAAAGAAAAAAAAATAATTTGTTTCTCAAGTCGGAAGACCGAAACATATCATTCTACTCCAAACGACAACTATTCCCGATGCTTTTGTTTACTCGTCTATGATTTGTCGCAGAGCGTACAGAGAGAAGACAGACTCGTGGGGTTCAGAGCCAAAGTGATGGGGGTGCTCAGTGGAAGAAGAAGAGAAGACATGTCTCAGGCACTTGAAGAGCTTGGCTTCCATTTCCCTGCTGCTGTCGAATGGTTGTGCTTTGTTTGCTTCCATTACGTGACACTACCAGTTAGGCTGAGAGCTGTCCCACTGCAAAGTATGATGGCCACCTTCTTCCTGCCTTTGCTCTCCAAAGTGTTGTTCATCTTCATCATAAGTTAACAACTCTGTTTTCGTCTTTTTCTTGGGTTCTTTAAGGGGATAAATGTTGTCTAAAAATGGCTTCTTCATATATATATATATATATATATATTATAATTCAATAATCAGTTTGATATTGAAAGTTATATCATACTCTTCCTAGTCCTTCTGTTCCCATTATATCACATCCCGCCACCGGAGATAAAGGATGCTATGGTACATCATCTCGGAATAGATGCCATCGGGATGGCATGATACCACCATAAAACCCATGGAGGACTGCCACCAGCCAAAGAGGAGGCGCCGAGAGAAGCAAGGGATGGGTCGTTTGAGCTATTCCTCCGAAGAGGAATCCCCTGTTTCGATCCCTAATCCGGACCCTAACCATAGGAGCGCCAAGAGGAAGAAGAAGAAGAAGAAGAGGAAGAAGAAGGTTTGGAGGAGAGCGGAAGAAGAGATGGAGGAGATGGGGTTGGAGGAGGCGTGGCCGCGGAGGAGCCGGCCCGGCGGGGGAGTCACGCTCGAGGGGTACGTGGAGGGGGCAGATCGGGGCCCGGACGGCGCAGACGGGGTCGGGAGGACGAGGAGCCTCACCGACGACGATCTGGAGGAGCTCAAGGGGTGTTTGGACCTGGGCTTCGGCTTCAGCTACGAGGAGATCCCCGAGCTCTGCGGCACGTTGCCGGCCTTGGAGCTCTGCTACTCGATGAGCCGATCGTTGGAGGCGGCTGGCGAACCGTCCGTGGCGGCGGAGCCGTGCGCTACGCCTCCCGTCGCCAACTGGAAGATCTCCAGTCCCGGTAAGATGCCATCTTTGCTTCTTGTACGATCATTTCTTCCCTCCTATGTGCATCTTGCATCCACACGCGAATCATCCGTCAAAGGAGGAAACAAAAATCCAAACTTTTTGAAGGATTTCAGGTCAAAACACTCTTTTTATTACCTCCGCTCCTTTTCCTTTTTTTTTTTTTGGGGGGGGGGGGAAGGATCGATCCACTGAAATGACTGTTGACTGCTCCACTTTCTTTCATATCAATTTACACACAGCAATTCTGAATCTCGCATTCTTTCAGTCCATGAACAAGCGTGTTGTGATCTTAGCTTATGATGTCTTTGTTGATCTTCCACCATCAAAAATCAAATTTTTTTTGTTTATATCTCCTCCCCTGTTTTCCCACCTGACATGATCTGCTTTCCCTTGCTGAAATGTCATTAGCTCATGATCATCCAATTGTCTTCTTGTGACTGTTGTTCCTCAGTTCTTCTCCTTTCCTCTGCAATTTACAGGTGACCATCCCGAAGAAGTTAAAGCAAGACTGAAGTATTGGGCCCAAGCAGTGGCATGCACTGTCAGATTATGCAGCTGATGGCGACGGTCCATGTAGATCCAACAGCCAGTGGTGCTGTGTCTCAACACTGCGAATTATTCTCTGCCATATGTTGCCTGAGATGCTCCTCTGCAACACTCCCTCAGTCGCACAGCAAGGCTCGAATGCGATGTGGCTGCTGAAGCAGGGGCACAGAGAAAAAGTGTTCCTGAAGTCTGAGATCACTAATAGCGTCTTGTCTTGTAGTATGTATGATCTATCTGCAGCAGGAATAATTGCATTTTTGCTACTCATGCTATATCGTGATGATGCTAATATGAATTCTGCTTCAACTACTGCCGCAAGAACACTCTACGCTTCCCCAGCAGTTGGTGCTACAAATCCCAAGCGATCGAGGTCTCTGAAACAGGAAAGGTGAGAGCTTTTCCAAGTCCAAAATAGAAAGAATAACCAATGTTTGAGAATCAAACTCGCCTCAAAAGAACAGAAGCCATACCGATTCAGGTCTCAGATATCGAATCGAGAAGAGGGTTTTGAGTGGAGACGTCGACGCAGGAGAAGCGGGGCAATGCTGCTCTTTTGTTTTGGTGACGTCACCTTGGAGGAGGAGGAGGAGGAGGAAGAGGAGCACCGGGGATAAGCGGATCGGGTTCGTCACCTATCAGGATGTGTGATTTCGGATGTGGACTATCCGACCCGGTAATCTGACGTATCCGATAAGTCCACGTGGCTCGACCAAGCTTCCACATGAGGTTCTACCTACGCAAGACAATTGGCGGGTCCCACAGGGGTCCGATCACATAGCACGTTCGTGGCTTGGGAGCCCACAGGTAGGGCAAATGGAGCAATTCTTCGAGTTCTGGCTACGAAGCTTTAGGCGCGATTTGGGGCACCGGTAGCCGACATGGGGCATCGTCACCGCCCACGCCAGCATCTGCATCGAGTCGTAACTCGAGTTGCTGCATCAAGCGGCCCTCGTGCAAACCAGCATTTTAAAGCAAAGAAAGGCTGCTGTATCATAACAATCACGTTTCCGTGCGTTAACCGGTAGGCTGCCTACTACTCGACTCATACCCACACGACGCCCGGTTGTTTTCCAGTGGAGCCCATTTGCTTCCACCAACCATATTTGTCGATTGGAGGTGTCAATTTTGGTGAGACCGGGTTTATTAGTTTCTGTGTGATATATTATAAAAGGAAACAAACGTTTGAAGACATTTCCGCTTCCCATATCGTCGCCGTCGCCTCTGCCGCTTTCTTTCCGGTGATTCTTCTAGGCCCTCTCTCGAGTTCTATAAAGCCGGATCTCAAGAACCCTAATCACCTCGGGATCCCATTGAGAAGGCCTCGAATCTTGTGATTCCGGCCAGATCTGCAGGTGGGGACGGTTAGATCTTGCTCCGACTTGTACTCATTTGGATTAGATCTGGTTTCGACCGCCTCCATTCTGTGACGAGCGCGGTCGAAGCTAAGCTAGGTGAATCTTGATCTGGAATCTTTGGTCACTCTCCGAAACCTTACCTCAATTATGACTATGGGCTGTGTTGGCGGGCTTACATTTTGTCTATAAGGATCATATAAGATTTTAATAGAATAATCACAGCGGAGATGTTGTTTTCTGTTGTCTGTTTTTTTTTTGTTTTGGGAATATGTAATGTTTTATTTTACTGTGAAGTTTAAAATGAGAGTGCTTTTGGTTTCCCCGCCTGAAGTCATAGGATTCATCATGAGATTTCCGGGTGTTCTGTTTGGTTCTCTCCAATTTCTTGGCCAATTGTTATATGAAGGTCGCTTTTGGTATATTTGTTTGTTTTACATGTTGCTCCTTGATCTTTTATAAGGTTATACTTGTGGAAACTTTTCAGCATTGGATGATCATGGAATATCTTTACTTCCCATATTCTTTGCTTATTGTATGCTCTCATGTTCTCAGGTCTGGTGTTGTTGATACCACAACAAGAGATTTGATTTCTGGAACTATTGGCCGTGTGTTGGCCAATTAGCAAGAGGGGTTATATTTGAGATGCCAAAGAACGGGATGATAGAATGCAGTTACTGTCACTCCAAGTTTGTTTCACCAAGCCCCAGATCTGTATCTAGGGCATATGATAAACATAGAAGTATTGTGTCATCAAAATATAGTGCTCTCAACTTCCTTGTTGTGGGTGATTGCATCTTGGTCGGTCTCCAGGTAATTTATATTGAATGGTCATATAATCTTCAGATTCAGTTTTCCTTTAGAATATAGCAGAGTGTTGCATGCTTACATTTTATTCCTAGTGGCACAAGCTTGACTCGGTTTGCTTCTTTTTTCATTGGCAGACATAGTTGACACTTCTCTCATTGTCCATATGTTGCCTTAGACACATGAATTAAACCGTTGGTTGGTATAAGTTGTGGTTTCCACATAATATGTAAATTTCCAGCAAATTATATGCACAGACAGGTGTTTTCACTTGTGTTTCATGTTCTGGTTCATGTCAGTTAAATGTTGTGCTCTAATTTTGCTTCTAGTTTGGTATACTGAACATGGCAATTCTGATGTCTCTCTCATCCACTTAAGTGTTTTGACCTGTGGCATGAGCAGAATGCATGTTTTAGATTTTTTTCGTAAATTGTTCCTTCTTTAGATCAATTGAGTATAATATCGAGACTTGCAATTGAAAACTATTATATGCCATATTGACAAACATTAAGACCTTTTACAAAAGTCAATTAGGCAACTACTATGAGCAAAGTTTTAATTAAAGCCTTTTCCTCCGTTGCCCTTCTCTCTTTTGCCATTGCCTGACCTCCATTTTCTTATCACTAGTATGGAGACAGATTAAGAGCCCAAGGGATGTGAGTCTGGAGTAGTTGGATTGGTTACCATGAACTTAAAGATGGTTGCTTATGATTATCAAAATAAAATATTTATAGTTATTTAATAAACAACTATTGCTAATTGTGATATTTACTCCTTACATCCGTTCCAGCTAAAGATTAGTGTAGAAACATTAAGAGAAGGATCCATCATCTCAAACATCTATATTAGTTCATTTATCACTCGTCTTAGGCAAGTCCATTGTCACTGCTGAATTTAGTGCATGTTTGTTGTAGATTTGTTGGTTCCTAAAGTTGCTATTGCATTTTTTTGGGAATAATAATGGAGTCCATCCTGATCTTGTGTGGAACTACAATACTGTATGCAATATTGCGAATCTTTCTCATATAGACTGAGGAAACAAATGAACTAAAGAGTTCTGCAAATTTAAACAGTTACTAACCATACAAAATATAATGACTTCAGTGTGAACGATAAAAGTATAATTTGTAATTATGATTTTATTCTTTTCATTATAATTTGAGGGATCACAACAATTGACTTCAGGTGAAACATGATGATTTCTGTTATGGATTTGTTATATCCTTACTTTGGATCTTTCTAACCACCAAAAGGGGAAATACGCTCATAAATTAGAAACAAAAGGCAAGAGAGTTTTATGACCTTTATAATATGGAGAAGGTAATATATAACTGATACAGGATGATAAAAGCTCTGAGAGGCTCAACTGAACCTTTCTCATATATGCCTGGTGACAACATATGCTAATTTCATCATCCTCTGCGTCTAACATAGAAAGTGATCTCTCTCGTCTGTTGGGGTGGTGATAGTCACAATTAGACATGGATTTGACATCTCATAACCAGAGCCTTATTGCTGACCTGCTAACAGATATCATGCTCATCCACCATTGTCACAATCTTGTGGCATGTATGTGCTTTCCTTCTCCATCCCTAAGGACAGGGTGGATCACCTGCAAGACTGTCAATCTAGTGTGGTAGAAGCTAGGAGAGAATAACCTTTTCTTTTTTGGATGATGAGCTTATGAGAACATTTGATATTCAATTTTTTTAGTGTATGTTTTAGGTTCGAGTAAATAATTCTTGCTCTCATGAACATGATTAGCCACATTTCTGGAGAATTAATCTTGCATGGTATTGGTAAATGTGCTGATACTTAGGCACAAGTCAAATTTCAGAACATAGGTGGTCACAAACATTTTTCCGTGGTAACCTCTGATCAATCACATATACTTGCACTTATTATTGGGTGTTCTTAGGACAAGCTCCTTGTTACAGTTTTTTTTTTCTGGTATGTAAATCTTGTGAAAACTTACTTGATAGTGCTTAACCAGATCCTGAAATCTATTGCAGCCTATACTAGTCTATATGTCCAAGGTGGATGGCAAGTTCAAGTTTAGTCCTATCAGTGTGAACTTTTTAACAGAAGTTGCAAAAGTCCTGTTTGCCATCATTATGTTGTTATTCCAGGTTTGTCTTATTTATAAGCTCATCTTTTAATATATATCTATGGGAAGCAGTTAAATTTATCCCGACATTTTCCATTTGTTAGACACTTTGGTCTTTGGAATTCAAAGGAAATTAGGTGACATGATCTCAAACTGTAACTAATATGGATGACTTTTATTAGCCAAGGACCCTGTTCTTGAATATCTTTTGAAGTTCTCTCTTAAACATGCTTAGAAGCTAGAAATATGTAGGTCTGAGATTAGGTCTATAGCTAATCATAACATTTCTAAATTCAGCATTTGAGAGTTCTAAGCTAAGGGCTTGGACATTGTTGATGATCATATATAAGTATTTGATGGGTGTACTATTATCAATTTGAGTTTAAATATCTTGGATCTGTAGTTCGGACTCAGTGAAGTTAACGAGGTCATTATCTCATCATCAGGTTAGATCGTGACAATTGGTATCAAAGGTCACCTAGAATTGGGACATGGTGAAAGACTCGAAAAGAAAAGGGCTATAGGGCTAGATGACATGACATGACGCGGAGCTACCACTGGTTATATCTCACAGGCACTATACTAATGTCTATCCTAAGTTTGATTTTGGGCCATGTTAGGCTGACGTTAAGCTCACTTCGAGTTTGTAACTCTCCAGTTTAGTTCCATATTGGAAATGGACAAAGACTTAGATTGACTTATAATTGTATGACGATTGTAATGCTAATAACTTGGGCTTAAGCATTTTGGGTTTTTGGTTCAGGCTTCATGAAGTTAACGAGTTACTTATCCTATCAGGTCTAGTCATGACAATATATGTGCTATTCATACATGAGTGAAGGCCTAGGGATGAAGACTATGGTTGTCTAGCTTCATTGTTCTTGTGCATGATCAGGACTGTCCATAAAACTGTAATGATAGACAATGTTCTCTTATTAAGTCTTTATGATTGTTTCTTTCTGAAGAGGTTCAATTTTTATATCTTCACATGCATAACATGCGTAGAGTCCTAATCTGGATAGTGCCAAATGATTGGATGATTGTGAACATGGATATGTTTGATAATTAGGAAATTATGGTTCTTTATCCTCTCTTTAACATATGATCAGTTGCTTACTAAGTGTTGTTTTGGCTAACTAGTCTGAGAGTTAATCTTAGTACTTATTTGTTGCAAGCTAATTTAGGGTTGCTTTGTAGTACAAACTACCACATAAAGGCAGTAGCATGTACAGTTGTGTTATTTGCGTATACCTGCAAGAACGGTAACCGGCCAATTTTCTTTAACCCTAAAGTCAGACCACGTTTACATTTTGAACAAAGCTGATTAATGATGGCTATAAGAAATTGTACTCAAGTAGCTTTCTATCAAACTTTCAGGTGTGCTTCAGATACAGTAGTTTTTCCAGTTTTAGACATTCTTTAGGAGTCAGCATAGGGGTTATGTGTTTGAGGAACTCAATATAAAATACCCTCAAATAATTCGTTGAATAGGTTTAGTTATCTTGGACATTGATTTTGATGATTCTTTTATTAAGAAAGAAAGGAACACTTGAGAGTTAAAAAGTTAATTCTGAAATCTAGCAAGGAAATGGACCAGATTAAACCGTTTTATAAAGGACCATTATTGAAAAGACTCTAATTTGATAAAAGAATTACCAACTACTGGCCTTCACTGTTTCAGTGCAACTCTTTTTTGCTTCCAAATTTACACTTTTGTCGATGTTGGAGTTGGAACAATCTTTTCTCAAGCGGGGACTTTGGAGATTGAGTATTGTAAAAAAACAGATGAAAAACTGTGAAATGTACCAGACTTTAAGAAGAACATATCATAATCAACTCAGAAAAGAAAAAGAGTCAAGAATTTTTCTAGGTGTTAAGTCTTTTTGCCTTAATATTATGCCATACAAGAAGAAGCTAATTGTAACTTCTAAGGTTCTACATATACATTCTTTCCGATATATCTCTGTTTTATCTCTATATTTACAGATAACTTCTATGCCAATTATGCCGTATAAGAAGATGCTATATATTAACCCTTCCTAGACTCTGCATTGGCAGGAGCATTATTCACTGGGTTTGCCCTTTTGTTTCTCTCTTCTATATCTCTGCTTTCTGATTTTCAGATTCTTGCTACTACTGTTAATTCAAATTCTTGCTTTCTGACTTTCAGGAGTCTTATGCACAGGCTGTAAGATTTTGTTTATATAAGCTAAGACATACTTTGGTATAATCATATTTGATAGATATTTGATCCAAACATGTGGCAGGAGTTCCACTTTGTTTTTGTTTTCATGTATTGGTATGGTTTGTCATCTTTTCTACATATAACTTGACAGGCTAGACAACAAAAGGTTGGAGAGAAACCCCTTCTATCAATTGCCACATTTGTACAGGTAGATAATTTCTGCATGCCCAAAATTGATTGTCATGGTCATTGTAACTTTCATATTATCATATTTTTATCTTTTGAACTTGTAGTTTTTTTTGCGTGAGAATTCCTGACTATTTAGCATTTAGTTATGATAGCTTACAGCAGCTCTTTCTACATCATTTTCATATATGATGCTTTTCTTTTAGGATTAGTATACATCCCTTTAGTTATATAGGGTATTGATGGTATTGAACTTTCAAATAACTGCTGCCCTGAACAGAAAACTAAAATTTTTTGAGTCTTTTTGGTGACTGAGTCTATATCTATGAAAAATATTTGCTGGATAGACTTGAGTACTCTTGTAAATGTTCACTTTAGGATTTAAACACCACTGCTTGTTTCATTTAACTTAGAAGAAACTGCATTCGAGAACTTTATTTGTCAGATAGAGAAGAAATTCATCAGGCCTTGTCAAGAGAACTTTGTTTTTAATCGGACAACAAAATCCATTAAGAATTACAAAGAACAACTGATCTTTTTTGCAAACTTCTACACACAAATGTCCATTTCCATAATTGTGGGTCCATTCTCTGGTAATATTTGGTTGATCTCAGAGTTGATCTTTTATTTTTTACATAAGAATAAAAGAATAATAAAAACATTATAGTTGTGTTTTTTTCAAATTAATAAAATTTATGTGCTTAAAGAAATTGCAATGAAATAAGATTCATCTGAATTAAATTTAGATCCTTCATTGTTTGTGTATCATTTTTCAGTACTAAGGGTAAGAAAAATGTGGGAAAGATTGATGTGGCTTTTTCTGGATTGTTTTTTCTGCAAATTATAAAAATTATGCGGCTTAGGGTCATGGTTGGTAGTGCCAATTGGATCATTTGAAATTCAATTTCTACTATGGCTTGCTTCATATTTACAACTGAATAAATGATAGAGCTATCAGGAAATTTGATTTAGTCTTTTTCTTTGTTTCAAACTTCCAGCTACGGATAGAGTACCTGGAAAGAAAGATATCTTGCCCTAGAATATGTTGCAAACTCTATATGATTTCCTGTCCATTCTTGCTGTCTTCATCTATTGTTATTTTTTGTGCTTTATATTTATTTGTGTATTGCTCAATGCTACCACATTTCATGTTCATGCTATGATATGATATGGAGGTTATTCCAACATGTTGCAGGCAGCTCGGAATAATGTCCTTTTAGCCGTTCCTGCTCTTCTATATGCAATCAATAACTACTTAAAGTTTATCATGCAGGTTTGTGTTCAGCTTCATATGTTTTGAAAAACTTATAACTTATATTTACCTTTGTTTGCTTTTAGCTATTGGTACACTGGGGTACTTGATATGCTTATGTTCTCTATTGCAGTTATATTTTAACCCTTCAACTGTGAAAATGTTGAGCAATCTGAAGGTATTGCTTTATATAAATGTTAGTTCATCACATTTAGCTTTTAAACCATTCATTTGCATGTAGTTTATTATAAGGAACATTATTTGCTAGAATAATAATTACATGGTGATGTCTATGCTATGGTTAAATAGATGGAATCAAGGTCTGTCGTTGTGAGCGATACCGCCCGGTATGGGTGGTATGTATCGATCCGCCAGTAGACCAGTACATGGACTGCCCCTCTACCGGGCGGTACCGTCGATTGGAGCTATTTCTGCCCCGTTACCATCTGAAATTGATCGGTAATGGTCGATTTCGACCCTCATCGCCCATAACTAGGTGGTATTAGCCAAGGAAGAAGAGGGAGAAGAAGAGATAGAAGAAAAGAGAGAATCTGGAGCGTCTAAGGCGATGAGGCGGTGACTTCTCATTCATGCAGGGAGAAGAAGCCTCGACGACGTTGCCGAGGCTTCGCAGGGAAGAAAGGTTTCTTCTCCCTGGGTGGGGAGAAGAAACCGAGCGGAGAAACCTTGGTTTCTTCTCCCCACACGGGGAGAAGTAACTAGGCGACGTCACCTTCTTTTCTTTATTTTTAAAATTATATATATATATATATATATTTATTTATATACCGAGCGGTATGCTTTAGTATACTGCTTGGTCCACTTGTACCGAGCTGAGCTCGATATGTCGGTATGGTACGAGATGACGAACTTTGCATGTAATAACAAATATGCTCATGGAGTTGATAATTTTTGCTAGACATGGTTATGCATAATATCTCTAGTTGGTGATTCGATTTTTGTTGGTGAAACCAGCAGAAGTGTACCATATAATTGACACATTTAGCTTTCTTTGTGATGTAAATGGAGTCAATTGGACACACATATTATGTCATGTAGTTCTTCAGGTTTTGGTTTAGTAACATTAAGCACATTATATAGCAGAATAATACACGACTATGTTTTGTTTTCCATGTGGAAGAACATGCAAAGCATATTCCTCAGTTGCCTTTCTATTATTCAGTCAAAAACAAATCTGAATAACCAATCAGTCTTATTTGTTCTCCTGATTACCAAATATAGTTTTCTTCTAGGATTTGTTCTTTAATCATTTGCTGATGTATTCTGTTTTATTACATCATTTTCTTGGCTTCTTCATACAACACACTAAAAACTGAATTTATTTAATCACATTATTGGTATTGACCTGCATTTATGCAAACTCTTGTAGGTTTTGGTGATTGCTGTTCTTCTAAAGATTATAATGCGTAGGCGTTTTTCTATAATTCAGGTCAGTTTGGACTATTGAATGGGCAATGATTCACATGCATGATGTACTTTTACGGATCAGGCCAAGAGAAGTCTGCTGCTTTTGTGGATAGATTGTTAGATACAAACTATGATAAGGTAGTCCTGAAGTGCTTGATATGAGATGATCTTCTGTGAGGGCATACTTGAATAATATAGCTTCTTACTGACCCTTTGTGAATTCTTATTCCTAATCACAATGTTTTGATCTTGGCCTGCATATTTTTTTCTTTTTTCCTTTTTGTCATGAGCAGTGGGAGGCTCTTGCACTTTTGCTAATTGGGGTAAGCATAAATCAGCTTCACTCATCGCCTGAGGGTTCAACTGCATTGGTTCTTCCAATTACAATGGTCGCTTATGTGTATACACTAATTTTTGTAAGTTTTATCGCTTTTATCATACTTTTATCTTTGGTACTTCTATCATTTCTGCTTTCTACAAGATTTTGCTTGCTTTCTCTAGTTAGGATATGTGAATTTTGATCAGAGCACTTTAGATATGTTCTAGTTGTGATTCTTCAACATCTTGTTTTATATATAATGATCAAACTTTAGAATGGAATTCTAATAAGTTGGTTTACTCCAAATTTTCTGTTATCATGAAACAAATATCCCCAAACTACAATCGTAACCTTGTCTTAC